>CM061067.1:57863335-60591087 GCA_030762895.1 Sophora flavescens | reverse complement strand
TATATTGAAAGACGATGATGCTTGATGTAAGGCTCCTCCAGGTGCTTTTGCATCTTTGACTGATTCTACATTTTACCTTTTGCAAGGTTGAATAAACTAGTAGTTTTTCACCGAATGTAGAATGCTAGAATGATATTACTTAAACTTTCTATGTTTTTCCTAGGAGCAAAACCTGGCGAGGGAGGTGAACTCCCTGGTCATAAGGTTGTAGGAGACATTGCTGTCACAAGGAATTAACTCCTGGGGTAGGACTTATCAGTCCACCACCTCATCATGGATATTTATTCCATTGAAGATCTTGCTCAATTAATCTGCTTATCTAAAGGTATGTTCATATCTAGCTTCTTGTCTTTAACAATGGGTGCTTTTGGTTGGATTTTGTTCTACAGATGTTCTTCCTTCTAAATCCCCTTTTGTTAATTTTTAGAAATGCCAACCAGCTGCTCTAATTAGTGTGAAGTTGGCATCTGAAGCTTGGAGTTGGCGTAGTTGCTAGTGGAGTTGTTAAAGGGCACGCTGACCATAAGTTTCTGGATCTCAGGCCATGATGGAGGTACAGGGCACCAGATGACTGGCATAAAGAATGCTGGGCTCCTTGGGAATCCTGGTTTGGCTGGAGACCCACCAGACTTTGGTTGCTAATGACTGTATCGACAATACCCAAACTGATGGGCAATCCTAAAACAGGAAGAGACAGCCATAGCTACTCTTCTTGGTGCAGAGGAGTTTGGTTTCAGTACAGCTCCACTAATTACTCTTGGTTGTATCATGATGCGGAAGTGCTACAAGAATACCTGTCCTAAGCGGCATTGCTACCCAAGATCCAGTACTGAGAGAAGTTTGCTGAGAACCTGAGTATGCTGCCAACTTTTCATGGTGGCAGAAGAGGAGAGAAATTATGTCCCAGCTTGGGTTCCGGACTGTTAATGAGATGGTTGGCCGTTCAGATATGCTTGAAGTTGATAAAGAAGTCACTAAGTGCAATGAGAAACTGGAGAACATTGGTCTCTCTTTGCTTAGACCTGCATCTGAACTGCGCCAGAAGCTGCTCAACTGTGTGCAAAATAGCAATCATGGATTGGACATTGCCTTGGATAATAAGCTTATAGGTCTGTCCAATGCTGCTTTGGAAAAAGGGTCTCCGGTATACATTGAAAGTCCAGTCTATAATGTGAACCGTTCTGTGGGAACTATGCTTAGCCACGGGTGACTAAAAGTATCGCTTAGACGGTCTTCCTACTGACACCATTCATATCAGATTTACAGGCAGGCGCAGGCCAGAGCTTTGGTGCATTCCTCTGTCGGCATCACTTGGAGCTGAAGGTGATGGCAATGACTATGTTGGTAAAGGATTGTCGAATTGTACAAGATTGTAGTATATCCTCCGGAAGGCAAGTACCTTTGACCCTAAGAAGAATATTGTTATTGGTAATGTGGCATTGTAGTGGGGCCACACGTGGTGAGGCGTATTTCAATGGAATGGCAGTAGAAAGTTTACGTGCGTAATTCTGAGCTAAGGCAGTAATGGAAGGTGTTGGTGATCATGGATGTGAATATATGACTGGTGGGATAGTTGTTGTGCTTGGAAGCACTGGTAGAACTCGCTGCAGGTATGAGTGGTGGGATTGCTTTTGTTCTTGATATAGATGGAAAATTCCAAACTCGGTGCAACCATGAGCTTGTAGATCTGGATAAGGTTGAGAGAGGAGGAGGATATTATTGCTCTTAGAATGTTAATACAACAACATCAGCGTCACACAAATAGTGTGCTCGCCAAAGAAGTGCTTTGCTGACTTCAAAACAATCTTCTTCCAAAATTTGTCAAGGTGGTTTCCCAGGAGTGTAAATGTTTTTTGCAAGTATGAAGTCAAGGGAAGCCTTTAAAGATGCAGTGGAGCCTACTTCGAAGATGGAAAGGGAGCAGGGCGAAGCAGAACTGGTGGAGAAAGATGCTTTTGAAGAGCTCAAGAAACTGGCTGCTGCATCTTTGAATGGGAAACTCGGTCAGGTAAATGTAAAGCTTCACCCCCGCCCCTGATATGTGTGTGTTTGTGAAGTTTGCACTCTTCAGTTTGAGGATTGATTTCTGCTCTTATTGTTGCATTTGCATTCCACTAATGTTTCTTTGGCAGGAGTTCCTTCTTAAATGTTTTATTTAAAATTGATATTTAACAAAAAAATAAATAAAAGGAATTTGTGTTATCGGCATGAATTTATTATCTTCATTAATTATAGGGTAGGTTGTCTAGAGGTTTTACTTTATGATTTGTATCTTTCATTGTGTAACGATGCCACTACTGGCAGTTGTTACTTTACTATTACTATTACTATTATCATGCCTTCTTTGGAAGGTCTTATTTGCTACCTCTTACTTTAGGTTTTATAAATATAAATGATTTTTAAACTAACCTTTTGAATACTGCACTGTGTAGTAGATAATAGGCTTTCTCTCTTGGTGGGATCAAAAAGAGTGGTATAGTTAGTATTCTTATTGCTTTACTACAGAAAACTGGCTTGTAAGATATCAGTACATAGATTATTCTTCATACATTTTTTAGTTGGGTGATGTCTTTGAATATTTGCTGATTGTTGAACAGGCTGAATCATCCAAGAGGCCTACTCAAGTCATTGATGCTGTTAAACATAGAGGTTTTGTTGCTTATGAGCGTGAAGGTGTTCAGTATAGGGATCCTGATGTTCGAATGAATGATTGGAAGGAAGTGATGAAGGGAAGAAGCCTGGTCCACTTTTTGAAAACCCAGTCTGCCCGTTGCATGGATTGTGGTAACTCCTTTCTGTCATCAGGTATGCATTACTACTTTCATTTTCTTGTATGACTTCCAATTTTCACTCTTTCATAATTTGGACCTGTGTTTAAACTAAAGATATGAACATAAACTTGCAGGAAAATTCTGGATGTCTCTTGAAATAAAATACCAGAATTTAATGAGTTAGTATACCAAAATAGGTGGCGTGAAGCATTAGATAGGCTTCTCGAGACAAATAACTTCCAGGTTTACTGGTCAGGTGTGCCCAGCTCCTTGTGAAGGCTCTTGTGTGCTTGGTATTATTGAGAATCCTGTATCTATTAAAAGCACTGAATGTGCTATCATAGACAAGGCTTTTGAGGAGGGTTGATGGTGCCACGGCCTCCAACCAGGAGAGACAGGGTATGCAATTTTTGTTTTCTTTTAACATTTCTTCAATTTCATTTTCGTTATTTCTGGGGTTCCTTTTCAACCAAGTAGGTATAATCTTCAAACTGGTGTGCGGTATTTTTATGTTATTAACCTGTTATTATTAGTAATAAGTTAAAGTAATACTTTGGTCCTATATGTGCCGAATTTTCGATTTGATCCCTATACATAAAAAATATTAAAATGGTTCTATCGTCTGAAAAAGTCATTTGGTCTATCATTACCGTCTGGTCAATATAAGAGTAAAAAATTATTAATCAAAGTCCTAAAATTTTGTACGGCGAGGAACCAATGGGACTTTTGTACGCGTGCGAGGATGCATTTTAATAATTTTTTATGTATAGAAAGCTAAATCAAGGACCTCACGTATAGTGACCAAAATATTATTTCAACGCTGGAATATTAAACTGAGCCATATCAGTAACTGTTGACTTTGTTGCAATTATCAGTAAGATAAACAGTATTATTAATTAATATCTTCTCCAATACAGGAAAAGAGTTGCCATTGTTGGAAGTGGACCGGCTGGTTTGGCAGCTGCTGATCAACTGAATAAAGTGGGCCATACAGTAACTTTGTATGAAAGAGCTGATAGGATTGGAGGGCTTATGATGTATGGAGTTCCCAACATGAAAGCTGACAAAGTGGATATAGTTCAACGGCGGGTCAAACTTATGGCAGAGGAGGGAGTTAATTTTGTGGTGAATGCTAATGTTGGACTCGATCCTTCATACTCTCTCGATCGGCTTCGAGAGGGAAAAACGATGCTATTGTCTTAGCTGTAGGAGCCACAAAACCAAGGTGAGGCCTAGTGCAGGAGTCCTATATATTATCATTGTCTGTATTTTTAGTACAATTTTTCTAGAAATGTCCTAGAAAAAGGAATAGTTGTTGAAAGGTGCTTCAAAGAAAGTTTTACTTTTTAATACAGGGATCTTCCAGTACCTGGGCGGGAGCTGTCAGGAATTCATTTTGCCATGGAGTTTCTTCATGCAAACACTAAAAGCTTGCTTGATAGCAATCTCCAGGACGGTAACTACATTTCTGCCAAGGGCAAGAAAATTGTTGTCGTTGGTGGGGGGTGACACAGGCACTGATTGCATTGGGACATCCATTCGTCATGGATGTAGTAGCGTCATAAATCTGGAACTTCTCCCACAGCCACCGCAATCTAGGGCCCCAGGCAACCCTTGGCCACAGGTTAGATCCATTGGTTTTTAACATATCGGTTGTGTTTCTTCTTTGCAGCCTATTATTGAATGTAGTCAAACAGCTTGAGAATTTTAACCTTTCACTTGCTATTACTAGGACTATGCACTAAGATTAGCAATTTGAGAAGTCAATTTTGGCTAATGGTGCACTTGAAGCATTCCATGTACACTAACTGATTCTGTGGAGTGTTCTAGATTGGCACGAAATCTGTTAAAAGTTCCAGTAATTGAAACTGCTCACCTTTAATCAGTTCCCTTTTTAGGTTGAAACTTGAAAGGGAATGGCTGAAGTGTCCATTTATTCTCATTAGTTGCACATGACTTTTGTTTAACCACTAAATGTTTCTGGAATACAGTGGCCTCACATATTCCGTGTGTAGATTACGGGCACCAAGAAGCTACAGCTAAATTTGGCAAAGGCCCAAGATCTTACGAGGTATTGACTAAGCGGTTTGTAGGGGATGAAAACGTAGTTTTGAAGGGACTTGAAGTGATATGTGTTAGCTGGGAGAAGGATGAAACTGGGAAGTTTCAGTTTAAGGAAATTGAGGGCAGTGAGGAAATTATTGAGGCTGACATGGTTTTGCTGGCCATGGGATTCCTTGGCCCCGAGTCTGTAAGTATTCATAATAGCATCATAATTCATAAGTAATTGTAATCTATATTCTGACACTGCCGATTTTAACCCGTTCAGTGTTAGATGCCTTCACACAAATGATATTCATAAGGAAGTTGCTCATTACTGATATTTCTGCTCTGCTTTTTCCAGACAATTGCAGAGAAATTGAGTATGGAGCGAGACAACAGGTCAAACTTCAAGGCTGATTATGGTCGCTTCTCAACCAGTGTCAAAGGTGTGTTTGCAGCTGGGGATTGTCGTAGAGGTCAGTCCCTTGTGGTATGGGCAATTTCAGAGGGACGGCAAGCTGCTGCACAAGTGGACAGCTACCTCGTAAGAGAAGCGCAGAGCACAACAATATTGCTGGGAATCATGACGAACTTATCAAGAGGCAGCAGGACCTCACCAAGAAGCATAGCAAACATACAGTGGTGACTTAGCAGTCTTCTGTGATTATTCGTTTCATACGGTACTAAATAGAATAAAACTAGGTGGTTCCAAGGTTCTGATAGAGTTGCATTGGTTTACCATAGGTAATTATTGGTTTGTAGTGCACGCCCCATGCTAAGCAAAGAGAAAAATAATGAAGGAAAGATGTTTAGTGTAAGCAAAGCTAGAGGTTTGTCTTGCCGAGTTTGGTGGTTTAAGGGTAAAAAGGTTATTGCATAGAAGTGTTGTTCATAGTATTAATCCATAGGCTTTCGTGTTGGAATGGTTTGTTTTTGGTTATTATTGTATTTTATGAAATGAAATGTACAGTTTGATAGTTAATTATTGATTTAGATTGTTGTTTCCATTTTGAACCGCGTTGGATGAGTAGAGGTTCTTGAATATGCGATTTCTTTGTTTTCCTTGATGAGAACAAAACAGAATGAGTTTTTCAACTGATTGATAATGATTGCAAATAGCTAAGCACTGATCACTAGGTTCTTACAGGGAGGAAGTTCCAAATCTTGATTTTGGTTGAACAAGGGAATAAAATATTTGATCACTTTTTTATTTGATGTATCAATATATTAGCAAGCTGCTTTCATTACTACTTGAGATAATGATACCAGACTAATACACATCTTGGGCACACATTCCTCTTGCACAGCAGTGATAAATGATAGTGTGGTAATTGATTCGAGTGTATCGCACCAAGAATGTAGGAATAGCACTACAAAAAAAATACAACCAAAGGCACCATATCTGAAAAGTGGTTATTCAATTGATTGCTGACGCTCAGTAGAACCCTTCCCCGGTGTATTTCCCTGACCAAACCTCTCTATTTGGATCTTTTTTGGGCTGAAAACAACAATTAAACAAAAGGAGATTTTTGATTGGTGTATAAACTATAAATATAAAGTAAGAGCTACACCAAAATAAAAATCTATTAACATTATGGAAAACATTAATTTTGTGATGTATTATATGTATAAATTATAATAATAATTTGAGGTTCACCCCAATATTATAGCATATACGGTCCACCCACCAAGCCCATCACCATATTTGGTGTCCAAAGGCAACCCCAAACCCAAAGTCAACACTGTTTTGCTTTCACAAACATGAACAAAATTTCCAAACCCACTCTCTCCTTCGTTTTCCTCTTCCTCTTCAACCCAACTCTAACATACCCGGTAGCATTAGCAAACATAAAATTAGAAACGTGCTTGGACAGTGTTTGCCACATGAAGGAGCCAATAATCCGATTCCCGTTCCACATAGAAGGGAAGCAACCAAAGACATGTGGGTACCCAGGGTTCACAGTATCATGCAACAAGCAAGGCCAAACACTGCTCAAACTACCTAACTCAGGAGAATTCAGCATCAAAGCAATAAACTACGCTACACAGCAAGTATGGTTGAATGATCCCAACAACTGTCTCCCAAAACGCATCCTTTCACTCAACCTCTCCGGTTCCCCATTCGATGCCGTTTATTACCAACAATTCACCTTCTTTAACTGCTCCTTCAACTTGGAGTACCTATCATATAGGTACAACCACGTACCTTGTCTCAGTGATTCCCATAAGTACAACGTTATTGCCACGTCATCTTCGAGTGTGGTCGTGTACTTGTCGTCTGTTTGTGATTTGGTTGACACGGTTAAGGTGCCCGTTCAGTCGTCGTTTTACGATCACGTGCTGTCGTCTGAGCTCACCGATGATCTCCGGTTGTCTTGGGACTCGCCGTCGTGTGGGAGGTGTGAGTCCCATGGTGGCCGATGTGGGTTCAACTTCAGCCTCGCCAACTCCTCCGTTGAAGTTGCCTGCTCCAATTTTCCTTCAAAAGGTAATTGCTACTTGCATTCACTTCATTTCGTGCACCCTCAACATTTTTTTGAGTTATTCATGGTTGAAGTTCTCAAAATGGTAAATTTGTTGTGACATCCACTTGGAGATTGTGTCATGTCTGGATACATTTATAATAAATAAATAATGTAAATAATTTTTCAAATAACACAATTTAAATAAATAAGACAGGAAATAAGATATATTTTGGGATCTGTTGTGCAGGAGTTCGTATATTGTTTGTATGGATTTAATAGAAGGAGATGGTTAAAGATAATATTTTAAATCACTATTACTTAAACTATATTCCCTCATTAATTTTCTAAATAATAAAGTAATATCTTTTTATATTTTCACTTTTTTTCTCATTATTAATCGATCCATTCCATATCCATTCCATGCGTGACTTTTGATAAAAATTAATTTTTTTAAAATGATAATATATGATTTGTTATACAACTTTTCACCTTTTACCACTTAAGCCAGTATGTGGTGGGTACGTAATATTTTGAAATAAAATCAATGTACTATGTAGAAAGGATATGATCTAGGTGTTAATTTTGATGGTGAACCTCTGTAGTTTATTCATTCGTTGCCTATGAACTATTGACTATATATAGAGATTTAATTACATCATTGACTTTAGACTTTAATTTTCCTTAGTTTTTTAGGAGAATTAATCGATGATGTTTGGACAGATGTTACCGGAGGGAGTGGGGATATCTTGTAGTTTGTTCATAGCCTGGTTGCGTCAATGGGATGGATATGAATAAATATATCCTTCTAAATTATGTGTCCTTGTATAAAAAATTATTATTATATTCTTTCTCATCTATTAAGATATACAAATGTAAACGATGAGAAAACACCCAAATTCTTTGTTCAAGTTTATTTATAAAAAAAAAAAAGGATTTGGTGACCTAATATTAAAGTTTTTGTTTTTTTACTTTGCTGTTGTCCATTTTGAATTGTTGGCACTGGGCACTTGGCATATTAATATTATATGTTCAATCTAAATTGCCAAATTCAAGTAGAACCAAACTATTATATATTGCAAAATCCATGGCCAGGTGTATATACTTTTAAATTTAAAAGTGAAAGTAATCATAACGTTCCTTCAAACCCATTTAATAACCATGCTAGAACGTATTGATGACGATGACACATTTATTCTGGAGTGGGTGAAGAATTTTAGTCTTTGATCAGGATTAATCTACTCTAAAATAGATAAAAGTGTAAAGCAAAAAAATTAAAAATATATCCATTATTAATTAGATAAAATAAGTAAAAAATCTCAATACATATTTACTAATTAAAGTGATAATTAAAGTGAATACCGTCTTTATTTGCTACTTGGATTAAATATATTTTTAGTCTCTCAAATTTGGGTGTTGTTCGATTTCAGTCCATCGTTTAGAAAACATATTTTTTTTGGTCCCCAAATTTTAGAAATTGGGAAACTAAAACTATACGTTTTTCAAACGGGAGACTAAGATCAAATATCACCCAAATTTAAGGGACTAAAAATATATTTAACCATTTTCTACTTTATACTTTTGCTCAGTGAGGAGAAGCTTTATCATTGCAATTTACTTGGGTTGAGTTTGAGTGCAAAGCAAGCAGCCATTTATAATTTAAATTTCAATGTTTTAAACTAGTCCATTAATTAGCAGCCTTAAAGATATGCATGTGATCAAAGTATGCTGCGAAAAAAATGCTAATTTTCTATTAGACTTGGAAGATTAGACACTGCAATTGGACCATTTGTGTATATACTTTTTACTGCATGTTGCAAAAGAATTGAAATTAACAGTGAGATTTTGCTGCTAACAGGGATTTCTTACGTCATAGCCATATGCATAGGAGTACCAGCGTTGTTGTGCTTTATTGCAATATTGAGTTGCATCTGCAGCAGATTCAAATTCGGGACCCACGGTTGGGCTTGGGGCCGTGAGACTATAGCAGATTTTGACCCATTATTGGCCCAACGCTCCACCATCATTTCGGGCCTTGATGGGCCAACAATTGAGTCATACCCAAAAATAGTTCTAGATGAAAACCAACGCTTACCCGAGCCCGATGAGGAGACCTGCCCAATATGCTTGTCTGAGTACAGGCCCAAAGAAACAGTGAAACGCATACCTGAATGTAGACATTGCTTCCATGCACAATGCATAGATGAGTGGCTTCCACTGAATGCCTCGTGCCCAATTTGTCGAACTTCTCCTCAGATGTTACCACAGCTGCTTGATCCATCATGACCATAATATATTAATAATATTACTTTTTATCACCCAATTTCTGCTTACAAATTTGTACATTAATCATTGTAGCCGAGTTGTTATTAGATGAAATTTTCCCTTTTGTTTGAGTGTTCACTGTTACAAATGATCCCCTCGTCCAAAGTATGGTCTCACAACAATGTTCTAGGAACAATTTAGTCAAAGAGACAAGAAATTACACTACTTTTTTTTTTGGAAAAAAATTGTCAACCAAAAATAGAGAAATGAAATTAAATGTAGCAAAATGAAGAACACCGAGAATTATTTATAGCATGAGACGTGTACATGATATTAATAATAACACAAATATTCCTTAGGATTTAGTAGACTATTAATTTAGGTACTCAGAACAACAATAACAATGATATCAACTTTTGTATACTTAGAAAGGAAAGAGAAGATAATTTCTAATTTTCCTCCAAGAAAATAAAACTCCAACTATTCAAGAGTAAAAGGAAAAGAATGACCCCCAATAACTTGTAGGTTTAAACAAGTCTTTGATCCTTATAAATATAAGAATTTTGGATTTAGTCCCTATTAAAATAAATCGAGAGAGGGAATGAGTGGAGAAATCATTTTACAAAATGGTACGAGCTTACTTGTGCCGGGGTTTTTGGTGGTAAACGTGACTATATCGCACCCAATTTCCATCTCAATATTATAGTGTGTTTGGAATAATGGTGAGCTCCTTAGAAGCGTGTCTTTTCAGAAGGTCCAATATGAAGCTAAGCTTACTTGTGCCTAGGGTTTTGGTGGTAAACGTGATCTGCACACCCAATTTCCATCGCAACATCTTATAGTGTGTTTGGAACGGTGGTGAGCTCTTTAAAAGCGTGTCTTTTCAAAAGCTCCAATATGAAGCTTTTAGGTTCTAATCATGTGTTCATCAATTTTCACCGTATTTCCGAATATATATTTAACCTTCCCTTTTTTCTTTTCTTTTTTCTTTTTAATTTTAAATCATCTGCTTATATTTTTTAGGGAATCTATCCTCCACGTGGAGGTTCTGAGGACCCAATAGTCCCTTCGACACCAGCAACGGCAGCAACCGCGGGTTCAGATCTGCGGCAACCTCTTCCTCCTCCAAAGGCCTGCATCGGTGTGGTGAAGATAGGAGGTGAGATTGAGGTTGGTGGATGGCGGCGTGGGGAAGGAGGAGGAGGAAAATAGCGGCATGGGCGGAGGAGGGGTGCCATTACTGACATTATTCCCTACACCAATATCCCCAACCTGCAAGGGCCATGGAAGACGTTATTCCCTACACCAATAGTTTATTTATTCTTTTTTATTTTCTTAATTGATTCAATTCTCTGTCCCCCAACCGCCATTTTTAATCCTTGATATGTAGAGACTTTTCTCCATAGACGTAAGACCCATGGTTCATGTGGGCATACCTCCATCTCCTTGTTGTTGCACTTCTCTTTATAGAGTACTTGAGCCTCGCCCCTTTGGTACGCATCACACACCCTGGCTCACACAAAGGCACCTTGCATAAAGAAATCTCATGGAAGGAGACAGCCTGTGCCCCACTTATCAGATTTTCTTTTGGCAAAATAGGTATTTTGTTTCGATACCTTTGTTTAATTTTTCAAATCGGTCATATAGGTGTTTTTTTTTTTTTTCAAATTGATCCCAGATGATTATTTTCATTAAATTTAATCTAAGTTTTAGGAACACATGTTAGTCCCATGATGATAAGCGTCGGTAAAAACTAACAATTAACGGAAAGGACCAAGAAAAAGCGTTTAAAATGTATGGCACAATTTGAAAAAAAAAAATGATATGATCGATTTGAAAAATTAAATAAACGTATGGGACCAAAATATCTATTTTACCTTTTCTTTTTAAAAAAAATATAAAGATTAATATTTTAATAAGAATTTGACACGTTAACTGATACACGGGTCCGTTGGCAAATTATCAGATTATGGGTTGAAAAATTTGAGGATCATACTTGCTCAAAAAATTATGGAAGGACTAAAATCACACATTGATAAAAGTAGAGGGAGTAAAAATATAATTAAACCTTCCACCATTCTCACCGCCATCATCATACGAAAGTGATGACCCATTTGATATGGTTTGGATCAAAACAACCCAACCCAAGTCGATTAAGGAAAATAAAATTTCAGGGGTTGTTATAGAGATGTCAATTGGGCCCTAAGCCCTAAGGCCAGCCCATCGGCCTGATAATAATCATGCCATTTAGCCATAACTAGATTGTCAAATGGGTCACTCCTAATTTTAGCCCCTTTAGCCCATGTGGGTCGGGCGAGATAGGATGACCACAAGGGGCAAAAGACCCACATTAAAAAAAAAGCGCAGGGCAAATAGCACTAAAAAGCCCTAGCGGGGGGGGGACCCCATGGGCCATATTTTTTTGATAGTCCTATTTATTTTATTTAATTTATAAAACTTGACAAAAAGAACAAAAATTATAATCACGTTAACATTAGGTAATAATATCATTTAACCTATGAAATTAACTATCAAATATGTATTAAGTGCTATAGTTTTCTCTAAAAAAAATTGAAGAGAAACCATTGTTTTATCTCTTTTCATCCTTGTCTTTATATGAAATGAATTGTTAAAGTAGATAACTGATATCAATTATTGCAATCAAGGTTTACAAAACCGGACCGGTCATCGAACCGGTGAAGCGTGATTCGAGGTTCAATGGTCCAACCGAGGTTGAACGTGGTTGAACCTAGTTATAATTAAATAATATTATTTTAATTTTTAATATAATATTTATAACAATATTAAACAAAAAAACAACATACCAACTAAAATTATTAAGCACAATTTTTATTATTTTGAAATTAAACTAAATAAATATAAAGATATATGTTAAAATCATCTTCATAGGGAAAATCAACCCAAAATCCTTTTATACTAATTTTTTTCTTTTTTTTTATGAAAACAGGTTCAGTAGGTTCACTACGGTTATGCCAGAGTTTCTGGATTCTGAACCGGTTTTGGTTCTTTAGGTTCAATGCATGACCGAGTTTTCCCTCTTGGACCGAGATAGGTCATGGTCGATTCGGTTGGGCCTGGCCGGTCCTGGTTTTCAAAACCCCGATTGCAATAGATAATATTCAAATTTAAGGAAAACCATTCACTTGGATTTAAGTGGTTGTGCGGTTAGTGAAGGAAAAATTATAGCACGTAATACATATTGAAATAGATAATTTCATAGGTTAAATGATATTATTACATAATGTTAGAGTGATTATAGTTGTTCTTTTTGTCAAGTTTTATAAAATAAAAAAAAAATAGGTCCATCAAAAAAATTATGGCCCATGGGCTGGCCCTGGCCCTTAGGGCATTTTAGGGCTTTTTGGCCCTGTGGGCTTTTTTTTAATGTGGGCCTTTTGGTCCTGTGGCCCATTTGGCCCTAACCCATACGGGCTAGGGCTAAATGGGCTAGGGCCGGCCCATTTGACGGCTCTAGGTTGTTACCTACACTAACGGACCAGCTTCCTCTCCATTTACTGGAAGGATCGGATTAGGGATGTAATCGGATCAGTTTGTATCGGATTTGAGGGGTTTTATCCTTCGAACTGATCAAATTTGATCGATTCGGATCGATTCGGATTTGACAAATTTTCAGTTACGGATCTGAACCGAACCGAACCGATCACAATCGGATTGGTTCGGTTCAGATCATCGGGTTACCTTTTTTAAAAAAAAAAACACTTAAATATTAATAAAAATTAGAAAAATAAAATATACATATTTAATTATTAATTATATTAAACATCTATATAATAATATATTAATATTATATAAAATAATTTAAAAATAAATATTTTATAGGGTTCAGATCGATTCGGATCAGATTTATCGGATCCGAGACCCGAACTGATCTGGTTCGGATCGACGTTTTGGAATCCGATCCGATCTGATGATCCGAACCAATCCACCAAAACCGGTTCGGATCTATTCGGATCCGCTTACACCCCTAAATCCGATAGGTGAGAGAGGAACACATATATTAAAATAATATTATTTTAATATATATCTTATATCTCTCTCTTATAATAGACCTCTCCTTTGATCTAGTTCTATACTAACACTCCACATATTTGACATCTATCCCCACACTTTTAATTTTAAGGTGTGAAATTACATAACTCGCAACCAAAACCTTTCCCCCCTACCTTTCTCTCCTAAACGCGCACCCCCACACCCTCCACCTTCAGTTCCTCGACCAGTCGACCCTCACCCGCACTCGCTTTCTTTTTTTCTCTCACAGTCGACCGTCATCCGTCACGGCGGTTCACGATCCGTCTTACCAGTCTCCGTCTCAAGCTCACCAACCAGTAACCACTCCGTCTTATCATTTCTTCTTCCTCATTTTTAATTCTGCGATGATTTCCTCTTCCTAATCTCGGGTTACTCTGTTTTCCTTTTCCTTTGTGTCTGATTGTTTGAGTTTGAGCATTTTATTCTTTGAAACTCATTTCTGCATTCATGGAGTGATCTAACGAGCTACAGAGGTTTGAGAATTTTTGCAATATTCTACGATTATATTTCATAAACAGGTGATTAACAGTTTTCCAACTTGTTAGTTCTTGATGAGAGGGAAGAGAGTAACAAATTAGAATAGATATATTTTTTTACTATTAAGGGTGGGTATTTTGGCAATAAAAAAAATAAATTAAAAGACTTCCGTGAACACGCGGAACGCGAGGCCCATTAATTATAATCAAACCCAAAGGTGAAGAGTGTAGAGAGAGATGGCGCAAGGTGGTGAAAGTGATCGCATCAACAAGTGATTGCATTGCATTACTATCTGAGTCTGAGTGAGACACAACACAACACAAGAATCCCAATACCAACAATGGCCGTGTAAGTTAAAGCACCATTTGATTTGATTTGTTAGTTACTTTGTTGTATGTATTTCAATTTGAATTTGTGAATGGTTATTAACATTGGCACAGGGTTGCTTCTGCTCATGGGAAGGTGTTTATTACAGGTGGTTACCTCATTTTAGAGAGACCCAATGCAGGAGTTGTCCTGAGTACCAATGCTCGCTTCTATGCAATCGTCAAACCACTTCACCCTCGAATCAAACCTGATAGCTGGGCATGGGTCCGTTCTCTTTATTAAACAACTTATCTCTCTCTATTAACTCATAAATTAGATTTTAAGTAATAACAATTTGGAAACATAACAACATATGAATTCTATTTTATATTTTGTATATTTTATGAATAGAACAAAACATAACTCTAAATGCTTACACTAGCCTACACAATTCATGTCCGCATTTGTGGGTGGATGCATTGTGGGGATTTGAATCCGTTGTACTCACAGTTCATATCCTGTGGCAGCTTAACTACCTGAGCTGACTCATGGGACAGCGTACAGATCGTTTATTTAGTATATTTCAGGATCATTTTGTACTTTGATCGATTCACTGATTCATTGGGTGTTTTGTCTTAACTCATTGGCTGTTTCTCCTTCAGGCTTGGACAGATGTCAAATTAACGTCCCCTCAGCTATCCAGAGAATCCATGTACAAACTGGCAATCAAAAATCTCACTATCCAACCTGTTTCCTCAAGGCACGTTTTCATGTCTTCTGTAATTCAAAGTCCTCTCTTTTGTCCTTTGCCAATTTAATTCCTTAACAATGCACATTGAAATTATACCTCATTGATTACTAACTTTGGTATAGAAATTGTGTATGGTTTAATCAAGGTGAAAAAAGAATTCAGTTATCTCTGGTTTCTCACTCTGAATAGTTTAATCGCAGGATTTCATTGAAATAATTAGTTAAGGCTTACAGTAGTTGGTTTATAATTTCAGTGAAGCAAGAAATCCTTTTGTGGAATATGCAGTGCAATATTCTGTGGCTGCCGCATATGCAACATTTGACAATAATAAAAGGATTTGTTACACAAACTACTTTTACAAGGTGATATTATCTTTCTTAACTCTTTTAGTAAATCAAAAACAACTTCAACCATCCAATTTTATAACTGGATTGATCTTGCAGGTCTTGACATCACAATATTGGGTTGCAACGATTTTTATTCATACAGGAATGAGGTAATTTACCTTCATTTCTTCCTATGTACTTGAACTTTGCAGGTCGCGTGTAAAAGCTTAGACCCACAAATTTACGTCTTTATAAACTTATGCAGATTGAGAGACGTGGACTCCCTTTGACACCAGAATCATTGGCCACCCTTCCACCTTTTGTTCCCATAACCTTCAATATTGATGATGGGAATGGAGGAGATTGCAAGCCTGAAGTAGCTAAAACTGGTTTGGGCTCATCTGCAGCAATGACAACTGCTGTAGTTGCTGCTTTACTTCATTACCTTGATGTTGTAAAGCTTTCCTCTTCTAAAAATCATCAGGAAAGGAAGGATATTGCAGATCTTGATTTGGTGCATAAAATAGCTCAAACTGCGCATTGTATCGCACAAGGGAAAGTAGGCAGTGGGTTTGATGTCAGTTCAGCTGTTTATGGTAGTCAGCGCTATGTGCGGTTTTCCCCAGAAGTGATTTCTTCCACTCAGGTCTTGACCCTCTCTTCTACTACATCTTGTATATTTAGCAACAATACTATGATTCTTGTTGATTCAAGTTTGTCACTTAAACAAATATAATAAAGAGATATGCATTTGAACTGACTAAGGAAGTATTATGAATCTATAACAACTAACTATGGAACTGGCATAATGTACCCTCCTTGGTTTGTTCGACCCATTTGGCATCCATTAGGAGATTATTGACAACTATTATCTTTGAATTCTTGAAATACTCATGCCAAATTGTATATTATGTAGCCACCAGTGTGCATTACATTCAGTCTTTGTTCCATGAAACTTGGTAACTTGGATATCGTCTTCCTTCCATAGAGTTTTTTAGGGGTAAAACAAACCTCAACGTGACTAATTCTTGCTACTAGCCCCATAATTTTAGTTTAACCATTTTTATTGACAAACATGTTAGGATTCTTGTATTGGTTATCTCTTGCATTGACCAAATGTTGTTATGTAATTTGTAGAAATGTTCCAGAAACATAACTTCATTGTCTTTGTTTTATTGACATTGTAGGTTGCTGCAAAAGCAGTGCCTTTACCAGAAGTTATCACTGACATTCTAAATGGAAAATGGGACCATGACAGGACTGAGTTCTCTTTACCACCTTTGATGACTCTTGTAAGCAACTCAAATTATGCATATGTTGGTACTTAGCACTAATATCTGTTCACATCTTATAATTATGGCTACAGACACCCTGCCCTGCCTCCCCCCGCTCCCCCATTATTTCTCTTTTTTTGGTTGAGGGGGCAGGGTGGACATTGTACTGAAAAATATTTATTTTCCTCTTTCATACTTCTTTTGTTCCTGCTTCCTGATAAGATAGATGGATTTATTATTATTTTTCCTAATTTCACTATCTTTTTTTCATATAAAAGGAAAATGTGTTAGTAGGTGTCTGAGGGCCTTTTTCTTGTCCCTTAACCTCTTCTGGTTCTGCAACTGACATATGATATCAAGATTGGAGGACTAACTTATGCCAATTAGTCTCTCCTCTCCTCTCCTCTCCTCTCTCTCTCTCTCTTGATTCCGCCTATTTCCCTTTTCGTACGTTGTTTTAACTTCTGTCTTTCTTGTCTGAAGCATATGAATTCTATCAGTTTTCATAATGATTATATTTCTCTTTTCAGTTACTAGGAGAGCCAGGAACTGGTGGATCTTCCACTCCGTCAATGGTTGGGGCTGTAAACAAATGGCAAAAGTCTGACCCTCAGAAATCCCTGGACACATGGAGAAGATTGTCAGAGGTAAATTCAGCATTGGAAATGCAATTGAACTTGTTGAGCAAATTAGCAAAGGAACAATGGGATGCATATAAATCCATGATTGACAGCTGCAGCATTCTCAGATCAGACAAGGTATTTCTGTGAGATCTTCTGTGGTTGTTTAATTAATGGAAGTAATTTGCAGATCAGAATATTTATTCTTGTGTAACTAAAGTCAGTTGATTGACATTCTCACTGTTAGACTCAAATAACTTAAACATTGTGTCCCTATGGTATTCTTTACATTGGATTAGACTTCCACACTTCTTTTTATTGGTTTTTCATGATATATAGGACGGCTTTATTGATGAGACTTCTATACTTGCTACTTTTGTTGGGTTTTGAAAGAGATTATGTCCAGCTGTTTCTCTGTCTGGAGCTACCCCAGGAAATGAGTATAGAAGCTTATTTGCAGGCTATGGTCTGCCATTAACTCATTATAGGTTATCAGAATTAAAAAAATATGCCTGAGGATCTGATTCTGGATAGATGTAGAGTTGGATCAATCTTACAATTTTAATATCCTTATTGTACCTCTTGGCCTCCATACTTGATATTAACTTATTGCATGAGAATTGTGAATCTCATGGCTCACAATTAATTTGAACCTGATGATTGTAGCATGGTAAAAAGTTTCTGTGGCCCTATGTTGAAGGGATTGTAGGGCCAGTTTGGTAATGCTTGAAAATGGAGGGTGGACAGTTGAGTAATGAGATTGATATGAAAATTTATATTGAAAACTCATCCTTCAATTTTTCACCCTCGTTTTTAAGGGCATACCTGTTAGGACTCTAAATGAGAATGTGGGCCCAAATGGGCAACTAGCACATCAGCTGTCCAAGCCCACTGTGTGGAGAGTCATGTTATGAAAAGAATTAGGGGGTGGGGGGGGTGGGGGGGTGGGCCAATTGTGCGACCGGATTCAGTTACAAGGGGGCGTGAAGAGAGAGAATGTACCAAGGAGAATCATTATAATCTCTTTATTTCAGAAATAATACACATTTTCTTTTCATTACCGAGTTGTTGTTTTTTTTCCAATCAATTGTTTCCTGTGGCATGGAGAGAAGGAAGAGGAAGTAAAATAAATTACTCCCACCCCAAAAAAAAATAAAATATTGCGATTAATAGGAAGCACCCATTTGAGATAATTTATGATTCATGTAATTCTATACAAAGTTCTGTAGCCGTTGTAGCTTGGGTTTCAGTTTCAGATTGTGAACTTCACAAGTACAGGTGTGATATGATTTTCTTATGTTGTGACATTTCTTCTTGTTTTTCTTCTTTCATGGTAATGCTTGAAATGTAAATTGGATAATCAGTGGATTGAACAAGCTTCTGAACCTATCAAGGAAGCAGTTATTAAAGCACTGCTAGGTGCAAAAGATGCTATGCTTGGGATTAGATATCATATGCGCCTAATGGGTGAGGCTGCAGGTGTTCCAGTAAGTTCATTTCGCTCACTGAGTGCTTATTTTTGTGGTTCTCTGCTCCTATGATGTTGATTTTGCTTATAAAATGCATGTCCAGGGAATATATGTTCCCCATATGAACTTGTTTTCTGTTTGAAATTTAGTCATTTTGCTTCATTCATTAACACCTCTTGAGGTACTACTTCTTTTATATTTCCTGTGAAATAAGAACGATCATCAATCTAAGTTTGATAACATTTAGCTGGAAATTCTATATGCCATCCCAATGATCCCATAGGATGGATTGAATTTGGATATTTGTTCCTTCCATAGTGGTTAACCCAGTTGCTATTTGCATCCCAAAGAAAGAGGCTACTAGGGTCGGGTGTCTTGGATTTGTACCATCAAATGTGCCTGGTTACTCCTGTTGGCTTAGAAAGTATGATTTACCTGCTGCATGGACAATTTCTTTGCAGAGAATTGATTAGACCATTTGATTGGAGAAAGTGATTGCAAAAGAGAAAGAAAAAAAGACATATGGTTCAGTTAAAAAGAATTGCTATGTTTCAACATGTTAATTTTGAACCCCTTGAATCAATCAGAAGACTAATGTTTTAATGATTTAGACTGTTCTGTGAGTATAAATGCTACAACTGCATGGTTTTCCGGTTTTACAATCTATATTGAAGTGTAGACACACAGGTTTGGTATTAGAAATTCACATTTTCTTTCCTGATTGATTAATGATTTAAAAACTTGAAACAATTTATAAGTTCAGCAGTCTAATAAGTTGCAATATATACAGATTGAACCAGAATCACAAACTCAACTTCTAGATGCTACAATGAACTTGGAAGGAGTGTTGTTGGCTGGTGTTCCAGGAGCAGGAGGATTTGATGCAGTCTTTGCTGTTACTTTGGGAGATTCGAGTAACAATGTGACAAAAGTATGGAGTTCACTTAATGTTCTTGCCTTGTTGGTTAAAGAAGATCCTTGTGGGGTTTCTTTAGAAAGTACTGACCCACGAACCAATGAAATCACATCGGCTGTATCTTCAATTCATATTGAATAAGTTCATTTCCATCAATTAGATATTGTAAGGCACCACAAAATTATTCCGTGGAATGTGGCATCTAGACTAGATATTAGTTTCTTTTCCACTGCCAAAAAAAAATTTGAGCGAATGAATTTAAAAAAAAAAAAAAAACAGAAAAGAAAGTAAGCTTTATGTGTGTTAGTTTAATGTGAAGGTTCTAATGAGCAGGAAATTCTTCAGATCTTCTATTGCCAGAAGAAAACAAGTGTATCATCAAAATTTCCAATTTGTTGCCTAAGATCTCTTTGCTTATTCTTGTGTGTCCACGTTTCTATAACTGGTTGAGAGAACATGTTAAATAACTTAACCAAAACCTTGTTTCCTCACAACTTTAAGGGTTTGATTGTTTTGTTTCCTGTTCCCTTTCATGTTTTTGGAAATAACTTCACAAAAAAACTGTCATTTTGTTTTCATTCGTATCCTGTTTTCAAGTTGTAAAAAAAATGCTGAAAATAATTTTTTCCGTTTTCATTGTTTACTGTACAAATCTTTGGAAACAGGAAACAGAATGAAAACAAGATGACAGTTTTGTAAGTATTTCTGAAAATTGGAAATCGGACACAAAGCAAACAGGCTCTTATTTTCTCCCCTTTCATGTCTGGCTTGTATTGCATGTGATGTATAATAGCAATATCATTGGCCTACGACGAACCCCCACGTCGACTTTAGTAGATGCTACAAGCTTACAGGACGATTGACGGCCCTAGAAACGTTTTATTTGCATATGAAATGAAAGTTACAACTTACAAAAAGCAATTTTGCCGTAAACAGATGGAACTGGAAGTGATGGTGAGAGGAACAAATTCCACGGATGGATTTGTAAGAGCTTCTCTCTGTTTTCATGGAGCTATGAGCTATATAACACACACAATGACACAAAGAAAGTTTGAATTTGTGCAATTTAAGCATAAAGGAAAAATGATATGGTATTTTGCTATCAATAGTATATGACAAAATTTCATGCCTCACAATTAAGAAGATATTATAGAGAAATAACCATACACCATTGAGTGATAGCACTATACAATTTAATATGTAACTGTTCATAAATATGCACACCCTGAACATCACGTGGGAACTCATCAAAGAGAAGAAGAGAAAAAGAAGGCCAACTTAACAAAGATGAGACCAAGCCATCCAAGTTGTACCAGCTTGGAACTCATCAAAGACAGTAGTAATAAATATTTTTTAAAAAAATCCTCACCAGGAACGCATTCTGATACTAAATTTCCACAACAGTGAGTATATGATTTAATCTCATACTTCAGCTTGCATTTGATTAGCATTTGAGGATTTAAGAAGACTGATGATTGTTGTTTCTGCAAATCCCATCCCAGTCACTGGACCCTTGTGAAAATGGCCACAACCTTTATAAAAATTGTTTATCCATTCACATTAGGATATTCATTGTCAACCCTAAAACTGCCACACTCTGCCAAAGCTTTATCATTGAGCTCCCTACCATATCTCCAGACATAATTTAGACCCACAAGAAGCTCAGTGATTGTTTCTTCTATCTTTTCTTGATTTGCAAAATAAAGGGTTTGTACCAGCAGCACATTTGTCCGTGAAACAAAGCTCTGCTGCTCAAAACTTCTCTCAGACTGCCATCTTATCATGTTATGAGCAAGTGGTGCCAACCATTCCAATATGCTTGACATTGCTTCAGTCCATTCTTCTGCTAGACTTGTGTCATAGACCGATGTCTTGGTATACGGCTTCAACTTTGTCCTAAGGGCTGCTCTCACGCGTCTGGGTAACATGTTGTACAGGTCATCTCTTGCATCAAGGCCAGTCAAGTGTGAAGAAGCTGCTATCTTCTCAATCACAATGATGACATTTGCATAGTGCGGTGCTAAAGCAGCAGCGCCGAGGGTTCCAGGCGGAGGATTTAATAGCTTGCACAGAGATTTGAAGACTGATTGAGTATGATGATGGACTATTTTTCCAGGACCAAACAGATTTGAATTAGCATCTTCGAATTTCGAATTCCTAAATGAACACCATTTGTGCTTGAGTGGCAGTCAGTGACAGAACTATCCAAAGCAATACATCCTTTGAAAGGTCCAACTCGAGTCAGTCGATTGGGTCTTGTTTGAGTTCTTGAGTGTCCATAAAACCTCCAAAACTTGCTCTTTTTATTTGTTCCAGTAACTGGGACTGATTGTTTCAAATTCCTTTCAAGAGGACCTGAGTGAAAATTGACACTTGTATACCTTCCTGAAATTGGGCCTGACTTTGTGGATGAGTCACCAAGAGGACCTGAATGAGAAATGCTGGTTTTAGTTGTTCTAACAATTGGACCTGATCTAGCATTAACAGCGTTAAGGGGTCCTGAAGAAAACCTGGCAACATTATTCTGTGATGGGTGGACTGAAGAATGCAATAATGCAGAAACTGATTGACTTCTATAAATAAAATCCACACTCAAGGCACTTGAGTTATTGGTTCCACCAACATCTACCATCTCTCGAATTCCGAATACATGGTTGATCCTACAGAATATTGTGAATAAGGATCTTGCTAAAAGTTGTACAATGTAATCAAAAGTCCTGTTCCACAGAGAAATATCCTGTAAGTTCTTCACCTCCCGCCTCTTCCATGCAACCTTCTTCTGATACTCGATTAAATTTGAACCGTCCGACTCACCACTAGCCTTCATTGTTGTAAGAGTTTGCTCAAGATCAGCAAGCACTTCTATCTCTTGATACAAACTTGCATTAGTTGATATAAAATTTTCCATCTTTTTAATCTTCTTTTCCATCTTCTTGTAATGGAACTCCCACCCATATGGATCAAGACCCATAGTGATAAACTCATAAAAGGCATTCTCAAAACCTTTCAAACGCGGATCACTGCATTTCTTCCCAAGCCTAGCCACAGATTCAGCCACATGTGCCATATTCTCAAGTATCTCAACACAGATCAAATGTTCAATGAAATGCTCATCATCTGAAACAAGCTTTCTTATGCCCTCCGAATTCATGATCTCTTCTCTCAACTTAGCAACCTGTTTATCACTCAAAGACTGCCATAAATTAACCAGCTTAGACATCAAGCTCGCCACTTCAAATGCTAATACTCCAATCAACACCTTCTCAGAAGTAGCATCATGCTTCCGAGGAGCCTTCCACAGACTACGAAACCATGATTCAGAAACCATCGCTTACCTAGGAATGGTAGAAAACTATGCTCTTTAAGACAAGCCCTCAGTCATAGCTCTGTAGTACTCAGCAAATAAAACACAAAATACAATTGTTAAAAGGGTGCTAAATATCTAATCCCGCTACCAGATAAATTTCAACCTGTATCAAATATTGTCAGATGCTCAGTGTAAATATCTCAAGAACTTAACATTAAAGAAGCTACTACATAGTACTAAATTTCTCAAACCATAAGAAAGGAAACGAAATACGTTTATAATGTCATTAGTCAGTTGAAAAATAATCCAACATATGCACTCTATCTTTTCTTTTACCTGCTTTCTTTTACTATTCTTTCCCATGGCAGGGGAAGAAGGGGACTGGAGGGATTGAGCTTGCAGTAATTAACTTTGGTCTAGTGCATCCTGGTTTGGTCCTATTTCTGTCTGATACTAGCATCCTGACGTCTTTCAGTCATGCCAAGGCAAGCTATTCCAAGTGCTTTAGTTTGAAATTATATTACATTATCTTTTGTAGTGTTGAAAATTTCACATGTTTCAAGCACAAAAATAGATGGCTTGGGAAATTTAAAGCATCTGTTTTCTATTCCAAACCAGTATATCCTTGCTCCCTTTTGTTTTTATGTGGTTCAAATTTATTAGTCATTTTGAAAAAACGGATACATGAGGCTTAGGTGAACTATTGCAGCATCTTACAAATCACTCATTTAGCTCTTAATTTGCCAAAATTTTGGATTATTTGTAAAAATATAGCAGAAGCAAAATACGAAGTTTGAAACCCATATATTACCAGGATAGATGAAAAAATGATAATATATCAATTAGAAGGTGAATTAAGATTAAATTAAATGGAGATACAATGCTCTAAAAGGTCTCAGTTTTGACTTCAAATTTTAGTCGGAAAAAGTTCTGACCAAAAAATACATTTGAGAAAGCTTAATTTTATAAATTATAAATAAAAAAATCCTTCATGTTTTACATGATTTGTCTAAGCATATAATTCTAATGGATGTATTAATTCCTTGCATCAAATCATCAACAGTAACCAGTATAAACCGGCTCTGATGCCTTTGAAAAACTTTACATATATTCCAGTACAAACAAAGAATAATGTTTATATTCTCCGTTGTTACTCTTTCTGGTTTTTGTCCTGGCTCTTATACTTTCTGATGGATGAAAATGCTTAACTAACAAGCAACAAGGAATATAAAATTTCTTTTCAGGTAAATATTGCTGAAGAATATATACTGAGAAAAAGAAATTAAGCCACATGACATAAACCTAAATCTGGATCCTATTATCTGTTTATCATTCATTAAATCAATAATTAACTAAAATTCAAAGTTGAAATGGACCACATTTTTCTGGGTAAACAGTTCCATACCAATTCACACTGCAATTAGAAAGGAAAATGACATAAATCTAAAACCCCATAACTAAACCCAAATTCTACCAGAAAACCCAGATTCAAGAACCTTTATTCTTTGTGGGGAAAAAAATAAAAATCACAACTTTACATACTTTTTTACAAATGAACATACTTTATATCACTTCACCAGCTTGTTTGCTTATATGGGCAAAAAAATTTACCACCGAATACTCAAATTTTACTCAACATCATAAGAAAGTGAGTGTATAAAGAAAAAAACACAGAAAAATGCATGCAATAGAATCAAAGGAGAAACAACATGACCATGTTGAAGCAGAATGGAATGGAGGGGCAGAAGCTCACCGATCAGAAAAAGCAGAAGCAGCCCAAGTTGTTTGAAGGAGCAACAATGGGAGAGAAAGAAGAGAGGGAAGTAGATGAGAAGGTGCACATGGGAATGGAGTAGAATGGAAAGAAAAAAACAGAAAACAAAAGAATTAGAGACAAAGCCAGAGTGACACAAACATAACCAAGGGCATCCCAATTTATTGCTTGCTTTTCAATTTGCTCCCCAGATTGTATTTCATTTATTGCCTTCAATCCCATATCATCTTATCGTTTTTCTTTTTGGTATCCTTTGTATTGAGAAATTATATTTGACTTCCATTCATGTAAGTCGAGTTGGTAAGATCCCTCCAAGGATATAAAGCTTTTTTTTTATTTATTTTATAGGAGAAGTGACTTTTGAAAAAAATAAAATGGAACAACAATTTGGATGGTTAACACAGTTCAAATACATAATAATTAATTAAATGAGTTGCAACATATTATTATATCTAATAACTATTTACTGAACATAATTAATCACGTATTCGAACAGTATTAATCATCCAAATTATAATAAAAAATTGTTCTCTTATTTTTATGTTGAAGTAACACATCTGTTTTTTAATGACTATTTTTTCAATCATGAAGATTGGAATTCAAGATCTTATTTATGGAGGACACAGGTTCCTTATCACTTTTGTTTTGTACGTAAGATAGTTTCTTTTTTATATATAGCTCATTCCCACTTTAACCAACTGTTACTAAGTCTCTCCTTTTTTTTATAAATGCTTTTACACTTTTTAATAAACATTTATAAAAATTTAGAATTTGATTTTGTATGGCTAAAATAAAAATTTGCAAATCAATCAATTATATATCATTAATTAATTATATATATAACTTTTAACATAATTATTATAAGAATTAAATAGTTTTTACAATGCAATAATAATACCGAACAATTTTACTTTTAGACTAATATTGCATTCAAACTAAAATCCCAAAATTTATATTTTTCTCATGAAAGTAAATAAATTAAAGATTAAATATCTAAACTGATCCTTTAAAGCCATACAATAATTTTTTTTAAATACCTGATTTTGGCGTGCACATATATATATATATATATATATATATATATATATATATATATATATATATATATATATATATGAATGAGACATATCAAGTGAGAGGGTGTAGCGACCTAAAAAAAACAAGAGTTATCTCTTAGAGGGAAAACATGGAGTCACCACCAACTTTATTTTGTTTCAAGGAAGTTGAAAAACCTTTTAACAAAAGCTTTGGGCTCGGGAGTTGATTATGTCTAGGGAAGGCATGAAGACTTAACCCCACGGCACCCTGGAACATCCATAAATGATTACCCAAAATTAGTTGTGTAAATTATCAGTAACTCTGAAATATTTGTTTTACCCGTTGTGAATCTCTTTATTAAAACTAAAATGAGGCTGAACATGGCACGTAGGTCCACACAGGGCAACCTCTAAGTCTGAAAGGTTTAACATGACACTTGTCATAGGACAACCCAAAAAAAAGATTGTTTTAATCAAGTGATCATCCTCTATTTTTTTTTTTATGTAAAGTAAATAATTTTTATCTCTTGAAAATGGGACAGAAACGTAGAAATGAAACTTTTTACCAACTTATTCAGAGAACAGAAGCACAGAGAAATATGGATGTCAAGAGAAATTTATTAATAATATCAACGAAAAGAGCAAAATTACCAAATGGGAGCAGAATAAGAATGATTTTGTTTACTCCCAGTGGTAAGATTTCAAGATTTACATTCAATCTTGTTGACCCCTTCAGCTCTTCCTTCTTAACTACCCTAATAACAGGGAAGAGAAAAAGGAAACTCAGATCTCTAATCTCTCTTCCTCCCAAAGAAAACGTTAGATCAAAGTCTCTCTCTCTTTTTCTCTTTTCTTTGTATCTTTCCTCTCTATCTCCTCTCTGATTTTTCGTTTCCTCTTAAGAAAAAAAGTTCTCCTCCTCCCTCCTAAAATGTCTTTCTTTTTCCCCCGCCCCTTCTTTTCTCTTTTTCCTCTCCTTTTATAGACGGAGGAAAGGGCTTCTTGCTTCTTCTCTATTGGCTTCAAGGTCGGTTTATTACGAAATCCGAGGCTTGGGTCAATCTGAGCAGCGGAAAGGAGGTGATTTGATGTGAGGGTTGCACGCTTGAAAAGATAAGGAGATGGGGTGTCTTGTCTGACGGGCATGATGGCTTTTTAGGGTTAGGAGTAGGGCTGTTAGGTTAAGACGAGGGAGAAGACGAGAAAAACAAACGAAAAGACCAATGGTTAGAGGAGGTGCAAAAAAGGGGGGGTTCTGAGCAGTAATAGCATGTGTCCAGACGGGGCGGCATGAGTAGCAGAAATGGGGTGATTTGATGTGAGGGTTGCACGCTTGAAAAGAGAAAGAGATGGGGGTTTTGAGCAGAAATAGCGTGTGTCCAGATGGGGCGGCGTGAGTAACAGAAAGGAGGTGATTTACCCTGAAGGTTGCGTGTTTGAAAAGAGAAAGGGATGGGGGGTTTTGTCTGATGTGTATGATGGCTTTTTAGGGTTAGGAGTAGGGTTGCCAGGTTAAAACGAGGGAGTAGGTAAGGAAGAATAAGGACCAATGGGTAGAGGAGGAAAAGAGGTCTTGCCTGGTATGTAAAGTGGGTAGGAGGCGTCACTCAGTTTCCTTTCCTTTTTGTTGATTGTCTTTTTCTCCTTGTTTTCTTCGTCCTTTCTTCCTTATCTTCTCCTTCTTCTTTCTTTATTCTTTAGCCTTCAGCCTGAAAATAAAATTACAGTGGACGGAATCTCTTCGTCCCAACAGGAACTTAGATATGCAAAAGTAGATATACACTGGACGGACCTCCTCGTCCAACAGAAATTAAAATAATTGGAGTGGACGGAACCACCTCGTCCAACAGAAAATTAAATGTAATGGACTGGACGCGCTCAAAAGCAAATGCATTGAAATGGACGGGACCACCTCGTCCAACGGCAAGTGCAAAGCAATGGACGGGACCACCCCGTCCATCAGCAAGTGCAAAGCAATGGACGGGACCACCCGGCCCATCGCAATGTAAAGCAATGGACGAGACCACCCCGTCCATTTGGCAAATGCGATGGGTGGACGGACGGGGCTACCCTGGCCCAACAAAGAATTCTGATGGACTGGACGGGGCCATCAGCAAGTGCAAAGCAATGGACGGGACCACCCCGTCCATCAGCAAGTGCAAAGCAATGGACGGGACTACCCCGTCCATCAGCAAGTGCAAAGCAATGGACGAGACCACCCCGTCCATCAACAAGTTTAAAGCAATGGACTGGACGGGGCCACCCCGTCCATTTGGCAAATGCAGTGGGCTGGCCCCGTCCATTTGGCAAATGCAGTGGACTGGACGGGGCTACCCCGTCTAACAGCAAATGTAGATGTGATGGACGGGGTCTCCCCGTCCAACAGCAAGTCCCTTGTGATGGACGGGACTTCCCCGTCCACAGCAAGTCCCATGTGATGGACGGGACTTCCCCGTCCAACAACAAGTTAGCTATAAGTCTCCTACTTTCTTCATTTTTTTCTTTTTATTATTATTAGCCTCCTTGAAGTGTAATATTATAAAAATTAGAATAAAAGACGGACAAAAATGGGTGTTCACAGTTTCCCCTCTTTACTTGTTGCATACTAGAAGACATGATTAGTCGTGACTTCTCATGTATTGTAGTAATGAACAAGTAAAGAAAATGAACACATTTTTTTGTCCGAACAAACATGAGGAGCCCAGAAGAAAACCTTACGGTTTGAAAATGAAATTGCAGTGAGCCTCAGAGTTCGAAAATAAAATACAGTGAGCTTCAGAGCTCGAAAATAAAAATGCAGTGGACAGAACCTCCTCGTCCAATAGGAAAGTAAATATCAAGGTTTTCAAAACCGGACCGGACCGGCCGGTCCGATCGGGTTAACTGGGAACCATGACCTTGGTCGGTCCGATTTACAGGGAAAACCGTCCCTGTACTGAACCGGTGGAAAAACTGGAGAACCGGTTCAAAACCGTTAAAACCGCTCATAACCGATAGTGAACCGGCCTGAACTGGTTTCCTAAAAAAAAAAAATAGTATAAAAGGATTTGGGTCATCCTAACCAAAACCCAATTCTTTTGTTTTCTAACATATGTGGGCTGGTTGTAGATTTTGGGTTGGTTTTCCCTATGAAGATGATTTTAACATATATCTTTATATTTATTTAGTTTAATTTCAAAATAAAAAAAATTTGTGCTTAATAATTTTAGTTGTTATGTTGTTTTTTTGTTTAATATTGTTACAAATATTATATTAAAAATTAAAATAATATTATTTAATTATAACCGGTTCAACCACGATTCAACCTCGGTTGGACCATTGAACCTCGAACCGTTGCCTTCACCGGTTCGATGGCTGATCCGGTTTTGTAAACCTTGGTAAATATGCAGCGAGCCTCAGAGCTCGAAAATAAACTTGCAATGAGCCTCAGAGCTCGAAAATAAAATTGCAGTGAGCCTCAGAGCTCGAAAATAAAAATGCAGTGGACGGAACCTCCTCGTCCAACAGGAAAGTAAATATGCAGCGAGCCTCAGAGCTCGAAAATAAACTTGCAATGAGCCTCAGAGCTCGAAAATAAAATTGCAATGAGCCTCAGAGCTCGAAAATAAAATTACAGCGAGCCTTAGAGCTCGAAAAAAAAATGCAGTGAGCCTCAGAGCTCGAAAATAAAATTGCAGTGAGCCTCAGAGCTCGAAAATAAAAAAATGCAGGGAACCTCAGAGCTCAGAGATAAAATTGCAGTGAGCCTCAGAGCTCAAAAAATAAAATTGCAGTGAGACTCAGAGCTCGAAAATAAAATTGCAGTGGACGAAACTCCCTCGTCCAACAGGAAAGTAAACATGCAATGGACGGAACCTCCTCGTCCAACAGAAAAGTAAGTGCAATGGACGGAATCTCCTCGCCCAACAGGAAATTAAATGAAATGGACGGAACCTCCTCGTCCAACAGAAAAGTAAACATGCAATGGACGGAACCTCTTCGTCCAACAGAAAATTAAATGCAATGGACGGAATCTCCTCATCCAATAGAAAAGTAAACAATGGACGGAATCTCCTCGTCCAACAGAAAAGTAAACATGCAATGGACGGAACCTCTTTGTCCAACAGAAAATTAAATGCAATGGACGGAACCTCCTCGTCCAACAGAAAAGTAAGTGCAATGGACGGAATCTCCTCGTCCAACAGAAAATTAAATGCAATGGACGGAATCTCCTCGTCCAACAGAAAAGTAAACATGCAGCGAGCCTTAGAGCTCGAAAATAAAATTCAATCAGCAATCCGAAACTAAAGGAAATCCTTTCCTTTTGAAGACAGCAGAACCAAATGCTCAATGGGAAAAACTTCCACCAACCAAACCCTTGTTCATCGGCCACTCTAGGACGAGGCATCACTTATTCTTTTAACAACATTGGTCACTCAAGAAATCTGATGAACTCTGGATGTTATGTTTGTCCTCCCAAGCTTATTTGCATCATTCTTTTGTCGTCCAGTGCATGCCATCGAATTTGAAGTATTGAGTCCTCTTGAATTGGTTTGAACCATTCATCGGTGCTACCATTAGAATTATCAAATCATACTATTAAACTTATATTTACTTTTATTGAGACATGACCATCATGAGAGTGAACACGACAAGGGAGTGTGAAAGAAAAGCCTCTTGCCTTAATACGAGAATTTAGTTTGTTAAGAGACAATAACAATGAGAACAAAATTACAAAAGGGATCATGAAGATTAAAAACAAAGATAAGCAAAGAAAATTACGAGAATCACATAAAATTTGCCCCAGTATTGGTCCTTTGATTTTCATTTAATTGGTTCCCCACAACCTTTTGATGACACAGATATTGGCTTCTGTTTCTGATTCCTCAAACACACCTTATTTAATCCTTCCTTAACAATTTCCCCCAGTATACTCAGTCGGATAAAATTGCCCCAGTGTGGTGAGTGCTTGTAGAAGTGTTGGACCATATCCTCCTCCTAGGCTGCCTTTGTAGGTTTTCAGCCTAAGGTTTCTATGCCCTAACTTTTGCCTAGGTTGCCCTTTCGGCTTTTCCACCTAGCGGGCCTTTGCTTTTCTTTTGTTTTTATTGTGTTTTGCCCTAACTTTTGCCTAGGCTGCCCTTTCGGGTTTTCAACCTAGCGGGCCTTTTCTTTTCTTTTGTTTTCATTGTCCTTTGCCCTAACTTTTGCCTAAGTTGCCCTTTCGGGTTTTCAACCTAGCGGGCCTTTTCTTTTCTTTTGTTTTCATTGTCCTTTGCCCTAACTTTTGCCTAAGTTGCCATTTCGGGTTTTCAACCTAGCGGGCCTTCAAGTGTAGAACTTTTTCACAGCATCAGAGTTTACTAGTCTTGATAACTCTTCCCCATCCATGTTTTGCAGAATCAAAGCACCTCCCGAGAATGCTTGTTTGACAATATAAGGGCCTTCATAATTTGGTGCCCATTTTCCTCGGGCATCCTCCTGACTAGGGAGGATTTTCTTTAAAACCAGGTCTCCCACACAAAATTCTCTAGGATGAACCTTTTTATTGAAAGCTCTTGCCATTCTGTTTTGATACAATTGCCCGTGATAGATAGCTGCCAGCCTTTTCTCTTCTATCATGTTCAACTGCTCATATCGAGTTTTCACCCACTCAGATTCTTCTAAATCTGCTTCCATCAAGACTCTTAGCGAAGGGAGTTCTACTTCGATAGGTGAGACAACCTCCATCCCGTACACCAGAGAGAAAGGGGTTGCCCCAGTGCTTGATCGTATGTTAGTTCGATAAGCATGTAGAGCATATGGCAGCATTTCGTGCCAGTCCTTATAGTTTACAACCATCTTGGCAACGATCTTCTTGACATTTTTGTTTGCTGCTTCAACTGCACCATTCATTTGAGGCCTATAAGGAGCCGAATTGTGGTGTTTGATTTTGAAACCATCGCAAAACTTTTGAATCTCGGTACCATTAAGATTAGCAGCATTATCTGTGATTATCCTCTCTGGGATCCCGTATCTATAGACGATATCCTTCTTGAGGAATTTGAGAAACACCCTTTGAGTTATGCTGGCATATGAAGCAGTTTCTACCCATTTAATGAAATAGTCTATCGCCACCAAAATGAAACAATGACCATTGGAAGCCTTGGGATTAATGGGATCGATGACATCTATTCCCCACATCGAAAAAGGCCACGGGGATGCTAAACTGTGCAGTGAAAATGCAGGTGCATTAACCCGGTCTGCATGCATCTGACATTTTTGGCATTTACGAACATGCTCCATACAATCTGACTCCATGGTAGACCAATAATAACCATTTCTCAAGATCTTCCTAGCCATCATGTGATCATTGGTATGAGTCCCACAGATTCCTTCATGAACTTCGATCATGATCAATTTAGCTTCGTGAGCATCCACACATCTGAGTAGGGTACCATCATATCCTCTTTTATACAAGACTTACTTGTTTAAGAAAAAGGCCATAGCCAATCTTCGAATGGTCTTTTTATTTACTTCGCTCGCCTCTACCGGGTATTCCTTGTTCTGAATATATTACTTGATATCATGATACCAAGGCTTACCATCAGGTTGTCCTTCCACATGAGCACAGTATGCTGGTTCATCTTGCACTCTAATTTGGATGGGTTGGACATTGATATGGATATCCAGCTTGGTCATGGCAGCTAGTGTGGATAAAGCACCAACAAATTGATTCTTGTCTCGACTTACATGCGAGAAAGTAATCTCGTCGAACTTTGCAATCAACTGAGTCAAGTATTTCTGATACGGAATCAACTTGCAGTCTTTGGTCTGCCAATCACCATTGACTTGGTAAATGATTAAAGCTGAATCCCCGAAGACTCTCAACTGCTTTATGCCCAGTTCAAGTGCCATTTGCAATCCACCAGCACATGCCTCGTATTCTGCAATATTATTCGTACATTCAAATTTCAGTTTTATGGCTACCGGGTACTGCTTGCCATTCAGTGAGATAACCACTGCCCCTATATCGTTTCCATGCATATTGACGGCTCCATCAAAATACATTTTCCACACATCTTCCTGTTCCTCATCTTCTTCGAGGGACATTATCTCTCGATCTGGGAACTCGAAATTGACAGGCCATCCATCCTTAAGGGGATTCTCTGCTAAATGGTCAGCAATCACACTTCCTTTGATGGACTTCTGAGTCACATATTTGATGTCAAATTCTGACAATATCACTTGCCACTTCGAAACCCTTAAGGAGATATGAGGGCTTTCGAAGATATACTTCAAAGGATCCATTCGAGAAATTAGCCAAGTGGTGTGATATAACATGTATTGTCTGAGTCTTCTGGAGGTCCATACTAATGCACAACAAGTCTTCTCGATTGCCATATAACGAGCCTCACAGGCGTTAAACTTCTTACTCAGATAGTAAATTGCCTGCTCCTTCCTGCCAGATTCATCTTGTTGTCCCAGCATTGCCCCCATTGAGGTTGGGAGTATGGTGAGATAGAGTAACAATGGACGTCCTTGAGTAGGTGGTACCAACACTGGGGGATTCAATAGATATGCCTTTATCTTATCAAAGGCTTCTTGTCAGTCATCATCCCATCTTGCTGGATTATTCTTCCCAAGGAGTTTGAAGATTGGCTCGCATGTGCTAGTCAGATTTGCAATGAAGCGCGCAATATAGTTCAATCTTCCAAGAAAACCCCTTACTTCTCACTCGCTCTTAGGTGCTGGCATGTCACGTATTGCTTCTACCTTGTTAGGGTCCACCTTTATTCTCTCCCTACTGACAACAAAGCCAAGTAAGTTCCTTGCGGATGCACCGAAAGTACATTTTGCAGGGTTGAGGCGCAACTTGTACTTTCTTAACCGCTCAAACAACTTTCTCAAAACTGTCACATGGCTTTCTCCTTCCTTGGACTTAGCCACTATATCATCAACATATACCTCTACCTCCTTATGCATCATATCATGGAACAATGCTACCATAGCACATTGGTAAGTGGCTCCAGAATTCTTTAATCCAAAAGGCATCACTTTGTAACAAAAAGTTCCCCAAGGAGTGATAAAAGTTGTCTTTTCTTTATCGTCGTTGTCTGTGAGGATCTGATTGTACCCAGAATACCCGTCCATGAAAGAAAACTTGTGACTTCTGGCTATACTGTCTACAAGGACATCAATATGAGGTAGGGGAATTCATCCTTTGGACTGGCTTTATTCAGGTCTCGGTAGTCCACGCACATTCTGACCCTCCCATCCTTCTTTGGTACTGGAACAATATTGGCTACCCATTCCGGGTGCCTAGCTACTTCCAGAAAGTCAGCCTCCAACTATTTGGTCACTTCTTCCTTGATCTTCAAGGACATCTCTGGATGCATTCTCCTTAATTTTTGCTTCTTTGGAGCTACATCTGGGTATAAGGGAATTTTATGCGATGCTATCTCAGGATCTAAACCTGGCATATCTCTGTAGGACCATACATATACATCCAGATACTCTTTGAATAGTGCAACCATTTCTTCTCGCTCTGGGTTATCCACTATTTTCAACTCCTTGTCTTCCTCAGTTCCCATATTGATCACTTCTGCAACCTCATCACTCGAGCTCATCCCTTCCTCTGACCGTTTCACCACTTTTATGAATTCTTCAATGCCTTCTTCTTCCTCATCGGATTCAAGGTCGTATTCATCAGCGGCCGCGAGGGAATCAATAAATGAGTTTTCAAAGTTCCTTTCCCGAGGTAAATCTTTAGTGGAAGAAGTATTCCTGGAAGAAAAAGCCAGGAATAGGAGAAGTATAGGCAAGGGTCTTATTTATGACAAAAAGCTTAGACAAAATAAATAAATGAAAGAGAGAGAAAAGAAACGACGGAACCAAAAAGGAAAACACCAGACAGAGTGCTACATTCTCATTCATTTCTCAAACAAAATAAACATCAGTTCAAATTTAGTACGATAAGATAATTACTTCATGGAAATAACATCAACAAATGATTCAGACCGCCAATTATTGAGAACTTCATTGCTAGCAGGGCTTAAGTTTCTTCCTTCCCTAGGTATGCGGGCAGCCATCCAGGTCTGAGATCTGGTATTGTGAACTCGGGTTTGATTGGTGTCACCTTTCCTAGGTCGCGCAATGGTTGCAGAATCCTCAGAAGGATGTGACTCTGTAAAGCATCCTAGAATCTCATTAGTAAACCTATTTTTTTTTTTGTGTGTGTGTATGCATGCATGTGCAGATTATCATCCTTCATTCAATTGTGAGGGTACTCTTAGGAAGACTGTCGTATACACCTATAGCAAGAAAACTCATCCTGCAATCAAATCTAGTGGTATGGTTCCCTCTAACTTGAATGCAGTTGGTGTCAAATCCAAGGGAGAATCTACTCCTCGATAGACCACACCCGTACTAGCAACGTCCTTATTTTTACATAAAACACGTCGTTTTTTAGGGTAAAAAAAGTTGATGTATCTAAGGGAGAATGTACTCCTCGATAGATATCATGCTCGAAAGACATGGATGAAAACTTCCATTCCATTATAAATATTTTGATACAAATCATGAGTCATTGATCAAAATAAAAGAAGTACATTGATAGTTTCCATCTTTCTTCGAGGTCTACAGAGTTCTATGTTAAGAGCCTCGTCTTCTTTTTCCTGAACCCTCTGGCAAGTTTCCCAAAATGATTGAAGAACTCGGTCACCTTCGGTGGTAGCTGGAGGAAATGGTTCATACGCATGTGGACAGATTCCTCTTCAAACCGCTCCACCAGCTGGGAAGTGTGGTATTGGAGCTTATCCATCACGTCCTCGTATTTTCTCTTCCATGCTTCATTTTTATTCATTACATCCTTCACCACTAATTTCCATCCCTTTACCCATTCTGCGTGACGTTGAGCTTCAACCCTTTCAGAGTCTCTTATCTTGTTTCTGAGGCAATCTTCTTAGAACCAAACTTTTCCATTTTCTTGCTATAAGGTGAATACCAAAATCTTCCAACAAAGAGACTGCATGATTCATGTTGCATGGACCCAATGGGGTTGAAAACCATGATGGGTATGCATTACCTTCATTATGACATAACGCCTATTAGGTGTGCAATAATATTCCAATATGTCATTCAGGTTTGGGACAACAATGTGATGCCCCTGGTTTTGTGAACATTCATGATGAGCATGCATGACAATTTATGCTTATGATGATAGAGAGAGGAAAGAAAAGTACGCCCCCTTTTGCCCTAAGCCAGGTAAAACCTAACGATGGACACGCCCTAAGGTTAGGACTCTAAATAGGTTGGCCACTAGGTCTGCTCTATTAGTGAAAATTGGGATGGGTCTAGACCTCTAAAAGTCATGGTCCCCAGATTGCCCTCGTAAGGATATGATCCATGAATCTAACCACAAGTAGGGATAAACCCTCTCAATATGACTATTCCATGATCTCATGTACAATCTAAGTGGTGATCTGACAAGTATCAGGGAGGTACAAGACCTCTTCAATAACAATATCAGAGCACCGCCTAATCCTTGGGTTTTTGAGCAAGCTCGGGTATAGAGCTAAGTGTGTGTGCAATATGTGATAGTGATGTGTGTGAAAGGGGGCATACGAACCTGTGACACTTAAAAATAAAAATAAAAGGGAAGACAAGAAGAACCTGCAAAACAAAAACATAGGTATGTATGACAATGGTTATAAGTCTTCTACCCTATTGTTACAACATGGGAAAAAGAAAAGAAAGGAGGAGGAAACAAAAACACCGTTAGTGAAACATATATAACAATAACGTGAGTTAAAATGTATGTACAACTAAATCTTCTCATTTAAATAAGAGGAAAAACCCAACCAAAAGGACAACCCAAACAGACATCACTAAAAAAACATTTTTAGTTTTGTCATTTAATTATTGTAAGGAGAAAAACAGCAAGATATAATCATAACAGGTAAAACAAATAAGCTGCACGTTACTAAAAATTTGCAAAACCAATTTTTATGGGCTTGACTCTCTTGGAAAGAATTCCCCAGCGGAGTCGCCATCTGTAGCGACCTAAAAAAAACAAGAGTTATCTATTAGAGAGAAAACATGGAGTCGCCACCAAATTTATTTTGTTTCAAGGAAGTTAGAAAACCTTTTAACAAAAGCTTTGGGCTCGGGAGTCGATTATGTCTAGGGAAGACATGAAGACTTAACCCCACGGCACCCTGGAACATCCATAAATGGTTACCCAAAATTAGTTGTGTAAATTGTTAGTAACTCTGAAATATTTGTTTTACCCGTTGTGAATCTCTTTATTAAAACTAAAATGAGGCTGAACATGGTACGTAGGTCCACAGGGCAACCTCTAAGTCTGAAAGGTTGAACATGACATTGGTCATAGGGCAACCCAAAAAAAAGATTGTTTTAATCAAGTGATCATCCTCTATTTTTTTTTTATGTAAAGTAAATAATTTTTATCTCTTGAAAATGGGACAGAAACGTAGAAATGAAACTTTTTACCAACTTATTCAGAGAACAGAAGCACAGAGAAATATGGATGTCAAGAGAAATTTATTAATAATATCAACGAAAAGAGCAAAATTACCAAATGGGAGTAGAATAAGAATGATTTTGTTTACTCCCAGTGGTAAGATTTCAAGATTTACATTCAATCTTGCTGACCCCTTCAGCTCTTCCTTCTTAACTACCCTAATAACAAGGAAGAGAAAAAGGAAACTCAGATCTCTAATCTCTCTTCCTCCCAAAGAAAACGTTAGATCAAAGTCTCTCTCTATTTTTCTCTTTTCTTTGTATATTTCCTCTCTATCTCCTCTCTGATTTTTCGTTTCCTCTTAAGAAAAAAAGTTCTCCTCCTCCCTCCTAAAATGTCTTTCTTTTTCCCCCGCCCCCCTTTTTTTTTTTTCTCTTTTTCCTCTCCTTTTATAGATGGAGGATAGGGCTTCTTGCTTCTTCTCTATTGGCTTCAAGGTCGGTTGTTACAAAATCCGAGGCTTGGGCCAATCTGAGCAGTGGAAAGGAAATGATTTGATGTGAGGGTTGCACGCTTGAAAAGATAAGGAGATGGGGTATCTTGTCTGACGGTCATGATGGCTTTTTAGGGTGAGGAGTAGGGCTGTTAGGTTAAGACGATGGAGAAGACGAGAAAAAAAAATGAAAAGACCAATGGTTAGAGGAGGTGCAAAAAAGGGGGGGGGGGGGGGGGGGGTTATGAGCAGTAATAGCGTGTGTCCAGACGGGGCGACATAAGTAGAAGAAAGGGGGTGATTTGATGTGAGGGTTGCACGCTTGAAAAGAGAAAGAGATGGAGGTTTTGAGCAGAAATAGCGTGTGTCCAGATGGAGCGGCGTGAGTAACAGAAAGGAGGTGATTTATCCTGAAGGTTGCGTGTTTGAAAAGAGAAGGGGATGGGGGGTTTTGTCTGATGTGTATGATGGCTTTTTAAGGTTAGGAGTAGGGTTGCCAGGTTAAAACGAGGGAGGAGGTAAGGAAGAAGAAGGACCAATGGGTAGAGGAGGAAAAGAGGTCTTGCCTGGTATGTAAAGTGGGTAGGAGGCGTAACTCCATTTCCTTTCCTTTTTGTTGATTGTCTTTTTCTCCTTGTTTTCTTCGTCCTTTCTTCCTTATCTTCTCCTTCTTCTTTCTTTATTCTTTAGCCTTCAACCTGAAAATAAAATTGCAGTGGACAAAATCTCTTCGTCCCAACAGGAACTTAGATATGCAAAAGTAGATATACACTGGATGGACCACCTCGTCCAACAGAAAATTAAATGTAATGGACTGGACGCGCTCAAAAGCAAATGCATTGAAATGGACAGTACCACCCCGTCCAACGGCAAGTGCAAAGCAATGGACGGGACCATCCCGTCCATCAGCAAGTGCAAAGCAATGGACGGAGCGGGGCTACCCCATCCAACAGTAATTGCAGTGGACTGGACGGGGCCATCAGCAAGTGCAAAGCAATGGACGGGATCACCCCGTCCATCAGCAAGTGTAAAACAATGGACGGGACCACCCCGTCCATTTGGCAAATGCAGTGGACCGGACGGGGCTACCCCGTCCAATAGCAACTGCAGTGGACTGGATGGGGCCATCAGCAAGTGCAAAGCAATGGACGGGACCACCCCGTCCATCAGCAAGTGAAAGTAATGGACGGGACCATCCCGTCCATCAGCAAGTGCAAAGCAATGGACGGGACCACCCCGTCCATCAGCAAGTGTAAAGCAATGGACTGGACGGGGCCACCCCGTCCATTTGGCAAATGCAGTGGACTGGACTGGACGGGGCCACCCCGTCCATTTGGCAAATGCAGTGGACTGGATGGGGCTATCCCGTCTAACAGCAAATGCAGATGTGATGGACGGGGTCTCCCCGTCCAACAGCAAGTCCCATGTGATGGACGAGACTTCTCCGTCCACAGCAAGTCACATGTGATGGACGAGACTTTTCCGTCCAACAGCAAGTTAGCTATGAGTCTCCTACTTTCTTCATTTTTTTCTTTTTATTATTATTAGCCTCCTTGAAGTGTAATATTATAAAAATTAGAATAAAAGACGGACAAAAATGGGTGTTCACAGAGGGTCTTATTTATGTGAGAGTGAGAGGATTATATCATAGCCATTCGATCCAACTTTAAATGGTCAAAGATTAAACCACCAAGTCATGTGACTTTTTTAAGTGGTCATATGACATTTTAAAATAATTAAATAACTTTTAATCATAACCATTCATGTATGGTTGTATGGCACATATTTACTTCTCTCACTCTCATATAAAAGAGATTATCTCACTAGATACATCCCATATATATATATATAAAAGATTGATATGGATATAGATGATTATTGATATATATTATATTTTAATATCAAATAAATATAAATATATTATATATAACTATATAAGTATGAGAAAACTGACAACTCGGATGACAACTCAGAGGACAACTCAGATGTCAGATTTAAGCATCCGAAAAATGTGGTTATGTTTTTTTTTTGAGAGAATAATGTAGTTATGATATACAACACTTAATTGGTCATTTCATGTTTAAAATGAAAATTAATTTAATATTTTTCTCTTTGGAGATTAACTGGATATATAATGAAAGATTCAAATTAATGTTGAAATATTTAAGACTTTTTTTGACGGAAAAATCTTTTAAGACTAATTTCTTACATTTTCGTGTATTAATATTAAATAAAAATTTACATATATTTACATGTCAATAAACTTGTAATCCAATCAGTATCTGTTCCAATTTTTGAAACAAGTGTGTTAATTACATTGCTTAAAACAATGTTAATGAAATCACAGGCTCGTTCATCATTACACATATATTTTATTTTAAAGAAGTTAAGAACAATTATAGCTAACTCAACTGATAAAAAAGTTTTATACCAAGTGATAATAAGGATAACAATTATAGCCGTCTTTTTTTTTATATTATAACAAGATTTTCTACCCGCGCGATCCACGGGCATATTATATGTGATTATTTTATAGCATTACATATTTTTAAGGGTTAAATATACTTCTAGTTCTTCATTTTGTACAAAAATTTGGTTTTAGTCCACCCGTTTGGAAAATGTAATTTTTTAATCCCCTATTTTTTAGAATGTGTCAGAATGATCCCTACATCATACTTCCATTGGAAAAACGTGGGATTAAAATGAATTTTTGTAAAAAAAAAAAAACAAAATGAGGGACTAAAAATGTGTGATTGTATAAAATGAGGGACTGAAATGTGTGGTGTATAGACCACTTCTGACACATTTTAAAAAATTGGGGACTAAAAAAGTATGTTTTCCAAATGGGGACTCAAATCAATTTTTTGCAAAAAATAGAGACTAAAAACATATTTAACCCCATTTTAAAATGTTGAAATAACAATTCAAAAGAGCAACAAATAAGTATTTGTGTAGTATTTGAAATGAGAAAAGGTTGCATTTTTTTGCTTGAGACTTCTAAATTTGAAAAACACCGATATCATTAAAAGTTGTGTGATGCATGGGTAGGGATGACAAAGTGGGTTGGGCCCGTCGAGTTGGCCGGTTTAACCCGCCTTTTTTGGCTGGTTGGGTTGAGTTCCCTAACCCATCAACCCGCTTTGACCCGCCCCGCATCAACCCACAAAAAATATGGGTTAATCGCAGGTCGGGGCGGATTGGTCCGCCAACCCGTTTGCCTTTTCTAAAAAAGTAAATTAATAGCTTTTCTATTTTCTAATTTTGTTACCTCATCTCAGTAAGTGCATGCCCCTGACCCATAACGTTATGTTAGTAATAGATAGTATATGAAGAGTCTCACTCATTGCTGCAATATGATATATATGACAATATGATATGACTTCAATGGTACATGATTTAAATTTTAAATGAGTAATCTTGAATTTTTTTTTATCCTAATATGATTCACGTTAAATATTTGATGTTGCAAAAGCGAGATCACTGATTTAAGGATACATTATTATTATATTGTTTATTTATCTAGCATTTTTTTTAATAATGATATTTTTTAGCGAGTCAACCCACCAACCCACAACCCGTTTATTACATTTCCCTCCTTGGCGGGTACCGCCAACCCACCAGAAAACGGGGTGGGTTAGGATGCTCATCCACTACAAGAATAAGGTTAATTAGCGACGGAATTTTTGCGACGGCCTCAAATCCGTCGCTAATTTTATGTTTTGCGACGGCTTAAGCCGTCGCAAATGGTAGAAGAGATTACTGACGGAAGTTTCGTCGCAAATCTGTCAGTAACGTTCCCGCCATTTTACGCGAAATGTTGGCGCCAATTTGCGACGGGCATGGCCGTCGCTAATGTGCAAATGTTTGTCCAAGGTCATTTGCAACGGCCATATTGGTTTGCGACGGACCGTACTTTTGCGACGGTCATTCTCAATTTGTGACGGAATCATAATTTGCTAGCCGTCGCTAATTTCCAATAAGTAACTCGAACAGTTTTCTTCCTCCCTCAGTTGTCATCTTCGCCATTCTCTGCTCCGGTTCTGGTTTCTGCTCCCACATCGCGCCACCCAAGCAGCACCTCTCGCGCCGCCTCTACCGACCCATCCCGGAGACCAGCAGCACCACCTCCTTTCCTCCACCGCCCATTCACTGCCGCGACGTACGTAACTCTCACATTCCTCCTCCTTTTCATTTTTAAACTTTAAACTGTGTTCCTCATTCCCTTTCATTTTTACATTTTTGAACTCTGAACCGCATTCCCTTTTTCCCTTTCATTTTTATGCGTAGGCACTGCTAGGGCTCCAATTTTTTGCCATTCCCTCTCACGCAGTGACAGTTGGAGCAGAATCTGGTTTGGTTCTTCTCCTCATAGTAAGGTTTGAGTATTTATCTATGTTTGCACATGTTGAGATTGTCACTTTGGCATTAATTTGTAGTCTCCATGTTCTGGTTGGTCTGTTGATGCAAACACTTGATGAGTTTATTTTTGCCTGTACTAACTTTTATGCTCTTTAAGATAGTTTAGAAATCTTACTTCGGTGTCCTGAGATATAATAATATTATGTGAAACTTGATGTGAAAATTGATAAATTTGTTAAAATCTGGTTTGTTGATACTTTCACTGTCGTGACTAGTCTCTATATGTGTTAAATGTTGGTTGATGAGTTTGATTCCTTTTACTGAAAATAATTTGGCTTTGAATTTGATTGCTTGATTGTACACTAAGCATACCACATGTAAATCCCAAATGGAAATCATCTGTGGACTCATTAATTATCTCAGACAGGATAATAGTTCAATATGTTCACTTTGATAACATGTCAATTATGTAGGTAAAAAACTTGAACTGAATTTCCCTTAGGTGTGAGGGTGAAGGACTCTTTTTTTTCGCTTCAGCAGTTTTAATTATTCTAAGAAGGGTTAGAATTTCTCTTATTGTATTTTTTTTGTGGAAATATGATCTAAATTTCGAAGGATTTGTTTTAAGGAGAATTGAACTTGAATGAAGACTTAATTTCAAAATGACTGTGGATTTTGTTAGCTTTATAAAAACTGATTTGGGCTAGATATATAGAAGAGTGTTTATTTTTTTACAAGATACAAGTTATTGGAAATAAGCAATTTGTACTTGTATATGATACATGACCAACATCTATTTTTCTGGTTTCAACATGTTAACAGGTGCAAAACCATTATTTTGTTTCTGTCTTCTTCAGTTTTGTGTTGGATGGTTGTTCTTATCCAATGGTATTTAGATATGGTTATTTTTCATGGCGAGTTTCAGTAAATTTAATGAGAAGAGTATGGCTAGGATCATCACTTATTAAGCTTCTTTTATGCTACTGTTTGATTTTGCCACTGTGATTTGAATTCAGCAGTCCTTGAGGATTGTTTTGTCCTGAACTCCGTTTTTAATTGAATTCAGCTGTGATATGAAAACATGATTTAAACTTAAGTAAGAGTGTTGTCGAATATTGAAGCTTCATTCAATTTGGGGATTCAGTTTATACATTGTCCTTTTGAAGAAAAATAAATGGGTATCAATTTACATGATAAAGTCCAGTGAAATCAAAGTCACGGTAATGGTTCAAGTTCAATCAAATAAACTTGTTACTCCTGAAATCCTAGTTTTTACTTCCAAACAGCCTCACTCATCTATGCTTGTTAGTTGTAATGATTGTCGTTAGCAGTGTTTGAGTGCAAAACTACTTGTTGAAGGATAATTCACACTATTTCATAGTCAACTTGCTACTAAGAGCCTCAAATTAAATGGCTTCAATTGGAGACCAACCATGTTAACCAGATATGCTTAGATTTTAAATTAGCTTTTGTATATATTATATTTTAACGTGATTCCTATAGTTTCTTTTACTCCCGAGTCCTGAGATTTTAAAAGTTGGCTTTCGTATATTGATGAGCCTCTGGTTGACTGGTTTTATAACTAATAAAGACTATGGCTTTGTGCTAATTTTATATCATTTTCACCCAAATTAGACTTGATTGTCTCTAAGCAGTATTTTGAGTCCATAAAGTATTTTTAGGTTAATTTAGTTGATTTAGAGTTAAATAAAACACTTATTCTATTTTCTATTTTCAGGTTAATATAAGGAATAATTTTGGAATGTCTCGCCACGCGAAGGTTCATTCGCCACGCGAACCAGAAGGTGACTATTCCATAAATTGCCATCCTTTCTGTCTCGCCCCGCGAAACATGACTCGCCTCGCGAGTAATCCAGCCCTGGAAGTCAGAAAGCATCATGGTTTACCCGTGTGAAAGGTCACGGGCGTTACAGTTTGGAATCTGAAGAGGCTCGCCTCGCGAATGATATGCTCGCCTCGCGAGAAGATCAAAAGTTGCAGACTGTTCGCATTATTCGCCTCGCGAAGGTGCGTTCGCCTCGCGAGACAGCGGAATCCAGAAATTGTATTTAAGCGTTTTAGACAGAACTGAAGGGAGTTAATCAGAGTTAGCCAGTTTTGGCTAGTTTTTAGTCAGTAGTAGTAGTTTCAGTAATTTATTTTCTTTTCTTTTAAGTCTGTAATGGAGAGCTAGTCTCCTAGATTAATCTACTGCAATTGGTTTCCATTACCACACTTGAGGTTGTGTATTTCCTGTTTTATTTGCTTTTCTCTTTTCAATGCGATGTTATACATTTCTGTTTGTTTAATTCAGGAGTGTGTAGTGTTGTGTTGATTCATTTCAGTGATGCTATGTTCCTATACTTAATCGCGTTTGTTTAATTCGCGTGTGTTCATTCATGTTCGTTTAGTTCATGAGGGCTTAACCCCGTTTGTTTCATTTGGGAATAGGAACATGTATCCGTAGTAGCGATTTCGTTTGTTAATTGTTGCTACAACTGAAAGGGGATTAGAATCTGCTTAGAGCTTGGATTTATATGAACCAATGATAGTGGGAAACCGAGAACAGTAGGTTGATCGTTTCTTAGCTTATTTGATAATCTCTTTAATTGCTTATTTTTATTGCTCTGTTTCTGTTTTTGTTTCTTTATTTTAATTCAATCCAAACAACCCCCAAAATTGATTTTCTGTTAATAATAGCAACACCTAAGAGTCCTTGTGAGACGATACCCGAGTTGTCGCTTCCCTATCTACATTATTTTGTAAACGCTCGTTCTTTTTGGCGCGTGGCGACAGCGCGGCCATATATATCTTGGTGAACTTGAAAATGATGATAGTTTCCGGTCCAGTAAATTAATTCACATAGATCAAGTGAAACCCACATCCATCCTAAGGTTTCCTTATCCTTTCTATATAAGGATACTTTTGTGTGCTATGCACTGTGCAGTCAGTACTTATTAGTGACAAGGGAGCCTGTTCTCTTTATATTTTTGAAATTTGGTTCTCCAGTTAGAGTTTTGTTTCTCCTAAAAAATCATTGATCTTTATATCTGGCTACATTTTACCTTCAATTGTTCAGCACTGATGAAGAATGATGGTTAAGTGGTTTATGTGTGGGGTGTGTGTATATTGTACATATTGTCTCCTATATGTATCCAATTTGTTTGATGAAAGATTTAAAAGACCTTTTTGTTGTTGATCTAACACTGTTAAGCATTATGGTATTGGTGAAACTCTTGTTGGCATTGCTGGAATATGAAGACTTAGAGTCTTAAAAAACAATTTATTTTCTTGAATCTATAGCCACTTAAAATAGTTGATTGATGTTTGATCTTGGAAAGAGAGAAATCTCTATCTTTGATTTCAAGTAATTTGGTTCCAAATAAATGTTAAGTTAATAGTGTTACTAAAATTAAAGGTTGATTATACTTATAATAACATGAATCCTTTGATTTTAATATGGTGCACTTGGCGTTGGTGTCCTTTCCTACTTGAGTAGAAGAACTTTGCTAAGACTAGCAATACCCATAGATAAGAAAAGAAAGCTAGTGTTGCTCTCATTCTAATTGGTAAGTGATTTTAATTACTTTTTCCTTGTGGTTTAATGTAGTCTATTAAGTGGTTACTGTTGATGCTGTCTTTGCTCTTTAAAAATGAACTATTATGTAACATTAACAAATAAGATAAATGAGGATAAACATGAGCATGATAAGAATATTACACAATCAACTATGCATGTAACCTGGTTTTTTTATGATTGTGCTATCGTTTATAAACTACACCATGTGCTTTGTTTTTTACTTATTCACTATATGGTTACTACAATTAAGTTGAAATTTTGCATCATTAATTTTTGTTCCATATTTAATCTCATAATTGTTGCATATATTTGTTTATGAATTAGTTCTGGAGAGTCACGTCGCTGAGAGAGTAAGAATGCGACTTTGAGGTTCAACAAGGGAAAATCGCTTCCAAGCAAACAAAGCAAGAGAAGGTGTGTTTTTTTAGTTAATTGAAAGAATGTTTGATATTGATTTGATCATTTTTTGGTGCACCTTGATATGGAGATTGTAATTGTTTTGGTAATATAATGCCTTTTGATTGATGTCTATAATCTGTTTGTTGAATCACCTAAATGCTTTTAGGTTGGAATGTGGTCATGTTATAGGTGGTTGTGTTAGTTTTCTTTTGATATTAATGGCTGAATTGGTGAGTAGCTTGAATCATAATCTCTTCTTGTGCTGAATGGACTATGAATTTTCTTTATTGGTTTTGTGTATTTTTGACAGGGTTATGGTTATCAATATTATATTAAATGATCCTTATATCTTTTTGTTCACTTTTGCCTATATCTGTTAAGTGTTTTAAGTTTTAAGTTTCTTCCCTATATTATATTAAATGATTCTTATTCTTGTAATGTTGTTTATGTTTTGTTTCAAGTATGTTGGGGATATTATAAATTGTCTTTATAATAAATATTTATTTTCTAGATGAGTTGATCGTCGAGAAAAACCTTAGTTACCCGTTTGAGGTGCAATATTTTAGAGCACGTGTACTGTTGCAAGTCATTGTGCTCTTGATATTGGACCTCGAATTGTCCAAGTGGGACAGTTTGAGAAAAACTTTTTCTTTACTAGTATAATAGCTATTCATTAATTCTACGTGATATATCCGATGAAAATTTGGTCCGACGCATTACCATTTGTTCTCTGGGTACATACTTGATTGTGATATCTCACCCTGGTCAAGTCATGTACTTGGAGACCAATGGGAAATGCTGCTGAAATTTCGTCAGATATGAGACATGAGAAGTGATGAGTAACTATTATACTAGTGTTGAAAAAGGTTTTTCTTGAACGGGATAGGGCCATACCAAATAAAGAAATGGAGCAGTTCTGTGAGTTTGCCCAAAATAGTTTTTCATTATAGTTATCTTTTTTTGGCGCAAATGCAGAGGATGGAATTTGTTCCTTTGAATCGTACTTGGATGTATGATAGGGTTTATCCGCGTAGAGGGGGATTAAAACAATCTTTCTTAGATGGTGTTGAAGAATTTATTACCAAGGCAAGTCAGCAATATACTTATAACAATGGGGGGTTGATTAGATGTCCTTGTGTGAAGTGTGACTGTACCCGAATTAAGAATGTAGACGATGTGAGGGTCGACCTGTATAAAGTTGGGTTTAGGCCTAATTACTGGATTTGGACAAATCATGGAGAAGAAATGCCACAATTTGATTTTGGCACTGACCAGAATTGCACCGGTGGTTCAAGTAGTGGTGCAGAAGCTGGATATGGAGATCATATTGTTTCCATGGAGGAGTCTTATGATGTCCGGGTCGTTTGAGTCCAATAATACAGAAGAGCCTCCTAATGCAGATGCACAAAAATTTTATAATCTCCTAACAAAGGCAAATAAGCCTTTGTGGGAAGGGTCCCCCGACTCGAAGTTATCGATGTGTGTTCTACTGTTGTCTGCCAAGTCCAATTGGAGCATACCCGAGTTAGGCTTGGATTTCATTGCCAAAATGGTTTTGACCGAGACGCCTTTCAAAGGAGGATTACCCAACAATTATTATGATGCGAAGAGGTTAATGTCCAAGTTAGGATTGGAGTCCAAGAGGATTGACTGTTGTCAGAATGGGTGCATGATCTTTTACGATAATGAATTCGACAAAAATGATGGCGCATTGGTTGAGTGCAGATTTTGTCATGCACCAAGGCATCGTCAGCGCAACGCAAGTAGAAGTAATCTGAAAACCAGTTCCGGTAAAGTCGATGTTCTACTTGTCAATCATTCCTAGATTACAGAGGATGTTTGCATCGATGCAGACTGCAGGAAAAATGACATGGCACCGTGAGAATAGGAGGAATACAGGAGTGTTACGCCATCCTTCTGATGGTGAAGCATGGAAGCACTTTGATCGGGTGCATCCGAATTTTGCCGTTGATCCTCGTAATGTACGACTTGGGTTATGCTCGGATGGCTTTACCCCATATATCCAAGCCTCAACATCACCTTATTCATGTTGGCCCGTTGTTGTTACCCCTTACAATCTTCCTCCTGAAATGTGTATGTCAAAGCCATATATGTTCTTGACTTGACTGATTCCAGGTCCATCTAATCCAATGGCAGGCATTGATGTATACTTGCAACCTTTGATTGATGATTTGAAAAGGTTGTGGAATGGTGTTATGACGTACGATATTTCTCGAAAACAAAATTTTACAATGAAGGCAGCGTTGATGTGGACAATTAATGACTTCCCTGCGTATGGCATGTTGTCTGACTAGGGGACGCATGGGAAGCTTGCATGCCCGCATTGTATGGAGCATACAAAGGCATTTACCTTAAAATACGGGGGGAAGTCGTCCTGGTTTGATTCCCATCGCAGGTTCTTACCGAACGATCATCAATTTATAAGGAATAAGAATGCCTTCAAGAGGGGGGTTGTTGAAATGGATGGACCGCCTACGAGGTTAACACCAGAACAAATTTGGAGTAGAATCAGGGACTTGCCAAAAGTGACTGAAGCTGGGGTTTCCTAATTAGATGGTTACGGGCAGTGGCATAATTGGACAAAGAGGAGTATTTTTTGGGATCTTCCTTATTGGAAAGATAATTTATTGAGGCACAATCTTGATGTAATGCACATTGAAAAAAAATTCTTTGACAACATTTTCAACATCGTGATGAACGTGCATGGCAAGACCAAAGACAACGATAAGGCTAGAATGAACTTAAAGTTGTACCTGCAGGAGACCGGATTTGGAGCTAAGACATCGGGGATAATGGGAAGATGTACAAGCCAAAGGTCAATTATACCTTGACTATCCAGGAAGCAAGGTTAGTTTGTCAATGGATAAAGGGCTCAAGTTGCCCGATGGTTATTCTTCTAACTTGGCAAGATGTCTTTGATGTTATAAAAGGCAAGTTGCATGGGATGAAAAGCCATGATTTTCATGTGTTTATGGAGTGCTTACTTCCTATCGCCTTCAGTTCGTTTCCCCCCCATGTTTTGAATGCCCTTACTGAAATAAGTCAATTCTTAAAGGACTTGTGTTCTGCAACTTTAAGGGAAGACGATTTGACCAGGATGGAACAAAACATTCCACTCATTTTGTGCAAGCTGGAGAGAATATTCCCCCCGGGCTTCTTTGATTCAATGGAGCATCTTCCGATTCATCTTGCATATGAAGCCAGACTTGGTGGTCCAGTTCAATATAGGTGGATGTATCCATTTGAAAGGTAATTTAAGTATCATAGTTATTGATCCACTTTCATGCATATTAGTTAATTAATAATAACCTCGTCATTTTTTAATAGATTCATGGGCGAGTCAAAACGATCGGTGAAAAATAAGGCTAGGGTTGAAGGTTCGATATGTGCGTCTTACTTACACCGTGATACAATTCATTTTTGCTCTCATTATTTCAAACAGATGGTTTTGTCTCCAGCAACTAGAAGGAACGAAACAGAAAATGAAAGTGGAAGACTACCTGGAACCTTATCAATTTTTTTGTCTTCCCGGTCGTCATTCCGGAAAGGAGTTGACACATTATTTAACGGAGGCAGAGTGGAACTCAGCACATGTTCATGTATTGATCAATTGCGCCGAGGTTAAACCATACCATGAGTAAGTATGAGCTTATAATTTTTATTCCTTCGATAGCATATGTCAATTTTCATTGATGTTATCCATATATGTTCAGTGCATTCTTGTCTTCTCGTGATGCATCTGCTCGTACTCATGAAGATTTTCCAAAATGGACACCTCCATTGGGATCACGATGATGCCCACCCCAAGGATTCCGACTCAGACCAATGGAGACAATTCCAGACAACCAGATGCATCAGGGGCGGATTTTCCCATGGACGGTGATCATCAGTCTAATGGTGACGACGAGGAGACTTATGGATATTCCTCGCCTATATCATCAGATGATGAGGAGATCGAGGTTATGTCAGATGGCCGAGTTATTGTTACCCCGACCGGTAAAGGGTAAGAAAGATCTCAAATATTGTTATTTTATTGTTGAGTGCAGATTTTATATGTATGTGTATTGATTGTTCTCATGTTCTATTGATAAGGTTCCTTCTGTCGAGAAAATCTGCAGAGGCCGTCACGTATGCAGTTACATCTCAGTTTGATCGGGCCTGGAAACATTGGAGTGAGCTTGAGGATCAGGATCGGGATCGATTCTTTGCGGCTTTTAAGGTATTTTGTACTTTTGAATTTACTTCCATTTTTTAGTTACTTTTAATGTTTCTTTAGTTTATTATTATCCTAAAAAATATTATATTCTCCTTATTTACAGGAGAAGGCTGCTTGGAGAGTAGAGCATTCCACTGATGTAGAGATAATTTTTTATCAAAAAGCGAGCAAACGCCTCTCCGAGTTGTTGAAGAGATATCGGAAAAAGGGGGACGGCCCAAAATGGTGTTTCCCACCCATTTGGGAGGAGCTATGTGCTTATGGGCTACACCTGAATTTAAGAAAAATCCGCCTGTGCAAAGCTCAACGGGGCCTCGGAAAAGGGTGGGAGCTCGCACACCGGCGGCATAGATGCAATCGTGGAGCATGCTCGACGCCTTGTAAGTTCCAACATCATATTTTGTTAATTCATTAGATGTCTGGCTATTAAGGTAGTGTAACTTCAAATATGAACAAGTTTTTTTTTGGTGCAGGCTAGGGAGCTTGGCCGTAGCGTCAAGCCGGTTGATCTTCATGCCCGAACTCATACTAGGAAGGGTACCGGCGAGTATGTAGATGAGCGCTCTAGACGCACTCAGGTGATTTACATGTCTCTTTGTTGGAAATTATTTTTATTTTATATTTAATAATTATGGTCATTTTGTATGATGATGTGCATCAATTTTAATGACAGGAGGACTATCGTGATAAGTTATCTCAGGTTCGGTCTCAGGCAGCCTCATCTTCCCCTTCCACCACACTTGACCCAGAGGTGGAAGCCCAATTGGAGTTGCAAGCATGGGTCGAGGTTGCTGACGGTAAGAACAAGGGTCGCATATACGGTATGGGAGACCTAGACGGTAACTATCGACGCGGGTGCTCCAGCATCTTCACTCAGCAGAGTCGAGCATCGTCCAAGATTAGGCCCCGCCGATCTCATGAGTCTCTCGGAGATGGTCAAGATGCGGCAAACTGGCAGCTCGGGATGAGATCAATCGGCATTGCTTACTCACCAGAACCACAGATGATGGAGCAGATAGAGATGATGGCGGCTACACGAGAGAGAGCTCATGCTGCGTTTAGGAACCAACACCCCTCACCCACGACGCAGCAGACCAACACCTTCACAAGACCCCTCGCCCATTGCCCACCACCGTCCCAGCCTGAGGGTCATCAGCAGACCAGTGACGAGGATGAAGTGACGAGGATGATCAATCCTTTACAGATTTGTTAATGCGGGGCTATAGAGAGGGTTATTAGTTTCTTTAATATTAGATTTTATTTTGTATGATGTATGCACTCTGTCAAAACAATTTGCTTTTATTTATGAATTTCATTTATTGTTTAAAATTATTATTCATTTATCATAATATAGTCTAAATTATAATTAATATAAAAAATAACTAATGTTTATATTAATTTTGAATTTTATATTAAATATTAAATAAATAATTAAAAAAAATTCATATTTTAAATAATTAATTAATAAAAATTTAGTTAATTAAATTATTTAGTTTTATAAAAATGTGTTGCAATTTGCGACGGCCATTCCGTTGCTAATTTATGTTGATTTGTGACGGTTAAGCCGTTGCTAATTTCTATAATTTGCAACGGCCATGCCGTCGCTAATTTCTCATAATTTGCGACGGCTAAGCCGTCGCTAATTAGCGACGGTCATTTAAAAAACCGTCAGAAACCTTTTGCGACGACCCAACATTTGACGGATTTGTGGCCGTCGCAAATCCGTCAGAAACATGTGTTTTGCGACGGATTTAAGCTGTTTGCGACGGTCTTTGGCCCTCGCTAAATTCATTTTTTCTTGTAGTGATCCCAACTCCAGATGGCGGGTCAACCTGCCCCGCCCCTCTTAATGGCGGGTTTGTAGTGTGGCAGGACGGGCCGTCCCGCTTGCCACCCCTATGCATGGGTGTATTAAGTATGCATATTTGACATTGTTTTTGTATTTTTAAATGTTGAACATAGTAAATTTAAAAGCAACAAATTTTTTGTTATTTTACTTATTAAATAATATGTGGGGAGTATAATTATATATTATTTGAAAAGGTAATATATTTGATGCCAACACATCAATAGACAAAAGAAACCAAATACGTTAATGTACATAAAATGAGGCTGCTTACATTTTCATCAAGGAAAATCATCTCAACACTATTGGTTTGCAATGGGTTCTTGAAGTTACGGATTTTCCAAAGACAAATTACACAAATCAATTCTTCTGTCATGATAGCCTAGGGTTTGCATGATCATGGCTTCTACGACGACAATATCTTTGTTTGCCCATGGCAGTTTCTTGCGTCTTCCCCTCCCTTTCCCCCTCATGATGCTTCTTCGCCTCAGTCAAAAACCTTTGCACAAGCCCTGAATAGTTCGATCAATGTGTCACTGTCTCAGTTGCCGAAACCTTGCCTAAAAGGAGAACATGTATCGATCAAAATTTCAGAGGATGAATACCAACAAGGGCTGCAAGATTGTAAAAACAACCTGCAGGGGCGAATTCTGTTGGAAAAAGGGAGTAAACTGATGAAGTTTACTGATCTGAAGGCCAAGCTTTTGTCTCTATGGAAGCCTCTTACTCACTGGAATATGATACCTTTGGGGAAAGGCTATTATGAATTTTGCTTTGCATCACAAGAAGATCTTAGGAGAGTCTAGTCTGTTGGATCATGGAATTTGAAGCCAGGTCTGCCGCGTTTGTTCCAATGGATGCCAGACTTCAATCCAAATAAACAAAAGCAGATTCATGTGCAAGCTTGGATCCGCATCCATGATCTACCTCAAGAATACTGGCGCCCTAAACTATTTTTTGAAATTGCCAATGGTGTTGGAACACCAATTGCTTTGGATGAGGCAACAAAAAATAGAGTGTTTGGACATTATGCCCGTGTGCTGGTTGATGTTGATCTTACAAAGGCACTTCCAAATGTGATCATGGTTGAAAGAGACAATTTTGCCTTCTATGTGGAAATTGTTTATGAAAAATTGCCTTCTTTCTGTAAAACTTGTCAATCAATTGGTCATTCTATTGATCAATGTAATAAGAAAGAGGGTTTCCTTTTCAACAAGCATTGAAGACTGATCAGGAACAACAACCTCAACCAAGGGTAAAATCAATATATGTGCCTAAGACAACACAGAATCCTCAGCAGCCTGTCACCGATCAGGCTTTGATCAATTTGGTCAATGAGGACGACAAGGCAGATGATCATGTCCCTTCTAATAATGAGCCACTTCAGGATGGGCCCACTCCTGTTGCTGTTGATGGGAATGTTGTTGCAGTGGTCTCTGTTGAATCTCCAGCCCATAACAATGTTGCTGCATTGGTACAAAATGATCATGTCTTAACTAACAGTGTAAATATCCTGCCAACACAGGATATGCTTGCTGCTGCTGTTGGTGAGGTTGCAGTAGCAGTTGTTGATGAATTTATCCATAACAATGCTGATTCACTGGCTCAAACTGACCCTTTAGAAACTCAGGCTCAAAATGCTGAGCCGGAAAGCAGTAATAGTGTTGAGATTGTGCCTGACTCTCTAGACTCTAAACATGCTACTGATTCTTTTGTGTCCACAACCAATGGCTCCCCCAACAACCACTCAGTTGGTTATGTTCACCCCCAGGTCCAGAAGGAATTAACAGTCCTGAAGTCAAAATTCTAGGCTGATGGAACTGAGGACGACTTTGATGAGGGCATGCCTCTCTCTGCCCTGGGAAATCAAGACAGCAATGAGGATCTTGGCTTCACCAAAGTCCTATCTAAATCTCAGAAAAAGAAGCAAAGACTGAAGAAGAATAAGCAGGTGGTTCAATCTGCAGGTCGTATCACAAGATCCAAAGCAGGTCCTCTTAACTTTGCCTCATGAAGATTTTATACTGGAATGTTAGAGGTATTGGTAACTTAGATACTAAATTGGTCCTTAAAGAGTTTTGTGTTTTACATAAACCTGGTTTTTTATTTATCTCTGAGACTTGGATTTCCATGGATCAAAACCCTATTTCCTTTTGGAAACAGCTTAAAATGAAACCTGCTGTAGTGAATGACAGAAATGATAATTTGCCAAATCTGTGGGGCTTATGCTCAGAACAGTTGTCACCTACCATTTTGTCCATTTCAGCCCAGTATGTTGCTCTATCTGTAAAGATTGATGATCAAGTTGTGTTCATGGCTGCCATTTATGCTAGTACATCACATGTTAAGAGGAGAGACCTATGGTTAAACTTAGCTAATCTGCAGCAGAGTTACCAAGGCCCTTGGTGCTTTATTGGGGATTTCAACTCGGTTCTGGGGTCTCATGAGCAAAGGGGTAGTTGCCTTCCTTTAAAAGCTTCTTGTGATGAGTTTCAGGACTGGACTGATAGTTGTGACCTTATCCATCTGAACACTAGAGGTGCTGCCTTCACTTGGTCAAATGGTAGAAGAGGTAGAGCTTTCCGAGAAAGAAGGTCGATGAACAATGCCTGCAACAATGACTGGCTTTCCTTTTGGAGCTCTAGTGTTTGTTGCACTCTGCCAAGAAGCAAGTCAGACCACCATCCATTGTTGCTGATCCTAAATAGAGGTATGCAGACTTTCCCATCCTCTTTTAAATACTTTCATATGTGGTCAGACCTTGAAGACTGTCACAGGCTAGTGAAAGAGGTCTGGCAGAAGAAATTCTTTGGTTGTCCCATGTTTATCCTCTCTCAAACTGAAAGCTTTAAAGGCTGAGTTCAGAACTTGGAACAAAACAGTTTTTGGTAATGTTCATGCTAAGGTTGAGGAGGCTCTTTTGGCTGTAGAGAGAATTCAAGAGCAAGTCTCCATCTCGGGCTATACTGATGTGTTGAGAATTGATGAGCAGCAGGCTCAAGTTGTTTTGCAGCAATCCCTTGCCTTCCAAGAAAGCTTCTGGAAAGAAAAGGCTAGGGTCAACTGGCATACCAGTGGGGACAGGAACACTTCATATTTTCACAGACTTGCAAAGATAAGGGCTGCTTCTAAAGCCATGACAGTTCTGAAATCTGAGGATCGGATTTTGGACAATGCTGCTGATATTGAGCAGCATGTGCTTGAATACTTCACTTCTCCTTATTCCTCTGAAAACAACTGTGTGGAAAATGGTCTCATTGACTCAGTCATCCCAAGGTTAGTCACTGACGAGGACAACAGGCTGCTCACTGGTCTGCCTTCCAATGAAGAGATCAAAGCTGTTGTTTTTGGCCTGAATGGTAGTGGTGCTCCTGGTCCTGATGGTTTTGGGGGATGCTTCTTTCAGAAATTTTGGAGCATTGTGGGCAGTGATGTTTGTTGCTCTGTGCTGCAGTTTTTCAACCAAGGGTGGCTGCTCCCTAATCTTAATTCCAATCTGGTTGCCTTGATCCCTAAGGTAGCCAATGCTGATAAAATTGAGAACTATAGACCAATTGCACTGGCCAACTTTCAATTTAAGATCATAACCAAAATTCTAGCTGAAAGGCTTGCTTCCATTGCCCCTAAAATCGTCTCTGAGCAGCAGAGAGGGTTTATCAAGGAAAGGCAAATTGGTGATTGTATCTGTGTGGCTTCAGAGGCAGTCAATCTTCTGGACTATAAGACTTTTGGTGGCAACTTAATGCTGAAGTTTGACATCAGAAAAGCCTTTGATACCATTGATTGGTCTTTCTTGTTGAATGTGCTGAAGGCTTTTGGCTTTGAGGACAAGTTCTGCTCTTGGGTGCAAATAATTCTGCAATCAGCAAAGCTTTCTTTTTCTGTTAATGGGAAACCAGTTGGTTACATCCCCTGCAAAAGAGGAGTTAGGCAAGGTGATCCTTTGTCTCCCTTACTCTTTTGCATAGCTGAAGAGGTTCTTAGTAGAGGTATCACTGCCCTTGTGTCCTCAGGTCTTTTGCAGCCAATGAAAGGTCCGAAAGGACTTATTCTGCCAAGCCATGTTCTTTATGCAGATGATGTCCTAGTGTTCTGCAATGGCAGCAAGAGAAATCTGCAGGTTCTGATGCAGCTGTTCACTGATTATGCTGCCATCTCAGGGCAGTGTCTCAGCCTTTTGAAGTGTAAATTCTATGCCCCTAACCTCTCTGCTAGTAGAATTGCTGCAATCTATAGCACTTTAGGTTTCTCAGCAGGTGATCTGCCTTTAACTTATCTTGGGGTTCCTCTCTTTAAAGGCAAGCCAAGGAGGACTTACTTTCAGCCAATTGTGGACAGAATCAAGCTCAAACTAGCTTCTTGGAAATGACATCTCCTCTCCATCATGGGGAGAGTTCAGCTAGTGAAAACTGTTATACAAGGCATGCTAGTATACAGCTTTCATGTATATGCCTGGCCTATCTCTTTACTCAAAACCCTTGGCACTTGGATAAAGAATTTTATTTGGCCTGGGGATATCCATGTGAAGAAGGTGGTAACTGTGGCATGGAGAGTTCTGTGCAAACCTTTAAATGAAGGGGGATTGGGAATTCAGTCCCTAAGAGCTGTTAATGAAGCAGCTATGTTGAAGCTCACTTGGGACATGCTCACCTCCTCTAGCCAATGGGCAGATGTGATAAAAAACAGGTTCTATAGGGACAACATTGCTACTGCTCACTATGTTAAGTCATCTCTTTGGCCAACAATCAGAACTAACATTCAACAGGTTCTCCAGAACTGCACTTGGCAGATTGGAAAAGGTAACAGGATTTGTTTCTGGCATGACAAGTGGCTTCATCAGAAGATTGTGGATTTGTTGCATATTCCTGAAACTCTGCACATGGTCCTCCAGGCCAAAGTTAAAGCATTCATACAGAATTATGCTTGGTCCATCCCTGAGGAGTTGAGGCTTAGATATCCAACAGTAATATCAGACATTGATAAGGTCTCCATCCCTTTGTTTGAGAGTGAGGACCATTTCGTTTGGACTCACTCAAGTTCGGGTAGCCTATCTTTCAAGGAAGCTTTTCTTTTTCAGAATCCTCACCAGCAGGGTCTGCCATGGACAAAAACAGTCTGGAACCATGCTATTCCACCTTCCAGGTCCTTTCTTGTTTGGAGATTTTTGCACAGTAGGCTTCCCACAGATGAAAACCTCAAAGCTCGAGGTTGCATTACTGTCTCCATGTGCAGTCTGTGTGGTAAAACTGAGGAATCTGCTCAACATCTGTTCTTGTCCTGTGCCTTTGCAGCTCAGCTTTGGAGTTGGCTCAGCGCCCTGCTTGGTTATACCATAGATACTTCCTCCCCCTTTGCCATTCTTGAGGTTTGCAATAGAAATTGGAGTGCCCAGTTGCGAGATACAGTGGCTGCAGCTGTGATCAATGTCCTTTGGGCAATCTGGACCTGTAGGAACAAAGTCAGATTTGAGAATACCTCTCTAACTTTTCAGCAAGCAGTTAGCATGATCATAGGGGCTGTTTCTTTAACAGGCAACCTATCTAAAGGAACCTCCTGCTCTGCTATGGAGGAGCTATCTATTCTCAAGGCTTTTAGAGTGATTGGTCATCCGGGCAAAGCTCCAAGAATTCTTGAGGTATTTTGGAATCCTCCATTGGTTTATTGGGCTAAGTGCAACACAGATGGTGCTTCAAAAGGTTCTCCTAGAGAAGCGGCTGGTGGGGGGATTTTTAGAGACTATAGAGGATATCTTATGGGCTGTTTTGCTACTTATTTGGGTATCTCTTCCCCTCTTCATGCAGAATTGGAAGCTACTATGCAAGCTATTGAGATTGTTTTTAGGAATGGCTGGCATAGGCTCTGGTTGGAATGTGACTCTATGTTAGTAGTCTTGGCATTTAAATCTATTCATATTGTTCCTTGGTCCTTGAGGAATAGATGGAGGAACTGTCTGCAACACACCAGTAATATGCTCTTCATGGTCACTCGTATATATAGAGAGGGCGATGGTTGTGCTGATAAATTAGCCAACTATGGGATAACCTCCCAAAGTAACTCTTGGTGGAGCTATGTCCCTAGTTTTATTCAGGAGGATTTTAGTCATGATAGACTAGGTCTTCCTAACTATAGATTTGCTTGATTCTCTGTTTTTCATGGGTTTTGGTTCTTGTCCTCCCATGATTTTGTATTCTTTATTTTTCTCCTTTTTCTTTTGGAATAAATTTCTGGGGTGCTACAAGTGATTGGGAGAGTTGGATGTGCCAACCTAGTTGGGATGTCCCTCTCTATGGTGATGCATTTGCACTCCTAGTCTTATAAAAAAAACTAATGTAATCCTAAGTGTCATCCTACAAATTCGTATGAAAAAATACGCACAAATATCCATGCACCTAAAAAATACTATAAAAACATCATCAATAGCCTAATAGTCATTTCCAAATAGAAATGGATAGTTGTAAAAGGATTTACACAAAAAATAAGTCAAATAAAATGGTTCGGACCCCATAAGCAAATGGTAAGAGATTCGACTCACCAGCCTTACGTATGGAGAAAATTTGGTTGGGAGAGGCAATCTTTAAATGCTGTTTAGGTCCCATGACGAATATTAGTCATTGTTTACAAAAGTGAATACTTCATGTACCAATAATGTGGTTGTAAAAAAAGATACAAACCTCTTATTAGTGATATTTAAATCTTCAAATTTTGGTTGCTATTTAATGGATTAATTACCTATTTATTTGTGATTCATTATTGTATCTGTTTCATTTGTGGAGCAATAAAGCAATAGGTGTATACAATATTGTACCCAAAATTATATATCAACATTGTACTATTTAAATCTTTAAATTCTGGATGTTGTTTAATGGATTAACTACCTCTTCATTTGTGATTCATACGACCATTTAGATGTTATTATGCAAACAGATAAACAGCCTTTATAGATATTCAATGTTAGGCCATTTAACTTTCAGCAATAAAAGGTGTGGCATGTGTCTGGATTATTAACACCTGGAATTCCATCATAAATTGACCACTATCAGAAGCACTATGGACTAATGTTAATGAAACATGAATATATATGTATATATGGGTTGGGGGATGGTGTACCACCCACATTTTATACCACCCACTACATCACCCATGTGACAAATTTTGGGCCAATCAAATTGCCACATCGGTTGGTCAAAATTTCAAACTTTTTAGTTGTATTATACTGTAGTCAAACTATATGAATACAATATATTGTAGTATAATATAATAGTTTTTTATATTTGTAAGTTTAACTCATATTAAAATAATGTTTTTTGATTTTAAAAAAATTGATTATATTGCAAAATATTATTGACAACGAACATTATTTTAATTCATATTAAAATATTATTTTATAAAATAATCAGTTTTTTTAATAAAACATATTATTTTAATATGAGTTAAATTTACGAATACAAATAGTACATATATTATACTACAATATATTGTATTCATATAGTTTGACTACAGTATAATATAAATAGAAAGTTTGAAATTTTGACCAAACCCATGTGACAATTTGATTGGTAAAAAATTTACCATATATGAATGATGTAGTAGGTGATATAAAATATGGGTTATATACGTAATTAGAAAGCATCCTGATAGCATTTACTGTATCAAAGAAAATGTTTCTCTCTCTTTCTAGATAGTGTTCTATCAGTGTGAGACTGCTATATATAGAACGTATTTCTTTCTAGACAGACGTTTCTCTCTCAACACTCAAAACATTTTATATGTTTGCATTTGTGCAAGCAATTGAGCATTCGAACAACTCCCACATTTTTCAATCGAATTTTACCATGAAGAATTGCTCATGTGTTTATTACCTATCTGATATAATAACGCATTCAATATATCATAATTTTTTAGGTTAAAACATAAACACAAAAATTATAAGAGCAGCACAAACTATAAAGTACCAATGAATTATAAAAAAAAAAAAAACCCCTCATTTTTCCAAATTCCATCAAAGTTAATGACCCCTATCTCAAAAAAATTGTCCAAAAATTTCGAAATGTGCATCATAAGTTAAAATTAGAGAAATGTTAACAAAACATTCTCTAATACACACTTTCCAACACATTCCCTCCTATTGGTTGAAATTCATGTGGATCCTATAAAATTCAAGTGGGACCCACATAAATTTCAACCAATAGGAAGAAGTATGTTGGAAAGTGTGTGTTAGACAATGTGTTGCTAGCTCCCCTCTTAAAATTATTCATTCACCATAAGCCAACTAAGTACGAATTTTAACATAAATGATTTCGTTGCTCCAGAAGACCCACAACTTCTACTAATATGATCCCATCATGCGTTTCAGCTAACAACTGACATGCACAAATAAATATGAAGAACCCTTTCTCAATTGACAAAGAATCTTGGATTGGAACAATTTCATAGCGATTATTTCTTTCTTGGATTGGAATGATAAGGTCCTCAGTTTTATGCCGAGCTTAGTTGCAAATAAGTAAAAAGCTAAGATCTCAATCAAAACCCTGTTAGGCAATAATCATTCTAATTTGTTAAAGAAGGTTCATAAAAGATCATTAAAAAAGAATCATGAGAATGCTGCTGCCTCACGCCTTTCTTTTGCTGCCAAGGTGAAAGAAATGCAGCCAGGATGTTGCTCTCAAAAAGAAAAGCATACAACAATTGGTTTTTCAAAATAAACATACACTTTTTTCTTTTTTATGAGAAAAAATAAAATTCAGATCACCACACAACAGATCAACAATAAAGTACAAAAAGCATCCCTTGACCCATTAATAATACCATCAACATTTTCATCAGCATCGACTAACCCGGTGCACCAAGAGGTCACATATGATTAGATAGCTCTCACCATAAACATATAATTGACAACCAGTGACAAAAATAGTTTAGTAAGCATGAACATATAAACAGAGACCAACGTACGAATCAATGTCGTGCTTCACTCAATCCCTGACCCACTTTCTATCTCAATCTAACCCACGGTCTGAGGACTTAAGTATCAGTTTTGGAAACTCTCCCCAACTCGTGTCTGTTTCGTGGCTTTTTTGCTCTGAGTGTGTGTCTCTCTCTTTTCTTGACTCTCTGTTTTTTTTCTGAGTCCATTAGAATCGAGAATTAATGTCCATGATTTGAAACGAAAATGGATGGGGTCGATACTCTCCTTGCTCCAAACCCGGATTCCTCTCTCTAACAATCAAAACTCTCATCCTCACTTATGCAAACCATAGCCTCCTTCTCTGCTCCATCTCTCAAGATAGTAACATCCACTTCCTTCTATTTATTTCCTTTTCAGATCATGTTGGAAGCGCATGTCTGTTCGTAACCGAAGAAAACCAAGAGTCAGAGGCAACGATTGAATTAATATTATTTTTTAAATAACTCATTAACACATGTGATGTAACATCCATACCAAAAATAAATAAAGACTAATAAAAATATTAAAAATGCGGCACACGCGGGCAGTGTCTGTCTTGCTTCCAGTAAAGATAAATGGAGAGATTACATCACAGAGCTAGGAGAACTAAACTCATTTATTTGCATTTGATGTTTCTAACATTATATTGCAATAAAAATATTAGCTGTTTGATTTTCCGTGCCAATTATCCTTCTCCCTTACTACATTTTTATGGTAGGAAAAGAAAAGAAAAAGACTAAAGGCCCAATTTAGTCCCTGAGAAAAACAATCGGGTCCGAAATAGTCCCTATCCAAAAAAAATTATCCATTTAGTTCTTAAGAATGTGTTTACCGGGACAGATTAGTCCTTCTATCAGTTGACCACCTTTGACCGCAGGTAAAATGCTGACGTGTCAGTTTCCATTTCTAAAAAACCAAAACACATTGCCGTTTGGGAACTGAATTTCCTTCTTCTTCCTCCATCTTCGACGTTCCTTCTTCTTCCTCCCAAGGGAACTTCTTCCTCCTAACCCTAGGACTTCCCAACCCTAGGACTTGTTCTCCCTCGCCATTATAAACATTCTTCTTCTCCTTCCCCTATCCGATCGCTACCCTCGGCACTGCGCACCCTTTCCCTCATCATTACTGAATCCCTAATTTCTATTTCGCCCCCCTTCCATTGTTGGACCAGCGTTAAAATGAGTTGGGCGTCTAACAATGTGTCCAGCCGTGACTATAGTTGGAGTGCTTCCTCAAGCATTGTAACCCCAAAGTTCCCTCCTCCATGTTGCATTTGTAAGAGACCCTGTGTCATCAGCACTTCAAGAACACTAAAGAACCCAAACACACCCTTCTATGGCTGCCCTTTATATAAGGTAATGAATCCCTTACTTTAGTTCCATATTGGTTGGCCTGTCATCTTTACATTCTTGCTGGTTTTGGTTGCAGGAGAAGAAACCACATTGTGGCACATTTGTGCGGGTGGATATATATGAGGCGCAAATGGAACAAGAGAGACTTAAGGAGATGGAGATGGAGATGGGAGATGGGAGAATTCCTCAGGTGGAGATAGAAATAACCGAGATGAAAGCAAAGTTGAATGAAATGCAAGTCAAGATGTTGCTTATATCCAAAGATGTTGTTTATCTCCAAAGATCATTTGGAGTTGTGATAGGGGTTGTCTTGGTTTTTGTTGTTATGGTTATGATATTTAATGTATGGAAGTAGTGTAAATGTCATGGAAAGTTAGGTTAGTATGTGCTTGTAATATTTGGGTGAAAAAGTTATGTAATCCATGCCTTTTGGCATTTATAATGAAATGGAAATTTCTTTTTGTCTAATCAAAGTTGTAAAAGAGGTGAAAGGTAAATAATACCAACAAAATAACTCCAAAATGTACTTTTCATTCATATGTATTGTCAATTCATTACAAATATATCCTGTCATTGTCAAAATAACCTTATAATGTACCAAACAACAAGATAAAACACAAAACATTGTCAGTCCCTAACTAGAACATATAACCTAGTAAACTACTGAAAACTCAAAAAACATTGTCTGTTGCTCAATTCCTTCTGCATTGTCACTTCCCTCTTCATTTTTTCTTCTTGCCATTATCTTGCAGTGGTGGTGGTGGCGGTCTGTATCCAGGTGTTGGAATGAACTTGAATAGCCTCTCTGCAGTCCCACTACTTGCTGCTGCCAATGTCTCATTTGACACAGTTCCCTCACCCTGAGCATATGTTGGAGCTCTGTATGACCTAACTGGAGGTGGTGGTGGTCGTATTGATTGTATTCCCACTACTGATGAAGGACTTGGGGTGAAAGGGGGTAGAGTTAAACATGGTCTAACTGTCCCACGTGGCCTGATAGGTGTTGGCCTTATAGCTGGTGGCAGCGGTGGTGTACTCTGATCACTCATTTCCTGAAATCAGACAGATCAAACCAGTGAGGAATTTTGAACATGTAAATATCGTGGGACAAAATGGTCCCTTACAAAATGTTTAGTGGGCCAAAATGGTCCCTTACAAAATTCATATGAGACAGATTAGTCTCTTGTGGAATTGCAGAGTCTGTAGTATGCGTTCCTTGAATGGGTTGTTGGTTTCCTTCAACTGGTTCCTGAGTCTAAAACAAAATAAATGTCATAAGAAAACTACACATAAATACAGCCCAAAACTTTGTACACCTAGTTACCTGTGTTGCATTTTCTTCCTGAGGCTGTGATTGTGTCAATGGCACCTCTTCTTGTGCTGCATTTTCTATAGGCTTGTTTGGACGCTTTTTCCTAGCAACTTCAGGTCTAGCTGGTCCCTTGCAAGTCTTCTTATAATGTCCAGCTTCTCCACACTTAAAGCACCTGACTTCATACCTCTTTCTAACTTTGTTTTGTTGGCTGCCTGGAGCTTCTTCAGATGCAACATCCTTTCTTCTGTGCTTCTTTGGCCTACCAATAGGCCTCTTCAGTTTTGGTGGTTCAGGTTTTGGGTTGTCAGTTTCTGACCAAAATTCTTTGCTGGGAATTGGGTGGATCCAGTGCTGATATGTTGCATTAAAGGCTTCCATTGTCAGCCATTGATGCACATAATCCTCGAGACACTCATTCTTGTAGGCTATAGTTGCTATGGCATGAGCACAAGGCATGCCGATTAGTGCGCAGTGATTGCATGTGCATGTCTCACGACTCAAGCTCACTCCAACCTTTGACCCATATCTCTGAACTTCAAACTTCTCATTGTCTGGGTCACCTGTCCAGGTAGGTGTCCACTTATTGCTCTCAAGCTTCAGTTTTTCTAGCTTCTTCTGCTGTACTGGTGGTATTTTTCCTTTGTATTACCCCAACACCCTCATGTGGCCACTATGCCTCCTCATCAAATAACATCGCAGCTCCTCCAGCATGGTCAAAATTGGTTTCTCTCTGTACTTGAGTATCTTACTATTCCAGACCTCACACATGTTATTAGTTATGTTATCTACTTTGGGCCAATGGCTATGATAGGCCTTCACCCATGCACTTGGCTCAATAGCATTCAGGTAGTCGTATGCCCTTTCATTCAGGCCTCTTAGTCTTTGCATAGTTGTCTTAAACTCTGCCTCAGTTGTGCTCTTTGCACATTCCCAAACAAAGACACGCAGATCCTTGTCCTTCCAGTGCTTCATAAAGTTTTTCCAAATGTGAAGCACACAGTTTCTGTGATGTGCATCTGCCATAACCTCCTTAAGAGCAGGTACTAAACCCTGCAGCAATGAATATGTTGGAACAGTTATAATAGGCATAATTCAATATTATATATATTATTCGTGGGACAAATTAGTCCCTAACAATTTTTAAGTGATACCAGTAAAGTCCCTAAGAAACATGACCGTGAGCCAAATTGGTCCCTATTAACATGCACTACACATGATAGAAACACACTACAAAATATGACAAACAGAAACAGATTCACGGTAACCATATACCTTCTGCTGATCTGATATAAAGTTCCATCCATATCTCTCATGACAGCCAATATCCCCTTCCAAAAGTGTGAGAAACCACTTCCAATTATCCTTTGTCTCAGCATCCACTACGGCATAAGCTATGACATAAAACTGATTGTTTGCATCTTGCCCAACAGCTGACAACAGCTGACCACCATAATAACCCTTCAAAAAACACCCATCTAGGCCAATGAGTGGCCTACAACCAGCCTTAAAACCTGACTTGAGGCCCTCCAAACAGATATACAAGCGATCAAACAGTGGGGGCTGCCCTCTTCCCCTTCACTTTTCTTTTTTGCTTCCTCATGTAACCTTCATCACTATCACTGTCAGACACTGGAGGAGGCCTATAAGGAGAATCTTCCGCACTGTCATAGTCATCATCAGTCACCAAGTCTTCGAATGAAGCTTCAATTGGTGTAGAACCATTTGCCTGAACATTCTCCTCCACCTCATCTGGATCAACAAAGACTGCATCTTGCACACCTAGAACCGGATGCTCAAAATACAAGTGCATTGTGTAATACTCTCCAGCCTTGTACTCCATAGCAACCTCACACATGCGATTGATGTCATTGTCTCCCTCAACTGGTCTTAAACCAGTCACAAAATCCTTACGACCCGGATGCATCCACCACATAGCCTTGAAGTCATGGTACCCCAAGTTCTTGAACATCACCACCAAATCAAAATAGTTGACCAAGTCAACATCAATTGGTGGCATGGTGTTGACCCTCCCATCAATGTATTTCAAGCATCCCATCCTGCCTTACCAGCTTTCCTCCATGGTGAAAGAAGAAGCGAATTTGTGTAATCATCTGCAAACAAGAAACAAACAAACAACCCAGCAGAAGTTAAAGGGACACCCAACACATGGGCCCACACAAACGACACCCAAATGACACACACCCAACACATTGACAAAGGACCACATTTGTATGTAAAATAAGCATTCAACAATCCAAAAATGGATAAACAATGAAGAAGGGACCACAGAAACATCAGACCCACCCATGCATGCATGAGAAAGCCAAAATCAGCAATAACACAAACCCTAAACCCTAACACTCGATTCTCCACAATTCAAACACGAAAAACCCAAAAGCATAGAGATTAGGGAAGAATAAGAAACATTACCTTCAGAAATCGGATTGATTCACACGATTCTTCACCCTTGAGCTAGTTGGAAGATGGGAACCCCTTCACTTCTTCTCCTTCGTGTGGTCTTTCTTTGCAGAGCAAATGTCAACGAAGCTGGAGGAAGAAGAAGGAAATTCAGTTCCATCGGGAGGAGAAACGTCGAAGCTGGAGGAAGGAAGAAGTTCCCTTGGGAGGAAGAAGAAGGAACGTCGAAGATGGAGGAAGAAGAAGGAAATTCAGTTCCCAAACGGCAATGCGTTTTGGTTTTTTAGAAATGGAAACTGACACGTCAGCATTTAACCTGCGGTCAAAGGTGGTCAACTGACAGAATGACTAATCTGTCCCGGTAAACACATTCTTAAGGACTAAATGGATAGTTCTTTTTGGATAGGGACTATTTCGGACCCGATTGTTTTTCTCAGGGACTAAATTGGACCTTTAGTCAAAGAAAAAACTCTGTAGATAGATGCTATCTATTTAAATTTTAGAATTATAAATATCATTCAAAAACACTATTATAAAAAGGGTTTTTCTTTTCTATCACTCGCAACTTTGCACAGGTTAAGAAGCTCAAAAATAAAAACTATTTATTGGAAATCTAAGTATTTTAATAATAAAGGTATAAATACACAAGTTTCTATATAGATTTACTCTTTCAAGATTCTTAATCAGTGTAAAATTATACGGGATAGAAAAACTCTTATAAAAAAAACATTAAAAGAAAACGACTTGGTTGAAAGATTTTCTTGAATTTCAGGGCACATTCACATCTTAAAATGATAGTCACAACGCAAATGACACAAATTTGAAGGACCAATATTTGATTCCGCAACAACGGCGAGAGTCCCGTCACCATCATTAATGGCGACCACGCGGAATTGCCTCCTTTTGCCAATATAACCCTCCTTCCTTGGCTCCACAATTTTTTACCCGGATCCGAAATTACAATTAACAAACGGTCATGCCCAAAACCCCAAATGCCCTGTCTGGCTAAACACCAACTAGAAGGAAGAGAATAAGAGATTAGTCTCATTGTATGTATGATTGGCCTAAATCGTGAGATATTTGATGGATTCACTTGACTCAAAAGGTTAATTACGGTGGATTCCGAACAAAAAAAAAAGGACAAAATTTAAGTGCACTTGCTTGTGTACAGTTTTTACGGTTCTCCAATCACAATTCAACACGTGGGTTAACCAATCAATAGAAAAATGGAAATATTTTAAATTAAAATTAAAATTAAAAATTTAATCTATATGACATGTTATAATTGGTGAACAGCACAAACAGCACCTATTAAATAACATCCAAGTAATTTTTTTTTAAAATGTTGTATGGGTGATTGTGATTCTTTTGAGTCGAGTGTTTGACTACCCCAAAGAATTAAGAATCAAAGAGTCTTTGACTACCCCTGCTCAATTAGGTAACTTCACCATTCTTATTTGGCTATGTCGCGATCGTCCCGTCCGGGCGTCGTGAATAAAGAGATAAAAAATAGAGGAGTCGTTACTAAAATTTTATTGGAAAAATCTTAGAAAACCAAATTATTTAAAGGTAAACTGGTCTTAAAAAAAAGGAGCGAGATGAGTCCGGGAGTCGGTTACGAGTAGGAAGGTGTTAGCACCCTATGTCGCCCGTTTAAAAAACGGCACCTCAAGTTAATTGTGCAAAAATATTTTAATAACCTTTTAAATATTTATTTTACCCCAAAAATTATTTACAAGAAAGAATTATTTTTAATTTTTAATTTTTTAAATTTTTATTAATTTTTATATTTTTAAATTTATTGTTTATAAAAACTAAATAAGGTTGAACATGGCACATGAGTACAGAGGGTAACCTCAAATCTAATGGACTGTATATGGCACCGTGTCCATAGAGCATCCCTAAAAATAGGAAAGTTTAATTATTTTAACATAAAAAGAGACACAAAAAAGGAAAATTTAGTTTTGACTTGACAAGATAATTCATCTTGCTCCTACGTATTCCCGGGTGCGATGGGAAACTCAAAACCACGTAGTTCTTTTGAAAAAAGTTTGATTTGTCGGTTTATTTTAATTTTGGTAAATTTTTGATTTATTTTTAAAAAAAAAAATAATTTTGAAAAGGGATTTTATTTTACAAATAATTCACTCATGCACAGGGTCCAAGATAGCAGTGCTATACAACAAACCCTTATAATTCATACGCCACTTGAGAATGAAAATTCATACATCAACGTCGTAGATTGTTGCGTGAATTTAAAAAGATTTTTCATTTTTATAAGACTTGAGAATAAGTTGAAAACATTTTATTTTAAAAGGGAATTCACTTTTGCACAGGGTTAAAGATAGTCAAGCTATACGATAAACGTACCCTTACAATTCGTACGACACTTGAGGATGAAAATTCATACATCAACGCCATAGATTGTTGCGTGAATTAAAAAGATTTATTTATTTTATAAAATCGGATGAAATCGGATAAAATTTATTAAAAAAAGTGTAAATCGAAAACGTTTATTATTTTTATAAAAGATGATTAACTTTCGCACAGGGTTAAAGATAGTCAAGCTATACGATGAACCCTTATAATTCATACAACACTTGAGAATAAAAATCATACATCAACGTTGTAGATTGTTGCTCTTTTTTTATTTTTTACTCAAAAGTTTGTTATTTCACTAAAGGATTTTTTTATATACATTTTAACAATAAATTAAATTTTCAAAATACATCTTTTTATGAGTCAATAACAAAAAATTTGGACCCAATTCTGAAGGCCCATGAGAAAGCCTTTTTTGTTTTTATGTTGTTGAACCTTAAAGTTGGGCCAAATGGTAAGCCCACCTGTATAACTCCAAGGCCAACAAAAGCTAAATAAGATCTGAAACAAAACAATAAAATAAAACAAAAATATATTATTTGAAACATAAAATCAGATGAAGGATGAAGTTAACCAAAACGTGGATGAAGTAGCCAAGCTGTTGGGTCACGGTGGCAGCAAGCGGGGAGGCGGCTGGTCGTGCAGCGGCGGTGCGGTTGGACGCGTTCGGGGCGGCGACCGACGACTTCAGGAGGTGGAAGGCAGCGCACGACATCTGAATGGCGGAGGGGGAGCTTACGATTCTGTTTGGGTTGGGGCGATGGATACGTGGCAGTGAGTGGCAGAGTTAATGGCGACAGCGGTGGTGTGCGGATCCGGCGAGGTGGGTTTGAGGTAGCGGCGACGGCGGTCCGGAGCGGCACGTTCGAACCGGTGGAGCCGACGATCTGGACAGATCCGCGTCTAGACGGCGGAGCAGGGGGCGATGCGGCTGCGTCTGGCATGGTGGTCGGCTCTGCGTGCGGCGATGTGCCCGGGGGGCACGGATCCGGTGAAGCAATGATGCCGTTTGGCTGGGTGTAGGTAAGAGGTGTTGTGTCTCTCTTCTGACACAAAGATCTTCTCTTTTTTTTTTTAGCCCTTTTTTTTGTTGTTGCTGTTGGGTTCCCTTTTGTGTTGTTGTTGTTCTCTTTTTATAGAGGAAGATCTCATCTAATTTCACCTTGGGACCATATGATTTTTGTGTGCAGAGGCTCAACTTCCTCTGATCCCTTTTCAATTTTCCATTTATGTATTCTCTTCCTCTGATCTATGCACAGGAGCTCTGAGAGCTTAACCAAAAATGGTGGTTGATGACTTGCCTTATGGGGAAATGTTCAACGACTGTTGCTTTCTTGTCATGCTAAAAAAACATAGGAGTATGTTGGTTAAAGAAATAAACCGAAGGAGAAAGATTAACATGTAGATTGTGTTTGTTGGGGAATGGGAAAAAATGACTTTAGAGGATGGAAGAAGATATCTGACAAATCCTATTTATTTATTTTATTATTATTATTATTTAATCAGAAATCAGATGTATTTATTTATTTAAGTTAGCTTGTTAAAAGAAACCGGACAAAATTAGGTGTTCACAAGCTAAAATGCAGTTCAGGTCCCTCAACTTTTATACGTGGGTGAAAATAGTCCCCCTAGTTTTTTTTTGGCGAAAATCGTCCTCTTATATTTCCAAACTTGCAAAAATAGTCACTCCGTTACAATTCCGTCCAAACAGAAACAGAAGTTGTTGACGTGGCACACTCTTACTAACCTGGTTGCCACATGTCAATGTCACGTCAGATCCATACTGACGTGGCACACTCATTATTATATATTATTATAATTATAATATATATATATATATAATATGATATAATATAATTATTTATTAATCATCCCATTTAACTTAATTGAATTGATTGGACCAATTGAATTCGAAGTTGTCACCGGTTCGATCTCCAGTTGCTAACTCGACTTATTCTCCTTAGGGTCTTCTTAATTTACAAATTTGGATTCGTAATCTGGAAGCAGGAAAGTGTTTTTCAGAGAAATTGGGGCTACGGCTGTTCACTTGTTCTTCGTCCGTGGGTGTGTGGTGGTACAGTTGTTGTTCGTTTTGTGTCACTGTGGCTATTCTTCTTCCCTCGTCTTGCTTTTGGACGTGAACCCTAGGATTCTGAAGTAATGGGTTTCGATCGTTCTAACCCACGATCTTGGGGTAGCCCGAAACTACCCAATAACGTCACTGCGAGGTTAGTTACTTCACTTTGAATGACCTTGGATTGTTTGTTCACTTTGTTTATCCTCTTTGTTTTATTCTCTTTGCCTTATTTACTTCGTTGTACTGTTCACTCTTCGGATTCAGTTTATCTCTCTTTTTAAAAAAAAAAATAATGTTATACTTGGTTTGGTTTGTTGACTTGTGTTTTTGAAATATGCAGAAAAGCAAACAAATTCAGCCACCTGAGGGTGTAACAGAGTCATGGCCAAGAAAAAGAACAAGAAGATCAACAGTGCAACTGAGTCAAGAAACTAGTACTTCTATTATCACAATGATGGGGTGACTGAACTAAGGATGTTGCTGGCACTCAAGAGTCACAGGCCCCAAAATGAAAAATGATGTAGTTTCAGTTTGAATTTTGTAAGCTCTGTTGAGCAGTTTTTATAGTAAGGCCTGAAAATATTATGTATAAAATGATGAATTTTTTAAGCTCTGAGTGAGCACTTTTTGGTACATCAGGTCTTTGGACCAGTGATGGAGTCTGTAATTGGTCTTTGATTTTTGTAAGCTCTGTTGAGCACTTTTTGGCACATTTTGATACATTAATATATGTTTATTTTCCTTATTGGTGTTATCAGATTCAGTTTGCTACTTGCTGATACATTTATATGATGGCTATTGCTGATACATTGATTCAAAATACTTGTCAGTTTCGTGTTTTAGTTTCAGGGCCCATTTTCAATTATTGATTGTTATACAGAGGTTCAACATTTTGAAACACTAAAGATTGGGATGAATCACATTTTGAATCTCTATTTTTTTTCCTCTTAGGCACTGCAATTGATTTAATCATGTGGTTTGAATTCTAGGCTTGTAAATTGAAACTAGGTGATCTACCAGGAGCATTGATGGATTCAGACTTTGCATTTTTAATTTGGACAAAATTAGGTGAGATGTTTCAACTCACCATTCCATTTTCGAATTTGATGTAGACATGTGCTTCCCACTTAGCTTGAGATAACATGCGAACATGCTTTGTGCTCTTAACTTGTACAGCTTGAACACAATTCTGATTTGAATAGAATGTATGGAGACCAAAGTTTATGATAAAATATGAAAGGTACAGGTTACAAAGACTCAACAAAATACTTAACTGGAGATCTACAAAGCACCGAGGCCCATTACAAAACTGCAAAGATCCGATGAGACGGAGGTTGTAAGTTCAATTTTTCCACTAACATAATAAATATTAACAAACATTTACCAATCTAAAAATAAAAGAAAAAAAAAGTGCACCCCCTTTTCTTGCCCTACAGGAAGATGAAGAAATAGCAAAACAAGAAGAGATCTCACTTAAATCTTCATCCATGGTTGCGAATCCCACCAAGGAAGAAGGAGAAAGCACGTCTCGCGGAGAAACTCGTATCAACTGAACACGAACAAGATGGAGGAAAAAACGAACATGGAGAAATATACGGCTTAGGTTTTCTTAAATAAAATTAATTTAATTTTTATTTTAAATTAATAATTTCCAGCATGAATCTGACATGGCATTGACATGTGGCAACCAGGTTGGAAGAGTGTGCCACATCAGCAACTTCCATTACCCTTTGAACAGAATTGTAAGGGATGAACTATTTTTAAAAGCTTAAAAATACAAGAGAGATGTACTTACATTAGATATATATGCGCTAGAGAGAAAAATGATTCTAATTGATTAACAAAGATGTACTTACATTAGATATATATGCGCTAGAGAGATAGCTTAATTTAACATAAACTAACTAACATAAACTTAACTAACAAAAAAACTAACTTTCTAACTAAGGTGTATTTCCTTTGGCAGATATTGAGACCTTTGTGAGATCTTGCAATTTCTAACTCGAGGAAGTATTTGAGTACACCTAGATCTTTGATGCTGAATTGATCATCTAAAGTTCTCTTATCTTGAGTAATTTCTGAAAGATTATTGCCTGTCAGGACCAAATCATCAACATAAACGAGTATGGCAGTGAAACCAGAAGAGGAAGACTTGGTAAACAAGGAATAATTTGCCTTGGACTGAACATAACCCAAGTTAAACAAAGCCATGGTTTTTGCATTCCATTGCCTACTGGCCTGTTTCAACCCATACAAAGATTTCTGCAATTTGCATACTAGGTTCTTGTCAGAAACTGAAAGTCCAGGTGGTATTTTCATGTAAACTTCTTCAGGTAGATCCCCATGAAGGAAGGCAGTATTGACGTCTAGCTGATGAAGGTGCCAGCCATTGATGGATGCCAAGGAAAGAAGCAGAAGATCATTGAAGCAACCTTGAAGCAGAAGCAAGAACAAAGAAGAAGAAGAATTAAGATCGAAGGAGAAAGAAAGAGGTACATAAAGAATCTGAGATTGAAGGTGTAAGAGAGAAAAATGATTTAAGAGAAAACTGATTCTCATTGATTAACAAAGATGTACTTACATTAGATATATATATATATATATGCAAGAGAGATAACTTAATTTAACAGAAACTAACAAACAAAAACTTAACTAACAAAAAAAAAACTAGCTTTCTAACTAACTAACAGAATAACAGCTAACTTTCTAACTAACTAAGAGAATAACAGCTGGATCAAGGTGGCTTCTCTTTATTGAGATCATCATCATCATTGATATTGTGCTGTAACAAACATAGCTATGGTAAGTTCTAGCCAATAATAAGTTAACAACAATCTAAAAGTTCAAAAGACCAGTTAGCTATTATAGTACTTGACAGAAACCACCATGTAACCAAATGGAAGTCCAAAAAACATCACAAATGCATGTCTTGAACAATTTGTCAGATAAATATAAAAAGGCAACGTCTATAATGCTCCCTTCAAACTCGGAGCGGTGCTCCAAGGGGCAAATTGATATTTTTGCTATAAAAAATATCAATATGCTGGATCATTTTTTAATTCAGGCTTTTCTTTTTTATATTATTATTATTATTATTATTATTATTATTATTACTACTACTACTACTACTACTACTGTTTATCTTCCCCAATTGATTCTCTCACTTCGCTCCTCTTTCACTCCTCTCTCTCCCTCTCCCTCTCACCTCCTCCACCAACCACGGTCCCAACAACCACCACCTTCTCCCACCCATCTCCGGCATTTGAACCACCAAGTTGCGGCTTCTCGAACACCTTATTTGTTGTGAATGGGAACTGTTCATGGACCCTCCCCTCACCATTTGGCACCCAAATTGTTTCATCTCTCCAACCAGCGCCAACTTCTCCGCCTCTTCCTCCGTCGATCCGTGGCGGCGCGGGGAAATGGGTCTCCGGAATTTGGGTTTTCTGATGAAGCAAACTACTGAAAAGGCTCAATCTTGGGATAGGATGGCTTATGAAACGACCCTAGATGGAGACACCGTTGTGGTGTTCGTGAAAGTGTTGAATCTTCTACCCCACAAGATTTTGGATCCGACCCATTTCCGGTGCCATTTCAGGTTGAAAGGTTTCAACAAAGACGCTGGGGGTCGGAGAATTGTAATAGTGGTGGTGATGGGGTTGAAGATGAGGAAGAAGTCCGGAACCAAAGATACACAGACATTCACAACTTCATCCCTGCCATAGATTCGAAAACTAATTGCATCAAGTGAAAAAAATTCAACAAATCTTCAATTTCAAAACGTAAGCCACAGGCTAGAATCAACTTTTTAAATAAAAAAAATGGGTCAATGAAAAATAACAACTTTTGAAGGAATTGATAAAAAAAAACACAGAAGAAGAGTGAGGATTTCACAGAGGTACGACGCCTCCCGCCACCACATCCGTGTCCCCGCTGGTGAATCCAACTCCTAACACCGGAGAGCCCACCCAGAGATGAGTTTATGGATGCCAAAAACGAGATGGACCTGTCGCCGTCGGATCTGTTCAATGGTGGATCTTCGATGGCAAGCCTGGAGGAGATCGGGTCGAAGGTCATGGCCACGGTGGCGGGGTTCATCGGAGCCGCGGTGCTCTCCGGCGGGAAGAAAGAAAATGGGGAGAGGAAGGGTTCAGATGCTTTCATTTTTTACGATTAAAAAATAATTTAAAATTAAATAAAATTATAATTTTCATAATACCTATTTTGCCCTTTAAATCTTGACCGTTGGAGTATTTTATTATTAAATCAACGGTTGGTTTGTGGAGTATTGCTCCTCTGAGTTTGATGGGAGCATTATAGACGTTGCCAAAAAAAGAAGTAAAATACAATCCACCACTGGCACAAGGAATCACCTCTTGCAGTGCAAGATGGCATGTCGAATTCAATCTTGTGACTGCAGCAACGAATCATCATGCCTCCTCAAAGTAACTAACTCCATCGACGCCAGGGCACATGTTGCCATCATTTTCGTTCACCGATTCTCCCCCAAATGCCTGCACACAGCTCGAAGTCCCCGTAGTCAAAGCTATATCCTTATATTTCTAAACCTAATGTACAAACGTTTCACCATTTTCATATATTAATTGTGATGCATCCAAACTCCAAAGTTGTGTATCTAAAATAATTTAGATCCCTAAGTATTAAACACGTTCCCAAAACCTCCTTATCCCCGTGTGTGAACACCTAATTGTGTTTTGATGTTTTTTTAATTAATATTTTCAAAAAATAAAAAAAATAAAAAAAATAAAAAACAATAAATAAATAAATATAAAAATGCTAAAAAACAAAAAATATTTTTATTCTTGACCCATTACATATTCAAATGGAGCCCATTTTCGTTTTGTTTCAGGTTATCTTTTGGGCTCATTATCCAAGCCCAACTAAAAAAATTTCGTTTTTAATATTAGTCTTATTTGTTATTAAAAAAAATTAATAATTAAAAAATGATAAAAAATCATAAGAGGGACGTTTCCTTTTGCCCCCTGGTAGCATTTCCCATCCTTGCTCTCTATCCTCCCATTTCAAGTATGAAACAACTTTGTTTTTCTTGGCTTTCTTTTGTTTTCTTTTACTTTTTTCCATAAATAATGATGTACTATCCCTGCACATATAGCAGTCATATAGGGTAGTGGTGGGAGCACCACACCATAGTACCACAATCTGTCCAATTTTCGTCCTCCACCTCTCAGAAAATAAAAGATTTTGTTTTCTTTTGTCATCCTATATATACACATTACACTTCACTGTTAAAGGGGAGGGGAAATTTAGAGCATCAGTAAAAGATAGAATTTGAGAGTGAAAATGAAAAGAGTGTAGAGGTTTTATTTCTCATTCAAAGTAGAGTTCCTTCATCTAATTCCCCTCCCTCTTTCCTACTCCTTCATCTCTATCAGCTTCCTTTTGTTACTCATCTTCTCAACTAAAACAAAAAAACAAAAAATTCAGAATGCACAACCTATATACAAGATAGCAGGGATTGTTGAATCTGAAAAGAGTGGAGTCTTCATTCCCATTTCCTGTCGTCGCGTGATACTCTGCCGCTCACCGCACCACCACGAGCTCCGGAGCGCCACCGCCTCGTACCTGTCATGTTTCCACCTCTGAGCAACCATCATTCCATGTCCTAGACTTCACCGCTGCCGCTCTCGCACTCCTCCACGTCCTCCGCCAACCACCATCATTACCAGCCACGTAGCCACCGCTTATAACCGCCACAAACCGCCGCCTCGGAGCTCCTCCATACCTTCCAGTCTCGGCACCTCAGCTTCGTCGCCGCAGCTCCACCACGCATCGCCGTTGAGCCACCCCAAATTGAAGCACGAATCGCCCCAGATCGAAGCACGAGCCGCCCCTTCTTTGACCCTCTGTTGGTAACGTTACCAACACTTCCAGAAGCTTCTGGGATCTCCCCTTTTCATTTTGTTTTTATTTTACTTCTATTATTAAGTGATTTGTTATGTGTTGGGCTTCTAGTTATTTGGACTGATGATGTTTTTTATGTTATTTTTAGATTCTAATTATTTGGGCCAAATAAGAAAAAAAACTAAAAATTCCTAAGAACAAAACAAATTCTCTATAAAAAATAATAGTTATTTTGTTTAATTAAAAAATCCTTTTGAAAACCAAAAAAAAAAATATGAAAAAACTTATATTGAAAAAATCTTTTGAGTTCACGCAACAATCTACAACGTTGATGTATGAATTTTCATCCTCAAGTGTCGTATGAATTGTAAGAGTTCATCGTATAGCCTCGCCATCTTTAACCCTGTGCAAGAATGAATTCTTTTTTTTTTTTTGTAAAAAATAATAAATATTTTCAATTTACTTTTTTTAACAAAGTTTTATCCAATCTTATAAAAACAAAAAATTATTTGAATTAACGCAATAATCTACGACGTTGATGTATGATCTTCATCCTCAAGTGACGTATGAATTGTAAGGGTTTATCGTATAGCACTGCTATCTTGGACCCCGTGCAAAAGTGATTTTTTTTTGAAATAAAATATTTTTTTAAATATAAAATAAAAAATAAAATCTTTTCCAAAAATAAAATCAACTAACCAATCAAACTTTTTCTACAAGAACTACGTGGCTTTGAGTTTCCCATTGCACCCGGGAATACATATGAGCAGATCAATCATTCCGTCAAGCCAAAATTTAATTTTCCCTTTTGTTGTGTGTGTATATATATATATATATATATATATATATATATATATATATATATTTAGAAAGTGGGGTAAAATAAATATTTCCAAAGGTTATTAAAATTATTTTGCACAATTAACTTGAGGTGCCGTTTTTTAAACGAGCGATATAGGGTGCTAACACCTTCCCTACTCGTAATCGACTTCCGGACTCAAACTCTCTTTTTTTAAGACCAGTTTCCTTAAAATATTTGGTTTTCCCAATATTTTTCCCAAATAAAATATTGGTGGCGACTCCTCTGTTTTTACCTTCTTTTCGCGACGCCCGGACTGGACGGTCGCGACAACTGGCGACTCCACTGGGGATTTTTGAGAGTCAGGCCTGTGATAGTTGGTTGTGCAATTTTTTTAATAGCTTTGAAAATATTTGTTTTACCCCTATTTGTTTTGTTTGTTTTTAAAATAGTTTTATATGCTCTTATAAATGTCTTTGTACGTTCTTGCAACCCTAGTATAAAGAATTATTGTGTTGTTGGCTGTTCTTTTTGCAAGTGTGGTGTACTTTGTATTTTATTAGGTTTTGTGCAATTTTGTATGCTCCCAGCACACACATCACCATCACATACTTCACACACTTTTGGGCTCTATACCCGAGTCTTGGAATGCCATAGGATTAGAAGGGGCTTCAGTGATGTTATTGTGATGTTTTGCATCCCTGATAGTCACTGATTCTCCCACTCGGATTGCTACCGATACATGGACTGCCATATTGTGACTTATTGGTCCCTGTGGTGAGGTTCATGGATTCGGGTCCTTATCTTTTTAGATGAGGGCAATCCGGGGACCCTATGTTTAGGGGTCTAGATCTGTCTCGAAAGTCATGCACATAAAATGCCATTAGCAACCTACCAAACTAGGGTCTTGACCTAAGAAGTTCAAATTTTAGGATATGACCTATGTAGGACAAAAGGGAGCGCATTCTGCCTTTTTCTGCAACATGAATAATCACATTTATATCTCATACATCATAATGATTCTCTGCATGCATCTCACATACACCTTAACATGCCATTCATTGATGCATCCTGTTACACTCATTATTATACTGTATGCTCGTGCATGTAGTATTTTAGGTCATGCATCGTCAATATGTCATTCATTCATGCATCTTGGTACACTCTCATGCATAAGTAAATTTGCTTTCCAAATGTTATTAATAAAATAAAATTTCCCTTGCACAGATAATTTGGTGAGAGATAACACCTTTGATAACAAGAGATGGAAAAAGTCAGACACACTAGCAGTGCTCTCACCACCAAGAGCTCCAGGGTGATATTGAACTCATTAGAGAATCTGAAAGAGTTGAGTCAATATTTGCCTCAAGAACATCGAAGAAGCTTTGCCGAGAAGTATGGTGTAACAAAATCATATATGGAACTTACTCTACGGTAGGAAGATATGGTTAAAATTTGGGTTTAAAACTCAGACGGAAACCGGTCTGCGTTTTTTTTTAACTGACAGTATAATTTTATACTGACAGAAAACCCTAATTTGGCCCGAAAACTGAAATTATAGATTTTTTTTTTATATTTTGTCCGTGAGGAAGTCTACATTCCAAATTTATGATCAGAAATAAAATATTATGCTTATTCGGACGAATTTTGGTAAAAGTTCGGACGGAAAACAGTCGGTGTTTTCACTGACAGTAAGATTTTAATGATCAGAAAACTTAATTTTTACTCGTGAACGAAACGGTTTATGTTTAAATCATATTTCCAACGAGTTTGGTTAGTTTGGTCGAAAACGAAATATTACGCTTTTATACGGGCGGCCGTAAAACCCTAATCAGGGAACCGACGAAGTCGAGAAGGGAGGTGCAGAGACAAAATCGGACACCGGAGGAGATGAGTCATGGGATGAGTCACCACCATGACTCACCAAGCATTTATGAAGCATTAAATGCAAACTTAGGTGAAATGACCAAAATGCCCTTTTAGCTTAACTTAACCAAAGTTAAGTTAGATTTTAACCATGGTTAAGAAACCATGGTTAGTTTGTGTGGTCTAAAATCAACCACACCTCCATCAAATGTGAGCCACATATTATTAACCATGGTTAGCCAAAATAACCTTAGTTAAGTTAATTATAACCTTAGTTAAGTTAATTATTAACTATGGTTAAGCTTATATTAATTAAATAATCACAAAACCCATTAATCTAAAAGTTAAAAACCAAACAAGGCCTAAGATTTCCCCTATAAAAGCCCTCAAAACCGTGGCCTCCCCTCGCTATTTCACTCATCTTCTTCATCTTCTTCATTTTTCTTCATTTCTTCACAAATCACCAAAACTCCATTTTCTTCTTCAAGAGCTCCAAGTACTTCCATTGAAGAACTTGTCAAGATCATCATCTTTTCTCCATATTCTTCATACACTTGAGGTAACATGATCATCTCATCTCTTGTTTAATCCGTTGTTCTTCATATTTCATAGTTTTCCATTTCTAGATCTAGAACTTGTAATAATTCTAGAAAATTGTAGAAAAATCATAAAAATGTGAAACCAATTTCTATGATCTAGTTATGATCCCTACTTTCTTTATCCAAGAGCATGTGATAAAAATCATTTTCCTTCCCTGTTTTCTATTTGAGGCCGAAACTGAGTGTAAAAGTGGTTTTCATGTTTTGTTGTTTTGTTTGAGAGTTAGTACTTGATTTAAGTTCTATAATACTTATATAGATTAAATCCAAGAGCTTAGGTTCATCAAAAATCCCTAGCCTAATTTTCTTATAGAGACCGAAACCCTAACATAAAAGGGTTGAAAAATTTTTGATTGAATTGTGAAAGCAAATGCTTGATTCATGCTCTCTAACACTCTAAGATCATTTATCTAAGGGATTAAGTTGATTTGGAAAATCCTAGCCTATTTTTCTATGTGAGGCCGAAATTCAATTAAATAGGGCTTGGAATATTTTGTTCATGTTTTCAAGTTATAGAAATTTAGCTATGCTACCTAGGACCTAAGTAATTAGTATCCAAAAGCTTAGGTTGAGAAAAGAACTCTAACCCTCACTTGGATGAGTTGACCGAACCTAGTACCATATGTCCATATTTAGATTGTTGATTCATTTGTTTTATTGTTGATTTGGTTGAAGGTGGTTTTGTTAACTCGTGGCGGGATAATGAGGATCGTCGTTTTCGTGTTTTCGGTGATAACTCAGGTGGGAGAAAGAACCATTCCATCGTCGGAACCGATAAGTAGTATATAATTTATAATAATGGCGTAGGGCGACCTAAACCCTACTAGTAATCGAGTAATCGACAAGACCACTGTAAAACCAATGGTGATTCGGGGATTGTAGGTTTATTGACATTAAGTTGATTTTAAGTATTTGAGGATGTTTGATTTTATGTTATCAAATTTACTGTGATACGCTGGTTGAGGTATTCCATCTGCATGTGACGTATTATTGCACTGTCTGAATATTTATGATATTGAGGATGTTCAGTGTCTGTCACGGCCGTGATGGTTGTCAAGGCCATGCCGTGACAGGTTCTGTTTTGTAGAATTCTTGCATTTGTTGTCTGTCACGGCCGTGATGGCTATCACGGCCAGGCCATGACAGAATCTGACTTTGTTATTTATTTGATTTGATTATTATGGGTTGGTTGTGATAAATTGCCTTACATGATATTGAGATATTTGAATATTCTGTTGATTAATGTGTTATGCATGATCTGCCTGGGTTTAATCCTATGCTTAGATGATTTTAAGCAAAGATATATGTTGTTCGGGAGATAAATTTGGGTGAGAGTTTTGAATATGAATTAGAGGTGCCTCGCTATTATTTTATAGAAGTGATGTGATATAGAATGTAAGTGGAGGTTATGAGGAAAAGCTTGAGGTACTAGGTTGTTATTGATAAAAGTCAGTGAGAATCATACGTTGCATTGTTGTTCATAACCGTGTATTTGAGATACACGAGGTCCGAAGTTCTCGTGCACCGTTCCAAATTAGAAGTTACGTTGTGCAACTATAGTGTCATTGCTATGCATGAGCACCCTTGACAGAGTGAGAGAGAAAATCAGGGTGTGCACCGACGGTACTGTGCAGCTATAGTGTCATTGCTTTGCATGAGCATTCTCACCATGGATGAGAATGTGCACCGGCGTTGGGAACACGTCACTTGGACGACTGATTGACATTCCTAACGAGGGATGTGTGACAGGATTAGAAGTGGCCACGTCAGCATAAAGGTTTAGTTGCATGAGTTGGAGGGTAGAGGATGATGTTATAAAGTATGGATGATTGTAAATTGTGAGTGATGCATGTTTAGGACTATTATTGTATTATATGCTATGAATCTTTTCCGCTTATGATGATAGAACTGTTTCTTATCTCCCTATTTCTGTATTTTGTGTATGTCTACTTTGTTACGTTAGAAGACCAGATGGACGATTATGTTACTGAGGATATGGATGGAACCCTATACGAGACGGAGGTGGTTGAGGAGTTGAATGACGTTCCATATGAAGCTGAATCTGAAGAACAACCTATTGATCCTAATAATGTAGCGTAGTAAGTTTAGGGTCAGTGGGTCATATAAGACGTTTTTATTTTCCATTAGTTATAAACAGTTGTATAAATAAGTACCTGTGTGGGATCCTACTGAGATGATACCCTAAACAGTATTGTGCAAAATAAAGGATAATTATGTGTGTATTTATGTAATATAGTTTTGGTGTGTTTTATATTTGCAGAAGTTATATGATTATTAATTAAGTTTTGATTTTTACGTATTTTCAACAATAAGCGTGCGATTAAGTAAATAAATAATAAAGTTCTAATTTAATAATACAATGGGGCACAACGGGGTGTCTCATATGGAGGGATCTTGGACCTAATTTTCATACCGGTTGAAGTTGCTGCTTTGATTTCTCTAAGTCAGTATTGGAACCCACATCTCAGATGTTTCGAGTTGCCAAACATTGACATTACACCCACCATTGAAGAATATGCTTGCCTGTTAAGGTTGCCAATGCAGAAAAATCTCGTCTTGTACTTTCACCTGGGGCAATACTTGACCACTGCAAGCATAGCAGGGTTCCTAGGGCTTCCTGAAATTGAAGTGAACTTGACCGGGCACTCAAACTCGCGAGGGTTGATACGAAATTTTCTTGAAAATCATTTGAGGAAACTAATGGACCGACAAGACTGGGAAACCTTTGAGAGGGTATTGGCTCTAGAAATATATGGGTTGGTTCTATTTCCATCAGCGCTAGACATGATAGATCAAGCAACAATGGACGTGTTTTTCACAATTGAAAGAAAAAAAACCCCGTGCGGGCGGTATTGACTGAAACGCTTTTGACTCTAGAATTTTACCAGCGGCATCCAAAGGGGAAGCTCCGATGTTGTACACTGTTGCTCTATGTATGGGTCATGACTCACATGTACGCAAAGGGCTGTATCAACCACCATTCAGATCCACTAAGAGGCTTCCATAACACCCCTATAAGACAACTTAATGAAGAGGAAAGGAAGAGCGAGTTTGACAAAGTGGAAAGAGACTCTTTTAAATGGGTATGCCCGTGGTACGAAATTCAGCAGGGGCAATATATCATTTATAGTTGTGGTGACTATCCTAATGTTCCTTTGATGGGCCCAAGAGGGTGCATATCCTACACACCCGCTATAGCCCTACGACAACTTTGTTGGACGTAAACCGTGCCACGAGAAGAACAACTCGGTGGATGCTGTTTCCGATACGAGGATGGTGAGAATACCAAGTTGTTGGCAAAAGAAGTTAGAAATGCATGGGAAAATGTGAGGATGGCAGGGAGATCACAATTGGGTTGACCAATCCTAATCATTGTCTCATAATATGAAGCATGGAGAAAATCAAGGAAAAGTCCCGTTAACATTCCTGCAGAAATCACGAAAGCTGAAGATTACTCCCCTTTGGTAACTCAGATGGCAGAACAACTGAAAGTTATGGAAGCACAAATGAAGGAAATGGAACAACAAAAGCAAGATGCTGAGTTGAAAATAGTCATTGGTCAGAAGCGTTATGAAAAGTTAACGAAGGAAAATGAACACTTAAAAAATTTGTGTGCAGATATCTCCACAATCTCAAGAGTCCAGAAGAATACAGACAAGGTCCCGCCGAGTGTCATTACTAGGATCCAGAATCTTGAAAGTAAAGTATTGCCCCTGACAGCAAAGAGGCATCAACTAAGAAAAGAAAAACGTCAGTTAGAGGAAGAAGTCATTCAACAAGGAGGTGTGAGAAAGTCATTGGAAGTGGGAATTAATCGACAAAGGGGAGTCAATGGCAACTTACATAAGCAAATTTGTGCACAAGGTAGGATGACTGATGAATTGGTACAAAAGGTCCAGGAGCTGAATATCCTACTAGTCGAAATCAAGAAGCAGTGCGATTTAGGGTGGACCTCAGCAAAACACTATCATGATCAAGTGGTTCAAGCAATGAATGTCGTGAAGTGGTGGAGAGAAAAGGAGTGAGAGCGAGGGATAGATATTGACATATGGAAAAGAAGATACATGAGCATGAATTTGGAGCTAGGCCATTAAATTCCGAATTTTGTCCAACGCTTTGAAAAGGCAGAAAAACAAATTCGTACAGACCCTATGCTTCGTCTCCCGTCTGAGTTGGATGATTTCATGCAAATGTGTGGAGGGTTTGCTCGAGAGCTATAAAGAAAGAGACCTAAGCTACTGACTTTAGGATGAAAATGTTGTAACAATGTTGAGAATTGTGATTTGACAATGATGTAATCCCAATCTATATATTGCTTTGAGAAGTTTTTAATGAAATATGTTCTTGCCTCTATGATTCCTTCGCACTCCAACTCTTACACATGACTTGAGACAACACCTATCGTGGAGCATGGTATTCCTTTAGTATGTTGTCAACTACATCTTTGCCTTATAGGATTCTCCCTTTTGCTCAAAGGGTAGGACGGGATGTCCCAATTCATAATTGCTAGTGTGTTTGAGACAACATCTATTGTGGAGAGTTGTTTCTCCCCTAGATTTGTTGTCAACTCCATTTCATCTTATGAGCACAATGCTCTCTGTATGGGATGGAGGGACCATCCCTTGTCTGGTATAAGGTGTTAACTCAAAAAAAAAAAAAACTCTAAAGGTGATTTTCATAAAAGCTTTTTGCATTTTCCAACATTTTTGTTCTCATTTTGGTTTTGATTAAAACGGTGTGGCTTTTCTAAACAATTGCTCCAAGACACCCTTATCGCACTCGGTCACAGATAAGAGCCATGGCGGATGAACTAGGAGAAGTCCAAGAGATCAGGGATGAAGTCAGTCAAATCAAGGATCAAATGACTAATATGATGGAGATCCTACAAGCAATGCAAAAGGAAAAGAACACAGAGGAGAACCCTCCAACCTCGAACGAAGGACATCCAGCCACATCTCTCATCCCGTCCGATTTTGCTTAGATTCCTATTCAATGCTTCAACCAACCAGGGGCCATGATGCCTCTCACTATTTATCCAAGCAACCAAACTCATCTTTCATTTGACCAGAATAATCCCCCATACGGTTTGCCTCGTGGATTTGTGCCACCAACATCCCCCATCCCGCAAGATGGCATTCAAAACTCCGAACATATCACTCAGACGCAAACCCCCACCGATGCTGTCGAAATGCCACAAACACAGACTGTCAACCCTACAGATGGTAACACCCCACCGGTGACACTTTCTGCCAATTCAAAAACCTCACAATACATCCTACATTATGGGCCCCAGGGGACTCAAATGATGCCAAACTTTGGATCCTCCTACATGCCATACTCCTTCCCTCGGAATATGTACTTTGAAACTCCAATGAATCAGTTAGGAGGGAATTCCCAATCTAAAGAAAAGTTGGAAGTGTTAGAGGAAAGACTACGTGCCATTGAAGGGGTAAATAGTCTTCGGGATGCCTCTGAACTTTGTCTGGTGCCAAATGTTGTAATTCCACCGAAATTTAAGGTGCCCGATTTCGACAAATATCGGGGAACCACTTGTCCCAAAAACCATTTGACCATTTATGTAAGGAAGATGCCAAGCTCTTGATTCACTTCTTCCAAGACAGTTTAACCGGGGCAACTTTAAATTGGTACACACATCTCGAACGGGCCCACATCCGATCCTTCAAAGATCTAGAAGATGCATTCCTGAAGCAATACAAGTACAATATTAACATGACTCCCGATAGGATGCAACTCCAAAATATGTCAAAAAGGGACACCGAGACTTTCATAGAGTGTGCACAATGATGGAGGGAATTGGCTGCTCAGGTAGAATCTCCATTAGCTGAGAAAGAAATTGTTGCAATGTTCATTGATACACTCCAGTCGCCCTTCTATGATAGAATGATTGGGAGTGTGTTATCAAACTTTTATGATATGGTCATCATCGGTGAGAGAATTGAAAGTGGACTGAGGAATGGCAAGATCATCGAGTCTTCAGTAGCGAACGGCCCAAAGAAAGCCCCATTTGTGAAAAGGAATGAGGGAGAAGCACATGCAGTAACCTTTGAACAAAAGAAACCGAACCAATGGAGACCGAACCAAACACCCGCCTTCCAAGTCCAGTACACCCCTTGTTACCAACCATCTCCATATCACCAAGCCAACCAGCCATACATCGCCGCTACCTCACAATTTCCAAATCCTCAGCCGATGACACCCTACCGACCATCATACCCCTCTTAACCTCAAACACATCCTGTCATGACACCTCAAGTTGTTCAACCCCTAAACCCAAACCCAAACACAAGCCAAACGAGACCACCTCATAACTCAGAAAAGAAGCCAGTACATTTCAACCCGATACCCATGACCTACACTGAGCTACTGCATCAGCTTATAAGCAAATCTGTGTTGACTCCTATCCCAATGAAACCATTGGACCCTCCTTATCCGAAGTGGTTTGACCCAAATGCTAAATGTGAGTATCATGTGGGGGCAATAGGTCATTCCACTGAGAACTGCAGGGCTTTCAAGTTTAAGGTACAAGATCTTATTAATGCTAAATGGTTGAGCATTCAGAAAGATGCTCTGAAGGGGGCACAAGGTCCTATGACAAATCATGGGGGTTCGGGAATCAATGCCATAGATAGCTTCAGGGAACCTACTCTTAAGAACCAAGTGGCTGATGTCAGAACTCCCATGAGAGTTATTTTAAGAGAGATGCAAAAACATGGATTGGTTCAAACCTCAGTTGTTGAAGAGAAGATCTCGATGAAGAGATAAGGTGTGACTTCGATGGGAATATGGGACATTCCATTGAAAATTGTGTATAATTTCGACAGGTTGTGCAGCAGTTAATAGATATGAAGATTATCCTAATTGGTTGTGAATCGAATGAGCGTGGCATTAACATGGTTGTTGAATCTACAATTTCCCCAACTCCGGTTAAAATAACTCTTTTTACTGTTGATTAATCCTCAACCGGTTCCTGAGCAAGTCGCTCCGAAGCCAGTGGTGATACACTATACTGAGAAGGAGCCTAGGCCGGTTTTGAGTGGGCCAACACCAATTGTCATCCGAGTCCCAGGTCCTTTCCCTTACTTGGACACCAAAGCGGTACCATGGAAATATGATAAGCAGGTTCAACAAAGTCCTTCCAATGGGACCACTGTGGTTACCAACATTTCGGGAATTGGGGGAATGACTAGGAGTGGTCGCATTTATACTCCAGAGGTATTGTAAAGGGAGGGAATAGAAAAGGAAGAAAAAGATCGCAACGGGAAAGAGAAGGTGGAAGGAACTCCGGCTGAAAAGGATACAAAAGGGGCTGATGATAAAAAGGAGGTATCTGATGAAGAAGTCGGTGAATTCTTGAAGTTCATCAAGCAAAGCGAATACAGGGTTGTGGATCAATTGAATCGAACTCCAGCTCGGATATCTCTTTTGTCTTTGTTGATGAATTCTGAGCCACATAGGAGAGTATTGATGAAGGTGTTGAATCAAGCTCATGTCTCTCATGACATCATAGTTGACAAGCTCCATAACATCGTGGGTAACATCGTTGCTGATAATTATATCACTTTCACTGATGATGAAATTCCAACTGAAGGAATATGGCACAACAAGGCGTTGCGCATTTCTGTGAAGTGTCGAGATCAAGTCATGGCTAGGGTTCTCATTGATAATGGTTATTCTTTGAATGTAATACCAAATTCAACACTGACAAAGTTGCCTTTCGATGGAACTCATATGAAGCTAAGCACAATAATTGTAAGAGCTTTCGATGGCACCCGAAGGGAAGTCATGGGAGAAATTGAATTGCCCATTCAGATTGGCCCTTGCACCTTTGAAATACTCTTCTAAGTAATGGACATCACACCAACTTACAGTTGTCTCCTAGGACGACCATGGATCCATTCGTTTGGAGCGGTCCCTTCCACATTGCACCAGTCATTGTTGATAGTAAGTTGATAATTTTTTCTGGAGAGGAAGATCTGTTAATGAGTAAGCCATCAACGATCCCTTACATTGAAGCTGCCAAAGAAGCTCTCGAGATCGCTTTCCAGTCACTTGAAACTGCCAATACTACTTATGTTGGGGATGGTGCTCCACTCTTGAAACCTCAGTCATCTAAAGCATCCATTATGATAGGCAAGGTTATGCTCAAGGGAGGGTACCGACCTGGAAACAGTTTGGGGAAGAATAAGCAAGGTGTCTCTGACATCCTCACGCTCACTGAAAACAAGGACAGGTTTGGGTTGGGATATAAACCCAATAAGGCCGACAAGATGATGGTTATAGAAGAGAAGGAAAGAAAGAGGTTGGCTCGGTTGGAAAATTGTGAATACGAGACTGAAAGGGTTCCCATCTGTGACCTTCGACAGAGCTTCCAAAGTGTAGGGTTTGCATTCCTGGACCAAGCAGCAGCTGTTGAAGATGATTATCCCACCGATCATGGTGTCAATCTAGTGTATCCATGCCCTCCGGGTACAGAGCTCAACAATTAGGAGATCATTAAGTTCCCCAGGACCATAGAGTTTTTTTCAAAGTAATTCTGTAATGCTTATTCTTTAGCTCTGCCCAAGGCTTTAGGAATTTTGTTGTAATGGGCTTACTTCTTTCTGTTTCAGTATGACTTATCAATAAATGCATGCATTCAGTATCTTTATGTTTTTATCTCATTTATTTTTTACTTTCGCCTTTACCCACCGTTCCTCACCAATAAATGAAGTCTTTTGCATTATTTTTGGCTTTAACCTTTATTCATTTATCTTTCCCTGATAACTACCAAAATGCAGATCTAAAAGTGACTCTCTTGAAAATAACAGTATTAGTAACTCAGCGTATAATTTTGACTATCACGTTGATCATACTGACGAGGTTGTTGATGATGACGGGGAAGTCCCTCCTGAACTATTGAGGTTGGTAGAACAAGAAGCCAGGGAAATTCGACCCCATGAAGAGCCGAGTGAACTAATCAACTTAGGAACCGAAGATGATAAAAAAGAGGTCAAGATTGGCCTTTCCCTGAAAGAAAAGGAGCGAAGCAGGTTGATCAAGTTGTTGATGGATTATAAAGATGTTTTCGCATGGTCGTACCAAGACATGCCAGGGTTAGACCCTAGTATAGCAGAACACAAACTGCCATTAAAGCCGGAGTGTCCTCCAGTAAAGCAGAAGCTACGAAGGATGAAAGCGGGAATGTCCTTAAAGATCAAGGAGGAGGTCAAGAAGCAACTGGATACAGGTTTATTAGAAGTTGTAAAGTACCCTCAATGGATTGATAATATTGTTCATGTTCCCAAGAAGGATGGAAAGGTTCGAATGTGTGTTGACTATCGAGATCTGAATAGAGCTAACCCAAAAGATGACTTTCCTCTGCCTCACATTGATGTTCTTGTAGATAATACTGCCCAACATGCATTATTCTCTTTCACGGATGGATTCTCGGGATATAATCAGATCAAGATGGCACCTGAAGATATGGAGAAGACCACATTTGTCACTTTATGGGGAACCTTTTGCTACAAGGTTATGCCATTTGGATTGAAAAATGCTGGGGCAACATATCAGCGGGCTATGGTAGCCTTGCTCCATGACATGATGCATAAAGAGATAGAAGTTTATGTAGATGTTATGATCGTCAAGTCCAGATCTGAAGATGGCTATGTAGATGATCTAGCAGAAGCTTTTTGAGCGATTAAGGAAGTTTAAGCTCCGACTGAATCCAGTCAAATGCACTTTCGGAGTGAAATCAGGCAAGCTTCTGGGGTTCATTGTTAGTCAAAGAGGAATAGAGACTGATCCTGGAAAAGTTCGAGCAATCATCGATATGCCAGTTCCTCGAACGGAGAAAGAAGTTCGTGGGTTTTTAGGAAGTTTGAACTACATCGCCGGGTTCATCTCCCAACTAACCGCGACATGTGAACTAATCTTTAAATTGCTATGCAAAAATCAGGCAGTAACCTGGAATGAAGATTGTCAAAAAGTCTTTGAAAAGATCAAACAATACCTACAAAAGCCTCCATTCTTGGTTCCTCAAGTGCCGGGAAGACCTCTCCTCATGTATATGACCGTGTTAGACGAATCTATGGGTTGTGTGCTAGGGCAGCACGATGAGTCAGAAAGAAATGAACATGCCATCTATTATCTGAGTAAAAAGTTCACCAGTTGTGAAGCCAACTATTCACTACTAGAACGCACTTGTTGTGCTTTGGCATGGGCGGCTCGCCGTGTAAGGCACTACATGTTGTGTTACACTACCTGGTTGGTGTCCAAGATGGATCCAATCTAGTATATCTTTGATAAGTCGGCTCTGACTGGAAGAATTGCTCTCTGACAAGTCCTGTTATCAGAATATGACATTGTCTATGTCACCCAAAAAGCAGTAAAAGGTAGCGCTCTTGCAGAATATCTAGCCAATCAGTCAGTAGAAGATTATGGATCGATGCAATGTGATTTCCCAGATGAAGATATAATGGCTTTGTTTGATCGCGAGCAATCACCAGAAAATAAAAGTGGATTTTGTTATTTGATGGAGCTTCTAATGCATTGGGGCATGGAATCGGGGCAATCTTAATCTCACCAGAAAATGATTATTTCCCTGTCACTACGAGACCTTGCTTCGATTATACAAACAACATAGCCGAATATGAAGCTTGTGTGCTAGGGATCCTGGCAGTAATAGAATCAAAAGCAAGAGTACTGGAGGTATATGGAGACTCTGCATTAGTCATCCACATGTTAAAAGGGGAATGGGAAACCCGGGATGCCAAGTTAATCCCGTATCACAATTACATCAAAGGCTTGATCGAGCAGTTTGAGGAAGTCACATTTCATCACATTCCTCGAGAAGATAACCAATTAGAGGATGCGCTGTCTACCTTGGCCTCGATGTTTAAAGTAAGTGAAGAGAGGAACCTACCACTCATCAAAATGGAAAGTCGTGATCATCCTGCATATTGTTAAGTGATAGAGGAAGAGCCTGATAAAAAACTATGGTACCATGACATCAAATGATTCATCCAAAAAAGGGAATACCCTCCGAGTGCTTCAGAAAATGATAAAAGAACTCTAAGAAGACTTGCAATGGGTTTCTTTTTAGATAAGGGTATTCTCTATGTCGCGACCGTCCCGTACGGGCGTCGCTAAAAGAAAGGTAAAAATAGAAGAGTCGCAACCAATATTTTATTTGGGAAAAACATTGGAAAAACTATTTATTTTAAGGAAACTGGTCATTTTTAAAAAAGATAGATTTGAGTTCGGGATTCTGTTATGAGTAGGGAAGGTGTTAGCACCCTACATCGCCCGTTTAAAAACGGTACCTCAAGTCAATAATGCAAAAAATTTTAATAACCTTTGAAAATATTTATTTTTACCCCGCTTTTAATTTTTTTTTAAATATAAACACAAAAAAAGGGAAAATTAAATTTTGGCTTGACAGAATGATTGATTCTGCTCCTACATATTCTCGGGTGGGATGGGAAACTCAAATCCACGTAGTTCTTATAGAAAACGTTTGATTTGTTGGTTGATTTAAAATTTTTTTTTTGAATTTTTTTTCCTTTTCTTTTTGAATTTTACTTTTATTGAAAATGATTTTCCCCCTTTTTTAAGAAAAGATTTTTTTTAGACACATGGTCGCGCTGTCGCCACGCGCCAAAAAGCGAGCGATTTACAAAATAATGTAGATAGGGAGCGACAACTCGGATATCGTCTCTCAAGGACTCTTGGGTGTTGTTGTTAACAGAAAAAAGTTAGATTTTGGGGGGTTGTTTGGATTGAATGCAAGTAAGAAAACAAAACATAAAACAGAGCAATAAAAACAGGCAGTTTAAGAGATTAACAAATAAGCTAAAGAACGATTAACCTACTGTTCTCGGTTTCCCACTATCATCGGTTCATGTAAATTCCAAGCCCTAAGCAGATTCTAATCCCCTTTCGGTTGTAGCAACAATTAACAACCAAATCGCTACCACGGATATATGTTCCTATTCCCGAATTAACAAACGGGGTTAAGCCCTCATGAACTAAACGAACATGAATGAACACACGCGAATTAACAAACGCGATTAAGTATAGGAACATAACATCACCGAAATGAATCAACACAACACTATACACTCCTGAAATAACAAACAGAAATGTATAATATCGCATTGAAAAGAGAAAAGCAAATAAAACAGGAATTACAGAATCTCAAGTGTAAATGGAAACCAATTACAGTAGACTAATCTAGGGAGACTAGCTCTCCATTACAAGGGAAAAAAAACATATCTAAACAAAAGAGAAGAAGATAAACTACTACTACTGACTAACTGCTTTCGTTCTGCCTTCAAACAGGCTTATATACAACTTCTGGTTTCCGCGGACTCGCGAGGCGAACACTTTCTCGCGACGCGAATCTTACGAACAGTCTTCAACGTTTGGTCTTCTCGCGAGGCGAAGCACGGCTCGCGTGGCGAGGAATGGAAAAGTCATGACTTCTGGTCTTCAACCTCGCGAGGCGAGTCAGATGTTCGCGGGGCGAGACAGAAAGGTTAGCAATTTCTGGAACAGTCAAGCTTCTGGTTCGCGAGGCGAATGCCTTTTCGCGGGGTGAAAGATCCAGAATTATTTCTTTTTATTACCTGAAAACAAGAAAATAGCATAAGTGCTTTATTTGACTCTAAATTAACTAAATTAACCTAAAAATACTTTACAGACTCAAAATGCTGCTTAAAGACAATCTAGTCTAATTTGGGTGAAAATGATATAAAATTAGCACAAAGCCAAGGTTTTTCTAGTTATAAAACTAAACTAGCCAGAGGCTGATCAACACATGTTACTCTTTTTAATTTTTATGCTTAGCCCAATAAACAAATTAAAAGACTCATTCATGATCCTAAAATTACTAAGCCCATCAGGTATCAACAATTATAAGAAAAGAAACAAGCCCAAACAGTGAGAAGCCCATTCACTTACTAATAACAACACACATAATCAAAGTAAATAAAAGAACAAAACCCAAAGGAAGCTTCTAGCTTCCTCACATTACCAGCAATGGAGGCAAAATGGCCTAGGAGAACAGGTCTGGAACCAGGGCGAACACGGCTGGAGCAGATGTTGCGACGGCGATTATGTTACTATGCTCTGGCGTGACAAACCACAGTGACGGTGGTGGGTGCGGATCTGGATCACTTCGTTACGATGCGGCTGGATGATGGTCGGCGGGGCGCGAACGACGGTGGACGGAGCAGCGGTGTGGGGATGCGGTGGTGACGACTGAGTGCAGTCTGGTGGACGGAGCAAACGGCAATGGCGGAGCGCGGTGGATGAGTACGATTCGAGGTGGTGCTGGGTTCCGAGTTCGACGCGGCGGAAGAACGGTTGCAGCTTGGCGGAGGAGCGACGACGAATCGGGGCGAAGATGGCAGAGAAGCACAGCGACATCGGAGACGGAGGAGATGGCGGAGATAGCAGAGAAACGAAGAACAGGGACAAAGGCATTTTTTTAAATTCTCTTCTTTCTCCCTTCTCTGTGTATTTGTTTGTGGTCTTAGAGATGTTTTATGAGTTATGGAAGTTGTGGGTGTTGATGGTTTGAAGAGGATGACATGGTGAGAATGGAGAGGAAGATGGTGGGTTATTATTGGGAGAATTTGTTACTGGTATGGTGGTCTTGAGTGAACGTGGTTATGTTGTAAAAATGGTGAAGCACGTGATAAAAATGGAGAAAAGAATTTGGGAGAGATCAGCTCGTAAGAGTGATTTTTTTTTTGCTATGTCTCCCCCCTTCTTCCGTTAATGTGCAGCCTATATATAGCCTGAGAAAAAACAAATTCTGTTATGTGCTCTCTGGAGGGGAGGACGAAAAGATTGTGCAAATAGTGGTGCCATGGTGTGGTACTCCCACTACTGTGCTGGGTTGCTGCAAAATGCAGGGGTTGTTATCCCTCTTTTGGGAAAAAAGAACAAAAAAACACAAATGGGGAAATAAAATAAACCTGGTTCATACTTAAATGAGAGGAGATACGTACAAAGTTAAAGGAATTCAAAACAATTTTTATATTCTTTATTTTTTATTCTTTTTTTTATATTTTTTATTTTTATCATTACTTTTTAGCAAATCAGTTTTTTTTTGGGCTTGGATGATGGGCTCGACAGTTGTATCAATAAAAATAAAATTGGGCCAAGAACATAACAAAGATTTTTTGTTTCAATTTTTTGTATTTTTTGTCTTTTCCAAAAATATTAATTAAAAGAAAGAATTCCCAGACAAAATTAGATGTTCACAGCTGCCCCTCTTTACTTGTTTCTTATTAGATAATAGGTATAACCGTAGTTATCCTATTATCGTTATAAGAAACGAGTAAAGACATGAACTCCAATTTTGTCCGGGGCACACTAACAAGCAAAAGGACTTGTGAATACAAAACGATTTCCTGTAAAGACCCCGCAGATTGAATTGCCCACTGAGGTTTACACATAAAAAACTTGCAGGGTCGATTTCCTGTTGAGCTTAAAAAACAAAGATAAAGAGCATAAGGGGTGGATTTCCCGTCAGAATCTCGAACAGAAAGATAAAAGAGCTTACGGGGTGGATTGCCCGTCAGAAGCTCGAACAAAAAGATAGAAAAGCTTAGGGGTATGGTACCCATCGTAGCTTGACAACAAAACGGAGCTTACAGGGTCTGGTACCCGCTGAAGCTTGAAAACAAAAAGGGGCTTATGGGGTTTGGTGATAAGCCTCTGGCTTATCTAGTTTTATGACTAGATGAACTAGGGTTTATGTGCCAATTAGTCGAGTTCACTCTCGTTTTCACCCAAATTTTGCCTTGTTTTGTTCCTAAGTTGGACTTTGACTCGTTTTGCGTCTTTTGTGTAGTTTTTAGCTTATTTTGGATAGAATTATGCTTTTGGTTGCTTTTTGTGTTTTCAGGTCAATAAGTGAAGCTCCGGGAGTCAAGGAAAGCCAAGAAATAGTGGAAATTACAATTCTGGAGACACTCGCCCCGCGAGATATGTCTCGCCTCGCGAGTCCTGAAGACCCTGGAAGACAGAGACCATCACGGCATAGCCGTGATTAAGGTCACGGCTGTGACAAATTGAGGTTTGAAGACTCGCCCCGCGATAGACAGCTCGCCTCGCGAGAGAATGAAGACTTGGAAGTCAGAGACCATCACGGCCTAGCCGTGATGAAGGTCACAGCCTAGAATTGAATCTCGCCACGCGAAAGCATCTCGCCCCACGAGAGTTTGAAGACCCTGGAAGACAGAGGCCATCACGGCATAGCCGTGATTAAGGTCACGGCTGTGACAGATTGAGGTTTGAAGACTCGCCCCGCGAATACAAGCTCGCCTCGCGAAAATCCAAAATTTGAAGCGCGCCAATACTAAATTTCGCGTCGCGAGAGTAAGCTCGCCCCGCGAGCGGGCGAGAAACAGAATCCTTATTTAAAGGCTGTTTCAGATCAGAATTGGGTATCAAGTTGTTAGCCACTGTTTAGATCAGAGTAGTAGTGCGAATCCTTGTTTCTGGAGCTGCGTCTCCCTTCTCTTTTCTTTTCTTCTTTTAGTTTATTATTATGGAGATTATTGCCGATTGTTTGTGCGTCGTCACGGGCATGAGGAACTAATCCCCTGCGTCTAGGGATCGATGAAGCCACCCATGGCTGTGTAGTGTTCACGTGATGTATGTTTTTCTCCCCTTCTCTCAATAAATGTTTTCCAATTCTGATATTATTGTGTTGATCATATGCTAGTGTGATTAACTAGTTAAACGTGTTAAGGCCGACCGGCGATTCGCGTTTTAGAACTTGAATTGGGATCACTAATTGAATATTGCACGACAGTGGGTAGGAGATTAGTGCAACCACGTAGGGAACAAGAATTAACAGAATTCGAGGATTAGGATTATGAGACTTGGTGAGTAATTAATCCAAATCGTTAAATACGTCCTATTGCGCACGGCTGTGAATTTAGGAGAAATTGGGGGTCCCGGTTGACATTGTAATTGAACCTAGGGAGGAATACATAATCACTTGGGTACTATGCATGATTGAGTAGGTGGATTTGAGACCCTAGATACTTTAATTTCTGATTTTCAAAACCGTAGCTTTATTTGTTTTGATATTTGAATTGCGATATTAATCTCTCCCTCTTACAACAACTTCCTTCGCTTAACCAAACTTATTGAATTTCTCGCGAATTGGTAAAATCGGTAGCCCAATCCTTGTGTTCGACCTCAGTAAATTCTTACCGTGTTTTTATTACTTGCAACGACCCGGTACACTTGCCGGCGTCACAACAAGTTTTTGGCGCCGTTGCCGGGGATTGGCACAACCAATTTTCCTAATTTTTAGGAAATTTGATTGATTGGTTAAGTTGATTTTATTTTTTTTATTTTATTTTTCTGTTATTTCGTTATTATTTCTCTCTACTTCTTTGATTCCACTTGGTCTTGCCGTGTTTTTGTATGCGAGGTACCCTCTCACAAGAGGAACTGCTATTTGATTCGGAGATCACCAAGACCGAGAAGCGCTTAAGGAAAGAAGCCAGAGAGCGAAAGAGGCTTGAAGCAATTGCTATCGAGAGTATGGCCGAAGAAAATCCTCCTCCTCCTCCCCCTCGTTACAAGCCTCTCTTCGAGTACGATCTACCCAGCTTGGGTGATTGTGACTCTTCTATTGTGAGGGGCAACCTGAACACAGACTCCTTCAGAGTTGAAGCATGTGTCACATTCCAGATCCGAGAGAATCAGTTTGATGGCAGTGGCAAACAAGACCCGCATAGACACATCACTCGCTTCCTTGAAGCCTGTGACTTACAGAAGACAAGAGGAGTCTCACAGGATGAGTTTCGCTTGCGACTTTTCCCTCTCTCTCTTAGGGATGTCGCTCGCGATTGGGTTGTGACTTGGATAGGAACAAAGCATCGGAACTTGGGAGCAAATGGCACGAAGTTCCTAACCAAATACTTTCCTCCTCGAAGAAGCGACACAAGCAAGAATAGCGATCCACATCATTCAGGCAGACGGAGGATGAAACTTACAATGAAGCGTGGGAGAGGTACAATGGTTTATTGAGAAGATGTCCCTCTGCATTCTTTGACCCGGTTTCCAAAGTGCAGCACTTCTTTAATGGGTTGAGGGGACGCTATCAGATGAACTGTGATGCCGCAGCTGGCGGCTCTTTTTCCTACTTATCAGCTGAGGATGGATGGGCATTATTGGAAAAAATGTCATATAATGATTACAACCGTGGAAGGGAAACCTCAAATGGAATCAGTTCTGGGGCAATAGAGGCCATTCTTGAGCAAAACAGATTGTTGAAGATGCAAGTGGCGGCTTTGACAGAGAACAAGAAGGTTAATGCGATACACGAGGGAATGCCTCCGGGTTGTGCAAATTGTAATGGAGATCATGACACTCAGATTTGCCCGCTAAATTTCTCTCAGGAACATGTGGACTCATGCCACAACTTTTATGACACTGTGCCCCAGAATAACTATCAGAAGAACAGACAAAATGACCACAATCAGAATCAGAATAGGGGGTACATGAGGAGAGACCATCCGGTTTTCGCTTGGAGTAATGCTAATGGTGGTCTAGCCGGTCAACAACCTCCTCAGCAGAATTGGCAACAACCTCAGCAGGGTATAAGGCCGAACATTGGAATTCAGCAGTGCAATACCCAGCAGGCTCTTCCAGGGCGTAATCAGTTGCGAATAACAGATGGTGGAAGACAACCGTGGGAGCTGGCTTTTGAGAAGTTGTCAACCTTTACAAGCACATCTTTTGAGAAGGTGAATGCGACAATTGACAAATGGGCAACGCATACAGGGGCGACAATTCACAATCTAGAGACACAGATAGCCCAGCTCGCAAGGCAACTTAATGAGCGTCTCCTAGGCACTTTCCCAGGTGATACCGAGAACAACCCCAAGGGACAATGCAATGTCATATCTACTAGAAGCGGAAGGGTGTTGGAACCTAACAGGGGTGCAACTAGTTCTCAGGATGACAAGGCCCCGAAACAACCACATGTTGAGGAAGAGCAACTTGAAAAAGAAAAGTTGGCAAGCGACAAGGCACCGGAGCAAGGGGGAAGGTTGAAACTTGTAGATGAAGAGTTCCGAAAGAAGAAGTGGGTTGAACCCCAAGACCTCCCGCCCTACATGAAGGTACCGTATCCTGAAAGATTGAAGAAGCCTCAACAAGATAAGCAATTCAATAAGTTCCTTGATGTCTTCCGAAAACTTCAGATTAACATTCCATTTGCGGAAGCCTTGGAACAGATGCCATCATATGCCCGGTTTATGAAGGATCTTCTCACCAAGAAGCGGAATTTAGTGGACGAGGAAACGGTTGCTTTGACCGAGGAGTGTAGTGCCATCCTTCAGAGAAAACTCCCTCCAAAGTTGAAGGATCCCGGTTCCTTTTCGATACCATGTACCATTGGGGAGATGACTGTAGGGAATGCATTGTGTGATCTAGGGGCAAGCATCAACTTGATGCCCCTCTCTATGATGAAGAGGTTGGGGATCCAAGAAGTTAAGGATACACGGATGTCGCTCCAACTGGCCGACCGCTCTATAAAATATCCTTATGGGGTGGTCGAAGACTTGTTAGTGAAGGTGGACAAGCTTATATTTCCGGCGGACTTTGTAGTGCTTGATATGGATGAAGACGCCGAGATCCCTCTCATATTGGGTAGGCCCTTCTTGGCCACTGGGGGTGCCTTAATAGATGTGCGACAAGGGAAACTCACTCTAAGGGTGCAAGATGAGGAAGTAGTCTTCAATCTCTTTGAAACAATGAAGCACCCTGCAGAGAGGACGGAAGTGTATCGATTGGATATGGTGGATCCAATTGCCAAGGCAAGGGCAACTAGAGAAGCCCATGGTTCTTCACTTGCTCAAGTGTCGGTAAAATCCCATGATGGGGACAGTGAGAAAAAAGGCCCTTTGGGGGATGAGGTCTATCTCGAGTGGTTGAAAGACATGGAAGCCTTACCGAGTCTCCCAGGGGAAGAATGTGCAAAGGAAGAGCTCAGCAGCAAGGGCAAGAAAAAGAAGGGTAAAGCACCAAGGTTGAAAGGTGGCACAACCGTGGTGGTCAATGCAAACAATGAGTTGATCCCAAAAAAAACCATCACGGGGTGGAGAGTTCGTGCTGATTATAGAAGGATGCTGGATTTAAATGAGTTGTCCGGGAACAGTAGGAGAGCTTATGAAAGGGCAAGAGCCAACAGAATACGGAATGAGGCATGGAATGGCAAGCAATATCTACATCCGGATTAACCCTTAGGGGTGACTTGAGTCAGGCTCGGGACGTTAAACAAGCGCTACTTGGGAGGCAACCCAAGCTAGGTATCCTTTGGTTTTAGTTTCTGTCATTTTCACATATATATAAAAAAAAAAAAGCTTGATTCGCCACGCGAATCCACATTGGCCGCGCGAGACAGAAGCCCTGAATCTCTGGGGTTGCTTACTTTTCTGTCTTGCGACGCGAGGTCTACTTTCGCCTCGCGATTCTGGGCATCAGCATCTGTGGGAATTCCAGATTCGCCTCGCGAGATACTACTCGCCTCGCTATTCTGGAAAGTGTGAATAACAATTTTCCAGATTCGTCTCGCGAGTTATCTATCGCCTCGCGAATCTGCACTTAAGGTCTTAAATTGCAGGAGTTCTTCCAGGATGCTATGCAACAGAAGGGAGGCCGTGAGACCAATATTGATGAGGAGGCAACCATGGAAATTTGATCAGGGAGTATTCTCTCCTCTCCTCACTCTTGTTTGTTTTTGTTTTTGATTTTCGTTTTGTTTTTGTTTGTCACTCTTGAATAATTTGAGAAGATCAAGAGTTGTTGTATGAATGTCGTGTCGGTAAGCTTACAAGGTACAAGGTCTGGTACCCATAGTAGCTTGACAACAAAATGGAGCTTACAAGGTCTGGTACCCGTTGAAGCTTGAAAACAAAACGAAGCTTACAGGGTCTGGTACCCGCTGAAGCTTGAAAACAAAAAGGGGCTTACGGGGTCTGGCACCCGTCGAAGCTTGACAAAATGATAAAAGAGCTTACGTGGTTTGGTACCCGCCGTAGCTTGACAACAAAACAGAGCTTACAGAGTCTGGTGCCCACTAAAGCTTGGTAACAAAAAGAGCTTACGGGGTTTTGTACCCGCTGTAGCTTGACAACAAAACAGAGCTTACAGGGACTAGTACTCGCTGAAGCTTGAAAACATAAAGAGCTTACAGGGTCTGGTACCCGCCGAAGCTTGACAAAACGACAAAAGAGCTTACGGGGTTCGGTACCCGCCGTAGCTTGACAATAAAACGGAGCTTACAGGGTCTGGTACCCACTGAAGCCTGAAAACAAAAAGAGCTTATGGATCCGGTACCCGCTGAAGCTTGACAAAACGATAAAAGAGCTTACGAGGTTTGCTACCTGCCGTAGCTTGACAACAAAACGGAGCTTACAAGGTCTGGTACCCGATGAAGCTTGAAAACAAAAGGAGCTTACGGGGTCTGGTACCCGTCGAAGCTTGAGAAAACGATAAAAGAGCTTACGGGGTTTGGTACTCGCCGTAGCTTGACAACAAAACGGAGCTTACAGGGTCTGGTACCCACTGAAGCTTGGAAACAAAAAGAGCTTATGGGGTCTGGTACCCGTCGAAGCTTGAAAACAGAAAGGAGCTTACGGGGTTTGGTACCCGCCGCAGCTTGAAAGGAAAGACAGAAAGCTTGCGGAGTAGGTTATCCACTGAAGCTTGAACAAGAAAGGTAAAAACCTTGTGGAGTCAGGTATCCGCTGAAGCTTGACATGAAAGATAAAAAGCTTGCGGAGTCGGTTATCCGCTGAAGCTTGAATGGAAAGACAAAAAGCTTGCAGAGTCGGTTATCCACTGAAGCTTGAATAAGAATGGTAAAAATCTTGCAGAGTCGATTATCCACTGAAGCTTGACAAGAAAGTTAAAAAGCTTGTGGAGTCGGTTATCTACTGAAGCTTGAATGGAAAGACATAAAGCTTGCATAGTCAGTTATCCACTGAAGCTTGAACGAGAAAGGTAAAAAGCTTGCGGAGTCGGTTATCCGTTGAAGCTTGACAAGAAAAGTAAAAAGCTTGTGGAGTCGGTTATCCACTGAAGCTTGACAAGAAAGATAAAAAACTTGCGGAGTCGGTTATCCAGTAAAGCTTGAACAAGAAAGGTAAAAAGCTTGAGGAGTCGGGTATCCACCGAAGCTTTAAAATAAAAGTAAAATGCTTGCGAAGTCGGGTATCCGCTGAAGCTTGAAAAGAAAAAGAGCTTATGGGGTCTGGTACCCGCCAAAGCTTGAAAACAAAACGAGCTTTCAGGGTGTGGTACCCACCGAAGCATGAAACCAAAAAGAGCTTACGAGGTTTGGAACCCGCCGAAGCTTAACAAAACAAATGAGAGCTTACGGGGTATGGTACCCACCGAAGCTTGAAAAGAAAGATAAAAAGCTTGTGAGGCCTTGTGCTTACTGAAGCTAACAAAGGCAAAGCTTATGGGCCTTGTGCCCGTTAAATCTGGACAAAACAAAAGAAAACTTAAGAGGCCCTATACCTGCTAAAACTAACAAGCCATGACTTTTGGGGCCCTATGCCCGCTATCGCGACAGTCACGTCCGGGAGCCGTGAAAAGAGGGTAAAAACAGAGGAGTTGCCACCAATGTTTTATTTTGGAAAAACATTGGAAAATCCATTTATTTTAAGGAAACTAGTCTTAAAAAAGAGAGAGAGAGAGAGATTTGAATCCGAGAGTCGGTTACGAGTAGGGAAAGTGTTAGCACCCTACATCACCCGTTTAAAAAACAGTACCTCAAGTTAATTGTGCAAAATTTTTAATAACTTTATAAATATTTATTTTACCCCATTTTGAAACTAAAGTAAAAATAAAATGAACAAAATAAGAGAAAATAAAATTTTGGCATGACAGAATGATTGATTCTGCTCCTACGTATTCCCGGGTGCGATGGGAAACTCAAAGCCACGCAGTTCTTATAGAAAAAAGTTTGATTGATTGATTGATTTTATTTTTTTGGAAAAGATTTGATTTTTTTAATTTTTTATGTTAAAAAAAGATTTTATTTCAAAATAAATTCACTCTTGCACATGGTCCAAGATAGCAGCGCTATACGATAAACCCTTACAATGCATACACCACTTGAGGATAAAAAATCATACATCAACGTCGTAGATTGTTGCGTGAATTCAAATAAATTTTTATTTTATAAAATTGAATAAAATTTTGTTAAAAAGAGTAAATTGAAAACATTTATTATTTTATACAAAAAGGAATTCACTCTTGCACAGCTTAAAGATAGCGGAGCTATACGATGAACCCTTACAATTCATATGACACTTGAGGATGAAAAATAATACATCAACGTCATAAATTGTTACATGAACTCAAAAGAGATTTTTATTTCAAAATTTTTTAGCAGAATTTTAATTTAAAACAATGATTGAAATATGTTTTTAAAAGATTTTTTTTATTTGACTAATACTAAACACACACCAATAAAAATAGCATCCAAACAAAACAATACTTTAAGGCCCATATTGCAGAAGATATGAACCCTCCCCAAGCCCATCATGCATCAAAAAGAAAACTAAAGTAAGATAGTTATCTAACTGCAACACAACACAAACGAAAAGGGGGATCTGTAGCTTCGAACCAGATACTCAACGTGGCGGAGCGATGGAGGGATACAGCAGAGCGGTGGTGGTGGCGCTAGGAGACAAACAGAGTAGCCTCGACGATGACTGGTCGGTGGGATGGTGAGCGGCTGGACAGAGGCGGCGGTCTAAGCTGATCGGGCTCACGCAACGATCCTAAAAGGTGTCTGGACGGCGGTTTGTGGCAGTGAGGACGGTGGTGAAGCGATGATGCTAACAGTGGAAGAGCAGAAGACACGAACGACGGCGACTCTCATGCATGACTCGCGACGGAGGACTGAGGTGGCAACGTGCACACATATGCAGTTGCCGGTGACGTTCGTGCCTGGAGGCACAAAGAACAGAGGAGGAAGGCCGGCGGTCTGAGGCGGAGCTTGCTGTAGAGATGGCTGCGGTGTGGTCATGTGGTCGTGTTGGAGCTGGGTAGTGGTGTGGTGCTGGTTTATCTCGTGGAGGTGAATGGCGATGATGGTGGAAGACGCTGCGTCAGGACAGAGCGGAGGAGGAGCTTATAACAACAATTTGAATTGTTCTGTAAGTGTTTATGTTATGGTGGTGGTTTGGTTTGGTAGAATAAATGACAAGAGTTGTTTGAGATGGAAGATGAGGATAATGGTTATGAGACTGTAAAATGAAGAAGAAGATGGAAGGTGAAGGTTCTGTTTTTGCTCTCTGGTTGTTGGGGTGAAGTGTTGATTTGGCTAAAAGTTAGAAAGGATTATGAAGGTTGAAGGAGTTTGAAGAAGGAGATGAAGTGTGGCTAGGGAGAGATTTTCAGTCATCTCTGTTATGAACTTCTCATTTTATTTTTTACGCCTCCCCCTTTATGTACACTCCAGTCCCTTGTGAATGCAGAAGACACAATACTGTAGTATGTAGTCATTTTTACTTTCTGTTCTTTGCTTCACTTTTCCTTTGTTTTTTCCTTTGATATTTTATCCTTCCATTTTAGTTGCTTAATCCTTTTTGCTATCTGATTTGCTCAGATTTGACCTTGCTGCAAGAGATATGAGTAGCAGATGATATTTTGAAATCGATTTCCCCTTTCATGCTTTAATTTTAAATCCTCTTAATTTTGCATTTTTTCACAAAGCATAAATTTCCCTTGGTTTATGAAACCATTAAATGTTTTTTGTCTGATTTGCCTTACCACTCATATGTATATCTGCTTCCAACTTTGGATTTTTCTTTTTTTCTTTTTTTTAACTTTTGTTTAAAAGGGCTTTGGGCTAAAGAACGTGGGCTAGGAAGATGGATTTTTATTTTTTCAATTTTTGGTCTTTTATCCTTTTTTGTTGTTGTTTTTTTTTTCATTTTAAATTTTAATCAAATAAAATAAAGTAAAACATAGCATCCGGACAAAATTGGGTATTCACAGCTACCCCTCTTTACTTGTTTCTTATTAGATAATAGGTGTAACCAAATTTAGCATATTATCATTATAAGAAATGAGTAAGTACGTGAATTTCGATTTTGTCCGGAGTACACTGACAAACAAAGGACCTGCGACTACAAAGCTACTCTCTGCAAACAACCAGCGGGTTGGATTGCCCACTGAGACTTACACATAAAAAGCTTACAGGGTGGATTGCTTGCTGAGCTTAAAAACGAGGATAAAGAACTTACAGGGAGGATTGCCTGTCAGAGGCTCGAATAAAAAGATAAAGAGCTTACGGGGTGGATTGCCCATCAGAAGCTCGAACAGAAAGAACTTACGGGGTGGATTGTTAGTCAGAAGCTCGAACAGAAAGATAAAAGAGCTTACGGGGTGGATTTCCTGTCAGAAGCTCGAACTAAAAGATAAAAAAAGCTTACGGGGTGGATTACCCGTTAGAAGCTTGATCAGAGAGATAAAAGAGCTTACTGGGTGGATTGCCCATTAGAAGCTCGAATAGAAAGATAAAAAAAGACCTTACGGGGTGGATTGCCAGTCGGAAAAAAGCTTAAGGGGTGGATTGCCCATCAGAAGCTCGAACAGAAAGATAAAGAGCTTACGGGATGGATTGTCCGTCAAAAGCTCGAACAGAAATATAAATGAGCTTACGGGGTGGATTATCCGTGAGAAGCTCGAACAGAAAGATAAAAAGAGCCTACAGGGTGGATTGCCCGTCAGAAGCTCGAACGGATAGATAAAAGCCTGTGAGGCCATATAGACAAATGCAATATATGAATGTTGGTTTTGCTTACTGATGACAATGCGAAAACTCAAATAACTAACTTACAATTCACAGAATGAATGCTGGTGATGAGAACCCTTATTAATTTTGGGCACGATGCAAGAGATTGATGATAAATTATTTCTTCTTTGATTTTCATTGGATCCTTGACCCCTCGGAAACGTCGATCACAGTCAATCTTGAGGATGAACAAAAATAAGGCCCATCTTATCGGGGAGAGATATCTTGCACTTTTGTTTTTGATAGTAGACACCCTTGATGATAATTATCCCAATGGTTGATCCTTAATATTCTTTGCTTTCTTCAGTGCCCTTTATAGGGGAACCATCGTGGCCCCCATGACCTTTTGAGGCTTTCTAAGGAATTCTAAATGCTAAAAAAAATTACTTGTTTCACATTTCAGTATGTACTTATCAAGATGAATGTACACAATTAGCAAAAAGGTAAAATAGAAGGACACGGGTAAGCAACAAAATTGGAAGTCATTATATTTAGACTGACGAGGTGTACAAAGCAGGTATTACAATGGAATAGGGAACTGCGAAAAGGTTATTGAGTAAAATCACATCTCTTCAAGTGACATCTCTTTCAATGACTAGTGTTAGTATCCCTCATTCAATCTTGACTGCTCATCCATTGTCTTCAGAGAATGTTGTTTGCCCCAGTCTTCATGCATCTTGGACACTCATTGCCCAAGTTTATCAGCCCGACGACACTTCATTTGTTATGTTTTTCTTTCAACCCTAACTTTTTCCTAGACCGCCTTTTCAGGTTTTCAGTCTAGCGGATTGCTCTAACTTTTGCCTAGACCATCTTTCAGATTTTCAGTCTAGCGAGGCCCTTTTTTTTTGAAAGTGCGTTCAAGCATAGTACTTTTTTACTGCATTTGAGTTTACAGGGAGTGGTAGATCTTCCCCATCCATATTGGTGAGAATTAAAGCTCCTCCAGAGAAGGCCTTTTTCACAACGTAAGGTCCTTCGTAGTTCGGAGTCCACTTCCCTCGGTGATCCTTTTGGATTGATAGAATTTTTTTAAGCACTAGGTCACCCTCCCGGAACTGTTGTGGGCGTACCTACTTCTCATAAGCTCTTATCAATCTTCTGGTACAATTGACCATGACACAATGCCGCCAATCTCTTCCCTTCAACGAGGTTCAATTGGTCGAGTCGAGCCTGAACCCACTCAGCTTCTTCCAATTCCGCCTCTATCAGTACCCTTAATGAGGGGATCTCTACTTCAATCGGGAGTACTGCCTCCATCCCATAAACTAAAGAATACGGAGTTGCCCCTGTCGAGGTGCGAATAGACGTGCGATAGCCGTGCAAAGCAAAAGATAACATCGCGTGCCAGTCCTTATACGTCACAACCATCTTTTGAACAATATTCTTGATATTCTTATTAGCTGCCTCGACTGCCCCATTCATCTTTGGGCGGTATGGGGAGGAATTGTGATGCTTTATCTTGAAGCTTTTGCACATCTCCTTCATCATCTTGTTGTTTAGGTTGGTTGCATTATCAGTGATAATTTCACTCGGCAACCCATAACGACAAATTAACTCTCTTTTTACAAACTTGATCACCACATTCCTGGTCACATTGGCATATGATGCAGCTTCGACCCCACTTTATGAAATAATCAATGGCAACAAGAATGAAGCGATGCCCATTTGAGGCATTCGGTTCGATTGGTCCGATAACATCTATTCCCCATATTGAGAACGGTCAGGGTGCCGACATGACATTCAGGAGAGTCGACGGCGCATGAACCTTATCAGCATATGTCTGGAATTTATGGCACCTCTTCACATAATTAAACCAATCAGTCTCCATTGTCAACCAGTAATGGCCCGTCCTCAAGATTTTTCTTGCCATTGCGTGACCATTCACGTGAGTCCTAAACGACCCCTCATGTACATCCTCAATTATCTGTTTAGCCTCTTTTACATCAACGTATGTTAACAGTACCATGTCATGATTCCTTTTGTAGAGAATACCCTTATCTAAATAGAAACCCATTGCAAGTCTTCTTAGGGTTATTTTGTCATCTTCTGAAGCACCTGAGGGGTATCCCCTTCTTTAAAAGAAACGTTTGGTGTCATGGTACCACGGCTCTTGATCGGGCTCTTTCTCTACCACTTGACAATATGCAGGATGATCACGACTTTCCATTTTGATGAGTAGGAGATTTATTTCATCACTCACTTTAAACATCGAAGACGGGGTAGACAGCGCATCGGCTAATTGGTTATCCTCTCGAGGAATATGATGAAACGTGACTTCGTCAAACTGCTCGATCAAACCTTTGATGTCATCATGATACGGGATTAACTTGGCATCTCGAGTTTCCCATTCCCCTTTTAGCTGGTGGATGACTAATGCAGAGTCTCCATATACCTCTAATATCCTTGCTTTTGATTCTATTGCTGCCAGGATCCCTAGTGCACAAGCTTCATATTCGGCTATATTGTTTGTACAATCGAAGCAGAGCCTCGCAGTGACAGGGAAATAATCATTTTCTGGTGAGATTAAGATTGCCCCGATTCCGTGTCCCAATGCATTAGAAGCTCCATCAAATAACAAGGTCCGCTTTTCTTTTCTCGGTGATTGATCGCGATCAAACAAAGTCATTATATCTTCATCTGGGAAATCACATTGCATCGATCCATAATATTCTACTGGCTGATTGGCTAGATATTCTGCAAGAGCGCTACCTTTTATTGCTTTCTGGGTGACATAGACTATGTCGTATTCTGATAGCAGGACTTGCCAACGAGCAATTCTTCCAGTCAGAACAGGCTTATCAAAGATATACTTGATTGGATCCATTTTAGATACCACCCAGATAGTATAACACAACATGTAATGCCTCAAACGTCGAGCCGCCCATGCCAAAGCACAGCAAGTGCGTTCTAGCAGTGAGTAGTTGACTTCACAACTGGTGAACTTCTTACCTAGATAATAGATGACATGTTCCTTTCTTCCCGACTCATCGTGCTGCCCCATTACACAACCCATAGTTTCATCTAGCACAGTCAAACACATGATGAGAGGTCTTCCTGGCACCGGGGGAACCAAGATTGGAGGCTCTTGTAGGTACTGTTTGATCTTCTCAAAAGCTTTTTGACAATCTTCATTCCATGTTACTGCCTTATTTTGGTGCAGCAGTTTAAAGATTGGTTCACATGTCGTTGTTAATTGGGAGATGAACCTGGCAATGTAGTTCAATCTTCCTAAAAACCCACGAACTTCTTTCTCTGTTCGAGGTGTTGGCATATCGATGATTACCCAGAAGCTTGCCTGATTTCATCCCAAAAATGCATTTGGCCGGATTCAGTCGGAGCTTAAACTTCCTTAACCGCTCAAAAAGTTTCTGCAGATTATCAACATGCTCATTTTCAGATCTGGACTTGGCAATCATATCATCTACATAAACTTCTATCTCCTTGTGCATCATGTCATGGAACAAAGCCACCATAGCTCGCTGATATGTTGCTCCATCATTTTTCAAGCCAAAGGGCATAACCTTGTAGCAAAAGGTTCCCCATAAAGTGACAAATGTGGTCTTCTTCATATCTTCGGGAGCCATCTTGATCTGATTATATCCCGAGAATCCATCCATGAAAGAGAATAATGCATGTTGAGCTGTATTTTCTACAAGAACATCAATGCGTGGCAGAGGAAAGTCATCTTTTGGGCTAGCTCTGTTCAGATCTTGATAGTCAACACACATCCAAACCTTTCCATCTTTCTTAGGAACAGGAACAATATTGGCAACCCATTGAGGGTACTTTGCAACTTCTAGGAAACCTGCATCCAGTTGCTTCTTGACCTCATACTTGAACTTTAAGGACATTTCCGCTTTCATCCTTCGTAGCTTCTGTTTTACTGGAGGACACTACGGCTTTAAAGGTAGCTTGTGTTCTGCTACACTAGGGTCTAACCCTGGCATGTCTTGGTATGACCATGCGGAAACATCTTTATAATCCCTCAACAACTTGATCAATCTACTTCGCTCCTTTTCTTTCAGGGAAATGCCAATCTTGACCTCTTTTTTATCATCTTCAGTTCCCAAATTGATTAGTTCACTCGGCTCTTCATGGGGTCGAATTTCCCTGGCTTCTTGTTCTACCAATCTCAATAGTTCAGGAGGAACTTCCCCGTCATCATCAACAACCTCCTCAGCATGATCAATGGGATAGTCAAAATTGTATGCTGAGTTACTAACACTGTCATTTTCAAGAGAGCCACTTTTAGATCTGCATTTTGGTAGTTAGCAGGGAAAGATGAATGAATAAAGGTTAAAGACGAGAAACTGCATTATTGGTGAGGAATGGTGAACAAAAAAGAAAGTAAAAAAATAAGAGAGATAACAACACAAAGATACTGAATCCATGCATTTATTGATAAGTTATACTGAAACAGAAACAAGTAAGCCCATTACAACAAAATTCCTATAGCCTTGGGCAGAGCTAAAGGATAAGCATTACAAAATTACTTTGAAAAAGACTCTATGGTCCTGGGGAACTCAATGATCTCCCAATTGTTGAGCTCTGTATTTGGAGAGCATGGATACACCAGATTGATACCATGATTGGTGGGATAATCATATTCAATGGTTGCTGCTTGGTCCAGAAATACGAACCCTACGCTTCGGAAGCTCTGTCGAATGTCACAGATGGGAACCCTTTCCGCCTCGTATTCACGATTTTCCAGTCGAGCCAACCTCTTTCGTTTCTTCTCTTCTATAACCCTGATCTTGTCGGCCTTGGTAGATCTGTATCCCAACCCAAACCTGTCCTTGTTCTCAGTGAGCATGAGGATGTCAGTGACACCTTGGTTATTCTTCCCCAAACCGCTTCCAGGTTGGTATCCTCCTTCGAGCATAACCTTGGCCATCATAATGGACGTTTTAGATGATTGAGGTTTCAAGAGTGGAGCACCCTCCCCAACATAAGTGGCATTGGCAATTTCAAGCGACTGGAAGGCGGTCTCGAGAGCTTCCTCGGCAGCTTCAATGTAAGGGGTTGTTGATGGCTTACTCACTAACATATCCTCCTCTCCAGAAACAATTATCAACTTACTATCAACAATGAACTTCACCTTCTGGTGCAATGTGGAAGGTACAACTCCAGACGAATGGATCCATGGTCATTCTAGGAGACAACTGTAAGTTGGTGTGATGTCCATTACTTGGAAGAGTACTTCAAAGGTGCAAGGGCCAATCTGAATGGGCAATTCAATTTCTCCCATGACTTCCCTTCGAGTGCCATCTAAAGCTCTTACAATCATTGTGCTTGGCTTTATATGAGTTCCATCAAAAGGCAACTTTGCCACTGTTGACTTTTGCATTACATTCAAAGAAGAGCCATTATCAATGAGAACCCTAGCCATGACACTTCACAGAAATGTGCAATGCCTTGTTGTGACCCATACCTTCAGCTGGTATTTCATCATCGGTGAAAGTGACATAATTATCAGCGACTATGTTACCTACAATGTTATTGAGCTTATCAACTGTGATGTTGGTCGCGCTGTCGCGCACGGGCCAAAAAGAACGAGCGGGTTTTAAAACTGTAGTTTAGGGCGACAACTCGGATGTCGTCTCACAAGGACTCTTAAAGTGTTATTTTTCACGTAAATCGGTTTGGGGGGGGGGTTTGGATTTGAATGCAAATAAGTAACAAGCAAAACAAAGCAATTAAAACAGGGCAGTTCAAAGAGATTATCAAGTAGCAAACAACGATTAATCTACTGTTCTCGAATTCCCAACTATCATTGGTTCATGTAATTCCAAGCCCTAAGCAGATTCTAATCCCCTTTCGATTGTAGCAACAATTAACAACGAAATCGCTACTACGGATATATGTTCCTATTTCCGAAATAACAAACGGGGTTAAGCCCTCATGAACTAACGAACATGAATGAACACACACGAAATAACAAACGCGATTAAGTATAGGAACATAACATCACCGAAATGAATCAATACAACACTATACACTCCTGAAATAACAAACAGAAATGTATAATATGGTATTGAAAAGGGAAAAGCAAGTAAAGTAGGAATTACAAAACCTCAAGTATATGGAATTCTCATACAGTAGATTAATCTAGAAAATTAGTTCTCCATATAGAAAACGAAACACACAAAAATATAAAAACTATCGAGAAAAAAAAGTGTTTTCAATCTGTCCAGAACATCCTTTTATACTTCTTCAGAAATTTAGGCCACTCGCGAGGCGAATATTGTGAAGAGTCAGCAACCTTTGGCATTCTCGCGAGGCGAACAACGGCTAGCGGGACGAAGAACTGAAGAGTCTTCTTATTACGCCCGTTATGAACATCAGGGGCCAACCGTGATGCTTTATGACTTCCATTATCGCGAGGTGAAGAAGTTATTCGCGAGGCGACCCCGAGAGCTTGCATATTTCTGGAACAGTCATCCTTCAGGGTCGCGAGGCGAGGTGCTGTTCGCGGGGCGAACCAGAGAGGATGTCATTTTCACTGTTCTGCTGGCTTTCAGGTTCGCGAGGCGAGAAAAACTCTCGCGAGGCGAATCCCCTGTTTCTTTATTCTCTCAACTTCTACTTAACCTGAAAACAAAGAAATAGCTATAAGTGCACTATTGGCTCAAAACTGGCTAATTTAACCTAAAACTACCTTAGAGACTCAAAACCTTGCTTGAGGACAATCTAATCTAATTCGGGTGAAAATAGGATATAATTTGCACAAAACCCTGGTCATACTAGCCATAAAACTAGATGAGCCAGAGGCTTATCAAAATACCCCAAACTTAAACTTTGCTTGTCCCCAAGCAAACTACAACTCAAAAATCAAAAAGACTCAAGACCTGGCAAGCTTAAAAGATTCAATCAACCTTGCACAAATTCAAGCAGTTTCATCAAAACAGTTTTCTTCAATGTCCCCCCCTTTCAAGCAAAGCAATCCCCACAATCATTTATTCTAAACAATTGAGAATTTCATCATTCAAACAATCATTAATCCAAGCAAGGGATCCAAGTTACACACAAGAGGGAGATCACCAAATTCAAACAACTGCCTTCCTCACAAGGGCATTTAGTGTTCACTCAATCGCTCAGTTTGTGTCAGGCTAACAACTTTTCCCTCAATTTCACTTTTAAGAGCACTTCCCATAAATTTGATTTTCATCTCCAAATGATTCCCACAGAAAACATGCATGCAACATCAAAAGGTCTTTTATGGGTTGTAATGGGGCCTGGCTAAGGGTAGGATATACAAGGGTACTAGGCTGAGGACCCTAGGAACTAACAGAGCATGAAACTTTTTACACTTTGAATTTCCACTCAAGTTCCTTTCTTCATTTTTCTTTATGCTTTGGGTGACTACAGTCATTTCTTCTAATACTTTTATTTTTATCATTTTTACACTTTTCTTTTTTTTCTCTCTCTTTTTTTTTCAACCTTTTTATTATATTTTTTTCTTTTCAATCCCAAACAACACATTACACCTTGTAGCCACCCCAAACTTAGTTTCTTGCAACCATTCTCTTGCTAAGGATTCATGCTCTCCTAATCCTAAGATCGGGTTAACATGGTTTTTCAGATTTTAGGCTTGTAACATAAGGTTATCAAGAACAATAAGCTAATTAGGCTCAAAGGGGCTAACTAGGGAACATGCATTAGGAATGGTTATTTTAGGCTAAGTAGCTATTTACAAAGAAAATGCCTAAATCATTTGAAGCAAACATATAAACATGCAAACCATAAAGAGATTCAAGTAAATTCACGAAAGTGCAACTTAAAAAGTGATTTTCACACAGTTTAAAACATGTCGGAGGCTCAAATACTCACCTGGACATTCATGCAAATTGTTTGACAGAGATTCTATCCCTAGTGTGTGTTTCCCATCACCCCAAACTTATTATAAATCATGCCATCACAACAAAATCTCAAAGTTCAGTTTTCAATCACATGGGGGTCACTTTTCAAAAAACAAAATTTTTTCAGCCTAGGGGGAATCATCACATAAATCATGCAATCAATCTGTGCAAAATCAATCAAAATCCAGCAAACTTGCCAACATAAGACTCAACACAACTCCTGAGCTTCTCAAATTATTCAGGAGCTTTATTAAAAGAAAAGGAAAAAAACAAGACACAACAAAACTACAACTAGTTCCCTCCCCCACACTTAAAACATACATTGTCCCCAATGAACAAAAGAACTATCAAATCAGAGTGAGGGAAAGGAAAGGGTACTCCCTGATCAGGTGGCAGTGTAGGATTTTCCGCCTGGATCCCATTGCTTGTAGCATAAGGCCAAAGAGATAGAGTTCATTCCATGGTCCCAAAACTTGCAGCCTGGATATATGAGTGAGCACTTGACAATGATGGTGACCTTGCCCAATGCGGCAAACTCATCACTTCCTCTTTGTGCAAAGATGACCGCTTTCTCAACAAAGTCCTCCCAATAAAATTTGGGTTCAACCCCTTGAACTGGCCATGGTGCAAAATCTAGTCCCTCTGGTGGTTTCGCAGGGGGAGGTGGCAGATAGGTAGGGAGGGTCTCCGGTGCTGCTTCATCTTCTGCATGTTCCTCATTCACTGCACTAACAAATCCATCACCTGCTAAACATGCATTAATTTCAGCACAAACCACACAATGGTTAGTGTTAGTACAATCAGGACATGATGAAAAAATATCATCAAAACCAGAATTAAATGGAAAATTAGAAACAATGTCCTCATGGGTGTCATCAATAATCCCAGAAAGCAGCTCTATGTGGAAAACGGAGTGCTCTTCCAATGGTTGTTTCACAGCATCAAAGATGTTGAACTTTGCCACAATATCACCAAACTCCATAGACATGGTCCCATCATTCACATCAATTTTAGTCTTGGTTGTCTTCATGAATGGTCTGCCCAAGATTATAGGTGATCTACTGGAATGTGTCTCTCCTGCCATGTCCAAGATGTAGAAATCAGCCGGTAAGATCAAATCATCAACTTGCACCAGCACATCTTCTACCATTCCCATGGGGCGGGCACTGGTCCTGTTGGCTAACTGGATAGTGATACCTGTATACTTCAAGGGACCAAGATCAAGGTTATTGAAAATAGATGTAGGCATGACATTTATAGAGGCTCCCAAATCCAACATGCAGTTTTCAAATCTTCTATCCCCAATAATGCATGGAATAGTAAAAGTGCCTGGGTCCTTGCACTTCTGCGGTAGTGCCTGAGTAGGGGTGAAGCAAGAACTCTTCTCGGTTCAAGCTTAGACTGGATAAGAGCTGAAACATTTCTTCCCAAATCAACTCTCTCATTATTCTTCAACTTCCTCTTGTTGGTGCATAGGTCCTTGAGAAATTTTGCATACTTGGGCACTTGCTTGATCACATCTAGAAGGGGAATATTCACAGCTACCTTTCTGAACACATCTAAAATCTCCCTTTCCTTGTCTTCACCACCAATCTTCTTATTATTCCGCAATATGTGTGGGAATGGGATTGGTGGTCTGTACACACTTTCTCGGCTTCAACATCGACCGTAGGCTCGGGAGTTACCTCAACAGCTTTCTTCATTTTTCTCGGAGGTTGCCTCAACAACTCTTCCGGATCTCGGAGAAATGGCACTCACATTATGATTGGATGCATTGGGATTCATCACTTTTGTGCAGGTAGCTGGGTTGTTCTTTGACCTTCTTTGTATGTTGTTTATGGAAGTGGCAAGTGTCCAACTTGTGTCCTCAAATCTTGAATGCTAGCATCTATCTCTCGCTGAAACTGCGTACTGTGAGGCCTGGAACTGTCCGACTTCTTGCTGGAAAAGTGTAGTCATTTGTGCAGTCATTTGTGAAGTCAATTGTGAAGTCATTTGCTTGAGCATGTCCTCCGATTAAGGTCCGAAGGTGCAGATGTAGTCACTGAGGAGGATTACGTGGTGTTGCCATCGGTTGTTGTTGGGATGAGTTCCCATACCGAAGATTAGGATGATTCCTCCAATTTGGATGGTATCTATTTGTGGAGAGGTCCGGAGTATCTTGTATTGGTTCCCGATCGTTGCTTGGATTATAGGGATGGACTGCATAGGCTTGAGACAAATCGTAAAGTGACCCCTTCCTTGGAATGGGGCATGCATCATAATCGGTGCTCTCGGAGAGTTGCACATGCTACACAACCTTGCAGGCTGAACCCCTGTCTATTGCCAATTGGCTAACAAAAGACGTGAGCTCATCCAGTCTATTCTCAAGGGCCTGGTTGGATGAAGAGCTATGGACCTCATGCACACCTCTTGTCTCAACAGAATTTCTCCTGGTAGTAAACTGCTGGGAATTCAGTGACATATTTTCAATGAGTTGCTTGGCAGCAGCTGGGGTCTTATCAACAAGTGCTCCCCCACTAGCAGCATCCAAAAGGTTCCTATCCATCGACAGTAACCCCTCATAAAAGTACTGGATAAGCAGTTGTTCAGAAATCTGATGCTGGGGGCAGATGGATACCAAATGCTTGAATCTCTCCCAATATTCAGCTAACGACTCATTCCCTTGCCTGATGCCACATATTTCCTTCCTTATTGATGCAACTCTGGAAGCAGGAAAATATCTCTCTAAGAAAACCCTTTTCAAGTCATTCCAGGTGGTGATAGAGTTTGGCTCAAGATATAATAGCCAATCCTTTGCAGCTCCCTGGAGTGAGAACGGAAAAGCTTTCAGCTTGATGCTATCCTCAGTGACTCCCTCTGATCTCGAGGTTGTGGAGCAGACAAATTGGAATTCCTTCAAGTGCTTGTGTGGATCCTCACCTGCAAAACCATTAAACTTTGGCAACAAGTGAATGAAACCAGATTTTAATTCAAAAGGAGTATCAGCACCAGGATATGCAATACACAAGCCATTGTAATTTACATCAGGGGCAGCAAGCTGTCTTAACGTCCTTTGATCACCCATATTTTCAAAAACAGTTTTAGAATTAGAATCACTACTAGTGCTAGCCCGAAATTCTCTACGGAGTGTGTGCAGTGTTCTTTCAATTTCAGGATCAAAATCACACAATTCAGGGCAATTAGACCTAGTAGCCAGACCAATTCAAAACAAAAACGAAAATAAAAGAAAAAGAAAAGAAAGAAAAAAAATGGAAAAATAACAAATAAGAGTCCCCGGCAACGGCGCCAATTTTTGGTCGTGCTGTCGCGCACGCGCCAAAAAGAACGAGCGGGTTTTAAAACTGTAGTTTAGGGCGACAACTCGGATGTCGTCTCACAAGGACTCTTAAAGTGTTATTTTTCACAAAAATCAGTTTTTTTCGGGGGGGGGGGGGGGGGGGGGGGTGGATTTGAATGCAAATAAGTAACAAGCAAAACAAAGAAATTAAAACAGGGCAGTTCAAAGAGATTATCAAGTAGCAAACAACGATTAATCTACTGTTCTCGAATTCCCAACTATCATTGGTTCATGTAATTCCAAGCCCTAAGCAGATTCTAATCCCCTTTCGGTTGTAGCAACAATTAACAACGAAATCTCTACTACGGATATATGTTCCTATTCCCGAAATAACAAACGGGGTTAAGCCCTCATGAACTAACGAACATGAATGAACACACGCGAAATAACAAACGCGATTAAGTATAGGAACATAACATCACCGAAATGAATCAATACAACACTATACACTCCTGAAATAACAAACAGAAATGTATAATATGGTATTGAAAAGGGAAAAGCAAGTAAAATAGGAATTACAAAACCTCAAGTATATGGAATTCTCATACAGTAGATTAATCTAGAAAATTAGTTCTCCATATAGAAAACGAAACACACAAAAATATAAAAACTATCGAGAAAAAAAGTGTTTTAAATCTGCCCAGAACAGCCTTTTATACTTCTTCAGAAATTTAGGCCACTCGCGAGGCGAGCCCTAATTCGCGAGGCGAATATTGTGAAGAGTCAGCAACCTTTGGCATTCTCGCGAGGCGAACAACGGCTAGCGGGGCGAAGAACTGAAGAGTCTTCTTATTACGCCCGTTATGAACATCAGGGGCCAACCGTGATGCTTTCTGACTTCCATTATCGCTAGGCGAAGAAGTTATTCGCGAGGCGACCCCGAGAGCTTGCATATTTCTGGAACAATCATCCTTCAGGGTCGCGAGGCGAGGTGCTGTTCGCGGGGCGAACCAGAGAGGATATCATTTTCACTGTTCTGCTGGCTTTTAGGTTCGCGAGGCGAGAAAAACTCTCGCAAGGCGAATCCCCTGTTTCTTTATTCTCTCAACTTCTACTTAACCTGAAAACAAAGAAATAGCTATAAGTGCATTATTTGGCTCAAAACTGGATAATTTAACCTAAAACTACCTTAGAGACTCAAAACCTTGCTTGAGGACAATCTAATCTAATTCGGGTGAAAATAGGATATAATTTGCACAAAACCCTGGTCATACTAGCCATAAAACTAGATGAGCCAGAGGCTTATCAATGTCATGGGAGACATGAGCTTGATTCAACACCTTCATCAGTACTCTCCTATGTGGCTCAGAGTTCATCAACAGATACAAAAGAGATATCCGAGCCGGAGTTCGATTCAACTGATCCACAACCCTGTATTCACTTTGCTTGATGAATTTCAAGAATTCGCCGACCTCTTCATCAGATACCTCCTTTTTATTCTCACCCCCTCTTGTTTCCTTTTCAACCGGAGTTCCTTCCACCTTCTCTTTCCCTTTGCAATATTTTCCTTCATTTTCCGTGTCCTTCCTTTGCAGTACCTCCGGGGTATAAATGCGGCCACTCCTAGTCATTCCACCAATCCTTGAAATGTTGGTAACCACGGTGGTCCCGTTGGAAGGATTTGGTTGAACCTGCATATCATATTCCCACGGCACCACTTTGGTGTCCTTGTATGGGAAAGGACCTGGGACCCGCATAACAATTGGTGTTGGCCCACTCAAAACCGGTAAAGGTTCTTTCCCGATATAGTATATCACCATTAATTTCGGAGGGACCTGCTCAGGAACCGGTTGAGGATTAACCACAACAGTAAAAGGAGTTATCTTAACTGGAGTTGGGGAATTTGTAGATTCATCAACCATGTTAATGCCACACTCATTGGATTCACAACCAATTAGGATAATCTTCATGTCTATTAACTTCTGTACAACCTGCCGAAATTCTACAGTCTTCAATTGAGTGCCCTATATCCCCGTCAAAGTCACATCGTATTACTCCGTCAAGAACCATTTCTTCAATAATCGGGATTTGGATCAATCCACATTTGCATATCTCTCTGAAAATAATTATCATAGGAGTTCTAACATCGGCCACTTAACTCTTGAGAGTATGTTCTAAGAAGTTTTCAATGGCATTGACTCCAAAATTCCCGTGATTCGGCATAGGATCTTGTGCCATATTTGGAGCATCTTTCTGAAAACTCAACCATTTGGCATTAATTAGATCTTTGGTCGCGCTGTTGCGCACGCGCCAAAAAGAACGAGCGGGTTTTAAAACTGTAGTTTAGGGCGACAACTCGGATGTCGTCTCACAAGGACTCTTAAAGTGTTATTTTTCACAAAAATCAGTTTTGGGGGGGTTTGGATTGGGATGCAAATAAGTAACAAGTAAAACAAAGCAATTAAAACAGGGCAGTTCAAAGAGATTATCAAATAGCCAAAAACGATTAATCTACTGTTCTTGATTTCACAACTATCATCGGTTCATGTAATCCCAAGCCCTAAGCAGATTCTATTCCCCTTTCAGTTGTAGTAACAATTAACAAACGAAATCGCTACTACGGATATATGTTCCTATTCCCGAATTAAACAAACAGGGTTAAGCCCTCATGAACTAAACGAACATGAATGAACACACGCTAATTAAACAAACGCGATTAAGTATAGGAACATAACATCACTGAAATGAATCAACACAACACTATACACTCCTGAATTAAACAAACAGAATTGTATAACATGGCATTGAAAAGGGAAAAACATACAAAACAGAGATTACAGAACCTCAAGTACGGTGGAAATCAATTACAATAGATTAATCTATGAAATTTAGTTCTCCATGGAAAACAAAAACACACAGAAAAAGGCAGAAACAATGGAAAAGCAAAAGGTACTTCCAAGCTGTTCAGAACAACAATTTATACTATTCAGAAATTAAGTCCACTCGCGAGGCGAGCACACCTTCGCGAGGCGAATATTGTGAAAAGTCAGCAACGTTTGGTCTTCTCGCGGGGCGAAGGACTACTCGCGAGGCGAAACTCTTCAAATTCCAAACTGTCACAGCCGTGACCTTCAGCATGGTTAAACCGTGATAGCTTCTGGTCTTCCAGGGTTGGATTACTCGCGAGGCGAGTCAAGTGTTCGCGAGGCGACACAGAAACCTTGCAAATTCCTGGAACAGTCAGCCTTCAGGGTCGCGGGGCTAAGAGCTGTTCGCGGGGTGAACCAGAGAGGATGACATTTTCACTGTTCTGCTGGCTTTCAGGTTCGCATGGCGAGGAAACTCTCGCGAGGCGAATCCCCTGTTTCTTTATTCTCTCAACTTCTACTTAACCTGAAAACAAAGAAATAGCCATAAGTGCTTTATTTGACTCAAAACTGGCTAAATTAACCTAAAACTACCTTAGAGACTTAAAACCTTGCTTGAGGACAATCTAATCTAATTTGGGTGAAAATAGGATATAATTTGCACAAAACCCTGGTCATACTAGCCATAAAACTAAATGAGCCAGAGGCTTATCAAAATACCCCAAACTTAAACTTTGCTTGTCCCCAAGCAAACTAAGACTCAAAAATTAAAAAGACTCAAGACCTGGCAAGCTTAAAAGATTCAATCAACCTTGCACAAATTCAAGCAATACATCAAAACAGTTTTCTTCAATGTCCCCCCCTTTCAAGCAAAGCAATCCCCACAATCATTCATTCTAAACAATTGAGAATTTCATCATTCAAACAATCATTAATCTAAGCAGGGGATCCAAGTTACACACAAAAGAGAGATCACCAAATTCAAATAACTGCCTTCCTCACAAGGGAGATTTGTGTTCACTCATCGCTCAATTTGTGTCTAGGCTACCAACATTTCACTCAATTTCACTTTTAAGAACACTTCCCATAAATTTGATTTTCATCTCAAAATGGCTCCCACAGAAAACATGCATGCAACATCAAAAGGTCTTTTATGGTTGTAATGGGGCCTGGCTAAGGGTGGGATATACAAGGGTACTAGGCTGAAGACCCTAGGAACTAAGAGAGCATGAACAATTTGATACTTTGAATTTCCACTCAGATTCCTTTTTTCATTTCTCTTTATGCTTTGGGTGACTACAGCCATTTCTTCTAATACTTTTATTTTTATCATTTTTACACTTTTCTTTTTTTTTCTCTTTTTTTTTCTTCTTTTTTTTTTCTTCTTTTTTTTTTCTGTTTTTCTTTTATTTTATTTTTTCCTTTTTCCCAATCCCAAACAACACACCACACCTTGTAGCCACCCCAAACTTAATTTCTTGCAACCATTCTCCTGTCAAGATTCCATGCTCTCCTAATCCTAAGATCGGGTTAACATGGTTTTCCAGATTTTAGCATATAACATTAGGTCATCAAGAATCAATAGGCGAATTAGGCTCAATGGGGCTAACTAAGGAACATGCATTAGGGATGGTTATTTTTAGGCTAAGTAGTTATTTACAAAGAAATGCCTAAATCATCTGAAGCAAACACATAATCATGCAAACCATAAAGAGATTCAAGCAAATTCAGGAAAATGCAACTTGCAAGTGATTCTCACAGTCAAAAACATGTTGGAGGCTCAAAACCTCACCTGGACATTTATGAAAATTGTTTGACAGAGATTCTATCCCTAGTGTGTGCTTCCTATCACCCCAAACTTATCATAAATCATGCCATCATAACAAAATCTCAAAGTTCAGTCCCAAACACATGGGGATCACTTAAAATTTTTTCAGTCTAGGGGGAATCATCACATAAATCATGCAATCAATCTGTGCAAAATCAATCAAAATCCAGCAAACTTTCCAACAAAAGACTTAACACAACTCCTGAGCTTCTCAGATTATTCAGGAGCTTTATTAAAAGGAAAGGAAAAAAAAAACAAGATAAACAAAACTACAACTAGTTCCCTCCCCCACACTTAAAACATACATTGTCCCCAATGAACAAAAGAACTATAAAATCAGAGTGAGGAAAGGGTACTCCCTGATCAAGTGTCAGTGTAGGTGGAAGCTTCCAAGGAGAGCTCCTCAACATTAGCATCCACAGGAACACCAGCATCCACACCATGGAATGGCTTCAGCCTCTGCCCGTTAACCTTGAAGGACTTGTTGCTACCTGCATCTTTAATCTTTACTGCACCACAAGGAAACACATTAGTAACAACAAATGGTCCAATCCACTTGGACCTAAGTTTCCCAGCCATCAATTTCAGGCGGGAGTTAAACAGTAAGACTTTCTGGCCCACAAAAAATTCTTTCCTAGCAATCATCCTATCATGAAAAAGTTTTGTTTTCTCTTTATAAATCCTGGAGCTTTCATAGGCTTCTAGCCTAAGCTCCTCAAGTTGTTGCAACTGTAGTTTCCTTTCAACACCAGCCTTCTTCATGTCCATGTTACAGCACTTGACTGCCCAATATGCACGGTGCTCAACTTCCACCGGGAGATGACATGCCTTACCAAATACAAGCCGAAAGGGGGACATTCCTATAGGCGTCTTGAAAGCGGTCCTTTGAGCCCACAGTGCGTCTTCCAGACGGCGGCTCCATTCCTTTCTATTCGGCTGCACCATCTTATCTAGAATCCGCTTGATCTCCCTGTTTGATATCTCAGCCTGGCCATTGGTCTGGGGATGGTAAGCAGTGGAAACTCTAGCACAACTCCATATTTTCTGAGTAAGGCTTCCATGGTTCGGTTGCAGAAGTGAGTGCCCTGGTCACTGATGATAGCCTTAGGTATGCCAAACCTGCAAAAAATGTTGGATCTAACAAATTTGGAAACAACTTTAGCATCGTTAGTCCTAGTGGGGATTGCTTCCACCCACTTTGAAACATAGTCTACAGCCAAAAGAATATATACAAAACCAAAAGAAGCAGGGAAAGGACCCATAAAATCAATCCCCCACACATCAAAAACCTCACAAAAGAGCATGGGCTGCTGAGGCATCTCACTCCTACGAGTGATGGCAGGGCCCGCTGTTTGACATTCCTTGCAATTTCTGTAAACCTCATAGGCATCTCTAAAAATTGTGGGCCAGTAGAACCCAGAATCCAGGACTTTTCTTGCCGTCCTCTGTGGTCCAAAATGTCCTCCAACTTGAGAGGCATGTGAAAAGTGCAAGATGGACTCTGTCTCATGATCGGGGACACACCTCCGAATAACCTGATCACTGCAAAACTTCCAAAGGTACGGATCATCCCACACATAGTACTTTGAATCGTTCTTGAGCTTGTGGAACTTGTGTCTACTTGTACCTGCAGGAACAACACCAGCAACAATAAAGTTAACTATGTCAGCAAACCAGGGGGTTACCCCATACAGATGTAGAAGTCTCTCATCAGGAAAATCATCTTGGATGGGAGAAGGATCCTCATCCCTTGCTATTCGGCTCAAGTGATCGGCTACCAAATTTTCAGCTCCACTCTTATCTTTTATCTCCACATTGAATTCTTGGAGCAAAAGCATCCACCGGATCAGTCTTGGCTTAGCTTCTGGTTTCTTTAACAGGTACTTCAGAGCTGCATGGTCAGTGAAAACAATAACCCTAGAACCTAGCAAATACGACCTAAACTTATCAAGTGCAAATACAACAGCTAGCAGTTCTTTCTCAGTGGTGGTGTAATTGGATTGTGCAGCATCTAATGTCCTAGAAGCATAATGAATTACATGGGCAGCCTTGCCCACCCTTTGTGCCAGAACCTCTCCCACAGCAAAATTGGAAGCATCACACATGAGTTCAAAAGGGAGTGTCCAGTCTGGGGGCTGGATGATGGGGGTAGAGGTCAATGCTCTTTTCAGGTAGTCAAATGCCTTCTTGCAATTTTCATCAAACTGAAACATGGCATCATTCTTCAGCAGGTTTGACAATGGCAGAGCTATCTTGCTGAAGTCGTTTATAAAGCGCCTGTAGAAACCTGCATGTCCAAGAAAAGAACGGATCTCGCGTATGCAAGATAGGTAAGGCAATGAAGAAATCACATCAATTTTTGCAGGATCTACTGAAATACCCTCTTTAGAAATTTCATGACCCAAAACAATCCCCTGTTCTACCATAAAGTGACATTTTTCATAGTTCAAAATCAGATCAGTCTCAATGCATCTTTCTAGAACTAAACTCAGACTATGCAGACATGCATCAAATAAGGAGCCATATACAGTGAAGTCATCCATGAACACCTCCATGCAATTTTCAATAAATTCAGTAAAAATGCTAAGCATGCATCTTTGGAAGGTGCCAGGGGCATTACAAAGGCCAAATGGCATCCTCCTATAGGCAAACGTACCGAAGGGGCACGTGAAAGTGGTCTTTTCCTGATCCTCAGGGGCAATATGGATCTGGAAATACCCGGAAAAGCCATCAAGAAAACAGTAATGAGATTTACCAGCCAGCCGATCCAGCATCTGATCTATGAATGGCAAAGGAAAATGATCCTTTCTGGTGGCCTGGTTCAACTTCCTATAATCTATACAGACTCGCCAGCTATTCTGGACTCTAGTAGGTACAAGCTCATTATTATCATTCCTAACTACTGTGAGATCGGGCTTCTTTGGTACAACTTGCACCGGACTTACCCAAGTACTATCAGAGATGGGGTATATAATACCTGCCTGCAGAAGTTTAGTCACCTCTTTCTTCACCACATCCAGAATCAGTGGATTAAGTCGCCTTTGGGCCTGTCTAACTGGTTTAGCCCCATCCTCCAATAGAATTCTGTGCATGCATCTGGAGGGGCTAATTCCTGGAATGTCAGCCAATGTCCACCCAATTGCCTTCTTGTGCTTCTTCAGAACCTCTAAAAGCTCGGCTTCCTGGTCAGAATCAAGGCTAGAAGAAATGATGACTGGAAGTTTTTCATTTGTCTCCAGGTAAGCATACTTCGGGTTCCCAGGAAGTGGTTTGAGCTCTAGGGATGGTGGCTTCTCAACGGATGGTACATTGGTAGTAGCCATGATGTCAAGGACTCCTGCAGAACAGACAGCTTCACTCTCACTATCACTATCACCCTGCAAAGTTGAATCAAGAAACTCAGCACAAACAGAACAAGGGTTAGTGTCAGTACAATTAGTACATGAATACAAATCATCAAAACCAGAAATGAATGGAAAATCAGAAATAAAGTCCTCATGGGTATCCTCAATAAGCTCAGAAAGCAACTCTAATTGGAAAACCGAGTGCTCCTCCAGTGGGTGTTTCATAGCATCAAAGATGTTGAACTTTGCCACAATATCACCAAACTCCATAGACATAGTCCCATCATTCACATCAATCTTAGTCTTGGCTGTCTTCATGAATGGTCTGCCCAGGATTATAGGTGATCTACTGGAATGTGTCTCCCCTTCCATGTCTAGGATGTAGAAGTCAGCAGGAAAAATCAGCTCATCAACTTGCACCAGCACATCTTCTACCATTCCCATGGGGCGAGCACTGGTCCTGTTAGCCAACTGGATGGTGAGACCTGTATACTGCAGAGGCCCAAGATCAAGGTTATTGAAAATATAAGTGGGCATGACATTTATGGAGGCTCCCAAATCCAGCATACAATTTTCAAATTTCCTGTCCCCAATAGTGCATGGAATAGTAAATGTGCCCGGATCCTTGCACTTCTGTGGTAATGCCTGAGTAGGGGCTAAAACAGCAACTCCTTCTGGTGCAGACTTGGACTGGATAAGAGCTGAAACATTTCTTCCCAAGTCAACTCTCTCATTATTCTTCAACTCCCTCTTGTTGGTGCATAAATCCTTCAGAAATTTGGCATACTTGGGCACCTGCTTGATCACATCCAACAGTGGAATATTTACAGCCACCTTTCTGAAAACATCAAGAATTTCCTTCTCCTTATCTTCACCACCAATCTTCTTATTTTTCTGAACTCTATGTGGGAAGGGGATTGGTGGTTTGTACACTTTCTCAACTTCAACTTCAACAGTAGGCTCAGGAGTTACCTCAATAATTTCTTCATCCTTTCCAGAGGTGGCCTCAACAACTCTTCCAGATCTCAGAGAAATGGCACTCACATTAGGGTTGGAGGCATTGGGATTTATCACTGGTTGTGCCGGCAACTGACTTGTTCTTTGAGTTTGTTGTATGTTATTTATGGAGGTGGCAAGCTGTCCAACCTGTGTCTCTAAATTTTGAATGCTGGCATCAGTTTTCTGCTGAGATTGACCAAACTGTGTCTGTAAATTGTGAATGCTAGCATCTGTTCGTTGCTGAAACTGTGTCTGTGAGGCCTGGAGTTGTCCAATTTGTGCAGTTATTTGTGAGGTCATTTGTTTGAACATGTCCTCTAGTGAAGGTCCAGAAGGTGCAGAAGTGGTCACTTGAGGAGGATTCTGAGGTGCCATCGGTTGTTGTTGGGATGAGTTCCCATACCGCAGATTAGGATGATTCCTCCAGTTGGGATGGTACCTGTTGGTGGAGAGGTCTGGAGTGTTGTACCGGTTCTGACTGTTTCCTTGATTATAGGGATTTACTGCAAAAGCTTGATGCGCTTCACTAACAAACTCTTCTCTCTGGATGGGGCATGCATCATATGGGTGCTCAGGAGAATTGCATATGCCACATAACCTTGCAGGCTGAACCCTGTCTATTGCCAATTGCCTTACAAAAGAAGTCAGCTCATCCATTCTATTCTCAAGGGCCTGGTTGGAAGGGGAACTATGGACCTCATGCACACCTCTTGTCTCAACAGAATTTCTTCTGGTAGTAAACTGTTGAGAATTCAATGACATATTCTCAATGAGTTACTTGGCAGCAGCTGGGGTCTTATCAACAAGCGCTCCCCCACTAGCAGCATCCAAAAGATTCCTATCCATCGGTAGTAACCCCTCATAAAAGTACTGGATAAGAAGTTGTTCAGAAATCTGATGCTGAGGGCAGCTGGATACCAAATGCTTGAATCTTTCCCAATATTCAGCCAACGACTCATTCCCTTGCCTGATGCCACATATTTCTTTCCTTATTGACGCAGCTCTTGAAGCAGGAAAATATCTTTCTAGGAAAACCCTCTTCAAATCATTCCAGGTGGTGATAGAGTTCGGCTCAAGATATAATAGCCAATCCTTTGCAGCTCCCTGGAGTGAGAACGGAAAAGCTTTCAGCTTGATGCTATCCTCGGTGACTCCCTCTAATCTCGAGGTTGTGGAGCATACAACTTGGAATTCCTTCAAGTGCTTGTGTGGATCCTCACCTGCAAGACCATTAAACTTTGGCAACAAGTGAATGAAACCAGATTTTAATTCAAAAGGAGTATCAGCACCAGGATATGAAATACACAATCCATTATAGTTAACATCAAGGGCAGCAAGATGTCTTAATGTCCTTTGGTCTCCCATGTTTTCAAAAACAGTTTTGGAATTCGAATCACTACTAGTGCTAGCCCGAAATTCTCTACGGAGTATGTGCAGTGTTCTTTCAATTTCCGGGTCAAAATCACACAATTCAGGGCAATTGGACCTAGTAGTCAGACCAATTCAAAACAAAAACGAAAATAAAAGAAAAAGAAAAGAAAGAAAAGAAATTGAAAAATAACAAATAAGAGTCCCCGGCAACGGCGCCAATTTTTGGTCGCGCTGTCGTGCACGCGCCAAAAAGAACGAGCGGGTTTTAAAACTGTAGTTTAGGGCGACAACTCGGATGTCGTCTCACAAGGACTCTTAAAGTGTTATTTTTCACAAAAATCAGTTTTGGGGGGGGGGGGTGGGGGGGGGGGTGGATTGGGATGCAAATAAGTAACAAGTAAAACAAAGCAATTAAAACAGGGCAGTTCAAAGAGATTATCAAATAGCCAAAAACGATTAATCTACTGTTCTTGATTTCACAACTATCATCGGTTCATGTAATCACAAACCCTAAGCAGATTCTATTCCCCTTTCAGTTGTAGTAACAATTAACAAACGAAATCGCTACTACGGATATATGTTCCTTTTCCCGAATTAAACAAACGGGGTTAAGCCCTCATGAACTAAACGAACATGAATGAACACACGCGAATTAAACAAACGCGATTAAGTATAGGAACATAACATCACTGAAATGAATCAACACAACACTATACACTCCTGAATTAAACAAACAGAATTGTATAACATGGCATTGAAAAGGGAAAAACAAACAAAACAGAGATTACAGAACCTCAAGTACGGTGGAAATCAATTACAATAGATTAATCTATGAAATTTAGTTCTCCATGGAAAACAAAAACACACAGAAAAAGGCAGAAACAATGGAGAAGCAAAAGGTACTTCCAAGCTGTTCAGAACAACAATTTATACTATTCAGAAATTAAGTCCACTCGCGAGGCGAGCACACCTTCGCGAGGCGAATATTGTGAAAAGTCAGCAACGTTTGGTCTTCTCGCGGGGCGAAGGACTACTCGCGAGGCGAAACTCTTCAAATTCCAAACTGTCACAGCCGTGACCTTCAGCATGGTTAAACCGTGATAGCTTATGGTCTTCCAGGGTTGGATTACTCGCGAGGCGAGTCAAGTGTTCGCGAGGCGGCACAGAAACCTTGCAAATTCCTGGAACAGTCAGCCTTCAGGGTCGCGGGGCTAAGAGCTGTTCGCGGGGCGAACCAGAGAGGATGACATTTTCACTGTTCTGCTGGCTTTCAGGTTCGCTTGGCGAGGAAACTCTCGCGAGGCGAATCCCCTGTTTCTTTATTCTCTCAACTTCTACTTAACCTGAAAACAAAGAAATAGCCATAAGTGCTTTATTTGACTCAAAATTGGCTAAATTAACCTAAAACTACCTTAGAGACTCAAAACCTTGCTTGAGGACAATCTAATCTAATTTGGGTGAAAATAGGATATAATTTGCACAAAACCCTAGTCATACTAGCCATAAAACTAGATGACCCAGAGGCTTATCAATCTTGCACCTTAAACTTCAAAGCCTTGCAATTCTCTGTGGAATGACATGTGGCCCCATCGTGATACTCGCATTGAGCATTTGGGTCATACCACTTTGAATAAGGAGGGTCTATTGGTCTTGTCGGGATAGGAGTTAGCACGGATCTGCTCAAGTTGGCGAAATAGTTCAGTGTTGGTAATGGGTATCGGTCGAAACACACTGGCTTTCTTTGAGTTATACGGTGGTTTAGTTTGGCTTATGTTTGGGTTTAGGGGTTGAACAAACTGTGGTGGCATGGTAGGGTGTGTTTGAGGCTGAGAAAGGTGTAATGGTCGGTAGGGTGTCATCGAATGGTGTGGTCGGGGATTTGAAAATTGTGAGGTGGCAGCGATGTATGACTGGTTGGCTTGGTGATATGAAGGTGGTTGATAATATGAGGCGTATTGGGCTTGGAAGGCAAGTGTTTGGTTTGGTCTATATTGGTTTGGTTTCTTTTGTTCAAAGGTTACCGCATGTGCTTCTCCTTCTTTCTTTTTCACAAACGGTGCTTTCTTTGGGTCGTTCCTTACTGAAGTCTCGGTGATCTTGCCATTCCTCATTCCACTTTCAATTCTCTCGCCGATGATGACCATGTCAGAAAAGTTCGATGACACACTCCCGATCATCCTATCATAGAAGGACGACTGGAGTGTATCAATGAACATTACTACGATTTCTTTCTCGGCTAATGGAGGCTCCACCTGAGCAACCAGTTCCCTCCATCATTGTGCATACTCTTTAAAAGTCTGTGTCCCTTTTTGACATATTTTGGAGTTGCATCCTATCGGGAGCCATGTCAATATTGTACTCGTGTTGCTTCTGAAATGCATCTGCTAGATCTTTGAAGGATTGGATGTGTGCCCGCTCGAGATGCGTATACCAATTTGAAGCTGCCCCGGTTAAACTGTCTTGGAAGAAGTGAATCAAGAGCTTATCATCTTGGGCATATGATGCCATCTTCCTAACATACATGGTCAAATGGTTTTTGGGACAAGTGGTTCCCCGATATTTGTCAAAATCAGGCACCTTAAATTTCGACGAAATTACAACATTTGGCACCAGACAAAGTTCTGAGGCATCTCGAAGACCATAACTATTTACCCCTTCAATGGCCCGCAATCTTTCCTCTAGTACTTCCAACTTTTCTTCAGATTGGGAATTCCCTCCCGACTGATTCACTGGAGTTTCACCGTACATATTATGGGGAAATGAATATGGCATAGAGGAGGAACCGAAGTTTGGCATCATTTGAGCCCCCTGGGGTGTGGGGGCTTTGGATTGACAGAAGGTGTCATTTTTGGGGTGTTACCATCTGTAGGGTTGACAGTTTGTGTTTGATGTATTTCGACAACATTGGTGGGGGTTTGTGTCTGAGTGATATGTTCGGAGTTTTGAATGCCATCTTGTGGGTTGGGAGCTGTTGGTGGCACAAATCCACGAGGCAAACCGTGTGAGGGATTGTTCGGGTCAAATGAAAGATGAGTTTGGTTGCTTGGATAAATAGTGAGAGGCATCATGGCCCCTGGTTGGTTGAAGCCTTGAATAGGAATCTGAGCAAAACCGGGCGGGATGAGAGGTGTGGCTGGATGTCCTTCGTTCGAGGCTGGAGGGTTCTCCTCTGTATTCTTTTCCTTCTGCATTGCTTGTAGGATCTCCATCATCTTAGTCATCTGATCCTTGATTTGACTGACTTCATCCCTGATCTCTTGGACTTCTTCTAGTTCATCCGCCATGACTTTTGCCTGTGATCGAGTGTGATAAGGGTGTCTTGGAGCAATTGTTCAGAAGAGTCACACTGTTTTAATCAAAACAAAAAAAGTAAGAACATGACAAAAAATTAAAAGCTTTAGTGAAAACCACCTTTGGAGTTATTATTATTATTTATTATTATTATTATTATTATTATTATTATTATATATATATATATATATATTTGAGTTAACACCTTGTGACTGACAAGAGATTGTCCCTCCATCCCACACAGAGAGCATTGTGCTCATAAGATGAAATGGAGTTGACAACAAATCTAGGGGAAAAACATCTCTCCACAATAGATGTTGTCTTAAACACACTATCAATGCGGATTCTGAATTGAGACATCCCGACCTACCCTTTGCGTAGAAGGAAGAATCCTATAAGGCAAAGATGTAGTTGACAACATACTAAAGGGAGACCATGCTCCACGATAGGTGTCGTCGCAAGTCAAGTGTAAGAGTTTGAGTGCGAAGGAATCATAGAGGCAAGAACAGATTTCATTAAAAGCTCATCAAAGTAATACATGGATTGGGATTACATCATTGTCAAATCACAATTTTCAACATTGTTACAGCATTTCATCCTAAATTCAACAGCTTAGGTCTCTTTCTTTTTAGCCCTCGAGCAAACCCTCCACACATTTTCATAAAATCGTCCTGTTCAGACGGGAGACGAAGCATAGGGTCCGCACGGATTTGTTGTTCTACCTTCTCAAAGCTTCGGACAAAATTCGGAACGCAATGGCTTAGCTCCAAACTTATGCTCACATATCTCTTTTTCCATATGTCAATATCTATCCCTCGCTCTCGCGCTTCTTCTCTCCACCACTTCACGGCATTCATTGCTTGAACCACTTGATCATGATAATGCTTTGCCGAGGTCCACCCTAAATCCCACTGCTTCTTGATTTTGACCAGTAGGATATTTAGTTCTTTGACCTTTTGTACCAATTCACCAGTCATCCTACTTTGTGCATAAATTTGCTTTTGTAAGTTGCTATTGACTCCCCTTTGTCGATTAACCTCCGCCTCCAATGACTTTCTCATACCTTCTTGCTGGATGACTTCTTCTTCTAACTGACGCTTTTCTTTTCTTAGTTGATGCCTCTCCGCTGTCAAGGACAATCCTTTACTTTCAAGATTCTGGATCTTAGCCATGAAGCTTGGTGAGACATTGTCTGTATTCTTCTGGACTCTTGAGGTTGTGGAGATATCTGCACACAAATCTTTTAAGTGTTCATTTTCCTTTGCTAACTTCTCACAACGCTTTTGACCAATGACTATTTTCAACTCGGCATCTTGCTTTTGTTGTTCCATTTCCTTCATTTGTGCTTCTAGAACTTTCAGTTGTTCTGCCATTTGAGTTACCAAAGGAGAGTAATCTTTATCTTTCGTGCTTTCTGCAGGAATGTTGACGGGACCTTTCCTTGATTTTCTCCATGCTTCATATTCTAAGACAATAATTAGGATCGATCGGCCTAATTGTGCTCTCCTTGCCATCTTCACATCTTTCCATGCATTTCTAACTGATTTTGCCAACAACTTGGTATTCTCTCCATCCTCGTACCGGAAACAGCATCCGCCAAGTTGTTCTTCTCTTGGCACGGTTTGCGTCCAACAAAGCTGTCGTAAGACTATGGCGGGTTTTTAGGATATGCACCCTCTTGGGCCCATCAAAGGAACAGTGGGATAGTCACCACAACTATAAATGATATCTTGCCCCTGCTGACCTTCGTACCATGGGCATACCCACCTAAAAGAGTCCCTTTCCACTTTGTCAAACTCGCTCTTCCATTCTTCCTCATTTAGCTGTCTTATAGGGATGTTATGGAAGCCTTTTAGTGGATCTGAATGGTGGTTAATATAACCTTTTGCATACATGTGAGTCATGGCCCACACATAGAGCAACTGTGCACAACATCGGAACTTCCCCTTTGGATGCCGCTGGCAAAATTCTAGAGTCAAAAGCATTTCAGCTAACACTGTCGGCACTGGGTTTTTCTTTCTTTCTACTGTGAAGAATACATCCATTGCCGCTTGATCTATCATGTCTAGTGCTGATGGAAATAGAACCAACCCATATATTGCTAGTACCAATACCCTCTCAAAGGTTTCCTAATCTTGCTGATCCATTAATTTCTTCAAATGATTTTCAAGAAAAGTTCGGGTCAACCCTCGTGAGTTTGAGTGCCCGGTCAAGTTCACATCATTTTCAGGAAGCCCTAGTAACCCTTCTATGCTTGCAGTGGTCAAGTATTGCCCCAAGTGAAAGTACACCCATGTAGATCTTGCTCTAACCTTGGTTAGACTGCCCTTGAGGGTTTTCCGTCGAGCGGGCTTTCCCTTTCTTTTTTTTCTTTTTTCTCTTTTTCCATTCTTTTCTCTTTATTATTTTTTTTTTTGATTTTTTAGAGGAGCAATTAGTTAAAATATCAGAAGAGGACAAACTTTTTTGTCTCAAAAATATAGTTGATGAAAAAGTAGCAATCATTCATTAATCAGAATGGACTTTTTGAAGCCTGTAACATGGCCAATGGTAGAGGGTCATGAAAGGAAGGATATAAGGCTCAAAAAAAATGTGTTAAGGTTGAATAGGACCAAGGATCGATGATTTTTTTCGATTTCCAAGAACATTTGTTTTCCTCTAACTTTCCCACTTTTTTCTTCCTCTTTTTTTTTTTTTTGCATGAGGTTTTTCATCCTTTTTCTTTCTCCATCTTTATTTCTTCTTCTTCTTTTTTCTTCTCTTCTCTTTTCTTTTCTATTTTTTTTTTCACTTTCTCACTTTATGCTTCATCATCATTTCTTTCATACTTACCCCTTATTTAGGGGTGATCCTTGTCCAAGGTTCTTTGAAGAAAAGTTTCAAGCTCAAAAGGGGTAATAAGGGATAATGATGATATTTTGCTAAGGATAGAGAAAGACAGTCAATCTTCATTTCAAATCATGATTGCTTATTTTTTAAAAAACTTTATTTTAGAGACAAAGATGGTACTCACTAAGTTTTTATTTATTTACTCACTAAGTTTTTATTTATTTGATCCTCTTTTATTTTCTTTTTCTTTTTCTTTTCATTTTTTTTTGAAAAGGCATGGGCACAGGTGGGCTGATCAATTCCCCACAAAGAACTTCTAATAATGCGAGCTTAATGAACAAAACCAAGGATGATACTTGGGGAAGAAAAAGAGAAGCTGAGATATGAGAATGGTGAGAGAAATATTATGATGTGGAAGACGATGTAAAGAATGGATGAGACAAGGTATGGATGCAAATCCATTATATTAATGCTTCAAGAAAGTGAACATGGTTCAAGTATTACATGATAAAATACAATGTAACCACCCTTTCAAGGTAAACCACTAATGAACCAATCTAGTCTGGGCTGCTTAGAAATTCCCAAGACAGGGATCACAAAGTGTTGGCACTTCTCACAACCACTAGAATGCGAATCTCTGGTGATGTCGTTGTAGCTTTCTTCTTGAAGTCTGAGTAGTCCACTAGAAAATAACCTTTTCAGAGAGGTCTCAAAATTGACATGCCCTACTTGACTTCGGGGAAATGACTGTGAAAGTGTGCCCCTCAACTTCATTGGCATCCAAACCTGCATGATCTGGTACAAGATTGTGATCCACGTTTTCAGACCACCTGAGCAAGTCTTATTTCCAGCTTCACATCATGATCCATGGTTTGATTGACATTCTTTGAAAGCGTGATGGTTCTATTTTCTCCAAGGAGCATAATGCATAGAATGAAAAAAAAAATTAAATAAACTTTCAACTTAAACAGAAATGAGTATATGAAATGCATGAAGAGAGGTTTTTTTTTTTACCCAAAAGGTATAAATGCATAAGATGTATGAAAAAGAATTATTCAATTCATGTGATGCATGAAGGCACTTTTTTTTCTAAAAAAATGGCAATGCATGAGATATGCTTCTTATTTTTTAGATGAATCACATTTTTTAATGCATGAGATCAATGATTTTTTATATTTTGACCCAAAGAGGTATCGATGCATGAAATGTATGAATTTTTAATTTTTTGGTCCCAAAAATTTTTAGTGATACATGCATGAAATGAAGGAGATGCATCGCTTCTTATTTTTCCTTTTTCCTTTTTATGAATGCTTGAGATAAATGAATTTTTGTAATGAACGCATGAGATGAATTTTTTTTATGAGAAAAGTAATTAATGCATGAAAATGATTTTTTTTATTTTTATTAACCCAAAAAAATCAATGAATGAGATGCATTAAAAAAATGAGTGATCTTTTTTTTTATTCTTCTACAAAGAATATGAATGAGTTACAGAAAAATGATTTACACAAATCTCTTTTTTATTATTTACGAAAATGCACGAGATACAAAATATGAAAAATGATTATTTTTATTTTGGTTACAAGCAAAAGGACTTGTGTAAATCATTTTTTCTTTCACAAAAAACTAAAAAAAGTGAATTTTTTCTTTGACAAAAAAAACAAGAACATGAGTATAAAATAAAAAACTGCTCCCTTTGTGTCCTAAGATGGGTAAGACTTATGTTTTCACATACCTAAGGTCATGACTCTAACCGGTTTCTCACTAAGTTTATTCTATGAGTGAATTATAGGATGGGTCTAGAATCCTAAAAATCATGGCCCCTCAGATTGCCCTCATCTAAAAGATAAGGACCCAGATCCATGAACTTCACCACAGGGACATACGAGTCACAATATGAAAGTCCACATTACCAGTAACAATCTGAGTAGGAGAATCAGTGACTGTCAGGGATGTAAAAGCAACACAATAACACCATCGAAACCCCTTCTAATCCTATGTCATTCCAAGACTCGGGTATAGAGCCAAAAAATGTGTGAAGTATGTGATGGTGATGTGTGTGATGGGAGCATACAAACATACAAAAAAACCTATTAAAACAAAAACTACACCATATTTGCAAAAAGAACAACCAACAATAGAATAATTATCTACCCTAGGGTTGCAAGAATGTATAAAAGCATTTATTAAAGCAATAAAACTATATAGAAAACAAATAAAACAAAGAGGGGTAAAACTAATATTTTCAAAGTTATTAAAAAAAATTGCACAACCAACTATGATAGGCCTGACTCTCAAAAGTCCCCAATGGAGTCGCCAGTTGTCGCGACCGTCCCGTCCGGGCGTCGCTAAAAGAAAGGAAAAAACAGAGGAGTCGCCACCAATATTTTATTTGGGAAAAACATTGGAAAAACCATTTATTTTAAGGAAACTGGTCATTTTAAAAAAAAAGATTTGAGTTCGGGAGTCTGTTACGAGTAGGAAAGGTGTTAGCACCCTACATCGCCCGTTTAAAAACGGTACCTCAAGTCAATTTTGCAAAATAATTTCAATAATCTTTGAAGATATTTATTTTTACCCCGTTTTTTAAAAAAAATTAAAAAAATATAAACACAAGAAAAGGGAAAATTAAATTTTGGCTTGACAGAATGATTGATTCTGCTCCTACGTATTCCCGGGTGCGATGGGAAACTCAAAGCCACGTAGTTCTTATAGAAAATGTTTGACTTGAAAATAAGTGCGCCCATCTTGCCACGTCAGCAGGCGAGTGCTATCCTTGAAACTCAAGTATACATCCATAGTGCCTAACTAAAATTCAGTAGAAGTCTATAGTGCCACGTCATTGGACGGAGTTTCTCTAAGGACTTAGCAAGTCCAAAAACTTGTGTGGACGAGTGCTTATGCCACATCAGTGGACAAGCAGAATTAAAATCTTGTGTAAATGCGTTCTTAAAATTAAGTAGACGATTCTATATGTTCTATAGCTTTACTACCTTGAATATGATTTAATGCAATCTGGTCCACAATGAATTTATTTCAAATGATTGATATTTATTTCAAATGAATATTTGTTCTTCCCATTTGTTTTTATGCGATTTAATGTATTGTTTCCTTTGAGAAAATTCATAGTACCATCAAGGAAATACAAAAAGGAAATAGTACAATTGGAATTGTAAAACGATCTGTACGATGACATCTTTATTATGAACAAAAGCTGGGTTATACACAAAGGAGGAAAGAAAGTTTTTAAGGTATAATTGCTCAGAACAGTGAGCCTCCATTTTGTGATTTTCTAATAACCAAGGATACTTTTCAACATGGCCAGCTATCAGTCTCAACGGATATCATGCATTTAATGCTATCTCTAAACGGGATTATTCAAAGTAACCGTTGAAGAATTACAAGAGAAGAAGAAGGTCGCTATAAATTGAAGACCTCAGATACTGAAGAAAGAACTCTTGCCTGCACAATCTTGCTAGAAAAATCTTTTGCCATTTGATCAATTACAAGATATTCAAAGCTCATATTCTTGTTGTAAAGCAAAAATCTGTAATTCTTAAGGTTGAATATTTGTAAAAATAGTCAGTAGATCTTAAACCTTCATATCCTCACATATAGTGAGTTAGAAAGATCTTAGAAAAATCTCTGTGATAGAGTTAGAGCCTGAAGAGACTTGACAAGAAAGCAATACTTGTAGCCTGGAGAAGTGAATAATACTTGTTGTAGAAACTATTTGGAAATAGTGGAGAAAATACTTCAAGTAGAAGGGACTAGACGTAGCTCTTGGATGGAAAAGAGTGAGCCAGGATAAAATACCTGAGTGAATTTTCTATCCCTTATCTTTTACAGTTTTATTTATTTTTACTAACGGTGGGATTTTATTTTGGTTTTGTTAATCTTTTAAAAAGGATTTCTTGTGTGCTTAATCTTTTTATATTTTTCTAGCGAAAAAGTTGTTCAAAAAGGGTTTTTGCGAAAATAATTAACAAACACAATTCAACCCCCCTTCTTGTGTTTGCCTGTGCCAACTTCAAACTCCGTATTCTATAGTTTATGGGATGGAGGCAGTACTCCCGATTGAAGTAGAGATCCCCTCATTAAGGGTATTGAGAGAGGCAGAATTGGAAGAAGCTGAGTGGGTCCAAGATCGACTCGACCAATTGAACCTTATTGAAGAGAAGAGATTAGTAGCACTGTGTCACGGCCAATTGTACCAGAAAAGGTTGATGAGAGCTTACGAGAAGAAAGTACTCCCCCGACCGTTTCGGGAAGGTGATCTAGTGCTCAAAAATATCCTACCAATCCAAAAGGATCATCGAGGGAAGTGGATCCCGAACTACGACGGGCCTTACGTAGTGAAAAGGGCATTCTCTGGAGGGGCTTTAATTCCTACCAGGATGGATGGGGAAGATTTACCACTCCCTGTAAACTCAGACGCGGTCAAAAAATACTATGCTTGAATGCACTTCCCAAAAAAAAATCAGAAAGAAAGAAAGAAAAGAAAAAAGAAAAGGAAAGGCTCGCTAGACTGAAAATCTGAAAAGACGGTCTATGCAAAGTTAGAGCAGCCCGATAGACTGAAAACCCGAAAAGACGGTCTAGGCAAAATTTTGGGTTAAAAATAAAAATATGACAATGGAAGTGTCGTCAAGCCAATGAATTGGGGCAATCAGTGGGCTAGATGCATGAAGACTGGGGCAGATAGCATCCTCGGATGATGATTAATGAGCAGTCGAGATGGTATGAGGGATACTAACACTAGTCATGGAAAGAGATGTCACTTAAGGAGATGTGATTCCACTCCACAACCTTTTTGCAATCCCACACTCCATTGTAATATCTGCTTTGTACACCTTTTCCGTCCAAATATAATGGCATTAACTTCCTTTTGTTTTATTTTGCTATCCTTGTCCCTTTCTCTTAAATTTTGTCAAATGTGTGGGTGCATTCATCTTGAAAAGTATATACTGAAATGTGAAACATGTATTGATGTCTTAAAAAGCATTTAGAATTTCCTTGAAAGTCTCAAAAGGGCGTAAAAGATAGGATGGTCTCCCAACAAAAGGCACCGTGGTCTACTAACAGGAGGCATTGGGACAATCATTGCAAAGAAAGCATACCCTTTCAAAAGTGCTTGACCTTATTCTCCATGAAGACAGGACTTGTTTTAGTTCATCTCGGAACTTGTCTGTGATCAACACTTTAAGGGGTCCAGGATGATAATAATAAAAAACAACCAAAATGAAAAAATAAGAAATATAATGTGTATTACAAGCTTTCCTTGTGTCGCGTTGAAATCATTTGAGGTTTTCATCAAGCATATAGGACATTTCTGGCATCATGCATTATCTCATCGCATCGCAATTGTTTATCTTTTGTGAGCATAAAGCCCCGTAAATTGCACATTTTAAGCATAGGCATCATAAGTTTTTATTTTCTGTCAAGCTTCAGCGGATAACCGATTCCGTAAGCTTTTAACCTTTTCTGTCATGCTTCAGCAGATACCCGACTCCGCATGCTTTTTATTTTCTGTCGAGCTTCAGTGGATAACCGACTCCACAAGCTTTTAACCTTTTCTGTCAAGCTTCAGTGGATAACCGACTCCACAAGCATTTTACCTTTCCTTTCAAGCTTCAGCGGATAACCTCCGCAGGCTTTTAACCTTTTGTTTTCAAGCATCAGCGGATAATCGACTCCGCAAGCTTTCTATCTTTTCTTTCAGGCTTCAGCGGATAACCGACTCCATAAGCTTTTAACCTTTTCTATCAAGCTTCGGTGGATAACCGACTCCACAAGCTTTTTACCTTTCCTTTCAAGCTTCAGCGGATAACTGACTCTGCAAGCTTTTAACCTTTTATTTTCAAGCTTCAGTGGATAATCGACTCCGCAAGCTTTCTATATTTTCTTTCAGGCTTTAGTGGATAACTGATTCCATAAGCTTTTAACCTTTTCTGTCACGCTTCAGCGGATAATCGAATCCGCAAGCTTTCTATCTTTTGTAAAGCTTCAGCGTGTACCATACCACGTAAGCTCTTTCCCTTTCAAGCTTCAGCAGGTAACCGACTCCATAAGATTTTAACCTTTCTTTTCAAATTTCAGCGGACAACCGACTCTGCAAGCTTTCTATCTTTCTGTTCGAGCTTCTGATGGGCAATTCACCTCGTAAACTCTTTTTAATTGTGCATCATTTTGCTTGTCAGTGAACCCCGGTCAAAATTGAAGTTCATGTATTTACCCGTTTCTTATAACGATAACAGGTTAACTATGGTTGCACCTATTATCTAATAAGAAACAAGTTAAGAGGGGCAGCTGTGAACACCTAATCTTGTCCGGATTTTTTTTTAATTAATATTTTTAAAAAAAAAACAATAAATAAATAAATATAAAAATGCAAAAAAACTAAAAATATTTTTATTCTTGGTCCATTACATCTTCGAATGGAGCCCATTTTCGTTTTGTTCAAAGTTATCTTTTGGGCCCATTATCCAAGACCAACTAAAAAAAATTGTTTTTATTATTAATCTGATTTGTTATTAAAATAAATTAAAAAATAATAATAATAATTAAAAAATGATAAAAAATCATAAGACGGACGTTTCCTTTTGCCCCGTGGTACCATTTCTCATCCTTGCTCTCTGTCCTCCCATTTCAAGTATGAAACAACTTTGTTTTTCTTGGCTTTCTTTTGTTTTCTTTTACTTTTTTCCATAAACAATGATGTACTATCCCTGCTCATATTGCAGTCATACAAGGTAGTGGTGGGAGCACCATACCATGGCACCACAATCTGTCCAATTTTGGTCCTCCACCTCTTAGAAAATAACAGATTTTGTTTTTTTGTCATCATATATATACACATTACACTTCACTGTTAAAGGGGAGGGGAAATTTAGAGCATCAGTAAGAGATAGAATTTGAGAGTGAAAATGAAAAGAGTGCAGAGGTTTTATTTCTCATTCAGAGTAGAGTTCCTTCATCTAATTCCCCTCCCTCTTTCCTACTCCTTCATCTCCATCAGCTTCCTTTTGTTACTCATCTTCTCAACTAAAAAAAAAAAAAAATCAGAATGCATAACCTATATACAAGATAGCAGGGATTGTTGAATCTGATAAGAGTGGAGCCTTCATTCCCATTTCCAGTCGTCGCATGATACTCCATCGCTCACCGCACCACGGCGAGCTCCGGAGCGCTGCCGCCTCGTACCTGTCACGTTTCCACCTCTGAGCAGACACCATTCCATGTCCTAGTTCACCGTTGCCGCTCTTGCACTCCACCACGTCCTCCACCAACCACCATAATCACCAGTCACGTAGCCGCCGCTCATAACCGCCACAAACAGCCGCCTCAGAGCTCCTCCATACCTTCCAGTCTCGGCTCCTCAGCTTCACCGTAGCAGCTCCTCCGCACATCACCGTTGAGCGGTCCCAAATCGAAGCACGAACCGCCCCGGATCGAAGCAGGAGCCGCCCCTTCTTTGACCCTCTGTTGGTAACGTTACCAACACTGACAGAAGCTTCTGGGATCTCCCCTTTTCATTTTGTTTTTATTTTACTTCTATTGATTTGTTATGTGTTGGGCTTCTAGTTATTTGGGCTGATGATGTTTTTTATGTTATTTTTAGATTCTAATTATTTGGGCCAAAGAAAAAAAACTAAAAATCCCTAACAACAAAACAAATTCTCTATAAAAAATAATAGTTATTTTGTTTAATTAAAAAAATCCTTCTGAAAACCAAAAAAAAAATATGAAAAAACTTTTATTGAAAAAAATCTTTTGAGTTCACGCAACAATCTACGACGTTGATGTATAAATTTTCATCCTCAAGTATCATATGAATTATAAGTGTTCATCGTATAGCTTCGCTGTCTTTAACCTTGTGCAAGAATGAATTCTTTTTTTTTGTTGTAAAAAATAATAAATATTTTCAATTTACTCTTTTTAACAAGATTTTATCCAATCTTATAACAACAAAAAATTTATTTGAATTCACGTAACAATCTACGACGTTGATGTATGATCTTCATCCTCAAGTGATGAATGAATTGTAAGGGTTTATCGTATAGCATTGTTATCTTGGATCCTGTGCAAGAGTGAACTTTTTTATGAAATAAAATATTTTTTTAAAATATAAAACAAAAAATCAAATCTTTTCCACAAATAAAATCAACCAACCAATCAAACCTTTTCTACAAGAACTCCGTGGCTTTGAGTTTCCCATCGCACCCGGGAATACGTAGGAGCAGATCAATCATTCTGTCAAGTCAAAATTTAATTTTCCCTTTTGTTGTGTGTGTATATATATATATATATATTATTTAGAAAGTGATGTAAAATAAATATTTTCAAAGGTTATTAAAATTATTTTGCACAATTAACTTGAGGTACCGTTTTATAAACAGGCGATGTAGGGTGCTAACACATTTCCTACTCGTAATCGACTTCCGGACTCAAATCTCTCTTTTTTAAGACCAGTTTCCTTAAAATATTTGGTTTTTCCAATGTTTTTCCCAAATAAAATATTGGTAGCGACTCCTCTGTTTTTACCTTCTTTTCGCGGCGTCCGGACGGGACTATCGCGACACTGTGCGGCCCAAATAGCTTCAACTCAAGAAATCGGGATCGAGTCAACTTGGCGATCGAAGAAGATGAAGAACCCTCAACCGATTGTTCGATTTGGAAGGAAAGAACCCCGAGAGCTCTCACTAGGTCTTTCTGCTTCACGACCTTCTCATATTCTCGACATTTTCTAAAGGCTCGGAGAGGAGGAGGTGAAGGTTCTCGTGGGAAAGTGCGAACAAAGATTGTAATTAAGAAAGTGAGGGGAAGCACTGTGAATGTCTCTTTAATTGACGAATTGTGACTTCTCATTTGAACTTTTGGAAAGGTCAAATTATTATAAGGAAATTGAAAGATGCAAGCCTAAGTAAGACATTTTTAAATTCAGTAGGTAAGAAACTTGTTGAAACTTAGAGCTTAACATCTTGTTGTTTACAATTTCACATTTTATCCTTCAAATCAAGTCACTTTTTATTGCTACGGACGTTAGTTTAGAGGCTTTTCTGAAATAGACAACTATAAACACGAGAAGGGGGGTTGAATTGTGTTTATCAGAATTTAAACAAAGTTGAATACTTTTCGCATACAGAAGCTTGGTTCAGACGAGTGGAAAGATACCAGACAGACAGGTGACCTGTTTGATGAAATTTTAACAGTGACTAAGGCAAACACACCACTTGATAATGGTATAAGAAAACTAAAACAACTAAAGAGTTTATAAGGAAAGAGAGATTGACACAGTTATTTATCCTGGTTCACTCTTCAAAGCAAAGAGCTACGTCCAGTCCTTGGCAGCACTAAGTTTTATCCACTATAACTATTCAGGTTACAGACTCCAAGTATTGTTTGCACACCTAGCCTCTTCAGGCTCCAAGTCAAGTATTTTTTGCACACCTAGCCTCTCCAGGCTCCAATACAAGTATTCTTTGCACACCTGGCCTCTTCAGGCTCACTCAGATTTGTTTGAGAAATTTGGTTTGTAATAAATACAACTTCAGACAGACATATCTTTCACTAACACTTAGAGAGTGGTTTAAATGTAAAGCTTAGGAAAGTCTGCGTAATTACTTCAAATGATTGAAGAATACAGAATGAAGATATCAATGCGCAGAGTTATGACTCTTTAATGCTATATGTATTCTCTATGTTTGCATCTTCAATGACTTTTGTATTTATAGTCTTCAAGCATTTAAGATTCGTTAGAGACATTCCCTCAGATGTTGGCTTCAAGCAGAACTTCATTAAATGCAATAGAGTCATTCTAGGCAGCCATTAATGCAATAGGAACGTTGGTTGTACTCTAACTTGAAGGATCATGGCTTTATGCATTGTGAAACAGCCATATCAGAGTTGTACAGAGAGTTTTTGTACTTTGCTGAGTACAATTCTCTTTTTGTGTAAAGGACCAGAGGTACTAGGGAATAAAGCACGTTGGAAGCATTCTTTAACTGGTCTTTGGTTCTGTTAACCGAGGTTGCTTGAGAGGGTATCTTCTGACTTTTCTTGATAAGTGTGAGACTAAGTAGGAGAGAAGGCTTCAAGTCTCATTCTGATGGGTCAGCCAACAAAAGCTTGTTAGGTCCTTGGTTCTTCAACGATTAACTTCAGATGAGTGTAGGAACTCGTGGAGAGACAGGTTGAAAACATATCTTGAAGGAACTCAATAATCTTAGTCAGCAGACAGGTTGACTTTTGCTTATCCAGACAGGTAGTTATCTATATGAGCAGACAGATGATTCTTACTATTTTAATCTGCACACTAGATAGACAGGTTAGCAACCATTATGAAGGTTAATTAAATCATTAACCAATGTTTAGTTCTCATCAAAACTTAGGGAAATGTACATCAGATATTTTAGAGACTTAACAATCTCCCTCTTTTTGATGATGACAAACATTGAGATGATTTAATGAACCTCAGAAAATATCAACAAGGAAAATAGCATATATCAGACAGGTTGAATTTTTCTTAAGCGGACAGGTTATGCAGATGCTTGATCAGACGTTAAGATTAATCATATAATCCGGTTAACTTAGTCACACATAAATTTGACTCGTCTTACTTTGAAATTATCATAGCAATCTTACTTACGATTTATCAGAGCAAATATAGCATATCATATTAAGATCATATCATATTCATTCTCCCCCTTTTGTCAACAGCAAAAACGAGTAATCATAAAAAAATAAAGAGATAAGGAAAGTAAGCAATATATTTTATTCATCATAAGCTTTGATAAGTACAAGGTAGTTTACAACAGAGAAACAAAACTACCTAGATTGACTAATTAACAAATATAAGGCAGCAACCCTTTGCTCTAAGAGCATCCTAGATCGCCTTTCGTTATCCAGGTGTCTTCTTAAGTCTTCTACTTGTCCTTGAAGCAGATGAAAGTCTTGTAAGGCCACTGTCTGAGAAGTAGAGGCTTGCGTAGACAGTCTAGAGGAAGAGACAGACAGAGAAGAGCGCCAGGGTAAGGCTAAAACTAGGGGTGCCTTAGGTATAGAACGGGGAGAGGTGATGGAAGGGAAGAAGAGTTCATGGAGAGTTAGAAGAGCATAGAAAGGAAGAAAGACGAATTTGAAGATAAGACTGATTTTGACAAAGTCAATATCAGGTGAAGGAAACATGCAGGAAAGTCTCTCGGACAGAGACAGTCTGGTGATGGTTATTTGGATAGGCGGGGGAAGAGGTGTTTCAGTTAAAACAAAGGTAGGAATAGGTAATAAAGAATCAATATGACAAAAGAAAGAATTTGATCCAGTAATTAACATAAAGAAATACCTAGACCTACGAGGTAACATTACAATAGAAGCAGGATAGTGAGTTCTAGCAAATGCTCTAATGAAGACAACAATAGGTAGGTAAAAGAAAAGTTCTCTACAGGAGTTAACAATATGAGGTGGAGGAGAAGGAATGACAGAGACATGTGAGACGCTTGCAAGCAAAAGAGATTGCATATCAGACACAAAGAGTCTCGATGATATGCCAGTTTGTTCTTTGGGAGCAGAGTCCCTGTGAAAAACTGTGTATTGACAGTCATCATCAGGTACAACAGTGAAAGAAGATTTTTGAGTTTGAAAGGAGTGGACAGGTGAAGAAAGAGGAGATGCAATAGAGAGAGGTTGAACAAAAAGGGCAGATGGAGAAGAGACAGATGGGGTGATGATACCTTGATGTAAGGGGGAAGGGAATGAAGGAGATGTCTGCTCTTCAGATATCTTCAAGTTCTTGTGAGAATGAGACACTTGGTCATCCTTGGGTACAACTGTCTGAGCTCCTCCGGACATGTCTTCTGCAGTGTTAGCTGCTGCAAGCACTTAAGTCTTTGCAGGTATTGGGTAACCAGATCTTCTCTTTTTGGGAATAATTCCCAAAATGAAAGTCTTCTTTGGTTCTTCTAGAACTTGCTTTGTCTGCTCCCCCTGAGCAGATGCTTCCTCTTTGCTAGGTTCAGACTCAACTTGTCTGACCTTGGCAAAGGTCTTCACCAGCTTCCTCTTCTTGCTGGGATGAGTAGGAACATCTACTAATTCCTCAGCTTCACTAGTCTTCCTCTTGGGAGAGGGTCTCCTCAGCCTGAACCTTAAGGGATCAACTGTCTCAGCAGAATCTTCAGACACTGAAGGTTGCACCTCTGGAATTTGGCCTTGTCTGGCCACCTTTCCAGATGGTTTGAACAGTCTCTCAGAAATGGGAACTTCAGATTCATCAGTCGAAACCACTAGTTCTTCCTCCTTCTACTCAACAGCAGGCTTCTTCTTCTTCTTCTTCTTCTTCTTCTTCTTCTTCTTCTTCTTCTTCTTCTTCTTCTTCTTCTTCTTCTTCTTCTTCTTCTTCTTCTTCTTCTTCTTCTAGCTTCCTCTTCTTGCTGGGATGAGTAGGAACATCTACTAATTCCTCAGCTTCACTAGTCTTCCTCTTGGGAGAGGGTCTCCTCAGCCTGAACCTTAAGGGATCAACTGTCTCAGCAGAATCTTCAGACACTGAAGGTTGCACCTCTGGAATTTGGCCTTGTCTGGCCACCTTTCCAGATGGTTTGAACAGTCTCTCAGAAATGGGAACTTCAGATTCATCAGTCGAAACCACTAGTTCTTCCTCCTTCTACTCAACAGCAGGCTTCTTCTTCTTCTTCTTCTTCTTCTTCTTCTTCTTCTTCTTCTTCCTCCTCCTCCTCCTCATCAGTAAGAGGGATTCCCTTGTCAGCAACATCCCATAAGGATAGGTCTGCATGTTGGTTCTTTTGATCAGAGTCTCAAGGTACATGTAGATAAGGTCGTTGATGTCAACCTTGATTTTGTGGATCAAGTGGTACAGAGCAAATCTGTCCATCTTGGTCACACTGTCTCGTGAACTTTTCCTTGGCATCACGCACTCCAACAACAATTTGTACATGAATCTGCACTTAACCACCATGTTGACAGATTTAGGGTTCACAGGTTTGGGAACACCATAGATGGCAATGTTGACATTGTCAACCCCCGCTTCATCTTCCCAGTTGGGTGTGAAGCCAGCTCCGATTCTCGGACATTTTGTGACAAGCTCCAGAGAGCTAATGGGGAAGAGAAGGGTTCTATCCCCCATTTCAGCCTTAAAGCTCTTGATTCCGTTGAGCCTATTGGTGACGACCACAACATTTCTCCAGAACGTTTGAACGAGCTTAGGGTGAACAAGCTCCTTGATGTCGAAGAAAGGAGTCCATTTGGAATACTCCAACTCTTCAGTGACATCCATACCTAGCTTCTTCATCTGTTGAAGATCAACAGTCTTTCCCGGAATGATATTCTCAATCTCAGTAACTTTGAGATTTATTTCTTAGCAATTTATTTTGCAGAGAGACGCTTGGATGATGCCATTTTTGAGAGAAACGGTTCTAGGGTTTCGAGAGAGAAGAGGGTTTCAGAGACGAAAAGACAAATAGATTTTGGAATTTTGTAAACGTAAAGGTTCAACCTTTCTGATCTATTGTCTTTTATAGTCATAAAGTTATGAGAGAGGAAAAAGACATTTTTAATTCAAAACGGCACGATTTGTTTGCGGAACCACAACGCCCACTTAAGACATAATGAAAACATGGTTTCGAGATATGTAAACTACCGTGCACATGATTAGCTTTAGATAAGGAATGGTATTAAAAACTTAATAGCCATTTCAACAAAACAGTTGAGTTCTAGCATAGTGACTCAGCAGAGTAAGACAGGTAAGCATAGACATGTGATAAAGCACAGACAGGTTAACTGGTCGCGCTGTCGCCACGCGCCAAAAAGAACGAGCGTTTACAAAATAATGTAGATAGGGAAGCGACAACTCGGATATCGTCTCACAAGGACTCTTAGGTTGTTGTTATTAACAGAAAATCAGTTTTGGGGGGGTTGGAGTGAAATGAAATAAAGAAAACAAACAAAAGCAGAGCAATAAAGACAAAGCAGTTAAAGAGATTATCAAATAAACTAAAGACGATTAATCTACTGTTCTCGGTTTCCCACTATCATTGGTTCATGTAACGTCCAAGCCCTAAGCAGATTCTAATCTCCTCCCGGTTGTAGCAACAATTTACAAGCGAAACCACTACTACAGATATATGTCCCTATTCCCGAATTAAGCAAACGGGGTGAAGCACTCATGAACTAAGCGAACATGAACGAACACACGCGAATTAAGCAAACGCGATTATGTATAGGAACATAACATCACCGAAATAAATCAACACAATACTATACACTCCTGAATTAAGCAAATAGAAACATATAACATAGTATTGAAAAGTGAAAGCAAATGGAAACAGGAATTACAAAACCTCAAGTGTAAATGGAAACCAATTACAGTAAATTAATCTAAGGAGACTAGCTCTCCATTACAAAGGCAAACAATAAACTAAAGAGAAAACAAAAGACTAACTACTGACTAAAAACTAGCTATAAGCTCTCTTCTCAGTTCTGTCTAAAACAGACTTATATACACTTCTGGACTACGCGGACTCGCGAGGCGAACGCACATTCGCGAGGCGAATAATGTGAACAGTCTTCAGCTTTTGGGTTCTCTCGCGAGGCGAGCTTATCATTCGCGAGGCGAGACTCTTCAGATTCCAAACTGTAACGCCCGTGACCTTTAACATGGATAAGCCGTTTGACGACTGGTCTTGGGGGTTGGATTACTCGCGAGGCGAGTAATATCTTCGTGTGGCGAGACGAGAAAGGAATGTAATTTTCGGCACATCACGCTTCCGGTTCGCGAGGCGAATGCCTTCTCATGGGTAAAGCTCCAGATTTATTTCTTTTTATTAACCTGAAAACAGAAAATAGCATAAGTGCTTTATTTAACTCTAAATCAACTAAATTAACCGAAAAATACTTTACAGACTCAAAATGCTGCTTAAGGACAATCTAGTCTAATTTGGGCGAAAATGATATAAAATTAGCACAAAACCACGGTCATACTAGCCATAAAACTAGATGAGCCAGCGGCTGATCATTAACACACAGACATGTCATTCAACAATGCAATGCATGTTTAGATAATCTCTAATAAATAAAAACCTGTCTTATGCTAAGGGTTTAGTGAAAATATCAGCCCATTGATTTTCAGTTTTAACAAACTTAATATCAAAGATGCCTTTCTGAACATAATTCCTAATAAAATGATGTTTGATTTCAATATGCTTAGCCTTAGAATGCTGGATTGGATTTTTAGTTAAGCATATAGCACTGGAACTACCACACCATACAGAAATGTTATGTTCATAAATAGAGTAATCCTCAAGTTGATGTTTTACCCATAAGAGTTGAGAGCAGCAACTAGCAGCAGAGATGTATTCTGCTTCAGTAGTAGACAGTGCAATAGTTGTCTGCCTCTTGCTTGACCATGAGACTAAACTTGCTCAAATGAAGTGACATACTCCACTAGTGCTTTTTATTTCTATTTTGTCTCCAGCAAAATCAGCATCACAATATCCCACTAATCTGTATTCTTCTGATCTTAAATAAAGCAAACCAAGATTAGTAGTTCCAAGAAAATATCTAAAAACTCTTTTAACAGCCTTAAGATGAGATTCTCTAGGATCAGATTGGAATCTAGCACACATACACTAAATTGAATGTCAGGTCTGCTTGAAGTTAAGCACAGTAGAGAGCCAATCATACCTCTGTAGACAGTTTGGTCTACCTCTTTACCTTCATCATCTTTGCTTAGTTTTGCATTGGGTTGCATAGGGGTTTTCATGAGCTTTGCATTTTCCATTTTGTATTTCTTGAGTATCTCATTGGTATACTTTTGTTGATGGATGTAAATTCCATCACTTGTCTGCTTGATTTGTAATCCAAGGAAGAACTTCAATTCTCCCATCATGCTCATCTCAAATTCAGCTTGCATTAGATTTGAAAATTCCTTGTACAGCTTTTCATTAGTTGCTCCAAAAATAATATCATCAACATATATTTGAACTATAATAAAGTTGTCTTTAGAGCATTTCTTGAACAGAGTAGTGTATACTTGTCCTCTAGTAAAACCATTATGCATGAGAAAAGAACTAAGCCTATCATACCATGCTCTAGGTGCTTGTTTCAAACCACATAATGCCTTTTTAAGTTTTAAAATGTGATCTGGTTTATCAGTATCCTCAAAATCGGGGGGTTGTTTAACATACACTTCTTCTTCAATTATACCATTTATAAAAGCACTTTTTACATCCATTTGAAACAGGGTGATTTGGTGTTGTGCAGCATATGACATTAAAATACGTATGGCTTCTATTCTAGCTACAGGTGCAAAGGTTTCAGTATAATCAATACCTTATTGTTGGTTATAGCCTTGAGCTACTAACCTTGCCTTATTTTTGTCAACTTTACCATCTTCATCCAATTTGTTTCTGAAGACCCATCTTGTTCCTATAACATATTTGTTTTTAGGCTTAGAGACAAGAGTCCGGACATCATTTCTAGTGAACTGGTTGAGTTCTTCTTGCGTAGCAAGAATCCAGCTTTCATCCTCAAGAGCTTCTTCAATGCGTTTTGGCTCCAATTCTGATATAAAGGCCACATTGCTTGATTCTCTTAGTGTGGATATGGTTCTTACTGCTTCAGAAGGATTTCCAATAATAAGATCCTTAGGAAGATGAGTGTTGAACTTCCAATCCCTTTTGAGATCATCATGAAGATCTTGACTTGTCTGTTGACTCGTCTGCTCCACTTGTCTGTCAGCCTCAAGCACAGGTTCTGTCTTGGTTAGATCGGGTTGTTGACTTTATGGCTTGTTTATATCAAGACCTACAAGATCATCTTCTAGATCTGATAGTTCTTTATCAGTCTTTAATCCATCATTGAATTTAATATGAACAAATCCTTTCAATAATGTAAGTTCTTGAATTATAAACTCTAACAGCTTTAGACATTTCATAATATCCTACGAAAATACCTTTATCTACCTTAGAATCAAAATATCCAATATTATCTTTGGTATTCAGACTAAAACATTCACATCCAAAAGCATGAAAGTAAGATATGTTGGGGCTTTTTCCTTTCCACAATTCATAGGGAGTCTTCTTTAGAAAAGGCCTAATAAGTATTCTGTTTTGTATATAACAAGCAGTGTTTACAGCTTTTGCCCAAAAGTACTTAGGGAGATTATTTTCATTGAGCATAGATCTAGACATCTCTTGCAGAGATCTGTTCTTTCTCTCAACCACTCCATTTTGCTGTGGAGTTCTAGGTGCAGAGAAATTGTGAGAGATCCCACTCTCCTCACAGAACTGTCTAAACTGCTCATTTTGAAATTCTCCCCCATGATCACTTCTAAGGGTAGAAATACAAAAACCCTGCTCATTTTGTACTTTTTTGCAGAATACTGAGAAAATCTTAAAAGACTCATCCTTGTGGGTTAAGAAGAGTACCCATGTGTATCTAGAATAGTCATCAACTATGACAAATCCATATTTTCTTCCAGCCAGGCTGGCAACACTAACTGGTCCAAACAGATCATGTGTAACAACTGAAGAGGTCTAGAGGTTGATACTTGGTTTTTAGATTTGAAATTTGATTTTATCCGTTTACCTATCTGACATGCATCACACAAGACATCTTTCTTAAAACTAATATCAGGCAATCCTCTCACAAGGTTATTCCTTTTTAATTTAGAAATTATTTTCATACTAGCATGTCCTAGTTTCTTATGCCATAACCATCTCCCATCCTCTTTAGACATCAGACAGGTTACACTTTGATCTGAGAGATCAGACAGTTCAATCTTATAAAGATTTTGTTGCCTTTTAGCTGAAAAGAGGGTTTTGCCACAACAGTCTTTAACTATGCATACATCCTTGGTAAAGGAAACATCAAATCCACTATCACATAATTGACTTATGCAACCACTGTCCAGGTACCAGCAGTGGTGTTTTCCTTGTCCTGTTGAGGACATCTGTAACAAAAATTATTTGATCTTTAGGTGCCCATATTTTTCTGGGTCCTTTTCTGTTAGTTCTAGGAGTCTGTGAAGACTTCCTTCTCTTCTTATGGATACACTTAGACATAGCATGTCCAGTTTTTCCACAAAAGTTACAGACAGGTGTAGACTTGGTTAAAGTTGACTTAACAGATATTGTAGAAGCTTTAGTTGATACTTTATGATGTGTTTGATGGACATATCCAATACCTTCTTTGTTAAGAGAGTGCCTCTGACAGCCAAGTAGCTTAGTCAGATTGTCTCTACCATTAACAAATTTGGCAAGATCAGAAGTGAGCTCTTCCATTTTCTGTTGAAGTTTTTCAACTTCTTCAGATGGTGACGTCTCACTTGAGATCTTAGCTTCATTAGACTTTTCAGTCTTCAACTTACTGTTCTCTTTATCCAGCTTCTCACACTCTTGAGATTTCTGTTTATGCTCACTAGTGAGCTTTACATACTCTTTCTTGAGGGATTTGAAGGCCTTAGATAAGTAGTTGGATTCCTCCGACAACTCCTCATAGGCATCAAGTAATTTCTCATAGTCAGGATGTACCTTGTCGTCTGAGTCTGAGTCAGTGTTGGCCATCAAACAGAGATTGGCTTCTTCCTCTATTTCTTCATCAGAAGATGTTGACTCCAGATCCTCCCAAGTAGCCATCATTCCTTTCTTCTTCTTTTTGAAGAATTTCTTAAAAGGGGCCTTCTTGAGTTGAGGACATTCAGTCTTGATATGACCAGGCTTCTTTCACTCATAGCGGACAATTGAACTTTTGTCTGTTGAAGTGGATTCTTTGAAGTTCTTGTCCTTGTTGAACCTTCTGAATGACTTATGCCTCTTGAACTTCTTTTTCTGTAGGAGAAGCTTTATCTTCCTGGTCAGGAGAGACAATTCTTTATCAGTCTCAAAATCCTCGTGTTCAGACAGGTCAGCATCACTGGATGACTCGTCTGCCTTTAGAGCCTTGGAGGCTTTTGCTGACTTTTGATCAGCTTTCAGAGCAATTGACTTGCCTTTCTTTGTTGCAACTTCATCTCCAAGTTCTTGCTCATGAACAGTGAATGTTCCAAGATGTTCATCCATAGTCAAGGTAGTGGGATCCTTGGCTTGAGAGATAGCAGTGACCAAAGGTCTCCACTATTTAGGTAGATTTCTCAGAATCTTTCCAACCTTTTCAGCATTGGTGTAGACTTTGCCAAGAGATTTTAAACTATTGACTATAGTTTGAAATCTTCCTATCACATGGGCAACAGATTCTCCTTCCTCCATGACAAATAGTTCATACTTTCTGACAAGTATGGCAATCTTTGACTCATTGACTTTGGTTGTTCCTTCATGTGTGACAGCTAAAGTGTCCCATATTTCTTTGGCAGAGTCACAAGTACATACCTTCTCAAACTCCTCATGACTGAGAGCACAAATGATGTTATATCTAGCTTTATGGTTCAGCTCCCATTTTGTCTTTTCTACGGTAGTCCATTGAGCTTTTGGCTTGTCAGTGTCATCATCATTCTTGGGAATGAATGGACCATCTGTAATGACATCCCAGAGATAAGAGTTTGTAGATAGTTCCAATAGTTGTAGTTTTCTCCATTGAAGTAAGGGGGTCTGGTTAGGGAAGCCCCTTCAGTCTGGTGATTTCCACTTGAATTAGCTTCAGCAGTCATGTCTGTTCTTCGGGGCCTTTTACCTTGCATTGTTAGATGCTCAACCCAGAGGCTGAGCTCTGATACCAACTGAAATAGACAACTATAAACACGAGAAGGGGGTTGAATTGTGTTTATCAGAATTTAAACAAAGTTGAAAACTTTTCGCATACAGAAGCTTGGTTCGGACGAATGGAAAGATACCGGACAGACAGGTGACCTGTCTGATGAAATTTTAACAGTGACTAAGGCAAACACACCACTTGATAATCATATAAGAAAACTAAAGCAACTAAAGAGTTTATAAGGAAAGAGAGATTGACACAATTATTTATCCTGGTTCACTCTTCAAAGCAAAGAGCTACGTCCAGTCCTTGGCATCACCAAGTTTTATCCACTATAACTGATCAGGTTTCAGACTCTAAGTATTGTTTGCACACCTAGGCTCTTCAGGCTCCAAGATAAGTATTCTTTGCACACCTAGCCTCTTCAGGCTCCAATACAAGTATTCTTTGCACACCTAGCCTCTTCAGGCTCACTCAGATTTGTTTGAGAAATTTGGTTTGTAATAAATACAACTTCAGACAGACGGATCTTTCACTAACACTCAGAGAGTGGTTTAAATGTAAAGCTTAGGAAAGTCTGCGTAATTACTTCAAATGATTGAAGAATACATAATGAAATAATGAAGATATTAATGCGCAAAGTTATGGCTCTTTAATGCTATATGTATTCTCTATGTCTTCATCTTCAATGACTTATGTATTTATAGTCTTCAAGCATTTAAGATCCGTTAGAGACATTCCCTCAGATGTTGGCTTCAAGCAGAACTTCATTAAATGCAATAGAGTTGTTCTGGGCAGCCATTAATGCAATAGGAACGTTGGTTGTACTCTAACTTGAAGGATCATGGCTTTATGTATCGTTAAACAACCATATCAAAGTTGTGCATAGAGCTTTTTGTAATTTACTGAGTACAATTCCCTTTTTATGTAAAGGACCAGAGGTACTAGGGAATAAAGCATGTTGGAAGCATTCTTTAACTGGTCTTTGGTTCTGATAATCGAGGTTTCTTGAGAGAGTAACTTCTGACTTTTTTTGATAAGCGTGAGACTAAGTAGGAGAAAAGGCTTCAAGTCTCTTTCTGATGGGACAGCCAACAAAAGCTTGTTAGGTCCTTGGTTCTTCAAAGAGTAACTTCAGACGAGTGTAGGAGCTCATGGATAGACAGGTTGAAAACATATCTTGATGGAAGTCAATAATCCTAGTCAGAAGACAGGTTGACTTTCGCTTATCGAGACAGGTAATCATCTATATGAGCAGACAGATGATTCTTACTGTTTTAATCTGCACACTAGATAGACAGGTTAGCAACCAATATGAAGGTTAATTAAATCATTAACCAATGTTTAGTTCTCATCAAAACTTAGGGAAATGCACGTCAGACATTTTAGGGACTTAACATTTTCTTCTCATGTCGACATCTTCCCAAACTCTCCTTCAAATGTGGATTGCTTTATTTTTTACTATGGACAACACACACATATACATGAGTTAGGATCCGTTGATACCAGATGTCAAATTTAACACTTACACCAAATCCTATACGTTCATCTTAATTTAATTTGATGGCTGAGATTGGCTCATTAAAAATACCACGTGCCCATCACGTGACTTTCTCCCTCTTCTCAACTCAATGTCTTGTATTTGCTTTCCCCGTGCCAACGAAAAAAAAATTCAGAAGCACTATTGACCTAGTTTTCGTGAACAACGATGGAGCAGAGAATCAACAGCAGTCAACATGCCTTTTGTTTCCCGACCAACACCAGCAGCATCAACTCTATGCAAAAGAGTAACCCGATTCTAAACATGTTGATATTATATTGTCTAATTTCACCAATTGTCAGCATGTGATGATGGCCTTCAGACTTCAGTCCTTCAAAATTCAATTTAGCGGTGAACATTATGAAGCGTAGGTCACATTTGCAGATTTAAAGTGAAAAAAATAGTTCAGAAAAAAAATTGAATTGGAGAGCCGAACCAAATTGGGTGAGAAAAAAATTAGGTTAAAATAAACATTTGGTCCCTACAGTGTTATCGATTTTGAATTTAGTCCCTATACATATTTTTTTTTATAACAGTCCCTATACATGCCGCTGTTACCATTTTCGTACTACTTCCACCTGCCGTTAGTAACGATCCTAGTTGTCACGTTATCTTCCATGTTGACCCTCCACCTTGCCCCACATTTTCTTACCTGGCCTGACCTCATTTCCTCCCTCCACCGTGGAGGAAAACGTTCAGTTTCCCTTCATCTTCCACGAACGTCTTTCCCCTTTCTTGCTAAACACAGGGAGAACCCTGCGATTTCTGAACCATGGCTTCATCCTTTCCAGGTAAAAATGCCCTAACCCTCAATTTGTTCTTGCATCATTTTTCATTCCGATTTTTCCTATAAAGCCTATTTTTATGTGGTTCTTAAATAGGTACCCTCTGATTGGTTATTTACGTGCTTCTTGTTTTCTCATGGCAACATGCCTCCCAAACTGGTTTAGCTGTTGGCAATCATGGTGCATCTGCATCTTCTAGACCCACTGCACCCAAGGGAACACTCGGGTTGAGGCAAAAATTACATATAAAAAAGGGACCAAGCAAGTGGATGGGACAACCTTGTGCCACTAGGCAACAACTGCAATCAGCCTTGCATAGAGGCAAGGAGCATATTCAATCGAGCCAAGAGTCAAGGACCTCCAAGAAATAGAGCTTAGTGTCTTAGATATTTTGTTTTGTTGGGGCTGATGGTTTAATATTGTAAAAGTGGGATCATTTTGTTTTGTTGGGACTCATGGGTTAATATTGTAATGATGGGGTCATTTTTTATTTTTTCATGCGACCCCATGTGCTCTAGTAGTGTGACGTTATTATATATGCACGATGTACTGTGTGCAGTGAATGCATAATAGTAATCAAAGTTCAATTACTCTTATGTACTTTGTTCTATGTTTTTTTTTTTCTAATGCACTTTGGTCTCTTTTTTTCACATTACTAGTGTTGATGGTTAAGAGAGGTTATCACTGTTGGTCTGTTTTTGTGACTGTTAGTGAACATGTTAGTCTTAGGTTAATATGTTGCTACCGAGAAATAAAAGGAGAGACAGAGAGAGTCCTTGGTAAAACCAAAACATTTCATTCATTGATAGATCCATTTCATTCATTACACATCCATCTAACTAAGTACTTAAACATTACATCTCTTACACCTTTACACAATACCCAGTACATCCATTACACATTAGGCATTACATCCCTTACATCCAGTAGACAAGAAACATAACACTAAGGAAAACACCCCATGAAAACCACAAAAGCAACTTGTACGTGTAAGACTCAATGACTTAGAGATTTTACATCCATTACCCAAGGTTCAAGAATTTCTCTATATCTGAAGTTTTGCTTAAAGTATTCCTTTTGTTCATCAGAACAAAAATACCTTTGAAATTGAAATGGCTGCAATTGCTAAAGTGAATAGAAGGATAAAAAGGGCAGAAAATGACATTGATAAACTCAAAGATGACCTATGAGTGAACTTTCATTTCCCTGCACCTCCAGCTCAAATAGAAGCAGATGTTGATGTTGCAAACATTGCAAGAGCTGCTGTGAAGGAAGCTGAGCACACCCCTGCTGAACCATCACCTAAAGGCCGAAACAAAAGAAAATAAAAAAGGATGAACTAATTCTAGGAAATCATAGGAATTAGAACTTAGTTTTTGAAAGGTAAAATGCCTTAGTTTGTAATTTTGGCTGATGGTTTCTGTTCTTTTTGATTTGTCCCTGCACCTATCCCTCTATCATGATCAATTTTATAAGCTATGTTTGAATGTTTAAATGCTTGCCTTCTCTATTGCTTTGAATGTTTCTTTTCTTTACCTTTTTGATAATGCTGGGGGGGGGGGGGGGGGGGGGGTATTATATTGTGAAAGGGGATAATAAAAAATTATGCATGCATATGTTGAGGGGGAGCTTATAAGCTTACATGATTAAGGGGGAGTAAATCAAATTCTGCTCTGATAATTTTTTTTGCTCTGACATACTTCTGCTCTGATACCATGATATAAATCTGTCAAAAACACTTAGCTTCTGCCACACTTATACTTTAATCTTATAATTTGTTAGAAGATTTGTCATAATAAAAAATGGGAAGTTTGTAAGACTCAATGACTTAGAGATTTTGATATATGACAAATACAATTTAATGTGTGTGCAAGTGTTTTAGTGTCAAATTGCAAAAACAGGTATCAAGCAGTGATCAACAAGTTCATTAAGCAAATTCAATAAAGATATTCAAGGAAGAACTTGAAGGAATCAAGGAGCTGCATGTAGAAATCAAAAGAGCAAAGTCAAAGATCAAAGTATCATCAAGACCAAGCTTAAAGGAGAATTTTAGATTTAAGTCTTAAATGATTTGTAAGAGAAAGAAATCTCTTAGTCACAAGATAGCTCAACTAAAAAGATGCATGAAGAAAATCAATTTTCATAACATGCATTAAAAGGAATAAGTTTTTTCAATGAAAATGATTTTTGGAAATAAGAAAATTATTTGTCAGGTACAACCATGTGATCAATGGATGTATGTCTGCTACTGTAACTGACAAATGAATTTAAGGTTCTTGATTCAGTAACACCTATGCACAATATGAAATTAGATCAGTTATAAATGGTTAGAATACAGCCCTGTACATATGCTATGCACGCGTGTATTCAAGTTTCAGGAAAATCTGATGTTCATTAATACATAGATGTACTGAATGGAGGTACTTATGGATTAACCAAGTTCAAGACTATCAGTATGAAATTTGTTAATACAGCCCTGTACTCAACCCCTGTTCAAGAACCAAAATCAAGAAAACAGATTCTGTTATCAAACCCAAATCTGTTTTAATTGATCCCAACGACTATAACTTGTTTCCTATATATAGAGGGATCAAAGGAACACTTTTAACACATCAGAAATTTTACAAAATCAATTTGAGAGATCAATTGTGAAAATCATTCGTCTTCTTGTTTGAGCTTCATTGTGAGAAAAAAAGTGTTTCAATTCTCATAAGAACTTCAACTTGTATATCTGACTATTGAGAGTTTAGGAATCAATCTTTTCGTTCTATTTGATTGTAAAGAGAGAGGGAGTCTCTCTGTATGATTAGGGTGAGGTATCCCTAAGGAATAACATTGAGGCTCTTCACACTCGAGGTGAATGAGTGCTCTGTGGTGTAAAGGTTTTTCAAGCTACCTGGCTAAAGCTTGTTGTGTTAGTGTGTGAAAACCCACAGGTGGAGTGGGGACTGGATGTAGGTCACAGTGGTAGTGACTGAACCAGGATAAATATCGTTGTGTGGTATCTCTAACTCAAACTCTTTAATTTCTGTCTTGCGCATATAACTGTGATCTTGATGTTCTAAGTTTTCAATTGATATTAGTTCTTAATCTGTTTAATTTGAATTAAAACCAGAGTATTACTGCAATCAATCTTAAGTTATTAATTGTTCAAAACTGAGTTGATTAAAACTGTTCTTGATAACTTAAACTGAAACTGAAATATTGTAACTTCAGTTATTGACTGACTAAGGCCTCTATCTAATACATGTACGACCATGAACTGATTTATCTTTATGAACTGATTTACCTCGTCACCTTCTATTCGAGATTTCATAAAAAGCCCTTCACTGTTTTTGTAAAAGGTCCTGAGGCAACTCTGATTTGAAAAATAAAGTTTTTGAAAACGAAGAATTTTTGAAAACTCAATTCACCCCAACAACCGTACATCCACACTTGTTTCTTCAATTCCCCAATCAATTTGTGTTGTCGTTTGATAGCTTCTCTTGCAGCTTCATTCATACCTTCATCCAACCACTTAAAGTAGCCACAGCTCCAAGACTCCATCCAAAACCACCAAGAGTGTAAACGTTGCAGGCATCTTCAAAGGGAGAAAACAACCCATCAAACACATCTTAAAGAACAAACCTTTACCTTGTAATCAGGACATCTTCTAAAGCACCTACCCGGATTTTGTGTTGTCCATGATGTGAAGATCCTGATCTTACCACCACAACCGCAGATCCTCCTACCATGTGTGCTACTGAAACTAATATCAGTTGCTTCGGACTCCATTGAAGCCGTTGGTTTGAGCTGTTACGTTTGAGGCATGTTTACGGGAATGAGGAAGAAGAGGTAGTTGTTTGGAGTTAATGAGATAACGTGACAGCTAGGATCGTTACTAACGACGGATGAAAGGTGGGTAACGTTAGGGACGAAAATGGTAAGGCTGCACGTACAGGGATTGTTATCAAAAAAAATTTGGTATGGGGACTAAATTCAAAATCGATGACACGTACATAAACCAAATGTTTATTTTAACCAAAAAAAATATTACGAAGTCGTGGAGTTGCCCTTGAATACGAGACACGGGGTTGAGAGGGAGAAAGTCACGTGATCGACATGTGGTATTTGTAACGAGTCAATCTCAGCCATCAAATTGAATTAAGATGAATTGATAGGATTTTGTGTAATTATTAAGTTTGACATTTGGTGTTAACGGATCCTATATATATATATATATATATATATATATATGTATATGTATATATATATATATATATTGGTGATCTATATACAGGTATATTACTGAAAAAGCTATCTATATTGCCTCAAATAAATAAATAAAAAAGGTTTATCAGCCTTTCTTGAGCATATAATTGCTTTATTAGTTATAGCATATCGATTATAAATTATAGATTTATATTTTATTACAAGTTTTTTGGATGCGTTTTATCAGAGCCTTTTTGGAGCAATAATAGCTTTATTTTTAATCCCTAATTCCAGTCTCCCTCTCGGCGGCGCGTTTTGCCTCTCATCTTGGTGGCTGGCCGCTGCGTCTTTCCTCTTACGCACTTCATCACAGTTTCTGAGTTGCCATTGGTGAGATTTCTATTTGTATGCCTCTCTGTGATTTCCCAAATCTTATATATGGATGGCTGTTGTGTTCTGATTATGCAAAAGCCTGTGTTGATATGTAAATATTTAACACTTACTCACTTCTTTGCTCATTATTCATGCCCAGTGAGTGAATTCTGAGACCCAAACTGTGCCTTCCAATTCATTCCAAACATTGAAATGGCAAGCAGAAAGCTTGTTCGTGATTTGTTACTCCCCAACCGATCCCTTTTACTTCCATTCACTTCTCACCAGCGACACACATCGAGGTTGCGTTTGCTTGCACCAGAGCATAACTATTCAAGCGGCATTCGTAGTCTTAGTGTCTTCAACAAGTTCTCTGAGAAAATTAAAGGCGAAGTTGATAGGTATTGTATTGTAGATAATAATGTCTTGCTGACCGGTTGATTGTTTTCTAGGGTTTTCTTTGTCATGTTTGGTGCAATGTGGTGTTTGTTGCAGAAACCCAGAATTCAAGCAATCTGTCAAGGAGTTAAGGGAAAAAGCAGATGAGCTGAAAGGGGTCAAAGAAGAGCTCAAAGAAAAGTAAGTATTATTGTATTGTGGTAACCATGATTGATTGGTGTAACATTAAACATTAAACCTGTGGCTTAGACATACCCTTGTATGTCAAGGCTGGCTTGATTGATACTTCAATGGACGGATTGAGATGGTGAAATGCCGATATGCAGAACAAAGCAGAAAACCGAGAAGCTGTACAAACAGGTGGATGAAGTCTTGACAGAAGCTGAAGCTGCTGCTAAGAAGGTATAACCAATGCCCATCTTCAACTTCTGCTCTCTGGATTTGTGATGAAAATGAGTTTTTAGAAAGACACTGTTGTCTTGTGTGAAAAATGTTAGATAAACAACTCTTGGGTATACAACAAAGGACAAATAGTGTGCTTACTGTAAAGCCATTGGATAACATGTGTGTTTGTGTGTAAAAGCCTTGTGTGATGTACTGATCTATATGCTCTTTTTTTTTTGTCTTTTTGGTTAGGTAAAGAGTTGTATAAGTAGGATTGCTTTATTTTCATATTATTCCCTTGTTTATTTGTGCAGCAAAAGCTTTTGATGTTGTAGGGAACTTGGGAACCCCCTATCTATTCTGAATAAGCTAACATGTTTCCTGGAATCCGACTAGTAATTATACTTTTTGCAGGTTTCTTACAATGTAAAAGAGAAGATTTCAGCTGCAACCGAGGAGGTTTGTTCATGATTTACAAATCTTACAAATCCACCAGTAAATGTGATTGACAATCAATGGCTTATTGATTTTGCTTATGTGTAAATTAGGTGAAAGAAACTTTGGGGATTGGAAAGCAGGATTCTTCGGGATCAACTGATTCTTCAACAAAACAGGGTGCTGGTGTAAAGCAAGAAAGTAATACATCACCTGAGGAAGAGCAAAACCAGCAATCTGGGACTAGTAATACTTCAGATTCATTGTTTGGCAAATTTAAGTCAACCATTTCATCTCCAAATGTTTCTGCCGCCTTCCAAAAACTAAAGGAAGCAAAGTTAGCCAATGTAGCCAAGAAAGGTTATGACATTGTAAAGGAGGAGTTAAGTAGTAACCCAACTAGGAGAAGGCGTGTTTCTTTCACACCAAGTGGTGAAACAAGTACAAGAACAGATCTTGCTGTTGTGCCTTCAAAACAATCTTGGTGGAGTAAGAAGTTTGATGAGTTCAAGGAGAAGGTGATTTAGTTAGAGTTCTTTTGTAATTGGTTGTCTTTGATAGCTCTCCATTATGATATCTTCTCTACATTTTCTTTTAGGTGAAAGGCCATCCAGCATCCAAGCGATTTGCCAAGTATAGTGAACCAGTGAAGACAAAGGGCCAGGAGGTATGTTCTACTCTTGGATTCTTTCTTCTCCCAAATTAATTTTTTTGACCTGTCACTTTATTCTACAGCTTGGCTTACTTGCATTCATAAATGTTAGTGTGCTGTGAAATAATGCCTTGATCTTGGATTGAAAACATATGTTCCACTTTTAACTTCCAAATCAACTTTTATATGTTTGGTATTTTACATGTGTAATGAATTTGACAGATAGTAGAAGACTTGCGGGAAAGAATTGAGACCAGTGACAACCCGGTTATTCACAAAATACAGGAGTATGTTTATGAGTTTCTCTTTGCACTCCTTCTTGTTCTTAGAATTATTGGTTATTTGTAAATTAGTCCATCTTTTGATCTAAAAGTCGTGCTAAGGGTTCACACCCATGTGCACATTTTGAATGTCAAGAAATTTGTATCAAGAAGCTAACAATGAATAGGATTAAATTTTAACTAATGAATAGGATAGAATAAGCTGGCAAGATAAGCTTATCCTATCCTATCTTCCTTTTCTTGTCCACCAAACGGACCCCTATAGTCTAACTAGTAGCAATCTATTATGCAAATTTAATTGCTAATTTGCACACTCCTTTTACAGTATCAATGACAGTATGTTTCAAGAGACAGATGCGGCAATTTCATACAAGGAAATACGTCAACGGGATCCGTATGCTCTCATGCCTTTTGTTTTATCTCTTAGTCTTACATTGTATTCTTATTCTTATTATCATCATCATCTTCATTATTTTAATTATTCTATTTGTTAACATCATTTTTCTTTGATTTTGATAACGTGAGGCAGTGATTTTTCATTGCCGGAATTTGTGGGGGAAGTGCAGGAGGCAATAAAACCGGTTCTTAATGCTTACATCAAGGTTAGTGCTAAGCTTGAGCAGAATGCTGGAAATGTCCACTCTTTTATGTGCATTTGTATCATGGTTCCTTTTTGAACAAGCTATAAATCTTTGGACAAAACTTAGGTTCAATGCCTTACCTATTTGCTATTCTGTTCTAACAAGTGACACATGTATCACTTTCCCTTAGCTCGCTATCTTTCTTTTAAAACAAATCTTCAATATCTTCACCACTGGTAACTGAAATGAATATTCGTTGTCCTAAGCCAAGTGTCTCTACCTCCCAAATAAGAGAGGGACAACTGTTTGAAGATGATAATTTGCAGTATTGGACATAAGGTGGGAGCAACAAACTTTGGTATTGGAGTTTAGGATCTAGTTCATAGATGTAGATAATTGCTAATTGGGCAATATATGTATATATTTTTTAAGTATTATTACGGAGTGGCTCACTTGGTGACATGATTCTTCAAGATGGGAGCACTTTTTTTTTAGTAGTCATTTTGAAAAGAATAAACAATTGTTAGCTAATGAAGGGGAAGAAGTTGCCTAATGATGAGTTGTAAAAGAATGTTATTGTTAGCTTTGTCTCTTGTTAAATGCAAAATTCTGATAGCAAGGGATAAAGCACCAAGCCTAAGTTTTTTGTCCTAAATCTATTTGTAGTCTAGGCGGGTGCATTTATGATTTCTGATCAGTTTTAATTACGTATGTTATTGAACAGGGAGATGTCGAAACACTAAAAAAGTACTGTAGCCCTGAGCTGATTGAACGTTGTAAAGCAGAGCACAGAGCTTACCAAAGTCATGGCATATTCTTTGATAACAAGGTGAGATTGCAAATTTCTTGAATATTTCTTTTCTTACTGCTTTCAGTCAAATCACATTTTGTTTTGAATGAGGTTGATAGTACCATATCACATATTGAGCATGTTAAAGTGTTAGCCTTTCATATCATATTTACTTTTTGCAGTAGATTTGATAGGGTTAAGTAAAGAGAATTCCTATGATGAAATAACCTTAATGTCTTCGCTTAAACCAGGATTAAGTCCTGGTCAACTAAATAAATATAAATAGGTAAATGGCTTCCACGTGCAGGAGATATAATATAATATGAGTAACCAATAGCTGTAGCACAAATATTTTCTAGATGACTTTCCCCTGCCGAGCCTTTGGTGAGCTTCTTATTGGTCTTGTATGAGCTCAATGAAAAGCAGCACTGGTCCAAGTACCTTACAGTTTAGTGTAAAAAAGTGGTCCATCTTGTTTTAACAGTGAATTTTATCTCATACTTTTACAAGTTGGAGTTATTTTCCAACCATTCTCTCCTTTATCTCTTGTGAATTAATTAGTAGCCATGCAAATGAAGTATGATAGTCTGATTTTCTGAGGTCAGGTTACTCAGAAATGATTCAATTCTTTGTTCGAGACTACCTGTCAATGATTATTTAGAATTCATCTAAGTTAAGCCTGTCCCTACCTCCTCTTGTGAACTTATAATTTGAATACACATTTACAAATTCAAATGAAGATTGTAATTATGTATTTTAGAGTTTGTGTGGTTCCGTGCACAATTGTTTCTAGGGTCAAGGCTTGATTAAGGTACTTGTTCCTATCAAGGTGTGTAGTTTTTTCAAATGAAGATTGTAATTATGTATTTTAGAGTTTGTGTGGTTCCGTGCACAATTGTTTCTAGGGTCAAGGCTTGATTAAGGTACTTGTTCCTATCAAGGTGTGTAGTTTTATTTTAATATTTAACTCTCAAATCAGATCTTGCATATATCTGAGGTGGAAGTAAGAGAGACCAAGTTGATGGGATCATCTCCGGTAATTGTTGTAATGGTATGTATACTTCCAGAAGTTCATATCTAATTTACGAGATTTATGCTTATGTAGTAGAAAGAAAGTTTATCCTGATGGTTCTGTTCAATAATTTTTCAGTTTCAAACACAACAAATCCATTGCGTACGTGATAGAAATGGATCAATTACAGAAGGAGGCAAGGTGAATATGTTAACCGTTTATGTCTCATTATCTACCATGTGGAAATGTTTTTTTTTTTTTAATGTTCTTCAACACTTTCAAAATCAGATTCGGTTATACTTGATATATTTTTGATGTCCCAATTGAGACAACAGTCCTTCTTAATGGTGTAAAAATTTCAAATGCCATGACTGGAAATAAGCATATTCATACTTTAATTATATCACATTGCAATTTGTCTTCTTTTCTCTTCTGATAATCTTGATGTTATTGTAGTCCATTCAATTTTCTGTTGGGGTATGGAGGGTCTGTTGTTAGCTCTAGTCTCACCCATCTAATAGAAATTACAAAAGGCATGGATCAAATTACAGGAGCAAGGTTGTACCTACTTTTTATATTGGTTTCATAGTTGCACTATATATAAAATGGTTTGTTCTGCAAAAAAGAAAGAAAAAAAAAATGCGTACAAAGTGTCCCTTCCCCCTTTGGCCCTCATCACTTAGGTTTGCCTGTTCTCGTATTTAGGGCTTTGACTTGGATTTTTGTTCATGGTTTTTATTGATCATGCTGGTTGTGTTGTCATTTTAGAAGCAAACTTATTTCATAGTCCTGTGTTGTATATACTAATACTAATTTATGGACAGCATAATCTAGGAAATGTATGTAATACCATTTTCATTTTTCATGAAGTGAATGCAATCTTGCTTGTCAGATATTTAACTATGATTTATTTTACTAGGACACAATCCACACTGTATTTTATTTTTGGGCTTTACAACAAATGGACCATGAAGATCGTGGAGAAGATGCTATTTATATAATGTGGAGACTGAGAGAGATGCAACAACAAGGCATCCGTGCCCTCATCTAGTTTTTCACATTCTTCCTTTTTAGGATTTTGTATAATTGAGCCTTTATATTCTATACTAGTATTATGGAGTTCATTTCTTTGGGTCACAGTTTGGCTCATCTGCCGGTAACACATCCTTTATTTTTTGAATTTAACTATAATGTACTGTTAGTATAATTTTTTTTATACTAATAATATTGAAAAATAATGTGCACCTTTGAGTTCATTGATGTATGCGAATTCTCCGGTAATCACTACATTTTTCTCTATTCCAAAGCAAGAAGTGGCAAGTTGTGATTATAGCAAGGACAGGTCATTTATTTATTTGTAATAAATATTATTTTCCTGCATATCCCTCATATATCCTTGAACATATCTCTGCCTTTAAGCTTGCAATTCTGGATTACGATAATATTCTGCGTACATGGTGGTGTATACTTGCAAATTTATACGCTACTATAGATTCTCACAGTTCATAATATATATGGAAAAGTAGATTTATCATTTACGTATTGGCACTGCTACCTAGTTCTGACAAAAATAAAAAACCAAGATTATGCATAAGCTATGATTTATATTTACTGCAAGGCTGTAAGTCAATAAGCCATATACAAATATCTCAAGTAAAAAAGGCTAAGATTCTATTTACATTGATGTTAATGTCAGCTTAATAATTAAGCTAGTTCATTGCTGCTTGTAGAATTTAGCAGCCTTTACATACTAGTTGTGCTCCCATTTTGTCAAAATATTCAGCGTAAAGCGTAAGAACTAAGTCACAGCATCAAATATAAATATTACCACATCCACGTTTTAAAGGACCCAAGTTCCCATTCCAACTTGAGCTTAACCACCAAATTAATCATCTACGCTCTCTAGTTTCAATCCCTCCTCTTTCTCTTCCATGTCCTGCACAAGGCTTCGTCATGCCAGAAAGGCATGGAAGAGCATCACTTCTAAACTTGGCAAGCTTCATAAGACTCATAGGTCTAAAGCCATGAAAAGAGCCAAAAAAGCATCTAAACACCCCACTACAAAGACTACAAGGGCCCCTAAGGTCCTTGCAACTACTAGGCGTACTTCAAGACACAAAAGGTTAGCCAATATTAGAAGTGCTATTTTTGGCTTCTATAAAAAGCCAGCACCTATCTATATTGATAAGCTCTTTAAAGAGCCTTCATATGACTTGGCGGATCATTTGAAGCCACAAATAGCACACAATCCATGTGTTGAAAACACTACAAAGCTCCCTTATAAAGTGGAAGAAGAAGTGGGTGGAACAACAAGCAAGGGAGGTGGACTTGATGACATGCCATGCAACTCAGATGATAGGTGGGAGTCACTTGCATTAGCCTCGCCTCTAATGCATGGAATAGATGAACGTGCAGAAGAATTCATTGCCAGGTTCAGAAGAGAGTTGGCAGCACAAGAGAAGTTAGCAAGAAATTTGTAGTACATGTTCTAGCTAGAATTGGTGTCTCATCTTATGATTTGTGTTATAAATCCTTCTTGTCGCAAAAACCAGGTCTCAATCAAGTTATTATGAGTTAAGTTTATAAATATGTTTAGAAAGAAATCAAGAACCAGGGATCTGTAGGGAATTTCATTGATAACTTGTCATTTCTATCTTTTGAAACAACCCGATGAATTTCGTAGTTCTTTTGGAGAGAGTCCAATGACAATAAATAGGAACGAGCCAATTTTATAGTATGATGGCTAACGACCATTTTTTTTCTAGGATCAATTCATCCAACGATAAACCTAATCTAAATTATTGGTCCGTGACATAATCGCCAAACGAACAAAATGTTAAATTGAGCTATACTCTCTATTGATTTTTATTTTTTTTTTGGTTTAATGAACATTTTAGTCCATACAAAGTTCGTTCATTTTGGTTTTCGTCCCTATAAAATTTTTTGTTAGGTTTTGGTCCTTGTAAAACTAAAAACTTTGTAAAACGTCCTTGCCGTTAGATGTTGCTGTTAACTGCTGACGAGTCTAACAGACTGCTACGTCAGCGTAGGCACATCAATGCCACATGGGTATTTATTAATTTTTTAATCCACATGTAAAAAAATTTAAAACATAAAAATATTTTTAAAAATATCTTTATTTTTAAAAATATTTATTTTTTTATGATAACTTTTTTTAATTATAATCATTTTGAATTTAATATTTTATTCTTATTCTTTTCTTTATAATCATTAAAAACGTTCCTTTCATCATAAAACATTTCTATAGCAGTTGTTCATTCTCTCTGTCCCTATGTCCCTGCCATGATATATTTTTAGTTTCCAGTAGGTTCCTATAATGGTAAAGTATCAATATCAGCAACCTAGCACCCAATTTTTTTTAAAAAAAAATAGCAGCAAACGAAGAACACGACCCACGCGACGAAACTGACCCAAACGAACACGACCCACCGCGCACATCACTCTCTTCAGCCACCACTCTCTTCAGCAAACGACGAACATGACCTCACCCACCGCGCACACCAGTGATGGATTTCGTGGGTTTACAAAATGGCTTCGGACTGTTGGGAAAAAGAATGCTTCATACGGTTGGGAAGAAGAAGGGTTCATACTTCACAGATTGGGAGTTAAAGTATGCGTATCGGGTATGGGCTGGGAATTCGAACTGAACCCTAATATGGTTTTACACTTTCACTTATAAAATTAAAATAGCATCATATTATTTTTATTTATAAAAAGAAATGACAACTAATAATATTACATTATTTAAAATAATTATAAAAAATTAAATTTTCTTTTAAAAAATTTACATGTGGTGCTGACGTGGTTATGTTGACATGGCAGTATGTTAACCACGTCAACAGTTAATAGCAACATCTGACGACAGGGTCATTTTATAAAGTTTTTTATTTTAAAAGGATCAAAACTCAACAAAAAATTTTACAGGGACGAAAACCAAAATCAGCGAACTTTGCAGGGATTAAAAAGTTCATTAAACCCCTTTTTTTTTATAAACAAAACGTATATTGAAAAGAGTACAAGGGGTACTCTAACTCATATAGATAGAGTAATCCAAGAGCAAAAGGCTAAATGTAACTAAAATACTGGCTAAAGCGAGTCAGTATGTTTATTACAAAAGCCTACACCCAGAGAAACACCAGCAAGTAACATATGGTTCTATGCAACTGTCAATAACACTACCCAAACCAAACACCCTGCTATGTAACAAAATAAATAAACCAGCCAAATAAAACAGAACCTAATCAAACATGCTCCACAACAAGGACCTATATGTAGAAAAGGCATGCTGCTACATGCTTTTTAGCTCCTGTACAAAACCATAAAACAAAAGCATCCGGCCCTCAAAGAATAAGTGATACCCGATGCAGCAACACAGTGAGCAACCTAACCAAATCAGCACTCATCTCTCATCTTTTAACCTTCCAACTTTGACACCATAAAAAACAGAACAGGACAGGCCCCTCTAAATAAAAGAGTGTCAGCCTGTTGAAAGTTATGTTCTGCCAAAGGACAGAACGCATACTCCTAGATTGATGCACCCGTCAGTAAAAGAGAAACTTCCTTTCTTGACCAAACCATTACCCCACGACCAAACTCGGACTTTGATTAACTCGGTTACCTTTTCGAAGTCCAAGGTAGCTTGGTTAAAAATCATGTCATTCCTGTGAAGCCAAAGAGACCATATAATTGCAAACCAAATCATTCTCCACACTTTGTTTGAACTTCTACCTACAATTAGGCCACTATGTTGCAAAAGAGAACCTTCAATGCTTCCAGACAAGGCTGTCTCTAGTCCAAACCAGTTGTATATGTTCATCCATACATAGTAGGCAAACTTGCAAGACAAAAACAGGTGATTACACGTTTCAACATAAGAATTACAGGAACAGCACATTGCCGGCCCATCATTGAAGACTATTCCTCTTTTTTGCAGGTTGTCAGCTGTTGGAATTCTGTCTTCAATTGCTCTCCAGCAGAATGCCCTGACTTTCAAAGGAACACAGCTCTCCCATAATAGCTTGTATTTATTGTTGCTTGTCCCTTCTTCCCCCACAGCAGTAATGGCCTGATATGCTGATTTTACAGCATAGGAGGCCTCACGGTTACCCAACTAGCCCCAACAATCATCCACATTTTGCATAATGTTGGTGCTGCTCAAAGTATTCAGAAGGTTGGCAAGTAGATCTTCTTCCCAGATAAAAAGGTTTCTCCTTCAAGTGAATTTCCATGTCCAAGAATTACCCTCCACCCACCCATTTGTGCTACTGTCGCGTCCTTCGTTGTGGAAATATTGAAGAGCCTGCAGAACCTGTTTGCAAAAGTTTCATGTCCTAACCAAGGGTCACCCCAAAAAGAAGTACTATTCCCACTACCCAAACATTTTGTAATGCCAAGAGACAACCGATCCTGCTTTACTGAGTCTACCCCGTCAAGTTTACCTAGATCTTTCCACCACAAAGAACCCTCTCCCCCCTCAATAGTTTTTTTACTCCAAGGAACCCTTAACGGTTTGGATCACCATATTTAACTCTAAGAATGCTAGACCAAATTGACTCTTTTTCTGTAAAAAAATGCCACCTCCATTTTCCTAGTAAAGCCAAATTGAAAGCATTCAAGTCCCTTATCCCAAGACCCCCCCTCTTCCCTAGGATGTGTTAGTAGAAGAATTTCAAACTCTTGACAGAAATAATTCCGACAGGCTGACGAAAGAACTAAGGAGAGGATTGTCAAAGATATGGAAAAGAAAATATCGACATAAAGGAGAAAGTCGAATTCAGAAGAATTGACAAGTGTGAAATTGACAAGAAGTTCTTCGGTCGACATGTCAGATAAACAAGGCCGTCGGAAAAACTTAGGGCGCGTCTGTCAGGGGTGAAATTTCTGATTATTGACGGATGCATTTGACTGGCTGACGAAGGAACCAGAATAATGACTAATATTTTCTAAGTATTATACTTAGTTGACAAGAAAATACCGGCCGACAGAAAAGATAAATTGACAACCCAGCTTTTTGACAAAGTGTTAAGAAGAGTTGTCAAACGTACAGAAGTGTGAAAACGGTTAAGTCCTCAAGGCTGACAAGGCATCAGCAAGATAAACCGTCAAGCAGCCAGACCGTCGAAGACAATCAAGTTGACGCGGAGCGGTTCAAGAAATTGAGCAGTTGTCAAAGTTGTTTGACAAGCAGTTTAAGTATAAAACTTAAGAGAACTGCCAAAGACATGTGGCAGTCTTTTAGGTAGGGAGTTATTTCTAGGTAGTTATTTTATTTGCCTATAAATACTAGTAATCACAATATAATGGGGGAGGTTACTTGATACACATCCTACATATTTCGATCACACAACAGATTGACGGATTACATTCAAGTATTTCCTCCACCCTTCTCATTTTCAATTCAATTCAATATTATAACCCAGTACAATATTGGTTTTATCCTTCAAAGTTCTTTACTCTTTCTCCATTATTCCTTAATATTTCGTTCATGTTCCTATTTTCATTTACCTTTCATGAATGGTATTACTTAGGTCCTATTTTTACTTATCTTTACTTTCAAATTTCAGTTTCCTTTTCATTGTAAACTCAGTACGATTAGGAAGTTATTTTCTATTAAATAAATGTCCTTTTAAACTTCAAACTTACATTTTTAGACTTAAGCAGTTTTATTTTCAACTTTCTCCATTGGCAAAACCCTGTACATCTCTTTCAAACTTACACATTTGTTTTAACACGAAGTCTTTGCCAGTAATTCCTAATTTGGCTAATTGTCAAATTTGTACTTGGCAGACAATATATATACACACATCCTGACGAGATTACCGCATAACTCGTTCGCCCCACATTCGTCTGATCTTTAATTATTTGTAACAAAGGGATTTTTGGACACCAACCAAAAACCAACGTTAACAAATTAGCACGCCTGGTGGGACGAGTTTAGAGTAACTCCTACAGTGTCACGAATTTGATATTTATTTGTATGTGTCTACGAAGTGGAAAGGTGGTTCAAACATCATCTATTTCCCAAAATTCTGTGAATATGAGTAGTGCAAGTGATGCAGGCGTAGTAGGCACTAACGCCACTGCTTCAACGGTGGATGCTATTGCACCAATTGACAATATTCCTGCAACTAGGGCTAACGCTACTAATGCAGGGAATAATAACATTAATGGTTTAGGTGCGAGAAGAGGCATTTCTTATGCCCAAGTTGTCAATAGATCTAATGAAGTTGGCCAAGGGACACTCCCGTCACCAACTTCCCCGATATTACAACAAATAAATCCACCAACTACCGGATTGTCTCCACGAAGTGTTGTGAATTCAAACCCAATAAGGATAACGCAACCTCTGTCACAACCTTTGTATGGTATGCCTAATGGTTCGACTGCTGTCAATCCAAATACCCCATTTGCATACATATCATATCCAAATGGAATGACGATGGCTGCTCATGCCTCTGGACAGGCAGGACCATTGACTGGGGGGCAAATTCTCAGTCATGCGAATGGGATAACAGGGTCAATGGTAGTAACCCATTCTCGACAAGAGCAACCAGTAGTAAGACCGCATGTATCCCCACTAAGACAACCCCCGCAAAATATTGTTGGTCTGTCAGAGGCTACATTAGCCAATGTCCGACAACAAATTGACTCTAATAACCATGACATGGTGAATACATTTACTCAACAAATGAGTACAGTGATTACGCCATTAATGGAAAACATGAATAATGCATGCTTGGCATTGGCAAATGAGATGCGTAGGTTAAATAGAGCCTTGGGCGTGGTAGCCCCAGATGATAATCAAAATACTAATGGAAATCTCAATAGAAATGGCAATAGGTATAACCAACCACAAGTTATACAACTTGACGGATCTGAACAAGATGACGAGCGGCAACAGCCCCATCGTCGGATTCCTTTGAGACGTGGAAATGTACATATTCTACGACCAGAAGAAGACGAAGATTTGGTCATAAACCAGGGTGCTTTTGGAGCGTTTCGTCAAAACGTTCTAAATCAAAACGTCAATCAAGTCGTCGAGCAAGCATTGAATAGGTTTGGTTTTAACATAGGTTATGCCAATCAACCATTTTTTGCATCGGCATTTCCTGATTGGGTCCAACAGGAAGAAATGCCTCGAGGATACAAAATACCCAAATTATCAAAATTTTCAGGAGAAAGTGGAGAGTCGACAGTCGAGCACATTGCCCGATATACAATCGAGTTGGGAGACTTGGCTTTAGAGGAGGGATTAAAAATGAAGTTCTTTCTGAGTTCACTGACTAAGATTGCTTTTTCTTGGTTTTCAACTCTAAGGCCTAATTCCATACATTCCTGGAATCAGTTAGAGAGGAGTTTTCACGATCAATTCTTCAGGGGTGACCTAAAGATAGGATTGACAGACTTATTTGGCATTAAGAGGATGAATAACGAGTCTGTCGATGACTACCTTTCCCGATTCCGTCAAATGAGGAGTCGTTGCTTCACCCCTATCCCAGAGGCAGAAATAGTAAAGATTGCTGCCGGAGGTCTAGATTATCATATTAGAAAGAAGTTGGTCAACCAACATCTGATTGATCTTGCCCAGTTGGGAGATAAAGTCCGTCAAATTGAACAATTGAAAGCTGAAAAGGTTTTCAAGCAGAAGAAATTCTTCAAAAGAGAAAAGATTAACTTTGTCGGATGTAATGAATCCGACGAGGAGGGTAACGATTCTGAGGAATATGAGGTAGCTTACGTTGAATAAAAAAATGGTCCACCTTATATATGCCAAGCTTTGAAGCCTGCGAGGGCCAAAGAAAGGATCCCTTTCATTAGTAAGAAGGTGTATACATTTGATGTGACCAAGGCCGATCAAATATTTGACATATTACTTAAAGATAAGCAGTTAAAATTGTCAGATGATCATAGGCTTTTGAAAGCCCATGAGATTAAAGATCGGAAGTACTGCAAATATCATAACATTTTTGGTCATGTAACTAATGATTGTATGCATTTCAGGGACATTATTCAGAAAGGTTTGGCAGAAGGAAGACTAAAATTTTCAGACAAGAAACCAGACATGAAGGTTGACACAGAACCCTTTGGTCCTGAAGTTAATAAGGAAGATTGCCGAGTCCCTATGGGAATAGGCATGGTCAATATCAGAGCTGGGCAAAATATCCAGATGGATCTGGCGGATCCATTTGATATTTACCCAAAGTCAAGAGAACCGCTTGTCGATTTCATGACATGCAAGAAATCTGACGGCATACTTAAAGTTTGCCCAAGATGTGAAGCATTTTATGATGAAGTGACTGCCAAGAAAGTCAGGGGGCAAAAACCATCATCGTATCACCCACGTGACAGCACTGAGTCTCGTAATGGTGGTGACCAAGGCAGATTTTCACACTCGAGCAGTCATGCTGGATCTAACAGTATACACAGAAGTGTTGCATCCGTTGTTAACAGGCAGGCAAATAGCCGTCAACAACATATGTAACAGGCAAGACCTGGACATCACCACATTGGAGGTTGGCTTAAAGAGCCCATCAGAGGATCAGTGGAAAATAACTTTGTCAATGGCAGATTCAATTTCGTCAAGACCAGGAAAACCCCATCCAACGTAATAGTGGATCAATGGGTGAAGAATTCTGCCACGGCTCGTTACCCAGAGTTACAAAAGCAGACATGGGTTAGAAAAAACAAGTTCAGTGATCACGGCCCACCCTTTTGGAATGAGAATGACCGAAAGGGCCAGTTAGCTCAGAATGCCCAGATGACAGGGCCTGGTTTGTCAGGACCGTCAACTCAATTGGCCATCTCTAAGAGCCAAAAGAGGAGGCTGCAGAGGCTCCGACAGGCTCAAAAGAAGAAGCCTGCCAGGCAAGGAGGTATCACTATAAAAGAGATGCCTTCACGTGATACTGGTTGCTTGGTTGCAACAGCTGACAACAAAGCTGACAAGAAAGGAGATGCCAAAATGAAAAGCATAATAGTGACCCTTCCCATGGAAGTTGATGCGATGGGACCCATTAATGAAGCCAGGCAGAATAAGCCTACATCACAGGTTTTCACAGAAAAGAAGAAGGCTTCAGGCCAGGCATCACCACCAGTAAGATCCACTGGCAAATGGCCTGTCGGGCTGGCAGAGATGGAAAAGGTTGCAGGACTCGAGAAAGAGTTTGAGGTCAGAATAGGAAAACAACAGTTGACAACGTTCAGGTCTGAGTGTGATTTAACCAAAGAAGAATTGTCATTCGATGTTATCATCGAAGCACTGAATGATCCAAACGATGATATAAACATCAGCGGAGCCATGGACATGGATGGCCAGAATGAATATTGGACCGACATCATCGAGGCACTGGACAACTGTGGCACAGGGATTGCCCGACCTCTGTCAGATAGGTCAGGATCAGATGATGAGAGTGATTTGAAAAGAAATCACGGCAGAATGGTTGGAGGTGCATTTTTGGATGAGGATCCAGAGAATGAAGTCATACTGGAATCAGGGATGGAAATGAATATTGGGTTGATTTCATTCATTCCAGCAGAATATGAGGGGTATCTTGAGATCGATTTCTCTGACGACGATGATGATGTCGTCAACAATGGAAGGGACCAAGGCGATTGCTGGATGTATGTTTAGGAGAACTTGGTTACCGTATTCGACAATGTAGCTCAGCTGGAGAAGCCCACCGATGAGCAAAGAAACCATTTGAGGCCTTTACATGTAAAAGTCATAATAGATGGAAGACCTACCAACAGGGTTTTAATTGACGGGGGAGCTGCTTTGAACCTAATGCCAAGAGCAATGTTCAAAAAGCTAGGGAAGGATCAGTCGGATTTAATTCCGACAGATATGGTCGTCACTGACTTCAGTGGCAAAACTTCTCCGTCAGATGGCGTCGTTTTGTTAAACATACGGGTTGGCACCATCGAAAGGACGATATTGTTTGTAATAATTCCAGCCAAGTCAAGCTACAACATATTACTTGGAAGGGATTGGATTCACGCTATAGGAGCGGTTCCGTCAACAGTGCATCAAAAAGTGATCTTATGGAATGAGCAAGATCAGGTAGAAATCGTGGAGGCAGATGACAGTGCTTGCTATGCTCAGCAATCACATGTTGATTTCAAGGTATATTCGCCAAACGTCAGGCCTATAACTGCCAACGAAGGGGTCATTGACAAGGAGGCATTGGAAGCTAGCCTTCTCAGCCAATTCGGTGTTAAGGTAAAAGACGAGGCCGATAAGACTCGGCCAAATTCCGGCAATGAGTCTTGAAGCCCACCTGAAAAGATTGTCGGTCTATCTGGTCGACAGAGAAGTACACACTGCAGAAAGTGTGTTGGCGGATTGTATCATTGACGACGGCCCTTTGGGTTTTGAGGAAGGAGCCGAAGTCAAGCAAAACGTGGAAGTAGAGGATCCTCTGGAAGAAATAAATTTAGGGATGAAAGAAAAGAAAATGCCCATTTTTGTCAGCGCTTTTCTGCCAGAGGATTACAAACAAAAACTTGTCAGATTAATTGCAAGGTATAAAGATTGCTTTGCATGGGACTACGATGAAATTCCTGGTTTAAGCAGAGATCTTGTCGAACACCGGCTGCCACTTAGGGAGGATTGCAAGCCTGTTAAGCAGGCAAGTAGAAGGTTTTCTCCAGAGGTAGTGTATAGAATCAAAGAGGAAGTGCAAAGGCTACTTAAAGCAAAGTTCATTCGAACAACCAGGTATGTCGATTGGCTTTCTAATGTAGTTCCTGTCATTAAAAAGAATGGCAAAATGAGGGTATGCATAGACTTTAGAAATTTAAATATGGCTACCCCCAAAGATGAGTATCCGATGCCAATAGCCGACATGCTTGTCGACTCAGCATCATGAAATGAAATTTTAAGTTGTATGGATGGCCATGCAGGTTATAATCAAATCTTTATAGCCGAAGAAGATGTGCCAAAGACTGCCTTCAAGTGTCCAGGAGCGATTGGGACATATGAATGGATTGTCATGCCTTTCGGTTTAAAGAATGCAGGGGCCACCTATCAACAAGCAATGAATGCGATTTTCCATGATATGATTGGAAAATTCATAGAAGTATATATTGATGACGTGGTTGTCAAGTCCAAAACCAAAGATGACCACTTGGAGCACCTAAAGCAAGGGTTTGAAAGGATGAGAAGGCATAATCTCAAAATGAACCCAGAGAAGTGTAGCTTCGGAGTGTCGGCTGCCAAATTCCTAGGATTCCTAGTCCACAAAAAAGGAATTGAGGTAAACAAAAATAAAGCCAAAGCGGTCATAGAAGCCTCGACACCGACAGATAAAAAGGAACTACAATCCTTCCTAGGAAAGGTTAACTTTCTAAGAAGGTTCATATCAAATCTGTCGGGAAGAACAAGAATATTTGCACCGCTGGTCAAGTTAAAATCAGAGTAAAGTTTCATATGGGAGCCTTGTCACCAAGAGGCTTTTGATCAGATCAAGCAATACCTAGTCAATCCACCGGTCATGATGCCCGCAGTGCCTCGGCGACCGTTGAAGTTGTACATATCAGCATCTGAAGACACTATAGGATGTCTATTGGCCCAGGATGATGATGATAATATTGAAAGGGCCGTATATTATCTAAGCAGGGTCGTCAATGATGCTGAAAGAAGATATAGTGCAATAGAGAAGTTATGTCTAGCATTATACTTTTCTTGTACAAAACTTAAATATTATATGATGCCATGTCATGTATTCGTTATTTCCAAAACGGATGTTATAAAGTATATGTTGTCAAAACCAGTCCTTAATGGACGTATTGGTAAATGGACCATTGCTTTGACAGAATATTCTTTACAATACGTACCATCTAAAGCCGTCAAAGGACAGGCAATGGCTGACTTTTTAGTAGACCATCCAGGATTAGACGTGCCAGAAATAGATGTTGTCAGTTTACAACCTTGAAAACTCTATTTTGACGGATCAAGGCATCAAGGAGGAAGTGGAGTAGGAATTTTAATAGTGACTCCACAAGGAACTCCTACTAAGTTCATGTTTGAACTTAAGTATCCATGTTCCAATAATGAAGCTCAATATGAAGCTTTGATTGTCGGATTAGAGATACTGATAGAAATAAAAGCACGAAATGTGCATATCTTTGGGGATTCTCAATTAGTTATCAAACAACTTACTCAAGAATACAAGTGTGTCAACTACAACTTGACAAAATACTGTATCATAGCTAGTAAGTTAATGAAAAAATTCGATGACGTAATTGTCAAATATATTCCCAGAAATTTGAATCAATAGGCTAATGAGTTGGCTCAAATAGCCTCAGGATACAAAATATCTCAAAAGGCTTTGTCAGGACTAATGGAAATCAGAGAATTATTGTATCCATTAGAAGAACGAGATATTTTGGTTAATGATGTAATTCTACCTAATGACTGGAGGTTGCCAATAATTGAATATTTGGAAAATCCAAGTCAGAATGTAGATAGGAAAATGAAATACAAAGCATTAAATTACACAATGCAAGGAGGACTGTTATATAGAAGATATGTTGACGGGACTCTACACAAGTGCCTGAGTGAGCAAGATGCTTATTTGGCTCTATCAGAAGTCCATGAGGGAATATGTGGAGCCCATCAGGCAGGAGACAAAATGAAATGGGTTCTTCGACGAAGTATGTATTATTGGCCAACTATGATTAAAGATTGCATTTCGTTTGCCAAGTCTTGTGAACAATGTCAGAAACATGGCCATATACAAAATGTACCGGCTAGCAAATTACATTCTATTGTCAAGCCTTGGCCATTCCGAGGATGGGCTTTGGATTTAATTGACCAAATACATCCTTATTCATCGAAAGGACATCAATTCATTTTAGTTGGAGTTGATTATTTTACCAAATAGGTAGAAGTTTACCTTAAAGCAGTCACCCAGCAAGACATAATTGATTTCATTGAAAATCACATCATTTGTCGGTTTGGCATACCCCAAACTCTGACAACAAATCAAGGGTCGGTATTCGTCGGCAAGAAAGTTGTGGAATACGCTGGTTCTAGGCATATAAAATGCTCACATCTACACCATATTATGCACAAGCCAATGGCCAAGTTGAGGCCATAAATAAGATCATTATTAGTCTTATTAAAAAGTATGTGGGTCAACAACCTAAGAGTTGGCATAGTACTCTTGATCAAATACTGTGGGCATATAGAAATTCACCCAGGCAGTTGACAGGAACTTCACCATACCGGCTAACTTATGGACACGATCCTGTGCTACCTGTCGAAATCAATCTTCAGTCTACTCGTATTCAAAGGCAAAATGATTTGCCTACCAACCAATATTGGAATGCAATGTTGGACGAATTGGATGAGTTAAGTGATGAAAGATTGATTGCATTAGAAAATTTGATTCGACAAAAAGAAAGAATTGCAAAGTTCTATGATAGTCGAGTTAAGTTCAAATCATTTAAGGTAGATGATCTGGTGTGGAAAGTCATATTGCCCATGGATAAAAGTTGTCGAGAATATGGTAAATGGTCGCCTAAATGGGAAGGACCATTTAGAATTGATAAAGTATTTTCTGGAAATGCTTATGCACTTGTCAATGTTGATACTGTCTTGAAAATTAAGTCAATTAATGGCAAGTATTTGAAGGAATATAAACCGACAATGTTGGAAGTAAAAATTGACAACAACTGAAAAGAAATAAGAATATTCACTAATTTGGCAATACAATAAAATATTGTCAAAAGCACAGGTTGTCAATCAAAGTTAATCTAATCCTATAGTATAAGGCTATGCGTCAACAGCGTTTTATCTTCCTCCCTTCGACAATGCAGAGGTATAACCTAATTTGTTGAAGCTTCATTCCCCATTTGATGAGGTTTCAGCTACTCCATATGTCGAGGATGCACAAAGAAGGAGATGAGCAGGAGCAGATCTCACCATCATTTAACCCAGAAGGTTGTAGTTGCTATGGTGCCATAGAGATGACACCAAAGGAAAACAACTACCTTCCAAGATGAAGATGATGGAACAAGGACAAGAGGCACTCGTTCTATATTGAGATCGGCTTCTTCCCAGATGTGCATCAAGGTCAGCTCTAGATGTTACGTTGGTTGCTGACCTCCACTGTATTTTTTACGTTGGTTACTGACCTCCACCAAGGATATGACCATTGAGATAGAAACTTTGGTTTGACATCTGAAAGTGGTAGGTTCAGGGAAGAAAGAAGAATAAATGAAAGCCTCTTTTTAGGAGAAAACATATTATGTGAAATACCCAACTATGAAGACGTTGATTTGTAGATCTCATTATTTATAGTTGGTCCAGAGAGACATTTAATGCGAGTTGGCTTACCAAAGTCTCGAAATTTATCATGGCATTTATGACGATTTGATAAGCATGAGTTACGAAGTTGGTTGGAAACATGCAGTCAAATCAAACAGTAAATAAACGTGCAAATAAGAAAAGAAACATTTTTATTGATCAATGATTGTCAGAGGTGACCAGATTAAAGTGTTACAAAGAAAAGAACTACAACTGTCAATTTTGGCCTAAGTTGAAATCAAAGGATAACTGATCCCATGCAAAAGAAAGGCCAGTCTTGTCAGCAGCACCAGCTTCATATTCAGGTTGTAACACACGGAGTTTGCCAACTACACTTTCAGCCTTCCGGTCAAGTTTGATAGATTCGTCGTCAATAGCTTTGACTTTGTCTCTGCTCTTTTCTAAAGCTTTGTCAAACTTGGCACATTTCCGATCGGTCAATTCAATCTCTGCCAACAGTTTCTTCCGATACTCCAGGAGACTTTCTTTAGTATGAATTCCAATAGAAATAAGGTCAAGTTCCTTTTGCTTGGAAGTTTCCAGGTCTCGGAAGCGAGCTAAGAGATCATCTTTAGTCTTTTCTTCCTCTTCATAAGAAGGAATGACATAAGTCATCCTTTCTAACTTTCCAGAGAGCCGCTCCCAGAATTTATGGATGGAGAGAAAATGCGCACAGCTCGACACGAGAAGATTGGAATGGAGAGGAGTGATCTCTTTAATGAGTCGTGACAATTCTTGTTGGATGCCAGCATTAGATAAAAGTGCATCAAAAGGATTGCCAAGAAGAGCCTGGAGATCATGCATAAGGTTAATGACTCGAGAATCACTGGAGTCATGTTGAGTTGATGAAGAGGTGGCAGAGAGGGTTGACTCTTTTCGGCTTACTTCCGACATCATATTAATCCAAGTATTTAAGTGGAGGGCCGGTTTAGGGTCAGGAGACTTCATGATGGGAGGTCTGACGGCAGGTGGAAAAGGAATAATAGGAGTTGTTTCAGCCAGCAGGACTTCTATGTCAATATCCTCATCCGAAATTTCAATCATGACGGCAGTCTCGTGATGTCGCGCGGGATGCACGTCGTGCGATTCCGGCAAGTGTACCGTATTGTCGCCAAGTAATAAAAAGATATCGATCCTGCACATATGACTCACAAAAGGAGGGTTGTTATATAAGTTAGTCAATTTAAAATCTACCCTACCTTCCTCTACATTCAGAGAGAGTTTGCCATTCCTTACATCTATTATTGCTCCAGCGGTGGCCAAGAATGGCCTTCCTAAAATGATGGGGAATTCAGAATTCCCTTTCATATCCAATACCAGGAAATCGGTAGGGATGAAAAATTTCCCTACCTTTACAGGAACATTCTCTAGTATGCCTAGAGGAGTTCTAGTTGAGCCATCCGCAAATTGTAAGGAGAATTTGAATGGACTCAACTCTTTGGTTTCCAACCTTTCCAAGATAGTGAGCGACATCAAGCTCGCACTAGCCCCTAAGTCACATAAGGCTTGGTCTATTTGTACCTTTTCAATTGAGCAAGCGATAGAGAAACTACATGGGTCTTTCAGTTTAGGAGGCATATTAGCTTCTATACCTACTTGCTTTCTCTTGACCAACCTTTGTGGGAAAGGTATTGGGGGTTGGTACGGTGGTGGAGGGACGTACTTTGGTTTTGGCTCTTCATCTACGCTCATGTCCTCCTCACATTCCACATCCTTTTCAACCACCCCAAGCTTATCATCCCTCAAGTATATGGCATTACAATGTTCATTAGGATTAGCTTCGGGTTGGCCCGGGAACGTACCCTTTGGTCTAGAGTATGTGCTGGCTTGTTAGGCAATCTGAGTTTCTAGAATCTTGTTGTGGATGGCTAAGTTATCTACCTTAGATGCTAGCTCTTTTATTGCCTCGTTTGCTGCCCTACCTTGTTGTCTAAACTCTTCATTTTGTTTTGTTTGAGTTTCAGCAAAACTTTCCAATAAAGTCTCGAGTTTAGACTTCTGTACCTGAGGATACCCCGGTGCGGGTTTCCTATTACCTTGGCCTTCTTGGAACTCGTGGTTCAGTGTGTTGCTGTAGTTCCCGTAGGAGAGGTAAGGGTTGTTCTTCCTTTGGTTGTAAGGATTTGGGGGAGCATAATTTGGCAACTTCGGGTTCGTGTCGTAGAAGTTGTGGCAAGAGTTCACTTGTTCCCCCGAATCCATGAGCAATACCACGTGGGCACTCCATTATGTCATGTCCCTGCATTCCACAAATCTCACAAACGATGTTAGTAGCACCTATTGAACTCACATTAGCCCTTTCGAGCTAATCAAAACGTTTATTCAGTGAGTCTATTTTAGACATGATAAGATCAGTGCTATTCATTTCAAACTTACCCCCCGAAATCTTTTTCGGGTTACCTCTTTCTGAACCCCATTGGTGGTAGTTGGTGGCCACATTTTCAATGATGTTGAATGCCTCAGTCAGAGGCCTATTCATAAAGGCTCAACCAGCTGCGGAATCAAGTGACACCTTCGAAGAGTAATCCAATCTGTTGTAGAAGGTGTGCACTACTAACCACCTTTCGAGTCCATGATGTGGGCAAGACTCCAGCAATCCCTTGTAGCGATCCCAAGCTTCGGATAAGCATTCTCCGTCCTTTTGGAAGAAGCCGGTGATCTGGGTTCGTATGTAGGCCATCTTGGATGGAGGGAAGAATTTCTCCAAGAACACCTGCTCCAGTTGGTACCAAGTCGACAAGGTGTTAGCGGGAACTTGTTTCAGCCAAGCTTTTGCTTTTCCAGTCAGAGATGAGGGGAATAACCTCAAGCGAATAGCATCAACCGGGGCACCATGAATTCTAACTGCATCGGTGAACTTCAGGAATGTCTCCACGTGATCAGTCGGTTCCTTCGAGGGCAGTCCTCCGAATTGATGTTGCCTAATCATGTTGATTAGCAAGGGCGGTATAGTGTAGTTCTCCGCCTCAATCTCTGGCCTAGCAATCCCAGTTCGCAAACCCCTAGCATTTGGGGCTGCGTAGTCCTTCAATGGTTTGGTATCCGGGAGATTCGCCATTAGTGGAATGGGAATCAACCTCTCTCTCTCTTTGTAGTGTCCTACGTCTATGGAAGGTCCTTTCGACTTCGGGATCGACCTCACTAAGGTTTCCAAGACTTAGGGATCTTTGCATAAAAACACAGAGAGATAGATACTCAAAAAGGAAATATATATATATATATATATATATAAATAATAACAAAAATCAAAAATTAAATAAAAAGAAAAGGCCCAGAAAAATCAATTTAAAAATTAAATTGAGATTTGAGAAAGCACAGTCCCCGGCAACGGCGCCAAAAACTTGATGTCGTGCGTTCGCACGTGCGATCTGGCAAGTGTACCGGATTGTCGCCAAGTAATAAAAAAGGTATCGATCCCACAGAGACCGTGATCTCAAATCGTAACTAATTGTTAAATGATAAAACTGGACTGTAAGGAAAGATTTTGAAAAGGTTTTGATATGTGAAATAAGAGATAACTCAAAATCAGAATCAAATAAACAGAAAGTAAATCTATTTATTGTTTTTCAGATTTAAATGGATTCCTAGGAATTTGGGTTACCAACAAGATCGTTTATGTTACTAAATTGATTAACCCTTGTTAATTATCGAAAATGCATTGAAGGGGAATTTATCCTCAAATAGTTTAAGCTCCCTCTCGGGTTACAAAAACCGTGCCCAATTAAACTAACCCCTACTCTCGTGGTAGTCGAATTTAGATTGGACCTTTTACGTTTTGTGACAATTCGTTGGCCCTCGAAAGACGGCTTCTAACTCTTGTGATTTCAGTCCTAAGTCTGATTCTATAGATCCGATATCTAAGTTCACTACTAGGTTCCTCCTTAGAATATCTACGACACGTAAATAAGCGCGTACCAGATTTACGAGTAATTAAAATACTAGAAATCAGATCTAAAGCAAATCGCAATTAACAAAGATAAAACATCAATTCATTGCCATAAACAAACCTTGGGCATAGCCCCAATCCCTAGAAATTAAACTACTACTCAAGCATTGTCATGGTGATGACAAGCTTGGTTAACAACAACATGAAAATAAAACTAAGAGAAGAGAGGAGGAAGAAGAAGAGAGACCCTAAGTTATAGCCTAAATGTCGCAGCCAAAAGTCTTCTCAAGTCCTCTGCCTGATGCCATATTTATAGATTTGTGAAGTTTGAATCCCAATCAAACACAAATCAGATCCAAATCAGTTGCTTCAGATCCAAGTAATGCGCGTCACGGCCATGACCAGTTCTGACTTTTGCCTTCTTTCTTTTCAGTTTTGCTCGATCATGGCCGTGATGGGCTCTGTTTGGCTCATTTTCTTCACTTTTAAAGCTCCATCTTCATGCCAACCTCCATCATGGTCAATCCTGAGCATTTTATCCTTAATTCCTGCAAAACAACACCACAAAATCGCCTTACCCGTTCCAAGGTAAAAATTAACAAAAAATAAAATAAAAAATGCATAAACTACATGAAAATGCATGCAAAATGATAAACAAGTATGAGGTGTAATCACACTCATCATCTCGACAGATGTGTCGACAATGGAAGTCGGAATGATTGAAGTAAGATGATGAGGGCTGGGGGGCATTTCTGGATGGGATTCAAGAGGTTGAGGATCATCCGTTAAGCCTCTGATGTCGACAATAGTGCTTCCTAAAGTCCTGTCAACCTGTACCTCTAAGTCAGATCGATTCGCTGGTTCGACAATCTTGGTGATAATTTCCTGAATAGTCATTGAATCTTCAATCTGAAGAGATTTTTCCTGACATGAAGGAAAATGAGAATATATATATATATATATATATATATATATATATATATAAAGGAAGATCACAAGATCAGTGGAAATACCAGGTTAGAGTCCGAAGACATCAAGTCAACATCAGCACTTGTCCTTTCAGTTACGGGAATAGTCTCGACGACTTTCTCTTTCTGTCAAGATAAAAATAAAAGGATGTAAACAAAAAGATATGGCTTGATAGATCAGCTCAAAACTTTTACCTTGGATTGGTTGGAGGGAGAAGTATTGGAGGAGCTAACAACAATGTCTTGGACCTTAGATCCAATGGAGGCTCTGCCGACATCAGAGTCTGCCGAGATTGAAAAGCTTTTGGTGGACTCTGATTTCTTGGAAGGAAGGTCGGAAGGAGCAGCTTTCTCTTTTCTTTTCTTAGACCCTTTTGTCTGAGGATTAGAAATAGAAGCTTTGGTCGACCATGAGCTCTTCTTGACAGTTTTGGCCGCCACAGGGATTACGTTTTCATCCTCATCGTCATCCTCAGGTGCTTTTTCCGACAGTACATCAGATTTAGACTTACCAGGGAGAGGCTTGTCAAGAGGAATAGCTGTCAATAACAACGTGAATAAGTTGATTGTCAGCCAAAAAGCGAAAGAATAAAAGTTATTCGACGAGTAAATACCTGAATTACAAGTTAGAATTCACGAATGGAATCCAAAGTCGTCATCATGTTGGAGAAACCGACGAGCGAAGGTAACTGGATTTGGTTTTTCAAAAGGGTCAACGTAAGCACTCACGCTTTCCAAAAAGAAAAAGTTACCTCCTTTCGACGGCTTCCCTGGGTGCAAATCAGCTAAACCAAAAGGGGCACAAGGAATAGGCACCAGTTTAGGAAAATGGGCCTTTAAACTGTCAAAGTATTCCCTGGTCATATTGGGAATGCCCCTATATATGGCAAGCCTTTCAGATTCCTTATTGCCATGCCTCCTTTTGGCTTCAGCTAAAACACTATTGACGTGACGAACCATATCAAATGGTCTCAAGGGATTCCACTTGATTTTATAAAAATTTTCGAAGGATTGAATTTCTTTCTGAAGTTCACCTCGAGTTTTTGTTGCCGGATCCTGTTCCTGCATGGGAGAATCATCACTGTTACCCATAGTATCTTCAATACAACTCAAACAGGTCTTTAAACTCAGACGGTGGTTGGAATAATACTCATCCCACCAGTCAAGAATGCTTTGAGTAACTCCGTGGAAGACAGAGAATGAGACAGGTTGTAAAAAGTCCCTACGAGCTTTATCCTCATCACTGATGGCCACAATATTCTCATATGTTGGAGCTTTGGCACCAATAAAGTTCTCATCAGAATTTGACTAATAAGGAGCAGGAATAGCTTGACAGAAACCGAGCTGACAAGCAGTGGTATTGGGCAAATACAGATAGATTCTATGGGTTTTGAAACTAGGACCATCAACAAAAATGACATTTTGGCAAAGAAATTTAGTCCAAAATGACTTGTTGGATTTAGAAATGGTGGTACTTAGTTTCGTAAACCACTCCGGACCGTACTTCCGGTCAATAAAAGGAGAGAAGTTGATCTTTGAAGAGGTGGATGAAAGCAAGTGAAAGATTTTGAAGTAGAATTTAAAGTTGGCAGTTTCATCCCTTGACAAAGATTCAGCGGACACGTGACAGAGATAAGAGCCATAAGTGTCAATTGACAAATCCGAAGGAGCTTTGTATGAAAATTGATGCTCTAAGACATCATTTAACCACAACTGGAGAAGCCAAAGAGGCCCTCCTATGTTGGTTTTCTTTTGCTTAGATCTGACAGTGTCAACTAACATACTCATACTGTCATAAAGATTAGCCAAAACACATTAGCCCAATGCTAATCTCTTGCCAGTTGACAAAAGATTGGCAAGAGGAACATATGAAGCAATCAAAGTAGCATATTTGCTACAAAAGACATAAGCACATATCCAAAGAAACAGGAAGGCTACGTGTTCAGTATCCATCACGGGTTCATGATCTCCACCTCTAAAGCCTGCTATATATTTAGAAAAAGAGCATTTTGGAACATAGACATCAATTTGATTCTCCACTTCGACATCGGAATGCATGGTAGGGCCATCTGGACGAAGGCCCGTAATAGCCGACATGTCAAATAAATTCGGACCCATCATCCCATAAGGTAAGTGAAAATTATTTGTGGTTCTATTCCAGAAAAAAAACTGATGCCCCTATTAAAGAAAAATCTACTAACTTAACATGACGAGAAAGTTGGATAAACTCAAAAATTCCAGCATCTTCCCACACGTTGCGTTTTTCAACCTAAACTCGATCAAGCCAACTAATGTAAGCATCGAACCGAGTGGCAGGGGGCATCCTAAAAATCCTATTGCTCTTTTTAAAGACATGAATATGGATGGGAGTTAAGGAGGATAAAATAGTCTCATTTGAGTTAGCAGAAGGGAAGGCACCACGTAAATCCTCAGAAATTTCATTCTGGGCTACAAGAGGACTCAAGAATGCAGCAGGAGGATTCAAAGCAACAGAAGAATCAGGAACATGGTAAATTACCTTAGATTCCTGCCATAACTCGAATTCTTCCAAAAGTGGGTCTTGAACTACTACCCTAGGAGGAGCAACCGTGGTTTGAGGTACTGAAGTCGACATCTTTGAAGATGTTGCCATGGATATTGAACGAAGTGAGGAAGAGGAAAGGGTTTTTCCTTTAAAGAAGAAGGGTTTTCGCGAGGGAAGAAGAAAGATAAGAAGAGGAAAGTCAACAGTGATGTGACTGCTATTTAAAGAGGAGTGAAGGCCTCTGGTTCGAATTCCAAAGAGACCTGCAACATTATGATTATCCCAATTAAGTAGGGATGAAATTAAAGCGAGGTTTCATTAACGGATGAGAACCCAGAATTAAGAAAATTTGTTAACAATTTAAAATTCAAATTTTGCTATTCTTTCGGGCAAGGCCGTCGAAAAGCAAAACTTGGGGGGGCATCTGTATGTAGAAGAATTTCAAACTTTTGACAAATAATTCTGACAGGCTGACGGAAGAACTAAGGAGAGGATTGTCAAAGATATGGAAAAGAAAATATCGACATAAAGGAGAAAGTCAAATTCATAAGAACTGACAAGTGTGAAATTGACAAGAAGTTCTTCAGTCGACATGTCAGATAAACAAGGCCGTCGGAAAATCTTAGGGCACGTCTGTCAGGGGTGAAATTTCTGATTATTGACGGATGCATTTGACTGGCTGACGAAGGAACCAGAATAATGACTGATATTTTCGAAGTATTATACTTAGTTGACAAGAAAATACCTACGAGGAAAAGATAAATTGACAACCCAGCTTTTTGACAAAGTGTTAAGAAGAGTTGTCAAACGTACAGAAGTGTGAAAACGGCCAAGTCCTCAAGGCTGACAAGGCATCAGCAAGATAAGCCATCAAGTAGCCAGACCGTCGAAGACAATCAAGTTGACGCGGAGCGGTTCAAGAAATTGAGCAGTTGTCATAGTTGTTTGACAAGCAGTTTAAGTATAAAACTTAAGAGAACTGCCAAAGACATGTGGCAGTCTTTTAGATAGGGAGTTATTTCTAGGTAGTTATTTTATTTGCCTATAAATACTAGTAATCACAATGTAATGGGGGAGGTTACTTGATACACATCCTACATATCTAGATCACACAACAGATTGACGGATTACATTCAAGTATTTCCTCCACCCTTCTCATTTTCAATTCAATTCAATATTATAACCCAGTACAGTAATGGTTTTATCCTTCAAAGTTCTTTACTCTTTCTCCATTATTCCTTAATATTTCGTTCATGTTCCAATTTTCATTTACCTTTCATGAATGGTATTACTTAGGTCCTATTTTTACTTATCTTTACTTTCAAATTTCAGTTTCCTTTTCATTGTAAACTCAGTATGATTAGGAAGTTATTTTCTATTAAATAAATGTCCTTTTAAACTTCAAACTTATATTTTTAGACTCAAGCAATTTTATTTTCAACTTTTACCATTGGCAAAACCCTGTACATCTCTTTCAAACTTACACATTTGTTTTAACACGAAGTCTTTGCCAGTAATTCCTAATTTGGCTAATTGTCAAATTTGTACTTGGCAGACAATATACATACACACATCCTGACGAGATTACCGCATAACTCGTTCGCCCCACATTCGTCTGATCTTTAATTATTTGTAACAAAGGGATTTTTGGACACCAACCAAAAACCAACGTTAACAGGATGACAGACCACATCCCACCCAACCCAACAGATTTTCCTACAATACTCACTCCCTCCCCACAAGAATCTTCTCTGGATTTGAATGATTTTGTTAAGAACCTTTTTTGGAGCTTTATAAAAGGAGAAGTAGTATACCGGTAGGCTTGAAAGACCTGCATTGATCAAGATAACTCTACCGTTGAAAGAATGAAATTTATTCCTCCAGCCTAAGAGCCTCTTCTGGATGTTGTTGATCAAAGGAACCCATGTTGAGGACCTTCTCGGATTTGCCCCCACCAAAATACCAAGAAACTTGAATGGAAGAACCCCAGTTTTGCAGTTAAGGATGTTTGCAGCATAAGGAACATTACCATGATTTGTGTTGATGCCTATCACCCCGCTCTTGTGGAAATTAACCCTTAGTCTAGAAGCAAGTTCGAAGTTTCTCAGAATACATTTTAACACCCGAACATTGGAGGTTGACATGTCTCCCACCAATATTGTGTCATCGGCATATTGGATATGAGATTTCCCAACTTTTTGGTCCCTACCCTCAATCACATACTCCTTGAATATGTTTTTCTCAACCATACTTTTAATCAAACCGCCAAGCCCTTATGCAACAATAAGAAAAAGGAACAGGGTCATCAGATCGCCCTGCCGAATACCCTTTGACATTTTGAATTCCCTAGTTGGGCTTCCATTCACTAATACTGAAACAGTGACTGAATTTAGACAAACTCTGATCTAGGATCCCTATTTTATCATCAAAACCCATCCTAAAGAACATGTAGTCATGAAACTCCCAACTGACTGAGTCACAGGCCTTCTCGAAGTTCACCTTGAATAACATACACGATTTTCCTTTTTTCTTTGCATGATCCAGTAATTCATTAATGACCACCACCCCATCAAGGATGTTCCTCCCTTTTAAAAATGCAATTTGGTTACTTGATATTACCGAGTGCATCACCTTGCTTAATCTCTCCGCTAACACTTTATCCAGAATCTTGTACATACAACCGACCAAAGAGATGGGCCTATATTCATTTAAATCAGTTGGGTTATCCCTTTTCAAAATTAAAACTATGAAAGACGCATTGCCTCCTCTAACCAGCCTCTCATTAGAATGAAAATCAGCTACCATATTGCATATGTCGTCTCCCAGTACACACCATAATTTTTTCAGCATTGTAAAGTTGTAACCATCCGGGCCCGGGCTCTTGTTACCTTCACAGCTCCATACGGCATTATTGATCTCCTCCCTTGAGAATTGTGCTGTGAGTAGTTTGCATTGTTGATCAGAGATTTTTCTAAAATTAATACCATTCGGGGTAGGTCGTAGCCAGTTGTTTTGATTGAACAAATTCTCAAAATGGTTAGAAATAGCCTCCTTGACTGCCACTGGTTCATCAATCCAATTGCCATCAACCCTAAAATCATGAATCTCATGGAAAAAAGCCGAGTTAGAATCCCCAAACCGAAGCCATTTTAGCCTTGATCTCTGGTAAACAAAAGAATCCTTCATTCTGGATAGTTTCCAGAAATTTTTGAACAACTCCATTCTTTTCATCTTATCCCCCACCGAAAATGAACCACACTCACCTTTATCGTCTATTGATTTAATCTCAGAGACAATTGCCTTTAAGTTCTCATCAATGTTGCCAAAAGAACTCTTATTCCACTCTTTCAAAGCAAACTTCATTTGCTTCAACTTTTCTTTCAAAACATAAGATCCCCACCCTGATACATTAAAATCTTTTCAGGTGACAGAAATCATCTTCTCAAAGTCATTGTGATCAAACCAACAGTTCATTCACTCGAAATAGCTTGGGACCCCAATTCTTTGAAGTAGATAAGTAGATTTCAGCAGTATTGCACAGTGATCAGAAACTGTTATCTCCAACCTCCACTGTGAAGTATCAACCCACTGTGAAAGCCACTCATCCAAAAGGGGGAATCCATCAATTCTGCTCATACAAGTGTCATCCGACCTATGCCAAGTGTATTTTCTACCATTCAAAGGTAGATCGTTTAGCCCCAAGTCATCAATAAACTCATCAAACTCAACCATCGCACGAGATATAGAGTGAAGAATTGTTCCTTCCTTTCATAGCCACATCTAACCGCATTAAAATCACCTGCTAGACACCAAGCAGTGTTTAGGTTGTTAGCCCTAATCACCCTCAGTTCTTCCCATAGAGCTCTCTTCCCAGCAAGGTTGCAAGGTGAGTAAATGTTGAATATGAAACGAGGATGAGATTTCACCCCATTTGCCCTCTACCCCCAAATAACCACCCCCAACAAACATTTCCTGTAAAATAAAAGATGTGGTAGAAATATAATAATATTCTTACTGACTTGTTAGAAAACAATCCGTTGGATTCACATTTTAATTAATTCTCAGCTTCTGGTCTAGTTCAAAGCTAACCTTCATATACTACAAAAATTTCTTATACTCTTAACATTGAGTACATCAGGACAACCAACAAGAAAAGAAGAAAAAATTATCTGATACTTGATCTCGACACTGTGAAATTTTATTACCGTGTAAGAAGAAGACAGCCATACTGAATCGGTATGCTCAAAGAGGACAGCCTTGGTACAACTAGCAAACAATCCATTTCAGTTTAATACTCGCTGATCTCATCCTTTACACATTACCCTCCAATCAATAGAGATATCTTGGACACCATGTACGAAAAGGAAGAGATGTTTAACAATTCCAAAACTCCATTGAGTAAAAATTGCACACTTCAGTATTACCATAAAATGAATATTCAAGCTGCAATTCGCTTTTATTTTATTTTCCTCAGAAACTTCGGCACTTTAAGAACGTAACTAGAAAAGAGTCTGTACTACTGTGATACAAATTTTGGGACTGCAGGACTAGTAGGCCTCAATTGAGATCGACGCACCAAGGAATACTGGGAAAATTTTGCATCATGGGCCCTAACGTCTCTCGTAGACACTGCGAATGCAAGAGGACCGTGTAAGTGTAAAGCTAGCAGTTGATCCAAAAAGAACCGGACCAACATAATTAAGCAATGAACAGTATTAAGTCATTAAGAAAGTTTTCTGTTCTCAAAGCAACATAATACAGTTTACAGTAGTAACATGTCACAAAGCTGTACAAACTACAAACATCAAGAGTTCCACGCCCCCGCTCCTCTTTTATACTATTTACTGGCCAAAGGATGCCAAACTGTTGATAATCCATTCTGCCCAACCCAGCAGGTAGCAAGAAAACAGTAAGGCTTGTGAACTTGTAACGAAAGAAATGCAGGCATTTTTGCCCTCCAGGCTTAGTGGAGTAAGTTCTTCATTGGATCATCATGATGTACTTTCTTCATCCTGTATGCCTCCATATCCTCTGGAGTAACCTGCAGCATTAAGATGGTTTAAAAATATGCAAAAAGAGCATGTGTACAGACAAAATTCTCAACCAGTGTCATGAAAAATCATACCTCATCATTCCATCTAACATTATATTTACGCTTCCGCTCATCTTTTTCTTCTCTCTTTCTTTGATCCTCCTGTGAAAAAAATCAAATTTCACCAATCAGCACAACATTCAGGTGATACATGTTGGAATAATTCACCTAAAAAGATTGAATGCAACATTTAGTTTGAACTAATGGTGTTTTCACCTTGCTTATTAAGATCAACAAAGTTATTGGCACAAAACAATAACCAATTCTGCAGGAGATAGAATAGGACACAAAAAAAGACACTAACAAATGCTGAGGCATATCAAGGAGTCAAGACACATGAATGATAGCATGTTTACCTTTTTTAGTGCGTCAGCAAGTAATTTTTCATCCAGAACTAGGTCATCTGGGACATCAGCTCCCCATGTAGCGAGCCTTTTTTCCTCCACTGGTGTAGGATCCTCTGCACACATTCATGAAAATAATTCAAGACTAATTTAGAAGATGCTAAATAAATTTACCACCAAAGAAATTGACCAAAAAACAACAGAGCATGTTAAATATGATCAACAATGGAAACAGAGTAATAACAAGCAGAGGAAAGGTGTTGGTATATGAACCTCCAGCAGCCTCCTTGCGGGTAATATTAGCTTTCATAAGATCACTTGCAGCCTCAGCAGCCTCAATACCAGCAGCACCAGTGCAGTAGCTATTTCGTATTGTCTGCTTGCAGCACTTAAAGCCCCATTGGTGATCCTTCCACCATGAGCCCCAAACAGTAGTGTGGTTGTTGATGTAAACATCTTCATCATACTTGCTCCTAGGAAGTGCTGCCTCCTGTAGGAAGCATCAGATATATAACTATATCTATCATCTCATAAAGGAGCAACAACCATAAAGCAGAATCCTTAAATGCTCAAACTAAAATTGTGTTATGAAACTATGAAGTGTTAACAGATCAACTAAAAAGTCCAGCTACACCATCAACAAGCATTTTAGAAATGATTTATATGGAAGTTGAAGTTTCAAGCTGGATGTAAAAATTCAGACCACATCTTACCTGTCCTTTAATAATTCTACCAGCACGATCATACTCAACTTGCCTCTCACTCTGACCCAGCAAAAGTTCTCTTGGAAGTTTGTCCTCGTCAGCTGCATTACCATACTTCTCCACAATGGTTTCCTTTGTTTGAAACTTCAATTTCTCCTTCATGACCATAAAATTCTTATAGAGCAATTCAGCTTGGGATGGAGCCGCTTGCATGTGAACATCTTGCCCCTTGTCAAATGCTTCCCAAGCATGGATGTTCAATTCCTTGAATTCCAAAGCTTGACCACTATTTCTATATTGGTTATCACCCTACAGTACAAAAACAGATTAATGCAAATTCAATATTAGCATACATATAGCTGCAAAAACCAAATTATAAATTTTCTAAAATTTTGATTCATGAGGGAAATTACCCCATAAAACTTTTCATGTGGATCTGCATCTGGAAGAGGATCTTCACGCATGGACCTGGTCTTGGGATCATAATGTGCAGAATTGACGTCAAGATTAAGAAGATATTTTGCAGTATCCTCTCGAATACGTAGGTTCCTGAAAGTAAAGATATTTCAACTCCAATTCATCCAAGATAAATAATAGAAGCGATAATCTTAAGTACCAATTAAGTTGTCGTTGCATTATTAAAACGATGGAAACATAAAAAGTACCTCACAGTTCCTGTACTCCCACCACCTGTTGTACGGACACGCTTCTCAACCTTTGCAAAGTCCATTTGTTTGCTCTCATCCACCTTTGCCTCATCTACCCTTAGATCATCTTCCTCTTCATCCTCATCGCTTTCAGCGTCCTCACCATTTTGGTCGCTCTTCTCCAATTTCTTCAGCTGTTGTTCCTTCAAGTACTTCTTTCGAGCTTCATCTCTAGCTTCATACCTCTCAATGACTCGAGCATAAGTTGATGCATCATATCCATTCCATCTGTCCCGTTTCCCATCATAGTCAAGCTCAAATGTTTCTATCTTTTCATCAGGGGCAATGTGCTTGTTTGTCCACTTTGCTCCCACTTTCCGTGGTCTTTCGATGCATGACTTAGTATCATGCGTCATAGCTCCACAACTATAACAAGTAAATGAAAATTAAAGTCCTTACTCAATCTTGTCAAATAAAATTACCATAAACATAATGCAGTCAAAACACAAACACCGAAAAAACAACCATGCTTGTCATATCCGCAGGCAACGACATAGACACAAACCAAATACAAAATTTCATGAGCATTCATCACATATGCAGACATAAAAACACAGCGCACACGCACGCACACACAAGAGTGATAGTGAGATGCATCGCTTACTTCTCACATGCACCTTTCCTATACTTGTCTGCTTGAAAAATTTTAGCACCTCTATCATACCATGATTTGGTGTAATTGGGATCGGATTTCCATTTCCTTTGATGTTTCAAACTCTATAAAGGAAAAAAAGAAATAGTTTTTATAAGTCAGATATCATACCACAATTTCATGAAAATATCAAGGAAAGAAAAAACTTACAGGTCTCTCAGCATTAAGATACCAAGGTGCAGATGACATATACTGGGGAATGTGGGGATTGATTTCTTTCCCATCTTCATCCACCTCAGCTGGTGCAAGCCCTGCTTTACGTGCTTCCTCCAACTCAATCTGTTTCCGATGGTCCTCCCTGGACTTAAATGCCACTGCAATACACACACCCCATGTAAGTTTCAAAAACATACACACAATTGCTAATTAAGGTGAAAATATCATAGTAACGTTAAAATTACAATTAGAAAAGGACGAACAATCCATTCAACTCATTGATACAAAAGGTTTCAAACAGATGAGCCTAAACCTAATAGAAAAAATCAATTTTTTTTGAAAAAAAAAAAACTTTAGATTCTTCATGTTCTCCAGACCCTGCGATGATTACCATTGCGTTTGCATTAACTACTAACAAATATCGTCTCTTTAACCAATACATGAAGTTTCAAGTTTGAATTGAAATCTAGCTAGGATTTCATCTTAATTGTTGTTGTATGGACTTGAATGAACAAAAACAAGAACAAAGCCCCAAATATAAAAAAAATTTAAAACCCTACTGTATCATAAAGTTACGTTCTCTGTGATCCGAAAGTAAGAATCGAATGATTGATAACAGAAACCCTAGAAAAAGAGAATTGCGGATATTTAATGAAAAAAGGAGTACCTGAAGCAGTGGCCATATTGTAAACAAACGCAGAATCTCTCTGAAGATCAACGAAGAACAAGAACGAAGCAGAGAAATTGATTCAGATTTACACGCTTAGCCTCTCTTTCTTACCGATAAAAACTGCAAACTATGATAATGGTTAGGGGGTGTTGATCAACTATCCAATCCAATGCCAACCGCACTAATCGAATCCAAAAACCGACAATTGAAATAACCACAAACAGGAAAAAACCGAAATTTTTCATTGGATTGGATCGGATTTCGGATCCTATATGTAAACCGATCCAATCCAAACCGAAATTATTTAGTTGAATGAAAATAATTTGATCTTTATATTATAAAAGTAATTATTAGTCTTTATATTTTTATAAGTTATCTTCTAGTCCTTATATTAGAGAGTTTAATTGGTATGTAAATATAATGTTACTGTAAAAAATTTTACACTGTTAACCAATTATAAATCATGTTATGAGTGACTTTTAATATATTTAGGACAATAATCAAACATTTATAATGATTTAACAATTTATAATTAGGTGATAGTGTAAAATATCTTTACGCATGAGAGTGTATATCAATTCATGTATATCCCGTTAAAACACTTATAAGAAATTGTCAAATGTCAATATAAAATTTTAAAATTAATTTTTATTTTAAATAAGTAACAAATTCATATGACTATTTAAATACTCGATCAAATCCAAATCGAACCGAAATATTGGATGTTCTTTGATGTAAATAACTATGTAAATATGTATCGATAAAAACCGAATTATCCAATCAAATCCAAACCGCATTTGATTGGATTGGATCGGATTGGATTTTTTGAAGGAAACAAACCGATCCAATCCAAACCGCATGTTGTTTTTATCATTGGATCTGATGACTTTTTTACTCAAAACCGATCAAATCCAATCCGCAAACACCCCTAATGGCGGTGGTGTTTTACTCATTGTTTTAAAAACCGGACCGGACCAGCCGGTTCAACCGGGAACCGGCTGTATCTACGGTTCGGTTCACTCTGAAAAACCGGTGGTCTCAACAAACCGGGAAAAATCGATTGAACCGGATAAAAACCGGGGAACCGGCCCGGTTATGAAAAACCGACCGTTTACCAGCCACTGCACCAGCGACAGATCTTGGAGCTCCACCACGTTATGCGGTTGCGCCTGCAGATCCGTGAGCCTCGCTGCAAGCACCACCACGTCGTCCCACCGTGTACGTACCAGCAGCTCCGTCGTGCTTCCAACAGAGTCGACGCTAACACTGCACGAGATTACTGTGAAGCCGAGGATATATGTGGCTAAGGAAGGGTGGGAAGAGCTTGGAGAGAAGATCTGTGGCCACCCTATGCGTCTGCTTTGATTTTGAGAGGGTGAAAAGGAGAATATGATGGAGGCTGGAGTGGAAAAGAAGTGGGATCCGGGTTTGGACGATTGGGCCAAAAAATTGAGCCCGACCCATTTTTTTTCTTTTACTTTATGCTCTTATCAAGTTTTTTTTTATCAGGTATGGGCTTTAATTTTCCAACCTTTAATTTCCATCCTCCCACCTCCCTTAATTCAAATATTTTCTTTTTTTCCAAGAATACCCCTAACTCCTACCACCCCACTTGATATTCTTTGACCGAAAATCTCACCGACCTTATCCTATCTTACCCCCTCGGTTTTACACATACCACCCCTCTTCTTCACCACTTCATATCTCACCTTTTTCTATCCGACCCAGCCAGCCACGGCAGCAAGCATAAGCACGCGACGGAGACTGGTGGAGGGAGGTGAGGCGATGTAGACACAGGCACGCGACGGAGGGAGGCGACGGAGGGAGGCGAGTGAAGACGGAGAGCACGGTGCGACGGAAACTATAATCTCCCCCAAATTTTTTAATTTTTTTAATAAAATGCCCTCCCCTCTATTATATGGAGAAGTATTTCTAAAGCCATTCAAGCGCTTAAAGAGGGTTTTGATATGCGCCTAACCTCAGGCACCTCCTCCCTTTGGTACAATGACTGGACTGGTTTTGGGCCTCTTTGCACTCTCCTTGACTATGTCCATATCTCAGATTCTAATCTTTTGGTCAAAGATGTGTGGCAAGATGGTGCTTGCGATATTCGCAAACATGCTACTCCTCTCCCTCCAAATATTCACGACCTTATTGTCAATAAACCTCTACCTTCTATTGCCTCAGATACGATGTTGGATTGTTGGGTTTGGAAAGGCAACAAGGATGGTAAGTATACGGCCTTCTATGGTTATTCTTGGCTTTCAACTCAAAATAATTCTCAACCCAGTGTGCAAGACTGGAGCTAGATTTGGAAGCTGAAAGTTCCAGTGAAAATTCAATATGAGAGGTCTTGCTGAGTCTCCGAATTGCATGAGATGTTCTAATGCAACTGAAGATGTTCTTCACTGCCTTAGGGACTGTCCCCATGCTAAAGAGGTTTGGATGCGTCTGAACTTCTCCCAATATCTTACCCGTCTTCTCACCCACAATGAGCTTGGTGTGTGGATTGAAGATTTGGCGTAGTGCAACTTGGGTTTGTTGTTCTTGAGTGGTGTTTGGTGGCTCTGGAGATGGCGCAATAATGTGACTCTTGGTGATGATGAGTTGGGTATAGACACTGTCATCAGAAACATTAAGCTCTCCCATGATGAGTTTCTTGGTTCCTTACAACCTGATCGAGCTTCTATCTAGGCATGATTTGCTTAGCTTTTAGCAGCCTCCTCCCCATGATTTTGTCAAGCTTAATATAGATGGTAGCTGCCTTGAGAATTCCTTTCTGATGGGAACATGAGGTATCATCCGCTCATCTAGTGGCAACTGGCTTTCTGGCTTCTCTAATGGTGAAGGGGTGGGTGATGCCCTTCTTGCTGAATTGCTGGCTTTGAGGAACAATATTAACCTTGTGTTCCGGCCAAATATCTCGGATATGAGATACTCGGCTGAACGAGGATTAGTGGGGTGTTTTTGGATTGTGCTTGACAGAATGTGGATTCTGCTCCTACGTATCCAAAAGGGAATCAAAGCAAACGTAGTTCTGAATGAGGGGTAAGCCCCCTATTTATAGTGATCTCTCAGAATCAAGCTCAGAAATAAGCGGAGGAATATTTGGATCGGGATCGCGATCATGGGGAGAGATATCCAGGACTGATTGTCCGGAGTGACATTATGGCTAGCGAGATATTCGGCCCGATTAGGCTGCGGATGGATAGCTTGGGTCGAGTAGTTATTCTCGGGTGTCAAGTGTCTCGACACGTCCTCGGCCCGGAGGAGTTTGGGCCAAGGCCCATTCGTGGGGGTAAGCTCGGTTGGTCAGTGTATAGACGAGTTCTCGGTCTTACATTCTCGGCCAAGACACAAGCCCCCGAGCTCCGAGCTTGAATAAGCGAAGGAGCCGATACGTATGAAACCGAGCTTATTTTGTCGGCTATGCGATTATCCACATTCCTAGCTGTCATTTCAATCAAGTCTTCTCTCTGTCATGGGAAAGCAATTATTCCCCTATTACTTCTCCGCACGCCATGTACAAGAAACCCTAGAGTTCGCGCCCATTTAATGGGGGAAAATCAAAAGTCGCGTCGGGACAATCAAAAGTCGCGCCCTTTTTGGGCCCGATGGACAATGGGCTTCCAACCGCAGCTATAAATATCTCCTCCGGCGCCAACTCCCTCCTACTTTGCTTACCCTTCTTTGCTATTCACCCTCGTCTTCCAAGTTTCTGCCATTGTCCCTCTGCTTGTCATCCTCCAGGTACGCTCCGTCTCTTCTTTTCCTTCGTGCTTCTAAACTCTATTTCTAGTCTCCAGATATGAGTTCATCTGTGTCTTCTGAGTCAAATACTTCGCCTCTGGTTGAGCGAAGTTTCCCAATGGGGATCCCTTCGCATTTCTTGTTCCTTCACGGAAGCGGGCGTTGGGGAGGCGGAACGCGCCCTCCTCCGGGTCATCTTCGACTGACTCAGATTCTTCCGAGTCTGATTCGCCTAGGTCTGGTTCTCCCCCTCCCAGAGTGTCCAAACCCGCCGCTCGCAAAATAACGCCTTAGGGTTCCAAAAGACCCTATTCCCGATATTACCCTTCCCGGGTATACCTGGGTTAAAGGGGAGGTTGGAACCTTTTTTCTCGACTACCAAACTCCCGATTCTATTGTTCAACTTCGGCCCCATATCAATATCTCGGCCTCCGGAGACGAGTCCGAAGTTTATTTGTTCTCCGTGCTCGAGCACCGAGTGTGTCTTTCTAAGGGCTCGTCCCTTCCGAGCCCCCTTTACATATATGTATAAAACACTTTTTGAAAAAGCGCATGTGTCTCTTCCTTTTATCGAGTTTGAGTGCGGCGTTCGAGAACCATGAACGCCGCACCTACTCGCCTTCACCCTACTATTTTGTGCTTTTATGAAAGCCTTTGATTTTATGTAAATACATAAGGATAGAGCCCACCACTCCAAAATTTTTGTACTTTTACCAAACCAGATTTGGCGAGAAAAAGGGATGGGTATCCCTTAATGGGTTGAACCGAAGAGGTCTTCTTAGTTTATTCGCATCGTCGTATAAAGACTTCAAGGTTGGCTTCTTCCGTGTTCGCCCTTCGAGTTCTCATACCTCCCACTTTTTTTACGAGAATAAATATGCCAAGTTTCCTTTATACTGGCAATCCTCTCCCACAAAATTCGTCGGCCGAGTATCATTCCCTGCTGCCGAGGATAAAGCGGGATATAGATGTACTAGAAAATCTTCCTCGGCCCTCCATTGTGCACGCCTTCGAAACTCCCCTTCTCCTCCACCCCAAGGTCCGACCTTAAAAGTAAGTGCTCGGCTTTTTAGTTTCTTAAGTATTTTTCGCATGTGTTGTTATACTAACAACTCTTTCTTTTTGATGATCATCATGGGAAAATTCGACTTTTCAAAGCTTGTCAAAGGCTGGTGTTGGTAAAGAGGGTCGGGGTCCCTCTTCACCGAGAAGAAACAGAAAAGACCTCCTCCCACCAAGGCTTCGCAAAGGGGCTTCGTCATCCGCCCCTCAAAAAGGGAAGAGGCGGGAGGTTGAAGTGGTCGCCGAAGATTCTCCCCTTCCCCGGCCCAAACTCCCCGCCCTACTACTCGGGGGACGCAAATCGCGGGCGAGAACAGCCCACTTTCTACCCCCTCGAGCCAAAATGGTACAACACCACCCCCGAAGGCGGGGACTTCATCTCTCTCGGGGTGAAGACTTCAACCCCTCCTCCTCTTTCTACTCGAGCCTCTTAAAAGGCCGATCTTCGGTTTATCAAGCGGCCAGGGCCCCGATCCAAGCATGGAGGCCCTCTCGGTCTCATCGCCTTTGGCTGCAGCCTTTGGCTCGTTTCGTAGCCGAGAGGTGACGGAGACCGAGAGGAAGTCTCAAGAATTGGAATCGAGTTTCTTTGCTATCGAGAGGTTGAAGGGGGATCTTTCCGGATTTCCTCCGAGAATGAACGCCCGACTACCACCATTGCCTGACATTAATACTCGGAACTCCGAGCTGGATTCTCGGGTAAAATCAGGTAGGAAGGCAGAGCTCGAGTTGAAGAAGACAAGGCTCGTGGCCAAGAAAAGATCAAAGAGGCTCAGCTGAGATTGATCGGCTCAAGGCTTCCTTGGAGGCCGAGATCCAGGGCTAAGATATTGCTCGAGGAGGACGTAGGGGAGGCCACCATTGCATTGTCATCGAGCACCGGAAAGGTTTTGACAAAGCCATTGCCCAAGCTGAGGTTCTGGTTCCCGGCATCAACCTTTCGGGGGCCGATGTGAACACGGAGGTGGTGAATGGGGAACTTGTTCCCATTATTCCCGAGGATGAGGAAGAGGTGGACGTGGTGGGGGGCTCTCCCGACGGTCACGTAGAGGTCGAGGAAAGCCACAGGGGGGAGTAGTTGTTATAGTTTTTTGTTTTTTGTTCATCCTTTGTACTGGGCTCATGCCCTTGTAACCTGACATTACTTGAATGAATATCATTATCATTTTGCTGATTCTTTGTTGTGTTTGGCTTGTCCATCGAATCTTCGGCTAAGGCCGGAATACTCTACCGTCCAAAATGGACGGTGGTGGTCGCTATCTAAAAGCACGTGTTTTACATTTTGCGTTGTCATGCATTAAATGCTTTGAAATCAGAATGGGTTCACGCAATCGCTGCCTTTTGCTTGGTTTCGAGGTTTGTTTTCCCAACAAACTCTCACGCATGCTACTTCCTTTCTTGCTTATAAATAGGGCCCTTCTCACTTGTTAATTCCTCATCATTTTCTATCAGCCAAGTTCGTTTCTTACTTCTCTTCCACCCGAGTAGTTCTATGCTAACGTCGGGGGGTTTACGTTCCCTCTCCGATTAACATCCTTTTTTGGGTTTCGCATCCGCCAAAAAGGATGTAAGTGGGAGATGGGATCCGTAATTCCTTTTATGGTTTAATCCTTCAAAAAGGATGTTAACCGGGAGAATAGCGGTCTTCGGGTGTGGCGAAAGGGTAGAGGTCGTCTACTCCGGAGTTGGCCGAGCACCTCATCGTCCCGGCTTTCTCGGGGGGAGTGGGAACTACGACCTCCCTTAAGAGAGCGCGGTGGCGTTCAATCGGGGGGGGGCCGAGTGGCCCTTATTTTCAATTTCGACTTTCAACTTCACACTGCGCTCGGCCCCGTGAATGTACTTTTCAAGAGTCAAACTCAGCTTTATTTTTGCGCATTGTACTCGGTTTCCTTGAATGTATCAAACTCGGCTTTATTTTTGCCTTGTGCATTGTACTCGGTTTCCTTAATAAAATAATGGCTCGTACTTGGCCTTTCCGAATTTTGTTCTTTGCCCATATTCAGCTTTACTAATTTCGCGGCTTAAATTCAACGTCTATAATTTAATAATAACTCGGATTTGGCTAGTAAGATCGTGTTCGACCTTTATACATAACTTTATGGCTCGGACTCGGCCGCCAGGCTCAAACTTGGCCCTTCTGATTGGCTCGAACTCGGCCATTGGCTCGTACTCGGCCACTAGGCTCAAACTTGGCCTTTGGAATTTAACGGCTCAGACTCGGTCGCCGGGCTCAAACTTGGCCCCTCTGACTGGCTCGAACTCGGCCATTGACTCGTACTCGGCCACTAGGCTCAAACTTGGCCTTTGGAATTTAACGGCTCGGACTCGGCCGCCGGGCTCAAACTTGGCCCCTCTGACTGGCTCGAACTCGGCCATTGGCTCGTACTCGGCCACTAGGCTCAAACTTGGCCTTTTTAATTGAACGGCCCGGACGCTGGCTCCTGGCTCAAACTTGGCCCCTCTGACTGGCTCGAACTCGGCCATTGGGTCGTACTCGGCCACTAGGCTCAAACTTGGCCTTTGGAATTTAACGGCTCGGACTCGTGGCCGGGCTCAAACTTGGCCCCTCCGATCGCTCGAACTCGGCCATTGGCTCGACTCGGCCACTAGGCTCAAACTTGGCCTTTGGAATTGAACGGCTCGGACTCGGCCAGGGCTCAAACTTGGCCCCTCGATTGGCTCGAACTCGGCCATTGACTCGTATTCGGCCACCGGGCTCAAACTTGGCCTTGAGAATTTAACGGCTCGGACTCGGCCAGGGCTCAAACTTGGCCCCTCGATGGCTCAAACTCGGCCATTGGCTCGCACTCAGCCACTAGGCTCAAACTTGGCCTTTGGAATTGAACGGCTCGGACTCTGGCCACGGCTCAAACTTGGCCCCTCCGATCGGCTCGAACTCGGCCATTGGCTCGTGACTCGGCCACTAGGCTCAAACTTGGCCTTTGGAATTGACAGCTCGGACTCGGCGCAGGGCTCAAACTTGGCCCCTCTGATTGGCTCGAACTCGGCCATTGTCTCGTATTCGGCCACCAGGCTCAAACTTGGCCTTGAGAATTTAACGGCTCGGACTCTTGAGTCGGGCTCAAGCTTGGCCCCTCGATCAGCTCGAACTCGGCCATTGGCTCGTACTTGGCCACTAGGCTCAAACTTGGCCTTTGAATTGAACGGCTCGGACTCGTGCCACGGCTCAAACTTGGCCCCTCCGATCGGCTCGAACTCGGCCATTGGCTCGTACTCGGCCACTAGAATAAGATGCCCGCAAAATAAATACTTGGCAAAGCAAGAGAAAATAAAACCATATTCATAATAAATTTTGCTTTTTATTGAATGGAGTCCGCGGTGTGCCTCGTTAAAACCTCCCCAGGTCAAAACCCATTTTGGGAAAAAAATTCCGAGGTAGGAAAAAGAGTGACAAGACCCGACTATATACATCACTGTAATAAAACTTCAAATGAGAGGCATTCCAAGTCCTCGGGATAGGATTTCCGACAATTCTTCTAACCTATATGCCCCGTTCCTCGGGTTTTCGGCTACTCGGAATGGTCCTCCCGTTTGCCGCTAACTTGCCTTCCAGTGCGGTCCTTCCTCGCTTCCCCTTTTATTCTCAGCACTAAGTCTCCGTGCGAGAAAACTCCTTGGCCTCACTCTTGAATTATACCTTCTAGTGGCTCTCTGTTTGCGTGCTTCTTCTCCGATTCGGCTTCCTCCCTAACTTCTTCTACCAAGTCAAGTTCGATCCTCATATTGCTCTCATTGTCGTTCGGCTCGTGTTGCACACGTCGGAAAGACCGGTTCACCAACCTCTACCGGGATCATGGCGTCGGTTCCCGTATGTCGCCTGAAGGGTGTTTCTTGAGTGGTAGATTGAGGCGTACGGTGGTAGGCCCGAGAGAATACTCGGTAACTCCTCCGCCTGAGGCTCCTTTAGATCTTCCTACTCTTTTCTTTGCTTCCCGAGGATGATCTTGTTAGCATTTTGCGACCGCCCATTGGTTTGGGGGTGCTCAACGGATGTAACTTGGTGCTTGATAACGGAGGTTGTCATAGAATTCCCGTAGCTTCTTATCCACAAATTGTCTTCCGTTGTCGTGAACGATTGCAAAGGGAATTCGTGCCTACAAATAAGGCTCTTCCACACAAATTTCTGCACCTTCTCGGCGGTAATCTTGGCCAAAGGCTCGCTTCGATCCATTTGGTGAAGTAGTCCCACTGCTACCAAGAGGAATTTGACTTGGCCTTTGGCTCTTGGGAAAGGCCCCAAGTATGTCCATTCCCCACATTGCGAACGGCCAAGGCGAGTTTAATGTGTGAAGCCCTTCAGGGGGGGTATGATTTACATTGGAAAATCTTTGGCACTCATCACACCGCTTCGTCCACTCCATGCAATCAGCCCCGAGGGTAGGCCAATAGTACCCTGCTCGGACTATCTTGGAGGCCATTGATCCGCCTCCACCGTGAAAAACCATGATTCCTCGGTGAATCTCTTCCATGACATACTTGGATTGTGCCCGGTCGGACATTTTAGCAAAGGCGCCGAGAATCCTCGCTTATCTGACTCCCGGTGATTATGGTAAAGTGACTCGCCCCGAGCTCGACTTTCCTGGCTTCTACCGATCCGAGGGTAGAGTTTCGAGGATAAATACTCCCATATAGGTGCCATCCACTCTCTGGCCAACCAACTCGTTGGTCATCACCTCTTCTCGTCCCAATGCTTGGTTCATTGAGGGTTTCTTGAATAACCGATTCGTGGTGTCCCGCTTCTTCGTCTTTGGCTAGCTTAGACAAAGAAATCAGCCCGAGTGTTTTCTCTCTCGGGAATGTGCTCAATAGCGAACTTTTCAAAGCCTGGAGATTAATTGGTTGACCTTACACAAATATCTCGGTGAGCCGAGGTTCCTTCGCTCCGATAGCCCCGGATATTTGTCCAGGTGACTAGTTGTGAATCACTCCAGACTTAATGACCTTTGCCCCCATTTCATTCGCACCTTAGTCCCGCTATAAGAGCTTCATACTCGGCTTGATTGTTCGAGGTTTTGAATTCGAACTTTAACGATTGCTCCAAGATCAATTCTCCCTGGTCCCTCCAGAATCACCCCCGCTCCATCGCTCTCGACATTCGAGGATCCATCCACGTATAAATTCCACCATATATCCTCGCCCATCGGGCGTGGATGGAGCTTCGGCTATGAAGTCGAGAGGCATTGTGATTTGGGAGGTCCTCTCATCTCGTATTTCAAGCCAAACTCGGACAACTCAATCGACCAAGCAATCATACGCCCGCCATTCGGGCTTTTGAGTATCTGTTTAATCGGGTGATCCGTCTTAACAACCACTTGGTGACTCGAAAGTATTGGCGCAACCGCCGAGCCTGCGGTCACCAAGGCTAAAACCAAACTTCTCAATAACTTGATACCGAAGTTTCGGCATCATGAAGCACCCTATCGATGAAGTATACCGGCATTTGGGCTTTCTCTACCTCTCGACGATGATGACTTGCCCGATAGCATTCTCGGAGGTCGAAGGAGATCTGATACAATTCCTTCCTGTGGATGGGTCTTGTTAATATCGGCGGGGAGGACGGAAAGTCCTTGAAGCCGACAAAGGCCTTCTCAGATCCTCGGTCCCACTTGAAGGTTTGGGGCTTCTTCAAAGAGTTTGAAGAAAGGCCGAGCTTTCATGGGATTTGGGTAGGAACCGAGATAATGACGCAAGCCGCCCCGCCAATCTTTGTACTTCTTTAACGCTCGCGGGCTTCTCATCTCAATTACGGCCCCAAGACTTATCGGGATTGGCTTCCATTCCCGGTGGGTAAGCATAAAGCCGAGGAATTTACCCCCTGACACCGAAAACACACTTCTCCTAGGGTTGAGTCTCATGTTGTACCTTCTCAATTCTTGAAATATTTCTTCCAAATCTACGGGGTGGTGGTCAGGGTCATCTGGATTTCACCACCATGTCATCCACATATACTTCCATGGTTACGCTAATTTGCTTCTCAAATACCCTAGGTCCATAAGTCTCGGTACGTAGCTCCCGCATTCTTCACCCCAAACGGCATTACTCAGAGCAATGATAATTTGACCCCTCGATAATGAAGGCTGTTTTCTCCTCATCCCGGGGTACATTCTAATTTGGTTGTACCAGAGTACGCATCCAAGAAGCTTAAAATTCTGTGATCCGGAAGCCCTCACAACCACCTGTCAATACTCGGCAAGGGATAAGAGTCTTTTGGGCATGCTCTGTTCGGATCCGTGTAATCGGTGCACATGCGCCACTTGCCGCTTGCTTTCCCGACGAGAACGACGTTGGCCACCCATGTGGTGTATTCTATTTCTCGGATAAAGTTGGCCTTGACCAACTTCGCTGCCTCTCTCTTCGACTACTTTTCTCCTCTCTTCACCTAATCTCCTTTTTCTCTGGGCCATCAAGCCCTCGGGACAGATTGCCAATTTATGGCATAAAAAGTTGGGATCAATTCCCGGCATGTCGATGTGGTCCAGGCGAATAGATCGGCATTTCACGCAAAGAAGACTTGCTTTATTTCTTCTTTCGAGTAGGCTCAAGGTGACCACCGAGCTTAGTACACTTGTTCAGCCGCGCGCCGAGTTGGAACTTCTCTAACTCCTCAATAGGTTGTGGACGTTGTTCCCTGTACGTCCATCCGGGATCCGCTCAACGGAGTTTCCATGAATTCACCGCCTTGTCCTTCCCCCCGTCTAGGGTTTCTACTGGTGCGGGTTTAAGTTTGCTCACTCGCAAACTATCAGCAGTAGCACTTGTCTTGCCATCCTCTCGATCCGCTTGGACAGCCACTATATCTCCCGAGCTGGAGGGAACTTCATCGTGAGGTGGGGAGTAGCGACCACGACCCCCTAACTCGTTCAAGGGCGGCCTTCCGATCGGGATATTATACGATGTAATCTGCGTTAACTAGCACATACCGACCATGATGGTTTTAGAAGCTCGCCATCGCCAAAAGTGGTCAAGAGGTCAATATATCCCCGAGTATCAACTCCGCTCCCCTGCGAAGCCAACGAAGTTTCTTCGTCAAATGCGGCTAAATTGATTTCTCCGGGATCCCGAAGCTCAAACGTTGAGTAATACAATATATCCAGCGGAGCTCCCCGATCGACGAGGGTTCTTTTGACCGAGAAGTTGGCCAACCTGTACGGTGATCACCATGGGGTCATCCTGATTGGGGTCTACTCCCACAAAATCTTCATCGATAAAAGATAATAGGGGGAACTTTGGGAGGCTTGCCGATACCGAGTTAACGGCTCGGATGGCCCGCAGATGTCTTCTCCGATTGAACTTGTTGTGCCTCCCCCTGCGAACCCTCCCGAGATGGTGTTTATCACCCCCGGATGACATTATCCTCTTCCCGTCTTTTCGCTCTCCGCCTTTCTCGGTCTCTGCTCTCTCATCATTCCGCCGATCGTCGCCCCTCCTCAGGCCGGTCACCCTCTCTCCTTCTCGTTTCCACCGCGCCTCTCATTGTTGTTGTTGTTTCTTCGGACAAAGTTGTTGAGGTGGCCACCTGAACCAGCTTCTTCAATTTTATCCCGTAGGACCCAAAGACTCCTCGGTGGTAAGGACATAGTTGCGGTGATACCGACAATGCTTCCAGCGATCCGCGTTTCGAGGGGTGTGGCCACTTTGGGAGGCTCAAGCCGAAGCTCAGACGCTTCCTCGAACACCCGAGCCCGATTTGTATTGAGGGGAGTATAATGATCATACTTCGGTCCCCTCTGGAAATGCTCGGCCGGGCCTTTCAATCTCGGCTTATCACCCCCTACCCTCCTCTTGTCTCTACCTTCTCGCCTGTCGGCCTCATCGGTCCTATCCCTTTTCTTGGACTCCTCCACCTCCTCCATATTGATGTAACCTGCAGCTTTTCTTCTCAGTTCGTCCATATCGGCTGGTAGTTTCCGAGCTAAGTACCTAGCAAAAGGGCCAGGTCTCAACCCAGTCAGGATGGTGTGTAGTGCAACATCGGCACTGAGATTGGGGATGAGTACCGCCTCCTCTCTTGAATCGGCCATGAAGTTGCGCAGGATTCATTCTTCTCTTGCCTAAAGTTCACCCGGTGAGGCCGAGGTTTTTGGTGAGCTCGGCTCGTGGCAAACCGAGCGCCGAACTTAGCCACAAATGTATCAAAAGAGTCCACCGAGGTTGGGGTAGCTGGGTGTACCAAGTCAACGCCGCCTCCTTCCCAGTGTGGTTGGGAAAACTTTGCACATGACAGGCTGCGTCATCCGTAAAAAGGTACATCTGCGTGGTGAAGGCGTCCAAGTGGCGCTCGGGTGCGAGGTGCCATCATATTTGTCAATGTTGATGGGCTTGTAGTTGGCCGGCAAAGGGACCCCCATGATATCGTTCGTGAAAGGATGCCTCGGCTTCCGCAGTGGCCTTGTCATTAAGTCTCTTCGTTTGGAGTGAAAATTTCGGGGCCCGCTAGGGAATCCCTCTTCCCTCTGCTCGGTTGTTGTGGTGGGAAGCCCGGAGGTGAGGACCCCTTCCCGATACAAGTTTCTGGACCCCTCAATCTCGGGAGGTCGGGCTCTCTTTCATGTGAGGAAGAGACCGACCTCTCCCCGCTTCTCGCTCTTCTCTCACGACGGTCATTCTCACGGCGGGATTTCTTCATTCTCCCTTCTCGCTGCAACCTGTGCGAGAAGCTCCTGAACCACGGGATTGTCAGTCATTCCTGCTGGGCCTACGGACTGTTCTCCATTATCCCCGTTAACTCCGTTGTTGGCATTCCTTGGCTCCTCCCTCCTGCAGTTTCCGCTTCTCGTCCTCACCATTTTGTGGGGTATGGGAAAATATTTGCTTCGATTCCCACAGACGGCGCCAAATGTTCCTGCCAAGATCCGTTTTGTCTGAATCTCCATAGAACGTGAAACCAAGGGGGTTATTTTATGATTTGGGCTTGACATAATTCAGTGATTCCGGTCCTACGTATCCCAGTGAGAATCAAAGCCAGACGTAGTTCTAGGTTCATCCCTTGGCGGGGGGGTGATCTCGATCCCTTCATTTTGTGTCGGACGAGTACTAGGGAGCAAGGATTGTTTCATAGTCTCTTGGTCGACGCTAGTTCCTCTAACACGCTTTAGGGAGAGTCACCTGTGTTCAGTGAAAAGGTCCCCCCTTCTTATGAGGGGTACTGCCCCTTTTATAATTTCTGGACCGGGCCGGGTACTTGGGCTTGGTGGCCGGGTTAATAACCTCGGCCAGTACACATTGCATGGAACCTGGGCTTTAGGAAGGTCATTTGCGAATCTGACTACATGGAAGTGGTTAACCTTCTGAATGATCGCCAAGCCCATCAGTTTCATGTGCATGCGGTGCTTATTGATCAAATCTACAACAATCTCCAACGGGCTTGGCGTCTCACTTTGAATCACATTTTCAGAGAGTTTAATACCTTTGCTGATGTCTTGGCTAAGAACGGAGCTAGTAATTTTAACAATCTTCATATTTGGGACACTCCTCCTTGCATGTTGGAGTCCCATATTCTGAAAGATAAGCAGTTTTGCTTATATTAGTTTTGTCTTTTTACTTTTTGTGTTTTGTCTTTTGCCTTTCCTCATGTAACAAAAAAAAAGCTGTAAGTATCTTATCGCGGTTGGTTGCTACATAATGTTTGATGGCTTCCATTATAGAAGGGAAGCTGATATGTTGCCATTCGCTTCTTTGTCCAGATTATGATGGTTGGAGTTCGGTGCAAGTTTTTTTTTCTTGACATGAATAATAGAAATAATGTCATCAATATAAGTAGGAATAACGAAAAAAAAATTAAAACTAGCAAAAGAAACCTCCACCCTAGCTAACTTATGGGTAATTGAATTAGCTTGTCTTCAAACGAACTCGATCAACTCCGGAGTTAGGTAAATATGAAATAAGGTGCTTGCATTGCTTGATGATGACTCCAAACTCAGAAGGCTTATCAACATCCCGATAAATGTTGTCCACAACACTCTTACAATCTATCTCAAAAATAAATATTCCTGTATTCTATGTCAATTTTCTCTGCTATTCAAGATTATTTGGATAAATATTTGCGACAATTTCTCCTCATTTACATAATGCTATTATCCTATTTTGCATGAAGCATTATTGTCCCGGTGTTTAAAACAATCTATTCTTTTACAAGCAAATATTAGTTTATTATGTTAGTAGGGGTGGGATCTGAACCTTACATCTTATATCTTCCAACACCTTTGTCCCACACCTCAAACCATCATCGATCACCTTATTACTCCCAAATTCATAACAATTTGCTAACTAGAGACTGGTTCTTGTGTGCAGTTGTAGATGTATGGATGTGCATCTATTTTTTAATTTCTTTAAATTTTTCATGAATTAGTTGGAAAGAAGCCTGTGTTTGAAACCTGAGAAAGATAGAGGAAAGAAAAGGATGGGATAGAAAACACAATTGTCAAGAATGTTTCCCCTGTTTGGTTTCTAAAGAATGGGGAGAGGGAAGAGAAAAAAAAATGGACCCCACCTATTTTATTCCCCCTCTAAACAAGCAGAAAACACGCAGATCAAGGCCTGCACAAGGACCGAGGCACGGGAATGAGAGATTGCTACTGCATGTTACGTGAAATTACCGAAATCAATTTTATTTTTTATTTTAAAAATTATTATATGAGGGCATTTTGGTCAATTCAAAAATGTTTTTTTCTTTCCTTCCACTTTCTTTTCAACCAAATGAAAGGAGAGAAAATTTTTAGTTTTCTTTCCTCTCATTTTCTATCCTACCAAACAACTAAAAAATCCTCATATTTTCTAGGCTTAATTGCATTTTTGGTCCCTCAACTTTTTCAATTGTGTGATTTTGGTCCCTCGAAAATTTTATTTGCACATTTCATCCCTCAACTTTTTCAATTGTGTGATTTTGGTCCCTCAAAAATTTAAGTGCACATTTAGTCCTCTAATTTGTCGAATTGTGCAAAATTAGTCCTTCCGTCCATGATTAGTCAATGTGCAATTAAATTTTTGAGGGACCAAAATCGCACAATTGATAAAATTGAGGGACCAAAAGTGCAATTAAAATTTTGGAGGGACCAAAATCGCACAATTGAAAAAGTTGAGGGATCGAAAATACAATTAAGTCAATTTTCTACTCTTTTTCTTTCCTCTCACTTTCTTCGCCGAAACCAAACAAAGTGGAAATGTCTATTGGCTGCTAGAAAGAAATGTTTGTTGGCTCCGTGGAGATTTCTTTCACAAAGTCACCCAAACACTACTTGATTTTGATTTATTTATTTGAATATCTGAATTTGAACACCTGTATATACATCATAAATTAATGTGGGTATAGGTGGGATGAAGATGTATAGTATTTTAAGATAGAATATATATATATAATATATAATTGTGAATAAAATATCATTTAGGTGTCCAAATTCAGGTATTCAAATAAGATAACTTCGTATTGAACACCCGTGATTTCAATGGCAGGCAATAATAATAAATAAATAAGCATCACAGAAGCTTCTGTTGTGATCACTGTGGCAAAACAAAAACCAGTGGGCTGAGTGATCCGCTAGTATTACCAGACCCTGGTATTATTCTCCTTTATTCCACGTGTACAGGTCTTGTAATCACACACGTTCGATGTCATGTCTTCTCCTGCGTGCTGTATCAGATTGAGATTTTAAAAAGATTGTTTTCATCTAAAAATTTTTTGTAGATTTTAAAAGACTATATAGGAATGTGATGATTTATAAGATTTTATTGAAAGACCTTTTTTTAAGAATGTTATAATCAAGATTCTCATGTGTGAATTTTAAAGGATTTATATCATAAGGCTTTATAAGATTTGAATGGACTATATGGATTTATAAGATTTGAAAGGAAAACGTGAATTTTTAACAAACATTCAAAGTTATAAGAGCCAATAAAAAAATAACAAAGAAATGAGTAATATAATAAAAAAAAGTAAAATCCAACACAAATTTTCTAATATTTTAATTAATAGTCAAATTGATGTAGCTTTATGTCCTCCTAAGTTGCATTTCTCCACACATCTAAAGCCATGCCAGTCCTCCAAGCATTAGCATATTCTCGTTCCTGCTCTTGTGTTTGAACAATAGGTCCAAAATTATTGTCTACATTGGCTGGTGATATTGAAGATGAAGATTCGTCTATTGGTTAAATTGGAAATTCATCAGAACAATATTCTTTACAAAGGAAGTAATGTAGTGCTACACATGTTAACACAAGCTCAATCTCTGCTGGTGTCTTGAATAGAAATAGAGGCACCGACTTAAAAATTGTGAACCGCGATTTAAAAATCTCAAATATCTTCTCGATCACATTCCTCAAGGAAGCACGGCGAAGATTGAACAATTCATTTTCATTTCAAGGTTCATTACCATTACTTGCAAAATCTTGTAGCTTCTGATTTTAACCTTAAAATGATTTTTTTTTTAAATGATTTTAATAAAAAGTTTAAATAAACACAATCAAACTCATTACAAAGGATTTTTTTCAATTAAAAAAATTATATATATTTTTTTTGTCAAATAATCTGTAACAAACACACTCTAAAGTTGTTTGGTAACTTATGTTGGGTTAAACGACAACCGTGGCGGGAGACGATAGAGAGGGGGAGAAATGAGAGAGATGGAGGGAGGGAGGGAGGGAGGAGGAGAGAGAGGGAGAGAAGGCATAAGGTGAAGAAAAATAAGAATGGAGACTCCCGAGAAATCTCATGTGTTGAGGTGAGACTTTTTGTTGTTAAAAAATCACTAAAAAGTCCCACAAAGTCCCACAAAATCCGCCTTATAAAAGAATCCATCGAAACTAGGAAGTTTTTGAATACCACATGATTTTTTATTACTTGTAAAAGTCATGATTGAATACCGCTGGATTTAGATTCTCTCTTTAAAAAATCTTAATAGTCTTGATTGAATACAATGTTTACAAAACCGGACCGGACCAGCCGATCCGACCGGTTTAACCAGGACCTAGGCCGGTTCGGTTGACCTCCAGAACCAGCCTTGCTTGAAACCGGTCTCAGAACCGTCGAACCGGTAAAACCGGTCATAACCGGTTGTGAACCGGCCTGGACAGGTTTCCTGAAAAAAACAAAAAAACAAAAAAAGTATAAAAGGATTTGGGTCATCATAGCTAAAACTCAATTCTTTTTGTTTTCTAATATATGTGAGCTGGTTGTAGATTTTGGGTTGGCTTCCCCTACGAAGATGATTTTAATATATATCTTTACATTTATTTTGTTAATTTCAAAATAAAAAATTTGTGCTTAATAATTTTAGTTGTTATGTTGTTTTTTTGTTTAATATTGTTATAAATATTATATTAAAAATTAAAATAATATTATTTAATTATAACCAGTTCAACCACGGTACAACCTCGGTTGGACCATTGAACCTTGAACCGCTGCCTTCACTGGTTCGATGGTCGGTCCGGTTTTGTAAACCTTGATTGAATACCACCAGACTTATTTAGATTACTTAAAAGTCTTGATTGAATACCACAAGAATTTTTTATCATAAAAAAGTGCATTAAAATCGTTTGAAATCTCACTCCAATACACCCCAAATCCAGGTCTCCATAAGCCACGTGCTCACACCGTACCTTAAGTCCTTAACCAACAGGAAACAATGAAAGCTTCACGATTTTTTCTTCCATTCTTTACGAGTTCAAGATTTTTAACTCTCTAATAATTAAGATATGACTGCTGTATTTTTCTGTTTATTCTCATAGCAAAGGCATACAATATATATAGGATACAAGGCCAATAGACCTCTATAATTAATGCAACAAATCCTCCTATTTGTCTATGCCTAATATAGCCAAATATTTGATTTCCTAAAACATGTACATGATTTCCTAAAAATATGCAACTACATAATTATATGATTTTATTAGATTCTCTCAATACTCCCCCTCAAGTTGGTGCGTGAGGATCTCGAATGCCCAACTTGCCCAGAAGAAATTCAAATTGTTGTTTGCCTAGAGCTTTTGTCAAGATATCCGCAAGCTGATTGTAAGTCCGAACATGCATATATCACCATCCTGGATCTCATCACGGATGTAGTGACAATCCACCTCAATATGCTTGGTGCGTTCATGAAACACCGGGTTGGCTACAATATGAATGACTGCTTGACTATCACAAAAGAGTCGCATGGGTTGGGGATGAGGCACCTGTAAATCAATCAAGAGGGCTTTAAGCCATTTTAACTCACAAGTTGTGATGGCCATAGATCTATATTCAGCTTCTGCTGATGAACGAGAGACAGTAACTTACTTTTTGGTTTTCCCGGATATAAGAGATCTTCCTAAGAATACAAAATACTGTTGGTAGTGGCTACGATCTCAGGGGGGGGGGGTGAATTGAGATATTGAAAACTTTTTCAACAATTTAAAGCAAAACAGTGTTTTCTTAAAGAAAATTGGTTTTCACTCAATTTTAATTCCCAAGAATCAGGTTATGGAACAAGTAATGAAGTCAAGAAGAATTATAAGAAGTAACAACAGGTTGCAGATCAAAGATTCAAGTTAACAAGTATTCTTAAAAACTCATTCACAACACACAAGTGCATATAACAAGTATATGGAGTTAAGAGATGAGAAGAACACGCAAACCGATTTATCCTGGTTCGGCTACCTCCTCTGGTAAGCCTACATCCAGTCCCACACCTCTGTGGTTTTCTCCACTATAATCAACAATTACAAAATTCCAATTACAGCAACACAAGGATGACCTCATTGCTCAAAAATTCACCAGAAAGCACACTTGCTTTTCTATACCCAAGGATCCATTCTATCCTTGTTCAAGCCTAAGAGATACCCTCTCTTAATCACACTAATTCACAGAAAGAATTGAGTAGAAGAAAGACTCTAAAAGTCTGATTATACAAATTGAAGTTCTAAGTAATATCACTCTTTTCTCTCAAGGATGAAGCACTTTTGGAAACTTTTGAATCTTTCGTATGTTTACAATCAGAATGAGTAAGGTTGTTAAAAAGTGTTCCTTTGATCCCTTTTTATATAGAATACAAATTATAGTCGTTGGGATCAATTAAAACAGAATTGGATCTGATTTAATAAAATCTGTTTTCTTGATTCTTGTTCTTGAAATAAGATTCTGTTGGTTCTTGTAAAGTTTGTGTCCTTCTTGAAAATAACCGTTTCCATCTGAAAGAATAGCCGAGTCTATTTGAAGAGTAAAATAACCGCTTCCATATGAAAGAATAGCCCTATTTGAAGAGTAAAATAATCGTTTCCATTTGCCACGTCAGCAGACGGGATGCTAACACAAGGTAATTGGACGTGCTCCAACTGGTAGACGAGCTTCATATGCCATGTCAGTGGACGGAGTTTCTCATTGAGATCTTAGTAAGTCCAAAGCGCGTAACCTTAGTAGACGAGCTCCATATGCCACTTTTAGTAGACGAGCTTTTCTTGTTACTTCAGTAGACGAGCTCTTCTTATTACTTCAGTAGACGCGCGCTTCTGTTACTTTCAGTAGACGAGCTCCATGTGCCACATCAGCAGATGAACGCTTCTTGTTACTTTTAGTAGACGCGCTCTTCTTGTTACTTCAGTAGACGAGCTATATGTGCCACATCAGCAGACGAGCACTTCTTGTTACTTCAGTAGACGTGCTCTTTTTGTTACTTTGTTGGACGTCTGCTTGTTTCACTTTGTTGGACGTCTGCTTGTTTTACTTTGTTGGACGTCTGCTTTTTATCCCAGTGTTGGACGTCTTCCTTCCTTTAATCCTCGATTTATCTTTTTCATGAGTGATCTTGCATGCAACTTAACACGTAATAAATACATAGTCAAAATCAAAAAACTTATGCAAAATACACTTTGTTTGTCATACATCAAAACATGAATGAGGGCCTAGTCTTACAAATACCCTGTCAAGGAGCGCCGTGTAAGAGGGCAACTTGTCCGGTCTGAATCACAATAGATATATAGCTTCAAATCACTATCAGAGCGAAGAAAGATCCCTTGGACTGGATTACCCTTCAAATAACGAACTACCCGTGTTGCAGCTTCCCAATGCTCCTCTCGAGGACATTGCATGAATTGAGCTAAGATATGAACAGAGTAGCTAAGTTTGGGCCGAGAAATAGTCAAATAAATGAGCCTCCCAACTAGCCAGTGATATCGTTCTGGATCCTTTAAAATAGCGCCATTGGCAAGGGCTAACTTATGATTTTGCTCGAGAGGAAAACTAGCCGGTTTTGCCCCCAATAATCCTGTTTCTGAGACGATGTCCAAAGCATACTTTCACTGGCATAAGAAAATCCCATGAGGTCCTCTTGCTACCTCAAGGCCTAAAAAGTATTTCAAACTCCCGGGTCTTTCATGTAGAAACATTTGCTAGGATAAATTTTGAAACGCTCAATCACATCTCCATTTTTCCCTGCAATGATGAGATCATCAACATACACAAGAACACTCAAGATCACCTCTCCACTATAATAAGTGAATAGTGAATAATCTGCACGAGATTGTTCGAACCCATATTCCTTCAATGCAGCAGCAAGTTTTAAAAACCAGTTTCGTGGTGCTTGTCGCAATCCATAAAGAGACTTTCAGAGTTTACATACTTTCTTAGAATCTCCATAGGAAAAACCAGGAGGTAGTTGCATATAAACTTCCTCATCCAGATCACCGTGCAGAAAAGCATTATGAACATCCATCTGATGCAATATCCATGATCGAGCAGCTGCCACAGCTAATAAAGTCCGAACTGTGACCATTTTTGCAACCAGTGCAAAAGTTTCATTATAGTCAATGCCTTCTTTCTGGTTATCTCCTCGAACAACTAGTATTGCCTTGTGACGTTCAATACTACCATCTGATTTGTATTTAATCTTGTATACCCACTTGCATCCAATAGCCTTCTTTCCAGGTGGTAGTGTTGCTAACGTCCAAGTGTCATTTCTCTCTAGTGCATCTATTTCTTGCTTCATAGCATTGTGCCACAAGGGATCTCGAACAGCCTCAGAGAACCGAGATGGCTTATGCCCAGAAGTGACTGCTGCAAGAAATTGTCTATGGCTCGTGGAAAAATTATTGCAAATCACATAGTGTGTGATAGGATACAACGTACCCGAGGACTGTGATGATGGGTGTGACACGGAAGTGGGGGTCATTAGCGCAGCTCACAGTGTGGCATATATAATCTTGGAGCTTGCTCGGTGGGCGACGTTCCTTGTGACCACGTCCAAGTTGTTCAGTCACGTGAGGTGTTGACATTGAATCCTCACCTGACTGTCTTTGGGTCAAAATCACATCTTGTGCATCCCCAACACTTTCTTCAATGTTTATGCTCCCCCTTGCATCATGCGTACCCATGCTAGATTCATCAATGAGAGGAGGGCCATCGTTCCACAAGGTTTTTGTGGAATAAATGGAGTCATCTTGCACATTGGAAGCATTAGTCAAGAAAGGAAACTCATTTTCACAAAACACAACATCACGAGATTCAAAATACTCTCCATTATCCAAATCGTAGAGACGCCAACCCTTTTTCCCATAAGGATAGCTCACAAAAATACATTTTCGACTTCGCTCACCAAACTTGTCCTTTTGTCGATGTCTGTTGTGTGCATATCACAAACACCCAAAAATGCGAATATGAGAATAAGTGGGAGTTTGACCAAACAATATTTCACAGGGGCTTTTACCTTTAAGTATAATGGATGGTGTACGATTAATTAAGTACCCTGCAGTAAGGACACATTCACCCCAAAATTCAATGGGTAGATTTACCTGAAAACATAGAGCTCGAGCAACATTTAAAATATGTCTCTGTTTTCTTTCGACGCAACCATTCTGTTGTGGAGTGTCAACCATGGAAGTTTGATGAATTATTCATTGTTCAACAAAATAGCTTTTTAAGACTCTGAATTCAGTACCGTTGTCACTTCTCATAATTTTAACCTTTTAGTTAAATTGAGTAACCACCATAGTGCAAAAGTTTTTAAGAGTGTTCCCAACTTCACCTTTTTCTACCAACAAATATATCCACACGGCACGAGAAAAATCATCCACAATAGTCAAAAAATAAGAAGAACCACAAGAGGAGCTAACACGATAAGGTCCCCACACATCACAATGTATTAAATCAAAATGCTCATTGACTTTATTCTGGCTAGGAATAAAAATATCTCTTGTTTGTTTAGCTCTTAAACAAATATCACAAACTTGCTCATGGTTATCTTTCTTACTAACATGAATACTAGGAAGTAAACTAACTATTTGTCTTGAAGGATGACCCATACGTCTATGCCACATGGTAAATGAATCAGCTCCACTTGTTTTGCATGCCTGCACGAAGGTCACTGCCCGAAAATGATAGACCCCATTCCGTTGTTCACCCACACCAATCACTGTCCTCGAAGTGCGGTCCTGTATCACACATAATTTGTCAGAAAAAATGACTACACAATTTGAGTCATGTATCAATTGGGAGACAGATATAAGATTACAAGCTAAATTAGGCACATATATCACATTGTTGAAGACTAGGCCTTTTCCAAAATTTATCATTCCTTCTTTATTCGCAACTGTATTTCTTCAATCAGGCAACCCAACGGGACAAGGTGAGACATCAATTAATTTTGTTAACAAGCTAATACCACCTGTCATGTGATTTGAAGCTCCCGTATCCAGCAACCAAGAGTTTTTCACTTGATTACTAGTGAGTTTCTCGGTGGATGATGTGGACTTGTTGCTATTAAGAATGTTCATCAGTGCTGACCATTGATCGTTGCTCAGCCCGGGGAAAGACCCACGCTCATCTGTGACTCCCCCTGTCTGCATGCATGCTGCACTTGTGCGACATTTGCAGTGTGTCTCTCTAACTCGGCCTACGCCCTTGTTGCGTGTGCCTCGGTTGCCACGTCCTGCACCTCTTTCATTTTTACCGGAGTTCCACCAATCTGGGTATCCATTTATTTGAAAACATTCATTGGCTTCATGACCATGCTTTCCACAATTGGTGCATGTCCCTCGATCACCTCCTCTGTTCTGCCCAGATCTTGTGTGAGGTGTGGTTTGAATCGCAAAGCTAACAACATCTGTTCTTTCATCCCGCATACGTGCCAACGACTTGTGTGTTTCCTCAGTCACAACCATTGCATATACTCTGTTTATATTGGGCAACGGCGACATGCTTAAGATATTTGATCGTACTGTTCCGAATACGGCATCGTCGAGACCCATTAAGAATTGATGGACCTTCTCCTTCTCCCGCTCTTGTGCTAATTCTTATGCTACACCGCATGTACACCAAGCACAACTGCAAGTTGGATTCTTCATGTAACTGACCAGTGTTTCCCACATTGATTTTAACTTCCCATAGAAGGCTGCCACGTTCTGCCCAGATTGCTTGCAATTAGCAATATCAGTTTTCAGTTGGCGAATCCTCACATCATTGCCAATAGAGAACCGTTCCTTCAAATCATCCCATAGATCTTTTACATTCTCCAAATAAGAGATACTGGATCTCAAAGATGGATCGATGGTGTTAAATATCCATCCTACCAGCATCGCATTGATTTCCAACCACTCTTCGAGTTTAGATGAATCGTTCGCCGGCTTCGGAATTTTCCCGTCGATAAATCCAAGTTTCTTCTTAGCTCGGAAGGCGTTACGAACTGCCTTTGACCATTCATCATAGTTGTCTCCTTTGAGTTGCACTAGTGTAACAACGATACCCAGATTGTCTGTCGAGGTAAGATAATAAGGAGATGTTGGATCGATCATCAACGCCTTCTTCTGTTCATGACTAGAAGCGTTAGTATTCTTCTTTTCAGAATCAGAACTATTGTCGCTTCCCTTCTCGCCATCTACAGCCATGATCACTGACGCAGCACAACGGAGGTTGCCCTGCGCTTTGATGCCAAATTAAGATGGTATCAGAGCTATCCTAGATCCATTGTTGGGTCACCCACCATGTTATCCATACACAAAGCCTAATAGTGGTGGGCGTGAGGGGGTGTATTGGGAAAATCCCAAGTCCCACATTGATTAGAGATAATATCTAATAAGAGCCTATAAGTAGTGGGCAATCCTCATCATTTGAGCTAGCTTTTAGGGTTGAGTTAGGCCTAAAGCCCAAATTTAAGACTAATACATCTATGTCGTTGTTATTTATTTCCTCAATCAACTTTCCATTATATAATTCTCATAAAAAAAATTTGATATATAATTTTCATTTCGAAAACTATCGATATCGATATATAATTAAAGTAAGAGACCAGGAGGGACCTTTTAAGGAGTGAGAAAGAGCCATGACTTCTCCAATTTTTTTTTTTTGCATATAAAGGAATTTTGTAGGACACACACACACACATATATATATATATATATATTATTTTGTGAAACTTTATTGTTAGATATTTTTAAAAAATATTCAAATAACCAAATAATTTTATTGAAATGGTCACTATTTCTAACTCAACATCATTAGACTCATTACAATTATGCTTCTCTTGCAATTGATTTTTTTCTCTTGCAATTAATTTAAACTTATAATTTCTCTTTTATGCATAGATCATTTTAAGATGAACAAACACTACTTAAGATTTCACATATGAAACCTTTAGTCACTCCCTCAAAATTTTTAACTCATGATTGAAAGATATTAATTAACATGAAATATAAATATATCACGTAGAAAAACCATTATTATTTGTATTTATTATCATGTCATTCATTATGGTAAGAAGTGATTAATCTATAGGACTCTGGACACATCATATTTGAGAAATGATTTGTTGAGGATCCAAATCAATAACACTCTCTCGACACAATAGTTTTTTTGTGTTGAACAGTAGTAGATCCCGATATCTTTCATGTATCTACGATGTCAGACGCTAAAATCATATTCAAATACAAGTGCTCTTATATTTTACTTATATTATTCTTATTCTCGGAGCTTGCTTGGAAGGAAGGGGTTGCACGTGCAGTCACTATTTTCATACAGATATACGCATTTTAGAGTGTGTGAGCTCAGCTGAGTGCTCCCAGTCTCAGCATATTCCATTTTCTTCTTTAACTTCTTCTTCTTCCCATAGATCGATCAATCGGTCGTTCAGTGTTTGATTGAAAAATGCAGTCGAGTCCTTTACTCCTCGAGGAACCCATCAGGATGTCCTCCATCCTCGAACCATCCAAGCCTGTCAGTCTATTACCACTTCTTCTTTCTGTTTTTTTCTTTCTATTTTCTTCAACCTTTTCATTTCCTCCGAGAAAGAAACCAATTGACTTATCTGATTATTTGTTTTCAAGTAATGTCTCTACTGTTTATTTTTGGATTGATGCTGCTTTTGTTTTGTTTGCTGACAAATTTAGTAAATCCAGTTGAAACATATATAACCGTGCTCCATGAGACAAGCTTTCTTTCTTTTTTCTTTTTTTTTGCCTTTTCCCCCTTAAAATGTAAAAATGGTGTTTTTGGTGTCCTTGCTGATCTGGGTTGAGTTCGAATTTGATGGTCAACGTGATTTGGAACTCTTTCAACTGTGTCTTTTGGAAAATTTAACTTATACCCCTTTTTTTATGCTGCTAGTTCTTCAAGTATTTGGGGGAAGAGGGTGTTGAAAACTTCACAAAGTGGAGAACTGTTTTTCGTTTTCTTCTTGCACTGTATGTTTAAGTTTGGAGAGGGTAATAGCTTTTTCTAGAGATTTTTAGTGTTTTGTCAAATTCGAATTTGATTCAAATAGATGAAATGCACTCTGCAGAGTTTCTTTCCAGCTATGACAAAGATTGTTGGCACACTTGGTCCAAAGTCACGATCAGTTGATGTGATTTCCCGTTGCCTTGAAGCTGGAATGTCTGGTATTCTTTTTTGGAACTTTAGATTCTTTGTTGTCATCTTTGCTTAACAATTGATTTTAGTGTTTGTTTTTGTCACATTGACTTCACTATTTCTCTCTGTTTTTTTTTAGTATAGAACAGTAAGATGGCCACGGGGGACTATTTGGTTATTTTGGTTCTTTTATTGATATGTTGTCAGAAAACTAGAATAGCTCAGTCTATTAGAAATTAACTATTTGTTCAAGACAGAGTTAGAAGGCCTAGTGCCTTTAGAAAATTTATAACTATAAAAGGGGAAAGAAATACCAGTAACCTAGTGTTTTCTAGTGTCACTTTGGGAAAATACATATCATGAATAATTTGTATTGTTATTCATCCTCTTTAGTTTGCAGTCGCACCTTTTAGTCTACAGTTAGCTTGATTTATCTATTGATCATCTTATTCTTTTTCCTTATCATGTTTTAGTGGCAAGGTTTGATTTCTCATGGGGTGATCCAGAATACCACCAAGAGACATTAGAAAATTTAAGGGCGGCTATCAAAAGTACCAAGAAACTCTGCGCGGTAAAGTTGTCTTATTTTTTTCTGTTTATTCATTTGTTTTTGACTTTGGCCTATCTTAGCTAGCATTCTGTTTCAGTTCGATGCATGATCAAGCATGTGAAGTTAATTGAGATATTTAAAATGGTCATACATTCTCATCTGACTTATTTTTATTGAATCTATTCCTTAACAGTTCTATCATATATTTTGCCCCCTCTCTAAGCTTGTTCCTTCTTATACAATTCTAAAGCATTCTACAATAAGCCAAGATCTTCATTATTTTAAGATTAGGGCAGCCCATATCATTATTGTTGAATGCATCTCAAAATAAGTTCAAGTTAGTTACAAAATAGTTGAGAAGTCTTTGCTAGTTATTGGCCACAACTAACTCAGATGGGTGGTAACATCAAACATTCGGACGGTGATTATGAGACATTGGTAACATCAAACTCAGACTGGTGGTGACTTATGTGAACGGGTGGTGATTATGAGACGTGGGTAGTGATGTCTGTATAGGTCTGTGTATACTACATGTGTGTGGTCTGTACAAGGCTAGTTGTGTGAATGAATTCCTGTGTGTAAGATCATTAGTGCAATTCCATTCTTTTGAGGAAAAATAAGAGAGGTTGAGTGAGAGATCAAGGGGTAAGAAACAAAGGGGAGGAAGCTTGGGGTTCTTTCGGGTATTCTCTGGTGAAGTGAGAGAGAAGAGAAAGAAAGGCCAAGGGAGCAAACTCTGTTGTAAAGGCTTGATCTTGATCACGATTAACATAGTAGAACTGCTCTCTCCTGTGGACGCAAACCACATTGACTGAACCACGTATCCGCTGTCATTTCTCCTTTACTTTGTTCTTTATTGTTTCTTGTTACAAATCGGAAGACCAACAAGTATTTTTTCTGAATTGCTTGTGTTAACACACAGCAAATTGAGCTTACTTATATACACTTAGAATAATAATTACAACTGGTATTTACAAGTCAAATAAATAAAATAACTATTTCCTAAGTGTATGAAACTATGAATGGATAAATACATGAACCTAATCAATTACAATTCCCCAATCATTTACTGTTGTTATTTCCTAAGCTATTGTGATTTCCAACATTACATTTCATTCTTGTTTGTGTTTGTTTCGATTGGATTGCGATTCTCTGTTTGTTTTGTGTTGGCTGTGCTGTTTTTTGTGTTTCATTGGTTGCAGCTGCTTCGACCCACCAACAATCATGAATGTTCAAATTCATTTATGAAAATTATCATTTTGACATCCTGATGTAGGATGGCAGAAAGGTTACGATTTATCATATCAGGATTAGGAGTTTCTAGGGTAAATAAAATGTGTATTCATCCTCTGTGTGTGTGTAAGGGGATGTGTAGGCAATAGCAGGGGGTTTCAGAGCTAGATTGGTGGTTGTATTTCTTCTTTCTAATTTTAGAGGTTTTGGCTTCCGTAAAGATGCTAAAATTCCATGGCACTGTGCTTGTTCGCTGTGCTTTGGTGCTTATGGTTGGAAATGAATGCCAGAATCTTCAAGGAAATTTCTTCATCTGTAGATAACATTTGGGATAGCGCCATTGTGTTGGCTTGTTTATGGTTTCTTTAGATGTGTTTCTTTGTTAGATATGCAGAGATTGGCCTGCCTTGCTACATGATACCATATCTTACCCCATGTATAGAGCTCGGGCTCCTTTATGCAAAATTTTTGAGCTTTTTGGCTGGTTTTGCTGTATTTATATCTCTTTGTATTTTTTTTGGTGGAGGATGTCTGATCCTCCTTTCTAGTAATCCTCTTCCTTCTTAATGAATCTCTTTTTCTATATTAAAAAAAAAAACAATACTATTTGGGTGTTATTGTTCACATAAGCTACCAAGCACTAATGCCTTCCTTTAACTATTATCAACTTGTACTGTGAAATTGACTTGCCCTATTGAATCTCAAGCCTTGTAGCGGTTCTTACTCCTTAAATACATGCATATAATGACTCATGAAGTAATGGCATATCATCAGAAGTAACTGTGATTTTAATACATTAGCTTTTATCTTTTAAATGTTCTTTCCATGTGTGCAGATAGATAACCATATGAAGGTTAATTAATGTGTATATATATAAATATATATATTTGCATTTTTGTCTAAATGCAGGTTATGCTAGATACTGTGGGTCCAGAACTACAAGTTGTCAACAAAACTGAGCGCTCAATTTCACTACAGGCTGACACATTGGTTGTCTTAACTCCTGATCAAAACAAAGAAGCTTCTCCAAATCTCTTACCAGTAAATTTTAGTGGGCTAGCGAAGGTCAGTGTACCTTTTCTATGTAACTCATTTATTGGGGTTTGTAATATATTTATGTTGAATATATTTTTTGAGGTTTGCCTACTTAAGTGTATAATAAGTACATGCTAGTTACCATGTTGCACTTTTGAAGTTGTTTTTATCAGTTACTTACTTGTTGCATCTTGGGATTTGACCAAGATAAATATCGTATAAGTTATTCTTGACTATTTACTATGGTGTGGAGCAGTTGCCCTGATTTTTTTTTTATTGTTAATTTTTTTTGTTTAGTCCAAGTTGAATATCACTGGCATATTTAGTTTTTGCCACTTATGAATCTGACCATTGTGTTGTGGCGTGTGGCAGTACTGAAAACTTCATGATACTCATTGCATTTCTCTGTAGTAGCTCATCGCTGTAAGGAATATTGAAATTGATCAATAAATATTGTTCCTTGATTGATAAACATTTTCAATGGCATTCCTTTGTTGATAATTCCATATTTTCAGCTGGGTCCTTCAAATGATTCGTGACCTTTAGTTTCTTGACTTGTAATGCCTCTGAATGAATTCGTTTTAAAATCTCTCTGTATCAGTCACATTGGTACTAGCTGTTATCATCAATTTTTATGTATGCACTAAATTTTGAAAAGGAGTGTCAAGGACCAACTCTCCCAGTCTAAGGGTTGTGAATGAATTTGTTACATTTCTAGCATGCGTCCTCATGCAAGAGCCCTTGGCTTGAACTGTGGACAATGTACAGAACCATATTTACCATGTGCTGAAGAATTGGGACGACAGGGGTCACACTCATGACCACTTAGTCAAAGTAGCTCTGATATGATATCAACTGTCAAGGACCAACTCTCCCACAAGTTTAAGCTGTTAGGTGAAGGCTCGTGGATGGCTTTATTACAATCTCTAACGAGGAGAATAAGTAAAAGCCATGTGTTTTCCATCCTTTGCAGAAGACAATAGTTCAAAAATTAATAAATATTCATCAAGCCAGTATTTCTCAGAGAAAAAAGAGGACATCAGCTTTCTATCAACTCACAGATAGGCAATAACTAATGAATTAATTTGTATTATTTAAGGTATTAGAAAGAGACATACTGACATTGATTTGGATTTTGTAATATGCTAATCATAATTTTCTATAATATAGTAATTAAGGGATTCGCACATTAGCATTAGCTCTAACTTTGTTGTTTAAGATGCTTAGACCTATAAGAATTTTTGTTCCCCTATAAATGTTATTCTTATTTCTGCCTTTTGTTCTTCATAGAGGTTTGCTGCGTGAGTTTGTGGGTCTGCAAATTGAGCTTTCTTATTTCTCATATTGTACTTTGATTGTGTGTATCACGTGGTTTCTCTCTAAATAAGGTGTGATTTAATTTTACAGGCTGTGAAGAAGGGTGATACTATTTTTATTGGTCAATACCTGTTTACAGGAAGCGAAACTACTTCCGTATGGCTAGAGGTAATGCAATCTTGGATGGACTGGTTCGTCTTCATTTCTTGTGTGAATAGTTTATGTCGACTATTTTAATAAGTTCGGTTGCATATTTGGTATGTTTCTTTTGACCACATTATTGTGTGGAAATAAGTTATATGCAAGCTATTCATCTTTTCTACTATTTGTGAAATCCTGATGAACAGAAATGCTCGCTGAAATAAATTATTCTTATCTTTTCAAGTATATACTCTTGTTATGTTGTCCGTACATTTTGCTAGATGATCACATGGTGCATCTCAACGACCAAAGTTTTTGCTTAGGCATAAAATTTAGAATGAACTACATCCGCTTTTATGTTATTTAAAGCCAAAAGCAAATGAGAAAAATTACACCACCCTTTTGAGTTTTTCCACTCAAAAGCTTGTAGACATTTTAAAATCAATTCTCCAAGTCCAAATTGGCTTTTTAGTCCTAGAAATTTACAAATCTTAATAATAATATCGGATTGCCATATAGTATTTATACATAGATATCCATATGCAACATTGTTTCACTCACATGGAACATATGCTTGACAATTGGTAGTTCATTAAGAAGATTTTAGAAAAGAACTAATGATCCACATCCATTCCACTACAATAACAAAAGTAATATTCATATTGCTAATGAAAATAGTAACAAAAAAGAATGCTAAAACTTCGTAATCATGAAAGTGATAATTTTCATTATCCTGTATGGAATTTTGGAATGTCGTTGTATTCAATTTCAATATTGTCTTCAGCTATTAGGTGAAGGCTCAAGGTTGGTTTTGTATGTCAAACACACTCCCTCACACATGAGCCATTTGGGATTGCAGCATGGACAATGCATGGGCCGAATCTAATTTATACTGAAATTCAACTGTTCTATAGAAGAATGAGAGCGTCAAGGATCAAACTTTTGACCTCTGTTGTAGAAGCTCTGGTGTCAAGGACTGTTGAAATTATTAGGTATTGGTAGCAAAGAAGGAAAAGAAAGAAAACAATTAGGCTAACAATAGTATACTGAATATATGATTGATAGATGTGATGTAATATCATAACCTATACTGCAATTAGGTCAGGTTCGATTACTAGTAGAACAAGCCAAAACCCACTAATATAATAAGATTAATAACCCTAATATTCTAACAAGAACCACCTCTCCTAAAAGCTTAGGTGAAGGCTCAAATTGGTTTTGTATCTCTAACAAATCTCAATGGGGCATAAAATGGGAAATTATATTATTACAAGGATTTTGTATTATATTAAATTTTGTTAATTCTTTATCACTTAGAGTTCTGTTTTCTTATTGCTATAAGAGTGAGGACTATATGGGTAATTTTCATCATGGTTTCTCATTCTTATTATTAGATGTAGCTTTCGGCATTTTGTTCTTGAAAGAACAAAAGTTACTCGGATATTGTGTTTGCATAATATTGAATTATTTCAATTCCAATTTTACATGATTCATCATATCTACTAGGTATTCCAGTTTTGTCATTACTGTCACTCAATTGGTTTTGATTTCACAATGCAGGTCAGTGAGGTGGATGGCGAGGATGTCACTTGTGTCATAAAAAATTCTGCTACACTTCCTGGGTCATTGTATACTTTACATGTCTCTCAGATTCATATTGATCTTCCTACTCTTACCGACAAGGATAAGGAGGTAACTATGAGAAATTTGTATGCATAAAGTAGTGAGAATCACATTATGCGGTCACAAATTTCCATTCTACTTTTGCTTCTTGTGAATGTCTGTTGCAGTTCTTATCTATATTCATCCAGAGATTTTGGTGGTGAATTGAATTATATTTTAGGTTGGTTTTAGCAATCTTTATACTTATTAAAAGTTTTTTGTCCCAAAAATGGCTTATCTTTCTGTTATTCTGTGAATATGGTCAATTTTAATTATTTTGGCAATCTGAAAGATTTAATATGTATACACTACAGATTTGGTAAATTATTTTATCTGCATCAATTGCAAGACTAAAGTATCTTGGTTTAAGTTATGTCTTTTACGGTGATGAATTTAAAAATACCTTCTTGTTACTTTCTTGTAGTTGTGTATTAGAAACTGATAGCTAGAGAGAAAATAGAGAAGAGAGAGAAATGAGAATCCAAAACTGAATTCTGAATCTATAATTCAATTCATAGTCTAGATACAGAATCTCATGCTATTTATAGCATGTCATAGGAGTAACTAACTAACTGCATGGCTGACTCAGCAGAGAGCTGATCAGCTACATGCTTGTACAAGATAGTGAATCTATACTTACTCTAACATACCCCCTTATAAGTGCAAGGTGGGTTTACAAGAGTTGTTCCATTCTAACATACCCCCTTATAAGCTAAGGTGGGTTTACAAGAGATAGATGATCAACAACCCCTAAGTGTCTTCTCAGTTCTTCAAACCTTGTTTGAGACAGTGGCTTGGTAAGGAGATCAGTCACCTGATCATAACCAGAAAGATGGCAGACATGCAGTGTCATTCAAGACCTTCTCTCTAACAAAGAATATGTCAAGCTCCATGTGCTTTGTCCTAGAGTGAAGCACGGGGTTGTGAGATAGGGAAACAGTGCTCAAATTATCACAATACACAACTGGAGGTAGGGTCTTGATGCGTAGCTCCTGTAACAAGGACTGAATCCAAATGACCTCAGTTGTGGTTGCAGCCAGCCCTCTGTACTCAGCTTCAGTACTGGATCTGGCCACCAAGGGCTGCTTCCTAGACCACCAAGACACAAGATTCGGGCCAAAATAAATGCAAGAGCCAGATGTAGACCTGCGGTCATCTACATCTGCAGCTCAATCAGCATCTGTAAAAGCCTGAATTGTAAAGGGAGCTTTCGGAGCTGCAGGTTTGAGTACAAGCCCATGTGAAACAGTCCCTTGTAGGTATCTTAGGATGCGTTTTACAGTCTTCCAGTGCTCTTCTAGCGGCTGGGAGAGATATTGGCAGACTTTACTCACACTGAAACAAATCTCGGGTCGTGTGATAGTAGCATACTGAAGGGCCCCAACAACGGACCTATACAATGATGGGTCACTCATATAATTGGCACCATATTTGGATAGCTTACTGCTGCTAACCATAGGGGTAGGGGAGCCCTTTGCATTGGCCATGTTGGCCTTGGCCAGTAAGTCCCTAACATATTTAGTTTGGGACAAGAGAATTCCACCATTATTAGGTAAATGTTTCACTTCTACCCCTAGAAAATAGTCTAGCCTGCCAAGTTGCTTCAAAGCAAAACTAGAATGCAACTTCTGAATGATGGTTGAAATATGGGAGGTAGAGGACCCTGTGACAATAATGTCATATACGTAGACAAGAATGTAGGTGCAGTGACCTGAGTGTGAATGTATGAACAATGAGGGATCACAACGGCTAGTTTTGAACCCAAACTGAAGTAGCTGTTTAGTGAGGCGCTCAAACTAAGCACGTGGGGCTTGTTTGAGGCCATAAAGGGCTTGGTTGAGCCTGCACACTTGAGTAGATTCAGGCTTCTGGAAGCCAATAGGCTGCTCCATATATACCTTCTCTGTTAGGAAACCATTGAGGAACGCGTTGTTGACATCAAGTTGTTGGATAGGCCAGTTGTAAGTGACTGCAAGTGTCCAAATAATCCTCACTGTGACAGGCTTTACAGTCGGAGAAAAAGTTTCAGAATAGTCCCTACCCAACTGTTGATGAAACCCTTTTGCAACAAGCCTAGCCTTGTCCTTGTTGATGGTGCCATCGGGGTTCTCCTTCACCCTAAACACCCACTTGCAACCAATTGCTTTCTTGTTAGGTGGGAGATCAACTAATGTCCAGGTATTGTTTTTCATGAGTGCATCATATTCATCTTGCACAGCAGCATGCCAACGAGGAATGGACAGGGCCTTAATAGATGTGGGTTCTGCATGTGTTAGTAACACAGTAGGAAAGGACTGTAACCTAGTTTTGGACCTAGTCAACATATGGTGAGTGTTTGTGGGTAAAGGAGGAAGGGAAGGTTGGGAGGAGGAGGACTCTAAAGCAGACAGATTAGGGGAAACATTTGGAGTGAGACCACAATGAAGGGAAGAAAGAGAGAAGGGGTCAGTGTGAGAATGGGACTGACCCAAGGAGTGACCTAGGTTGTGAGATGGACCCGAGAAAGGAGGGGAGGGACCAGCAGTGGGACTGACAGGTGCTGGACTGAAACTGGAATGTGTTGGAAGGACAGGACTGACTTGAGGAATGACATTTAAAGGAATTGGACATGCTGTCTGTGCAGAATCATGTTGAACAGAGCTAGAAACAGTAGATTTGGCTGCAAAGGGGAAGAGATGTTCATTGAACTGCACATCCTTGGATATATATATACAGCCATCTTCAGAAAGGCATTTATATCCTTTATGTGAGCTGGAGTAGCCCATAAAAGTACACTCACAGGAACGGTACTCAAGTTTATTTATATTGTATGGCCTCAAACATGGGAAGCAAGCACACCCAAAAACTTTGAACAGGGAATAGTCAGGCTCAGTTTTGTAAAGCATGAAGTAAGGGGACTGATTTGACAAAACTGGTGAGGGGAGCCTGTTTATGATAAAGGTGGCAGTGCAAAAGGCATGGTCCCAATAACACATAGGCAGAGAGGCTTGAGCCAAAGGTGCTAGGCCTGTTTCAACAATATGCCTGTGCTTTCGTTCAACAGACCCATTTTGATGATGGGTATGAGGGCAAATGACTCTATGATGTATTCCCAAATCAGTAAGGTATTTTGTGAAGGGCGAAACTCTCCACCCCAGTCAGACTGAACAGCCTTTATACAAGAGCCAAATTGAACTTTAACTAGTTCATGGAACTGTTTGAATGTTGTTAGGGTGTCTGACTTTTGCTTTAGTAGGAAAATCCAGGTATATTTAGTGCAAGCATCTACAATTGAGAAATAGTATTGATATCCCATGGATGACTTAACAGGGGCTGGACCCCAAAGATCAATAGATAGAAGATCAAAAGGATGTGCATATGTAGTTAAAGAAGAGTGAGAGGGAAGCCTGTGAGATTTGGCAAAACAGCAAGAAGTGCAGAAATCCAAAGCACGTTTATTGATATTTGGTATATTACATTTTTGTAAGATAGTCTTTACAGCCATATCATTTGCATGTCCTAATCTATAGTGCCAAACATAATATGACAAAGGCACTTTATTGACAATTCCTAAATCACTAGAGGGAGTAATACATTTGGAAAGGGGAGTGGGACAATCTCTACTCAAACATAGAGGATGACTTGACAGAACAGCAGCACTTGGAGAAAACTTCTGAATGATATTGAAGCTATGGAAGACATACAGACCAGCGGAATTCACTGAACCTTCTAGGAGAACTCGATTATCAGCCTGTGATTTGACATAACAAGAGTGAGAGTTGTACTCGAAGAAAACATGGTTATCTTTTGAAAAACAACTAACACTGAGTAAGTTTTTAGTTATAGTGGGGACAAACAATACATTAGAAAGGGAAAGTGTGTGAGTATTGTCAAAAGGTGAACTAACACTTGCAGAACCTATAGCATGTATAGTTAGGCCAAGTCCATTGCCCATATAAATCTGATCAACACCATTCGGAGCAGCTGGTTATGCTAGAATATTGGGATCCGTGGTAACATGATGAGTGGCTCCACTATCCGGGAACCAAGCATTGGAATCACAACCAGAACCTGAGGCTATCATTGCCATTGGACCAGGGACCTGCTGAAAACCATTATACTGACCATGAGACTGAGTGGGAGTCAAATTGGTATTCTGCCAGGGCAGTGGCAACAAGGGTTGCTGTTGCATAGGCAATTGAGGAATAGGAGGAGGCAAGGGCTGTGAGCTAGATGAACTTGATGTATAGTGATGATTAGCATGAGGTACATGCTGAGAGTACTGATTGGGAACCTGGCCAAAGTGTTGACCTCTGCCGAATGAACTAAAGTTGTTGGAATTGGCATTTTGAGAATTGTAGTTTTCACTAAACCTATAGTAACATTCTAATGCACTATGATTATTGCGCCCACAGATCTGACATGCTGAACCATTGCCAAAGCCATTGCCATAGCCATTACCAAATCCATTACCATAGCCATTACCAAATCGACCATTTCCATATCTGCCTCCTCTACCACGGCCATGACGGCCTTCACGACCACCTCGAAAACCATTTGAAAGTGCAGGATTGGAATTGAAGTACTGATAATTGCCATTTTGTGGAAAATTAGAGGAAGAGGCTTGCTGAAAATTGGATCCAGAAGGCACTTGTGGCGCATGATTTTGTGAATTAGATGATTGAGTGTTAGGGTGCGAATTAGAAGCAGTTTGTGCCAAATTCGCAGAGAAGACTTCAGTAACAGCCGCTTTGGACTTTGTTCTCTCTAACCTAGATTCATGAGAGAGTAATAAGGACTCAATTTCAGCAATCATATATGGTTCAATACGGCTCTCGATTGTTGGAAACAAGATATGGTACTCATCAGGTAAACCTTCGAGAATTGCATCCATATGCTCTTGCAACGTAATCGGATTTCCAATCGAGATCAATGCATCAACAATGACCTTGATTCGCAACAAATATTCCGAAATCGTTCGATCACCCTTCACAATGTGGCGAAGCTCAGCACGAAGCTGTGTACTACGAGCTTTCGTCTGAGAATTTAAATAGTTGTGTAGCTCATCCCATAGCTGCCACGCGTTTGTGCAACCTACAACACGCGTGTGTATCGATTCCGAGATCGAGTTCAGAAGCCAAATGAACAAATACTGGTCCTGCGCTTCCCAATCCTGGAACGCCGGATTCACGCGATCATGCAGTCGATCGTCTTCGCTGAGGAATCGCATTGGAACCCTAGGACAGATCACAAAACGTTTGAGGCGGTTAGCACGAATCACCGCCTTGACGATATGTTTCCAATGGAGAAAGTTCTTCTCCGTAAGCTTAGTCGTAACAACAGAGGTGAGATTAGGGATCGGAATCGCCGGCGGCGGCGGTGGAGGCGGTGGCGAATGATCTTCATGACCAGATGCGGAAGCCATGGCCAAGAGTTAAGCTCTAGATACCATATTAGAAACTGATAACTAGAGAAAAAATAGAGAAGTGAGAGAAATGAGAATCTAAAACTGAATTATGAATCTAATTCAATTCATAGTCTAGATACAGAATGTCATGCTATTTATAGCATGTCATAGGAGTAACTAACTAACTGCATGGCTGACACGGCAGAGAGCTGATCAGCTACATGCTTGTACAAGATAGTGAATCTATACTTACTCTAACATTGTGTTAATCTTTTGATATTTCACTCAATAACTCAGGTAATAAGCACATGGGGTGTTCAAAACAATATAGACTTCCTTTCGTTATCTTACACCCGGCATGCTGAAGATGTTCGCCATGTAAGGGATATTCCTGATTTGTTTTATCTTTTTGCTTATTTATTTTGAGTAAAGTAATCTCCCTTCCCCCATATGTTTGATTTACTATGGAAGCTTCCCCTCTATTATGAAAACATACACATAACTTGTACAATAAAAATAACCAAAGCCTTTTCCTATGGGTATTAGGAACCCAAATCCTTGAGAAATCGAGGGAAGCAGAGAAAGGAAAAAACAATTTTATTGAATAGTACTAAATCAAAGAGAGAGTTCTCCTCCAAGGGTTTCCCCTTTTACAACCGAGCCAATGGTCGGTTCCCCAATGCTAACAAATCAGAGTAACCCCCCACCCTTTCCCCCTAGTTGCCTAACTGTTTCTAGTTGCTCCAAGCATATACCTCCTTGTGTCCTAACACTGGGGAAGGGCAATATACAGTGGAAACATACCCAAAATTTTGTATTTATGAAAAATGCTGCAACTAACTCCAAAATATTGTTTGGCACCTGACAAATTCCTTAACTAGGTGGTGCTTATGACGTTTCATGATCAGTTGCCATTCCTAGCCTGGTTTGGACTTAGATAAGGCTGAAAGGAAGGTTCAATTTGATTCCCAAACATTTGACTGGATCTACTATCTAAATGTATTCTTCCCCCTTTCTCAACAAATGTAAGGCTAAATAAAGACTGGAATGCTAATTGACCGCTGAATATCTACTATCTAAAGCCTTATTTAACAAATTTTTAGGCATGACAACATTTTAAATTTAGTTAAGGTGTTTTTTCATAAATACTAGGGTGTTGTTTTCTGTAAGGTTTTAGACTAGAGGAGAGGTCTGTGTAGTAAATGCAAAATATAGAGAAGGGGAGAATAACTTACTTATTTACTTTCTATTAGATGTATTTCCCTTTTCTCCCATGTTAATAATTTCATGCTTACTGATTTATCTTCTAAATTTGCTTAGTTCTACAAGAGTCTTGATTAAGTGAATCATTTTCTATATTTTAGTTTTCCTCATATGATCTAAAAAAATGCTAGCATTTTTCATTTTGCAGGCACGCGAGTTTCTCTCTAAATTAGGTGACCTCAAACAGACACAGATTTTTGCAAAGATTGAAAACATAGAGGTGAGAAGTCAAGATCATTCAAAAGTTATACTTTCCACTTCTATAACAGTAAAAGCAGTAGTTCATGATCCTTTGATGTGTGTACTTGATTTGTGATTTTGAAATGCATCTTTCTTCTGCAAATTTTCATAGGGATTGGCGCATTTTGATGAGATACTGAGAGAAGCTGACGGTATCATCCTATCTCGTGGAAATTTAGGGATAGATCTTCCACCAGAGAAGGTTAGCTTTTAATTCTGGACAGAAAATCCAATGTTATATATTTATTTACAAGGGATAATAGTTGTAATGATGTTTCCATTTGTTAAGTTGTATTTTTCAGCATCATGTTTGTCTGCATATGGCTTTTATTTCTTTACTCTCTAATATAAAACTTTACTAGAATCTTTTATATACCCATGTGAACTTTACAGGTATTTTTATTCCAAAAAGCTGCTATTTACAAGTGTAACATGGCTGGAAAGCCGGCTGTTGTCACTCGTGTCGTGGACACTATGACTGATAATCTAAGACCTACTCGTGCTGAAGCAACTGATGTTGCCAATGCAGTGTTGGATGGTAATTTTTATTTGCCTGACTTATGTTATTTTTTGTTGTATCTCGTTTTATTTTCTGTGATTTTGATGGTTTTATGGCATTGTCTAGACACTAGCATTAAACATGTACATGTTTCTGTTTATTCATTAATAATCTTAAATTTTGTTGTGTTTATCACATCATTCATAAGTATGCCATGAACCTTTCATCTCTAAATATGTTTTGTCCTTTTCATTATCTCAGGAAGTGATGCAATTGTTCTTGGGGCAGAGACCCTGCGGGGATTATACCCAGTAGAGACTATTTCCATTGTTGGAAAAATTTGTGCTGAGGTGGGTTTGTGCTTTAGTTATAAACGATATTCCTAACACTTTTAGCTAACAGAAAACAAAGTTTCCCATCTCACCCTTTTTTCTTTGGGGTTAGGTTCCCTTTTTTGTTAGGTAATCTTGTAAAATGTCCGTTTGTGCTATTACAGATGTTGTCTTATTGTCAACCATCTCTCTAGGGATGACAATGGGTAAGTCTGGACAGGGTACCATAGTACCCGTCCCCATACCCGCATTTGAAAAAATTACCCGTACCCGTACCCTCGTGGGTAGCAATTTTAGTACCCTTACCCTTACCCTTACCCTCTGGGTACCTAAGTACCCGGACCCGTTACCCGCACTTTAACAATGAAAAATCAAAAAATAACAAAAGAAAGTTATAACAATTAAAAAACGATTCCAAGGTCTTTTAAATCTACTAATGAATATTACAAATCAAAATATTTAAATAAATAAAAACATTCAAAAAGGAATTTTAGATGCAACTAGGTTTAGAAAGTTAAGAATCTTTACATTTTTTTGTTTAAAAATTTGTATTATAGTTAAAATTATATATATTAGTCATATAAATAAATAATTATATATACATATACATATGTGCGGGTATGGAGTGGGGTGGGTACCATAATACCCGCACCCGTACCCATTCAAATTTGAGGGTAATTACCCGTACCCTTAGTCCCTTACCCATTGTGCGGGTAATTACCCTACCCTAATTTTTGCGGGTACCCAATAGGTAGGGTACAAATTGCCATCATCCTCTGTTGTTTTTTAATTGATTTATTGTTGTTGCTTAAGTTTGATAGTGCGTTTTTTATAATAATAATAATTTATAGCTTTGTCTTACAGCCGTTTAATCACTTGCACATTCTAATCTCCAATGTTTTTCAAATAAGCTTTTCAAGTGGCTTTTATGAAATTTGCTCTGCCATCAATTGCACCTTACAATGTTTGCAGAGGGTTTTGCGTGTGTACATTTATTTCCTCGGTCATTGTCCTTTTGCCTTGGTGGTAACATGTTTTCTACTTCTTGTTATAATGGTAATGCTGCTATCTACAGAATGTTTGACATCTAAATGTTTATGGCCTTCTATTCTGGGTCTGTCAGATTATTTAATTTGTTTTACTAAATTGTTAAAATATGCAGATATTACTTCTTGTGTCAGAGGTTACACACACACACCCCTACGAGCGCATACATACATATCTGCAGGAAATGCTTTATTTCGCTGTTCCTGATTGTATTATGATATACTTGCATTAAAAAACTGTTTGATCCAATCTTTTTCTTTTTCCATGTCTTGTTGATAATCATCTAGGGAGTGCACTGGTTCTAACTGTCATACAGCTTGTTGAGTTTGACATCGTATTATAAATCTTCTCATAATGTTAAATTTAAAGGTGATCATATGATGTTCATCGGTTGCTCTGAAGATTCTAGTTTGAACTCATTATTCCCCCTCCCCCTGGCTCACCCCTCGAAAGAGAGAAATTAAGCTGAAACTGGAGCTATTTTAGATAATTTGTTTAGAAATACTTGAGGAGAATTATTTTGGAAGAATTAATTTTGGTGTTGTTTGGGAATATTCACCTAAAAGTAGTTTTGTAAGAATGAGTTGTTTGGATGACATTTAATAATACTACTTTTAGATGTGAAGTTACTAAAATAAAAGGATATATTGTGCTCTGTGTAAATATATAGGGAAAGTTATGCTGACCTCCCCTGAGGTTTAGCTGAATTACACTCACCACCCGTTTTGTTTTGAAAATTACACCAACCTCATTTGAGGTTTATGTTGTCGTTAGAGTGTAGTGATTGAAATTACACTGACTTCCCCTAACAGGAAGTAAGTGTAGCTTTTGAAAACAAGAGGGGTGTAAGATGTCATTAAGTGAAACAAACCTTAAGGGAGGTCAGTGTAATTTCCCCAAATATATATTATTTCATTAAGGACATGTTTGTAAATTAGACCCAAAATTCCATTCTAGACACTAGAATGCATTTTATTTTTTCCCAAACATCAAGTTAGCTTGAAAATGCATTTTGAGAGTCAGACTGCTTACTAAGGTGCAAACCAGGCCAGAATTCATTCTAAGGTGTGAAACAAACATGCTCTTAATCAGCTTCTATTTGTAGGCAGAGAAAGTTTATAATCAAGATTTGTATTTCAAGAAGACTGTCAAAAATGCAGGGGAGCCCATGAGTCATTTGGAATCAATAACTTCCTCTGCGGTACTTTTCTCTTTCTCACTAAATTTTTTGGGATTGTTTTGATTGTTTTTTCACCACCACCAAAGCTACTCAATTTCTCAAAGGAATGTGTTAAGAAAAGTACATATTTGGAAATAATTGTGTTGAAACATGCAGGTTCGAGCAGCCATCAAGGTTAAGGCCTCTGTTATTATTTGCTTCACTTCATCTGGAAGGGCTGCAAGGTTTCATTTTATCTCTTTTTTATCACCCCCCTTTATTAAAATAGTTTCCTCAGTTTTTAGTCATTAATGCAAATGCTTATGTTTCTTGTTTATTAACATTAGATTGATAGTTTGTCAGTTCATGTTGGGTGGACTTACTGACAGTTGCATGCTATTTTTGCTGCAAATTCGATATCTTGCTAAAACATCATTTGAGTTATTTATTCTGTGTAAATGTGTAGGTTGATTGCAAAGTACCGACCAACCATGCCTGTGATATCTGTCGTCATTCCTCAACTAAAGACAAATCAACTCCGATGGACGTTCACCGGTGCTTTTGAGGTATTTAATTGACATTAACTTCATATGTTGTTTCATGGAAAATTCACGTCTATGAAGACACGGCACCGACACCGGGAAGCGGCTAATGTCCAAAACATAGGACACCGGGACACCACTTAATATTATATATATATTTAATATTTAAATATAAACAATTGAACACCATAAGATTTGAATATTCATTTCAAAAGATAACTTTGAAGCATTACTACATCACATCTTTCTAATGATAATGAGTCTCACAAAAAATAATAAGAGACATCATTATACAATTTAAGCATTTTGTGTCTTAGCAAAAAGATTCCTACATAAGATCAAACATATCTTTCACCTTTAAGCTATACAAAAAAACTAAGAAAGGATCTAATCTATTTAAGGTCATTCACCCCCTTCTTGATCAACATCATTGAAGAAAACAACCTCAAGGTCCAGTTCATCTAGGGACAGATTGGCAACTTCAAGAATTCCACAATCATCAAGTGCTCCAAAATCATCTCCTCCAATGTCCCACATTTTAGTTTCATCATTAAGATATTGTGGAGAATTTCTTGAAAGGAGTCGAAAATTGCTATGAACAAATACTAAATCTTCTGTCCTATGTGGTGTCATCTTGTTTCTCTTTAAAGAAAGGATGAAGGAGTATGTACTCCAATTCCTTTCACAACTTGAAGACGAACTAGGTTGCGCAAGTAGCTTAAGGGCAACCTTTTGAAGGATTGGAGCAAAAGTACCATGAGTTAGCCACCAAGTCTTTGCATCCATTTTGCCTCTATCACTTAGAGAATCAAGATCATCAAAACCTTGTCTTCCGTCCGAGAAGTTGGCAAACTCTACATTCACTTGTCTTCTTACATCATCATCGATAAAGTACCTTTTGAAGCATTTCACTCTTTCACGAGTGAGTTCTATGTCTTGATGTGGAGGAATTCTATTAATCTCTTCACTTAGCCATTCATGACTATAATACCTACAATTAAAAAATACACACATATTTATATATAAACTTGTTGCATAATCCTAAAAAATATGTAACTAAAAAAGTATTGAGTTAATCACCTTGGATTTAGAGAATGAGCTAAACAATGTAGAGGAGTGCTACACTTTGTCCACCAATCTAGTAAAATGGAGTGCACTACTTCATAAAAAGTTGATCCTTCACCCTCCTCCTTTTGTTCATGTCGATATATGACCTTCTTCACTTTTTCAATCATTGAATCCCACATTTCATACACTAGGTGGAGAGATGAAGCATTCGTATCAGCTCTTCTAAGAACATCATAGATAGGGTCAGTGAAGGAAAGAATGTAATCAACCTTATCCCACCAAATATCATCTAACAATGTATCCTGTGACACCCTAGCTCGGGTCATCACATGGTTACCCGTTTGCGGAAAATAAAACTTAATTTGCTGGTTGCTTTCGGAAAATAATGTTTTCTCAACGTTCATCTTTTCAAAATATGGTGATAAATTTTTTTCCTTTTTTTAACCTCATAACATCAACAACGTAATCAAATCACACTTAAATACAAAAGGTATATAAGTCATACAACTATACTGCCTCATATGTTTTCACACCTAGATCATTATCAGTTTAGTTTATTCCCAAAACATAATATAACACAATAGGACCTAAGTTGGTCGTAACTAACTGACACTACAACCGATAGAAGCAGCAACAACATGCCCCGAACTAGACAGCCCTCTTCTCCTTGTAGACATCATACCCCTTGTGCGACTCTGATATATTTGTAAGGGTGAGACGCCAATATATGGATTTAACACAACAACTAAATGCTCGGCACAAAAGAAGACACATACACATATACATGTTTATAACAACATAAGCAATCCATACTATAGCATACAATTTATCAATGGGTTCCACACCCCAAACATCAACGTTGGAAAACTATGCATGAACACTTCAATACATCATCTAAACATTCACACTTAATCTCCGGAGACCCCCAACGTCATTTAAAATGGGCTGATCAAGCTCGATTGCCAAAAGAGGCACGTCGATTTTACCTTAGCCCACTGTCCGGAATAGTGAGAACGTCGATTTATGGATTTTTTCATTGTACGTCGATTGCCCAAGGGCACAATGAACACGTCGATTACATGAATATCATAAAGATACCATGATTTCATTGTACGTCGATTACCCAAAGGCACAATGAATATGTCGATTACATGAATATCATAAAGATACCATGATCAACAAATACGTCGAGACATGAACATCATCAAGATATCATGATTAACCTCGTAGGCACGTCTGCCAAAATGCATTGCAAGAAAAACATTTTATTCTCAACACTTTTCTTTGTGTTATATCTTTATTTGTCAAAGCTCTCAAAAGCTTATGACCTATCATCGTTTTAAACATCTTTACAACTTTTATTAACAATACTGGACCTCAAAGTCCGAGTGCTCAATCACGAAGCCCCTAGACCTTGCAATCAGTCTTAGGTTCGTGGTAATAGAAAACATCATAAATCTTTTACCGTTGATTATTACGTTGTGAAGTAGACACACCGTCTACCTACTAGACACCAAGTCTATAACGTCATAAGAACACTAGTACCCTGACGTCTCGGTTACTAAGTTCCATATCGTCGTTTTACATCGTTTTTGTCTTGTGAAAAACAAATCCAAAATAGGATAACGTCATTGAGTAAACTCATTTACAGAAAATCCTTTCTACTTGAAATTCGTTTGTAAAACGCCAAACCATAGCAAATCCACTTTTCTTTGGAAACTCATTTTTTTCCCGAAATAACGTCAAAAATAAGTACTGCTGTTTTTAAACTTTCACCGTAAATAATTCTCGAAACTTGCCGTCGTTTATTATTTTCCAAGAAAATGTTTTTAAAGTCAAACTTTGACTTTTTTATTTATTATTTTATTATTTTTTTAATTTTTTTTTATAAAGTATTTTCGAATATTAATTTCACAAAATAACTTTTTTTAATATTTCGGAATTTCTTGCGTAAAAATTAGCAGTACAAAAAAAATTTCACGGTTACGCTCTCACCGTGACTCATAAATTACTTTTACACTAAGAAATCATTAAAATAATAATTTCTCAAAACTCATTATTTTTCCAAAATAATATTTTCCACCACTATTATATTCCAACATTCCCCATAGAATGTTGAATATAATTTTTCCCAACTTATTAAAGTTTTTATCTGATTAATCGGTTGTACACTGACCACTGTCAGGCCTCTCAAACAACATTCAACATCATCATCAAAATTATATCACCAGGCAGATCATGCATCATAGCAATATAATATACTACTGCAGATAATTGAATAAATTAAAAGCAGATCAATCACCGATACACAGATAAACAACACAACGTAAACAACACAAACAAATAACCACAACCACATATAAATCATATCAACCACACTACAAGCAAATAGTTATTGAGAAAATCCCTCAGGTAAGCTCCCCTTACCTCTTGAAGATTCACAACAAGTTGAATTTAATTCGTTGGAAGCCGGAAACTCACGTACACCGCTTTATACTTAACCTTCAACCATTACAATCAAATAATTACAAATAAAGAAACCAAAAACATCCAAAACCTTACTACATGGTCACGACTTTAAGGGGTTTTGAGTGACTAAAATTCCTAATCATGATTAAGTCATGGATTAATGGTCCTTAATCAACCAAGATCATGGATTAGTGGCTAAACAACTAAATTTTAAACTCAAAACTTCCTAACTCTCCTATACCAAGATTCGGCCTTGACATGTTCATGGGGCTAGGGTTTTTAGTTTGATAAACCAACTTGGATTTATTAAGCATACATACTAATAGCTTGATTACCAAGATCATTAATGAAAACTTTGAACAAAACTCATCAAATCTCATCCACCTAGGGTTCGGCTAACATAGAGATTTTGAGTAAGGTTTTTCATTTTAATAAACTAACATGGATGAGAGTGTGTAGACATACATGTCATATGAAATACATGATCATACATGACAACACATGAACAAAACTCTTACCAAACCCATCCTCCTAGGTTCGGCCATAGCTAGTTTATTAGGAAGGAAATTTTTGATTACTACATGCTCTTGGATTTAGATAGTATGCATGATATCAAGAACATAGAAAATGGTTTCACATTTTTAGGATTTTTCTATGATTTATGGTGATTTTTCAAAGTTCAAGATCTAGAAACTTAAAAGTGATGAACATAGATGAAATAGACTTTGAATCAAGAAACTTATTGAAGAACATAGACATGATTAGGGAAGAAGAATAGGATTCACCTCTTGAAGATCAAAGACAAGTGAAGATCCAAGGACTTGCTTCACAAAATGATGCTAGAAAAGCTTATGAACTTATGAGTTTTTGAAAAAAAGGCAATAGGAAGAAAATGAAATGTGAGGGAGGGTATTTATAGAGATGTGGCTGCACCACTTTGAGGGATCAAGTGGAAAGGAGGTGGCTTTTCCAAGGATTTAGGTGCAAATAACTCATAGGGACCATTTTGCAAAATTCCAAAAGTATAAGGACTATTTTGCAAATTGCCAATAGTTTGAAATGATGACCATGTGCAACATTAAATGTGTTCACATTTTGACTCATCTTGTTGAATTTTCTTGAGACTTTTTGGGAAGAACCTAGAATAATGGAGAACACTTAAGAACATTGTAGAATTGTGTGGAACTTTGGAGAATATTTGAGAACTTTGTAGAAGGTTCAAGAATAACTTGGCTCATCCAAGTTTAAGGGCAGCCCCCACTCTTCCTCGGGCTTGCGCATGGGCCTTGAAATTTGGGCTTGGATTTAATTATTTTGGGCCACCAAAATGCTTAAAGCTTAAACATGACATAGGAAACTTATATGATTTCTAATGGGCTTCATGAAATTAAATTCATGGACAAGGATTTGGGCCTCAAAGCCACGGTCCACTAATGGATTTGGAGCGAGGATTCTAGCCCAATTCACTTGGAAAAACATAGAAACTAACTTAGGGACCAAAGTGCAATTAAGAGAAAGTTCAAGGACTTAAGTGCAAAAATCCATAAATTGCCACGTTAACCTTGTAGAATCTTCTAGACTTAAAAGTGTGATTCATCCCCATGAATCATCTCAAAATCCTAAGATAACCTCTTTATCTCCTCTTGGAAACTCCGAAATCCACTCTGTCGTTTACCCGATTACGTATTTCGTCCGTAAAACGTATATTATTTCATTTTTTTATGAAATAATACAGAATTGTAGGAAATAAAATAAAAATCTTAAGTCTTTCGTTCACGAATTAAAATTAGGTCTTTTGAGCAGTATAATTATACTGTCAATGAAATTGGCGGGCCGGGATTCGTCTGACTTCCCAACCTAAATTTTAATCGTAGCTTCCTACAGTCAAGTAGGATTGAATGATGAACTCCGTTTATTTAAAATAATTTTCTAATACTCATATAAATATATACAAATAATCGTTCACATTTCGATTATTTTGAAATAGCGAAAATCGGGGTGTTACATATCCTTCACAAGTTTAGCTTTCCCAACATCATCTTCCTTGTAAGAAGACCATTGATCACTAATGACCATCTCTTGGAGTCCTTTCTTCAATTGTTTAAACCTCTTGAGCATAACTATAGTCGAGGCAAATCGTGTTGGAGCAATGGAAAGCAACTTCAATGAATTGAATGAATTGAAAATGGATAATCTCATAAGAGTGGCCCATGATGAAGTTTTTGATGAGCATGGCATCTTCTGCAATTTGAGTGATCCAAGAACATTCATGATAAGCAACATTGTTTTTTTCTGTATTCTTGGCTGCACATATATTCTTCAAAGCAAGATTTAGTGTATGCACAACACAGGGAGTCCAATAAGTATAAGGAAATTCAGCCTCAATTAATAAACCAGCTGCCTTACAAACAGGTGCATTATCATCACTACTTGAACCACATTTGAGGGCCCAACTTCCATAATTACATCTCTCATTTGCTTGGCAATGAAATCCTTGTCTTTTACCTCATTTGAACAATCAAAAGCCTTTAGAAACATTGGCCTATTCTCACTAACAGCCATGAAATTAATAAGAGGCCTTCTTTGGGGGTCACTCCATCCATCACTAACAATGCTCACACCCTTTTGATGCCATGTATCTTTAATTGGCTTCAATAACTTCTCCACATGTCTTCGCTCATTCATAAGCAATGTTGTCCTTAGTTTATTATATCCCGGAGGTTTGTAACCACTGACACAATGGTCGACCGCATAGGAAAATGCTTCCCTACAATGAGGATTTCTTGCTAGATGAAATGGAAGCCCCGAAGAGTAAAACATCCTCGCAATCTTAGCATCAAGTGTCTCTCTAGCATACATATTGAAAGCCTTTACTATAGGAGATGATGTCTTTCTCTTTCTTGGATCAATTGAGGATGGATCAGAAACTGGAGGCAATGAAACAGATCTTGATTTTGATTTCTCTACCTTCAACGTAGCCTCATTGGCTATCTTCTTCAAATCAACAAGTTTGGCACTTGTTATTTTTTGACATGCTCTGACTCCTTTTCCAGTAATCTTCAATAAGTGTGCCCTTACTCTAGTGTAAGAGCCATTGAAAATCAAATCACAGAGATTACATTTGAGTTCATAGTTTCCTCCACCACCACCTACACCTTTTATCTTAGTAACATAACTCCATAGAGGTTTGGTGTCATCTTCTTGCTTTTTGGCTTGACTAGAACTAGAAGCACTCATATCTACAACTATTGAATTTAAAAAAAAAAAAATACAACCAATGGAACATATCAAAAATCAAAATAAAAATAATAACAAAGACCCAATCACCCAATTAACAAAGAATTGAAAGAAGTTAGGGCAGTGTTGCAGGTCTTCAATACAGACAAAGACACCAAAATAGTAACAAAGACACCAATACAACAACAAAGACACTAATAATAAGAAGAAAATGCCCAGGTGTAGCAATAAAATACAAAGTAACTGAGAGTGTAAGACTAACCTAGGGCAAGAAACTTCAAATCAATTGAAGGAGAAGCCACAAAATAGTAGGATCGTCTCAGGAGCAGCACCTGCCATGGAGGACATATGAGGTGTGAATAGAAGCAAAAAACAGAGGTGTAGGAGCCGAAAAACAGGGGCGAACAAAAAAGAACAAAAGAAGGAATGTGTTTCGTACCTATGCCGGGATGGAGAAGACGGCGGTGCGACTTGCCGTGCGGGACGAAGGACGAAGAAGGATGGCGGTGCCGTAACAGAGAAGGCGGCGAACTTTGTTGTGCGAGAGCGAGAGACAGGGCGACGGCGGTCTTGAATGAGAGAAGAAGCGGCACGAACTTGCTGCTGTGTGGGAGAGACGACGACGGCGGTGCCAGGACAGAGGACAGCGATGAACTCTCCTTGCTGTGCGGGATCGTCGGGAGAGAGGAAAGAATGGCGATGCAGAGACCAAAGAGAGGAAAGAAGAACGAAGACAGAAGAAGGCAAGAAGCGTATCGAGTAAGCTTAACGTTTCAATTCCTTTTATTTTAAAAAAAAAATCGATTTTTTTTTATAAAAAATTGGCCCAGCAGTGTCCAAAACGTGTCGAGCCAAATATCGGTGTTGGCTTCATTTTCCAGCCGTGTCGAAGCCATGTCGGAGTCGAATTTTTTTTTGTAAAATTGGACACCTGTTGAGGGGTGTCGTACGGATGTCCGACGAGTGTCCGTGTCGTACGGGTGTCCGACACCCCGACACTGCATAAGGGAGCAGTGTCCGTGCTTCATAGATTCACGTAGATGTTAGAATGATGCGAGTTGTTGAAAATTAGGAGAAATTTTAATGACATTAACTTGTGCATAAATCCTGAGGCTGGCCATCTGTTTGAGTCAGCTCAGTCCTGTTGGGTGCCTGAATGATTTGTTATGCTGAGTGGTTGGTATCTGGGATTCTGTCATGGAACTTGATAATAAAGCCGGATTGAGTTTGAACCACTGATGCAAATTATAAGTAACGTTTTTCCTATTGTACCAGTCTCTTCTGCAACCAAAGTGGGAAAAGGAAAAGTCTTTGGTTGTTTTGTTGTATCAGCTTCTTCTACTATTGATAACTTTAGTTTAGATAAACAGTTGATAAATAGTTTTTATGCATAAGTTATCAATTCTTGTGAGTTCTGTCAAGTTTTTTTTTTAATGTTCTTTAGCTTCCTTGTTTAAGAGAAAAGAAATCAATTTGACTATCTTACTTCAAATGCATACGAAAGTTGAATTGATTTTGTCATTTGTTTTTAATTGTTGAAAATAAATCATTAAATCTTGTGAAGCCCTGGGGTTAACCATTCATTATGATTTCTCATACCGATCAACAAGCAATGCTTCAAAACCTCAATGTGGATACTCCTTGGCACATAAAAACATTGCTTGTTAGCATTCATCCACGTAAAAAAGCATCTGTTAAGCAAATGCAATGCAATTCAAACCTGATTTGATAGTGTAAATGGTGAGAAAATGCTACTGTGGTGCTGTTCTATGCCGTTAACCTTTATATAACTCTTTCTTGCTTCAAACCTACTAGTGTGTTCTTATTTAAACTGATTGTTTGTCTTTACTCTTGTCTTGACTTGCATTATAAAATTTGACAATGAAACTAATCAGTTCTTGCCGTTTCCTTTTATGATCCTTTTGGCAGGCAAGGCAGTCACTTATAGTGAGAGGTCTTTTCCCTATGCTGGCAGATCCAAGACATCCAGTAAGAATTTTTTTTTGTCATTTGATATAGGAATGTAAGATGGGAAATGAGAACCAATGGAAGATCTCAAAACCACAGAAATTCTTATTGTACATATTCAATATCTAAAATATTAAAACTGGTAATGTGCCTTATATAAAATCAAATAAAACAAATTCTATTAGCAATTCAAATTAGGAAATAAAATACTAATCCAACCAAAATGAAGATATTCCAAGGCTCAAAAAACGAACCTTTTTAAATTTCCAAATTATTAACAATCACACCCCAAATCCCAATTAACATTAAAACTCGTAATTCCCGCATTGAAACATGATATGAAACATGAGGTTAGCCATTGCAAAATTGTGAACTAGTTTGTTTATCTTGTGGGCGCAGGCTGAGTCTAAAAGTGCAACAAATGAATCAATTTTGAAGGTCGCTTTAGACCATGGCAAGGCTTTTGGCATCATAAAGCCACATGACAGGGTTGTTGTTTGCCAGAAAGTTGGTGACTCCTCAATTGTGAAGATTATTGAACTTGAAGATTAGACTTGTATAATTTTCAAGGCTGCATAATAAGATTCCTTCTGTTTTGGCAGTTTCTGTTGCATGTAATAATAATAATAAAACAACACACCAAAGGTATATATTATCAAGGTAATCTAATTTCTGTTGGTTGTTGAGTGAGTTAAAATGGTCGTGAACCTTCCCAAATAACTTTATGAATAGAAAAAATCCATTTTTCTGAATTGGTTCATGTTGGTTTGATTGTTTTAAGAGGGAAAGGTGGTTTCCGGGAGAATCTCGAAAATTGCACACCGCATAGGTTCTGCTCTTGCAAAATCCAAGCCAAAAATGCACTATTCATTACTTTCTAATTGAAGCAGGAAAAATAATAATAAGGCCAATAATATTGATTCACTGTCATTCCCAATCCAAACTCTGGTGTTAATTCAAGCGTGTGCTTCATGTATATATATTCTGATGTGTGTGACACCAAGCAGAAGACACAGAAAGCTAACAAGTACAACATTCTTTACAGGATAAACTAATCACTGCACAATGACTACATGTCAAAGTTTTTACCTAACTGCTGGTTAGCGAAGAAAATACTAACTGCATTTTTCTTAACCGATAAAGTATTAACTGCATTAGAAACAGCAAGTTGGCAAAACCTCTAGCTTTGCTGGACGGTCAGAGTGCCTCAGGAAAACGCAAATCTGCAGGGCCAGGACCCAAGATCCCTTTTTGTTCGCTTATCTTGCCCAGCCCAAGAGAAGGAGGCTCTACATGTCCATTTATTTCATCATCTCGCCAGCTGGTCCCCTGCCAGAAGAATACCAAGATACTGAATACATATGGATTGTAAAAAACAAAGGATGCAAAACAATATTATTTTTAATTATAAAATGATTGAAAAGCATAATTTTGGCAAAGCAAAAGCTATCAGGTAGAGGCATTTCCACAAAATAAGTACTACATAATAGAAGTCACGTCAATGCAAAACTGAAAATGAAATTAGCCCATCAGTTGCTTTTAATGTGCTTAAAAAAGTCCAGTTCTGCCAACATAAGAACATGAATGTATGTAAAGATCATCACTTCAATTGATTGAACTAATGATGTACCACTTTCAAACAAATTTCCCAACTTTGGTCTAGTTTTCATTTGCCAAAAGTGATAACTGAAGATAAAATAGCCTATAATAATTACCTCATCGAAATTATAACTTGTATCTTGCATTAATGGAGTAGCAATTGGGGGTGTGATATCTGGGTCAGGCTTTTGAAATATAAATGTTGTATAGAGACCTGCATTGGAGTGGAAAACCCATCATCCCCATAAATAATAGGTGAAAGTGGAACTAATGAACTTAAATAACGTGGTAAAAAAGAAACGATTAATGCATCACCTAACGCATCATATGATCGAGGAAGAAGTTTTCCCCTAGGATCCAAAAGGTTTGGAACAAAGTTCGTTAGCAAGCCTGCCAATTGTGCTCTTTCAGCAACAATCACAAAAGGCAACATGAATAAAACAGTATTGGAAAGTCCAAAATTGCTAATGTCAAACATTATAGTTGAAGGATTTGGAAGGATCATTGTCCTCCAGGGAATGCAAAAACTAACCTGTTGTCATCATAAAACTCAGTCAAGTTTTGAATCTCCACATACTCAAGGCCAGCTTCTCTGGCCAACCTGAGTTTCAACAAGCAGACGTCATATCAGATTTTTGAAAGTTGAAATTGAATATATGAACCAAACAAGTACAGGCAGTTATAAAGCCACTCTTGTTCCTTGCAAAGTTTAAATTTTACATTCCACAAGGAACAAAGACAATTTCAGCATGTTTGGAATTTCTTTGCTTGTGAAGTCTAAACAAAAATAAATTTAAGAAATGGGCAACCAAGCTTTTTGTTTTGAAATCAGATTTGCACAGTATCATGGCACATTGGCACCTCCACCAACCAACACAACAACTGGGGTCATGAAGTAAGATGAAAACCTGATGAAGCTTGGGAGATGAACCAAGCAATGGGTTTCAGCAGATGCATCATTAGCAAATTTCAGCTGGTATTTCTTTCCAAATAACGGAAACCTGGAAATTTAAACAGATTCAAATGAATAACAATAAAATTGTAACTAAAATAATCAAAGAGAAGAATAAGCAACATGCGGTTGATCAACTGTGGAGATCTATACTTTTCTTCTTCAACTTCGAAAGTAATCATGTAGTTCTCTGTCCGGATGCAGTTGGGAACAATGTTTGGCTTCATGCTGCTGCTTTTGTTGTGATAGGCTTCAACATTCTTCTGGTACTTGGCCCTAAATGGCTACAATGTTAACATTATTTGGTATATTTGTGAACAAAGTTGTCATGCAGAGTGCAGACTTCTATCAATGCTCAGAAAGACAGTAATGAAGACAAAAGCTGATGAGTCCAAGTTCAAAAGTAATGTGATGGATGAAATCCTTATAGAAAATAATAGAAAAAACTACAAATAGAAGCATGAACAAATTATTAAATTAAATTAAAATAAGATCATTCATCATCTAAATCTGGACTGTAGATTTCATCTGAAACCACTAGACAATTTTTTCCTTTTCTTTTTTCTCTTCTATTGGACAGAAAGAGATAATTCAAATATGTTGCTCGTAATCTCACACCTAGGAAACAACTACTAGAAATTGTCACTGATAAAATTAGGTGTTCTAATCATCATCTTCCTCAATCCCAAATTCCCAATGGAAATGGGAAAATAAAGGGAAATGATGTAAACAAAAGCATTATTATCAAATTATATTTAAAGTTTAAGAGATGAAACTGAACAAGAGGAACAATGTACATGTACACCTTTTAGACGCCCCAGGGACTGCTTCCAGAACAATGGAAATATTTCTGCTTGCAGTACAATCTCAGAGGTCAGAGCAGATAAATCAGGGAAGTATTCTAAGGTTTTTTTAGTTGAAGCAACAATTGCATGATACCATGAAAATGGTTCATTCTAACTTGAATGTATAATGGCACATTTTGTTCTAGATAGATGGCATCCAATGGGTAAACCTTAATCAAATTCCCAAAAAATTAATTTGGACACTGAATTTTCTTCATCAGTTCCACCAATAGACCAAAAATAAAAAAGAATACAAATTAAATTAAATAAATAAACAAATAAGAGCACATGCACCTAAATCCAAGAAGAATAGAGCTCTGATTGTTAAGCCTCATACCATATGGTAGATGAGTCAGGAGTAATACCAAGAAAATAACCTCCTGGTTTCAGTAGGGATGACACATTATGTAGCAGTCTCCGTGCTTTCTCTTCAGTTTCAAAACACAACTGCATTAGAGAAGTTAATCAGCAGGCAAATCTTAAAGGATTAACTAAAAAACAAATAAAAGAAGTGTTAGAAGAGATAGCAACTACAAATATTGCAAGCACCAAATTATTATATTTCAAAAGGACCTGAGACTCCATCCGGATTTACTCTATCTTGTTTTTAAGAAGATTTTATCAAAAGGGTATGTTAGGTCTAAGGGGGTAAATTTTTAAGAAATCAAGTATGTTCGGTCTGGAAGGTATCAGAAAGTAGGACTTATTTTGGGGTTAAGTATTACACCTCATTCGACTATGGTAGATTTTCATCGCTTTCTCTTTCTGTCATTTCAACCCCTCACCCTCTCTGTCCAGTTCTCTCTTTACCATTTCAACCAATCACCCCCTCTCTCTCTCTCACTCCACCAGTTCTCTCTACCAAATAGTTAACACCTGCTGCAGTGGCTGCCTGAACGACGGCAAGAACGGTGCACGGGTGCAGTGGTTCTGCTAGGATAACCAGCAATGAGATTGCTGTCACTGGCCAGTGCAGTTCTCATCTTGCCCAATCATCTTTAATTTTTAAGGAACAAGAAATTTTACTCCATTAATTAATATTTGCTTCATATAAAATCTCCTCTCCTAAATGTAAAACAAAGGAAATGTTCAGAGAAAAAGATATATAGAATGGTTGATTGATAATATGAATTGAAAGAGAAAGTGAAACCTGTAAATGCTGCAAGCAGCAGACAAAATCAGCTGTATTGAGCTTCTCCTCCAAATGTGTTTCTATATTCTCCTGTCAAAAAGAAAATTGGAAAGATAAGTTAATAATAATAGATATAATTATTGAGTTTAGATCCATGGATTAAACTTGAGATGTGACCGAACCGTGGAAGGGTCGCAGTGAAAGAAGTCAGCAGTATAAGATTTGCGGTGGGTGTCCCATGCTTCTCGAATTTGCTCTATAGCAGAGGAACAACCATCTACAGTACACAATGGATACATACATTTTACTGGATACATGATTACATTATATTAGGACATTGCATTACATACCAATTCCAATGTAGTGACCAATTTGAGCGTCGACTGTGCCTCCTCCACAATACAAGTCACACACCTTCAATTGAATAATCAGTGATTGATTCATTGATAAATAGTAATAGAGAAAGAATGAAAGAAAGATATACAGAACTGTTGCGTAAGGGTGAGCGAAGATCTTTATGAGAGCCATCTTCGCAAAATCATACACCCGATGCTGCTGATTGGGGCATCCTCCCATTTGACTCATCCCAATTTCTCCCTGTTACTCCAAAGGGACCAAATTTCTCTGTCTATTTTATTTATTTTCACACTTGACTTATTTTTTACATTTTCTTTTAAATACAATAAACTTAATTTTTGACTTTTTTTATATAACAAAAAAACCATTTCCATAAATATCACTCATTCAGGCTTTCTTTTTACAAACAAAAAAAATTCTGAATTCCCAAATTTGATATCCCCGGACAACAGATGGGACCAGAACCAGATCATGAATCCCAAAGGGAAGAAAGCTTAGTGGAAGCAGCGCTCCGAGTTCTGAACACCGCCGACCCATTCGAGAAAGCGCGACTCGGTGACTCGGTCGCAACTCGGTGGCTCCATGGCACCATCACTCACCCTTACCACCCTTCTCGCCACCTTCTCGTCCCCGACCGCCCCGCAAGGCTCTCCAACGTCTGTACCGCATTCATTCTCATACCCCTTCGATTCAGTATTGTTCACTTTCAAATGGGTCGTCATGTGTTTGATGAAATGCCTCACTGAAATAAACAAGTTTCTTTCTTTTATTTTGATGTGAAATGCAGGTGAAGTTGGTGGCGCCGAGTCTGATGCCGAAGCTGGGCAAAGCGGGCAGCTTGCAGAGCAGGATAGCCATTGTGCATAGCCTTGCTCACACTGAAAGCTGGGCCATTGATTTGTCTTGGGTAGGTATTCCTCTTTTCATTCCCTTACCCTTTGATCTCTGAGTTTTGTTACCATTGGATTTGGATTCCCTGCACTTATACTATGATTTAAACAGAAACAGTGTGATACTATGATTTAAACGGAAACCATAACCATAACCGTGCACGATTTCCAGGAAAACATGCAGTGAGTGCAATGATTGCAGGATAAAATGACTGCAGGGAATCTGGGTTCCTTACCATTGACTCGGGTCACAATAAACCCTGCCATACATATATTCACTATAAATTTTAAACTATGTACATATTAAAACATTCAGTTCATGGATATGTTGCCATCATGAGCCCAAGTTAATCATGGTAACACAACTCTGGACTTGGATCACATATAGTTGAACTGCATTTGCAGATAAAGAGAGAGAGAACACGTGGGTCCTTAATTTCAACAAATTTCGTTTTCTTTATCCAGTTACGATGCTGGTACAAACATCTAGTGTAACTATTTATGCATATAATACATTCTTGCAGGATATAATAGCTCGTTTTGGTAAGCAAGAGGCAATGCCTAGAGAATTCTTTATGGATTTTGTGAAGGTAGCACAGGATGAAGGGCGGCACTTCACTCTTCTTGCTGCACGGCTTGAGGAGCTTGGTTCTTATTATGGAGCATTACCTGCTCATGATGGCCTTTGGGATTCTGCCACTGCTACTTCCAAGGATTTACTATCACGATTAGCAGTTGAGCATTGTGTCCATGAGGTGTGTCTTACATTGAACCTTTCAGCCACTCTAATTATTTATGGTTTTGCTTTGTGTTTCTGATGAACTGAGGCAATTAAACTCATTAGATACTTGTATCAGTTTTTGTGGAAATCAAGGCTGAATCAAGATGGTTACTTATTAATGCTGGAATGCTTTGTGTTTGGTTGGGGGGAAATGTAGGAAAGGGGAGGGATTTTTATAAACTTTTCTTGTTTGGTTTAATTTTTTGGAGGGGAGGGGAGCAAAATCTCTCCTCACTTAATTTTGGCTCCCCTGTGATATTGGGGGAATTTGGAGGGGAACGAAGGGGTTTTAAAATATTTTAAACGCATTAACTAAAATATCCTTACTTCTGTATTTTGAAATCCAAAATTATATGGGTATAAAATAGTAAATTAGTTCTAAAATCCCTCCCCTCCCATTGTGAACCAAACATGAAAAGTGTTATTTCCCACCTTCGTTAAAATCTCTTCCCTCCCCTCCTCTTGACCAAATATGATATCTAATTAAAATCCCTCTCCTCTCCTCCATTAAATCCTTCCTCTCCCCTCTCCTCCTTTGAACCAAACATACCCTAATTACTAATTAGTGTTTGTAGCTGGTGCCAAATCCTGGAAAGTTTTGAATTAGAAATTCTTGTCTTTGGCTAATAAAAGAACAGAATGTACTGTATATATCAAATATCAAATTTTTCATTGGTTCTCAAGTAACTGATTTTCTTGGAGGTTTTCTTGTGTATCACTTGATGAGGGAAGATTGTTAAAATTCTATAACAAAATTATAACAAGGAAAATTGCTACCATAGTAAAACCCTTGCAATGAACTTTGTTCATGCTTGAGTGATCATATTTGGATGGCATTTGCAGTAATCTTGAACAGGGATGTGAGTTTGTTGAAGTTATTTAGAGTACAACACTTAAGTGCCAGTGGGGCTCAGAATTTCATGTTAGCAAGTTTTATATTCACAAGAGAGTTTGAACCTAAAACATATGTTATTTGGATCTTTCTTGTGTACGCTCAACCAATACGACCAAACAGCCTTGACAAAAAGGTCTTGGGTTTGATTCCTACCCGTGCAGTTTCATTGGTAGATACCATTGTAAGATCCTCCCCTACCCTAAACTAGTATCTGGAGGAAAAAACAAAACAAATGTTCGTTGTCTCATTTAGATTAACTATTTAATTAAGTATCATGAGTGTGTTTGGATAAACAACTTGATTAATCGATTATTCAATAAGCTTTTTTGAAATAATCTAAAAATAACTTATTTTCATAAGTTTCTCTGATAAGCTTATTGAAATAAGCTAAAAAAAGGTTATTTGAAGATCATAAACTATTTTTATAAGCTATTTGCGTAAGTTTATTTTCATAATATGTTATCCCAAATAAGCTGTCTATAAGCTCTTCTAAATGCCCCTATGACTTCCCTTTTTTTTTTTTATGGTAAATATGTTTCCATTTGACTTAGAAGTACTGCCATCAACTCAAGAGTAGTGGTCATAGGGGAAGTAGATTGCAACCGAAGTCGAACATACCTACAATGTTAGGGTTTTGAATCCTCAAATTGTTATTTTGGGAAGGCTTTTATGTGAGCAACTGCAATGTACCCAAAAAAGAACGAGTGCCATTAGGCGTAGGATATTTCTTTGTTTTACTGCTATGCTACTTTTGAAGTATATTTTCTTGTTATGGCCTCTCTCCCTCATGATTCTACCTCGTATAAAAATAGATTTCTGGTATCTAAAATGCTCCACCTGGTTGAGTATGAACACAGGCCAGAGGACTTGATGTGCTGCCTACAACAATCTCGCGTTTCCGCAATGGTGGTGATAACACTACAGCAGATTTACTAGAAAGAGTAGTTTACCCTGAAGAAATTACCCATTGTGCTGCTGGAGTGAAGTGGTTCAAGTATCTATGCCAGAGGTCTAGGAAGCCAGTCTCAGATCAAGAAGAGCAAGAAATTTGTGCAGTAGAAAGTGGAACTACAAAAGACGAGAACGAAGTGATTCCAAAGTTTCATGCAATAGTGAGGACATATTTCAGAGGACCTTTAAAACCACCTTTTAATGAGGAAGCAAGAAAAGCTGCTGGATTTGGTCCCGAGTGGTATGAACCGCTTGCTGTAAAGAGGCCAATCCACACTAACGAACATATATCCTGATTTTATTAGGAGCTTCTCATTGTTTACATTTAGCTCTTGGCAGCTGTAACATACAATATCAGTTATGGGCTTTTTTATATTTAAATGTTGTCTTTTAATTGTTTTATCTGGGACAAAAGCATATTTAAAATGTCAAGATCAAAACAACTTGTATAAAAAGACATCTAGTGTTCTCACCAAAAAGAAAAGACTCAATCAAATACAAAGCTTGGGTGAGTTGTCTAGCAGCCACGCTTTGCACACTAGCACTTGGGGAATTACAAACATATCTCGCCATTGAGTTATACAAGTCAATCTAATTCTTGGATTATTTCCAAAGCTTGGGTGAGTTGTCTAGCAGTCACGCTTTGCACATTAGCACTTGCTCTTGATGGACCTGCAGAAGCATAAGGATTAGTAGGTGTTGGTAATCTATCTACGTCTCCCTCCAACATTTGAACCACAATTTGCATTGATGGTCGATCCACAACATGCCACTGGATGCACCAAAGTCCCACAATAGCTAGTTTCTTTGCAATTTTTGCATCCCCTTCATCATCAACTTGAATTCTTTTTTCCTCCCTTTCTTCTAAAAGATTATAAATCCATTCTGGGTAGTAAACATGGCTAGTGTTTTCCACTATGTTTTCTGTGATCTTCCTCCCACCTATTGTTTCAAGCAGCATCATTCCGTAACTATAAACATCTGACTTGTTAGATACATTCCCAAAGTTTCTTGAGAAAACTTCTGGTGCAATGTAGCCCAACGTTCCTCTTGCTGTTGTCATATATACCATGCTTTGCCCCTTGGAACACAATTTGGATAGACCAAAATCACAAATTTTTGGAGTGAAATTGCTATCTAATAAAACATTTTGAGGCTTGATATCAAAATGGAGAATGCGTTGATCACAACCATGGTGAAGATACTCAATTCCTTTAGCAATGCCTAGAGCAATTTCTTGCAGCCTTTTCCAACCAAGCAAGTTTTGCTGCTTGCCTGGTGAATTTATGAACTTCTGTAGTGAACCATTTGGTATGAACTCATAAATAAGAGCTCTTTTAAAGCAATCAGCACAAAAACCAACCAAACGAACAATGTTAACATGGTGGATTCTACCCATTGTACCAACTTCATTAATGAAATCTTCCCCATTTCCTTGGATATCATTCAAGATTTTCACAGCAACAATAAATTCTTTGGAAATGCTTCCTTTGAACACAGTTCCATAAGCTCCCTCCCCTAACTTGTCCGCAAAATTATTGGTGATTCTCTTGATTTCAGCATATGAGTATCTCGTGGGCTTGAGAGCTCTATAGTCTTCTAGAAATTTTTCAATGATTGCTTGTTTTTCTTTTCGAAGTGTGTAAGAATCATAGATGTGATAAACTGCACCAGTCAAGAGGATAATAACAAACAATGATCCTATGACTGATCCTGCAACTATCAAAACTATATTTTGAGAAAATGATCATGTTCTTACAGGTTAATAATAACCAAAAAGCACAACTAAAATTGAAAGCTGACCTGTGGTCACTAGAGGTGTTGATGATGAACCTGCAAATGACACTAACAAAAGTCAAAATTTGAACATGGAACCTCCAGGAAGCATGGGAAACTCAATGCTTAACCATACAATGCCCCATTGGGAGGGAGGCAACTATAGCTAGTATAGTAGTGGTGTTTATAGATGCTTTAGAATCAAGAGGGTTACCTTTGTGATTGACATAACACTGGATTTCATTGTTGGCACTACCATTCTTCCACCCACATATTTTCCCTTTTGATTCACAATGTTTACAGTTTGGCTCAGACCATATTAAATGAATATTGTCCTTATGAAGAAAATCTGAAGGGATAGATGAAATATTAAACATTTTGGTGCAAAATGACAGGGGCAGGTTCTCTATCTTTTTTGAAGATGGAATAGCATATAGTTGAGAGTTTGATGTGCTTAGACATGGAAGCATAAACTTGGGATCCAAATCTCTATCTGCTAGTGAACAATTGAAAAAGTTATAGTCAATAGAAGAGTTGGCTTCGTACTGGAAATGGGAAGAAAATAAACTGAGTTTATGGAGTTGATTTATAAGGCACCCATGTGGATCATATAACTCAATTCTTTGCTTTTTGTAGTGAATATTTCTGACATTGAGCTTCACTGAGTTGGGGAGTTCAATCACAGTTTCGTTATTTGATGCACAAACTAAATCAAACCCGGGATAGCCACAGTGTTGTGGAGTGTTCCCTTTGATTTGGAAAGGGAATCGGATAACTTGATTTCCACATGATAAATCTGGACAGATATCAAAGCCAACTGCATGTTCTACATTGAAGCAGACCATGAACAAGAAGCCAATGTAAGAGGAGATTATTACTAAAGAAGTACCCATGTCTCGAGTCTTTGGCTCAGTGCAGGTTATGAGCACATGAAGCAATGCCTTAACCAACAGCCCTTGTTTTGGTGTAAACAATTTTCAATCTCTTGTGGTAACTTCTCAATAATTGCCTCATATGACATAGGTGCTTACGTCAAAAAGATAATAATAGATATCCGATTGCATCTGTGTGGTGACAGTCCTAGATCCTCTCGACATCATAGGACTTGTTGGGTTTGTCTTTGATTATTTATTCGTGTGAATTTTGATATGATTGTTTTCCTTATCTCTATTATCTCCGTAGCAAGGTTAGTTTGCCAACTTTCTCAATGCATGACCATAGAAATGCTATCCTCAACTGCATACTCATTAATCATGTCTCAACATCAGAAGGCATGTATGTTGGGACTTCTTTGTCCTTATCTACAAGTACTGTGATTTGTAATGTAACTTTTGATATATTTGTTTTCCTTTAATCTCTGCCAGTCAAGTTAATTTGCCGGCCACTTGCTTTCTGCATTACCATCACAGAAATGTCTTCCTCAGTTGCATTGCTGATAACCCTTTTGCTGGTGTTCCCAATCCTATCCTATGCAAGCACTAGCAGCAAGCCAAAGGGTGCTCTTAACTGTTCCAGTTCGTGTGGGATTCATAACATAAGCCACCCTTTCAGGCTAAATGATAGTCCATACCACTGTGGTGACATGAGGTACAACCTATCTTGTGAGAACAACCAATTGGTAATGTATTGGAAATCAGGAAAATACTATGTACAGTCAATCAATTACAACAACTACACAATCCGAGTAGTGGATGCAAATATTGTTCTGCATAACTACTCTACCCTCCCGAGTTATCCTTTAGCCACTTATAATTTCAGCCATCAAAATGATGCCTCTGAGCCATATCAAGATTTTCAGCATTTAACTTCAGCTCCTAGGAGGAGATTGACAAAGGTCATGATATATTTGACATGTCAATATCCGGTGCATTCTTCTGATGATGGCACTGCAACTTGCATGAATAATTCATATGGGGTAGGGAGCATTTTCCATGTCAATGTTGATGACAAGTCTCTATGGGATTTGGGGCTGGGAGACTCCTGTCGTATAGAGATGATGTATCTGACATCATGGCCTGCTGAATACAATCACACCAACATGTCATGCAGAGATATTCATAATATGCTGGTTTATGGCTTTGAACTTTCTTGGCTAAAAAGTTATTGTGGTGCTATGCACGTTGCCTTCCTTGATGAACATTACAGGCCTCACTGTTGTCGAGGTTTGCTTGCTAACCAATTCACCTTCTTAAAGAGTATTTTCTTTCTGTCACGAGTCTCATATTGGGTAAGTAATGTCATTGTGGTACTTAAGCTACAAGACTCTTTCACCTGAACCTGATGGACTATTTTTTTGGTTGGATTTTTCTCATGGATTTAAGTTATAACAATTGATACTTTTGTTAAAACTTAAAAGTTTGATATGAGTTGAAGCCTCCAAAAAGAAAGAGGTGATAATCTTATGAGTTCATCAATAAGTAAATAAATAAGCTCAATGGTCACGATGCTCTCCCATCTAATGGATCCATTTTTTATATTAGGCCTCCTTAAGAACTAAAGTTATAACAATTTTAGATTTCAGTTTTTGTTTGTTGAAAGTGGAAGGGAAGGGAAGAAAATAACAAATTACAGAAAAAGAAAGAGAAGGTAATGTAAGAAAATAAAAGAGTTAAATCATAACTATTTTAAAATTTCCAGTCTTCTAAATATTAAAATTATGATTTATATATATTTTTTGATTTTGATGTATTATCAATATAATTTTTTTCACGACATTAACTAATAATATATTATCATACGGTAACATGTATTTTGCTTATAAAAAAAGTTCTTACGGTAATATGTGTGAAATGCCTACAAAAAGAGAAAAGGATTGTTGAATGTTTCTATGCAGAGGTCTCAATTTGAATTGTACTTTATTAACAATTAACAAAACTGTAGGAATAAAAGAAGTCTCTTTTTTCTACATTTTTATTAGTTTTATGGAGAGCTTATGCCATTGTTTTTTCAAATGCAGGAATTATATGTTTCGCTGTTGGTAAGCAAACTCATCTTGCCCTCTATAATAGTCTGTTTTCTGAGTTTCCAATTATGGTACTTTCTTGATATTACTGCAAATCTGCAATATTCATGAAGCGTTTGCGATAATACTATGCTCACAACGAAAGGAATTTGACACTATTGCGTGCATTACTTCTTTGTTGTTTGAGTTGCTAATAATAGCAGTGCAGTTGAATAAATAATATTTTTATATATGTTTGAGTTTTTTTTTTTTTTTGACACCTTATATATGTTTGAGTTAAAATAATTATATATATTTGATAATATGATCCGTGACTTTATATTGATACACGATTAACCCTTTACTTTATGGTGTAATATTTTAAATATGAAAATAAACACACACACACTCTTTTAAATTGAGAACGACGGAGCAAATTTAGGCCATACACAACACAATCAAACACTTAGGCTTTGTTTGTTGTGAGAGAAATTGAGAAGAGAGAGTTAGAGAAGAGAGAAAGAGAAGAGAAATGACCAACTTCTCTTGTTTGGTCAGCAAAGAAATAGAGAATAAAGAAGAAAAAATGGTAGGTCCCATACCTTTTTATTTCTTCCCTCAACTAAGAAGAAAATGGGTGAAATAGTGAGAGGGAGTTGGGCTATTTCTCTTTTCCAAGACTACTCCTTTTCTTTTTTCGTTTTATGCTGTCCTGAGCCTAGGCGTTGGTGGTTTCTCGCTCAAATCGTACTCGTGCAATGCACGAGAATTATGGTAAATTTTTAGGATTTATCAAAAAATATGTAATTATTGATATCACGTTTTTAATTTAAAAAAAATTGTGGGGAGTTATGTATAAAAAACTATTGATTTATAAGGTTAATTATGAGAAATTTTTGAAAATGTTGCTATTTGGAAATGTTTTCTCACTACCTTGGTAATGTATTTTTCTTAACATTTAATACTATGTGTGTTTTTAAAGTAATGAATACATTTTTAGCTGATTAATCATTTTATCTAAACACTTAATGCTAAATACTTCCAATGATCTTGGAAGTCATATATATGAAATCTTTTTATTTTTTCTTGAAAATTTATTTAATTTATTTTATCTCTTTTTTCATGCAAGTTAATTATTTTTAACAAATATATTTATCTCATATTATTTTAACATTTGGCATTTGTGAGGTTGCGATTTTGAAAACATTCTCAAATTTAAAGATATTGTATGTAATACATCCATTATTTCCTTTTCAGCAAGTGAACCTACGGTTTTCATGTTAAATTGTTTCATGTAATAATTATAAACCTCAGAGATAATTAGACCCCTATTGCGATACATATCCCTGCTATTCAAATCCAATAATTCAGTAATGATAGACGATTATCATAATGTTAATGATCTTTTGGGTTAATAAATTCATAGAGTGGGATCATATAATCCAATTAAATGCCCAATACATATTGTTTAAATAAATCCATCAAAACATGAGTTTAGCGGGAAAAGAAAGAAAGAAAATACAGCCCATAAAAGCCAAAAGTATAATTGAAGAGAAAAAAGGTAACACCAGAATTAAAATGAAAATATATATGAGTCAATGAAATTGGATTTAAGTTAAAATAATTAGATATAACCTGAGGAACATCAAGGTTACCATCAACTACAACATTTTCCTATAACAAACTGTGAAGTAGTGGCACAATTGTAAACTGATCAATCTACTGTCCAAGTTGGGTTGTTTGCTTTTATACACATGCCTACAAAATGGTCTGATGTTTGAAATGCATCATTCGGTGATTTGTTTTTATACACATATCTAGGGATGTTCATATCCAAATCGATCCAAAAGAAAATCGAAATCCGATCCCAAAAAATCGAAAACCAAAGAAAACCTTATCTAGGAAGAGGTCTATTGTTCAAGAAGGATGGAAATCTATCTATGGAGGCTTATACTAACACTGATTATGCATGTATGATTACTAGAAGGAGGTCAACATTGTATGTTTCTTGGAGGGGCCCTTGTAACATCGAGAAGTTATTAGAAGCAAAATGTAGTAGCAAGTTCAAGTATAAAGGTAGAATTTCGTGTTATGGCTCAGGGAGTTTGTGAATTATTGTGGCTGAAGATCATTCTTTATAACCTCAAAATTAAGTAAGAAAACCACCGGTCCACCTTTAGTATTCCATGCAATCAGTTTTAGCGTGGCATGACAAAACATATAAAGATAGTCCAACAATTTATTAAGTTTTTACCATCTGTCAGGGAAAAAAGAAAGATTGACTCTTGTAGGATTCCCAAGAAATTCTTTGAAGGAAAAGTTGACAGTGAACTGTTTATCACATCATATGTCCTTTCAAGACATCAACGGGCAGATGTGTTGACTAAAGGACTTTAGGAAATTTCAAGATCACATTGTCAAACTGGGAATGATCGTTAAGATTCGTTATCCAACTTGAGGAGAATGTTGGAAATAATAAAAACTTTGGTTCATTTGCACACTTTTTTGTTAGGTTAAGGCGTTAAAAGAAAAAATTCTATTTTTTCTTTAATTTTAAACTCTCTCCTTTCTCTCTACACATACAGCCGCGTGCCACCACTAGAGGGGTGGTTTTGGGTCATTTTTGACCTGGAATCACCCATTTACTTCGTTTTTTCTCCTATTTTATCTAAATAAGTGGTTTTTCCACATATATCTGGGTTTTTTTCGTGTTTTTCGTCGTTTGTGTGTGGCGGTATTGTTATTCGTCGTCAGCTGTTGTTTGGTTTCCCGTCTTGATGCGGTGTTCGTTTAGTTTATATTGACAGATCTGCTTCGATCCATCACATATTTGATCAATAACTGGGTGTCAATGTTACAGATCCGGAGATATGAGTATTCCGGTGACTTTGATTTTGTCACTTTTGTAGGCATTTTGATTTTGTCGTGTTATGCTATTAACTTCGATGTTGTGAGTTTGTTCGCAGATTCATCTTTTTCGGTTTTTAGCGATGTTGGATTTGTATTGTTTTCAATGTGTTTTACCCATTTGAATGAATGAATACCTTTAGTAAATAAAAAATAAAAAAAAACTTTGGTTCATTTATTAATAGAATGTTGTATATATAGGTTCATGTACTTAGGAAGTAGAACACTCATTATGTTGGAATTTTCATCCAAAGGAAGTCCCACATTGTGTGGAGCTCAACTTGGAGAGCCCTCTTAAGCCTATATAAAGAAGCTTAAGGGGTGCTAACCAAATCACACCAATCCTCACCAATAGAGTGAGAGATAATAGAGAGAGAGCCTCACAAGAGAGTGAGAGAAAAATAGAGAGATCCTTAGAGAGAGTTTTCTAAGAGAGAAAAATAGTGAGCCAATTTGTGAGAGTGTTATCCACAAATTGAGGATACAATATTCTTGTATTTTTTTTGTATTCCCATTATTGTTATAGTGGAGGTTTAAGCGGCCTACGGGTCCCGTGGTTTTTTCCTTGCTCACATTGAGGAGGTTTTTCCACGCTAAAATTGTCTGGTGTTGTTACACTTATTTTTACGCTTCCGCTTAGTGCCTATTTTGAGTTCACAGAGGGGGGAAATTATGCAGGCATTTCCCACCAGTGGTATCAGAGCTCTCAGAGCTCTGGAATACTAGGTGCCGGATTTATAAGAAAATTCTTAGTATGCTCTGTGGGGCAGCATTGTCTCGATCTTCCACATCGGTAAAAGAATTATTCTTGTTCTTTGGAAATAAAGTGTGGTAGTGTGAAAGTGCATGCTTAGGTAAGTTACGGCTAAGGAAAGACTTGGTATTTAAGAGTGTCTTTTGACCCACCTCTCTTTCCTGGGAACTTCCTCGGTACGTTTTTCACCTAGTACAATAAATTCCAGCATTCGGTCCTAGTCTCCTTTTTCGTCGGAACCCAATTGATTGGAAGAGCTATTGGCCTGTGTAACTCAAGATGGAGGGAGCTGTCACTCATGATGGAGATATGTTCAAGCTAAGCTGAGATAACTATTCCTATTGGAAGCCGATGATGGAAGATCATCTATACCTGCAAAGATCTGTATTTGCCAATCACCCAGAAGGAGATGCCGAAGGATATGCCAGAAGTGAAGACTGATAAAGATTGGGTGCTTCAGAATCGGAAAGCGGTGGCTATGATCCGAAAATATATTGATCGAAGCTTGTTCGAGCATGTATCAACTTATACCAATGCGTATGAGTTGTGGACAAAGCTTGAATCCTTGATTCAAAAGAAAACGCCTAGGAACAAAGCCCACCTTGTCAGAAGATTGGTAAAGCTGGAGTACATGAACGGTCAAAATATGATCGAGCATCTGAACACATTCAAAGGCATTGTTAATCAATTAACAAAGGCAGGCATGAGTGTTGATGATGAGTTGCAAACTCTTCTACTCCTCAGTTCTCTACCTGAGAGTTGGGACACGCTAGTTGTCACTCTCAGCAATTCTGCTCCAGACGGAAAACTTAGTATGGATTACTTCATGCATCGCTTGCTAAATGAAGAGTCAAGACGGAGAGAAAGAGGCTTGAGCAGTCGATTGAAGCCAATGTTGTTGAAAATAGAGGGAGGAGTAATAATCGTGGAAAAGGAAGCCGTGGAAAATCACAAGGTAGATCCAAATCTCGAACCAGGCTAGGTTGTTATTATTGTGGCAAACCAGGCCACATAAAGCCCGAGTGTAGATTCTTGAAGAGGATCAGCAGGCGAAGCAGTCCACCCCGACCAGATTGATCCAAAGAAGAAGAAAGAAGATGGATCAACTACTGCAGGTGGCCTCGAATGATGAGAATATATTTCTTGTCGGAGAAGAAAATTATCTAAATATTGCATCCGATGATTGCATATGGATAATTGACTCAGGAGCATCTTTCCACGTCACACCTCATGAAGAATTTTTCTCATCATACCAAAGAGGAGATTTTGGTACGGTGAAGATGCGAAACCATGTCACAAGTAAAATCGTCGGTACTGGCGAAGTAACTTTGTTGACAGAGAATGGAAACAAGCTTGTGCTGAAGGAGGTCAGACATGTACCTGAGATGCGTCTGAACCTTATCTTAGTTGGAAAGCTAGATGAAGCCGGGATGATAAACCAATTTGGTGCCGGCAGATGGAAACTCAGCCAAGGAAGCATGACTGTTGCTCGCGGCAGGAAGGAAGGCTCCTTGTATATCATGCAGGGGAAAGATATGCATGGGGAGACAAATGTTGCGCAAGACGCAAGCAAAGAATTGCGGGCACAAACGCTTGGGTCACATGAGCGAGAAAAATTGGAGATCCTCGCAAAAGATCACCTTCCAAAAATAAAAGGGCAACCACTTGAATCCTGTGAAAACTGCTTAGCAGGCAAGCAACACAGAGTATCTTTCAAAAAGATCAGATAATGCAAGAAGAAGAAGCAGATTCTGGATCTTGTCCATTCGGATGTTTGCTCAACATCCCGAAAAATCCCTTGGTGGTGCTCAATACTTCGTTACCTTCATTGATGATCACTCCAGGAAGTTGTGGGTGTATCCATTGAAGACGAAAGATCAAGTTCTTCAAGCTTTCAAGGAGTTTCATGCTTCAGTAGAACGGGCATCTGGAAGAAAGCTGAAATGCTTGAGAACAGATAATGGCGGAGAGTATCTTGGCCCATTTGAAGCATATTGCAAAACTCATGGGATAAGACATGAGAGAGTACCTCCCAAAACACCTCAGATGAATGGTGTAGCGGAGAGGATGAACAGAACGATTGCAGAGAAAGTCAAGAGCATGTTGTCTCACGCAAAACTCCCAAAGTCATTCTCAAGAAGCGATGAAAATCTGCTTGTTGATTTGATCAATCTAACTCCTTCAAGAGCGTTAGATGGAAAGATACCCGATGAGGTATGGTCTAGAAAGAAAGCTTCCTATGGTCAACTGAGAGTCTTCGGATGTAGGGCATTTGTTCACATTCCGAAAGATGAAAGAGCAAAGCTTGATGCTAAGACGAAAGAGTGTATATACCTTGGTACACCAAGAGATGAACTTGGCTTCAGATTATGGGATCCTGCAAACAAGAAGATTGTTCGAAGCAGAGATGTGGTGTTCTTTGAAGATCAGACAATCCAAGACATCAAGCAATCTGAGAAGTCAAAGCACGAGTGATTCCCGATTCAAGTCCCATTGTGATACCCAATTCAGGGGGGAGAGATTCCTCAAAGAAATGATGAACCCGATCAGATCGAGCAACTCGACAATGCAGAAGGCGGTGCAAGAAGAACGGATGGAGACCGATGAGGTAGAGCAAGAACCTCAAATCGGAAGATCAACGAGAGCGGACAACCATCGAGAAGATACTATTCAGGAAGAATATGTCACTCTCATCGATGAAGGGGAACCTCAAAGCTTTGTGGAAGCCATTGAGATGAATGATAATGATAAATGGTTGCAAGCTATGGAAGAAGAGATGCAGTCCCCGAAGGAGAATCGAGGCGTATGACCTGGTGAGATTACCAGACAAAGGCGAAAGGCATTGAAAAACAAATGGGTGTTCAAGCTCAAGACTGAAGAGAACAACCCAAACCCCAGATACAAAGCAAGGATTGTTGTAAAGGGGTGCAACCAGAAGAAAGGCATAGATTTCGAGGAAATCTTCTCACCGGTGGTGAAGATGACATCTATTAGAGCAATTCTCGGTCTAGCTGCAAAACTAGACTTGGAGATTGAACAGCTCGATGTAAAAACAAAGCATTCTTACATGGAGACCTAGAGGAAGAAATTTATATGGAGCAACCGGAAGGTTTTGCTGAACCAGGCAATGAACACCTATTGTTTCGTCTCAAGAAAAAGTCTCTACGGTCTCAAGCAAGCTCCAAGACAATGGTACAAGAAGTTTGATCTCTTCATGACCCAACACAATTTCAAGAAGACCTCATGAGACCATTGTGTGTTTGTGAAGAACTATGAGAATGGTGAATCCATCGTACTTCTGTTGTATGTTGATGATATGCTCATTGTTGGGAAAGACAAGGCGAAAATAGATGCTCTCAAGAAGGCATTGAGCAAGTCCTTTGCCATGATTGATCTGGGTGCAATGAAGAAGATTCTTGGGATGAAAATCACTAGAGATCGTTCTAGAAGAATCTTGTGGATGTCACAAGAAGACTATATCAAGAAAGTTCTTGAAAGGTTCAACATGCATAATGCCAAACCTATGCATGTTCCATTACCTGGTCATCTCAAACCGAGTAGGACTCAATGTCCAGGGAATGAAGAAGAAAAAGAAGAAATGAGCAAGGTGCCCTATTCTTCAAAGGTGGGTAGTCTTATGTATGCAATGGTGCGTACAAGACCGGACATTGCTTATCTTTGTCGGAGTTGTGAGTAGATTCCTCTCAAATCCAGGAAAGGAGCATTGGAATGCGGTGAAATGGATACTACGGTATTTGAAGGGAACCGCCAAAAGCTGTTTGTGTTTTGGCAATGGAAATTTAAAGCTTCTTGGATACTCGAGATGCGAGATATGGCGGAGATGTGGATTCCAGAAAGTCTACATCGGGATACCCGATTACTTTTGCAGGGGGAGCTATCTCTTGGCAGTCAAGATTACAAAAGTGCATTGCTTTAAGCACTACTGAGCGAGAATTCATCGCAATCATCGAAGGTTGCAAGGAGATATTGTGGATGAAGAAGTTCCTACAAGAGTTAGGCCTGGATCGGGAAAGTTATATTCTTTATTGCGACAGTCAAAGCGCAATCCATCTCAAAGAAGAACTCGACATTTCATTCAAGGTCGAAACACATCGACGTAAGGTATCACTTGGATCCGTGATGTGTTGGAAAGTAAATCCGCTGCAGATTGAGAAAATACACACAAAAGATAACGGGCGGATATGATGACAAAAGCTCTACCGAAAGAGAAGATAGAAGTCTGTCAAAGAAGTTGCAGCTTAGCATCAACCCCAAACTGATTCAAGGATATTTTCCCTTTGGCTGAAGGGGGAGATTTGTTGGAATTTTCATCCAAAGGAAGTCCCACATTGTGTGGAGCTCAACTTGGAGAGCCCCCTTAAGCCTATATAAAGAAGCTTAAGGGGTGCTAACCAAATCACACCAATCCTCACCAATAGAGTGAGAGATAATAGAGAGAGAGCCTCACAAGAGAGTGAGAGAAAAATAGAGAGATCCTTAGAGAGAGTTTTCTAAGAGAGAAAAATAGTGAGCCAATTTGTGAGAGTGTTATCCACAAATTGAGGATACAATATTCTTGTATTTTTTTTGTATTCCCATTATTGTTATAGTGGAGGTTTAAGCGGCCTACGGGTCCCGTGGTTTTTTCCTTGCTCACATTGAGGAGGTTTTTCCACGCTAAAATTGTCTGGTGTTGTTACACTTATTTTTACGCTTCCGCTTAGTGCCTATTTTGAGTTCACAGAGAAGGGAAATTATGCAGGTATTTCCCACCACATTAATTGTCTCATAATGTATATAAGATCAAAGTATGATGTAGCAAAAAATCAACACAAGCAATTTCAGAAATATGTTTTTGTTTCTCACTTTCAACTATATTATCACATAAACTTTTAAGGTACATTTTTAATGATATAACAATGATTACTTATTAACATAAAAGGCGTGTCATACTTAAATTCTTATTTTTATTTTTCTATTCTTATAACTCCTGGATAACCATTTCATTATAGAAAGTTTATTTGGATAACAAATTGATTGATGGGTAAGGATAATATATATATATATATATTTATGGTTTCCTTTTTCTTTTTCTTTTTCTTTTTCTGCTTCATGATGTGACAGGTTGAGGAAAAAATGTGAATAATTGTTCACCATTTTCATTGTTCCTGTATGTTTCTTGCAGGCGTGCTAATTGCATCTACTACTTTGGGCTCAATTTGTAAGTCCCTGTCTTTTTCTTAAGTTACCTCTTACCTGTTTGGCTTTATTGTAAATGCATGGGATGATGTCATGAAATGGAACAACACTGGTACATATGTTTTAGCATGCAACAACCTTGAGGGTGAAAATAATACTACCGTAGTATTTACTCTTAAAAATTAGGGGAAAAAATATATACAGACACATTTTTTGTGATTAGTTCTCAGGCCATATCTTCTTTACAGGTTACTTTGTTGCAAAGTGTGTGCTTACATCTCCATTCATCATCATTTTAATATGTTACTTCAACTGTCGACAGAAGCATTTATCCTTGTATAACAACATTGAAGATTTTCTACGAAGTGATAATAACATTATGCCTATAAGGTACTCTTACAAAGACATTAAAAGGATAACAAATGGATTCAAGATAAAACTAGGGAACGGAGGCTATGGTTCTGTCTTCAAAGGAAAGCTTCTAAGTAGTGGTCGTCTTGTAGCTGTTAAGTTATTGGACAAAGCCAAAGCCAATGGTCAAGAATTCATGAATGAAGTTATTACTATTGGTACAATTCACCATGTCAACGTGGTGCAACTCATTGGTTTCTGTGTAGAGGGATCAAAACGTGCTCTTGTATACGAATTTATGCCAAATGGGTCTCTAGAGAAATACATTTTTTCTCATGATGAAGACACTTGTTCCTTAAGCTGTGAAACATTGTACTCCATTTCTCTTGGTATTGCTCGTGGTATTGAATACCTTCATAATGGGTGCAACATGAAAATTCTGCACTTTGATATCAAGCCTCATAACATCCTTCTTGATGAGAACTTCAATCCAAAAGTTTCTGATTTTGGACTTGCAAGACTGTACCCTACAGATAATAGCATTGTGTCTTTGACTGCAGCAAGAGGAACCATAGGATACATGGCTCCTGAGCTCTTCTATAGAAATGTTGGTGCAATCTCCTACAAAGCCGATGTGTATAGCTTTGGGATGCTATTAATGGAGATGGCTGGTAGAAGGAAGAATCTGAATGCATTGACTGAGCATTCCAGCCAAATTTATTACCCTTTTTGGGTTTATGATCAGTTGCAGGATGGAAAGGAGATTACAATTGAAAATGACACAGATGAGGAGATGAGGTTAGCAAAGAAAATGATGATTGTGGCACTGTGGTGTATACAGACAAGACCAAGTGATCGTCCTTCAATGGATAAAGTGTTGGAGATGCTTGGAGAAGATGAAGACTTGCAAATGCCTCCTAAGCCTTTCCTATATCCACGAGAAATAGCATCAGAGGATGATAGAGATCGTGCCAGTTCAAGACCATCCTCTGATATATCAGTTAGTAATTCCAAGGAATCAATCTGATCTCTTTTGCTTCATGGGATATGGTCTCACATCATCTCATATATAGCTTGTAGCCTTTGTTAGAAATATTTTGAAACAGATGAAATTAAAACAATGATCCATGCATTTTTTTTAATTATCGTTGAAAACAAGAAATTAGAATTAAAGCAAACAAACCCTTATAAAACATGTTTGATTAACAATTAAAATTTTTGGGAAAATTTCTTCAAATCTCTAGAAATAAATTGAAAGTTTATTTAGTTCATGATGTATATTTCTAGGATAAATGTGATAATTATCAAAATATACCTCTTTTAAATAAAATGGTATTTGAATATTATTTTTTGAATTTAATTGATAAAAAATAAAATAAAAATAGAAAACTAAGGTTTTTTTTTTATAAGCAAATGTTAGATTATTAATATTTGCTATGTTAGTTGGGGAGTTGAACCCATGACCTTCACCTTATCACTCCAAACCTATCTCCCTCCCCGAAACCACCGAGCCGCCTTATAACTCTTAGTAAACTAAGGATGTTATCGTACTTATGATATATAAAATGATTTAAATATTAATTTTTAATGTATTTGATAAAAAAATATAAAATAAAAATAATTATCATATTTATTATATGAAATAAATATTTTATCTTTTAATTATTTTTTTACACATTTTAATGATACATTTTTTGATACATTTTTATACCTTCACCTATTAAAAAAAAAAAAAGTTGAGTTGGGAGAGTTTTCAGTTTTGAATACACTCGACCAACATAATAGTACGTTGTTTACTTGTTTGTTTGGTTGATATTATTCTTAACGTAAACATGAGAATGACATTTCTCGGGACAATTATTTTGGAAGCAATTTAAGAGAAGCTTTCCTCCAACATTATTTGCAAATTCACTTTTAATTTTGCAAAATCTAAAACAAATAGACTAGTTATGGTTGCATAGAAAAAGATAATTTGATATTTTTGTATGATAATATCTATTCCTACATCGTAGAAATGAAGCATTCCTGCCCTCTCTCGTGAGAATAAAAACCCACTAAAATGTTGAAATAACACTTCCCTTCCAATTAAACTAAGTATGACAATTTTTTATGAATCTTGCTAATCACTGTCCTAATTGATTAAGGAATTCAAAGATAATTATTTTTATTGAAAAGTATAACTTAAATTTTCAAAATTTTAATATACCATTTTTGAAGACAAAATATTTCATTTTTAATTTCTTAATCAATACTCCAAGGACATTGATTAACATTTGTCTTTTTTTTAAAATCTATGACAAACATGTGAATAATTCATTTTTAAATCATTATCCGTGGGAATTCTTTTTCATAACTTCAAACAAGTACACCCTGAGTAAAAAGTTTGACTTTTTTGATATTTTAATTAACGCGTTATCAAATTATAATATACATAAAAATTATACTAATATAAATGTGTTTAATTTATATATACTGTCAGTATAAAGATTTTTACACTGACAACCAATCAAAAAACATTAAAATTGATGACTTTTAAGATAGTTAGATAAAGAGTCAAATATTTTTAACGATGTGTCAAAACAGTATAAAATTTTTTTACACCATTAGTATATACCAATTAAATCTAATATAAATTTAAACTCTTCTAGTCTTTTATAAAATTACAGTTAATCAAAATAATAATAATAATAATTACAGCTAATCAAGTAACAGTTTGCCAGCCCGAGTCAGTGGATATATGGATTTTTAGTTACAATGTAAACCTCCTAATGCTCCCTGATTTGAATGATTTGATTCGTTTATCAAGCCACGTTGCAAAATGCTTTCATAAAGAATGATAACTAGTGTTGTTTAACCATGTCTAATATACGGGTAGTTTTTCAATAAAAAAGAAGTATTATAATATTTAATTTTATTTTTATTTATTTTATTCTTTTTCATCTTGAAATATATTTATATCATGATTACATACTATAATCATGATTATAAACATATATTTAAAATGACAGTTTCATGTTAGTTGCAAAATAAAAGAGAATATTTTTTTGACATTAAATTTTTAAGTACATAATATTGGTTTAAGCAAATGCACAGTAATATGATTGAAATCTCATCGAATGAAGAAGATGGTCTTATGATTGTTTTGGATTGTGATCAAAATGGATCACGAACAAATTCATGGACAATGACTCGGTCTCAAGCAGTTGTTTCAAAGAGTAATCCATTGGCAAGTCTGGTATTTAGATGTAATAACGTTGTTTTTTAAATTTTGTTTCAATCCTTCTCCGTACACTTACACTTATAATTGTTTATGCAAAACTTAGACGATTCCTGCAAGCATTGTACGGGTTTTTTTTTTTTTTTTTTCATGAATTATCAAAAGGTTATCTCTATAGAAGATGAAGAGAAGAAAACCCATCAGTTCAGGCTGTTAAGAATGGTATGATTTTTGTAAAGAAAAAACACTGGGGAAGGTAATACTCTGAAGTTTAGAGTAGGTGATGACCTTCAGATGGTTTTTGTGGAAATCTGGCGGGCTTAGGTAGTTTAGAGTAGGTGATTACCTTCAGAAGGTAATAATTTATTACTGCTTTTAAAATCTTTTCATTAGGATAACTATAATTAGGAATAATTTGAAACAATAAATAAAGATGGGAAGGTTTAATATTATCAAAAGAACAAACAAAGACAATAAACCGTGAATCTAGTTTAATTAAAAGAAACATACATAGATCCTTACATAAGTATCAACAAAAACACATAATGAATAACATGATTTTAAAAACATCCAATTTTCCAGGAAAAAAATACATCAATTTTTTTTTAAAATACTTCTCTATAAACAACATTCTTAACAATGGAGCATGGCTCACCATCATCATTAAGAGTTAAAATCTTAAGACCCAACTTACTTTTAACTCTAGAAATAACAACATATAATTGACCATGAGAAAACACTTGTTGTGGCAAATATAAACCAACATGTGATAAAGTTTGCCCTTGACTCTTATTTATTGTCATTACGAAGCTCAAAATGGGTGGAAATTGTCTTCTTTGAATTCGAAAAGGAAATGAAGCATCTGAAGGGACCATGTTCATCCTCGGAATATACACATTGTCCCCAACATGAGTTCTTGTAGCAACTTTGCAACCAATAACATTCGAACCTAACTCATTCATGATTAATCTTGTTCCATTACATAACCCAGAAGATTGATCAATATTTCGCATTAACATGACAGGAACACCAACCTTCAACACTATCTTGTGATTCGGTAATCCTGAGCAATTTATTTGGTTAAGAAACTCATTTGTTATCCATTCAGGGTTAATCCCATTAATTTCTTCCATCTTACAAACACTATCAGCACTTAGATATTCCTTCTCTTCACCAGATAGTAATGCTAAACATGATATTTCACTTTTTGTATAATTTCTAAAGTTGGGCCTCATATTGCTCTATCTTCAAAAAAATTATAATCACTGATATTCTCCATCAAGTTAGGATATGTGGAACGGACAATGCTTTCAATATGATCCAAAGAATTTGAAATCAGAAGTTCCCTTGGGATATCAATTTTCGCTCCCCCATCATTATCAATACCCAACTTCCCATCACCAATATCAAGAATCCACTCTGCAAAATTGGTGGTTTCTTCTACATCAACAACATCTGAGCTACTTCGCAACCTCATGTTTTCTGTTAATTTCAAAACTTTACAGTGTTTCCATAATATAGATGAATTAATGGTAGCCATGACAACATCAACCCTACCTGCTTTAGGAATAACAGGTAATATTTGTCTAAAATCACCACCAAGAATAACAACCTTCCCTCCAAATGGCTTAGATGAATTATGAACATCAACAACGTTCATATTATCTTTCAAACTTCTATCAAATGCTTCAAAATACCATTTGTTAACCATAGGAGCTTCATCCCATATAATTAAACTTGCCTGACGAAGTAAGTCAGCTCTAAAGCTATTTTGCTTAATATGGCAACATGAGTCCTCATTTAATTCCAAAGGGATATTGGCAAATAGAGAATGGGCAGTCCTACCCCCAGGTAATAGAAGATAAGCAATATCGCTGGAAGCAACATTAAGAACAATCTTACTTTCAGAACGAAACTTGACAGACAATGTTTTCCACAAGAAAGTTTTACCGGTGCCACCATAACCATCAACAAAATAGAAACCACCACCCCGATTTGTAACAGCAGCAACAATTTCATGATATATTAATCTCTATCCAATATTTAATTGACCTAAGCATTCAACATGTTTATCAAACATATGTTCTCTGTCATAATTGAGCTCTCGAACAATGTAAATATTAGTAAATCAGGTAGCTCCTGGGTGTTCGGGTAAGGCATCGTAGCAAAATCCTTTAAAGACTTCCCATTCATATGCAAAAGTTTTTCAATCTCAACTAAACAAAATGTCTTTAATTGGTCTTCATTCTAACATAATCCTGCATTTAGAAAAACACACACAGACATTTATATATATATAGTAACAATTAAGTACAAATTTTGAATACCAAAAAAAACTAAAATAACAAAATATTTAAAAAAAGAAAAACAAAACCAATAGGAAATAATTATTCAATGATAAGAAGCAATACCTGGATATCGCAACATATGTCTTCTATCATATAAAATACCATCTGACCATAACTCCCACGTCTCTTCCCAGACACGTGCTGGATTATCCATGCTGTTAGACAATAGTAAGGTGACAAAGAGCCTCCTAATATATAACCCAGAAGACAAAGATGAAACCTCACGAATACCGTCAACAAATTCCTTATCATCAGATAATAATCCCAAAGCAGAGCAAGCACCTTGAGAAGTGTCATATATATGACCATTTATGGTTTTCAAACTATCATAACTGGTACAACCTTTTTGTATATTAAGCAACAATCTCATGTAATAAGGCTCTCCAATCCCTGGGGGAACAAAATTCAAACGACCAATCATCTGCCCCATTTTCCTAGGATGCCACTCCCTTAATTGAGGATGGTAGACAAACCTTGAAGGAAATTCTGCATAAGCCAAATCCATACCTTCACTGTATTTACGGTTAGCTTCCATCCAAGTTTGGAACATTGTTTTCTGATTTTTACTCTTCTCATGAACATCTTCAATATTATCTTTGTCTTTGAATAGTATATATTGTTCTCCAGGAAGATGAAATGTTAGTCTCTGAACTGGAGGCCATCTTTGATGGATGTCAAAAGCAAATAGTCTCCAAACAGACTCACAAGGCGACAAGTAACGACAATCATAATACTCCTTGATCTCATCAACAACTTCATTCTGATGTAGATTAGAAACACCAGCAGTTATAGTAACAGTAACACGATCTAGGCCCTTGTTAACATATTTAAATAAATATTTAATACAATCAGACTTATTGCAATATTCAATATTAATATGGGCTTGATACCTCATAAGTAATTTAGGATTATAAGGCACAACATATCGATTATCCAACTGAACACCACCCTTTGTAGCAGTAATTTCAATATCCCTTCTTTTATAAATTGGGTATCCATCATGATCAAAGGATGTATGATTAACAAACTTCTTTGGGAAGTACTTTGAACATTTACCATCTTTCATGCAAGGAGAGCTACGATTTACATTACTACAAGGTCCATGAAGCATATTTGACACTACTTTATGAAACTCTGGGAACCTATTATAGTCTAGCAATTCAGCTGATATGACAGAGTCAATAAAATCAACATTTTGTAAATTATCCTTGTCTTCCAACCACAATATGATATGCACATGAAGCAAACCTCGTTTTTGAAATTCAATAGTATACATACCTACAAAAATAACACAAATCACATCAATTATATTAGTTTCTACATAATTCAGGCTATTCCATAGAAAAATCAGATATGAAACCACAATATAGGTTTGACAAAATTTAGACCTGCGACAAATTTTCCAAAGAAAACCCCCTTCCTAAAATCATTCATTAATTGTTCCAGCTTCATGTGAAACACTCTACATGCAATATCAAGACGATCTGACACGGTAAGTCCCTTCTGACTAACCAATTCATGCACTTCATTCCACTTCGGGTTACATGTGAAAGTTACAAATAAATCTGGATAACCAAAACTCTTACATATGGACATATCATCTTGACAATTGTTAAACATGTATCGACAACCACCAGTAAATGAAGATGGAAGGATCACTCGTTTCCCGATAGAGTTGGCTTGTACATCACCTTTTTCAACAGCTTCCTCGATGCCTTTCAAAAAATCACCCCTTATAATATCTTGATTTTTCCTAATATAGGACAATCTTTGTGCTTCAACCATTGAGTAAGAATCAACAACAAATTGTTGAAACAACCTCTTACTTTTCAACAAAATTATTTCCCCAAAGCTCTTTTCCATCAATCTAAATGCAATACTAACAGCAATATGAACCCTTGGTTTCTGTGCAGTAGATGAATTATCGGTAGTTAAAGGAATATGTTCCTGATAACCTTTTTCTCCATATGAGAATAATAATGGATATTGAAATGGAATAAATGATTTATGAGTTTCTGAAATCCGTTGAAATTCGCCACTACGTGTATGAAATATGATATCCCGACCACAATCATTGGAATCATAGTCACCAACGATTAGAGCAGCAACTTCATCAATTGATGGCAAATTATACATACGGGCATCCACAGGGTGATTCCGAAACAATCTCGAGGAAACATTAGCATTTACATCCTCCTCGATATCATCCCTAATACGTCTAAAAGACTTCGCTAGAGAATTCCATTGATCTATCATTCCCAATAAATCATTCACCAAAGACGAGTCTAACATTTTTTTTTAGTATCAGACCTAAAAATTTTTATTACAACTCATCCTTAATATGTATTGTTAGACTCAATGACTTAGAGATTTTGATATATGACAAATACAACTTAATATGTATGCAAGTGTTTTAGTATCAAATAGCAAAGACAGGTATCAAGCAGTGATTAACAAGTTTGGTGAGCAATTAAAGGAGAATATTCAAGGAAGAACTTGAAGAAATCAAAAGAGCTCCATGGAGGAATCAAAGAGCAAAGACAAAGATCAAGGAATCATCAAGACAAGAGCTTAAAAGAGAAATTAGATTTAAGTCTTAGATGATTTGTAAGAGAAAGAAATATCTTATTCACAAATAGTACAATTAAAAAGATGCATGAAGAAAATCATTTTTCATAACCTGCATTAAAAGAAATAAGTTTTCGTTAATGAAAATGATTTTTGGAAATAAGAAGTGCTCATCCAAAGCGCTCGTCCAACACTGAAGTGATACAAGCGCTCGTCCAAACACAAGTGATAGTAGCGCTCGTCCAACACAAGTGACAGAAGTGCACGTCCACTGAATTAATACAAGCGCTCGTCCACTTAAGTGACAAAAGTGCTCGTTCACTTAAGTGACAGAAGCGCTCTTCCACTTAAGTGACAGAAGCGCTCGTCCACTAAAGTGACAGAAGTGCTAGTCCACTAAAGTGATACAAGCGCTTATCCACTAAGGTGACAAAAGCGCTCGTCCACTGAAGTGATAGAAGTGCTCGTCCACTAAGGTGACAGAAGCGCTCGTCCACACAAGTCTTTGGACTTGCTAAGATCTTAATGAGAATATTCGTCCAATGACGTGGCATATGGAGCTCATCTACTAGCCCGTCCGAATGTAAAATCTTAATGGCTAGATGGACGATGTAATTTTCAAGATGGACGCGAATTCTATAAGAACTATCATAATCTTATTTCAAGAACCAAAATCAAGAAAACAAATTATGTTAATCAGATCCAAATGTTTTGATTGATCCCAACGACTATAATTTGTTTTCTATATAAAGAGGGATCGGAGGAACATTTTTTAAATAACGAATAACATATCGAATACAATACACAAATCATTCATCATCTTTCTTGAGTTTATTGTGAAAAGAGTGTTTCATACTCATAAGTGCTTCAATTTGTTTATCTGACTATGAGAGTTAGGAATCAATTTTTTGTTTTACATTTTGAATGTAAAGAGAGAGGGAGTCTCTCTGAGTGATTAGGGTGAGGTATCCCTAAGGAAGAGCATTGAGGCTCTTCAAAAGAGTGTGGTATCTCGAGGTGAAGGAGTGCTCTGTGGTGTAAAGGTTTTTCAAGCTACCGGCTAGTGTTAGTGTGTGAAAACCCACGGGTGGAGTGGGGACTAGATGTAGGTCACGGTGGAGATGATTGAACCAGGATAAATCTGGTTGTGTGGTATCTCTAAACTCAAACTCTTTACTTTCTGTTTATGTTCAAGAACCTGTGATTTTGATGTTTAAAGTTCAATATAATTTATGTACTTGATCTGTATAATCTGTAGTGAAACCTGAGTCGATTGTAATCAAGAATGTATTATCTCGCGTTCAAAAGCGAGTTGATCAAAACCATTCTTGATTCTTTGAAACTGAACTAAAACTGAAACCTGCAAGTTCGTTCTTGATTGTTAATGCTTGTATCTGAAACTTGCATAACTTGTTCTTAATCGTTAAAAGCTTAATCAGTTTCCATATCTTGTTATTATTATTGAGTTTTGAACTCGAACCTATTCTAAATCTATCTTTCTCAGGAATCAATCTTTCTTATCCTCATCGCCTTCTATTCAAGATTTTATATAAATCGTTCATTGATTTTGTGAAAGATCATGAGGCCGCAACTCTGATTTGAAAAGTTTTGTGAAAATTTTTAAGAGGGGAATATTTTAAAGACAAGTCAATCCCCCCCCCCCGGCGTCCTTAATTCTTTGAAGCCAAAACAACATGTATGGGTTATAATTACTTCAAATACCACGAAAGACATACATAAAAATATCATAATAAATAGACAAAATATACCAACAATAATCAATAATAACATATAATGGTGTAAACAAATAACAATTTGTATAATTGAACATAATTGCAAAAATAATACATTGAAATACCTGAAATGAGACAATTGATTTGCTACTTCATTTTGTGTGTCATATATATACAATTGTGTAAATTTAGGAGGTTGCCCTTCAATGGGCAACAAACTTCCTATCCGATGATAATTTTGGCCTCCAAGAATAAATTGTGGAGGTCCACCACCATAATTCAAACCCTGTTGAACTTTACCTCCCAATGAGGTAAAGGCAAACATACTATTGTAGGAACATATATTTTCAAGAAAATTAGAATTCTTGAATCTAGTCCATGAATCAAGTTCCAAAGTAGGTCTGGTAGTCTTTTCAAATATGGCAGCATAATTTTCTCTTTCATGCAACAAATTGAAAATGCAACACCAACGTATTTCTTGCATTTCTCTACGCGTTCTTCAAACCAAAGCACCACAATATTGGCAACAAAAATCCATACTACCAAAATCAGAGTAACCTGACATTTGTTTAAAATTAAAGTAAGTACTAAGTAATAAACAATTGAAAAAATATATGTATATTAACATTTATTTTAATATATATATATATATCCAATAATATAAATAAATACCTTCATTTTCACCTTCAACAAATAAACTATTCGCTTCAACATCAACATTCGCATCGATCGTTGATTCTCTTGTATATATTAATTAGATTATAAAGCATTGAGATGAACAAAAAGAAGCAGTATGATTAAAATATATCTAACAAAAAATGCAAAATAAAAAATAATTCCAATAAAGAATAACAAAATCCCTCTACCATTCATGATTGTAAAAGGAAAACAATAACGAAAAAATAATACACACACAAAAATACACATATGTATAGATATACATGTGTGTATAACATTAACTTAAATACCTTCATTTTCACATTCAACAAATAAAGTGTTTACTTCTACTTCCACATTTGGATCAATAACTTGATCTCCAATATCTATTCATTAATTTTGAAAGCATTCACAAAAAAAAATTGACATAAAAAAATCATAAAATCAAAACACATAAGATATAAATAAATAAATGTAAAAAATCGAATACCTGGGAAACCATTAATAGCAAAGTACTTTCTCCTAGAACACATATCCACAGATATAGTTGGTTGATGTATACTATCTACTGACGAATCCATTCCTTTTAAATAACATAAATCTGCATTTTCAAAACACCAACAAATTTTAAAAACATCAAATGTTATTGAAAACTTCCTAATGAATTGAAAGTCATTTAGAAACATTAAATTGCAATTGCAATAAATTATGACAAATGTTCAAATGAAATTTAAATTACAAAAGGTTAAATTCCAATTTCAATAACAATTTGTTTCTCAATCAATAAAAATTATTGGCAAGCCAAACAACACTTACCGTTCTCAATAGAACGCAGAGGATTTACAGAACTACTGCATGGAGTATCTCTGTTTTTTGTAATACCGGTTTAACACCTTTATCAACTAATAATAAACATTAAAATACCCAATCAATATAAATATTCTTTATACCACATGAAATAATTTGTATTAAAAAACATAATTCAAGGAATTATAATGATATAAATCTGTATTTTCTTGATAACGTTTTTTTCCTTCTCTCTAATCAAAGACATTCTTTTTTGTCGAGCATTTTTCTCACCAGAAGCAAATCCACCATTCATCTCTATACCATCAACATTGCTCATTGTGTGTTAACTAAAAGAAACACTAAAAAAACATATAAAAAATATATGAAACTAATTATGGATATAATATCACAATCCAATATGAGCAGTATCATTTTTTAAAATTGCAAAGTTACACTAATCAGATGAAAAAGATAGCCTTATGATTATTTTGGATTACGATGATAAAAATAGATCACACACAAAGTCATAGAGATTGACTTTGTCCGGGGCAGCTTTTCAAAGAGTAATCCATTAATAAATTCGATATTAAAGTGTCTGTTTGTTTTAGTGGTGGGAGGGCACCAAACTGGCGGTAGAGGAAATCCAGAGTTAAGAAGCTTTGAAAAAAGGTGCATGAGAATTCGTATTTTCTCGTTTGCTTTTGCAAAAATCTAAACAAACATAGTATTATAGCATAGTTTTTTAAATTATAATTCAATCATTTTAAGTACACTCACAATAGTCACAATAGTCAGCTTGGCAAAGGCAAAGTCAGCTTTACAGTAGTTTTAATAAATAAAATAATTACAATAATCTAATCTAAAATAATCCATAGCTAGACAACCACAATCACCGTTACCGTAGAAGAAAGTGTGACAATTGTTCATATCATGTATTGATGATTGATGATTATAGTTGTGAATTGAAATATTAACAATGAAGGAAAAATAAAATAAAATAAAGAATAAAGACTCGAATCTATCCCCTCGAAAGTTAAAAGGGATTTATTTTTGATCCATAAAAAAATAAATTAACAATTTAATCCCTTAAATTTATATACTTGAGACACATTAGTCCTCCTTCTACTTTCGGTGGCGTTTGGAAAGAACTATTTATTTGCCTCCTTTCGACTTATCCGATGACATGCTCTTATGCAGTGTGTTTGATGGAGCTTATAAAAATAACTTATGCCATCCCATAAGGAATTTTTGACTTATTTTCATAAGTCACTGGGAGAAGCTTATGGAATTATCATAAGAGCTTATGTATTAAACACTCTCTCCGTGTTTTTAACTGTTCGAATCCTCTCATGCCCCTTTCTTTCTTTTTCTTTTTTTAAGCACTTATGGCATAAGCTCTCATACGATAATGTCTTATGTGATAAGCTCTTAATTAAGTTGTTTACCCAAACGCACCCTCAATATCCATTTAGTTACCTATATCTTATTAACAATTCTGTCTAACTCGGGAGTGTTACTGTAACACGACAAATTTCCGTCTTTAAAAATGAACGCAAATGTAAAAAGTGAAATTTTTTAAAACCCAGGTATATGAACATTATGCATGTTTTTTATTTCTGATTTTTCTGATTTGTGTAGAGAGAAATAAGAATGAGTATGAAAAATTTCAAAGCCAACAATGATGGTGTGTGTCTCCTACTGGTTGCATTGTTCGGTAGATTGTCTCGAGAGTTTCATGTTATGCTATATTTCCTACTGATTGTAATAGAGCGCTCATGTGTAGAGTACATGATTTTGAGTTAAGCTATGTTGCTGTCATGTGGTCTGGTATATGAAGTTTTTGGTGGGTGTTTAGTTGGCTGGTTTTACTAATATAGATGGGGTGCAGAGCATTTGGTCTCTGGTTATATAGGATAGCTCTTTTTTGAGGCTTGTATTTGCTTGAGTACCTACTGTATTTTTGTATATTTAATCTTGGTTTATTTTAAAAAAATAAAAACATTACAATCAATTCACATCAGAAGCATGGTCGGAAATGGGTTTGCTTCATAGGCATAGAAAAACATTCAATGCAATGACTTGATGGGAGCATACTGCTCTTTACTTTTTCATTTTTTTATTATATAGTAATAGTACCGATGTGTGTAACACAGATAAATAATTTAAGCAATTAAGATAAAACAAAAAAAGCCCCCAAATTTTAGTAACGTGTTTCTGGCAACTGGGTGATAAGACATTGATTATTACCGAACAAAAGGTATCATAATCCCTTCAAGCATCTAGGTTGGATGTACCTTGAAATCATTTTTTTGCCGTGTCTTTGAAGTTAGTATGGTTAATATTTTATATTTTATTAAATATACAATAGTTTTATTAAATAAATAAAGTAATGTTTTATTAAATAAATAAAGTAATTATAATAATCCAGAAAATTTCATAGGTTGACAACTCAATTTAGGGTTACATGAACGGTAGCCAAAAAAAAAGTCACAAGTGTTCATGCGTATTGATTATAAATAAATAACTAAAGGTTTTTCAATAAGCTCAATCGATTCGATTTGTTTTCGGGTTCGATTCCTGATAACGTAAAAATAATGTTTAACCAGCAGAAGTCACATCTCACGAATAGAGATTAATCATTCGTTAATAATAATATTGAGATACACTGAATTTAGACTTAAAAAAAATTTAGTTGTGTACACGTTGTTTATGTATAATCTTCAATTCGAGGCATGTCCTGATAAAATAAAACGAAAAAAACGAGTAGATGACACATATAGGCTTCATCAATTTTAGACAATTTCTTTTTTGTTTCATGGATCACATTGCTGACAGTTTTAGGTTGCCACACATTTGTTTGTAAAGTTCTCACAGAGCCCTTTATAGATTCTCAATCACTGGTTGCAAATGGTTTGACGAACTTACAAAGCTTAGCTGTACCTTTTTTATGTGTATGTTTTTAGGCTTTTATGCTCAAATATACTTTTTGTCATTATTTTATTTTTAGGTTTTGTCGTAGTCCTTTATTTTTAAAAAGTTTTATTTTGCTTTAATTATTTGATGTTATATAAAAACATCCCTTTTCGTTAGGTATCCACCATAGTCACCGTCATCGCTCTCGTCGAAACCATCACCATCGTCGAAATCTGGATTTTAGATAAAGAAAATCTCTCGTTCTCTCGGATCTCTCTTTTCTTTTTACCCCATTTTCCAACAAGGGTTTTATTTTCATCTTCCGCTCTAATTACATTCAATTTTCACTGGTAATTTTGCATTTCTCTTATGGATCTGGAAACCCCCACCCTCATACACCCATCGTATGCATTTCTTCTGATTTTGTTTCCTCTACGTGAGATCTTTTTTTTTTTTCGGCTCTATCTCCCTCGTTTAGATCTATTTTCTCTTTAATTTATTTATTTTTCCACTTTAAAATTTTGTAGAACGGTGGTTTTTAGATGATGGGGTTTTATGCTTCCGAGGAAAAATTTATTTAATTTAAATGAATTTAATTATTCACGTTGCCCATATGCTTAATCTGTAAATAACGCTGCTAATTGTCTCAGACCTGGGGATGGTAGGCTAAAGTGAAGGTAAATGGCTTAGGTGGGATTTCATACAGTCATTCGAGCCTTGAAAGACTTTGCCTTGGCTTCCACCACTTCTACTCCTTTTACGCCTCCAGGGACTGCAGAGTTTCCTCCTTCTTCCCTCTGTGTGCTTTGATTTTTAAGTAATTTGTTTCTGGGGTTTTCAATTTTGCATTAATAGGATGCTGAATTTGGAGAGGAAGAAGGAAGGGAGAAGGGAGTAAGAGAAGTGATAGCTGAATCCGCGAGTGTACGTCAAGTAATAAAAAGATCAATCCACACAAACCGTCGTGATCTTGAACAACAATTAATTATTAAATCAATTTAACTAACTAGAAAAGATTTGATTTTTGAAATCAGAATCAAGTAGCAAATCAAATTTAAAGTTGCAATTAAAACGAAATCAAGAACAAAATAGGGAAGTAAATCAATTTGGGGTTTTTCAAATTAAAGAAAAATTTCTAGGAATTGAATTACCAACAAAACTGCTTATGCTACTAAATTGACTAGCCCTATGTTAATTATCAAGATGCTTTGAAGGTGAATTTATCCTAATATAGTTAATGTTCCGTCTCGAGATACAAAAACCGTGCTCAGTTAAACCAACCCCTACTCTCGTGGTAGACCCATTGAGGTTTGTGACAATTCAATGAACCCTCGAATGACCGCTTCTAACTCTCGTGATTTAAGTCCTTAGTTCAATCACTATAGATCCAATACCAAAGTTCACTTCTTAGTTCATCCTTAGAGTATCTATGACATGCAAATAAGTGTGTACCAAATTCACAAGTAATTATAACAATAGGAATTAAATCAAAAGCAATCTGGAATTAACAAATGGAAAGCGTCAATCCATAACATAAAACAAGTATTGGGCATAGCCCAAATTCCTAGAAATAAAACAACTACTAAAGCATTGCCATGGTCATAACAATCTTGATTAACAAGAACATAAAAATCCTAAGATCAGAAGAGAAGAAATTGGAGAAGAAGAGAAATCCTAAATTAAGCCAAAGGTAGCAGCCAAGATATCCCTATTTTCGAGCCTAATTATCCTATTTATAATGTAGGGTAACTTGGGATTAAAGTAATTACAAACGGCCCTGACGGCTGTCAGGGTCAGGCCGTGACAGCTTCTGAGTTTTGCTTCCTTCTTTTGTTCTTCATTCTACGTGATCGTGGTCATGATGGTTGTCACACCCAGGCCGTGATGGTCTCTGCTTTGCTCATTTTTTTTTACTTTTCAAGCTCCATCTTCATGCAAACTCCAAATTAAATGGACTTGAGCATTTTAATCATGAATTCCTGCACACAAACACCATAGAACTACCTTACCCGTTCCAAAGGGAAAAACTAACAAATATCAAAATAAAAATGTCTAATCTACATGAAAATGCATGCAAAATGATAAAGAAATATGAGGTGAAATCACACTGATCAAGAAAGAAGAAGAGAGAGAAAAAGAAAATGAGATTTTCTCTCTATAAAACCCAGATTCCGGCGGTGGCGGGCGATCCGGCGACGGTGGTTTCCGATGACCGATGATGGCGGATACCTAACGCCGTCATTACAAACCGAGGGAATGATGTTTTTGTATAACGTCAAATAGTTGAGGGACCAAAATAGAACTTTTTAAAGACGAGGGACCAAAACAGAACCTAAAAATAAGATAAGGGATCAAAAGTGTATTTTAGTCTTTGTTTTATTGTTTTCAATAAGAAAAAATTATATGAATAATTTATTAATGAAAATATAGCATGTATAATAATAGTTACATTTTTTTTTGACTAAGAATAATAATAGTTACATATATGTCATTGTTATTGAAAATAGTATCATAAACACCTATAAGATGATATTAATTTTATTCTTCTATTGAATTAGTGGCTCAATTGGTGCCCGGATCAATAAGAGTGGGCTTTATAAATAAAAATAATTTTCAGATAATTGATTTCGAAAACTTTCGAAATTTTAACTGGTAAATATCTTTTTTTGTTAACAAACACATTGGCGATGGGGAAAAATAAAAGCATAATTTGAAGTACGTCCCATTCATCTACAAAAATTTTATTGAGTTAACTAAAACATGATTTATTATAAATAAATAATTTGATAGACCAACTGAGGTTGACGTAAGTGGTTAAAGGCATCTCGCCACTTAATCAAGGTCTCGGGTTCGAGCTTTGGGTATGAAAAAAATCTCAGCTAGGAGGGAGGCCACCCATCGAGGTGCCGAACAAACTCCCGCTGGAGATTAGTCCCCGTCTCGGATTGGCAGTGTGATACTCCTCGAAGTAGATCGAAAAAAAAAAATTGCTACTAGAAGGAATGTACAATAGAAGTATAGAACCACTAAACGATCATGGGTCCGGTGCAAATATATTTTTTTCCTATATATTTTTATTAAATTAGACTTTTCATCTTTCATCTTATTTTTAAAATTTGATTTAGGCCTCTGTCTTAAAAAAATTCATTTTGGTTACTTAAGTTTCAAATGTTAGCCAAAAGTTACCCTATCAATCATCTCTGTTAGTAACGCCAATAATTTTAGCATATGTGATAATTAAATGGTAATCTGGGTAGCTGAGTTGGCACGCCCTCCATGCCACGTGGAAGACTAAATTGAACCCAAAAAAAAGATAAAGGACCAAATCAACTTTTTAGTCATTCTTCTCCAATGTGTCTTCTTCCCAAGGGTCGTAGCAACCGGGGATGACCATTCCCCAACCCAGTACAAAGTCGCAACTGAAAATTCACTCAAAACTCACCCGAAGCAAAAGCTTGTTGTCTCCATCAACGAGCAACTGAAATCGAATCACACTCGAAAAATCATCATGGACATGGAAATCTTTTTTTCGTTGAATTTCTAGGTAGAGAATACGGGAGGAACTTAGAAGAAATCATCGTTTCCTTCCATTTCCATTTTTTCATTCATCGTCGCCACATATCTTCTATTTCTTCTTCCAGTTTTCCCCCTTCTTGTTTCAAATCAATTTTGCCCATAGTCACTGTAGCGACCTAAAAAAAAGACTGGCTTTTCCTCTTAGAGAGGAAACATGGAGTCGCCACCAACTTTATTTTGTTTCAATGAAGTTGGAAAACCTTTTTAAGAAAAGTTTTGGGTCCGGGAGACGATTATGTCTAGGGAAGGCATGGAGACTTAACCCCATGGCACCCTAAAACATCCATAAAATGGTTACCCAAAATTAGTTGTGTAAATTATTAGTAACTTTGAGATATTTGTTTTACTCGTTATGAATCTCTTCATTAAAACTACATGAGGTTGAACATGGCACGTAAGTCCACAGAGCAACCTCTAAATCTGAAGGGCTGAACATGACACTTGTCATAGGGCAACCCCAAAAAGGTTGTTTTAATCAAGTGATCATCATCTATTTTTTACGTAAAATAAATAATTCTTATCTCTTAAAGATGGGGCAGAAACGTAGAAATGAGACTTTTTACCAACTTACTCAGAGAACAGAATCATAGAGAAGTAAGAGTGTCAAGAGAAATTTATTAACAATATCAACGAAAAGAACAAAGTTTACCGAACGGGAGTAGAATAAGAATCACTTTGTTTACTCCCAGTGGTAAGATTTTAAGCTCGAAGTCTTTACATTCAATCTCCCTGGCTCCTTCAACTCTTCCTTCTTAACCACTTCTAACAATAGGGAAGAGAAAAGGAAGCCCAGATTTATGATCTCTCTTCCTCACAACAAAAGTCTCTCCTTCTTTTCCATTTTCTTTGTATCTTTCCTCTCTATCTCCTCTCTGATCTTTCGCTTCATCTCAAGAACAGTGTTCTCCCTTCCTTTCTCTTCACTAAGAAAATATTAGATCATAAGTCCTTCTCTCAAAACAATCTCTCCAAAAATCTATGTTCCCCCTTTTCTCCTCTTTTTTTCCCTCTCCTTTTATAGACGGAGGAGAGGGCTTCTTGCTTCTTCTCCGTTGACTTCAAGGTCGGCTTGCACGAATGCCCAAGGCTCGGGCCATTCTGAACAGCGGAAAGGAAGGGATTTGATGTGAAGGTTGCACACTCGAAAAGGGAAGAAGGTGGGGGTTTTTTCCTGATGGGTATGAAGGCTTTTTAGGGTTAGGAGTGAGGCTGCCAGGTTAAGGCGAGGAGGATATGGAATAAAAAGAAAAGACCAATGGGTAGAGGAAATGCAAAAAAGGGGGTTATGAGCAGAGGTAGCGTGTGTCCAGATGGGGAGGCGTGAGTAGCAGAAAGATGGTGATTTGATGTGAGGGTTGCATGCTCGAAAAGAGAAAAGAGATGAGGGGTTTTGAGTAGAAATATCGTGTGCCCAGACGGGGTGGCATGAGTAGCAGAAAGGTGGTGATTTGATGTGAGGGTTGCACATTCGAAAAGAGGAAAGAGATGGGGGTTCTTGTCTGATGTGCATGATGGCTTTTTAGGGTTAGGAGTAGGGTTACCAGGTTAGAACAAGGGAGGAGGTAAGGAAGAAGAAGGGCCAATGGGTAGAGGATGAAAAGAGGTCTTGCCTGGTATGTAAAGTAGGTAGGAGCCGTAACTCAGCTTCCTTTCCTTTTTGTGGATTGTCTTTTCTCCTCGTTTTCTTCGTCCTTTCTTCCTTATCTTCTCCTTCTTCTTTCTTTATTCTTTATTCTTCAGCCTGAAAATAAAGTTGCAGTGGACGGAATCTCTTCGTCCCAACAGAAAATTAGATATGCAAAAGTAGATATACATTGGACGGACCTCCTCGTCTAACAAGAAAAGATAATTGCAGCGGACGGAACCTCCTCGTCCAACAGAAATTAAAATAATTGAAGTGGACGAAACCCCCTCGTACGATAGAAATAAAAAGGGATAGGACTGGACGGGACCAACAGCAAGTGCAAAGCACTGGACGGGACCACCCCGTCCATCAGCAAGTGGAAAGCAGTGGACGGGACCACCTTGTCCATCAGCAAGTGCAAGGCACTGGACGGGACCACCCCGTCCAATAGCAAGTGTAAAGCAATGGACGGGACTACCCCGTCCAACAACAAGTGGAAGGCAATGGACGGGATTACCCTGTCCATCAGCAAGTGCAAAGCACTGGACGGGACCACCCCGTCTATCCAAAGAAGCGATGGGCCGGGACCTCCCCTGTCCCATCAGCAAGTGGAAAGCAGTGGACGTGACCTCCCTGTCCATCAGCAAGTGGAAAGTAGTGGACGAGACCACCCTGTCCATCAGCAAGTGCATGGCACTGGACGGGACCACCCCGTCCAACAACAAGTGTAAAGCAATGGACGGGACTACTCCGTCCAACAGCAAGTGGAAGGCAATGGATGGGACTACCCTGTCCATCATCAAGTGCAAAGCACTGGACGGGACCTCCCTGTCCATCATCAAGTGGAAAGCAGTGGACGGGACCACCCTGTCCATCATCAAGTGCAAGGCACTAGACGGGACCACCCCGTCCAACAGCAAGTGTAAAGTAATGGACGGGACTACTCCGTCCAACAGCAAGTGGAAGGCAATGGACGGGACTACCCTGTCCATCAGCAAGTGCAAAGCACTGGATGGGACCTCCCTGTCCATCAGCAAGTGGAAAGCAGTGGACGGGACCACCCTGTCCATCAGCAAGTGCAAGGCACTGGACGGGACTACTTCGTCTAACAGCAAGTCCAACGCAATGAGCGAGACGACCCCGTCCATAACAAGTGCAATGGACTAGACTGGACCGCGCCCAACAGTAAATTAAAGGGGCGGGCCTGGACCCCGTCCAATAGCAAATTAAAGGGGCTGGCTGGACCGCGCCCAACAAAGAAATTAAAGGGGCTGGCCTGGACCGGCGTCCAACAAAGAAGTTAATAATGTGATGGACAGGAAGGGACCACCCCCTCCTTTCTTCATATTATTAGTCTCCTTGAAACATAATATCATAAGAGTTAGAATAAAATGAAGACGGATAAAAATGGGTGTTCACAACTGCCCCTCTTTACTTGTTGCATACTAGAAGACATGATTAGTCGTGACTTCTCATGTATTGTAGTAATGAACAAGTAAAGAAAATGAACACATATTTTGTCCGAAAAACATGAGGAGTTCAGAAGAAAACCTTACAGTTTGGAAATGAAATTGCAGTGAGCCTCAGAGTTCGAAAGTAAAAATGCAGTGAGCCTCAGAGCTCGAAAATAAAAATGCAGTGGACAGAACCTCCTCGTCCAACAGGAAAGTAAATATGCTGCGAGACTCAGAGCTCGAAAATAAACTCGCAATGAGACTCATAGCTCGAAAATAAATTTGCAGCGAGCCTCAGAGCTCAAAAATAAAATTGCAATGAGCCTAAGAGCTCATAAATAAAGTTGCAGTGAGCCTCAGAGCTCGAGAATAAAGAAATGCAGTGAGCCTCTGAGCTCGAAAATAAACTTGTGGTGAGCCTCAGAGATTGAGAATAAAGTACAGTGAGCCTCAGAGCTCAAAAATAAACTTGCAGTGGACGAGACCTCTTCGTCCAACAGAAAACTAAATGCAATGGACGGAACCTCCTCGCCCAACTGAAAATAAACATGCAATGGACGGAACCTCCTCGTCCAATCAGAAAGTAAATATGCAATGAGCCTTAGAGCTCAAAAATAAAGGTGTTAGTGATCTGAAACAAATGAGAATCCCTTCTGATAAGCCTCTGGCTCATCTAATTTTATGGCTAGTATGACCAGGGTTTTGTGCTAATTATATCTCATTTTCACCCAAATTAGACTTGATTGTCTTTAAGCAAGGTTTTGAGTCTCTAAAGTAGTTTTAGGTTAATTTAGCCAGTTTTGAGTCAAATAATGCACTTATGGCTATTTTATTGTTTTCAGGTTAACTTAGAAGTTAAGGGAATAAAGAAGCAGGGGAAATTTCAATCCTGGAGGTATTCGCCTCGCGAGAGTCTTCTCGCCACGCGAACCTGAAACCAGCTTGATGCAGTAGAATGTCATCCTCTCTGTGTCGCCCCGCGACTCCTCTTCTCGCCTCGCGACCCTGAACATTGACTGGTCCAGAAAAATGCAAGATTTCTGTGTCGCCTCGCGAATCCATCTCTTCGTCACGCGAGCCTGGAAGTCAGAGAGCATCACGGTTAGACTCTTAAATTCCTCGCCTCGCGAGAATACCGAACGTTGCAGACTCTTCATAAGATTCGTCTCGCGAGTGTGTGTTCGCCTCGTGAGAAGGCGCAGTTCCTGAATGATATAAATGGCTGTTCTGGGCAGATTAGAAGAACTTTTCATTCTCCATTGTTTTTACATATTTTCTGGTTGTGTTTCATTTTTATGGAGAACCAATTTTCTTGGATTAGTCTACTGTAATCGATTTCCACCACACTTGAGGTTCTGTAATTCCTGTTTTATTTGCTTTTCCCTTTTCAATACTATGCTATATATTTCTGTTTGTTTAATCAGGAGTGTATAGTGTTGTGTTGATTTATTTCGGTGATGTTATGTTCCTATATTGAATCGCGTTTGTTTAATTTGCGTGTGTTCGTTCATGTTCACTTAGTTCATGAGGGCTTAACCCCGTTTGCTTAATTCGGGAATAGGAACATATATCTCGTATTAGCGATTTCGTTTGTTAATTGTTGCTACAACCGAAAGGGGATTAGAATCTGCTTAGGGCTTGGAATTTACATGAACCGATGATAGTTGGGAATCGAGAACATTAGATTAATCATCTTTATTTATTTGATAATCTTTTAAACTGCTCTGTTTTTACTGCTCTGATTATGCTTTGTTTTCAAATTGAATTTCAATCCAAAACCCCCAAATTCTGACTTTTTCTGTTAACAACAACCCAAGAGTCCTTGTGAGACGATACTTGAGTTGTCGCTCCCTAAACTACATTTTTACAAACCGCTCGCTTTTTGGCGCGTGCGCGACATCGCGTTCAAAAATTGGCGCCGTTGCCAGGGACTCTTGTTGTTATTAACAGAAAATTACATTAAAAAAAAAAAACCTTTTGCATTACTGAATTAGTTACGGCTGCTTTGTCTGGTTGTGAATCTTAGTGCTTCCCATGGATAATTATATGCAAGATTTTATGCCTAATGTTGATTATGAACCATGCATATATTATCCTGACTTTAGTAAACCACCACCATGCATATGTGATCCTAACTTTGCTGGAAGTTATGAGTTTAGCAGTGGTTTTGACATGATTGGAGTGAATGAGGAGCAACCTTTCTATCATAGCCAACATGGAGGACCGAGCATCATGGATGAGATAGCATCTTTGGTGAATCAAACGACACGCGAGCTACAATATCAGCCTGACCTCACAATATAGCAACTCGGTCTGGAAGAAATGGTACAACAAATGGCAAGGAATAATCTTGAATTTCAACAGAGGATGGAGGCAAGTCGTCAGGATTTTGCCACTCAAAATGCTCACATCGTTTCCTCCTTAGCTACACTGCAAACTCCACATCCCCTTGAAGAACATACAGATTCACAAGTAGTTATTCTTGACAATACTTCTGAGGATGATTTTGATAATGATGTCAAGAACACTTCTGTTGATGAACTGTGTGTTGAATCTCCAGATATTCACACCTCCCCTGATTCTATCTATTATACTTCATGTGCTGATTGTACTGACACTGCTTCGTGTGTAGCATGTTTTGAAAGTTTATTCTTTTCAGGGTGCGAGGAGCAAAACGTCCATATGGAACAGGAGACATATGAGTTTGAGGACCCTGTTCGGCCTGGGAACATAGAAAATGAGGATCAGGAGGACATCTGCTTCACCATGCTTGAGGATAATGAAGAACCTTTGGAAGTAGATGATTCAATTAATTCATATGCATGTGTTGAAAGTAATGGGATGGATGAACTGAGTGCTGAATTTCTAGACATTCAGACCTTTACTGATTCAGTTTATTGTGCCATATGTACTGACTGTACTAACACTAACCTTTGTGTGGTGTGTGCTGAGAATTTTGCATGTATAACAGGTGATGGATTTGTCAGTGCAGTGAATGAAGATCGTGCAGAAGTTGAAGTAGCACCAGTAACACTTTCTACCTGTTTGCCACCTCCCACTGTGGAACAGCCGGTGATGGAGTTCAGGCCTCTGGATTTTGCACCATGGCCAGTCCAAGAGGTTGAATCCCGATTTTATTGGGAGGACTTTATTGAGAAAGAGATCAACCTTGACCCACGAGGGAGTGAGAAGTCCGCCGCACTTGGCGATGTCACCATAACTGTCAAGCACTCACCTCCATATCAAGGCTGCAAGTTAGGGGACCATGGAATAAGCTTCAGTCCCTTGTCTATCACGTGGGCCTTATGCTGCATGCCATGGGATCCAGGAGGATCATATTGCAATTTGGTCATTCAGTGGCCACTGTATCACAGACAGTGGGATCCTGGTGGAACCGCCTCCATGAGTTTTCTCTAAACCCTTTTTTTTAATTATCTTTGCTTTGTTTTTGTTTTGTTTTCTTTTAGCTCCTGAATAATTTGAGAAGATCAGGAGTATGTGTGTTGAGTCTTGTGTCGGCAAGCTTGATTGGGTTTGATTGAATTTTGCATAGATGGATTGCATGTTATGTGTTGACTGTTTTCCCCCTAGGTTTTGAAATTGAAAATTGATCCCCATGTTGAAAAATTGAAAAATGAACTTTGACATATTTTGTTATGATGGCATGATTTATGATAAGTTTGAGGTGAAGGGGTGCACACACTAGGGATAGAATCTCGGTCAAACAATTTGCAAAATTGTCCAGGTGAGGATTTGAGCCTCCAACATGTTTTTAACTGTGTGAATCACTTTTTAAGCTGCACTTTCCCGAATTTGCTTGAATCTCTTTATGGTTTGCATGTTTATGTGTTTGCTTCAATTGATTTAGGCATTTTCTTTGTAAATAACCACTTGGCCTAAAAGAACCATCCCTAATGCATGTTTCCTAGTTAGCCCCTTTGAGCTTGATTAGCCTATTGTTTCTGGTTGACCTTGTGTTATGAGCCTAGAATCTGGAAAAACCATGTTAACCCAATCTTATGATTAGGAGAGCATGGAATCTTAGCAAGAGAATGGTTGCAAGAAACTAAGTTTGGGGTGGCTACAAGGATGTGACATGTCATTTTGGATTGAGAAAAAGAAAAAAAATAATAAAAAGGTTGGAGCCAAAGGCAAGAAAAAAAAAAGAAAAAAAGAATGAAAAAAAGAAAATAAAAAGAAATAAAAAGTACAAAAATTTCAAAAAGGATATTGAAAGAAAAAAGGCTGTAGTCACCCAAAGTAAAAAGAAGAATGGGAAAAGGAACTTGAGTGGAATTTCAATGTTTTGAAGTGTTTCATGCTCTCTTAGTTCCTAGGGACTTAAGCCCAGTACCTTTGTATATCCTACCCTTAGCCAGGCCCCATTACAACCTTAAAAGACCTTTTGATGTTGCATGCATGTTTTCTGTGGGAATCATTTGGAGATGAAAATCAAATTTATGGGAAGTGTTTCTGAAAGGTGAATTGAGTGAATTGTTGATAGCCTAGACAAACTGAGCGATTGAGTGAAACACTAAATGCCCTTGTGAGGAAGGCGATTGTTTGAATTTTGTGATCTCCTTGTGTGTAACTTGGATCCCTTGCTTAGATTAATGATTGTTTGAATAATGAAATTCTCAATTGTTTAGAGTGAATGCATGTGGGGATTGCTTTGTTTGAAAGGGGGGAACATTGAAGAAAACTGTTTTGATGAAATGGCTTGAAATTTGTGCAAAGTTGATTGAACCTTTAAGCTTGCCGTGTCTTGAGTCTCTTTGATTTTTGAGTTTTAGTTTGCTTGGGGACAAGCAAGGTTTAAGTTTGGGGTATTTTGATAAGTCTCTGGCTCATCTAGTTTTATGGCTAGTATGACCAGGGTTTTGTGCTAATTATATCTCATTTTCACCCAAATTAGACTTGATTGTCTTTAAGCAAGGTTTTGAGTCTCTAAAGTAGTTTTATGTTAATTTAGCCAGTTTTGAGTCAAATAATGCACTTATGGCTATTTTATTGTTTTCAGGTTAACTTAGAAGTTAAGGGAATAAAGAAGCAGGGGAAATTTCAATCCTGGAGGTATTCGCCTCGCGAGAGTCTTCTCGCCACGCGAACCTGAAACCAGCCTGATGCAGCAGAATGTCATCCTCTGTGTCGCCCCGCGACTCCTCTTCTCGCCTCGCGACCCTGAACACCGACTGTTCCAGAAAAATGCAAGATTTCTGTGTCGCCTCGCGAATCCATCTCTTCGTCACGCGAGCCTGGAAGTCAGAGAGCATCACGGTTAGACTCTTCAATTCCTCGCCTCGCGAGCCATTCTTCGCCTCGCGAGAATACCAAACGTTGCAGACTCTTCATAAGATTCGCCTCGCGAGTGTGTGTTCGCCTCGCGAGAAGGCGCAGTTCCTGAATGATATAAATGGTTGTTCTGGGCAGATTAGAAGAACTTTTCATTCTCCATTGTTTTTACATATTTTCTGGTTGTGTTTCGTTTTTATGGAGAACTAATTTTCTTGGATTAGTCTACTGTAATCGATTTCCACCACACTTGAGGTTCTGTAATTCCTGTTTTATTTGCTTTTCCCTTTTCAATACTATTCTATATATTTCTGTTTGTTTAATTCAGGAGTGTATAGTGTTGTGTTGATTTATTTCGGTGATGTTATGTTCCTATATTGAATCACGTTTGTTTAATTCGCGTGTGTTCGTTCATGTTCGCTTAGTTCATGAGGGCTTAACCCCATTTGCTTAATTCGGGAATAGGAACATATATCTCGTAGTAGTGATTTCGTTTGTTAATTGTTGCTACAACCGAAAGGGGATTAGAATCTGCTTAGGGCTTGGAATTTACATGAACCGATGATAGTTGGGAATCGAGAACATTAGATTAATCGTCTTTAGTTATTTGATAATCTTTTAAACTGCTCTATTTTTACTGCTCTGATTATGCTTTGTTTTCAAATTGAATTTCAATCCAAAACCCCCCAATTCTGACTTTTTCTGTTAACAACAACCCAAGAGTCCTTGTGAGACGATACTCGAGTTGTCGCTCCCTAAACTACATTTTTACAAATCGCTCGCTTTTTGGCGTGTGCGCGACAGCGCGTTCACCTTCCCTTTGAGGACAACGAAACCAATTTCTCCCCTGGAAAAACTTCGACCAACCCAACCCTTGTTCACCGCCACTGGGATTCGGGCGTTGGTCAACCAAGAATATGACAAACTCTGAATGTTATGGAGGCTTATCTGCATCATTCTTTTGTCGTCCAGTGTAAGCTACCTCTTCCACTGAATCTGAAGTATTGAGCCCTCTTGGTTTAAACCAATCATTGGTGCTACCATTAGAGTTATCAAATCATACTATTAAACTTATATTTACTTTTATTGATACATGAGGGTGAACACAATAGGGGAGTGTGGAAGAAAACCTCTTGCCTTAATATGAGAATTTATGTTGTTAAGAGACAATAACAATGAGAACAGAGTTACAAAAGGGATCATGAAGATTTTAAAAAAACAAAGATAAGCAAAGAAAACTACGAAAATCACATAAAATTTGCCCCAGTGTTGGTTCCTTGATTTTCATTTAATTAATTCCTCCACAGCCTTTTGATGATACAGATCTTGGTTCCTATTTCTGATTCCTCAAACACACTTTCTTTGATCATTCCTTAATATTTTTGCCCCAGTATACTCAGCCAGATAAAATTGCCCTAGTATGGTGGGTGCTTGCAGAAATGTTGGACCTTATCCTCCTCCTAGGATGCCCTTGCAGGTTTTCAGCCTAAGGTTTCTTTGCCCTCACTTTTGCCTAGGTTGCCCCCTCGGGTTTTCAACCTAGCGGGCCTTTACTTTTCTATTGTTCTTTTGCCTAGGCTGCCCTTTCGGGTTTTCAACCTAGCGGGCCTTTGTTTCCTTTTGTTTTCATTGTTCTTTTGCCCTAACTTTTGCCTAGGCTGCCTTTTCGGGTTTTCAACCTAGCGGGCCTTCAAGCGTAGAACTTTTTCACAGCATCAGAATTTACTGTCCATGGTATCTCCTCCCCATCCATGTTTTGCAGAATCAAAGCACCTCTCAAGAAAGCTTGTTTGACAATATAAGGACCTTCGTAATTTGGTGCCCATTTTCCTCGGGGGTCCTCTTGACTTGGGAGGACTTTCTTTAAGACCAGGTCTCCCGCACGAAATTCTATGGGATGAACCTTTTTATAGAAAGCTCTTGCCATTCGGTTTTGGTACAATTGCCCGTGATGTATAGTGGCCGATCTTTTCTCCTCTATCATGTTCAACTGCTCATATTGAGTTTTCACCCACGCAGATTCTTCTAAGTCTGCTTCCATCAAGACTCTTAGCGATGGGAGTTCTACTTCGATAGGTGAGACAGCCTCCATTCCATACACCAAAGAGAAAGGGGTTGCCCCAGTGCTTGATCGTATGTCAGTCCGATAAGCATGTAGAGCATATGGCACCATTTCGTGCCAGTCCTTATAGTTTACAACCATCTTGGCAACGATCTTCTTGACATTTTTGTTTGCTGCCTCAACTGCACCATTCATTTGAGGCCTATAAGGAGCCGAATTGTGGTGTTTGATTTTGAGACCATCGGAAAACTTTTGAATCTCGGTACCATTAAGACTGGCAGCATTATCTATGATTATCCTCTCTGGGATCCCGTATCTACAGACAATGTCCTTTCTGAGGAATTTGAGAAATACCATTTGAGTTATGCTGGCATATGAAGCAGCTTCTACCTATTTAGTGAAATAGTCTATGGCCATCAAAATGAAACGATGACCATTAGAAGCCTTGGGATTAATGGGACCGATGACATTTATTCCCCACATCGAAAAGGGCCATGGGGATGCTAAACTGTGCAGTGGAAACACAGGTGCATTGACCCGATCTGCATGCATCTGGCATTTTTGGTATTTACGAACGTGCTCCATGCAATCTGACTCCATAGTAGACCAATAATAGCCACTTCTAAAGATCTTCTTAGCCATCATGTGGCCATTGGCATGAGTCCCACAGATTCCTTCATGAACTTCGATCATGATCCACTTAGCTTCACGAGCATCCACACATCTGAGTAGGGTACCATCATATCCTCTTTTGTACAAGACTTCCTTGTTTAAGAAAAAGGCCATAGCCAGTCTTCGGATGATATTTTTATTTACTTCGCTCGCCTCCACCGGGTATTCCTTGGTCTGAATATATCGCTTGATATCATGATACCAAGGCTTACCATCAGGTTCTCCTTCCACATGAGCACAGTATGCTGGTTCATCCTGCACTCTAACTTGGATGGGTTGGACATTGATATGGATATCCAACTTGGTCATGGCAGCTAGTGTGGCTAAAGCATCAGCAAATTGATTCTTGGTCATCGAATCTTGCAATCAACTGAGTCAAGTATTTCTGATATGGAGTCAACTTGGAGTCCTTGGTCTGCAACTCACCATTGACTTGATAAATGATTAAAGCTGAATCCCCGAAGACTTTCAACTGCTTTATACCCAGTTCAAGTGCCATTTGCAATCCACCAGCACATGCTTCGTATTCTGCAATATTATTTGTACTTTCGAATTTCGATTTTTACGCCATCGGGTATTGCTTGCCACTTGGTGAGATAACCATCGCTCCTATACCACTACCATGCATATTGGTTGCTCCATCAAAATACATTTTCCACACATCTTCCTCGTTTCTTCATCTTCCTCAAGGGACATTACCTCTCCATCTCGGAAACTCAGAATTGACAGCCGTCCATTCTCAAGAGGATTCTCTCGCTAAATGGTCAAGAATTACGCTTCCCTTGATGGACTTGGTCACATATTTGATGTCAAATTCTGACAATATCAGTTGCCATTTCAATATCCTTAAGGAGATATAAGGACTTTCGAAGATATACTTCAGAGGATCCATTCGAGAAATTAGCCAAGTGGTGTGATATAACATGTACTGTCTGAGTTTTCTGGAAGCCCATACTAGTGCACAACAAGTCTTCTCGATTGCCATATAACGAGCCTCACAAGCGTTAAACTTCTTGCTCAGATAATAAATTGCTTGCTCCTTCCTACCAGATTCATCATGTTGTCCTATCATTGCCCCCATTGAGGTTGGCAATATGGTGAGATAGAGTAATAATGGACGACCTTGGGTAGGTGGTACCAACACTGGGGGATTCAGTAGATATGCCTTTATCTTATCAAAGGCTTCTTGACAGTCATCATCCCATCTTCCTGGATTATTCTTCCTAAGGAGTTTCAAGACTGGTTCACATGTGCTAGTCAGATTTGCAATGAAGCGCACAATATAGTTCAATCTTCCAAGAAAACCGCTTACTTCACGCACGTTCTTAGGTGCTGGCATGTCGCGTATTGCTTCCACCTTGTTAGGGTCCACCTTTATTCCTTCTCTGCTGACAACAAAACCAAGTAAATTCCCCGCGGATGCACCTAAAGTACATTTTGCAGGGTTGAGGCGTAACTTGTACTTTCTTAGCCGCTCAAATAACTTTCTCAAAACTGCCACATGGCTTTCTCCTTCCTTGGACTTGGCCACTATATCATCAACGTATACCTCCACCTCCTTATGCATCATATCATGGAACAATGCCACCATAGCACGTTGGTAAGTAGCCCCAGCATTCTTTAATCCGAAAGGCATCACTTTGTAACAAAAAGTTCCCCAAGGAGTGATAAAAGTTGTCTTTTCTTTATCTTCATTGTCCATGAGGATCTGATTGTACCCAGAATACCCGTCCATGAAAGAAAACCTGTGACTTCTGGCTGTACTATCTACAAGGACATCAATATGAGGTAGGGGAAATCATCTTTTCGACTGGCTTTATTAAGGTCTCGGTAGTCCACGCACATCCTGACCCTTCCATCCTTCTTTGGTACCGGAACGATATTAGCTACCCATTCCGGGTGTCTAGCTACTTCTAGAAAGCCAGCCTCCAACTTCTTGGTCACTTCTTCCTTGATCTTCAGCGACATCTCAGGATGCATTCTCCTTAATTTTTGCTTCTTTGGAGCCACATCTGGGTATAGGGGAATCTTATGCGTTGCTATCTCAGGATCTAAACCTGGCATATCTCCGTAGGACCTTGCAAAAACATCCAGATACTCTTTGAATAGTGCAATCATTTCTTCTCACTCTAGGTTATCCACTATTTTCAACTCCTTCTTATCTTGCTCGGTTCCCATGTTGATCACTTCTGCAACCTCATCATTCGAGCTAATCCCTTCCTCTGACCGTTTCACCACTTTTATGAACTCTTCAATGTCTTCTTCCTCCTCATTGGATTCAAGATTGTATTCATCAGCGGCCGCGAGGGAATCAATAAATGAGCTTTCAAAGTTCCCCGCCTGAGGTAAATCTTTAGGGGAAGAAGTATCCCTGGAAGAAAAAGTCAGGAATGGGAGAAGTATAGGCAAGAGTTTTATTTGTGATATAAAATCTTGAACAAAATAAATGAATGAAAGAGAGAAAAGAAACGATGGAATCAAAAGGAAAGCACCAGACAAAGTGCTACATTCTCATTCATTTCTCAAAGAAAGTAAACATCAGTTCATAATTAGTACAATAAGATAATTACTTCATGGAAATAACATCAACAAACGATTCAGATTGCCAATTATTGAGAACTTAATTGCTAGCAGGGAGATAGATGACATGGTTCTCGTCTAGCTCCTCTTCAAGTGTGCTGATAGTGAAGTGAGGGGAAAATGACTTTGCGGGACTGATAACTTCAGCAGCTACTGGGAAAGTCTCTGTCAGGAGGGGAAGATACTTTCTCTTGCGCTCTTTTTCTCCCTCGTCCTCAAAAGTCATGAATTTCATCCCCTCTGTCAGGTTGGGCTGATACCCCAATCCGCGCCTTCTTTCTCTCACAGCCGCTTCAATTGGCTGAGAGATTCCTTGCAACTGAGGCCCTAGGCCTTTTCCTCTTTGATACCCGCTCTTCTCCATGATGCGGACTACTACCTCATTCACATTCTTAATTGGGGGATCCATTGTCTTGTTCTCTGACTTCAACATCTCAAAACTATGCAGTGAGTCATCTTCCAACTGCTCTATGCTTTCCACATAAGGTATTGTTGTGGGCTTTGTCAGCATGATCTCCTCTTCACCATGGATAGTAATAACGGATCCATCTTGAATATACTTGAAACACTGATGCAGAGTCGAGGGGACCACTCCTGCCTCATGGATCCAAGGCCTTCCCAGAGGCATGGTGTAAGCTGGCTGGATTTCCATGACCTGAAAGAGGACAGGGAAAGAACTAGGCCCTATTTCAAGGGACAGAGTTATCTCTCCTAAGATTCCTCTTGTTGTCCCATCAAAGGCTCACACAATCATTTCTGCTTATATTCAGCTGCTTGAGTGTGGTCATTGGAACCACATTCAACGCCGAACCACCATCTACAAGCACCTTTGCAATCACAAACCCCTTACACTTTAGGTGATGTGTAGGGCTTTAGGGTTACCTCGGGATTTCGAGGCCACTTCATCTTCCGAAAAAGTAATCAAGTTGATATGCCTGATTGGGTCCACCATATTTACCACATTTTCTGGAGTGACGTCAGGTTTGACATATGCTTCATTCAACACCTTCAATAATGCCTTGCGATTCAATTCTGATGTCAAGACAAGCGACAAAAGAGATATCCTTGCCGGAGCTTTCTTCAACTGTTCTACCACATCATATTCACTTTGCTTCATGATCTTCAGAAACTCTTGTTCTTCTTTCCCCTTTCTTTCATCCACAGTTTTCTCTTCTTCGGCTTCCTTCGCCATTTTTTCTTCAGCAGGGGTGTAGCACCGCCCGCTCCTTGTAATGCCTCCAACCCTCACAATATTAGTAACCTGGGCCTTCAAAGTTTCTCCTGCCCCTCCTACTAGCTCAACTTTCTGTTCATAATTCCACGGTACAGCGTGTGTATCATCATAAGCAAAAGGAGTTGGCATTTTCACCTTTACAATCACTTTTTATGGCGTCGACGCATCATTCATAGGTGGTATCCAGAGCACAACTTTTTCAACCACATTAACTTCTTCAGTCGTACCTGGCCTAGCTTAGATCATCCCCAAGGTAAGTAATCCTTGGACTCGGGCCTTAAAGTCCCAACAAGTTTCAATGTCATGCCCTACCTGTCCACGATGATAATCACAACTTAAATTACCATCATACTTCTCTTTTTCCTTGGTCAGTTTCACCGATGCAACAGTATCATATCCTGCTTTCTTGAGTCCCGCAAATATTTCTTGCACCGGGGTTCGTAATTCCAAAACCTTCTTAATTTGAGGCCCTTTCACTTCCAAGTTAGCAACACTATTTCCCGCATTATGGTTTTGGATTGGGTTATTAGAAGGCCTCATATTCTTCAATGGAATGTCCCAGGGCATCCATGTGATATTTGCAAGTCAAGTTTGGATTGTACCAAGCAGGGAAAGGTGGTTCCATAGGTTGTACAGGGTTTCCAGCGATTAGGTGACGATCAAATAGTTGTTTGAACAAATCTGCATTGGAGATAGACAGTCTTGGGAAGGGTGGCAGATTTTGATGTTGGGAGCATCCCTGATTTGGAAAACTTGGGCGAGGTCGAGGGTAGTTTGGATAGTTTTGTTGAGGTGCAGGTGGATAACGAGTATATGTTGGGCGAGTGGGGTTGTGTGGTTGAGAGGTAGGGATGTTATTTACTTGGTTTTGCGGCTGGGTGATGGTTGGCGAGGCCTGTGGAGGTGGGTGAAACGGTGTTTGGGTCTGATATGGTGCTTGGTACCTTTGGTATGAAGGGACATGGCGAGGTCCAAAGTTTTGCTGGTGTTGCACATAATTTGCTTCCGCTTCCTTTTTCTTGGGCTGGAACCCCCTCTTGGATGCACTGCCTTCCATGTCAATTGGCAACTTCCCGGCTCTGGCCAGGATTTCGATTCTTTCCCCTGCAACAATTAAGTCAGAGAAATCCCTATAAGCTACTCCTTCCATTGCCCTGATAAAGGGGGATCCTAGGGTTCCCAAAAAATATGAGCAAATCTCGGACAACATCAGCGGCAGCTGAACCTGAGCAGCCAAACTTCTCCACCTTTGTGCATACTGTTTGAAAGATTCATCACTCTTCTTCTGCATTGCGCCAATCAAGCTTTCACGGGTTGGAGCTACGTCCAAATTAAATTTGTATTGATCCATGAACAAATCGGCTAATTCTGTCCACCGAGAGATCTTAGAATGGTCTAACTGAAGGTACCACTCTAGTGCGATTCCGGTCAAACTTTCATGAAAAAAACCAATGAGGAACTTGTCATCCTTAGACCATATGGCCATTTTGGTGGCATAGCTAATCAAATGTAATCGTGGGTTCCCACTTCCGTCATATTTGGAAAAATCAGGAATTTTGAAATCCTTAGGAATCACGAGATCTTTGGCAGGATAGAGATCTTCTATCTGGAGAGGGCCGTAAGCACTGGGGCCTTTTATCGCTTTTATCTGCTCTTCCATTCTCTCCATCCATTCATCTCTCATTTTATCCTTACAGGTCTGGACTCCACTGATCGGGCCGTGAGTAGACACACGTGGTTGTTCCCATGTTGGCGCGGTGTAGCCCGGGGCTTCATGATAGGCGTTTTCAAAAGGAGGTATCCTTCCCCAATAGGAAGTGATATTGGTGCCGTGTGATGTGTCTGGTCGGGTCCAGACACTTCGAATAAGACCCGTGCCAACGTTTGAAAACATCGGTCTTTGTTATCTCATAGGAAACCGGCTGCCTACCAGGTTCAATTGCCTCCCTATTCGCTACCGAAGAGCATGCTGAGAGATTCCCTCATATCTTGTAATATGGCTTCTAACCTTGATTGGGTTTCATCCATCTCACTCATTCTTCCCCTCACATCATCTATCTCAGAGCTTAGATTTCTTCCTTCCTCGACGCATTGGCGGCCCATCCCGGTCCGAGATCCCGTATCGTGAAATCGGGTTTGGTTGGTATTACCTTTCCGGTCGCGCAATGGTTCCCCGAATCCTTGGAAGGATGAAACTTTGTGGAGCGAATAAGAACAACTTATTAGTCAATCAAAAATTTTGTGTGTGTGCATGCATGCATGTGCAGGTTATCATCCTTTATTCGATCGTGAGGGTATTCCCTAATAGCAAGAAGACTCATCCTGCAATCAAATCTAGTGGTATGGTTCCCTCTAGCTTGAATGCAGTTGGTGTCAAGTCCAAGGGAGAATCTACTCCTCGATAGACCACACCCGTACTAGCAACGTCCTTATTTTTACATAGAAAACTCATTGTTTTTAGGGTAAAAGTACAATTGATGATGTATCTAAGGGAGAATGCACTCCTCGATAGATATCATCTGAAAACGCTCGACAGACATGGATGAAAACTTCCATTTCATTATAAATATTCTGATACAAATCATGAGTCTTTGACCAAAATAAAAGAAACATATTGATGGTTTCCATCCTTCTCCAAGGTCCACAAGGTTCTTTGTTAAGAGCCTCATCTTCTTTTTTCTGAACCCTCTGGCAAGTCTCCCAAAATGATTGAAGAACTCGGTCACCTTTGGTGGTAACTGAAGGAAATGGTTCGTACGCATGTGGACGGATGCCTCTTCAAACCGCTCCACCAGCTGGGAAGTGTGATATTGGAGCTTATCCATCACGTCCTCATATTTTCTCTTCCATGCTTCCTTTTCATTCATTACATCCTCCACCACTAATTTCCATCCCTTCACCCATTCTGCGTGACGTTGAGCTTCAACCCTTTCAGAGTCTTTTACCTTGTTTCTGAGCCAATTTTCTCTCATGTTAGCTTCTGCCAGTAGCTCGCGATACTTGGCTGCTTCATTCCATCCTTGATCAGAGCACACTTCTGTTTGGGCTAAGGATTCCTGCAGGGATTCAACCCTCTCTTCTAGCATATGTATCGTTTCAACGTGATCCCCTACACTTGTCTCGAGTTCTTTTTTCTTCTTTTGAAGCTTGACAAGCATCTTCTCTTGACATCCTATTTTTGCCAACAACTCTTGAATTTCTGCTTCTTTGTCTTTTCTTGCCGTTTTTGCACGACTCGGGGCTTCGTGGGCATCGGCACATTCATCCTTCAAATGCTCAATCTGTAAACTCAGCTTTTGCACTTGTCTTTGGAGCGTGATAATAGTTACTTGATGACTTGGTATTTCTTATCAAAAATCCTCATCCGAGCTTTTAAAACTTCGATTTCTTTCAACATTTGATCTTTGGTCGAGAATTATTTTCCTTATGGAGAGGAGCTGCAGGTCTTGAAGGGAGACCTCTTCTTGCTTCTCTCCATACTTCATATCTTTTTATGTGAGCTATGACTCGCCTTCCTAATTCCTTCTGGGTCCTTTTATATGAATGTCATTCTATGCTGACCTTACTGCTATCGTCTTTGACTCTTGATGTCTTCACCTTCTTGGTATAGGAAGAATATCCCATCGAACAGCTCTTTGGGGGTTCATCCTGCGCCCACTTGAGCCGACGCATTACCAAAGCCTGGTGAGTACGATACACAACCTCCTGGGACCCATCAACGACACGTTTGACCAACTTCCGCAGCTGAATACAATCGAATCTCCGTTATACCATGGGCACATCCAACTAAATGACTGCGGGTCGATCTGATCAAACTCTTGCTTCCACTCATATAACTTACGTGACTTTAGTTGCATGCGAGTGAATCCTTTCAGTGGTCGTCTGTTCTATCAATTTTATCACGAGCGTACAAGTGAGTCATGATCCAGACATACAATATTGATGCACAACATCGCAGTTTGCCTTGTTGATTCTGATGACAAACCTGTAGGGAGAGGAAAGTTTCAGCAAAGATAGCAGGGATCGGGTTCACACCACATTCTTCGACCCTATAGAAAACATCCATGGCCGATCGATCAATCAGATCTGGTACAAAAGGAAAGAGCACCAACCCATATATCATGAGGGCTAGTACTTTGTTGAAAGTAACCCATCGTTCTTGCTGGCCTAGCTTGTTGAGATACACTTCCAAAAATCACTTCTTCAACCCTTTGGTGGTTCCCTTTTCTGTTTTGTCTATCTGTTCCGGTTGAAGCTCCAATAGGCTTGCTATCTTCCGATTTGTTACATGTTGGCCGTAATACATGTAGAAGCGAGTCTTCTTTTGAATGGGCAGTCTTAGCATATAAGCATACTCTTCCATGGTTGGAGTGATGTCCAAGTTAGGCAATTCAAAACACCTCAAAGTTGAGTTCCAATTTTGGGCCAATGCACTCAGAGCGGGAGCTTCCACTGGAACACGCAACAGGTCTAATATTCTACCATACTTGCTGTTAAAGTCCGAGCGTGCTTTTTTTGGCATTTGCTGGCTGAGTTCACATAATCTCTTCACGTCATTGAGGGTTACATCGATCTTGATGTGTTTCTTGGGACAACTCGCGTTGCTAGTACTCTTCTCTGAACCGAGCTTTTCCATTTTCTTGCTATAAGGTGAATACCAAAATCTTCCAACAAAGAGACGTGCGAAAAAATGAGTATAGTGAAGCAAATATATCTTGCATGATTCATGTTGTAGGGGACCCAATGGGGTTGAAAACCCTGATGGGTATGCATCACCTTCATTATGACATAGCGCCTATTAGACGTGCAATAATATTCGAACATGTCATTCAGGTTTGAGGCAGCAATGTGGTGCCCCTAGTTTCGTGAACATTCACGATGAGCATGCATGACAATTTATGCTTATGATGATAGAGAAGGGAAAGAAAGTATGCCCCCTTTTGCCCTAAGCCAGGTAAAATCTAAGGATGGACACGCCTTAAGGTTAGGACCCTAAACAGGTTGGCCACTAGGTCTGTTCTATTAGTGGGAGTTGGGACGGGTCTAGACCTCTAAAAGTCACGGTCCCCAGATTACCCTCATAAGAGTATGATTCATGAATCTAGCCACAAGTAGGGATAAACCCTCTCAATGTGACTATTCCACGACCTCATGTACAATCTGAGTGGTGAACTGACCAATATTAGGGAGGTACAAGACCTCTTCAATAACAACGTTAGAGCACCGCCTAATCCTTGGGTTTTTAAGCAAGCTCGGGTATAGAGCTAAGTATGTGCAATATGTGATAGTGATGTGTGTGAAAGGGGGCATACGAACCTGTAACACTTAAAAGTAAAAATAAAAAGAGAAGACAAGAAAACCTGCAAAACACAAACACACACACACACACACACACACACACACACACACACACACACACACATATATATATATATAGGGTTATAAATCATCTATCCTATTGTTAAAACATGGGAAAAGAAAAGAAAGGAGGAGGACACAAAAACATTGTTAGTGCAACATATTTAATAATAACGTGAGTTAAAGCGTCTGCACCACTAACTCTTCTTATTTAAATAAGAGGAAACACCCAACCAAAAGGACAATCCAAACAAACAGCACTGCAAAAAACATGCTTTGCCATTTAATTATTGCAAGGAGAAAAAACGGTAAGATACAGCCATAAAAGGTAAAATAAGTAAGCTAAAGTTACTAAAGATTTGCAAAACCAATTTTTATGGGCTTGACTCTCTTAAAAGAAGTCCCCAGTGGAGTCGCCATCTGTAGCGACCTAAAAAAAAGACTGGCTTTTCCTCTTAGAGAGGAAACATGGAGTCACCACCAACTTTATTTTGTTTCAAGGAAGTTGGAAAATCTTTTTAAGAAAAGTTTTGGGTCCGGGAGACGATTATGTCTAGGAAAGGCATGGAGACTTAACCCCACGACACCCTAGAACATCCATAAAATGGTTACCCAAAATTAGTTGTGTAAATTATTAGTAACTTTGAGATATTTGTTTTACCCGTTATGAATCTCTTTATTAAAACTACATGAGGTTGAACATGGCACGTAAGTCCACAGAGCAACCTCTAAATCTGAAAGGCTGAACATGACACTTGTCGTAGGGCAACCCCAAAAAGGTTGTTTTAATCAAGTGATCATCCTCTATTTTATACGTAAAATAAATAATTCTTATCTCTTGAAGATGGGGCAGAAACGTAGAAATGAGACTTTTTACCAACTTACTAAGAGAACAGAAGCATAGAGAAGTAAGAGTGTCAAGAGAAATTTATTAACAATATCAACGAAAAGAATAAAGTTTACCGAACGGGAGTAGAATAAGAATCACTTTGTTTACTCCCAGTGGTAAGATTTTAAGCTCGAAGTCTTTACATTCAATATCCCTGGCTCCTTCAACTCTTCCTTCTTAACCACTTCTAACAATAGGGAAGAGAAAAGGAAGCCCAGATTTCTGATCTCTCTTCCTCACAACAAAAGTCTCTCCTTCTTTTCCCTTTTCTTTGTATTTTTCCTCTCTATCTCCTCTCTGATCTTTCGTTTCCTCTCAAGAACAGTGTTCTCCCTTCCTTTCTCTTCACTAAGAAAATATTAGATCATAAGTCCTTCTCTCAAAACAATCTCTCCAAAAATCTTTGTCCCCCGTTTTCTCCTCTCTTTTTTCCTCTCCTTTTATAGACGGAGGAGAGGGCTTCTTGCTTCTTCTTCGTTGACTTCAAGGTCGGCTTGCACGAATACCCAAGGCTTGGGCCATTCTGAACAGCGGAAAGGAGGGGATTTGATGTGAAGGTTGCACACTCGAAAAGGGAAGGAGGTGGGGGTTTTTGCCTGATGGGTATGAAGGCTTTTTAGGGTTTGGAGTGAGGCTACCAGGTTAAGGCGAGGGAGGAGATGGAAGAAAAAGAAAAGACCAATGGGTAGAGGAAATGCAAAAAAAAGGGGTTCTGAGCAGAGGTAACGTGTGTCCAAATGGGGTGGTGTGAATAGCAGAAAGATGGTGATTTGATGTGAGGGTTGCACGCTCGAAAAGAGAAAATAGATGAGGGGTTTTGAGTAGAAATAACGTGTGCCCAGACGGGGTGGCATGAGTAGCATAAAGGTGGTGATTTGATGTGAGGGTTGCACGTTCGAAAAGAGGAAAGAGATGGGCATTCTTGTCTGATGTGCATGATGGCTTTTTAGGGTTAGGAGTAGGGTTACCAGGTTAGAACAAGGGAGGAGGTAAGGAAGAAGAAGGGCCAATGGGTAGAGGAGGAAAAGAGGTCTTGCCTGGTATGTAAAGTAGGTAGGATCCGTAACTCAGCTTCCTTTCCTTTTTGTGGATTGTCTTTTCTCCTCGTTTTCTTCGTCCTTTCTTCCTTATCTTCTCCTTCTTCTTTCTTTATTCTTTAGCCTTCAGCCTGAAAATAAAGTTGCAGTGGACGGAATCTCTTCGTCCCAACAGAAAATTAGATATGCAAAAGTAAATATACATTGGACGGATCTCCTCGTCCAACAAGAAAAGATAATTGCAGCGGACGGAACCTCCTCGTCCAACAGAAATTAAAATAATTGAAGTGGACGGAACCCCCTCGTCCAATAGAAATAAAAAGGGATAGGACTGGACGGGACCAACAGCAAGTGCAAAGCAATGGACGGGACTACCCTGTCCATCAGCCAGTGCAAAGCACTGGACGGGACCACCTTGTCCATCAACAAGTGCAAGGCACTGGACGGGACCACCCCGTCCAACAGCAAGTGTAAAGCAATGGGCAGGACTACCCCGTCCAATAGCAAGTGGAAGGCAATGGACGGGACTACCCTGTCCATCAGCAAGTGCAAAGCACTGGATGGGACCACCCCGTCCATCAGCAAGTGCAAAGCACTGGACGGGACCTCCCTGTCCATCAGCAAGTGCAAGGCACTGGACGGGACCACCCCGTCCAACAGCTAGTGTAAAGCAATGGACGGGACTACTCCGTCCAACAGTAAGTGGAAGGCAATGGACGGAGCTACGCTGTCCATCAGCAAGTGTAAAGCACTGGACGGGACCTCCCTGTCCATTAGCAAATGGAAAGCAGTGGACGGGACCACCCTGTCCATCAGCAAGTGCAAGGCACTGGACGGGACCACCCCGTCCAACAGCAAGTGTAAAGCAATGGACGGGACTACTCCGTCCAACAGTAAGTGGAAGGCAATGGACGGGGCTACCCTGTCCATCAGCAAGTGCAAAGCAATGGACAGGACTACCCTGTCCATCAGTCAGTGCAAAGCACTGGACGGGACCACCCCTTCCATCGGCAAGTGGAAAGCAGTGGACGGGACCACCCTGTCCATCAGCAAGTGCAAGGCACTGGACGGGACCACCCCGTCCAAAAACAAGTTTAAAGCAATGGACGGGACTACCCCGTCCAACAGCAAGTGGAAGGCAATTGACGGGACTACCCTGTCCATCAGCAAGTGGAAAGCACTGGACGGGACCTCCCTGTCCATCAGCAAGTGGAAAACAGTGGGTGGGACCTCCATGTCCATCAGCAAGTGGAAAGCAGTGGATGGGACCACCCCGTCCATTAGCAAGTGCAAGGCACTGGACGGGACCACCCTGTCCATCAGCAAGTGCAAGGCACTTGAAGGGACCACCCCCTCCAACAGCATGTGTAAAGCAATGGACGGGACTACTTCGTCCAATAGCAAGTCCAACGCAATGGGCGAGACCACCCCGTCCACAGCAAGTGCAATGGACTAGACTGGACCGTGTCCAACATCAAATTAAAGTGGCTGGCCTAGATCAAGGCCCAACAAAGAAATTAAAGGGGCTGGCCTGGACCACGTCCAACAGCAAGTCCAACGCAGTGGACGAGACCACCCCGTCCACAGCAAGTGCAATGGACTAGACTGGACCGCGTCAAACAACAAGTTAATAATGTGATGGACGGGAAGGGACCACCCCCTCCTTTCTTCATATTATTAGTCTCCTTGAAACATAATATCATAAGAGTTAGAATAAAATGAAGACGGACAAAAATGGGTGTTCACAGTCACCACGTTCCACCGCATTTCGCCCCAGCAACTGCTGCATGGTTGATCGGATTGGGATCCTTTGTGCTGCACTAGTCATTAGGTTGAAGAAGGGTCAACCATGGCTTCCTGCAACCTTAGGGAAGAAGACTTATTGGGAAAGAAGACACATTGGGGAAGAAGGATTGGAAATTTAATTTAATCATTTATCTTTTTATTTTGATTTAATTTGGTTCTCTCATATTTGGCTCCGGTATATATTGCCACGTGGAGGACATGTCAACTCAGCTGTCAGATCACCACTTGCCAGGTATGCTAAAATTAACAACATTATTGACAAAAGTGATGAAAATGGTCATTTTGGTTAACATTTCATAGTTGGAAGACTAAAATAAATCTTTTTAAAGAAAAAAAGATCAAAATAAATCTAAAAATAAGATAAATTAAACATTTAGACTATAAATTGAATATTTGTGTATTTTTCACCGGTAAAATCGTGAAACTGCAAAGTTAAACATAAAAAGATATGGTTGATATGGGAAAAAAATTGGCAAAGAATTTTTTTTTCCAAAAAAGAGTTCAAAGTCTATAAAAAGTTACATCAATAAAATGCACAACCATTTCAAAACGCTTGTGTCCTTGTCTCTTTTAAAAACATTCATTAAGGTACATTTGAGTAGACAACTTAATTAAGAGTTTAGTCAATAAATTTTTTATCTAATAAGTAAAAAACATTTTATTTTCATAAGTTTATATGACAAGTTTATTAAAATAAGCTAAAAAAAAGCTCATATGAAGATCATAAAATATTTTCTTAAATTATTTGCATACAATTATTTCCATTAGCCCAAGTATGTTTTCTATAAGCTCTTCCAAATACACCCTAAGTTACCTTGTGATGTCTCATTCATATTAATTTTTTGGCTTAGTTTTACTTTTGGTCTTACTATTATTGGTTCTGTGTGATTTTGGCCCCAATGTTTTTTTGGCATATTTAATCCCCTATATTTAATTTAATCTAACTTGCTTGTAAATACTTCCCAACACACATAAACTATAGATAGACGAGATTACAGTAAGCTTATTTTTTAAGTGAGCAAGTAAGAATGTATTCACTTTGAATCATTTGATGAGTTGGGAATTCAATACATTTTAGGAATAATTATTTGTTTACTTTAAAGATAAGCTCACTTTAAAAATAAGTCTTTTCCTAAATTGTTATCCTATCATTATTTGAACTAGTGTAAGTTAACCCGTGCAATGCACGGGTAAATTTTCTATTGAAGATATATTTTGGTAATGATTAATAAATTCAGCTTCGTTATTTAATGTAGTAAGATAATTGAGTTAGGAAATTGTATTTTGTATGAGAGACATAATTAGTGTGTTGTTTGTTATGAATATAATAAATGATTTCCATATTTTATAGTTGAGATACAGTTTTTTATATTTTTTAGGAAAAATAGAATCTATTTAAAGTTTGTTTACGGTTATTAAAAATGAATTTAAAATAACACCCTATATAGGTGGAGACCGTTTGTATTGTTCCAAATATTTAACAAATTCAATATATATATATAGACACACACACACACATTAGAATATGGTTGTCAATGATACTTGTTTTGTTCAGTTACATTTGCAGTCACAATTAAATTCAGGAAGGGACCGGTTTGTTGGTTTACATCTTGTATTGGTTATGTTTAAAACTAAGTAAATTGAAACAAGAAATTTTGTGCTTGTAACATGTTTGATGAAATGTATCTATAAATCAGTTTTAAAGAACCAACAGAATTATTTGTATCATTGGTTCAATTAGTGCTAAAGTGCCATGGACAAACTGAACATTAGATTTTATCTCTAAGATGCTCATTGACAGTGTTTAATGTAAAAATGAAAAGTTTTTCAACAATAATATCTGATCCCATCTAAAAATAAATAAGATTAGAATTTTAAGTTGGCCAAAGTTTGCATTGTGATTATATTATGTAGCATTACGTTGTATTATAAAGAAGATAACACTAAGAAACTATTCATAGATTTTGTAGGATATGTTAAGGATTATTACTCAGCATTGACATGTTCCCTATACCATAAAAAAACTAATATGTATCATATTTGTTATTTAATGATGGATGGAATGATAAATTTAAATTTCTGACAACGGAGTTTTTTTACATGTATAATAATACCAATAATGATTAGCTTTCAATTGAATTTATTTTCAATTTTTTTAGAATCATAGAGTAGATACAATTGTTTACATTCAAGTTTAGTCAGTTATGGTTTGGCTCAAGTATGCACTCTACTTATTGTGAACACCCATTTTTGTCCGTCTTTGATGATATTATATTTCAAGGAGATTAATAATAATAATGAAGAGAGGAAAAAAAAGAAAAACGAAATAATAAATAAAGGAGGGGGCACTCCAGTCCATTGCATTTGCTGTTGGATGCGGTCCAGCCCATTGCATTTGCTGTTGGATGTGGTCCGGTCCAGTCCATTGGACTTGATGGTGGTCGCGGACCATTCCAGTCCAGTGCACTTGCTGTTGGACGGGGTGATCCCGTCCATTGCATTGGAGTTGTTGTTGGATGCTGCCAAGTCCAGTCCATCACACTTGCTGTTGGACGGGTTGGTCCCAATCGTTGCATTGGACTTGCTGTTGGACGGGTTAGTCCCGTCCATTGCGTTGGACTTACTGTTGGACGCAGTCCAGTCCATTGCACTTGCTGTTGGATGGGGTGGTCCCGTCCATTGCATTGCATTGCATTTACTGTTGAACGCGGTCTAGTCCTATTCAGTGCAGTTGCTGTTGGACGGGGTGATCCCGTCCATTGCATTGGAGTTGCTGTTGGACGGGGTGGTCCCGTCCATTGCATTGCACTTGCTATTGGACGGGGTGGTCCCATCGATTGCATTGTGTTTTATGTTGGACGTAGTCCAGTCCATTGCACTTGCTGCTGGATGCAGTCCCGTCCATTGCATTGCATTAGCTGTTGGACGCAGTCCGGTCCATTGCTTTGGACTTGCTGTTGGACGCAATCCAGTCCATTGATTTGGACTTGCTATTGGACGCGGTCCAGTCCAGTCCATTGCACTTGCTGTTGGACGGGTTGGTCCCGTCCATTGCATTGGACTTGCTGTTGGACGCGGTCCAGTCCTTTGCACTTGCTGTTGAACGGGGTGGTCCCGTCCATTGTATTGCATTTGCTGTTGGACGCGGTCCAGTCCAGTCAAGTGCGCTTGCTGTTGGACAGGGTAATCCCGTCCATTGCATTGGAGTTGCTGTAGGACGGGATGGACCCGTCCATTGCATTGCACTTGCTGTTGGACGGGGTGGTCCCGTCCATTGCTTTGGACTTGCTGTTGGACGCGCGGTCCAGTCCAGTCATTTGCAATTGCTGTTGGACGGCATGGTCCCGTCCATTGTATTGGATTATCTGTTGGACGCAGTCCAGGCCATTGCACTTGCTGTTGGACGGGATGGTCCTGTCCATTGCATTGCATTTGCTGTTGGGCGCAGTCTAGTCCAGTCCATTGCACTTGCTGTTGGACGCAGTCCCGTCCATTGCATTGCATTTGCTGTTGGACGCAGTCCAGTCCATTTCTTTGGACTTGCTGTTGGACGCAATCCAGTCCATTGCTTTGGACTTGCTGTTGGACGCGGTTCCCGATCCCGATCTGTTGCAATTCTTGTTGGGCCGGGTTGGTCCCGTCCGTTGCATTGACTTCTTGTTGGGCGAGGTCCATCCAAAGGCACTTCTTTGTTGGACGGGGTGATCCCATCCGTTGCATTGCATTTGATGTTGGATGGGGTCCAGTCCAGTCCAGTGCACTTGCTGTTGGACGGGGTGATCCCGTTCATTACATTGGAGTTGCTGTTGGACGGGTGGTCCCGTCCATTGCATTGCACTTGCTTTTGGACGGGGTGGTCCCGTCCAATGATTTGGACTTGCTGTTGGACGCGGTCCAGTCCAGTACTTTGCACTTGCTGTTGGACCGGATGGTCCCGTCCATTGCTAACATCACTGGTAAATCAGTCCTCAAAGGTCTCACTATGGGAATGGATCCAATTTGTTGCCAAGCATATGATGCCAAGAGATGGTCAGTTCTTAAACAAACCTTCCACAAGACTCTTTGTTGTCCTCCTTGTTGCCTCTATCTTGACTGTATAAAATCCAAAATACACAAGCTTATTTCTATCTCACAGAGCATTGTGATCAAATTATAATGAACACGCCATATGTATAACTGAATACACACGTCCCTATCAACTGGAAAATACACATAGCCAACTTCTTAACCTTGAAATAAATTGCTCTCGAGCACCGAGACAATAAGAAGGCTCTAACTTCAGTGAAGCATGTAATTGCAGAAATTGGAATGATACAATATGGTAATCTAGCAAACAGATGCAACATATTGATAACCTTCCAATGGGGTAAACATCAACAAAATTTACGAAAAACTTGGCTTTTAACTTTGAAGTCACAACATAAATAAAATGCCCATTCTCAAAATGTCCAACACTCATTGGGGGATGATGACTCGCCGAAATTAAAACTATATAGCTATAAGACTTGTATATGTGACAGCATCATGGAGAAAAGAAAATAAAAAACAACAACAACTAAGTGTTGATCTAACAGTGCAAAATATAGTAAGCAAGAAAAACAGATAGTAGTTTTTCCAAATACTGACATGCATAAAAAGGATGAATATCCCTAAAACAAACTTCCATTCTAGTAGAGGAATTCACTTTAGGTTAACGCTAATGTTTATCATTCAGGGGATTCAACATAAAGTTAAAAATAAGAACAAAACTGCGATCATGTATGACAAAATAAATCCCAGTTCTTAAAAACCACTCCAATGAATAAGCAGTAAGTTTATAATAATAAACATGATGGAACTACGTTTTTAACATCACTCTTTGTAATTTTCATACCCTTCAATGCTTACAAACTTACACTTTTATAATTATAGTGCAAACTACATAGCGAAAATGATGACATTAAAAATATAATATTCTTCAAGAAATAGGCAAAAGTAAAAGTTGAAAGAATATAAAAAATGTAATAGATAACATAAACTGCAAATTGTCATTGACATTAATAGGGTAATTACATAGATAGGGCTTGGGATCACCATAACCATCATATTGTTGATGGTTAGCCATTAAAACTAATCTGCATCTGACACATGAAGAGTTTTCCTAACAAAAAAGAAACCCTACTCCCAATACATACATACTTGAGCCAAACCATAACTGACTAAACTTCCTAATGGAACATTGTCCTGTCATAGGTAGAGTGCATACATGTTTGACTTTGGAAGTTGAACAATGTCAATATCCAAAACCAAACACATAGCACAATCAAAAATAAAGAACCATATCCCTTATTAAAACACCAAAACAACCTTTAAAAGTATCTCCATAACCTGACTACACAGCAAATTGACATAAATATGGAGATACACAAAATAATATGTAGCAACTACTTCGTTTGACATCAGGCGTTCTCAAGTTTGAGAGACACAGGATCAAATTCTAGGCTCTCAACATCTTCCATTCCATTTTTTTTGACTTCACACCACTTACAGAGCAATCATCTTGGCAAGCCAGAAAGTCAACATCCAACTTCCTCTTAGCAGAAGTCCATCCTGATGGTGGAGTCCAATGTGTTGGAAGACCAGTTCTAGTATCTCCTAGTGAGATTGAAGTCCCAATCACCTCACAATCAGCCTGCTGCAACAACCAACATCCAAAGATTTAGGCACAAACATTTATTTTACCCTAAAAACAAAACAACTAAATAAGAGAATAGCTAAGAAAAAGAAACTCACAGAATGTTGTTCTTCTAGATCCTTAACACTGGTGTCAACCTTTGGGAAAGGAGGAGCAAAAACAGCCTTCAAATAAAATCAAAATGGCACTAATTAAATAAGACTAAATACCAAATATATTGAGTAAATAGCCAATTTGGTCCCTGAAACTGTAAGATCGTGTCAATTTGGTCCCTCAAATTAACGAAATTGCAAAAAGGTCCCTGAAACTGTCAAACGTCGATCAAGTTGGTCCCTCCGTTAGGCAGGGTCACTTGACGCCGTTAATGGCGCTGACGTGGCACGTTAAGTGCCCATGTGGCATGACAGCTGTACCACAGTTTCAGGGACCAATCTGACACTAAATTTCAGGGACCAAATTGACACTCAAACGGCTAAAAACCTATCTTCTTCTTCCTTCGGCTGTCTTCTTCCTTCGGCTGATTCTGGTTGTCTCTCTGCTCTCTCTCCTTCGTCCTCTGTTTCTGTCTCTCTCTCTCGCTCTCTCCAACTACACAAAATTTAGTGGTTCGTCGTTACCATACTCAAGACAAACCAAGAAACCCACAACTCCGTCTTGGTCGAGTAGCTCCAGGGTTGATGGGGCAGAAATCAACAACCCCTCACCTTTGTTTTGCAATTGTGAGAGGAGAGCTGTGTTACGAATCTCTAGGACTCTGAGGAACCCAGGGAGGGCCTTCTATGGATGTCCCTTTCCATTGGTAACATTCAATCCCAAAACTCCATTAGGGTTTGCGATTTTCTTGCACTTTGCAGTGAGCACAGTTTCTACTAACCCTAATTTCTTTATGTCAAATTGTTGCAGGGTGAAGGCAATTGTGGCTATCTTGTCTGGGTGGATGAGATTCCTGAGATTTTCAAGGTTCCTGAGAGATGTGAAACTCTTAATGATACTGGCAGTGAGGGAATAATGAAGGCAGAACTGATTGAGCTGATTGGCAAGGTTGACACTTTGGTTGCAGATGTTAGAATGGTCAAATTTGGGGTTGTTGTAATGTGTGTGTTGTTAAGTGTTTGTCTGGTTTGGTGGATTGGTAGGCAGAGTGCTTAGGTAGTTTTAGGTATGATGTTCTTAGGTATTATGATGTAGGCATATTTTGGAATGTAATGTGTAAAGTATTGTCCTATTTTGGAAATGACATGGATGACAAGCTTGGAGTAACTGTGTCATTTTGTTGCATAAGACAAACTGTCATTTTGTTACATAAAATGAAAGGAAGCACCAAAATGTGGTCCAAAAGACAAATTCCATAGGTATTAATTGAAGCACCAAAAGGTGTCCAAAGATGTCTTACAAAAGTACATATAAACCTGTACCAAACTAGAAATTACAGCAGATAAACCATACACAAAATATACAGCAGAATCCATTGTTCACAGCAGATAAACCATTACAGCAGAATCCATTGTTCACATGTGTCATTAACAAAAAACAGAGGCACCATCAATTGTGCAAATATATCATTGTACTAAATTATCCAAAATCCAAAATAGTCTTGACTTCATGGTTTCCTTGGATGCATCGTGGCAGCCCACGGAGTTGGAATGAAAGACATGAACTGTGGTTGTCCTTCCCTTGATCCAGGTGGTGGTGCTGGAAGTTCGACCATGATAGGCCGTGGAGCTGGAATTGGAAGTGGTGGTGGTGCAAGAGGGGCTGGGGCTGGTGCTGGTGCAAGAGGGGCTGGTCTTTGGTGGAGTCATTATTGGTGGGCCTCTAACCGGGGTTCCTTTGGCACTTGTGGTATAAGAGGTCCTCTTATACCATATCTCCTTGCTCGCAGCAAGAGAAATCGATAACATAGTGTCAATTTAGTCCCCAAAATATGCAACTTAAAATCAAAATAGTCCCTGAACTTTTATATATGAAATCAACTCAGTCCCTGCAAAAGCCAGCTTACCCTCTGCACTCTTTGCTGTGATGGTGGATTGGCCTGAACTTGTACTGGAGGATCTTGAACTTGTGCTGGAGGATCTTGAACTTGTTGCTGCACTTGTGGTGGTACATCTTGAGATTGCACTGGCTCAATAGTAGGAGCAGTTTGTGTTAATGGTATCTCAGACACTAAATCCTCTTGTCCTTGAGTTGATGTCTTAGCTTTAGGTTTTTGAGGAACTCCAGTGTTCATGCATCCCCTACTATTATGGCCCTCAATGCCACATCTTGAGCAAGTGAAGTTAGGCTATGACCTCTTCAGCTTATGACCACACACGGGTTCCTACATGTGTGATTTTGGGTTGGCTACGAATCTTTTCTTCTAGCTTATTCACAACCCATTTTCTGTTTGCTTGATTAACCTTAAAGGCTCTGCAGCAGCTGTGAGTCTCCTTGAAGGTCTTAATTTGGAAACTCCTCCTTACATTACTCCTACCACAATAAATCTCCCATTCACAACCAACTTCCTTGCATTTAGCTCTAGCCCTGAAGCTATCATTTTTCACCCATTTTATTGGCCTGCCCATGTGTATGGTGTAATCCTTCACAGCTGCCTTGAAAGATGATAAATTTGTAAACTCCATGCCTAATACCAAATTGACATTACCAAACTTTGCTCTGTCATTAAACTGAGGGAAGTTAGGCAAACCTGTTGTTCCATTATTCTCCTCATCTGTACTAATAGGATCCTTCATTTCCTCGGACTTGTAGCTTGCATCACTCACAACTTCTTGCTGCACTTGATTGCTTCCACCACCTAACTCCCCATAATTAAAGAAGTCTTCATGCCCTATATAAAACTCAGCCCAACCATCATTATCATCACTGCTGTCACCATTTGAAGGACTAGGTGACCTCTCCCTACTCTTACTTGAAACCTTCTTCTTACCCTTTCCATCACTCCCACTAGCCTTCTTACCCTTAGCCTTCTTACCCTTGGATGAAGTCCCAACAACCTTCTTACCCTTAGCCTTCTTACCCTTGGTTGAAGTCCCAGCAACCTTATTTCCCTTAGCCTTCTTCCCTTCGTTCTTGCTTAACACCACTTCCTCATAATCATCTGAACTGATTACAACTGGAGGAGGCTTGTAATGGTTGTCCTCTGCACTTTCATCAGCAGTAGAATGGTTGTCCTCATATGGACTCATGTGACACTCATCAACATCCATGTTAGCAGCATTCAAAGCTTCCTGGTTAGGCACCCATGCCTGAAGGGGCTCGGGGGCATACTCGTGATAAATCTCAATCTCATTCCCATTAAGGAGGGCAGCCTTAACCATATCTATGAAGCTACTGTCACAGGTTAGTTCTCTCAACCCAATATCCAGGTCCCTGTCTGGCTTCAACCACCACAATTTGTCAACCTTATCATAACCCTTACACACCTTCACAATGCTAAACAAATCAAAAACATTGAGTGTGTCTGAGTCCAACTCTTCCCACACATCCATCTCACCACCCACATACCTGCAATTCCTCTCTCATTCCTCAACAATATGCCTCCATGGTGCACGATAATGTGATCATAGTACTCATTCTGCACATTAACAAAGAAGCATAAATTAAAAAACGTTTCATATACTCTGTTACAAAACAAAAAAACAGAGCATCGCAACAAACCCTATACCCACCCACATTGATGATGAAGAATGCGACACAATGGGTAAAACGATAACTAGGGCAAATGCCCAAGTACAAAACTAATGTAATAGAGGCTTAGATGAAAACCTACCCAACCCCTACCACATGCACAGTATGAAGAAGAAGATGAACAATCAAAACCCATAACTCAAAACAAAATGGGTAAACAAAATACACACCTGCGTTTTGAGTGGAAGCGAGTTCCGGTGAGGTTCCTGCGACGGGTTATGGTCTCCGGCGAGCGGTTGCAGACGGAAGGGTGTGGCAGAGGGGAGGAGGGGAGGACGCCGGGGAAGATGAAAAGGTAAAATGAGGGATGGAAATGACACGATGTTAAAGAGTTAAATTACGAATTGAGTGTCAATTTGGTCCCTGAAATTTAGTGTCAGATTAGTCCCTGAAACTGTGGTCCAGCTGTCATGCCACATGGGCACTTAACGTGCCACGTCAGCGCCATTAACGGCGTCAAGTAACCCTGCCTAACGGAGGGACCAACTTGATCGACGTTTGACAGTTTCAGGGACCTTTTTGCAATTTCGTTAATTTGAGGGACCAAATTGACACGATCTTACAGTTTCAGGGACCAAATTGGCTATTTACTCCAAATATATTTCCATAGTATAGGGGAAACAATAAAACATCACATAAATAAAATAATTAGCCCATGGGCTATGGTAAGAGTGTCTTTAAATTAACCCCTATTAAAAAACCTTCGTAGGTGTGTTGTTTGCTCCCATCAATTCAAACATGGAAATGACAACCTCATCATAGCAGACTTTCCTCACAGGACAAGTGCCATCAAACTGAAAAGCCTGCTCCAATGTAGTCTCCACCTTAAACAGTAATTTCCTTCCAATAAGAGAGTTAATCAAGTCTAGGTATCCAATCCCATTATCAACCTATAATAAGCAACAATAATCAACATTAACTAAAACCTAAGAACCATTTTTTGCCCACTGGAAAAAAAATACTATAAATCGAAGACAATACATTATTAATAATCTAATAATTATTAACAACGACTAAAAATAGCAGGAAGACAACCTCAAAATGATGGCCTATCAGATCTTCACAAGTTTTCTGCAGAAGCTTAGTGACATCTCTATCAACAGAATCATCACAGCAGTTCCTGTTTGGTCAACAACTACCACTTTGACTTTGTACCTTTCAAATATAACCATTTTTTGTTAGCTAATAATAGACAGTAGTATAAATATAAAAGTAAAGTATATATGACTAATTCACATATATTAGAAAACAAAGGGGATAATCTTACAACATTAAATATAGCTAATATATTAAAATATTACCTTGGGTGGACTTGTAAAATAGGGATTCCATAAGTTTCACAGAAATAGACACCCAATCGAACACTGATAGACCTGTTGCATTTGCATGCCAGGTAAAACCAGGAGGCATCAGTCACTACATCAACAATTTCTCCTAGCACAATGAACATTCCGTCCTGCAAATTAAAAAAGGATAAAGTAAATATTTTGGTAATACTAAATAATAAATAATAAATATAATCAAAGATACACATGCATATATACGATATTAAACTACATAGGGAAATATATCTAAAGCACACTGACAACCTCATTTATACCGGTAAGCTGAGCAACTGTCTTTGTTGGATTATTCTTCATAAAGTCAGCCTCAAGCCCTTCTCTAGAACTGTTCAGTACAACAGCAAGTGGCTCAACATCAATGGATCCATGTTCGGCAATACTGAACAACCAGTAGAAGCAATAGGGGTAAAAAAACTGGTTAGTATAAAATATAATAATGGAAACTAAAATTTTTATTACAGAGACAAAATATCAACAAAAATCATGAACCTGTTTCTGAATACAATTGCTTCTTTTGTGTCAGGGTTAAACAACGGTCTTGTGGCATTCATGCTGTTCTGTATAACATTTTTTCCTACAAAGTAAATAGACAAAATGAAGAACAAATTAGGCATGGTCTACACCATTATATTACAGAAACTCACATAAAAAAAAAGGATCAAAGACTAAATAATATTAAAAAAACATGCCTTTAAAACACTTCACCCTAGCAAGCTGGACAACAACCACCACTTGAATATTGCCACCACCATTGAGAAAGTTCCTTAACATACCAACGTTATTCAAAATAAAGTGTAACAACCCAGGTTGCTTAAATTGATGAGGACCAAATAATTACCTAGGGTCAGTTAATTCGATTACAACCATGGGAGTTGTCTTCCCATTGATAAGATATTGCCTCTCAGGGAAAACAACAGTCAAGAGTCCAATAACATTTGCAAATAATGAGAAGAAGAAATCAATACCAACCTGATCAGCCTCTGGCTCATCTAGTTTTATGACTAGTATGATCGTGATTTTGTGCTAATTATATCTCATTTTCACCCAAATTAGACTTGATTGTCTTTAAGCAGCATTTTGAGTCTCTAGAGTATTTTTAGGTTAATTTAGTTGATTTAGAGTCGAATAAAGTACTTACGGTTAATTCTTGTTTTCAGGTTAATAAAGTGAAGTAGTTCTTGGATTCTTCGCCCCGCGAGAGGCTACTCGCCTCGCGAACCTGAAGCGTGACTGTGCCAGAAAATGCAATCCTCTCTGTCTCACCCCGCGAATACTTGACTCGCCTTGCGAGTAATCCAACCCTGGAAGACCAGAAGCCATCACGGCTTACCCATGTTGAAGGTCACGGCTGTGACAGTTTGGAATTTGAAGAGTTTCGCCTCGCGAATGATCAGCTCGCCTCGCGAGAGAGCCAAACACTGAAGACTGTTCGTATCATTCGCCTCGCGAAGGTGTGCTCGCCTCACGAGCTCGCGGAATCCAGAAGCTGTATATAAGTCTGTTTTAGGACAGAACAGTTTTATCTTTTTGTTTTCTCTTTAGTTTAGATAGCTGTAGAATTAGGTTTAATGCTTTGTTTTTCCTTTGTAATGGAGAACTAGTCTCCTTGGATTAATCTACTGTGATTGGGTTCCATTCACACTTGAGGTTTTGTAATTCCTATTTTATTTGCTTTTCCCTTTTCAATACTATGCTATATATTTATGTTTGTTTAATTCAGGAGTGTATAGTGTTGTGTTGATTTATTTCGGTGATGTTATGTTCCTATATTGAATCGCGTTTGTTTAATTCGCGTGTGTTCGTTCATGTTCGTTTAGTTCACGAGGGCTTAACCCCGTTTGTTTAATTCGGGAATAGGAACATATATCTCGTAGTAGCGATTTCGTTTGTTAATTGTAGCTACAACCGAAAGGGGATTAGAATCTGCTTAGGTCTTGGAATTTACATGAACCGATGATAGTGGGAAACCGAGAACAGTAGGTTAATCGTTGTTTTAGCTATTTGATAGTTATCTTATTTGCATTATTTTCTGCTCTGTTTCCTTATTTGCATTGAAATCCAAAACCCCCAATTCTGACTTTTTCTGATAATAACAACTCAAGAGTCCTTGTGAGACGATATCCGAGTTGTCGCTCCCTAAACTACATTTGTACAAACCGCTCGCTTTTTGGCGTGTGCGCGACAGCGCGACAAAAAATTGGCGTCGTCGCCGGGGACTCTTGTTGTTATTAGCAGAAAATAAAATTTAAAAAAAAAACAAAAAAAAACTTTTGCATTACTGAATTAGTCTTGCCTGCTTTGTCTGGTTGTGAATCTTAGTATGGATAATTTTATGCAAAATTATATGCCTAATGTCAATCCCATGGATAATTGTATGCATGATTATATGCCCAATGTTAATTATGAACCACCATGCATATATTATCCTGACCCTCCTGGTTTAATACATCGGTTGCCAAGGTTTAATGGTTTTGCAGGTGAGAATCCGCTGAAGCATATGGAAGAATTCTAGTTTGTTTGTTCTACAATGCGGCCACTTGAAGGAATGACAGAAGACCACATCAAGATGAGAGCCTTCCCATTCTCACTAGAAGGTGCTGCGAAGGATTGGTTTTGTTGTCTCGAGCCGAATTCCATCTCAACCTGGTTTGATTTGAAGAAAGTCTTCCTGTGGAGATACTCTCCTGATTTCAGAGCTGCATCAATCTGGCACAACATTCCTGACCCTTCCACTGATGAGTACCACCCCAGCTGGGGAAACCATCCAAACCCTTGGTATGGGGACTCATAACTGATGTTACCACTGGCACCACCACAGAATCCTCCCCAAACGACCACCTCTGCACCTTTCGGACCTTCACTAAAGGACCTGTTCAAGCAAATGGCTGCACAGATAACTGCAAAATTGGAAGCAAACAATCTCGAATTTCAACAGATGATGGAAGCAAGTCAGCGGGACTTTGCCACTCAAAATGCTCTCATCGTTTCCCCATTAGCTACACTGCAAACTCCACATTCCCTTGAAGAACATACAGATTCACAAGCAGTTATTCTTGACAATACTTCCTCTGAGGATAATTTTGATAATGATGTCAAGAATACTTCTGTTGATGAATTGTGTGTTGAATCTCCAGATATTCACACCTCCCCTTATTCTATCTATTATACTTCATGTGTTGATTGTAATGAATTTGCTTCGTGTGTAGCATGTTTTGAAAGGTATGAGGAGCAAAACATCCATATGGAACATGAGACATATGAGGTTGAGGACCCTGTTCGGCCAAGAAACACAGAATGAGGATCAGGAGGACATCTGTTGCACCATGCTTGAGGATAATGAAGAACCTTTGGAATTAGATGCATGTGTTGAAAGTGATGGGGTGGATGAACTTTGTGCTGAATTTCCAGACATTCAGGCCGTTACTGATTCAGTTTATTGTACCATATGTACTGACTCTACTAACACTAACCTTTATGTGGTGTGTGCTGAGATTTCTGCAGGATTAGCAGGTGATGGATTTGTTAGTGCAGTGAATGAAGAACGTGCAGAAGTTGAAGCAACACCAGAGATCTTGGCTACCTATTTGCCATCTCCCCCTGAGGAACCACCAGTGATGGAGTTCAATCCTCTGGATTTTGCACCCTTGGATATTGATGCGTGATTTTTAGATATAAAGGCAAGTGCACCTCGTCGCAATCAAGTAATACGGTGGTGAGACCGGTTATCGTATCCACAGGGATTGGTTGTCAATTACCAGTTCACAAACTTGACAACTATCTAGACTAAACTAAAGTATGAGAGATTAAAACAGAAAATAAAGAAATACAATATTTTTGTCTTTTTTTGGACTTTTAACAAACACTTGGAGTGCAGAATTTATAACTGGATAGAATTGTCAGGTTTAGACTACACTAATCCTCCCTTGATTGCAATGAAATGGCTAACAACACAAGTCCTAATTCAATTATGCCAATCAAGCCTTTTCTAAAGTACTCAAGCCTAATGTCTTAGGTGCATTGAGCCTAAAACCCCAAATTAAACCCTAATATCTTAGGTGGATTAATCTGAGACTTTGCATTAAGTCAAGACTTATAAGATTGCAAGCATTCAACACCTATGTCTAGATTCTTGAACTACTTGGCATATGATTCATGAGCATGCCTTAATACCTACCTTCCAGTCATCTATCAAAGCAACATATCATTCCTATGGGTAGCTAATCCAAGGAAAGCATTAAACACAGAATCACATACTCATAAAGAAATAGAAACTTGTATTGAAATCAAATCAATTAACAATCAAGTTTAGAAAAGCTACATCTAAACCCAACAATGGGGGAATTAGCTATACATGAATATGTCTACAAAAGGGAAAGAGAGAAGAGAGAAAGAAAACTTCATGACGAATCCTTCAATCTCCTTCCAATCCAAGAGCAGAGAGATGTCATCTTTAAGGTCCCAGCCTTCCCTGACCCATCACCCTCTTTAGGGTTTCCAAGCCTTTGCAAAAAGTCCCCTTTTTTTCTGCCTGTTTGTCTTTGTTATTTATAGGTCCGTCGCGCATCACGGTCGTGATGTCCATCACGGCCAGGCCGTGACGCTTTCTGTTTCTGAAACCTTTGGCATTTTAAGTCTCTCGCGGGGCGAGACCTTGCTCGCGTCGCGAGCCTCCATTTCATGGCCGTGATATCCATCACGGCCAAGCCGTGATGGTCTCTGACTTGTGGTGGTTTTGGGTCACGGCCGTGATGTACATCACGGCTAGGCCGTGACAGACTCTGTTTTCAGCCTTCCTGCCTTTTCAGCTTTACCCGATCATGGCCGTGACGGGCATCACGGCTAGGCCGTGATGGGCTCTGTTTAGCTCATTTTCTTGACTTTTAAGGCTCTAATCCATCCAAGCTTCATTATAGCCAAATATGCACAGTTTTCCTTCAATTTCTGCAAAACAACACACAGAAACCACCTCATCCGTTCCAAAGGAAAAACTATACAAAATCAACACTAAATATGCCTAAACTATATGCAAATGCATGCAGAAATGTACATGAAAAATGAGGTGAAATCACACTCATCAAATTACCCCAAGCTTAAGACTTTGCTTGTCCTCAAGCAAAAACTAAGGCCAGAAGAGATAAACAGTCAAAGCATGGATAGTGAACCAAGAACCCGAGTAAATGATCCAAGCAATAGGCGATTCAAACAATTCAGCAAGAGACAATCAATTCAAGTCCAATTAGGGGCTTAAGTTTCCTAGACTCACATTCTCACTGATTCGGGCACTCTTGCTCACTTGAAGCTCACCCCAAGCTTGTTTATTTGCTTGGCTCTCTTTCTTGCCTCACTCACTCAAGTGTTCAAGTACATATAACAATTCGCTCCATTTTCCTCAAGGAATGATTCCTACCATATGCTTGACTATCAACCAAATCTCCACTTTATTTATGAAAACACTTAAGAATCAAGAGGTCTTTATTTGGTTGTAACATGGCCATGGGATTAATCTTTAGGAGGGGATAACAAGAAAGGGATATTTCAAAAGGCTAAACCAAGTATCAAACATTTCAACACAAGACACCTTCTAAAATACCTTCTTGGGTTTTCAATACATTTTTCCACCTTTCTTTTCTTTCTTTTTTCTTTTATTTCTCACTTCTCTTGTTTGTCATCCCCCATCTCTTTATATTTTTCTCTTCTTTTCTTTTCTTTTCTTTTCTTTTTTTTTTTTAATAATTTTTTTTTTTGGAGAGGGGAGATTTTTCAACTCAAAAGAATTATTTTTTCTGATTCTTATCCCAAACTTTCAACTACCTTTTTCACCCTTTTGTAATACTTTAGAAGGTCCCTTGTCAAACATATTTATCAAAACATTTCAGGGGTACCAAGAAAAGCATTTTATTCATTCAGGCTCAAAATTGGGCAACTAAGGGATAGCATTTCATCATTCAAAGCTCAGAAGGCCAGAAGAATACCTATTGCCTCAATCATTTTCAAAAATGTTTTCAAAAATTTTCAAGCTTCAAAATGGTTTTAAGTCAAGTTCTAGAGAAAACAAACCAAGAGGAATAACACTCTACACAAAGAATGGGGGCAGATTTAGTAAGTACCCCCTAATGGCTCAAAAGCTCACATTTATCAGTTCAAAAACCAGTGAGGAACACAAGTCTAAAGAAACATATGCTAATCATCAACTATCCAAGATCATCTCAAGCATATTCATTTGCAGCCATATCACAAGAATAAACAGAATTGGGTTCAAGAATTCACTATCACAAAAAAATTAGCACTTAGCTCTCACAATCATAAGCTCAATCTAAGCAGGGGTAACTGAATCATGCGATCATGCAAACTTAAGCCTATATGAATGCAAAATTTACAATGCAAGCAAAAAGATTACCCCACCCCAAGCTTAAAGATTTACATTGTCCCCAATGTAAACAATCAAGTTGGAGAGAGGAGAAGAAAAATAAAATAAAACAAAAGAAAAATGGAACGGCTTACCGAGGCGGTAGCGGGTGCTGACTTTGCTTTTTCTTTGCCCCTTTTGCTCTTCTCCTTGTCTTCTTGCTCTCCCTTCCTTCCTTCTTTCCCTGAAATCACTTGGCAATTGACAATTTATTATTTTCCTCTTGAGCTTCTCAAATTATTCAAGAGGTTGAAAATCAAAAACAAAAACTAACTAAAGAGAAGGGTTAAGAAAAGTTGGGTTGCCTCCCAATAAGCGCTTCTTTAACGTCACTAGCTTGACTTATTAAGAAGCATCCACCTGGATCCCATAACCTATGGTATAAGGACCAAGGGATGTTAACCATGTGAGATCCTTCACCTGGATCCCACAGTTTGCAGCAAAAATGTGGAAGTGAGCGCTCGAAATTCATGCTGACTTCTTCAAATGGGAAGCGCTCTTCAATTCCTCTCGGGTCAAAGATGACCCCTTTATCAACAAAATCTTCCCAATAAAAATGGGGTTCAACCTCTTGGACTGGCCATGGTGCCTGCATTTTTAAAGATCCAAAATCTGGGTTCTCAGGCAGAGGGATGAACTCCATTGTTGACTGCTTTAAAATGCGAGGTGGCAAACAATTCGAGAGGATCATTGGTGCTGTTCTGGCTTCTGTACAATCTTCACTCTCAGCATTGCCAAATCCATCACCTTCCAAATATGCAGAAATCTCCGCACAAACCACACAAGTGTTTCTCCCATCACATTCCACACATGCATTAGAACTAATAGCATCATCTAATTCCAAAAGTTTTTCATCATCCCCAAGCATGGTGAAATAGATATCCTCCAAATGCATTTTCCTCTCAATCTCTTCAGTCAAGGGTTCAATAGGGAATGGTGCAACTATGTTCTCACAAACAGGTTCTTCACTTCTTGACTCGGTTGCTTCCACTTCTTCTTCTTCCTCATCATCCATTTTGGCATCATCTTCATCATCATACTTTATTGCATCACCTTCATCATCATCCATCAAGTTCCCTTTTGACATTCCGGATAGTTGGTCAGAGATTTTCTCAATAAGTACCCCGAAACTTCGAATGGTGGCTTCTTGAATTTTTAATTCTTCCATTGTTGTTGCCATGAAGCTCTCCAAAACAGCCTCTAAGTGAGGTCGACTATCCGGGATAGGTTGCTCAACCTCGACTGGGAATGCGGATTTGAAATTCTCCCAAGCAACTTCCAATGGGGATGGCTCATCATACCAAGGTGTGGAAGATTCCCAATGTTCCTCTTCATCCATCAAAGTATTGTTTGGAGGGTTCCCCCACCATGGAGTGGAAGTGTTGGGAAATTGATTTCCCCATTCAGCATAGCCTACCATTGGTGGAGGAGAGACAGTTGCCCTTGACAATTCATTACTCACTTGTTGGATGTTTACGGCTAATTGCAGCATATCTACCCGCAGCTGTAGCTCAGATATCTCCATTTCTGCATCAGATGGTTGATAGCAATTGTAGTCCATGATCCTGTCTAATCAATTTTTCACCTCACAGACAATTAAGCCCAAGATCAAAGAAACACAAAAATCAAATATGTACAAAACTAACAAAAGAAAGAGATCAATTATATACAGAAAAATAAAATAAAAATGTCTAAACTAGTTGTCTCATTTGTTACTAATGATATTGACAAAGCCAATCCCCGGCAACGGCGCCAAAAACTTGATGCGTGATTTTTAGATATAAAGGCAAGTGCACCTCGTCGCAATCAAGTAATATGGTGGTGAGACCGGTTATCGTATCCACAGGGATTGGTTGTCAATTACCAGTTAACAAACATGACAACTATCTAGACTAAACTAAAGTATGAGAGATTAAAACAGAAAATAAAGAAATACAATATTTTTGTCTTTTTTTGGACTTTTAACAAACACTTGGAGTGCAGAATTTATAACTGGATAGAATTGTCAGGTTTAGACTACACTAATCCTCCCTTGATTGCAATGAAATGGCTAACAACACAAGTCCTAATTCAATTATGCCAATCAAGCCTTTTCTAAAGTACTCAAGCCTAATGTCTTAGGTGCATTGAGCCTAAAACCCCAAATTAAACCCTAATGTCTTAGGTGGATTAATCTGAGACTTTGCATTAAGTCAAGACTTATAAGATTGCAAGCATTCAACACCTATGTCTAGATTCTTGAACTACTTGGCATATGATTCATGAGCATGCCTTAATACCTACCTTCCAGTCATCTATCAAAGCAACATATCATTCCTATGGGTAGCTAATCCAAGGAAAGCATTAAACACAGAATCACATACTCATAAAGAAATAGAAACTTGTATTGAAATCAAATCAATTAACAATCAAGTTTAGAAAAGCTACATCTAAACCCAACAATGGGGGAATTAGCTATACATGAATATGTCTACAAAAGGGAAAGAGAGAAGAGAGAAAGAAAACTTCATGACGAATCCTTCAATCTCCTTCCAATCCAAGAGCAGAGAGATGTCATCTTTAAGGTCCCAGCCTTCCCCCAGCCATCAGCCCTCTTTAGGGTTTCCAAGCCTTTGCAAAAAGTCCCCTTTTTCTGTCTGCTGTGCTGTTATTTATAGGTCCGTCGCGCATCACGGTCGTGATGTCCATCACGGCCAGGCCGTGACGCTTTCTGTTTCTGAAACCTTTGGCATTTTAAGTCTCTCGCGGGGCGAGACCTTGCTCGCGTCGCGAGCCTCCATTTCATGGCCGTGATATCCATCACGGCCAAGCCGTGATGGTCTCTGGCTTGTGGTGGTTTTGGCTCACGACCGTGATGTACATCACGGCTAGGCCGTGACAGACTCTGTTTTCAGCCTTCCTGCCTTTTCAGTTTTACCCGATCATGGCCGTGACGGGCATCACGGCTAGGCCGTGACGGGCATCACGGCTAGGCCGTGATGGGCTCTGTTTAGCTCATTTTCTTGACTTTTAAGGCTCTAATCCATCCAAGCTTCATTATAGCCAAATATGCACAGTTTTCCTTCAATTTCTGCAAAACAACACACAGAAACCACCTCATCCGTTCCAAAGGAAAAACTATACAAAATCAACACTAAATATGCCTAAACTATATGCAAATGCATGCAGAAATGTACATGAAAAATGAGGTGAAATCACACTCATCAGATATGAAGACACTGTGGCCAGTCCAAGAGGTTGAACCCCGATTTTATTGGGAGGACTTTGTTGAAAAAGAGGTCAACCTTGACCCAAGAGGGAGTGAGAAGTCCGCCGCACATGGCGAGGTCACCATAACTGTCAAGCACTCACCTCCATATCAAGGCTGCAAGTTAGGGGACCATGGAACAAGCTTCAGTCCCTTGTCTATCACGTGGGCATTACGCTACAAGCCATGGGATCCGGGAGGATCATACTGCAATTTGAGCATTCTGTGGCCACTGTATCACAGACAGTGGGATCCTGGTGGAACCACCTCCATGAGTTTTCTCTAAACCCTTTTCCTTTTTAATTATGCTTGCTTTATTTTTGTTTTGTTTTCTTTTAGCTCCTAAATAATTTGAGAAGATCAGGAGTATGTGTGTCGAGTCTTGTGTCGGCAAGCTTGATTTGGTTTTGATTGATTTTGCACAGATTGATGCATGAATTATGTGATGATTCCCCCTAGAAAAAAAAATATTTTGAAAAGTGATCCCCATGTGAAAAAAAAAATTGAAAAAAATTGAAAACTGAACTTTGAGATATTTTGTTATGACTACATGATTTATGATAAGTTTGGGGTGAAAGGATGCACACACTAGGGATTGAATCTCGATCAAACAATTTGCAAAAATGTCCAGGTGAGGATTTGAGCCTCCAACATGTTTTTAACTGTGGGAATCACTTTTTGAGCTGCACTTTCCTGAATTTGCTTGAATCTCTTCTTGATTTGCATGCTTATGTGTTTGCATCAAATGATTTAGGCAGAATTTTCTTTGTAAATAGCTACTTGACTAAATTGAACCCTTCCTAATGCATGTTTCCTAGTTAGCCCCTTTGAGCCTGATTAGCCTATTATTTCTTGATGACCTTATGTTATGAGCCTAAAATCTGAAAAACCATGTTAACCCGATCTTAGGATTAGGAGAGCATGGAATCTTAGCAAAGAAAATGGTTGCAAGAAACTAAGTTTGGGGTGGCTACAAGGATGTGACATGTCATTCTGGATTGGGAAAAAGAAAAAAATAATAATAAAAAGGTTGGAGCCCAAAGAAAAGAAAAGCAGAAAAAAAAAAGAGAAAAAAAAAGAAATAAATAAAAGTGCAAAAATGTCAAAAGGCTATGTGAAAGAAAAGGCTATAGTCACCCAAAAGAATAAAGAAAAATGGAAAAAGGAACTTGAGTGGAAATTTGGTATGTTGAAATGTTCATGCTCTCTTAGTTCCTAGGGACTTAAGCCCAGTACCTTTGTATATCCTACCCTTAGCCAGGCCCCATTACAACCTTAAAAGACCTTTTGATGTTGCATGCATGTTTCCGTGGGAATCATTTGGAGATGAAAATCAAATTTATGGGAAGTGTTCTTGTAAGGTGAATTGAGGGAAATGTTGATAACCTAGACAAACTGAGCGATTGAGTGAAACACTAAATGCCCTTGTGAGGAAGGCAGTTGTTTGAATTTGGTGATCTCCCTCTTGTGTGTAACTTGGATCCCTTGCTTAGATTAATGATTACTTGAATGATGAAATTCTCAATTGTTTAGAGTGAATGCATGTGGGGTTGCTTTGTTTGTAAGGGGGGAACATTGAAGGAAAAATTATTTTGGTGAAATTGCTTGAAATCTGTGCGAAATTGATTGAATCTTTAAGATTGCCATGTCTTCAGTCTTTTTAAGTTTTCGAGTTTTAGTTTTCTTGGGGACAAGCAAAGTTTAAGTTTGGGGTATTTTGATCAGCCTCTGACTCATCTAGTTTTATGACTAGTATGACCGTGGTTTTGTGCTAATTATATCTCATTTTCACCCAAATTAGACTTGATTGTCTTAAAGCAGCATTTTGAGTCTCTAGAGTATTTTTAGGTTAATTTAGTTGATTTAGAGTCGAATAAAGTACTTACGGTTAATTCTTGTTTTCAGGTTAATAAAGTGAAGCAGTTCTGGGATTCTTCGCCCCGCGAGAGGCTACTCGCCTCACGAACCTGAAGCGTGACTGTGCCAGAAAATGCAATCCTCTCTATCTCGCCCCGCGAATACTTGACTCGCCTCGCGAGTAATCCAACCCTGGAAGACCAGAAGCCATCACGGCTGACCCATGTTGAAGGTCACGGCTGTGACGGTTTGGAATTTGAAGAGTTTCGCCTCGCGAATGATCAGATCGCCTCGCGAGAGAGCCAAACACTGAAGACTGTTCGTATCATTCGCCTCGCGAAGGTGTGCTCGCCTCGCGAGCTCGCGGAATCCAGAAGTTGTATATAAGTCTGTTTTAGGACAGAACAGTTTTATCTTTTTGTTTTCTCTTTAGTTTAGATGGCTGTAGAATTAGGTTTAATGCTTTGTTTTTCCTTTGTAATGGAGAACTAGTCTCCTTGGATTAATCTACTGTGATTGGGTTCCATTCACACTTGAGGTTCTGTAATTCCTATTTTATTTGCTTTTCCCTTTTCAATACTATGCTATATATTTCTGTTTGTTTAATTCAGGAGTGTATAGTGTTGTGTTGATTTATTTCGGTGATGTTATGTTCCTATATTGAATCGCATTTGTATAATTCGCGTGTGTTCGTTCATGTTCGTTTAGTTCATGAGGGCTTAACCCCGTTTGTTTAATTCGGGAATAGGAACATATATCTCGTAGTAGCGATTTCATTTGTTAATTGTTGCTACAACCGAAAGGGGATTAGAATCTGCTTAGGCCTTGGAATTTACATGAACCGATGATAGTGGGAAACCGAGAACAGTAGGTTAATCTTTGTTTTAGCTATTTGATAGTTATCTTATTTGCATTATTTTCTGCTCTGTTTCCTTATTTGCATTGAAATCCAAAACCCCTAATTCTGACTTTTTCTGATAATAACAACTCAAGAGTCCTTGTGAGACGATATTCGAGTTGTCGCTCCCTAAACTACATTTTTACAAACCACTCGCTTTTTGGCGCGTGCGCGACAGCGCTACCACAACCAAATCAATCAAAAAAATTAATTTAATATGAGATTGTAACAGAATCAGTAAAATCACTCACCAATGAGATATTCATGATTATCGTTATAATTGAAAATCTCACCAAAGGGAATGCAATTAAGTCCAAATATGGGAATGGAAGGATCTTCTTCCCTCACAACTGTAGTTTTAAATAGAAAAACCAGCTTGAAATCATGAGTAGAAGCCCTATAACCGCCACTATTGGGCACCACATTAAAGTATACAAATTTATAGCAACAACCCTCTTCCAAAAGATAATTGAATCTGTGCAGCAAAGGTTTCCTAACAGTAGCCTGTATCCTTCCTCCCTTTACAACCAATAAACCAAAAAAAACACAATCAGTTTCAAGTAAAAATAAAGATGATTTGTGTTAGAGATATCAATAGAATAATGGAGCAGAAGAGTATAACAAAGGTTTTGTTACATGTTCATCAACCAAAAGCATCTCCAATGAGCTAGTATGAGCCGGGTTATTAAACAATGGAACATTCCAGAGTCTAACAACCCTAACCAACAGCCTGATACACTCCCTATTGGAAACCATAGAATTGATCCTATCATAGTTAGCAGCCATTGCAAAAGGAAATTATGATCACAATTTGAGAAGAACCAAATAAGTTGAAGACAAGTGCTGAGCCAAGAAGAAGGCCACCTTATTTATAGACAAACTGAAACCTAAAATTCCAACAAAAAAAATTAATGGAAGGGAAACCAAGGTTTTGAAAATACCGTGAAAATTACGGTTGACCCATGCTTAATGATAAACAATGAACGATCAAATCAAAGAACTCTGGATTTTTACAAAACCAGAAGTAAGTTACAGAGTATGGTCAAATCAAAAGGTAAGACAATCATGGCGAAGTTCAATATTTAAATTTATCTGATGACCTACTAAACACTTTTAGCGAGAAAAACCAAACCAGACCAGACCCAACTATATGAAAGAGATGAAAAAATCACGGGACCAAAATAACACAAATCGGTCCCAATTCCAAATTGAACCTCCTTCATCCAGGAAAAGTAAACCATATTAGTATTACCAAAGAGTTTGACAAAACCCTATACAAATCACAAAACATCTATAACTAAATTTGTAGTGCCACTAATCACATGCTAATTCCACCAAAGTTAACTATGTAGTTAATTTTGATTTCCAAATGTCCCCCTTTAGCACCCATACTCTGGACACCTCTGTAACCCCTTCAAACCAAAGGACAGCTCAACCTGACAGAAAGGAAGATTGTTTCAGAAAGCAACCGAGTAAAGTAGACTCCTAGGGTTCATCTACACTAAGCCACCACCGATCTGTTTTTTGGCAGCGAGTCCACACCAGCTGCACCTGTCACCGATCACCGACGAGAGAAGGAGTAGTTGAGAGAAGAAAAAGTGGAGAGAAGTAGGTTTTTGGGAGAAAAAAGAAGGATTTTTTGTGGGAATGGAAAGAAAGAAACGTGTTTGAGACGTTTGTTGCAATCTAAAAAATGCATATATTATAATCTTTAATCTTTAATTTTGAGATCTCTCAAAAAAAAAATCTTTAATTTTGAGACAAAAGAGATTCTGAGATAAAAGAGGAAAAGCACATCGGAAAGATAAAGGTTAGACCGTCCAACATTGTCTCTGCAGCTTTAAATGGGAAAATAAATTAATTTGTGAAAAAAGGGAAAAGACATTACTTTATTTCCCTCTAACCTAGATTACTTTTTACGACTTTACCATATTATGCGTTGAATCTAATTTATTTATTTTATGTGAAAAAGAATATTAATTGCTCCTCCTGGGCGTCAAATTGTTCTTAACCAAATTGTATTTATCGATTTTAGCAATTTATTAGAATAATAAAAGTTTTAAATATTTCCATACACCCTTTAAAAAAAATATATTTCCATACACTTTATACTTATTATTATTTTAATTATAATAAATATTATTATTATATTATTATTATTCTTATCTTTGGATTTTTCTCCCAAACTTTTTTTTTTTAAAAATGTTGCAGCAGTTGTTTTTATTTTCCATCTTCACAACTTTTCTCTTTTAACTTTCAATTCAAGCAGCTTTGGAAAAACCAACCAACCAATAGGTCCTCTTATCATAAATGCATATCTATCCACTAAAGTAACCTACAAAATATTATGATCTATCATATTTATTTTCTCTCACTTGAAAATCTATTTGATTTAATATGCCTCTTTTTTCCCCGTGCAAGTGAATCATTCTTTGAAAATATATTTATCATATTATATTTTTTTCTTCTCTATTAAAAAATCTATTTGATTTATTTATCCTCGATTATCCTGTAAGTTAATTATTTTTGTATCCTTTAATGATGCTACTTGTTTAAAGATTAAATAAATTTTTACATGTATTCTGATACCAAGAGTGATTAGCTTTCAATATAATATATTTTGATGAATGTGTGATACTTCATGTTGGTATCCTCCGTTTGAAGATTAAAATATGGCATTAGTTATTTCATTTAAAAAAATTAAATTGTATAGACAATGTTATGGATTTAATTCGCATAATATTTACAGTATAAAGTTTGTTTATACTGTCAACCAATCAGAAATGAACACATCATTACAAATCTTTGGTCCTTATCCTAACCATCTTGAAAGTCATCAAATCAATGATTTCTGATTGGTTGTCAGTATAAAAATCTTTACAGTGTCAGTGCATAGAAATTAAACTTTAAGGGTATGTCACATGCTATTAATGTTAAGTTTTTATTCAAATAACCATTAGAAAAGTTAGATAATTAACATGAAAAACGAAAAACGGCAATTAATAGGAACCTACGTTAAATTGAATTACTAAATGCTATGATGGTTAATAAAAAATTATTTATCATACAGAGGCCATCAAAATCAATAGGAACGAAGATAAAAATGAACTAATGAAAATAAAATGCTTATTAAATGATACAATTTTGATAAACATATATTATTTTATAGTACAAAGTATCTGTTTATATTTTTATCTACTATAATCTAAACCACCCTTAAACACTGTCACAAAATATCAAATCTAAATATAATTTAAAGAAACATATGTAAGCTATATTCCAAATTACACAGTATAACATGGTCAATAGTCTATATAAAAGTGACAAAAGCAGACAGAATGAAAACAAAACTATATTATTAAAGGTATAACTTACGTCAGATTTTCTCAAAAACCTCTTTGTAAACAACATTCTTGACCACTCGACATGGTACCGTATCATCATTACAACTAAGAATCTTCAATCCACTCTTACATCTCACCCTAGAAATTGCAACATATAGTTGACCGTGTGAAAAAACAGGACAAGGTAGATATAAACCAACATGAGACAATGTTTGCCCTTGACTCTTATTTATAGTCATTGCAAAGCTCAATACCAATGGAAATTGGCGTCTATAGAATTTAAAGGGCATTGCATGATCAGATGGTTCCAGATTCAATCTAGGCATGTAGACTTTGTCACCCATGTGATTCCCAGTAGCAACTTTAGCTCCAATAACATTGGTGCCTAGCTCAGTGACAACCAATCTCGTTCCATTGCACAAACCAGTAGATTGGTCAATATTTCTCAGTAGCATAACTGGAACGCCAACCTTCAATGTAAGCTTATGATTAGGAAGTCCAGAACACTTGATTTGGTTAAGAAATTCAGGAGTCAACCACTCAGAATCAAACCCATGAGTATGCTCCATCTTACTAACACAATCTGAGCTAAGATATTCCTTCTCCTCACCAGGTAGCAACGATAACACATAATTATTAACTTGTTCTACAAACTCTAATTTTGGTACCAAAATCGCCCTATCTTCAAAAAACTTGAAATTTGATAGATTATCTAGAAGATTTGGATATATGTATGAAACAATACTTGCAATCGGATCACCTGAATCTAAGATCAACAAATCTTCAGGTGGATAAATATTAGCCTCGCCATCATCATCAATACCTAGCTTCCCATCACCAATATCAAGAATCCATTGTGCAAAATCCTTAACAACTTGGTCATCAAAAACATCTGAACTCATCTGAATCCTCATATTTTCGGTGAGTTTCAGTACTTTACAATGCTTCCATAGTTTGGATGAACTAACAGTGGCCATAACAATATCAGCCCTGCTTCCCTTAGGAACTATAGGTAATATTTGTCTGAAATCACCACCAAGCACAACAACCTTACCATCAAATGGTTTAGAAGAAAAATGGACATTGACAACCGCCATTATATCTTTTAAAGTCCTATCCAATGTTTCAAAAGCCCATCTGTTCACCATCAGCTCGAAAACTCTTTTGTTTAATATTACAACATGATTCTTCATTCAATAATAATGGGATAGCAAATTGTGAATGAGCGGTTCTTCCTCCTGGTAATAAAAGTGAAGCAATGCCGCTAGAAGCAACATTCAGGACTATCTTACTATCAGCACAGAATCTATATGACAATGTTTTCTATAAGAAAGTTTTCCCAGTCCCACCATAACCATCAACAAAAAAGAAACCACCAACGTTGTCTACCACAAGTAACAACTTCACCATTTACCTTTTTTTGACCATCATTCAGTTGATCCAAACATTTAGCATGTTCAACAGCCATTTCATCAGTGTCATACTGGAGTTCTCTAAGCACAAAGATATTATTCAAATTGGAGAGGTCTTCAGTATAAGAGAAAGGCATAGTATCAAAATCCTTTAAAGACTTCCCATTTAAGAGTAACATTTTCTCGATCTCTACTAAACAAATCAACTTCAGTTGATCATCAGTCAAACACAATCATAAATGTTAAAAAAAAAATAATGTCAACAAAGCAACTTTTGTAAATTGAATAAAAAATAATAACCTTGCACGATAACATAAACATTGTAAATCCAATATCAGTGTAACTATGACAACGAAAACATAATTAAAGAGACAAAAAATTATATTATATACTATATTATACCTGGATAGTGCAACAACTTTCGTATTTCATACAAAATTCCATCAACTAAAAACTCCCAAGATTGTTCCCATACATTAGCTGGGTTACTCATACTATTTGACAGTAATAAAGTCACAAAAAGCCTCCTCAAGTATACCTCAGAAGCTAGTACTGCAACCTCACGAAATCCATCAATAAATTCCTTATCATCAGATAATAAACCCAGGGCAGAGCATGCTTCTTGAAAGGTTTCATAAATAGTGTTATTAACAGTTCTCAAACACTCGTAACTTTTGCATCCCTTTTGTATATTAAGCAACAACCTCATGTAATATGCTTCTCCAGCTCCCACTGGCAAAAAATTCAAATGACCGATCATCTGTCCTCGCTTCCTTGGATGCCATTCCCTTTCTTAAGGAAAAATACAAATCGTGATGGAAAATCGACATAAGTTAAATCCCTACCATGAGGATATTTACGATTTGCTTCCATCCATGCTTGGAACATTGTTGTCCTATTTTTATTCCGTTCGAAGATATCATCAACAATATCGTTGTCGTTATAAACTATAGTTTGCTCCCTAGGAAGGTGAAATGTCAATCGCTGAACTGGAGGCCATCTATGATGAATATCAAAGGCAAAGAGCCTCCAAGCAGACTCACAAAATCCCTACCATGAGGATATTTATGAATGGCAACAACTGTAACACGATCTGGCTCCTTATTAACATACTTGAATAGATATTTAATGCAATCAGACTTATTGCAATATTCAATATTAATATGGGCTTGATATCTCATCAACAACTTAGGATTGTAAGGGACAACATATTGATTATCCAAATGAACACCACCCTTAATAGTAGTTACACCAGTATCCCTTCTCTTATAAATAGGGTACCCATCATCATCAAAAGAGGTATGATCTACAAATTTCTTTGGAAAGTACTTTGAACATTTGCCACCCTTCATGCAAGGAGAATTGCAATTTACATTACCACATGGACCATGAAGCATAAAATTTGAGACAACATTATATAACTTTGGAAACTTTGTTTTATCAGGCAACTCAGCAGAAATGATAGAGTCAATAAATTGTACCGATTGTAGATTATCCTTTTCCTCAAGCCACAATAATATATGTGCATGTGGCAAACCTCGCTTTTGAAATTCGATAGTATACATACCTAAATATTTAGTCGACAAAACTAACAATAAAAACCAATCCATTAAAAATACGATGTATGGATGGAATAAAAATATAATCGGGAAAATTGGTAGATTATTCCTATACGTTTATTTTATTTTTCATATTGGTCCTATAAGTTTTTTATTTTGCATCTTGGTCGCATAGGAAACGTTTTTTTTTACATTAGTCCTTTTCGTCAACTTTGACCTAACAGAGTAAGATCAAATGCCACGTGTCAGACTAATGTGATAGCCACGTCAGATCAAAACTGACGGCATTAGGTCAAAATTGATGGAAAGGGCCAATGTGAAAACAAAACGTAATGTGTAGAACCAATTTGAAAAATAAAAACCATATAGGACTAATATGGAATACAAAATAATCATATAGGACCAATCTACCTATTTTTCCAATATAATTTCTAACAATAATACCTGCAATAACTTTCCCAAAAAATTCACCTTTCTTAAAATCGGTCATCAACTGATTTAATTTCATGTGGAACACTCTAGACGAAATACCAGATCTATCAGTAGGAGCAAGTCCTCTATCAGAAACACATTTAAGGATCTCATCCCGCTTTGGATTACATGTGAATGTCAAAAACAAATCAGGATATCCATATCTCCTACATATTGCCATAGCATCTTGGCAATTATTAAACATATATCTATGACCACAGGTAAATGAAGATGGTAAGATTACACGTTTCCCAATGGTTGCAGCATTTACATCACCATTTTCCATAGCTTCCTCAAGGCCTTTCAAAATATCACACCTTATTATATTCTGGTTGTTTTTAATAAACGTCAATCGTTGTGCTTCAAGCATTGAATAACAATCAACCACAAATTGATGAAACAACCTTTTGCTCTTCAGTAAAATAGTTTCCTCAGTTTCTCTTTCCATCAACCTAAATGCAATGAATTCTCTTAAAGTGACGTGATTTCTTGGATTTTCTGCAATACATACAATATGTCCAGCATAAGGAATATTGTCTTGAAAACCATCTTCCCCATATGGAAACAACAACGGATATTGTAAAGGCGTAAATGAAACATTGGTCTCAGCTATCCTTTGCAAATGCCCTTCGCGTGTTTGTAAAATAACATCACGACCACAATCGGCATTATCAAAATCTCCGACAATAAGAGTAGCAACTTCATCCACAATTAGCAAATTATACATTCGTGGATCAACTATACGGTTTCGAAACAATCTCAATGATACATTCACATTCTGTTCACCTTCAATAACATCCCTCACACGTCGAAATTTTTTTGCACATTCATTAAATTCATCAACCATCTTCAACAACTCCTTAACCAAAGTTGGGTCAAGTTGTTTTTTATCTGTTTCACACCTAATATAATTTGTAACCAAAAATATATATTATTTCTACTTGTAAAGTGTGGATACAGTTAAATTATCTCACCAACATTATTCACACACACACACACATATATATATATTTCATTAATCAAACAAATATAGAAAATATACAATAGAATGAAACCAAATATAACATAAAATGATATAGTTCTGAAAAAGGAAACATACATCCCTACCAAATATATATATATATATATATATATATATATATATATATATATAAATATGAACAAAGTTGTCAACCCATTCACATCATATGTACATATAGAAAAAATAGAAAGCAGTAAGATACATCAAATGAGATATTCAATTTGTAACTTCATTTTGGGTGTCATATATATACAATTGTGCAAACTTTGGCATCTCTCCTTCCAATGGCAACAAACTTCCTATCCGATAATAATTTTGACCACCAAGAATAAACTGAGGGGGGCTATGCCTTGCATTATGAGCAACTTGAACTTTACCTCCCAATGAGGTAAAAGCAAACAAACTAATATAAGAGCGTATATTTTCAAGAAAATGAGCACTTCTACGATCTTCTCCATTTATTAATTTCCAAAGCAACTCTGGTGGCCTCTGTAAATATTTCAGCATAACTTTCCCTTTCATACAACAAATGGAGAATTCTACACCAGACCAAATCCTATTTTTGTCAGCTCGCTCCTCAAACCAAACGCGTGCTCCACAATATTGACAACAATAGCTCATCACTCCAAAATCAATATAATCTGGAATGGAAAATATCTTTCAATTGATTACTCAGGTTTAATATAGAGATACACAACCTAAAACCATGACATTTTTGTATATATGAATAGAGGACTACAAATATACCTTGATGTTCAGCTTCAAAATACAACATACAACGATCGTAGTCAACCATAGGATCTACATTTACAACTTGAAGATGCATTATGGAAAATAAAAACAGTAACATAAAAAGTTAAACCCAACCAAATTTATCATATAATTAATATCGCTAAAAATCAATAGACAAATGTAATATAAAATACCTGGAGGCTTTGAAAAATCACAAAACTTTCGTCGCCAAACAACATTCCGAGTAATGTTTCGTTCTTGCACACCAGATGGTTGGGTTTGCATGTTTTTTATACTCCAAGCTTTAACAATAAAATAAATAACAGTTAGATAAGAAAAATCAATACCGTAACATCATTTATTCAAGAATAATAGCTAGAAGATATAGAAACCTTCATTTTCCTTATTATGCCGTCTCTTTCTCTCTCTAACCAAGGACAATCTCCTCTGTCTAGCTTCTTTTCCCAAAGGATTATCACAACAATTAGTTTCGTTGTCTCTGGCAGCACTAATTATCTGTGATTACATGTAATAAGATATACTAAAACAAAATGATTATTTTTAAGTAATTCATCCTTTGGAGTTGCACGGGGTGGTCCCGTCCATTGCATTGCATTTGCTGTTGGACGCGGTCCAGTCCAGTGCACTTACTGTTGCACTTGGTGATCCCGTCCATTGCAATGGAGTTGCTGTTGGACGGGGTGGTCCAGTCCATTGCATTGCACTTGCTATTGGACGGGGTGGTCCCATCAATTGCATTGCGTTTTATGTTGGACGCAGTCCAGTCCATTGCACTTCTTTGTTAGACGCCTGATCGATCCGATCCATTGCACTTTCTTTGTTTGGACGCGATCCGTCCATTGCATTGCATTAGCTGTTGGACGCAGTCCAGTCCATTGCTTTGGACTTGCTGTTGGATGATATCCAGTCCATTGATATGGACTTGCTGTTGGACGAGGGCCAGTCCAGCCCGTTGCACTTGCTATTGGACGGGTTGGTCCCGTCCATTGCATTGGACTTGCTGTTGGATGCGATCCAGTCCTTTGTACTTGCTGTTGGACGGGGTGATCCCATCCATTGCATTGCATTTGCTGTTGGATGCGGTCCAGTCCAGTCCAGTGCGCTTGCTGTTGGACGGGATGATCCCGTCCATTGCATTGGAGTTGCTGTTGGACGGGATGGTCTCGTCCATTGCATTGCACTTGCTGTTGGACGGGGTGGTCCCGTCCATTACTTTGAACTTGCTGTTGGACGCGATCCAGTCCAGTCCTTTGCGATTGTTGTTGGACGGCATGACCCCATCCATTGCATTGGACTATGACCTGGACGCAGTCCGGGCCATTGCACTTGCTGTTGGACGGGGTGGTCCCGTCCATTGCATTGCATTTGCTGTTGGACGCAGTCAAGTCCAGTCCATTGCACTTGTTGTTGGACGCAGTCCCGTCCATTGCATTGCATTTGCTGTTGGACGCAATCCATGTTGGGAATTTGCGTATAAAACAAAATAACGCAGCGGAAATAAAATTTCCATCGAAGGATCCTTGCGAATGGTCATGATTCATGGTTAGAAGATTTACCTCTTGAAGCGATGAGAATTGATTGAAATCGTCTATCACGAACACCGCACGAACGGTGTCTCTAAGGTATCCACACGAGCAGATCACGTGAACCTCCAACGTCACGAACACGAAGCGTCTCTGCCTCACAGTGCTAGCTTCGAAAACCGAGACCTGCTGCTCACTGTCACTCTCTATGTGCGGCTAGGGTAAAAACCGTATATACATAATAGCTTAAGTGGTCTACTTATAGTAGCACCTCCTTAAGTGAGTTAGTGAGCAGCGTTTGGCCTAAGCCCCATGTACTATGCGCTAGGCCCAATAGAAGAGTCCAACTCTCCTTTTAATGCTTCTTTTGATCCGCTCTTATGTGTGTGACCCTATAGGTTCCCAAAACGTTAGTAGTAATATTAAATCCCATTAAATATTACAAACAGTGAGCGGTATCTAGCAATACATCACTGCCACCTAAGTAGTGAGAAAGTCAGTGATTTGACGAAACCTTTCTGTGACAAATATTCATGTGCATTATTATCCCTTTGTCCATATATCTATATTGAACACAAGACATAGAATGTGTCACCCTTGTATGGTTCAAGATCATGTTCCCTGATACCCGAGTAGACTTAACAACAAATGAGGTCAATATCTCATATTGACTCATTTCAGCATGGCCATGCATTTTACAGTCTCACTCTATCAGGGGGCCCACAGATATTACTCTTGTTATGTAGGAGGGACAAATTCCATCTAGGTCACTCACATCCCTCTGCATGGCTCGTGGTATGCCCAATGACCGTCTTTATAATCATCCTATTACAGATGACGTTTGACGATATTAAAGCACACGACTCCTCATGTAGGGATCGTAGCGATTTCAGGTCGAAGGATTGCATACACCATTGTCACTATGAGAACTACTTATGACACTCACATAACGCTCCATGTAGTGTTCTCATGGTGGGTCAGTCCAGTACATCATTACTCTAATGTGTACCTATGTGGCGACTCGATATCTCATATCCATGACCCGTGAGATATGGTCATCAGTCTTCACACATAATAATCTCAATGTATTATTATTGTCCTTATTAATAAAATACTTGACTACGGATATTTAAGAATAGGATTTCATTGTTCAATAGTGTCTCACGATCAAGTCATGTACTTGATATTCTATTAAACTGAAATTTCTATTCTAAGGACTTTATTATGTTTAAACAAGTAACACAATAAACTGGAATGCCTCATATCATATATATATATAATGGCAAGATACAAATGTAAGTCTAAGAAATACATTGGCCTCTAGGGCTTACACCAACAATCTCCCACTAGCACTAGAGCCAATCAGGCATAAATCTAATGCCCATCGATCTAGTGTGACCTTCGTGCTTCTGTTGAGCAAGAGGTTTTGTAAGTGGGTCAGCAACGTTATCTAGTGTTGGTACTCTGCATATTTTCACATCTCCTCTATCGATAATCTCTCGAATGAGATGGAAGCGCCTAAGTATATATTTGGATCGCTGATGAGATCTAGGTTCCTTAGCTTGTGAAATGGCCCCATTGTTATCACAATAGAGATCAATGGGGTCCACAATACTAGGAACTGTACCAAGCTCAGCAATGAACTTCCTGATCCAAATAGCCTCCTTTGCTGCATTGGAGGCGGCAATATACTCAGCCTCTGTAGTAGAATCGGCGACTGTCTCTTGCTTTGAACTCTTCCAGCTCACCGCCCCGCCATTCAGGCAGAACACATAACCAGATTGCGATCTGGAATCATCCTTATCGGTTTGGAAGCTAGCATCGGTGTAACCTTTTACAGCAAGCTCTTCCTCGCCTCCATATACCAAGAACGAATCCTTAGTTCTTCTCAAGTACTTAAGGATGTTCTTGACACAGACTGACTGACTTTCAAGGGATCGATCGGTACCGCTCGTTATGCTTAAAGCATACGATACATCTGGTCGAGTACATAACATGGCATACATGATAGATCCAATTGTGGATGCATATGGAATCTTACTCATGCGATCCCTTTCTTCTTGAGTGGAAGGGGATTGTGCCTTTGATAGGCATATACCATGTGACATAGGCAAGAGTCCTTTCTTGGATTCATGCATGTTAAAGCGTCTCAACACTTTGTCTATGTATGTACTCTGACTTAGGCCAAGCAATTTCAGCGATCTATCCCTATAGATCCTGATTCCCAATACATAGGTAGCTTCACCCAAATCTTTCATAGAGAAGCAATTCCCTAACCATGTCTTTACATTTTGTAGTGTAGGGATGTCATTTCCAATGAGTAATATGTCATCTACATATAACACCAGAAAAACAACAATGCTCCCACTAACCTTCTTGTAGACACAAGGTTCATATTCATTTTTGATGAATCCGTACTGTCTTACAGCATCATCAAAACGAAGGTTCCAACTTCAGGAAGCTTGCTTCAATCCATAGATTGATCGCTGCAATTTACATACCTTTCCAGTATCCTCTGAAATGCCAAAGCCTTCAGGTTGTGTCATGTACACATCCTCAAGAAGCTTTCCATTAAGGAAAGCAGTTTTGACATCCATCTGCCATATCTCATAATCATGGTATGCAGCGATAGCAAGTAAGATCCGGACGGATTTAAGCATCGCAACAGGCGAAAAGGTCTCATCATAGTCGACACCATGAATTTACTTGAAACCCTTAGCGACCAATCACGCCTTAAAGGTGTGTATCTTACCATCCATGTCAGTTTTCTTTTTGAAAACCCACTTGCACCCTATGGGTTTCACCCCTTCAGGTGGCTCTACCAAGGTCCATACCTGGTTGGTGTACATGGAATCCATCTCAGATTTCATGGCCTCAAGCCACTTCTCAGATTCTGGGCCAGTGATGGCCTCCTGGTAAGTCACAGGCTCATCTTGATCCATGAGCAATACATCACCTTATGGAGTCATGAGAAATCCATATCTCTCAGGCTGGTGACGTATCCTGTTAGACTTACACTGGTCTTGTGCTACTGGAGCAGGTTGTTCCTCCACAGCATTTTGTGAAGGTTGCTCATGTTCCACCAATGGTAGGTCACTACTCTGTGATTATTGAATTTCTTCAAGTTTTATCTTCCTCCCACTGGTTCTTATGGAGATAAACTCCTTTTCTAGGAATACACCAGTCCGTGCGACAAACACCTTGCCTTCGGAAGGATTATAGAAATAGTACCCCTTGGTTTCTTTGGGATACCCCACAAAGAAGCATTTATCAGATTTTGGGATCAAGCTTATTAGAAACTTGACATTTTACGTATGCTTCACAACCCCAAATCTTCATAAAAGACATGCTGGGTCGTCTACTAGTCCATATCTCATATGGTGTCTTTTCTACCGCTTTGGATGGAACACGGTTAAGTGTAAAAGCTGCTGTTAATAGAGCATGTCCCCAGAAAGAGTTTGGAAGGTTTGCATGACTCATCATAGACCGAACCATGTCCAACAAGGTTCAATTTCTCCTCTCAAAAACACCATTCCATTGTGGTGTTCCAGGTGGAGTGAGTTGAGATAAAATTCCACACTCTCTCAGATGATCATCAAACTCTAGGCTCAAATATTCACCACCTCGATCTAATCGAAGAATTTTAATATTTTTACCAAGTTGGTTTTGTACCTCATTTTTGAATTCCTTGAACTTTTCAAAGGATTCCGATTTTATGTTTCATAAGATACACAAATCCATATCTACTGAAATCATCAGTGAATGTGATGAAGTACTGAAAACCACCTCTAGCTAATGTGTTTAGGGGCCCACATACATCGCTATGTATAAGACCCAAAAGATCGTTAGCTCTTTCACCTTTTCCGGTGAATGGAGCTTTAGTCAACTTTCCCAATAAACAAGACTCACATATCTCATATCACTACAACATTTTTTAGTTTAGGCAACAACAGAAAACCGTTCCTAGAAGTATGAAAACCGTTGCCTAAACTTTAGGCAACAATTTGGCAACGGTTAAAAAAGTGTTCTCTAGGTGGCCGTTGCCTATTCCCTTAGGCAACGGTTTTTCGCTTTAGGCCACGGTATATCAATAACCGTTGCCTAAATTAGGGGAATAGGCCACGATTTTTAAACCCATCCAATGGCAACGGTTTTCGTTCATATTATTTAGGCAACGGTTTCTTAATTGTTGCTAGATGTTTCAGCCACGGTTATTTAAATGTTGGCAAATAGAATAAGGAACATTTATTTAACTATTGGTGGATGGTATAGGCAACAATTTCGTAACTGTTGCTAGACGTTTTAATATAGACAACACTTATTTTACTGTTGGTAAATAATATAGAAATCGATTAACTCAACTTTAGGGGACATTTTTGTAACTAATATAGAATAAATCGACAACGATGTTAGCTTTTATTACATTGCGAGGAAAGTCTTTTATATGTTTATACATAACTAAATATATATTTTAACCTTTCAATTACAACACCTATAAATATTCCAATCAATATAATTTAAATATTCAGAACACTTGGATTATACAAGTCTCATTATATATGCTAACAAAAGTACTAAAACCACTATGTACATTGAAATACTACTATAACACTACAACATATGTACGCATAAAAACACTAACATATATAATTACATTAATTTGTCACAAGTCCGACATATAATCCAAAATATAGAAGATTAAATTAAATTCATCAAGTGTAAAAGTTTACATAATAAATTTCTTATAAAATCCACACAAAAAAAATCCACAAAGATTATAGGCATCCATGCATTTTTTTTTTTTTTTTGACTGAAAACATCCATGCATGTTGATAACATCATTCCCCTTCTATATCTTGAGATTGATGTGCTTCTTCACCATGAAAATCTTACTGCACATATTACAAAAGATATGTAAGTAAGAAAAAGGAAAAGGAAAATAACAATAATAATTAAAGTACTAATGATAACTACTTAGTGACAAATTTGCAATGGTCCACCTTTCTCTTGTAAATAAGAGAATATCAAAATCGAAAAATTATAGTAATAACACACATGATATGTTTTTACCATAGCCAATCATCAGCATATATACTATAAATCAGGAAGAATAGCTAAAGGGCAACCCAAAACAATAGCAAAAAACTAACGGTGAACGAGTCTATGTCTAGCTTAAATTAGATGTTAATTTAAGTGATATCAATTAGATGTTAGCTTAAATTTTGGCAAGTAGGTGAAGGCTTTAAGTAACTTGTTGGAGTTCATAGGTTCAAAACTCCTATTTTTGTACCCCAACTGATATATTGAAAATTTGGTATATAATAATCACAAGAAAAGTCAAGCATACTTCAAATGATGTGTTCTAAGAGGAAATTATATTGGTAAAGTACTACCTCTTGTCATTTTACTAGAACAACATTATATAAACACCTATTTTCAATATCAAGTTTAATCATTGCAATGTAAAAAATATGCTTAGCTGTGGTGATTTCCCAAATAATTTTGTCACTGACAATCTCATATGTAGATTGGAATGACAGATAAAAGATTCCATATCAATGGAAAGAATTAGAGAGACTAGACAACAAAAATTACAGAAACCTAGAGTTTGGTTATGAATTGTACTAACTCATAAGGCAAATTTGATAATCAAACATTTAGGATATATATCCCTTATACAAACCTGTAAATGGCTTTTGACTTCATCATTTGTGAGGCCATCAACCTTCATTTGCTTTGGTGTGGCAGCTGTAAAATCCACAAAAAATTTATCAATATGCAAATACAATTACAACCAAAATACAAAACAATCAGAACTTGGTATAATACTCACTATCTGGACCACCACGCTGCTGAAGGGCCTGCAAGAAGCGCTTATGCACTCCTGTGACCAGCACCGACGCTGCTTTCGCTGCCCATCTTTCTCCTCTCTTTTGCTGCTTCCAGAATTGTCTCTGGTGACTGTCACCACTGTGGAACTTGCAGCAGCTACCGGCGTCGAAGAGGGTGCTTTGCTAAATGATTCACTAGTCTTCCTAGCTTTCTTCTCTTTGTGGAATGGCTGGAAAGCACCACCACTTCCACTTCTCTTTACTTCAATCACAGACATTTTCTGAATAGAATTTCACAGCAATTAATTACACAAAGTTATACATAATACTAAGTCAATTAATCACTTATTCCCTTCTGTTTTTCATTTCAAAAACAACACAAAAGACTAAAGAAAATTATAATTAAGCTTTGCATTTCTTTCTTTCTTTCTTATTTTATGTACCACTTTAGTTGGAGGATCTGGATGCCATAACTGAACAGATCTAAGCCAATCTGATTTGTTATTATTGTCCTTAAAAATCTTGGGCTTATATGAGTGTTGCTCATCTTCATCATCATCATCTTCTTCTTCTTCTTCTTCTTCATAATCAAGGGATGCCCTTTTCTTAATTGGAATGAACTCCTCCAAAACAGGACCCTCCATTGATGTTGTCTGCTCCGAACACTCCGATTGGACATTCAAATTATACTACGCAGTTGTCCCAGACAGTTGTTGCCTACAACCTTCAATGGCTGCACTTCAAAGTAAATCAAGAGAACCTCTGCAACAACCAGAGAGCAAAAGAACGCGGTAACAAAAAGTGAAACAATCTGTCTAAAAAATAGCACGAAACACTATCTGAAAACATCACTCTGGTGTTTAAAACCCAATCACCCCAAAAACCATTTGAGACCCCAATTGCAGTGTTTCTCTCCCTCTCCTCTCACTAAACTCCCCGAGACACAACTGCAGTCGAACTAAAGTGAAGCCAACCTGCAAGGAAGATAAGAGAGTTTTGCGAAAACAGCTTTTAAAGTTAGTGAAAATAAACAGATACATCAAGAAGGATATTTCTTTGGAGAAACACCCAAACAGCCCTCATGTATTTCCTTTCCACTCTAATTTTATGTCTCAACAAATTCTCACCAGTGCTTCTCTCTGAATTACTCATTCATGTCATCCTTAACCATAAAGGTATAAATGGATTTTCCAATAATAAAAAAAAAAATTGTTTGGTGGTATACAGGTATACCCATAAATAAATGACTCCATGCTAGAAGCCACCCTTTTTCCTAGTATCTTGATAAATAAACTTCTAGCAAAACACTAAATGAAACTGAAAAGGACATACAACTAATCTAACTTTTCTGTATAAATAAGAGAGCAGATTACCTACATCGTCAAAGACAAGAAAGATAAAATTGGAAATGCTTACATACACTTCACAGAAGGAAGGGATACAGCAACAAAACTAGAAAAGGCTTTAGTGGACGGTAGCATAGACAGGTAAAATTTTCACCTAACACAACACAAAGATGTATAAAATTCAGTGCACTCTTCCTTATTTTCCTTCCTAATCCCGGTCCCAATAGCCTTGTTGTGTCTACCTTAGCATCTTGGAAATTAACATATTTGATATTCCATCTATTAACCTTCCCTTGATACCAGGATTCATCGTGCACTAAATTTTGCTTTGTGGAATCCATGGCCAACAAGACTACTAGGATCTGCCACCTTCTGTTAAGGTTCTTGGCCTTTGGTGCAACCCTTTCAGCTGTCATTGCCATGGCTACTAGCCATGAGAGAACTACCTTCTTCACAGTATCCTTTGAAGCAAAATACACTAACACACCTGCCTTCAAGTAGGTTCAATCTGTTTGCTCAACAAAAATGCTTCATTCATCTGCAAAAACTTATAAAACAATTCTTTCTACTAGGTACTTTGTGATTTCGAACTCTGTGGTCACTGTCTATGGATTTTTGGTCCTCTTGCTTCCAGCAGAAAGCTTGCTCTGGCGACTAGCGGTTGCCATGGATCTGGTAAAAGTTCTAAAAATTCCTCATTCTGTTGGATTTATGTGCCACTACCACTACAACATGCAATACATTAGTGTTTATGCAATAGCAGCTCATAATCAGGTTCATAAAGAACTTGTCCATTCTATTATCCACAAAAATCAAAATTTGAAGACTCAATTCACAGAAAAGCATCAAAGATGGCATACTACATTTCTTTGGTTCTTTGGTTTTATCATAAATGTTTGTAACTTATTTACCAAGTAACAAGTACTTGAAATCTTGTATTTTTGTCAATTTTCTATTGACAATTTGACATTGAAGGAAAGAAGTCCTATGCCATGTGACCAGGCACTTTGATCTGACATCTTATATGATACATAACTATACTAAATATTGAATTAGACTATTTATATAGGAGTTACATTAATTGGTTAATTTTATGAGCAGGTATTCACCATGTTACTAGTTTCAAGCATCTTTGCAGCTTTGGCTATAGCTCAAGTGGGAAAGAAAGGAAACAATTCTGCAGCTTGGCTACCAATATGTGGTTCAGTCCCAAAATTTTGTGATCAAGTAACAGGAGCTTTAATTGCCGGTTTCGCCGCAGTCATTATATACATGATTCTTCTCTTGCATTCCATTCATACTGTCTTAGATCCTCTCCTATTGAAAAAAACTTGAGCAGCTTTTCAGAGCCAGCGTGTTCTCTATGAACATAGGACTTAAACTACTCTCACAGTTTATGGTCATCCAGATAGTAGAGTCTTGAGTTGTTGAATCAAATCAATAGTTGCATTCTGTTTCCTATCACCATTACTCATTCTCTCAATTGTTTTCCTTCCCCCTCAATACATCTACCAGATAAAAAGAGAAGAAACATAGGATCCCTAAGCAATGCATGACTGCAGATATTATAGTAGTTGAGCTAAAAGTTTCCTCTCTGAACCTCACAAGAAGAGAAAGCACCTATGTAAATGAAATGCTAAACCACTAAATATGGAAGCATTGGTGTTACACAGTTGTAACAAAAGACCCCACCCCATACTAGAAGACTGCTTGTAAACCAAACCACATAAGAGAAAAAGGTCGAGACCAACCCAGTAGCAGCAAAAAAAGTCAGGAACCAACACTAAAGGAACCATCCTGATAAGAGTAAAAAGCAATGGAAGAATAAAGAGAGTGGCGCATTAAATTGTCATCCAGACTTAGTAATTGAACCCTTTAGATAACCACCAAATCCACCACAACCAATTACACAGCTCTGTAAATCAATTTGTGAAATAATTAATTTATTACCTCTTCCCTTTGGAGTGATTACATGTACAAGTTAATCTCATTGTAACATTATTCCTCCCTTTCTTCTTGACAAAGGCTCTGTAGCAAAAAGTAGGATAAATTTCAACATTGAGAAGTCACACAAATATGAGACATGATAAAGTATGAATAAGGAAAAGTGAACTCGATTAGACAAAAAAAAATATTTTTATAAGATCTTTGAAAATAGCCTAGTTCTAACAACAATAAAGGGAGATAAAACAGCAAAGTGAAAAGAATGTATAGTGGGTGAGAATATCTTATACTACCACGAGTCACCTTGAGTACTCATAGACATACAGTAATACTACTAAGTGCTAGATAAAGCTTGCACCAATGAACCTAGCACTAAATACACGAAGCGGTGCCAAGCCAGAAGTAATTTCACTTATCCCTTATGCCAAGCAACTCAGCTTTAATAGAAACTACTTTGCATCCATACGTGGATAATTTTAAAGTGACATTGAAGTATTGAACCATGATGCATCTTCATCGAGTCAATACACCACATTTTGCCTTGAACTTTTTAGGCATAGGACACGGGTCATGAACATTTTATCAATGATGGGAAAGAAGTCAGTTTAGTTATTTGACATGTGTACAAGATTGGGGTCTCAGATATATTAGCCCTGAAATGATAATGCTAGAAGCCTGGGATTGATGAACCTTTTATATCTTTGTTGACACTTATTATAAGAAAAATATAAGGGTATACAAACATAAGAGAATGTGTTTCAGTCTTCTGCAGGTACATGTTTCTACCTAGCAACAAGAAGTGACTTTGTGAGAATGATTGTATGGCTCAAGATGGACAAATTGGAATCTAAAAATAAAATGGGATTGAATATTGAATTTTAAATTGACATCCTTCTATTTTCCCCTAAACTAAGGCTCGGGCAAATAATTCTTACCCACTAGAGTTTAATCCAGGGCCACAACAACTGAACTGGTCGCATATTGACTCCAGAAACAGAAAATTCAATAGTTGCATCACTTTTAGATTTGATAAAATTCAGAAAGATTCACCAACACCAAGCCAGAATATGAAGCTAATTAGATTTGAGAGTAAAAGAATGTTAATAAGTCACTCAAATACAGTGCATGTCTACGTTTTTGACAACAACAGAGTAAATGAAAATTCAAAACAAGATAGCTAGTAATTTTACCAATTTGGCTTCAAGTTTGTAGCTACGATTAAAGCAATCTATTACCAAGAAATGACATGTTCATTTTCTTCTAAATGGCACCAGTAAGCCCTCGAGCACTAAAATAGCAATACACAAGAGGACGAGTTCCCCAGCCCCTTTCTCACTATTATCACTATCAACACCTGGTTTCTAAAACAAATTTCACAATTCTATGCAATAAAATTACCTTCTAAAACGAATTGGCCTCTAAAATCAACAAATAAAAATCTACCCGGTTTTTGTGTAAGAGGGGTGAATAGCTGCAGCAACTTCTGCCTTACGAAGAAACAAAATGAATGAAGGATGAATGAAGAATGAAAAATCGAATGAAGGAATGAAGAGACATAAATCAAGCTCATACCTGACAGAATTTCTGTGAGTATAAATTTGAGAAACCAAAGTAGATTGCTGACTGAAAGGGGAAGTAAGTACGCAGACCAAATTTCAGATTTAGGGATTGTAGAGTTAGGGATTTGGGAACGTGGGATATGTTAGTTCTGAATTCTGATAGGTTTTACGTGGGTTCAGTGCGCAAATTTTTTGAAAACAAAAAAATGACAAACCCTTAACCCAGGAAAATATATATTCAGCGGGAGTGATTAAATTATTAAAACCGTTGCCCCATGTATCTACACCATAAAAACTGTTCCCTAAAATATATCTACGTTTTGTGAACCATTGACTAATATATAAAGACAACAATTTTTTATAATACTCTTAAAAAATATATAGCAATGTCTACGGTCACAAAACAGTTGCCTATTCCATGTTTTAGGAACGGTTTTTCAATTGTTGGCGAGATTAGTGTTGCCTAAAGTGATAACTGTTGTAGTGTATGATTCATAATCTAATGAGTCCAAGAGTCCATCTTTATGGAGCTTCGAAATGCGCTTCTCATTTATATGGCCTAAACGACAATGCCAAAGATAAGACGGGTTCAACTCATTTGGTTTGAACCTCTTAGTATTTATGTTATAGATGGGCATTTCAAGATCAAGGACATAAAGCCCATTACTCATGTGTGCACTAGCATAGAAAATATCATCTAAATAAATAGAACAACTTTTGTTCTTTATTATAAAAGAAAAACCAATCTTGTCCAAACAAGAAACGGAAATGATATTCATGCTAATTGCAGGCGCAAAATAACAGTTCTCTAACTGAATAGTAAGTCCAGTGGGCAAAGTCAATACATAAGTCCCTACAGCTAAAGCAGCAACCTTTGCTCCATTTCCAACTCGTAGGTCGACTTCGCCCTTTGCCAATGGTCTACTCCTATTTAGATCCTGCATATTTGTACAAATGTGAGAACCACATCCAGTATCTAATACCCATGATGCAGAAGTAGATAAATTGACTTCTATAACAAACACACCTGAAGTGGAAGCCTCACTTCCCTTCTTCTTCTTGATTTCTTCCAGGTATTTTGGGCAATTCCTCTTCCAATGTCCGGTCCGACCACAATGGAAGCAATTGCCTTCCTTAGCCACACCACCCACAGGCTTCAAGCCAGAAGTACTGGGCTTGATCTTGTTGATGGCCTTGCCCTTGCCCTTGCCCTTTTGTTTGTGCATGGGCTTCTTGGGCTGCTTCTTGCTATTTCCAGCCTGGACCATCAAAATGGCCTTCCCCTTTCCTTTGTTAATATTTTGTTCAGCGAGTTCTCAACATGCTCAACAATTTCGGCAAAGGTTTGTCAAGATCATTCATATTATAGTTCATGACAAACCGACTATATCTCTCGAGCAACGATTGCAAAACTAAGTCGGTGGCCAACTCTTGGCCTAAAGGAAATCCCAGTCTCTCGAGATTCTCAATGTACCCGATCATCCGGAGTACATGAGGACTCCACGAGGCTTCCTTCTGCCAATTTACACTGGAAAAGAGCTCTGGAAACTTCGAACCGCTCATGCCTTGCTTGCTCTTGGTAGAGCAGCTTGAGGTGCACGATCATATCGTACGCCTCCATGGTCTCATGTTGCTTTTGCAGCTCAGAGGTCATGGTAGCAAGCATAAGACAACCGACGTCTAAGGCGTCATCCTAATGCTTCTTATAAGCATCCTGCCATACACGGGAGCACTTGAAGCCGGTGACTCCTTAGGAATAGGCTCCTCAAGAACATACAGCTTTTTCTCATGTTTGAGGACAATCCTCAAGTTTCTGTACCAGTCCAGAAAATTTGTTCCGGATAGTTTGTCCTTCTCAAGGACGGATCGCAATGACAGGTTACTTGATGTGTTTGATGCCATGATAATCTACAGAGATAAATATGCAAAATATAAGTATCATGCCATGAAGTTATTTAATAAGGTCTTTAATTAAATACGCCTCCCACTATTTTACTCAAAACAATGACCCTCATCATTGATTCGGAAAATCCTGTTGGAAGATTTTCTAGTGGGCCAAGATCCATGTTTCACCTAGCTTTAAGTCAGCTTTGGTTGATCACTCAAAATTCGGTTATATAGGTAGGAAACACTTTCCGATTGCATCTCATGCAACTCTTGGACAGTTGGGTGAATAACTCTTATTCTAATCCATCACATGGACTAAAGCCCAACTTTTAAGCCTCTAAGCCTTTCAATCCTATTGAAGTTGGCTTAGTTAAGTCAGACCCAATGGATAGCAGTTGAACATTACATTTGTTCCATCGCGTCTTACTATTATAGATAAAGGTACCCCGCTTTGGCGGACCCACACTTAATCAATCATAGTCTTGACGAGTGCCATGCATTGGAAGGCCTTTAAATGTGACTTGATATTTCCTTTTGAGGGATTTAATTAAAATTTGATCTCATCATTTGTTAAACTCTTTAACTTACTATTTACATACATGCATCTCATACATATATTAGTTAAACCCCTTTTAACATACTATATACATACATGCATCTCATACATATATAAGGCAAATAAATGTGATATGGTTATGGCCCCTAACGCATTGATTCTCCCAAGCCAATGAGAGAATCTAAACTGAAACCTAGGAGCGTCCAGGCTTCTCCAAGCATGATCTCCGACAGGATAACGTCTTCTTGTCTCCATCATTACATTACAAAACCAGAAACCTCATTTTACATATGAGGGGAGTGAGATGAGAAAAGAATATACATATGGAATATAAGAGAAAGGCACGACACGCAGGCCGTATTTCAAAATATAAACCAAAAGATTAAAGGACTAAGGCCATAACCATTCACCATACATTACCAAATAAATAGTAACAACCAATAATAATATTATATTATTATTATTATTATTATTATTATTATTATTATTATTATTATTATTATTATTATTATTAATTAGAGATTTCAAAATCTGAATTTTGAAAACATAACATATATATATAATAAATCACATTTATTGTAATTGATGTTACTATAAATCATATTTATTGTAATTGATGTTGTTATTAAATGGTGACATAAAAATTTCAAAATTGAATTTCGAAATAACACACTACGCAGAGGTAGCACGGGGTTCCCGCTTCCTTGGCGGCTAGGGCTTCAACCTCTCAACCCTAAAACCGCAAGGCCCGTGAACACTTCACGCTGCAAGGAACGGCGGCTAGGGTTTCAACCCTTGGAACCTCAGCTGCAAGAACATGAATTTTTCATGTCCGACACCCTTTAACGTCGCCAACAGAGAACTGAAACCGATCATGTTTAACATCAACACTTGACGCCATCGTAGAACATAATAAGGATTCCAGAACCAATGTACATATCGCATATATATACATAAACATGCTATAGACGCATATATCATATACATACGAAAATTACAGAAACAAGGTTTCGCAAAAATGGATGCAAACGATTTTCAGAAAACAATTTTCAGAAAAATGATTCACATTATTAACATGTTATCATACATAACAGGTAAACCACGTAACAGAATCATGGTTTCGCATAGCGTCTACGATACCCTTTGTTGGGAATTTGCGTATAAAACAAAATAACGCAGCGGAAAAAAAATTCCCATCAAAGGATCCTTGCGAATGGTCATGATTCATGGTTAGAAGATTTACCTCTTGAAGCGATGAGAATTGATTGAAATCGTCTATCACGAACACCGCACGAACGGTGTCTCTAAGGTATCCACACGAGCAGATCCCGTGAACGTCCAACGTCACGAACACGAAGCGTCTCTGCCTCACAGTGCTAGCTTCGAAAACCGAGACCTGCTGCTCACTGTCACTCTCTATGTGCGGCTATGGTAAAAACCGTAAATACACAATAGCTTAAGTGGTCTACTTATAGTAGCACCTCCTTAAGTGAGTTAGTGAGCAGCGTTTGACCTAAGCCCCATGTACTATGCGCTAGGCCCAATAGAAGAGTCCAACTCTCCTTTTAATGCTTCTTTTGATCCGCTCTTATGTGTGTGACCCTATAGGTTCCCAAAACGTTAGTAGTAATATTAAATCCCATTTAATATTACAAACAGTGAGCGGTATCTAGCAATACATCACTGTCACCTAAGTAGTGAGAAAGTCAATGATTTGACGAAACCTTTCTGTGACAAATATTCATGTGCATTATTATCCCTTTGTCCATATATCTATATTGAACACAAGACATAGAATGTGTCACCCTTGTATGGTTCAATATCATGTTCCTTGATACCCGAGTAGACTTAACAACAAATGAGGTCAATATCTCATATTGACTCATTTCAGCACGGCCATGCATTTTACAGTCTCACTCTATCAAGGGGCCCACAGATATTACTCTTGTTATGTAGGAGGGACAAATTCCATATAGGTCACTCACATCCCTCTGCATGGCTCGTGGTATGCCCAATGACCGTCTTTATAATCATCCTATTACAGATGACGTTTGACGATATTAAAGCACACAACTCCTCATGTAGGGATCGTAGCGATTTCAGGTCGAAGGATTGCATACACCATTGTCACTATGAGAACTACTTATGACACTCACATAACGCTCCATGCAGTGTTCTCATGGTGGGTCAATCCAGTACATCATTACTCTAATGTGTACCTATGTGGCGACTCGATATCTCATATCCATGACCCGTGAGATATGGTCATCAGTCTGCACACATAATAGTCTCAATGTATTATTATTGTCATTATTAATAAAATACTTGACTGTGGATATTTAAGAATAAGATTTCATTGTTCAATAGTGTCTCACGATCAAGTCATGTACTTGATATTCTATTAAACTAAAATTTCTATTCTAAGGACTTTATTATGTTTAAACAAGTAACACAATAAACTGGAATGCCTCATATCATATACATATATAATGGCAAGATACAAATGTAAGTCTAAGAAATACATTGGCCTCTAGGGCCTACACCAACAATCCAGTCCATTGCTTTGGATTTGCTGTTGGACGCAATCCAGTCCATTATTTTGTACTTGCTGTTGGACGCAATCCAGTCCATTGCTTTGGACTTCTTTGTTGGGACGCGCGATCCGGTCGATCCGTTGCACTTCTTGTTGGGCCGGGTTGGTCCCGTCCATCGCGTTGGACTTGCTGTTGGACGAGGTCCAATCCAGTGCACTTGCTGTTGGACGGGGTGATCCCATCCATTGCATTGCATTTGATGTTGGACGGGGTCCAGTCCAGTCCAGTGCACTTGCTGTTGGACGGGGTGATCCCGTTCATTGCATTGGAGTTGTTGTTGGACGGGGTGGTCCCGTCCATTGCATTGCACTTGCTTTTGGACGGGGTGGTCCGGTCCAATGATTTGGACTTGTTGTTGGACGCGGTCCAGTTCAGTCCTTTGCAATTGCTGTTAGACGGGATGGTCCCGTCCATGGCCAACATCACTGGTAACTCATTCCTCAAAGGTCTCACTATGGGAATGGATCCAATTTGTTGCCAAGCATATGATGCCAAGAGATGGTCAGTTCTTAAACAAACCTTCCACAAGACTCTTTGTCATCCTCCTTGTTGCCTCTATCTTGACTGTATAAAATCCAAAATACACAAGCTTATTTCTATCTCACAGAGCATTGTGATCAGATTAAACACGCCATATGTATAACTGAATACACACACCTCTTCCAAAAGAGAACTGAATCTGTGCAGCAAATGTTTCCTAACAGTAGCTTGTATCCTTCCTCCCTTTACAACCAATAAACCAAAAAACACAATCAGTTTCAAGTAAAAATAAAGATGATTTACGTTAGAGATATCAAAAGAATAATGGACCAGAAGAGTATAACAAAGGTTTTATTACATGTTCATCAATCAAAAGCATCTCCAATGAGCTAGTATGAGCCGGGTTATTAAACAATGGAACAGTTCAGAGTCTAACAACCCTAACCAACAGCCTGATACACTCCCTATTGGAAACTATAGAACTGATCCTATCATAGTTAGCAGCCATTGCAAAAGGAAATTATGATCACAATTTGAGAAGAACGAAATAAGTTGAAGACAAGTGCTGAGCCAAAAAGGAGACCACCTTATTTACAGGCAAATTGAAACCTAAAATCCCAACAAAACAAAATGGGAGGGAAACCAAGGTTTTGAAAATACCGTGAGAATTAGGGTTGGCCCATGCTTAATGATAAACATTGAACGATCAAATCAAAGTACTCTGAATTTTTACAAAACCAGAAGTAAGTTACAGAGTATGGTCAAATCAAAAGGTAAGACAATCATGGCAAAGCTCAATATTTAAATTTATCCGATGGCCTACTGTACACCTTTAGGGAGAAAAACCAAACCAGACCAGACCCAACTATATGAAAGAGAAGGAAAAATAAAAAAACCAAACTACCACAAATCGGTCCCAATTCCATATTGAACCTCCTTCATCCAGGAACAGTAAACCATATTAGTATTACCAAAGAGTTTGACCAAACCCTATACAAATCGCAAAACATCTATAACTAAATTTGTAGTACCACTAATCACATGCTAATTCCACCAAAGTTAACTATGTAGTTTATTTTTGTTTCCAAATGTCCCCCTTTAGCACCCATAATCTGGACACCTCTATAACCCCTTCAATCCAGAGGACAGCTCAACCTGACAGAAAGGAAGCTTGTTTCAGAAAGCAATCGACTAAAGCAGACTCCTAGGGTGCATCTACACCAAGCCACCAACGATCTGTTTTTTTGGCAGTCATTCCACACCACCTGCACCTGTCACCAATAACCGATGAGAGAAGGAGGAGTTGAGAGAAGAAAGAGTGGAGAGGAGTAGGTTTTTGGGGGAGAAGAAAGAAGGAATTTTTTGTGGGAATGGAAAGAAATAAACGTGTTGGAGACGTTTGTTGCAATCTAAAAAATGCATATATTATAATCTTTAATCTTTAATCTTTAAGAAGGAAAAGACGTTTAAGAAGGAAAGGAAAATGGTGATGAGAAGGAAAAATCTAATGCCGATAATCGAAAGGTTTTGCAAGAAGCTTGAGACCGAGGACAAGAAACACTTGTCGTGTAATGATGGTTAACAGGCTGTCTTGTTATAAATGTCTTACGTTTTATCCTCATAAATGCTCGCTCCATCTTCTCAAGCAACAAATAAAGTAACGTAATCAAATTTTTTAATTAAAAAATAGAATAAAATCAACCATTAAATAATCATTTAATCTCCTTAAATCGCGGTTATCCAGCCAGGTCAGATGTACAGTAAGTTTTTCTCTTCCACTTTTAAATTTGCTGTTGGACGCAGTCCTGTCCATTACATTGCATTAGCTGTTGGACGCAGTCCAGTCCATTGCTTTGGACTTGCTGTTGGACGCAATCCAGTCCATTGATTTGGACTTACTGTTGGACGCGGGCTAGTCCAGCCCGTTGCACTTGCTGTTGGATGGGTTGGTCCCGTCCATTGCATTGGACTTGCTGTTGGACGCGGTCCAGTCCTTTGCACTTGCTGTTGGATGGGGCGGTCCCATCCATTGCATTGCATTTGCTGTTGGACGCGATCCAATCCAGTCCAGTGCGCTTGCTGTTGGACGGGGTGATCCCGTCCATTGCATTGGAGTTGCTGTTGGACGGGATGGTCCCGTCCATTGCATTACACTTGCTGTTGGACGGGGAAGTCCCGTCCATTACTTTGGACTTGCTGTTGGAAGTGATCCAGTCCTTTGCAATTGCTGTTGGACGGCATGGTCCCGTCCATTGCATTGGACTATGACCTGGACGCAGTGCAGGCCATTGCACTTGCTGCTGGACGGGGTGGTCCCGTCCATTGCATTGCATTTAATGTTGGACATAGTCCAGTCCAGTCCATTGCACTTGCTGTTGGACGCAGTCCCGTCCATTGCATTGCATTTCCTGTTGGACGCAATCTTGTCCATTGCTTTGGACTTGCTGTTGGACGCGATCCAGCCCATACCGTTGCACTTGTTGTTGGACGGGTTGGTCCCGTCCATTGCGTTGGACTTACTGTTGGATGAGGTCCAGTTCAGTGTACTTGCTGTTGGACGGGGTGATCCCATCCATTGCATTGCATTTGATGTTGGACGGGGTCCAGTCCAGTCCACTGCACTTGCTGTTGGACGGGGTGATCCCGTCCATTGCATTGGAGTTGCTGTTGGATGGGGTGGTCCCGTCCATTGCATTGCACTTGCTTTTGGATGGGGTGGTCCCGTCCAATGATTTGGACTTGCTGTTGGACGCGGTCCAGTTCAGTCCTTTGCAATTGCTGTTAGACGGGATGGTCCCGTCCATGGCTAACATCACTGGTAACTCATTCCTCAAAGGTCTCACTATGGGAATGGATCCAATTTGTTGCTAAGCATATGATGCCAAGAGATGGTCAGTTCTTAAACAAACCTTCCACAAGACTCTTTGTCGTCCTCCTTGTTGCCTCTATCTTGACTGTATAAAATCCAAAATACACAAGCTTATTTCTATCTCACAGAGCATTGTGATCAGACTATAATGAACACGCCATATGTATAATTGAATACACACACCTTTTCCAAAAGTAAACCATATTAGAATTACCAAAGAGTTTGACCAAACCCTATACAAATCGCAAAACATCTATAACTAAATTTGTAGTACCACTAATCACATGCTAATTCCACCAAAGTTAACTATGTAGTTAATTTTTGTTTCCAAATGTCCCCCTTTAACACTCATAATCTGGACACCTCTGTAACCCCTTCAATCCAGAGGACAGCTCAACCTGACAGAAATGAAGCTTGTTTCAGAAAGCAACCGATTAAAGTAGACTCCTAGGGTGCATCTACACCAAGCCACCAACGATCTGTTTTTTTGGCAGTCATTCCACACCACCTGCACCTGTCACCAATCACCGATGACAGAAGGAGGAGTTGAGAGAAGAAAGAGTGGAGAGAAGTAGGTTTTGGGGGGAGAAGAAAGAAGGAATTTTTTGTGGGAATGGAAAGAAAGAAACGTGTTTGAGACATTTGTTGCAATCTAAAAATGCATATATTATAATCTTTAATCTTTAAGAAGGAAAAAACGTTTAAGAAGGAAAGGAAAATGGTGATGAGAAGGAAAAATCTAATACCGATAATCAAAAGGTTTTGCAAGAAGCTTGAGACCGAGGACAAGAAACCCTTGTCGTGTAATGATGGTTAACAGGCTGTCTTGTTATAAATGTCTTATGTTTTATCCTCGCTCCATCTGCTCAAGCAACAAATAAAGTAACATAATCAAATTTTTTAATTAAAAAAATAGATTAAAATCAACCATTAAATAATCATTTAATCTCCTTAAATCGCGGTTATCCAACCAGGTCAGATGTACATTAAGTTTTTCTCTTCCACTTTTAAATTTGTATTGATTAGGCTTCCTTAAAATAAATTTGAGTGTAAAATGAACAAGCAAATATATACCTATCATTTAATTAATCAAAGAATATTAAGATGCTAAGGCACTTTAGCAAATGAAAACAAACATCTTACTTTTGTATTGAGCTTTTTCCCCTCTCAAACTGTCACCATGGTTGGATTATTCTACGAGCATGATATAATACACGTTTTTATTTCTTTCTCCAAAAAAAGAAAAGAAAAGAAAAGAAAAAGACAAATAGGGGAGTGAGAGTGACATATATAAATGAAGGTATCTGGTATTAGAGACTCCATTTTCGTGAAAAAAGGAAGCTTTGTTTCAGAGAAGGATATATAGACTCAGAGAGAGGGAGAGAGAGTTTCTCTTCTATCCATCTTTCTTTCTTTCTTTCTTTCTTTCTCTTACCACTCACTCTCTCCCTCTCAACAACCATCACCGACATTCACATCAGGCAAGCCACCCCCCTCTCTCTCTCTCTCTCTCCCTGTCTCTGTTTTTCTCTTGTGGGTTTCTCTCCTCTCCCGAAGTTCTCCCCAAAGTTCACACCTTTTCAATACCATCCATTTACCCACTTCTCCCTCCCTCCAATTTATGCCTCTGCTTTTCTTCTATTCTACCTTCTTTTCTTTTTCTTTTTGCTTTGCTGAACCCTATCGCTTTTATGTGGTTTTACTGAAAACCCCACACCAAAAAAGATTAAATTTTGTGGTTTTTGAAGGTTCACGGTTGCAATAACATGTTGCACCTTCCGATGGTGTTTTTATTTTTATTTTTATTATTATTTTTATAGATTCCGTGAAGCATTACACAATTGGTTATTAACTTATTATATTATAATTTGTTTTTTTTTAATATCTAAAAAGGGAAAACTTGGAAGCGAAATCGTAAGTCATGATTGTTTCCCTCTTTTTATAAAATGGGATCCCATAAAATCAGTGCCTGCTATGTTTATTTGATTATTCTGTAGCTAGAATGAATTAATGATGAATGATTGACAATTCAATTACCATAATTTGTTATTGTTTTTGGAAACTCATATCAAGATGCATAGTGTTCTAATTTTGCATTCTCAATCATTTAGTCCATTATTTTAATATGCATGTGTTCCGTACTTTACTTTGTCAGTGCACAAAAGGCAATACTTTATCTATAAAACCAAATAAAATGTGAAAGGCAATCTTTTTACTTCTTTGTTATGCATGATTTGCTAATAAATGGAGACCCTTTTGCTTGGAATTTAAATGTGGAAGATTTTCTTGTGTCATTGTGTTTCCCCTTTTCCTCACTAGTATTTGGTTTTGTAAGTAATAAAGGGGATCAGTTTTTGGTCTTGGAGTCGTGGTTATTATCATTGTTGAATTATTTGTGATAATTGTTATGCTTATTGTGCAGAGACTGGAGCCAGTGAAGAAAAAGATCGTTTATGGAGGACGGCGTAGGAAAAGGTTTGGAATGCCAGAAGATTATGGATGGGAAGGCGAGTAATGGGAATGATTTAGAGAAGGAAATTCCTTCCTGTTGTTTGAAGGCTAAGGCTTCATCTCCTGAGGTTGAGACAAAATGCCACTCCACTGTTGTTTCTGGGTGGTTCTCAGCATCTCAAACTTGCTCTGGTCATTATCTGCTATTTAATTCTGTTGTATCATTTTGTGGCACTATATAGACCTTATTGCTGGACTGAAAATTTCGTTGTTATTCATTACTTTCTTCCACTTTATCTTTTTTATTACAGGGAAATCTGGGAAAGCTGTTTATTTCAACAACCCAATGTGGCCAGGTGGGTGTTGCTCATGCATCTGCCCCATGTATGTATTATATTGCCTTGTGATCATTGGAGAGAGTTTTCCCTCATGTTTAGTAACCAAAATTACAGACCTTCAGTGAAGTGATCATAGTCGTCTTCTTTTGACGACTTTAATGATTATTGTAAACTTCAAACAATATGCATCATAGAGAAGGCTATGGGAGAACAAAAAATTACTTTTGGCTAAGCAGACTGCCCTTGATGTTTTATGTTACGGTGTTGAACCTGTTCTCCTTGTGTTAAGCCTTTTGGAGAAACATCCTTTTCCATAATCACTTATTAAATGGATTTTTAATTTTTAATTTTTAATTTTCTCCTTTCTGAACTACATCCCATGCTCCCCCAATATCCATGTTTTACAGACATTTATAAAAACTCTCTTTAATTGCTGATCATACATCTTTTTTATGTTCTGATCGTGTGGTGTTGTTTATCATCAGGGGAAGCCCATTCCATCAAAGTAGAAAAGATCTTGTACAAGGAAAAGTCAGACTATCAAGAGGTCCTGGTTTTTGAGGTTGGCATCTTTCTCTTGCACTGTTCTTTAAATTCTACATGTAAGTGATTAACACTAATCTTTTTGTTTTCAGTCATTGACCTATGGGAAGGTGCTTGTACTTGATGGGATTGTTCAGTTGACTGAGAAGGATGAATGTGCTTACCAGGAGATGATAGCGCATCTTCCCCTCTGTTCAATTGAGTCCCCCAAAAATGTAAGTCATTTGATCTGATGATCATTGTATTTGATCCCAGCTAATGTCTGTTTGTTGAAACATAATATTTAGTATCTTCAGTTTCAATTTTAAAAATACAGTTCCTTATTTTTTACTACGGGAAAATGATATTGCATAAGTTAGCTGCATACTTCCTTTGGTCTCCAGCAGTTTAATAGTTGCTTCTTCCGGTTCTATCCTTTAATATTTCTGTCCATGCTTATAATCTTGATAGATGATAGACATGTTGGTTGCAGTTCCTAAGAAAAATGTTTGAGACATAATAAAAAAATGAATTTGATTGAATTTACTCCACTTTCTCTCTGCTATTTTTTCCCCCATTTTCTGTTCTGTTTTATAATCTGCTAAATGATTGTTATGTTGTTGACTCAGGTTTTAGTTGTTGGTGGCGGAGATGGTGGTGTTCTAAGGGAAGTATCTCGCCACAGCTCTGTGGAGCATATTGATATTTGTGAGATAGATAAGATGGTTATTGATGTAAGATATGACATATTGTAATCATTAATATAATTGATTTCATTAATGAGGAGAACTTATTGCCATGGTTGTTCTATAGGTTTCTAGGAAGTATTTTCCAGAGTTAGCTGTTGGATTTGAAGATCCTCGAGTACACCTGCATGTTGGTGATGGTATATTTTTCTATTATCTGCTAGCCTCAGTTTAAGTTTGTTGAGTTCATGAGTTGTCAATTCCGTGGCTTCATATTTACTAGTTACAAACTGTATGGTTATATATACATCTTCACTCAATATCCCCCCTCCCCCTTCTCTTTTTTCAGCTGTCGAATTTCTTAGATGTTCTCCTGAAGGGAAGTATGATGCCATCATCGTTGATTCCTCTGATCCTGTGGGTAAGTTATTTCAATTTAAAATGATTCATCCCATATATCCAGTAAGACATGTATATTATTGGAATCAATACTGAACATGATATATGTTTTTTAGAAATGAAAAATAATGTTTTTAGATGGAACTATAGTTTGTCTTATGTTTCAAGATCGCTCAACTATATGAGGTTGACCTGAATTCTCACATCTCCATCTGACACTTGAATACATATTAAGGCTATTCTCTTCAAGTATGGCATTGAGCCTTCATTTGTGAGAAAATTTTCAGGGGCAACTTTAGTGTTTTGTTGGCTGGTATAATGATTGACTATCTACATTATATACAGTGCTGCTTTGAATTTTATCCAAAAGTATCATTCTCCTATTGTTTTCTCATAAAAATTTGTTGCTAAATTATTGACGTCAACCACTAAACTAAAATGATTAGCCATATACTAATTGTACAGAAAGACTTAAAAATTAAGATTCTTCCTGTGTTGGTTAGTATCAACCACTAACAAGATCACTTTCGTAATTTAGGTCCTGCTCAGGAACTTGTAGAGAAGCCATTTTTTGAGACAGTAGCTAAGGCAGTAAGACCTGGCGGTGTTCTTTGTAATATGGCCGAAAGTATGTGGCTTCATACTCACCTTATTCAAGATATGATTTCCATTTGTCGAGAAACATTCAAAGGTTCTGTACATTATGCATGGGCAAGTGTTCCAACATATCCAAGGTAACTTTACCTTCTTGAGATGATTGAATATGTTGTAACTGTTAAATTTTTTGTTTAGGAAACCTGTATTTTTGGTTGCTTTTATAGGGTGGTATTTTTTAACATTATAATAATTAATCAATGCTCAATGGTCCAAATTAAAAATAAAGTTCTCAAGTCAAGAAACATGGTTTACATTTTGGTTTGTGACTTTGTGTTGATAATATTGGTGATCATATCCCATTTATGGGCTTCTTTCCTTGGCATGCAGTGGTGTGATAGGTTTTCTTCTATGCTCAACAGAGGGGCCTCCTGTTGATTTTGTAAAGCCCATCAACCCCATTGAAAAGGTGGAAGGTGCTGATAAGCACGGAAGAGAACTTCGCTTCTATAACTCAGAGGTAAAATATCTGTTGATAGTTCTAGCTTCTACTCATTTAACATTCTGTATTGGCGGGAATGATCTTTTCTCTTTTGCAATACTTTTAAGTAAACGTCGGAACCGTAGCAATAGCATGAGACTTTTATTGCTTATAGGCTTATAGCTACTTGCACTTACACATCATTGCTCAGTAGTACACATGTGCGGAACTAGAATTTTTTGGATGGGGGTGCTAAATATACTTACTCATGTTGCATGTTTACTATAGAAGTTTAGAAGTAGGGGCTGAATTTATGTAGTAAAGGGGGCCTTATATAAAAAATTACAAATAGTATTTGATGAAAGTATCTCGTCGCACCCCCATGCTCAAAGTAGTTCCACCCGTTAGTGTAGTTTCTACCTTCTGATTACAGCTGGTCTCATGGTTTTTTGCACACTTTGATTCTGTTGCATACTCCATATGTGGGGTTATGTGTCTCGTAGACATGTGTAACTATCATTTTTCCTTTTTATGTTTTTGCCATCAAAATTTTGCTCTCAACAACTTGTGTTGTTGATATGTAATAAATGCTAATTACCAAGCTTATGAATATTTTTTTCCCTGCAGATGCACTCAGCTGCTTTTGCATTGCCAGCATTTCTGAAGAGGGAGGTGAGGTTGCTCCGTGATTAGATGACCTCCTACAGTTCCAATGCCACAATCTAAATAGTAAATAATCATTTTTGACTTCATAGTCATTCGGGGAAGTTGACCAATTTGGGAGAAATAGGAACCCCGTGTGATTATTATGTTAAACGAATTCTGTATATGGATTCTGATTAGCTATGTTGAACTCTTTGGGTGATTTTGGATGGCCTCCTCTCTCACATATTTGACTATATTGTTGTAGCCTTTATCACCACATTATTTTACGCTTGTGATAGCATGCATTTATGTACACGGACACGCACGCATTACATATTATTAATATGTAATAATATGGAAATAATTTGCGATGCAGGTGTTAACTTGTCCTAGATTCTATTTCTGTTTGATACATTGGTATTTTAAAGTTTTTAATACTATCAACTAATTACAAATTGTTATGTGTAAACTGAGGTAGGTAGAGTTAAATATTTCAATGATGTGGATAGTATTTTTTTTTTTTTTAAAGAGTGCATGATAATTAAATCTGTGTATATAACGAGTTGGTGAATTAACCATCAGAAAGAGAACTCGATGCCTTGGTGCTGGGGCGATGCCAAGTGACATTGAAAGAAATGGGAAGGAATGAGAGTGGGGAGATATAATAATAAATTAAAATTTCATCTTGAGCAAATAATAATTTGATAAAATGCATGAATATTTTAACTCGTTAAATGGATCAAGGGCACATATTCCTTACTCACTTGAGAAATATTAAAATCTCATCTTGAGCAAATAATAATTTAATAAAATGCGTGAATATTTTAACTCATTAAATGGATTAGGGCACTTATTCCTTACTCACTTGAGACACCACTGTTGATGGGTTTCAGCCATGGTATCTCTACCATACTTTTAGTTTTAGTTTTAGTTTTAGTCTTAGAGAAGGGAATGGAGTGTTTGCCTCGGTTTATTTCTGCTGCTTTATTAGCAGATGTTAGTGCTGTAGATTTTGATAGTTAATCAAAACAAAAATAAATACAACTGATGGAGGAAACAAGAAGCTGCTAAAGTTACAACAGTACGAACCTGTTTCTAGACAATGTTTTGTTTTCCTTTTCGTGCTCTTACTAAAAAGTTCCACATCTTGTAACAGGTAAATCCTAAGTGAATATAGCTAATTAAATTTTCTGTCGAAAGAGAAAATTTCAATTCATATAATGATGCACATTTTCTACTTATTGTTAAAAAAAAACACAATGAATCAAATCTAAATTATAGTCTACCTGCAAAGAAAGAAGTTTATCCCGTTTTGCATTTGAAATATCATCTCCATCAACCACCAAATAGGGGAGAAACAGTAAAAAAAAAAAATTTATTCAGTTTCATTCACGAATGAAGAACATTCAATAACAATCAGATATTTATATATACAACATCATAATTTATAGACATTATATCTTACACATGTTTAATAAAATGAAAAGATATATAGCCATCGATCAACCCTACCGCTCTTCAGCAGTAAAATCAGGTTCAGCAGGCTTCTGAAGCAGCATGGGTGGCATTCTCTCTTGCACCCTTGTCTTCCTTGTGCCATTTCTACGTAAAGCTCTAAGTGCATTAGCAGCAAATCTAGAAGCATATATTGTGGCACCAAGACTAGGTGAGCTACCACCTGCCTTGGCCAACGCATCTTGCAGCCTATTCTCCTCTTCCCTAAGAGTCTCTTCAAGCTTCTTTTTAGCATAGCGCCTCCATGCGGCTTGTATGAAACATGCGGCCCACGTACGCCATTGTTGTGAGTAGAATCTGAAAGTGTGGCGAAGCTGCTTACTGTGAAGGCGCCGGAATTGAGATGCAACAAACTTCAAGTCGTCAGCTTTTAGAGCAAAGGCTTCCACTTCTAAAAGAGTTTGGACTGTCCTGGTCGAGATGGGAAGGTTGGATGAGGAATGAGGGTCTAATGCCCATGTGAGAAGCTCCTCTCCGCAGAAATCACCAGCCTTGAGGAATTCAGAGTTAAAGAAGCCTGTTCTTCCGCCATTAGTTGTCACGGTCAATAGCTTGCCACGCATTATGAAGAGCATCTCATCAACAGGATCTCCTTCACGGACAATGCAGCTTTCTTCGGTGTAAAGCACTGGCTTAAGACGGTCACACATTGCATCCAAAAGTTGCTCATCCATTTTCTCAAACATTGGCACCTTAAGTTCATACAATAGAAAGATCTAGTTATTACTAATAGTAAATGGAAAATCAACTATAGCTTCAAAGCTTCCAATAGTAAAAATAATTGGTTTACTTTTCTAGCAACACTAAAAAAAATAGATGGAGAAACTTACTCTCATCAGCAAAGCCAAACAAAGATGACGCTTAATGTCCCTTCTTAAATCCTTGGGAAGATTACGAATCAGATTGTCTTCATCAACACCTCTGGTTTCTTGCCATTTGTACTGTTCATGTCGTCTGATCCTCTCTCTCAGGCTGTCAGGGAGTAATCGATGAGACATCCACTGTTCTGCATCTCTCCTTTTCACTCTCATCTCCTCTAATCTTGTAGTTGTTGACTGCAAATATGTCTGTTTAAAAAAAAAGTATAATGGGTCAAACCGTAGGAGAAAATAACCTTGATGACAGAATGGTCCGAGTGTAAAACTATTTCACTAGCAGAAATGAGAAAATATAAGTGCTCTAATAGCAAAAGTTTATTTGTGATTCCCAGAAGAAGTCTCCCGAAGGGAAACTCTTAATGGCAATAAAAAGCCCTATGGCTAAGAAAAACAGCCATCATATATAAAAAAAAAAAGGGACATATCTCGGAAGGGAAATGTGGTCTTGGTAACCAATTAATTCCAAATTCCAAAATCAATAAACAGTGCTTGCAGTGTTTTTGCATTATTATTAAAAGACTCTAAGAGAGATGTTTGGTACCAACCTGCATATTTCCAATGAGGAATGCAAATAATACCAAACCAGCTATGGAAATGAAAATTGCAAAGCATATTTCCCAAACAAAGGTACTTGTTTCCAGGTTCTGACCAAGAGAACTGCAATAAAGAATCCAGTTCCCCCAAAAGAGGATGGAGGAACAATTAAAGAATATCAGACAGACACAAACTTGGTAAAAATATGCTCAACTTCAAAATGTAAAACATATAAGACATGAACAATATATTACTTCAAAATTGATAATGACTGACACCTCCCCCAATCCCCCACCTCTTCATTGAGGCATTAGACAAGTCCAAAACTGAAACCAAAACCAGTTCCCACTCCTCGGCCCCAAATCAGACCGTCTGATATTTAGAAAAATCTAATCTTAATCAGTGAAAATTATCACCATTTAAATTGTACGAAAATTAGACACATAGAATCAGACATGACAAACTAACTTATCCGTTCATTTTATCTACAAACATCATGCGCTCAACCCTCAGGCACGTGCATTTCACACAGAATAACACCTGGACAAACATGCACCTGACGCCCAATGAAAAGAATACTTTTATCCAGGGCCGTCAGCAAACAGAAGAACTATAACACCAACCCGTCTGTTCCAGCACGAAAGATTGCTTCCGTGGTTTCATCCTAGATGCAGTTTGGCCCTTTCGTCATGCGTGTTCCAAATGCAACATGATTCTATCCATGATGTAGTTTGGTTCTTCTGCGACGCGCCCTTACATCAATACTTCTTCTATTGCATCTTTCGAAGACCTTGAAGTTATTTTTTGCTTAATTTATTTTTGTTATGTTTAATTGTAACAACCTAAAGCCCTGAGTTTTAGCTTGAACGGGAGTGTTAAAAAATCTAGAGAATATATTATATTATAATATTTTATTATATCTTAGACAACCTTTTAAGAATTATTTCCTATTTATTATTTCTTGATTTGTTTCTTTACTTAATTAGGACCAGGACTCTACTATTAGTATAAATAAGATTTTGGGTTTATCTTTTGTAACACATTACTATCACATTGTCTCGTATCAATATTATTCCGTATTTAAAATCTTATCTCTCTTTATCTTATTCCCTTACCCCCATACCTAATTTCTTCAACAAGCATGTTGTAACATGTTATGATTACTTCACTATGAAACATAGACACGAACACTGGACACGACACGAACACGCAGACACCGGTAATGTCCAAAGTATAGGATACCGCGAGACGACATTATATGTGTGTGCCAAATCAACTAAAATTAAATATGAGCATCATTATAGAATTTTAGGTGTCCAACCACATTAAAGTGTCGGCTAAGTGTTTGAGCCGTGTCCGAGCCAACAAAAAATAAATTTTAAATCGGACACCTGACAAGAATTGTCACACGTATCATACTTGTGTCACACGTGTGTCCAAAACTTGAACACCCCTAAAGCCAGAAGTATCAGTGCTTCATAGTTACTTCATAATTTAAGATAATTAATAGCATATATGGAAAAAGAAGAAATAAAGCACACCTTAAATTTCTGAGGCCCCACCAAAAACAATAAAAGAACTTTTGCGGGAAATCTGCTGACTCCACAACACCAGATTGAAGGGCATCAAGGAATATTCCAAAATCAAAGAGCTTTTTATTTGCCTCCTGTGTTGGACAAGAAGCATTCAGGAACGTAGAAATTGTGCTCAAACCTCGATGATTATCACAATACAAATCTGCCTTGTCACAGGTGATATTTCTTCGACAGGCATCTTGCCAGCATGTGGTTTCTCTTTCTATAGAAAACAAGTACCAAAAGGCACCAATAACCTAAGAGCAAGAAGTAGTTCAGCAATCAGAAAGATATGCAGATAATATCATTTCAGTAAAAAAAAAATGCAAAAATAATCTATCAGATCTGAATATGCTACATTGGGAACACAATAAATTGATGTGGATCTGAGAGTTTCAAACAACAATTAGAGACTTTGAGAAGCAGGACACGAGGCACAACATGGACAAGAAAAATTCTGAAGTGTCGCATAGCATCTGACACAAGTGCCCTGATATGTGTATGTGTGTGTCCAACACAAGTGTCAAATGTATGTCCAACAAAGGCATGGCCCGATTTTTTTCAAGTCTGCTTCATAGTGATCTCTGCACAACCTTCTAATCGCAAAACTTATCTAATTGACATCCAGAGTGAGGTGGAAGAGAATTTATCCAAGCTAATTATACATGGTTAGGATGCCTTGCGGCTTGAACCATGGACAAGTAAATTAGCAGATATATACATATAAACTGTAATATTCCCCCATCCATCTATAGCTTTGTAGAATTACAAAAAGGTCCTGCATTCAAATCCTAGAAAATATTTGCACAAACTATTCAGAGCCATTATAAAATCCATTAAATAGACATCTTGCCTAAGTTATCTTGATTAATTTTACCCAATATTCTAATATTTGCATCTAATAATCTATGCCCCAGTTATGCAATTAGCATAATATACAGAAGTTGGGATCATAAACCAGTTATGTGTGTCCACAGGTCTTCACAAGGGTAAATATCTGTTCCGACTAAATTTTAATTGTCTGACAAAATGAAATTTAAAAGTAGATAGAATAAAACCACCATACATTTGAACAGATACACTTAAAATCATATGGAATTAAAAAAGGACCAATTAACTTGGAAATAAAATATATAATAATATATATAGTTGAAATCAATATGACCGAAAAATGTTTTTCAATAAATATAACAAGAAAAAATAAAAAGCAAAAATTGCAGACAAACTTACATGACTTGCAAGCATGTAAAGAAAGAGATTGAATGCAGCTCCAGCCCAAGCTGTTTCCGTGAGAATGCCAGAGGTCCTAGTAACTTCTTTATATAATGGAATTATTCGTAAAAACCGTGGCAAATATTGGAAGAAAACAATAAATTTCAGCAAGTTCTTCGTATTCAATGATTCAGAGCCTCCCATCTTCGGAATGATAATTAGAACCACCACCTAGCAATATTCCAGCAAGTACCGAGTCAAAATAAGCTTACTGAATGAATACAATGAAATACACATTTCAATCTAAGCCCAGTACTTGGAGGGCTGAACTTATCCTCTAGTTACAATATATCTTTATGAGTATGTCTACATGTTTTGATAATGGACTTTACTAATGTCATTATTTGGTATATTAATGACAGCAAGTCAGCAAAAGGACTGAAGTTCCAAGAGAGATATGAGAGAGCATATTAAAACAAAAGTTGCATTATATTTACATACAAACCCTTTAATCCGTAGTTCTTCAAAGCATAAAGGGATATACAGATGATGAAAGTCAAAAGTCCAATGGCAGAAAATTTTCAGTTGTCCTTACCTGTGGGAGGGGAAGAACGGCAAGAATGTCGATCAAGAAGTATGATGTCAGATACCTCATTGCTATCGCCCAAGTATCTTCAACCAAAACACCTCTTCCAAATACTCGGGAAGAGGGAGCAATGAATCCAGTACGAAATTGGAAAATAATGTGGATTATATAAAAAATATCAGAGAAAGATCTCAAAACAGTTGCTGTAATTTCCATTTTTCTGTCCAGTGAAAGACATTTCTTGTCATCATTAATCACAGGGACATAGAAGAACAAAGGATCCAGTGATACAGCAATAAGACATGATAATACAAATATCTTGTTCCACTTTTGAAGGAAAGGTCCCTGCGGATCAAGGATTTTCTTTCTATAACTAAAACTTCTAGCCAGAAAACTGTCATGGGGAACCAATTTGAATGATTTTCTAAATCTCTTTATCCTCTCAGAACTGGATTCCAAGCTCCTTTGGAACTTCTCAGAAACTGAATTTAATGTAGTTCGAATTCTTCCTGACCGTGTTATGTTAATTGCAGGATAGTTGCTCTCAGAACTCTTCTCTGAATTCCAATCCTGAAATCTGAACATCATATCATATAAATAATATAAACCTTAGTCAATGATTAATCTTCTAATGAACAGGGACAATGAAACTATGAAAGAGACATACAGACACAGAAATGCTGATTAAGGAATGAAACTTCTGATAGTATCATAGTAAATGGTAGCAATTTGAAATTTTTAAATCGTTTTGATGTTGAAGAGTGCTGACTGAAAAAGTGGCCGTGACAGTTGAGAACAACAAGCATGAAAGACTTATTTAGTTATTTTGCTTCCAATTACAACTACCATGCTTCTAAAATACCATAGATAGCATCATAATAACACAAGGGAAAGTAAATAAAGACAATCACCATTAAACTAACCTAACAAACTTGTCTTGGTGAAAATTCATCGCTGTAGCCTAGTTCGAAAACAACATAGAATAAGATGATCAATCCGTGTCTTGTAAATCTGATAGAACAGTGAATATCCTCCTCATCACCTTAAAAATTCTCACTGCCTCCTCCTGAAACAATAAGATAGGAGCAACATTCACAATTAACCAAAACATTAAACACAAACTCCTCCATAGTAATTCATGAAATGAATTAAAATCTCCAATAATAATGCCATGGTTGCTTTGCTGAAAATACCAACAACAACAAAAAAAAAAGTGACAGCCACAAATATTGTTTCCACCAAATTTGTCAGCGCGCGCACACAATTGTACACATCATCATACAGATGATCAAGTGTGTGTGTGTGTGTGAATGTTTAGGTAGATAATTAGTGAAAACAGTGTAGAACTACTAATCAGGAATGATAATCCAAATGATAGGTGTATGTCAAAATCAAAAACTAAATTATTATTATAATAATAATTCCATAAAATCAAATCCCAAATCCTCTAAAATCTATTTCGTCATAGATGACTTGTAAGACCTGATAAATAAAATTCTGAAATTCGGAGGCAGGGAAATAACGAAACAAGAGGGAAAAGGAAAAAGGGTAACGTTTTAAGTGATGAAATAAAGGCAAGTCAAAGTTAGAAGAGAAGAGAGTAAGGGAAGCAATTGAAGAATCAAAGAGAAGGGTACTCACCAAAGTAATAAAAAGTCTTCAGTCAAAGTACTTGTTTTGTTGGAAACGGCATATAAAGGAACCAAAAGCAGAGACTTGTGATGCTATCTTCGAACACAGACACTAGAAACACGCCAGAAGTCAGAACAAGAAGAAGAGATGGCACAAGAAAGTTCGAGGAAACAAAGAGAAGGACAGAGACAGCAACGGAGAATAAAAAGAAAGTCGTCACTTGCTGTTTCTTATTTATTCTCTTTTTTAACTGCGTACTATCAAACAAGGTTGACGTTAATGTTTTTTATTTTATTTTTATTTTTTAAAAAAAAATAAGAATTCATAACTTTTTCTTCATCATTAAATAAATTTTATTTTAGGTATAGAACACATGAAATTCATTATATTTTTTATTCTTAAAATATCAAAAGTGATTCTGTCAAAAAAAATTTTGTCAGAGTGGTTTTACTTTATCTTAAAATAAACAATTCTTTCAAAATTATTTTAAAAATATATTTATTAAACATAAATCAATAAATTTGAGTAAAAAAACCTTAATTTTTTAAAATCAATTTTTTAAACAATAATTATTTCAAAATTTAAAAGAAACGTATTTAATAACTGAAAATGATTAAAGTAGTATATATTATATGACATTCATTAATATTTTGATATGTATAATTTAATTTTAATAAACAAAAGAGAAAAATAATAGTAATGTTGTTTTATCAATATACTTACGGGTATGTGCTGGTTAAATATTTTATATTAGTATAATTTATTTATTTTTAGTATCTTAAAGAGTAAACGATCATTTCGTGATGGATATTCGAGCATAAAATAAAATGATGATACATATATGTCTCTTTTTTTTATCAATAATAGAATTAAGCATTCTAACCTATATTATAACGATAAATAAAATGCAGCATTTTTAAGCATTGCAATATTTGGATGTTGTTTATCAAAATAATGTCATCATTTTGTATAACAAAAAAAAAATGTATGGCGTTCTACTTTTGATTTAGGTTGATTGTAACTTTCAGAAAAGACTTTGGCCCATTTTTTCCCATTGTTTTTGTCTTCAATAAGAAACATAATTTAGCTAATGTAAAATGTTGGAAGGTTTGTTTTGGAAATCACACGAGAAAGAATACTCAATCAAATAATTATTAAGATTAAGACAAGAGACGTGTATTTCATAGAATAAACTTGATTGTATATCATAATGGTGGTCAACCATAAAGAGTATTTTTACTGAACGTGAGAAAGGTTACCTATTTGAAAAAAATATGTATTAAAACAAAATAAAAATAACCCATAATTTTAATGATTACAAAATAAGAAACACAAATTACTAGAAGAAAATATTAAAAAATCATGATCCAGATTTTTTTTTTAATGTATATATTATCATAAAAGTAAAACGTAGATGACTTTTTTAAGCGAAAGTTACTATTACATACTGTAGCAATATTGGAGCAGATTTAATATTAGTATATAGATTATTATTATGTATATAAAATTAGAAATCCATTACCCACTCAACTCAAAAACTAGACTAAGGAGTTAGGAGGTAGGAGCTTACCAAAAAAAAAAAACTAGACTAAGGAAGCCAATTATGGTACAGTTGGTGTTGATGATGAAAGAAGAGAGTACTATCCGTCACGGGTGGCAATGTCTTCAATCCTCTATGACAAAGTCGGAGGATCTGTCCACACTAATTAACAACCATAGATTTATTAATATAATAGAGGGACGGATAAGATTAGAGGTGTGCAACCGGTTGAAGCTTTATGCCTTTTGGAGTGGGTAACAGGAGAAACCGGTAATGTTATTGTTTAATAGCCGGTAATGCTTTTGCGATGTACTCCTAAGCCCTAAGACGTAACCCTATTGACTTGAAAGAGGGTGTTCCACCTTGCGGTTGCTCGGGTTATCAAGCTGGCGATGGAGATTTCAGACGTCGTCAAGGCGTTGGACGTGTTCCGTCCTTCCACGATGGTTCCAAGTTAGGGATACGGTTGGGTATGTTTTGGTCTTTTGGATGCGGGTGGCTCAGGGAATCCGTCTTTCCATTCGGTCTTTACACTGTGTGTTGTTTTAATCTTTTTACCATTGCAATCTAGAGCTTGATGACCATGTTAGTATGGGAATATTGAAGGATGGTTGGAGTCCAGCACTAACAATGACCAATGTGCTACTTGCAACTAGATTGATTGTGGTCATAGATGTTCCCGTTGTTTGACAATTTAAATAAATGATAGTTCACAGTTCATACAATTGTAACAATACGTGATGGATTATTGAGAATGTCAAATGCAATTGTCATTACCTTTAGCCCTGTAGAGAAATTAAGACTTGGGAAGGAGATGGAGAAATTGTGTTGCTGTCTATATACTCTGTTTTATCAGCATTTTTTTTTTAGCTATAAGCCACTGTGTTTAATCAGCTGCAGGTTATTATAATAATATAATAATGTTTCCTGATATCATAGTTTAATATAATATGAGATACTCTATAATTATGTTAATGAAATTAGAGATATATAATTAAAATAAATGTATAATATAAAAATATAAAAAATATTTATATATTATAATTTAAATATTCAACTAACAGAACTTTATAATTATAATATCGATTTTTCTAACTTATGCAATATTGTATAGGATGTCATTAATTACCTCAAATTAACCTATTTTTAAATAGTTATGTCAAGCTCGTTAATTATAATTTTTGAAAAAATCATTTATCTCTCATATTTATTTGTTTTGATTCACCTTCTTATATCAATATATCTTCCCACCAAAAATTGACTGTCGGATATCTCTTCCTACTAGGGTTGTTTATCAACCGATTCAAATAACAAAAACCGAACCGAAAATCAAACAAACCGAAAAAATCGCATTTTTTTCATCGGATTGGATCGGATTTTGGATCCCCTAAGTGAAATCCAACCCAAACCGATCTTTTATATACATATACTATTATTTTTTAAATTATAGCATTACTCATAGTTGAGCTTGTTTTTCATACTTTTAAGCCTCTCATTCTCTTTAATATTTTTGTTAGAATGACATATATGAGATTATTTAGAATAAATATTAATGTCTTTAAGTTATTTTTGCTAAAAATTTTGATGCATAACATATATATACTTGATTGAGTGAACATGAAAAATAGGAAATCAGTTAAGTAAATTTGAAAATAATTAGCTACAATTTATTTGTGGTCGATTCAAGGGAAAAAATAGGATAAGTGAGAGCAGATATAGAGAATTAACATAAAATAATATTTAACATAAAATAATGTGTTACAAAATATCAATAGTTATTTTTCTTAAACTCCTAAATTAAATTTTTGACAAGAATTCTCTAGAATTTTCCTCACTCGCCATCAAAATCAAATAATGGTTAATAAGAAACAAATAGTTTATATCTTTCATAAAGGTTCTATTGTTCTGATATAAAGAGATGTTAAAATAAGTATTTGACACCCTAAACTAGCTCACTTAAATGAAAATTATCTTTTGTCCACTATTAAGTAAGTAAAAAGGACACTTGACATAAGAAAAAAAATAAATTATGACAAAAATCGAATTATCCAATCCAAACCGCATTTGATTGGATTGAATTGGATCGGATTTTTTTAAGAAAGCAAACGGATCCAATCCAAACCGCACGTTGTTTACATCATTGGATCGGATGATTTTTTAGTTCAAAACGGATCCAATCCAATCCGCGAACACCCCTACTTCCCACCAAAAAATAATAACCATTTGATTTTCATTTTTCTATTGTTTTTCAAATTTGATATATTTTGAATTTTGATCCTTTTTTTTTATAACTTTCTAAATACTCTGGAAAAACCAACACAACAGGATTTAAAACTGTAATTATATCAAGCTAATTAGTGTAGTTACAATAGGTTTATAAAAAAATTGTAGTTATAAAATCAATTAAATTATTTTCAATCAGAATTCAAAAATGGTTATTGATTTTTTGTAGGAAGAGATATTGGGTAATCATTTTTTGGTGGGAATAAATATTGATATAGGAAGGTGAATCAAAACAAATAAATAGAAGAGAGATAAATGATTTTTTTTCAAAAAAATCACAATTAATTAGGGGAACATAATTAATTAACAATGGGTTAATTGGAGATAATTAATGACTCATAACTATACAATATTGCATAGGTTAGAAAAACCGTTATAATATACTATATCGCATAAAAGACGATCGATAACAACCTTAAAATTGTTTCCGACTTCTGAAACAAAACAATCCGACTTCTAGAACAGCCTTTGAACTGTTGTTTTTTTTTAGTGAATTAGGCTCAAATTGTCCCGAACAGTTCTAGTATAAAAAAAATAATTAATTAATTTTTTAATCCCTCAAATTTTCGAACGCAGGACACATTAGTCCCTAGTTTTTTTTTTGGCATCCATTTACTTGACTACATGTTCCATTAACCATTCTACTTAGGCCAGTAAGTGGTCTTGCGTGATTTATAACAAATTTCCTATGTGGAAAACAAATAAAAAACAAAAAACATACAATTTTAAAATTCAAATACCTGAAAATCATGGACTTTTTTCACTTTTCATTAATTTTTAACGGCAAAAATTCGTCTTAAACCACGCATGACCATTAACGGGCTGAGTAGGATGGTTAATGAGACACGTAGGCAAGTAAATGGATGTCAGAATTAAATTTGGGGACTAATATGTCCCGTGTTTGAAATTTTAAAGAACTAAATAGTTAATTTATTTTTTTTAAAGACTAAAAGTGGGTTTCCGAAATTTTTCAGGATCAATTTGGACTTTAAACTTTTTTTTATGATACTACTGTTTGATTTTGATTAAAATACTAGTTTGTCTTTTTAAATATTAAACTAACATTATTTTAATATTCAAAATAATTTAACACACATCAAAAGTTCTGCAACTACCAAGAAGTCGGTACGGCTTGATTCTTGTAAGAATGTCACTGTGGCAGAACATAGAAACCAAACGGCAACCGGTTATTATCTGTATATTTTTTAATTGGAATAAAATCATTACCGGTGGGACTTGTTGTAACCGGTAATTTTGAGGGAGGATTGATCCTCAACTTGTCCCATGGAGGATTGAAGAATTGCCCGTCACGAGCCCCATTGCCACTGCCCCATCTACAAAGGTTATTTTTCTGTGTTCCATCGAGTCAATTTGGGCCAACTGTCGTCACCCTCCCCGGTTACATTCTTCATTCTCCTTTTTATTTTTATTTTTGATTAAATTCATTCCTTTTTTTAAGTAACAAGGGATTAGGATACTATCAATTTTTTTTGGTTAAGATTAATTTTGATATATTATTAATTTAAATTTTTTTATACTGTCAACTAATTATACATTATCATCATCTTAAATGTGATGTTTTAAGATGATTATTTTAATGTTATAAAAAAATGTTAACTAGTATCCTAAGAATATTGATCAAAGAATTTAAAAAAAATGTATAAAAAAATGACATTTTTAATATATTAAAAAAATATTATGTTGAGTTTTTTTAATACGAACTTTTTTTTTGTTGATTTCTTAATCAGTGCCTTAAGGATACTGATTAATAAACCCTTATTTTAAAACAAACATTTTTTTGATGATATATTAAGATATGGTTAGTTGGTAATATAAAAGTTTGTTACATAAACAATACATTACAATTTTTTTTTTTAAAAGTCTTCTTCTTTTCAGAGTTTTTTCCCCAAAAAATATGAATGACAAATCTTTTCGGAGTTTTATTTTGAAGTTGACACAGACAAATACAAGAAGGGGGGTTGAATTGTGTTTGTTAATAATTTTCGAAAACAACCTTTAAAACAAATTTTGCATGCAAGGAGATTAGAAACAGAAGCAAGCACAAAGAAATAGATCATTTTTAAAAGGCTTTAACAAAAGCAATATCAAAACCCCTCGATTAGTAAGAAACAAATAAAGCTGTAAGAGTTAAGGGATAGAAGAATCACACAAGATGTTTTATCCTGGTTCACTCTCTTTCAACCAAGAGCTACGTCCAGTCCATTCTACTTGAAGGATTTTCTCCACTATTTTCCAAATATATTACAACCAAGTATTCAACACCTCTCCGGGCTACAAGTATTTCTTCCTTACCAAGCCTCTTCAGGCTTTAACTCTAACAAAGATATTTAATGTTTGATCTTCTTAACTTACTATGTGTGAGGATATGACAGTTTAAGATCATATGAATATTTTCACAATATTCAAACTAAGAATACAGACTCTTGCTTTTGAAAGAATATAAGAATGAGTGATTATCGATTGGCAAAAGTCGAGCTAGCAAGGTTGTGCTGGCAAGAGTTGTTCTTCAGTATCTCAGGTCTTCTATTTATAGTGACCTTCTTCTTCACTTGTATTTCTTCAACGATTACTTTGAATAATCCCCTTTAGAGATAGCATTTAATGCATGATGCATGATATCCGTTGTGACTGATAGCCTGATTGTGGCAAACTAAATAGTACTCTTGGTTATCGAGGTAGCATGAAATATGAGGCTTACTGCTCTGAGTATTGCAGCTTGAGAACTTGTTGTTCCTCCTTTGTATACAATCCAGTTTTTTCAGCCATAAAGTTGTCATCGTACAGATCATTTTGCAGTATCTCATTGTAAGATTCTGCTTTTTGCATTTCTTGATGGTACTATTTTCTTTTACAATAAGATAAAACATTAAAGCAGATAAAACAAATGTGAAGAACAAATATTCTTTTGAAATAAATATCAATCATTTTTAATAAACTCAAGAGATTCAGTTTGCATTTAATTCATTCTAAGATGGAGCTCGTCTACTTTTAAAAATTCCGTCTACTTAGTTATATGTGAGACCAAGTCTGTTCAATATTTTATTTTGCTCGTCCGATGACGTGGCTTATCTTCTTGTCTATCAAGTCTTTGGACTTGCTATTCCTCAATGAGTTATAAAGATCTCCGTCCAGTGACGTGACAGTTAGAGCTCGTCTACTAGATTACTTTATTTTTCAGTTCATTTACTTCTACTAATTACTTCTGTCTGCTTACATGGCAAAATGGACATGCTAATTATCAAGTCTTTGGACTTGCTGTATCTAACTAGTTATTTTGGTATTCGTCTAGCAAACATTTAGAGCATCGTCTACTTAAGAAAACCAGTCTACTTAAATAAATAAATAAATAAATAACTTTACCAAAATATTGAGCAGCTCGTCTACAAAGGTGGACACGTATTTTTCAATGAAAACTTATCCCATGTTTCTTTTACTTATATTGAAATATTCATGCATAACTGAAAGCACATGTTAGATCTCAACTAACACTTTGCCAAGCAAATTTAATCCTTTTGTTAGCATCAAAACTTAGAGATTATTTAATCCAAAACCACTTTGGTTCCAACAATCTCCCCCTTTTTGACGATGACAAAACTAATTTAATTTGAAAAGCAAAGTCTAAGAGAGCTTGCAGGGCTCCCCCTAAGACAAAGCATTCAAATAATTAAGCAGGAAAAATATATGAAAAACAACTGCATATAAGCTAATAGATAGGTGCAACAACTTATCATACTTTAGAGTATATATGAAGGAATAAATAAGCATAGTCAGCAGATATCAAAGCAAATAAGCAAACATGAGTATCAGAGCAGTTAGCAAGTAGAAGAGAATATGCATATGCAGACAAATATGAGCTTTTCAAAACTGACTTTTTATATATAAAAACAAATCTCTTTCCTTTCTTTTCTCCCCTTTTTGTTATCAGCCAAAAAGGAAAAGGAGTGGTTGTCAGTATAAGAAAAAAGAAGGATAAAAGGTTAAGGTTAGGCAGGAGGAGGTGGAGGGTTCTGAGTCTGACTTTTCTTGAAATCCATGAGCAATACCAGCATTTTATTCACAACCTCCAAGGTTGGAGCCATAGAAACTTGGACTTTCTGAGAGACTTCTTCTGTGATTTTCTCTCTCATCTTTTCAACTTTTTCTTCAACTAATTTTCCAACCCTTTCATCAACAACTTTTCCAAGAACCTCTTCAAGATTAGGTGGCAGAGTCTGTTGCCTTGAGCTTTCAGTAGACTCTTGAAATGTGTTTAATGTTCTTGAATGATCTGAATGGTGCATCACAACTAGAGCTAATGGTTGAGAAAAGTGTTTTTCTGATGAGCTCTGATTGTGAATGGATTCAGCTGTTTCTTCTGAGCCAATAGTAGTGGCATTTTGATCAGGTTCTTCAACAACAGGTTCATCTGGGATAGACTTTGAAGTAGGTGAAGGGATCACTGAGACTTATTTTGCCCATCTGATGGGGTAGATGAATTCCACATTTTTACTATTTATGGGAAGTCCCCAAAGGTCTTTATAGATCATATACCTGAAATTTGAAAGACCACACTTCTCTCTGACCTTAGGAATTTCCTTCTTCTCTTCTTCAGTCAGTCCGGAGGAAGATGCCTCTCTTGTGCAGTGAATAATATAAGATTTTCAGAAATCTGCAGCATGTTGTTCATTGATTAACTCAATCGATTCGGTATGCAAAAATAAATCCAGCATTGAGTAGTCAAAAGTTTCTTGATGTAGATCAAGCTTTGCTAATTCAGCTTCAGGCATGACTCCTTTGAATCTTCTGTTTTTCTTGTCCTTGTCCTTATTCAGATCTACCATCGACAGTCTTGGACAGATTCTGTAAGGCATGATTCCAACTCTGGTTGCTTCATTATGTCTCAACCAGGATGGAGGGACAAAATGCGCGGCTTTATCAACTCTAAAATGACTGAATTCCCACTTCAGCATATCATAGATGAGCTGATCTAGGAAGAAATCAGAGGCCCTCCCATAGAATCTGGGATGCTCAAAGGATACCCATTTTGTGTCCCTTGGCATGATCATGGGAACATGCTTTGAGGATCTTGCTCTTTGGTCAGGGATGGTAGGAAGATTTTTTCTTTTGGAGTCAGTCTCCCAAACAGGTATAATGTGCCTCTCAACTCCATCAGTGAGGGGTATGAAAGGAGGAGTTTTGACAAGGTTATGGTAAATTTTTCTGGGGGGAATTTGTTGAGAGGCAGGTGAGTGACTAATGGTCCTAAGTTGTTGTGCATTTGTGAAGGCACATTTTTGATTAATTTACAGTCAGGATGAGGTAGGTAAAGGGGTTCAACAGTTGGGCTGACTTTTTCCTCATACTCAGGTAGAGGATACCATCTGTTGGGAATGTGTTGGGGTTCAGGTTGGTGAGAGTGAAACAGAACTTTCCATTCCCTTTTTACCTTGGCCCAATCCTCAAATTTGCCATCATAAAGAACAGAATTTTGAGTGAAGGGAAATAGGGTTCTCGAGGGTTTGGGGAAAGGGGCACCAGGGGAAATGCCATCATTTGATTGATTAAACCAGGGATCATCGGCAGGGATAATAGGTTGAAATAGTGGAGTGGTTGTTTGTGTTGATTGGGGTGAAAGGGGTGTGGGAATGTACACATCATCTGGAGTGGAGACAGCAATGTTATCATCAACAGACATCATCAACTCTAGTTTCTAGACTAGACACTAAGGCATCTACTGCTATTTGAACAGGATCACTAGCAGAGATGGTTACCTTAAAAGTCTTGGTTGTTCTGGTCTTTCTTGTTGGTTACCTTCTAAGTTTTGTTGAGACAGGCACAAAGGTCTCAGCAACAACAACACAAGTCTTTTGCTTTTTCAGGATGGTACTGATAGGAACTCTGTCCTCATCAGCTTCCTCATCTTCATTGTGTGAGAAGATAACTCTTCTTTGTTTTTTCACAGCAGGAGCATCAGAAGGTTCCCTGATAATAATGCCACCAGCTGGTCTCTTGGCAGGCTTCCTTGTTGCAGTGGTCTTTTTCTTGATATTCTTCTTTGGCTCCATAGCCTCAGCAGTGTTTTGTTCTACCATTTCCTCTTTCATTTTCATCAGCTCTTCAGTTTTGGCCATTGTAGCAGCAACCTAGGTACTGAGGTTCATGTTAGCTATGTTCATTTTACCAAAGTCTGCAGCCTACATTGGTTTTTCAGTTAAGATCCTAGCTTGCTCCTAAGGAGTCCTTGCAGCAAGAATTTCATGAATTCCTTGAGCCTTGAAGATCTTAGAAAGAAGATGGCAATAGTGAAATGATGAGAGTCTTTTCTTGTTCATCACAGCATCTCTAAATCTTCCACATAGAATTCTTGGAAGATTGATCTTCGTTTCGGTGAGAAGATGTCAGAGGCAGAATTTGTGCAGGGAGGAGAGTTTGTCTTTGGATTCAACCTTATGAAGAACCACCTTATTAAGGAGCTGATGAAGGATGCGAACAATGTCCTTCATTTCAACAGCTTTCCAAGTGTGAGTTATGACCGTGTCTTCTTTCATGAGACAGACTTCAATGGTCTCAGAGCCACCCAAATCAGCTTCCCATGACTCAGTAAAAACCGAACCTTCCTTGGCATAGAAAATGGCATCAGCAATAGTTTTCTCCGAGACTACAATCTTCTTTCTCAACACAGTAGAAAAGAAGTTAGTATCAATCACTTGAACATTCTACTAGAAATCCCTAATCAGGTTGGGAAAGATAGAGACTTTCTCTGTGAAGAGTCCTCCCCACCCAGCTGCATTAACATACTTGCTTATGCCTAAGTTGTAGTCTTGCAACACACCAAAGTTGAAATGATGCTCAATTGCCAAGTTAAGCTTGTCCACGTTAAAGGTTGAAGAAGACGTCATTTTAGGAGATCAGAGAGCTTAGGGTTTGAAAGTAGAGAGATAGATAGATCGAGAGGTTAGGGAAGTGTAAAGTTTTTCTCAGAGGGAAAATATTACTTTTAAAGGAATTTTGAATCCCAAAGGTTAAAAAAAAAACTTTTCACATGACATGTCATTATGGATAAAACAGTGTTGGTAACTTGGAATTATAAAAAGGTTTTGATGGGATTGATGGAAGTACTAACTTAGCAAAGAGAATAAAGGATAAATTTGTCATTGAGACAAAATAAATGCATTTATTTAAAAAATAAAAATATGCTTAAACACAGGCAGATGTGGACTCGTCTGAAACTAAAAAATGGACGCGGTAACCAATAACAGTGGACGCGTCATATGGACGTGCAACACAACATGCAGTAGACGCATAACTTTTAATAGGTATTAGACGTGCATAGGTAGTAGACACAAGATTAACAAAACAAATTTTTCTCAAGGCTGGACGCATAAATTAATCAGCACATATCATATTAAGATGCTTCCTAATAAAGATAAATCCGTCCTCTGCAAGAGGTTTAGTAAAGATATCTGCCCATTGATGGTCAGTATCAACAAATTGTATATCAAATACAACTTTTTGTGTGACACCCTAAACTCGGGTCATCACATGGCTACCCGTTTGCGAAAATAAAACTTAATTTGCTGGTTGCTTTCGGAAAATAATGTTTTCTCAATGTTCATCTTTTCAAAATATGGTGATAAAAATTTTTCCTTTTCTCTTAACCTCATATGTTTTCTCACCTAAATCATCATCAGCTTAATTCTAACAACATAATATAACATAATCGTACCTAAGCTGGTCGTAACTAACAGACACTACAACTGATAAAAGCAGCAACAGCATGCCTCGAACTAGATAGCCTTCATCTTCTTGTAGATATCATACCCTTTGTACGATTCTGATATGTTTGTAAGGGTGAGCCGCCAATATATGGATTTACCACAATAACTAAATGCGCAACACAAAAGAAGGCACATACACATATACATGTCTATAACAACATACTCATCATATCATAATATCTCGTTTATCAATGGGTTTCACACCCTAAATATCAACATTGGAAAAACTATGCATGAACACTTCAATACATCATCTAAACATTCATACTTAATCTCATGAGATATCTCCAACCTCTTGATGAGTTGATCAGACTCGATTGCCACAGGCACTCCCATCGCACACTATCCAACATCATGGCACAGTGATAACAATCTGAGATGGGGCCTCATTGTCCAAACCCCGGGCACAATGAGAACATCTTTGTATGATCTACCCTGACGCCGCAAGGTAATCCCTCTTCTAATCATGGCACGTCTGCCAAATGCATGCAAGAAAACATTTTGTTCTCAACACTTTTCTTTGTGATATATCTTTATTTGTCAAAGCTCTCAAAAGCTTACGACTTAACATCTTTTGAAACATCTTTTCATCTTTTATTAACAACACATGACCTCAAAGTCCGAGTGCTCAATCACGAAACCCCTAGACCTTGCAATCAGTCTTAGGTTCGTGGTAATAGAAAACATCTTACAATGTGTTAACTTCTTTTAGTATATACCCAGTCTACAACACGACGAACCTTAATACCCCGACGTCTCGGTTATTAAGTTCCATAACATCATTTTACATCATTTTTACATCTTTTTACATCATTTTTACATCTTCTTACGTCTTCTTACATCGTTCTACATCTTTTTACATCGTTCTACATCTTTTTACATCTTTTTACATCTTCTTTTACGTCATTAGGTAAAACTCAATTACGACAAATCCTTTCTACTTGAAATTCGTTGGCAAAACGCCAATTCATAGAAAATCCACTTTTCCTTTGGAAACACATTTTTTTTCCAAAATAACATCAAATCATCAACAACTTCTTTTTATTGAAACTTCAACTCTAATAAATCAATTCAGATTAAATCTCTTTTTAAATTAAGTACTGCTGTTTTCAAACTTTCCTCTTAAATAATTTCAAAACTTGCCGTCGTTTAGCATTTTCAAAGAAAACGTCTTTAAGTCAAACTTTGACATTTCTTCTAAAATAATTTTCTTTTATAATAAATAAGGTATTTTCAAATATTAATTTCATAAAATAACTTTTTATAATATTTCGGAATTTTCTTGCATAAAAATTAGCAGTACTAAAAAAAAATTTCACGGTTACGCTCTCACCGTGACTCATAAACTTCTTTTACACTAATAAATCATTAAAATAATAATATTTCTCAAAACTCATTATTTTTCGAAAATCATATTTTCCTCTACTATTATATTCCAACATTCCCCATAAAACGTTGAATATAACTTTCACAGCTTATTAAATCTTTTATTTGCTTAATCAGTTGTGCACTGACCACTGTCAGGCCTCTCAAACAACACTCACAAACAACATTCAACAACATCATCATAATTATATCCCCAGGCAGATCATGCACCATAACAACATAATATACTACTGCAGATAATTAAAAGCAGATCAATCACCGATACACAGATAAACAACACATCGTAAACAATATAAACAATTAATCACAAACCACATATAAATCATATAAGCCACACTGAAAGTAAATAGTTATTGAGAAAATCCCTCGGGTAAGCTCCCCTTACCTCTTGAAGACTCAACTAACGTTTTCAAACAATCTCCCGATTTGATCCGGTTTCCTCCATCGGCTTAAATCAGTTAACTCGGTTGTTTCCTTCAAACGAATTGCAACCAAAATAAATCAAATCAACCCACAACATACTTAGTTCATGAGGGTTAGGTTTCGGCCAAGGGCTGACTTTTAGGGTTCAAAATCCTTAAAATTTCTAATCATGATTAAGTCATGGATTAATGATCCTTAATTAACCTAAATCATGGATTAGTGACTAAACAACTAAATTTCAAACTCAAAACTTCCTAACTCTCATATACTTAGATTCGGCCTTGACATGTTCATGGGTCTAGGGTTTCTAGTTTGATAAACCAACTTGGATTTATTAAGCATACACACTAATTGCTTGATTACTAAGATCATTTATGAAAACTTTGAACAAAACTCATCTAGTTCCAAGAACTAGGGTTTCGGCCTTGATGAAATCAATAGGTGAGAGTTTGATTTTTTATCTTCTATATGCTATGATACAAGAACTATCAAGGTATTTGAAGATTGAATCATGAATCAAGACATGAAAATGAAACAAAACCTATGAACACAACTTTGACCTAGGTTCGGCCAAGTCCAGAAATTAGGGAAAGAAATTTCTCATGATCTTATGCTTATAGATGATGAAAATAGAGATGATTATAAGTTCATAGCAATTGGTTTCATGTCAAAAGGATTTTTATAGAATTAGTTATGAATTTTTGAAGTTAGCTTCATGAACTTTGAATCTTATGAAGAACATGATGATCAAAGGCATAAACTCAAGAATCTTGTGAAGAGAAAAGCTTAGAATAGAAAGATTAAGAGAGACTACCTCTTGATGATCAAAGAAAAGGATGATCTTGATGATGTTCTTGACAAATTTCTCTTGGTGTTCTTGAGAAACTTAGAGAAGAAGATGAACATGATGAGAGTTTAGAACAATTTTAGTAATTTGGTCATATCTCTCAACATACTTGTCCGTTTTGGATGATCTTTATGTCGTTGGAAATAAGAGAGAAAGATGAACAACTTTCATGTTGAAAGTTTTCCGATATTCATGGCATAAATTGGTGGCAGTTTCGGGTGATTGATGAGAGATTGACTTTGCCTTATAACTCATCCACTTAACATAAATGTCATTTATGACTTAGGAAAAGTGATGTCCAAGTGCTTGGACTGGAGGAAGGAGCTGTGTAGTTTGGGTTGGATTTGGTCAAAATTCTCAATGGCATTGGCTTGTAATTGTCATAAAAAGACAAGGGTAAAATGGTCATTTCATAGCAAAAATTCACTTTGTCATAAATGCGCCATTTTGGCCATTATGACTCGGATATGCTCGTCATAAATGCTCTTCAAGTCGGTCAAATCCATTATCTCAGCTCCGTTGCCGACTCCGGGTTCATCTGGCGCAAGCTTTTCCTAGAGATAATCTCGACGTATACGCCCGCAACAAATATAATATTTTAATTTTTTTACCAAAATCTTCAAAACTTACAGTATCATAGTAAATACGATAAAAACATTTTCTATCTCGTTCACGAATTAAAATTAGGTCTTCTGAGCAGTAAACTTTTACTGTCAGTGAAAATGCAGAAAACGGCAGACCGACTTCCGTCTGATTTTTCAACCAAAAACTTCCCTGTAACCTTATGAAAATAATTATAACAAGGAAAACCTTGGTTTATCCAAAATCATTTTCCAAGCCTCGGATAAAAATATATATATATTTATATATTTATTACCGATATTACAAAGCAACGAAAATCGGGGTGTTATATTTTGCACATAATCCCTAATAAAGTGATGTTTAATCTCTATATGCTTAGCTCTAGAATGCAAAATTGGATTCTTAGATAGATTTATTGTAGCAGTATTATCACACATAAGTGGAATACTACTTACAAACACATTGTAGTCCTCCCATTGATGTTTGATCCAGAGAAGTTGTGAGCAACAAGTTGCAGCTGATATATACTCAGCTTCAACACTTGATAAGGCAATGGTACTTTGTCTTTTGCCTGACCATGAGACAAGATTAGCTCCAATGAAGTGACATCCTCCACTAGTGCTTTTTCTTTCAATTCTATCTCCAGCATAGTCAGTATCACAGAAACCAACTAATCTGTAATCTTCATTTTTCTTAAAGCACAAACCAAGATTAGTAGTACCTTTTAAATATCTAAAAATTCTCTTAACAGCTGATAAGTGAGATTCTCTAGGATCAGATTGAAATCGAGCACATAAACATACACTGAACATAATACCTCTGTATACCTTTTGGTATACCTTTTTCTCTTTATCATTTTTGTTCAGTATGGAAGTGGAGTGCATAGGAGTATTCATTGGCTTACAAGCATCCATCTTAAACTTCTTCAGAAGCTCTTTTGTATACTTAGTTTGGTGAATTAGCACCTCGTCCAATGTTTGTTTTACTTGAAGTCCAAGGAAGAATTTTAGTTCTCTCATCAAGCTCATTTCAAACTCTTTCTGTATTAACTTAGAGAATTCTTTGCATAGAGACTCATTTGTACCACCAAAAATAATATCATCAACATATATTTGTACAACTATGAAATTAGACTTAATGGATTTTCTAAATAAGGTTGTGTCAACCTTTCCTCTATTGAATCCATTTTCCACAAGAAAGGAACTTAGTCGGTCATATCAAACTCTAGGAGCTTGCTTAAGACCGTAGAAAGCTTTCTTAAGCTTATATACATGTTCAGAATGAGTTTCACACTCAAAACCCGGAGGTTGCATAACATAGACTTCTTCATTAATAAAGCTATTTAGAAAAACACTTTTAACATCCATCTGAAAAAGCATAATACTATGATGTGCAGCAAATGAAAGTAGAATTCTAATAGCTTCTAATCTAGCAACAGGTGCAAAAGTTTCAGTATAATCTATACCTTCTTCTTGAGAGAAACCTTGAGCAACAAGTCTTGCTTTGTTACTTATTACCTTACCATTTTCATCAAGTTTGTTTCTCGATGAGTGTGATTTCACCTCATATTTATTTATCATATTGCATGCATTTTCATGTAGTTTAGGCATTTTTAATTTGATTTTTGTTAGTTTTTACCTTGGAACGGGTAAGGCGATTTTGTGGTGTTGTTGTGCAGGAATTGAGGATTAAAATGTTCAAGATCAACCATGATGGAGCTTGCATGAAGACGGAGCTTGAAAAGTAAGGAAAATGAGCCAAACAGAGCCCATCACGGCCTAGCCGTGACAGCCATCACGACCATAATCGATCAAGGCTGAAGAGAAAAGAACGAAAAAGTCAGAACCTGTCATGGCCAGGCCGTGATGGCCATCACGGCCATGATGGCCATCGGGGCCAGGCCGTGATGGCCATCACGGCCGTGACAGGCCATCAGTGCCAAGTTTTCCAAGACAGAATCTGTCACGGCCTGGCCATGACAACCATCACGACCGTGACGCGCAATATCTGGAATTTTAAAACCTGATTTGATATGATTTTGTAATTGCTTGGGATTCAAGTTACCCTACTCTATAAATAGAGCAATTAGGCTCGAAAATAGGGGGAACTGGGCTGCTACCTTAGTCAAAAACTAGGATTTCTCTTTTTCTCAATTTTTTCTCCTCCCTTAGGTTTTCTTTTTATGCTTTTGTTAATCAAACTTGCTATGAACACGACAATGCTTAAGTAGTTGTTTTTATTTCTAGGGATTGGGGCTATGCCCAAGATTTGTTTTATGTTATGATTTGACGTTTTACTTCTTGTTAATTTCAAATCGCTTTTGATTTGATTCCTGTTGCATGAATTACTTGTGAATTTGGTGCGCACTTATTTGCATGTCATAGATACTCCAAGGAGGAACCTAGCGGTGAACTTAGGTATTGGATCTATAGGGATCAAACTTAGGACTTAAATCACGAGAGTTAGAAGCGTTCCTTCGAGGGTTCACGATTTGTCACAAAACTTAAAAGGTTCAATTTAAATTCAATTACCACGAGAGTAGGGGTTGGTTTAATTGGGCACGGTTCTTGTAACCCGAGAGGGAGAATTAACTTATTTAGGATAAATTCGCCTTCAAAGCAAATTTCGATAATTAACAAGGGGTAGTCAATTTGGTAACATGAACAATCTTGTTGGTAATCCAATTCCTGGGAATCCCTTTTGATATTTTGAAATCTCAGATTTGATCTACTTTCCTATTTTGTTCTTGATTTCGTTTTAATTGTAACTTTAAATTTGATTTGCTACTCGATTCAAAAATTAAATCTTTTCCAAATCTTATTCTTTTTTTAGTCCAGTTTAGTTGATTTAATAATTAATTGTTATTTGAGATCACAGTCTCTGTGGGATCGATCTTTTTATTACTTGACGACGAAGCTGTATACTTGCGGATTCGAGCACACATCATTTTTGTAAACCCACTTTATTCCAATCACTGATTTGTCTTTGGGCAGTGGAACCATAGTCCAAACATCACTTCTTTCAAACTGATTGAGTTCCTCTTGCATAGCTAGAATCCAACCATTGTCCAACAGAGCCTGGTCTACTGTCTTTGGTTCCATCTCAGAGACTAGTGCAGAAATATGTGGTTCTCTGAAGGTTGATCTGGTTCTTAGCTTGTCATTGGGGTTTCCAATGATCTGATATTGTGGATGATAATTCTTGAAGTACCAAGATTTTTGAACTGTATCATGTTGAGAAGTGGAAGTTTCTGGTTGTTGAGTGGGGTCATCTACTTGATCATCAACTTTTATCTCTGGTGAGTCTCCTTTAATGTTTAGATCAAGATCTGCAAAAGCTTCATCTAGCTCTGATAATTTCTTATCCGGCTGTTTGTCATCAAACTTGACATGAATACTTTCCTCTACTATCAGAGTCCTATAATTATAAACTCTAAAGCCTTTAGATGTTTCAGAATATCCTAACAGTATTCCATTATCTGTTTTAGCATTAAACTTACAAAGTTGATCTTTAGTATTCAGTATATAACATTTACAACCAAATGTGTGAAAATAAGATAAGTTGGGTTTTCGTCCTTTCCACGGTTCATAAGGAGTCTTATTCAAGATAGGTCTAATGTATATTATGTTCTGAATGTAGCAGGAAGTATTAACAGCTTCAGCCCAGAAGTGTCTAGGGACAGAGTTGTCATTGAGCATAGTCCTAGCCATCTCTTGAAGAGACCTATTCTTTCTGTCTAACACACCATTTTGTTGTGGTGTTTTAGGTATTGAGAAGTTGTGAAGAATACCACTTTCTTTACAGAACTTATGAAATAACTCCTTTTCAAACTCTCCCCCATGGTCACTTCTGATTGAAGTGATACACATGCCTTTTTCATTCTGTACACGTTTGCAGAATACAGAAAAGACCTTAAAAGACTCATCCTTGTGAGTTAGGAACATAATCCAAGTCCATCTAGTGTAATCGTCTACTGTGACAAGACCATATTTCTTACCACTGACAGAGGCAATCCTTGTTGGACCAAAAAGATCAAGATGTAGCAACTTTAGTGGTCGATTGGTACTAACAACATTCTTATATTCAAAAGAACCTTTGACTTGTTTTCCCTTTTGGCATGCATCACAGAGAGCATCAGATTTGAACTTAAGGTTTGGTAGTCCTCTCACGAGGTTGTGCTTGTTTAGCTTTGAAATTAATTTCAAGCTTGCATAACCTAGCCTTTTGTGCCAAATTCATCGCTCGTCTCTAATGGACACTAAACATGAGACACTTTGATTTGAGAGGTCCTCCAAGTCAAACTTATAGAGACTGTTTTACCTTTTAGCAGTGAATAAAAGTGATCCATCATCTTTCTTGATAGTACACATGTTCTTATCAAAAGCAACTACATATCCACTGTCGCCTAATTGACTTATGCTCAGTAGATTGTGCTTCAAGCCATTTACTAAAAAAACATTATCAATGGAGGGAAAAGGATGTTTACCAATTTTACCTATACCAATAATTTTCCCTTTCCGATTTCCTCCAAATGTGACCCAACCACCATCTTTGGGCTTATGGTTTTGGAACATAGACCTTTCTCCAGTCATGTGTCGTGAGCAGCCACTGTCCAAGTACCAAGACATCTGTTTCTGTTGTTAAGCAAATATGCAACTGGTATTATCTTATCTTTAGGTACCCAAACTGACTTGGGTCCTTTCTTGTTAGTTGTTACTGGATAAGTATGCTTAGCATGTTTATTGTGCATGCATCTAGATGTAATATGCCTACTTTTTCCACACACTTTGCAAAAGATGTTGGACGAGCTAGACTTAGCTTTGGTATACTTATTTGGAACTTTTGAAGCTCTATGTTGTGTAAGAGGTTTTGACTTTTTGTGAGATGCGTCTTGCTTCTCTTTGTCATAACCAAGACCATATTTATCATGAGGTGACCTAGAGTACCTATTAAAATGAGACTAAGCTTATCTGAGCCACCTACAAGCTTTGACAGAGAATCTATTAGATATGTTACATCTTGTTTCAGTTTTGCAACTTCACAAGAAACATTGGGTTCACACACCATTTTGTCAGCCGGACTGATATTCACTGATTTTAGTATGTCATTTTCATTTTTAAGGTTTTGTTTCTCAGTGCAGACCCTATCATATTCTCTATTCAGTTTATAAAACTTCTTTTTGAGCCTCTTATATTCTTGTGATAGTATATACGACTCATGCAATAGTTCATCAAAAGCATTTTGAAGAGTGGACGGGTCAGAGTCCATTATCTCAGCATCAGTGTATTCACTTTCTGATGCAGTATCTGCCATGAGACAGATATTTGCCTCTTCCTCAGCTTCATTTTCTTCATCTGATGAAGGCAGATCAAGATCCTCCCTGTAGCCATTAAGCCTTTTTTCTTTTTGAAGAATTTCTTTTTATCCTTTAGTTCAGAGTAGTCAGCTTTGAAATGATCAAGTTTCTTGCATTCAAAGCACAAGGGTGGACCTTTTTCCTTAGAGTCTGACCTCCTTGGAAAACTTTTTGTTGAGTTGTTTCCTTATGAAACCATTTTTCTTTCTCCACATATGTTGAATCTTCCTAGAGATAAAGGACAATTCAGCCTCATCAGATCCTTCATCATTATCAGAGGATTCATACTCATCTGATGAGTCAACAGCTTTGAGAACTTTTGATGAACTTGCTTTCTTTGACTTTAGGGCAATAGATTTTCCCTTTTTGGAATTTTCTTCTTTATTAAGTTCAAGTTCATGAACCTTGAGAGATCCAAGAAGCTCTTCCAGAGAGAGCGTATTCAGGTTTTGGGCTTCCTGAATAGCAGTTACTTTGGGTCTCCATTGCTTGGATAGACTTCTCAGGATTTTTCTGACATGATCTCTATTTTCATAAACTTTTCCAAGAGATCTGAGACTGTTGGTGATGGTTTGGAATCTTTCAAACATTTGGTCTATTATTTCATGTTCACCCATCTTGAACAGCTCAAACTGATGAACCAGCATGCTGATCTTTGATTCCTTGACTTGTGAGGAACCCTCATGAGCTAGGGCAAGAGTATCCCAAATTTCTTTAGCAGTATTGCAGATGTGAACTTTGTCATGTTCAGATCTGGTTATAGCACACAAGAGATAATGCTTAGCCTTCAAATTCAACTGATGTGACCTTCAAATTCAACTGATGTTGGTTTTTATGCTCTTGAGTCCATTGGACTCTAGGAACAGCAACTCCAGCTTCATATCTTGGTTCAGTGTAGCCGGTTTCAATCAGCTCCCAAACATCTACATTCTGTGCATCTGAGAAGGCTATCATTCTCTTCTTCCAGTAGTCATAATCTGTTCCATCAAAGAGAGGAGGTCTATTGATAGCTTGTCCTTCTGCATCCATGGTTGTTGGATCGTACTTCCTCAACACTTGTTAGATGCTCAACCCTTTCGAGGCTGAGCTCTGATACCAACTGAAGTTGACACAGGCAAACACAAGAAGTGGGGGTTGAATTGTGTTTGTTAATAATTTTCGAAAACAACCTTCAAAACAAATTTTGCACACAAGGAGATTAGAAACAGAAGCAAGCACAAAGAAATAGGTCCTTTTTAAAACGCTTTAACAAAAGCAATATCAAAACCCCTCGGTTAGTAAGAAACAAATAAAGCTTGTAGAGTTAAGAGACAGAAGAATAACACAAGATGTTTTATCCTGGTTCACTCTCTTCCAACCAAGAGCTACGTCCAGTCCCTTCTACTTGAAGGATTTTCTCCACTATTTTCCAAATAGATTACAACCAAGTATTCAACACCTCTCCAGACTACAAGTATTTCTTTCTTACCAAGCCTCTTCAGGCTCTAACTCTGACAAAGAGATTTAATGTTTGATCTTCTTAACTCACTATGTGTGAGGGTATGACAGTTTAAGATCAGATGAATATTTTCACAATATTCAAACTAAGAATATGGACTCTTGCTTTTGAAAGAATATAAGAATGAGTGATTATCGATTGGCAAAAGTTGAGCTAGCAAGGTTGTGCTGGCAAGAGTTGTTCTTCATTATCTCAGGTCTTATATTTATAGTGACCTTCTTCTTCACTTGTATTTCTTCAACGGTTACTTTGAATAATCCTATTTAGAGATAGCATTTAATGCATGATATCCATTGTGACCGATTGCCTGATTGTGGCAAGCTAAATAGTACTCTTGGTTATCAAGGTAGCATGAAATAGGAGGCTTATTGCTCTGAGTATTGCAGCTTGAGAACTTGTTGTTCCCCCTTTGTGTACAATCCAGCTTTTTCAGCCATAAAGTTGTCATCGTACAAATCGTTTTACAGTATCTCATTGTATGATTCTGGTTTTTGCATTTCTTGATGGTACTATGTTTCTTTTACAATAAGATAAAACATTAAAGTAGATAAAACAAATGTGAAGAACATATATTCTTTTGAAATAAATATCAATCATTTGAAATAAATTCAAGAGATTCGGATTGCATTTAATTCATTCTAGTATGGATCTCGTCTACTTTTAAAAATTTTGTCTACTTAGTTATATGTAAGACCAAGTCTGTTCAATATTTTATTTTGCTCGTCCGATGACGTGGCATATCTTCTTGTCTATCAAGTATTTGGACTTGCTATTCCTCAATGAGTTATAAAGATATCTGTCCACTGACGTGGCAGTTAGAGCTTGTCTACTAGATTACTTTATTTTTCAGTTCATTTACTTCTACTAATTACTTCCGTCTGCTTACGTGGTAAGATGGACACGCTTATTATCTAGTCTTTGGACTTGTTGTATCTAATTAGTTATTTTGGTATTCGTCTAGCAAACATTTAGAGCCTCCCCTACTTAAGAAAACCAGTCAACTTAAATAAATAAATAAGTAACTTTACCAAAATATTGAACAGCCCGTCTACAAGGGTGGACGCGTATTTTTCAATGAAAACTTATCCCATGTTTCCTTTACTTATATTTAAATATTCCCGCATAACTGAAAGCACATGTTAGATCTCAACTAATACTTTGTCAAGCAAATTTAATTCTTTTGTTAGCATCAAAACTTAGAGATTATTTAATCCAAAACCATTTTTGGTTCCAACATATTCATGTTCAAATTAAGTCATGAAGTCATGCCGATCGTTTTTCTCTCTCATGGTTAGCAAGAGAATCAACTGGCATATATTACATAATCTAGGAATGTAACGACATCCAAATCTAGGAAACCATGAAATAAATAAGAAAATGTCCTTCCTTAATGGATTCAAATACATTGCTTGTATCTATTTAAGTATTTATCTCTAGAGCAATCTTTTGAAAACCAAGTTCTCATGCAAACAATAGTTCATTTTTTCTACTAGTCCCAGCAATGATTGATGATTTAACAAAATTACCGTAAAAAGAATGTTGTATCGAAACATGGAGTCCGCCAACTACACAACGCTGCCTTTTTCCCATAAAATGCAAGATTTGTCATTTTTAGCCTATGGACCATCTTCGCAACCAGATCTGACTAATGGTTGCCTTCCTGTAAAACACAAGATCTGTCATTTCATTTGTAGATGAGGGTGTAGACGATCTCCCGCTTGACGTTGACGAAGGGGCGAAACTCCTCCGAGGCGGCGAGGAGACTGGGGATGGTGGCAACGGAGGACTGGATGGCGGATGCGGAAGAGGTGGAGGCGTGGTGGGAGAGGAGGTGGGCGATGGCGTCAATGAGACCGCGGGCGGACAGTGGTTTGTCGCAGATCTGGTTGATCTCCCAGAAATCAACCCTCCGCCTTCTCTACTGAAGACGCGTGTGGACAGATCTGCCATTTTAGTTGAATATGAGGACCATTTCCGTAGCTCGAGGACCATTCCGGCAGCCAGAACGATGGTCTTATCATTGTATTTTTTTCGGTGGATGAGATGGATTGAAGAGGATAGGAATAAAAATGTCATTTTGATTGTACCAAAAAAAATGTCACTTTGATTTTTGTTGTTAACCTGTTTAGCCATGTACCTGTTTTAATCTCAACCATCCAATTATATTATTAATATATCAAAGTGTGCTAAAATTGATGTTTCATGGTGAGGGACTTACTCACTCCCTCACCTTAGAAGCCACCATACATGATACAATGCTAGACTCATTAATTCATCAATTGACCTTCTCAATGAGAATCACTTCTCAAGGAATCGAGGAATTAGCACTGTATACATAATACAGTGCTAGACTTGTTAATTCCTTGTAAGAGAGTGTACAGCATAACAACCTTTGTTTCATGTTTGATTTAAAAAGTGATCAGAGGATATAATAAAAAATGGGATGATTGAATGGACAAAAACACAAATTCTTGTACCAAGTCAAATCACAGGACAAAAAGTTGTCCAAAAAACAAACTACTTAAAAGTCAAATTATCCTTCCCTTTTAATAATTACTCACCCCCACCCCCACCCCCATCCCCATCCCCATCCCCATACTGTACGTTATATAAAAAGTTACGTATACAAATAATATTATAAATATTAATACAATATTATTATTATATAATACAATATTATATATTATATATAATACTTATTTAATATAATATTATATATTAGTATATATTATAAATGGTATTTAAGTAAATTTTACATTATTTTACTTGTGTTGTTCATTATCTACCAAACAATATGCAGGACAAAAAGTTGTGATGTGACTCAAACATCTGTCTATATTGTTCTCGTTGTCCTTTACCTCAATGCGAATCAAACGCATTTTATGCCTTAGGAATCAGGTTAAAGCCTCCGATGTTGAATGCTGATTTTCAGTCTTCATAATAATGTTTATTTTCAAATAAAAAAACTGTAAAATTATTTATTTTATACAACGAACAGTATATTAATTTTTTATTTTTTATTTTCATTTGAGTAAAGGTCGAAACTAGTTTCCAATGAAAAATAAGAAGACATATTTGATCACGAAGAAATAAAAAATATGATTATAAAAAATCTTAAATATCGATCAAAATAGTCTCTCTTTTAAAATATGAAAAGGGAAGTTACAAGAAACTAACAAACTAATCGATGAGAGGTAACCCCTCTACCATCACTACTAACATAAAAACCTAACAAACGACAAGCAATGTCAATGATCTGCAACTGTTGAGGACCATTCAAACCCTTCTTAGCTAGGAAATCAACACAATAATTTACCTCTTTGAATATATGCTTCACTTGAACTTGCCAATACATATTTCGCACAAAAAGAAGAATCTCTTCCAAGTGAGATTTTTGATGAAGATTGGTGGTAGAACCTCTTAAAACCAGGTTCACTGCAACCGAAGAATCACATTCCATAACCACATTCCTAAGGCCAAGCTCCCATGCTACTTTAAAGCCAACTAACATAGCTCTCAATTCAGCCATAAGAATGTCATAGGTTCCTAAATTATTGTAGAAACCTCTAACAAAATTACCCCTTGAATCTCGGATTAAACCTCCACAAGTAGACTCCCCAAAATGCTTCACACGAGCTCCATCCACATTAATTTTGAAAGAATTCTTTTGTGGAGGCTGCCATCCTACATTGATCAAAACTTTGTTAGTGTATGTGAACTTTCGAGGTTGAAGAAGCTCTCTATCAATGTCTTACAACCCTACTTGCAGCAAGGGTATCAAACCGAATCATCTCTCAAAGGACCAACTCAAATTCAATCAAAATAAGCAACAAAATCAAAAGGTTGGGGGGTGTTTATAAGCACGAAAATTAACAAGACAAAGACTAATTAAAATCGGAAACAATTACGTAAAAACAACCATTCCAAGGGGCTCAACAATTATCGGGGTTTAATCAATCCTTAACCACAAACAAGCATCATGTTAATTTCATCTTTGGTTTTAAATTACAGCAGTAGGTCTAACCATAATCCACAATTTAACTACTAGAAACGCTTCTAGAATGAAGATTAATCAAGGTAAATGAATTACGCAAACATCAAACCGAGATTAAACTTAAGAACCAAAATTAACCAAGCTAGGCAATTCATCAAACACCTTCAATGCATAACCTAGAATCTGATTTTCCCTCTTTAAATATGAACTAATGAAGCCACTAACACATACATTCAAGATTCCAATTCATTTAAGTAAACAAACAAAGAATCAAGAATGAAAGAGAGGAAAAACAATAAAAAAAAAACGAAATTAACCATGAATAAACCAAATAGAGTAAGGTTTCATAAATCAAACCTCAATAATGTCTACACCCAAGGATTAATTAAGAGATTTAGTCCTCCATAAATGTGGAGGAACAACTAGGAAAAAGAAAATTACAAAGAAAGAACTTGAAAACCTAGAAAATGGACCAAGAAGAGGAGAAAGCTCTCCAATTTCGTGGCTGATCTGCATTTTTCAGAGTTTAAAACACCATAAATGAACAAACTAAATAATGCCAAACGTGTCCCATTAGCCCAGCTTCAAGTGGCCACCAAAATTGCTCCAATTGGACCTCAATTGAGTGAGTTAGACCCAATTTACTTCAGGATGCTTCAAGATCCGAGAATGACTTTCCAAAGCAATTTACATCATCCAAACGAAATAATTTGGCTAAGTGATATTCATGAAAGTTGTAGCCTAATGTGTCATATTCAAAATGGTGTTGGTCTCAGGTGCATACGACCCCTACAACTCAAGTTATGGCCCAAACAATTCTCTCTGTCCAAAATCCCGTAACAGCACCTCTGGTCACAATTTCAGCCCAGATTTGACCCTTTTATCCTCCGAATTGGACCTCGATCTCTTCATGAAAGTTATAGATATTTTCTTAGCTTTCCTAAAAAATTAGAATCACAATTATCCAACATCTAAAGCCAAAGTTATGCTCTAAATACAGAAGCCAGGATGCCAATTATGCTAAAAAATGCAATTAGGCCCAATTTATGCCCAAAGTCATGAAATTCGTCAAATTCCCCCACACTTAGTTTTTGCTCGTCCCGAGTAAAATCAAAATAAATGAAAGCAAGGGACAAAGGACAACAAACAACGATTCACTTCCATAAGATTCTCAAGAGTGCAAGAATGTGTGAGTAAGAAGATCAACCAAAGATTCAAGAAATCACAACACTCATGAAACAAATTCTTTCCTTCTTCATCCAACAAGAAAGACAAATTCCATTAAAAGCATAGACCAAGAATGATAGAACCTCATAAGTCATACTCTCAATCTCTCAAGTGTTTAGATAGTAAGTGTTTCACTCAATTCAATCCATGAAAAGTGGCACTACCGTAAGCTTGCATATATTCTCAATCTCCACCACTCATGCACATGCACACGAAAATCAAAGGGGCTTTATTCAAGGTTGTAATGTGGCCAAGGTTAAGGAATGAAATAGAGTGGATGTGTGATGAGTGTGATTTCACCTCATTTTCCATGTACATTTCTGCATGCATTTGCATATAGTTAGGCCATTTTAGTGTTTATTTTGTTTAGTTTTTCCTTTGGAACAGATAAGGTGGTATTGTGTGTTGTTTTGCAGATATTCATGATTAAATGCCCAAGAATTAGCAAGTATGAAGCTTGGATGACTTAGAGCTTTGAAAGATAAGAAATTGAGCCAAGCAGAGAGTATCACAGCCTAGCCGTGATGGTCCTCACTACGTGAGGGAGCGAAGAGTCGAAGAAAGAGTTGAGCCAAAAGTCGGAAGGCTGTCACGGCCTAGCCGTGATGGCTATCACGGCCGTGACGTGTCGGTGTGCCAGATCCCCAAAAGTCAGAGACGATCACGGCCTAGCCGTGATGGATAGTACTGGCCGTGATGAATCGGTTGGAAAAGTCGAGACGATCACGGCCAGCCGTGATGGCTATCACGGCCGTGACTCGTTTGTTGGAAAAGTCGGAAAGTATCACGGCCTAGCCGTGATGAGTATCACTACCGTGATGAATCGAGAAAATGAAGCGGTGCCAAGTCGAAACCATCACGGCCTGGCCGTGATGGCTATCATCCTGGCCGTGACCGGCCACGATTAATAAAAGGACTAAGCGAACGGAAAGATGGCATTGAGAAAACCCTAAAGAAAATCCTCTGCTGCTGTGGCTGTGGGCATCATTCCATGGAGCTCTTCCCTTTCTTCATCTCTGTAATTCTCTCTTTTGTTTTATCTTCAATTATGCGTAGCTAAACTCCCTTTTGTTGGGGTTAGACTATTGTTATCTGAACTTGGTTGTAATATGACTTGAGATTAATACAGTTTCCTTCTTCTTTGTGAGTATATAATTCTATGCTTAATGCTTTCCTAGGCTTGATCATCTTAGGAATGATTAGTTGTTTTAATAGACAATTGAAAGGTTGATGTTAAAGCATGCTCATGAATTATATGCCAAGTAGTCCAAGAATCTAGACATAGGTGTTGGCTACTTGCAATCTTATGAATCTTGTCTTAATGCAATTTCTCTTATTAATCCACCTAAGACATTAGGGTTTAATTTGGGATTTTAGGCTCAATGCACCTAAGACATTAGGCTTGAGTATATTAGAAAAGATTCGATTGTCATAAGGGGAGTAGGAACTGTGTTAGTTACCATTTCATAACAATCAAGGGAGGATTAGCTTAGTTTAACCCCAGCAATTCTATCTCATTGTTATTCATCTCTTTGTTTTCACGTTAATCTGTTTGAGAAAAATCCAAAAAGAACAAAAATATTTTCTTCTTGTTTGTTTGCTAGATGTTAGAACAACCTTCAATCCAAAATCCGATCGCCTAGATAGTAGTCAAATTTGCGAAGTGGTAATTGTCCACGATCCACGAGAACGATATCCCGGTCTCACCGTTTTTATTACTTGCAACGAACCGGTACACTTGCCGAGTCCGTGTCAAGTTTTTAGCGCCGTTCTGTCGGGATCGGTGTGCCAATATCACGAGTACCAAAGGGACTCCTAATTTAGGCATTTTATTTTTTTTACTGTTTTCCCTCTTGTATTTTTCGTTCTTAATTTCTGTATCTCTCTTGTGAATTTCTCGCAAGTGCTGTGTTTTTTCTGTTTGTTCTGTGCTACTCCGTTTGTTCGGTGTATGCGAGGTACAATCGACCCAGGTGAACTCCAATTCGAACCCGAGATCGAGAGACTCTGCAGAAGGAATAGAAAGAGAACCAAGGCAAGACAGAAAGAGAGAAAGAGCATCTTCTAGTAGACAAGAGCAAAGCAAGTTGAGTTACCCGGTGTGCAAGAACCACAAATTGAAATAGCATTTGTCACCATGGCAGTAAGAGAATGCACCAAGGAGAACAATGGGGGACTACACTTCCCCTAGAGTTGATAGATGTGGAACTCCGATTGTGAGACCTGCGGTGGCCTGCAATAATTTTGAAATCAAGGCCTCACTTCTCCACCTTGTGCAGTGAGAACCAATTTGGAGGGTTGGAGAGTGAAGATCCTCATGCTCATATTGGTACCTTCATTGAGCTGTGTGACACCATCAAGTTAAAAGGAGCTTCCGATGAGGCCATTCGGTTATGGCTTTTCCCTTTCTCTTTGTGGGATAGAGCCAAGGCATGGCTTCAATCTCATCCTCATGGAAGCATAATCACCTGGAACGACTTGGTCAGCAAGTTTTTATCTCGATTTTTCCCTCCGTCAAGAATGATTAAGCTGAGGTCAGAGATCAATGCCTTTGTACAGAGGGATTGTGAGTCACTATATGAAGCATGGGAGAGGTTCAAGTATTTACTCACAGCTTGTCCAAACAATGAAATAGAGACATGGCAGCATGTTTCAAATTTTGTTAATGGGCTCAACGAGAATTCAAGAAGTATGATTGAAGCGGCTGCAGGAGGTACATTGAGTCAAAAGACACGGAAGAAGCAAAGGACTTGATTGAGAACATGGCTAACAATGACTATCAAATGCCTAGTTCTCGGTCAATGGTCGAGTAGAGGTGTTCTAGAGCTGGATGAAATTGGTGCCCTCAAAGCACAAATGGCTATTCTTACCAAACAACCGGGGTCGGTTCAACTGCAGAACTCTCAAGTACAAGCTATTCAAGTTCAAGGTGCCTCGGTGTGTGATTTACTGTGGAGGCAACCATGCAAATGGAAACTGTGAGATCAATGTGGTTGGAAGCTCGGGACAAGAAGAGGTAAACTATATGGGCAACCAAGGGCCTAGAAATGATCCCTACTCCAACACCTACAATCCGGGGTGGCGCAATCATCCCAACTTTAGTTGGAGACAAGGGCAAAGTTCAAATACTCAAGTAAAGCCTCCTCAAGAGAGTTCAAGCAAATTGGAGAGCATTCTAGGCCAGTTCATGCAAGCCACTCAAGAGACTATGAAGAATCAAAATGCCTCCATCAAAAATCTTGAGCACCAGATAGGACAGTTGGCAAAGCAAATGGCAGAAAGACCTCAAGGACAATTCCCAGGAGATACAGAGAAGAATCCGAAGGAAGGTTGCATGGCAATTATCACAAGAAGTGGGAGAGTGTTAAATCCACAAGAAAGAGAAGGAGAAGAAGAGGCAAGAGGAGCTAGAGATGATAAGGCACAATTTGAAGAGGTAAACAATGAAAAACCCAGAAATCCCCAAGATACTACCCCTAATCCTATTGATGTAGAAGCTGAAGCACCACAGAGGGAGAAACTGGTCGATGAAGAATTTGCAAGGAAAAAGACTAGAAGACAGATCCTGGAAGAGGTTGATAATCCCAAAGAGCTGCCCCCATATTTCAGAATCCCGTACCCCCAACGGTTGAAGAAAGAAGCAAAAGATCAGCAGTTTTCTAAGTTCCTGGATGTATTCAAAAAGCTACAAATAAACATCCCGTTTGCTGAAGCTCTACAGCAGATGCCTTCCTACGCAAAATTCATGAAGGAAATCCTTACAAACAAAAGAAGGTGGAAGGAGGAGACAGTGATGCTTACTGAAGAGTGCAGTGCTATAATTCAGAGGAAGCTACCAGTAAAGATGAAGGACCCGGGTAGCTTCACTATCCCATGCACTATTGGTCATGTGAACATTAGGAGAGCATTGTGCGATCTAGGCGCAAGTGTCAACCTTATGCCGTTGTCCATTTTCAAAAAGCTGGGAATTGGTGAGGTAAAACCAACAGGAATTTCTCTTCAATCGCGTGACCGCTCCATTACATATCCCTATGGTGTTGTGGAGGATTTGTTGGTGAAGGTGGATAAATTAATCTTCCCAGCAGACTTTGTGGTTTTAGATATGGAGGAGGATACTGAAGTTCCACTCATACTAGGGAGACCTTTTCTGGCAACTGGTCGGGCTTTGATAGATGTGGAAAAAGGCCAGTTGAAATTCAGAGTGCAAAAAGAGGAAGTAACTTTCAATGTGTTGGAAGCTATGCATCGCACGAGCAAGGAAGAGGAGTGTTTCCGCATGGAAGTGGTGGACACAGTAGATAAGGAAGTCATTGCACATCAACACCACCCCTCTATTCCAGAGAAGAAGGAAAAGTCCAACTTGAAAGCAAGTCTAAAGTTATGCAAAACAAATGATGCGTCAGTTGGTGAGGAAGTTGGTCCTGCTCATCTTGTGAAAACGGAACCTCCACCAGGAAGGAGTAAGAAAAAGGGCAAGAGGCCCGGAGCGAAAAAGGCAAAGCAGAAGCACAGTTGTTGGCCTTTTAAGAAAAATCATCTCTTTACAGGAGTTTCATGGAGGAAAAGTGCTCTTGCAATTCTATGTCCAGCAGATCCCGGTTAATGAAGGAAGTATCTACTCGTCAAGCTAGTGACGTTAAAGAAGCGCTTATTGGGAGGCAACCCAATCTTTATTTTTTATATAATTTTCATCTTCTCTTTTGTTCTTGATTTCCCCTCTTGAATAATTTGAGAAGCTCAAGAGGTTTGTTAATAGTTTATTGAGTGATTCCAGATGTTGAAGGAAGGAGGAGAAGAAGGGCAAGAGGAAACAAAACCAGAAAGCATGTGATTCAGCACCACTACCACCTTGTGAGTTGTTCCAATTTTCTCCCCTCTCTAAACTTAATTATTTACATTGAGGACAATGTAAGTCTTTAAGCTTGGGGTAGGGGTAATCTTTTAGCTTGCATTGTAAATATTGCATTCATATAGGCTCTAGTCTTGCATGATCACATGAATTAATTGCCCCCTGCTTAGATTGAGCATCTGATTGTGAGAGCTAAGCGCCAATTGGGCAGTGATAGTGAATTTTTGGACCCTGATTTTATATTCTTGTGATATGGCTTCATTAAATATGCTTGAGATGTTCTTGGATAGTTGATGATTAGCATGTGTTTCTATGGATTTGTGTTCTCACTGGTTCTTGAACTGATGAATGTGAGCTTTTGAGCCATTAGGGGGCACTCACTAAATCTGCCCCCGTTCTTTGTGTAGAGTGTTTTCCTCTTGGACTGTTTTTCTCTAGAACTTGACTTGAAACCATTTCGAAACTAGAAAATTTTTGGGAACATTTTTGAAAATGATTGAGGCAATATGTATTTTTTCCGGCCTTCTGAACTTTGAATGTGTAAATGCTACCCTTAGTTGCCCATTTTGAGCCGGAATGAATAGCATGCTTTTCTTGGTGCCCTGAAATGTTTTGTTAAATATGCTTATGAGGGACCTTCTAAAGTACTGTGCAAAAATGGGTTGGAAAATGTAGTTGAAAGTTTGGGATGATGAAAAGAAAAAGATGAATCTGAAAAAAATTTTACTTCTCTTGAATTGAAAAATCTCCCCTTCTCCAAAAAAAAATAAAAAAATAAAAAAATAAAAAAATAAAAAAATAAAAATAAAAATAAAAATAAAAATAAAAATAAAAATGGGGAAGGGGATGACAAAAAAGGAATGAGAAGTAGAAAAAAAATGAAAGAATGGTGGAAGAGTAAACTGAAACCCAAAGAAAGGTATTTTAGAAGGTCGTGCCTTGCAATGCTTGATTGTTTGTATAACCTTTTGAAATTTCCTGTTTTTGAAATTCCCACCTGAAAATTGATCCCATGGCCTCATTACAACCAAAGAATAAGACCTCTTGATTCTTAGATGTTTTCATTAATAAAGTGAAGATTTGGTTGATAGTCAAGCTTATGGTAAGAATCATTCTTTGAGGAAAATGGAGTGAAATGTCATATTCCCTTAACACTTGAGTGAGTGAGGCAAGAAAGAGAGCCAAGCAAACGAACAAGCTTGGGGTGAGCTGCAAGTGAGATAGAGTGCCCGAATTAGTGAGAATGTGAGTCTAGGGAAACTAAGCCCCTAATTGGACTTGAATTGATTGTCTCTTGCTGAAATAATTGACTGCCTGTTGCTTGGATCATTTTATTCGGGTTCTTAGTTCACTATCATTGTCCTGGTTGTTTTCATCTTATGGCCTTGGTTTTTGCTTGAGGACAAGCAAAGTCTTAAGCTTGGGGTGATTTGATGAGTGTGATTTCACCTCATTTTCCATGTACATTTCTGCATGCATTTGCATATAGTTAGGCCATTTTAGTGTTTATTTTGTTTAGTTTTTCCTTTGGAACAGATAAGGTGGTATTGTGTGTTGTTTTGCAGATATTCATGATTAAATGCCCAAGAATTAGCAAGTATGAAGCTTGGATGACTTAGAGCTTTGAAAGATAAGAAATTGAGCCAAGCAGAGAGTATCACGGCCTAGCCGTGATGGTCCTCACGGCCGTGAGGGAGCAGTAGCTGAAGAAAGAGTTGAGCCAAAAGTCAGAAGCTGTCACGGCCTAGCCGTGATGGCTATCACGGCCGTGACGTGTCAGCTGTGCCAGATCCCCAAAAGTCAGAGACGATCACGGCCTAGCCGTGATGGATAGTACGGCCGTGATGAATCAGTTGGAAAAGTCAGAGACGATCACGGCCTAGCCGTGATGGCTATCACGGCCGTGACCTGTTTGTTGGAAAAGTCAGAAAGTATCACGGCCTAGCCGTGATGAGTATCACGGCCGTGATGAATCAGAAAATGAAGCGGTGCCAAGTCAGAAACCATCACGGCCTGGCCGTGATGGCTGTCACGGCCGTGACCGGCCACGATTAATAAAAGGACTAAGCAGAACAGAAAGATGGCATTCAGAAAACCCTAAAGAAAATCCTCTGCTGCTGTGGCTGTGGGCATCATTCCATGGAGCTCTTCCCTTTCTTCATCTCTGTAATTCTCTCTTTTGTTTTATCTTCAATTATGCGTAGCTAAACTCCCTTTTGTTGGGGTTAGACTATTGTTATCTGAACTTGGTTGTAATATGACTTGAGATTAATACAGTTTCCTTCTTCTTTGTGAGTATATAATTCTATGCTTAATGCTTTCCTAGGCTTGATCATCTTAGGAATGATTAGTTGTTTTAATAGACAATTGAAAGGTTGATGTTAAAGCATGCTCATGAATTATATGCCAAGTAGTCCAAGAATCTAGACATAGGTGTTGGCTACTTGCAATCTTATGAATCTTGTCTTAATGCAATTTCTCTTATTAATCCACCTAAGACATTAGGGTTTAATTTGGGATTTTAGGCTCAATGCACCTAAGACATTAGGCTTGAGTATATTAGAAAAGATTCGATTGTCATAAGGGGAGTAGGAACTGTGTTAGTTACCATTTCATAACAATCAAGGGAGGATTAGCTTAGTTTAACCCCAGCAATTCTATCTCATTGTTATTCATCTCTTTGTTTTCACGTTAACTGTTTGAGAAAAATCCAAAAAGAACAAAAATATTTTCTTCTTGTTTGTTTGCTAGATGTTAGAACAACCTTCAATCCAAAATCCGATCGCCTAGATAGTAGTCAAATTTGCGAAGTGGTAATTGTCCACGATCCCTGAGAACGATATCCGGTCTCACCGTTTTTATTACTTGCAACGAACCGGTACACTTGCCGAGTCCGTGTCAATGTGACAAGTTAAGACCAAAGAGAATTCAAGAACATTAGAAAAATTCACATAACAACATATATACCCAAAATCATTCTCATATCAACTTCCTCCATTCCCTTGAATTTAGTTCTCTTTTCCTTTCTTTTTCTTTTCTTTTTTTTTTCTTTTTCAATGTAACCATATCTATGATACTTTCTTTTTTCTTTTGTTTTTGGTAACTATACACTTTCTTTCTTTCTTTCTTTCTTTCTTTCTTTTTATCAACACTTGCGTAACAAAGATCAATTCCCCCCACACTTGTTCAAAAGCTTCTCCAATGTTCTCACAATCCCTAAGGTAAGGTAGAAACATGATTTTTCACTTAGGCTTGTAATGAGCTCAAAAACAAAGAATGGTCAAAAAGGCCCAAGGGGGTTAATCAAAGGAAAAACATGCAAAGTTAGCTATTTGGCTAAGTTGCTAAAGAGAACAAAAATCCCTTCAACATATTAACATGTGCATGTACAATGTAGCTTCAAAAAGAATCAAGGCAAGTTCTAGAGCAACCAAATGCATGAATGAAAATCACACAAGAATGAAGAGATGTAAAGGCTCAAAATCTCACAAGGTATGTTTCTATCAAACTCAATCTATCAATTCAATGTTCATCACCAAACTTGTCAAAAAAAAAAAAGACAATTTAATCACTTATGTCATGACTCTTTTCACTTCAATTGACTCAAACTCACAACTCTCACAACTCTAAAAACTTCAAATGGAAAGCAAAACCCATTTATTCTTTTTTTTTCTTTTCAAAACAGTAAAAAGACATTAAAACAAAAAATAATGCTAAAAACAACGGGAAAACAATCCAAACAGCAAATAGTGAAAAACATAAACAGTTACTGCAGTAGAAAAACGAAAACACTGAATAGAAAACTAAAAAAACAAAAACAGAAATATAAACAACAGACAAAAAAGTGAAAACAGCAACAGTAAACAACAAAACAACATATTAAAATTAATTTTATTCATAGAAGCAAAATAAAAACAACAACAACAACAACAAATGTTTTACGTTTTGTTTTAAAAACACAGAAAAATAACATCAATAACAAAAGAAAAAGATGCCAACACAGTTTATGACAACACAATTTAAAAACATCAAGACATAATATATCCCCCCACACTTGAAATCTACATTATCCTCAATGTAGAACATGTGAAAATCATGAACAAGAACAAATTCATTCACATAGAGAACATGAAAAATAAAATAGAAAGGGGGAAAAACAGCCTTATAGAATGTAGTGTAGCAAGTCTCATGATGGCTCAAGGGCTTCTTCTCCAATGCTTGCTATGAGAATCTCTCACCAAATTGCTTAAGCCAATCTTCATCAACCATGACAACTTTAGTGGTTGCCTCAAGCTGAAGTGGTTGCATCTCCATTTCAGATGGTTGCAAATAGGAGGGAAGTGGTTTAGGTGCTTATGCAAGCAGTACTTCTTTTATACAATTTTCATCTCCTACAACATCCATCATGACTTGATCACCATCATTAATGTGTAGCATGTCCATATGATCCTCATTTTCTGTATTTCTTGACTGAACAGATCCTCAACCTCATTTGTCTCATGTTCCACATGCACTTTTTGCTCCTCATACCCCAAAAAGGATGAAATTCCAGCACACGCTGCACACGAAGCAAAACCATTACAATCAACACATGAAGTACAATAGACAGAATCAGGAAAAGCTTGAATATCTCGAAATTCAACACAAAGTTCATCAACAATATTATTCTCAACAAAATTATCAAAATTATGCTCAAAAGAAGTATTGTCAATAGTATCTATGTGTGAATCCGAATGCTCTTGAAGGAGTTGTCGTGATTGCAATGCAGTCAAGGCGGAGGCAATGTGGCCAATTTGAGTAGCCAAATTTTGAATTCTTGCTTCTATCATCTTTTGGAATTCAAGGATTTGGTCTGTTGTTTGTTGGGATTGTGTCGCATTTGTTGGGATTGTGCCGCCATTTGTTGCACCAAGGAAGCTATCTTATCATGTATATGCTCCATCATAGGATGTTCTTTGAGTACCAAAAATCAGCTCAAACTATTACAGTTCAAGTACCCAGATAACTTCCTATAACCTGTAAAAATGAAAAACTATTCTAAATAGCAAAACAATGAACAAACAAGTTGAACCAAGATGGTGTGATACAACCGGTAGATAATTGGGTCCCTTAAGCGGTCAGTGGTTCGATTCCTGACTCATGTGTATGGACATCTATTGGGAGATATCAACCCCTTAAATAGATCTCAGTACCTTGAGGGATTTGTCCCTGTCCCCCGATCGGAGAATATCCAAAGGTAAAAAAAAAAAAGTCTTTGATAGTGATTAAAACTTCCCTAAAATCATTTTTTTAAAAAAGACTAATTTGACCACCATTTGACCAAGTTTTTTTTTTTGTCTTTCCAGCAATCAGTTTCCTCTTTACTCTTTTTTTATTTTAAAAAAAAGGATGGTTATGGTTGTTGTTGTTGACGTTTTCAATAGTTTAGCTGTTTAGGATCTCAAATGAACGATGTTTGTCCGAAAACCTGAAACAAACCCAAGTTCACGTGTCCCTTATTTCCCTCCATCACCATGTTCTGTCTCCACCGCACACTGTTGTAAGCATACTATCAAATTCTCTCATTCTTTCTTCCCTTAACTGCCAACAAACAACTGAACCTAAAGACGCCAGCAATGGGAATGTTCATATCGATGAAGGAGTTATGGGGTGCTCTCCATTTCGCTTGCTCCGTTCAATTCTTGAGAATGGCGTTGCTGTGGACTTTTTCTATTCTCTTTTCTCATTACCAATTGTTTAAAGCTTCAATCTTATCTCAAAAACTCAAATCCTATCCAAGGTGTTCCCCTTCCACAATCCCCTATAAGCCCGTCTGCGTCATCACTGGTGTAAGCCACTTTTTTTGCTTCAAAATCAAAACTTGATTCTGCCCCATCACTTTTATTTCCTCTCTTTTTTGTTGTTTTAATTAGAAACATACGTATAGTCTTGCTGTTTGATTACGGAAATTTCATTATATGGTTTTGGGGTTCTTTTTTGTTTGTGCAGGCAACATCTGGCCTTGGATTAGCTGCTGCTCACGACCTTTCCAAAGAAGGATATGTTGTTGTGATTGGTAACTGTTTATATGTTGATGTTGTTGATTCTTTTGGGCGCGATCGGGTAAATAGCTTAATTAAGTGCTTATTCAATAAGCTGTTTTGATATAAGCTAAAAATAACTTATTTTCATAAGCTTCTTTGACAAACATATTAAAATAAGATAAAAAGAGTTTATAGCAAGGTCATAAACTACTTTCATAACCTTATTATTATAAACTATTCTTATAAGCCCAAATAAGTTGTCTATAAGTTCTTCCAAACTCCCCTTAGCTACTATTGTTCTGTTTTGCTTTGCTAAACATGCTAGAAGTAGTAGTTTTCACCGTGGCTAACCAAATAGCTTATGTTACATTTCTAGTCCTTGTAATGTATATTTATTTAAGATTCCAATTGTGTATGCAGTTGGACGATCACATCAGTTATTGTTGGAGGTATTCTTCAATATTAATTCTTAACATTATGTTAATGATGCCTCCACACTTCATAAGTCTCTTATTAGTGTTCCCGTTGTTTGGTAGACGATAAGAAAGATCAAAGATTGGAATCAGGATGCGTGCCTCAAAGCTTTTCAGGTTGATTTGTCATCAATTGAGTCGATCATAAAGTTTAAAACGTCCTTGTGGCAGTGGCTTTTGGATTCTGATTTGCACTGTTCAGTACAAATACTGATAAACAATGCTGGAATACTTGCAACATCGCCTAGAGTCACAGCCGAGAGATATGATCAGTAATAAACCCTTTTTTTCTCTAACCTCCCCGGGTAGTATTAAAGAATTTTAGCTTTATCATTACATAACTTCTGTGTTTGTACGTGCTCTGCATAAGATAACACAACAAAGATGCATAGGCTACATGGTTGCAAGTTATATTACTCTTAGACTGTTAATAATTTGTTTAAGCTAAGGGATATGATTTTAAGTAGTTGTTAAATGTCAAAGCTTTGGATACACAGTTATTTTACACGATCAACATGAAATTTAATGGAACTGAAACCTGAGAAGACATGCAGATTTTTTTTTATGCAAAATAGATTTATTTTCATGGGACTCTTTGATCCATAGTATTTAGCTGTTTTATAGTTATTCGCTCCATGTTTGTCTGGTATCTTAGTTTTACAATTAGTGTTACCTTTTGAAATCAACAAATGTTTTACACCCTTTTTGCCAGGATGATGGGTACAAATTATATTGGCGCATTCGCTTTGACCAAGCTTCTATTACCACTTCTTGAAAGCAGCCCCGTATCTTCTAAAATTGTGAATGTGACATCCTTTACTCATCGAAATGGTATGGATAATCACTATAATCCTTACTTCTTGGCTTATGTTATTGTCTGGTGATCCAACTCTTTGAGTTTGACTCTCTTCTGTAAATTTCTTCATCGCATTGTCTCTACGACAGCACTTCTCCTATAGAACCTGCTCCGCTGCTCAAGCTCTTTTCTTCAGTTACTGATATGCAGGTTGATGAGGGAACTGTATCTGGGAAGAGATTTTTGAATTCAAAACAATATCCATATGCTCACATCTATGAGTATTCTAAATGTAAGGTTCAAATTCTGGATGAGTTTATGCAAGTTACCTTATGTCTTTAGTCCTAATTCCTAACCAGCTTATAATTTTGTTGAAGTGTGCCTACTTCTCTTCTCCTTTGAGCTTCACCAACAGCTTTGCCTGATGGATAGATCTCATCAGATCTTTGTCACGTATGTAATTACAAATCTACTTCCTTTTATTTCCTTTTGCTGCCTGGTATTCGAGTGCTATACGTATTTTTTATAGAATAAAAAAAATGTTGTATTCATTAATTTATTAGTGTATTAGTGTCAACTATGGTTTTTGGATACAATAATGTTAATCTGATTGCTTCTATCACTTGTCTGGCCTTCATGAATTAAATTACAAGTTTTAATTTCCTATGCATCTTTTTCTGCACAACCCATGGGTTCTTGTTTTGATCAAAGTATATGGACAACTGTGTCTTGTCTACCAATCTCATTCCAGGGATTAAAGTCATGCATCTATGTTTGACAAACCTGTAGTGTAATTCTTTTCTGGTTTTGAACTTTCAATTAAAAGCTGAGATCTATTATAAGCCTCTGTATTGAACTTTGTGTTTAACCTTTATTCTTGTCAATCATGGATTGTACTTACCTAAACATTTAGTTTCTGTATTATTATACATTAGTGTTGCAGATCCTGGAGTTGTACAGACAAACATCATGCGAGAAGTTCCTGCAAGCCTATCTTGTTTGGCATACTTTGTACTAAAACGTTTGCGCGTATTGCAATCCCCTAAATGTGGGATTAGCGCTATTATTGATGCTGCCCTTGCTCCGCCAGTAAGTACTCTTTTAGTGATACTTTCTTAATAACGACTTTACATTTTTACTGCATGTCATTGATGTTTCTAATTGGGTAAAAGTGTTGTATAAACCAATTTATATACATATTCATATTATTCCATCACCTGTATTTGTGCCTCATAAGATAAGGTTTTATCTGATGCACTATGTTTTACCTTATATTATGCCTTTTCCTTCTGTGATGGTAATTTAGCTTGAACTGAGTCTAAGAAACAATATATTGGTAAAGTAATGCAACAAGTTGTTACGCAGTGATGATAGTAAATTAATATATTCAGGAATGGACCTGGCCCCACAAACAGAAGTTTTCACCAAAGTAACTCTGGAAATTCTTATGAATTTTTTTTCCTCACAAAATAGAAAATTAATATGCATGGACCATGGTCACAAAAAAGATATGAAATATTCTTTTCCTTTGTGTTGTGTTACTCTTGTACTGCAAATATGCTCTGCTGTATTAAAGCTGTAACACATTAAGAATTTTTTTATATATAATTTTGTTGGGGTATACTTTTTATATGTAATCTGAACATGTTATGATTTCTCACTTGCCATTATGTCCTATGTAATATTTTGCTTTTATTTGCTGTTTATATAATTAGCAGTCCTGCTTTTCCCAATTTTCTCTAATTTTTCTAGCAGCTGCCAACTGTTGACTAGTGAATTTATTATGTTCATCGTATTGTACATCACTACATCCAAACCATCTAAGTTGACTTTTTCTCATCTTCAGTTAAGTAATAGTTGTCTACTAATAGGAGGTATAAACAAAAATAGTTTTCTTATATTGATTGACCCATTCCTTACATTCAGTTGATCTGTTGTTGCTGGATATACCCTTTACTCCTTTAGTATCCTTCTGTTTCCTCCATTTATCTTGTGGACTAAATAGAAAATAAAAGAGTAGTGCTTATGCCAATCTCCTTAAATCATCCTTAACTTCTAGGGTCCGCTTTTGTTATTTCATTGACCAGGACCTAGCAGTGTAGACTACATCTTCAATCTCATCACTGTTTTAAATAATTTATCTAATTAATTATTATGTTCAATCATTGATATTTCCTTTGAAATTGATGGCATTCTTTATGCAGATCCTTATACTGATCTCTCACTCACACCTGCTCTAAGTTGTTTAGTTTTCATCTTGACTAGAGCCTTTGAGATTCTAATTTCTAATATCTATCTCCTTCAATTCAGTTTAACTTTAGTGCTTGATTGGTTTTGATAATCAGTTAAATATCATTGCAACTAACATCTATCAAGAATCATAGTCAAATGGATATGTTACTAACAATGCAACTAGAAATGTTTTGCTTGTATATCCAACTGCATATGTATGACACTCTTCTGTATGGTGCATTTGCTCATTTGTTAGTAAGCTCTATGTTGATTGCAGGGAACATCGGGAGCATACTTCTTTGGAGGGAAAGGAAGGACTATCAACCCTTCAGCACTTTCACGAAACTCCAAATTAGCACGTGAGCTTTGGGAAACTACTTGTAATCTGCTATGTCAGACACCTTTTGGTGTTGAAGAAAAAGCAGATGTCATGCCAGATAACCAAGTAAAATAGTTGGCACTTGCCTCATGTAGATTTATAACCCATTATTCATACAAGTTCTGAGGTTTAGTTCTTGGAAGCTATCACCATCATGATTCATGATGTTTTTCAGCATTATCATACACTTGTAGCTTTGTTTAGAATTCATTTTATGGTATTATAATATTATTGGAATGTGCCAATTGCCAAGTCACTGTCATAATGCTAGTTTCTAATTATTAGATTGAACCAAGGAAAACGTTTTTAACAGAATGTCCTTGCACCATAGAATTGACCATTTGAATGGGATTTTATATAAAGAAATTTGTCAAGGAGATCTTAGTGGTTAGAGCATTCAAAAGTAAGCCACAACACTGCATGTGGCACTAATCACATGCAATAAATATTTAAGGACTGGAACTTTGCCAGCAAATAAACTAAATGAATACCAAAAGATAATGCAAGTCCAAAGATTATTTAACCACTTTTGCATGCGGCAAACCATAGTCCGTTTAGTTTAGATTTTGATAAAATTGATTTTGAAGGAATTGATTATAAATGAATTGATTTTGATAGAATTGATTTAGAAAAAATTGATTTGTGTTTGGTAATGATGTTTTAAAAGTAAGTTTAAAAGAATGATTTGTGTTTGGATGATAAAGTAAAATCGGTGTTGATTTGTAAATATAAATAATTTTGTGGATCCCACATCCAGAATCAATTCAACTCAACGGCAAAGTTAGAAATTCTTGCTTCCACCAGAATCAATTCTACCCACGCAAGAATTAATTATTTTCGACGGAATTTGATACCCAAACACTTCAATTACTTCAGCAAGTTTGCGTTTAGAAGCACACATGCACTAATGAGTTAGCTCATTCATTGATGAGAGATAAACCCAACAAAAAAGCAGCAGCCTCATCTGGAATTAAGCCACCAAAGCAGAAATTATTGAGATTTCCAATACCACTGCCGTCAACATGGATCCATTACTAACCAGGGCAGGAGGAGCAACAACAATTAACAGAGGTGGTCTGGTTAAAGAATCAAAGTACTTTTTCTAAGACTTCTTCTAAAACTAACCCTTGATTCATATAAATACTCCATATCAATATGACAAGTCTATCCTTTAAAATCATCTAATGAATAATGTAGTTTTGATGTCAATTTGGGCTAACTTGAACTATTAGAGCTAGCATGTAGCATGTTCAAAATTATTGCTGCATATTGATATTTGGTAAGTTGTACCAAGAGTTTGTTAGGTGAAATCGGACCCCAACCCAAATTATACCATTTTTTAATTAAAAATCTCCTGGGTTTTAAGAGTTTTTAAAAAATATTTTAAACTTGCATTTTCTTTTGCATTGTTTTGATGATAACTATTCTAGGGCACGCTTTTGGATCCACGATCCATTGGACCGATCATATACGTTGGGTTGGGCAGATGTCTAGTTCGAGACTATCCTAGAAACATATGCCTTATAGGGTTGCCACCCTATTCCTACAAAAAATTGGCTTGGAAGTGACCAACGCGACAATGCACACCCTTGAGAGGAAGTGGTCGGGTAGGTGATTGACGTGTCATAATTAACCTCTCTCATTGGTGGTAATCATCCTTACAGTAACCTGTAAATACCTAAACACCGATGATGATTCTATCACCCTTCACCTCTGATCCCCTTACCGTACTTGCATAACCTCTCCATATTCTTAAGTTAACTTAAGCATAAGAATATCTTTGCATCCTCATCGCACCACCAACCATGCTCTAGTAGAAGACCTCATTGAATCGGAAGAGATCTAGCTATACCCGAAACTTGAATACAACTACAACTTTAAATGAAAGAATTTTTATAATACAATATTAATTTATATTAAAGAAAGTAAACTAGTTGATAGTAATTTGATAAAACAACTAGATATTACACCAATGAAGATTAGGGTAATCGTAAACCAATTAGTATTTGATCAACCTAAATCGATTCAATATATTTCGTTTTAAATTTTGTTAATCAAATTTCATATTTTATTATATTATTTGAAACGATGGATTGATCTTGACTCATTTGGGCACTCTTAATTATGCACAAAATCGAGGAAATACCGTTAAAATCCTAAAAGCATATATGCTAGAAACCCAAATTATAAAGACCATGAGTTAAAAGTTAACCCTAGTTAAGGTATTTGGGTCCCAGTCCATTATAAAAAGGTATTTTAGGGTTAAGAATAAAATGAAAAAAAATTATTAACCAGCAAAGCCTGGTTTCTCATTTTCACTTTGTTGTATTTTCATTTTGGGGCAAAATTAGATTCTCCACAGTTTCTCAGGCTTTGACAGATGGGTCATTGTACATGGTGACCGTCTTCTCAGATTCAAATTCCTCAACGTCACACAAACCCCCTTTTCTCCAATTAGGTAATTTCACTCATTCCATTACTAATCATCTTCACTTCACCCAAAAAGTTAACATCTTTGCTGTTTAATTGTTCGTTAGATTCGGTATGAACCATGCTCTAGGGTTTCACTTTAAGGGACTATATTGAATTTCAGGATTCGAATTTGTGAATTTCGACCGTTGTGAGCTATTTTGAAATGCAGTCACCTCGTAGATCCATGGCGGGATTCTTTTGACTTCGAATTCAGTGTCTGAAAAAACGAGGTTGATTTCCGAACATTTTTCACTGTCTTGCTTGAACATTTTCCCCCCTCTTTTTCCTTGTGTTGTTCATTTCTTGATATCGAGCTTCGTATGCTAGTGTTTGTGCGAAAGAGGATATGGGTGTTCTGAAATTTCGGATCTTGTGTTGTGTGTTACGTTAATTTCGCTAATTAATTGGATTACTTGGGGGGGTTTTGGGTTGGTTTCGTCAATTCAATTTCTATGGTTTATTTGTTATTTATTTTTAACAATTTAAGCTTCAAAGTTGGTTCTTTTGATTTGTGATTGATTGATTGATGCTATTGCTAGCTATTGAAGTCATGAACTAACTATACTGTCCTCGATGATAGAAAGAAAAAGAAAAAGAAAATGGTAATTGTATTGAGTTGAGTTGATTATACAGATGAATAATGGTTTATTGAAAGACACTTACCATGTTCTTTAGGTTATGGGACATGAAAAGGTGCTGCTAATTGAATCTTGGCTGGGTTAACAAGTAATATTGTAAGGTTTTTTTTTTGGCAGCTTACAGTTCATTTTTATGTAGATCACTAGATCTGTCCTTCCCGGCCTGTCTTTCCCATCCCCTTTAATAGCAAAAGATTCATTCTGACTGTTATAATGATGTAATCTAATACACTCAGACTCAGTCTACCTTAGTGTTGTTGTGAGCAACTGAGCATGAAGAGAAAGTAAGTTCTAGACATTTGTTATTGGATACATGAATGGATTCTGTATAAGTATTTGGGGCTAGTCTTTGAGTAAGAAAACACAAAACTATGTAGTAGATGGAACATACCATGTAAATATTTTGGTTCTGGAACCACTATAGTCACATGATAGGAAACTTATTACGAGCCTTATCCTGGAATGTAAATTGAAAGTGGCTGTAACTTGCCTACTGCCCAATGATATGATATCTACAATTTTTATTATAAGAAAATATTGGACTGCTCACACCTTAATTGTGCTACTGAGCTTATTTAAAAGAAACATGTCATAAACATGCACTCATGTTTGCATATTACATTTACTACTGTTTAAAAGTACTTTGATTATTTGATCATACCTAGTAACTGTACAAGTTGACATTTCATAAGTTATGCCGGCTTAATATTGCCTATGAGAAAAGGCGATAATCCAGTGATTAACTGTCTTCTGTATAAGTTCCAGCAAAAATAAGTATCCAGGATTCCCTCATAGAAAAGAAGTGCTGAATCGACGATGATGTTCCTGCATATCTTGTTTCAATGAAAGAGAAATGCTAGCAACACACTCTTTTCAACACACTCTTTGCTATTGGACGAATTTCATGTGGGTCCCACTAAATAGAGTGGGCCCCCACATAAAATTCAAGGCCGCACATGAAATTCACCTAATAGCAAAGAGTGTGTTGGAGAGAGTGTTGGAAAGAGTGTGTTGGTAGCACTGCTCTTCAATGAAATCACATTGTAATCTTGACTTGTACATTCACAAGGTTATATGTGAAAAGTAGGATTTAAGGTTACATGCAGGGGGACAGTGTGTCTCATCATTTTTCTTCATTTGAATATGTGATGACTTACTATATAGTATTTCAGTTTTTTGCCCTGGATAACAATGGCACTTAATTTAGTATCTTGTCTCTCTTTGACACACATGACATATGTCGTTCCATTCTGGTGACTGTTAAGATCTCTGATGATAATCTGCAAAGCAAAGCAAATGACCCTAAGTTTAATTATTAAAAATGACAAATCTTTATAAAGTGCTTTCATAACATCATACATCACAGCTTTTGTCTTTACTAGTTTTGAATATGTATATGCAATGCATACTTTAAAATGCTGGTTTACTTATAATTGTTGCTTCATGTGCCTAAATCTTAAGAACTTTAGTGACTTGTCTCAGTTTCTTTCTCCTCTGGATCAGGTACAAGATTGAGGAGTTTCATCCAGTAAAGGTGGCATGTTATAGAATCCAGTGTTCATGGTCATAATCTTTTAGCTAGGTGAGGTAGCAACATATCAAGAGTTGAGGCAACCGAAAAATGATGGATTGCAACAAAGATGAGGCAGTTAGGGCCAAAGAAATAGCAGAGAGGAAATTTTCTGAAAGGGAATATGTTGGTGCCAAGAAGTTTGCTCTCAAGGCTCTAAACCTGTATCCTGCCTTGGAGGATCTTTCCCAGTTTTTGACTACTCTTGATATTTATATATCTGCTGAGAATAAAATAAGTGGAGAAATGGATTGGTATGGGATACTTGGAGTGAGCCCCTTTGCTGATGATGAGACTGTTAGAAAGCAGTACAGGAAGTTGGCTCTCACCCTTCACCCTGACAAAAACAAGTCTTTAGGTGCAGAGGGTGCATTTAAGCTTGTTTCAGAGGCATGGAGTTTGCTATCAGATAAGACCAAGAGATTAGCATATAACCAGAAGAGGACTGGAAATACTCCCAACCATGTCGGGTCTCAATCAGATGCACCCAATTCAAATGGTTTTTATAATTTTAAGAAGAATGTAACATCAAATGCGAGGACTGGAAATAATAATGCTCGGGCACCTTCAACTTCAGTTCCTCCTCCACATAAAAAGGCTCAAACCTTTTGGACTATCTGTAATCGGTGTAAGACACATTATGAATATCTCAGGGTTTATTTGAATCATACTCTTTTGTGTCCCAATTGTAATGAAGCTTTTCTGGCTGCTGAGAGGGGTCCACCTCCCAATGTTTTTAAGCCACCAAATTTGTCTTCACGTCAACAGCATCAGAATTCTCGACAACATGCTGGAAGTAATAACACAAATTTTCAGTGGAGTTCTGCCTCTAGAATGGCTGGTTTTGGTAGCATGGATGGATCATCATCAGTTGCTGCTCAAGCTGCAAGTGTTGTGCAGCAGGCAAGTGAGAAAGTGAGGAGAGAGGGAGCACCATCGATTGCTGAATGGGAGAGGAGTCAAATGTCTAAGAGGACTGATGGTTCGAAGAAAAGGAGGATGGATGATATTCACATTAATGGTTATCAAGGACACATGGCAAATCATATGGGAATGGGACATGGAGCAGCCGGTGTGGGCTGTTTTTCTGAATCAGGGAAGGCTAACATGGAAACAGGAAGGATTTATGGTTTTTCAGGTAATACTGGCAAGCATAACAGCACGAAAGAGTTGTCAATGTTTGAACTACGGAAGATGTTGATGGATAAGGCACGGATTGATATTCGTAACAAACTTCAAGAATGGAGATCAGCGGCTGAAGCTAAGACTACCACCAACAAGGACAGAGAGAACAAGAGACAGAAAAGCACATCTAATGGCAAACCAACTGGTTCAGAGAAGCATGTAGAGTCCACTGTTAATGGTAACAAGCATCTGAACATTGATTCTCTCCCTGTCACATCTGATGATACAGTTAAGAAGAGCCACACCTATGTTACAATCAATGTTCCGGACCCTGATTTCCACAATTTTGACTTGGATAGAGCTGAAAATTCCTTTGAGGATGACCAGGTCTGGGCTGCTTATGATGATGATGATGGAATGCCTCGATATTATGCTAGAATTCACAAGGTGATCTCCACAAATCCATTTAGAATGCGAATCAGTTGGCTCAACTCTCGAAGCAACAGTGAATTGGGCCCAATAGATTGGATAGGTTCTGGTTTTTATAAAACTTGTGGGGATTTCAGGGCTGGTAAGCATGAAATATCTGAGTCATTAAATTCATTTTCGCACAAGGTTAGGTGGACAAAAGGCACCAGAGGAGTTGTTCGCATCTTTCCTGGCAAGGGGGAAGTATGGGCTCTTTATCGAAACTGGTCTCCTGACTGGAATGAACATACTCCAGATGAAGTGATACACAAGTATGATATGGTGGAGGTGGTTGAAGATTTCAGTGAGGAGCAAGGTATATTAGTTACCCCCCTTGTTAAGGTTGCTGGTTTCAGGACAGTGTTTCGGAGGCACACGGACCAAGATCAAGTGAGGAGGATTCCTAAAGAGGAGATGTTCCGATTCTCTCATCAGGTTCCTAACTACTTGCTTACTGGCCAAGAAGCTCATAATGCTCCAAAGGGCTGTCGCGAGTTGGATCCAGCAGCTACTCCTTTAGAACTCCTTCAGAAAATGGCCGAAGCCGATGAAGCATCACCGGATAATGTTTAGAAAACCTAAGGAAGACGCATGGCCCAGTTCACCTGAAAAACATGCATTTTGGATGGGAGAAAAAGGGTGCTTCAAAACCTTGCAGAGCAGAAATGTTAAACAAGGCTGGTAAGCATAAAAAGGATGGTAGATGACAGTACAGAATAGAGAAGTTGAAATGAAGATTAATGAAAATACACTCTCTTACGTGAATCCTGATTTTGTAAGCCTGACCCGGATTTCCTATAGTGCTTTTTGGTGTCATAATTGGATCGAAGGGAGATCCACAGCTTTTCAGTTTTTTGTTGTATTACTTTATGACATGTTATTGGTAGACTCCATACTAAATGGTGAACGCAGTTATCATTTCATCATTCTGCATGCAAACTATAGTTCTGAGATTTTATGCCGTCCTTGCCTAGTGCTTTGCCTGTCCACTTTATGGACATGTGCCTATTCTGCCTTGTGGTGTTGTATGTTTTGAGTTTTACTCCCATCTGATTCATTTGCTAATTGCATTTTGATGCTTGATGCAATTTCTTGTTTCAGGTAGCACTTTGTTGTTTGTTTTAACTTGCCGTTTATAATCAAATACACATGTTCTTATGTGATCCAGTGTTGTTCCTTCTACCTTTTGTTATTTCCTTCACACAGTTGTTCCTTCAACCTTTGCCTCCGGCGGCGACCATTGTAGTCTGCCAACCATCGTTCGACCGTCCTCTGGTGACCTTTTTTTTTTTTTTTCTTCTTCCTCTTCCAGTTCTGCCTTTTTCCATCTTTCCAAATCAACTTTACAATCTTTTTACCAGTTCTGCGCCTCTGCCTTCTTCCTTTCCAAAGCAATTTTACAATCTTTTCCAACATTGACTTCTGAGCAAGGTTCACTAGAGTCTTCACGAGTCATTTCCAAATGGAAATACTGCCATTCATTGCAAGGAGATACCATTGTTGTTTGCAATTTTGTTGTTATTTGAAGTCTTGAACTTGATGTTGATGGTAATGAGGCTTGTTAGTAGTTTGATAGATTGATATGTGAAGATTTAGATGAGGTTCATGATATTCAGTGTTTTTGTGTTTATATTTGTATGCTATTTTTTTTTACATCCGTCATGCCATCTGCTATAAAGGCCACAATGCCATCCACCATATTATATGATGGATTTTTGGTTGTCCGTCATAATTTGTCATCGGCCATTAACAACACTGATACGATCTCAGGGTAGAATCTGCTCTATCTTCTTGAAGGTATTTTGCTTCTTGAATTAATCTGTGGGCTTGTTTATTGAAAACTAAAGCCGTGTTAAAAATGATTTAGTGATGTTTGTTTAATACCTACAATAAAAGTTTAAATTGATTTTTTTTCACTGAATATGTTTCCTTACTGTTTTTTTCTGTTACTGATAATTTAATTTAATATAGTGCTTTGTCTTTTGAAGTATTTTCAAAATTTACATTCATAGTTTTCTAGCAAAAAAAAAGAAAAAAAAAGAGTTGTTACGTTGATAAAACATAAAACCTTATCAAACATTAAATTTTTACTTAATATTTCGTCTCTAAGTATAACGTTCCAAACGTTGGACCTGTTAAATTCTTATTTCTTATTTTTTAATTATAGAATACGGCAAAACAACAAGCGACTAAGCAATAATCAAAGAGAAAAACTAGTCAAACTGTTTTCATATAAATTATTAGTTATTTTTATAAGCTATCTTAGAGAGCTGAAAACAGCTTATGAGCTTATAGGTATGTCATAAGTTATTTTCATAAGTTCTTACAAATATTTTGACAAATATTTATACCAGTAGATAAGTTAAAATAAACTGCTCATAAGTCAATCCAAATATAAACCCCATAGCCTCTTCATGGAGCCATGGAGGCACAATCCCAACAAGGGAGGACTTCTTTGACGTTAAATTCTTCTTATTCAACATTGGGCCTGTTAAAGCCAATGGGCTTGTTTCCCATCCTAAACACTTTCTAACTTAATCATCTACGTAACACTTTCTCCGTCTTTTTTTCTTTCTTTCTTTTGGGTTTGGAAGTTGGGCTCAGAAAGAACCTGCAAGTTGCAACCAAAAAATGAAATTTGTGTTAAATCTGATAAAAAAAAATCATATACGTAACAACTCTGTAGCCCAAAATCAATGTATTAAGCCACGATTGCCGTTCTGGATTTATGGTGTATAATATTGATGATGCAACTGTCCTTGTTTTCTTTTAATTGTATCCTTAAAAAATTAAAAACATAAATCACCTTCGTATTTTTTGTGAAGAGGACTGCAGCTTTGAAATTATATTTTATGTTGTCTCTCTTTTTTTCTTTTTCTTTTTTGAAACAATATTTTGTGTTGTCTCTTCTTCAAAGACATTTTGCAAAAGTCATCAGCATGAGACAAAGAATCCCAATGTTTGATTTTATTATGTGAAAAACATATGAACTCATTGACCATGAAAATAATAAAAATGGTAGAGGAAGGTTCATGGAAATTCCACTATGGGCCAGATGCAAGGAATTTGAAGAGAAAGTTAAGAAAGGTTCCTTATGATTCTACTTGATTACTAGATTGCTCATCATTTCCATCAGCAACAAAAGATTGCACTTTATTTTATTACCTTATTATTTTATAAAATTTTTGTTTCCTTTATGAGAGACCTAGCATAGTAGGGGTGTTTGGGTAAATGTCCACTTTTAAATGAAACTGCTGACTCTATACACTGACTCTGCATGATTCTTATACCTCTCCCCTTTTTCCTTCTGTCCTCAGAATAGTTCAAGCATGTGGTTCTTATAATGTATCAAAGTTTAAGCAATGTCAGAAGAATCCAAAATTTCCATCGAAACTTTAAGAAGATGCATAATTAAAGAGAACAAGTATCACATGGAGTTTTATTTTCTTTCCCCTTCTCCTTTTATCCTTGATATTTCAAAGGCATGTAGTTAACTTGCTTTGGAATATATATTGAGCGTTTGCATGATCTTTACTTTCTTTTCTAATATTCTTTTTGGCCAACATGGTGATTCTTTTAATGACTTAAAGAGATAATATTTTCTTTTTCTAAGTCATAAGCATTTTACAATGTGTGTTGATACTTTTATATTAGCATTCATTGATACTTGACAGGATGACTTGCGTGTAAGATTTTTTGCTGCTTATAAACTATTTAACTTACACGGCACATATTTCATTATTAAATTACAATTCCATGTAGAGTACAGAGATTCTAATTAGAAAAATGTTAAATATGTAATAAGTAAACGTAAAAACAAAGAGTAAATGACTAAAATGACCCATGCATTTCATTTAAAAAAAAAACTGCCCATCTATAAAAGGAGACAAATTGAAGAAACTGATAACTAGCAAAAGTTACGGTTTTCACTAGGGATAACAATTTTGACCTTTGGATGGGATCCTCATAGGCACTCTCCCATCTGAAACTCTGCAGATGAGTTTTTTTTTAATGTGGGAAGAGGGTCGGGAGAGAAAATCTTCCCGAAATGTAAGTGTGTTATATTATTAAATTAATGAAAGAAACTTAAAGTTAATCCTTTCACAAATCTTTTGCAAATTCTCGAAAACAAACTGGAGTGCTACAACAAATTTGTCATACCCACATTGGCAGCCACAAACATATATTTTCCCTTATTTTTCGTCTTCTCCAGAACCTCCTGAACAATGATTGTGATATTAAGTTTGTGTAAGGGTTTTACTTTGAGCATTCTCATGGGGTTTTGAAATCTGAAAGTGAGTATATATAGAAAGGTGTATCGAACGCCTTCCACGACGTTGACAACAACAAGGTGGGCCTGAGGGGATTTACGACAATCTAAAAGGGAGATTGCATTGAAGGAAAGATAAAAGTTGATAGTGAGGAAGCTAGGGTTTGATTTTGCATCAGTTGAACTTTTAGGATCCCCGTGGATATTCGCTAGAGAAATACTCCCCATGACGAGTATCAAGGACAGTAAGAAAACAGGGGAACAAGGTTGGGGAGCGGAGGAGTACTCCTTGCCCCATTATGCCCCATTGCCATCCCTGGTTTCTGACGTATGCTTTTGGGACATATTTTGTACCACAAAATTAGTTTGAACCCACTTTTTACAAAATTGTAAATCCTAATAACTCCTTAGCTGAGGACATTTTATTAGGTTGTTTCTTTGGCATTTAAATCATCATTTAGCATGTACAAAAGTAATTTTAAAGATGAATAATTTTTTATGATATCACTCACAACCTCATATGTCATAATAATTTTTTGATCAAGATATGTCATAATAATTTGTATGCTTATATAATAGACGATGCCTAATTAAGAATTGATATGTTAATCCCTTTTTGGTGGGTTTTCGACTAAACATATGTTAATTTGTCTTTCTTTCATGCGAAAACTGGAATTCCAAAAAAAAAAATGCTGTTAAACAGGGCCTAGGCCCAATTCCAATAAATTTTCGCTAGATCATAAATTATGATTTTAATATATGTCCCTTTTTATTATATAAAATTTACTTTGAAAATACCAACAAGGTCAAGGACAGTTAGTAAATAGCTGGATTTTTTAATCATGATGTCAGGAGTTCGACTCTTATTGTGTGTATAAAAAAACTTTGTTGAGAGAGGTAAAATCTACTTCGATGATCTCTACGTCTCGAAAGGGACTAATTTCAGATTATCGATTTAGGGAGTCTCTTGGTGCATAAAAAAAAATTTGCTTTGAAAATATAAAATATTTATTAGACATTGTTTATGTTGGTATCATATTCACTTTAAATTTTTAAAATAAGATAATATATATTACATTCATGTTCGATTTAAGTAAACAATTTATTGATTTAGAACTCATCCTCCTATACTCCTTCCTTTTCTTTTTATAACAGAAAAGTAATTAAATAGTATCAGTTGGAAGGAAATATATATGATCTTATTTGATTACTTTTGATTAAAATATAAAAAAAAATTATGAGGTTTGGATAGTAAAGTTTTCATTCCATGGAAAACTTTATTTAACCTTCACCTCTTACTCCCAATTAAAAGAGCAATTATTAATATTAATTTTTATACTTGCAGTCAACTTGTTTATTAAAATAATAAAGAAAGGCTTAAATTTTATTATTTCTTTAATTTTTGAAGAATTTAATTGCTAAGTATTGAAATTACTAAAAAAAATTTACGGCGTCCACAATAAATTATATATTGACAGGTAATTAAAAGTTTGACTTTTTATGATAACCAGTTAAAAGTTACACACCGGATAAACACATGTCGGATCGTTTTGTTTCTAATTTTCTGTTTTTATTTTTTAGTTTTGGAAATAATTATAAAATTATCATATTATTTTTATTTTGTTTTTTGTTTTGAAAGATTTGTACAAGAAACGGTGAAACATAAAAAAATTGTTTTCAGTATTTCTTGTATAAATTTTTGAAAACAGGAAACAGAAACAGAATGAAAATAAGGTGACAGATTTGTAATCACTTCTGAAAACAGGAAATGAAAACAAAAATGGAAACAAAGCAAACAGACCCTTGATATTTATCTAGATTCCTTAATTAAGCATGGTACATGGGGCTTAACTTCTATCGTGTTTATGGAAAATACTTTGTTGGGAGAGACGAAATTCACTTCGGTGATCTTTATATCTCGAAAGAGATTAATTAGTCTCTATTTATCAGGTGAACAATCCACAAAAAAAGCTACACAAGGTGATGTATGATTGATTAATAGTATAAAAAACTTTACAATAATTGATATTACATTCTTTTATTTTTTTTTGTCAAAAAAATTTCTTTTTTTTTTATGAAAAAACCTATACCTTGATATAACATTTTTAAAGTTCACAAAAAAGAAAAATTTTCACCAAAAAAAAAAAAAAGATATAACATTTTTAAAATGTTAACCGACTAAAATAAATTGAAATCTTTCTTTATCGTTTTTGGCCTAGCGGTTGGTGGCCCCGGCAGATAGCTACATGAGGTTCTACTGGCAGCACAAGATAAAAAGAGAGGGAGTTCAACATTTCTAGTTCTATCAATTAAGTGAAATTAAGTGTGTGTTTGATTCGACTTCTAAGATATCTGTTGCGACCGTTTCGTTCAGGCGCCACGAAAAAGAATAGTAAAAACAGATGAGTTGTCACCAATATTTTTATTTGGGAAAAATATTGGAAAAACCATTTATTTTAAGGAAAACTGGTCTAAAAAAAAGAGATGAGTCCGGGAGCCAGTTACGAGTAGGGAAGGTGTTAGCACCCCACATCGGCCGTTTAAAAAAATGGTACCTCAAGTTAATTGTGTAAAAACATTTTAATATCCTTTTAAATATTTATTTTACCCAAAAAATTATTTACAAGAAAGAATTATTTTTAACTTTTAATATTTTAATTTTTTATTAATTTTTATATTTTTAAATTTATTGTTTATAAAAACTAAATGAGGTTGAACATGACGCATGAGTCCACGGGATAACCTCAAATCTAAGGGACTGAACATGACACCGTGTCCATAGAGCATCCCTAAAAATAGAAAAGTTTAATTATTTTAACATAAAAAAGTGACACAAAAAAAAGGAAAATTTAGTTTTGGCTTGACAAGATGATTTATCTTGCTCCTACGTAGTGCTATACGGATAGACCCATACAATTCATACGACACTTGAGAATGAAAACCATACATCAACGTCATAGATTGTTGCATGAATTTGAAAAGATTTTTATTTCATAAAAAAGGTTAAAATTTGTTAAGAGAGCGGATTGAAAATATTTATTATTATTATTATTATTTTAAAAAAAAAAGGGAATTCACTCTTGCACAGGATATAGCTAAGTTATACGATAAACCCTTACAATTTATACAACACTTGAGGATGAAAACAAATCATACATCAACGTTTTAAATTGTTGCGTGAACTCAAAAGATATTTTTATTTCAAAAGATTTTTTCCTTTCTTGTTTTTGAAAAGAAAGAGACAAAAGGATTTTGTAGGTTACCTACTCAATAAACTCAACCCAAAACGGATTTGGCCCAAATCAGTAAACCCAAATAAGATAAAAAGACCCAAAAAAAACATCTTAAGCCCAAAGCATAAAAACCTTATAATTAAAATCCAGGCCTGATAGAAAAGAAGCCCAAAAAAGTTTTTTTTTTAGACAGAGGCTCCTTCCCTTTTTTAAAGTTGGATCCACTAGGTAAAAAAAAAAATGAAATGACTCACTAACTTATCCTACAAAACTAAGCCCACAAATAAAAAACAAACAAGGCGGCCCATTTAGAAACCCCAACCAAACCCACATAATAGCTGACATATGATGACAAAAGATAAAAATAAATAAGAAAAAAAAAACAAAGCAAGTATCAGAGAGAAGTTTCCAACTTCTCCATTTACCAACGAATGGAGGGGAGGCGGAGACGAAGGCCGGCGACGGTGTGGATGACGGTGAGCCGCGCGGATCTGCGTCTGGATTCGCGGTTGGCGTCAAGGTGGTGCGCGACGGAGGAAGGAAACAGATCTGGAGGAGCAGCGACGGCGGAACGCGGTGCTGGGCAGAGACGTGGTTATGAGCGGCGACTATGGGGGAAATCGGACCAGGGTGGCTGCTCAGATTCGTCTGGAGATGTGGACGGCGCAAGCGGCGATGAGTAGTGCTGTATTGGGCTACGATGATTGGTGCGCGGAGGTGGTCCGCACGGCGGAGATGGGCGGAACAGAGAGGATGTTGTTTGGTGACTTTGGTGGGTTCTGGATGTTGTATTTTTTGTTATTGAAGGTGATGTTGTTGGGGAGGAAGATGAAAATGACGGTTATGGGTGTTTGATGGTGAGTGACATTTTGGCTTTTGGAAAATGGTGGTGAAGGTTCTGCTTGGATAGTGAGGATGAAGGAAGATTGGTGTTAGAGAGCTTGAAGAAGACTGATGATTCCCTCCCCCAGCCAAAAAAAAGCCTCTCTGGGGACTGTTGGTTCTCCCCTTCTAAACTCCTTTGCTTGCAAAACTCTAAGAGCAGAACCCAATGTTGTACAATGGAGGGTCATTTTCAGACTTCCATTCTCACTGTTTCTGCATTTGCTGTTTCATCCTGTATGCTGCAAATTTCTTTACTTCTGTTGAGTATCTTTCCTTTGGTTCAGGCTGACTTTATCTGAGAGGTAGCAGCATTACTTGTTCCAATTTTTCCCTTATTGATGCTTAAAAATTTGAAACCAGTTTGTTACAAATGCCTAAGTCTTCTGCTATTGCTCTCTTTATTTCTGAAACATATTAGAAACTTTGGTTTTTTCCTCTTGTTTGTATGCTGAATGTTGCACTCTTTTCTTTTCATTTTTCTTTATTTTGTTATTATTCTTTTATATTTTATCTTTTAACAAAAGAAGGCAGCAGTTTATTTTTTGCAATTTTTGGGTCTTTTGTATTTATTCATTCAATTGGATTCATAACATGGGCTTTAAACCATCTTCAACAATGAAATTGGGCTCATTAGAAACAAAAAGTCATGTTTGCAAAGTTATTTACTATTTTTTTTAAAATTATTAAAAATGACATCCGGACAAAATTAGGTGTTCACAATATCAAAAATACTTTTGTATCTGTTAAATATAATTCTAGCAAAAAAGAAAAGAGGTATTTGGTTAACAACGGCCACAATTTTTAATATTTTTAGTGACAAATATTAATAATCATTAAAGCAAATTGTGTTAAAATATTGTCAATTTATTGGTCACTCTAAGTTTTAATAGCGATGATAAATCATCACTATTGTGATATGTATTTGTGATGATTTATGTTTGTCATTGTTATTTATAAATAATAGTGACGCTGTTTTCGTCATAATAAATATCTATTTTTAGTGATAATTCAAAAAATCGTCACTAATTAAATAGTGACTTGAGTTATAGTGACAAACGTTGACGAATTAAAATATCGTCACAAAACGGTCATAGTGATGAATTTTAAAGCTTTTAATGACGATTTTTGTTGTCACAAAAAATGCATTTTCTTGTAGTGATGTTTGAGGGAGCAATTTTGCATCCAAAATCAATTCTATCAAAAGTAGCTTGGAGAAGCTTCAGCTTTTGAATTGAAAAATTACACTAAGTTTTACATCAAACTTACTTTTAAAATAAAAACATACGAACATAAATCACTTTACTTCAAACTAAATTATATTGAAATCAATTCTACAAAATCAATTTCATTCATGATCACATTTGTCAAACGCTCATCCAAACATATTAGAAGCCTCCATAATTGATTTTACTCTCTATCAAACATGATTTTAGTAAAAGTGAGATGTTTGGTTACTCTCAGTTAAAATTGATTTTGCCTTCAAAAATGATTTTGACTAGAAGCTAAAAAAATTGCTTTTGCGTTGGGTGAAAAAATTTACACTAAGATTTATATCAAAGTTGCTCTCAAGACAAAAACATTTAAACATAAATTACTCCACTTCAAACTCAATTATAACAAATCAATTTTACAAAATGAATTTCATTCAAAATCACTTTTATCAAACGTTTATCCAAACAGATACTAAGTTGATTTACGGGACAACAAATGGAATATTTCAGCCCAATATTTAAGGATTTTTTTTTTTGTTTTTTTTAAACTATTTTTTATTTGTTGGAGAGGGAGAGACTACGGAAAAAGTAGATTAGAAAAAAAAAATCAAATTAAATAACGGTTAAATATGTTTTTTTTATAGAAACGGTTAAATATGTTTTTTATCACCATAAAATTGATAAAGTTTGATTTGGGTTTTTACAAAAAAAATTATTCATTTTTAGTCATTACATTTAACAAAAGCAGCTAGTATATTTTAGCTCCTTAATTATCAAGGATAAAAAAATGCAATTTTGACGCTATTAGGGACTAAAAACGAATAATTTTTTTTATAAGAATCAAAATCAAAAATTAAGAATTTTATAGAGATAATAAAAGATATTTAACCCATTAAATAATATGCAAGAGGAATGGTACGATTGTTACACATACTTCTTTCTAAATATAATTATATCTCACATCCATTTTTTGGTTTTAAATTATATTTTAAAGAGAATACAAGATGTAGTTAAATATTTCTCAAAAAAAAAAAATATGTAGTTTTTTTTTGACAAAAAATAAGATGTAGTTAAATAAAAAAATTAATGAAGAAAATATATATAAATACTAAATAGTGTTGCTAAAAAATGTATTACAGAAGGATACATCTTGAAAATAAAATAGATAGGATAATAAACAGTACGAGAAAAGGTTAAAGTGAATAAGTATATATATATATATATATATATATGTATGTATGTATATAATTGTTTTTGTATGTATTTTATTTTATCAAATTAAAGATAGATCTAACTAACATAGTGTGACACGGTTGGTAGATAATCGGATCTCTTAAGCATGTAGTCAGGAGTTCAATTCCTGACTCATGTGTACGGAAGATCATCTGTTGGTAGAGGTCAATCCCTTAAATGAATCTCAGTACTTCAAGGGATTAGTCTTCGACTCTCGATCAGAGGATACTAGGTTTACTATAAAAAAATTAAAAATAGATATATCCTTATTTCCATGATTTTAAAGATAACCTCATTTTCCTTTTAAAAAAAAAGATAACCTCATTTTAAAGAATTCAAAATGGAATAGAGAGAAAACAATTGTTGCAGAAGAACTAGTCAAAAGGAAAAACAAAATCCACCGCGGATTGTGTTTAGAAAGATATGCGATTTGCATTAAAGAGACAATCCAGGCCTATGCTAGTAATTGCACAAGGAAATGAAAACCCAAATTTCAAAGGAATTTTTTTTAGTAATCACATTATTTCAGTATTCAAAATATCACATTAACTATTCAAAAGCGCTCGAATAAGATGACACGAGTTTCTTCCAGTATATCAGTGGTCTCGAGTTCCTATTTTGACCAAGGAAATATAACAATGCTAAATTTTTTGAAGAGTTTTGTCGTCCTTGTGGTCCTACTCAACTTGAGGGATTGGTCTCCATAATTAAGCACAAAGTATATCCTGGGAAACCAAATAAATAATCACATTAACTAGGGAATGAATTCTCTCCATTTAAAAATAACTTGAGGAAATAATGTGAGAGAAATCTCACCCTTAAACCTCATCTCCCCCTTTATTATAGTATAAAGAATCTCTCTCACCTTTTTGATGGATTGTAGGGATTTCATTAAATGGTAAAGTATGAGAGATAATTCACCCCTCATTAAGTGATACTTGATTTTATTCCAGCAAACTTAATTCACATGAAAGATGTGAAGTTCGAATCCTCGAGTGGTCATTTTTTGAAGGGTTTCACCTAACCACTATTTTGATCGGATAATCAGTCTCACAATTTCGTCTATAAGGAGGTGAATTAATTTTAATTTCTTAACTAGTGTCGGATGCGAATTAACATTTATATTTATATTTGACATGATAAGAAGGAAAATGCAAACTAATTCTCTTAATATACTAGTTAACCAAATAGAAAAAAAAAATTGCATGAAAAGATAATATATTTAATACATAAAAAAGTATAAAACTTAATTTTATAATACAATATTTTCTTATAGATTCTTTAATAAGTGGGAACCATAAAAAAAATACTAATCATTATTCTAAAGATATTGTTTAAGAAATCTAAAAATGAGTTTTTATACGAATTGATGTAATCAATATATTAAAAAAAAATATACTTATACTAACTTTATTTAGATTCCTTCATATAAAAAAAAAACTCTATTCCTTAAATAATATCTTTAAAACACTCATTTGAAAGATCCTAGTAAAAAAAATATTATTCTTTATTTAAAGGAATGCAAAGTTCAAAATAGCAGTTAATGGAATCCCTCCTTTGAATGGCCCACCGTTGGCACTTGTCACTCGTAGAAACCCCAAAATCCTCTAAACCCTTGGCCTCTCCCCTTCTATAAATAAAACCCCTTCCTCTCCCTTCCTCTCTCCCTTCCTTCGCCCTTCTCTTTCTCTCTCTCCATTGCTTGTTTATGTGTGGTGGTTTCATTATAAAAATACGTCTCCTCCTTTTTTGCTCTCATAGCCTACAGAGATATTCGGCAACTCAGGCGCCACCAACACCACTCTATCTACCACACCATATAATTTTGGTAAGCTTCTCTCTTTTCTACGTTAATGTTATTATTCTCTGTGTTTGTGCTGTGTAGATGTTAATTTGTTCACGAATCACCATGTTTGACGTTTTGTTTTGCTTGGATTACAATGTCATTATCCTATTTCCAGCTATAAAAATGCCATTATTCTGTGAATTTTTTCATTTCACTTCCTTGCATGTCATTCATTCGATTCCATTCCATTTTCTCTACCTTTTTTTTAAAACGAAAAATAGTAATAATAATTGTCGGTGAAATCACAAATATCCTTCAGCTTGAGTCATATTTTTTTCCTTCCTCCTCATCGGTGTTCCTTAATTTCTTCTTTTGATTCCCTTTTAGTCACGTGACTCACGTCTCTCATCTCATCTCATATTATTATTATTGATTCTATTCTTTACCCATTTTCAATTTTCCCCCCTTTTTAATTAATTAATTAATTAATAATAGTCATGGTTTTTTGGTTTTTCATTGGAAAAAGGAAAAAAAACTGTGCATGAGAAACGAGAAAAGCGGTTGGGATTCGTTTTAATAACCAACATTTCCCCAACGCGCTAGATCTCGGAGCGTGTTGGTTGAAAAAGACCATGGGCTGCAGTTGAGTGCCACGCGCTCTTGGGCTTTATGTAGCAACCAGTCAGCTCTCTTGACAACCTCTTGTGGACCGTCCACGTGTCACTGTGTTGGGCCCATGGCCCATGGATCTGGACCCAATTTGGTTTCGGTTAGATAGTCCGGAATAATCAGTGTGTGGGAATAGGATTAGGAGGTGAAAAGAAAGAGATTGATGGTGCGTTTGGGTAAACAACTTAATTAAGAGCTTGTCACATAAGACCTTATCGCATGAGAGCTTATGACATAAGCGCTTAAAGAAAGAAAGGGGCATGAGAGGATTCGAATAGTGAAAAACACGGAGAGGGTGTTTAGTGCATAAGCTCTTATGATAATTCCATGTTTTCTTTTAAGTGACTTATGAAAATAAGTCAAAAACTCCTTATGGAATGACATAAGTTATTTTTATAAGCTCTGCCAAACACACTGCATAAGAGCTTATATCATCAGATAAGTCAAAAGAAGCTTAAATAAGCTCTTCCAAACATCACTCGAGTGAAAGGACATGTACCGAGAACTAGAATATTATTATATAATAATAAAGTAACGGTTAAAGTGACAGTACATAGGAGCGACGGAACATGTTAGGTTCTGTTATGTGTTGGCCACTCCTTTGCTTACACTCTTCTCTCCATGCATTTTTCTTTGTCGTGTCAACTTATTATAGTTTCCTCTACTTTCCTCTCTCCCTTTTCTATGACCATTTTTATAAATTCCTTTTTTTCATATAAACCCTGATAATATATAAGTATTTCCGTGCTATTAAATTTATTTTTCCTGCAATATTTATTATTATTTTTGGTTTCTTTCAAAATTATACATTAGGAGATGAAAGAGAACTAGATTTGCCGATTCGTTCCTTCCTTTGCTAGAGAATCTTTAATCTCCTTGCACAACTATATATATTCATTAGGATTTTGTTAAGGTGTGTCTCATAAGGACGTAGATACTTTTTATTTTATTTCTTATTGTGTTCTCGCCTTATTTATTATACGCAAGACTTGTCTATTTTCTCAATAATATTTGTGTTTCTATGTGCTGCTGTAGCTGTCTGTTTGTTGAATGTAAAGAATATGAGTTTAGTTCAGACCCTATAAAAATTTAAAGTGCGGGGTTTTGTTGTTTCTATACGGCAGAAGAAGTACAGCTAGATTATAGGTATATATAGCCCCACCAGATCCATTAATTAATTAAATTAAACTATTGTATTCTCCCTACATCACATCAACCATTTCAATACACACAATCATAAATTTGTATATAGTTAATCATATATATAAAAAAATTAAAAATTAACATATAGAAATTCATGATTAGTGACATTCAAATTGGTAATTAATCCTATTTATAAAAGCAATTTCAGTGTGAGTTACTTGGCATGCATGTTTTTAAAGTTAAGGACGAGTTCTTAATAAATTATATTTTTGGAGCCAATCTGATATGAATATAATATATAAGGATGATTGATTCTATAAGCAATCAGTTCTTATAGAAGGACTATTGATAACAAAAGAGAGAACTACAACATTCAATAGTTCAATTACAAATCAATAATATTTTAAATTAAAACAAAATAAATATAAATAAAGATGTGAAGTATCTTGAGAGACTCATTTAGTGAATTTTAAGAGTTGTATAATTGAAATATATAGTTACTTGAAGTATTATTATAAAGTAAAAAGTGGTCAGGTGACACGACAAAGCTTATAAAAAGTGAAGTTATGCATGTAATATTAGAGTTACACCATTAGAGATGTTATAAATTAGTTAATAAATACGTATGTGGTTATCATAGTAAAAACCCTGTAGTTAAAAAAACCATAGCATGTTACTGCCTTTGATTACCTGATTTTTTATTAAGGTTTAAGATTAAGGGTGATGTGAAATTTAGAAAGGATACAAAAGTAAATTTACTTTTTTGTTTTTACTGAATTTACTTTTATTTGTTAAATCTATTCAAATTTACTTTTGTATCTTTTAATAAAATAATTTTGTGAAAAAATATGGGCAAATATAAGTAGGGGATCGAAATCATATAAGAGAGAGGCACTGAGAGACTGCCTCTGCTTCTTAGGCAGAAACAGAATAGAGATATTATAAAGAGAAGGGCATGCTATTTAGCTCCTAGCTAGGTACCCGGAAAAGAAGTTGAGATCCCAAAACAATATATATATATATATATATATAATATAATGTTAAAGTAATTTTTTTTTGTTACTATACGTGATATTGATTTTCAATTTGGTCCCTGTACGTAAAGAGTTATCAATTTGGTCTTTATACGTGCCACTGTTTTCAATTTGATCCTTACCGCTAATTGGTCCCCATATAAGAGGGACCAAATTGTAAATTATTATCACATATAAGGACCAAATTAAAAATAATTGTTACATGTAGGGACCGATTTCAAATTTCTTTATTGAATTGGTCCCTATATGTGACAATAATTTATAATTCGGTCCTCTTATATAGGGACCAATTAGTGGTGAGGATCAAATTGAAAATCAGTATCACGCATTGGGATCAAAAGATTACTTTTAACCTATATATAATTATATATCCTTTGCAAAGCACCTGAATCACCGGCAAAAGTTTTGTTGTACTTAATTAGAGTTAGAATAACATAATTCTAATTATTGCAACAAAGATAAATCGTTGAACGTGAACAGCTTAAAGCACATAAATATGCCGTTTGAAAGTTTAAAACCTGCATGCTGCTGCGTGAGACTTTCATTCTAGGCACTCACTGTTACTTTTTAAAGTTTTTATACTATATAGTCCACTGTCGGTTCATCATCAAACACTTAATTGTTAAATAATTAAGGACAACAGGGAAGGACCCTCCATCTTACGGATCCACAAGGTGCCTCTGACTGAAACATGCATTGGAGCCGGAGGGGCCCCCTGCCAATCAATTGATTATTATTCACCTGTCCACTTTTTCCTTATACGGTATAAGGGTATCTTCGGTTCAGCTTTTTACGGAGACCAAGTCCTCCCTCAAATGACTCAAGAATGCATTGCTACATTTTTTCACGGTGAATAGACTGGGAAAATGGCAACTAAAGGGAGGACACTCTCAAAGCTATCGGGTATGATGCTAATGACATGTGGAAGCTGTTAGCTGAGGTCCAACCTAAAAGATTAATGTACAAGTCCAGACCTTAACTATTCCCTAAATGATCCCCGGGGAGGGCTGTCCATCGAGAGAAATTTTAGTAATGTCAGGAAGATTTGAACTCGCACTCATGAGGGGAGAGAGTTTACCTTCGGATCCTTAACAACTTGTGTCAACTCCTGTTAGCGGATGCACCCCTACATTAGATTGATGCTTTTAGAAGATTTAATTCACTGCCTTAAGTACTACCCTTAAATTACCTGAGTTTTTTGTTTGTTTGTTTGGCATTGGAGGGGTGATGGCTGAATTTTTAGTTGTTAAATGTAGAAGGGAGAATCACACTAGGCCTTTTTAATAACCAATTTGGATACCCATTAACCATATGTGCTGTGTGCAAGGTAGGAAGCACACCTCTAATTAATATGTCCTTTTAATTTCATAATTATAATATAATATTTGACCATTTGATACAAACTCTTATTAATTCTTTCGTAAGGGACTTTTTATAAGTAGTCATTACGTTGTTTATTAGAGGAGAAGTGCTTCAGCTTTAGATTCAAAGTAATTTTCTTTTGATTTAACCAGTTTGTCGTTACTAGGATGTCTGGTTTCTTGGCAGACCAACCCATGTCTAGACGTGTGTACCCCTTACAACTCCCAGCTTTTTAAGCTTTCTGCATGAACCGTTTCTTTAACCGACACGTGAATTCTCTTTGTCCTTCTATGGTTTAATTAATTAATATCCAATACATTACTTTTCTTGTTAGTTTTTTTTTTTTGTGTTTACACTTTCGGCTTCAAAAGTCAAGTCCTTTTTTCACTCAACTTCCTTTTGCTTTATTTTATTAACAGATAAAAAAGTACTAGTAATGTCAAGTTTCTGGTTTCATAGATTATACACGTGTATTCTTGATGCGTGGCACTTGTCTGATTCTTCTTTAGTGTTTTGTTTGTTGGTGATATTTCTTTTTCGTTATTTTTAATAAAGGCTGTTATGAATTTGTGGTCTGGTCTGAGAGCTTATGTTCACCGACCTTGTTTTGTTTATTATGGGATCTGTGGGTACAAGTCATGTCTGGCTCACATATTTAAAAGATCAAAATGATTTTCAGAAATAAAGAAGAAAATATGAAGATATAGTCTGTGGGCAAAGAAATGTTGTAATATGACAACTACTGAATGGATGTATAATACACTCACTTGTTTACTTAGCCTATATAATTATTTGATCTAGTTTCAACTTTATATTTAAATTATATAAAGACTTACTTTTCTTTGTAAAATTTCTCTGTTTTAATTATTTTCTGGTAAATAAACGTCAATTTCTAGCTTTTATCTAATTAATCTGATTTTGTCAATTTTGAGTAAAGCTGAAGGTTTGCTTATTCGATGGCAGGTATTAGCTATATATTCTTTCAATGGAAAACATTTTACACTCCTATGATCTGCGTTGATCTATCATGGAACATTTTTCTTCAAGAATTTGTTTTCACTTTATTATGTATGTGCACTCGAAGGACAGCACATATTTGCTGTAGTGTCACCTGGCAGCTAGCATTTACTCATGTATTCTTTATATAGTCTTGTATTTAAGTGATGTCGTTTGCTATCTGGTATCTTTGAGCAATGCTGGCAATATAGTTTTTATCACACACCTTGCAGCACACTTTCTATTTGGATGAATTCCATGCGAGAATCATTGATAAGAGAGTATACCCATGTGATTTAGTGAGTCTCATAAAATTTACCAAATAATACATAATGTGTTAAAGAGTGTTTGTTTAAGGGTGTGTTGCTAACAATATTTCTCCTAGTATATTTTATAAGCAAGACTGGATTACGCCTCTATAATTTTTATAACCATAGTAACATTATGATGTTCATCATTTCCACACAATAGCAATAACCACACCAGGGCTTTGGATACATCATTTTTGGTATATTATTATTTGATTGGTTAGTTAGTACCCTCCTTGCTTAGGATTAGTAATTACCTTAAGTATATTTGAACCATAGCAGCCAAGTAAGATGGGATCAATTTTGAAATTAATCTAGGTTAAGTCACACACTGTGTGGAAAAAATTAAATCAGTTGCTTATGATTAGCTATTAACTTAGTATAAGTATTTTATCAAAAAAAAAAAAAAAACTTAGTATAAGTATTATACCTCTTAAAATGCATAATTTTTGTTTCTAATAGATACTACGAGTCATTTTCCTAGAGTTCACCTGAACCCAAAAGAATGAATATTGTTATCTCTGTTAATTTCATGATATACCCACTAACAATATATCATTTTCCAATTATTGATGTGTCATGTGTGACTGTTTGAAAGATAAGTAATTGATATGTTATATTAATGTCCTAGGATGGCTATATTAGATTCTGATTAGATTAGTCAAGGGAAAGGAACTAATTCAGTTGGAAGGGAGTTGGGGTACTTTGGGGTAAAGTGGTAGTTGATTGAAGCCAAAAAGGCTAACACATAAGCATAGAGTCGTTATTCCATTGATGTAGGCTTAAACTCTGTCTTTTTTAGCTCGTGTCGCTCTCATCTGAGTCAGAATCGACTAATATGCTACTTTACGACACAAAGATTTCAAACTTTGCCTTTGTATGTGGACAACTTGACAAATCTAATGTTTAATAATGTATTACCCTTTTGTTTTTCTATTTTTCTTATTGCTTTCTTGTACTTCTGTTTAAAAGAAACAGAATAAAAATTTTCCCTATGGAAAATGACCTTCATATTGTTTAGGGGCTTTATTCCTAAATTACTTGGCCCACTGAAAACATTTGTTAGTTGATGGTTTCCCTTCAGATTGATTGAAATGGGCAGATATATAACATTTTTGCATATTAAAATTGCTCTTGAACTTGATGGGTGAAAATGACTTCTTGGACCAAACTATTTGAAGAACTTCAAATGAGGTCTTATTGAACTAACTAGTACATGATTTTGATTGATTTTCACTTTTTTTTTTTTTGCTAAATTTTTCACTCTTTTTTTTTTTATGTCTGTATTACTACTACGCCTGACTTTTTTATTGTGATGATATCAATATTATAATCTTAGCATATCATTGGATGGAGATATTAGCAAACAAATAAATTTGCTCTTCCTTCCAAGACAATCTTACGAGCATATTAATTGGAGCCAATCTGCGAGAGGAAGAATTGTCATTATTGGACAATTATATTAGTCTCACATGAAGAATAAGTCAACCATTTGAAGAAAGCATGGTTACATATTTTTTTATTCTTTGCTTCAATATCATATACTTTGAAAACTGGTTCAGCTTGGAATTTTTTTATTATATCTTATATTAAATGAAAAATGATATCCGCTTACAAAAAAAAAGAAAAGAATATATTCTACTTTCATAATTGCATTCGGAAAAATCAGTTACATAGTATACTTTCGTAATGAGGAAAGAAATAAAATTGCAATTATTTTTTGTTATTTTGCTGCTCAAGGCAATGGCATCTTTCACCAAAAGGAAATGAAAAGATAGAGGAGAAAATTAAGAACAGGGTTAAAAGAAAGGTAAAAAGGATAAGCTTTATGTTTTTCTTGTTTGGGGGATAATAAGACTTTTTGCTCTAATCAACCCCACCACTTCGTTCATACCGTGGGGCCCACACAGGTTTCTTTTTTGTGCTCAAAGTGTTTACCTTTGGAACAATTTGATTTTAGATACGGATACAAATCTACTGTCCCAAAAAATGGTGTCCTCTACCAATCAAAAGTCAAGAATGTCTATAAGTATTAATGAATTTTGATTTCATTTTATTAAGTGACAAACCATAATTGATGGAGGTTAGAGAATGTGACAGGAAATTGAGAAAGGGATCTCCATCCTTTAGATGTGTAGCCATGCCCCACTAGTAGCTAGTTGTAGTCTCTTGTTTCTTCTTATGAGGCTGCTTTGCTCATGTCTTGTGAATTGTAATTGTTAGTAGGCTTTAGGCCCATGACTAAGTATAGGCCCAAATTGAGGAGCTCCTTACTTTGCGTAGACACTTGTGTGATTAATCATAGATAAAAATTTATGTTAATTTATTTCTTCCATTTGACTAATATTTGATAAAATTTGTGTTAATTTTGTTTTCAGGAAATTACTGTGTCAAGGAGTGGAAAGGAACTATTGCCGGATATTTCAATTAAATATGAAATATATGTTTCTTCTCCTTGTCACTTTCAAGGTAAATCAAGATGTGCTCCTGTAATGTTTTCCTCTACTAACTATTTCTATTGACACAAACTATGCATTTAAGCTGCACTTTTTTCATGTGATCATTTTTCCTTTGTTGCAAGAGATTTGTACGTGGTAATCTAAATAATCCTTTCCCTTTCCCCTTAATTTTGTTTGTTAATTTTTGGGGTATGTAGATTATCAAGAAGAAGTTCACAAAGCTACAAGAGGCTATGGGATTTCAAACATCACATGCTACAAAACAAATAGCACAACCTATTTTAAAAGCAAAGGAGGAATCAAGCGATGCTCATGAACGCTCTTTAGTTCGAAGGGCACTAAACTTGGCCGATCACACCTTAACCCATACCAAGTCAATTCCCTCAGCTCATGATTCATGGATGGTAAGTACCAACCCAGTAAGCACAATGGTCAACATTTGGGCTATAACGTCATTTGCTCCTTTTAAAAAACAAGTGCATTCTAGGAGTTTGGACTAAAGTGAAAAAATAAGTATACGGCATGATACAAAAAAAGGTCTTTTGTAATTATTAAGATACAGCTCCCCCTAAATTTGTTTCCTGCGTACCTCTCCCCCCTTTTCATACCCTTTACAAGATATTAAATCTATGTGTATGGAAAATAAATATTATTTGAAAGAATCCCCACTTAGGTGCCTAACAGTATCATAGGAGATTATTCTCTATCACTTATCGGGTATTATGATACTTTGATAAACTTATATATGAAAAATTATATTTACCTCCCCTAAAATTTTATAAAAATAGTGCAAAGAATATCAATAATTCAGACTTCATGGAAATATCAAATATTAGAAGTTGATGATCTCGTGCATGTCTATTTTGGATGTGTGTAATTATTAATGTGATGCTCATGTGATCTGTATTTGCATGGTTAGGCAAGACACCCTTCTGCGTTGCATTCGTTTGATAGATTGATGAAGGCAGCCATTGGGAAGAGGATCATCGTTTTTTTAGACTACGATGGTACCTTATCACCCATTGTAAATGACCCCGATCGCGCTTTCATGTCTGATGAGGTAAATATTGAGAACTTCACTCCATAAGCTAGTAAAATAAAATTACCATAACATATATACTTTTGAATACACAATATGCCTGTTCAAATATTAATTGAGATTGACGCGAGTGATTAAAGATCTTTCGGTACGGAAAAAATTACAGTTGGGAGGGATGTCACCCATCGAGGTGCCGAACAAATTCCTGAGGAAGATTAGTCCCCGTCTCATGTTGACGGCAGGATACTCCTCGAAGTACATCAAAAAAAAAAACCTGTTCAAATACTTTTGCCATCTTGTGATCCTTATCGGTTCGAGGGATTAGTCTTTGTAGTTGTGCGTGGAGCATATTTGAGAAAAAAAATTTACTTGTGCCTATAGCTCCCCCCTCATTTTTTTTTCCTACTAATTTTTCGCATGCAACTTTATTTAAGTGTATATGGTGTTTAATTTAATGGCAGATGCGTGCAGCGGTATGTGAAGTTGCATCTTATTTTCCAACAGCAATAATTAGTGGAAGAGGCAGAGATAAGGTAAGTACGGATAAAGTTTCCCCTATTTTATATTTTTTCAACAACTTTAATTTTTCCTCCTTATTTTTTGGTTTAGGTAAAAGATTTCGTGAAGTTGAATAATTTATATTATGCTGGGAGCCATGGCATGGACATAATGGCACCATCAACGCCATTTAGATCTTCTGACAGCAAGCATTGTGACATGGCCGGCAACACAGAGGTGAGTAACTCGATCGGTGCCTGTCTTTATATTGTTGAACTATTTTTAGAATGAGTATGTTTAGGAAATATAATTTTTTTTTTACAAAAGGCAAAAGTATCGTTAATATATGGTAACGATGCACCCCCCCACTAAATGGGGTCATATATATCCAGATTGTTATGGTTTGATTTTTTAATACTAATAAAATAATAATAAATTTGGATGATCAAAATAACAATCTGAATCATTTATATTTGACCAATTGGATGATGTATTCATACATCACTTTGTGATAGATAGAGCATCTTAAACAATATATAGTAGGTGGTATATTCTTAACCCATTTACATGTTGTCATAAAACTTTCAATTATAAAACACCGTTCAGTTCACTCAACAACTTAAGCAACTAGAAAATATTACATTGAGCTGGACCAATACACCAATATGAGAAAAAACGAGGAGTATCTGATAACCTAGCTAAAAACAATTTCCAACAACTGATCTTAACCTGATCCAAACAGAAAAATCATAGCGACTTGATGATCACTAAAGATTATCCCATTTTTAAGCTTCTAAATAGATCAAACCACGACAACATGCCAAATCATTAAAGGAGACAAAATGAGACATTAAAGGGATAAAATTTATTGAACGTCAACAGGATCTTATAATGTATTTTTAAAATATATGTAAGATAAAATTTAAGGGACGGAGAAAAATATATCTTCGAATATGTCAATGATGTACAATAAGATTTGATATTTAAATTGCGTAAAAAATCTGAAAATATATGTTATGACACATAAATGTCACTTTCTATTTTACTAAATTAAATGTCAAACATTGTTGCTTGAATCTTCAATGTAATTTTTTTTTTTTTAATTTTTAGGGCAATGGAGTTCCCTTTCAACCTGCGAAGAAGTTTTTGCCTGCAATTCGAGAGGTCAGCAAATTACATCATATTTCTGGTTTTCCATATTAAACTTTGATGTGTCCCACTCCTTTAAGTAATCTATTATGATTCAAGAGAATGCATAATAAACTCAAGGTTTGACTGTTTATATACAAACAGCTGTTGAGAAGATTAGAGAATGAAGTTAAGGAGATAGAAGGTGCAAGATTAGAGGACAATGAATTCTGCATCTCTGTACATTTCCGACAGGTTCAAGAAGAGGTAACCTTTCTAATTTTTTTTTTGGGGTCATATTTTCTTGAGAGTTTACATTTAATTTTAATGCACTTTTAGTTAAATAAAGGTTTTCACACTATAATCTATTTATGTACTCATGTGATTAAAAATAGGTTTAATGAATTTTTTGGTCACCGTAAAGTAGGGGATTTTTGAAATACGTCCCTGTAAAATTTTTATGTGATTTTCGTCTCTGCAAGTTCAATTTTTTTGCTTTAGGTCCCTGCCGTTAGTTTGTGCCGTTAACTGGCTGATGTGACCGATGGTTCGCCACATCAAGATCGCTATTGCCATCTGATGCAAGATCGATGACGCGTGTCGATCCACGTCATTGCCATGTAATTTTTTTTTAATTTTTAATTCGATTTTTTTCAAAAAGTTATTTTATTCTAATTTTTATTTAAAAAAAATTGAAAAATAGTTTTTTTTTTAAAAACCCTAAATCTTCCCCCTCCATCTTCTTCCCTCGACCCCCCCAAACCCTAATTTCTCTCAATCTGAGTCCCGATCTCAATCTTCCACTTATGATTCTTCCTCTATCTCTCTCTCGATCATTACTTCACCGACTTGAACCCAAAGCTCAATGGCGACATGACCTGGAAGAAAAGAGGCGCCTCGGTCTTCTGCCTCGATGCCGTCGGTCTTCTGCCTCGATGCTGGTCGTTGTGCCGACGATTTGTTGTTTGCAGATCTGTGTTAGGAGGTGGGGTGGGGTTTTCAGATCTGTGTTCTAGCTCTGGGAGGAGGGAGGGAGGCGCGGTTGGGAGAGGGGTGGTCGCGAGGCTTTTGGTCGGCGAGGGGTGGTCGCGACCAGGGCCGGCCCAACGTATGTTGAGGCCTAAAGCGAAATTTGATATAAGGCCTTTTTGAAAACTAATAATAATTTATTAAAAATATATATTTTATATTTAAATTTATCTTTATTAATTATAAATTATTATGGTTGATGTAAAGTTTTGTTGTTACATGCAATAACATGTAAGATTTCCTATAATTTATTGTTTAAGGTTTTAAATTATTATTTTTGTTAACCTTAAATAAAAAAAAATTGGAGACCTAAATTTGAACCTAGATAACTAAAAATATTTGGAGGCCTAAAGCCCTAGCTTTACTTGCCTTAAGCTAGGACTGGCCATGGTCGCGATGCTGCTCGTCTCCGCGCTCCTCTTCTGCCACCGCAACGGCGTCGCCCACCGCGATCTCAAGCCGCATGGAGAGTAGAGAAATGGCCATGGTGAGTTGATTTCGCATCACCTTCCCTGTTTTGGCAGTTTTGGGTTGCAGTGGTTGTCGACTTCAACCACCAAAAATGGCCCCCACCATCAACAGAATTGAATCATCACCAGAAATGAAAAGAGGAGAGAGGCGATGGTGAAGAAGAAGAGGGAGCGATGGAGGAGGAGTAGAGGAGGGAGGTGGGGGAGGCGGTGGATGAAGTGGAGGAGCAGGCAGCGGTTGTGGAGGAGGAAGAGAGGCTGTCGGTGATGAGGGAGGTTAGGGAAGGGTGATGGATGGGGGAGGCGGGTCGAGGGAAGAAGAAGGCTGGTTGAGGGAAGAAGAACAGGGTTAGGGTTTTTTTAAAACAAAAACAGTTTTTTAAATTTTTTTATGCTTTTGACTTTTTTAAAAATAAAATTATAAAATATTTTTTTACAAAAATTCCGAAATTTTTAAAAAAAATATATGTGGCAGTTGACGTGGCTGACACATCAGTACTGTCAGACCATATGGCAGTGCTGACGTGGCGAACCATCAGCCACGTCAGCCAGTTAATGGCACAAACTAATGGTAGGGACCTAAAGCAAAAAAGTTGAACTTGCAGGGACGAAAACCACAAAAAAAAAATTTACAGGGATGTATTTCAAAAGACCCCTATTTTATAAGGATCAAAAGATTCATTAAACCTTATAAATATTTGCCTTTCACAGTAATCAGCATATAAGCTACACTCACGATAATATATGATTAACTGATGGTAAAAAGATTAATGATATATCAAAATTAAACAATTTTACTTTCTCGCCGTTAATTAATAGTATTAAGCAAGCAATGCTTGTTCTCCCAATTTTTAAATTATTTAAAGGTAATGGTTGTTTAAATCCAGGATTATGGCATTTTGGAAGAGAAAGTGAAGTCCGTGCTTGAAAAAAGTCCACAATTTCGCTTGACTGAGGGTAAAAAGGTATCCCGGATCATATGGACTTTAACTATTCCTGTTTATGACAGAAATAGAACCACCCCCTTTTGTTTCCTCTTCCATGCTGAATAAAAGCACTGAATACTATTTATTTGTAGGTCATGGAAATAAGGCCATCAATAGAATGGAACAAAGGTAATGCTGTAGAATATTTTCTTGACACATTAGGATTAAGCAGTTCCAGCAATATCCTTCCTGTGTACATCGGAGATGATCGAACTGATGAAGACGCTTTTAAGGTATATAGGCTTAGCCTAGTTTTTTCTTTTCTTTTCTGCATCATGTTTTAACTTGTACTAGGACTAAAAGAAGAGGAAATGGTGTGTATTATGTTGAAGTTATATTATAGGTCACATAATCAAAGTTTATGTATATATATTTGGTTGAAAATAAATTGTATCTTTCATGCATTTAAATGATAATTAAGGTGTCATGGGTGATTTGTATGCATGCATAAGGCATATGATAGGTTTTTTGGTTTTTCAAAAATAGTAAATTATAATAGGGCATTTACAGCTAAACGGCTTTTGTCAAATTTCTGCAGGTCATACAGAGTAGAGGGCAAGGTTATCCAATTATAGTGTCTTCAATTCCAAGAGAAACAAATGCTTTGTACTCTTTGCGTGACCCATCAGAGGTACTAATCTTCTTGTCACGGCTGGCAAATTGGAGGAAAAACTCTAACTCAATCAAAGTTGGAATTTTGCACTGCATATAGTTACTTCCCACAATGGATTTGGAGAAGTGGGATAGTTTTTAATTTCCCCTGAAGTAGTTGGTTTGTAAGATAACCTTGTATATTTTCAGCTTTGTAAATAGTTTTCAAGAAAGAATAACATGTTATCTAGAGTAATCTCACGAGAACATTATAAGTATCATTTTAAAGGCATTAAAAGCAGAAGTTTGCATGAAAACATTTATAACCTTTCACAAAAAACATGACACCTCGGGTCATAAGAAACTCACAAAGGAAAAAACACCATATAGTAATTTTGTTTTTACAAAAATGCTCCTCGAGACACCGGGGGTGGTATACTGAAGATGATAAATTTAGTTATCTGAACTGCCAGTATCACCCTTCATGCCTTCATAAAATGGTACACCTTTGAACAGTAGCAGGAAACCAACATCGATTTTTGTTTACTGACAAGTTGTCAATCTTGTGCCCTGTTGAATGCAATAAATCATTGTAAATGATCACATAAAATTCTGATAAGATGGTAATACAAAATCTTCTATGTCTACATCTGATAATAAGCAATAAATATGTAACATTCCACAATGGCAAACCACATTCTCATTAACTAAACAATAATTGCTGGCCATTGGTTATGCACACTATGGTATATTATTTTGTGCTACCTTCCTTTTTTTTCATGTTAAGCGTAGTAATGTAATACCTCTTGACTCAATTATAAGCAAAAAAAAGTACCTATATTTTTTGGACTCAAATATAAGCAAAAATCAATCAATTCAACTCTATTTAATGTCAATGTTCCAAAACTCAAGACAATCAACCAATCCAATCAATTCTCCTTTAACTTTTCCAAGAACATTGCATACTCTCGAGACAATTAAATGATAGTTTAATATTTGCAACTCATTTTTTTTTACATAAATCAAGACAATTAATCTAAATTAACTAACTTTCTTAATAAGTGTGAAATTAGTTAATTTTACTTATAATTGAGTCCGGAGATAGTACCATAGTGTGGTGGATTGCAGGTGGGAGCTGATATTCTTATCATGCAAAGAATATGTTGTTATCAACTAAGAATACATATCACCAAAGATTATAAAGAAAATGGACTAGTCGTGGCAGCATGTACAGATACAAATTGAGCATAGCATCAATGACAAATTAAGTTCACTAAATCAAGCCCATCAGTGAGATCACGAATGAGTTTAAGGAAAACATACTCAAAAAGCAAGAAACCAAGGCAAAAACTGACCAAATATCAAACCAAGATAGTTGAGATTAGTTGGTTTTACAGTTTTGAATTGAGTATCTAAGCCTGGAATGGCAACAAGTCACATTTGAAACTTGAAAATTAATTCATTTTGCCCACCATTTATTAAAGTGGGAGTTAAATAAGCACTGCACTGGGAAAGAAAAAAGAAGAGGAAAGAAAATAAAGCATTACCCTGCAGGGGAATTAGGTGTTGGTGGCTGATGTTGAGAAGGATCAGCAGAGTCTCTTTCAACATTTTTCAGCTCATTAGAAGCTGAGCTTTCATCTTGATGATCAGCTTCATCATTTGTACCTGAGAAGTAATAAACCAAGAGAACCAAACTCTCAACTCATTCATTATAATCATGGCCTATATATATCTTTTATCAAATGGATACATCATATAACTTAAAGGAAAAATTGGGTGGTGAAGAAATGTAACCAGTAATAACTGGTGGTGGATCAATGTCATTGGCATCAGTTTGGTTGTTAGATGTTGAAGCATTATTACGAGAATTCCGTTTCTTGTTTTGTCGTCTGTGATTGATCCTATTCCTACCCATCCTCTCAAATAAGTCACCTAACAGAAACTGGCCACGCCTGGCATGCCTTTCCCTTGGATTATAATCCCAATCATCATCATCATCATCATCATCATCTCTTTCATCATCATCAGAATCCTTCCTTTCATATCTGGTGTTTCCCCTATTAGTTCTGGAATTATAACAAGACTTTCTCCTGAAGTACCTATTCTGGAAATTAAATATTAAAAGACCAAAATCTTATAAGCAATTCATAAGACATAATCAAACCATGATTAGGGACAAAACTTATGTGCTTTTCTTTATGTGCTTGTGATACTGTTTTCCAATGAGAATACAACATGTGTAACACATGTTATGTTTGATTTGATAAGCTATTTTACCGGAAAACAGCACCATAAGTATCTTAGGAATTGCACCCAAGTTTTGTCCTCACTCCGATGAGATCTTTCACGTGGTATAGATTTTAACCTGGTAAGTTATTGGGTCTGGCAGGAAAGTCCCAGTCCCACCACTAAATCTGGGACCCAAACTAGCATAACGTTGATAAATCCAATCATCCAATGCATCCAAACCAGCAGGAGCCCAATGGTTTGGCATCATAGGAAATAGGGGAGGACCATGAACCATATTGTTCGTCAAATCTGGAAGTATTCTAGGAGGAACTTGCCAAAGAAATTGTCCAGGTAAAGGTGAGTACAATAGTGGTGCAACTGGGGGTGCATAAGGCATAGGCTCTTGGAATTGTGAATTCTCACAAAGCCTTCCATATTGCAGATTCAGCCAATGGCATAAAAAATCAGCTTTCAAAATATCAAACCTTGGTTTTAGATAAGGCTCTGAAGTTGCATTAAGATTGATATTGTTAGGCATAAGAAAAGCATATGATTGTCTGGATTTTTCAGGAGAATCGAAGCTGACATTTGGCAGACATGCTTGAAGATTGCCTAGCTCAGCATCCAATGGGAACTTTCTAGTATATGGAAATGGTGGTCCAAATGCAGATGGGGATAACCCTTGATTATCAACAGCTCTTTTGCTTGAACCAGGACTAACAAGAACAGGAGTATTAGGAACTGATGAATTAGGTCCAATCATTGGCCCTTGGCCTAATTGATGAGCCTGAACATCTGAAGTAACAATTTTAGTTGTGCTATGAGCCAAGTGATCAGTGTCTACATGTTGACAAGTCAGGGAAGGTGAGACACTGGAGGAAGCAAGCTTGGTCCTTGAGGTTGAATGCAAAGCAGGTGAGTATCTAGAGATTGTTGTAGAGTTCATATCACCATATATGGTTATTTTTTCAGGTGGACCATCACTACCATTTTCTCTGGTCAACCATTTATCTTCTGTAGTTTCCCAATAATCTTTTGGCAAGTAACTTCCAGAACCAGCCCACCAAGATGAATTACAAGAGCTGGAACCACCATCTATGTCTTGCTCAGACCACAAACCTTCACCATTGTTGCCATGATCTAAATGAGCTGCTACCACATTGTAACCAACTGGTTCAGTAATTTCTTCCTGATTTACTGTCATTCTTCCATCTGCAGGAAGTGGAACTAGACCTTCAGAATAAGGGCCCCAAGAGGACTCAAAAGAAGGAGGGACATGTGTGTATCTTGGAGATAAACCAGGTGGTCGAAGTGGTGGTGGTAGTGGAGGAAAACCAGGTGGTGGTGGAGGAAAAAGTACATCACTTGAATCCACATCAAATGGTTCTTGCAGATATCCATTGAATCTGTGGTACCTGTAAGTTTCTGAAATATTCATTAGATCATGCTCTTCCTGATGCATCAGCATTGCCTCATCAACAGAAAGGCCAATTTCATTGTTTTCACCTAAGCCAAACTCACCATAATAAGCATTTTTTGTGACAACTGCATCTTCACTTCTCCAATCATGTAAAATCTTCCCAAAAGAATGCTGGTTTTCAGTTGATACCCCATTTTGCTTATGCTGAGGTGGAACTTCACTAGATAAATGATCAAACTCTGGAGTAGTGTGTACCCAAGGAGGTTGATGAATGTCATGCCCTTCATTTGCTGTATACATAGGACTTTTGCCTTTATCAGTAAGTGCATTTTTCATGGAACTTGTTTTCTTTACATCAGAGGTCTTGGTACCATCAGTGAAGATGTTATTAGTCTTTGTGCTCCAGGTTTGAGAAACAGAAGACACATCAGAGGTTCCAAGCAGCCCTTTTGATTCTTTCAAAGGGAAAGCAGGCTTTTGGCAGATACCATGAGACCCTAGAAAAACTTTTGCCTGCTGATCAACCTCAGATTCATCATGTGTTGAATTTTCAACAATCATATTTTTTACAAGTAGATTATAACTTTTCAAATCAATCCAGTGACCTTTCCCATGTCTATCCCATGTGCTTCTGAAAAAATAATCAAATTCAGCTATTAGATTATCTTTCGGGCAACTCAGCAATCTCATTAGCCTCTGAGCCCCAAAAGAGATTGCACTCTTTATCCTGAAGAAGTTACCTGTAGAGTACATTATAACCAAGCTATATTAGACAAAAGACTTGTTTAGACAGAAAGAAGAAATACAAGTAAAACAGAAGTTAAGCTACTTTTTTGAGCAAATTAAAGACACACAAATAAATAAGGAGGGGGGCAAAGAGAGGCCAGAAAATAATCCTATTGACTTGCCAGTATTAGCTCTACACATATGGATGGTTCTTGAAATCATATTTTATTACAAGATTAAAAGGGCTCCTTTAATTTGCAATAGTTTGGATGATAGAAATTTTGTGCATCATAATCTAAGAAAATTTGTATAGGCAATTTTTTATCAATTTTTTTTATGCATAGTAGAAAAATATATTTATGCCATTCAAAACATCACATTTAAAAGCAAAAATAAACTAAATAAGCATGACTCTTGGAAATATAGATAAAATAGACTCTTATATTTGTTTTTTAATTTGATACTTCATCAATCTCACATAGTCACCTCCTTGACATAAGCAATGATGTGTCAATCATCGGTCCACATCAGTGATACATGATTACAATTAGTGACACATCATTACTTTTGTTAGGATTTGTAATGAAATTGTCATCAAGATCATGCTTACAAACAATTTATAAAATAAGGGTCCTAATTGAAAAAAAAAAAATAGAATACCAAGTTGAAAAAATAAATAAAGATAACCAATGAAAATAGGCAAATAGCTATATATTTTTTCGAGATCAACTTATTTAAGCGTAATAGAATCATCATCTTTAATAAAGAGAATTGTTAATAACAGCTAGGGTTTCAAAGTTAAATACCCTTACTGATGCTACGCCCCAAGTTGTTGTTTGTACACAAAGGGTCTACAATGTTGAGGTATTTGGAAACAAAAGGTTGCTCTTCATTTTCTGGGCTGCTTCGCTTAACACCATAAAAGGACTTACAAGCATTAAGAAATGCTTCACCGAGCAGCAACTCTTGGGAATCCTTCCGTGGAGGATCAGCTGTAAATGCAGGAAGATAGGAAAAGAAAAGAAAAAAGCCTATCAGCCGCAACTAATGAAGAGAAGAGAATATGTTAGGACAAAACTTACTACAATTTCATAGGTACATTATATATTATTTTCCAATGACACATATATCCTATTATCATTGAATATATAATGTACATACTTAGAAAATATTTTTACATATGAATATATGATCAACACTAGAAAATATTTTTACATACCTCTCATATTAGGAATTGAACTTATGGGGATGGGTCCCCACAAGCTAATGCAATAGTTATTCCAGTCAAATTTACTAAAGAAGTCCAGAAATCGAAAAAGCACCTGAGATATAGAATCAATAGTAAAACTAACATAAATTTTCTTATAATCCTTCTTCATGAGCCACAATAATACATGTATACTAAAGGAAACATGTTTTGTCACCTCAAGTGGTCCAGCAAATTTATTGTTGTAGACATGAAATATGTATAAGACTAAAGTTTCCAGTGCATAAGATGAAATGAGTCCATGGTGAGCACCAAGGATGCGGCTCTCATGGTAACACCAAGCTTTTATCAATATAATGCTGCATTTGAATAAATGATTCTGTCTTATAAGATTGTCCACCTGGAATTCAAAACTATTTATTTGTTAGAGATCTTTGCATAAAAGAAAAAAAAAAGTGCTTGAAAATCAAAATTTAAGTCAAAATAAACCACCTCCTCAAGAAAACAAAGTGTACATAAACCACTAAGCTGATTGAAAGATATGTCAACGACAAAATTGTCCACTAGGCACTTTAAGATCGTCACCTATTGAACAACAATAAGAAACATGTGGAAGGTAAGAATGTAAATTTTTACATCAAGGACAAAACAAGCAAGCAGCGTTTATACAGGATGGTAGAAATAAATATGATCCCGTATGTTAATCTTCAAGAGCAAACATTGAAAAATAGGCCAATCCTTGATATAGGGGAGGGAGACCAAAAAAAAGGAGGCAATCTAATAGAACATTTTTGTCCTTGATTTCTTATGATATCTATGAATTTTCCATTGAAATATATAATGCATAAAATGAATGAAACATAAATACATCGTGTTTGATATCCATGCAAGCATTTAATAATATATGCTAATAATATACCAATATTCAGTCATTAAAAAATTAAAATGATTGGAATTTTGGTTTTAGGAATACTATTTATATCCATAACTATCAATTCTATAAAAAAGGGTATGCCAAAGTTTATTCGTTGAGATTAGATTCTACGGCGACGACAGGATAAAGCGACTACAGAAAATTCGGGTCCATTTCAGGCCAAAGCAACCGCAACCCAGTTATGTTGCTCATAGTACAGTCCAACTTCTGATTACACAGTTACACAGAAATCACACAATAACATCCCTTATATAAAGTTTTTCAGGGCTTTATATATAGTCAAATATGACAATGAGTTGAGGAATCCATCTGATAAGAAGCACATACCTCTGCCTGAATATACTGAACCTCTTTCACATGAAATTCAGCACTCTCATTCTTCTCTTCACTTTCTAAAATCTCTCGTACCTCATGAACCAAAATATCCTTCAAATATTGATTGTCGCTGAATGCAGTTAGATCAATATCCCCATCAGGTAAATAAGTCTTCAGTGGAACTGACCCAAATGCGAACACCTGTGGTACCAAAGGAAGCACATAATTTATACAAGCATAATGCAGTATAAACCCTGATTGAAGGATAAGCTTAATTAGATGATAATCAAGGTTTCAAATCGTGATTGCGGTTGCATTACATTTTTCTTCATTGCGGACAATTACAGGAAAATGCACGACGTGATTAGTTTCAGAAACTACCAAAACCGTAACGTCATGACCTCTCTTACGGTTTCGGACCCAAATTTAAGACATTAATGATAATTAAACAAATTCATTTTATCATTATGCCTGTACCGCATGAGAAGATTGATATTTCAATTAATTATCAATAGTCAACAAGCTAGATAGAATCTATAAGCTCAAATATGAACATAATTAGAAAGACCTAATATTTCAATCGAGAACTATTTTATTTCAAAAAGGACTCCACCAGGAAGGTATATGACTATAGTATTATGACTGCACCAAAGTAATCAAAGCACCATACACTATTTGTTAAGAGTTATGTTATTTGAACACAAAATTTAAACACCGTATCTCTATCTTCCACGTGCTTTTTATCTTCTTTTCAAAAATACATAATAAAAAGTGAAAAAATCATTTGTCATTTGTTAACAACTACATATAACTAATCATATAAAAAAGATTAACATGCATATGAAACATTCATATACTGAAACAATTAACAAGGAAACGATGAAGCAAATTAATTTGAGGACCTGACAAGGGGTAGTGTTGGTTATGATCAGTCGTCTGATGTAAGACACAACAGAATTTCGCCGTTCTTCTGACTTTGGGTTTGGGAGAATCTGTGCAAGCAGCTCTGCTGTTCTCCTTTCAACTCGTGACCATCTGTCTCGGTCAAGCTCCTTAGTAAGGGAGGTTGCTTTATCAGGCAACAGACCATTTGGTGCAAAGCCACTCGGCTTCGCAGGACGATCCATGCAAATATCTTTCTGTCCTTCTACAGTGTCTGCTCATGCACAAGGAAAAAATTAAACAAATGAGTACATAATGCAAGAAATAAAGAGGTAAATAAGCAGACTAATTTTGACATTCATTCTGTGGTGAATTAAGCCTGACAAAACCACATAAAGATAAATGCAGCTGATCAGTAACAACACTGAATAAACTACTATCATCAGTTACACCAGGGCAAAGTATGAATGATAATTTGAGTAGAACAACAATCAATTAGCCAGCCTTATCCAATTCCATCCATGTGAGTTCAGTTACTTGGATCAAACAATGTTATTGTGCTCAATCAAAAATCCAATATATACATACAAGAAATTAAATACACACTTTATAGATTTGTGTTTGGCAGATCAGTTTCGTTACATTCTACGAAAATGTCTCCCAATCAGATAAGGCGAAAGATAAAAACTTCACAGATATGAAACCAGGAATAATATCATCGTTACAGTGTACTACTAGATAAGAACGACAACAACCAAAATAAAAATCCAAAGCTAATTAAAACGTTTCCGTTACCTTCCAACGTAGTCAACAACCAAACCTCCCCAGTCCCCACAAACAAAAAAAGACAACAGAGAGTTGAAAAAACCAGAAGGAAAAAAAAAAAAACACAGTTGGGTTCAGTGATACATCAAAAACACTTTAGACAAGTGATAATCCACGGAATCATCACGATAGAAAATTATTACCAAAACAACTCCAAGTGGTTTATAGTTGCAGAAAATAATCTGAAAATTCCAGCATTCAAGTTTTACAAAAAAAGAACAAGAAAACCCATACATAGTTGAGAGACAGAAACACATAAAAGAAAAGTGTGGGTGAAGAGTGTGAAGAATTAACCTGTGATGAGAAAGAAAGAAAGTGTTAGAATGAAGGTAGCTGCTGCATGCGAGAGGGAGGGAGTGATAGTGAGACTGAGACTTATAGTCCCTCTAAGGCTCTAACGTAAGACACAACAAACTGCTGTTTTGCGTATTTTGAGGAGCAGCGATTGAAAAAATGCAAAATGCCAAAAAATGTTTTAATTAAAACACTGCAAGAGAGGGAGTTGCTGATACACAGAAAACAACTCCGACAGGAAAAGAGAGATAGAGGCTGGGTTGGTCTTTTTATTCTTTTAGGTTTCAATTTTTTTAAGTATTTTTTTTTTTCTTTGATGCGATATTTTTACGAGTGAAGACGTGAGACAAATCTTCGGATTGGAACAGTGGTCAGATAAAATCCTTTTCAGAATATTTATTACATGACACTTATTTTATATATAAAATTTTAGGGTTGGGCTACGTTGCACCATCCATGTGACAAATTTTGGGCCAGTCAAATTGTCATATAGGTTGGTCAAAATTTCAAACTTTCTAATTGTATTATACTGTAGTCAAACTATATGAATATAGTATATTGTAGTATAATATATGTACTTTTTGTATTTATAAATTTAACTTATATTAAAATAATGTTTTTAGATTAAAAAAACAGATTATATTGTAAAATATTATTGACAACGAATATTATTTTAATTCATATTAAAATATTATTTTGTAATATAATCAGTTTTTTTAATAAAAAAATATTATTTTAATATGGGATAAATTTACGAATACAAAGAGTACATATACTATATTACAATATATTATATTTATATATTTGACTACAGTAGAAATACAACTAGAATGTTTGAAATTTTGATCAAATGCATGTGGCAATTTGATTAGTCCAAAATTTACCATATATGAATGATGTAGTGGATGGTGCAAAATATGGATGGTGCACCTTAGCCCAACCCAAAATTTATATATATATATATATATATATATATATATATATATATATATTTCTTACACCTGTCCGAGATAATGTCAAATGTCTAAGTGGGTTCCTTCTCAATGTGTATATATATATATATATATATATATATATATATATATTTCTTACACCTGTCCGAGATAATGTCAAATGTCTAAGTGGGTTCCTTCTCAATAGTACATGTTTAATCAACGGATCCGAACTCTTCTATTTTGACCAACAAATATTGGTAAAAATAAATTTATTATTTATAAATACATATATATAGAAAGAGAGATTTATTATTTTATCTCTACTTTTGTATTTAAAGTTCATTATTAAATTTTTAAAGTATCAATTATGATACTTAAGAAAAGAAATCTTAATTTAATATCTAATTATGTTTCTTCAAATCTCCTCGTTCAATGTCTCAAATTTATTTATATTACTGTAGAAGGAAAATTTTCTTATTTAGATTCGAACTCTCTCTCCACGTTTCCGTATTGTTTTTTTTATTGTTAGTTTGGATGAGTGTTTGAGAAACCTAATTTTGGATGTAATTGATTTTGTAGAATTGATTTCAATACAATTGAGTTTAAAGTAAAGTGATTTATGTTTGGATGATTTTACTTTCAAAACAAGTTTAATGTAAAACTTAGTGTAATTTTTCAATCTAAAAGCAGAAACTACTCTAAGCTGCTTCTGGTCAAGGTTTTGAAAATCGGACCGGACCGACCGGTCCGGCCGTTCCGGCCGGGACCTTGGCCGGTCCGGTCAGCTGGCAAAACCGGCCCTATGGTGAACAGGTGCAAAAACCGGAAAACCGGTTCAAAACCGGTAAAACCGGTCATAACCGGTAGTGAACTGGCCTGAACCGGTTTTCTAAAAAAAAAAAATTAGTATAAAAGGATTTTGAACATCCTAGCCAAAACCAATTCTTTTGTTTTCTAACATATGTGGGCTGGTTGTAGATTTTGGGTTGGTTTTCCCTATGAAGATGATTTTAACATATATCTTTATATTTATTTAGTTTAATTTCAAAATAAAAAAAATTGTGCTTGATAATTTTAGTTGTTATGTTGTTTTTTTGTTTAATATTGTTACAAATATTATATTAAAAATTAAAATAATATTATTTAATTATAACCGGTTCAACCTTGGTTGGACCATTGAACCTCGAACCGCTGCCTTCACCGGTTCGATGGCCGGTCCGATTTTGTAAACCTTGCTTCCGGTAGAATCAATTCTAGATATAAAATTGCTTCCACATTCGTGTTATCAAACACTTCTTTTTTTACTAGAATCACGTTTGACAGGTACATAAACATTTCTGGTACCTCCAGAAGTGGAACCAAACACACACTTAAGGTATAATTATGTAGCTATAGAAAAACAAAACATTTATTCTCTGGTTTTATCTTCAATTTATTTTATTATACTTTAAATTTGTTGCTGTAGAAACAAATTTCTTAATTAGCTACTGATTTTATTTTTAAAGAAAATAATTTTTATGTGTTTTTAATTAAAAAACTTTTACTTTAAATTGCCATGGATTATTTAATCTCTAGAGTTATCACTTTAAAAAAAAGTTTCACCTAATTATCACCTTTACCACATAATTAATTATGTGATCAGTTACAATGTACCGAAAATAAAGTGGTCCACATTTTTATTTATTTTGTATTATTTAAAAAACACATTTTTTATATTATTTCTAACAAGTTAATTGTCTTGCAATACATTATCTAAATATTTTTATATTTATAACTAACAAGTATTCCATGTATTATACATTCTTTTATAAATTTTGATAAAACTTAAATAAAACATATAAAAATATTTAAAATTGTAAAAAAAATATCATATTTAATTTATTCCGATAGAATATTAAAACGAAATAAATTAAAAGATAAAAAGTATTTTAAAAAATTATGAAAGATATATGCATAACGGATTACGAATAACATTTAAATTTAAAATTTTTAAAAGTTAAAATAGCATGTATCGTAGCTTAAAAGATTATCATTCTCAGGATAATATACTCTAATTTTACACCTAAGTTTTTAATTTAATAAAAACATTTTGTATGCGATTGAATTTTTTTGTTTTTATTTTTTGAAAATATATAATAAAAATATTTGAACGATATTGAAAAATAAAGTGATTTAAAATGACTTTGAATTATATAAAATGTAATACAGAGAATTGTATCAAATTCCTTTTTGTGGCAATATTTTAATAAATATCCAATATAAATTTGAATACATGATTTAATATTACATATAAGTTGTGTAAATCAATTTGAAAATATAAAATTTTATTTATTTTTTTACAATAAATTTTTTTATGACTTGAAAAGATATATACTTTTTTTTATGAAAAAAGATATATAATTTTACTTTGTACTTTTTTTTGGAAGCTTTATTAATTAATTTATGAGTCAGTCTTATTTACATAGTTAATATTTAATGACATAGAGTTTCATTAATTATTTCTTTGTATTATAATAATAATAAGAATTTATTATTTATTATTTATTATTTTATAGTTGACATTTTTAATTACTCTTAAATCAATAGATTTTATTTTGACTTGTGATTTTACCTTTTTAGAATAAGATCTTCTAAATTAACTTGTATTTATCCTAAAGTTATTAACGAGTTAAGATTATTACATATTTTATGTTAAATTAATAATAAATATATTTTTACTTTCATACTTTATATACAAACTAGTGTATGGGAATATGCTATTTTTTAAGATTTCTCAAAAAAAATATGTAATTATTGATTTATGTTTTTTGTTAAAAAAATCTATGACGAATTATATACCAAAAATTATTTAAAAATAATTTTTTCTGAACCGTTGATCACAAAGTATAGCATATAGGGGTGTTCATCAACCGATCCAATCCAATGCCAACCGCACTAACCGAACCGAAAAACCGACAATCGAAATAACCGAAAACCGAAATAACCGCAGACCGAAAAAAACCGAAATTTTTCATTGGATTGGATCGGATTTCGGATCCTATATGTAAAACCGATCCAATCCATACCGAACCGAAATTATTTAGTTCAATGAAAATAATTTGATCTTTATATTATAAAAGTAATTATTAGTCTTTATATTTTTATAAGTTATCATCTAGTCCTTATATTAGAGAGTTTAATTGGTATGTAAATATAATGTTAGTATAAAAACTCTTACACTGTTAACCAATTATAAATCATGTTATGAGTGACTTTTAATATATTTAGGACAATAATCAAACATTTATAATGATTTAACAATTTATAATTAGGTGATAGTGTAAAATATCTTTACGCATGAGAGTGTATATCAATTCATGTATATCCCGTTAAAACACTTATTAGAATTTGTCAAATGTCAATATAATATTTTAAAATTATTTTTATTTTAAATAAGTAACATATTCATATGACTATTTAAACGCTCGATCAAATCCAAATCGAACCGAAATATTGGACGTTCTTTGATGTAAATAACTATGTAAATATGTATAGATAAAAACCGAATTATCCAATCCAATCCAAACCGCATTTGATTGGATCGGATCGGATTTTTTGAAGGAAGCAAACCGATCCAATCCAAACCGCATGCTGTTTTTATCATTGGATCGGATGACTTTTTTGCTCAAAACCGATCCAATCCAATCCGCGAACACCCCTAATAGCATATATTAATTTAATAACTATTATTGATATTATAATGCAATCAATGACAATTGATGTAAATAGTAAGTACGTATTATATTGTAAATATGTGCTCTAATTTGTTACATGTGTGACGCATGTAGAATATCAAAACATTTCTGCAATATTAAAAGCTAAATACAAAAAATGTTTGCATGTGGAGAAAAAATGAAGAAAGAATATTGTTATTTAAAAAAAAAGATGTTTATTTGAAAATAAAATTTAATAATAATACAAAAAGATTATGTATATGAACATCATAAAAAATAGTTTAATGAACTTTTTGCATCCTACATTTTATCCCTTGTATCTCCTAATAACAACTCCAAGAATCACCTCCAACTTTTCTTTCTCTCCGGCTCAACCACTACAAAAACCAAGGAAAAGTACTGATCATTTAGGTTCCTCCCAACTACTATCAGTAGTTGTCCCTCGTATTTTGTCTTTAGGTGGCAGCCAGCAACCCCGACGAATGGCCTACAACCAGCTATAAAACCCATTTTTCAGCCTTTGAGACACATATAGAAACTTCCAAACCTTGGTTGCAAATTAGGATTAGGCGTATCTAACTTCAAGGATTAAAACCAATATTTTGAAATTATTATAGACCAAAACCATTGCAAATAAATGTTAGGGACCAAAACCAAAACTCACCTAAGTATCGTACTTCTCAATTACCTTAGTATTATACTTCTACGAACATTTAATTGTAAATATCTATTTCCAAAGCAACTACTGCATTTCAAGCTAATTTATCATTTCTCAATATAATTTACTTAAACATTAATACTAAACATAATGATCTTCGTAATGATATGAAATTTTTCTCTCTTGAAAATTTATTTGATATGTTCCATATTTTCTCGTGCGATGCACGGGGTATTTTTTTTATTCTCTTGAAAATTTATTTGATTTACGTCTCCTCTTTTCACCGTGCAAGTTAAGCATTTTAAAAAAATATATTTATCTATCATATGAAAAAAAAATCTTTATGGAAAATATTTTGATTTATTTCACCTATTTTCCTGTGAAAGTTAACCTTTTATAGAAAATATTTTATCTATCATTCATTTTTTCTCTCTTGAAAACCTATTTGTTTTGTTTATTATCTTTTCCTCGATCAAGTTAATATTTTTATAAGGTTTATTTATCAATCATATTATTATTTTTATTTTCTCTTGAAAATCTGTTTGATTTATTTCTCCCATTTTCTCGCACAAGTTAACCACTTTTAGAAAATATGTTTATTTATCATTTTATTTTTTCTTCTCTCTTTAAATTCTATTTGATTTATTTCTTATTTTTTCCCATGCAAGTTAATCTTTTTTTACAAAATAATAATAATTATGTATCATATTATTATTTTAATTCTCTCATGAAAATTTAGTAGATTTATTTCTCCCATTTTTTCCTTTAAACATTTTCAGAAAATATACTCATCTATCATATAATTTTTATTCTCTTTTTGAAATTTATTTAATTTATTTCTCCTCTTTTCCCGGTGTAAGTTAACCATTTTTATAAAATATATTTATCAATCATATTTTTATTCACTCTTGATATTGTACTTGATTTATTTCTCACTTTTTTCTCGTGTAAGTTAAACTTTTTAATAAAATATACTCATCTATCATATTATTTTTTATTCAATAGTGAAATTATTTCAGGAGGTAATTAATATTATCATTAATGATAACATTTAAAATGTATTATTATACTAAAAAGTAATTAATTGAATTATTAATTATCATTTGTATAATATAACAATATTTATTTTCTGTATCCAACAAGTTGACCCAAAAGTTAAAAATTAATAATTTCTTTAAATATACTACCAGGACACAAGAGGAATCGCGGTGTTTATTGGTTCGGACCAATCCAAGAAAATGAACCGAAACAATTAAATTGATTCAGATTTTTTTGGTGTTCGGATCCAAAACAAACCGAACCAAACCAAATCCGGTGGTAATTGGTTCGGTTCTCAGATTCAAGAATTCTGGATCCGAACCAAACCGAACCGATTACTATATTTTAATATTTATAAATATAAAATATTTATTATTTATTATATTTTAATATTTATATATTTTATAATGTTTTGTTATTTTAATATTCTATTTTTTATATATAATTTAATATTTAATATTTTTATATTTTTCGGTTCTGAACCGAACCGAACTAACCCGTTTTTCATTGGTTTGGTTCGAATTTTCTGAAAAAAAATTGCAAATCCTGACTGAACTAAACCAGTTGATTTTGATTGGTTCGGATTTGTTTTTCAAGTAAATTCAAACCAAACTGTTGCACAAAAAGTGCAATATGCAAGTATACACAATCGTAACAAGTAATAAAATATAAGTAAAGATCGTTCGCTCGAGATTAGAACAAATTATAATCACAGTTTTCCCAATCAATATTCTATTAACCAAAAATATTAAGAAATCAAGTAATCAATTAACCAAAATAAGGAGTGATTAATGATTGCAATAAAAATAAAACAATGACAATGTAATAAATGCGCAAAAGTAAACAGGTGTGAAGAAATCAGAAGCTGGATAAAAACAGCTAGAGATACCAATCCCTTGTAACTTCAAGAACAGGTCAACCTATGTTATACGATGCTACAACATTTGGTCCATGAAATAAGATTTGTTTTCCAGCAGTAAAATATTGAGTTTCATTAAATGTTTCTTATTCCTAGCTCAAATTAATTCCACTCAACTCTAGGTTAAGCACGTCCAGTTAACCTAAGGACTTGGAAGAATATTCCTATTGCGACCAACTTCAATTAATTTTCCAATTAACCAAATTAATCATTATCTATTAAGCATATCCACTTGATAAACTTTTCCAAGCTCAACAAGCTTGAATTCCAGCAGAGATGACCACACTCAACTAGAAATAAAATGAAGAACAACTTAATAGAAAATGTGAAGCAAACATTCACATAAATCAACCCATAAATCTGTTACAAGTTCATAGTACTCTAACTCAAAGTATTTAGCTCATAATGAGCCTAAAAACAACAAAATAAAATGTAAAACAAAGCCATATTAACACTAAAACAAGAAAAAGAACTACAATGGAGAAAAAATGGTAAAAGGAGAAGAAGAAGAAAATAAGGTAGAAGTAGATGGTGATAATGGGAGGTGGAAAATGATTAGAATGAGGTGACGACTCGGTTTTTAATGACATAATTCCTCAGGCTGACTTGCCCCCTCTCTCCTCCAAAATGGGTTTAGCTTGTACTTTTTTGGCATTAAACAAAAGGGCCCAACTCAACAAAAAGGAATATCCAAAGTATCTTGGCAAGGACCACTGTTTTATCCTTTTCTGGTGCAATGAATGTAGGTCCAGCACATGGGACCACGTCAGGAGATAGAGAATGAGTACAGCTGGCATTTTTCTGCAGTAAAACTCGTATCCAGTTGTTGCAGCATCCTAGAGCATTTCTTCCAGCATTTCTTTGTAAATCCCTTCAAAATCAAACATCCACATAAGTCACACTAAAACAGAACTAAACATCCTAAAAATAGAAAGCAACACATTTGCAACCTATAATCCTTAACTAAAATAAAATCACACAAATAAGACACTAAAACACTCTTAGCTTTACAATATTCAAGCCTAAAAAGTATGAATAACTCTCATTTCTAAGAGTTATCACACCCCCAAACTTGAACCATTGCTTGCCTTCAAGTAATGGAAAGAAAGGCAAAAAATAAAAAAAGACACGAAAATCAACAAGGTCCTAACATGCATACAAAACTGATTAGACCACCAAAAATCCTTTTTCAAGCAACAACTCTTTCCACAAAACAACTCCTATGAGCAAATTTAACCATTTGCTTAAGTGTTTTCTTTCTCGGGTCCTTGACCTCTTATTTAATGGCCACCTTCTCTTACTCCTCATATGCTTGAGTTGTCTTCTCAATATTTGGGGGAAAGGTGGTGAAGGCTTTTCTGCAAAATCTGCAGAAGTTTCTACAGAAACTTTATGCTGCTTTTTCTTTGCTGCAGCATGTTCAGAAGATTCTGTAATAACTGAACCAGTCTTTTTAAACTCAGATTCTACATTCTAGACATTGCTTGTAGCTCTATCAGAAAATGTATCTCCCTCATATGCCCTGCTGAAATGACGACCTCTTTCCCATTTCTGTGGATTATTACCTCGCAGTGCTCCATTCCATTATGCTTAAGTGTCTCTATGGTGCTGGGCAGTATGTCATTTTGTCTTGAACTCAAGTAGTAGCTAATTGTCCAATATGATTTTCTAGATTCCTCATTCCTGCATCCTGACTCTGAAAATGAGCTTTCGTTTCTATCATGAGGGCTTTAAGTACAGCTTCAAGTGATGGTTCTTGGTTTGCTGACTGACTTTACTGAGTTTCTTGGCCATAATGTTGAGCTTCCTGACCTCGAGGTGAAAATCTTGGATTGTATGTATTAGAATAAGGATTGTTGCCCTAGGTGTTATTCCCCATATAGTTCACAAAAACTGGGTTGCTCGAGCACTCTTCAAACAAATGTCCTCCCTCACAATAGACACAAGAAATGGAAATAACTTGTCCCATAGGTGGTTTAGCCATAACATGCTGTATTATCATTGATTGAGTTGTTGCAGCACTTGCAGTGGTGAGGTTCTTTACCATGTAAGTAAAGAAGCCAATTGAGCTTATAATGCAGTGACCCCGGTTTCCATTTTAATGCAGAGTAAGGCACCTGATGCTGAACACAATATACCAAAATCCGGATTCTTAATTAAACTAAAATATCGATCTAAAAATTGAGAAAATAACACCATTGCTAATATCTGGCAACAACGCCAAAAACTTGTTGCACAAAAAGTGTAATGTGCAAGTATACACAATCATAACAAGTAATAAAGTGTAAGTAGAGATCGTTCCCATGAGGATTAGAATGAATTATAATCACAATTTTCCCAATCAATATTCTATTTACCAAAAATCTTATGAAATCAAGTAATCAAGTAACCAGACAAGGTAATAAATGCGCAAAATTAAATAGATGTGAAGAAATCAGAAGGATAAAAATAGCTAGAGATACCAATCCCTTGTAACTTCAAGAACATGTCAACTTATGCTACGCGATGCTACAACATTTGGTCTAGTAAATAAGATTTTTTTCCAGCAGTAAATTGTTTAGTTTCATTATATGTTCCTTATTCCTAAGATCAAATTAATTCTACTCGGCTCTAGGTTAAGCACGTCCAGTTAACCTAAGGACTTGGAAGAATATTCCTATTGTAACCAACTTCAATTAATTTTCCAATTAACCAAATTAATCCTTATCCATTAAGCATTTCCACTTGCTAAACTTTTCCAAGCTCAACAACCTTGTATTCCAGCAAAGATGGCAAAACTCAACTAGAAGTAAAATGAAGAACAACTTAATAGAAAATGCGAAGCAAACATTCACATAAATCAACCCATAAATATGTTACAAGTTCATATTACTCTAACTCAAAGTATTTAGCTCATAATGAGCTTACAAAAAACAAAATAAAATGAATGAAAAACAAAGTCATTAAAGCTAAAACAAGAAAAAGAACTACAATTGAGGAAAAATTGTAAAAGGAGAAGAAGAAGAAGAAAATGAGGTAGAAGAAGATGATGATAATGGGAGGTGGAAGATGATTAGAATGAGGTGACGACTGGGTTTCTTATGACATAATTCCTATGGCTGACTTGCCCCCCTCTGTCCTCCAAAATGGGCTTAGCTTGTACTTTTTAAACTATAGCTACTTGAAATAGCGACCGAAAATATCAATTGCCATTTACGACCGAAATTATGATCGATATTCGAATCTACAAGAACAATAGTTATTATTTGTTCTGCGACCGAAATAACGACCGAACATACATTAGATAAAATTTGGTCTCTAGTTCGGTCACTAAAAAATAAAAAAATATAATCAACTTTTTGTTGACCTATTAGCGATCGAAGTTGCGACCGATAATAGTCTGACGGTTCAATTTCTTATTACATTGCCACCGATTAAATTTCGGCCGCTAATGCATTCCAAAAAAATTTAAAACTGCACCATTTAGCCATCGTATTCATTTCGGCCGCTAAGTTATGATGGATAAAATTCCAAATAGTACCATATAGCGATTGATTTTGCGACCGTTTTTAAAAATTAAACATTGCTACCGAAATAGCGATCGAAAATAACTAAAATCCCTAAAAACGCATAATCCCCTTTTCTTCTTCATTTTGCAATCTCTCTTCCTCTCTATCACTCTATCTCTCTCTTTCACCTTCGGCCACCACGATACCGAGCGTTGTCCCTTCCTCCTCCGACCACCATCACGGTATGCTCTCCTCTGTGTGTGTGTGTGTGTTTCTAACCATTTCTCTCTCTAGGTCAACAATTCCGAGCACCGCCCCCTCCTCCGACCACCTCCGCATGTGTCACGACCCGAAACCGGTGTCTATGACCGGCCGGAAGAGGGGTAATGAACCCCAGTTCAAAGCCTTGCCGCCCAACTTATCACCTCTTCGATTTTAAATCAGAAAAACAGACATTCAGGTAATAAACAAATGCATTTACTTGCATAAGTTAACTAAATGAATAAGGTTCACAATGATTGTTCTGAATATCAAACTCTTGTTCCAAAGTTAAAAACTAAAATCCCAAATTTTACAATGAAAACACATTCATTTATTAAATAACTAAAACGTCCCTAGAAGTCGGAACATGGCACACTATAACCCCACACTAGGAGCTCGGGATGGTCAAGCAGCTTCACACCTGCATCCGATACACTAAGAGAGGGTGAGTTAAATAAACTCAGGAAGGGCATAAGACAAATAACCTAAGCATAAAAACATGAGCATAGAATAATGATCTTTTATCACACAATTCACTTTTGGACCCAGACAATAATTCTCATATAAAATCCTTTTACCATAATTCACCTCATATACCACTTCCTAAACAAGTCTATTCACATTAACTCAACTTCATGTAGGTTTCCCAAATTTTGACATCATAATCATCTTTTTAAACAAACCAATTTATCATCAACCAGTAGCGTCACAACCATTTTCACCAATAAATCCTCATCCGTGATGATGCAGGCAAACAAACACGTAGGAATACATTATGATTGATATTGAGATCCTGACTTATATTATCAATTTATCTATATGGTAAATTCCATCTATGTAATCAATTAAAAAAATACGTAAGATTGCAGGATTGGCCAAATTCTTTGGTGTCTTCCTTTTTGTTACATAGTCATATGAGACCATAAAGACAACTATCAGTATGCTTCTAGTAGATATATATTACCAAAATTAATACCATAATGACATTGAAACAAAAATCAATCTCGCCACTATGAACTTTTAAGGCATCAATAAGAAAGAAAAGTAATGAAAGTCTATATATACGTGCATAGTAGAGGAAAAAAATCTAAGAGTTTAACTATTACAAGGGCCATCTGCTTGTCAATTACAATTGAAGTTAAGAAGATTTCTTTTTCTTCTTTTCATCTTACTCCATTTTTATGGATGGTAATCACTTTAACTTGTTAATTAACTTAAGACGACTGTGGGTTGAAAAACTCGACAAACCATTATAGTCTAGAAAACACAGCAGTGTACAATGCATCCTAAAATAATAATAAATAAATAAACTGCTTAATAGTTAAAAGCATATTTAAAACTTTCTCCATCTGTTCCACATTTTATTTTTTTGCACCATATACATAATTCAATTATAGGGATACAAACTCTCATAAAAAACAATCCATTAAATAATGCATCAACCAATATTTCAAGTCAAACTTAATCACAAGAGAACCAATATCATCTTCCACCATTCAATTCAACATTTATATTCAAGATATTATATTACACCACCAAACTAAAATTCTTTCTTTTTTTTACATCTCATTAATATTTACACTAGGACAAAAATTTATTCAATGAAAGAAGTCATTCAACTATAGTGGATGCAAGTTCGTAATTTTGTGGCAACATGTTCTAATTAGTACTAGATGAAAATGGGCTCAATATTATACATGTCCTGTTGTATTCATTCTATATATCTTGTTATAGTGCACACAAAAAAAAAAAAAAACATGGTCAGTTTATGCAACTACATTCCAAAGATACCAGCTTTATATATATTATTGCTATTAGTAGCTTCGAGATTTGGAAAGAAACTCCTTCCAGATTCATCGGGAGATGGATATAGTAAGAGGAAAACACTACAAAATCAATGGTTCACACATCCCATTAACATAAGACATATTTACGTTCAGTTAAACATAGATCATATCTTTACCTTAGCGTAAACATATATCTTTATTTATCTAACCTCAACTCAATATAAAGTTATTATATTAAGTTTGAACCTAAAAAAAAAAGGCCATTAATATGTTTGGCAGCATCATAAATTTATATAGAAGCCACTGCCCAATTTTTGTACAAACCACGGAGTCCATTCTTCAACTGACTTGCGCCTCCAATTTTTCTAGGCTCCTCGGCACTTCCACAAGTTTGTTCTCAACCAAGCAAATCCCCAAATCAAGATAATAAAATCATTCATTCATTCATTTTATTTTATTTTTTAAGCCACCACGTTAACAAATCAAACGCTCCTTTTTATTTTATTTTTCTCATACAGCCATCATGGAATGGCAAATCAAGTGCTCTTTCATTCCCTTATACAACCATCACAATATGGCAAAATCAAGTCCTCTCACACCTCAGGACTCAACGAGAATTGAAGACAATAAGAAACTTTAGAAAGAACTCATGGGATTCCAAAACGATAAAAAAATCAGTATATACATTTACTCATAATATCATGAAGTTACCATTCCATAACATAAAAGATTATACCCAAGGTTTCAAAATGACAAAGGGATTAGAGCCCTTACCTCATATTGCACAAATCCTAGGTTTTAGGGCAAGGAACTCCTTAGCTCTCCTTCATCTTCTACCATGAAAGAGGAGAGGAAGACATGAGGGTTTTACCTCACCAAGCAAGGGAAAAGGAGGAAGAAGGGAGAAAGCTTACCAAGAGGGTCTCTCGTCCAATGCCCCGACTTCCTTGATGTCCTTTTCTCCCACACCCACTCTCTCCCTTTTTCTTTCTTTGATTTTCGGTTTGAAGGGGGAAGGCGGCTCCCCCTTCTCTTCCTTTTATTTCAATGTCCAAGGACTTTTGCATAGAAGTCCCCTATTTAAAGAAACTTTCTCCTTCCTTCCCAACCTTTAACTATCTAATCATCAAGCTTCTCAAAGTTATTATTCCCCTTTTTTTTTCATTTGCACCATTATTTTTTTCTAACACCATTTTACTTTACTTTATTTTTAAATTAGCCCTTTTAGAAGAAATTAAACACCTATAATCCCTAGCAAGAGAGACAGGTTTCACAGTGCGGCTACACCAACACCACCAGAGCAGCTCCGCTGTCCTCCTCCTCGCCAGTATATATCTTTCTATTTATTTATTTTTTGGGTGACTGTATATCTTTTGCTATTACCCCTGTCTCCATGGTCCTTATGTGCATGTTTGTAACCAGTATGTGATGTTTTTGTTTTTGTTGTTATAACTGAGAATGTTGGGAGATGGGGTCCTTATGTGTTCACATATGGCATCCCGTAAGGAATTCTTTTGATTTTTTTTTGGTGCTCCATTCTGTATGGAAAACTGCTTGTTGGCTTTTTGATCTGATTTGATGCAAACTGATATTGATATGACTTGCATCCAACTGCTTTAATTCCATTTTTGTTTGAGGCATATATTGTTTGGATGCTATGTTAAACTGGTTTGGTTGTTGGTGGTTTGAGTGTATTGTTCCCCCTTTTGTTTTTTTGGACTATAAGAAGTTAAAAGGTATGACAATTTGATTTTTTTTGAAATCCGTAAATGTCACTTTTTTTCAATTGAATCATGTGTAAGTGGTTGGATGAGCTTGATGTTTGAATAAGTCATATGCATGATACAAATATTGTTTGATACTTTGCAACGGATTCTCTTATGAATGAATTAGGCCATGTACCTTCATTTGCATAATGTGGTTCACTTTCTTCCTTTTTGAGTGTGCTGAATAGTTCTATTGTATTGGGTGGCTTAAGTGGGCATTGCCATTTCTTAACACCATGTTTTATGTTTGGACCATGAGATCAATAACATGCAGGAAAAAGAAACCTTCGAGTAGTAGGTTTTGAAATTTATTGGATATTGTGGGTATAGATGATAATTTGATGGATGGAGTGTGTTAATATATAGAATTCTCTAGTGATTTGATTTGGCCTTTTCTTTTAAATCTATTAGTGGTGAGAAAGATAAAAAAAATAGATGAGCATAGTTGTGAGATAGAATATCCACTAAAAGTGGTGCATGTTTAGTTTGACCTATAAATATATTGAAATAAGGTTAGGGTATGTTTGCCGCACTCGCTGCTAGATGAAATGTTACGTTCTTTGTGTTGGGAAATAAATATGTGTAAATTTTGTCTTGTGTAGTCTTTTCCTCTTTTGTTTTGGAAAGTTAGTTTTAAATAGGGTCCATCATAGCTTATAGGGGTGGCAAATGGATGGATTGGATAAATTTTTATGCGGATTGTGATGGATGGATTGAAAATGATTCATTAATCCATTATAATCCATTAAAAATTCATTAAAAAAAATCCAATCCATCCATAATCCATTTAATAAAATCCATCCAATCCATCCATTAACAACTTTTTTATGGATTGATATCCAATCCATCCATAAAAATTATTTTAAAGATTAAATTTTTTTTTGTACAATTAAATAACATTATTAGTTTTAAAATATCCTCTCCCCCCCTCTCTCTCTCTTTCCCCTCTCTCTCCTCTATCTCTCTTTCTTTCCCCTCTCTCTTCTATCTCTCTCTCTCTCTCTTTTCCATCTCTACCCTCTCTCTCTTCTCTCTAAATTATTAAAAGATCACAAGCCCCAAGACGGGCTTCTAGTGAGCTTGCGAAATTATTTCCATTTAACTCAGTATGAAATGAGTTAACCACTAAAATATATAATTCATTTCTACGATTTTTTTACGTTACATATTAAAATAGGAAAATGTTCTTTTGAAATGAACTTGTATTTAAATTAAGTGATAGTCTATTTACCATTAATTTGATAAAATGAATTAAGATCTCAACTCTACTAAATAATTTATAGATACATACATCTTTAACTACTCATTTTAAAACATTAATGAAAACAACTACATCTTATCAAAGATATTCAATTCCAAATCCAAAAATTCCCATTACAGACAAGTCCATAGATACAAAGAGAATATGTGAAAGCAACATGTGCAGCAGGATGTGATAATTGGTGAATGCTTTTTTCTCGTCGGGTCTCTCCATCATGAAAGTGAACAAGCTTCACAAAATTTGCATAAAAATGCTTGACCTGCAAAGCATGTGGTTCATCACAAGAATTTTCAAGGTCTCTCAAAACAAACTAAACAGACACACTTTCGGGAAAAACTTACAATCATTCATTTCTGGATATAAGTAAGGGTGAAAGGTCCTCAACAAGTTCTTCAACATCAAGATCCAACATAGCTACAAATGAGAATCAAAGTAGAAAATAATTAAACATACAATAATTTAAAAAGACTTAAATTAAATAAAAAGATTAAAAATAGTAAGCTAGTAGATACTAATCTGGAGTTCCACAAAGTCAATCATTTGTACACAATAATGCTTCAACATTTTCAGGCAAAAGAGAACTCTGATACTTGTCAAGTATACGCCCACCAATGCTAAATGTCGATTCTGATGCAACTGTAGTAATCGGTATACTCAAGACATCCCGTGCCATCAAAGAAAGTTCTGGATATTTACCTTCAATTGATTTCCAATACTCTAGAACATCTAAGTTAGCATGCAGCTTATGATCAATTCTATCTTCACGCAAATACGCTTCCAAATCTGATTCTTTCTTTGACGATTCACACAACTTACTTTGATAATTTCCAAAATCCTCTAAATCACTTGAAGAGGGAATACTTGGGCTACCTCTAACGGATCTTTGTGAAGAAGAAGGATTTGCCTCATTTAGGGAGGACTTAAGATATTCTTGGAAAAAAAACTTTCAGTTTATCATGAATCTCCTTTGCCAATCTTACACCCTCATCATCACCATACAATTTCACATAACTATATTCAACAAATTGCAACTTATATCTAGGATCCAAGATGACAGCAAATGATAGGATAACATTGTAGGAGTTCCAATACTTTTCAAATTTCTTCTTCATTTTTCTATCCATGCAACAAAGTTGATTTTCATTATCAAATTCATCATGGAAAAAGCATGCAACATCCTTAATCTTAAGCTGAATTCTCCACACACCATAAAAATAGAGGTTGGCGGTTGGATAAGTGCTTCCTGAGAAAAGAGTGGTGATATCATAAAATGGCCTAAAAAATTCTGCTATTTTTCCAACCTCAATCCACTCCTCTTCTGATAAACAATTATCAAAATATGGATCAATATTTTTTAGGTGGGTAAAAGCTTCCCGAAAGCCCATAACACTCTCAAGCATGAGATATATGGAATTCCATCTTGTGGGTATATCTTGATGAATTTGCTTAGATGTCACATACGAGAGTTGCTCTAAACATAATGCGAACTTTGACTTTCGTGCATCTGAACCCCTAATATATTTCACACTCTCTCGAATTTTAATCAAGGATCCATCTATCACCTTCAGACCCTCATGAACAATCAAATTTAAGATGTGTGCCCCACACTTAATATGAAAATATTGTCCATTAGCTATCAATCGTAATCCAAATGATGGATGTTTTTTCAATATATTCACCAGCATTATCTAAAGTAATGATGAATATATTTTTTTATCAATACCCCACTCCTTTAACAAACTCAATTACTTCTCTGCCAAATTCACACCGGTGTGAGGTGGTGGAAAATGAAAGAAAGCTAACACTTTTTTCTGTAAACCCCAACTCTTAGTAATGTAGTGTGCAGTCAATACCATATATTGGTCAGTAGTTATTGATGACCACAAATCAGAAGTTAAAAAGATTTTTCCAAGAATGGACCGTAAGTAGCATTTGAGATTTTCTTTTTCTTTCCTATACGACTTCAGAACATCTAATTTTGCAGTGTTTCTAGATATGGTTTTAGCATGTTTGATGATTACCTCAGAAATATTCTCCCTGAATATTTCTTGATCCAAAGGCGGATAAGAAGATATTTCCCCTCCTACAACACATTTCTTCACATGATTTCTCAAATTTGAAGTCCCACCACCTTCTCTTGCCATGTAGACTTTACCACAGTGTTTACATTTTGCTTTTGGAAGCCCATTATGATCTACAAACTTCTCAAAATAATCCCAAGCCATAGATGTTTTTGTTCTTTTTGAACTAGGGGCTGAACTTTCTTCAACTTCATCCTCAACTTGATACTCTTCATTAGACATATTACCTGTAATGACATCAATGTAGAAAACCACATGTTAGCTAGTCATGAACAAAATCTGTTCCCTAACTAGTAGGAAAATACTTGGTTGTTGTTAATATTATTCAAATTTCAAAGCCTAAAACATCCACAAAATCATACTAGATAAAGTTGATGCACTACCATATCTTATCAACCTGACCAATAATGATGTGTTTGTCTTTTCCCACTCCAAAAGCCCTTAAAAAAATTGGTAACATGAACATGAAGTTGTACCAAGAAGCTATAGACACACACTGGTTTCTAATTATTCATAATTAGATAGTTTTTATTTCTTTCATCTATTGTTCTTAGTGACAAACACAATTGGTCTTAGGTTTTCTAAGTTTTAGATAGAGGCTCGTCCCAGACAAAACTTGTATAAAATATAACATGTATAGTTAAATCAGTGACTCCTCATGCATCAGTGCACCGAATCAAACACAACACTTGATTTGCCCAGGTTCCAAACTTAGCAACACTTATTTTGATACAACTCAAATAAGTGATGATCCTTGTGTAGATAAGTGGTGTCTCTACTAAATCTCAAATTTAGTGGTATAAAAAAATATTTTCCATATATCATTGTGTAAGCAAAACAACAAGGACTATGGATACATGGAACAAGTGCAACTTGACAACGCAGATATGCATAGTGACCGAAGGAACTTACTGGCCAAAGTCCCCAACAAATTAAAAACAACTTCAGAGGGAAGATAGAGAATATGTCATGCATCGAAGTAAAGAACAAAACTAACATCCAAAACCCATTATATTTTACAGATCAACAATACTATTAGGATCTTACAATACTCTACTATGCCAATAAAAATGGTCTCAGTTCAGTGCAATTATTTTTCAGTGCACTGCAACGCTGATCTGGAGACTCTGTTCTAAACATTGTATGAGCTTAGAAATCTAGAACCAACTGTCAATAGTGCCAAAATAATAGGTTTGCTGGACCAGAATTTTGGAATATATACCAATCAGTGGTTGCAGTAAAAATGAGTAATGTGCAATCAAATGAACAAATATTTTACATGGATGCATGATAAATTGGTTTGCACATACCACTTTGGTGACAAATTAACATTGATGTACACAGAATTCCTTGATGGCACTTATAATTTTGAGCTAGTTGGACATCTTTTTCCATAACTTGTTTAACAACAGAACCATGGAACAGAAGGCAAATTAAAATGGCCTCAATTTCCAACATACCCAGAAAGTAAATTCAACACAAATGCTATTACTGGAACAAGGTTATCAATACCTGTAACCGTGTCTTGATAGTATCCAACGGGGTTGTTATGCAGGATGCAATTGCACCAGCAATAATCCCCCCAGCAGCCTGAACTAACACAATCTTTGGCAGAGTAGGAGTACCTTCCTTATATTCAACACCATTTCCTAAAAATCTGCCAAATCGACCAGGAGATAATTGTCTTCGATATTAGATAGTTTGCATAACAATGCAAAAACAAAATATTAGTATGCACATGATGTACTGAAAGTCATTTCCCTATTACCGATTAATTCCACCATTCTTAAACAACTATAAAAAGCCCAAGCTCTCTGCAAAATTGGTTTATGCTTTTGATAAGATAACACAGCTACATTGACATGCATTTCAAGAAACACAATTCAATCCTTTGAGACTAGACCCATTACATTCATCTGACCAAGATAACATTAAACTTAGAGGACATTTATCGGATATTTTTGCAGTTTTACCATGTTCATGGAATTCAACAAATGTACATAAACTTAGATGGAAGATATATGAGCTACTTTTGAAATCCATGCATATATTATAATATATATATATATATATATATATAAGACCTAATTGATTAAAGGACTACGAAGATATGTGGACTCGCTCAACACAATCATGCTACTTATGGTGTAGTAGCCTAATGCTTCATATTCAACTTTAAAAGGAAAAATGTAAGGTTGAATAGATGAATCTCTAGGGTAATATCACTAAAATCACTTTCCTAAATTTTTTTAAAAAATAAAAATAAAAATAAAGGATAATACCAATTAGGGGGAAAAAGTAAAAATATTGTGTAATGAAGTTTTTGTTGTTGCATATCTTCTGTTCCAATTATGCACAAGTTTTAAAATCGTTTTCCAAACCACAAAATTGTTTACTGCATTATGCTAGAAAACAGATAGGCCATTGTCACTCAAAAAGAAGCGAAGCATTTGCTTCATGGAAAAAGCTTTGAGGATGTGGTGACTGAACAAAAGACAATTTTAACTCAGAATCTCAGAATTTTTACTCATAGACAGATGAATAATCTTCTCAAAAAGGCAACATTGGAAGTGAGAAACATTTCACTAACCTTGTTCCCCTTATTAAGGCCTATGGCAGAAAAAGTCCATAGGACATTAACTGCAACACTGATATCTAATGGCGCGTTGAGAAATGAACGAGTGTAAAAAAAAAATCTTGAATTCTTGAATCATAATTATAAAAAATCAAATGTTGAATGGGGTAACATCTCAGCAAAACCTCTCTCAAAATTAAGACTACTTGTACTAGTACTAACTACAACACCAACATTAACATCACTAAATTCATAATCCTCACAAAAATAACCACTAATTATTCTACTACTAACAGCATTGCTTTTCTCCAATTCATCCAAATTCAACCCACCACTACTTGAAGCCTCAACTTCAGCCACTGCTTCTTTATTCCCTATGGTTGTCATCCAATTCTCATCATCCACTGTCCAATAAGGATCCCCTGAACATAAAGCTAACCCTCTGATTCTACCAGCAGCTGAATTCTCAAAACTTGTCTGAACCAAATTGCCAAGGTGGCATTCGGATTCCTCCATAGAAGTTCTGACAAGCTTCTCTAATCGGGATTTCTTGGCTTTTATAGAAGTTGTCTACTCACTCTACCATTTCAAAGTATGATTCTCAAATAATAAATAGAAAATGTCATGCTATCAACATATCGGTTGCATCTCATCAATTAAGTAACAATAAAAATGGTCTCAGTTTCCAGCATTTCAACACATAACTCACAATAAAACCTCATCAACCTTTCAAACTCCAAATCAACCCAAAAAGCAAATTCAACACAAAACAATGACCCAGATGCAGAAACACCAATCAATGAAGCAATCAATCATAAACAGATGAGTATGCAGAAAAAATGAATACAAATCTAAACATGAAACTATGCAAAAAATCAAATCTAAAAAGATGCCAGATGAGTACAACGTAATCGAAGCAAAACTATTTTGCGATTGAAAGACAGACCTCTGTTTTGCGATGACAACAATCACCGAAGCTTCGAGACACAGAAGAAATTCACTGAAGCTTTGTGATTTCGAGCTTCACCAAAGAAAGAGAAGAAACACGTTGTGTCGATGTTGGAGTAGAGTAGTGAACCTGAAGCAAGCCCGAATGAATTAATGAGCGAAAACGGACGAAAATGTTTTTAGGGTTCAGAAGAGTGGTGATATCTTTGAAGGAACTGAGCGAGTAGGGAGCGAGAAAGTGAAGGAAAATTGAAGGAAGGTGCGAGAAAGCGGCAAAAATGGAGGAAAACGAACGAAAATGGATTTAGGTTTCAGAACTTTGTTTCGAACTTCAAAGAACGTTAGGATTTTGTTTTTGTTTTTAACTCAAAAATGGATCGGTAGTGGATTTTGTAAATTTTGTTTTATTTTTCAATTTTATCCAATGGATTTGTTTTTAATTTCAGAATATCATCAAATGGATTTAGTAACATAGTGGATGGATAGTGATCCATCCTTAATATGAAATGATCCAACTTGATCCAGTCCACTAAAGTTTTTTTTTTTGTAATGGATGGATTGGATGGATAACTCTTTCGATGGACTGGATGGAAGGTGGACAAACTGATACTTTTGTCACCCCTAATAGCTTAGGTATACAGCCACACATACATATGGGAATTGAAAAGTCTAGACTCGGTTTATTGACTTCACATGCCTCTCATACCCTTCAGTTAATTTTTTCAGTCAATATTGTTTCAATTAAGTTTGGTTCAAATTTCTATTCTCAATGAAATATAGTTGTTTTCATTTCTTGAGTCTGATGTTTCCTTCATTATAAAGTTTGAAGAGCTTTCCTTCATGCACATTAGAAAGCAGCTCTGTACACAATATTAAGAAAGCAAATCTGGTTTTCTACTCATTTGTTTCACTAGGCAATGGAGTTGGAGTGTGTCACTTGTAATGAAATACTTGTTGATGAACAACTCAGTGATGTCTGGATACTTCTCATTTAATAGGTTATCGAGGCACTTCTGGTAGGAAAAGTCCTCTCTATGACCATCCTTCACAACCACGTGAAAGCATCTGCTTTCCTTAAAACTACTATGTCTGCTAATCTATAAAGTTGCATTTCTTTGTTCTATTTTAACATGCTAGTCTACTACATGGATCTTTCCATCTTTGCTTATTGTCACTTGATGAATTTTAGACATAAGAATTGTTTTCCTTATCGTTTTATCAGAAAATGGGTCCGACTAAATGCTTTGATACAACCATCCATTAAGACCAGGTACAGTATCTCATCAACTTAAGAATAACGATCGAATTCACGTAATGATTGTAACACCCCGTTTTTACTATTTTTCATTATCGATAGAATTTTTAATTATTTATATTTTTATCTGAGATTCAGAAAATGATTTTGGATAAAACAAAACCATATCTATACTCTACCTTATGGTATAAGGTTACGGTAAAAATTTAGATTTAAAATTCAGACGAAACCCGATCTGCGTTTTAACTGACAGTATGTTTTTACTGATCAGAAAACCTAATTTTGACCCGAGAATGAAACAGTTAAGATTCTTATTTTTTTTCCCAACGATAGTGGTTATTTTGAAACTTTTCAAAATAAATAGGTTATTATACAATATTCGGGCGAATACTCGACGATCGGGGATCAACTGAATCGAGAACGGAGGTGCAGAGACAAAACCCGACGCCGGACGGATGAGGACAATGAGTCGTGTATGATGACTCATGGTGGTGAGTCATATGGGTTAGTCATCTTGCATTAAATGCAAGTAATGATGGTTATATGTAAAAAGACCAAAATGCCCTTGATCTTTAAGTAAAATTCCAAGAGTGTCCCTAAGTGAATTTTGACCAAAATACCCTCTAAATCTACTTAATTTCGTGCAGCCCCTCCACCAAACCAAACTCATTTCATTTTGATTTCATTTCATCACCTTTCTCTCAAAAACCTTAATCGGGTAAACAACGAAACCAGACACGAATGTGCAGAGATGAGTCGTCCATGATGACCCAAGAGGAATGAGTCACCATAATGACTCACCATAGTCATTAATGTGCATTTATATATGACAAGTAAATATGAAAAGACTAAAATACCCCTAACCTAACCTATGTCTAGTTAACTCCAACCAAGGTTAGCTAACCATGATTTGTAACTAAAAATATCTTCTTCCTTCTTGTGGTCCAAACTCAGCCACACCACCCTAAGAGTATCTCCACCACATATTCATTTCATAGCATACACTACAAGAAAATTATTTAACAACCAAATGTTTTGATTTATACACCCCCAACCCCCCATTTTAAATAAAATAAATAATTTTTCTTTTTAACAAAACCCCCACATAATCTTATACCTTCATACTATTTTTCCTTCTCAACTATAATACAACATGTAAAACTATGAAACAAAACAAAACAAATGATCATACATGGATTAAGTTGAAACAAACACAAAACTATGAAACAAATAGAATACAAAGGAGAAGAGGTTGGATGGTGGGGAGAGTGGCGGGGAGGTTCAAGAAATGGCAGTGGGGAAAGGAGAGGAGAGGAAAGAGAGAAATGGAAACAAACGAGGCCCTGCGGTGGGGGGCGCGGGTGGGGGGGGAAAAGAAAAAAAAAAAAAAACCCCCCCACAAACCCCCCCCCCCCCCACGCAAATGACAATTTTACTCACGGCATTGAGGCCGTCGCAAAAAATCCGTCGCAAATCATCATTATTCTTGTAGTGATAATGATTACTTATATGATAAAAGTCCAAAATACCTAGGGGTGGCAAATGGATGGATCGGATAAATAATTTTTATTCGGATTATAATGGATGAATTAGAAACAATCCATTAATCCATTGTGATCCATTAAAAAATTATTAAAAAAATCCAATCCATCCATGATCCATTCAATAAAATTCATCCAATCCATCCATTAACAACTATTTTACAGATGGATATCCGACCCATCCACGAAAATATTTTTTAAAATTAAATAGTTTTTTATTAAAAATTAAATAATTTTATGTTTTTTTAAAAAATATTTTCTCTCCATTCCCTCCCCATCTCTCTCTCTCTCCTCTATATTTTCTCTCTCTACCCTCTCTTTCTCTCCCTATTCCGTAACCTACCCAGTAATCACAGACCAGGATTCCCTGCCGTCCAAAAGTGACTGCAGGGGGACGCAGTTATCATCTAACGCTGGACAAACAAAAGTTTAAGATTTATGCTTTCATTTTTTATGTTAAAAAATATTTTGTGAGGCTAGGATCATCTGCAGTCAATAATTGGACTGCAGTGAATCCACATCCCAGTAATCACCGTTGGAATTGGAAGCATGGAAGTTCGTCGTACAGTGCAAATAGCGAAATACAATTTTGCTTTCATTTGGTCCTGGTAATTCACATTGATAATTAGTTGAAAATATTTTAAATAACAGTTCAAAACTTCAAATATATCACCACCTCGTCGTTTTGCGGAGCATGTGACATTTTTTTTATCACTTTTAATTAGTTAATAAAAAAACAAATAAATAAAATTTAAAATAATGAAGAGAAAATAATAGAAACAGGAGAAAATTACATGGAATTTTTTTTTATGAAAATGATTTTAAAAAATATTTGGAACGGATAAAAATTTATCCACTACTTTTTGGTTGGTGGTCCCATGGATTTAGAAAATAATTGGATTGATCATAAACCATCCACTACAAAAACAATCCAATCCAATCCAATCCAATCCATTTATAAATTTTTTTGATAGATGGATGAATTGGATGGATTTTCCCTTGGATGGATCGGATGGATAACGGATAAACGGATAATTTTGCCAGCCTTAAAAATACCCTTAATCTTTCCTTGTAACTCCAAGTTTGCCATGACAACATTTTTGACCCTTTGGTCCCTTGAAGCCACTGCCACCCATCTATAAAAGTCTATCTCCATTTCATTTTTGCTCCTTCACAAGTGTTTCATCTTCTTCATGAAAGTTGTTCATCATTTTCTCTAAGAACACATAAAGACTTCATTGATGCTCATACTCATCCGAAACTACACCAAAATTCTGACCCTTTTCTGTTCTTAAAATCGAAAAACTTTCTCCATTAAAGTTGTTCCTCTTCATCTCTGCTTTCCAACAAGCTAAAGATCACCAAAACGGATAAGTATATTGGGATAAATACCCAAATTACCAAAACAACTCAAAATCCTCAGAATCCCAAGAGAATAGTAGAAAGAAGGCTATTTACGCCCCAGTTCTGATCTGAATCAAAATAAACCTTAAACATAAAAGTTGTGCCTCTCCTTCTTACCTTTCTAAAAACTCAAAGTTTGTAATTTTTAGATAAGTAAATCGTGAGATATGCTCATAACACCACCACACCCTCAAAGCTGTCAAATTTTCAACTAAGCTTGTTTTGATCATTACTCCTCATCAAGAGGTAACCTCTCTTCTACATGATCAATCATGTCTTATTTTTCATTCATTTCATGATTTTCATGCCATGATCATCATTTAAAATTCTTAGATCTAGAACTTTGAAAATTCCTAGAAAGTCATAGAAAAATCATTTTAGTGTGAGATCAATTTCTATGATCTTCATATGACTTATATTTTCACTGTCCAAGAGCATGAAAAATTTAGAGATCTCTAGCCATTTCTTTCTATCTTGGCCGAAACTATGTTCAAGTGTGCTAGGATGATTTTCTTCAATCTTTAACTTGTTTTCTTGTTGGTTGTTCATGGCTAGGTTTGTTGGTTCAAACCTTGAGGCTTTAGGTGAACAACATCCTTCTATTACTTGACTTTCCAAGTGTCTACAAGAGGTAAGGGGGGAGAATACTACTATCCTACCTTAATGTATATATGTATGTGGTTTAAAGTATTTGTATGTTGTCTTGTAAATTCTAAGTGTTAGGATTATGTATTATTGATTTATATGAGTGTGATCCTCTTGGAGGATTTGATTTGATGTTTGGTTGTGGTATGATATGTCATATGGTTGTTTTGATTCCAATGACCTTAAGTTGGAATCAAGATTGTTGTTTGCTTGACTTAGTAAGAAAAATGCCTAATATAATTATTTAAGGTCATTCGACCATAACTGATTAATGGGGTTTCAAGTTGGGTTAATTTGTTTGAATAATTTTTATAAGGATTAAATGAATATATAAGAATATAGAAATTGGTTTGGATTGATTTGGATGTGTATATTGAAAGATATGATTTTATGAGTCCTTAGGGACTAAAATACAATTTCTGAGAATTTCAGTGAATGTACTGAAATTAAGATTCTTGTGTGTTAATATTGTAGTCCTTGATGATAAAAAGTCATAGAAATTGGTTTGGTGTTAATTGGATTAATACATAAAAAGTTATAAGCTTTTTTGTAAAAAAAAGAACCTTTTTGCAAATACTATAAAATATTTGGGGGAAGAATTTTAGTTTATGTAAATATGAGGGTAACTGAAAAATATTTCTAAAGAAGTTGGTTTGGTGTGATTTGAAGTTATAAATAAAAAGTTATAAGGATTTAAGTGAATAAGGATCTTTTTGCAATTAATGAAAGTTTAGGGGTTAAATTGTAATTTTTGAAAATATATTTAACTGGACAGTGAGAGACTGTTTTTCATGCCTATCAAACTGTTCTAAAACTCCAAAATGAGTTTTGGACTATTAGAGTGTAAAATCATTGAAAAAGGATTTACGCGATTTACAAAATTAACGACGTTCGGTCAAATTTTTAGGAATTTCGTATAAATGGAGAGTAAGATGTGAAATCAGTATTTCAACATTTTCATATGAGTAATATAACCTAGGAGAGTAATACATTTGAGGTGAAGAACCATGTTTTCAAAAATATGGCTTTTGGGCCTAAATTCAGTAAAAAGCGAAACCGTCGTTAAACATTTTTAAGGATTTTCGAGAAAATGTTTTGAGAAACCGCTACCTATGTATCCTTGATGGAAGGTATTCTTGAAAATTGATTTGATTTTATTTAAAGATTTTGGTTTTAATACAAAAGGATTTTCGTCTTCAAAGACGAGATTTTACTGTAAACTGTAAAAACCTAAGTCAAGAATGACTTGGTGAAAATACGAACGTAATAATTTATGACGTGGGGTGGAACACGACCTTATGTCATAAAGTATGGATAATTCATTATTCGTATTCCATAAAATTTAATGGACTCAGAAGGATTTGTTTTCTTGGAAGCCAAAGAAAAAGGCTCAATTAGAAAAGTACAGAGAAATAAATAATTGGACTTGTATTCCAATTTCATAATGCGTTAGGACTTTTAAACAAAGTGTTTTAAAGATATCTTTACAAAGATGAAAGGTTACTTGAGAACTTTCGCTTGATGTTAAGAACATCTAGCATCTGAGAAAGCACGTTAAGAGAATTCTGATGGAATCAAGATATCATCAGATGGAAAGACATGAAGAACGCATTTCCCGGCAATTTTGCCTAAACACATAGTGAAACTATGTTCTATAAGGCCGTTGTGCCTAGGAGATTGAGCTAACACTCTAATGCGGGTGGGAATTCCGAAAGGGTCGATCTGGTTGATGCTTGGGGATGTCGGGGTTATGAAATACTCACATAGGCCCAGTGGGTTGCTCCTCTGTGACGTGGTGATCTGGCAATACACCGACATACTTGAATAGACGCTACGTGTTTTTTGGTAGTGTAAGATGTTCCTGAAAAAGCCTATGACGTGCACGCCCTCTTCTATTGACGCATTCTTTATTACCCAAGGCTGGTAGACTCCGGAACAATCCTCAGAACCACTCTCTCTAACTGTTCGTAAAATCATGGTATAGGAATTCAGAGGTCATTCCTTAAGTCTTAGATGTCTTCTATCTAGGAAAATGCGGTTCCGTGGTCATGTTTCTGTGAAACATTATTGTTTTGTTATGAGTGTAGATATGATTGCTAATTGTTAATTGTACGTACCTGAGAGTCATACCATCGCATGTCTGCCTTATGTGTAAGATAAGTGGAAATCTCACCTCCTTATTTTTATATTGTCTATGTCGGCTGGCTATGTGCCTTTTGTACTATTTTTGAGAAGATTGAGACGTGAAGATGTCGCTTGGCTGATGCGTCGTAGAGGTCGAGGTTCGAGCATGCGGACGATATGTTAGAGTTTTCTAGTGGACGTCTTCCAGACTGTCGATGGTTCGTATACCATGTTTTTCCTCTTGGAAGAGGAAATGGATTAGTTCGAGAGTTACTATTGTAGTAGCTCCAGTAGTGTCTTTTGTGACGACGGCGGTAGTTGACTCAAATAGAGTTTCCACTAGATCTCGTCAGTGGGTTTGTATTTCTCACGATGTATGAGAACTGATTGTCTTTTCTATTTTAGTTTAGCCAGCTGGATATGTTTGTTAGTTAATGTAACTGTCTATGGAGCTGTGACTCCAAGTATCTTATATTTTAGGAGCTGCGCCTTCACATCTTTATGTTGAGTCTGTATATTCTATGATTTTTGTTTATGAGTCGGGTTTGGTATTATGTAAATGATTTTCGAACTTGTGATCCCAATTGTGATAATGGAATATTTGATTGTCCATTCATTTAAAACAAAGTAGTTATATTTACGACTTACGAAAAAGAAAAGAAATTACCCCATTCTTTTATAGCCAATTTTAATTAACTTAATTTTCGGCCTTAAAATGTCACTTACGATGTAGCCCCCGAGAAGGGTGTTACACTTACGATGTAGCGCCCGAGAAGGGTGTTACAATGATGATCAAGGTATAAACTAATCATTAGTAAATTGTTCGTGTGTATTTGCAGGATTTGATTTTAATTCCGCGATCATTCTACCGTCGTTGGGGCAAGGAATACCACGTGTTGTGACTATTGAAGACAAATGCAGAAATATGTTCAATGGGAATATAGTAATCCATGAGGATTGCCCATATTTTGTAACGGACACAAAGGGTATCAGGGAGTTGTATCTGTTGTCCACTGGTGCATTGGCAAAGTTTAAGTACCTTGGGGGTTCTCGCTTCTACATGTTCATCCTTTTGGAAGATTGATGAGTTTTGATGTTTTGATTAGTTATTGACTGTGATGTTTTTATGTTTTGATCATTAATTAATACATTATTAAACTTTTTTTTTCTGTTTTGATAAACAATTATTAAACATGTGTTAATTAATGTATGTGCTTTCTTGGTCATATTGACTGCGGTGTTTTGGATCGTTAGTACATTATACTTATGTTTTCTATTTATACAAAAAAAAAATTGATGTACTTTGTTTATATCATAAATTAAAAATCAATGGTGTTATTTTTCGAAAAACAACATTCGGTCGGTAGGATTAAGTTACAGGAAAATTTTAAAAAAAATTTATTTTCATGAATAGCGACAGCAACCGAAATAGCGACTGAATATCAGTCACCAAATTCGTTTATCTGAGCATGCAACCAACTATACGGCGACCGAAATATATATTTTAGTGATCGAATTATTGGTCGTCATTTTGTGACCGAAATACAAATTCGGTTGCTAAGCATTTAGCAACCAGGGCTTCTGCTACCCCCTTGATTCGGTCGCTACACAAGATAGCGACAGAATTAGTATGTTTTGCCACCGAATTCATTAGTCGCTAAACATGTTTTTTTTTGTAGTTAGAATGAATGCAGTTGCTGCAGCATCCTGGTACAACTGGCAATTTTCCGCAATGAAACTCGTATCCAGTTGCTGCAGCATCCTGGAGCATTTCTTCCAGCATTTCTTTGTAAATCCCTTCAAAATCAAACATCCACATAAGTCAAACTAAAATAGAACTAAACATCCTAAAAATAGAAAACAATACATTTGCAACCTATAATCCTAAACTAAAATAAAATAACACAAATAAGACACTAAAACACTCTTAGCTTTACAATTTTCAAGCCTAAAAAGTATAAATAACTCTCATTTCTAAGAGTTATCACAAACCGACTTGTGAACACCCCTAATGAGAGGTGTGTCATCAACACTAGCTGAATTGGATTCATTAGTTAGTCTGGGTTGACATGAAAACTGAATGAAAAATGAGTAAAATAAGTTCCTTCAAACTAAACTTTGATTTAAGGCAACCATAGATTTTGTTTAAGGTAAATGCTAACGAGTATCCTAAGGCGGCGTTCGGTAACCGGAATGTTTTATTCCCAGACAAAGTACATTCCTGGGAATCACATTCCCGGGCATATAGTTTTCTCACATTCACACATAAGAATAGAGTTTTCCCAAGTTTCTAATTATTATTCACTAATTTTATTTCCAAGAATCTTTTATGCCTGTGAATAAATTTTTAAAACTTGTACCAAATATGGAAAACTTTTATTCCCATGGCAACATTCCCGGAAATGTTTTTTTAAAACTTGTAATAAACACTAGCATTGTTTAAGGATCTAAATAAATTTTTTTTTTATGGAAGTGGTGTAATCAATACATTGGAAAGAGATATGTTTATTTTTTTATATTTACCTTGTTTGGATTTCGAAAACAATACCCTCAAGTCACTCGTGAGCAAAATCCTTGATTAAAAATAGGTATAGAATTGTTTTTGTAATGTGCTAATCTGGATCTCGTGTTATTAGTTACAATTTATTTATATTAGTTTTGTTCATTAAACCTATATAATTTTTTTGGTTTACTTGAACTTATTTATGAAACTATAAGACGGGTTTTCAATTTTTTACTATTATTTTCTGTTTTAAAAAATAATAATTAAAAAAATATTATTCTATTTTCATTTTGTATACTGATTTTAAAGGTTTATAAAAGAAATGTTGAAAATAACTTTTTGTTAATTTTTTTGAAAATTTTAGAACTGCTTCTCTCTCCCAACCTTCTATTTATTTCTTTTTTTATTTCTTCCTCATCCACCGGAAGGGGATGGTTTTGGGTCATTTTTTGGCTTGGAATCATCCCTCTACATCGTTTTTTCTCTCATTTTATCTAAATAAGTGGTTTTTCCATATAGATCTAGTTTTTCTTTCGTGTTTTTCCGTGTTTTCGTCGTCTGCGTGCAGTGGTGTTTTATGCTTCGTCTTGCTGCGGTGTCGTTTGGTTTCCCGTCTTGTTATGGTGTTCGTTTGGTTCAGATTGGCAGATCAGCTTCGATCCATTACAGATTCAATCAAGACTTGGGCTTCAAGGTTGCATATCCGGAGGCATGGGTATTCCGGTCATTTGATTTTGTCACATTTGTAAGCATTTTGCCGTGTTATGCTATTAACCTGGGTGTTGTGAGGGTGTTGTGAGTTTGTTCGCAGATTCATCCTTTTAGGTTTTTAGTGATGTTGAATTTGTGTTGTTTTCGATGTATTTTACCAATTTGAAGGAATGAATATCTTTTTTAGTAAAAAAAAATAACTTTTTGTTATTTTTACTGTTTTCTATATAAGTCTTTAAAAAGAGAAAAAGAAGCAAAAAAATGTATCATTTTTATAGTTAATTCTAAAAATAGAAAATAAATAGAAAAACCAGAAACAAAGACTGGTTTGACCTTGAGTGTGAGTTTGGATCGGGTATTTCAAAATTCCAAAGAATTTGAAATACAAGGCAATAGAATTACTTCAATTGAATTGCTTTCATTTTAAAAGTACTTTATTTGGATAGAGTAATTTAAATACCTTGTATTTCAAATTCTTTGTTTGGATAAAGTAATTAATTACCTTCAATTGTAAAATCTTGTTTTTGAATCTTTATTTAATTGGGATTTCAATATGAAATTTGACAAATAAATAAACAATAGCCAAAATTTAAATAATGAAAAATTAAAAGAATGTTAAAAAATAATAAAATTAGACAATTTGCAAAAAAAAAAATTAATTATATAGTTTTCACTAACTTCTTCATGTGGACCATAATTTGGGAGAAAAACTAATATGATGAACCAACAGGTTATGTTGTTTAAAAATAGACAATTTACAAAATAAATAAATAAATGATTAATGAAAAAATTAGTTAGAGAGCCATACAATACAAAAGCTCACATTTTGATTGCATTTGCATCATATCAATTATCCAAACCAGATTCACAATATCAATAGTAAACAAAGAATACACTCCTCAAACAATAACCAGCACAATGAATACATTATGTTTGCATCCACTTCCTTAGTGCTCATCTATCATTTTCTTGCTGAACCACAATTTCACTTTGGCTTCCTCTTAGTTCCTTTCTTCTTTTCAGTTGAATATGATGAATATATTCAGTCACTATGATATGGAATTTAGGGGCCAATTTACTTTTGGAGGAAATATTCAGACCCGTCCTCTTCAATGTCCTAGAGAGTTGCTTCTGAGCCTTTTGAAAGTGGACAATTCAGAGAGCTAACATGTTCCAAGCTTTTCCCACATGTTATGGCTACATCTTGTGCAGTGAAAACAAAAGGCAAACCAGTTACAAGCTAACACGTATCTATTAATATTATTATAGTGGGAAGCGAAAACAGATCATATCATATGTTTAGATGAACAACTTGATTGAGGAACTATACAAAGCTAGAAATATTAAGAATGAAACTTCATTTAATAAATATATAAATATATATTAAACAAATGGAATGCAAAAGAAAAACATTTCAACTGAACACCATGGATTCTGATCCTCCAAAGATATGAAATTTCTTTCAATGCCGAGAACCAGCAAGGCATTAACCACACGTGCTTTAGGCATCACCAAGAAACAATAGCAAAAAGTAAGACAAAAGGCCCAAATGTAATGAAATGACCTAAAATATACTTTGTAACCAGTTCTTTTGTGCATATCAGCATGCAACATTACACTAAATCCGAGTACAAAGACACTGTAGAGTCCTCTGAATCCATCTCACTTGTAAACCATGCACATCAATAAAAATATTGTGTCTTCAAATATTTCCACCAGAAACATGAATTTTATAGCAAGACAGTGATGATAAGAATTGAAGAAAATATTATTTATTTCTTTTGATTACCCGATAACAACTTGAAGATTTTCAACTCTAAAAATATATATTAGAAGGATAAGTCTTCTCTTACTGGACTTGTTTATGAAGTGAGAAAGGGTGCATTCTCTTCAATTAATGGGTTAAGAAAAATGATCCAATTACTTCGGTGGAAAGACAAGAGTAATATAGCTTACATGGAGATGATTATGTCTTGACACAAGCACAATGTGATATGTAATGAAAAAAATCTCGAAGGCCTGAAGCAAAGTGCAAAAACCCTGGTTTCTAGTGGTTGCCCTCATTTCTCATCTAGTCCTTCATGCTTACATAATAGAGCTTGAGTTGGTTTACAAAATTCACCGGTGTAAAAGTTCAGGAATATGAAGCCTCTTCTTGAGCATATTCCAAAGCTACAATTATAGACTAATCACATTTTTAAATTTTTGTATTTTTCTGTTTGAGTTGTACAGCTATAGAAAGTTCTATTTGTCTACCCATATATAGCCATATATCCCTCAATCACTAGAACACAAATAGAATGTCTAATGTCTACACTCTTCAAGTGTTCTAACAGTAGGATGACATGCCACTGAAAGAACAATTAAAGAGGAAGGCTTCTTCTGAGTTATTTCATCACTACCGAGTATAGATTAAGCTAATTAACATCATCAGGGAAATTGATTCAGAGTTGCAAGATTAAAATAAAGACAATATCATCAATAATAAGTATTATCAATATAATAATAAGTTAATAACAATGATCAGCAGATTTGGCAAACTGCAGTAAGTAAATATCTGAACAAGACAACAAGATGGCATCTGTTTTATCAAAGAAATAGTAGGATATTCACACACTTATTACTTTTTTTAATTCAATATTGGTTTATTTAGTTTCTTTGCAAGTGCATAATATGTTGGAAATGGCACTACTACAATTAATTCTAAACGAAGTACAGAACCCAAGACATGGAAACCACAAGCATAAAGCCTGAAACCATGAAACACTAGACACAAAAACTCACTGGACACAAAAAGAACACTCCCTCCCTCACCACAACACTGAAACACCCCAAAAATAGAGAAATGGACTCTCCCAGCTATTATTACTCTGCACACTATAACACACTTTCTCAGGGACTGTTCATCACATGAGCCAATAGACTCAAAAGGCTTTTTCACTTGTAGAAGTGGTGAAAACCCCAACTGCACCATGGGATTCTTGGTTGTTGGTGGAGAAACCATGCTTCAAAATTTGACACAAACCACATTGGTCAAAACTGCATAGGCTGAAAGAGCCATTTGTACCAATAGAGCATGCAATAGTTGTACCATGAAACCTCAACAGCTCATTTCCATCAGCCAAACATCGAGAGTACTTATCTTCTAGCTTTTCAGCATTATATTGATCCTTGTCATTTCCTTACATTCCTCAAAGCAAGTAAATGCTTTTACCCCTTTTTTAAGTATTCTCTCATTACACCCACTCAATATCAGATAAATAAATAGATGATTCATAGACTAAGGCAGGCAAACACGCCTCAGCTTCACCATTCTGGTTTTAAACACACAGAGAAACTTAGCATCCCACACAGATATCTTTCCGGATCCAAGAAATGGCAGTCAAGTTAATGCACTTACTAAAACACCAGAAACTAGAAAGCATAACTCCTGTACAACACATATTTTCAACCCAGAATAAATGCAACGTCTAAACAACCATTTTACATGTTCTACATGTAAGACACACTTCCTTTTCCTGCACCACAAAGCCGTTGGATATTCAAGATATTTCAAAAATTTAATGATTTATTTTAATTGTGTAATTATCACACAATTAAATCTGATTGGTTTTTATTATTAAGTCAAATTAATTTTTGTGAAAATAATTTTATATTTTATTTAGTCAGTTACATATTTTATTTATTTTAATTTGATCCTAAAAAAAATATTTAACCACCTTCACAAGCTGCTGGAAGTTGGATCCTATTTTTTTGGATCAAACTTATCCATTTATACAGTAGTTGAACGGCATCTTTGTTTTTTCAATTGGTAAGTACTGTACAATCAGAGTATAACAATATATACGTACGCTTGCTTCAAAAAATAAGGAGTTCTTTTCTTTTGAAAACCATCATACTAAAAGAAGAAATGATGTTTTTTTAATCTTCTCATCCTGGGTTACATTGCCTGATTCCTGATTCATCTTTATTATTTTTTTTTGACTGTTCTGTTACCTCGATTTAATTCATCGGGAGGGGCCTGTTGTATCCTGGAGGGTTTATGCACCACACAGATAAACCCTTGAGAACAATATGATATCACACGCCTCAGGCTTTTGTGATTTGTTCGTGAATTCCAGTTTTGTTCCTGTGTTCGTGGTAAGTTGAAGATAATTTTTGACAACAATCTCAAGGGTTTATTTCTTCAATTTGTTCGTGTGGTCCGAGAAGACAGATTGGGTCGGATAAATCCAAATTTACAACCACAGGAACGTTGAACTCATTCTACCTAGCTAGGGAGTCTATTCTATATTATAATATTTGCCACACTTCTAGCTTGTACCAGTATTCTTTTCTACTTCAATAATTGAAGTAATTTTTTCTTCTTTAAGGTAAGTGTAAAAATCATTTTTAAACAATATCTCTTTTCTCTGTCTTTTACTTCTTCTCAAATCCTCATATAAGTTTTCACAATTATTCTCGGAAGAAATATTTTCAATAGAAATATTTTCTATAGAAATATTTACAGATCTCAAAGGAAATATATGTTCTAAAAATTCAGCATTTTTAGTCTCAACAATAGTGTTACGATCAAGTACACTACTTCTCAAAACAAGAAATCTATATGCAGCACTACGTTCAGCATATCCAATGAACATACAATCAGAAGTTTTAGAACCTACTTTCCTTTTCTTGGGCTCAGGAACCATAACCTTAGCTAGGCACCCCCACACTTTCAAATATTTCAAATTAGGCATGTAACATTTCCATAACTCATACGGCGTTTTACCGGTTTTCTTATGAGGTATTCTATTTTGCAAGAAACATGCAGTTAAAATAACTTCACCCCAAAGGTTATCAGGTGCGGAAGAACTAACAAGCATAACATTCATCTATATTATATTCTTGCTAAATGGAAAATGCTACAATCAATACAAATCGTATAACAAAGAATGAAAAAACATGATAATGAACCCATTAACCAATAAGGATTAATAATTAGTAATTAAAAAGGAAAAAAATACCTTTTTCTTGTTGGGGTTGGCGGCACCAGCACCAATTGCTTCAGCCTCAGTCTTAAGATCAACCTTCAAATCCTCAACAATACTCTTACTCTCCAAATCCCAGATCTTAATGCTCTGCTCCGTAGCCCCGGGAGCAAAACCTATTGGTTGCAAATGGATCTTTAAAAGGAAATTTTTTCCCGATGGTTCAATTGAAAATTATAAAGCTAGATTGGTAGCAAAAGGTTTTACGCAAAAACAAAATATTGATTATTTTGATACATTTGCTCCTGTGACCAGAATTTCTTCAGTTCGAATTTTGATAGCCTTGACATCAATTTACAAACTTGTTATTCACCAAATGGATGTGAAAACTGCTTTCTTAAATGGTGATTTGGAAGAAGAAATTTATATGACACAACCTGAAGGATGTGTTACTCCTGGTCAAGAAAATAAAGTGTGCAAACTTCTCAAATCCTTATATGGTTTAAAACAAGCACCAAAGTAATGGCATGAGATATTTAATCAAACATTGGTTAACGATGGTTTTTCTCCTATTGAGGTTGATAAATGTGTGTACACCAAGATATTAAATGGGGAATGTGTTATTATCTGTTTATATGTAGATGACATGCTTATCTTTGGCACTTGTGATGATGTAGTGATTAGAACAAAATCTTTTCTTGCATCAAAATTTGATATGAAAGACATGGGTGAAGCAAGTGTAATATTGGGAGTTAGAATATATCATTAGGAAGGGTGATAGCATAATGCTATCCCAAGGACACTATGTTGAGAAACTTCTTAGGAAGTTTGGTCACTATGACTCAAAGCCAGTGAGTACCCCTTATAATGCTAACTCACATTTGAAGAAAAATAAAGGTGATCCTGTTAATTAGTCTCGGTATGCCCAATTCTTGGGAGCTTGCTACATTTGATGAATTTTTCGCGACCTGACATTGCATATGCAGTAGGACGATTGAGTAGATATACTCAAAGTCCTAGTCAGGATAACTGGGAGGCACTTGCTAGACTCATGAGATATTTGAGAGGTACCATGAACTATGGTATTATATATAGTGGATTTCCCACGGTACTAGAAGGGTACAGTGATGCTATAAGGATGTCTGATTCAGATGAGACAAAATCCACTAGTGGTTATGTATTCACACTTGGTGGTGGTGCAGTTATTTGGAGATCAGCCAAACAAACAATAATTGTTAGATCTACTATGGAGTCAGAGTTTGTAGCTCTGGAGTTGGCTAGTAGTGAAGCTGAGTGGTTGAGAAACTTCTTGGCAAATATTCCTTTAGGAATTAAACCAACCCCATCAGTGTTGATGCATTGTGATTGTCAATCGGCAATAGCCGTTGCAAAAAATAAGACCTTCAATGGCAAAAATAGACATATACAATTGAGACATAATGTGGTAAAGCAATTTCTAGAAGATGGAATAATATCGATCGATTATATGAAGTCAGAGGTGAACTTGGCAGATCCTCTAACAAAGCCCCTGGGAAGAAAGTCAATATGTGATACATCGAGGGGAATGGGAATGAAGCCAATTGAAATTAACGAGTGATGGGAACCCAACCTTTGTGATTGGAGATCCCATGAAGAAGGTTCAATGGGTAAGAACAAGTCACTCGTCAGTTCTGCTAGCACACAAAACTAATTTTGTTTTGTGTCCCTTTCCTATGGTGTAATTGAGAAAGTGCTAGATACTGCATTATTGAGAGGATAAGTTTGTAAAGCTTTTAATGATTTTCATATCCCTTATGGGTGGTGTATGATTTGCAGCATGCACTTGATGAAATCACCTATATGAGTGTCAAGTGGGGCCGCTTGCATGAGATCGTGACGAAATCTCTAGAGCACTCATGAATACCGGGCACGCGCATGGCCTATTAGCACAAAACGGCGTAACAGCAAGAATTGTGGGGGTGTAGTGTGATTGATAGACCTCTAACACATATTAAGTGTCTTGTGTTCCATAACTTGCTACACCAATTCACTGTGTGTTAAGTTTATCAGTCTAGGTCTGGTTCCATAGTTTGTTATACAGATTCGATGCATTATATCCAAGATGTAAACCCAGGAATTTTTTTTTTAATCTCTTAAATGTTTTCTTTAACTTTTGAAATATGTGGGGGATTGTTGGATATTTAAGATATTTCAAAAGTTTAATGTTTTATTTTAATTGTGTAATTATCACACAACTAAATCTGGTTGGTTTTTATTATTAAGTCAAATTAATTTTTGTGAAAATAATTTTATATTTTACTTGGTCAGTTACACATTTTATTTATTTTAATTTGATCCTACAAAAAAAGATATTTAACCACCTTCACAAGCTGTTGCAAGTTGGATCCTATTTTTTTGGATCAAACTTATCAATTTATATAGTAGTTGAACAGCATCTTTGTTTTTTCAATTGGCAAGTACTGTGCAATCAGAGTATAACAATATATACGTACGCTTGATTCAAAAAATAAGGAGGTCTTTCCTTTTGAAAACCATCAGACTAAAAGAAAAAATGATGTTTTTTTAATCTTCTCTTCCTGAGTTACATTGCCTGATTCCTGATTCATCTTTAGCATTTTTCTTGACTGTTCTTTTACCTCGGTTTAATTCACCGGGAGGGGCCTGTTGTATCCTGGGGGGTTTGTGCACCATGCGGATAAACCCTTGAGGACAGTGTGATATCACACGCCTCAGGCTTTTGTGATTTGTTCGTGAGTTCCAGCTTTGTTCTTGTGTTCGTGGTAAGTTGAAGATAATTTTTGACAACAATATAACCATAGCCATAACACATTCTACATGTTCTTACTTCTAATACAGGCATGTTCCTACTTCTAATACAGACATGGCTACCTTGTACTTTATATGATTTGCTGTTATTTTAAATTTTGCAGGTTCACCCCAGCAAATTTTGAGTTCATATTCAGGAAATTTGTTCAAAAAGCAACATCATATAGAAACTTCAAAGAGGGTCATAAGCAAGTTTTTGATAAAAAATAGAAACTTAAATATCAAGATAGGCGACAGAGCCAACAACCCAAATACCCATTTGAAAACCCCCAATAAGAATCGAGACAATGAAAATCAGAATAAGAAAAAAAACCAAAAGAATAAAAAATAAAAACCTCGGAAGCAAGAGTAAATCTGATACCAGATCTCAAATCACCGAGTGAAGTGAGTTGAGGAGCTGAAGAATCGATAGCTATGGAGCTCAAGAATCGATAGCTCAGGTGTGAAGGCGATGGCGATGGAGATGGCGAAGAAATGCGAAGGCGAAGTGGGATGGAGATGGAGAAGTGCAAGACAGCGATGGAGATCGATGGAGAAGTGCGAGATGTCGATGGCGTAGTATGATGAACGTGAGTGAGGAGAGGGTACGGGGTTGGGATGAATTTTAGAAATTCCTTGGTAGAATTTCAAATCCCTTTATTTTCACTGAAACAAATTACCTCTTTAAATTCAAAGAATTTTAAATCTCTCGTAATAATATATCCAAATAACCCAATTTAAATTCAAATATTTTAAATACCCTTAAATATTATTTCATCATCTACAAATATCTCATCCCTGCAGTATATTTAAATTCATAAGTTATAAGATGGTTTTTTTTTTTTGATAAATATAAGATGGTTTTTTTTTACGAACTATATGAAGGCTTTTTATATAGGTCAAAACATTTATATTATTTTAATTTTTAATTAAATATAACACTTACCAATCTGTTTTTTTTTTTTTTGAACATACATTAGTCTGTTTTTTTTAATTTAATTGGTATGTATTGTTAATATAAAAAATATATATACTGTCAACTAATCAGAAATTGACACATTATCAACAATGCCTGATTGTTATCTTAACTATCTTAAAAGTTATTCATGTCATGATTTCTAATTATTTGATAATGTCAAAATATTTTACATTAACAATACATATAAATTAAATTCATTTAGTTTTTACTTTTGTTGTTAAAATATGAAAACGTGATCTGCTGGGCTTCGGGTTTTGTTGTTTTTTTTTATGGGCCAGCCGGCTAGCTGTTAGGCCCTTAAATTTTCCACCCCTTAGAATTGTGGTCTTGAAAATATTGATCCTGGGCCTTTAAAATTTGGGTCAGACCTTTCCTTTTACTAAAATAGTTGTTTTTTGTCTCATAAAACAAACCCTCTTCAGAAAAAATATTAGTTCTATCTGTTTAATTAAAAAAAATTGAAAAATAAAAATCCTTTTTAAACCGTAAACTTTCTTTGAGTTCACACAACAATCTACGACAATGATATATGAATTCTCCATCCTCAAGTATCGTATGATATGTAAGTATTCATCGTATAGTTTTGTTATCTTTAATCACGTGAAAGAGTGGATTCTCTTTTCTTTATTACAAAAAAATGATTTTAATATTCTCTTCTAATCAAACTTTTATTAAAGAATAATGATGTTAAAATCTTTTTTAATTCACACGATAATCTACGATATTGATATATGGTCTTTCATCCTCAAATATCGTAAGAGTTGTAAATTAAGGTTGATCTTGTGCAATAGTGAATTAGTTTTATTTACAATAATAAGTATTTTAAAGTCTCCATGTGAGTTTTACTATCCAACCAAACAAGAAAGAAACTAAGAAAGATCTCCACACGTTTACCACTTGTTTCTTTATAAAGGACCAATATGCTTTCCTTTCAGTAAGCACTTCCCCCTTAACCAATACCCAAGTGTGAATGTTGAAAAATCTCCACAAAGATATCAACTCATACCTACTTCCATTTTGATCACGAGGAGTCCTTGTCAAGAGAGTATTTTATTGTGAAAAAGTAAGAATATAAATTTCAATTATTAAATTACTTACATGCAATCAAAATTATAATATAAAACTATATAAATTTTTTGGTACATCAATTTTTAATAGTTATGATATTTAACTATATTTTAGTTTTAAATATTCATATAAGATTAACTTGTTAAAAATGACTAGTCTCATCTCTTCTCATACGAGCTTGTACGTTGAACCTGGACAAGCCAGGCCCCATGTGTAGACTGTAGATACTAGATAGTGATATTTGAGGAATTATATAAACTACCTAACCACTGTTTTTAAAGATAAAAGACAAAAAAATATTTATCGAATATTTAATAATTTGAAAATTTAAAAGACTACTTTTTAATAGATATTTTTTATTTTTAATTCTTTTTTTTGTTGAAATTATTTTTTATTCTTTAATTAGCTAGTTTCAATAATCAGCATTTGACTAAACTATAAAATAATATAAGATCCAAGGGGCTAAGGTCCACTGACCCACGTTAGTAATTAGTGAGGGCAACCCCATTTGGAAGATCTGAGAAGTTGCATGCCGCATGGTATTATGTTAGCTTGTGCTGGCCATGGCAGCTCATATTGATCCAATCATGGTCACGCGGAGTGGCCATTTATAGGATTGCCCACTTTTCACAATCTGTACATTAAAATAAAGTTCAATCCCGTTTCTTAAAGCTGACATATTATATTTTGGTCCGAGATAGAACCCAGTATATCCTACAATCGACAGTCGTAGGATTAATTCTCCGATGATGTAAAGTATTAGTTAAGGGACAACTTTTCTACCCAATACGGCTCTATTCCTATTCTCAGGATTCGAATCCTAGACATGTGATTAAAGGATCCAAGTTACTAGCCTCTTCAACACACATTGGTGGTAGCTGACATATTATATTATATTAATAATTATAATTATAATAACATCTTGCTAACCTTTTCGAAAGAAAAAAAAAATCTCCATTTTTTGCATACATGATTTCTTTTTTAATTCTTTAACAAATAACATTCTCCTATATTATGTTATGATATAGCTGAATATTTACCGACACTTACATTAGCATATAACATTCCTACTAAATATGATATTTACTTACAAACATATTTTCCCATTCACGTTGGTCCATGTTTGACGTGATGTTAATTCTCTAAATATTACTACTATTTTCCTCTAAAATTTTGATTGAACTTTTTTTTGGATACGACAAGCCATTTTTAGGCAACTTTAATTAAATTAGAAAGTCTTCAAATAATATTTTAAAAAAAGTCAATCCTTTTATTAAATTTAAGCTTAACCCGCTTATGATCACCACATTAATATGACTTTCTCCCTTGATCGAGATTATATCAGATAGTGTTGACGTGCATAAGAACTATTGACAAGCAATTTAGAGATAAATAATTTATTTCGAAGCTGGCTATTCTTTGTTTTCAACTATTTCTGTTCCGATTATTTTGAATTCTCCCAAATAAGAAAACATTGTTATTAGTTTCAATCACTCATGCTTTGTTTGATTTGAAAAAAAATAAAATAAGAAGACATAAAAAAAGGAAAAAATGTGGATAGAAAGCAAATGATGAAAAAATAATTTTTTTTTACAGAAAAATGATGAAAAATAATGAATTTTAACAATTGTTTAATATGAGAAAAAATGAAAAAAAAAAAAAGAGAAATGTAAAAAAAGAAGAAGAAGAAGAAAAATATATAATAATATAAAATGACTTAAATATTTTACAATATTAACCCCGCATAGTAGCCCTAGCACTCACTCATAGGAGTGTTCGCGGATTGGATTGGATCGGTTTTGAGCTAAAAAGTCATCCGATCCAATGATGAAAACACCGTGCGATTTGGATTAGATCGGTTTGCTTCCTTAAAAAAATCCGATCCGATCCGATCCAATCAAATGCGGTTTGGATTGGATTGGATAATTCGGTTTTTGTCATACTTTATTTTTTTTCCTAATGTCAAGTGTCATTTCTACTTATTTAATAGTGGATAAAAGATAATCTTCATTTTAATTTGGGAGTTTGAGAAGAAAAAAATTATTGTTATTTTTTAACACGTTCTTTTATATTAATTCTCTATATTTACTCCCACTTATCCTTTTTTTTTTCCTTGAATCGGCTACAAATAAATTTTAGCTAATTATTTTTCAAATTTACTTAATTGTTTTCCTATTTTTCATGATTACTCAATCAAATATATATATGCTATGCATCAAAACTTTTAGTAAAATATAACTTCAAGACATTAATATTTATTCTAAATAGTGTTATATATGTCATTCCAACAAAAATATTAAAGAGAATGATGGACATAAAAGTATGAAGAATAATGTTTAAGTATGAGTAATACTATAATTTCAAAAATAATAGTATATGTATATAATAGATCGGTTTAGATTGGATTGGATTGGATTTCACTATAGGATCCAAAATCCGATCCGATCCAATAAAAAATTGCGGTTTTATTCGGTTTTCGATTTGTTCTGTTTTTGATTTTTCGGTTCGGTTTTTGCGGTTTGCATTGGTTTGGATCGGTTGATGAACACCCCTACACACCCACCAGCTTTGTAATTGTACCACAGCCTAAAAAGTTATGCAAGTCCAACATAAAATCTTTCTTTCTCTTCGGTTCCAAACAAGAGAAAAAAAAAATCTCTTTCCATCTCTTTACTCTTTTCTCATTCTCTCTTCAAACAAAATCAGTGTGTGTGAGTAACCTTACTAAACCAATTGTAAGAGGACTTTCTACCATTCCATGATGTTAGATCCTGCAATTCCTGTGGAACAAGTGGCAAAAGGGGATGGAAACCATATTGCACAAAGTAATATAAATTTTTTTTTTCACAAATAGAACGAAAATTTTCACTAACAAATGCCTCGTGTATAAATTAATGTTGGTGGGAAAATTATTAATAACCGGTTTCAATGTAGAGATCTTGATTATTATTATTATTATTATAAGCGTTGATTTGGATTTGTTATCAGAAAGAAAAAAACCATGCTTGAAATAGCATGTCTTAACAGTATAGTTATTTTTTCTGAGTGATAAGGTGGCTCGGTGGTTTGGGGAGGGACGTAGGGTTTGAAGTAATAATGAGGTTATGGGTTCAACTCCTCTACCAACATAACAAGTACTAACAAATCTAATATTCACCTATAAAAAAAGAAGTATAGTTATTTTTTCATGGTTACAAGTCCTCTAGATTTTGTGTCAAAGTGAGTAAATAAAAATGTCTTTAACTTTCATTTGATAAAATAAATGGATATCATAATTTACTAAATGATTTAACGGTTAATATGTTCCTGGTCTAGATCACCCACTTCCCCACAATCTAATGAGACCAGATATTCCTCCTAACTCATGTTGATCCAAAATCAAGAGGAAGGTTGTCTTAAAGGGTAATTAAACATCATAAGACCCCAAAACTTTTCTAGCCTGAAACCATTTAATACCAACAAGAATCGTGTGGATGCTAGGACTTTACTTTTTAGAAAGAACAGAGTTTAGTCAATTTTTAAAAAAGAAAACGAAATATTTTTTACACAAGGTTTATCATTTATTGTATAACCAACGAATTAAATATAAAAAACATTGTTGTATAGAACATAGTAGAAGATTCAAGATGATAAAGGACTGCAGCATTTAATAGTGCACACAAAAGAAAAATGGAAGAAGTGGGGCTAGAAAAGAAAAGGAACCGGTATTGTTTTTTTTCTTTTTTGCTTACTTAACTGTTAAATGGTACCTTCGTTAAAATGTCTCACCAAAAATAGCAATCAAATCATTGAATCAACGTTGGTTTTGTTGGCAAAAGACAAGTAAATATCTCTATCGAAAAAAGGACAAGTAAATATGCCCTCTTTTGGTTTTGACAGTTCAAAACTTTTTCCAACATCTTCTGTTTTAACCTCAGATTTTCACAAGCAAGCTCGGGGTGATAGTGATACTCATAGATGCCCCAATAGAGGGCATTTTAATCATCCCAATACCGAAAAGAACAATGATTCTTGCGTTTCGTAGGGGCAAATGATATGGAGGCTGTAAAATGTTTCTTGGGTTAATGAATTTTTTTATCTGATAAAATTGTAATTGATTAACGATGAATACAAATAGAAAGTTGAAAGCATGGATAACTCCGGTAATTTCTTAAACTTTTTTTAACTACATTGATTTTATTTAAGTTAGACCCGATTATATGCATAATCGACTCGAAAGCCCATAGAACAAATTAGTTACATGACAATAATGAGCCGGGTTAAACTTATCCTTTCATGATAGCCGGCGAACTTAATACCTCGACGCCTTAAATCCCAAGATAATAGGGATTGTTACAATCAGGCTTAATCAGCATAATAGTATAAAGAGTGAGCCCGATAGAGGAACAACCAAGCAATTTCATAGACTCATACACTAGAAGTTTTGAGTACTAATCTTTAGGTTAGAACACTTTTACATATGTTAGATATCAAATTTCTTAAGCTTGGAATCCTAATAGCATGTTTAAGGAAATCAATAATGTACCAATTGTTGCTGGATAATAATATAGTATAATTGGAAGGAAAAAAAATATAGAGAGATTAAATAATTTGATAGTAAGGTTAACTAAGCATAACTAGTCAATTACATTAATAATTAGTAAATAACTCTTATAATTTGTGTGTTTAATTTAATGGAGCGGATAAAGTTGATCTTCTCAAGTAAGAAAGAAAGCATGGTACCACCGTTAACTGTGACAGAAAAGGAAAGAAGCAGAAAGCGACAAAGCAATGGCGAGGTTGTAATAATGGCAATGAGTAGGTGGCATTTAGAAGGAAAAAGTAAAAAGACAGTGGTGTTATTAATTAAAATAATAAATAAATTGGGGGGATAATAGAGAAAGAGAAGAGGAGTTGCGGTAGTTGATGGCGGTGCGTTTCACTTTCACACATTTTCATTCTATGTAACTTAACTGCTCCCTCCCTTCTTTCCCTTTTCTGGAACCTTCCGCCGACTTGTCCATCCGGTAATCGGAGATCCGAATCGAATCATCGATGAATGGAAATAAAAGTGAAAGTGTTGGGTTTAGCAGTGAAGAGATGGAATACATTAGGAGACACCATAGCCAACACCACCCTGCTCACAATCAGTGTTCCTCTGCCCTTGTCAAGCATATCAAGGCCCCCCTTCCTTTGGTTCGTATATTCTATTCTTGTTTTGTGTTTCTCCAAAGTGTGTGTTAATTAATTGATTGATTTGTGGGTTACAGGTATGGTCGTTGGTGAGGAAGTTTGATGAACCGCAGAAATATAAGCCGTTCGTGAGCAGGTGTGTGGTGAGAGGAAACCTTGAGATTGGGAGTCTGAGAGAAGTTGATGTTAAATCTGGGCTTCCTGCCACTACAAGTACTGAAAGATTGGAGCTCCTTGATGACAATCAGCATATCCTTAGCGTCAGGATCATTGGCGGCGATCATAGACTTAGGGTATTTTATCTCTCTACTTCTACTTATTTATGTTCACTTCACCAATTGGATGCAAGGTTTTTAATCTCTTTATTATTATTGCTTACCGTTGTTTCATGCTCTAAAATTCAGTTTCTATTTGTTTTAGAATGAATGTGGCACTTCTTCTGTCAACAAATTCCTTTTGATTCTGATTCTGGATTGGGATTCCATTATCTGACGTGTATTTTTTATTAGCTAGCTCAGAATGACCTCAATTATAATTTTCTACATTTGTATTTGTCTATTATAATTCTAATAACTCATGTTCTTTCATCAGACATGATATCATTAAGCTGTTTTGCCCTTGTGCTTCATTCCCCCCAAATGAAGAAAAAATATTCAGTTTCTAATCTTAGCTGTATCTTTTATTATCTTTCAGAACTACTCGTCGATCATGTCTCTGCACCCAGAAATAATTGATGGAAGGCCGGGTACCCTGGTGATTGAATCTTTTGTGGTGGATGTACCTGAGGGGAACACCAAGGATGAGACCTGCTACTTCGTTGAAGCCTTGATCAAGTGCAATCTCAAATCGCTCGCTGATGTCTCTCAAGGGCTAGCCGTGCAGGACCGCACCGAACCAATTGATCGGATGTACGACTTGTTGATAAGGAGTGGCTGAGATCTTGGCTGCCATGGATGAAGCTTCAGGGGCTTTCCTTAGGAGACGGACTGGCAAATACCAATGGTGCTTGTTTCATATGTTATAGACTAGTACGCTTCTTCATTTCATTTGCTCTGTTAATTATATATGTTGGTTTCTCTTTTAAGTTTTAACTAGTTGAAAAACATAATATTTTAGACAGAAAGACAGGTGTCTGAATCCAGTGCAGTAAAAAGTGAAATACCGGGTGCTCTGTGTGATCTCCGTGTTCTTGTACATAGGTGCTGGTGAGAGATGGTCTGTAAAATTGTTTTGATTGGTCACTTGTGATTTCTAGTTGTAGTACAATTTTTACACTTTGGTTCTTTCAATACTAGTTTTATAATTATAACATTTCATTTCATTTCAGTCTAACTTGTTTATGATCAGTGTTACACCCGTAATGGATATGACACTTTGGGTCTGAAATAGCGAAAATGAATGAGGAGGAGGAAGAGCATAGGTGGAATAAACATTTTTTGTTTTGTTTGAATATTTAACGAAAAATTATATAATCTAACGAATGACAAATTATTACATTTGTACATATTTAAAAACTTGAGAACTGATTTTTTTTTATTTTTTTTTGTCTTACTGAACTTTTTGGTCTATGTAAATATAGGGTCTTTTGCTTTTAGTCATTATCTTTCATTCGGTTTGTTTTTGGTTCCTATAACTTTTTTTTTATTTTGTTTTCAGTCCATGTCGTTAACTGGTTTTGTTAGCTCCTGACGTGGCAGACGGTAGGTCATGTCAGCAGTGACACATTAGCTGACACATTACCTTTTTAATGCCATATGGCATTTTCAAGAATTTTTATATTTAAAATAATTAATTTTATTATTTTCTTATTTTATTGTTTTTAATAATTACTTTTCTCTTTACATTATTTTCTTCTCCTTCTACTCCCAAATTTCACTTCCGATTCCATCTCCCCCTTCTTTTCTTCCTCCCATCTCCCCACCCTTTCTGTTCTACTCCACCCAACCCTCCCACCATCTACCCCCCACATAAGAACCAGATCGGAGCCACCTCAGACCGCCAACACTGCCATCAACTTTGCGACCACTTTTCCCCCACATTGACATCGACACTGCCATCACAGATTCAAGCAATTTCATTGCACATAAACCATAATCCTAACAGATCCAATCATCACCACAATTCTGTTGCTCACCTTGAATGGGTTCCACTTGACAGAGGGCGACGTCGATGGAGGGAGGATGTCGCGGTGGTAATGGGTCGGTGGGTGTGACAGAAGGCGGTGCGGGTGGATCTGGATCGAGGTGGTGTTTGCAGTGGACAACAACCCTCACCATTGACGGTGCCGACGAGGTCGATTCTCACCTCAAGGAAGAAGGGCGTGAGGGCTAAGTTGAGATTGGGTAGAAATAGGGTTTAAAGAAACTCTGATTTTTGAATATGGCTACCTCTATCATCAAAGTTGGGTAGGAATAGGGTTTAAAGAGAAACTGGTTTTTTAACAAAAAGGGGGAGATAAGAGGAAGATAGAAGGAGGCAATGGAGAAAGTGGGGAGATGGAGAGAGGGGCTGGAAGGAAGATCTGTTGGTGATGCGGTGGTTATGTTTCAAGAGGGTTTGGAGGCGGCAGCAAAGATCTGAGGAGTGGCGGTGGAGTGAGCATGTTGAGGAAGATGAAACATTGAGGAAGATGAAGTTATCTTAAGCAAGCGAACCTCTGAATGATTTTGAGAGTGATTTTGAGAGTTTGGTAAAATGAATCCAGTAATTGATGGGGGAAGAAGAAGATTGACGGGGAGAAGGAGGAGGACACGAACATGAGGAAGAAGAAAATGTTTTTTTTAAAAATAGTTTATTTATTATTTATTTAGATAAAAAAATTAAATTGGTAAATGAATATCTGTCAATCCATATGGATATAAAAATAATAAAATAAGTCATGTGTCACTGCTGATGTGACTTGCCGTCTGTCACGTCAGGGATTAACAGAACCAGTTGACGGCAGGGACCAAAATCAAAAAAAAAATTACAGGGATCAAAAACAAATCGAATGAAAGATAGGGACTAAAACTAAAATAGTCTATATTTATAGGATCCAAAAAGTTCATTAAGCTTTTTTTTTTTTTTTCTAAATAAAAGATTCTTGTAAACTACAAAAGTATACTGAAATGTTCTTTTCGTCTCAACCCAATCAAATACTTAAGGCAAAAATTATAATTATGTCATCTAATTATTGTCGGTTATTCTCACGCCTGTCATTGACCGATTATTCTTAGTTGCCAATTGCCATTCTAGCTGGCATTACGTTAGTGTCACGTGATTGTTAAATAACGGGAAGAAAAATAGAGTTAAAGGGTGGTTTAAGGTATTGGAGGTTCAATGTTCAATCTGGATAAATGAGAAAATTAACAACTATGTTCCGTCCAAATATCTCAAGCAAGAGATACTCGTCCGGTGAAACTCTGTGGGAGTATTTATGGAATAGCTTGACAAAATTGATATTCTGCTCCTACGTATCCCAAGTGGGAATCAAAGCAACGTAGTTCTAAGTGAGGGGTTAATCCCCTATTTATAGAGATTTTTAGGTATAACAGTTTTAGTTGGACTTTTATTGAGATCGTATCTATCTTTAGATATTCTGATAAGATTATGTTGTTATCATAACTAGATAAGGATAAGGCTCCGAGTTATACGGAGAGATATTTGAATAATCAAGTAAGATGTTTGACCAAGTCAGTTGTGACTGGATTGCACGGGACCGAGATGTCTTCATCTGCGGTCTATGATGGGATAGATCCGAGTATTTATCCTCGGTTAACAAATGTATTAACAAGTCCTCGGCTTTAGAGGAGTTTGAGTCAAGGCCCATTAACAGGAGTAAGCTCGGTCGATCCGGCCTTATATTTTCGGTCAGTACACAAGCCCCTCAAGCTCTGAGCTTAAATAAGCGAAAGAGCTGACAAGTATCAAACCGAGCTTATCCTTCGGTCACGTAGACTTTCTTCCTTCCGTGTTTCAAACCGTCGTTTCAACTGAATTTTCCTTCTCCCTTTTTTTTGTCAGAGAAGGCAATCATTCCCCTTCATCCTTCTGTTGTACGTTATAGGTGAGTAGCCCTAAAGCTCCGCTCTCATTTAATGAGGGAGGAAAATTAAAAGTCGCGCCCTTTTTCTCTCTTTTTTTATTTAAAGAAACGTGAACCGTTGATTGTGTCTCTTTATCAACCGCTGGCATCTTTCTTTTATAAATATCTCTTCTAATTCCACCTAATTCCACCTCGTTCTTCCTCGTCCATTACATTCTTTCGCTCCTCAACTCTGTTTTTCGAGTTTCTGCAATCGTTTTTCTGCCTTTCGTTCTTCAGGTACGCCCAGCCTTCTTCTTTCTTTCGTGTTTCTAAGTTTTATTTCTTGCTTCCGGATATGAGTTCATCTGAGTCTACTGAGTCGAACACTTCGCCTCTGGTGGAACGCGAGATTTCTCCCATTGGGGGTTCTCCTTCCAATTCTTTTGTTCCTTCATAGGAACTAAACGTCGGTCAGGTAAGACCGTCCTCTTCCGGGTCGTCTTCTTCTGGGTCTGGTTCTCCCTCCCCCCAAATTTCCAAACCCAAAGCACGCAAACGATGCCAAAGGGTTCCTAAAGACCCTATTCCCGATATTACCCTTCTTGGGTATACCTGGGTTAGGGGCGAAGTTGGGGTTTATTTTTCTAGCTATCAATCTTCGGATTCAATCGCTCGTCTTCGGTCCCAGATTACTATCTCGACATCTGGAGACGAGTCCGAGTTCATCTGTTCTCCTTGCTCGGGTAACGAGTATGTTTTTCTCAGCGCTAATCCTTTCGAGCCTTCTTTTACATATATGTATAAAACACTTTTTTCTCATCTACGTGTGTCTCTCCCCTTTACTGAGTTTGAGTGTGACGTTCTGAGAACCATGAATGTCGCACCTACTCAGCTTCATCCTAGCAGTTCGGCTTCTTTAAAAGCCTTTCAAATTCTGTCAATACATCGGGATGGAGCCTACCACCCCCAAATTTCTGTACTTTTACCAAATAAGGTTTGGTGAGTGTACTGACCGAAAATATAAGGCCGGATCGACCGAGCTTACTCCTGTAAATGGGCCCTGACCCAAACTCCTCCAAAGCCGAGGACTTGTTGATGCACTTGTTAGCCGAGGATAAATACTAGGACTTATCCCATCATAGACCGCGGATGAAGACATCTAGGTCCCGTGCAATCCAGTCACAACTGACTTGGTCAAACATCTTACCTGATTATTCAAATATCTCTCCGTATAACTCGGAGCCTTATCCTTATCTAGTTATGATAACAACATAATCTTATCAGAATATCTAAAGATAGATACGATCTCAATAACAGTCCAACTAAAACTGTTATACTTAAAAATCTCTATAAATAGGGGATCAACCCCCTCACTTAGAACTACGTTGCTTTGATTCCCACTTGGGATACGTAGGAGCAGAATATCAATTCTGTCAAGCTATTCCATAAATACTCCCACAAAATTCCACCGGACGGGTATCTCTTGCTTGAGATATTTGGACGGAACATTGACGCCGTCTATGGGAATCGAAGCAAAATTTTCCCATACCACATACAATGGTGAGGACAAGGAGCGGGAACGGCAGGAGAGAGGGGCTGGAGAATGCCAACAATGGGGATAATGGAGAACTTCTCGCGCAGGTGGCAATGCTGAGAAGGGAGAATGAAGAGATTCGTCGGCAGAACAACCGTCGTGAACGAGAACAAAGCAGAGAAAGATCTGCCTCTTCTCCTCATGAGAAAGAGCGCCAGACAACTGGGAATGAAGGATCCAGGAACACGCGCAGAGAAGAAGGAGTCTCACAACCCCGTGTTTCTCATCATGTTGACCGAAGAGACGAGGAGGAATTTCCTAGACAGGCCGCTGAACTTTCACTTCAGGTAAATAGGCCTAATGAAAGGGCTGGCGCGTCGAAGCCGAGACATCCCTTCACTGAAGCCGTCATGGAAGTTCCTCTATCAGCCAATTACAAATCAATAAACATTGACAGGTATGATGGCACCACGGATCCAGAACGTCATTTAGATGCTTTTACCACCCAAATATATCTCTTTACCAATGATGATGCTGTTATGTGTAAAGTTTTCCCTACTACTCTGAAAGACGCTGTGTTAAGCTGGTATACCCAGCTACCGCCAGTGTCAATTGACTCATTTGACATGTTTGTGATTAAATTCAATGCTCAGTTTGCCACGAGCTGAGCTCATCAAAAAACCTCGGCCTCGTTGGTAAATTTTAAGCAAGAAAAAAATGAGTCTCTGCGTGATTTTATGGCCAGGTTCAGCAAAGAGACTGTCCTGGTCCGGAATCTCAGTGCCGATGTCGCACTGCATACTATCTTGACCGGATTACGACCCGGCCCTTTTGCCAGACATCTAGCTCGGAAGCCTCCATCCAGCATGGATGAGTTGAGGAGAAAAGCTGCCGGATTCATTAATATGGAAGAAATAGAAGTCTAATAAGAGAGAAAGAACCGATGATTCTGATAGACGAGAGGGGAAAGAGAGGAGGAGAGCTGGAGGTGACAAGCAGAAATTCAAAAAGACATCCGAGCATTTATATAGGGGGCCAAAGTATGAGCACTATACCCCCCTCAACACCAATCGAGCTCGGGTGTTTGAGGAAGCCTACAACGCAGAAATTTTGCCACTCCCCAACCGTGGTCACACGCCCGAGAATGTTGATCGACAGAAGCATTGTCGGTACCATCGTAACTACGGGCATACCACCGAGGAGTGTTGGGTCTTGCGTGACAAGATTGAAGAGCTAGTGCAAGCTGGTCATCTGAATAATTTCGTTCAGAGAAGTCACAACAATGGTGAAGGGCGTGGCAGAGGTAGAAGAAGAGGAGGTGGCCAAAACCCGGGAAGGGGTGATGGTCGGCAAAATGATGAAAGGAGAGAAAAAAGGGAAGAGCAGAATGAAAGGAGGGCGGAGGATAATACTGTCCGAGGTGTAATAAATACTATTTTAGGTGGATTTGCGGGAGGGGGCACAACGAGTTCAGCCCGGAGAAAACACCTACTGGCTATTCGGGCTGTGAACTCCGTGGTTGGCAAACCCGAGAATTTCCCCGCCATTATTTTCTCCGATGAAGACTTCTTGGGTGTGGATCCTAATCAGGACGACCCAATGGTAATCACTGTGCAATTGGCCAAATTCTCCGTCAAGAGAACTCTCTTCGACCAGGGAAGCTCAGCTGATATTCTATATTATTCAACATTTCAGAAGCTCGGGATCCCAGAAAAATCTATTCAGCCATACGACGGTAAACTCGTCGGCTTTGCTGGAGAGCATGTGGATACCCGAGGATACATAGACCTCCTAACTACTTTTGGAGATAGCAAAACGTCCAAAACTATTCTGATCAGGTACGTGTTGGTTAATGCAGTAACATCGTACAATATCTTGATTGGAAGACCATCCTTGAACGAGTTGGGAGCCGTGGTCTCTACTCCCCATCTTACTATGAAGTTCCCCTCCAACTCGGGAGACATAGTTACTATCCGGGATGATCAAAAAATGGCCAGACAGTGCTATGCAGATAGCCTACGTGTGAGCAAACTCAAATCTACACCTGAAAAAACACTAGAAAGAGGAAAGGACGAGCCTGTAAACTCTGTTAGTTCTGTTGAACTAGACCCGAGGACTGACATGCAAGAACAACGACCACAACCCAACGAGGAGTTGGAAAAATTCCAGCTAGGATTACAGCCCGGTCAGTGCACTAAACTAGGAGGTCAACTCGAGCCGAATTTAAAAGAAAAAATAATGGAAGTACTCCGGAGCAACGCCGATTTGTTCTCCTGGGTAACATCATATATGCCGGGGATTGACCCCAATTTCTTATGTCACAAACTAGCAATCTGTCCCGAGGCAAAACCGGTAGCTCAGCGGAAAAGGAGACTTGGTGAGGAAAGAAGAAAAGTGGTAGAGGAAGAAACAGCAAAATTGGTTAAATCCAACTTTATTCGAGAAATAGAATACAGCCAACGTGGTTCTGGTTAAAAAAGCAAACGGCAAGTGGCGAATGTGCACTGATTATACAGACTTATACAAAGCTTGTCCAAAGGATTCTTATCCTTTACCAAGTATTGACAGGTTGGTGGATGGTGCTTCCGGGTACAGAATTTTGAGCTTCTTGGATGCATACTCGGGGTACAATCAGATACGAATGTATCCCCCGGACGAGGAAAAAACAGCTTTTATAACCGAAGGCGCAAACTATTGTTACCGGGTAATTCCATTCGGGTTAAAAAATGCTGGAGCAACCTATCAAAGGCTCATGGACAAAGTGTTTGAAAAACAGATCGGGAAGAACATGGAGGTTTACGTGGATGATATGGTTGTAAAATCCGATGACCACAACAATCATCCGAGGGATTTGGAAGAAATTTTTCAGCAATTAAGAAAGTACAATATGAGACTAAATCCAGAAAAATGTGTTTTTGGTGTCCAAGGCGGAAAATTCCTCGGTTTTATGTTGACACACCGGGGAATCGAAGCCAATCCGAACAAATGTCAAGCCGTGATTGAGATGTGAAGTCCACAAAATGTTAAAGAAGTGCAACGGCTTGCAGGGCTACTAGCATCATTATCTCGGTTTCTCCCCAGATCTGCAGAGAAAGCTCGGCCTTTCTTTAAATTGTTGAAGAAACCTCAAACTTTCGCGTGGACTGAGGAATGCGAGAAGGCCTTTGTTGACTTTAAGACCTTTCTGTCTTCACCACCAATATTAACTCGACCTATCCCAGGGAAAGAGTTGTGTTTATACTTGTCAGCCACCGAGTATGCCATCAGTGCGGTCATTGTTCAAGAAGTAGAGAAAACGCAAATGCCCGTGTATTTCATCAGCAGAGTTCTTCATGACGCTGAAACCCGGTATCAAGTTATAGAAAAGCTAGTTTTAGCTCTTATAAATGCAGCTCGGCGATTGCGTCCATATTTCCAGAGTCACCAGGTGATTGTCAAAACTGATCACCCTATAAGCAAATTCTCAAAAAGCTTGAGTTGGCAGGCCGCATGATTGCTTGGTCGGTGGAATTATCCGAGTTTGAAATCAAGTACGAGTTGAGAGGTCCCCTGAAAGCTCAATGTATCTCTGACTTCGTAGCCGAGCTCAATCCGTTGCCGATTACTGAAGATTTATGGTGGAATTTATATGTGGATGGATCATCGAATGTCAAAGGCAGTGGAGCTGGGGTAATACTGGAGGGTCCGGGAGAGCTAATCCTAGAGCAATCATTAAAGTTTGAGTTCAAAACCTCAAACAACCAAGCTGAATACGAAGCCTTGATAGCAGGATTAATGTTGGCTAGGGAAATGGGAGCAAAAGCTGTTAGATGCCGAAGTGATTCACAGCTGGTCACAGGTCAAATCTCTGGAGAATACCAAACAAAAGAACCTCAACTTACCAAGTATTTATGTAAAGTAAATCAGTTAATGTCCAATTTTGAGAAATTTACTATTGAACACATTCCCAGGGAAGAAAATACTCGGGTTGATCTACTGTCGAAATTGGCCAGCACTAAGAGGCCAGGCCAGCATAAGACGGTTATTCAGGAAACTATTAATGAACCGAGTATTACACTCGGAGAGGTGATGTCTAATGAACCAGCTGACCGAGAATGGATGACACCCATATGGGAATATTTATCCTCAGGTACTTTGCCCCCATATCACGTCGAGGCCAGAAAAATCAGGCTTAGAGCGAGTCATTTTGCTATTATTTCTGGAGAGTTGTATAAAAGGGGATTCTCGGTACCGATGTTGAAATGTCTAACTAAAGCCCAGTCAAAATATGTAATGGAAGAGGTTCACAAAGGAATCTGTGGTTTTCACTGTGAGGGCAGATCGATGGCCTCCAAGGTAGTCGAGCAGGATACTATTGGCCTACCATCCGAGCAGATTGTATTGAGTGGACGAAACAATGTGATGAATGTCAAAGATTTGCCAATATAAGTCGTACCCCTCCCGAAGAACTTCACACATTGAACTCGCCTTGGTCCTTTACTATGCGGGGGATGGATATACTTGGACCATTCCCCATAGCCAAAGGTCAAGTCAAATTTCTTTTGGTAGGGGTAGACTACTTTACAAAATGGATTGAAGCAGAACCTTTGGCAAAAATTATTGCCCAGAAGGTACAAAAGTTCGTTTGGAAAAATATCATCTGCAGGCATGGAATTCCCTTCACAATTGTCACCGATAATGGAAGGCAGTTTATAGATAAATCATTGTGAGAATTCTATGTCAATCTCGGTATTAAACATCATGTCACATCGGTGGAACATCCCCAAACCAATGGACAAGTCGAGGCGGCCAACAAAGTCATTCTTGGAGAGCTGAAGAAGAGAGTGGGAAAAGCTAAAGGAGCTTGGGCAGAAGAATTACCGAGTATTCTTTGGGCCTACCACTGCACGCCACAATCCACTACTCAAGAAACACCCTTCAGGCTGACATACGGAACGGATGCCATGATCCCAGTTGAGGTCGGCGAGCCGTCTTTTCGGCGAATGCAATATGAGCAGAATGAGAATGAAAGCAACCTAAGGGTCGAACTTGACTTGGTGGAGGAGATCAGAGAAGAGGCTAAAATCAGATAGGAAGCCTGCAAACGAAGAGCTACTCAGAGGTATAATTCAAAGCTAAAACCGAGGAGTTTCGTGCACGGGGACTTGGTGCTAAGAATGCAAGGAGAAGCGAGAAGAGATCATACCGAGGGCAAGCTAGCAGCGAATTGGGGAGGACCATTCCGAGTAGTAGAAAACTTAGGAAACGGAGCATACAGATTAGAAAAATTGTCAGGGAAATCTATTCCGAGAACTTGGAATGCTTCCCATTTGAAATTTTATTACAGTTGATGTCTGGCGATGTACTCTTTTTCCTACCTCGGTATTTTATCCCAAAAAAGGGTTTTGATCGAGAAGGTTTTAACGAGGTACACCGCAGACTTTTCTTCTATCCAATAAAGAATTTATTGTGAACATTGGTCCATTTTCTTATTTTGCCGATGTATTTACTATTATTCCGTGAATATTCAAATTGTTTAAGGCCAAGTTTGAGCCTAAAGGCCGTGTTCGAGCCATTCAAATTGTTAAGGTCAAGTTTGAGCCTAAAGGCCAAGTATGAGCCATTAAATTGTTTAAGGCCATGTTTGAGCCAAAATGCCGAGTACGAGCCATTAAATTGTTTAAGGTCAAGTTTGAGCCTAAAGGTCGAGTACGAGCCATTTGAATTGTTTAAGGCCAAGTTAGAGCATAAAGGCCGAGTTCGAGCCATTTAAATTGTTAAGGCCAAGTTTGAGCCTAAAGGCCGAGTACGAGCCATTAAATTGTTTAAGGCCAAGTTTGAGCTTAAAGGCCGAGTTCGAGTCATTTAAATTGTTTAAGGCCAAGTTTGATCCTAAAGGCCGAGTTCGAGCCATTCAAATTGTTAAGTCCAAGTTTGAGCCTAAAGGCCGAGTACGATTCATTAAATTGTTTAAGGCCAAGTTTGAGCCAAAAGGCCAAGTACGAGCCATTAAATTGTTAGAAGCCAAGTTTGAGCCTACAAGCCGAGTTCGAGCTATTAAATTATTAAGGCCGAGTTCGAGCCTTGAAATTGTTAAGAGAAATCGAATACGAGCATCAATTAAAGAAGAACAAAGTTTGAATCCAAAGGCCAAATATGAGCCATGAAATTATTAAGGAAACCGAGTACAATCTGAAATAGAAAATAAGGCCGAGCTGACCTCAAAATCCTCAGAACTGGAGCAAGACCAAGTGGCCAGAACATTATGGGTCTAGTAGTAGGAACCCAGGTATTGCCAGTAGTCCCCCCACTTGGATGCCCCGACCTTCCTTTGGTGGAGGAAGTAATCACTTCCCCCCTGAAAAATCTGGATAATGAGGCGCTCGGCCAGCTTCGGGAGGAGATGGTTGCTACCCCATTCTCCACCCCCGTAAACTGTTATTCTCCCAGTTAACATCCTTTTTAAAAGGATTAAATCACGAAAGGGATTCTGGATCCCATCTCCCAATTACATCCTTCTTGGCAGCTATAAAGCTCAAAAAAGGATGTTAACTGGGAGAGAGGAACGTAAACCCCTAACAATATTATGAAGTGAATTACTCGGGTCAAAAGAGGACGAACTTTGATGGTCGAAAAGATGAGGAATGAAGAAGCGAAGCAAACAAATAGCCCTATTTATAAGAGGGAAGAGGCGTTGGAAAGAGGAGATATGCGCTGGGAAAAGGTTTATTGAAAAAATAAATCTCGAAACTTAGCAAAAATCAGTAATTGCATGAACCCACTGGAATTTCCAAGGCACATAACGTGTGAACGCATATATGAAACGTGAATCATGCATTTAGCGTTTGATAACAACCAGTAGTTTTTGATACGAATGACAAAATATCTCGGCCTTAGTCGAAGTCTTGTTTAAACAGTCGAGCACGCAATACAAACAACGTCGGAATATAAAAATATTTCGGTCTTACTCGAAGTATTCGAAGAATATCCCGGCCGAATAAATGCTATAAGAAGAAGAGGAAGTCATCAAAATGCTAGAAGAGTTTTCATTAAATCAACGAGGATTACAAAGGGAAAACCCATTACAAGGGTATGAAAAACAAAAAATATAGTTACTCATCCCTATGGCTATCTTCAGCACCGACGTGGTCCTCGGGAGAATCTCCCCCCCCCCCCCCCCTTCCTCCCTTCCTCCTCTTCGGGAATAATGGGAACAAGTTCCCCATTTTGTACCTCTTTATTTACATCGGTACCCGAGATATCAATCCCCGGAGCGAGAATTTGAATATGAGCGATGGCCTTTGCGAAACCTGCCCGATGCTCCTCAAGGATGCAATCGGTGGCCTCTTTCAAATCTTCCTGAACCTCCATCTTGGCCTCAGTCTCGGCATTCAAGTCGGCTCTAAGTTGTTCAATTACAACTTGAGCCTCCTTGAGCTCCTCCTCAGCACGAGCTTTATCCTCTTCAGCACGAGCTTTATCCTCCTCGGCTAATTTTGCTTGGGAGTTCAACTCGGAGTTCTGACCATTAAGCTCGGTGATGGTAGTATTCAGAGGATTATTGGCTTGGGCCAGCTCATCGCGCTCCGAGGAAATCTGGGAGAGATCCCCCTTCAGCTTCTTGATCGAAGCAAACTCAGCCTCCAAGTGCTGGGACTTTCTCTCAGTCTCTGTCAATTCTCGGCTACACAAACGGGCCAGGGCAGCAACTCGGATACAGTAGACTGAGAGGGCCTCCATGCTAGACTGAACCCCGTGCTGCTTAATTAAGCGGAGATCGGCAGCCTTCAGGAAATGCGAGTCAAAAGAAGAGAAGGGGTTGAAGTCATCGCTCCAGAGAGACGAGGTTCATGCCTTCAAAGAAGTGTTATACCATTCAAGTCGGCAGGAAGAGGAAGTTTCTCCTCTCGCTCTTTAGCACCTGTCTCATGTGTGGTAGGACGCTTGGGACTCGGGCGAGGAGGGGAAGAATCTTCAGCATCAATTACCATTTCCTCCCTTTTTCTTTTTTGAGGGGCAGAAGATGAAGTCCCCTTAGCAGCGGCCGAAGAAACTCTTTTCTTCTTCTGCTTCTCGGTCGCTGAAGGACCCTCTTTCGGGGCAGATTTCAAAAGCTTTGAAAAGTCGAATTTCCCCATAATAACTGCCGAAAAGGAAAGCTGTTAGTACAGGAACGCATACAAAAAAGATTTAAAAACTAAAAAGCCGAACACTTACTTTTAAAATCGACTCTCGGAGTGGATGAAAAGGGGAGTTTCAGAAGACGTCCACAATGGAGAGGCCGAGGAAGTTTTTCTAAGATATCTATATCCCGTTTATCCTCGGCAGGAAGGGATTCTGATGAGTGTGATTTCACCTCATTTTCCATGTACATTTCTGCATGCATTTGCATTTAGTTAGGCCATTTTAGTTGGATTTTGTTTAGTTTTTCATTTGGAACGGATAAGGTGGTATTGTGTGTTGTTTTGCAGGGATTTTTGATTAAATGCCCAAGTTTTAGCCATGAGGAAGCTGAGATGAAGAGAAGGCCTGAAAACTGAAGAAGAAGGGGGCCAAAAGTCAGAATCTGTCACGGTCTGGCCGTGATGGCTATCACGGCCTGGCCGTGATGGCTATCACGGCCGTGACCCAAAACCAGCAAAAGTCAGAGACGATCATGGCTTGGCCGTGATAGAGATCAAGGGTGTGAAAAGTTGGTTCGCGACGCGAATGATAGCTCACCTCGCGAGAGAGTGATTGTGCCAAAACCACCAAAAGTCAGAGACGATCACGGCCTAGCCGTGATGTATATCACGGCCGTGACCCAGAAACCTCCAAAAGTCAGAGACGATCACGGCCTGGCCGTGATGGGGATCACGGGCATCAAAAGTCGGCTCGCGTCGCGAAATAAGTGCTCGCCTCGCGAAAGAGTAGTTTGGCCAGAACTGGAAGAGACAGAACCCGTCACGGCCTGGCCGTGATGGCTATCACGGTCGTGACCGGTCACGAGTAATAAAAGAACTGAGCAGAACAGAAGAAAAGGCATTCAGAAAACCCTAAAGAGAGATCCTCTGCTGCTGTGGCTGCTGTGCATCATTCCATGGAGCTCCCTCCTTTGTTCATCTCTGTAATTCTCTCTTTTGTTTTGTTTTCAATTATGTGTAGCTAAACTCCCCTTTGTTGGGGTTAGACTATTGCTATCTGAACTTGGTTGTAAAATGACTTGATTATAATGCAGTTTCCTTGTTCTTTATGAGTGTTTGATTCCATGCTTAATGCTTTCTTAGGCTTGATCACCCTAGGAATGATTAGTTGCTTTAATAGATGACTGGAAGGTTGGTGTTAGAGCTTGCTCATGAATCAAATGCCGAGTAGTTCATGAGCCTAGGAATAGGTCTTGAGGTGCTTGCAATCTTATAAGTCTTTACTTAATGCAAAATCTCAGGTTAATCCACTAAGGAATTAGGGTTTAACTTGGGGTTTTAGGCTCAATGCACCTAAGGAATTAGGCTTGAGTATCTCAGAAAAGACTTGATTGTCATAATAGAACTAGGAACTGTGTTAGTTATCATTTCATAACAATCAAGGGAGGATTAGCTTAGTCTAACCCTAGCAATTCTATCTCATTGTTATTCATCTTTCTGTTTTCACAATTAACTGTTTGAAAAAAATCCAAAAAGAACAAAAACATTTTCTTCTTGTTTGCTTGTTAGATGTTAGAACAACCTTCACTCCAAAATTCGATCGCCTAGATAGTAGTCAAATTTGCGAAGTGGTAATTGTCCACGATCCCTGAGAACGATATCCGGTCTTACCGTTTTATTACTTGCAACGAACCGGTACACTTGCCGAGTCCGTGTCAAGTTTTTTTAGCGCCGTTCTTGGGGATCGGTGTACCAATATCACGAGTACCAAAGGGGACTCCTAATTTAGGCATTTTTACTGTTTTCCTACTGTGTTTTTTTCGTTCTTATTGTCTCGTATCTCTCTTTGTGAATTTCTGCAAGTGCTGTTTTTCGTTTGTTTCGTGCTACCCGTTTGTTCGGTGTATGCGAGGTACAATCGACCCAGGTGAACTCCAATTCGAACCCGAGATCGAGAGACTCTGCAGAAGGAATAGAAAGAAAACCAAGGCAAGACAGAACAGAGAAAGAGCATCTTCTAGTAGACAAGAGCAAAGCAAGTTGAGTTACCCAGGTGTGCAAGAACCACAAATTGAAGTAGCAGCTGTCACCATGGCATAAGAGAATGCACCAAGGAGAACAATGGGGGACTACACTTCCCCTAGAGTTGATAGATGTGGAACTCCGATTGTGAGACCCGCAGTGGCTTGCAATAATTTCGAAATCAAGGCATCACTTCTCCACCTTGTGCAGCAAAACCAATTTGGAGGGTTGGAGAGTGAGGATCCTCATGCTCACATTGGTACTTTCATTGAGCTGTGTGACACCATCAAGTTAAATGGAGCTTCAGATGAGGCCATTCGGTTAAGGCTTTTCCCTTTCTCTTTGAGGGATAGAGCTAAGGCATGGCTTCAATCTCATCCTCATGGAAGCATCATCACCTGGAACGACTTGGTCAGCAAGTTTTTATCTCGATTCTTCCCTCCGTCAAGAATGATTAAGCCGAGGTCGAGATCAATGCCTTTGCACGAGGGATGGTGAGTCACTATGAAGCCTCGGGAGAGGTTCAAGTCCTTACTCACAGCTTGTCCCAATCATGAACTAGAGACATGGCAGCAGGTTGCAACATTTGTTAATGGGCTCAACAGAATTCAAGAAGTATGATTGAAGCGGCTGCGGGGAGGGACATTGAGTCAAAAGACACGGAAGAAGCAAAGGACTTGATTGAGAACATGGCTAACAATGACTATCAAATGCCTAGTTCTCGGTCAATGGTCAAGAGAGGTGTTCTAGAGCTGGATGAAATTGGTGCTCTCAAGGCACAAATGGCTATTCTTACCAAACAACTGGGGTCGGTTCAAGCTGCAGAATTCTCAACTACAAGTCTGTCCAAATTCAAGGTACCTCGGTGTGCGATTTACGTGGAGGCAACCATGCTAATGGAAATTGTGAGATCAATGTGGTTGGAAGTTCCGGACAAGAAGAGGTAAATTATATGGGCAACCAAGGGCCTAGAAATGATCCTTACTCCAACACCTACAATCCGGTGGTGGCGTGACCATCCTAACTTTGGTTGGAGACAAGGGCAAAGTTCGAGTTCTCAAGCACAGCCTCCTCAAGAGAGTTCAAGCAAATTGGAGAGCATTCTAGGCCAGTTCATGCAAGCCACTCAAGAGACTATGAAGAATCAAAATGCCTCCATCAAAAATCTTGAGCACCAGATAGGACAGGTTGGCAAAGCAAATGGCGAGAAAGACCTCAAGGACAATTCCCGGGAGATACGAGAGAAGAATCGGAAGGAAGGTTGCATGGCAATTATCACAAGAAGTGGGAGAGTGTTAAATCCACAAGAAAGAGAAGGAGAAGAAGAGGCAAGAGGAGCTAGAGATGATAAGGTACAATTTGAAGAGGTAAACAATGAAGAACCCAGAAATTCCCAAGATACTACCTCTATTCCTACCGGTGTAGAAGCTGAAAAACCGCAGAAGGAGAAATTGGTTGATGAAGAATTTGCGAAGAAGAAGACTAAAAGACAGATTCTGGAAGAGGTTGATAATCCCAAAGAGCTGCCCCCATATTTTAGAATCTCGTACCCCAACGGTTGAAGAAGGAGGCAAAAGACCAGCAGTTTTCTAAGTTCCTGGATGTATTCAAAAAGCTACAAATCAACATCCCGTTTCTTTCAAGCTCTACAAAGAGATGCCTTCCTACGTAAAATTCATGAAAGAGATCCTTACAAACAAAAGAAGGTGGAAGGAGGAGACAAGTGATGCTTATCAGAAGAGTGCGGTGCTATAATTCCAGAGGAAGCTACCAAGTAAAGATGAAGGACCCGAGTAGCTTCACTATCCCATGCACTATTGGTCATGTGAACATTAGGAGAGCATTGTGCGATCTAGGCGCAAGTGTCAACCTTATGCCGTTGTCCATTTTCAAAAAGCTGGGAATTGGTGAGGTAAAACCAACAGGAATTTCTCTTCAACTGGCAGACCGCTCCATTACATATCCCTATGGTGTTGTGGAGGATTTGTTGGTGAAGGTGGATAAATTAATCTTCCCAGCAGACTTTGTGGTTTTAGACATGGAGGAGGATGCTGAAGTTCCACTCATACTAGGGAGACCTTTTCTGGCAACTGGTCGGGCTTTGATAGATGTGGAAAAAGGCCAGTTGAAATTCAGAGTGCAAGAAGAGGAAGTAACTTTCAATGTATTGGAAGCTATGCATCGCACGAGCAAGGAAGAGGAGTGTTTCCGCATGGAAGTGGTGGACACAGTAGATAAGGAAGTCATTGCACATCAACACCACCCCTCTATTCCAGAGAAGAAGGAAAAGCCCAACATGAAAGCAAGTCTAAAGTTATGCAAAACAAATGATGCATCAGTTGGTGAGGAAGTTGGTCCTGCTCATCTTGTGAAAACGGAACCTCCACCAGGAAGGAGTAAGAAAAAGGGCAAGAGGCCCAGAGCGAAAAAGGCAAAGCAGAAGCACAATTGTTGGCCTTTTAAGAAAAATCAGCTCTTTACAGGAGTTTCATGGAAGAAAAGTGCTCTTGCAATTCTATGTACAGCAGATCCCGGTTAATGAAGGAAGTATCTACTCGTCAAGCTAGTGACGTTAAAGAAGCGCTTATTGGGAGGCAACCCAATTTTTATTTTTATTTTTTTATTTATTTTATTTTCATCTTCTCTTTTGTTTTTGATTTCCCCTCTTGAATAATTTGAGAAGCTCAAGAGGTTTGTTAATAGTTTGTTGAGTGATTCCAGATTTTGAAGGAAGGAGGAGAAGAAGGGCAGAAGGAAACAAAACCAGAAAGCATGTGATTCAAAGACCACTACCACTTTGGTGAGTTGTTCCAATTTTCTCCCCTCTCTAAACTTAATTATTTACATTGAGGACAATGTAAGTCTTTAAGCTTGGGGTAGGGGTAATCTTTTGCTTGCATTGTAAATATTGCATTCATATAGGCTCTAGTCTTGCATGATCACATGAATTAATTGCCCCCGCTTAGATTGAGCATCCGATTGTGAGAGCTAAGTGCCAATTTTTCCGTGATAGTGAATTTTGGACCCCGATTTTATATTCTTGTGATATGGCTTCATTAAATATGCTTGAGATGTTCTTGGATAGTTGATGATTAGCATGTGTTTCTATGGATTTGTGTTCTCACTGGTTCTTGAACCGATGAATGTGAGCTTTTGAGCCATTAGGGGGCACTCACTAAATCTGCCCCCGTTCTTTGTGTAGAGTGTTTTCCTCTTGGATTGTTTTTCTCTAGAACTTGACTTGAAACCATTTCGAAACTTGAAAATTTTTGAGAATATTTTTGAAAAGGATTGAGGCAATAGGTGTTTTTTCTGGCCTTCTGAGCTTTGAATGAATAATGCTACCCTTAGTTGCCCCATTTTGAGCCTGAATGAATAGCATGCTTTTCTTGGTACCCTGAAATGTTGTGTTAAATATGCTTATGAGGAACCTTCTAAAGTACTGTGCAAAAATGGGTTGGAAAATGTAGTTGAAAGTTTGGGATGATGAAAAGAAAAAAATGAATCTGAAAAAAATTTTTACTTCTCTTGAATTGCAAAATCTCCCATTCTCCAAAAAAAAAAAAAACAGAAGAGAAAAAGAAATAAAAATGGGGAAGGGGATGACAAAAAGGAATGAGAAGTAAAAAGAAAAAAAAAAATTGAAAGAATGGTGGAAGAGTAAACTGAAACCCAAAGAAAGGTATTTTAGAAGGTCGTGCCTTGCAATGCTTGATTGTTTGTATAGCCTTTTGAAATTTCCTGTTCTTGAAATTCCCACCTGAAAATTGATCCCATGGCCCCATTACAACCAAAGAATAAGACCTCTTGATTCTTAGATGTTTTCATTAATAAAGTGAAGATTTGGTTGATAGTCAAGCTTATGGTAGGAATCATTCTTTGAGGAAAATGGAGTGAAATGTCATATTTCCTTAACACTTGAGTGAGTGAGGCAAGAAAGAGAGCCAAGCAAATGAACAAGCTTGGGGTGAGCTGCAAGTGAGATAGAGTGCCCGAATTAGTGAGAATGTGAGTCTAGGGAAACTAAGCCCCTAATTGGACTTGAATTGATTGTCTCTTGCTGAAATAATTGATTGCACTGTTGCTTGGATCATTTTACTCGGGTTCTTAGTTCACTATCATTGTCCTGGTTGTTTTCATCTTATGGCCTTGGTTTTTGCTTGAGGACAAGCAACATCTTAAGCTTAGGGTGATTTGATGAGTGTGATTTCACCTCATTTTCCATGTACATTTCTGCATGCATTTGCATTTAGTTAGGCCATTTTAGTTGGATTTTGTTTAGTTTTTCATTTGGAACGGATAAGGTGGTATTGTGTGTTGTTTTGCAGGGATTTTTGATTAAATGCCCAAGTTTTAGCCATGAGGAAGCTGAGATGAAGAGAAGGCCTGCGAAAACGAAGAAGAAGGGGCCAAAAGTCGGAATCATCACGGCCTCGCCGTGATGGCTATCACGGCCGTGACCCAAAACCAGCAAAAGTCGGAGACGATCACGGCTTGGCCGTGATAGAGATCAGGGCGTGAAAAGTTGGTTCGCGACGCGAATGATAGCTCGCCTCGAGAGAGTGATTGTGCCAAAACCACCAAAAGTCGAGAGACGATCACGGCCCAGCCGTGATGTATATCACACGCCCAGCCGTGATGTATATCACGGCCGTGACCCGAAAACCTCCAAAAGTCGAGAGACGATCACGGCCTGGCCGTGATGGGGATCACGGGCATCAAAAAGTCGGCTCGCGTCGCGAAATAAGTGCTCGCCTCGCGAAAGAGTAGTTTGGCGAGAATGGAAGAGAGAGAGAACCCGTCACGGCCTGGCCGTGATGGCTATCACGCCTGGCCGTGATGGCTATCACGGCCGTGACCGCCCACGCAGTAATAAAAGAACGAAGCGGAAACGTAAGAAGAAAAGGCATTGAGAAAACCCTAAAGAGAGATCCTCTGCTGCTTTGTGGGCTCTTGTGCATCATTCCATGGAGCTCCCTCCTTTGTTCATCTCTGTAATTCTCTCTTTTGTTTTGTTTTCAATTATGTGTAGCTAAACTCCCCTTTGTTGGGGTTAGACTATTGCTATCTGAACTTGGTTGTAAAATGACTTGATTATAATGCAGTTTCCTTGTTCTTTATGAGTGTTTGATTCCATGCTTAATGCTTTCTTAGGCTTGATCACCCTAGGAATGATTAGTTGCTTTAATAGATGACTGGAAGGTTGGTGTTAGAGCTTGCTCATGAATCAAATGCCGAGTAGTTCATGAGCCTAGGAATAGGTCTTGAGGTGCTTGCAATCTTATAAGTCTTTACTTAATGCAAAATCTCAGGTCAATCCACCTAAGGAATTAGGGTTTAACTTGGGGTTTTAGGCTCAATGCACCTAAGGAATTAGGCTTGAGTATCTCAGAAAAGACTTGATTGTCATAATAGAACTAGGAACTGTGTTAGTTATCATTTCATAACAATCAAGGGAGGATTAGCTTAGTTTAACCCTAGCAATTCTATCTCATTGTTATTCATCTTTCTGTTTTCACAATTAACTGTTTGAAAAAAATCCAAAAAGAACAAAAACATTTTCTTCTTGTTTGCTTGTTAGATGTTAGAACAACCTTCACTCCAAAATTCGATCGCCTAGATAGTAGTCAAATTTGCGAAGTGGTAATTGTCCACGATCTCTGAGAACGATATCCGGTCTTACCGTTTTATTACTTGCAACGAACCGGTACACTTGCCGAGTCCGTGTCAGATTCGTATTCAAAACCAACAAATTTGGTAGGGGACGATTGCCAGTACAAAGGAAACCTGGCACATCCGTTTTCAACAAAAAAGAAGGAAAGGTGAGAATCCGAGGGGCGAACTCGGAAGAAGTCAACTTTGGAGTTTTTATACGATGATGTATACAAACTAATCAACCCTCTTCGGTTCAGCCCATTGAGGGAGATCCACCCAGTTTTCTCACCAAACCTTGTTTGGTAAAAGTACAGAAATTTGGGGGTGGTAGGCTCCATCCCGATGTATTGATAGAGAATTTGAAAGGCTTTTAAAGAAGCCCAACTGTTAGGATGAAGCTGAGTAGGTGCGACATTCATGGTTCTCAGAACGTCACACTCAAACTCACTAAAGGGGAGAGGCACACGTAGATGAGAAAAAAGTGTTTTATACATATATGTAAAGGAAGGCTCGGAAGGATGAGTGCTGAGGAAAACATACTCGTTACCCGGGCAAGGAGAACAGATGAACTCGGACTCGTCTCCAGATGCCGAGATAGTAATCTGGGACCGAAGACGAGCGATTGAATCCGAAGATTGATAGCTAGAAAAATAAACCCCAACTTCGCCCCTAACCCAGGTATACCCAGGAAGGGTAATATCGGGAATAGGGTCTTTAGGAACCCTTTGGCGTCGTTTGTGTGCTTTGGGTTTGGAAATTTGGGGGGAGGGAGAACCAGACCCAGAAGAACCAAACCCAGAAGAACCAGACCCAGAAGAAGACGACCTGGAAGAGGACGACCTTACCTGACCGACGTTTAGTTCCTGTGAAGGAACAGAAAAATTGGAAGGAGAACCCCCAATGGGAGAAATCTCACGTTCCACCAAAGGCGAAGTGTTCGACTCAGTAGACTCAGATGAACTCATATCCGGAAGCAAGAAATAAAACTTAGAAACACGAAAGAAGGAAGAAGGCTGGGCGTACTTGAAGAACGAAAGGCAGAAAAACGATTGCAGGGACTCGAAAAAAAGAGTTGAGGAGTGAAAGAAGGTAATGGACGAGGAAGAACGAGGTGGAATTAGGTGGGATTAGAAGAGATATTTATAAAAGAAATATGTCAACGGTTGATGAAAAGACACAATCAACGGTTCACGTTCCTTTAAATAAAAAAAGAAAAAAGAAAAAGGGCGCGACTTTTAATTTTCCTCCCTCATTAAATGAGCGCGGAGCTCTAGGGTTAGTCGCCTATAACGTACAACAGAAGGATGAAGGGGGATGATTGCCTTCTCTGACAAAAAAAAGGGAGAAGGAAAATTCAGTTGAATGACGGTTTGAAACACGAAAGGAAGAAAGTCTACGTGGCCGAAGTATAAGCTCGGTTTGATACCTGTCATCTCTTTCGCTTATTTAAGCTCGGAGCTTGGGGGGCTTGTGTACTGACCGAAAATATAAGGCCGGATCGACCGAGCTTACTCCTGTAAATGGGCCTTGACCCAAACTCCTCCAAAGCCGAGGACTTGTTAATGCACTTGTTAGTTGAGGATAAATACTCGGACCTATCCCATCATAGACCGCGGATAAAGACATCTCGGTCCCGTGCAATCCAGTCACAACTAACTTGGTCAAACATCTTACCTGATTATTCAAATATCTCTCCGTATAACTCGGAGCCTTATCCTTATCTAGTTATGATAACAACATAATCTTATTAGAATATCTAAAGATAGATACGATCTCAATAACAGTCCAACTAAAACTGTTATACCTAAAAATCTCTATAAATAGGGGATCAACCCCCTCACTTAGAACTACGTTGCTTTGATTCCCACTTGGGATACGTAGGAGCAGAATATCAATTCTGTCAAGCTATTCCATAAACACTCCCACAAAATTCCACCGGACGAGTATCTCTTGCTTGAGATATTTGGACGGAACAGTGAGAAAACTCGGTGGATCTCCCTCAATGGGCTGAACCAAAGAGGGTTGATTAGTTTGTATACATCATCGTATAAAAACTTCAAAGTTGACTTCTTCCGAGTTCGCCCCTCGGATTCTCACATTTCCTTCTTTTTTGATGAAAACGGATGTGCCAGGTTTCCTTTGTACTGGCAATCGTCCCCTACCAAATTTGTTAGTTTTGAATACGAATCTCTTCCTGCCGAGGATAAACGGTATATATATATCTTAGAAAAACTTCCTCAGCCTCTCAATTGTGGACGTCTTCTGAAACTCCCCTTTTCATCCACTCCGAGAGCCGATTTTAAAAGTAGGTGTTCGCCTTTTTAGTTTTTAAATCTTTTTTGTATGTGTTCCTGTACTACATGACTTTCCTTTTTCAGATTATTATGGGGAAATTCGACTTTTCAAAGCTCTTGAAATCTGCCCCGAAGGAGGGTCCTTTAGCGACCGAGAAGCAGAAAAAGAAAAGAGTTTCTTCGGCCGCTGCTAAGGCTGCTGCTAAGGGGACTTCATCGTCTGCCCCTCAAAAAAGAAAAAGGGAGGAGATGGTAATTGATGCCGAAGATTCTTCCCCTCCTCGCCCGAGTCCCAAACGTTCTACCACACATGAGACGGGTGCTAAAGAGCGAGAGGAGAAACTTCCTCTTCCTGCTGACTTGAAGTGGTATAACACTTCTTTGAAGGCAGGAACCTCGTCTCTCTGGAGCGATGACTTCAACCCCTTCTCTTCTTTTGACTCGCATTTCCTGAAGGCTGCTGATCTCCGCTTAATTAAGCAGCACGGGGCTCAGTCTAGAGTCTACTGTATCCGAGTTGCTGCTCTGGCCCGTTTGTGTAGCCGAGAATTGACAGAGACTGAGAGAAAGTCCCAGCACTTGGAGTCCGAGTTTGCTTCGATCGAGAAGCTGAAGGGGGATCTCGCCCAGATTTCCTCGGAGCGCGATGAGCTGGCCCAAGCCAATAATCCTCTGAATACTACCATCGCCGAGCTTAATGGTCAGAACTCCGAGTTGAACTCCCAAGCAAAATTAGCCGAGGAGGATAAAGCTCGTGCTGAAGAGGATAAAGCTCGTGCTGAGGAGGAGCTCAAGGAGGCTCAAGTTGTAATTGAACAACTTAGAGCCGACTTGAATGCCGAGACTAAGGCCAAGATGGAGGTTCAGGAAGATTTGAAAGAGGCCACCGATTGCATCCTTGAGGAGCATCGGGCAAGTTTCGCAAAGGCCATCGCTCATATTCAAAATCTCGCTCCGGGGATTGATATCTCGGGTACCGATGTAAATAAAGAGGTACAAAATAGGGAACTTGTTCCCATTATTCCCAAAGAGGAGGAAAAGGAGGAAGGGGGGAAGATTCTCCCGATGACCACGTCGGTGCTGAAGATAGCCATAGGGATGAGTAACTGTATTTTTTGTTTTTCATACCCTTGTAATGGGTTTTCCCTTTGTAATCCTCATTGATTTAATGAAAACTCTTCTAGCATTTTGATGACTTCCTCTTCTTCTTATAGCATTTGTTCGGTCGGGATATTCTTCGAATACTTCGAGTAAGACCGAAATATTTTTATATTCCGACGTTGTTTGTATTGCGTGCTCGGCTGTTTAAACAAGACTTCGACTAAGGCCGAGATATTTTGTCATTCGTATCAAAAACGACTAGTTGTTATCAAACGCTAAATGCATGATTCACGTTTCATATATGCGTTCACACGTTATGTGCCTTGGAAATTCCAGTGGGTTCATGCAATTACTGCTTTTTGCTAAGTTTCGAGATTTATTTTTTCAATAAACCTTTTCCCAGCGCATATCTCCTCTTTCCAACGCCTCTTCCCTCTTATAAATAGAGCTGTTTGTTTGCTTCGCTTCTTCATTCCTCATCTTTTCGACCAGCAAAGTTCGTCCTCTTTTGACCCGAGTAATTCACTTCATAATATAGCTAGGGGTTTACGTTCCTCTCTCCAAGTTAACATCCTTTTTTGAGCTTTATAGCTGCCAAAAAGGATGTAATTGGGAGATGGGATCCAAAATCCCTTTCGTGATTTAATCCTTTTAAAAAGGATGTTAACTGGGAGAATAGCAGTTTATGGGGGTGGAGAACGTGGTAGCAACCATCTTCTCCCGAAGCTGGTCGAGTGCCTCATCATCCATCTTTCTCAGGGGGGAAGTGATTACTTCCTCCACCAAAGGAAGGTCGGGGCATCCAAGTGGGGGGACTACTGGCAATACCTGGGTTCCTACTCCTAAACCCAGAATGTTCTGGCCACTTGGTCTTGCTCCAATTCCGAGGATTTTGAGGACGGCTTGGCCTTATTTTCTATTTCAGATTGTACTCGGTTTCCTTAATAATTTCATGGCTCATATTTGGCCTTTGGATTCAAACTTTGTTCTTCTTTAATTGATGCTCGTATTCGATTTCTCTTAACAATTTCAAGGCTCGAACTCGGCCTTAATAATTTAATAGCTCGAACTCGGCTTGTAGGCTCAAACTTGGCTTCTAACAATTTAATGGCTCGTACTCGACCTTTTGGCTCAAACTTGGCCTTAACAATTTGAATGGCTCGAACTCGGCCTTTAGGCTCAAACTTGGCCTTAAACAATTTCAATGGCTCGAACTCAACCTTTTGGCTCAAACTTGGCCTCAAACAATTTAAATGGCTCGAACATGGCCTTTAGGCTCAAACTTGGCCTGAAACAATTTAATGGCTCGAACTCGGTCTTTAGGCTCAAACTTGGCCTTAAACAATTCGAACTCGGCCTTTAGGCTCAAACTTGGACTTAAACAATTTGAATATTCGCGGAATAATAGTAAATACATCGGTAAAATAAGAAAATGGACCAATGTTCATAATAAATTCTTTATTGGATAGAAGAAAAGTCTGCGGTGTACCTCGTTAAAACCTTCTCGGTCAAAACCCTTTTTTGGGATAAAATACCGAGGTAGGAAAAAGAGTACATCACCAGACATCAACTGTAATAAAATTTCAAATGGGAAGCATTCCAAGTTCTCGGAATAGATTTCCCTGACAATTCTTCTAATCTGTATGCTCCGTTTCCTAAGTTTTCTACTACTCGGAATGGTCCTCCCCAATTCGCTGCTAGCTTGCCCTCGGTATGATCTCTTCTCGCTTCTCCTTGCTTTCTTAGCACCAAGTCCCCGTGCACGAAACTCCTCGGTTTTAGCTTTGAATTATACCTCCGAGTAGCTCTTCGTTTGCAGGCTTCCTCTCTGATTTTAGCCTCTTCTCTGATCTCCTCCATCAAGTCAAGTTCGACCCTTAGGTTGCTTTCATTCTCATTCTGCTCCTATTGCATTCGCTGAAAAGACGACTCACCGACCTCAACTGGGATCATGGCATCCGTTCCGTATGTCATCTTGAAGGGTGTTTCTTGAGTAGTGGATTATGGCGTGCAGTGGTAGGCCCAAAGAATACTCGGCAATTCTTCTGCCCAAGCTCCTTTAGCTTTTCCCACTCTCTTATTCAGCTCTCCGAGAATGACTTTGTTGGCCGCCTCGGCTTGTCCATTGGTTTGGGGATGTTTCACCGATGTGACATGATGTTTAATACCTAGATTGACATAGAATTCTCGCAATGATTTATCTATAAATTGTCTTCCATTATCGGTGACAATTGCGAAGGGAATTCCATGCCTGCAGAAGATATTTTTCCAAACGAACTTTTGTACCTTCTGGGCAGTAATTTTTGCCAAAGGTTCTGCTTCAATCCATTTTGTAAAGTAGTCTACCCCTACCAAAAGAAATTTGACTTGACCTTTGGCTATGGGGAATGGTCCAAGTATATCCATCCCCCACATAGTAAAGGGCCAAGGCGAGTTCAATGTGTGAAGTTCTTCGGGCGGGGTACAACTTATATTGGCAAATCTTTGACATTCATCACATTGTTTCGTCCACTCGATACAATCTGCTTGGATGGTAGGCCAATAGTATCCTGCTCGGACTACCTTGGAGGCCATTGATCTGCCCCCGCAGTGAAAACCACAGATTCCTTTGTGAACCTCTTCCATTACATATTTTGACTGGGCTTTAGTTAGACACTTCAACATCGGTACCGAGAATCCCCTTTTATACAACTATCCAGAAATAATAGCAAAATGACTCATTCTAAGCCTGATTTTTCTGGCCTCGGCGTGATCTGGGGGCAAAGTACCTGAGGATAAATATTCCCATATGGGTGTCATCCATTCTCGGTCAGCTGGTTCATTAGCCATCACCTCTCCAAGTGTAATACTCGGTTCATTAATAGTTTCCTGAATAATTGTCTTATCTTTGGTCCGGCCTCTTAGTCTTTGGCCAATTTCGATGAAGAGATCGGCCAGAGTATTTTCTTCCCTGGGAATGTGTTCAATAGTAAATTTCTCAAAATTGGAAATTAACTGATTTACTTTACAAAAATACCTGGTAAGTTGAGGTTCTTTTGTTTGGTATTCTCCAGAGATTTGACCTGTGACCAGCTGTGAATCACTTCGGCATCTAACAGCTTTTGCTCCCATTTCCCTGGCCAACATTAATCCTACTATCAAGGCTTCGTATTCAGCTTGGTTGTTTGAGGTTTTGAACTCAAACTTTAATGATTACTCTAGGATTAGCTCTCCCGGACCTTCAAGATATTCCCACTCCCACCCTTTGACATTCGAGGATCCATCCACATATAAATTCCACCATAAATCTTGATGTCGGCGGTAGTTGAGCTCGGCTACGAAGTCAGAGATACATTGAGCTTTCAGGGGACCTCTCAACTCGTACTTGAGGTCAAACTCGGATAATTCCACCGACCAAGCAATCATGCGGCCTGCCAACTCAGGCTTTTTGAGAATTTGCTTAATAGGGTGATCAGTTTTGACAATCACCTGGTGACTCTGGAAATATGGACGCAATCGCCGAGCTACAGTTATAAGAGCTAAAACTAGCTTTTCTATAACTTGATACCGGGTTTCAGCGTCATGAAGAACTCTACCGATGAAATACACGGGCATTTGCGTTTTCTCTACTTCTTGAACAATGACCGCACTGATGGCATACTCGGTGGTGACAAGTATAAATACAACTCTTTCCCCCGGGATAGGTCGAGTTAATATTGGCGGTGAAGACAGAAAGGTCTTAAAGTCAACAAAGGCCTTCTCGCATTCCTCAGTCCACGCGAAAGTGAGGTTTCTTCAACAATTTAAAGAAAGGTCGAGCTTTCTCTGTAGATCTGGGGAGAAACCGAGATAATGATGCTAGTCGCCCTGCAAGCCGTTGCACTTCTTTAACATTTTGTGGACTTCGCATCTCAATCACGGCTTGGCATTTGTCCGGAATGGCTTCGATTCCCCGGTGTGTCAACATAAAACCGAGGAATTTTCCGCCTTGGACACCAAAAACACATTTTTCTGGATTTAGTCTAATATTGTACTTTCTTAATTGCTGAAAAATTTCTTCCAAATCCCTCGGATGATTGTTGTGGTCATCGGATTTTACAACCATATCATCCACGTAAACCTCCATGTTCTTCCCGATCTGTTTTTCAAACACTTTGTCCATGAGCCTTTGATAGGTTGCTCCAGCATTTTTTAATCCGAATGGCATTACCCGGTAACAATAGTTTGAGCCTTCGGTTATAAAAGTTGTTTTTTCCTCGTCCGGGGGATACATTCGTATCTGATTGTATCCCGAGTATGCATCCAAGAAGCTCAAAATTCTGTACCCGGAAGCACCATCCACCAACCTATCAATACTTGGTAGAGGATAAGAATCCTTTGGACAAGCTTTGTTTAAGTTTGTAAAATCAGTGCACATTCGCCACTTGTCGTTTGCTTTTTTAACCAGAACCACGTTGGCCAGTCAAGTAGTGTATTCTATTTCTCGAATAAAGTTGGCTTTAACCAATTTTGCTGTTTTTTCCTCTACCACTTTTCTTCTTTCCTCACCAAGTCTCCTTTTCCGCTGAGCTACCGGTTTTGCCTCGGGACAGATTACTAGTTTGTGACATAAGAAATTGGGGTCAATCCCCGGCATATCTGATGTTACCCAGGCGAACAAATCGGCGTTGCTTCGGAGTACTTCCATTATTTTTTTCTTTTAAATTCGGCTCGAGTTGACCTCCTAGTTCAGTGCACTGACCGGGCTGTAATCCAAGCTGGAATTTTTCCAACTCCTTGATGGGTTGTGGCCGTTGTTCTTGCATGTCAGTCCTCGGGTCTAGTTCAACAGACTAACCGAGTTTCTGAGACTCGTCCTTTCCTCTTTCTAGCGTTTCTTGGTGTAGATTTGAGTTTGCTCACACGCAGCTATCTGCATAGCACTTGTCTCGGCCATTTTTGATCAGCCCGGATAGTAACTATGTCTCCCGAGTTGGAGGGGAACTTCATAGTAAGATGGGGAGTAGAGACCACGGCTCCCAACTCGTTCAAGGATGGTCTTCCAATCAAGATATTGTACGATGTTACTGCATTAACCAACACGTACCTGATCAGGATAGTTTTGGACGTTTTGCTATCTCCAAAAGTAGTTAGGAGGTCTATGTATCCTCGGGTATCCACCTGCTCTCCAGCAAAGCCGACAAGTTTACTATCGTATGGCTGAATAGATTTTTCTGGGATCCCGAGCTTCTGAAATGTTGAATAATATAGAATATCAGCTGAGCTTCCCTTGTCAACGAGAGTTCTCTTGACGGAGAAGTTGGCCAAGTTGCACAGTGATTACCATTGGCTCGTCCTGATTAGGATTCACACCCAAGAAGTCTTCATCGGAGAAAATAATCGGCGGGGAAATTCTCGGGGGTTTGCCAACCACCGAGTTCACAGCCCGAATAGCCCGCAGGTGTTTTCTCCGGGCTGAACTCGTTGTGCCCCCTCCCGCAAATCCACCTGAAATAGTATTTATTACACCTCGGACAGTATTATCCTCCGCCCTCCCTTCATTCCGCTCTTCCCTATTTTCTCTTCTTTCATCATTTTGCCGACCATCACCCCTTCCCGGGTTTTGGCCGCCTCTTCTTCTTCTACCTCTGCCACACCCTTCACCATTGTTGTGACTTCTCTGAACAAAATTATTCAGATGACCAGCTTGCACTAGCTCTTCAATCTTGTCACGCAAGACCCAGCACCCCTAGGTGGTATGCCCGTGAATTACGATGGTATGCGACAATGCTCACGTCGATCAGCATTCTCGGGCGTGTGACCATGGTTGGGGATTGGCAAAAGTTCTGCATTGTAGGCTTCCTCAAACACCCGAGCTCGATTAGTGTTGAGGGGGGTATAGTGCTCATACTTTGGCCCCCTATATAAATGCTCAGATGTCTTTTTGAATTTCTGCTTGTCACCTCCAGCTCTCCTCCTCTCTTTCCCCTCTCGTCTATCAGAATCATCGGTTCTTTCTCTCTTCTTAGACTCTTCTATTTCTTCCATATTAATGAATCCAGTGACTTTTCTCCTCAACTCATCCATGCTTTGGATGGAGGCTTACGAGCTAGATGTCCGGTGAAAGGGTGGGTCGTAATCCCGGTCAAGATAGTATGCGGTGCGACATCAGACCGAGATTCCGAATCGGGACGAGTCTCTTTTTTGAACTGGCCATAAAATCACGCAGAGACTTGTTTTTTTTGCTTAAAATTTACCAACGAGGCCGAGGTTTTTTGATGAGCTCGGCTCGTGGCAAACCGAGCATTGAATTTAATCACAAACGTGTCAAAGGAGTCAATTGACCTTGGTGGTAGCTGGGTATACCCGACTTAACGCAGTCTTTCAGAGTAGTAGGGAAAAGGTTACACATAACAGCATCATCATTGGTAAAGAGATATATTTGGGTGGTTAAAGCATCTAAATGTCGTTCTGGTTCCGTGGTGCGATCATTCCTGTCAATGTTTTTTGATTTGTAATTGATGGTAGAGGAACTTCCATGATGGCATCGGTGAAGGGATGTTTGCCAAGCGCGCTTGACCACTTTCATTAGGCCTATTTACGAAGTGAAAGTTCAGCGGCTGCTCTAGGAAATTCCTCCTCGTCTCTTGGTCAACATGATGAGAAACACGGGGTTGTGAGATTCCTTCTTCTCTGCGCGTGTTCCCTGGATCCTTCATTCCCGGTATCGGCGCTCTTTCTCATGAGGAGAAGAGGCGAGATCTTTCTCTCGCTTTGTTCTCGTTCACGATGGTTGTTACCAAGCGAATCTCTTCATTCTCCCTTCTCAGCATTGCCACCTACACGAGAAGTTCTTGAATAATGGGATTGTCGGTCATCGTCGCTGGGTTTATGGATCGTTCTCCATTATCCCCATTGTTGACATTCTCCAGCCCCTCTCTCCTGCCGTTCCCGCTCCTTGTCCTCGCCATTGTATGTGGTATGGGAAAATTTTGCTTCGATTCCCACAGACGGCGCCAATGTTCCGTCCAAATATCTCAAGCAAGAGATACTCGTCCGATGAAACTACGTGGGAGTATTTATGGAATAGCTAGACGAATTGATATTACTGCTCTCTACGTATCCCAAGTGAGAATCAAAGCAACGTAGTTCTAAGTGAGGGGGTTAATCCCCTATTTATAGAGATTTTTAGGTATACCTGATTTTAGTTGGGTATTATTGAGATCGTATCTATCTTTAGATATTCTGATAAGATTATGTTGTTATCATAACTAGATAAGTATAAGGCTCCGAGTTATACGGAGAGATATTTGAATAATCAAGTAAGATGTTTGACCAAGTCAGTTGTGACTAGATTGCACGGGATCGAGATGTCTTCATCCGCAGTCTATGATGGGATAGGTCCGAGTATTTATCCTCGACTAACAAGTGTATTAACAAATCCTCGGTTTTAGAGGAGTTTGGGTCAAGGCCCATTTACAAGAGTAAGCTCGGTGGATCCGACCTTATATTTTCGATCAGTACAAACTAACATACTAACATTTGTCTATATAAATAAATAAATAAAAGGAGGGGAGAAAAAGAGGCACTACAAACCAAGAATCTCTTCCATTTGGGAGGGAATTTGGAGGGAAAGGCAATCAGAGACCGAAAATCTCTGAGCAATTGTGAGGGAATATAATCCATATCCCTCTCATCAGCTATATCCTCGTGCCATTCAAAAGAATCACTGCTAACACCAATCCAGCATTACACAAATAGTCAAGCGATCGTTCAGTCCCGTAAAGAATTCTACAAGAAACTGGTGACTAGTTTTTAACAGGCGACATCACTTTGTACATATCTAATATTTTCCAGCCCATTCAAAGGTTACACATACTAACGATCCAGGGACTAAGAATTGGGCAATATTAATGACCCAGCAGTGCTGTGAATTCTTTTTTTTTTTTTTTTGACAAGGCTGTGAATTCTATTGGTTTACCCTTTAATAGACAATTCAACCACGTCAATAAACACTTGGGTTGGAGCTCAATAAACATGGAATTCTTAAAGCAATGAATAATGTATAGATTACTAAATACAATTCTCAAAACGTCCAATTAACATCTATCCACAAATTACCTTAGTTCTCTAAAAAAAATATTGCTCTCAGCAAGGACAACTTTTGTCATTGCGTGCAGGACTGGTTGCTTCAGAGATAATCAATGGTGTATAACTTACTTCCTATAACAATCGGATGACAATAGCCTGCACAAAAGTGTAGAACTGCAGAAATGAATCAAGAAAAATACGTCTGTAGGGCTTGTGTGTATACTGTACAGAGCTTCCTTTATAGTCAGTATAGTTACAAAGAGGAAGCGGAGAGAAAGATTAGGCCAGCACAAGCTCCCCTTCTGCTGCTTCTTGTTCCTGTTGCTCTGGCAATCTTCCTTCCCGATGTGGGAGAAGTATCCGCCTGATTTCTTCTGCACTAAGTGTCTCATACTCCAATAATGCATTTGCCAGTGCATGTAATGCCTTCTCATGCTGAAGAAATATAAAAAATTATTTGGGTTCAGAACTTATCCAAATGCCAGACACTAGTAGATACCAAGTATGGTATAATCAAGGTTGCCAACTTCTATAAATCCACAGCAGATAAAAAGCTAAGCTCGTACAACAGAAAAATTTATGAGCCTTGGAATCTATTATCCATTTACGGTGTTATCTCTGCATAAAATAATTTATTCCACATACTTGCACTACATAAATCATACATAGGATATGAAGATATGAAAGTGGGCCATATCACACCACCAAGTTGCTTTTGGTTCAGAATTGTTAAGCTTCCAAACACACTCAGTATTGACTATAAATTTCAGGAAGACACTAAATAATGCGTTCTCAAACATAAAAAACAAGAAGCATGAGGATTGAAGTGCAATTTGCAGTCCTACACACACACACACACACACACAAAGAGAGAGAGAGAGTTTTATTTTAAAGAAAATCAGTTATACATTATTTAATTTGTCTAACCTTCTTTAGAAGGGCTTTCACACGATCATATGCATCTCTAAGTAGTTTCACAACCTGCAGAAAAAGTAAAGAAATTCAAGGCCGAACTTGATTTTAAATTTTCTTAAAATATTTTGTCAAAAGAGTAGAAAAAATCCAAACATGGATATCGGATATCCATTATCAATTTGTTATGAAAGATGTAGATTCAAAACACTTGCCTCTGCATCAATACGTGACTGCATTTCAGAACTTGGTTTCTCCTTTATATGAATAGGCCCAATTGCATCACTCATACCACAGTTTGATACCTGGTGCAGAAACAAAAAAGACAACAAAGTTAAGTGATGGATTATGAGCTCCTTTTAAAATAAAAAGATAGGTAGAGAAATTAGCAGAAGGTTCTAGTTACTAATTTTAGTAGAGGAAAGTTCTAATTACTTTGTTACTACTAGTGAACATTGAAGCAATAATTTACAAGCACTGAAAGAAATATACAAGCACAAAAATTCTCTGTTGCTTCTGTGAGCAAGATGAAGTTTATAAAATAACCCCTAGTATTTCAAATATTGAGTCTGCACGTGGCACTAAACAGGAAACAGAAAATTACCATATATTGGGCAAGCTCAGTAGCAGAGTGAAGATCACTACTTGCTCCTGTTGTGATATGATCCTGACCAAAGATAAGTTCTTCTGCAACTCTTCCTCCCATGCAAACATCAAGGCGAGCTAGCAACTGCTTCTTGCTGATTGATGTCTCATCACTAGAGGGAAGCTGAGTGACCATTCCTAAAGCAGATCCACGTGGCATGATTGTTGCTTTGTGAATTGGATGTGCACCCTCAGTGTTAAGGGCAACAATTGCATGACCGCTCTCATGATAAGCAGTAAGCTGAAAATTTCATAAGCAATATTGACATAGATGACCGCACATAAATAAATTCTTAATAGCTGATTAATTCTAAAAAAAGGTCATTACTTTACAGATCAATACTTCGCAAGCTAATTGTGGATACTAAATACTTCAGGTTTGAATTAAGAAAATAGAAAACTACAAACTTGACAGTAAAATGCATCTCATATTTATTATGCCAGACTTGTCTCCCTATAGAGAGCAGCATTGCACGACATAAGCACGAGGTGGATTTTACTGAATAAACAATAGACTGGAAACATACTCATAAACAATGATTTAAGATTTTGTTGAGCCAACAATAAGTCATAATATTACTCTAGAAAAATGGTTCAATTGTTCAAGATACAGGGATAATTTTGGAAGAGAAACAATCTACTGATGGATATCCAAGTCCAACTAAATATCCATCAGACTGACATCCATTTTTTTCCTTCCATAAAGGGTTGATGGCTTTTCATCACATATAGATAATTCCATTGTACAGCAAATGGAATGTCTCTGGAGACTTTCAGTGTTACGATATTAGGCTTGGAAACAGTAAACAATCTTACTTAAGTTCACTAATGCAGCCTGCAGGACAACTAGAGAATTTTTAAAGATGTAGTGCAGAAATTTCATGTTCAAAAATTTTGAGAAGACAATAAGGTCAGTTTCCTAGCATATATAAAGATATACCTTCTTTGACTCTTCTGATATGAACATCGTTTTCCGTTCTGTACCCATCATTATTCTGTCTTTTGCAAATTCCAACTGTGCAGCTGATAATTTCTCTGCACCTTCAACAGCAGCTTTAATGGCAGCAACGTTTACCAGGTTTGCAAGATCTAAGTCAAAGGAATAATTACTGAAAACAACATTTACATGAAATTTGAAGGGGGACAAGGCTTGGATTAACAGAAAGGCATGTCACATATATTAAGCAATTATTCACCTGCTCCATTGAATCCTGGGGTACCACGAGCTATTGATTTAATATCTACATCATCAGCCAAAGGTTTATCTTGCAGGTAGAGCTCAAGTATTTCTTCTCGGCCACGTATATCTGGATTCGGTACATCAATCTGGAATTGAGTTTGTTAGTCTTATATTCTATAACAAAAATACTTTCACGATACTAGTTTGCTTTGGATAAAAAAAAAAGTATTATTAGTGCAGAGAAAGAAAGACGCACAAGAACAGAGAATATGATATCCTCAGAAGTACACTTGATCATATGGTATGGATTGGGCCTTTATTTTGCCAACTTTTAAAGGGCACACCTGAAATGCCCGACAAAATTTTATGTAAAATGAAACCTGAAGCCTAGCCCACAATCAGGTCTATTCCTGAGGGAATCCCAAAAAAACACAAAAACCAGAACCAAGAAAAGTCTCTCTGCATGTCTGGCAGAGAAACCCATCTAAGGTATCATCTAAAGAGTGCCATAAAGAGGCTAAAAGGACTAGCCCTACTTTATCCCATAACATACGCAACAGCACAAATTGAAAATTCTAGTACCAAAAAATATTGGGTTTGCACAGCCTCAATAGTTCATTCTTTATCCATCCAATTTAAAGGCTTTTGGTTAAAGAAAGGATAGTAAGATCCTGAGCCAGTGTTCTCATTTTGCAGGTTTGTTGTGTTGTGTGAGCCAAATGCCAAAGTTTCTGGACAGATAATTCTTCTTTATCACCTTTTAACGGACAGAGTTGTCTTTTTGGCTATACTATGGGTTTCAGCATATGGTTTTTTCAGAGGGTTTTCTTCAACGCTTTGACAGAGTGGCTGGAGACATCTTTTGAGCTAAGCTGTTTATTTCTCTACTTGTCTCTTGTTAGATTCTTTCTTTGGTGTTCTAGGATGATTTCTTATCTTCCTCCTTTCCCTTTATAAATTCTTTCTTTAACTGGGGGAACAATAAGAACAGAAGGACTTACATGCCGATCAAATCTACCAGGCCTTGTCAAAGCAGGATCAAGAATATCAGGCAAGTTTGTTGCAGCCATTAATATTATTCCCTACAAGATAAAAATGTCGAATAAATTTGAGAGAAACTGAGCTAATTAACACAGAGGTTTAAATATATACCTCATTCGGCTCAAACCCATCCATTTCGACAAGTAGTTGATGCAATGTCTTCTTTGTATGGCCCTCCCACTGTTTCCTCGTTGAACCAACAGCATCTATTTCATCAATAAAAATTATACAAGGAGCCTACAGAAATAACGTTCCAAAAATCAGAAACAAATAAGACAATCATGCGGTACAAAAGTAATTAAGTAAACCAACATAACAGACAGTTTTGGGAGACCATTGACCAAAGGCAACAAACCTTCTTTCTGGCTGCTTGAAATAAGGATCTTACACGTCGAGCACCTACTCCAACAAACCTGAACATTAAAGAGTGATATGAAATTGAGCATCCTTAACAACTAACATATCACATCCCTTAATGTAATAGCCAATGGTAATAGTCACGGTGTATATACGTACATGCAACAAAGACAACATCTATCAACCGCACTTCTTAAAACTGCCTGAAGGGACAGAGATTAAATTTTGCTTTTCTGGTGAAAGATTACATGGAAAAAAAATAAAATTTAATTTACCATGGGAAAATGTCAAACCTAACAGAAAGGCACCATGGTAGCTGTTGAGATCTTTGTTATTTCACCCGTGTTAGTCCACGCTTCAGATGTCCAATCATGAGCGTGAGGGGGTGTTGAGAGTCCCACATCAACTAGAGATATGGCCTAAGTAGTGTTTATAAGGCTTGGGAAATCATCACCTTACAAGCCTGTTTTATGGGGTTGAGTTAGGCTTAAAACCTAATTCAAATATGGTATCAGAGTCTATCCTAGATTTGTTATTGAGTCAAGATCTCTGTTATTCCACCCCTATTTGTCCACACTCCTGATGTTCAGTCCTGAGTGTGAGGGAGGTGTGTTGAGAGCCCTACATCGATTAGAGATATGGCCTAAGTAGTGCTTATAAGGTTTGGGCAATCCTCACCTTACAAGATGGTTTTGTGGGCTGAGTTAGGCCTAAAACCTAAATTCTAATAGTAGCCATAAGTTGGTTCTAGAAAAGAAAGAAAAAAAGCTTCAGATCCATCTCTAATAATCAGTGATAACTCATCTTTCTATTTCTAATATTTTGCACCTTACAAATGATTTGGACTTATTTCCTTCTAATAGAGGTCATAAAATAGTAGTCCCATCTAAAATCAGCTGAAAAATGAGAGCTCGTGACAGAGTAAGTTGTTACTTCTTAATGAACAAAGACAAAGTCAAGTTGCTCAAATTCAATTGAGGAATCTAGCTGACTGGCAATACATTTTTACAAAATGGTGTCCACAGTCCACACTCACCCTCCTCCCAATAAAAGAAGTGCAGAGAAAGGTATCTGATTTATATCATGAAAAATATATCCTCATGATTTGCCATCACTTCTTACTTTTTCTTCTGTACTACAATCTACATCACTTTCCACTTCGAAGAAACACATGTATCATGCCTTAATCCCAAACCAAAATGACATGGCAGAGTTGGCCACATGAATATGGCATATAGTTGATAAAAAGGCATGTTCCCATTAGTATAGCAATAATAAATGGGACCAAGAAATCAATAATGGAAAAGCAAAGAAACACATTATATTTATTACAGAGGACAGCTAATGTACGCTCATTAATAAATAAAGTGTTGTAATACAACAACATTCTTTATGCATCCTTTCCAAGATAATATACGATGTACCACATATATATTCTATAGCAAAATAGCTTGTAACATCATGTCTCTAATATGAAGACAGTATATAATGTATGCTAAACACCGAGAATATAAGCTGTTGAAAATGAAGAGAGCAAAAGAAGATTTACATCTCCTCGAATTCAGATCCTGCTCGATAGAAAAACGGAACACCGGCTTCTCCAGCAATAGCCTTCAAGTTCCCAGATAAAGCAAACACTATCAGATCAGAATAAATTGTTTTTTTGGTGATAAGATCAGAATAAATTATCAATTTCAATAGATTAACTCAAGGGATAACAAAGCAGTATTTATTTAATGGCATTTATGGATTCTAAAAGATGAATAAGAAAATGAAGTTGCCAAAAAATGATTGGTGATTGGAGTAATTTAATACATAAGAAAGTCAAACTCATACATCCATCTGCTTACATATACCGCTATTTAAGAAAAGAAAAAGCATATAATATGCGTGGAAAGTTATATATCATAATTTTTCATTAAATTTAGCATAAGTTTGAGAAGGAAAACAAGAGGACAAATTATTTTAGGCAAAACTTAGACAAGAATATTACAAGAATATTGGTGTAGCAAATTTAACAAAAAACCTATCTAGTAATCACGATGGACAGCTGCATGGACATGCCACATGAAAACAGAATATACACAGTTGTTGATAATGCTAAGCATATCAAACAATTCATAAGAGCAAAGAAAATAAAATTTTGCTTTTTTTTTTTATTAGAAAGTCCACTTTTGCTTCTAGTTACAGCTTAGAAGTTCAAATTAAGCAAAGAGATAATGAAGTCATGATGTAAAAAGAATGTCCGAAGGTACGCAGAAACAAACTGACCTTGGCTAGCAGAGTTTTTCCGGTTCCAGGTGGTCCTGTCAAGAGAATCCCCTGGAAAAAGGAATGTCTTAGGCTAACTTGATGATAAAAATCTAAAACACATGGCATCTTACTACAAGACAAGCAAGTTCATCAGCATAGCATGCAATGAAAGAAAAGAGTCCATAATATTGTGATGACCAAAAGGTAGCATGTTTATTACTGAAAACAAAACAATTTACACATGGGGAGAGAATAAATATGACATCAGCTCATAAACAGGGATGGAAACCCTGGACCTCTAACTAAGAAGTGAGAAGCCAAAACATTAAAAGAAGAAATATAAACAGGAGCTGTCATGCAGAAAAATTCAACTAAAAGACCAAATCATTTCTTCAGACCTTTGGCAGCTTTCCTCCAAGGCGTGTAAATTTATCTGGATTTTTTAGGTACTCCACAACTTCCTCAAGTTCTTGCTTCGCATCATCACAACCTTTCACATCTTTAAATGTTTTGACATTCTGGAAAGGGGGAAAAGATAGAGAGTAAGAGACAGAAATTATATAAGAATGGCCGGCATAACTTCTAATTTGTTGGTAATTTGGGTGTTATACATACAAAACCTCCCACACAAAATAACAAACTCTAATGACCGAGCTGATAGAATTAGATATTCTTCAGTGCTTTGACAACTGATCAATGAAATAACATGTGGATAAGCCAGGATTGTTTTGTTTGGAAAAAATTAAAGGATTATGCATGTATTGTATAAAACTTACAATCTTCTCATCCAAAATTCTCAGTGACAGCCCGAATTATTTATCTGATCAATGCCTAAGCAACTAATCATCTAATTTTCAACAAAAACAGAATTAGCTATTTTGGCATATTATAATAGGAGTCAGACTATGTTAGTTAGAATATAACTTAAAAAGTTAAACCTTTTCTGGCATCACTTCCTTATTTAGTTCCTTTGGGGCATAGGAAGTACTTGAGCCAACACCCGAGGTTCCAATCCCACCCAAGCTTCCTATGAATTTTTGAGCCGCAACAACACCAAAAACCCTGAAAGGCATATATATTTTGTAACTCAACAAATAAAGCTTTGAGGTAAGAGTGGAAATGGAAGAGAGAGGGAAGGAGAAACGAGAAGAAAACCAAAGGTTCATACCAGACCACTCCCACAATTACAATAAACAAAATAGCTGAAATAAGATCTTGTAAGAGATGTGGTTTGTTTGAAACTTTTGGATCAACCTAAAGAAGGAAACAGCTTCATGAGATTCCCAAAACAAACAAAAAAGAATCTAAACTAAAAATGCTTATAGAGAACAATTTTGCAATAACTATTACCATAACCACATGAAACGGCCGCTTCTCAGATGTTCCAGGGCTAAGAATAGGCTCATCTGCATCACCTGATACACGCTGCTTCAACTCTTGCAACTGAAAAAAAAATCACTCTCAGTTGCACACAATACAAAAAGTGAACTAAAAGATATCAAATGAAGCCGTTGTAAAAAGACAGTTCATGGTGAGTGGTAACAAAAGGAAAAGTTGAAGAACATGGAATTTGCAAGAGAACCAAGAGCACCACCAAGAACAGAACCAAAATAACATTAAATCAGATGAGGAGTGGGGACAAAAAGAAGAGGAGGACAAGAACCAGCTCTTGGGCTCCAAGGTTAATTCTATCACATCATGATGGATTTGACTCTTGAAGAGAAAATGCAAATCAAGTAATTTAGATCCAACAATGCATATGGGTGAAATACTGCTTTAAAATTAGTATAGATAAGTAAAAAAAAATGGAAGTATCCAAGAAACCAACCATGTTAATCTCACATCCAAGACCCTAGGATAGTAATAGCTGTCAGGAGGACAAGGATATATAATAAAACAACATTGATCAACAATAAAATAAATTTTCCAAAACATATCAACGTGAGAAAAAGATGCCTACTGTACTCCTCTGCTAATGAAAAATGAGCAACTTAGAAGAAAAAAAAAAGAATGTGAAATAGAGAAAGTGAGTACGAGGGCAGGAAGTTTAGAAGGTTTTCCAGACTCCTCATCTGGAAGATATTTAGCAATAGCATTAGTGATCACAATAGCTCGTAGATATTCAGCAACTCCTCTGCTGTCTACAGCATCATCCCTTTCTTCAAATCGTTGGATGACAACTTCAGGACTGAAAAAAATAATTTATCATATAAACCACCTACATTATTCGATAATTACTTTGTTGGTCCTGAATTGTTTTTAAAAAATTCAAATAGATCTTTATATTAAAAAAATTCAATTAAGTCTCTAAAGTTAAAAAAATTATAAAAATTTGTAATTGAGTTTCTCCTAAGGATCATCTACTCATGCAGAGTAATTAGTAATTAAACCATAATTTAATTTTTCCAAATAGAATATTCAAGACTTTGATTGTGATTTTCTGATTTGACAGTATGCAACGTGATAGAGTGAAACCTGTGGTTGTTGAGTTCAGCATACAGAGCACTCTGTTTGGCAGCATCTTGGGGATTTTCATCTGCTTCGGTAATCAACCTCGCCAAAAGCCTCTCTTGCTGCCAAAACGGCCACCAGTTCACGAAACCGGTAAAAGCCTTTCTGATAGCTTCTCTCGCCCTGACCCACAGACCAACGAAGAACACAATCACCGGTAGCCTACCATCGCCGATTCCCTCGCTCTCTCCCTCGATGCTCGCTCCGTCAAGCTCCGAATTCGATTCCACATTGCCATTCGGTAACAAAGAGTCGGAAGTTACGTTGCAAACGGTGGTGGAGGAGTGATGAGGGCGAGGGAGGTTGGAGGAAGAGAGCGAATTGAAGGAGAGGGAACGTGAAGAGAAGCGAGGAAGGTGGCGTTGTGGGTGAGAGGTGAATGGAAGGGAAGGTTTGAAGAGGAGTGAAGCTTGAAGCGTAGCCATTGCTAGGGTTTACGAGGTTCGGTTCAGCTCTTCTTTCTTCCCTCCCTCCCTCTCTCGCGTCGAAGAAAAAACAAGAGCTACGTAACTTAACCTTATCTAACTATCGATTTAACCCAATCAGATTCAAATTGGCGCCGCCATTTGAGTTGTTTAGTTGTTATTCGTTCCTTGTGATGTATCTAAGTTTTTAAATTCCACTTTTAGAAATAATTAGATTGTGAATCCCACACGGGATAAATTATTGATGATTTTTAAATTATTTGATTAATTAATAATTTTAGTATTATAATTTTTTAAAAATAAAGTTAATTATTAAAATATTTTAATTTTAAAAAAAAATTGTATTATAAGATAATTTTTGAATTTTGACCTATCAATTATATCATGCTTTTAACAAAATATTCACATATTATATAAAATATATGTGAATATCATATAATTAATTAGTTTTAAATGACCTATTTAATAAACTAAGAAGTAAAATATTGATTATAAAATTTCATATATTGCTATGATCAAGTTTATTATACTGTGAGACGATGACAGAGTGTTGTATATTTGATTTTGAATTATTTTTTATAAACATAAAACCTTTTAATGAAGTGATATTTTAGTATGAATCGACAATTGAAGAACTCTTTATTCTAATAATAGATACAAAATAATCTTTGAATCATATAAGTCAAGATAATTTAGACATTATTATTAACAATAAGATCAAAATATAAATATATTATTTATTTTCTTAAATAAAACTGTTGTTTTTGAATAAGTGTAGAGTTTATTGAATATTTTTTTTTTATGTATTTTGAGTTTTGGATGTATAGTATTTTTTGGATGTATAGTTTATTGACCCAAAACAAATAGTTCATTAAATATATTCAGATAAAAAATAAAAATAATTAAAAAATTTCCTTTGATAAAAAAAACTTAGTTTATCGATTTATATTACTTTGGTTTTCTACCTTAGAATACAGCTCGGATGGAATGAAATCCGTTCCAGTGTCTTCATGTGTATTGGTTCTTAATTGTTCTTCACTACTTGAAGTAGTAAGAATGTCTACATTTATTTCTTCAGAGATCAAATATGAAGGAGAATAAGTCCATAGTGGATCCATAGTTCTTATAGGTGAATACCCTAAAATAAGTTAAGCAATATGAATTTGAAATAAGTCATTTTCTGCAATGTAGAATGTGCATAGTAAAATTATAATGATTAGAATTAATACTCCTTTGAAATTTAAAATGGAATTAATATTAATATTAACAGATATTATCACTTAGATGTTCATATGTTGGTAATTTAGTAACCACTGAATTTGGAGAATAAGTTGCTTCACATGCCGAAGACAGATTTTGCATTGATATATAAGTTGTTGCACTTGATTTATCATTAGATGGAGTAACAAAACTGAGAGGACTAATACTTTGTCCTTCATTTGTACTTCCGCTTGTGCCACCTTCATATATCATATTAATGCGCTAGTGAAAAAATATAGAAAATATATATGAGTACAATTATTTAGGAATTTATTGTTACATGATATATTAGTAGGTGATGCAATGGAAGACATTTTTCTCTTTATACTTTGTCTCAGTATTTTTTTTTATTCAATAATAAGGTCCTAACAGTGGGTGAACCAATGGGTAAACCTTCTGATTGGGTTAAAACACTTGAATTATTAGTTGGTAATGGAGACATTGCACCTCTGTTCCCATCGACATTGCTCCCGGATTTATTTTTGTTTATTCTTTGATCACCAATATTTTCCTTAACATTTGCATCTATAAAAATATAAACAACAATTAGCATGAAACATGAAAAATAATTTTTTAAATATGTATATACAAACCGATTGATAAATGGCAAAAAAGGAATGTTAAGAAATAATGTTTTAACTGATTTGTCTATCTTGTTTCAATATGTTTTTTGTGGTAACACAACCTTGTTTCAATATGTTCTTTGCTTAGTCTTTTACTTTGAATGATTGATTTTCTGGCTAGTCGTGCAAACTTGGTCGTAGCTTGAATGTTATTTGAATAGTGAGGTTGCATTAATATATATGTCGACCCACTTGATGTATCTTTATTTGAAGCAATAACAAAGAAATGGCTGAAACTCTTACCTCCATTTTCCGTTCCACTTGTACAACCTTCATATGTCATATTATCGGTTGATGGAATAGGAGATATCTTCTTAGTTGAGGTACCAATGGGTAAACCTTCATTTTGGGAGGAAAAACCATGTGGAGTCACAAAACTGAGAGGACTAATGCTTTGTCCTCCATTTGTACTTCCACTTGTGCCACTTTCGTATATCATATTAATGCATTAGTAAAAAAAGCAGAGAAAATATATGTGAGTCTAAATATTTAGGAATTTATTTCTTTTAACATCTATAGTTAGCTGATATATTATTAAAAGAATGAGATGATGGTTCAACACCATCATTTTTCTCACCATTTGAATTAGGAGTTGGTAATGAAGACAATGGTTCTGTATTCCCATAGACATTGCTCCCAAAATTCCACTTGTTTACTCTTCCAACACCAATATTTTCCTTACTATTTGCCTCTATAAGAAATACAAGCAATTAGCATGGATGATGACAAATAACATGTTAAGTGTGGATACAAACCAAATGATAAATTGTAAAAAAAAATAAAAAAACTTCTTTTAATTTACAATTAAAAGAACATGTGATATAATTAATCAACCTTCTCATCTATAATTAATATTTCCATAGTATATGTTTTTTCGCATCATCGAAACCTGGTACATACCATATCCGCATAACCTTAACTTTGAATGCTCCTTTTCAGGCGTTATTATGTCATCAAGAAAAGTATATTCGAGAGACAATTTCCATTCAAGAGGAAAATTGAATGGAATACGTAAGTAGTGAAAATATATATAGATTAAGATAGAGATTGAGGCAAAACAATCAGATCTAAGTTTAAAAATTAGATTATTGTAGATAAGATTTATTAATTGATTTAGAATTTCAATTTGTATTTCAATTTGAATTACCGAAATTTCAACTTATTGTAATTTTTTCTAAGATTTACGTAAATACATTTCGTATAACCTTATAACTGAAATTAAAATTGAGTTAAATTGAATAATCAGATTAAATAATCAGATATGATTAACGGCATTTAATATTTGACTTTATTTTAAATTTTAAATTAAAAAACTATTGGTAAGGTTGAATCAAATCAGAAAGATTTGATTTTTAAATCTGATATTTTATTCTACTTTAAAGTTGAAATTAAAAAATTAATCTTTACACAGTTTTTTAGATAAGTTGTTTTAAAGTGTTACTCATTTAGATTTGATAAGATTAACGTAAAAAGTGCGATTTGATATTTTTTATAAAACTGATATAAATATTGTAAAAAAATAAAAAGATAAAACTGATATAAATTATTTAATTAGATAAGATTAGTTAAATTTATAATTTTAATTTGTATTTGAATTTGAATTACCGAAATTTCAATTTAAGATTTAGTTGAATTTAGAATTTAAATTTGTAGTTTCAAGTTTGAATTTTTTTAAAAAAATTGAAATATTAAGATTTGTTTATAGATAAGAATATTTACGTATATTTGAAATTTGATTTATTAATTGATTTATATTTAGTTAATTTTGGCTTTTATTTTTATTGTGTTATTTTTTGTTAAGTTTATAAATTCAATAATAAATATAAAAATTTGTAGTGTTGACATTTGTCATCCATACAACATTGTTGCATTTCATGCATAGGAAAAATAACACATGACAAAACCATATTGTATAGGGGATAGAATATTGTATTGTTTATAGATAGATAGATAATAACTTACTACTAAGATAATGCCACTTGATAGTTAATTAATTGGTTTTATATATCTAAATCTAATCCATTTGACTTTAAAAGGTGGGGCTGTTGCCTCCATTTGAATTACCTCGTATTCTTTAGGATTCACTCTGTAGGTTTGACTTGAGTGATGATGAAGCACCACAGGCAATCAGGTATAAATAAGAAAATAAAAATAAGGTTAAAATAATTTTTTGATCCCTATATATATCCTTGATTATTAATTTGGCCCCTATACATAAAAAACTTGTAAATCAGTCCTCATATGTGACTACCGTTATCACTTTAGTCCCTACGGTAACCCACTGTTAGTAACCGTTATCACTTTGGTCCCTGTATGTGTCCATGATTATCGACTTGGTCCCTATACGTGTTCCTGATTGTCAATTTGGTCCATGTACTTAAAACATTTGCAAATCAGTCCCATACATGACTACCGTTATAACTTTAGTCCCTCTTGCTCTCGGCTCACGCCGCCCGCCACCGTCGACGATGCTCCGACAACGTAAGGTGGAGACCTCAGGGAAAAACTCAGATTTGCTTACATTGGCCTCTTCCTTTCAACCTCATTTGATCTATGTAATTATGTTTTTGAATTTATATCATTTGATAGCGTCAGTGACTATATATTATTTTTTAATTGTAATGATGACATTCAACATCTATAGTTTGCACACCCAAGACTAAGGATGACATTGGGTGATGCTGCGGAGCATAACTGGATTATTGGAGAAGATGGGTCATTTCTCGAGTACCTGTATTGGTGCAAAAGGAAGAGCTTGAAAGGGAAGACATTGATGGGAGCAATATGCTTGCTTGACCTATAATGACTAAAGCTATCACAAATTTTTTTGCAACATCGAGGATTATTCAAAAGGAAAGAATGATACATCGCTCAGTTGATGGTTAGTGCAACTCGCTCAGTTGATGGTTAATGAGTTAATCATCTCGGTGTATCCATTAACCAAGTTCAACACACCATTAAGCACAATTTTGAATGTCATTAACCATTGTCGAATTGTTGTCCCATTTTTTTTTCCAAAAAACATAACTGAAAAGGTAAATATTAGAAGCGAAAGTAACCACCTTAGGTTCCGGAACTAAAGTAATTTGAGCAAAAACTTCAACTGATCAGTGATGTATCATTCTTTCTTTGACTTTCCTTTGAATAATCCTCTATGTTACAAAAAAATTTGTGATAGCTTTAGTCAATATAGGTCAAGCAAGCATATTGCTCTTATCAATGTCTCCCCTTTCAAGCTCTTCCTTTTGCATCAATACAGGTACTCGAGAATTGACCCATCTTCTCCAGTAACCCAGTTATGCTCCGCAACATCCCCCAATGTCATCCTTAGTCTTGGGTGTGCAAACTATAGATGTTGAATGTCATCATTACAATTAAATAAATAATATACAGCCACCGACACTATCAGAGAATATGAATTCAAAAACATGATTACATGGATCAAATGAGGTTGAAAGGAGGAGGCCAACATAAGCAAATATGGGTTTTTCTCTGAGTTCTCCACCTTACGTTGTCGGAGCGTCGTCCACGGCAGCGGGCGGCGTGAGCCGAGTGCAAGAGGGATTGAAGTAATAACGGTAGTCACGTATGGGATTGATTTGCAAATTTTTTACGTATAGGGACCAAGTTGACAATCAGGGACACATATAGGGACCAAAGTGATAACGATTACTAACGATGGGTTAAAAATGATAACAGTAGTCACGTATGGGGACTGATTTGCAAATTTTTTACATATAGGGACCAAATTGACAATCAAGGACACATATAGAGACAAAAAAATTATTTTAACCTAAAAATAAAATAAGTGTTTTTATAAAAAAGATTTAATTGATATATACTATCAGTATAAATATTTTTTATATTATCAACTAATCATAAATTTCTCCCAAAAAACATCGTTCATCTACCATCTCCACGTCCACCAAATGGTAGAGAGAAACAGAAGACGAGACTCACCGTGCAGATTGGAAGACATCCAAGCGAGCAATTAAAGCAAACGAATAAGAGTATTTGAGAATGACTATTTGGGGAAAATAATCACTTTTTGAGGGGAAAAACTATTTTAAGTTAATGTAATAGGTTTTACAGTACTGACCCAAATTTTACGAAAAAATAATTTTTTAAAAAAGCAGAAAGCTTCAAACTAATTTGTAAAAAAACTAATCAATTTTTTCATTTCATGCAATCCAAAACAAACAGACCATCTTAAAAGTAACTTTTTAACAAACATATCAAAACAAATTATATAATAATCGATCAATTATTAAAATTAAAATAATCTTTTTTCCCACGACTAATCCAAAAATACTAACACAGCTACTAGTCAACCTAGGTGCCACTGGTAATGAACAGAGGAATAATAGATTAGAACTGAACATTTCACCCAAAAATAAAAATAAAACTGAACAGCTTGTTTCAAAGTCGTGCGCCAACTAAAAGTTTTTGACCAATTGCACAGACTTTCACATTCAAAAACTGAAAAATAACAACGGATAAAGTTAAGCGGCCTATTTTAGTTCAGAATAATGTCATCAAATGTAGGCCAGTTTCATCAGATGGGATTGGGAACCCAAATTTAAACGGTAATCTTCACTTCAGCAGAAGCCTGCTGACCTGTGTAAGAAAATTTTGATCTATTTGAGATATGAAGATACATGCTATTGAATGCGATCAGATCCATATGTTGATGCCGGGTGTAATGTGCTGTGACTTGGAAACGGCATTCCAGGGGCCATTTGTGGTGGCATAGTTCCAGGTGGCATGTAAATGTTATTATGCATCTGCTGTGGCATGGACTGTGGTGCTACTGGTGGAGCTGTCCCCCATCCAGCCTGAGATTGAGGCATCAGAGCCTGATCAGAAATTTGAGTATACTGAGCCCCATTGTATTGTTGAGCAGGAGGACCCATCATGGGAACAGGTTGTTGCCCTAAAATTGATGGCTGGGTGTTCACAACAGGTGTATTAGGGATGGTATAGTCTCTACTCCTATCATTATTGACCTGCAATTACAAAAATCATCCTTCAAATTAAAGTTAAACCGGAGCCAATAATATAACATTTTTTAACAAAAAAATGGATTCCTACTTGTGGTAAGCTGGAGAAATGAGAAATGATTTCACAGTATTCAATACCAGTACTCAGCCCCCCAAAAAAATAAAACGGGAAACATCATACTTAACAGCAAATCTGAACTTATGAGACAGGAACTTAATATTACATTTTTGTGATCAAAGTAGTCAAGAGGTTCTGTAAGAAAGGGGCAATGGCAGCCAATGATATAGTAAGGGGAAAGTAGTCAAACTTTAGTAGACAGATTTTTAACGTAAAGTAAACCAACATCATCCCAGAAAGGAAAACCAAAGATCCAAAACTAGATTATCCAGTTCTGAGTATATTAACTATGTATCACACAAACAAAGAAGGTTAACTTTGTCTGCTTATATATCATAAAGGTACAGTACATATATCCTATCCACGTACTCTTTTAAGCTTTTATTTAAATGACATCAATTTCTATTGATGGTGTCGGTTGTTTACCTTTATACTAAGATCAGTATGACGCGAATATGAGATGTGAAGCTTGCAAAAACCTCCATCATATATGCAGTGTCCTTCCAAAGCTTCCTTGGCCACAACAGCAGTTTGAATATCTGTAAGCCATAGCATGTCAAGATCTCAAGCATATCTGGACAATAAAATAATGAGGCAAGTCTAACTATAAATAGGCTCAAAATCCACATGCTGATATATAAATGCATACATAGCATTTGTATTATCATTATTAAACCCATTACAGATAACTATGTACCCTACTGAGAAGATTCCCAGCTAGAAACAAACCCATTATCCTTGAGAGAAGACTCCTTTCTATCCAAAATAAATCAATCTCAGTAAAGGGCCACATCTGTTTTGATGAATTATTAGATCACAAGGGGCAGAACATCCAAGACAATACTGCAAACGAAGGAGTTCATTTAAGTGTATACACATATATACAGGGCACACAGTAATACTTGCCCCAATCATCATTTTGGAGAGCATAACTGGTAGATTTTCACAGAATCAGGTGACATAGAAGCCTTTCCTCAAATTTAATGTTTAAAACATAGGAGACATAGAAAACATTTGACAAGCACACCCAGGCAGTTTTGCACAAACACTAGTAATCAACAGTAAAACATAATCCAACAAAATAAATACAGGTAAAGGACTTAAAAAGAAAAAAGAAAACCTAACCTGGATATTGAATCAGAGCCTGTAAACCACCGTTCTTGTCAAACATTGCAATTTTTTGGACAGGCCCAAAAGCAGAAAAAACCTGTCACAAAAGGCAGAAAAAAAGGGGAAGATATTATTAACTAAACTATATTGTCAAGCAATACTGTAAAACAATGGCTGTGGTTTAAAGTACCATGTGTAAGACATCCAACGTTACAGCATATTGCATGTTCTCAATCGATGCAAGAAGAACATTACTCTCAGTCTCCAGTCTTTTCCCATCCAATCCCACCATGGTCTGCAAAAATCAGTTGTCTATTCGTGAATTGTATCAAGAATCATTCAATTTTCGAATCATGAATCATAATATATCATAAGATTCAGAAACGTCAATAAAAACTTATATATGCATTATTTCACACCTAACATATGATTCCACCTCTTACTTCCCCTTCTTCTTAGGCTTATGAGCCATGCAGAGTGACTGCATGAACACTCTGCAGTCAGCACCCAAAGAATTAAATAGAGTGACCACCTCTCCATGGAAACAGGATTGCATGAATGTCCAATTACCAGTTCTGCACTCTGCAATTCATCTCCTTGTACTAAGCCTATATGCCTTTTCGCAATCTTTGATGTGAATATTGGTTTAAAAGAAAAAAAGAAAAGAGAATATCACCAAATTGTACAATCATACTAATTGTATCAGTGTTACGAAATTGCACTGATTTGTATGATGTGCACGATCCAAAGCCATCTGCGATTCATCACATGATACAAATCGACGGCTGGCAGAATCGTATCGAATTGTTCCATTCTAAAAACTATAGCAAGAATTATAAATGAGTTTATTAAAAAAAAATCCTACACAAGTGAGCATGCATGACAGCCCCTAGGCAGAAAGAAAGGACATACCTAACCGATGTGCATGAAGTAAACATTCAATTAAAAATAAGAAACTTGGTGGAAGGCTTCAATTGCACATACAAAAAGGACACAATATATGTCACATCGATACTCCCTTAAACACAGAAATGTTAACTACCAATGCTTTACCTGTCCGCTTCCCTCCATGGCTGATTGAGCAACAGGAAGGTAAGGATTAGTGTAGTCTCTGAAGCAAGAAAAATATTAAGAAAATTTTCAAATTCTTATTACCATGGAAAGACAAAGGTCTCAAAACTGATATGAAGAGTGAGATATAGAAATAGAACCAACATCCATGACAGAATAAAATATAAACCAACAAAGAAAAGAAAGAATATTGGTAAAAATAATAAATAAAAAATCTGCAATAACTTGGTTATCTGTAAGGCAACAATACCAAGGAAAGTTGTAAATACCTGCTTCTGTGGCTTTGAAACTTAACACTTAAATCTGAATGTCCAGAGTATGTGATCCTCAGGGTACATGGTCCCATATTCTCAGGGAGAAGATACCTGAAAACAGGGAAGGAGATTAAAGTTCAATCATCAGATAATTTGTTCTAATAACTGCTAATTTGAAGTCACACGCAAACTTAGCGCATTTTTTATTCAAGATTGACCCAGTTGGCATTATGTAGCTAACCATATTGCACACAATCAATGATTCATAGAATTAGAACCAAGTGGAAAAATCAAAGTCTATATACTCCGTAATAAGTTCAATACAAAAATAATAGCTAGCGTGTGAGTATACAACAATCCAACAGTTGGCCAGTCTAACACCATATGCACAACCTCTAAAACCATTTGTCCCACAGTAGTTTAACCAAATAACATGTCAAACAAGTAATATAATTGTCACCTAGGTATGCTTCTTCCATCCAAAGCATCCTTTGCAGAAGTGGCAGTCTCTGCATCTGAGAACTGCACAAGTGCCTAAACAGTTGTATATAGAATAAGTTTGTGCTCGTAGGATTAAAAAAAGTGACAATAAATAAGGGTGGCTTTATCATTAAACCTGGAATCCTGCTGTCTTCTCAAAGGTAGTAATCTTATGCACAAACCCAAAGGCTGAAAAAACCTGCATAAGTGAATAATGAACTTTCAGGACAATCTTTAATAAGATGAATCTTACTAATTGAACACAAGATGAACAATGTCTGGTGCTTTCTAGGTATATTGTAGAAAACTGGGACTAATAACAAATCTATCATTTCCACATATAAGATTGGCAAGTGGCAATCCATCACTTACATATAAAACAACATCTTTAACTTTTATGAGCAAAAAAAAAAAGATTAACAAACAAACCGATGATTGGACATAAAAGACACTTCGCAAGTTTAATCAAATCAATTATACCTGGAAATGCTAAATAAATAATGTTTTTGTTGCATATGTTATGTTGGTGTATGAAGAACTAAACCATTGTAAGCAAAGACCAGAATAAATGGAACATCAAGAAACTATCAAACGATTGTCGGAGATTTCTCATTAAAACTCTAGCATTAACAGCAGAAAGTTGTTTTTGGGGTATGGGTGAGGTGGGGATAGTTTAGCCAAATAATTCAATTTAGGTCATGTTTTTCTTAAATGAGTGCCTAGAATATATGACTATAATAGTACTTGTAAGAGTTTGAAGGTATTGTACCATTTACTTTGATACTTGAATAGATGATTCAAATAAAGGGTTTGCGAAGTAAATTACTTCCTTAACCATAAATTATGTGAAAACTCAGCATTCAATTGCCAAGTTCAGAAAGGAATTTTAGTATACTTTCAAACAATAGTTTGAACACAAATTAAAAAAACTGATCAGAATAGAATATGGTGACCAAATGAAAAGAAAAAAAATGTCAACGTCCTAAACTACAAGAATGGTAGGACTTGAGAGGAGAATAGGGAAGAAAGAGGAAGTGTTAAGGAAAGGAGAAAGGAAACGAACACACAAGCGCTATTTCTCCCAAAGCACTAAGCTGCCATCGCATATATTGCCTTCACATGGGCCTGCTGATTCATTTACATACATGTCAACAGTTTTTCCATTTCCTGACAAAGAAAAACCTAATCACGAAACTAAGTGACTAGCATCCTCATGATGACAATTTCAGCATATAACTAATACACACATGGAATGGCTTACCAAGTGCAAAACATCAATGCTGACAAGGCGTGCATCTGCACCCTCAATCGTTACCAACAGTACATTCCCAGCAACATCTGCAGCAGTTTTGTTATTCACTATCTCTTGCCTATTCGAGTATTGTAGATATACAGTTTTCCCTCGCACTTGAGCAGGCTCCGACGATGAGGCATAGTATGATATCATCGCAATGGCTTGATTTAATTCTTGCTGGAGGTTGCAATATATGATTTGCAACTAACAATCAGTAACTTTATAAGAAGGGGAAAAAATTTTAAAAATGGAAAACAAAATCTACTCACAAATTCAATAAAGGCTTGATTTCGATTTGCTCCAACATTGCATTTTGTGTTGACAACTTTACCAAAAGGCTTTCCAAGTTCAATCAGTTCTTCCTCTGTGCACTCCCACGGCAAGTTTCTCAAATGAAGCACCTTCGACGGTGGCTGAGTGTAACGGAACTGAGGCTGAGTAGATACCGATGCCATTTTGGACAATAACCCAAAACCTGTTGAAAGGAACCACAAAAATTTGCAGTCCCTTGGAACACAATATCCATTTCACAATCAGGCATCCCATCAATCAAACATATAATATAACTATAATAAATAATTGCCTCTCAAAAACTAATTTTCAACAGAGGACATTCAAACTTAGATATATGTAGAGGCCACTATGCAATAAGTGCAGATGCAATTGAAATTTTCAGAAATGAAAACCGATGAATAAACCTAATCTGAATGAAAAGGAGATCGATGAGAAATAATAGCTAACTCCCACAATAAACGGATTTAATCAGTCATGGGAAATCTAATCATCAATCAACCTAGTCGTTGCTCCTATGGAGATGGGATCCGCGAGATAAAAAGCAGAGGAAGAGTTAGGGCAAATTACCTGAGAAAATTGGGAGGAGAAGCGTTCTGGATTGTGACAAAGTTCACAGAATTAGGGTTTTTTATTTAATTTGAAGATAAAAAGGGGAATGAAAATAAAGAGCTACCTTCGCTGTCTGTTATTGCCGTATATCTTGTTTTTGGCGCCCCCTATGTTAACACGTAAAGCATACGGGTGTTCGGAAACTGGATTAGATCGGTTTTGAGCTAAAAAGTCATCCGATTCAATGTTGAAAATATTGTGCGGTTTGGATTGGATCGGTTTGCTTTCTTAAAAAAATCCGATTCGATCCAATCCAATCAAATGCGGTTTGGATTGGATTGAATATTGCGGTTTTTGTCATACTTTATTTTTTTCTAATGTCAAGTGTTATTTCTACTTATTTAATAGTAGATAAAAGATAATCTTCGTTTTAATTTGGGAGTTTGAGAAGAAAAAAATATTGATATTTTTTAACACGTTCTTTTATATTAATTCTCTATATCTACTCCCACTTATCCTATTTTTTTTTTCTTGAATTGGCTACAAATAAATTGTAGCTAATTATTCAAATTTACTTAATTGTTTTTCTATTTTTCATGATTACTCAATCAAATATATATATATGCATCAAAACTTTTAGTAAAATATAACTTCAAGACATTAATATTTATTCTAAATAGTTTTATATATATCATTACAACAAAAATATTAAAGAGAATGAGGGACATAAAAGTATGAAGAATAATGTTTAAGTATTAGTAATACTATAATTTAAAAAATAATAGTATATATATATAATAGATCGGTTTGGATTGGATTGGATTTGATTTCACTATAGGATCCAAAATTCGATCCAATCCAATAAAAAATTGTGATTTTTTGGGTTTTCGATTTTTTCGGTTTTCGGTTTGTTCGATTTTCGATTTTTCTGTTCAGTTTTTACGGTTTGAATCGGTTTGGATCGGTTGATGAACACCCCTAGTAAAGCACCTCTCTCTCAAATCTAAACCAAGTTTTGTTAGGGTGGATTCATTCATAGGATAAGGTTAAGGGAGTAATAAACTAATAATATATTTATTTTAAAATTTAAAATTATTATTAGATTAAGATTTTAATATATCTTAATCTTAATATATATATATATATAAATAAATAAATAAAAGTAAGGTAGTGACTGAAATATTTTCCTTTAAAGAAAAATGATAGATAGGTAATTTCATAAAAAAAATTCTATCCTGAATAAATTGTGTTATTCAATATTTCTCCAAGAAAGGAAATTATTTCGAAAATTTGAATTGAGGCAATTAATTAAAATCAAATATTCTCCCTCCAAGAAAAATATCTTCTATTATCTTTTGAAATCAGATTAATTTATTTATATGATATCCAAAAATCTGATTGATATTCAAATAATGTTGCTCTTTTATATGAATAATAATTTTATTGCTTTGCATATTTCTCCACGGTTAAATTGATCTTAATTTCAAAAATATCCACAAAATCAAATCATGATTGATTGAAATTATTATAATAATTATTATTATTAGTATTATTCTTCTTCAGATGATGATGGTGATTATTATGATTGTGATTATGATATTATTATTATTATCATTTTTAATTCTCATTATTTAAGTGTTTTAGTCTCTTATGCACGGCACACAATGCTTTGCGTGAAGATTGTCCACCATTAGACCATTGGTTTTCTGTACTACAAATGAATGCTTGATTTCTTTTCTTTTTTTCTTTATTATTTTGTCTCTTTTTATTTTAAACTTTTGGTATTTTAGATGATTATTTGGTTTTGATGAGCTGAAATATGAGGATTGATTTTGAATAATGATAGATCAACAATTTCTTTAGTTAGTGACATTGTTGCTGGAAGGACCGGATGGAAGATCAAGGTTCGTATGATTTGTGTGTGGAGACTAGTCGATTTCAAGAATCATTTGCAAACGGTAGTATTGAGATAGTTTTCCTTGATGAAAAAGTAAGTATTTTTTTTTTGCATTAATATATAGATGTATTTAATGCATTTGTTTCCTTTTGTCGATGAATGCCTCACTGACATGTTCTTTTCTTTTCTTTTTTAAAATGCAAGTCTAACAAGATACATGCTACAGTCAAAGTTAGAATCATACCAAAGTTTGAGTCATATATGGAAGAAGGTGCTGTCTATTTTGTTGAAAATTTTATGGTCGCTCAAAATGATTTGAAGTTCAAGACGTCAAGGCATAAGTTTAAGCTGAATTTTATTCGTAGTACCGAGTGCAAAAAAATAGTAGATGACACAATACCAACTCTTCATTTAGATTTTGTGTCCTTTCCTGAAATCCTTTCCGGTACCTGCCACGACTTTTTGTTTGGTTAGTATTTGTTTACTTAGAATTTTGATGTGATTGAATGTGTTTAAAAATATTTAAAATTACTGATATATTGTCTTTGTTTGCCCTTAATTGTTAGATGTAATCGGACATCTTTGTGGAGAATGATGCCCTTAAGTAGATGGAGAAAAATGGAAAAAAGAATAAGCTAATAGAAATAGTACTTGAAGATTTTGAGTAATTTATAGAATTTATAAAATGTGATACATTTATTATTTTCTATATTTTTCTGTTCTCGTTATATTCTGATTTTTATAAATGTCTAAGATATGACTTATTATATTTTAAAAGAATCTTCATTTTTTACGTATAAGTTTTTATATGGATCAATACTAAAGATTTTTTAAAGCTTAAAAATTATATTCTTATCAATGAATATTTTTGTATATTGTCTTTTCTGAAATCATATAATTTAAGATTTTAAAAACTATGGTGATTGGTATGATATTTGTTACCGTTAAGTTAGGAAAATTTCATTTTTTATTATTTAATATATTAAAAAAATAATATCTTTTCATTTTAGAATACAAAAAATGAAATATGACATTGCATTTTTTTATTTTGACGAATGTATTATGTTCAAATGTAATTGTGATAGAAACAATAAAGTTACATGTACTCTATGGGGAGAATATGCTGAGGAGATACACCTATTTCGATAAAGAAAAGGACATTCATCCTATTGTAGTGATTCTATAAATATGTAGAGAAAATATTTTTAATGGTACATTATCTTTTATATTTTTACTGTCTGACTACATTATGCGTGTTCTAGAATTATGATGAAAATGATGATGCTGGTACCAATAATTCTCCCTCCCCACAAGTAGATGACAATTGTAAGGTCACATCTTATTATATAAATATAAATAAGATATATAATTGCATGTGGAAAGTATTTGATATACTGTGATATGAACTCAAATGACATTTTAATTGACTGCACGTTATTGAAGATTCTGTCAATAATGTCGAAACAAATAGGTCACAGGGGGACAACATGATTCTGAGGTAAGTATCAAACACAATCATATACAACATATAATGCATTGATCATACGAGTTATGTATTAATTTTTAACTATTTTGTCTATTTCTATACTTTTTAGGAGTGTTATGAAGATGATTTGTCACACACTCCTTCATGCAATAAAGGTGAAAAAAGATCATATGATGATATGGATGTATCTTCCAAGTTTGAAGATGGTGAAACACACATCTAGCACAGAAATGCCAAGGATTGTTGTCGTCAAGAAGGAACCAAGTGAATGAGTGTTGGAGTTTTATTTGAGAATTTGTGGCCTTTTTAATTTAAAGTTTTATTACTTAATTAATTAATTAGATGGGATGGTCCTGGTGCTTTTTACCATTAACTTTTAAGTTAACTTTCATAATTTTCAGAAGATGTTTGTTTAATATATTTTGCATTATGGTTGGAGTTTGTTATTTTAACTTTCGGATTGGTCTTAATTGTTCGATGACATTGATAACCATATATTTAGTTGTGTTATTTTTTCTACTTTTCCAGATTCCATACTTAAGTTTTTGTTTTACTATAATAAATAAGTTTTACTGAGATCGAAATCAACTACACTTAATGATACTTTAATAAACATGCATACAGTGCTTGCCTCCCTTTACACTTTCCTATATATAATATGCAAGTGTAAGTAACGTGTGACCTTGAGACAAAAAAGAGAAGAAGAAAAAACTTAAAGGTAGACTCTATAATGAGTATTAATGAAATATGTGTTAATTGAGTATTATTGAAATTTGTGACCAATCGTTTCAAAACTATCTTATGTGTTTATCTTATTTGTTTTTTCTAATTTGGAGAATTGATAAAATAAATGGAATTAACTTATTATTATCTATATTATTGGTTGTCACATCATAAAATATGTAAAACTAAAACAATTGATAAATTTATTAAATTCAATTTTATTTTGTTGTACGTGTATCTTCATGTTACGTTTATATATAAGATCTCATATTACTTCGTGCTAAAGATTTTTTTTTTGAAGTCAAAAATTTAAATTCTTATGAATGAAATTTATGTTTTGTATCTTTTTTTGAATCTAATTAGATAAGATTTCAAAAAATATAGTGGTTTGAATGATATCTGATGATTTTGATACAGGAAAATATTTAATTTTTATTTTGTATATTTTTATCACTAATTAGAATATTTTTCTTCAATGTATTAAATGAAAGATATAATTTTGATTCAAATTTCAAATAGAATAGAAAATATCAGATTTGAGAAATAATAAACAGAATTGATTTAATTTCAAATGGTTGATGGATTCAAAATGCGATTAATTTACTTAAAATTGAATCAATTAAGAATAGATTTCTATTAAAAGATTGATTTACTTTCAAAAGCATACAGATATGTTCTTTATTTTTCAATAATCTTTTCAATAATTATAAATTACTTGCATTTCAAATTTTATGTCAGATTTGATTTTATCAGAGGAAGAGTTGAAGAATCTTACGCTCGCAGAAATAGAGAAATTATGTAACAATAGAAATTTGTCCGACTTTTCAATAATGCATTAGCCTGACATGTCATTAATTTCATAATCACAATATGCTTATTTATGATGAGTTTAACTATCACATGCATTCTTTGGCTTCAGAACATGTGCAACTATTGTCCACAATGATTGTTGAACAACGCCAAGTATATGACATAATAATGCGAAGGGTGGATGAAAATTGTGGGGGGCTGTTTTTTGTTTATGGATATGGTGGAACAGGAAAAACTTTTATATGGAGAGTCATTGTTGCAGCTATAAGATCTAAGGGTACGTTTGGATTGATGGAACTAGGTGGAATGGAATGGAACGGAGTGGTATGGAGCAAGGTTCCATTGTTTGGATTTTTAAAAAAATGGATGGAATGGAAGGGAATTGAACCTATTCCATCCTATTCCATCATTTTGCTTCATCCCCCCCGCAAATTGGAGGGAATGGGATGGAATCAGAAATTATTTTTGTTATAAAAATATAAATATACTCTTTTATCCCCCATTCTGCATGTTACATATTCCACTCTTCTATTTCACAGCAGCTGTCAACTTTCTCATACACTTCCACATTCCAGAACCAGCACCAGCACCAATGGCTGCCACAGGCGAAGAAGAAAGGTAAGCCTCTTTTGTCTTGCTCTGCTTCTTTCTCTATCGAACCTGGGCATTGGTTCTTCTCTGTGTGGTTTTGTTTGCTGCTGCTAAAAGAGCAGTCTTTGTCCTCCACTAGTTGAAGTCATTTATGTCTATGGCTTTTTGGATTTGTTGTGGATATGCTTCGGATCGGTATGAAAATAATTCATGAATCTCTTGTTAAGATTAACTGTTCATTGGTATCTATTTCGCTTTATTGTTTTGGTCATTATGGATCAGATGTTTGTGTTCTATGAGTCGATGACTTCAAGGTCGTGTTTTTGTTTTTTTTTATTTGATCTTTTTCCTTTTTTTTGTGGAGAAAATGAATATTAGAGAGGGTTTTATATTCTGGGTTTAGCTCAGATTCCAGGGAATAGCCAAAATAGTTGAGTAAGAGGAATCTATTAAGGGTTTATTTGTTACAATACAACTCGTAGAGGCAAAATAGAGAGAGAAGAAATAACACTATACTAATTCAAGGACCATCACACTGCATTACAGTATTCTTCTGTTACAAATAAACAAATAAGTGACCCACAGAAATAGATAATGAACCTGTTAAAATATGACAGAAAAGGGGTCAAGCCAATGCAGAGCATTTTGCTGTAAATAACGATGAGTCATGCATAATTATGGACTGCTCATTCAATTCTTGGCCTTAGTGCACAGTTAGATTTTGTTACTTTTTCTGTAGAGTATATAGCATATGACTTGAGTTCAGATAGATGAAACCACATTAAGCACGACAATCCCAGTAAATATACTTCTTTAACTACAAAAATTTCAGCAAATAACAGACACAACTAACAGTGAAAATCTTAAAAGTAACATTAGACCCCAATCCCACCACAGTTTGAGATTGGTTAAGCTCAGATGATTCATCCATTGTATTTGTAGCCAAAGAAATATCACACTCACTCACACAGAGACCACGATTCTGAAAGAAAACAAGACAACTGGTTTTAATGTCATTGTTCATTTATGAACTGCATGCAATTTGTTCTAAAGTAACAATGAAATAGTCATGCAATGGAACACAATATGATCAAAGCCATTTGTTCCAAAAAAATACTTGATCATTTGCAGTAGCTTTGTTAAGAGAATAGGAAATGAAGTAACATTAAGACATGTTTAATTAAGAGAAGGGAAATAGAAATACTGCAATGCAATGGAAGAGAGTGAGGAGATTCATCAGGATGAGGATACTGTGTCACTTGTCAATAGCAATATGTAAGCTTAAAAAAAAGACACCATATCATCACAGTTTCTGTAATAGGGTCTTTGTCTTGGTTGGTTTAAGCTTCTTTTTATTCTCTGTAATAGAGTTCATTGTGCTACTTGTTAAGCCATGCACACCACTTGTTTGAAAAATAACATAAGACATTATATTGTTGATAAACCATGCTTTCCTCTGTTTGGTAATACTTTCAAATGTTGCCTTCTTGCAACTGTACACTAAATAATTCTGCCACCAGATTCATTGAATCAATAGTTTATAGACACTTTTATTGTTTTTTTATAATTCTTTTATTAGTTTTAAATTGTAAGTTTCTGTTATATTTTCATTTTTTAAAAATTGATGTGTTATTGTTTACATTATCATAGATGACCAATGAAGATATAACATTCAAATATATACAATTGGTTCAAATGATGATGGTTCAAGTAGCATGCTTTGTAGTTATACTTTGTGCACTAAAAAACAAGTCTAGAAGATCTCGAATACCTTATAGAATCAGAGAACATGGAGAAAGGGTTAGAGATGAACTAATGAAACAAATCGTGGGAAACAATCGATATCGTGATATAATTCGTATGGGTCCTCGAGCATTCTTAAACTTGTGCAACGTATTAAGAGATCAAGGTGGACTTGGACATACACGACGAGCAACAATTGAAGAACAAGTAGCAAAATTTCTTTACATAGCAGGGCACAATGTCAGAAATCGTGTAATGTCCTTTTTCTTTAGACGCTCTGGTGAAACCGTTAGTCGCCATTTCCATAGAGTATTACAAGCTTAGATACGATTGGAGGAGATATATTTGACTCAACCAGATGGGACACATGTTCCTCCAGAGATACTTAACAACCATAGGTTCTACCCATATTTTCAGGTAAACATATATTTATATCTTATACTTCGGCATTAATAAGTTGGTGTTAAACACATGTTTAATTAGCTAAATGAATATCAGGACTGTGTTGGAGCAATTGACTGTACGCATGTGCGTGTTAAAGTTCCATCGGAACATGCCCCTACGTATCGTGGTAGGAAAGATTACCCTACACAAAATGTATTGGCTGCATGCACTTTTGACTTGAAATTTACATATGTCTTACCTGGATGGGAAGGAACGGCGTCAGACTCAAGAATAGTAAAAAGTACATTGACACGTCAATATCCTCTTAAAGTTCCACAAGGTAATGAAAAATATAAAAACATGGTATAAGTTCTAGTTTAGCCAAATTAATAAACTCATTATTTTATTTTTATTTTCTAGGAAAGTATTATCTTGTTGATGCTGGATTTCCTTTAAAGGCTTGTCTCCTCACACCTTATAGGGGAGAACGATACCACTTACAAGAATATGCTAGAAATCCACCGCGAAATCCTCGTGAATTGTTCAACAATTGACACTCTTTGTTACGGATTTTCATTGAATGTGCATTTGGAGTGTTAAAGAAGAGATTTCCAATCATACAAACTACAACTGACCCACATTTGATATTACAACTCAAAAAGAAATCATCATTGCTTGTTGCATCTTACACAATTACTTGATGGGTGTAGACCCCGATCAGAATCTAATAGATGAGGTACAAAATGACCTTGCAAGTGAGAGTAGTTCTCAAAATGATCATCAAGCTCGTAGTGAAGACAATGAGGATTACGCTAGAGGAGAGTTAATTAGAGATCATATTGCAGCTTCTATGTGGCTAAATTACTAAAAACATATCTTTTTTGGTGGTTGCTAAATTTGTTATGATGTATTTTCATGTCTTGGACTTGGTTTCGATTTGGTGTGCGTACTTTGATTTATTGTGCTTGGATTGAATTTGAGTTTGTGATATGTACTTTTTTAATTTCTATCTTTATTATCTTGTAGTACTATTTTAATTTGAGTTTCATGAAGTGTTGTATATGTCATTCATTTTTATGTAAGCCTAGATATGGAAGCAAATCCAAAGAGGACGAAGAAATCTAAAGGTGGTGAAACATGTTTTTGGACAACATCTATGGATGAGGTTTTGATTGATGCATATTTGCATCAACAAACTTTGGGAAATAAAAATGGTAATTGTATGACAACAACTGCAATGGATAGCATTCTACAAGAATTGAAAATCCATTTTCCTGACAAACCTATTTCTAAAGAAAAGATAAAAGATCACATGAAACATATTAAAACGAAGTTCAATGGTTGTTATGATCTTTTCAAGAATGGCCTAAGTGGGTTTGCATGGGATGCAACGACAAGCATGTGGATTGCTGAACCTGAAGTGTGGGACAAGCTTATTGAGGTATATTTAAAGTGTTAAAATTATGGTGTCTTTTTTTTAAGCTTACATATTGGTATGTAATACTTGATTAATTTACTTTAATTGCAGGCTAAACCTGAAGCTGCTGAATGGAGAAACAAGCCAACCTTATTCTATGATAAACTAGCTCAACTTTTTGGGAAAGATCGAGAGCAACAGGAGAACATGCAGAAACAGCGGCTGAAATTAGAGCAAGAAAAACTACAAATGGTGGGAACAATTATCATGACACCATAGAAGAGATTGAAAATTTGATATCCACCAATAATGTTACTTTAGAGGGCTTTGAAATTGATGAGGAAGTCCACACCAATAATGACACCTCTCCTAATATGGCTTTTGCTGGTAATGCTCAGGGAGCAAGCTCATCTAGGTCTAAGAAACGAGTAAAAAGAGTTGTGGAAGATGATACAAACTTTGGATATGTTGTAAAATCTTTGCACAAAATTGCTGAGGTGTTTGAAACGAACTCAGCAAAGCTTATCAAACAAAATGAGCTTGCTTCTGATATTAAAAAACAAAATGAGCCTGCTTCTTCTGAGGATATTTGGGCACAATTGGAGGCCATAGGTGTTGAACCGACTTCCCTGACTCTTGTATATGTGTACCTTGTTCAGCATCCTGAAGCTTTGAAAGCTTTTACTGGAGCTCCGGTTCACAAGCGCATTGAAGTCTTAGCTCATATTGTGCCAGGCTATTCGCCTAGTACCTAGGCTACTGAGTTTTATGGTAATATATTTTTTTTTATTGTTGCTTGTCATTTAGAACGTGCCCCTCTGTCCATCATTTATTGGTTGGTTTTGATTATGTTATATTATGTGCAGGTTTTGCAGATTTTGTAGAGGTCTCAAAGAAGAATATTTTCATATGCCCGGGATGCTATATTATGCTGGTTTATAGATTTTGCGGATTTGATACTATTCAGGATTGTTTACATGGATTGTTTATCATGTAATATATATTTATATGGAAACATTTAACTTTACTCTTTGAACTAAATATTCATATGGGAACATTGTTTTCAGTAGATTGATAATTAGTAGCCTATGCTTTAGTTTTGTGACTGATTCTGAGATATAAGTTTTTGGCTTTTTTTCAAACTTTAAAAGGTTATATGAAACCTTTAACATCATCCAGCAGATAGAGAAAAGTTGAATCATATTGCACGGCCTAATCTGATAGTAGAAATTCCAATTATCTGTCAATGTGTTGTGTGCACGAATAGTAGAAATTCCAATTCTGTTTTTATCCCAGTTTATGCATGTACTTTGCTTAATTCATGTTACTGGAGCAAGACTCGGAAACTGAGAAAGTAACGTTGGATGTACTAGAGTGAGAAATGATGTTCTTATTAATTTATTCTTATTAATTTTATTAAAGATATAATAGATAAATATTAGTGTTTTTAAAATGAGGGTAATATAGGAACAAAAAATTTATAATCCATTCCGTTCCGTCCACTTTCCAAACGATGGAATGTGAACTTTGTTCTATTCCATCATAAAACATCCAAACAATGGAGTGGTATTTTTATTCCGTTCCGTTCCATTCCGTTCCATTCCATTCCGTTCCGTTCCATTATGTTCCATCAATCCAAACAAAGCCTAAAGGATAAATTATTTTGACAGTTGCATCAAGTGGAATAGCAACCTTGCTTATTCCTAGCAGTAGGATGACACATTCTAGATTTGTCATTCCCATAAATGTCAATGTAGATTCCACCTGTAACATAAAACAAGGCAGTGCTCTGACAAAGTTGATTATCAAGGCCAAGCTAATCATATGGGCGAAGCACCTATGACTCGCAAGCACTGCTTTGAAGCCGTTGACAGAACATTTAGGGATATACTTTGATTTTATAATGCTGATAGTTTGAATCTTCCTTTTGGGGGAAAAGTTGTGGTTTTGGGTGGTGATTTTAGGCAAATTCTTCCGGTCATTCCGAAAGAGACAAGACAAGATGTTGTTCATGCGAGTATTAATGCTTCATACATCTGACAATTTTGTCGTGTCCTAACTTTAACTAAGAACATGAGACTTCAGTGTGGTTCTTCAGGTATTAGTGTCGAAGACAAAAAAATTATCAGATTGGATATTGAGAATTGGGGATGGTACCATTGGTCAAATCAATGATGGAGAGGTTGTCATTGATATACCGGATGACATGTTGATTACAAATTCGGGTGCCCCGTTGTGTTATTAGATTAAAACCTCATTATTTAGTTGCTTAATCGCTCGCTTAACGTGAAAAGGCGTAAAAATTAAAATGAGACACCCCGTTGTGTCCCGTTGTGTTATTAGATTAAAACCTCATTATTTAGTTACTTAATCGCTCGCTTAACGTGAAAAGACGTAAAAATTAAAAGCTTAACTTATAACGCATACAGCTTCATATAGAATACACATCACAATATAAGTATATTAAACATATTACAAAACACTGTTGAGGGTATCCTCTCAATAGGATCTCACACAGGCATAAACTTAACTAATAGATTAAACTTAGCGGAAAATATAAAAATGTTTCACGAGACGCACTAGTCATAAACTAACTAGACCCTAATCACCATGGGTCACGACTCGACCTCCGGCTTCCGATTCATAGGGAGTTCTATCCAACTCCTCTTCGTTCAGCTTGGCCACAGGGTCTTCAAGCACGATCCCATAAAATATAAAATAAAACATACATAAAGATACATGGGATAAGAAACAGTTTAACGTCAAACAAGGAAAGGGTTTAGCAACATTTAAATCCATAATAACACACTAAACATATGTCTCCATATTTCTCTTTATATATATACATATATAAACACAACCATCCTCAACAACGTCTATTATTTTCCTCTACCCTCCATCATGATGTAATACAATGCAGTATGTATAATCAAATGCGGCAACATATCCGGATATCCATCTCAAGTTAACCAAACTATGTTTCAAGTCAACCAGACTATGTTTTAAGTCCACCATGTGAAAATATCACAGACCATGTTTCAGGTCACACTCTAGTGCCATAACCTCTAGTCACTATTTCATAAAAAACCTCAACAATAATCACATCTCATCAGTTTCATCACTATATCACAATAATCATCTCGGTTAGGCACTTCTGAACTCAGATATCATGAACCCCCCGCGTACATCACCCTACTCATCATGTATCAATACTCATAAAATCTCTAATCACATTAATCACCCATCATATCATTATTCCAATTATCTCCACATATAATATAAACTAAATAATTATATAAATACATAAATAATATAACAACCAGTCCACCGATCATAATATTTCCAGACAATTCATCACATATCAAGCAGCATATCAAAGACAGTCAAATAGTCAAACAGTATAATATTTCCAGACAATTCATCACATATCAGGCAGTATATCAAAGACAGTCAAATAGTCAAACAGTCAACCTCGGTAATAAAATAATATATTTTTATACACATCGACAATAAACATACAATTCCAATATCATCATTGGTACCACTAAGTAGTCCCCAATGTGATATTGACATTGTCCGTTACTTGCTTCATAGTAGGGTTTAGGTCGCCCTACGCCATTATCGAAATAAATGCCACTTCACCATTTTCGACGTTAGATGGCTTCTTTGCCCCACCTGACATTGATGTCTTCGGTTCCTTTGGCGCTTCACAGCACGCAGATGCAATTCCACGACCACTAGTGGAAAATATACATTATATGGTAAATGTTTACGTCAGTTAACCAAAAGCTAGACGTTAAAAAGGAGGCGGTGACAGTTTTGTAAATATCAGACTTCATTAATTCAATTTTAACTTCAGTTATTTTAAGGACTGACGTTAAAAGTGAAGTGACTCACTTTTAACGTCAGTTCAATAAACAACTGACATTAAAAGTTAACCTTTTAACGTCAGTTCTTCATTGAACTGACGTTAAAAGTGCGTCACTTCACTTTTAACTTCTATTCTTTCATCAACAGACGTTAAAGGTTATTTTAATAATTTTTTTATCTAGTATACGTACCCTTCCGCATTGCCTTCCTCAAAGTTTCAGTTTCACAATTGCTTTGATGTTTTGTGTTTGTTTTGAAAACTAAAATATATGTGCGAAGTATAAGTTGAATCAATAACCCAAACCAGATCTCATTCATTGAAAGGGTTTAAAATCCTTTAAAATCCTATAAAAAGTTATATTGATAGGGTTTTAAATCCTATAAACAGTTACATTGAAAAGGTTTAAAATCCTAAACATTTGTTGAGGCTTCGTTCCCTTCACGGGTGAGCAAGAGAGGAGAGTCGAGCGACCGAGTTTTTCAGAGCGGCTGAGCAAGGGTGCACCCGATCTGTTTCAGCAATGGTCTTGGAACAGTCATTTGCTTCCAAAGCTGACGTTTTGGTCTTTGTAGGCTGCCGATTCTCCAGAAAGATGATAAGGTGAGCAACTCACACTATGTGATTTACACAACCTTATCACCCATGTTATGTGATTTACACAACCTCAGAAGTTGTTTGACCATTAAGACAAAGACCTTTGAGTCTAGGAATAGGAAGAAAGAGTGATGAAGTTAATCTCCACGGCAGAGCCATATTGTGAAGCAGAAAATTAAAAGGATGGAAGGAAGCTATTTATAGGAGCAGAGGATGAAGTTACTAAGCTATTCTGATTTTCTTGAAAACTTACCTATAAACTTAATGCTCATTAAGAGGATTAAGTTACAAGGTGCATGAGTAAGTAGCACGGTAGTCAAAGGAATGAATTCTTGCAGAAACTTATACACCTTTAACGTCAGTTGTTTAATACAACCGACGTTAAAAGTGTTTTTAAAATAAAAAATATTTATTTTTAACGTCAGTTTTTTATACAACTGACGTTAAAAGTGTGGTTTTTTACTTCAGTATAATAAATAGGTGACGTAAAATATACTATAAATTATAAACGTGCGAGAATGAATATTGGAAATAATGTAATATCACGGGAACTTGGCAGTCATAAATTAAGTTGGCGTTAAAAATGAGTGGTGGTGGCAATTTGGCGGTCATATTTAGTTTTAACGTCGAGTTTTTATACAACGGACGTTAAAAGTGTGATTTTTTACTTCAGTATAATAAATAGCTGACGTAAATAATCCTATAAATTATAAACGTGCAGAATGTATATTGGAAATAATGTAATATACGGGAACTTGGCAGTCATAAATTACGTTGACGTTAAAAATGAGGTGGTGGCAATTTGTAAATATTAAATCACTATTTGCGTCAGTTGTGTAAAGAACTTGTGTAAATATTAAACAAGTTTATTTTTAATCTACATTAATTAGCTCGAATTAGTAAACATATTCTTGTGAAAATTAAAATAAATAAACACTTAACATAAAAGTGTTATATGTATAATCAAATCGTATCTCATTGAAGCGATTCATAAGTTACAATTACATGATTAAAAGATAAAAAATTTCTGCAACATAGCACTAAAATATTAAAAAGTTTCTGCTTCAACATCAATTTCTTCTCAGTTCTGTCCTCAGAAACTCCAATGGATGCATCGATCCCCTCCCTGCTCATTTGAAGTACTTGATGCTCCATCTGTGCTTTATCCACAGTCGCTTGGGGAGGAGATGGAATAAAATGAGGGAGTCATATTATGTGATTTACTCAACCTCAGAAGTTTTTTGACCATTAAGACAGAGACCTTTAAGTATAGGTATAGGAAGAAATAACAAAAGTCTCAAATGTGATAGAACCATATTGTGAAGGAATAGAAAACGCACGGAATATAGAGAAAAAGAAGAGGGTGTATTTACATACTGATACAGAAGAATGACACTTTATATAGAGAATAGTCTCTCTCTGATTTTCTTGAAAACTTATCTATAAACTTAATGCTCATTAAGAGGATTAAGTTTCAAGGTGCATGGGTTAGCACGGTAGTCAAAGGAATGAATTTTTTTGCAGATATATACTTTTAACGTCAGTTGTCTTCAAAAACTGACGTTAAAAGTGCTTTTAAAATAAAAAAATATTTATTTTTAACGTCAGTTTTTTATACAACTGACGTTAAAAGTTTTATTTTTACTTCAATTAAATAAATAGTCAAAGGAATTAATGTTTTTGGATAAAGGTATACACTTTTAACGTCAGTTTCTTAAGACAACTGACGTTAAATATACGACCTTTAACGTCAGTCTTTACAAACAACTGACGTCAAATGTTGTTTTATTTTGGTTTACACCCGCGCGCCTTCTGCACTTCGCTCTGTACGTCTCTTTTCTCTTTTCATCACTCTCAACCCTCACTCTCACTCTCACTCTCACTCTGCCCTAATCGCGAGCTCATCTCCACCGCAACCACCGCGATGGCTTCTTCGCCACCACCGTGAGGTACACTATTAACCCTAATTCTGTCTTTCCATTCATTCTTTGCAATAACTTTACATCTCTCTTTCCCCTTCCCGCGCACTAACTCTCCTTGTCCCTCCGCTCTCAGTAACCACATCGAACGTTGGCCACCACTCAAGCTCCCTTCCCCACCACCACGCGAGCACCTATTTCTGGTGAGTCTTTAGGGCACATTTTTTTATTTTTGGTTTTGAGTGTATGTTGAAACTGTAGCCTCAGTAGTTGAAACTTGAAACCGTGAGTTTGAGTTGTTTGGAATGTACGTCTCTATTTTTGGTTTTGAGTGCATGTTGCTCTGCTGGTTGATCTGTCACGGTCGTGATGCTCATCACGGCTAGGCCGTGATCGATTCGCCTGTGATGGTGCAGTTCGATTGGCACGTTACGGCCGTGATGGACATCACTTGCCAGGGCGTGACCGATGCTTGGCAATCTTCAAAAACTATAGTTTTCAATCTCCGTATTGTCCTTATATTGGATATATGTTTTGTATATCTACAGGACCTATCTAGTTATGGATCGTAGTTGGATGGTTTGTAAGCGTACTAGTCTTTGAGTATTTGAAGGGGGTGGGAGAATTTATAGAATTTACTCAAAGGAATGTTCCTAATAGTAATGGAATGTTCTGTTGTCCTTGTGTCAAGTGTTTGAATACGAGGAAATGTACGGTGAAGGATATACGTACTCATTTGATTTGTGAAGGGATTTGCTTGAGTTATACAAGATGGATATGGCATGGTGATGTGTTGTTGAGTAGTACGGCAAGTGTCTCCCAAAGTGAGGACGTTGACGTAGATATGGAGGATGATCGAGTAGAGGACATGATCTGTGATATTGGGCAAGAATCTTTTCATCGAGCTCATGTGTATGATACGTTGTGCGGTGATGCGGATAAGCCTTTATATCCAGGGTGTACTACTCATACACGATTGTCGGCGGTGCTAAAATTGGTTTGTGTGAAGGCGAGAAATGGTTGGACCGATAAAAGCTTCACGGAATTGCTTGAAGTGTTAAAAGACTTGCTTCCGGAGGACAACACATTGCCTGACCGTAACTATGAGGCCAAGAAGGCATTGTGTCCTATGGGTATGGAGTATAAGAAGATACACGCATGCCCCAATGATTGCATATTGTACATCGGTGTTCATGAAGACAATCACGATTGCCCCAAATGTGGGTTATCACGATACAAAGTGAAGGGTGGTGATGATGATGATGATCTTGATGATGTGAGAAAAAAGGGACCTCATGCGAAGGTGTTGTGGTATCTTCCAATAATTCCAAGGTTCAAGCGATTGTTTGCCAATGCGAAAGATGCGAAGAATCTTAGATGGCATAACGATGAGAGGAAACGTGATGGAAAGGTTCGTCATCCTGCTAATTCTATTCAATGGAAGAATATCGATACTATGTTTCCGGATTTCGCCAATGAGCCAAGAAACCTAAGGCTTGGACTTGCTACGGATGGAATGAATCCTTATGGTAACATGAGTAGTATTCATAGTTCATGGCCTGTTCTATTGGTAATTTACAACATGCCCCCTTGGTTGTGTATGAAGCGCAAATACATGATGTTGTCTATGGTGATTTCAGGCCCAAAGCAACCGGGAAATGACTTAGATGTTTATCTAGGTCCCTTGATTGAAGACTTGAAAACGCTGTGGGTGGAAGGTGTTGATGTAGTTGATGGGTATTCTCATGAGACTTTCAAGCTTCGTGCCATGTTATTTTGCACCATCAACGACTTTCCAGCATACGGTAACTTGTCCGGGTACAGTGTCAAGGGGCATAAAGCATGCCCTATATGTGAAGAAGGCACATGCTACACTCAGTTGCATCATGGAAAGAAGACGGTTTACCTTGGGCATCAGAGATTTCTTAGACATAATCACCCATATCGTAAGATGAAAAAAGCTTTTAATGGATGCCAAGAGACAGAAGAAGCGTCGGCGGCCTTAATTGGAGAGCAGGTTTATCAGAGGGTAAAGGGCATCGATGTTATATTCGGCAAGTCCAAAAAGAAAGGTAAAGCTGCTGCGAAAAACATATGGAAAAAGAGGTTGATATTCTTTGATCTTCCATACTGGCGCAAGCTTGATGTCAGACACTGCATTGATGTGATGCATGTGGAGAAAAATGTGTGTGATAGTGTGATCGGGACGCTTCTCAACATTCAGGGCAAGACAAATGATGGTGTGAATGCTCGTCTCGACCTCGTTGCTATGGGTATACGAGAGAGCGATTAGCTCCAGTTGTTGAGGATGGTAAGCGGACTTATTTGCCGCCAGCATGTCATACTTTGTCAAAAAAAAAGAGACAAAGTTTCTGCGGGTGTCTTCAGGGCATCAAAGTTCCACATGGTTACTCTTCAAATATGAAGAGGCTTGTCTCTAGTGATCTTAAATTGGTTGGCTTAAAGTCTCGTGATTGTCACATCTTGATGCAACAACTTCTACCCGTTGCTATCCGTGGTATTGCTCCAAAAAATGTGAGACATGCCATTACTCGGTTGTGCTCATTCTTCAATTCTATATGTAGCAAAGTCGTTGACCCCCGTATGTTGGATGACTTGGAAGTTGAGGCTGCTACAATATTGTGCCAATTGGAGATGTATTTTCCTCCTTCCTTTTTTGACATAATGGTTCACTTAATTGTTCATTTGGTGAGGGAGATTAGATTATGTGGGCCGGTTTTTCAGAGATGGATGTACCCAGTTGAGCGCTACATGAAGATCTTGAAAGGGTATGTGAAGAATCCTCATCGTCCGGAAGCATCTATTATTCAAAGGTATGTTGCAGAAGAAGCTATTGAGTTTTGTTCGGACTACCTTCATAACACGGATCCTATAGGGGTTCCTAAGCCTCGGCATGATGAGATCAGATGTCAAGGTAAGGGTACACATGACTTAAGAATTAATAGGAAGGATCGGGAGGAAGTGCTTCAAGCACATTTGTATGTATTGAACAACATCGAATGTGTTCAGCCTTTCTTATTTGAACATAAAAGAAAAGTCAATCAAGAAAACCCTCGAATGAGCGAAAGGTGGTTGTTGAACAAGCATAACAAGACTTTCTTACCATGGTTCAAGGAAGAAATGCTTAAGGATGGTAGTACTGCTTCTGATGACGTAAGATGGCAAGCACGTGAGCCTAGCTTCAACGTCATATGTTGGAGCGGATACGACATAAATAACTTTTCCTTTTATACAAAGGAACAAGATAACAAGAGTACCATACAAAATAGTGGGGTTATGATCGTGGCCGAAGCAATGCACTTCTCTAGTGCAAAGGACACAAAACCCGTTAAAGCACCGAGACCTTACTTTGGATATATTGAAGATATTTGGGTGCTCGATTACACTAAGCTTACGGTCTTAGGTATTTAAATGTAAGTGGGTTGATAGTAACGGTGGTGTACAAACCGACGAATTGGGGTTCACATTGGTAGACCTCAACAAGTTAGATCATATAAATGAGCCTTTCATAATGGCTTCCCAAGCAAAACAAGTGTTCTACATCACTGATCCTTCTAACAAAAGGTTGTCCGTGGTTCTCCAAGGAAAAAGCATGTATAATGGTAGTGATGAAAATGAAGATTCAAATCTTGATATTCCCGAGACTCCTTCTTTTTCAACAAACATGCCTACTATAATCGAGGAGACACAGGTGGACGATGTACATGCCACTCGTGATGATCATCACGAAGGGATATTGATATAGATAGTTTAAACTTAGTATACATTTATTTTTATTTATATTTCCGTATTTATTTTGAGTTATAACCTCTGTTAATAAATATATATTGTTTCTGAACAGGCATACATATGGATCATTGTTCCATTTTTCCTTTGCAATTCTGTAATGTGTGTGATATTACGTATTCTTGGGATATTTACTGAATGCAGGGATAACTGAGGGGGGTGATATTTTAAAACTGAATTTAAAAAAAAATACTATTAACGTCAGTTGTATGATACAACTGACGTTAATAGTATTTTATAAAATATACAGCACACTATTAACGGCAGTTGTTTATTACAACTGACGTTAAAATTAAGACCTTTAACATCAGTTCTTTATAACAATTGACGTTAGTTTTAACAAAATTAACGTCCGTTCTAAAGAAGCGGCGTTACAAAATTAACGTCGATTGTGTTAAAGAATCGGCGTTAATTTTGACAAAATTACCGCGATTGTGTTAAAGAACCGACGTTAATAGTTTTATATTTAACGTCAGTTCTCAACTGACATTAAAATTTTAACTTTTAACGTCAGCTGTATTTACGTCAGTCAGTATTCTGACATAAAAAATCAATTTTAACTGACGTAAAAAGCACTTATTGCACTAGTGAACAACTCCAAAAATGCAAATCCTATCCTTCCAAGCATGAACTTAGTCACGACCATCACCATAGGGAAAGGGTCCAAGCAATTCAATCAGAAATTAATCAGTAACGTCTTATGAACACAAAATCAACTTATCTATATGGAAACCTGGTATTGTTTCCATCAGATTCATTGCTCAAACAATGCAAGTAAGCAAATATCATCCATGTAGTCCACAACCATGAACAATTATCACAATCTCATAGTCACATCCACGACATGCACCTACCCTTTCATGTTTACACCACAATATGTTTATCTTAAACATATCAATCCTCTCTTTATTTTTACATCTCCTTTATCTCAACTTGCATTCTCATTACTCATACTATCTACATCCAATTATCTCATATTTAAATATACCTCTTACTCATCACATCATCATTTTCACAATCTATATTGGTATTTAGTTGTTTCATAAGCAATTCCATTAGCCATTAAGCTATACTCCAGGCAAGGACCAAATGTCAATTATACATATGTAATATATATAAAATAAAATGCCAATCAGCCATTAGATGCAGAAAACATTATTCCAATTATATATACATAATCTATCCTATTAAGAAATCCATCCACGCCTGAGAGTCAGGAAAAAGGTAAACAAATCAATGGTATATTTTATATATATTAAGCAATCCGACACAAAAAGGCGAGGAAACATAAAGCCACGTTTAGCACAATTACACAAGAAAAGAAAAGAGCAACACACCAACCCCATCACTTTGACATGTACAGGCATGTGAATAACTCATCTCATCCAATCAATAAATATAGCAAGTATACAAATTAAACATTTCAGCACCATTAAAAGAACTCGTACCGTGAAAACAATAATTTAAGTCATTCCATTCATTTGTCTTATATTACTTAAAATATATATCAAACTCCTCAAAGAAAAGAAAGGTTCCTCTTTTCATGATGGTTCCCTCATGGTTTCACATAAATTGTTCTTAAAGAAAGGAACAAAATGAAATAAGAAAAAAATAAACGGCAAGCATTTCAAAAATACACATGTATAAGGACAAACCAGCAACGCAACCCAGCAAAACATCAATCAACGATTATATAATTATTCAAATGCATTTTAATCCCAACAACATAAAATCTAGTCTAACATAAGAAGAAGGAAAGAGAAATAATGCTTCCCTTTTGTGCTCTGAAAATCTAGCAAAACGATCACAAACCCAGAACCAAAGAGAAGCATACAAAGCATGTGATCATAGTTTCATACAAATACTAGCCATATCAAAGCCTCAACCATGAAATAAAACATGTATCAAGGACCCTACTATATCAGATTTCAGACCATTATGAACTACCAGAACCCAAAATCATACATGTTCCTTCTATTACATATAGAAATAGAAATATAACTTAATAGATGTTCATACATCAGCCAGCCAAGGTACACATTTTTCATGCTCAACAAGAAACCCACATCATTTAACAAGAGATTTCAAATTGGAGATTGGGGGTTTAGGGTTTCAAATGAGAAATTAGAGAACCGAGAGAAGAGAGAAAAGAGGGAATGAAATCCTCTTACCAAAGAGGAATAGGACGTGGTAGTGTTGGGATGTCTGGCGTGGCGGCTGACGGCAGCGACGCGGCGGCGACGACGTTTCTGTGACAACCATGGACCAAAAGAGAGTGTAAGCTTAAGGAGAAGAAAGAGAAGCTTAAACTAGGAGGATTAGGTGCGAACCTGCTTACCGGACTGAGCGCGGCGGAGGGTGGCGAACAGGCACGCGGTCGTCTCCCTTGTGCTGGCGAGCGGCGGCTGAGCGACTCCTAGGGGCAGCGCGCGTTGATCTTTTGAGAGGAGGAGAAGTGGGTTTTCAAAGTTTAGAGAGAAAAGTTAGATGGAAGATGAGAGGGTATAGAGGAAATAACGTGACAGAAGGAGAAGGAAATCGTGAAAGGGAGAGAGAAAAAGGAAAAAAAGAACAAAGAAAAGGTGAGGGGAAGGAACCGTGGTTACTTGGGCACCACGTAAGGATATCTTTGGATTGATGGAAGGAGATGTGAAGGAACATAATAGAACGAAATAGAATAGAATGAAATAAAAGTTTTATTTCATTGTTTTGATATTTTATGGTAGAATGAAACCAAATTATCTTCCACTATTTGAATGATAGATAGAATGAAATGAATTATAATTTTTTTATTTACTATATTACCCTTATTGACAAAATAAAAATATTATAAATTATAAGCATACATGTTCTTAACATAAAAATTCAAATTCTTAAAAAATAAAGGGATAATCAAGACCACCACTTTGGTGGATTTCTTGATCCAATTTGACTCTCGAAAAAAGCACAGGGCTTGCTTGTGTCTTGCATCTTTGACAAGTACTTACTGTCAAAGTTAAGTGTCCAACCATGACTTCTACTCCTGTTGGCTTGCAGCACGCGTAGGTTCGACTAGCAGCACGGGTTCAAATAAAATTCTTGAAAGTAACATGTATAATCAATTCAGATTCAGATTCACAATAAGTCTGTTCGACTATTAGCAATAAGAATTGGGAAGAAGAAACACCAGAATGTAGAAAAACTAGTTTTGTACCCGTGTAATGCACGGGTTATGAATTAGATAATCCAATTATTTTTGCTTTCTAATATGTTTATATTATTTATATTGTTATATATAAATTTTTTATATATAAGATATTAATATATTATTATATTTTTATGAAATATTTATTATGTTACATATTATATTATATAATTATAAGATATAAGATATATCATAAGATATTATTTTTGATTTATTTCTTCTTTTTGTATCGTATAAGTTAATTATTTTTAGAAAATATATTTATATATCATATTATTTTTCTTTTATCTTGAAAATCTATTTGATTTAATTCTCCTCTATTCCCACACAAATTAATCATTTTTAGAAAATATATTAATTTATCATTTTATTATTTTTTCTCTCTTGAAAATATATTTGATTTAATTATCCTCTTTTTCCCCGTGCAAATGAATTATTTAAAAAAAATATATTGATCTATTTATCTATGTACTATATATGAATCGTTGTTTGAAAGTTACTTCATTAATGAAATAAGATAATTAAGGATGGTAACCCAAACTACTCAATCCAACCCAATCTCTACCATTTTCTTACCCTCAAATTTGGGGGTTAGTGATTTTTCTCCACCCTCTCATTCAACTTGCAAACAATAGAGTGATATGTTTTGATGTTTCTACCCCACTCCATTACTAATACTTTACTAAAATATCATTCCATTACAGCTAATAGGATCACTGTGTGATGTACCGGCATATAAAAATACATTAAATTACGATTCTATTTTTTTTAAATATAATTTTAATAGATGCATGATATGTGATTAATGTTTAAAAATTAAAGTAAATATATTAATTATACTTATTTATAAATATAATACCATTATAAATATAGACACCTTTTAAGCATGAAAGCCGCAAATTCTATTCTATTATTGGATTCCCTCTAATTCCTTCTAAGTTACCTGTATAGTACCTCCAACCATGTCCTGTGGTTTTCACCAAATGACAATGTAATACTTGCGGTGAAGATCGTACACATTTATTAAGCTCAATTAAAATTTCAAAAAAAAAAACTAATAAATAATTTAAATATGATAATATACAATTTTACTATATTGGAACATTCTAAAATGCTTTCACTAATAAGCATAATCTAAATTTGAAATTTTCATCAATGAAAAAATTTATCTTATTTATAATCTAGTAATATGAGATTCCCATTTCACTAGTGGAAAATATACATTAGACGGTAAAGGTTTACGTCAGTTAACCAAAAGCTAGACGTTAAAAAGGAGGCGGTGGCAGTTTTGTAAATATCAGGCTTCATTATTTCAATTTTAACGTCAGTTGTTTTAATGACTGACGTTAAAAGTGAAGTGACTCACTTTTAACGTCAGTTCAATAAAGAACTGACGTTAAAAGTGAATATTTTAACGTCAGTTCAATAAAGAACTGACGTTATAAGTAAGTCTCTTCACTTTTAACGTCAGTCCCTACATCAACAGACGTTAAAAGTTATTTTAATAATTTTTTTATCTAGTATACGATTCCTTCCGCATTGCCTTCCTCAAAGTTTCAGTTTCACATGATCATTGCTTTGATGTTTTGTGTTTCTGTTTTGAAAACTAAAATATATGTGCGAAGTATAAGTTGAATCAATAACCCAAACTAGGATCTCATTCATGAAGTGTAATACTGGTGATCGATCTGAGAAGATTGAAAGGTTTTAAAATCCTATAAAAAGTTACATTGAAAGGGTTTAAAATCCTAAACATTAAAGCTACAGCCCATCAGAGAGTTTTATGAAATATGCCAAAGGGAAAACTATATATACTCCGAAGACCTCAGAAAACTGGGGGGCATGAGAGAGCTCAAGAGAGAGGCAAAAACAGGTGCACCAGATCCGTTTCAAGCAAAGGCGGTGGTTCCAGAGACTTCCAAGACGGTCACTTGCTGCCAAAGCTGAGGTTTTGGAACTGTGACCCCCGAGCACCTGATTAGCCCTCCAGCAGCTGATTCTCCGGAAGGTGATAAGGTGAGCAACTCACACAATGTAATTTACTCAGACTTATCACCCATGCAATGTAATTTACTCAAACTCGGAAGTTGTTTGACCATTAAGACAAAGACCTTTGAGTCTAGGAATAGGAAGAAAGAGTGATGAAGTTAATCTCTACGGTAGAGAGCCATATTGTGAAGCGAGAAAATTAAAAGGATGGAAGGAAGCTATTTATAGGAGTAGGGGATGAAGTTACTAAGCTATTCTCGATTTTGAAGAAAACTTACCTATAAACTTAATGCTCATTAAGAGGATTGAGTTACAAGGTGCATGGGTAAGTAGCACAGATACATCAAAGGAATGAATGTTTTTGCAGATATCTATACACTTTTAACGTCGATTTTTAAAAAAGCGGCGTTAAAAGTGTTTTTAATAAAAAATATTAATTGTTAACGTCAGGTTTTTATACAAGCGGCGTTAAAAGTTTGATTTTTACTTGATTAAATAAATAAGCGGCGTAAATAATCCTATATATTATACACGCGTGCGAGAATGAATATTGGAAATAATGTAATTAATACACGGGAACTTGGCAGATCATCAAATAAGTTGGCGTTAAAAATGAGGTGGTGGGTAAACTATTTTGCGTCAGTTCTATAAATAAGCGGCGTAAATAATTATGAAACTCATTTCATTGGTTGTCATGTCCCTGTTGTCCCTCTTAACGCAGATCACTCCATATAGTACTGCAGTTTATTTCTAAACCTTTTTTTTATACAAGTTTATTTTTAATTTTTATTAATTAGCTTGAATTAGTAAACAAATTATTGTGCAAATTAAAATAAATAAACACTTAACATAAAACAAGTTATATGTATAATCAAATCGTATGACATTGAAGCGATTCATAAGTTAAAATTACGTGATTAAAAGATAAAAATTTTTTGCAACATAGCCCTAAAATATAAAAAAGTTTCTGCATCAACATCATTTTCTTCTCAGTCCTGTCATCAGAAACTCCAATGGATGCATCACCTCCCTCACTTGAATTCCAAGATGCAAAGTAAATCCTCTGTCACTAGCAGCGAAAGCAAAGTGAAATGGATCTTTGCATCTTTCTTCTTCAGTGGAGTTCCTTGATGCATCATCTTGAATCCACAATCACTTGCTTCCAAAGCAAAGTGAAAGGGATGACGGGGATGAAATAAAGTGAGAGAATCATATTACGTGATTCACCCAACCTTAATATCCATGCAATGTAATTTACTCAAACTCAGAAGTTGTTTGACCATTAAGACAAAGACCTTTGAGTCTAGGAATAGGAAGAAAGAGTGATGAAGTTAATCTCCACGGCAGAGCCATATTGTGAAGCAGAAAATTAATTAAAAGGAGATGGAAGCTAGGAAGCTATTTATAGGAGCAAAGTGGATGAAGTTACTAAGTTATTCTGATTTTCTTGAAAACTTATCTATAAACTTAATGCTCATTAAGAGGATTAGGTACAAAGGTGAATGGGTAAGTAGCACAAGTAGTCAAGGGAATGAATGTTTTCTGCAGAACCGATAAACCTTTAACGTCCGTTTTGTAATACAACCGGCGTAAGAAGTTGTGAGTGTTTTTAACGTCTGTTTCTTAATACAACTTACGTTAAATATATGACATTTAACGTCGATTATTACTAACAACCCGGCGTAATAAGTGTGAGAGTTTTTAACGTCGGTTTATTAAGACAAGCGACGTTAAATATATGATCTTCAACGTCAGGTTTTACCAAAAACTGACGTAAAATATTGTTTTATTTTAATTATAACGTTTACCCCCGCGCGCCTTCTCCACTTCTCTACGTCTTTTCTCTTTTCATCACGCTTAACCCTCACTCTCGCTCTCACTCTGCCCTAATCGCGCGCTCATCTCCACCGCAACCACCGCGAGGGCTTCTTCGCCACCACCGTGAGGTACACTCTTAACCCCTAACTCTGTCTTTCCCGCTCCTTCTTTGCAATAACTTGACATCTCTCTTTCCCCTGGCCTTCCCGCGCACTAACTCTCCTTGTCCCTCTCGCTCTCGGTAACCACATCGAACGTTGGCCACCACTCGAGCTTCCCCCACCACCACGCGAGCGCCTATTTCTCGGTGAGTATTTAATTAGGGCACATTTTTTTATTCACGGTTTTGAGTGCATGCATGTTGCTCTGCTGGTTTGAAACTGTAGTCTCAATAGTTGAAACTTGAAACTGTGAGTTTGAGTTGTTTGGAATGTCTCTATTTTTGGTTATGAGTGTATGTTGAAACTGTAGTCTCAGTAGTTGTAACTTTAAACCGTGAGTTTGAGTTGTTTGGAATGTCTCTATTTTTGGTTTTGAGTGCATGTTGCTCTGCTGGTTGATCTGTCACGGCCGTGATGCTCATCACGGCTAGGCCGTGATCGATTCCGCCTATGAGGGTCTGATTCGATTGGCACGTTACGGCCGTGATGGACATCACGGCCGTGACCGAGTGCTTGGCAATGTTCAAAAACTATAGTTTTCAATCTCCCGTATTGTCCTTATATTGGATATATAGATGTTTTGTATATCTACAGGACCTATCTAGTTATTTTTATTTATACTTCTGTATTTATTTTGAGTTATAACCTATGTTAATACATATATATTGTTTTTGAACAGGCATACATATGGATCAGTCGGATAACCCACATGCACGGGAGGACACTGTTGGGGTTTCGCAGGACCCGATCACGCCTAAGCCTGCTGATTCTAGTGTAAGTTTACATGCATGTTATATACTGTCTTTAGTCCTTCTTGTTAATGTAAGTTTATAATGTTACAACCCTCTATTTTATCATTTTTTTTGTCCATACAGACATCACAGACTCATAGGAAACGGGGTAGAGGAGCCACCTCGTTGAAGAAACTAGAGAAGGACGGGCGGAGCGGACGAAGCTTGAGGTGTCCTTCGATGCTAATCTAAATGCCCGGGGACCCCGTGCTAAAGAATTTAATAAGTGGGTGTTTCTACAAGCGAAGCAAAGACGTAAGCATCAACTACAACCACTTGGAATGGCGTTCCACGAGCGTTAAGGATCATATTTGGGAGGCTATCACGGTATTTTACCTTTACATTCGTTTGATTTACATTATTAGATAATTATCCGAGTTATAATCCATCCAGTTGTTATATATGTATCTAATGTGTAGGTAGCTTGATAGTGCCAAATGACGAGGATCATCGTCATAAATGTATGAAAATGGCATCAAAGCATTGGAATGGGTTCAAGCATGATCTTACCAGGTACTATCTATCTGGGAAGAAGTGGCTTGATAAAATGTTCTCGGATTATCCCTGGATTGATCAGGATACTGGGGATATGTTTGCCAGGAGTCGACAGGATGAAGAATTTCAGGTTGGTTGATTAAGTTAATTTTGTATGCTTATTATAGATCATTTAACTATATTTAATTATGTGTTTTTGTTTGAATAGGCTAAGGCAAATAAGGGTCGGCAGAATCAGGTGAAGAACGTCCACCGCCACACCATGTCTCAGGGTGGGTACCATACTCGGATCCAGCAGATGATGGCGGATAGGCTGAGGGCGAAGCAGGAAGAGCACTCTGCTAGGATTGAAAAAGGAGAGGTGCCTGAAGGCACACCATCAAGTCCTCCGTCGGACATCGACCACGAGGATGTCTGGTTAGCCGGCCGCATGACAAAGGCGGGATCTTTTAAAGCTGATGCCACTCGCGAAGTGGCAGATAAGATTGTAAGTAAATAATTAACTTGATTTCAATTGATATTTGTATAGATACTTGCAACACTTTTCAATTGCACGTTTTTTCATTTTTTTTCATTGTAGATGGATCTTAAAGCAAAATCCTCCCAGGGCGCATTCGTCCCCTTCCGGACGGCGGGGCGTCTTGATGACTCGCTCTAGGCAAGAAAGACCATCCTGGTCGGGTTCTCGGTGTTCCTGGGAACGTGACCATCAAAGAATATTATGGCAAGTCTGCTTCACGAAAGCGGGTGGTCAATGAAGCATCAATTTTGGCTGACATTACTCAAGCACCTTATGACCAACCCGGATATTACATCACATCGATGCAAGGCTTAATAGCTAACCCGAGAATTCAAGCGGCGCTTGCAGAGAGCTTTCCTCCGTCGGTACATCCCAGGACACCGCAAGGCTTGCCAACGCTTCACATGTGAGCACAAAAGAGAGTTTTAGTATGGCACATGTGTAGGACGATGAGTTGGCAGCTAGGGAGCGGGAGTTGGAAGTCCAGCGCCATGAGCATGAGTTGGAAATGAAAAGGCGTGAGCTTGAGTTGGACTCCAAACGACGTGAGCTCGAAATGTTAGCAAAGGTATTTATTCATTATTAATGTCCAAAATAGTCAAATAATTACTTGTGTTTTTTTAATTATCAAAAACTTATATATTTTATTTTCCTAAACTGAAGGCCAAGTCGACGTCGGTGCCGCTGTCACCTATCACTCGTTTGTTCTCACTTGGTGAGGATTATGCGCATGAGATTTTTGAATGTCCATTGGAGCACGATGGATGGGTGGCACACCCAGATCAACAGAGGATATTTTCCTTCGTTGGTGACGATCTCGAGAACGCCTGCAGAAATAACGTCTGGATGAACAGCAATGTCATCAGTCTCTGGTGCACGTAAGTTAATTTTAATTTTATAACTTATTTATTTTTGGTATTTTCCATTTAATAATTTATTTTAATTTCAATATATATATTATGTAATTAACATCCACACCCTTTTCATATCTTAGGTATCTCCATCGTCTTCAGCTTGATAAGGGCGTTGCATCAGTTTACGGTTTCTTAGATCCGTCAATCCTTCTGCCCGAGTTCTTTGCTAGCGATGCATTGAGTAAATACATAGGGAAGGTGTTGGGAGACAATCCGAAAGAATTATATCTGGCTCCCTACTGTATGAATGACCATTGGCAGTTGTTGGTACTTCACCCGTCTAGGCATACTGTCATATTCTTCTGCTCTCTCCACCATGATCCGCCACCGAAGGTGGTGGAAGCTGTAAATATGTAAGTAACTAATCTTAAATTAAATTTAAGTTTTAATATCAGTTGTTTTTAGTTTATTACACACATGATAAATGAGTTTGTTAATTGATCGACATGATTATTTGTTTATGATAGCGCTACCAAGGCGAGTAGCATAAGTTGCGCCAACGGAGAAGTAGGACTTCTAAGGCTAAAGCAAATCCTTTATGGAACATCCTCAAGGTTTGGTAGTTTATTTATCAAATAATTATTATTATAATTACTAATTTATGTGTATATTCAACTGACGTTGAAATTAATTTTGTTGGTAGTCTCGATTTCAACCTTGTGAGTTGGTCGATGCGGCTATTATGTGATGCTTCATATGTTGAACATAGTCTCCGCATCTATTACGGATGGATGGAAGAAGGTAATATTTAAACAACTTGTTAAATTATATATTATAGTTTTGAAGATGACTTACATTGATGTTATTGTTATTATTTGAACGTGTCTAGGCATTTATCGACCAATCGCCTATTGAACAAGATGAGTTAAGAGACTTGAGGATGCGCTTCGCCGAATTCTTCTTCAAGTATGCGGCTGAAAAAGGAATTGCCAACATACCTCCGCACTACTTAGATAAATAGTTTTTTTGTTAGACTTTAGAAACTAATTAATAACATGTATATATATATCCTTAGATAGTTTTGTTTTTTAGACATTGGAACTAAAATTTATTTATATATATACATGGGTTTTGGTTTTAAGTCCCCCATTGTTCAATTTTCCTTTGCAATTCTGTAATGTGTGTGATATTCTGTGTTACTGGGACTGAATGCAGGGATAGCTGAGGGGAGTGATATTTTAAAACTGAATTTAAAAAAAAAAAACTTATTAACGTCAGTTGTATCAAACAACTGACGTTAATAATATTTTATAAAATATACAGTACTCTATTAACGTCAGTTGTTTATTACAATCGGCGTTAAAATTAAAACTTTAACGTCGGTTCTTTAAAACAACTGACGTTAGTTTTAACAAAATCAACGTCCGTTGTATTAAAGAACTGACGTTAATAGTTTTATTTTAACGTCGGTTTTGTTAAGGAACTGACGTTAATAGTGTTATATTTAACGTCAGTTCTCAACTGACGTTAAAATAGTAACTATTAACGTCAGCTGTATTTACGTCAGTCAGTATTCTGATGTAAAAAATCAATTTTAACTGACGTAAAAAGCACTTATTGCACTAGTGTTTGTTGAGAGACATCCTAGATTGCAATGGGAAATGTAAGATTTTCATGGTGAATTGTTCCAACTTCCAATGTACAAAACATGGCATCTTCCATAAACATCAAAATATCTATGAATTTTGGATTGAATGAGGATTCTTGTTTATGAAAGACATGCTTTATATAAAGACAGAAGAGGCTATAGTGAGCTATATATGTCAACATGCAACCAAGAAAGTGAAAAGTCTCAAAGAAGCAACTCTAGATTCAGCAAATGCAACTTCTCTAAGAAAATTCTCTTTTAAGTCGTTGGACGTATATTCACACTCCACTATTAATATTGAACACATTACTGTGCTTGTTGTGGTTCATTATTCTACCTTTCTCTTCTCTGAAAGTAAATTCCTCCATGAATAATTGAACTGATAAAGAGAAAACGAAAGACTAATCAATCAAGCAACATTATTGTTGTCACATGATCTTCATTATATTAGCCAAAATGGGTGATTCTCTCCACCAATTTCAGGAGGAAAAAAAAATCATTTCTCCCTCCAAACCATTTTTTTTATAGAAGGTTTCTCATTCCCGACCAAGATAAGCTTGTATATCGTTCCTCCCCATATTCTAAATATAATATAAACACCATTCCTATTAATGAGTTTGCTTTGTATTTCAATTGATCAATTCAATATACTTAGTGCCAAACAGATGAACCTACAGTAAAAAATACATTGGCATTACAAAATGAAATTTCCTTTACCACAATGGAAATAACGAAGAAAATGCATAGTAAAGTTGGCTTGTTGATCCCATTTCTCAATATTAACCATAGTCGTGTTTTATACATAGTTACTTTGGGTGCGTTTGATTTGCAAAAATTCAGGGGACTGGACAGCACAAAAATTTGTCCCCTGTTTGATCTGAAAAGTGGTCAGGGGACAGGACAAAAAAGAGGGTGAGGGACATGACAAAAATCCAAAATTTTGTCCCCCACCAAACCATGGGACAAAAAGTTGTCCCATGGACAGGCTAACAAAAGACAAAATTATCCCTACATTTCTCTCATCTCTCTTCTATCCCTCCCTCCCTCCTCTCTCCCCTCTCTCTCTCCTTGCTCTCTCTCCCCCTCTCCTCTTTATCTCTTTCTCTCTCCTCTCTCTATACATAATTATACAAAATTATATATTGTATATTTATATATTAAATAATATATATTATAAAGGGTATTCCGGTAAATTTAATATTATTTTGTTTGTGTTGTCCATTATCCATCAAACAATGTACAAGACAAAGAATTATCCTGTCTGTCATGTTCTGATACTTTTTGCAAATCAAACGCAGCGTTAGTGTTTGGCCAACAATTAACCACTAACTGAACATACATCTTCCATTCTTTCCAACTTCGATCAATTCTTATATTGGGTACGTTTAGCAATATTTAATGAATTATTATTCTCCCCAACACTAATTATTGGCATCACTCCACATAGAATTTTCAGTCAATTTTTCAATAATACCCTACAATGCGCATACCTGTACGATTGTCATTATTTGGAATTGACATCTCAAGTTTATGGTGAAACTGACCCTGTATCCCTTCTACCAAAAGTTGTCTCTACTTTATATCCAGTTAACTTAATGCTGATGCCTCTTTGATTTTGTCTTTTTTATTTATCATTTTAGTACAGAAATGGATACCTGTATAAATTAGGTTCGCCATAAAGCTCTTGAAGTCCCTAGAAGGGCCATTTTGGTTGCTATTTCACTAATGCAGGTGTGCTCTTTCTATCATTTGATTTAGTTAGGCAGGAACCAACACATATGAGAATTTAAATGACAAATAACAATTCAATTGCACAAACCAAATTAAGAATAATGAAGATGGAATGTTCACAAACCTAAAGAATCATTACATATTAACTAAAACACTATTTTTTATATTTAAAATAAGTAATAAATAAGTAATAAGTAATAATTAAGTTGCATCTAGTGCTAGAGCTAGGTACTCAGACAATTATTAGCTGATCTATCTTTATTTGGTGAAAGATGATAAGCCAAAGTATGCTATCATAGTCAACTCTTGTTATCTTTTACCATCTTCGATAAGCACAACCTTGTAAGTACAACTTCTACGCCCTATACAACATGAAACAATCTTGTCATAATATGGTACAAATTATTCACCTTGATATCAGCAGAAATTAATAACAATCACAGCAGATATAACATATAGTAAATATAACATATACCACATGGCAGGTTGCACATAGAATATCAGCACCAGCATTTAGAAAAATGACAGCTAGCTGGAAGAACTTTGTTCGAACATGACAGCATGCCATTTTAAGATGCATTGCCAAGCAGCAATCATTACATAATAGTATAATAAAGATTCCATTTCATAATAATACCTACTTTATTTTATAAAAATTGTATATAAAACTTAGTTAATTGCATAAAGTTGAGAGATGTTCTTGGAGGAACTTAACTTGCGAGCCATTCATTGCATAAAACTCAGTACATGATGTGGAAACAAATGGAGCACCCATAAAAATACATGTATAGTTATGCCAAGAGATAACATTAATTTGCACATTTTATTTTCAACAACGACATCTTATATGTAACATTGTACAATCCAAGTGAATAATATGGTATCATGCTCAGAATTCAAGGTTAGTAGCACAAGACCACTTGATAGCTATTTCCTTTAAGTAAAGGAGCCCTCAACCTTTAGCATATTACTTTTTCCATTACATTTAGCCACCAATAGCTTAACTTCAGCAAGCGCGAAAGATCTTGCATCACTATTTATTCTAATCATAGTCCCTACTTCCATATCAAAGTTTTGCTGCACTCCGCTGCCGTTACAAATGTATGAAAATTTAAAACAGCTAACATATGTATATATCAAGTTCAACGAATATTGACAACATAGATTATTTACTAACCTCATGTTGCTGCCCACTCACTCCCACCTTTAACAGTGGATAACTTGAACCTACAATATTTCCATATAACAAAATATTAGATTAACCCGGGGAAAAAACTTCAGATATTAACAAAATGACTTCATTTTAACAAAGTCATTGAAATATTGTTAAATACAAAAATTAAATTAGAGGGATAAACTATTTTGCTAAATGAAATCAAAAAATAATTTTGTTGTTTTCTGAAAGTTCACACTATTCAATCAAGGCATGTCTTGTTAAGACTATAAAATATAATGCTTATTACAAAAAAAGGACTCAAATACATAAAGTGAATGAAGGAATTGTTGAAATAAACAAAGGTTGCATAACATTAAATGTAGCGAGGCACATAAATTTCCAACATGTGCAATCGTGGCAATGAATATGAATGTTTAAAGTTTTGTCATGGGGATAAAAAAACCATTGTCTTGATAGCTACCAAGTCATTCCTTTGCCACATTATGAATACCAACTTCTCATTATGAGAAAGACTCTTTTTACAGATTGATATGAACAAAAGGCTCCCAAGTAGCTACTATGATTGGTATAAGCCCAAAATCCTCCCCTTAATGATTAGAGAAATAAACCAACATTTGCCACAGAATTGCATAGTTTCGCATTGAATAGTTGTCTTAATAAGTGCTCCATTTAAGTCATATCTCCAACCCTGCAGAAGTCATCATCTTTCAAATATAAGTTTCCAAAAATTAAAATAGAAAGAGAGGTAAAGTAGCACAAAACCCAAGAGATCGTGCATAATGCCAAATTTAGCAGAACAACAGCCTTAATTACATTCAAAGGATTAATAGAATGTACTGAAAAGTTAAATTGGGTACAAAACATAAGTTACATTAGCCATACCTATCCTACCTCATCAATTTGCAAGGAGTCTCCTCCTCTTTGCACCACTTCAAAGCCCGCAAAAGTGGTCTTTTCATGGATTCATCAAATTGCACCATAGTCATGGTTATTAATTTCTTTTACCTTCACAAAAACAGAACCAAATAAAACCGTTGGGAGTTACTTTTGTGAAAAGAATATAAAGCAAGAGCTAATCATCGACGTCACTCAGCTGAAGCAATTAAGCAAACCATCATCTTCTCTAAAACCATGTTTGCTAAATAAGAATAGAGTAAGATAATACATCTAAAGTAACCGATAGGGAATGCCAATCTAAAAAATTTGAATGGTAGGGAAAATAAAAAAGGATGATAGAATAGGATACCTGTCTAAAAAATTATAAAGCATTGCCTGGATTGCCACCTCCTTGAATATGAGAAAATAATTCACAAAGTTAGGGTTAAGATAGGATTTGTGAGCCGAGAACACAAGTATTATTAAGAGAAATTGATGAATTTATGATATGAGTGAGTACCTTCAAGTTGGTGGTTCTGATTTTGTCATCTGGGTTAGGATAGGCGGCAACCGCATCCAAGAAATTAATGGACACCGCTCCACACCCAACCTACACACACATCTATGGAATTAAATCAAAGAAAGAGAAGAAAAGATGGAAGAGAACGCACAAAAAAACAACTCCTTGACACAGGCAAAGGCCACTACAATACAAAGTGCAATATATCAAAACAGTTCACGATGAAAGCTTAAATGCAAATGAACAACAGAATAATGAGAAAAGAAAAAGAGAGATAGAGAGAGAGAATCATCTAGATATCACAGATAAACTGATCAAGGTTCAGAAAACTTACCTTTGTTCCATTCCAACTAATTAGAGATTCTTTCACTTCAGCTTTGAGCTTTATCTGATTCATGACTTTTTTAACTATCAAAACAATCTCTTCTAATTTTTTAAATCAAAAGGCTAAGCTAGGGAGTGTCATGAAGAAGTAACACATTTGAATAAGAAAAAAAAATCCAAATTTATATTTGAAAGGCATATGATTGTCATGATAAAAAAACATATAACACACAGAATCACACCACTGCACACAAAGTTAACCTCTGTCTAAGTTGGTCAGCCTCTTGACAAACAGGATTGAAGATCAACTTAGTGCAGCCCATACAGTTTTGAATATGATTCTTGTCTGCATGAATGATAGAAATACCAATGTTATTGAAAGCCAACATATAACCATGGGCAGCAAACAGAGTTATATACAGGTTTAATATGCTATATACCTTGGAAAGTCTTAACTTTTTCAAGCTGAATAACTACAACAACATTTTGGAAATCTCCAGAAGCTAGGAAAGTATTGAGCTCATCAACATAATTCCCAAACAGAGTACACTGAATCCTATGACTATTGAAAAAATAGCAATGAAAAAGAAGAACATCAAAAGAAGAAAAACATAAAATACAACAAAAAACAATAATTATAAATACATAAATTCATAAATTAATAATAACCTAATCAATACTCTTGGCCAGATCATATAAAAACCAACTACCAAGCTGAAAAGCTGTGACACATAACCCATCAACAACACAAAACCGGGGAACCAAATTAAAGAACAAATAAATATGCATATCGTCATGCAATGCTCTTGCCGTCTGCTCTATATCCACCTACAATGTATAAAATATAAAACTATTGTCATGATATTCAAATTCATTAAAGCATCATAGTACCACGTATAAAGAATAATTTAAGGAAGCCAATATTTCTAGAATAATAACTACTAATCAAAAAATTTAAAATCACAAGAAAACCTTTTGCTTTCTTTTCTGACACCTAAAATGAATCAAAAGGAAACTTTGAGATCATGAGTACCATCTTAAAGAGAACCCTACAAGCATGTTTCTCCCCTTTTTCTTTTGCAGGTTCTACTACCACAACAAACTTCAAAGAGCAACCTAGAGATTCAAGCGCAACTTGAACACTTGAAAACTGCAAAAAAGAATTAAAAAATTCACATTAAATTTTTGCAATTTTAAACCCCAGTAAGAAAAATCTTTGAATAATCCAAGTAATAACATCTAAAATGAACCTCGTTTCTCAACGATAAAAAGAAAACTGAGAGGAAACAAAGAGAGGAAATAGAGAGGTACCTCATAGAGGAGGGATAAAGATAAAAAGAAAACCGAGACGGAGACGGTGGCCACCTTGATTACCTTCACATGCACCTTGAAGCTCACCCTTACGGTGATGTTCATCATCTCCGGTGATAATCGTTTTAATGCTTTCTCTTTATCTCTCTTGAAGTTCTCTTCTTTGTGGGTGTGAGAGGAGTGATGGCAAGGAGCGATGGCAAGTAGTGACGGCGAGGATTTCGAGCGATGCCGGAAGCGAGAGGAGTCTCCGAACTGAATCAGAAACAAAAGAAGAAAGAATGAGAGGAGAGGAGTGAAAAAAAAACTGAAAAAATGAGAGATGGAGAAAGATGAATCGTGGAATGTGAGAAGAGAAGAGGAGAGACATTGTCTCTGATAAAGATTGTCTTTGATAATAAAGTGGGTACTTTTTTCAAAGCATTGAAATTGAAGAATGAAAAGTGGCGCCGAAATTAAAATTTGAAATTTGAAAAAATGGAGCTACAGACCAACAGGGACAAAACGTTACTTTTATATTCAATCCCTCCAAACTTTCCAAATTTGGCAAATAAATGAAGGTTAGTTTTTCAAGCAAAGTCTCACAAGGTGACACGTGTCAAAACTTTCCAAAACAATGACTTCCAATTGTATATTTCTATGATTCCCAGAAGCAGATTCATGTAGGAGAGTTGGAGGAAGACGAAGCAAAATAAGAACAAGGGATAAAATAGTAATTTAATAAGTATAAAAATAACAATAAACTGGTTCCATCCCATATCCTTCAACTTGGAGGGAACAAAAAGAGAAGGATTGGATGGAAAAAGATGGAATGCATTTCATCATATTCCATTCCATTCCATTTGAAATTAGACAATCGAAACAATGGAACATGATTCCATTCCATTCCACTCCACCACTTTCCATCAATCCAAACATACCCTAAAGGAATATGACAAATTTCTTTACTTTTGGTGTGAGTAAAAATTTGAGTGATTAAAATTGAGTCTAGAAAAAGTATATATTTTTGTCACTTGAATATTAAAACAAAGAGGGAAAAAAATCTAAAAGTTCAAATTTTTAATTGGAGTAAAGATTGGTGCTTGAATTGATCAACCAAGAAGATCAATGATCCAATATTAATTTTTGATTGATTCTAAACTAATTTATTTTCAAATCTAAAATTAAATAGAGTAAAATCTTAAAGTAAATTTCTTTCATTCATATTACTTAAAATATTTTTCTACACAAATAATAATAGTGACAATAACACAATATTATTGTCTTGCAAGCGTGCATACACTGCAATAAGACGGTGTTAACGCACCCAATAAAAATAGTTTAACAAGAAAATAAAATCAAATAAGTTGAAACATAAAAATAAATATTTAACTGATTAATAAAACTAGTTATCAAATAAACACATAAATATAATTTTCGGGATGTTACACTTTTCCATCCCTTTTGGAGAATATGAATGATCCATCATTTTTCAACATAGGGCTATTTTAGCACTAAAAAATGATGTGGTTGATAAATTGAATGATTATATGATGTCATTGATCCCCGGGGAAATGAAAACTTATTTGAGTTTTGACAGCCCATGCTCCCTTAGGGGAAAAGTTGATAGGCCAGATGATGTTCATACTCCTGAATTTTTGAATACCATTACTTCATCAGTGTAACACCCCCTTGGGCATTACATGTCTAACATATTGCGGAAATAAATTCAAAAGTAATTTGCTGGTTGTTTTCGGAATATTTATTTATTTCAAGCCAGAAAATTCAGGTGTAAAAAATTTCTTTTGTTGAAAACTCAGGAAGACTAAGATACATACTTTAAACAGTAAAATCATATTGTACATAATGAAAATAATCATACTCATAATAAGGCCGCCACGACATACATCTTTTTCTCAAGAAGTTTAAATTTTCAAAAGAAGAAAATTAGACCGAAGACTCCTAAGTTGGTTGCCTTACAAGACATCTACAGGAAAGACCCCGTGGTCATTCCCAAAACCAAACAACTCTTCCCACATCTAGATCTAAGTCTCCGAGTGACTTGGAGAACTCCTCCGCATCATCTGTACTAGTACCCTAAGGTACAACAACAAATACCCGAAGACAAACCTGATATGTTTGTAAGGGTGAGACGCCAATATATGGATTTAACACAATAACTACATGCGCGACACAGAAGAAGACATATACACATATACATGTTTATAAACAACATAAGCATTCATAATATATAAGGCAAATAGTTTATCAATGGGTTTCATACCCCAAACATCATCGTTTGAAAAACAATGCATGGACGCTTCAACTTTCAACGTCTAACTTTTCACTTAGTCTCCGGAGATCCCAACACTGTGTAAATGAGCTGATCAAGCTCGATTGCCAAATAAGGCACAACGTTTTATCATAGGCACACTGTCCAACATAAGGCACATTGATCAACGTATATGGGTTCAGACACAAATGAAACAACGTAGCCTGAAATATCTTACCCTACAAGGTATTCAGACATACAACGTGGCATGGAATACCTTAATTATCTAGGCACCATACATAACAACGTGGGCACGTCTGCCAATGAATGCATATAAAACATTTTGTTCTCGTCATTTTTCTTTGTGTTCATTCTTCTTTTGTCTAAGCTCAAGATGACTTACGACCATTCGTAATTTTCAACGTGTTAGATTTTTCAACGTTAACACAGGACACAAAGTCCGAGTGCTCAGTCACAACACCTTAGACCTTTTGCAACTGGTCTTAGGTTCGTGGTGATAGAAAACAACATTCAACTTTAACAACGTAAACCCTCAACGTGGATAGGACACAAAGTCCATAACAACGTAACACGGATCAAAGATCTTCGTGCTTATATTAAATAACACTAGTATCGCGACGTCTCTGATACGAGGTTTGTGTTTCAATGTTAACATTGTTTTCGTTCTGTGAAAAAAAAATCCAAAACAAAGTCTTCGCAACTTATCCAAGTTGTCGGAAATAACCGGTTGTATAAAACTATTTTACAGAAAATACGTTTACATTGGAAATTCGTTTTACAAAATCATCAAAATCACTTGAAACTCATTTACAGAAAATCCTTTGTAAAATAATCAATTACTTGAAATCTTTTTCTGAAAATTTTATGTTTCAAAAAGGGATCAGTCACTTGAGACTACAAAAATACCGCTGTTTTAAGAAAAATACTTTCTGTACGCCTTTTCATAACCAATTGAAGTCTAACATTTTAAAAGCCATTTAAGTCAAAATTGGACCTTTTCTCCTTAAATAATTTTCTAAAATCATAATCAAGTTATTTTCGAAAATTAATTTCACGTAATAACTTTTTATATTATTTCGAAATTATTCGCGTAAAAATTAGCAGTACAAAAATAATTTCACGGTTACGTCCTCACTATGACTCATAAATTGCTTTTACACTAATAAATCATTAAAATAATAATATTTTCAAATAATCTTTATTTTCTCAAATAATTATTTAAATCATAATATCTTACAATATTTCTCAATTAACTATTGAATATTCCTCGTAAAGTCTTCTTAAAGCTTTTATCTGATTAATTGATTGGGCACTGACCAATGTCAGGCTTCTCAAATCTCAAACAACATTCAATAACAACATCATAGCAATATTCCCAGGCAGATAATGCTTCACAACATCATAATATATAACTGCAAGTAAACACTTAACCGTAGATAAATAAACACAGATATAAATAACACAACTTAAACAAGTTAAGCAAAAACACCACAACCACACATAAATAATACAGACCATACACTTATCACATACAGTTATTGGGAAAAATCCCTCAGGTAAGCTCTCCTTACCTCTTGTAGTTTCTAAATTCTTTTTCAGTGTACTTTCCGATCTGATTACGGTCTTCCTCCGCGAAACTCAAAACAAACGAATCAAGGTTTATCCTTCACAACAAACATTACACAATTAATAAAAAATCTAACAATCAAAACACTATATCCTAAGACTATGATTCGGCCTCCATAGGTTTTCTAGGCTAGAGATGTTAAAAATTTACATACTCTTGGATTAATGATCCTTAGGCATTAAAAAGACAAGATCAATGATTATAACTCAAAAATTGAAACAAAATCTTCTAACTCATCAAGAGCTAGGTTTCGGTCACTTAAGGAAAAATAGGGAAGAAATTTCCTTTTGATTCATTCTCTTGGATGATGAATATAGGAATCATGACAAGTTCATAGGAATTGGTTTCATGACAAAAGGATTTTTCTACAACTTTCTAAAGATTTTTGAAGAAAGCTTCATGAAACTGGATGATGATGATTCATGACATAAACTTATATAATAAATGAAGGATAAGACAACATGATCATGATAGATGAGGGTTTACCTCTTGTTGATTGAAGAAATGAAGAGAGTGATCAAGACAAGCTTAGCTAAAAATGGAAGCTTTTGGGACAGCTTTGAGGATGTGGTGGTTTTTTGAGTGTATCTCACGATCTACTCATCTAAAAATTACAACCTTTGTCTTGTTGGAAAGTTAAGAAGGAGAGGAACAACTTTTATGTTGAAGGTTTGGTTTGATTCAGATCAGAACATGAGCGTAAGGAGTCTTATTTCGACTGTTTTAGTGTGATGCTGTGGATTTTGAGCTGTTTTGGTAATTTGGGCATATATATAAAAATACTTATCCATTTTTTATGATATTTATATCGTTGGAAACAAGAGAGGAAGAGGAACAACTTTCATGTATAAAGTTTTTCGAGTTTCATAACTGAAAAGGGTCAGAATTTCGGTACAATTTCGGATGAGTAAGGAGAGTTTGTCTTAGTTATCTTCGTGTTCTTAAGAAAATGAGAGAAAGTGATGAAGAAGATGGAGTTTTGTCATAAAAATGACTAAGTGTGAAGGGAAGGGGGCTGCACGAAATTAAGGGAGTGAGGGGGTATTTTTGTCCTTTAAAATTGTCTTGGGGGCAAAATGGTAAAAGCGCATAGGGACAAACTTGAAATTTCCTTTAAGACCAAGGGTATTATGGTCATTTTCACTCAAAAGTCATCATGACAATTGACTGGCTAGGAATGACGGAGATGTGGTTGAAGGTGACCACAAAAATCTTATGGCACACTTGAGAATTGGTAGAAAACTAGGGACATTTTGGCCTTTTCGCGCACAAAATATCTAGATATTTAGGAATCGTCATAAATGCGCCATAAATGTTCGATGACTCACTGCCTTAGATGGCAAGATGACTCATCATCCTCATCTACCCGACTTATCTCTGCAGCTCCGTTCCTGACTCCGTCAATTACCCTATTTAGGTTTTGCGCCCGAACAAAGCATAATAACTTATTTATTTTGAAAATTTTCAAAATACCCCATATCGTTGGAAACAAAATATAAAATCTAACCATTTCGTTCACGAGTCAAAATTAGGTTTTCTGATCAGTAAACTTTTACTGTCAGTGAAAATCCAGACCGGGTTCCGTATGAATTTTCAACCCAATATTCAGACGTAACCTTATAAAAATAAGTATGACAGGGAAATGAAGTTTATCCAAAGTCATTTTCTAAATCTCAGATAAGAATATAATCATTTATATAATTATTACCGATATTAGAAAGTCGAAAAATCACGATGTTACAGTCAAGACTTCCTAATCATGAATTGAAACTGAAAATTGGCGTTCCCATCATATTGTTAAGAAACATAGACCAGTCTTCTGGATTATGCAATGGCACACGACTCATCATTACCCACATGTGCAATTAATTTTTGGAGGCAAAAATCATTTCCGGAAGTAATCACCAGTGGAAATAATGTAATATACGAGAACGTTTTACGTCAGTTGACCATATGTTTGACAATAAAAATGAGGCGGTGGCAGTTTTGTAAATATTAAATCACTATTTGCGTCAGTTGTTTAATGAACTGACGTTAAAAGTGATTATTGACACTTTTAACGTAAGTTGTTTATACAACTGACGTTAAAAGTGTGATTTTTTACTTCAGTTAAATAAATAACTGACGTAAATAATCAACTCATTCCTATCTTTCTTTCGTTGTCATCTCCCTGTTGTCACTCTTAACGCAGATCATCACTTCATATATAGTGCAGTTTATTTCTAATCTTTTTTTTTAAAAGTTTATTTTTAATCTTAATTAATTAGCTTGAATTAGTAAACAAATTCTTGTGCAAATTAAAATAAATAAACACTTAACATAAAACAGGTTATATGTATAATCAAATCATATCTCATTGTAGCGATTCATAAGTTACAATTACATGATTAAAAGATAAAAAATTTCCGTAAGATAGCAGTAAAATATAAAAAAAGTTTCTGCTTCAACATCATTTTCTTCTCAGTCCTGTCCTCAGAAACTCCAATGGATGCATCTCCTCCCTTACTTGAAGTCCTTGATACTCCATCTGAATCCACAGTCAATTTGGAGCCAAAGCAGAGTGAAGGGTGCACTCGATCTGTTTCAGCAATATTCTTGGAACAGTCACTTGGTTCCAAAGCTGAGGTTTTGGAACTGTAGCTGCTGATTCTCCATAAGGATGATAATGTGTGCAATTCACATAATGCGATTTACACACCCTTATCACCCATGTAATGTGATTTACACAACCTCAGAAGTTGTTTGACCATTAAGACAGAGACCTTTAAGTCTAGGTATAGGAAGAAAGAGTGATGAAGTTAATCTCCATGGCAGAGCCATATTGTGAAGCAGAAAAATTAAAGGAAGGAAGGAAGCTATTTATAGGAGTAGGGGATGAAGTTACTAGGCGTCGTAAGTTGCTAAAAAATTAAATTGATCATTAAGAGCAATAGGTTCCAAGGCGCATTGGGAGTTGACAGTCATATATTATAAACGTGCAGAAAAGAAAACGCCCGAAGGAATAGGAAGAAATAGACCTATAAGTCTAGGTATAAACTTAGTGCTCATAAAGAGGATTATAGGTTACAATGTGCATGGGTAAGTAGCAGAGTAGTCAAAGGAATGAATGCTTTTGCAGAAACTTATACACTTTTAACGTCAGTTGTTGAATAAAACTGACGTTAAAAGTGTTTTTAAAATAAAAAATATTTATTTTTAACGTCAGTTGTTTATACAACTGACGTTAAAAGTGTGATTTTTACTTCAGTTAAATAAACAGCTGACGTAAATAATCCTATATCCCTATCTGAAATGCCCTGTTGTAACTCTTAACACAGGTCAATGGGTAAGTAGCAGAGTAGTCAAAGGAATGAATGTTTTTAAAGAAACTTATACACTTTTAACGTCAGTTGTTGAATAAAACTGAAGTTAAAAGTGTTTTTAAAATAAAAAATATTTATTTTTAACGTCTGTTGTTTATACAATTGACGTTAAAAGTGTGATTTTTACTTCAGTTAAATAAATAGCTGATGTAAATAATCCTATATCCCTATCTGAAATGCCCTGTTGTCACTCTTAACACAGGTCAATCCACATCTATAGTGCAGTTTATTTCTAAACCTTTTTGTTTAAACAAGATTATTTTTAATCTTAATTAATTAGCTTGAATTAGTAAACAAATTCTTGTGCAAATTAAGATAAATAAACACTTAACATAAAACCAGTTATATATGTATCTCATTGAAGCGTTCATAAGTTACAATTAATTACATGATTAAAAGATAAAAAAATTCTGCAACATAGCCCTAAAATATAAAAAAGTTTCTGCTTCAACATCATTTTCTTCTCAGTCCTGTCCTCAGAAATTCAAATGGATGCATCTCCTCCCTCACTTGAATTCCATGATGCATCGTGATTAATCAAAGTGAAAGGGATCTTTGCATCACCTCCTTCACTGGAATTCCTTGATGCATCATCTCGAATCCACAGTCACTTGCAGCCAAAGCAGAGTGAAAGGGATGACTGGGATGAAATAAAGTGAGGGAATCACATTACGTGATTTACTCAACTTTACCATCCATGTAATAATGTGATTTACACAACCTCATAAGATTTTTGACCATTAAGACAGAGACCTTTAAGTCTAGGTATAGGAAGAAATAAGAAAGGTCTCAGAGCCATTTTGTGAAGGAATAGAAATATAGAGGAAAAGAAGAGGCAGTATTACAGACTGATACAGAAGAATGGTACTTTATATAGAGAATGATTTTTACACAACACTTTTAACATCAGTTGTATTCAACAACTGACGTTAAAAGGGTTTTTTAAAAAAATATTAATATTTAACGTCAGTTTTTTAATACAACTGACGTTAAACAATTACTTTTAACGTCAGTTGTTTAATACAACTGACGTTAAATGTTGTTTTATTTTTGGGTTTTGATTATAACGTTTACACCCGCGTGCCTTCTGCACTTCGCTCTGTACGTACGTCTCTTTTCTCTTTTCATCACGCTCAACCCTAGATCACTCTCAACCCTCACTCTCACTTTCACCAGCACAGAACCCTAATCGCGAGCTCATCTCCACCGCAACCACCGCGAGGGCTTCTTCGCCACCACCGTGAGGTACACTATTAACCCTAACTCTGTCTTTCCATTCATTCTTTGCAATAACTTGACATCTCTCTTTCCCCTTCCCGCGCACTAACTCTCCTTGTCCCTCTGCTCTCACTAACCACATCGAACGTTGGCCACCACTCGAGCTCCCCTCCCCGCCACCACGCGAGCACCTATTTCTGGTGAGTATTTAGGGCACATTTTTGTATTTTTGGTTTTGAGTTTATATTGAAACTGTAGTCTCAGTAGTTGAAACTTGAAACCTTGAGTTTGAGTTGTTTGGAATGTACGTCTCTATTTTTGGTTTTGAGTGCATGTTGCTCTGCTGGTTGATCTGTCACGGCCGTGATGCTCATCACGGCTAGGCCGTGATCAGTTCTGCCTGTGATGGCATGGTCTGGTTCAGTTGGCACGTTACGGCCGTGATGGACATCACTGCCAGGCCGTGACCAGTGCTTGACAATCTTCAAAAACTATAGTTTTCAATCTCCCGTATTGTCTTTATATTGGATATATGTTTTGTATATCTACAGGACCTATCTAGTTATGGATCGTAGTTGGATGGTTTGTAAGCGTACTAGTGCTGAGTATTTGAAGGGGGTGGGAGAATTTATAGAATTTACTCAAAGGAATGTTCCTAATAGTAATGGAATGTTCTGTTGTCCTTGTGTCAAGTGTTGAATACGAGGAAATGTACGGTGAAGGATATACGTACTCATTTGATTTGTGAAGGGATTTGCTTGAGTTATACAAGATGGATATGACATGGTGATGTGTTGTTGAGTAGTACGGCGAGTGTCTCCCAAAGTGAGGACGTTGACGTAGATATGGAGGATGTTCGAGTAGAGGACTGATGAGTGTGATTTCACCTCATTTTCCATGTACATTTCTGCATGCATTTGCATTTAGTTAGGGCATTTTAGTTGGATTTTGTTTAGTTTTTCATTTGGAACGGATAAGGTGGTATTGTGTGTTGTTTTCCAGGGATTTTTGATTAAATGCCCAAGTTTTAGCCATGAGGAAGCTGAGATGAAGAGAAGGCCTGAAAACTGAAGAAGAAGGGGGCCAAAAGTCGAGAAATCATCACGGCCTGGCCGTGATGGCTATCACGGCCGTGACCCAAAACCACCAAAAGTCAGAGACGATCACGGCTTGGCCGTGATAGAGATCAAGGGCGTGAAAAATTGGCTCGCGTCACGAAGACATAGCTCGCCTCGCGAGAGAGTGATTGTGCCAAAACCACCAAAAGTCAGAGACGATCACGGCCTAGCCGTGATGTACATCACGGCCGTGACCCAGAAACCTCCACAAGTCAGAATCCATCACGGCTTGGCCGTGATGTCGATCACGGGTATGAAAAGCTGGCTCGCGTCGCGAAGAAGAGCTCGCCTCGCGAGAGAGTAAGTTTGCCAGAACTGCAAGAGACAGAACCCGTCACGGCCTGGCCGTGATGGCTATCACGGCCGTGACCGACCACGAGTTATAAAAGAACCGAAAGCGAAGAAGAAGATTCATTGAGAAAACCCTAAAATCAGATCCTCTGCTTCTTTGTGGGCTCTTTGTGCAACATTCCATGGAGCTCTCTCCTTTGTTCATCTCTGTAATTCTTTCTTTTGTTTTATCTTCAATTATGTGTAGCTAAACTCCCCTTTGTTGGGGTTAGACTATTGCTATCTGAACTTGGTTGTAAAAATGACTTGATTATAATGCAGTTTCCTTGTTCTTTATGAGTGTTTGATTCCATGCTTAATGCTTTCTTAGGCTTGATCACCCTAGGAATGATTAGTTGCTTTAATAGATAAACTGGAAGGTTGGTGTTAGAGCTTGCTCATGAATCAAATGCCAAGTAGTTCATGAGCCTAGGGATAGGTCTTGAGGTGCTTGCAATCGTATAAGTCTTTACTTAATGCAAAATCTCAGGTTAATCCACCTAAGGAATTAGGGTTTAACTTGGGGTTTTAGGCTCAATGCACCTAAGGAATTAGGCTTGAGTATTTCAGAAAAGACTTGATTGTCATAATTGAATTAGGAACTGTGTTACTTATCATTTCATAACAATCAAGGGAGGATTAGCTTAGTCTAACCCTAGCAATTCTATCTAATTGTTATTCATCTTTCTGTTTGCACATTAACTGTTTGAAAAAATTCAAAAAAAAAAAGAACAAAAACATTTTCTTCTTGTTTGCTTGTTAGATGATAGAGCAACCTTCACTCCAAAATTCGATCGCCTAGATAGTAGTCTAATTTGCGAAGTGGTAATTGTCCACGATCCCTGAGAACGATATCCGGTCTTACCGTTTTATTACTTGCAACGAACCGGTACACTTGCCGAGTCCGTGTCAAGTTTTTGGCGCCGTTGCCGGGGATCGGTGTGCCAATATCACGAGTACCAAAGGGGACTCCTAATTTAGTCATTTTTACTGTTTTCCTACTGTGTTTTTTCGTTCTTATTTTCTGTTTCTCTGCTGTAAATTTCTGCAAGTGCTGTTTTTACTTTTTTCGGCGCTACTCCGTTTGTTCAGTGTATGCGAGGTACAATCGACCCAGGTGAACTCCAATTCGAACCTGAGATCGAGAGACTCTGCAGAAGGAATAGAAAGAAAACCAAGGCAAGACAGAACAGAGAAAGAGCATCTTCTAGTAGACAAGAGCAACAAGTTGAGTTACCCAGTGTGCAAGAACCACAAATTGAAGTAACAGCTGTCACCATGGCAGAAAATAATGCACCAAGGAGAACAATGGGGGACTACACTTCCCCTAGAGTTGATAGATGTGGAACTCCGATTGTGAGACCCGCAGTGGCTTGCAATAATTTTGAAATCAAGGCATCACTTCTCCACCTTGTGCAGCAAAACCAGTTTGGAGGGTTGGAGAGTGAAGACCCTCATGCTCACATTGGTACTTTCATTGAGCTGTGTGACACCATCAAGTTAAACGGAGCTTCCGATGAGGCCATTCGGTTAAGGATTTTCCCTTTCTCTTTGAGGGATAGAGCTAAGGCATGGCTTCAATCTCATCCTCATGGAAGCATCATCACCTGGAACGACTTGGTCAACAAGTTTTTATCTCGATTCTTTCCTCCGTCAAGAATGATTAAGCTGAGATCAGAGATCAATGCCTTTGCACGAGAGGATGGTGAGTCACTCTATGAAGCACGGGAGAGGTTCAAGTCCTTACTCACAGCTTGTCCAAATCATGAACTAGAGACATGGCAGCAGGTTGCAACATTTGTTAATGGGCTCAACAGGAATTCAAGAAGTATGATTGAAGCGGCTGTAGGAGGGACATTGAGTCAGAAGACACCGGAAGAAGCAAAGGACTTGATCGAGAACATGGCTAACAATGACTATCAAATGCCTAGTTCTCGGTCAATGGTCAATAGAGGTGTTCTAGAGCTGGATGAAATTGGCGCTCTCAAGGCACAAATGGCTATTCTTACCAAGCAATTGGGGTCGGTTCAACTGCAGAATTCTCAACTGCAAGCTGTTCAAGTTCAAGGTGCCTCAGTGTGTGATTTCTGTGGAGGCAACCATGCAAATGGAAACTGTGAGATCAATGTGGTTGGAAGTTCGGGACAAGAAGAGGTAAATTATATGGGCAACCAAGGGCCTAGAAATGATCCTTACTCCAACACCTACAATCCGGGGTGGCGCAACCATCCTAACTTTAGTTGGAGACAAGGGCAAAGTTCAAGTACTCAAGCAAAGCCTCCTCAAGAGAGTTCAAGCAAATTGGAGAACCTTCTAGGCCAGTTCATGCAAGCTACTCAAGAGACTATGAAGAATCAGAATGCCTCAATCAAGAACTTGGAGCATCAAATAGGCCAACTAGCAAGGCAGATGGCAGAGAGACCTCAAGGACAATTGCCTGGGGATACTGAGAAGAACCCAAAGGAAGATTGTAAGGCCATTATTACAAGAAGTGGGAGAGTGTTAAATCCACAAGAAAAAGATAGGGAAGAAAAGACAAGTGATGTTGGAATTGATAAGGTGCAGTTTGAAGAGGTAAACAATGAAGAGCCCTGAAATTCCCAAGATACTACCTCTATCCCTATTGATGTAGAAGTCAAGAAGCATGAGAGGAGAAATTGGTTGATGAAGAATTTGCGAAGAAGAAGACTAGAAGACAGATTTTGGAAGAGGTTGATAATCCCAAAGAGCTGCCCCCATATTTCAGAATCCCGTACCCCCAACGGTTGAAGAAGGAGGCAAAAAGCTACAAATCAACATCCCGTTTGCTGAAGCTCTACAGCAGATGCCTTCCTACGCAAAATTCATGAAAGAAATCCTTACAAACAAAAGAAGGTGGAAGGAGGAGACAGTTATGCTTACTGAAGAGTGCAGCGCTATACTTCAAAAGAAGTTACCAGTAAAGATGAAGGACCCGGGCAGTTTCACTATCCCATGCACGATTGGTCATCTGAACATAGGGAGAGCATTGTCCGATTTAGGGGCAAGTATTAATCTGATGCCGCTCTCCATTTTCAAGAAGCTGGGGATTGGTGAGGTAAAACCAACAGGGATTTCTCTTCAATTGGCAGACCGCTCAATTACATATCCCTATGGTGTTGTGGAGGATTTATTGGTGAAGGTAGATAAGTTCATTTTTCCAGCAGATTTTGTGGTGTTAGATATGGCTGAAGATGGTGACACTCCTCTGATTCTTGGGAGACCATTCCTAGCAACAGGTAGAGCTTTGATCGATGTCAATCAAGGGGAATTGGTGCTTCGGGTACAAGACGAAAAGGTCACCTTTAATGTGTTTGAAGCGATGAAACACCCAAGCGACAAGGACACATGCATGATAGTGGACCTCATTGAGTCATTATCTGACAAGAGTTTGCACCAGAAGTTTGAAGATTCGTTAGAAGCCGCTCTAATGGTAGAGGATGTAGAAGAAGAAGTATGTGCAGAAGAAGTTGATCTCATGATTAAATCTCTGGAGGCTTGTCTGGTTGTGAATACTGATGAAGACAAAGTGGTGGAAGATGTGAGAATTGAAGACAAGGGTGACCCACCAGGTGCTAGAGTTGAAAGAATTGCCATCCCATCTCCGTTATGCGTTCCTTGGGATGAACTCTTCATTCCCAGTTATCATCGATAGTGGGTTGAATTCCTTGGAAGAAGAGAAGCTGTTGAGGGTGCTTAGGGAGCACAAATCTGCAATCGGATGGTCTATGTCCGATTTGAAAGGGATAAGCCCCTCCTTTTGCATGCACAAAATCCGTGTGGAGGTAAATTTCAAGCCGGTTAGGCAACCGCAAAGAAGACTCAACCCGAATATGAAAGAAGTTGTGAGGAAGGAGATTGTGAAGTTGTTGGATGCGGGCATTATCTATCCCATCTCCGATAGTCCATGGGTGAGTCCGGTCCAAGTTGTCTTAGAAGAAAGGGGGGATGACAGTGGTAGCAAATGAAAAGAATGAACTTATTCCCTCTAGGACTGTGTCTGGATGGAGGGTATGCATTGATTACAGAAGACTGAATGAGGCCACCAGAAAAGACCACTTTCCACTGCCCTTCATTGATCAGATGCTAGAGAGGTTGGCGAGCCATGCTTTCTATTGTTTCCTTGATGGATACTCTGGGTATAACCAGATTGTGGTTGACCCAGAGGACCAAGAGAAGACCGCTTTCACCTCCCCTTATGGAGTCTATGCATCAGGAGAATGCCTTTCGGGTTGTGCAATGCACCCGCCACTTTTCAAAGGTGCATGCTATCCATATTTTCTGATATGAATGAGAAATTTATTGAGGTATTTATGGACGATTTTTCTGTATTTGGTGATTCTTTTGATAACTGTTTGAATAATCTTGCCTGTGTTCTAAAAAGATGCCAAGAAACTAACCTCGTTTTAAATTGGGAAAAATGCCATTTCATGGTTAGGGAGGGTATAGTTCTTGGGCATAAAATTTCATCACGGGGGATGGAGGTTGATAGAGCCAAAATTGAAGTGATTGAAAAACTTCCTCCTCCCTTAAATGTGAAAGGTGTTAGAAGCTTCCTAGGGCATGCGGGTTTTTATAGAAGGTTCATAAAAGATTTTTCAAAATTTGTGAAACCCTTATGCAAGCTTTTGGTAGTTGATACTCCTTTTATATTTGATGATGATTGCATGCATGCCTTCAAAATTTTGAAAGAAAAACTCACCACCGCACCGGTCATTGCACCTCCAGATTGGAGTTTACCTTTTGAGCTAATGTGTGATGCAAGTGACTATGCGGTGGGAGCCATTTTGGGCCAAAGAAAAAACAAAGTGTTGCATGTCATTTACCATGCCAGTCGTGTGCTTAATGATGCCCAATTGAATTACACTACGACTGAAAAAGAATTGCTTCTTTGTGGTATTTGCTTTTGATAAATTTAGATCCTACTTGATTGGTTGTAAAACTACATGTCTACACCGATCATTCTCGCTTTGAGATATCTTATGACTAAACAGGATGCTAAGCCAAGGCTTATTAGGTGGATACTACTACTCCAAGAGTTTGATTTGGAAATAAAGGACAAGAAAGGAGTGGAGAATGTGGTAGCCGACCATTTGTCCAGGCTTCCACAAGCAGATGTCCAAGCGAAGCAAAGTTGCCAATTCAAGAGGAATTCCCGGATGAACAGTTGTTTGTGGTGCAAGTGGCACCTTGGTTCATGGATATTTCAAATTACAAGGCAGCCAATAAGATTCCTAAGGACTTCAATGCGCACCAGAGGAAGAAGCTCAGTCATGCTGCCCAGTTGTCTATTTGGGATGAGCCGTATCTTTTCAAAAGAGGTTGAGATGGAATTTCGAGGAGGTGCATACTGGAAGAAGAGATTAATGGGGTGTTGACCCACTGCCACAACTCACCCTATGGAGGACACTTTGGTGGTGAGAGGACCGCCATGAAGATTTTGAAAAGCGGGCTATTTTGGCCCACTATTTTCAAGGACTCCAGAGCTTGGGTGATGAATTGTGATAAATGTCAGAGGACCGGTAGTATTTCCAAGAGAAATGAGATGCCCTTGAAGGGTATACTTGAGGTGGAGCTCTTTGACGTATGGGGGATTGACTTCATGGGCCCTTTCCCGTCATCTTACAACAACAAGTACATTCTGGTGGCAGTTGATTACGTGAGCAAGTGGGTGGAAGCCGTGCCAACTCTGAAAGATGATGCAAGAACTGTGATCAGTTTTGTGAGGAAGAATATTTTTACCCGGTTTGGGACCCCTAGGGCTATCATTAGTGATGGGGGTACCCACTTTTGCAATAAGGAGTTCAATGCAGTGCTTGCCAAGTTTGGGGTGAACCACAAAGTTACCACACCATACCATCCCCAAACCAGTGGGCAAGTGGAATTGTCCAACCGGGAGTTGAAGAGGATTTTGGAAAAAACTGTGAACAATGCAAGGAAGGATTGGGCGAAGAAATTGGATGATGCACTTTGGGCCTATCGGACTGCTTATAAGACACCTATTGGTATGTCACCTTACCAATTAGTGTTCGGGAAATCATGTCACCTTCCGGTAGAGCTACAACACCGTGCTTTTTGGGCAATGAAGGCCCTATACTTTGATACAAGACTGGCCATGGATAAGAGGATGCTTCAATTGAATGAGTTGGATGAGTTCCGACTCTTGGCTTATGAGAGTGCCAGGATATACAAGGAAAGAACCAAGTTCTGGCATGATAAGTACATTCTTCCCAAGAAATTTGAAGAAGGCCAGTCAGTTTTGCTGTTCAACTCAAGACTCAAGTTTTTCCCGGGCAAATTGAGATCAAGATGGTCAGGCCCATTCTATGTCAAGTCAGTTTCTCCGTTTGGTTCAGTTGAATTGGAAAATCCATCATCAGGAAATACTTTCACTGTCAATGGGCACAGGCTAAAGCACTACCTTGGAGGAGATTTTAATCGTCAGGCAGTCTCCATCCCTCTTGAGGCACCATCTTAGAAATCATCCATCAAGCTAGTGACGTTAAAGAAGCGCTTATTGGGAGGCAACCCAATTTTTATTTTTTATTTTCATATTCTCTTTTGTTTTTGATATCTCCTCTTGAATAATTTGAGAAGCTCAAGAGGTTTGTTAATAGTTTGTTGAGTGATTCCAGATTTTGAAGGAAGGAGGAGAAGAAGGGCAGGAGGAAACAAAACCAGAAAGCATGTGATTCAGCACCACTACCACCTTGGTGAGTTGTTCCAGTTTTCTCCCCTCTCTAAACTTAATTATTTACATTGAGGACAATGTAAGTCTTTAAGCTTGGGGTAGGGGTAATCTTTTTGCTTGCATTGTAAATATTGCATTCATATAGGCTTAAGTTGCATGATCGCATGAGTCGGTTACCCCTGCTTAGATTGAGCGTATGATTGTGAGAGCTAAGTGCCAATTTTTCTGTGATAGTGAATTTTTGGACCCTGATTTTCTATTCTTGTGATATGGCTTCATTAAATATGCTTGAGATGGTCTTGGATAGTTGATGATTAGCATGTGTTTCTATGGATTTATGTTTCTCACTGGTTCTTGAACTGATAAATGTGAGTTTTTGAGCCATTAGGGGGTACTCACTAAATCTGCCCCCATTCTTTGTGTAGAGTGTGTTCCTCTTGGATTGTTTTTCTCTAGAACTTGACTTGAAACCATTTCGAAACTTGAAAATTTTTGAGAATATTTTTGAAAAGGATTGAGGCAATAGGTGTTTTTTTTTTCTGGCCTTCTGAGCTTTGAATGAATAATGCTACCCTTAGTTGCCCCATTTTAAGCCTGAATGAATAGCATGCTTTTCTTGGTTCCCTGTAATGTTGTGTTAAATATGCTTATGAGGGACCTTCTAAAGTACTGTGCAAAAATGGGTTGGAAAATGTAGTTGAAAGTTTGGGATGATGAAAAGAAAAAAAAATGATTCTGAAAATTTTTTTTCTCTTGAATTGAAAAATCTCCCCTTCTCCAAACAAAAAGAAAAAAAAAAGAAAAAAAATATAGAGAAAAAGAAATAAAAATGGAGAAGGGGATGACAAGAGAAGTGAGAAATAGCAAAAAAATAAAAAATAAAAGGAAAGAATGGTGGAAAAGTAAACTGAAACCCGAAGAAAGGTATTTTAGAAGGTCGTGCCTTGCAATGCTTGATTGTTTGTATAGCCTTTTGAAATTTCCTGTTCTTGAAATTCCCACCTGAAAATTGATCCCATGGCCCCATTACAACCAAAGAATAAGACCTCTTGATTCTTAGATGTTTTCATTAATAAAGTGAAGATTTGGTTGATAATCAAGCTTATGGTAGGAATCATTCTTTGAGGAAAATGGAGTGAAATGTCATATTCCCTTAACACTTGAGTGAGTGAGGCAAGAATGAGAGCCAAGCAAATGAACAAGCTTGGGGTGAGCTTCAAGTGAGATAGAGTGCCCGAATCAGTGAGAATGTGAGTCTAGGAAAACTAAGCCCTTAATTGGACTTGAATTGATTGTCTTTTGCTGAAATAATTGAATGCCTGTTACTTGGATCATTTTACTCGGGTTCTTAGTTCACTATCCATGCTTGTTTATTTCGGTCTTATGGCCTTGGTTTTTGCTTGAGGACAAGCAAAGTCTTAAGCTTGGGGTGATTTGATGAGTGTGATTTCACCTCATTTTCCATGTACATTTCTGCATGCATTTGCATTTAGTTAGGCCATTTTAGTTGGATTTTGTTTAGTTTTTCATTTGGAACGGATAAGGTGGTATTGTGTGTTGTTTTGCAGGGATTTTTGATTAAATGCCCAAGTTTTAGCCATGAGGAAGCTGAGATGAAGAGAAGGCCTGAGCGAAGAAGAAGGGGGCCAAAAGTCAGAATCTGTCACGGCCTGGCCGTGATGGCTATCACGGCCGTGACCCAAAACCACCAAAAGTCAGAGACGATCACGGCTTGGCCGTGATAGAGATCAAGGGCGTGAAAAATTGGCTCGCGTCGCGAAGACATAGCTCGCCTCGCGAGAGAGTGATTGTGCCAAAACCACCAAAAGTCAGAGACGATCACGGCCTAGCCGTGATGTACATCACGGCCGTGACCCAGAAACCTCCACAAGTCAGAATCCATCACGGCTTGGCCGTGATGGCGATCACGGGTATGAAAAGCTGGCTCGCGTCGCGAAGAAGAGCTCGCCTCACGAGAGAGTAAGTTTGCCAGAACTGCAAGAGACAGAACCCGTCACGGCCTGGCCGTGATGACTATCACGGCCGTGACCGACCACGAGTTATAAAAGAACTGAGCAGAACAGAAGAAGATTCATTCAGAAAACCCTTAAATCAGATCCTCTCTCTTTTGTGGCTGCTGTGCAACATTCCATGGAGCTCTCTCCTTTGTTCATCTCTGTAATTCTTTCTTTTGTTTTATCTTCAATTATGTGTAGCTAAACTCCCCTTTGTTGGGGTTAGACTATTGCTATCTGAACTTGGTTGTAAAAATGACTTGATTATAATGCAGTTTCCTTGTTCTTTATGAGTGTTTGATTCCATGCTTAATGCTTTCTTAGGCTTGATCACCCTAGGAATGATTAGTTGCTTTAATAGATAACTGGAAGGTTGGTGTTAGAGCTTGCTCATGAATCAAATGCCAAGCAGTTCATGAGCCTAGGGATAGGTCTTGAGGTGCTTGCAATCGTATAAGTCTTTACTTAATGCAAAATCTCAGGTTAATCCACCTAAGGAATTAGGGTTTAACTTGGGGTTTTAGGCTCAATGCACCTAAGGAATTAGGCTTGAGTATTTCAGAAAAGACTTGATTGTCATAATTGAATTAGGAACTGTGTTACTTATCATTTCATAACAATCAAGGGAGGATTAGCTTAGTCTAACCCTAGCAATTCTATCTAATTGTTATTCATCTTTCTGTTTGCACATTAACTGTTTGAAAAAATTCAAAAAAAAAAAAGAACAAAAACATTTTCTTCTTGTTTGTTTGTTAGATGATAGAGCAACCTTCACTCCAAAATTCGATCGCCTAGATAGTAGTCTAATTTGCGAAGTGGTAATTGTCCACGATCCCTGAGAACGATATCCGGTCTTACCATTTTATTACTTGCAACGAACCGGTACACTTGCCGTGTCCGTGTCAAGGACATGATCCGTGATATTGGACAAGAATCTTTTCATTGAGCTCATGTGTATGATAGGTTGTGCGGTGATGCGGATAAGCCTTTATATCTAGGGTGTACTACTCATACACGGTTGTCGGCAGTGCTAAAATTGGTTTGTGTGAAGGTGAGAAATGGTTGGACCGATAAAAGCTTCACGGAATTGCTTAAAGTGTGGAAATACTTGCTTCCGGAGGACAACACATTTTTCCTGACCGTAACTATGAGGCCAAGAAGGTATTGTGTCCTATGGGTATGGAGTATAAGAAGATACACGCATGCCCCAATGATTGCATATTGTACACCGGTGTTCATGAAGACAATCACGATTGCCCCAAATGTGGGTTATCACGATACAAAGTGAAGGGTGGTGATGATGATGATGATCTTGATGATGTGAGAAAAAAGGGTCCTCCTGCGAAGGTGTTGTGGTATCTTTCAATAATTCCAAGGTTCAAGCGATTGTTTGCCAATGCGAAAGATGCGAAGAATCTTAGATGGCATAATGATGAGAGGAAACGTGATGGAAAGGTTCGTCATCCTGGTGATTCTATTCAATGGAAGAATATCGATACTATGTTTCCGGATTTCGCCGATGAGCCAAGAAACCTAAGGCTTGGACTTGCTACGGATGGAATGAATCCTTATGGTAACATGAGTAGTATTCATAGTTCATGGCCTGTTCTGTTGGTAATTTACAACATGCCCCCTTGGTTGTGCATGAAGCGCAAATACATGATGTTGTCTATGATGATTTCGGGCCCAAAGCAACCGGGAAATGACTTAGATGTTTATCTAGGTCCCTTGATTGAAGACTTGAAAACACTGTGGGTGGAATGTGTCGATGTAGTTGATGGGTATTCTCATGAGACTTTCAAGCTTCGTGCCATGTTATTTTGCACCATCAACGACTTTCCAGCATACGGCAACTTAAGTCGCAAAGTGTCAAGGGGCATAAAGCATGCCCTATATGTGAAGAAGGCACATACTACACTCAGTTGCATCATGGAAAGAAGACGGTTTACCTTGGGCATCGGAGATTTCTTAGACGTGATCACCCATATCGTAAGATGAAAAAAGCTTTTAATGGATGCCAAGAGACAGAAGAAGCGCCGACGGCCTTAATTGGAGAGCAGGTTTATCAGAGGGTAAAGGACATCGATGTTATATTCGACAAGTCCAAAAAGAAAGGTAAAGCTACTGAGAAAAACATATGGAAGAAGAGGTCGATATTCTTTGATCTTCCATACTGGCGCAAGCTTGATGTCAGACACTGCATTGATGTGATGCATGTGGAGAAAAATGTGTGTGATAGTGTGATCAGGACGCTTCTCAACATTCAGGGCAAGACAAAGGATGGTGTGAATGCTCGTATCGACCTCGTTGATATGGGTATACGAGAGCAGTTAGCTCCAGTTGTTGAGGATGGTAAGCAGACTTATTTGCCGCCAGCATGTCATACTTTGTCAAAAAAAGAGAGACAAAGTTTCTGCGGGTGTCTTCAGGGCATCAAAGTTCCACATGGTTACTCTTCAAATATGAAGAGGCTTGTCTCTAGTGATCTTAAATTGGTTGGCTTGAAGTCTCGTAATTGTCACATCTTGATGCAACAACTTCTGCCCGTTGCTATTCGTGGTATTGCTCCAAAAAATGTGAGACATGCCATTACTCGGTTGTGCTCATTCTTCAATTCTATATGTAGCAAAGTCGTTGACCCCCGTATGTTGGATGACTTGGAAGTTGAGGCTGCTACAATCTTGTGCCAATTGGAGATGTATTTTCCTCCTTCCTTTTTCGACATAATGGTTCACTTAATTGTTCATTTGGTGAGGGATATTAGATTATGTGGGCCGGTTTTTCTGAGATGGATGTACCTAGTTGAGCGCTACATGAAGATCTTGAAAGGGTACGTGAAGAATCCTCATCGTCCGGAAGCATCTATTGTTCAAAGGTATGTTGCAGAAGAAGCTATTGAGTTTTGTTCGGACTACCTTCATAACACAGATTCTATAGGGGTTCCTAAGCCTCGGCATGATGAGATTAGATGTCAAGGTAAGGGTACACATGTCTTAAGAATTAATAGGAAGGATCGGGAGGAAGTGCTTCAAGCACATTTGTATGTATTGAACAACATCGAATGTGTTCAGCCTTTCTCATTTGAACATAAAAGAAAAGTCAATCAAGAAAACCCTCGAATGAGCGAAAAGTGGTTATTGAACAAGCATAACAAGACTTTCTTACCATGGTTCAAGGAAGAAATGCTTAAGGATGGTAGTACTGCTTCTGATGACGTAAGATGGCTAGCACGTGGGCCTAGCTTCAACGTCATATGTTGGAGCGGATACGACATAAATAACTTTTCCTTTTATACAAAGGAACAAGATAACAAGAGTACCATGCAAAATAGTAGGGTTATGATCGTGGCCGAAGCAATGCACTTCTCTAGTGAAAAGGACACAAAACCCGTTACAGCATCGAGACCTTACTTTGGATATATTGAAGATATTTGGGTGCTCGATTACACTAAGCTTACGGTACCGGTATTTAAATGTAAGTGGGTTGATAGTAACGGTGGTGTACAAACCGACGAATTGGGGTTCACATTGGTAGACCTCAACAAGTTAGGTCATATAAATGAGCCTTTCATAATGGCTTCCCAAGCAAAACAAGTGTTCTACATCACTGATCCTTCTAACAAAAGGTTGTCCGTGGTTCTCCAAGGAAAAAGCATGTATAATGGTAGTGATGAAAATGAAGATTCAAATCTTGATATTCCCGACACTCCTTCTTTTTCGACAAGCATGCAGGAGACACAGGTGGACGATGTACATGCCACTCGTGATGATCATCACGAAGGGATATTGATATAGGTAGTTTAAACTTAGTATACATTTATTTTTATTTTTATTTCTGTATTTATTTTGAGTTATAACCTATGTTAATAAATATATATTGTTTCTGAACAGGCATACATATGGATCATTGTTCCATTTTTCCTTTGCAATTCTGTAATGTGTGTGATATTACGTATTCTTGGGATATTTACTGAATGCAGGGATAGCTGAGGGGAGTGATATTTTAAAACTGAATTTTAAAAAAAATACCATTAACGTCAGTTGTATCATACAACTGACGTTAATAGTATTTTATAAAATATACAGTACATTATTAACGTCAGTTGTTTATTACAACTGACGTTAAAATTAAGACCTTTAACGTCAGTTCTTTATAACAATTGATGTTAGTTTTAACAAAATTAACGTCAGTTTTGTTAAAGAACCGACGTTAATTTTGACAAAATTAACGTCAGTTTTGTTAAAGAACCGACGTTAATAGTGTTATATTTAACGTCAGTTCTCAACTGACGTTACAATTTTAACTTTTAACGTCAGCTGTATTTACGTCAGTCAGTATTCTGACGTAAAAAATCAATTTTAACTGACGTAAAAAGCACTTATTGCACTAGTGAATATTGGACAAATGGTTCTTATTCCTCGATTGTCATTGATGCCATCTGACATCAGGATTCCTTTTAGATTCCAACATAGACAATTTCCTGTGGTTGTTTCTTTTGCAATGACAATAAATAAGAGTCAAGGACAATCTCCAAAACATGTGGGCATTTATCTCCCACGATCCATTTTTTCATATGGACAATTGTATGTTGCAATATCAACGATTACATCACGTCAAGGTTTGAAGATACTGATATGTGACAATGAAAGTCACATTTCAAATTCCACCTCCAATGTATTATATAAAGAAGTATTTCAGAATTTAACATAGGTAGGTGACATAGCATTTATTAAATTTATTTTGTACATTACAACATCTCTTACCCATTGCTTATTCAGTATTTTTTTTCGAAGATTGTAGCTTTTTTTCATTTAGATTTGTTGATGTTGAAAGCTAATTTTGAAAATCTTAATTATACCATGGAACATTGATTTCCCGTGCATTGCATGGGTACATGATCTAGTTTTTGATTAATTTTAATAGGATATATATATTTTTTAATGTGATTTATGTGTAAAATGAGTTAATAAAAATATATTTAATTATTAGATTAATAATTTAATGTGTTTTAAATTAAATTAATTACAAATAAAATTTTATTTATTCACTTTATACATAAATTCATTTTTTTTAAAATCCAATATTTTTATTATAACTTCATTTGGTAAATTATTAATACTATAATTTTGTCAAAAACAATTATTAATACTATAATACATTTTACTAAATTAAGTGTAATGCATATTTTCTTTCAAAAAAAAAAAAGTGTAATGCATATTTTTTTAACTTTGAAAACAAATTTATTTTATAAGAGGATGTAGTTTTCTATAAATAAAATATAAAAACTATAAATTGTATTAATTTTTTTAATTTTTACTTATGTGAATTAATTTTTAATTATTATAAGATTTTATAGACAAGTGGTCTTAATTAGCAGGAATAATAATAATTTTTCATTTTTTATTAAATCTTTAAACCATTGCAATTACTAAAAAAAATTAAAATTTTAATTTTTTTAAAATATTAAATATTTTGGTGCTGCTATATATATTTTTTTATAAGCAAAACTTTATTAGAAGGAGTGCTAATTATTTACTTTTATAAACCTAACATCCTCTTTTGAGAGCTTTAGGCAAGATTGGTCATAGTCATTTGATCAATTTGCATGGGAATTTTTTCCATAAATCTGATTTGCAGATACTAGTGTTATTGTATTGACAAGTATTTTTATTTTAAATAAAATATCAAAATTTCTCATTAAAAAACTAATTTTAAATTTGTGAGCTCCTTCCTCGTCACATTGGTGTTAAATGATATTCACCCAAACAAAGTTACTTTAAAATAAGTTTGCTATTTGCTGATTGATCAAAAAAAGTTTGCTATCTACTTCTAAAATCGACAAGTAAAAATGTATATGTACTTTTGATTTGAGAAATTATATATCGACTCGTTAAATGATCTAAAGATCGATATATTCTTATCCATCGGAAGATATTTCTAAATATTATTTATTTATTTATTTCTTAACCTTTGACCTATCAAATTCCAAAAGTAAATCCCTATTTTTTTCATTGTCTTTTCACTACAACATTTTTTAGTTTAGGCAACAACAAAAAATCATTCCTAGAAGTATGAAAACCGTTGCCTAAACTTTAGGCAACGGTTTGACAACGGTTAAAAAAGTGTTCTCTAGGTGGCCGTTGCCTATTCCCTTAGGCAACGGTTTTTCGTTTTAGGCCACGGTATCTCAATAACCGTTGCCTAAATTAGGGGAGTAGGCCACGGTTTTTAAACCCATCCAATGGCAACGGTTTTCGTTCATATTATTTAGGCAACGGTTTCTTAATTGTTGCTAGATGTTTCAGCCACGGTTATTTAAATGTTGGCAAATAGAATAAGGAACATTTATTTAACTATTGGTGGATGGTATAGGCAACAATTTCGTAACTGTTGCTAGACGTTTTAATATAGACAACACTTATTTTACCGTTGGTAAATAATATAGAAATCGGTTAACTCAACTTTAGGGGACATTTTTGTAACTATTATAGAATAAATCGACAACGATGTTAGCTTTTATTATATTGCGAGGAAAGTCTTTTATATATTTATACATAACTAAATATATATTTTAACCTTTCAATTACAACACCTAAAAACATACTCGTCATATGTAATTCTGCAACAAGATATCAACTGTTTTTTATTCTTTCAACTCCCAAGCACCGAAAAACATACTCGTCACATGTAATTCTGCAACAAGATATCACAGATTCAATAATACACCAAAGCCAAAGACAGACAGACCTGTAGAGCATACTCCTAGTTGCACAACAAACAGAGTCTTCAAATGACACTCTTAGACTATGAGAGCCATCACAAACAGAGCAACCACCCATCTGAACTAATACCACTTAAAAAAGCTAACATAATAGTTTTCTTCTAAAATCCAAAAGAAAAAAGAAAAACATGCATAAAGATTATCTGCTTCAATGTATGTTAATATCATCATTCGTCTTCTATGTCTTGATATTGTTCTTCCTCACCAAGAAAATCTTCCTGCATATATGACAAAAGATATATAAGTTAGAAGCTGAGTTATATAGTTCAATTAGATTATGAAATGAGGAGAAAATGGAATCATGCTACTGTACTTTATATAACATGAGCCTTTATAAGCTACCTAGTCTCTTCGCTCCCTAATGATACCAAGAAAACAAGTCTCAAGCATTATTGCCAAGTAATGAACCAATAATATAATAGGTTATTCTCCACCATTTTATATCAAGTATCAAAAGCATGACAAGCAACATTTTTTTATGTGTGCTAAACTGTATTTATATTTGAGTACAAGGGGTACCTGAACCCGTATATAATAAAAGAGAACACTAAGGTAAAATTTCAACCAAGAGTAACAATTTACAACTAGGTTGAAATTCTCACTTGTGATCCAACAAAAACACATCCCCATGGACATAGTACAGACCAACAGGACCCAACACATCTAATGACCATACAAGGCCAAAACCAAAACCAAAAACCAAACTCAAGTGTAAAAGCTAGCTGAATATTCAAAGGCTCACCAGATATATTCAAAGCCTGTGACTTGAAAGAAGCTCAAGGGTGGCTATTTTTCTCGTCTCACGCCGGTATTGTCCATAAGGGGCAAGTGCTAGAATGGCATTGTTGTAACCTATGTATCTCCCTGCTGCTATGTTTGGTCTCGAGGCAAAAACTTTGTCATTTATTTTGAGGCATTCTTTGGCAATTTCCCTGCTGCTCACCACTAGAGTGTGGTGGCAACCGAGCCAGAAATAAAACACTAATCCAGAACCACACCACATGCAGAACCACAAAGAGAATTTTAAAGAAACCCATTCTCTTCCAGTTCATGAAAGACTAAAACCCAATCCTAAGAAATCAATATAAGAGAATCAACCAAGCGACTCCCCTAAACTGATTTCCAAAGAGAATCACACCAAAAGAAGGGAGGGGGAATTACCTGACAGAGTGGATGCCTATAGTTTGAAATCCAAATCCAAAAGATGCAGCAACTGATCAGTAGATAGATGACAAAGGAACGAAAATCAAAAACTGATCAGTTTTTATTGCAATCAAAAAAAAAAATTACGAAGAAAAAGTAGAGCCAAACGCTCAAGCTCATACCTGACAGAGTTACGAGAGACTGCGAGAGAGCATGAAACGAAACAGGGAATGGGAAGAACCTTCTTACGGGGCACTCTGAACCTTCTCTTCCAATCTCTCTTTCAACGCTGAGGAATGTTACAGAAAACAAAAATCTCCAAAAGAAGAAGAAGGGAGAGTAAGTATGAGAAGCAAATCAAGCGAGAAAGAGAATGAAAGAGAAAACATAGATAGAATTGCAAGAGAAGGGTGGTTACCTTGGTCAATCAAATCAAAACCCTAGCTCTCTGATTCAAATTGAGGGGTTTTTGTTTGAGGGCAGAGGTAGCGTACTCGGGTCTCTGCCTCTTACGAAAAAGAATGCGGGAATAATTTGCAGCGCGCGAGAAATATATATTTGGGGGCGTCATTTTTAATTTTAATTTTATTTTTAATTTTAATTTTAATTTTAATTATTAGAAAAACAGTTGTCAATAGTGTCCACGGTGTAAAACCATTGTCTCTGATCCATCCACGTTTTTAAAATCGTTGCCTAACATAGATAAGCTACAGTTTTGTAATGTTCTTTTAAAAAATATACAAAATATATAAATTATTGAATACAACAACAAAATTGTTGCTCATTCTATGTTTTAGAAACAGTTTTTCAAGCGTTGGTAAGAATAGTGTTGCCTAAATACAAAATGTTGTATGCTACTATTCTCAATCATTAATTTTGTGTTAGTCAAATCTCGCGCGTTGCCACTTCATCAAGTTAGATTAAGGGTGTATCTTACATATATTGGCTTACATTTATATTCTAATCTAATCAATACTTTGGATATCTGATTTGGTAAGTAAAATGTCTAATTAGATGTCATTTCAACCAAAACTTGGAGTTGTGTGAGCGTTGGATATGTAAAATAGTTTCTGTGGCTGAAACGTATCATATATCCTCCTCATCTTGTTACTGGATATTTGAAACTTTTAGTTGAAACCGAAGCTCGTTGGTACAGAGCAAATAAGGAAATTTGAGATCAAGCCTTATTGTTTTGTTTCTAGTTTTCTTCTTTTATTTTCTAGTTTTGTAATTATTTGTATTATAAATATTTATAAAAATAAAAAATGAAAACTGTAAACTAAACACAAACCAAACAAAACAGACCCTTAGTGGGTGTGGCCTGTTTGCAACTAAGAAGATTGATGCAGAGGTCTCTTATATCATTATTTTAGAATATTTGCTAATTTCAATACAAAGATAGAAAATAATAATGATATATGGACTCAAATTTTGATATATACATCGTATAACTGATAGAGTATTTTAGAAGTGATGAAATAAAGAAAAAAACAAAATAAATAAATAATAAAGAATATATTTATACGATATTATTTTTATATCCAAATATAATGCTACGTAGAAAAGGCCATAAAAATGACACAAGAAAAGTCACCTGATCCAACACATGGCCGTGTATTTGAAATACACGATAGTGTCTTCTATGTGATGAACGTGCATTTGATTAAAACCATGTAGAAAATACTGTTCACAAATCCCAACCTTTTATGGGTGAAGTGTGAAATGAGTTTTTTTTTTTTTTTTTCCAGACCTTTTGATAATTGTGTCACACATCGGTTATCGCCATTTTTTGTGAGTATTGCACTCACACTTCGTCGCGTGAGTATAGCATAAACCTCCCCTCAATGAATAACTCTCTCTTCTCTTACCTCCAAATAAAGCCGTCTACTAAATATACGAATTGAAAAAACTTAACTTGTATGTTAACCATATGTATTGATTTATTATTGCCAACTGTTAAATTAGTTAGTTAGTTAGAGTTCTGTTTTTCTGTTTTAGATTAGTTAGAGTTCTGTTTCTGTTTTAGCTTTCTATAAATAGCTTGTTAGAGTTAGTTTTCAGATGATGAATGAATAATACAATCATTCACACATTCTCTTGATCAGTTCTATTTTCATTCCCTTTCTGTCTGCGATTGCTTGCTCTGCAAGCTTGTGTTTTAGCTCATTCTATTCATCACAGTGACCAAAGAAATGTCACTGTTTCTTGGATCAATCTTGATCCATTTTCTTGATCAGTTACATACTTTGCATCCTTCACATGGTATCAGAGCTCTGATTCATCAGAGCTCTGCTACGTTGGTGCACGTCCATGGCTGATTCCATCGTCAACAATAGATCAGGCGGAGGTTCAAGGTCTGGTGTGGATGAATCTTCGCCATACTATGTTCATCCTTCAGAGAATCCCTCAATTGTTCTAGTTTCTGAAGTCTTGACCAGGCAGAATTATCATCAATGGGCGAGTTCCATGGAAATGAGTTTGATTACGAAGAACAAGATAGGTTTCATTGATGGATCAATTCAGATGCAGAGAAGACAGATCCTTTGTATTCGATTGGAGGAGAGCAAATAATCTTGTAGTTCGATGGATAATAAGTGCGATCTCAAATTCAATCGCAGAAGCATCCTCGAAATGATGCACTTGTAATATCCTGGAAAGAACTCAAAACAAGGTTTTCTCAAGGGGATCTTTTTCAGAATCTCGGATCTGGAAGATTTGGTTGTTGCATTGAAACAAGGTGAGTATAGTGTAACTGATTACTACACTGAATTGAAGATCCTTTGGGATGAATTAGACAATTATAGACCATTACCTACTTGTAGTTGTCAAGTAAAATGTTCATGTGATGCTCTTGTGAAAGTTGAAAAATATAGGAATCAAGATCGAGTAATTCGATTCTTGAAAGGGTTGAATGAACCTTATGCAGCAGTTAGATCACAGATCATGCTTATGAAGCCACTTCCTTCAGAACATGAGGTTTTCTCAATGATAATTCAGCAAGAAAGGCAAATTGTTGGTGATCATGATGAGCCAAAATTGATTGCAGCAGTTGGTAGAGAAAACAATAACTATGGCAATGGCCGTGGTAATGGAAGAAGTAATGGAAACTTCAACAGAAGTTCAGGAGGAAGGGGCAATGGAAAACAATACACTTATTGTGGAAAACTAGGGCATACTGTCGATAATTGCTACAAAAAGCATGGATTCCCTCCTAATTTTCAGTTTAGAAATCAAGGGAGAATTAGTTCAGTTAATCTTGCGAGAAGGTGATGATGTTGAAAACAATGAGCAGATTGGTAATTTTCAAAAGGAAGATCGGGACAGGTCCAATTTCAGTTTTCTTTGCAGAACAGTATCAAGGCTTATTGAGTTTGCTACAGCAATCACAAAGATCTTTACCCTCAGCTAACCAGATCAGTACTGTGATGTCTTCAACATCACATACACAAGCCTCTTCCACACATGATCCAGGTAACAATTCATCTGACTCTAGTTTTTGGATAATGGATAGTGGAGCTACTGACCACATTTGTTATAATCTGCTCTTTTATTCATCCTATCATAAAATCAGACCAATTAGGGTGAAACTTCCAAATGGAAATGATGTTCTTGCATGCCATTCAGGAAGCATTGTCTTTTCCAATGATTTTGTTCTTCATGATGTTCTACACATACCTCATTTCTCTTATAATCTTCTTTCTGTCACTAAACTAACTTCCTGTATGCCATATGTTGTATCCTTTAATTCACAGTGTTGTCACATTCAGGAGAAGGCTACATTGAAGATGATTGGTACAGCTAAAGTGCAAAATGGACTTTACATATTGAAGATGCCTATGTGTACCAGTAGACCTTTTTCTAGCTGTGTTTCAAGAAATTCATTTCATCAATATTCCTCAGTCCAGTCTTTGGCATTTTAGGTTAGCACATGCCTCAATTGATTGTGTAAAAACCATTCAATGTAATGTTCCTTCTGTTGATATGAATAAAAATTACATCTGTGACATTTGTCATCTGTCAAAACAAAAGAAACTTCCTTTTCCAACTAGCACTTCCACCTCTTTTCATTCCTTTGATTTGATACATGTTGATATTTGGGGACCTTTCCCTACTATGTCTGTTCATGGTCATAAGTATTTCTTGAGTATAGTAGATGACTTTACAAGATTCACTTGGATATTTTTAATGAAAACTAAAGGAGAAGCATCCAAACTTTTACAAAATTTTGTCACTCTAATAGAAAGACAGTTTTCTTACAAGATTAAAACCATCCATGAGTGATAATGGTCCTGAGTTTTCCATGAAAGAATATTACTCTGTCAATGGCATTGTTCATCAAACCACTTGCACATATACTCCCCAACAAAATGGAATTGTTGAAAGGAAGCACCAACACATCCTAAATGTAGCTAGAGCTCTGATGTTGCAAAGCCAACTTCCTAAAATCTATTGGACATATGCCATTGCACATGCTGTCCACATAATCAATTTGCTTCCCACTCCTCTTCTTAATAAACTTTCACCTTTTGAGAAATTGTATGGAAAACCACCTGATTTCACTCACCTGAAGGTATTTGGCTGTCTCTCTTTTGCCAATATACCTGAAGGATCTCAAACCAAACTAGATGCTAGAGCATACAAATGTGTGTTTCTAGGCTTTAAGGCAGGAACCAAAGGCTTCATCCTGCTAAATTTAAAAACCAGAGAACTCTTTGTTTCAAGAAATGTGCTTTTCCATGAACTTGTTTTTCCTTTTCTTCACAAACACAACACTGAGTCCATTCAGTCTAATTCACCATATCCTTTCCCTACATCACAAGGCATTGATCCAATGATTTGTGATATTCCTTTTCCCACAGAATCTCAGTCCACACCTGTTTCACATTCTAGGCTAGAACTTTCTTCACCTCATCATTTACATAGTAATTCTCCATAGAACAGTTCACCCTCCATTGAAACCTCCATTCCCAGCTCACCATTATTACAGCCAACTAGAAGGTCTACTAGACACAGGCAGGCACCTTCTTATTTACAACATTATCACTGCAACCTTGCAGCTGGATGCACTGAAACTGATACTGAATCATCATCAAATGTATCCTATCCAATTCAATCTTATCTTTCATATGATTTATTGACTCCTTCTCACAAATCTGCTGCTCTTTCTGTTTCATCTGAGATTGAACCTCAAAGTTACACTCAAGCCATTAAGCATGATTGCTGGAAGCAAGCCATTCAAGCTGAATTACTGGCTCTGGCAGCAAATGAAACTTGGTCCTTAACTGATCTTCCAAAAGGAAAGACACCAATAGGCTGCAAATGGGTCTTCAAAGTTAAACATAGAGCAGATGGCTCTATAGAGAGGTATAAAGCTCGATTAGTAGCTAAAGGCTACACTCAAACTGAAGGAGTTGATTATCTGGATACTTTCTCACCTGTTGCCAAAATGACAACAGTGAGACTTGTGCTATCATTAGCTTCCATCAATGGCTGGTTATTGAAACAGCTGGATGTCAACAATGCCTTCTTGCATGGAGACTTAGTTGAGGATGTCTATATGATTCTGCCACCAGGCTTACATGCTGCACATTATGGCCAAGTATGCAAGTTGCAGAAATCTCTTTATGGTCTTAAACAGGCCAGTAGGCAATGGTTTGCCAAGTTGTCCTCCTTTTTAATTGAGGCTGGTTATCACCAATCCAGAAGTGATTATTCCCTCTTTGTCAAACATTCTGGCCAGTTTTTCACAGCCCTTTTGGTGTATGTTGATGATGTGATATTGACAGGAAATGATGCTCAGGAGATTGATTCTATCAAGACAGCCCTTAATGACAAGTTCAGAATTAAAGATCTGGGAAATCTCAAATTTTTCCTAGGACTAGAAGTTGCTAGAAGCAGAGCTGGTATTTCCATCAACCAAAGAAAGTATGCCCTGGAACTAATTTCTGATCTTTGGTCTTCTTGGTCGCAAGCCGACCACCACTCCTATGGACAGTAAAGTTCACTTAAGTCAAAATGGTGGAAATCCTCTTGAAGATGTCACAGGTTACAGACGACTTGTTGGAAGGCTCTTATATCTTACCACAACTCGTCCCGATATTGCCTTTGCAGTCCAACAACTATCTCAATTCATGGCAAAGCCAACCAACCTTCATCATGCTGCAGCAACCCGAGTACTTAGGTATCTCAAGGGCACACCTGGACTTGGATTATTCATGCCTAGCAATTCCACACTCCAATTAAAGGCCTACAGTGACAGTGACTGGGCCACATGTCCAGATACAAGAAGGAGCATCACAGGCTTCTGCATTTACCTTGGATCATCCCTCATTTCTTGGAGATCTAAGAAACAAAGCACCATTTCTAGAAGCTCCTGTGAGGCAGAATACAGGGCTATGGCAGCTACCACTTGTGAAGTCCAATGGATCACCTATTTGCTGCAAGACCTTCACATTCCTTTTATCTCTCCAGCAATCATATATTGTGATAATCAATCGGCTATGCACATAGCTGCCAACCCAGTCTTCCATGAAAGAACCAAGCACATAGAGTTTGATTGCCATATTGTGAGGGACAAATGTGCTTCGGGCCTCATCAAACTTCTCCCTATTTCATCATCACTGCAATTGGCTGATACACTTACCAAGCCTCTTTGTCCTCAACACTTCACTCACATTCATTCCAAGCTGGGACTTCTCAATTTATGCGCCCCAGCTTGAGGGGGGGTGTTAACCATATGTATTGATTTATTATTGCCAACTGTTAAATTAGTTAGTTAGTTAGAGTTCAGTTTTTCTGTTTTAGATTAGTTAGAGTTTTGTTTCTGTTTTAGCTTTGTATAAATAGCTTGTTAGAATTAGTTTTCAGGTGATGAATGAATAATACAATCATTCACACATTCTCTTGATCAGTTCTATTTTCATTCCCTTTCTGTCTGCGATTGCTTGCTCTGCAAGCTTGTGTTTTAGCTCATTCTATTCATCACAGTGACCAAAGAAAGGTCACTGTTTCTTGGATCAATCTTGATCCATTTTCTTGATCAGTTACATACTTTGCATCCTTCACATTGTAAGCGCACACGTAAGTACTTTAGCGAACACATGCATCCGTGGATACAATGGATTATAGTTTCCTTTGAAAATGATAATCTAATACAAGAGTCTGTACTTGTTTTGGAACATGCATGTGATCGATTAATCTCAGTTACTATCAACCTATAAGGCTATAACCTCAAGAAAATTCTATATATATAAAAAGAAACGGCTTCCCAAAAGACAAATTAAAACAGAAAAACAACAAGAAGCTGCACCATGCATTAATCATGATCCAGTCTGACCAATAAGGACATCCTTATATGGAGTAGGAAGAGGTATTGTAACTTTGGTCTCTTGAGCCGGAATGCTTCTTGTTTGATGTTCCAGAATCAAGGGAACCTGTCCTTCCCTTGCACTTGCCAGTCGCTCATGTGCTCCACCTCGCAGTTTCTCCAGCCTCAGACCATTCATTTGTTGCATCTTGAACACTTTGATTACATTTGTCAACCCACCAATAAAGAAAAATACGCTTCCGAAGATGCCTAGCCAGATCCAAGTCCTGCCCTGCATCAATAATCAACATCAATTGAATCTTCTTAGTTCTCATAATAAATCATTGCCCAACTTAGGAAGAAGGATCAACACAGTCACAGGGGTTTCGGGTTTCATACGGGTAAGGAAGAAGGAACTCTTGGCGGTGTGGAGTAGGCCCAGATGTTGGGCTAAAATGAATGCAGATGGCCAATTGTGGTTTATGTTGGGTTTGACAAATGTTTAGAAAAAATAAAATAAAAAAAGATTTCTTCATATATGTAGATATATCACTACTTACAAGCAAGTGGATTCCGTGGTGGATCACTGTAGATTGCTCATGATAATTGAGAACTGCACTGAGCATGAATGACAAACTCCCCATCAAAAACGGGAGATACACACACTGCTGCAAGATTTGAACATGACCATCTGCTCTCTCATAGATTTGGCATGAATTGTGAATTGATCCTACCACCCACAATACAGGACCAGCAACCAGCATGTTCAGAGCTTGCTTTTCCAATTTCAAGTAAACATGTCCTTTCTCTTCCTGCGTTTTGCAATTGGTCCACCAATCAACAAAGGAAAGAAGATATTTTCCAATTCAGATTTAAAAATTAACACATACAAGCTTGTGACCATATATAATTAACTGAAGATAAATGAAGTACTGATAGATTATAACTTAAAAGCACAGTCAAAGTATTAAAATATATACCTGAATAAAAAGGAACAAAATTCCCATAAAGCTAAGAAGCGTTCCCAGGACGTGAAGGACAGGAACTGAGAACTCGACAAAGAAGAGCTGAAGGTCAAAGGACATCAAGAGTAACCGGAAATCGATGCCGGCGAGGTGGGCGAAGAGGTCGTGGAGGTTGACAAGGAGGATGAGGCCGAAAGAGATGAGGAAAAGCACAAGACCCGATCGAGCTTCGGAAGAGAGCTGAGATGCAAAAGCAGAAACAAGGACGATGGTAGCAAAGAGATAGAGAGCTGCGTTGATGTACTCGAAGCGGTTCCTGGTGAGGCCTGGTCCGTAGGTTCGAAAGTCCCTTGCCGATGCTAGCTTCACCATAATTATTATTATTCTGATCTGATGGGGGTGGTTTGAGATGAAGAGAGTGTGTTTGTTTGTTTGTTGATGCACAGAAGAGAGAAAGTGATTGGGTGGGTACGTGGCCAGATGCATGGAGTTGTGTTTGATGGCGGTGAGATTGCAGTGTGACGCGTGGCATCATTGAGAATACGCTGCCGAGGTTGCTGGAGAATGGAAAGCCTTGTCAACTTCATACTTTCTCTACTGGCCTTTCCTTTCTCACTTGCTTGCTGGTTTCACAAATGATTTAGATTTATGAAATACTTCATGATAAATGTTTCTAAAAATAGTGAGTGACATTTTTGTCAAATTTTTAACTTATAATAAATTCTTTTCAGATTAGTCTAAAAAATTTATTTACTAAACTTTTGATTAAGTTATTTAAACGTATCATTTCTTTTTAATTTCAATATTCTTGTTATTATGAGAATTTTTTTACATTACCAGGAAAACAATTTCTATTAAATAATTTTTGTTTTTTATATTATTTAATGACTTAAGATTATAATACATATCACCAATTTTTTTTTTTGACAAGAATACATATCACCAAATTAAAGATTAATATATTTTCATTTCTTAATTTTTATTTTTAAAAATAATTTCATTTTAGAAAATTATAATTACAACATTATTTAAGATAATTAAAAAACTATTTATTATTTAATTTGGTATAATAATTATGTGTCTTAATTTATTCTGTAGTTATAGTTAATATAGCGCATCCAAATTAGATGTGTAGTAAAATTCTCTCTTTGTCTCAATACATAATGATAGATACAATTTTACTTCTTTTTTTTACGGACAATTTTTATTCGTTTCATATATAATTCAGCTAAAAAAAAAGGTGGCATATATAATATATAATTATGTAAAATGTCAGTTGCAACTTGCACGTAACTTGGTTATATAATCTCACATACAAGATCGAATATCATGTTATAGATGCAATTTACATAAAGAGATTAATGAATGAGCCCTAAGCTTATGTATTTGGGTCAGGACAACCCATTGGACTGGGCTGCATCCAAGAATTAAAGCCGTTTTCGCGCACATATTTACCGATGCTCAGTGCCCCCAAAGCAACCGGGAAATAAGATATTTGTGTTTGGTGCGTATATAAATTATTTTAGTAATAATTAATTTTATTTGTATATATAATTTGTTATTGTTTTAAATGAATGGTTTTAATTCCTTTTTAAAAAAATTGAATGGTTATAACGGAACTATTTTTATGATTAAATATGTTTGTTTGTTTTTTTTTACGAAATTAAATATATTTGCTAAAAAGTTATTATAAGGTAAACTGCTTCGTTTTACCCAAGTAAAAAATGATTTATATAATAAATTTTTTTGAAAAAATGAAGTTGTATAAATTAATAATATTTTTTTGATAATTGAATTGAAATTTGTAATAAAAAATTTATTGATTTTAAAATAACTAAATAATTTTTTGTTAACGATGTTGGGATACACTGAGTTAAAAAGAAAAAAAAAACTCCAACGACCGCAAGCTGAGTTTAGTGCATGTTTGATTCTTAGTGCTAGTATGCTACGGTTATTCCATCTTCTAAAGATACATGTAAACTCTTGCCTCTTTGGTTGTTTGTTCTACATTAATAACAAATCTTTATAATTTACAGTCAAAACATGCGCTACAATTCTTCAAAAAAAAAAATGTTAAACGTTTATTTGTCAATGGTAAAAATATCAATTTTCCTTATGTAAAATCTAGGGAGAGCTTTGTCCTCTTGAATGTGTCCCTCCTTCAATTGAAAGCTAACTTACAGAATTGAGAGTTACCCAAATTATTATATTCTGAGTTTACTCTTATTTCCAATCCATTCTTTACTCTTATTTCCAATTCATGCGAGACTTCTTTAGTTTCCAACATTTCCCTTCAAGTCTAATTGGGTTGATCCACTTGCGACTTGCCTTTATTTTGATTTTAGCCTTGGGCTTTAACTTTGAGATTTTGAGCTTTAGCCCACAACCTCGTCTTCTTTTTATTGCATGGGCGTACAGAGGCTCAATGTTTGCAACTTTCTTTTTTTCAAAAAAAAAAAAAATTGAGTTGGATCATGTGCACTGTGAAACCATATAAATTTTGATACGGTGTTATAATACTTGAACACAACTTCCCTCTATCATAAATATTACCGACCCATGTGGCTCGAAGTACAAAATGATTTTGGAATACTAGAACTCTAGAAAGTCTCAATACTACAAAAAGAAAACACATTAAATAATAACTATTTATCTAATTACACATCCTTTCTCTACTTCTTATATTGTACTAGAAATTTTGAATTACACACAATTTAAAAAAAAAATTAAAACTAAAATTTCTTACGAAATATCTACCGAAAAAATTCTTATAAAATATATTACTATAGATAATAACTATACACGATAAATATTTATTACATACTGTAGAAATTAATTAAAACATTGGAAATGCTATTTACTCGTTTAATAAAGTTTTAATATAGAAAATAACTATAAACATTGACATTGTATCAAAAAAAAAACTATAAACATTGACAAGAAACCTCTCCATCATGAATTTTAACTAAATTCCTAACAATATCAGTAAGGATATGGTAACACACGTTATTCTTCTGAAGTTGTGTATGCAATTGACACCATAAACAGTACGTAGCAGTCTGGAGTGGAAGGTTGATCATAACGTACGCATTGCAAAACTGCCAATTGTTTTCACCAAGAAATAGAATCACATTAAAAGAGCTTACGGTTGAGTAGGTACCGAGTGGAAAGAGGGTCATGACTCATGGTGCTTTTCAAATAAATATGAATTTGTGATTGATATACAGAATCTGCAGGCACGCTGGTTTGAATCAGTGAAGTGATTTGGCAATGCATGTTACAGAGTGGAAAGCTTCTCCTTTAGTAGCCATCATGTGTGAAGGATTAAAAAAAGCCTGATCTGGTTGTTGATGAAAAATATCTCACTGAAGAACAAGAGCCAAGTCCTGAGTGGACAGTAATGCCACGCATGCAATGAAATAATTGTATCAAATATATATAGTATCAAATATTTTATGGATATTTTAAGACACTTCTAACTGAATTATAACATTTTTATTTTCGAATTCTTGTATACCAATATAGATGGGAATATCATAATGTAATTAAATAAATGTTCGTATTTTATTATGATTATAATCACTTTTACTAACTTTAAAACAATACTTCTTTCTTTTAATTATTAAACATTTGTGTTTTTATATTAATTTTATACTAATTGTTAGAATAACTAGGTCTATTACAACCTTGAAGCTACCTCATAAAGAGGATGACACACTCATGACCAGACAAGACATCTAAAACATGAAGTTTATAAGATTAGACATGAATGTCCTAACATCAGTATAAGCCTATGCTACTAAGTTAAAAATAATACTAATTTGTTTTATTTTTTCCGGATAATTAAGTAAAACACTATTATTAATATAATCTAACTTCAGCATCAAAGTGATCATTTTCCCCACCTTCTAGGAAGGATTGAAGAGCAAACACCCTATCATATACTCTAAACTAAATAATAGAAAAAATATATCTGAGTTCAACATCAATTGATAATTATGTCCTAACTGTGTTATGTCTTAATTTTTAAAATTTATCATATCTTTAACATGTAGATAGTTATTATAGAGTGAATCATCATTTTGGTTTATAAAATTGTAGGATTGTGACATGTTGGTCACTCACATTAAAAAAAAAGAAGATAACAACCTCTATTAGATTGAAAAAAGTTCATCATATTAGTCCAATTTGATGACTTTTTAATTTGGGGAACATAACATAATGAATTATTTTCAATTTGATAACATTTTTACCTATTTTTTTATTTTATTTTACCATCACTCAATAATTTCATGGAAACCCCCCAAGAAATTGGTCAGTGAAACATGACAGAGTTTCGTATCTGATAAATTGTAGGTTCGAGTCTCCACTAATTTCCTTGGGATGAGATAAATATAAATCATTATATAAATACTTATAAAGCCCAAAGATTTTTCTTACCTTCAAGTCGGGTACCATCTGCTTGCGCTAAATATTATCTACCAAAAAACACTGAATAATTTGATGGAGCAAATGGTGACTCACTAGTTATTATTATGGGACACACACATTACCATATATACTTGTGATACTGTTCTCCAATAACAAGTGGACACGTGGAAATTTGTTAACACCGTGACTTTTTTCATCACTTCCTCCTTCCCACACTGGCTTTGGCTCTGCCTTCTTCCTTCCCCAACACCTTTCATCCACATACAGTGACACAAGCAAATCTGTCACCACCATCATCCGATTTCAGGTGATTTCAAGCAAATCCACAACAAAATTTTATTCTTCCTAATAAAACCAGTCCTTCCAGCAAAAAACAAAAGAGATCGACATAGAAAAAAAAACACCATCATCAACACCCATCTACGATTCAATCACCAGTGGTTATCATGGAAGCCATGCGTTACACCCACTACGCGAAACACCCATGTCCACCGTGCCGGAACCCAAAGCCGCCACCCATCCAGAATAAACCCAGAAGATCCGCACTGCAGGTTCACGCACAGTCAAATGCGTTCATGCGCCACCAAAACGCGGTCCCTAAAGAAACAAGGAGTGACGAGGTTAATTTTTTTTTCGACGTGTACACTTGTTATTGGAGAACAATATCACAAATATATCAGAAATGATAGATTGACACACAAAACCAACACCATACATCGCATACCACTGTAGCAAAATAATGAATAGAGTATTAACAATAAAATAAGACATTTACGAGCTAAGAAAATACTTAGAAGTATTAGAAAAATCAAAACAAAATAACTATATACTTTTCCAACAAGAAATGGTGAGAAAAAGAATAAAAAGATTAAAACAAGAATTATAAAATTATATAGGATGATGTGATTATCCGAAGAAATAGAATCATGATTTAAAAAATTGGAAAGAATTATGAAAGATATAAATAAAAATACTATTCAACTAATTGAAAACACAGATAGAATTGCAAATTATACTTGCAATAGAATACAAAAAGGACAAAATGAAATAAAAGACATTAAAGAAACATTATATAATATAAGCAGAGGAAAAGAAATAGATGAAGATATTAATAGAATAAAAATTATTCTAGAACAATTAGAAGACCTCTTAAAATATGAAGAAGATAATAAATGCATAACAAAAAAAGGAATTAATAGAAAATTTTGAAACAAATAATTTAGATAAAATAATAATTAAACAAGAATTAGACCAAGAACCATCAAGAATACCTATACATGTATCCGCATGGAGAGGATAAAAGAGGAATATATGGAGATATTAAAGAAATCAAATGATTTAGAAGAAATTCAGCAATTATTAGAACAACTTAAAATTGGCGAAGAAGAAAATAACCAAATACATAAAATTGAACAAATTAATTAAAAAGATACAGAAAATAATGAGAATGAAGAAATAATTCTAAATTACATCTCATCTTCAGAATATGAAGAAAATCATATAAGAATGGAAAAAGTAGAATATAGTGGAAAAAATCCTAAAAGAAAATGGGAAGAATATAAATATATACCCGACGGAGCTTGGGATAAGCATGAAGAAGAAACTGTGTATAAAAAAGGATATGCAAGAAAGAATAATAAATGAACAAAAATTCAAGAAGAATTTAAACCTCGATATAATAATATAGGAAACATCCTAGACCTTGACTGCATAAGAAATAAAGAAGATGTATTATTAAAATGGACCAACGAAATGATATTATTAGTATTAACCGATGAAAGATTTAAACAATTAAACTTTATAGAAACCAAGAATTTTGTGACTTTTAAAACAACATGAAATGTACAAAAATTCTTAGTAGGAATTAAAGATGAAAAATTGATTCAGTATGGAAGAATGGTAGATAATAATATGGACAATGTCAAATTAGTTATGACACTAATTCATCAAGAATTTTTAGGATATAATATGATAGAACAAAGAGAAAAAGCAAATAAATCATTACTTGAAAATACTAAATCACATCTAAATAGAAAGCAGATTTGCGACATGTGCCAAATTGAAAGTTTTATCTGTGAATACCAAAATTATTATTATCAATTAGATGAAGAGACTAAAGAAATATACAAATATATTTTCATAGATAAATTACCATATCCACTTAATTAAAAAATTAATAGACTATGGGAATTAAGACCAGAAGAAACAGCAAATACACTAGGAGGAGTTATTAAACTTACACCAAGAATTAAGAGAACAGTGTCTAAATAGAGAAACAATTAGGCAATTGAATAGAGGAAGTACTGTCATTTGTTGTGACATTCCAGAAATAGAAAAAACCAGGAAAATATGGTTGTGATAAAATAATAAGAAAAAGAAAATACTATAAAAAACCAAACTTACGAAAAACTTATCCTAGAAAGAGGAATTATTATAAAAATAATAAAAAGAAATATTTTAGAAGAAAGAAATCAACACCGAAGAAATATTGCCCAAAGGGAAAAAAGAAATGTGTCTGTTGGATATGTAATGTTGAAGGACACCATGCCAATGAATGCCCTCAGAGAAAAGAAAAAGATTTTAAAGAAAAATCAAAATTGATAAAACAGGTTTTCCAAATATATGAACTCGAACCTTTAGAAGAAGAACTAAGTGACTCAGAAGTAAGTATATATGAATATACAAAAGATGAATTATCTTCAGACGAAACAAAATCTGAATAATACTTATATAAAAATAATAGTAGAAAAAAGTAATAGGGAAACAGAAGCCTATATAGATACTGGAGCAAGCCTTTGCCTTGCAACATAAGCACTTCTTGATAAATGGGAAAGATTAGAAAAGCCACTAAAAATACAGATTGCAGATGGATCGATACATCCTCTGTATTGGATAGCAAAAAGAATTACTCTAGTTATATAAGGAAAAATATTTATCATACCTACGATATATAAACAATAGACAGGAATAGATGTAATTACCGGAAATAATTTCATAAGACTATACGCACCGTTTTGCCAATACTTAGAATATATTAATTTAAAAACACCATATATTTACCAAAAGCAACATCGCGAAATTATACAAATTCTAATTACTCACTTCTCTGAATGTATTTACTCATCAAAGTCACGCAAGCTAAACCGTGGTAAGATTATTAGCTTAATTTGCACCAAAATTCGCCATGTACTAGTAAATCTAAAACCAAATAGAATAATTTCAGCTCATATAGAAGAACTTTTGGATAAAGTATGTAGTGAAAATCATTTAGATCCAAATATTAACAAAAATATTGAATTAGTCGAATTAAAACTAAAAGATCCAACAAAAAAAGTAAAATGCAAACCAATGATTTATACAAAACAAGATAGAGATGAATTTGCAAAAGATATTGAAGAAACGTGTCAAAAGGGACTAATTAGACCATCGAAAAGCAAGCACTCTGCACCAGCCTTTTATGTAGAAAATCATAATGAAATCAAAAGAGGAAAAAGAAGAATGGTAATTAATTACAAACAGGAGATGCTTATTTTCTCCCAAGAAAAGACTTAATTATTGAAAGAGTCAGAAATATGGATTGGTTCAGTACCTTTGACTGTAAATCAGGATTTTACCAAATTAGATTAACTGAAGAATCAAAAGCATTAACTGCATTTAGTTGTCCTCAGGGTCAATATGAATGGAATGTACTCCCAATGGGAATGAAGCAACCACCAGGGATTTTCCAACGAAGGATAGATTCAATTCTCAAAGAATTCAAAGACTTTTATCTTATCTATATTGATGATATATTAATATTTTATAATAAAGGTTTGAACGACCATTTCGAAAAGATAAAATTAATTCTTAATAAATGTTATGAACATGGAATAGTACTTTTAAGCAAGAAAAAGGCTGTCTTAGCCCAAAACAAAATTAATTACTTAGGACTAGAAATTGAAAAAGGAAAAATAATAATGCAGCGGCATGTATTAGAAAAACTTCAGAATTTTCCAACAAAATTAAAATACAAAAAGGATTTACAAAGATTTCTTGGACTATTAACATATATTTCAAATGAATGTTTCATCAGGAATCTTGCAGCAGAAAGAAGGGTACTTCAACAAAAATTGAAGAAGGATGCCCTCTGGACATGGACTGATGAAGACGATAGACTAATTATTAAAATGAAAGACTTATGCCGGGATCTTCCTGAGCTATATCATCCATCGGATGATGATATAATTATAATTGAGACTGATGCCTCAAATGACTGTTGGGGATGTGTTATGAAAGCAAAACCTCCTGGATACAAAAATGAATTACTATGCCGATACATGTCTGGAACCTTTTCAGACAGTGGAATTAATTATCCTACTCATGAAAAGGAAACACTGGCTTTGATACGAATGTTAGAAAAACATCGGATTTATATACTGGATAAGGACTTTATTGTCCGAACTGACTCTACTTATGTTGCAGGTTTTAAGAACTTAAACCATAAAGGAACTTATAAACAAGGACGATTGATTAGATGGCAAATGAAACTTACCGAATACAATTACTCAATTTCCCATATTAAGGGAGATAAAAATGTTCTTGCAGATATACTATCAAGAGAATGGAGCAACAAACAACTGAGCAATAAAGAAGCAGATTCAACTACAAAGAATGCTCGAGAAGCAGAAAATAATGGAGCTAGACTTGATCAAGGCAAATATTGAAGTACTGGAATTTCAATTACAAGCAAAAGGAGAATCCTCAGAAGAAGATACTCTGAAAGACTTAAAACAACAGGTACAAGAAAATATAAAGAGAAATGGTATGCCATTTTTAATGGACCATTTCCCGGCATTTATGATGAATGACACAAAGCAGCCCCTCACTGCATTGGAATTTCTGGAGTCCTTCACAAGGGATTTCGGACGAAAGAAGATGCTGAAAAAGCTTTGAAGAATTATCAAGAAGAACATACCAAGGGCAAGGAAGTCTATCTTGGCCCAAGAACTTTTTCTGAAACAATAAGAACTCCACCGGAACCAAAGACTTCATTAAAAATACTCTGAAAAATTCCTTCCTCCATTGACGATTATCAAATTACTTCATGAAAACCTAAAAAGACTAACCCAATGGACTGAAAAAGAAAAAATTAATTAATTGTTTTTATATGGTAAACCGAAATATTTTCGGGGTTAAAGCCATAATTACTCCTGGAGCATCATCAATACTTGCATTTAATATGTTCCAATTTGGACTTATTGAATGTCTGTACTTGAACAAAGACTTAGAAGAAATTAGCATGTTCCAATATAATCTGAAAGAAGCCATCCAGAATTACAGAAGAAATGTTGCAAAGGATAGGACTATCTTTTTGAAGTTCTATTCAACTTATCCAGACTTTGCTACTAAGCAACCATCAAAGAACTTAATCTTTATTGGAGTAAGCAATAACAACTTTTCCATGAGAGATGAACCGACTGGGGAAGACTATAATGAAGAAAAAATTATTGCAATACTAGCCAATCAACTGGCAAGTATTTTCACTCAGTGTCAAATTATTGGCAAAGATTCCTTCATTAAATCACTATACAAAGGACCACATACTTTGCTTCTAAGCAAGACTAGGGGAAAACTGATCAGAGAAAAAGACTTGGCACTACTGACAAATTTTGAATTATCCTTTTACATGCTCCAAGGACTATCCATGAATTATCAGCCAGCTGCCCTCAACTTACTTTGCTCAATGATTAAAGAAAATGGAAATCATGCATGTGAAAGATGCGTGGGAAAAAAGGACTGTTGACAAGAAGATAAAGACTCGGACGAAGCAATAATAGAAGAATGACGTAAGCACTCACGTCATCATGTGAATTATTGAACGGTTGATTGATAGACTACAATAATGTAAGGACTTTTGTGTAAATTACCTAGCACTCTCTTGCATATAAATAAGCCCTCTTATGCTGAGGCAAATCAGAGTTTCAGAGTTTCAACCTCTCAATCTCTATTTATTGAGAAGTTCTCTTAGAGAACTGTGCTAGCTCAGCTAGTCGAATCCTTGAGAGTGGATTCAATAGGTTCTATATATGTACTTATCACTACTTCTCATCAAGAAATACTGCCTTCACTACTAAAAATTTTCTCAAATTACTTTATTTCAAAGAACTACTTCGCAATCGAATTTCAACTTGACCAAGCGGAAGCGGCAGTGGACCGAAGAACTCAAAAAATTTCAAAGAAACCCAAATCAGGTATGATTTATCAACCTTCACCTTCAATTTATATTAGAAATTAGTTATGTCCGAAATAGAAAGAGAAAAATGATATAGATATAGAGCACTTACGAATCACTGAAGAAGATGGAAATTATGAAGGAAGTATTCTTATAGATCCAAAATTATTCCAGAAAATACAAAAAGAAGACTTAATTTTAACTAAAGATGCAAATATGAAGAAACTTGGAGGAATAATGAATAGATTTAATCAGAAAGAAAACATCATATATTATGGAAAGATAGTTAATGAAACTCCGATAGATATATCAGAAGCACAAGGAAATACTTGTATACAATTATTAAACAAAAAGAAACTAATTGATTTAAAAAGGAATTTAAAAAAGGAAGCACATAGAAAGAAGATAGGTTATATTCATATAGGAGCCATACAGGTTTTAATTAAGGCAACCTTTCAGGAAGGAATAAATTCACCCATAGAATTAGTATTAAATGACGATAGAATAACAGATCCAAAAGATAAAATACTAGGAGTAATCGAAGGAAATTTAGCTTATGTTAAATTAAAATTTGAGATACACCAACATATTGGAATACCATTAGACACTCAGAGACTAGATCAATCATTAACTATGGAACATAGATTCTTAAGAAATAATTTAATGAGACCTGGAGATAAGATTTTCTCAATTACTTACTGTGTTAATTATGCGTTAACAAGTTCTCATCATAGTATTACTTTCAGAAATAATGATAGAATAGACATACCAAGACTTTTTGAAGAAATAGGAAAAATCTACTATCCTAAAAGAAATGAATTAACTGAACTATGAATATCCATAAGAAACCCAAAATCATTAAGTTTTAGACAAATTCCGAAACCAATTACTTTTCCTGAAACAGAAGAAATAAATAAAGATGAAAATATAAATAAATTATCAAACCAAGTAAGGGATTTAGCCCAATATTTATGAAATAGAATATGAATAAAGGAAAGGAATTAAGAAATATTTACGAAAAATCTTATAGCAAAATAGATCAAGATAATTGGAATATGAAAGAATTTATGAATATCTATGATCACTATAATAAAAAGGATTCAGAAAATCGAAAACAAATAGAAAAATATATTATAGGAAAAGAAAAAGAACTTATTAATCTAAAAAATAAAAGAGAAAAATATAAAAAACAGATAATAGAAAAAATAGAAAAAATGGTTTCAACAAGATCTAAATCATCATCATCATCGAATTATTTTAAAATAACAGCACCACCTTTTGAAGATAATAACGAATAAATAATGGAAATATATTCTGAATTTGATGATCAAACATAAACAAATAATGAATGTATTAGTTATGGATTTACCAATCGACTGTAAACAGTTAATAATTGAAAAAATAAAAGCTCAGTATAGACAAGAAGATTATTACTTAATGCATATTTCATTAGATATATAATGGAATTATATGGAAGAAATATGACTGACTTTTGAATACGATAGACTATCCGATTCTGACATATATGAAGAATATGATTTATTAGAGGATTAAGATGAATAAGTACTTCTATATAGTAAAGACTAAATTAATTTCATCGATTGAAAAGGTGGTACCAATCTGGTATCATAGCTAATTACTAATGAATTCTCAGATTATAGAAAAATTTGTATACAAATTAAGTATGTTAGATTTAACAAATCAAGATGAACTCAAAAGACTAATACAAGAATTAAAAGATGAAGTCATTGATACATGTAACAAACATATGGAATATTACTGTGAGTACTGTGATTGTATAGAATATGATAGAAAAATAGATTTAATAAAAATCATAATTAATAAAATAAATTTATGGATAGAATAGTAAGAATCATAGATCCAACATGTACGCCACTGTAGCAGGTGTCGTATTGTTGTCAAAAAACTGTGTTCAAATAGCACGACTGCAAATATATATGGTACTGTATGTAAGTTTTGTCCATTATTATATTATAACGGTGACTTTGTACACATACTTCCTCTGGATTCAATTATAAGTAAAAAAAAATATCTATATTTTTTGGATTCAAATATAAGAAAAAGTCAACTAATTCAACTCTATTATTCTATTTAATGTCAGTGTTCCAAAAGTCAAGATAACCAATCAATTCAACTAATTTCCCTTTTAATTTTTCAAGAACATTGCATACTTCCAAAATAATAAAGGGTAGTTTAGCAATTATAATTTTTTTATATAAATCAAGATAATTAAACTAAATTAATCAATTCTCTTAATAAATATGAAATTAATTAATTTTATTTATAATTGGGTACCACTCTACATGTACCAAGTAATTAACCAACGACTTTGATCTACATTAAAATTCTAAACAACAAAGAATCCCTGTACCCATGTGTAACGGGCATGCATACATATCAAACTTCCATCGGGAGTGCTGCGTTTGTACAGAGAATCACCCTTCCAATGCCTCGCCAACTTTTGCAACCCCTAAATCCAATGGCGCCACGTAGAAAAAAGCATTGCAAAAAGTTATAGCAGTTCTGAGAACTCTGCGTGTACTTGTTTGTGAAACTGGAGAGAAAAAAAGAGTGTTATAGGGAATCGTTCGACATGCAAATGGAAATTGATGTGTTTACCTTTAGGATGAACTGGACTCCCTAGTATTTATATAGTAAGCAAGGAAACAATCAAAACTAAACAAGCGCTTCTTCTTCTTGTGACTTGTGCCCTATTGAGAAGCGTTGATTTATCGCCACATAATTCACATGACACGTGTTATGTATATATATGTTTTTGTAACTTCATTGTTTGGTCCCCATTTACATTCTAAGACATAATGGTTAATTTCACTGTTATGAGGGTTGATGAGCATGGTAACGGTTGTCCTTTCTAAAGAAAGTGGCCATGTGGATCCGAACTGGATGATGTCAAATAATCATATTATTTACTGAATCATTAGCTGAAGAGACTTTGGATCGAATTGCAACGATGTTATTTGCTCGTGACTTTTATCATACACTTCTTATACTTCTTTTAAAGGTGACAAAATAGGAAAAACACAAATAAGTTTGCATAACAAAAGGGTGTTAAAGTATATATATATATATATATATATATATATATATATATATATATATATATATAGTGCAACAATCTCATTTCCCTTAAAGTATATGTGACCGTCTCTGCTTCACGTGTCATGTTAGACAGGACACTTTCGTTTCTTTTTTCATTGCAAACTTACACAATGAGTCGTGGAGATTATTAGTCATCACTATAGCTTATGATTTCTAATACGAACATAAATTTTATATTCATGATGTCTCCTTGATTAACTTTGTCTCCATTCTGTTTTGCTAAAACATCTTTTGAAGCGTACCTATTATTTTTAGGTATACGGGTTTCATGATTAATAATATTTTTTGTCTAATAAAAAAACATAGAAGGGAAATTCCTTAGGAAAAGAATCTTGTTAAAAGGAAAAACTTTAACCATTATAATTTTCAATGCAAACTTGTTTCATTAATGATTATATATATGTAAAAAATAATACGTAAAGAAAAATGACACATGAAAATATCATGATTGCTTGGTGCATCTTTTGTTCCTTCCATGTGACATGGGCGAGATCATTCTGTTTTGCAATGCATCTAATTGTAAGAAACTGCACGTCAGCAATTGAAAGGGCATAAAAACTGGAGAAATTGTATCTTATACATTGATTAATTAGCAAATCAGGTTAAGGGTAAGTTTATTTCATATAAAATTATCGAGTAAGATTATTGTACATGATGTTAAAGTAAAAAAAAATAAATTCATTCTTAATTTGATAAAATTTATTATAATTTTAATTTATTAAGTAATTTAAATATACATATAACTTTACTTTTTAATTTATTTAGAAGTTTTTAAAAAAAAAATTATATTAAAAATCACATCCAAATTTATTGGAATACCAACAAACTGAACCCCAAAGAGCTTGAAAACAGAGAAGAATGAACGGTTTAACTTTTATTCCGTGTCAGCAAATTCAGAGAATACAAACTTCCTCCATATTCCCCACTCCTTTTGTAAGGGGAGAAGGGACACGAAAAAAGCGAAGTGACTTGTAACATTGCTCGATACTTATGCAGTACTATGGTGACCCTTGAGAGTACCTCATGGTTCGTGAAATTGTCCCTTGCATGTGAATTGGTTAGTCTTCTTTTGTCTGCTTCTTTAATAACCAATGTTTATTTTAGATTTTAATTTTTTAAAATTATGATATTGGTTAGTCACAGTGTGGAGTACATAAAAATGCCAATAGCCTCACCCCATGTTATTAGATTTATTACTCTCCTAATGGTATATCGGTATATATCAATCACGAAAGATCAATATCATGAGATCAAATCACACTTTCACTTTTTTGCATATGTGTTGTATTTTTGGCTTGAATGCCATTATTAGTGGGTAGCTATAAACCATTAATATTTAATGGTTTAGTTAATAAAAGCCATTCATGATAAATGGTTTAGGCTTAGAATGCTTTATAGCCAATCTTTCTTTAGCTTGCATGTTAGTATAAACACATGCAATGTAAATGGAGAATTTATTCAAGCAAAAGCAAGAGAGAATTCATTCCTTTTGAGAGTAGAGTTGTGAGAGATAAGAATTCTTGAAGAATTCTTCTTTGTAGTTTTTGTTCTTTTCTCATATATAAGAGATTCTTCTTTGTGCTAGTTATCTTTTGTTGGTAAAGTTTTCTTCGTCAAGACGGTGTGTCATAACAATTGGCATCAGAGCTATGTCGTCTACGAAGTTTGACGTTGAGAAATTTACTGGAAAAAATAACTTCAACCTGTGGCGGGTGAAGATGCTCGCTCTCCTCACGCAACAAGAATGTGAGTTGGCGTTGGAAGGGGAAGAAAAACTGCAAGCCGATCTGACAGCTGCATAGAAAAAGGTGATAATGAAAAAGGCGTATAGTGCAATATTGTTATCACTAGGTGATGAAGTTTTAGGAGAAGTCTCTGGAGAAAAGACTGCCGACAAGCTTTGGGCAAAGCTTGAAAGTAGATACATGACAAAGTCTCTTCATAATCGTCTCTGCTTAAAGAAACAATTATATACTATGCAGATGCATGAAGGTGAGTCCATTCACAAACATATTGATAATTTCAACCAGGTTGTTCTTAGTTTAAAAAATATTGATGTTGTGGTTGATGACGAAGACCAAGCTGTTCTTCTTCTTAGTTCTTTGCCGAGGGATTATGACAATTTTGTAGACACAATAATTTTCGGTAGGAACTCACTGTCCATGGAGGAGGTAAAAACGGCCTTACAGTCTTGGGAATTGAAAAGGCGAATCACAGATTCATATGGCGGTACTAGCTCTGGCGAGGGTCTAGTCATAAGAGAAAGAATGGAGGAAAGGAAGAAAAGTTTCCAACGAAGACGGTCTAAATCACACGGCAGGAATAAGAACAACAATAAATGTTATAACTGTCAAAGAGAGGGGCATTGGACGAGAAATTGTCCGGAGCTAAAGAAAGACAAAGCGAGTATTTCGGAGTTTGGTGGAGCAGCTGTTGCCTCAGAAGAATCAGATGGTGGAAATGTTCTATTTGTCTCATCTAATGTTAATGATGATGACTGGATTCTTGATTCATCATGTACTTTCCACATGACGCCTAACAGAGACTGGTTTGCCACATTCCAAAATGTTGATTGTAACACCCTCCCTGGGGCATTACTTTCTAAACTCGTTTGAAAATAAAATTAAAAGATAATTTGCTGGTGCTTTCGGAAAATAACTTATATATAAGTACATAAGTATTTGAAATTGGGTATAAATTTTTTTTCTTTTTGTCATGACTCCACTCCTAAGCCATAATCAACACACAAACTTACTATTATAACTTGGCAAGCCTATTTCATTTAAAGAATATACTTAAATACAAGATATTAGTTTTACAAAAATTTCGACAGAGTCTCCTCTGTAATTCGGACATTCCACATAAAATAACATCTGTTAAAATGATTACATTTTCACTCCAGAATTCTAGCTACACTAAATTCAACCAGACATCAGTACATAAAAATAATAGTTATAGCCATAAGCTTTACAAAACCAAAAGAAATAGCTTAGATTCTCACTTAAAAGATAGGCTTTCCGAGCCACAAACATTCCATTATAAAATAAAGGCTCTCTGAGCCAAACTAGTACATACTATCAAAATAATCTAATTCTTAACCCTAAGCTGGTCGTTCTAAGAGTTATTCCGCAAGTAATACCTCATCAAGCAACTACATCTAAGTCTCGAAGTGGCTTAGACAAACTCCTCTGCAACCTCTGTGATAGAGTACCCAAGGTACAATATCGAACTTAGAAGAATCCTGAAATGTGTGTGTGTAAAGGTGAGACGCCAATATATGGTTTTAACCCAATAACTAAATGCTCGACACCACAGAACACATATACATTTACCACACAAGCGTTTATAAGCTAATAGTCTATCAATGGGTTCAACACCCCAAACATCATCCATAAAATTATGCATGACACTTCTATTCATCATCTACTTTTCGTCCTAATCTCATGAGATATCCCAACATCATATGAGTTGATCAGACTCCAAAGCCACACTGGCTAACTTGGCCAACTGCCAACAGGTCCGCGACCTCTTCCCATCTTGAAAACAACAAAGGCATACACAGCCAGGCACTCACAAGGCCAACACATTGCTAATGCCTACAATCAGTGGCTCCGCCATTAGCAAGTAAGATGGGGATCCCAAAGTCCTCCAAGGCACAATGAGATAATGCACACCGGAATTACCTTTCGCCGCTGGTAATTAATGCATTAAACCACAAATCGCAGGCACGTCTGCCAAATGCATGCAAAACACTTTTGTTTTGTTCTTTTCTTTGTGCTAAATCTTTCTCTTGCCGAAGCTCAAAATGGCTTACGACTCACATAGTTTTAAAACACTTTTTAAAACTTTCATCACAACACAGGACCTCACTGTCCATAAATCATTTATCAAAACATAGGACCATAAATCATTTATCAAAACATAGGACCTCACTGTCCATAAAACATTTATCAAAACATAGGACCTCACAGTCCAAGTGCTCAATCACGACACCTCTCGACCGGTGCACCAATCGTAGGTTCGTGGCACTAGAAACATCTTCAATGTTTCAACACAGTATACCTCATGTATACAATTCATTAAAGTATACCTCATGTATACAATATAGGCCCTCAAAGTCCAAATGACTGAGTCCATCACAACACAAAACCTTAGTACCCCGACGTCTCGGTTACTAAGTTCCACACCACTATTAACACGAAATCAGTTTTGCTTTCATAAATTCTTTTTCCAAAAATTGGAAATTCATCAATAAACTCCTTAAATAATAAAACTTGGTTTTCACAAATATGAGTCACGTGAGGTTTTCACTTCTTTAAAATATGTACTGCCGTTTCAAAATACTTTCCTTCTATACTTTTCCAAATCAATCATCAATTATCACTTTTAAAGCTTCTCAAACCAATACTTAACTTCTTCTAGTGAAAACACTTTCTAAAATCATCTTAACTTCTTTTCAACAATTAATTTCATAAAATAACTTTGTATCGTATTACAAACTTTATTACATAAAAATTAGCAGTACTTAAACATTTTCACAATTTCGCTCTCATTGTGACTCGAGTTACTTTTACATTAATAAATTATCATCATCAAAACTCCTTATTTTTCCAAAATAATACTTTTCACCACTATTATATTCCAACGTTTCCCATAAAACATTGAATATAATTTACACATCTTATTAAAGCTTTTATCTGATTAGTCGATTGTGCACTGACCACAGTCATGCTTCTCAAACAACACTCACAAGCAACATTCAACAACAAATTACTAGACAGATCATGTACCATAGCAATATCATATTCAAATAAATAACTTAAAATAGATCAAACACTGATACTCAGATATACAACACAACATAAACCACATAATCAGATAACCACAACCACATTAATTACATAGAATACACAACAAGTAAATGGTCACAAACAAATGGTTATTGAGAAAAATCCATCAGGCAAGCTCCCCTTACCTCTTGAAGACTCGAACTAAATAATCTCCCGAACTCGATTCGATTCCTCTTCGTCAGTGTAAATCAGCTAACTCCGTAGTTTCCTTCAAACGAATTGCAACCAAAATAAATCAAATCAAACAACAACACACTTAAATCAATAGGGTTAGGGTTCGTCTTTTCCCAATTTTCTAGGTTAGGAAACTTAAAATTTGATTAACTTAGGGATTAATGATCCATAAGTTACTTAAGCATGATTAATCACTTTAACCATGATTATGAACCAAGAACATGAACTAAAATTCATCTAGTTCCAAGAACTAGGGTTTCGGCCAAGGCTGAGTTTGGAGTTAGAAATCTCTAAAATTTCTAAACTCTTGGATTTAATCAACATACAAAACCTAGAGTTAGATTCAAGTGTTACAAACAACTTTTGAATCATAAAACCAACAAGTGCTCATACCTAGGGTTTCGGTTTTTGAAGAATCAAATAGGCTAAAGTTAGATTTTTGATCTTCTATATACTTGAATACAAGTACTATCAAGATATAATCATGAATCAAGACATGAAATTGAAATAAAACCTAAGAACAAAATTTTGACCTAGGTTCGGCCCAGTCCAGAAATTAGGGAAATAAATTTCACATGCTCTTGTGCTTCTAGATAATGAAAATAGAGATGATTATAAGATCATAGCAATTGGTTTCATGTCAAAAGGATTTTTCTAGAATTAGTTATGAATTTTTCAATCTAGCTTCAAGAACTTTGAACAAAGGAAGAACATGTTGATCAAATGCATCAACTCAAGAATCTTATGAAGAGAAAAGCTTAGAATAGCAAGATTAAGAGAGAATACCTCTTGATGATCAGAGAAAATGATGATTTGGATGATGTTCTTCAAGAATGTCTCATGGTGTTCTTGAGAACTTAAGGAAGAAGATGAACCAAGTTAGGGTTTCAGAACAGTTTCGGTATTTTGGGTATATCTCTCAACATACTCATCCGTTTTGGATGATCTTTATGTAGTTGGAAATAAGAGAGAAAGATGAACAACTTTCATGTTGAAAGTTTTTCGAGATTCAAAATGGAAACTGATCAGAATGGCTCTGCAAAATCGGACGAGTTATGAACTCTTTGGAGCAAGAAGCATGACTTTGGAAAAAAAAATGACTTAAGGAAGGAGACATCCTATTTAAATGAAGAAGCAACCAGCTTATTGAAGAAGAAACAAATGCTTAATGAAGAAGGAGTCAAAACTTGGAGAAGAAGAAGTCAAAACTTGGTTAAGAAGCATTCAAAACTTAATGAAGAAGAAGTCAAAACTTGATGAAGAAGATGTTCAATGATTAATGGAGAAGAATTCAAATACTTGGAGAAAAAGAAATGTTGGAGCCGTGTGGATTGGCAAGAGTTTTGGGTCAATTGGTCAAATGGCATTTTGTAGGAATTGTCATACAAAGACAAGGGTATTTTGGTCATTTCACAACAAAATTAAATGTTGCCATAAATGTGCTATTAATTGCCATTTATGATAGGTTAGACTTGTCAAGAATGCTTGTCAAGTTGGTCAATCCAATGTCTCTGCTACTTTGCCGACTTCCCGATCCATCTGACTCAGGCTCTGCCTAGAGACATCTTGTCGTATAAGCCCACAACAACATAATATTTTAATTTTTTTTTCCAAAATGTTCAAAACTTTCAGTATCATAGTAAATATGATAAAAATATTTTTCATCTCGTTAACGATTCAAAATTTGATCTTTTGAGCAGTAAACTTTTACTGTCAGTAAAAATACAGAAAACAGCAGACCGGCTTCCGTCTGAGTTTTCAACCAAAAACTTCCCTGTAACCTTATAAAAATAAGTATAACAAGGAAATGACCTTGTTTATCCAAAATCATTTTCTAAATCTCGGATAAATGTATATATTTATATATTTATCACCGATATTACGAAACAGCGAAAATCGGGGTGTTACATTGATGGTGGCAAAGTTCTGATGGGGAATGATGGTGCTTGCAGTATAGCTGGCAAAGGTACGGTGCAAATCAAGATGATTGATGGTATTGTGAGAACATTAACCGATGTGAGGTATGTGCCCGAACTTAAGAAGAACTTAATTTCTTTGAGCACTTTAGACTCTCTTGGTTGTACATATCGAGCTGAAGGTGGAGACTTAAGAGTTTCTAGAGGTGCCTTGATGGTTATGAGGGGAAAGTTGAAGAATGGACTATACATCTTGCAAGGTAGCACAGTGGTAGGTGCAGCTGCAGTTTCTTCTATTTCAGATATTGACCAGACCCGTTTGTGGCATATGAGGTTAGGTCATATGAGTGAGCGTGGAATGGATGAGCTTAGCAAGAGAGGCTTGTTTGGTGGACGTCGAACTGGAAAACTGGACTTTTGCGAACATTGTGTTTATGGAAAACAAAGTAGAGTAAAGTTCAGCACTGGTGTTCACAGAACGCGAGGGACTCTTGATTATATCCATTCAGATCTGTGGGGCTCGTCAGGTGTTCCTTCTCATGGTGGAGCAAGGTACATGTTAACTTTCATTGATGATTATTCACGGAAAGTTTGGATTTATGCCTTGAAACAGAAGAGTGATGTGTTCCTTAAGTTCAAGCAATGGAAATCTCTAGTGGAGAAGCAAATGGAGAAAAAGGTCAAACGACTTAGGACAGACAACGGGTTGGAATTTTGCAACAATGAGTTCAATGAGTTCTGCACAAATGAAGGAATAGCACGTCATAGAACTGTGAGACATACACCACAGCAAAATGGTGTGGCAGAACGGATGAACAGGACATTGCTTGAGAGAGCTCGATGCATGCTATCAAATGCAGGCTTGCCTAAGCAGTTTTGGGCAGAGGCAGTTAACACTGCATGTTATTTGGTGAACAGATATCCTTCTACAGCTATTGATTGCAAGACTCCGGAAGAGATGTGGTCAGGCTATACAGCAAATTACTCAATTCTGCGTGTATTTGGGTGTCCAGCTTATGCTCATATTAATGAAGGAAAGTTGGAGCCAAGAGCCAAGAAATGTATATTATTGGGTTATCAAGATGGTGTAAAAGGGTACAGGCTGTGGGACCTTAAGGAATCAAAGTTCCTAATTAGTAGAGACGTGACCTTTGATGAGACAGCTATACTTAACCTAAGACCACATGAGGACCATGATAATAAAGTTGAAGTTCATGGTGATAGCAATAAGGTGGAGCTTGAAGTTGAAGCCCTTAAACAAAAACCAGAGGAGACACATGAAGAGGTTACATCAACAGAGTCTGAATATACATTGGCTAGAGACAGGCCAAAAAGACAGACCAGACCACCTCAAAGGTATGAGGATTTTGTTGCTTTTGCACTCAATATGGCAGAAAGCATTGATGAACAAGAACCGAGTTCATTCGATGAGGCGATTACTTGTGATGAAGCATCACAGTGGATTGGTGCCATGAAAGAAGAGCTTGAATCCCTCCACAAAAATCAGACTTGGAATCTTGTTGAGAAACCAGTTGATCAGAAGATTGTTGGTTGTAAGTGGATATTCAAGTAGAAAGAAGGAATAAGGTTCAAAGCAAGACTTGTAGCAAAAGGCTTTACACAAAGGAAAAGTATTGACTTTAATGAAGTTTTTTCCCCTGTTGTAAAGCATAGTTCCATTAGAGTGCTTCTTGCTTTGGTGTCTCTGCTTGACTTGGAGTTAGAGCAACTAGATGTGAAGACAGCCTTTCTCCATGGTGATCTGGAGGAAAGGATTTATATGCAACAACCAGAAGGGTTTGTTGTACCAGGAAAGGAAGACCATGTGTGTCTACTGAAGAAGTCATTGTATGGGTTGAAGCAGTCACCCAGGCAATGGTATAAGCGTTTCGACTCATTCATGATTGATATTGGGTATATGAGAAGTGAATATGATAGTTGTGTTTATCATAAGAAATTATCTGATGACTCCTATATTTACTTGCTTCTTTATGTTGATGACATGCTAATTGCATGTAAGTATCCAACTGAGATCAACAAGGTGAAGGCACAATTAAGTGGTGAATTTGAGATGAAGGATTTGGGTCCTGCAAAGAAAATTCTTGGCATGGAGATCATACGAGATCGGAAAGCCGGAAGGTTGTGTTTATCTCAAAAGAACTATATTGATAAAAATCTAGAAAAATTTGGAATGCAAAATACAAAGATAGTTAGTACTCCTTTTGCAGCTCATTTCAAGTTATCTGCAAAATTGTCACCACAAACAGAAGAGGAAGAGGAGTTCATGTCCCGAGTGCCTTATTCTAATGCAGTTGGAAGTTTGATGTATGCCATGGTTTGTACTAGACCAGATATTGCACATGCAGTGAGTGTTGTTAGTCGGTATATGGCTAATCCAGGGAAGGCTCACTGGCAAGCTGTGAAATGGATTCTCAGATATTTGAGGGGTTCAACTGATGTGGGTCTAGTGTTTGACAGAGGAACAAATGAAGTTATTGGTCATGTCACTGGATATTGTGACTCATATTATGCTGGTGATCTTGATCGTAGGAGGTCCTTGACTGGTTATATTTTCACGCTTGGAGGTAGTGCTATCAGTTGGCGTGCAACTTTATAGTCTACTATTGCCTTGTCAACTACAGAGGCAGAGTATATGACTGCCTTCTGAAGGCGTGTAAAAGAATCTTTATGGCTTAAAGGTCTAGTAGGTGATCTTGGTGTAAGTCAAAAGGAGTTTACTGTGCATTGTGATAGTCAAAGCGCAATTCACTTAACCAAGAACCAGATGTACCATGAAAGGACAAAGCACATCGATGTTAGGATGCATTTCATTCGTGATGTCATAACACGAGGTGATGTGTTGGTAAAGAAGATTGCCACCTCTGATAACCCGGCAGACATGATGACAAAAGCTCTTCCGTCAGTGAAGTTCAAACATTATTTGGGCTTAGTTGGCATTGCAAGTGCTGGTTGACACTAGAATCAAGTGGAGCAACACTAATAGAAGATAGATGCTGGATGGCTCGAGGAATTCAAGCCAAGGTGGAGATTTGTTGTATTTTTGGCTTGAATGCCATTATTAGTGGGTAGCTATAAACCATTAATATTTAATGATTTAGTTAATAAAAGTCATTCATGATAAATGGTTTAGGCTTAGAATGCTTTATAGCCAATATTTCTTTAGCTTGCATGTTAGTATAAATACATGCAATGTAAATGGAGAATTCATTCAAGCAAAAGCAAGAGAGAATTCATTCCTTTTGAGAGTAGAGTTGTGAGAAATAAGAATTCTTGAAGAATTCTTCTTTGTAGTTTTTGTTATTTTCTCATATATAAGAGATTCTTCTTTGTGCTAGTTATCTTTTGTTGGTAAAGTTTTCTTCGTCAAGACGGTGTGTCATAACAATATGAACAAAACTTAACATAGTTCTCCTTTTGAAATGCATCTTGTATGCTTTGATACGTGTCTCTAAAATCTGAATATATTCCGGAAAATGATCCGTTTGTTTTGTTTGCAGTTTTCTGTTTTCATTTGTTGTTTTCATAAATAATTACAAAACTATCACATTTCAAAGATTTGTACAGGAAACACTGAAAACACATTTTTTCTTTTTTCACTATTTTCTACTTTTCTATACAAATATTTATAAACAAGAAACATAATGAAAATAAAATGTCAGTTTCTTAATTATTTTTAAAAACAGAAAATAAAAGCAGAATTTCGAAAGAAAATAATAATGCCCTTAACGATTGCAATCCATAATAGTGTCTACGTTTTCTTATCTTAAAAACAAAAGGGGCATATCTATCAGGAATAGTATTAATGTTGAACACGGGATCCTAATTTGTATTTTTATTTTTTTGATATGAACCTAATTTGTCCGAATGTCATTTAATCTTATTTCTCAAAATAATACTCCTCCGTTACATGCATTGTAAAGTTGAGCCTCTAGTGACACAAACTTCAAAGTTGAGCCTCTAGTGACACAAACTTAATTCGGAAATATGGACACAGGTCAACAACATTACAGAATTTAAAATGTTAGGTTAAATTATTTTTATTTTTTTAACACTGTCAGGTTAAAATTGTATAGTTGATTTTGATAGGTTTCTTTTTATTTTATTTTATTTATGGCATTGGTGCTTCATCATAGACATTAAATAAGTAAAGTTAACCAGCTATGAATAAAAGAAAGCATGTATTAGAAACTAGGACTAATTTCATGTGATGAATACATCCATGACTAAGGTTAACACTTCTTCAGTATAATAAAAGAAACAAACATAAAAGCCGGAATCTAAGTAGAACTTTCTAAAATCTTCAACATTTCCTCCCCTCTCCATCAACAATGTTCACGAGTTGCCGTTATTATGAATTGTCACATTCTTTTCCACATCTTCCATTTCCAAGTTCACCTTTTCCAACTCCACATTCTCTAAGTTACCCTTTTCCAGGTCCCCCTTGTTTGGTTCTTCCACAACACTCCTTTTTCTGTATTTGCAATGAAGGACGAGCTGAAGAATGCTTAAGGGAACTCCAACTACACTTGGTCCCTATAATAATTGAAGACAATAGAATATTAATATTTAAAACATTTTTTAAATTTCCTCATATTTATGAACTATGACTAGATACTTACCGCAACGAAAATATCACGAATGAGGACTCCATACGTCAACCAAAGTAAAGTAGCTAAGAATGTGCACATAGACAAGGGTAGTGGCATGAATTCCACACTCTTGGTTTGTATAACCTTCTTCTGCAATAATAATCAAAATAAAACTATGTTATGAAAAAGCAAAGACCATAGAACAAAATAGTAGTGATGTAACATAGCCTTTAATTGAATCTCCCATTTACCAAAAAATAATATTAATAAGGCCACTTTTTTTTTTCTCTTCTTTTTCTCATCTCTGTTTTAATTACTTTGCATTATTAGATTACATAATTGACCAACATGGTGGCACACTTGGTAGATAACTGAGTCTCTTAAGCATGTGGTCAGGGGTTCGATTCATGGCTCATGCATATGGAAGAACATCTGTTAGGAGGGATCAACCCCTTAAATGGATCTCAGTATCCGGAGGATACCCGAATTTACCAAAAAAATAAAAGGATTACATAATTGACCTGCTCTGTTCCTCTATTTTGGTTTTGCTTCTCTCTGCTTCCATTTAAGTTAACAGCAAAAATATATTACTATGGCAAAAAAAAATTAGTGGAAAATAAACAAAGAAGACTCACCATTACAACCAAAGGAGATGCGTACATTGCTATTGAAACACCTAAGCCAAGGCTACCCACAAGTAGCTTTCGGTGACTATGATCATGGATGACAAAAGCTGAGACTACAGCAGTAATGCAGAACACAAGCAGAACTGTTATTGCTATCATGGCTATTTTCACCTGCAAAAAATTTTATGCATCTCAGATACCATATATAACTTTTTCCACCCATCACCTATGTAATTTTGCAAGCATGCGTGTACAGGTGAAGATAGTAATTGTTATCTCTGCAATGTATGATGCAGAACATAAAAGAAATGGCCTATACACAACAACCCAAAACTATATTCATGCTTCTAATTAATGGCTTATAAATGTGACCATTTTTAATTTGTCCTCCTTCTTTCCATATTTTTATATGATGGTATTGAAAATATTTTTGATTGAAGAAGAAATTGCTTACTGAAGTTAAAACACATGAATTCTGAAGACAAAACTTCCACGCATGCAAATAGTCCTTCTGAGCCAAGGCAACTATTTTCTAAATAATAACTATTTGTCATTTTTCTGGAACAAAGTTAAGATAATAAAACTTTGATGCATATAAGTGGCGTTTTAATTTTGATTCAAAATAAGGTGTATGTAGCATTTGGTAACACTTTTAACACATGAAGAGAAGAACTTAGGCATAGGCTTAAAAGTTTAAATGATGAACTTACCTTTCCTTTGGCTGAAGCATAGCAGAAATAAATGAGAACATAGGAAAACTCGAGCGCAATCCCAACTCCATTAACGGTGACGAGAGGGAAATTCTCCCACTTGTAACTTACAATAGGCAATCCATACCAAGTAAAAAGGAGACAGTTAAATAGCCCAATGATGTAAGGAATGCATGAAAACTCCTCTGTGCTTTTCTTCCTTATAACCCTTTTAAATGTGGATCTACACAAGAAAAGCATAAAAGTTAAGCCTTTAAAACTTTATATTCTCTAAAAGGGAGAAGGTGAAAACACCAAGCAACAATGGAGTAGTACTAGAAAAAAAGGGGTATTATGTAACATACATTGGTGCAGCATAAAGGGATACTGAGGCAAAATTGCCTGCAAGAAAAACACAAATGACTCACTTTGTGTTGAAGAATGATCATAATAACGCCAAGGACCTAAAGGAATGAAAATAATTGTACCAATTACAGCAACAACCAAACGAAGGCTCTCTGCCATCTTTAGTTCTTATGCTGTTTGCTTAGAAGAGATGAATATTGTGTACCACTAAGAAGAGCTTTGAGGATGCTCTATTTATAGCTCCTTGGGAGGTACTGTTAAATGCGTGGTGGCAGACTAGAATCAAAACTATCACGTGAACACAAATTTTAGACACCGTATGTGATATCATGTGTATTTCTTTCTATCTCTCACTTATTTTTTATCATCTTTATATACACACATCTCGAAAATACATCCAAAAACAAAAAAGACACCATATAATGTCCCAAACTTTGTATTCAAAATACATTTCTCAAACTACAACCCGAAAACTCAAGTAAAGTTTTATTTATGAGTTGTAAAAAAAAAAAAAAAAAGTAGATTTCTTATGTAAAGTTTTGTGCACAGACCATCAATCAAAAAATATGATATTTAAAGTTCTTATTAAAAGAGTAAAATATTTGTAATGATATTACAATTTATGATTGATTTACATTGTAAAGCTTATGTATGATAGTTGTACATATCAACTAAACCTCAACATTATTATGTTTTTAATTAAATGACAATATCATAGTACCAGAAAACCTTTATCTAAGTTTTGTCCTAATAGTGTTCACACATTAGACGTGCAAATATGTTGCCCGTAAGATGATGTCATAACAAAAATTAATATGAAAACATAGTATGAAAAGTTGTAAAATAAAAATAAAAAGGAGGAAGTGCTGTCTACGTCTTTCATAAACTTTGTCCAGTTTGAGATGCTTTTCTCTCAATTTGCTCATCAATAGAACACCCCTTCTCCCGCTATTCTATTTTCTTTCTCCAGTTTTAGAGGCCTATGTTATGGTACAAGCAAGAGGCGGAAACATTATTTGCCATAAACTCCGATGTGTATTTGATGGTGACAAATTTCTTGCGTGTCACTTGAAGTTTCATGCTATCTAGATTTTTTTTTTGGCTGAGTACCTTCTTTATTTTAATATTTTTAGTACAATTTTTGTAAGTGCCTTCTGCTTTTCTGTTAGTAGAGCATTAAAGATACCAATAATTCGTTTAAAACATTACAAAAATGATCTGCTCTTGACGACGTGGCTTCCATTTTCTTGAAATATGGGAACTTATTTGGCAAGCCGCAGATTAAGATGATTGGTGGATTATTTCCCAGACTTCCCAATCCTGGAAGAAAACAAATTTCTTTTCAAGAGATTTTTCTCCTTCACCCGAAAATAAGAATAAACCAAAAACGAAAAAACTATAATAACCACTATAATTAAGTAAGTGGAGCTTTCTTAAATTAATTAGTTCGATGTGAATGAATTATCTCATGATAGTTAATTTTCTCTTGGTGATATAGTCATGTAAAAAAAATAAAAATATAGATACAAATAATTTAATAATTAAAATTTCATAAACCTGAACTCAACTTACTAATAAAGTTTTCCGCATGAGTTTTTCTCTTCTTGACTTTCTCACATAACTACATAATAAGGAAACATACGAGAAAATTTATTCTCCTAGTTAAATATTTAAGCTCAATGTATATCGGCCGCAAAATTTCACTAAGTATTGAAAACACAATCTTAAAGAGGTGGAAGTGGTTTCGGGAGAAGTTAATGTCAATAGCTTCTCTCTTTTAAAAGTAATTCTGAATTATTTGAAAACAGTTCCAAACATGTTATAAGAATATGATCTAAATCTGTTTTTGTACCGGTTAAGCAAGACTCTGATATTATCTTTGTCTAGTTTTGAGCACATGATAGGAGAGATGCCTTTCAATAATTTCTAGAATGTGAGAATTGTGTCCATTGTGATGCTTAAGTTGGGTAGCTTTAATGAAATTTCCTAATTATTGAAAAAAAAATCTGTTTTTTTTTTCTTCTTTGTGTCAATTGTCAATGCACAACATATCCTAACAGACTGGAAATTCAATATCCTCGACCCAAAACCCAGCCACGCACGGTTTCTAATGCTTTTTGTGCATGTTTTGCATTGCTGATGCTATTCAAGTAGGGAGTAGGAAACTTTATTTGATGGCATAGATAAGTTGTGACATAGCTGGCATCGCTTGTGTATACAAAATCATTCCAGTTGTATGTTTTTTCACCTGCAGCTGGCTAAATGGTCAAATTTATAGCAACCCATTTTTGACTCGAACTCTCGAAGGACCACACAGAAACATTGCATAATTTTTGTGTAGTACATGAGAGGGAGGGTCTCTTGTTACAAAAATTGGCCGATTGATGCAATATCCACTTTTGGATCTAGCTAGATTGTAGGCCGTCCATTGTGTACTACTCTTGAACAGGTGGAACTGAAGTGTCTATCTTATACTGATATGTTGGTTTTAGATTGTGATATTTAAAATCGAGATTAAAAAAATTGATTTGTGTTTGATAATAATATTTTAATAATGAGTTTAAAAGGATTGATTTATGTTTGAATGATAAAATAAAATCACTTTTGAATTATACAAATAAAGAATTTTGTAGAACACACACCCAAAATCTATTCTACACTTGATGGGAAATAAAAGAAATTATTGTTTCCATCAAAATCAATTCTACCCTCTCTAAATCATTTTCTTGAGGCAATTTTATAAACACCCAGGTCCAGTTGCTATTAAAATTGCTTTTGGGTCAAAACCCGTTGAAAAGGCCGGTTCGAAGCCAAACCAAACAGGCATTACATGTTCGGTGAGCTCTATATGGATATGGATTGGTAGCATCATACACAGTAAGCTCCAAGTGTTAACTAAAAGGGTTTAGTTAATTAATTAGCAAGTTAGTTAGTTAAGTTAGCTTAGCAGTTAGCTTAGCAGTTAGTGCAGCAGCTAGTGCAGAGTTAGTTTTTTCTATTTCTGTTTGCACATGTATATATATACCTATGTACCCACTAATTTTATCTATGAATGAGAATTTACATTCTTCTAAATACTCAAGTTTTCTTCTGATGTTCTCTCATTTTCTGCATCTCATTCATCAAGCTTTATTCATGGTGATGAAAGTTAACATGGTATCAGAGCTCCTTTCCTAGGGGCTCTGTTACCGCTGCGAACTCTTCTTCCTTCATTTCTCAGTCTCCTCTTGCTGAATCAATCGCCAATTGTGTGATTGTTCAATCAATCTTCTTCGATTTCTGGAAGTTGATTCTTCCTTGACCTAATCGTTTGTTCAATCGATTTTCTCCAATTTCTGAAAGTCGATTTTCTTCTTGACCTAATCATTGAGGTCATAGCAATTCTTGTTTCAATCTCAGTCAGTGCAGAGAATCTTTGTTTGCTATCACCGATTTGCGATACGCTTGAGTTTTTTCTTTGAGAATCCAATCGCGATTATTCGCCTCTGATTTGTGGAGTTTCTTTTGCATCCTTATTGATTTTTTGAAGAATGGCAGAAACTGAAGAAAATGTGGCAAATGCGAATCAAATTGTTCCAGTGAATGTCACTGCAGATTTCACTAGTCCATATTACATGATACAGAATGAAAGTCCAGGTGCAATTCTGGTTTAGAAAAAGATGAATGGTGATAATTACCACCAGTGGTCAAGATCGATGATCGTAGCACTCAGTTCCAAGAACAAGGAACAATTTGTGGATGGTACTTTACCAAAACCTCCAATTAATGATCCTGATTATAAGATTTGGTGTAGATGCAACAAATTGGTGTTTGCCTGGCTCATACACTCATTGGAGCTAGAGGTCAAACAGACTGTGCTTTGGATGGAAAATGCTCATGAAGTTTGGAAAGATCTCAAAAAGAGGTATTATCAGGGAGATATATTCAGAATTTCAGAAATACAAGAAGAAATCTACATGTACAAGCAAGGTGATTATCACTGCTTATTTTACACATCTAAAAGGACTTTGGCAGGAAATTGAAAATTTTAGGCCTATTCCTTCATGTACATGCCAAATCACTTGCTCATGCCAATTGGTTCCAACTATTAGAACATATATTGAGAATGATTATGTCATAAGGTTTCTAAAAGGATTGAATGAGCAATACTCAGCTGTGAGATCACAGATCATGCTTATGAAACCACTTCCTGATATTGGTGAAGTTTTCTCTATGTTGATTCAACAAGAAAGGCAAATGAAATTGATGTTTGATGAACCTAAAGTACTAATGAGTCCTAGTAATGGCAATTTTAGAGGTAGAGGAGGTGGTTATCGTGGCAGAGGAAATGGTTCTGGGAGCCGAGGAGAAAATGGCAGAGGAGGAAATGGCAGAGGCAAGAGCTCTAAGTATTGTACATATTGTAACAGAACAGGACATACAATGGATACATGCTATAAGAAGCATGGCTACCCCCAGGCTACTTCCAAAGAAACAATAGTGCCAATAATTGTACACTAGAAGAAGAAATAGAAGATGATGACAGATCAGTGAGATCCTTGAGAATCAGAGAAGAAGGTGAGGATAACTCTAAAATGAGCTTCACACTTGAACAACATAAAGCCATTACGGCTATCTTTGCGAGCATCCAACAGGGCATCAGAATGCCATCTCTCACAATGCAAATCAGATTGTGACTTACACTGCAGAAAAGACAGGTATTGTATGCACTGCTATGAACTCTCATGCTTCTGCAAATTGGATATTAGATACTGGGGCTACAGACCATGTGTGTCACACTATATCCTTATTTCAATGCCATAAAAGGATAAGACCTATTCTCATCAAGCTCCCTGATGGATCTAAAGTGTCCACAGACACATTCTTTGGGGACTGTAATTTTGTACGATAAATTGTATCTCACAGATGTGTTGTTCATACCTCAGTTCACATTCAATTTGATATCAGTCTCAAAAATGGTTAAATCCAATGACTGCAAACTGACTTTTGATTGTAATGCCTGTCATATACAGGACAGCATTACATTGAAGACGATTGGTACAACTAGATTGCAAGGAGGCCTATACTCTCTTAACTCAAGGGCAGGTTTATCCTTTACTTCCCCTTATGCAAATGTAGTTAGTTCCAATAAAAATTGCATATGGCACATGAGATTAGGACACCCATCATATGAAAGATTAGTACGATTAAGCAAATGTTTTCCATTTGTTAAAGGTAATAAACTCTCAGAGCCTTGTGATGTATGCTACATGGCAAAACAGAAAAGGATTCCTTTCTCAGATAGTATTACTAGATCAACTATTCCTTTTAATATGCTACATATGGATATATGGGGACCAATTTCGGTTTCCTCACTGCTTGGACATAGATATTTTTTGACAATTGTTGATGATTGTACAAGACATACTTGGATTTTCTTCATGAAACTAAAGTCAGAGACTGTTGATCATATCAAGCAGTTCATTGCTCTTGTTGAAACACAGTTCAGCACTCATGTCAAGTTTATCAGGACAGACAATGGAAAAGAATTCATGTTGCATGATTACTATGCCCAAAAAGGAATTCTACACCAAACCACATGTGTAGAAACTCCTCAGCAGAATGGAATTGTGGAAAGAAAACACCAACACTTACTGGCAGTGGCTCGAGCTCTTTTGTTCCAATCTAATGTTCCCAAATGTTTTTGGACACAAGCCATAAGCCATGCTGTGTTCCTGATTAATAGGATGCCAACACCTTTTTTGAAAAACAAATCCCCTTATCAGGCATTGTTCAATAAGCTCCCAGAGATTGATCAGTTAAGGGTATTTGGATGCTTGAGTTATGCCACCACTCTTTCAAATCATAGGAAGAAACTTGACACATGATCCAGAAAATGTGTTCATCTTGGAATCAAGACTGGCACAAAACGATATTTGATGTTTGATCTTAAAACTAGAGAGCTGTTTCTCTCTAGAGATGTTGTCTTTCATGAAGACAAATTCCCTTTCAGTGACAACTCCACACCCCTTAGTCATGACAGTATCATGAGACCTTATCCCATTGACACTACAAATGACAATAACTCACCCTATGACCCTTGGTACCCGAACCCCACCATCACCACAACAAACCCAACAAGCCATTCTCAACCTGCTCAAATCCCAGATTCCCAACCTACTCCAATCTCAAATGCACAACCTGCACAAACTGATCATGTTCCCTCATCCACACATACTCCTCTTATCCAATCACCTCAAAATGAAACTTCATCTCATCCTACACCAATCCAACCATCTTCAATTCCCATCAGAACATCTAATAGGCCCAAGAAACCACCTTCATACCTTCAAGATTATCATTGTTCACTTCTTAATACCAATGCCAATACCTCACACACCAAATACCCCATCTCTCATTATGTCTCTTATGAACATCTATCACCAAAACATAAACATTTCTCCTTAGCTATTTCCACTGCATCTGAACCTGAGTCATACCATGAAGCAATACAACATCCAGCATGGCAAGCAGCCATAAATTCAGAACTGGCAGCTTTACACAAGAATCACACCTGGGTGCTAACACAGAGGCCACCCGATAAGCCACTTGTAAGTTGTAAATGGCTATTCAAACTCAAACATCATGCGGATGGCACAGTAGAAAGGCACAAGGCTCGATTAGTAGCTCGAGGATTCACACAGACAGCAGGGCTGGACTATCTTGAAACTTTCAGTCCAGTAATCAAGATGACTACAGTTCGGTTGATATTGGCTTTAGCTTCCTCTCACAACTGGTTCTTACAGCAATTAGATGTAAACACAGCATTTTTGCATGGTGATTTGCTGGAGGATGTTTATATGCAGATCCCACATGGCCTAGAGGTGCCTGGTCCAAATCTTGTATGCAAATTACAGAAATCCCTCTATGGGTTGAAGCAAGCCAGCAGACAGTGGAATGCCAAACTCACAGAAACCTTGATTCAATCGGGATATGTGCAATCTAAAGCTGATTACTCTTTGTTCACAAAGAAAGATTCCAAGGGCTTCACAGCTATCTTAGTTTATGTGGATGATCTGGTCCTCACAGGCAACAACCTTACTGAAATTAATGCCATCAAAGTCTTGCTGGACCAGAAATTCAGCATCAAGGACATTGGAGATTTGAAGTATTTTCTGGGATTTGAAGTAGCAAGATCCAACTTAGGTATCTCACTCTATCAGAGAAAATACTCATTAGACTTGCTACAGCACACAGGTCTCTTGGGATGCAAGCCTTGCTCCACTCCTATGGACCCAAAACTCAAGCTAAGCAAGGAAATAGGCAATCAACTTCCAGATTCTTCTCATTACAGACGCCTCATTGGAAAACTGCTCTACTTAACCCACACACGTCCTGATATCTGTTATGCAGTGAGTAGATTGCGTCAATTCCTTGACTCTCCCACAGACATCCATCAACAAGCAGCTTTCAGAGTCATTCGATACCTCAAAAAGGCTCCAGGTTCTGGTGTATTCTTCCCCTCAACATCTGATCTTTATCTCAGAGGTTTCACTGACTCTGACTGGGGGGACTTGCCTCGACTCTAGGCGCTCCATCACAGGGTTCTGTTTCTTCTTTGGCAATGCTCCTATATCATGGAAGAGCAAGAAACAGAATGTCATCTCACGCTCCTCTGCTGAAGCTGAGTATCGGGCATTGGCTCAAGGAACCTGTGAGGCTCAATGGTTACTCTATCTTCTACAAGATCTACACATTCCTCATCCAAAACCAGTTGCCATTTACTGTGACAACCAATCTGCCCTACATATAGCTGCTAATCCGGTATTTCACGAACGCACTAAACACATTGAGCTTGACTGCCACTTGGTCCGTGACAAGGTGCTAGCAGGAGTCACACACCTTCTTCCCATCTCCACTGAAAAGTAAATCGCAGACATTCTCACTAAACCACTGCATCCTGGCGCCTTCACAACACTTCAATCCAAGCTTGGAATGATTGACATTCACTCCAGCTTGAAGGGGGGTGTTAACTAAAAGGGTTTAGTTAATTAATTAGCAAGTTAGTTAGTTAAGTTAGCTTAGCAGTTAGTGCAGCAGCTAGTGCAGAGTTAGTTTTTTCTATTTCTGTTTGCACATGTATATATATACCTATGTACCCACTAATTTTATCTATGAATGAGAATTTACATTCTTCTAAACACTCAAGTTTTCTTCTGATGTTCTCTCATTTTCTGCATCTCATTCATCAAGCTTTATTCATGGTGATGAAAGTTAACACCAAGCACCTAGAAAATGTTCCTGACCCACATAAAAGAAGCATGTCAATCTAATTCTGTTTGTTTCAAGTCAGTCACGTAATACCGTATATGAATGAGAGACGCTTCAAACACTTGTCATATTTGAACATCAAAGTACATAAAGAATATATATATATATATATATATATATATATATATATATATATATATATATATATATATATATATATATAAAAGCATAATATATCACAAATTGTAATAGATATTAACTTTTTTTTATAAGGTAACAAATATTAACTTAATAATTATTATTAATATTACAATACGGATAATGACTCTTAAGTGTAAATAGTAAGTACATATTATCTTTTACATAAAGCATATATAAAAAAGCATAATATTTGAAAATATAGATTAAAGTTTTATTGTGAATTCTTTTTTCAATACAAATTATAAATTAACACTAACCATTTATTTCTCACTACCTTAATATCGTACTTCTCTGAACATTTAATAGTAAATATATATTTCCAAAGCAACAACTACATTTTAAACTGATTAAACATTTCTTAGTGTAATTTATTTAAACACTAATACTAAATACACCCCAATGATCTTGGTAATGATATGAAATTTTAGAGAAAAAATTATTATTTTTCTTCTGTCTTAAAAAACTATTTGATTTAGTTGTCCTCTTTTCCCGTGTGTGAACACCTAATTTTGTCCGAGTATTTTTATCATTTATTTTTATAAAAAATAAACAAATAAAATAAAAAAACGCCAAGAAAAATAATTTGTTTGCTATTGGACAGTTATGTTACAAGGTTATTCTTAATCCATCCCTCAGCCCACTGCATCTTGGCCCAACATCTAAGTTTTTTAGAGAGCCCAATGGCTCACTTAGACAAAAATAAAAATAATAATATGATTTCTTCTAAAATATAAAATATAAAATAAAGATAAAATTAAAAAAAAAGAAAGAAATTTGCATTGTGCCTTATTTGTCTTCCCAACGACAGTGTCATCCTTTTGCTTCAACTATGGTCTTTCCCCATCAGTTTTGTTTTCTAACCAACATGCTCCCAAGCATTCTTGAATGAAGCAACACTCAGATGAGGGCTGCTCAAGGATGCCAGTGCAACTGTCAAAATCTTTCCCAAGACTCAAGAAATCACAATCCTTTTATAGCTAATTTTCAGAGTTGGGAAGGGGGTCATGCCTTGATCAAAGGAAGAAGAAACAGAATTGGAAATTGAGAGGACTAAAGAGAGTTGAATCACTGCAATACTCTATTTTCAACTTGTCCCAATGTCAAAACTAGGGGGATCTTCACTTCATCCCCTCTCTTTAAAAAGAGCAGTAAAATTCACAGAAAAAAAAAAGGAGGAGGAGGGTTTCAAAATGGTTTTCAGAAAGTCAATACACAGAGAGTTCCCCAAAATTGCCTTCAAAAGAAAAAAACTCACCTTCCTTTCATTATCTTCATCTTCCACCTCAAATACTCATTTTCCCCTTCTCTACCAGTCCAAGCACCATAACTGAAGTTCCTTCCCCAAACCAAATATCAATAAACAGAGCAAACCAAATACATCAAGGAAAAGAGATTCGGATCCCTATACTGAGTTCCTCCAGAGCTCCGCCGCGTTGTGCCGTGGCGGCATTGCCAGTCCGAATCGCGGCTAGATCCATCACCGCACAACTCAGCACTCGGTCCTTCGCACCACCGCACGTGGATCTGGCCGCCGCGCCTGATGCAGCAGCGTCGTCACCCGCTCTAGTCGCGTACGCCTCGCCACCACCGCGAGCCATCATGAAGAGCCCCCCTGTCCCTGCCTAGTCCGCCACCACCACGTATCGTCGGCCCTTTCCTTGCCACCCAGCACCGCTTATCGCCATTCGCGCTTCCTGCTTCGACGTCGTCGCGTCGCTCATCGCCGTCGTGTTGTCCGGCGCCTCTGTTCAGCCACCCTTGTTCTCCCTTGGCCATAGTGGTAACGATGATGAAGTCACAGCTTCTCTTATCCGTTTTCTTCTTGTTTTGTTTTTTTGCTTTTTTTTTACTTTTTCATTTTGCTGATTAAAATGTTTGGGCTCTAAGTGGTTTGGGCTTTTGATTTGTGGTGTGGGTGTGTTTCATTTAATTTTTATTTATTTATTTATTATTATTTTTTCCTCTTGGCATATGGGCTTAGTGTCCTTAAGACCAAGACATCAGTTTTGTTCTCCTTCTAGTTTGTTTATTGGGCCAAGTTCTTTCAAAAAAGGATGCTAAGCTATGAAAAATATAAAAAATCAAACATGACAAAATAAAAATAAAATCCTTTAAAAATAAATCTTTTTTTATTCGCGCAACAATCTATGACGTTGATGTATGAATTTTCATCCTTAAGTGTCATAGAAATTGTAAGGGTTCATCGTATAGCTTGACTATTTTTAACCCTGTGCGAAAGTTAATCATCTTTTATAAAAAATAATAAATGTTTTCAATTTACATTTTTTTAACAAATTTAATCCGATTTTAAAAAACAAAAATAAATAAATCTTTTTAATTCACGCAACAATCTACGACGTTGACGTATGAATTTTCATCCTCAAGTGGCGTATGAATTATAAGGGTTTATCGTATAACACTGCTATCTTGGACCCTGTGCATGAGTGAGTTCCATTTTGTTAAAAGATAATGAAATATTTTAAATTTGCTCTCTTAACAAATTTTAATAATATATTTTTATAAAATAAAATCTTTTGGATTCACACAACAATCTACGACGTTGATATATGAATTTCTCATCCTCAAGTGGCGTATGAATTGTAAGGGTTTACCGTACAGCATCGCTATCTTGAACCTTGTGCAAGAATGAATTCTTTTTTTTTTAAATTAAAATCAATCAACCAATCAAATTTTTTCCAAAGAACTACGTGGCTTTGAGTTTCCCATCGCACCCGGGAATACGTAGGAGCAAGATAAATCATCTTGTCAAGTCAAAACTAAAATTTTCCCTTTTTTGTGTCTCTTTTTAATTAATCAAAATAATTAAACTTTTCTATTTTTAGGGATGCTCTACGGATACGGTGTCATATCCAGTCCCTTAGATTTGAGGTTACCCTGTGGATTCATGTGCCATGTTCAACCTCATTTAGTTTTATAAATAATAAATTTGAAAATATAAAAATTAATAAAAATTTAAAATATTAAAAATAATTCTTTCTTGTAAATAATTTTTGGGGTAAAATAATATTTAAAAGGTTATTAAAATGTTTTGCACAATTAATTTGAGGTACCGTTTTGTAAACGGGCGATGTAGGGTGCTAACACCTTCCCTACTCGTAACCGATTCCCAGACTCAAATCTCTTTTTCTTAAAAAATACCAGTTTACCTTAAAATAAATGGGTTTTCCAAGGTTTTCCCGCAATAAAATTTTGGTAGCGACTCATTTGTTTTTACCCTTTCTTTTCACGGCTCCCGGACGGGACGGTCGCGACAGCTGGCGACTCCGCTGGGGACTTTTGAGAATCAGGCCTATTATAGTTGGTTGTGCAAATTTTTTTTTTAAACAGCTTTGAAAATTTTTGTTTTACCATTTTTGTTTTATTTCTTTTTTTATGTTTTCATAACTGCTTTTGTATATTCTTGCAACCTTAGGGTAGAGAACTTTTGTATTAGTGTTGTTTGTTCCTTTTTGCAGGTTTGGGGTAGTTTTGTTTTAGTAGGTTTTTGTGAAGGTTTGTATGCTCTCATCACACACATCACTATCACATGTTGCACACACTTTTGGGCTCTGTACCCGAGTCTTGGAATGCCATAAGATTAGAAGGGGCTTCAGTGATGTTATTGTGATACTTTTGCGTCCCTGACAGTCACTAATTCTCCCGCTCGGATTGCTACCGGTACATGGACTACCATATTGTGACTTATTTGTCCCTGTGGTGAGGTTCGTGGATCCGGATCCTTATATTTTAGATGAGGGTAATCCGGAGACCATATGTTTAGGGGTCTAGATCTGTCCCGGAAGTCGTGCACCTAAAATGCCATCAGTAGCCTACAAAACTAGGGTCTTGACCTCAGAATTTCAAACTTTAGGATATGACCCGTGTAGGACAAAAGGGAGCACATTCCACCTTTTTTTGCAACATGAATAGTCACATGCATCATAATGGTTTTATGCATACATTCCACAGACGCCTTAATATGCCATTCATTCACGCATCCTGTTACATTCATTATTATTCATTGTACGCCCGTGCATGTAGTACTTTAAGTCATGCATTGTTAATATGTCATTCATGCATTTTGTTACACTCTCATGCATAAGTAAATTTGTTTTCCAAATATTAGTAACAAATTAAAATTTCCCTCCACAGATAATTTGGTTTGAGATAACACCTTTGATTACAAGAGATGGAAAAACTCAAACACACTAGCAATGCTCCCACCACCAGGAGCTCCAGGGTGATATTAAACTCATTAGAGAATCTGAAAGAGTTGAGCCAATCTTTGCCTCAAGAACGTCGAAGAAGCTTCACCAAGAAGTATGGAGGGATCTTGGACCTAACTTTCATACCGGTTGAGACTGCTGCTTTGAGTTCTTTGTGTCAGTAATGGAACCCCCACCTCAGATGTTTTGAATTGCCAAACATGGACATTACTCCCACCATTGAAGAATATGCTTGCCTGTTAAGGTTGCCATTGCAGAAAACCCCGTCATGTACTTTCACTTGGGGCAATACTTGACCACTACAAGCATAGTGGGATTACTAAGGCTTCCTGAAAATGATGTGAAGTTGACCGGGCACCCAAACTCGCGAGGGTTGACCCGAACTATTCTGGAAAACCATTTGAAGAAATTAATGGACCGGCAAGATTGGGAAACCTTTGAGAGGGTATTGGCACTAACAATATACGGGTTGGTTCTATTTTCATCAGCGCTTGACATGATAGATCAAGCGGCAATGGATGTATTCTTCACAGTAGAAAGAAAGAAAAACCCCGTGCTTGCAGTGTTAGCTGAAATGCTTTTGACTCTAGAATTTTGCCAGCGGCATCCAAAGGGGAAGCTCCGATGTTGTGCACAGTTGCTCTATGTGTGGGTCATGACTCACATGTATGCAAAAGGTTATATCACCCACCATTCATATCCACTAAGAGGCTTCCATAACATCCCTATAAAACAGCTAAATGAAGAGGAATGGAAGAGCGAGTTTGACAAAGTGGAAAGGGACTCTTTTAGGTGGGTATGCCCATGGTACGAAGGTCAGCAGGGGCAACATATCATTTATAGTTGTAGTGACTATTACAATGTTCCTTTGATGGGCCCAAGAGGGTGCATATCCTACACACCCGCCATAGTCTTACGATAGCTTTGTTGGACGCAAACCGTGCCAAGGGAAGAACAACTCGACGGATGCTGTTTTCGGTGCGAGGACAGAGAGAATACCAAGTTGTTGGCAAAATCAGTTAGAAATGCATGGAAAAATGTGAAGATGGCAGGGAGAGCACAATTGGGCCGGCCAATCCTAATCATTGTCTCAGAATATGAAGCATGGAGCATGTCAAGGAAAGGTCCTGTCAACATTCCGGCAGAAAGCACGAAAGATAAAGATTACTCCCCTTTGGTAACTCAAATGACAGAACAACTGAAAGTTTTAGAAGCACAAATGAAGGAAATGGAACAACAAAAGCAAGACGCCGAGTTAAAAATAGCCATTGAGCAGAAGCGCTGTGAGAAGTTAGCAAAGGAAAATGAACACTTAAAAGATTTGTGTGCCGATATCTCCACAACCTCAAAAGTCCAGAAGAATACAGACAAGGTCTCACCAAGCATCATGACTAAGGTCCAGAATCTTGAAAGTAAAGTATTGTCCTTGGCAACGGAGAGGCATCGGCTAAGAAAAGAAAAGCGTCAGTTAGAAGAAGAAGTCATCCAACAAGAATGTATGAGGAAGTCATTAGAGGTGGAGGTTGATCGACAAAGGGGAGTCAATAGCAACTTACAGAAGCAAATTTGTACACAAAGTAGGATGACTGATGAATTGGTACAAAAGGTCGAAGAACTGAATATCCTAATGGTCAAGATCAAGAAGCAATGCGATTTAGGGTGGACCTCAACAAAGCATTATCATGATCACGTGGTTCAAGCAATGAATGCCGTAAAATGGTGGAGAGAAGAAGCACGAGAGCGAGGGATAGATATTGACATATGGAGAAAGGGATATGTGAGCATGAGTTTGGAGCTAAGCCATTGCGTTCCGAATTTTGTCCGAAGCTTTGAGAAGGCAGAACAACAAATCTGTGCGGACCCTATGCTTCGTCTCCCGTCTGAACTGGACGATTTTATGCAAATGTGTGGAGGGTTTGCTCGAGGGCTAAAAAGAAAGAGACCTAAGCTGTTGACTTTAGGATGAAATGTTGTAACAATATTGAAAATTATGATTTGACAATGATGTAATCCCAATCTATGTACTGCTTTGAGGAACTTTTAATGAAATCTGTTCTTGCCTCTATGATTCCTTCGCACTCCAACTCTTACACTTGACTTGCGACGACACCTATCGTGGAGCATGGTCTCCCTTTAGTATGTTGTCAACTACATCTTTGCCATACAGGATTCTTCCTTCTGTGCAAAGGGTAGGTCGGGATGTCTCAATTCATAATTCACATTGCTAGTGTGTTTAAGACAACATCTATTGTGGAGAGATATTTTTCCCCAGATTTGTTGTCAACTCCATTTCATCTTATGAGCACAATGCTCTCTGTGTGGGATGGAGGGACCATCTCTTGTCAGTCACAAGGTGTTAACTCAAAAAAAAAAAAAAATGTTACATAAATAATAACTCCAAAGGTGGTTTTCACTGAAGCTTTTGCTTTTTTGGTCATGTTCTTACTTTTTGTTTTGATCAAAACAGTGTGACTCTTCTGAACAATTGCTCCAAGGCACCCTTATCGCACTGGATCACATGCAAGGGCCATGGCGGATGAACTAGAAGAAGTCCAAGAGATCAGGGATGAAGTCAGTCAAATCAAGGATCAGATGTCTAAGATGATAGAGATCCTACAAGCGATGCAGAAGGAAAAGAACACAGAGGAGAACCCTCCAGCCTCGAACGAAGGACAGCCAGCCATACCTCTCATCCCGCCGGGTTTTTCTCAGATTCCTATTCAAGGCTTCAACCAACCAGGGGCCATGATGCCTCTCACTATATATCCAAGCAACCAAACTCATTTTTCATTTGACCCAAACAATCCCCCATACGGTTTACCTTATGGATTTGTGCCACCAACAACCCCTATCTTACAAGATGGCATTCAGAACTCCGAACATATCACTCAGACACAAACCCCCACCAATGACGTCGAAATACCACAAACACAAAATGTTAACCCTACAGATGGTAACACCCCGATAGTGAGACCTTCTGTCAATCCAAAGCCCCCACAATACACCCTACATTATGGACCCCAGGGGGCTCAAGTGATGCCAAACTTCGGTTCCTCCTCTATGCCATATTCATTTCCCTATAATATGTATGGAGAATCTCCAGTGAATTAGCCAGGAGGGAATTCCCAATCTAAAGAAAAGTTGGAAATACTAGAGGAAAGGTTGCGGGCCATTGAAGGGGTAAATAGTTATGGTCTTCGGGACGCCTTGGAACTTTGTCTGGTGCCAAATGTTGTAATTCTGCCTAAATTTAAGGTGTTCGATTTTGACAAATATCGGCGAACCACTTGTCCCAAAAACCATCTGACCATGTATGTTAGGAAGATGGCATCATATGCCCAAGATGATAAGCTCTTGATTCACTTCTTCCAAGACAATTTAACTGGGGCAGCTTCAAATTGGTACACACATCTCGAGCGGGCACACATCTGATCCTTCAAAGATCTACCAGATGCATTCCTGAAGCAGGACAAGTACAATGTTGACATGGCTCCCGATAGGATGCAACTCCAAAATATGTCAAAAAGGGACGTAGAGACTTTCAAAGAGTATGCACAACGATGGAGGGAACTGGCTGCTCAGGTGGAGCCCCCCTTAGCCGAGAAAGAAATCGTAGCAATGTTCATTGATACACTCCAGTCGCCCTTCTATGATAGGATGATTGGGAGTGTGTCATCAAACTTTTCTGACATGGTCATCATCGGTGAGAGAATTGAAAGTGGAATGAGGAATGGCAAGATCACCGAGACTTCAGTAGGGAACGACCCAAGGAAAGACCCGTTTGTGAAAAAGAAAGAAGGAGAAGCATATGAAGTAACCTTTGAACCAAAGAAACCGAACCAAACAACCGTCTTCCAAGCCCAATACGCTTCATATTATCAACCACCTCCATATCACCAAGCCAACCAGCCATACATCGCTGCCACCTCACAATTTCCAAATCCTCAACAGATGGCTCCTTACCGACCATCACACCCTTCTCAGCCTCAAACACACCCTACCATGCCACCTCAAATTGTTCAACCCCTAAATCCAAACCCAAACACCAGTCAAACAAGACCACCGTATAACTCGGAAAGAAAGCCGGTGTGTTTTGACCCGATACCCATGACCTACACTGAACTATTCCGTCAACTTGTGAGCAAATCCGTGCTGACTCCTATCCCGACAAGACCAATAGACCCTCCTTATCCAAAGTGGTATGACCCAAATGCTCAATATGAATATCACGATGGGGCCACAGGTCACTCCACCGAGAGTTGTAAAGATTTGAGGTTTAAGGTGCAAGACTTGATTAATGCCAAATGGTTGAGCTTTCAGAAGGATGCTCCAAACGTGCCACAGGGTCCTATGCCAAATCATGGGGGTTCGGGAGTCAATGCCATTGAAAGCTTCTTGGAACATACTCTCAAGAGTAAAGTGACCGATGTTAGGACTCCCATGAGAGTTATTTTCAGAGAGATGTGCAAACGCGAATTGATCCAAATCCCGATCATGGAAGAAAAGGCTCTTGATGGAGAGATAAGGTGTGACTTTGACAAGAATATGGGGCATTCGATTGAAGACTGTGCAGAGTTTCAGCAAGTTGTGCAGCGGTTAATGGATATGAAGATTATCTTAATTGGTTGAAAATCAAATGAGTATGCCATTGATATGGTTGTTGAATCTACAATTTCCCCGACCCCAATTAAGATAACCCCTTTTACTGTCGTGGTTAATCCTCAACCAGTTCCTGAGCAAGTCACCTCGAAACCAGTGGTGATATACTATACTGAGAAGAAACCTTTGCCAGTTCCAAGTGTGCCAACACCAATCGTCATCCGAGTTCCAAGTCCTTTCCCTTACAAGGACACCAAAACGGTACCATGGAAATATGAGATGCAGGTTCAACCCAATACTTCCGACCGGACTACTGTGGTTACCAACATTACAGGAATTGGTGGAATGACTAGGAGTGGCCGTATTTGCACTCCAGAGGTATTGCGAAGGGAGGAAACATAAAAGGAAGGAAAGGATCGCAAGGGGAAAGAGAAGGTGTAAGGAATTCTAGATGACAACGAAGCAAACGGAGGTAAAAAGGAGGTATCTGACGAAGAAGTCGGTGAACTCTTGAAGTTCATCAAGCAGAGTGAATATAGGGTTGTGGATCAGTTAAATCGAACTCCGGCTCGGATATCTCTTTTGTCTCTATTGATGAACTCTGAGCCACATAGGAGAGTACTGATGAAGGTGTTGAATCAAGCTCATGTCTCCCATGACATCACAGTTGATAGGCTCGATAACATTGTAGGTAACATAGTCGCTGATAATTATCTCACTTTCACCGATGATGAAATACCAGTTGAAGGTATGGGGCACAACAAGGCATTGCACATTTCTGTGAAGTGTCGAGATCATGTCCTGGCTAGGGTTCTCATTGATAATGGATCTTCTTTGAATGTAATGCCAAAGTCAACACTGGCAAAGTTGCCTTTCGATGGAACTCATATGAAGCCGAGAACAATGATTGTAAGAGCTTTCGAATGCACCTGAAGGGAAGTCATGGGAGAAATTGAATTGCCCATTAAGGTTGGCCCTTGCACCTTTGAAGTACTCTTCCAGGTAATGGATATCATACCAACTTACAGTTGTCTCCTAGGACGACCATGGATCCATTCGTCTGGAGCTGTACCTTCCACATGCACCAGAAGGTGAAGTTCATTGTTGATAGTAAGTTGATAATTGTTTCTGGAGAGGAGGATATGTTAGTAAGTAAGCCATCAACAACCCGTTACATTGAAGCCACTGAGGAAGCTCTCAAGACCACCTTCCAGTCTCTTGAAATTGCCAATGCCACTTATGTCGGGGAGGGAGCTCCACTCTTGAAACCTCAGTCATCTAAAGCGTCCATTATGATGGCCAAGGTTATACTCGAAGGAGGATACCGACCTGGAAGCGGTTTGGGGAAGAATAGCCAAGGTGTTGCTGACTTCCTCATGCTCACTGAGAACAAGGACAAGTTTGGGTTGGGATACAAACCCACCAAGGCCGACAAGATGAGGGTTATAGAAGAGAAGAAAAGAAAGAGGTTGGCTCGGTTGGAAAATCGTGAATACCAGGCTGAAAGGGTTCCCATCTGTGACATTCGACAGAGCTTCCGAAGTGTAGGGTTCATATTCCTGGACCAAGCAGCAGCTATTGAAGATGATTATCCCGCCAATCATGGTGCCAATCTGGTGTATCCATGTTCCCCAGATACAAAGCTCAACAATTGGGAGATCATTGAGTTCCCTAAGACCATAGAGTCTTTTTCAAAGTAATTATGTAATGCTTATCCTTTAGCTCTGCCCAAGGCTTTAGGAATTTTGTTGTAATGGGATTACTTGTTTCTGTTTCAGTATGACTTATCAATAAATGCATGCATTTAGTATCTTGTGTTGTTATCTCTCTTTTTACTTTCATTTTTGTTTACCATTCCTCACCAATAAATGCAGTTTTTAACCTTTATTCATTCATCTCTCCCTGACAACTACCCAAATGCAGATCTAAAAGTGACTCTCGTGAAAATGACAGTGTTAGTAACTTAGCATACAATTTTGACTATCCTATTGATCATGCTGAAGAGGTTGATGATGACGGGGAAGTTCCTCCTGAACTATTGAGATTGGTAGAACAAGAAGCCAGGGAAATTCGACCCCATGAAGAGCCGAGTGAACTAATCAATTTGGGAACAAAAGATGATAAAAAAGAGGTCAAGATCGACATTTCCCTGAAAGAAAAGGAGTGAAGTAGGTTGATCAAGTTGTTGATGGAATATAAAGATGTTTTTGCATGGTCATACCAAGACATGCCAGGGTTAGACCCTAGTGTAGCAGAACACAGGCTACCATTAAAGCTGGAGTGTCCTCCAGTAAAACAGAAGCTACGAAGGATGAAAGTGGAAATGTCCTTAAAAATCAAGGATGAGGTCAAAAAGAAGCTAGATGCAGGTTTCCTAGAAGTTGTGAAGTACCCTCAATGGGTTGCCAATATTGTTCCTGTTCCTAAGAAAGATGGAGAGGTTCGGATGTGTGTTGACTATCGAGATTTGAACAGAGCTAGCCCGAAAGATGACTTTCCTTTGCCACACATTGATGTTCTTGTAGACAATATTGCTCAACATGCATTATTATCTTTCATTGATGGATTCTCAGGATATAATCAGATCAAGATGGCTCCCGAAGATATGGAGAAGACCACGTTTGTCACTTTATGGGGAACCTTTTGCTACAAGGTTATGCCCTTTGGCTTGAAAAATAATGGAGCAACATATCAACGAGCTATGGTGGCTTTGTTCTATGACATGATGCATAAAGAGATAGAAGTTTACGTAGATGACAAGATCGCCAAGTCCAGATCCGAAGATGACCATGTTGATAATCTGCGGAAACTTTTTGAGCGGTTAAGGAAGTTTAAGCTCCGACTGAACTCGGCCAAAAATTCACTTTTAGGGTGAAATCAGGCAAGCTTCTGGGATTCATAGTTAGTCAAAGAGGAATAGAGGTTGATCCCGAAAAAGTTCGTGCAATCATCGATATGCCAGCACCTCGAACAGAGAAAGAAGTTCGTGGGTTTTTAGGGAGATTGAACTACATTGCCAGGTTCATCTCCCAATTAACAGCGACATGTGAACCAATCTTTAAACTGCTGCGCAAAAATCAGGCAGTTACATGGAATGAAGATTGTCAAAAAGCTTTTGAGAAGATCAAACAGTACCTACAAGAGCCTCCAGTCTTGGTTCCCCCGGTGCCAGGAAGACCTCTTATCATGTATTTGACTGTGCTAGATGAATCGATGGGTTGCGTATTGGGGCAACACGATGAATCGGGAAGAAAGGAACATGCCATCTATTATCTAAGTAAGAAGTTCACCAGCTGTGAAGCCAACTACTCGTTACTAGAACGTACTTGCTGTGCTTTGGCATGGGCGGCTCGCCGTTTGAGGCATTACATGTTGTGTTATACCACCTGGTTGGTGTCCAAAATGGATCCAATCAAGTATATATCTTTGATAAGCCTGCTCTGACTGGAAGAATTGCTCGTTGGCAAGTCCTGCTATCAGAATACGACATAGTCTATGTCACCCAGAAGGCAGTAAAAGGTAGCGCTCTTGCAGAATATCTAGCCAATCAGCCAGTAGAAGATTATGGATCGATGCAATGCGATTTCCCGGATGAAGATATAATGGCTTTGTTTGATCGCGAGCAATCACCAGGAAAAGAAAAGTGGACCTTGTTATTTGATGGAGCTTCTAATGCATTAGGACACGGAATCGGGGCAATCTTGATCTCACCAGAAAATGATTATTTCCCTGTCACTGCGAGACTCTGCTTCGATTGTAAAAACAATATAGCCAAATACGAAGCTTGTGCACTAGGGATCCTGGCAGCAATAGAGTCAAAAGCAAGGATATTGGAGGTATATGGAGACTCTGCATTAGTCATCCACCAGCTAAAAGGGGAATGGGAAACCCGAGATGCCAAGTTAATCCCGTATCGTGATTACATCAAGGGTTTGATTGAGCAGTTTGATGAAGTCACTTTTCATCATATTCCCCGAGAAGATAACCAATTAGCTGATGCGCTGTCTACTTTGTCCTCGATGTTCAAAGTAAGTGACGAGAGGAACCTACCACTCATCAAAATGGAAAGTCGTGATCATCCTGCATATTGTCAAGTGACAGAGGAAGAGTCTGATAAAAAACCGTGGTACCATGACATCAAATACTTCATCCAAAGAAGGGAATACCCTCCGGGCACTTCAAAAAATGACAAAAAAACTCTAAGAAGACTTACAATGGGTTTCTATTTAGATGGAGGTATTCTCTACAAAATAAATCATGACATGGTGTTGTTAAGGTGCGTTGACGCAAAAGAAGCTAAACGGATAATTGAAGAGGTACATGAAGGATCTTTTGGAACACACGCGAGCGGTCATGCAATGGCCAGGAAGATCTTGAGGGCTGGCCAATACTGGTTGACAATGGAGGCCGATTGCTTTAATTATGCGAAGAAGTGCCATAAGTGTCAAATATATGCTAATAAGGTTCATGTGCCGCCGGCTCCCTTGAATGTCATGTCGGCACCCTGGCCGTTCTCAATGTGGGGAATGGATGTGATCGGGCCAATCGAACCAAAAGCCTCAAATGGGCATCGCTTCATTCTTGTTGCCATTGATTATTTCACAAAGTGGGTTGAGGCTGCATCATATCCCAATGTGACCAGGAATGTCGTGATCAAATTTGTGAAAAGAGAATTAATTTGTCGTTATGGGTTGCCGAGTGAGATTATCACTGATAATGCGACCAACTTGAACAACAAGATGATGAAGGAGATGTGCAAAAACTTCAAGATAAAACATCACAATTCCTCCCCGTACCGCCCAAAGATGAACGGGGCAGTTGAGGCCGCTAATAAAAATATCAAGAAGATTGTCCAAAAGATGGTAGTGATGTATAAAGATTGGCACGAGATGTTACCTTTTGCTTTGCACGGCTATCTTACCTCTATTCGTACCTCGACAGGGGCAACACCATATTCTTTAGTGTATGGAATGGAGGCAGTGCTCCTGATTGAAGTATAGATCCCCTCATTAAGGGTACTGAGAGAAGCAGAACTGGAAGAAGCTGAGTGGGTTCAGGATCGATTAGACCAGTTGAACCTCATTGAAGAGAAGAGATTGGGGGCATTGTGTCACAGTCAATTGTACCAGAGAAGGTTGATGAGAGCTTATGAGAAGAAGGTACGCCCGCGACAGTTTCGAGAGGGTGGCCTGGTGCTTAAAAAGATTCTACCAATCCAAAAGGATCATCGAGGGAAGTGGACCCCGAACTACGACGGGCCTTACATAGTGAAAAAGGCATTCTCTGGAGGGGCCTTAATTCTCACCAGGATGGATGGGGAAGATCTTCCACTCCCTGTAAACTCAGATGCAGTCAAAAAGTATTATGCTTGAACACACTTCCCAAGAAGAAAAAGAAAGAAAAGAAAAGTGAAAAGTGAAAAGAGAAAAGCTCGCTAGACTGAAAATCTGAAAAGACAGTCTAGGCAAAAGTTAGATCAACCCGCTAGGCTGAAAACCTAAAAAGGCGGTCTAGGCAAAAGTTAGGGTTCCAGAAAATAAAAACATAACAATGGAAGTGTCGTCAAGCCGATGAACTGGGGGCAATTAGTAGGTTGGATGTATGAAGACTGGGACAAACAACATCTCCGAAGCCAATTAATGAGTAGTCAAGATTGTATGAGGGGTACTAACATTAGTCATTGAGAGAGACATCACCTGAGGAGATGCAATTCTACTCCGCAATGTTTTGTAATTTATGCTTTGTACAACTTTTTCAATCCAAATATAATGACATTGACTTCCTTTATTTTATTTTGCTACCTTGGTCCCTTTCTCTTAACTTTTGTCATTTGTGTGTGTGCATTCATCCCGACAAGTATATACTGAAATGTGAAACAAGTAATGGTGTTTTTAAGTAGTTATAATTCCTTGGAAAGCCTCAAAAGGTCATAGGGGCACGATGCTCCCCCTATAAAAGGCACTGAAGAAAGAAAGGAATATTGAGAATCAACCATCGGGATAATTATCATCATCAAGGGTGTCTACTATCAAAAACAAAAGTGCAAGATATCTCCCCGATAAGATGGGCCTTGTTTTAGTTCATCCTCAAGACTGGCTGTGATCGATGCTCCAGAGGGGTCGAGGATCTAATGAAAAGCAAAGAAGAAATAATTTATCATCAATCTTTTGCATCGTGCCCAAAATTAATAAGGGTTCTCATCATAATCATTCATTCTATGAATTGAAAGTTAGTTATTTGAGTTTTCGCATTGTCATTCCATTAGTGAGCAAAATCGACATTCATGTATTGCATTTGTCAATATGGCCTCACAAGCTTTTATCTATTCGTTTGAGCTTCTGACGGGCAATCCACCCCGTAGGCTCTTTTTTATCTTTCTTCGGGCTTCTCAGGGACAATCCATCCCGTAAGCTCTTTTTTATCTTTCAGTTCGAGCTTCTGACGGGCAATCCATCCCGTAAGCTCTTTTATCTTTCAGTTCGAGCTTCTGACGGGTAATCCACCCCGTAAGCTCTTTGGGCTTCTCACGGGTAATCCACCCCGTAAGCTCTTTTAGTTTTTTGTTCGAGCTTCTCACGGGCAATCGACCCCGTAAGCTCTTTTAGTTTTTTTTTATTCGAGATTCTGACGGGCAATCCACCCCGTAAGCTCTTTTACCTTTTTGTCTGAGCTTCTGACGGACAATCCACCCCGTAAGCTCATTAACCTTTCTGTTCGAGCTTCCGACAAGAAATCCACCCCGTAAGCTCTTTTGCCTTTTTATCCGAGCTTCTGGCAGACAATCCACCCTGTAAGCTCTTTATCTTTGTTTTTAATTTCAATGCGAACCAACCTCAGTGGGCAATCCAACCCGTGGGTTCTTTACAGGAAAATCGCGTTGTAGTCACAGGTCCTTTGTTTGTCAAGTGTACCCCGGACAAAAATTGGAGTTCTTGTTCATTACTAGTTTCTTATAACGATAATCGTTTAACTATGGTTACACCTAGTATCTACTAAGAAACAAGTAAAGAGGGGCAGCTGTGAACACGTAATTTTGTCCGGGTATTTTTATCATTTCTTTTTATAAAAAATAAATAAATAAAATAAATAAAAAAAGCGCCAAGAAAATAATTTGTTTGTTATTGAACAGTTATGTTACAAGGTTATTCTTAATCCATCCCCCAACCCACTACATCTTGGCCCAACATCTAAGTTTTTTAGAGAGCCCAATAGCTCACTTAGACAAAAATAAAAATAATAATATGATTTCTTCTAAAATATAAAATATAAAATAAAGATAAAATAAAAAAAGAAAAAAAATTGCATTGTGCCTTATTTGTCTTCCCAGCGACAATGTCATCCTTTTGCTTCAACTATGGTCTTTCCCCATCAGTTTTGTTTTCTAACCAACATGCTCCCAATCATTATTGAATGAAGCAACACTCAGATGAAGGCTGCTCAAGGATGCCAGTGCAACTGTCAAAATCTTCCCCAAGACTCAAGAAATCACAATCCTTTTATAGCTAATTTTCAGAGTTGCGAAGGGGGTCATGCCTTGATCAAAGGAAGAAGAAACATAATTGGAAATTGAGAGGACTAAAGAGAGTTGAATCACTGCAACACTCTATTTTTAACTTGTCCCAATGTCAAAACTAGGGGGATCTTCACTTCATCCCCTCTCTTTAAAAAGAGCAGCAAGAAATTCACAGAAAAAAAGGAGGAGGAGGGTTTCAAAATGGTTTTCTGGAAGTCAATACACAGAGAGTTCCCCAAAATTGCCTTCAAAAGAAAAAACTCACCTTCCTTTCATTATCTTCATCTTCCACCTCAAATACCCATTTTCCCCTTCTCTACCAGTCCAAGCACCATAACTGAAGTTCCTTCCCCAAACCAAATATCAATAAACAGAGCAACCCAAATACATCAAGGAAAAGAGATTCGGATCCCTATACTGAGTTCCTCCAGAGCTCCGCCGCGTTGTGCCATACCGGCGTTGCCAGTCCGAATCGTGGCCAGATCCATCACCGCACAACTCAGCACTCGGTCCTTCGCACCACCGCACGCGGATCCGGACGCCGCTCCTGACGTAGCAGCGTCGTCACCCGCTCCAGTCGCATACGCCTCACCACCACCGCGAGTCATCGTGAAGAGCCCCCACTGTCCCTGCCTAGTCCGCCACCACCACAAATCGTCGGCCCTTTCCTCGCCACCCAGCACCGCTCATCGCCATTCGCGCAACAATCTATGACGTTGATGTATGAATTTTCATCCTCAAGTGTCATAATAATTGTAAAGGGTCATCGTATAGCTTGACTATTTTTAATCCTGTGCGAAAGTTAATCATCTTTTATAAAAAATAATAAATGTTTTCAATTTACATTTTTTTTAACAAATTTTATCCGATTTTATAAAACAAAAATAAATAAATCTTTTTAATTCACGCAACAATCTACGATGTTGATGTATGAATTTTCATCCTCAAGTGGCGTATGAATTGTAAGGGTTTATCGTATAGCATTGCTGTCTTGGACCCTGTGCATGAGTGAATTCCATTTTGTTAAAAGATAATGAAATATTTTAAATTTGCTCTCTTAACAAATTTTAATAATATATTTTTATAAAATAAAATCTTTTGGATTCACACAACAATCTACGACGTTGATGTATGAATTTCTCATCCTCAAGTGTCGTATGAATTGTAAGGGTTTACCGTATAGCATCGCTATCTTGAACCTTGTGCAAGAATGAATTCTTTTTTTTTTTAAATTAAAATCAATCAACCAATCAAATCTTTTCCAAAGAACTACATGGCTTTGAGTTTCCCATCGCACCCGGGAATACGTAGGAGCAAGATAAATCATCTTGTCAAGTCAAAACTAAATTTTCTCTTTTTTGTGTCTCTTTTTAATTAATCAAAATAATTAAACTTTTCTATTTTTAGGGATGCTCTACGGATACGGTGTCATATCCAATCCCTTAGATTTGAGGTTACCCTGTGGACTCATGTGCCATGTTCAACCTCATTTAGTTTTTATAAATAATAAATTTGAAAATATAAAAATTAATAAAAATTTAAAATATTAAAAATTAAAAATAATTCTTTCTTGTAAATAATTTTTGGGGTAAAAAAAATATTTAAAAGGTTATTAAAATGTTTTGCACAATTAATTTGAGGTACCGTTTTGTAAACGGGCGATGTAAGGTGCTAACACCTTCCCTACTCGTAGGCGACTCCCGGACTCAAATCTCTTTTTCTTAAAAAATACCAGTTTACCTTAAAATCAATGGGTTTTCCAAGGTTTTCCCACAATAAAATTTTGGTGGCGACTCCTCTATTTTTACTCTTTATTTTCGCGGCTCCCGGACGGGACGGTCGCGACACCGTGCAAGTTAACCATTTTTCTAAAATATACTTATCCATCATATTGATTTTTTTATTCTTTCTTGAAAATCCATTAGATTTATTTCTCATCTTTTTCCTGTGCAAATTAATCATTTCTAGAAAATATAGATAATTATCTATCATATTAGTCTTCTTCTTCTCTCTTGAAAATTTACTTGATTTATTACTTCTCTTTGCATGGTGCAAAGTTAACAATTTTTAGAAAATATATTTATCTAACATGTTATTAATTTCTTATCTCTTAAAAATCTAAGGGAATGAATTTTCTCATATTGGATTTGCACTTGGATTCTCTCATTGGTTGACAGTGTAAAACACTTTATACTATAGCTATTAAACTCTTATTTAATAATATAATTTTTTATATTTTTAAATTAGAAAGTTTTGATCTATATCCATTATTATTATTGGATGCAATTTCTCTATATTAAATATCAAATATTATTAAATTTAATTAACTAATCAGTAAATTAAAAAAAATATAGTTTTTAAGTTTTGGAACTATATTATATTATAATTAAGAACAGAACAAACTTTTTTGATTGTAAAGTTTAGTAACTTTCCAAAACTGCATAGGAATTAGTGAAAAAAAATTAATGATTTGATTGCATATAAATTTTATAGAAAGTATGAATGTCATAGATTTCAGTCAAAAAAAAAAAAGAAAAAGAAAAAGAAAAAGAATGCCATAGAAACAAATTATGAATACATTACAAAGATCGATATACTAATGAAAAAAATTATTTATTACTAAATGATCAACATGTTTATGATTGAAGATGATGAATGATATATTAATAACATTTTTTTTTTTACAATGTATTAATAACGTTTATTGAGATGCTTCGATAATGAGTGTCTTTAAGTGTCCAAGAGTGCTTGGATGAGATGGTACGAATTTCTTCCAGCTTAACCATTGGTTTCGAGTTCGAATATTGACCTTAAGAATGCAGCAGCGTTAAAACTTTGGAAGGAGAGCTTTGCCGCCCTTGTGGTCCTACCCGGTTCGAGTGATTAGTTTCCGCAGTTGCGTACGAAGGATACACTTGGAAACCAAAAAAAATAAAAATGAGTGTCTTCAAATAATAAAAATTTACAAAAAATAACTTTAGATGAGAAATAAAATGTACTGATTTTTTTTTAATTGAAAAAGTATACATAATTTTTATAATAAATAATTGGTAATAGATAGTTAATAAATTTTATTGACTTCCATATCGTCATATTTATCAATTTTATCAAATTATATTAATCAAATCAAATTATAAGAATTTTTATATGGATTGGTATTATATTAGTATTTTTATTTTATTTTCAATTTTCAATTACTTTGTTAATTATATTTTTTGAATTTCATTGTTTTCAACAACTTAATATATAAAATTGATTTAATTTCAATTAATACATTAATTTATTTTTAAAAACATAATATGGATTGTGATTTGAAATATTAATATTCTTTGAATTGTTTGATTTAATTTTTACAATCTTGATCGTGTATTTAATTATACCTAAATTTTTACATAATTATACCTATTATTATTATTATTATTATTATTATTATTATTATTATTATTATTATTATTATTGTTGTTGTTATTATTATTATTTTTATGTATCACTAGTATTTTTAAAATTAAATTAATATTATATATCTAATTATATTTTTAAATATTAAAAACATGTTAGAATTAATTAATATAAAATTAGGTGGTCAAGTAACCAATTTATGATTAATTTTTTTTGTTGCAATTTTAACAATTAAATTTAATATTTTTATAATAAATGATGATTCGATTGAAGTTAATATATGATATTTACTTATATTTATCTAATAAGCACTTAATTTGAGTGAATGATTGATACTTAAAGAATCAAATTCTAATAAAAATGGAAGAGAAATTTTGTTATTATTTTGCAACTTATCACCAAATCCTTAATAAAAACAATTTAAACCAAATTCCAAAATTCTTTTTTTCTTTTTCTATTGTACTTGATAGTGCTATAAATGATCAAATCCAAACTAAAAGTAAAGAATAATTAAGCATTGCAAGAAGGAAAAAACGGTAGAACCAAAATAACAACTAATGCATGCATACCAATCGCCACCTTTCTAAGAGAATAACATCATTGGAATGAATAATATTTTCCATTAATGACCAATCTCCCTTATTTTCCATTCCATATAGTGGATTTGAGAGGACATAGTTTCCCGAGTCATGATAGATAAAGAAAGGGAAAAGCTGAAAACTTTGAAACAATTATAAACTATTTTTACAATGCTATAGACGCACTTGCAGAAAAGCATTATACAAAATGATAGATGGACAAAAAAATCAGGAGCAGTTAGAACACACCATAGTGCATGTTCAAGATTTACACTCCCTAGCTTTGGTAGAGCCAACTCTGTTGAAAGTGGAATAGGATTTTTGTAGCCTTGGACATCTACTCAAAAGGGATGGAAAATTCTATCATCGTAAAAAAATTGAAGCAATTTGACCATAATCATCCATTATTGAAGCAATACAAATCATTAATTAGTACTAACATGAAAAAAAAGATTAAGAAATAAGAGAGAGAAGGCCTCCTAAAAAAAAAGAGAGAGAAGGAGCATGAGAACGAAAATAGATAGAGAAAACAAAGCATATGTGTGAAAAACCGAATTAGGTTATGGCAAATGAAAAAAGTATGGTGCTCGTGATTTGATTCAAATATATTTATAGAAGTCATGATTTTAAAAAAATCAGATTTGATTCGTTTGTGATTTGGTCCAAAAAATCCATTTGAATTAATGGCCAATATGTCCAGCAAATCAAATTAATGTTGATAGGGGTAATCAATATCATAATCAAAATCAAAATATGATCCATGTAGTAGGTAATTAATGAGCCATAATTTTGTTTACTGTGAGAACGATACGTGTACCGTTTCATTTGAGACTCTATGATTGACTGCCACGTGTAAAAACTTGCTCTATGTAGAATCATGAATTATTCCGATTTGTATAGATTATAAATTATAGATATTAATTTTATATTTTGTAACACTGTTATATTGTGTCTTATAATAATTATTAAAACTTGCCATATCTCCATATCTATATCTGTTGAGAAAGATAAAAATAAAATCACCTAATATAAGGTCAACAGAGAATTTATTATCACAAGATCAAACTTTTCCCACCTTTTATATAATCATAATGAGACAACCAAAATATCTTTCAATATGAAAAAAAATGGGTTACAAAAATAATAGTAATAATCTCACCAAAATATTGCTGGCTAAATACTCTCTTGGATTTTTCTCTCAAAAGGAATTTCTCTCTCACGAATAATGAGGCTCTCTCTCTCAAAATTCTCTAAGTTTTGTTTTTTTGTTCCGGATGCTACAGATGAATGTTAGCATTGGCTTTTATAGCCAAAACTTCTAAGCTAAGTGGTGGCCATAATATAAGGAGAGTTTTTCTCCATTGATTTTATTTAAAAACTAATGTGCATACTATCCTTTTTCTTTATTTATTTATTTTCTATTTTATTTCTCCTATCCTTCTTTTTATCTCCACTAAAGTAGGGAAACCCATCAATGTCCCCCTCCCAATTTAATGGAGGGCTCCTGCAGTCTAGCCGCTCTTCTGCAAAAACAGTAGTTGCCCTTAGGTAAGGACTTGGTCATCATATCAAAACTATTCTCATTAGTATGGATTTTCTCAAGCTGTAATTGCTTGGATTCCAATATATCACGTATACAAGTGACATCTCACATCAATGTGCTTTGACTTGAGTGAAAACTTCGAATTCTTGCTTAAGTGGATTGCACTCACGATTATCACAATGCACGATATACTTGTTGTCCTTGCCCTAACTCATGCAATAATCGCTTCATCGATAGCATTTCTTTGCAAGCCTCTATTATTGCATTGAACTCTTCCTCTGTGGTAGACAAAGCAACACACTTTTGTAGCTTTTCCTGCCACGATACTGCTCCTCCTGAAAATGTAATCAGGAATCCAGAAGTAGATTTCCTAGAATCAATATCTCCTGCCATATCTGCATCCGTGTAGCCGATTAGTTGGGGCTTTTACTCTCGAAGCATAAACTCATTTTGGAAGTTCCTCTGAGATACCTTAAAATCTACTTTAACGCATTCAATTTATTTTCCTGGTTTATCCAAGAATCGCTAACAACACCAACCGCGTGTGTTATGTCTGGTCGTGTGCACACCATTTCATACATCAAGCTTCCAACAGCTGAGGCATATTGTACCTTGTGCATTTCCTCCTTTTCAAATTCACATGTAGGACTTTGCTTTGAGCTAAGCATAAAGTGACTAGCAAGTGGAGTAGCAATTGACTTTGCTTTCTCCATGTGAAACCGCTCCAACACCTTATCGATATATTTTTCTTGTTATAACCACAGCTTTCATTCCTTCCGATCGCTAAGGATGGACATATCAAGAATATGCTTTGCAGGTCCCAAGTCTTTCATAGCAAAAGACTTCTTCATTTCCTTCTTCAACTTGCTGATCTTGTCACCATTTTGTCCTACGATCAATATATCGTCAACATACAAAATTAGTATGATGAACTCACCATCAACAAATCTCTTCACAAAGACACAATGATCGAAGTAGTCCTTCAATACCCATGCTAAATCATGAAGGAATCAAACTTCTTGTACCATTGACGTGGTGCCTGCTTAAGTCCATATAAACTCTTCTTCAGCTGGCATACTAAATCTTCTTTGCCTTTGACTTTAAATCCCTTTGACTGCTCCATGTAAATTTCTTCTTCTAAATCGCCATGAAGAAATGCAGTCTTCACATCTAGCTGCTCCACATCTAGATTCTAACTTACAACCAAAACAAGCACCACCCGAATTGATGACATCTTTACCACGGGTGAAAAAAACTCTTCAAAGTCAATGCCTTTCTTCTGACTGAAGACTTTCACAACTAATCTCGCCTTGTACCTGGGTCGTGAGCTATTCTCCTCAGTCTTCAACTTGTACACCCATTTGTTTGAGTGCTCTTTTACCTTTCGGTAAATCAACCAACTCAGGTCTGGTTCTCTTGCAAGGATTACATTTCTTCTTGCATGGCTTTCAACCAATCCTCCTTGTGGTCATCCATCATAGCTTCTTCATGAGACTTTGGTTCTCCCCCATCAGTGAGTAGCACATATTCCTTTGCAGGATATTTGGTTTGCGGTTTAGGCATCCCTGACCGACCTTCTTAATCGAGGCTCTTGAATATCTTATTTTTCATTCTCATAGTCTTCATCATATCATCAAATGTACTGTTCATGTTCAATAACTCGGTAATAGTTCAATTTCAGTAATCAAGAATGGTTTTGATCAATCTCGATTTTAAACGTATATAAGACAATCTTGATTACGATTAGATTCGAGTTTCAATTCAGTTTATATAGATGAAGACCAGAAATTATATTGAACTTTAAACATCAAAGTTGCAGGTTCTTGAACATAAACAGAAAGTAAAGGAGTTTGAGTTTAGGGATACCACACAACCAGATTTATCCTGGTTTAGTCACCTCCACTGTGACCTACATCCAGTCCCCACTCCACCTGTGGGATTTCACACACTAACACGCAAGCTTTACCAGGTAGCTTGAAAAACTTTCACACCACAAAGCACTCATTCACCTCGAGATACCACACTCTTGTGAAGAGCCTCAATGTTCAACCTTAGGGATACCTCACCCTAATCACTCAGAGAGACTTAACACTAATTTCTTCGTTAAGCTCTTGTCTTGATGATTCCTTGATCTTCGTCCTTGAACTTTGATTCCTCCAAGTTCTTCCTTGAATATTCTCCTTTGATTGCTCACTGAACTTGTTGAACATTGCTTGATACCTGTCTTTACAATTTGACACTAAAAACACTTGCATACCCATTAAGTTGTATTTGTCATATATCAAAATCTCTAAGTCATTGAGTTTAACTGGTACCACCGCTTTTATTACCATCTACTACTTCTTCAGTTGGATCGTTATCAATTGGAGGATCATTTTTTGCATCTCCAATGTCTTCTATTACATATCCCCCATAAAACTCCGGAAAAGGAACTGAATCCAAGTTGATTGGATGTTCTCTAAATTTAACAGGCTTTACATCCTTCTGAATATCTTCAATATTTTGGTCTTCAAAGGAGACAACATCTCTGCTTCTAATAATCTTTTTCTGAATAGGATCCCATAGCCTATACCCGAATTCTTCGTTTCCATATCCCAAGAAGATGCATTCCTTTGACTTGGAGTCGAGTTTTGATCTATCATCTTTTGGAATATGAACAAACGCTCTATAACCGAACACCTTCAAATGGTTGTAAGATACATCTTTACCTGTCCAATTTTTTTTTTGGAACATCACCATTCAACAGAGCAGAAAGGGATAAGTTGATCAAGTAAACTGCAGTCATCAGAGCCTCACCCCAAAAACTCCTGGGTAATTCGGCATGAGATAACATAGTTCTCACCCTTTCAACAATAGTTCTGTTCATCCTCTCAACCACTCCATTGTGCTGAGGCGTCTTTAGAACAAATCGTTCATGCCGGATTCCATTACTCACACAGTAATGTCTGAAAGCTCCCATAAATTCTACACCATTGTCAGTGCGAACACACTTTAACTTTTTACCATTTTCTCGCTCAACACTATCATGAAACAGTTTGATTACTACAAACACCTGGTCTTTTGTTTTGAGGGCATATGCCCAAACCTTCATGGAGTGGTCATCAATAAAGGTAACAAAGTACCTTTCACCTCCATGAGTACTAGTGGTTATTGGACCACAAACATCAGAATGCACCAAATCTAAAACATTGGGTCTTCTATGTTGGAAATTATAACAGAAATAAGCTCTATGTTGCTTTCTAGTCAAGCAATGTGTACACGGCTTAAGAGACATTTTCGATCCTTTCAAACCTGCCAATGTATCTCTTTTGGCTATAATTTGAAACCCCTTCTCACTCACATGACCAGAATCACCGCTTGTATAGGAGGTAAATAAATCCCTTCGTGAGGTTACATGAAATGATGCACCAGAATCCCCAACCCAACATGTATCTTGTGATGTTAAATTAACATGACCATCATCACAAACAAATATTATATCATCTCCATGAAAAATGGTAGCAGGTACGTTACTCGCATCACCATTTTCTTGCTACTCTCTTTTAAGCTTTCTGCATTCTCTCTTCATGTGGCTTTTCTCGTGACAGTAGTAACATTCTACGTCTCTTCTTGTCCTCGACCTTCCTCTGAACTTATCTCTTGACTTGCCCCTTGAATTGTCTCTAGTGTTGAACTTCTTGTGGATGCTTCTTCCACGATACTCTGTGACAAGCGCTCAGACTCTATCGACATTCCTTGTTCCTTCCTTCTTGATTCTTCATTGAACATGCTATCTGTTACTATGTCCAATGTTAGAACACCTTGTGGTGTTGAGTTACTCAGTGAAACCAAAAGTGTATCCCAAGTGTCTAGTAAGGAACTGAGAAGTAATAATGCTTGCAATTTGTCATCAAGCACCATCTTCGTATTGGTGAGTTGATTCACCAATCCTTGAAAATCGCTCAAGTATTCGGAAACACTCGGGTCTCTCTATACTTGTTGTTAACTAATCGTCGAATAGTAGAGGCTTTATTCTGGGCCATCTTTCTCTCGTACAATGTTTCTAGTTTCGTCCATAACGTGTACGCAATTGTTTCTTGCACCACATGGTGAAAAACACTCTGATCTATCCATTGTCGAATTTGTCCGACAATTTTCCCGTTCATCAAATTCCCGTCATCATCAGACTTACCGTCTGGCTTCGTCCCTTTAATTTGTAAAGGCTGGTATAGATCTTTGCAGTTGAGGATGTCCTCCAGTCCGGGCTTCCAAATGGAGTAGTTTGAGAGGTTAACTTAATCATCGTTGCAGATGCTGTCGAGGTTGACTTGTCCATTGTTAATAACAAAAGTTAAACTGTGTAATGAATCGAAGCTCTTGATACCACTTGTTGGGAAAGATAAAAAATAAAATCACCTAATACAAGGCTAATAGATAATTTATTATCACAGGATCAAACTTTTCCCACACTTTGTAAAATCACAATGAGACAACAAAATATCATATACTATGAAAAATAACAGGATTACAAAAATAATAGTAATAATCTCACCAAAATATTGGTGTCTAAACACTCTCTTGGATTTTTCTCTAAAAAGGAATTTTTCTCTCACGTATAATGAGACTCTCTCTCTCAAAACTCTCTAAGTTTTGGTTTTTCTTCTCGATGCTACAAATGAACGTTAGCATTGGCTTTTATAGCCAAAACTTCTAAGCTAAGTGGTGTCCATAATATAACGAGAGTTTTTCTCCATTGATTTGCTTTAAAAACTCCTGTACGTACTTTCCTTTTTCTTTATTTATTTATTTATTTTATATTTTATTTCTCATATCCTTCTTTTTCTCTCTACTAAAGAAGGGAAACCCATCAGTATCATGTTGTATCTGTGTTTTATGCCATATCTGTGCTTTTTCCAAATCGCCATTGACGTTGAGACACAATAGTAGAAAATCATCTTTTTTTTTAAAAAAAAATTATGGTAAAAATTTAGGGTGAGGGTATGGTGCCCCAGCTCAAGGTAAGAAAAACCTCCTGGCTCTATGAGCACTTACAAATGGATTTATATTTACCTCACCTCAAGGTCACTAGTGGGGGCTCGAAAACCATCCACTAGACCAACACCCTGTGCATGTTCTATGTCATATCTGTGATTTATAGGTCATGTTTCACTAGACCAACCTCTCGAGGTTAGTAGAAAATCATCTTAGAGAATTTAGCTTATGTAAACATTTAATTTTCAACGTCTCAAGCATATTACAAAAGCATTCACCTTTAGAAATTAGGATAGAGATCACATGTCTCCAAATGACGTGTCACTTCCTGTCCCATCCAATTAGATTGTGTCACTTAAAAAATTAATCATATTATTTATTATAACTGTGTTCTTTTTAAATGACATGACAAAATTTAATTGGATGAGACAGGAACTCGCATGTCATTTAGAGATAGGTGATCTCCATCCGTACACATGATGGTATCTAATTTAATCATTTTATTTTAAAAATAAATTAAAATCATTATACCATTTTTTCATTTTTCACCTCTATAAAATAGAAAATATAGAATAGTTTTAAAAGAATTAATTAAATTAAAGGAAGAATTTTAATTTTTTTTTAAAATATGAATAAATTAAGGTTATTGTGTACATTAATTAATGAAATTAATTTGTTTGCATTATTATGATAAATATTTTTACACTGTCAACCAATAATAAACTGTCATGTCATTAAAAATATTTGGCCCCTATCATAACTAACTTAAAAGTCATACATAAGATGATTTGTGATTGGTTAACAGTGCAAAAAACTTTAACGGATAATATATCAGAATTAAACTCTTACTTAGTACGTAATAAGAAGAATAATTTTTTATTAACTTCATTTGGATTTAAATGGTATGAATCGCCAATAAATATTTTTTATACTATCAATCATCAATTATCACATTAATTAAAATGTTTGACTATATTGAACAATTAACTCTTTTGTAAATACTGAAACTGAAATCAATGAATTCAGTTATCAGTTTATATCTTATCTCCCTCTTTTAGCAAGATAGTTAGGATAGTATTAGATAAGTTTGTTTTAAGCTTCTTTGTATCCATAGCTCTATATAAAGAGCTTTGCTTCTTTGTAATTCTGATTCAATTCATTTTCAGTATCAATTCATTCTATTCAATTTCTCAGTTCTTTAGTTCATAATAGACTCATATCATAAAATTTTAAAAGTCACAATAAAATTATTTACAATTGATTGACACGTAAAAATACACTGATAATATATCAAAGTTAAACTTTTACATATAGGAAGGTCATTTTTTTTTTGGAACCCGTTGTAATTAGGGCATTTGGCTCTCCAATGGATCAATGGATTATTTCCACGAGCTTAGATTCTTCGGATCCATTATAATTAAGACTAATCTTCACTCGGTTTCTTAATCATGATTAATGTTTCTCACCTCCACCTCCAAATGCTTTCTACCAGTTTGAACCTAGGTGCCCCACAAACTCAACTTGTGCAACCAAATGAACCACCTCTACTGCGATACATATTGAATGGTCTATATACAAGTTTTGAAAAGGTTGAAGACTTTGCATCCGAAATTATAAATTATGGTTACTATTTTAAAAAAGCGATAAAATTTAAGAAGTGTGTGTGAGTTTCTTTTCCTTTTTAAAAACTTATTAACTCTCACTTGTTAAAATTAATGTCATGATAACATCGATCTTGTGGAAATTATTAGACAAACGGAGTAATAACTAATAAGTCCCACCTAAAAGTTAATTTTATTGGTAGAAGACACTAATATTATTTTATGGATCTTGTTAACGAGTGTCATTAGAATATTGGTTAATGAATGAAAGTTGAAATAATTTTTTTTTATTGAAAATCACTCCATTAAATTTTTTAATGCATCGAGTATGACATTTTTAATACAAACTTGCTATATCCTAAATAGGAATGTAGCTTTTAGATTTTGGCGAGATATGTTTGTTCTTCTATACATTTTTTTTTCGATTCCTTTTTCTTACAATATTTTTAATTAATTTAGTTCCCCACTACCTGCAGAAATTTGGCGGTGTTAAAATAACGCTTGATCAGTAGAAGTCACGTTTCATAAACAGTGATTATTCCTTCATTATTAATATTGAAATACACTCAGTTTAGACCAAAAAATATGACATACATAATATTGACATTCAATCCAAGCTATAAAATGTCTACCAACAAGATAAGTGCATAATGCTCCGTATGAGAAGCATTAATTAGTGCAGTCGCCATATATCATTGATCAGAAAATGGGGTTAGGTAATCCTTGCTTTTAGCACATCAATTAGGCTTGTCGATATACTTGGGGTTAGAAGTTTGATGCTTTACACAAGTGACTTATTCTGTATCACTTTAGTGGTTCTTTGGATATGTTTTTCTCTTTTTTATAGAAAAAGAAGATATCCTTTTTCAAATGTACTTTAATTATATTTGAGTGTATTTGGATAAGTTTTCTTTTTTAAAAAAAAAATTTGAAATTTGATTTTTTGTTCGTAAAAAAATATCTTCGTTTTTTCCTGGTCATTGAACGCGCTGTCGCGCACGCGCCAAAAAGCGAGCGGTTTACAAAATATGTAGTTAAGGGAGCGACAACTCGGATATCGTCTCACAAGGACTCTTGGGTTGTTACTAACACAAAATCAGTTTTTTTTTTTGGGGGGGTGGGTGGGTTGAATTTAAATGCAAATAAGAAAACAGAGTAGAAAATAATGTAAACTAAACAATTACCAAATAAGCTAAGCGATCAACCTACTGTTCTCGGTTTCCCACTATCATCGGTTCACATAATTCCATGCCCTAAGCGGATTCTAAACCCTTTCCGATTGTAGCATCAATTAACAAGCGAAACCAACGCTACGAGACATATGTTCCTATTCCCGAATTAAGCAAACGGGGTGAAGCACTCATGAACTAAGCGAATATGCACGAACACACGCGAATTAAGCAAACACGATTAAGTATAGGAACACACAATCATCGAAATAAATCAACACCTATTCTATACGATTCTGAATTAAGCAAACAGAACATATAAAACAAGTATTGAAAGAGAATAGCATAAAGTTCAGAAATTACAAAACCTCAAGTGACGACGGAACCCGATTACAGTAGATTAATCTAGGAGACTAGTTCTCCATTACAAACATAAACCTAAACCTACTGTTGCAGCCGTACTATGAAAAGAAAAGAAGAAGAGAAAAGATGATCAGTTCTGCCCCAAAACAGACTATAAATACAGATTCTGGGTTGCGGTCGCTCGCGAGGCGAAACATGTTTCGCGAGGAGAATATTACGAACAGTCTTCATTGTTTGGCTTTCTCGCGAGGCGAGCTAAGTATTCGCGAGGCGAGACTCTTCAAATTCCAAACTGTCACAGCCATGACCTTCAACACGGGTAAGCCGTGATGGCTTCTGGTCTTCCAGGGTTGGAATATTACTCGCGAGGCGAGTCAAGTATTCGCGGGGCGAGACAGAAAGGATTGTATTTTCTGGCACAGTCAGCCTTCAGGTTCGCGAGGCGAATAGCCTCTCGCGGGGCGAATAATCTAAAACTGCTTCACTTTATTAACCTGAAAACAAGAAATAGCAGTAAGTGCTTTATTTGACTCTAAATCAACTAAATTAACCTAAAACTACTTTAGAGACTCAAAATGTTGCTTGAAGACAATCAAGTCTAATTTGGGCGAAAACGGGATATAATTAGCATAAAACCACGATCATACTAGTCATAAAACTAGATGAGCCAGAGGCTTATCAAAATACCCCAAACTTAAACTTTGATTGTCCCCAAGCAAACTAAAACTCAAAAACTCAAAAAGACTCAAGACATGGCAAGCTTAAAGGATTCAATCAACTTTTCACAAATTTCAAGCAATTCACCAAAATAATTTTTCCTTCAATGTCCCCCCCTTTCAAACAATGTAATCCCCACATGCATTTACTCTAAACAATTGAGAATTTCATCATTCAAGCAATCATTAATCTAAGCAAGGGATCCAAGTTACACACAAGAGGGAGATCACCAAATTCAAACAATTGCCTTCCTCACAAGGGCATTTAGTGTTTCACTCAATCACTCAGTTTGTCTAGGTTATCAACATTTCACTCAATTTCACATTTCAAGAATACTTCCCATGAATTTGATTTTCATTTCAAAATGGTTCCCACGAAAACATGCATGCAACATCAAAAGGCCTTTTAAAGGTTGTAATGGGGCCTGGCTAAGGTTAGGATATACAAAGGAACTAGGCTTAAGTCCCTAGGAACTAAGAGAGCATGAGCATTTCAACATACCGAATTTCCACTCAAGTTCCTTTTTCCATTTTACTTTATGCTTTTGGGTGACTATAGCCTTTTCTTCTAATACTTTTTTTTTAAAACATTTTTACACTTTTCTTTTTTCCTCTTTTTTCTTTTTCTTATTTTTTTCCTTTTTTTTTCTTTGCCTTTGGCTCCAACCTTTTTATTATTATTTTTTTTTTCTTTTTCCCAATCCAGAATGACATGTCACATCCTTGTAGCAACCCCAAACTTAGTTTCTTACAACCATTCTCTTGCTAAGCATCCATGCTCTCCTAATCCTAAGATCGGGTTAACATGGTTTTTTTAATTTTGGCTTGTAACATCGGGTCATCAAGAAAGGATAGGCTAATTAGGCTCAAAGGGCTAACTAGGGAACATGCATTAGGGACTGGTTCAATTTAGGCCAAATGGTTATTTACAAAGAAAATGCCTAAATCATCTGATGCAATCACATAAACATGCAAACCATAAAGAGATTCAAGCAAATTCAGGAAAGTGCTACTCAAAAGTGATTCACAGAGTTAAAAACATGTTGGAGGCTCAAATCCTCACTTGGACATTTTTGCAAATTGTTTGACTGAGATTCTATCCCTAGTGTGTGCATCCCATCACCCCAAACTTATCATAAATCATTCCATCACAACAAAATATCTCAAAGTTCAGTTCTCAAATTTTCACATGGGAATCAATTTTCAGATTTCAAGACCTAGGGGGGAAACAGTCAACACATAACATGCAATCAATCTATGCAAAATTCAATAAAACCCAATCAAGCTTGCCGACACAAGACTCAACACACATACTCCTGATCTTCTCAAATTATTCTGGAGCTAAAAGAAAACAAAACTAAAACAAAGCAAGCATAATTAAAAAGGAAAAGGGTTTAGAGAAAACTCATGGAGGTGGTTCAACCAGGATCCCACTATCTGTGATACAGCGGTCACGGAATGCTCAAATTGCAATATGATCCTCCCGGATCCCATGGCATGCAGCATAAGTATGGGAGTGGGCACTTGACAATTATGGTGACTCCTTCAAGTGCAACGGACTTCTCACTCCCTTTCAGGTCAAAGATGACCTCCTTGTCAACCTTGTCAATAAAGTCCTCCCAATAAAAGTGGGGTTCAACCTCTTGGACTGGCCACAGTGTCTTCATATCCAAGGGTGCAAAATCCAGAGGCTTAAACTCCATCGCTGGTGGTTCCACAGTGGGAGGTGATGAACAAAATGGGGGAATCTCTAGTGTGTCTCTTCAACTTCTGCACGATCTTCATTCACTGCATTATCAAATCCATCACCTGCTATACATGCAGAAATCTCAGCACACACCACACAAAGGTTAGAGTTAGTACAGTCAGTACATATGGTACAATAAACTGAATCAGTAAAGGCCTGAATGTCTGGAAATTCAGCACACAGTTCATCCACCCCATCACTTTCAACACATGCATATGAATTAATAGAATCATCTAACTCCAAAGGTTCTTCATTATCCTCAAGCATGGTGAAGCAGATGTCCTCCTGATCCTCATTTTCTATGTTTCCTGGCCGAACAGGGCCCTCAACCTCATATGTCTCCTGTTCCATAAGGACGTTTTGCTCCTCACACCCTGAAAAGAATGAGCTTTCAAAACATGCTACACACAAAGCAGTGTCAGTACAATCAGCACATGAAGTATAATAGATAGAATCAGGGAGGTGTGAATATCTGGAGATTCAACACACAGTTCATCAACAGAAGTATTCTTGACATCATTATCAAAATCATCCTCAGAGGAAGTATTGTCAAGAACAACTATCCGTGAATCTGTATGTTCCTCAAGGAGACATTGAGTTTGCGAAAGCGTGTGAGGTGGAGACAATGTGATCAATTTGAATGGCCAACTTCTGAGAATCAGCTTCTATCCTCTGTTGGCTTTGATCAATTTGAGCGGCCAACTTCTGAAAATCAGCTTCAATCCTCTGTTGGGATTCAAGATTTTGTTCTGCCATCCGTTGATTGTTCTCTGCCATTTGTTGAAGGCTTGCTTGGAATTCTGTCATTTGTTGTTGCACAAGAGAAGCTATCTCATCCAAGATGCCATGTTCTCCACTATGTTGGCTAGAATAGGAAGGTTGCTCCTCATTCACTCCAATCATGTCAAAACCACTGCTAAACTCATAACTTCCAGCAAAGTTAGGATAACATATGCATGGTGGTGGTTTACTAAAGTCAGGATAATATATGCATGGTGGTGGCCTATCAAAGTTAGGATAATATATGCATGGTTCATAATCAACATTAGGCATAAAATCTTGCATATAATTATCCATGGGAAGCACTAAGATTCACAACCAGACAAAGCAGCCAAAACTAATTCAGTAATGCAAAAAGTTTTTTTTTTTTTTACAATTTTCTGTTAATAACAACAAGAGTCCCCGGCAATGGCGCCAATTTTTGAACGCGCTGTCGTGCATGCGCCAAAAAGCGAGCGGTTTAAAAAATTTGTAGTTAAGGGAGCGACAACTCGGATATCGTCTCACAAGGACTCTTGGGTTGTTACTAACACAAAATCAATTTTGTGGGGGGGGGGGTTGAATTTAAATGCAAATAAGAAAACAGAGCAGAAAATAATGTAAACTAAACAATTACCAAATAAGCTAAGCGATCAACCTATTGTTCTCGGTTTCCCACTATCATCGGTTCACATAATTCCATGCCCTAAGCGGATTCTAAACCCTTTCCGATTGTAGCATCAATTAACAAGCGAAACCAACGCTACGAGACATATGTTCCTATTCCCGAATTAAGCAAACGGGGTGAAGCACTCATGAACTAAGCGAGCATGCACGAACACACGCGAATTAAGCAAACGCGATTAAGTATAGGAACACACAATCATCGAAATAAATCAACACCTATTCTATACGATTCTGAATTAAGCAAACAGAACATATAAAACAAGTATTGAAAGAGAATAGCATAAAGTTCAGAAATTACAAAACCTCAAGTGACGGCAGAACCCGATTACAGTAGATTAATCTAGGAGACTAGTTCTCCATTACAAACATAAACCTAAACCTACTGTTGCAGCCGTACTGTGAAAAGAAAAGAAGAAGAGAAAAGATGATCAGTTCTGCCCCAAAACAGACTATAAATACAGATTCTGGGTTGCGGTCACTCGCGAGGCGAAACATGTTTCGCGAGGCGAATATTACGAACAGTCTTCATTGTTTGGCTTTCTCGCGAGGCGAGCTAAGTATTCACGAGGCGAGACTCTTCAAATTCCAAACTGTCACAGCCGTGACCTTCAACACAGGTAAGCCGTGATGGCTTCTGGTCTTCCAGGGTTGGATTACTCGCGAGGCGAGTCAAGTATTCGCAGGGCGAGACAGAAAGGATTGCATTTTCTGGCACAGTCAGCCTTCAGGTTCGCGAGGCGAATAGCCTCTCGCGGGGCGAATAATCCAAAACTGCTTCACTTTATTAACCTGAAAACAAGAAATAGCAGTAAGTGCTTTATTTGACTCTAAATCAACTAAATTAACCTAAAACTACTTTAGAGACTCAAAATGTTGCTTGAAGACAATCAAGTCTAATTTGGACGAAAACGGGATATAATTAGCACAAAACCACGGTCATACTAGAAATAAAACTAGATGAGCCAGAGGCTTATCAGTCATACAAAAAAATTGTCTTTATAATAAGAAGCTGTCTCAACATTAAAAATAAATTACTTCACGGTTGTTCAAGTAGAAGCAAATTTCACAGTTGCCTTTTAAGCTTCAGAAGGAGGATGGAACTGGTCTACGCTGGAAAATATAATTCCTGAAGAAGTATGCAGTGCCATTGAAAATGTCCGAGCTCCTTCCCCTGGTCAGAACGACTTCCCCTCCTGGACGACGGCCTCAAATGGGCAATTTTCGATCAGGTCGACTTATGTGGATTTATACAATCAAGCAGAGTTTCCTTCCTCTAGCTTGTTTCGAAGAATATGGAAATGGAAGGGGCCAACGCATATGAGGACTGCCCTGTGGAAATTGGGGCATGGAGATCTGCTTTCAAATGAAGAACGAAGAAGAAGAATGATAGATGATGATTTGTGTCCCAGATGTCATTTGCCTCGAGAATCGGTTATGCACTTACTGAGGGATTGTGAGGATGTTCAGAAATTTTGGTCAGCTCATATCAATCCTTCACATTGGAGTAGATTTTTTAGCCTTGGACTTCACACCTGGCTTGATTGGAATTTGTCTACGGCTGATGTTGGTCTTGTGCAATGGAGCTGGTCCATTCTGTTTGGAATGGTGGTTTGGGCACTATGGAGGGACCGTAATTCATTGGTTTTTTCTCAGAAATCTGAAATGGGTGAGGATCTTTGGAACATGGTTTGTAACCAGGTTCACTTCATTGAATATGTGATTGAGAACCCTCTTGTGTCAAGGGATAATCTCCATGCAGATAGTGCTTCTTCCTGGTCTAAACTGATGAGTGTGATTTCACCTCATGTTTCTTTATCATTTTGCATGCATTTCTATGTAGATTAGGCATTTTTATTTTGATATTTGTTAGTTTTTACCTTTGTAACGGGTAAGGTGGTTCTGTGGTGTTTGTGTACAGGAATTCATGATTAAAATGCTTAAGTCAAGTTAATTTGGAGTTTGCATGAAGATGGAGCTTGAAAAGTAAGAAAAATGAGCAAAGCAGATACCATCACAACCTGGGTGTGACAACCATCATGGCCATGATTGCATAAAATGAAGAAAAAAAGAAGGAAGCAAAACTCAGAAGCTGTCACGGCCGTGACATGGCAATCAGCGCAAGAATTGACAAAGCAGAAGTTGTCATGGCCTGGCCCTGACAGCCGTCACGGCTGTGACACGTAAATTCTGGGATTTTAGTATATGTTTTTTTATCTGATTTGTAATTGCTTTAATCACAAGTTAACCTACACTATAAATAGGGCAATTAGGCTAGAAAATAGGGATATCTGGGCTGCTACCTTAGGCTTAATTTAGGATTTCTCTTCTTCTCCAATTTCTTCTCTTCCCTTAGAATTTTTATGTTCTTTTTAATCAAGATTGCTATGACCATGGCAATGCTTGAGTAATCGTTTTATTTCTAGGAATTGGGGCTATGCCCAAGACTTGTTTTATGTTATGAATTGATGTTTTCCCTTTGTTAATTTCAATTTGCTTTTGATTTAATTCCTATTGTTATAATTACTTGTGAATTTGGTGCGCAGGGATGAACTGAGAAGTGAACCAAGGTATTGGATCTATAGGGATTGAACTTAGGACTTAAATCCACGAGAGTTAGAAGCGGTCCTTCGAGGGTTCATTGAATTTTCATAAACCTTAATGTTTCCAATTTAAATACAATTACTACGAGAGTAGGGGTTGGTTTAATTGGGCACGGTTCTTGTATCTCGAGAGGAACACTAACTTTATGTGGATAAATTCACCTTCAAAGCATTTTGATAATTAACAAGAGGGGTAGTCAATTTAGTAGCATAAGATCTTGTTGGTAACCCAATTCCTGGAAATCTCTTTTAATTTGAAAAACTCCAGATTTGATTTGCTTTGTGATTCTGTTTGATTGCGTTTTAAATACTTGATTTTTTAGTTAATCCTTATTTCAAAAACCAAATATTTTTCTTGTTTAGTTTAATTGATTTAATAATTACTTGACGACCGAAACCGTACACTTGCGGATTCACGCTATCAAGTTTTTGGCACGTTCTAGGGGACTGTGCTTTCTTGAATTTCAATTTAATTTTTAAATTGATTTTTTGGACATTTTTTTATTTATTAATTTTTTCTTTCTTTTTATAGTGTATCTATCTCTCTCTTTGCAAGTATTTTTCTCTTTTATGCGAAGATCCCAAAGTCTTGGAACTCTTATTGAAGTTGACCCCGAGATCGAAAGGACTTTTCATAGACGTAGGAGACTACAAAGACAAAGAGCGAGAGAAAGGTTGATCCACATTCCACTCATGACCAATCTACCGGATACCAAACCACTGAAGGACTACGCATTCCCAAATGCTAGGGGTTTGCGACCGGGATTGCTAGGCCAGAAATTGAGGCGAAAAACTTCACAATACCACCTCATTTAATTGGTATGATTAGGCAACATCAGTTTGGAGGATTACCCTCGGAAGACACAACGGATCATGTGGAGACATTCTTGGAATTTTGTGATACAACTCGGATTCAAGGTGCCCCAGTTGATCCTATCCACTTGAGGCTATTCCCCTCCTCTCTGAATGGAAAGGCAAGAGCTTGGTTGAAGTCAGTGTCTGCTAGTACTTTGTCAACATGGGAGCAACTGGAGCATGCATTCTTGGAAAAATTCTTTCCACCATCCAAGACTGCTTACCTACGAACTCAGATCACCGACTTTTTCCAAAAGGACGGAGAATGCTTATCCGAAACTTGGGATCGTTACAAGGGATTGCCAGAATCTTGCCCACATCATGCGCTTGAGAAGTGGCTTTTAGTGCATACCTTCTACAATGGATTGAACAATTCTTCAAATATGTCACTTGACTCTACAACTGGTGGAGCATTGATGAATACACCACTGACTCAAGCATTTGATTACATATGTAATAACCCAAAAAAGCTTTCGGGGGGTAAGTTTGAAATGAATGGTAATGATTTAATTATGTCTAAAGTTGACTCATTGAGTAAACGCTTTGATAAGCTTGAAAAAGCTAATGTGAGTTCAATAGGTGCTACAAATGTTGCTTGTGAGATTTGTGGAATGCAGGGACATGATTTCATGGAGTGCCCACATGGTAGTGCTCCTGGATCTGGTGCTTCGGGGGAACAAGTGAATTCTTGTCACAATTTCTATGACACGAACCCGAAGTTGCCAAACTATGTTCCCCCAAATTCTTATAACCAAGGAAGGAAGAATAGCCCTTATCTCTCCTACAGGAACTACAACAACACATTGACCAAGAATTCCAAGAAGGCCAAGGTAATAGGAAACCCGCATCGGGGTATCCTCAGGTACAAAAGTCTAAACTTGAGTCTCTTTTGTAAAATTTTGTTGAAACTCAAAAAAAGCAAAATGAAGAGTTTAGACAACAAGGTAGGGAAGTCAATGAGGCAATAAAGGAGTTAACATCTAAGGTATATAACTTAGTCATCCATAATAAGATGTTAGAAACTCAGATTACCCAACAAGCTAGTACATATTCTAGAACTAAGGGTACGTTTCTGGGACAACCCGAAGTTAATCACAATGAGCACAGTAATGCTATATACTTGAGGGATGATAAGCTTGTGGCAGTTGAAAAAGATGTGGAATGTGAGGTGGACATGAGTGAACAAGAAGAGATGGAACCAACATATGTCCCTCCACCACCTTACCAACCCCCAATACCTTTCCCACAAAGGCTAGTCAAGAAAAAACAAGTAGAAAAAGAGACCAAGAGCTTAATTCAGAAGCATGATTCCATGATAGAAACTAATACGCCTCCTAAACTAAAAGATCCAGGAAATTTCTCTATTGCTTGCTCAATTGGATAAGTGAAAATAGATCATGCCTTATGTGACTTAGGGACTAGTGCGAGTTTGATGCCTCTTACCATCTTTGAGAGGTTAGGAACCAAGGAATTGAGTCCATCCAAGTTCTCTTTACAATTTTCGGATGGCTCCACTAAAAACCCTCTAGACATTCTAGAGAATTTCCCCATAAAGGTAGGTTGATTTTTCATTCTTACTGATTTCATGGTGTTAGATATGAACGTGAATTCTAAATTCCCTATCATTCTTGGAAGGCCATTCTTGGCCACAGCCGGAGCAATAATAGATGTAAAAAATGGTATGCTATCCTTGAATATAGAGAAAGGAAGGGTGAATTTTGATTTGACTAACTCATATAACAACCTTCCTTTTGAGAATCATGTGTGCAGGATTGAGATAATGCCTCCGTAGGTGAAGTAAGAGCTTAACATGGAAGCAACTCCCAAACTTTGAATGACAAATGATGCACCAAATAATGATGAAATTGGAGTTTCTCAACATGTGGAGTTAAAACTTCCACCGGAAGGAAGTAAGGCCATGAAACTCAGAGTGAAAAGAGCCAAGCGAAAGCGCATGTGGCCAAATGAACAATATAGGCTCTTTGAAGGACTTCCTTGAAAGAGAGGTGTTCTTTCACTTCCAAGCCCAGCTGATCCTGGTTGATTGAAGGGAGTATGGTCAAGCTTAAGACTGTAAATAAGCGCTTCTTGGGAGGTGATAAGCCTTTGGCTTATCTAGTTTTATAACTAGATGGACTATGGTTTTTGTGCAAATTATTCGAGTTCAATCTCGTTTTCGCCCAAATTTGGCCTTGTTTTGTTCCTAAGTAGACTTTTACTCGTTCTAGGCATTTTTAGTAGTTTTGAGTCTATTTTGAATAGAATTACGCTTTTTGTGTCTTTTTATTGTTTCAGGTTAGAAGTGAAGCTTCGAGAGTCAAGGAAAGTCAAGAAATAGTGGAAATTTCCATTCTGGAGATGCTCGCCCCGCGAGTGTATGCTCGCCTCGCGAGTCTGAAGATCAGCTAAGCAGCAACGTCATCAATTCTGTCTCGCCCCGCGAGAATATTGTCGCCTCGCGATCATTCAAACTCAGGATGGAGCCAAAACTGAAATTCGCCTCGCGAGAGGAAGCTCGCCCCGCGATAGCCTGAAGACCCTGGAAGACAGAGACCATCACGGCCTAGCCGTGATTAAGGTCACGGCTGTGACAGATTGAAGTTGGAAGACTCGCCCCGCGAACACACTCTCGCCTCACGAGAATCCAAATTGAAAGCGCGCCAAAACTAATGATTCGCCTCGCGAAAGGTTGTTCGCCCCGCGAGCGGCCGAGAACCAGAATCCCTATTTATAGGCTGTTTCAGATCAAAATGGAGAGGAGTTTTGGGGAGCTTTGGATCCAGATCCGAATCCTAGTTTTTTCCATTGTAGAGTAGCGTTTAGGCCAGATTTCTTTTCTCTTTGGAGCTGCGTCTCCTCTTTTCTTTTTATTTTACGATGGTGATTATGTCCGATTGTTTGTCTATGAGCATGAGGAACTAATCCCCTCGTCTGAGGGAGCAATGAAGCCACCCATGGCGGTGTAGATTCGATGTGATGTATGTCTTTCTCCCTTGTCTCAATTTATGTTTTCCAATTATGATTTGATTGCGTTGATCATATGTGTTGCGTGATTGACTAGTTAAACGTGTTGAGGCTGAGAGGCGATTCGCGTTTTAGAACTTGAATTGGGATCACTAATCGAATATTACACGAGAGTGAGTAGGAGATTAGTGCAACCTTATAGGGAACAAGAATTAATAGAATTCGAGATTAGGATTATGAGACCTAGTAAGTAATTAATCCAATCATCGAATACGTCCTATTGAGCACGAAAGTGGATATAGGAGAATTTGGGGGTCCCGGTTGACATTGTAATTGAACTTAGGGAGGAATTCATCATCACTTGGGTATGCATGTTGGGTAGGTGGATTTGTGACCTTGGACATTTTAATTTCAGATTTTTAGTTAATTATTTTATTAGATTTGTTAATTTAGATTTCAATCCTATTTTCTCTTCAATCTCAACCACCTTCTGTAACTTGACCAACGTATCGGATTTCCCACGAATTAGTCGAATTGGTAGCCCAATCCCTGAGTTCGACCTCGGTAATTACTTACCGTGTTTATTTTATTACTTGCGACGACCCGGTACACTTGTCGGTGACTCAACAGGAGGCAACCCAAGTTTTCTTTCCCTTGCTATTTTATTTTTGATTTTTGTTTTGAATAAATTGAGAAAAATGGATAAGAGAGATCATTATTGATGGTTTTTCCAAGTTTATTTTCAGGATGGAGAAAGACGAAGCGCAAAAAGTCATGAAAAATGAAGTCATAATCTGTCATGGCCTAGCCCTGATGGCCATCATGGCCGTGACACTAAAAGAAAATAATTCTGTTGTAAGTCAAAAACGATCATGGCCGTGATGGAGCAATTTCAACAAAAAAGGGAGATCGGGAATTGATCACGGCCTAGCCGTAATGTTGGTCACGGCCATGAAAGGCCAACAAGGGAAAGTCGGAATTGATCACGACCCAGCTGTGACGAGGCTCACGGGCGTGATGCAAAGGAGCCCAGCAGAGCCGAATCGATCATGGCTTGGGCGTGATGAATGTCACACCCGTGACACGTCTTCCAGCAGCTCTATGACTGACATCTGAGCTAGCTCCCACCACCACCTCAGTGAGTTGTTCCTTTTTTTTTTTTATCCTCCCTCCGACTTGAATATTTACAATGGAGACAATGTAAGTTTTTAAGCTTGGGGTAGGGGTATTTTTAGTTTTTTTTTGCATTTTGCATTTTTCATGTTGCATTCATTTAGGCGTAGTTTTGCATGATCACATCATTAGATTGCCCTTTGTTTTGAATTTGCATCCTATTGTGAGAACTTGGTGCCAAATGAATTGAGACTGTGAATTTTTTACCCCAATTTTGTATTCTTTTAATAGACTAAAAATAAAAATGCTTGAGATGATCTTTTGATAGTTGATAATTAGCATGTGGTTCCTTGAATCTGTGTTTCTCATTAATTTTAAACTACTAAATGTGAGATTTTGATCCTACAAGGAGTACTCACTAAATTTACCCAATTCTTTGTGATCGAGTGTTTTCTTCCTCTTGGATTGTATTCTCTAGAACTTGACTTGAAACCATTTTGAAACTTAGAAATTTTTGAAAACATATTTGAAAATGATTGAGGCACTAGGTATTTTTCCGGCCTTCTGAACTTTGACTGATTAAATGCTACCCCTTAGTTGCCAAATTTTGAGTCTAATAGAATAAAATGTCTTTCTTGGTACCTCGATTGATTTTGATGAATGATGCATGGTATGACACCTTTTAAAGTGTTGCAAAAAGGACAAAAAAGTGGTTTGAAAAATAAAATGTGAGATGAAAAGGTTAAAAAAAAATTCTCTTAAGTTGAAAATCTCCCTTTCTACAAATAAAATAATAATAATAATAATAATAAATGGATAAGGGGATGAGAAAAAGAGATAAAAACAAGAAGAGAAGGAAAGTGAGAAATAAAAGGAAAAAGGAAAGCAAGAAAGGTGGAAAAGTGCGATAAAGCCCAAAAGAGGTATTTTAGAAGGTTGTCATGCTTTGCATTGTTTATATTTTGTTAGCCTTCTTGAATTTTCCCTTTCTTGATTTCCCCACCTAACGATGAATCCCATGGCCCCATTACATCCAAAATAAAAGACCCCTTGATTCTTATGTGTTTTCATTAATAAAGTAGAGATTTTGGTTAATAATCAAGCTTATGGTAGGATACCTTTCTTGAGGAAATTGAGTGAATTGTCATATGTCCTTAAACACTTGAGTGAGGTAAGAAAGGTGTCCGAATAAGTGAGAGGCATGAATTTAGGGAATTTAAGCTTCTAAATGGACTTGAAATTGATTGTCTCTTGTTTACTTATTTGGATATGCCTATTAATTGGATTTGTTACTAGGGTTCTTGGTTCCCTTGTCCATGCTCAAATTGTTTATCTTGTCTGGCCTTGGTTATTGCTTGAAGACAAGAAAAATCTTAAGCTTGGGGTAGTTTGATGAGTGCGATTTCACCTCATATTTCTTTATCATTTTGCATGCATTTCCATGTAGATTAGGCATTTTTGTTTTGATATTTGTTAGTTTTTTCCCTTTGGAACGGGTAAGGTCGTTCTGTGGTGTTTGTGTGCAGGAATTCATGATTAAAATGCTTAAGTAAAGTTAATTTGGAGTTTGCATGAAGATGGAGCTTGAAAAGTAAGAAAAATGAGAAAAGCAGAGACCATCACGGTGTAACAACCATCATGGTCATGATCACGTAGAATGAAGAAAAAAAGAAGGAAGCAAAACTCAGAAGCTGTCACGGCCAGGCCATGACAGCCATCACGGCTATGACAGACCAATCAGCACAAGGATTCACAAAGCAGAAGCTGTCATGTCCTGGCCCTGACAGTCGTAATGGTCGTGACACATAAACTTTGGGATTTTAGGATCTGTTTTGATCTGATTTGTAATTGCTTTAATCCCAAGTTAACCTACACTATAAATAGGGCAATTAGGCTCGAAAATAGGGATACCTGGGCTGCTACCTTAGGCTTAATTTAGGATTTCTCTTCTTCTCCAATTTCTTCTCTTCTCTTAGGATTTTTATGTTCTTTTTAATCAAGATTACTATGACCATGACAATGCTTGAGTAGTCGTTTTATTTCTAGGAATTAGGGATATGCCAAAGACTTGTTTTATGTTATGAATTGATGGTTTCCCTTTGTTAATTCCAATTTGCTTTTGATTTAATTCCTATCGTTATAATTACTTGTGAATTTGGTGCTCACTTATTTGCATGTCTTAGATATTCTTGGGATGAACTGAGAAGTGGATCTAGGTATTGGATCTATAGGGATTGAACTTAGGACTTAAATCACGAGAGTTAGAAGCGGTCCTTCGAGGGTTCATTGAATTGTCATAAACCTTATTGGGTCCAATTTAAATACAATTACCACGAGAGTAGGGGTTGGTTTAATTGGGCACGGTTCTTGTATCTCGAGAGGAACATTAACTTTATTAGGATAAATTCACCTTCAAAGCATTTTGATAATTAACAAGAGGGGTAGTCAATTTAGTAGCATAAGCAGTCTTGTTGGTAACCCAATTCTTGGAAATCTCTTTTAATTTGAAAAACTCCATATTTGATTTGCTTTGTGATTCTGTTTGATTGTGTTTTAAATACTTGATTTGTTAGTTAATCCTTATTTCAAAAACCAAATCTTTTTCTTGTTTAGTTTAATTGTTTTAATAATTAATTATTGTTCATGATCACGGTCTCTGTGGGTTCGATCTTTTTATTACTTGATGACGAAATCGTACACTTACGGATTCACACTATCATAAACCTCCTTGTGGTGTTTTTAAATTAAATGTGGATGGTTCTCATTGTGCTAGAAGAGGAAGATCAGATTGTGGGGGACTGATTCGGAATGAAGAAGGAAACTTCATCAAAGGATTTTCCTGTTGGGTTACTTCAAGTAATATTCTCTGGGATGAGATGTGGGGAATCCTTTCAGGTTTGATGCTTGCTAAGGAACTTGCCATTCAAAATCTCATGGTTGAATGTGACTCTAAAATAGTAGTTATGTGATTCTTAGAGGAGAAACTTCTTCCCCTGCTCTGAATTTCTTGTTAGAAGAGATTTTGGCTTTTCTCAGGAGGAGAGATTGGAAAGTTTTCATTATTCACATTCTTAGATCAGCAAATGGTTGTGCTGATTTTTTAGCAAATAATGGCCATGCTGGCTCTTTCTTTTTGTATATTGTAGAAAGTCGTTGTCCTATTTTACATATGTTGTTGTTAAATGACCTTAGGGGTGTTTTCCTCTAATGGTGCCTTGATTAATATATTCCTTTTCATATAAAAAAATAAATTAATTCATAATTTTTTTTTTGAAAATCGTCGTAATTAAGGTATTTGACTCTCCAGTGGACTAGCTATATGTTGGGTTTTGAGCTCTATTCCCCCATCACTATAAGACTAACCTCTGCTCGGATGTAGTAATAGTTAAGGTTCTTCACCTCTCCCGATGTGTTCTGCACGATTTGAATCGAGATCCTCTACTACAAGCTCAGTCTGGACAACCAGCTAAGTCACACGCATTGGGCGTTTCGTAAATCTTATTTAAACATGGATGTTTCAACATTAAAAAATTACTTCTTAAATATTACATTTAAATATGAAGTATTTTAACTTTTTTCAGAAAAATATTGAAAAATAAATCTCACTAAAAAATCTTTTTGAAAACTCATCCTAACCAGCTTAATTATTTATCAAGTTAATTATGATGAAATATTTCTGAAAAGATTTTATTATGAGCAGAATAAAAATTTTTAAATCCCTTCACGCAATTATTTCATTTCCTGAATAGCAAACTCAATATATGTAGTTTAGGATTATTATATTCTACCTGTAATTGATGTAAATAGTAATTTGAACCGTGTAAAAAGGATTTAAATAGGAGATGACTATGTGATGTGGGGATGAGACTTCTTTAGTGATTATATGTATTATGTAAAGTGAACTAGGAAGAGTGTTTTACAAGTATATTATTAGTGGTTTAAAATTATAATATATTTTAAGTTAAACTAATTTTGGATATATTATTATTTACTCACCTAAACTTTCCACTTACTTGGAATGAAACTAACTAGCTGTGTAACATAATCCATTGCCCCCTAATCATGACTTTAAATATACAGTGAAATTTTTATATGAACAAAAAGTTTTTTTTTATTTGTTCGGAATCCACCTTAATTAGTAGGTCCGCTAGAGTATCCCACGGCTTAGACCCTTCAGACCCGCTATGAGATTAATCTTTAGTTCGGTCGTTTGAGCAGGGTTTTACTCATTGATTCTCAGCCTCTCAATGTGAGTGACTTCACAAGGATTCGAACCTGTGTTCTCCACGGGGGCGTAACCAGGACTTTGATTTAAGGTGGATGTACCCGGTTGAGCGATACATGAAGATCTTGAAAGAATATATGAAGAATCCACACCGTCCCGAAGCATCTATTGTTGAAAGGTATGTTGCAGAAGAAGCTATTGAGTTTTGTACAGACTACATGTCCGAAGCGGAACTTGTAGGGCTTCCAAAGTCTCGTCACGAAGGAAGATATGATGGTAAGGGTACACGAGGTATCACTGTTAAGAGCATGGATCGGGAGGAAGTGCTTCAAGCAAATTTGTATATATTGAATAACACTGATGAGGTTGAACCAAACTTATGTGAGCACAAAAGTATCATCAATGAAACTTACCCTAGAATGAATGAAAAATGGTGTTTGAACAAGCATAACAAGACTTTCTTGAACTGGTTTAAAGAAAAAATTGCAAAGGATGGTATTGCTTCTGATACATTAAATTGGCTAGCACAGGGGTCTAACTTTGATGTCATATGCTGGAGTGGGTACGATATCAATAAGTTTTCCTTCTATACAAAGTCCCAGGATGACAAAAGTACTTTGCAAAATAGTGGGGTTATGCTCGTCGCTGAGTCCATGCATTTCTCTAGTTCGAAAGATAAGAACCCAGTTATGACATCCGTTTCATACTTTGGAATCATTGAAGAGATATGGGAAGTTGATTACATGAAGTTTAGAGTACCTGTTTTTAAATGTCAGTGGGTCGACAATAACAATGGTGTGCAAACCGATGAGTTAGGATACAAATTGGTGGACCTTAATAAGGTAGGTAATAAAGAAGAGCCTTTCATCATGGCATCCCAAGCAAAACAAGTGTTTTATATCCGTGGTCCTTCTAACAAAAGGTGATCAGTGGTTCTCCAGGGAAAAAACATGTATAATGGTAGTGAGGGAAATCAAGATTCAACTCTTGATATTTCTGATACTCCATCTTTCTCAACACGGGTGCCTAATTTCAATGAGGAAAATGAAGTGGATGATGTACATGCTACTCGTAATGGTCACCAAGAAGGGTTATGGGAGAACTTTACTAATTGACCATAAAGTAAGTTTAGTTTGAGTTATGTTTAAAGTCATATTATATGTTTACGTTGATATTTATAAGTTATGTTTACATACGTTGATCAATATTTATAAGTTATGTTTGATATTTATCCTGACATACTAACAAGTTTCATTTTTTTTGTTTAAACATGTATACATGGCTGATCCTGACGATATCCCTCATTCATGCAGCGGGTCAGAGACCCCGTCTATGGGGAGAAGGGGGTAGGCGTGCCACACGAATGAGGAATTTGACTGCAACCGTGGTTCAAATCAAAGGATAAGAATAGACTTTGATAATAACCTCAATCCTATTGAGCCAATGGCGAGCAATTTAACAGATTTTGTGGCGACCCTTGCTAGAAGCGAGGCCTAGTATACTTATTGATAATTGGAAAGATATACCGGCGGACGTGAAGGATCAGATATGAGAGAGTATTCTGGTATCTATACTTTTATGTCCTGTGTTTGTCTGTATCTACTTTATTTTAATCTTATTAATATCATACATTAATTCGTTGATTCTTTTGGTGTTAATGTAGCTCACCTTTGACATACCGGATACAACGGATATGAAGAAGCGTTTGATAAAGTATGCTTAGGTGAGTGTTGGAGGGCTTTTAAGGTCGACATGGGCAGATACTATGTATTCAATCCAACATGTGAAAAGAACCCACTTGAGGTGTACCCGTTTCTTGACCAGGCGACGTGGGATCGCTTTGTTTAGAGCCGAGATGATCCCATCTTTCAGGTTAACTTATTTGATTTGTCTCTAAATTTATGTAATTTCATTAATTTTATTTACTTATGTAATTTAATTGTCTTCTATTTATAACAGGAGAAGACGAAAAAGGGCAGGAAAATCAAAGCAAGAATGTCTACCCCCATGTCATGTATCGTGGGGGATATAAAAAGCTTGGTCAGATAATGGTGGAAGAGGAAAAGAAAGCACGTCAGGAAGCAGCATCTCAGGTGGATCCTAATGTTGAAAATCGTTCAGAAGTTGTTGTTCCACCTCCATCCCCACGCCATCATAAATGGAAGAGGGCCCGACAAAGAAAAACGGGACAATATACATCTGAGGAGGCTCGCCAAGTAGCTGAGATGATGTTAAGTATAGTTTGAATTGTAATTGTCATTTTAAGATTATTATCGAATTGTAATGTGACCTGATATTTTATATGTTATACGATGCCTTGGACGAGCAGGTAACCCAAGGAACCTTTGTTCCTAGAGGACGCAATGATATCTTAGTTGTCGCCAACCAGAAACGCAGACCACCGGTAGTGTCATTGGTGTTGGATGGGGCGTCGACATTCGCCAATACCATGGTTCATCTTCACACCAATGCCACAGGGATGTTGATATAGATAGAGCACGGGTAATACATGAGATTGCAGGTTGAGCTTAGGACGAGGAGATGATGGAAGCGGTTGCCCAGCAGATGGCAATATTGACTTCTATGTCCCAGCAGATGACAGCCGGTGTCCAACCCTTTGTCCATGTGAGCACTAAGGGCTCATGTGATCCTCCTCATCATCCTGAAAATGATGATGATGGTGATGATGATGATGATGTTGATGATGACGACCCTGATAGGTGTGAGCTGTATGTTGATGATCATCATGATAGTCGCTTAGTGGCATTGGGGAGGGCACATAATAACTTAGGTAATACCATACACCATCGTTTATTACCTAGGATGATCGGTGAGGTCGTTGTCGAGATTATTCGAGATGTTCGATGCTCGAGTCCCTGTGCCCATTGAGGAGGTTCAAGCAGTGGGTCGGGCCCGTGAACTTCATCCCTTGCCAAGAAGACCGGCCGCCTTTCTTGTTGCATATAAGGTATTCGATTAGTTGTGTTTTTCTATATTCATAGTTGAAATTATTTATTATTGTTTAAAGATAATGCTTTACTTTTATTCATTATAGGATGTTGGAAATGATATTACGCCTAAAAGGTCGGATCCGGGAAGACCAGAGAGATGTCTGCTCCTGCCAAGGTATTCATTTGACCATTTAATTAATAACGAATGAAATAACTTATCTGTGATTACTAATATATATCTTTGTTGTTTAGGGGATCAACAAAGGGGCACCTGGTGATGTTTTTAAACTTTTGGCTATACAGGTTGTTACCATGGAGAATGTGCGACTTTGGTAAGGTTGGAACATGATGTCAGTCCAGGTGACGAACTATATATCCCAAAGAAGGAACTTATGGAGATTGTACTCGATAAAAAAATGGCTAGTTTTGCACACCTATGGTTATTTTAACACCCTACTTTTTATTTTCCGATTTTATTTTTTTCAGTAAAAATATTTTATTTTGTATTAACTTAGGTATAAATGTATTTATTTATATTTTTATCCGAGTTCATGGAGATTGATTTTTATGAAATAAAAATCATATTCATACTCTATCTTAGGGTAGAAGCTTACGATAAAAATTTGGGTTGAAAATTTAGACGGAACCCGGTCTGCGTTTTCACCGACGAGTATAATTTTCTTGAGCAGAAAACCTAATTTTGACTCGTGAACGAAATGGTTTATATTTAAATCATATTTCCAACGAGTTTGGTTAGTTTGAAAATTTTCAGTCGGAAAGCGAAATATTACGCTTTTACGCGGTGTAAAACCCTAATCGGGAACCAAGCCGAGTCAAGAAGGGAAGTCCGAGAGACCCGTCAAGAGATCGGGACAACGATTCATATATGATGGCTCATGGAGGATGAGTCACCAAGCATTTATGAGCATTAAATGCATGTGATCATGACATTTAGGTAAAAGACCAAAATACCCCCAAGCTTTTGCGGGTATTAACAAGACGCATCTACGCACTCTTAACCACTCATTTTACGTGGTTGAAAACCTCCCACATCTCTCCAATTTCGTGCATCCACCTCCAATAAATCTTACCTATTTCATTTTGCTTTCGTTTCATTATTTTCCTCTCAAAAACCGAAATCGGGTAAATGACGGAGCTGCGTACGGAATTTCCGGGAACCGTTATCGGATAAGATCGGTGACTCATTAGTGAGTCACTTTGTGTGGCCCAAAATCAGACACACCTCCATCAAATGTGAGCCACATATTTATTAACCATAGTTAAGCAAAGTAACCCTAGTTAAGTTAATTATTAACTATGGTTAAACTTATATTAATTTAATAATCACAAAACCCATTAAACCAATTCCTTTTAACCAAACAAGGCATAATATTACTACTATAAATACCCTCCAAAACGTGGCCTCCCTCACCATTTCACTCATCTTCTTCATTCTCTTCATCTTCTTCACCAACTAAGTTACAAAACCCTAAGAACACCGAATCCCCACCAAACATATGACCCTCTTCCTTTCTGAAACTCGGAAAATACTCAACATAAAAGTTGTTCCTCTTTATCTCTTATTTACAACAAGCTAAAGATCATCAACAACGGATAAGTGGATTGGGAGATAGGATCAAAATACCGAAACTGCCCAGAATTCTCAGCAACCCACGAAACAGAAGAAAGAAGTCCCATTTCACCCCTGTTATGATCCGAACCAAAGTAAATCTTAAACACCAAAGTTGTTCCTTTTCTTCTTATCTTTCTATCAAGCCAGAGTTCATGATTTTTGGATGAGTATATTGTGAGATACACTCACAATACCATCACACCCTAAAGCTGTCCAATTTTCAGCTTAGTGAAGGTTGATCATTTTCTTCATTTCTTCAATCTTCAAGAGGTAAAAGCTCATCTCGTTGATCATATAAGCTTTCATATTCATGTATTTCTCATGTTTATGCCATGAATCATATTTTTCCATTCCTAGATCTAGAACTCCAAATAATTCTAGAAAATTGTAGAAAAATCAAAAAAAATGTGAAACCAATTTCTATGATCTAGTTATGATCCCTCCTTTATTTATCCAAGAACATGTGATTAAAATCATTTTCCTTCCCTATTAACCATTAATGGCCGAACCTAGGTAGGGAAATGGGCTTGGTGTTTTGTTGTTTGTTTTGAAAGTTAGTACTTGACTTAAGTTCTATAATACATGTATAGCTTAAATCCAAGAGCTTAGGTCCAACAAAAATCCCTAGCTTAAATTCCTAATATGGGACGAAACCCTAACCCTAAAGGTTAGAGGATTCTAAGTCTTGACCGAACCTAGCCCTAAAGTGTCATAGATGGTTGTTAGTTGATTTATTATAGTTATGTTGTTTGAATGAAGGTGGTTGTGTTAACTCGTGGCGGGATAACGAGGATCGTCGTGTACGTGTTTCCGGTGCTAACTCAGGTGGGGAAACGAATCAACCTATCGTCGGAATCGATAAGTAGTAGATTATATGATAATTGTGTTGGGTGACCTAAACCCTACTAGTAGTCGAGTAATCGACAAGACCAAAATCCCATTGGAAACATTTTTCGTAAAACCAATGGTGATTCGGGGATTGTAGGTTTATCGACATTAAGTTGATTTTAAGTATTTGAGGATGTTTGATTTTATGTTATCAAATTTCTTGTGATACGCTGGTTAAGGTATTCCATCTGCATGTGACGTATTATTTCGGTGTTTGAATATTTATATGATATTGAGATATTTGAATATTTTTCGATGTTATGTTATGCATGATCGCTGTTTTTAAATATTGTGCTTAGATGATTTTTAAGTAAGGATATGTGTTGTTCGGGAGATGATTGTTTGGGTGAGAGAATGAATTGACTTAGAGGTGCTTAGCTAAATTAAATTATCTAAATGAGGAGATGTGACATAGAATGCAAGTGGAGGTTGTGAGGAAGAGTTTGAGGTACTAGGTTGCTATTGATAAAAGTCAGTGAGAATCATATCGTGCTTATGCACTATTTCCTATGAGAGAGTAGGGATTAGGGGCGCACAGAGTTATTATTTATTATATGCTTATGTGCTATTTCAAATGTTGAAATAGTGACTCATATCGTGCTTATGCACTATTTCCTATGAGAGAGTAGGGAATAGGGGCGCACGAGTTATTATTTATTATATGCTTATGTGCTATTTCAAATGGGGAAATAGTGACGCATATCGTGCTTATGCACTATTTCCTATGAGAGAGTAGGGAATAGGGGCGCACCGAGTTATTATTTATTGTGTGCTTATGTGCTATTTCCAATGGGGGCAATAGTGACGCATATTGTCTTTGATGCACTATTTCCTATGAGAGATTAGGGAATAGTGGCGCACCGAGCTTTGACCCTAAATAGTTACGGACTCTTGACTAATGTGACGAGGAGTGAAGATGGCCACATCAGTATAAAGTTTTAGTTGCATGAGGTGAGGGTAGAGGATGATATAGTGAATTGAGGATGATTGCTTGATTTTGAGTGATGCGTGTCCGTGACAATTCTTGTATAATTTACTATTACTCTTTTCCGCTTTTTGATGATAGAACTGTTTCTTATTCCCTATATCTTTCTGTGTGTTGTATTTTATTTTCGATGTGATAATGCGAGAAGACCCGATGGAGGAACCAATTGCTGAGGAGTTAGATGGAACTCCGTATGAGCCAGGATCTTTGGAGGTCGAGCTGTGATTCAAGGCGATTAGAGTATAGACATAATGGCCAGTGTGTCTAAAGAGTATTTACATTTCCGCTAAGTATGTCTGTAGTGAAGTTTATGCCTGGGAGGGATCCTACTGAGAGGATACCCTCAACAGTGTTTTGGTAATGTAATAAATAAACATGTGTGTATTATGTAATATAGTTTTGGTGTGTTTTATATTTGTAGAAGTTATATGATTATTAAATAAGTTTTAAATTTTTACGTATTTTCAACGATAAGCGCGCGATTAAGTAAATGAATAATAAGGTTTTAATGTAATAATACAATGGGGCACAACGGGGTGTCTCAGTTATGGTGCACGTAAGTACATTTTATTTATAAGTTAAGTAATTAAATTTTAAATACTATGATAATTAACATGTTTTTTCAATATATTAGCTATCTGCATCGTATGTTAGTTGATCAGGGTAACCTCGCCCTTTATGGGTTCATTGACCCCATGTTCATTCAAGGTGATGTTCTCCTAGCATCAGAAGACTCGGCCACCACCATACGTGATATACTTGCCCGAGACGATCATCAATTATACCTTGCGCCTTATATCAATAAGTAAGTATCGGTTATTTAATTATAAGTATATATGACTTAGTCACTAATTGTTCCGCAAATACAGCAAACATTAGCAACTGTTGATCTTGTATCCTAGGATGAACGTCGTGGTCTTCTTCTGCTCAATTGGAAATAAGCCGACGAATGAACTGAAGACGATCATCGAAACATAAGCATTAAAATACTTTATAATCAGTAATGCAGTTGTTTTAATTATCTGAAATCTATTAGATATACTTTAATTAATGTTTATTTTTGTCATGATAGTTCTATTAATGCAAACCACATGTTGCGTGGTGAAAGGCGTCGGGTTATCAGATGTATTATTCCTAGCGTAAGATATTTATTGGTTCAAATGCATCAAATGCAGTGGGTATAGTTATTGATTTCTATTTAATTCCTCATATTCTAATTGGGTTTCATTTGTACATAGTACAACGTGGATCATGGGAATGTGGCTACTATGTGATGCGGTGGATGTTGGAAATTATCTACTCCGGGATCACCGAAAGATGGCACGAGGTAAATGTTAATTGATAACAATTAGAAGTAATGATTATAGATTCGTTATATGTTTTATGTTAGTTTATTACTTAAAAGATATAATCTTTTGTCCAATTAAACTTGCAGATATTCAACAATCCAACTCCATTATCTGATTCCGACATCAACAACATAAGGAGGCATTATGCAACTTTCTTTTTTGAAGTGTACCAACCATAGTTTGTATATATGTAGTTAGTTTAAAAACTTATCATGTACTAGCTATAGTCTACTTTTGACTGATCATATGTATTTTGATATGAAATCTATAATATATCATGTAGCTTTTTGGTTTCTAATTATCTTTGTTGTCTGAATGTAATTGAACGTACGTATGTATTGTTCGTAATAAATTCAATATATATTAATTTAGTGTGTTTTTGTTGTACAAAAGTGATTGTGTTGAGAATATTTAGAATATGTTATGATGGTATTGATGTATATTACTGAAATAGGGGAAATGATTGATAGAAGTGTAAAAAAGAGTTTTTAAAAAAATTAGACTTTACACATCGGTTACTCAAAGACCGATGTGGAAAGTTCACTTTACACATGGGTTAATAAAAAACCGATGTGGAAAGTGAAATTTTCACATCGGTTTTAATGAAAACTGATGTGTAAAGTCTAATATCCAAATCGGTTTTAGGCAAAACCGATGTGGAAAGTGATATTTCCAATAGGTTACCCATGTGACAAATGAATTTTCCACATCGGTTATTTTGAAAACCGCTCTTAAAAATGTACTTTAAACATCGGTTTTAAAACCGATGTGAAAAGTAACAATAAACAGCATCGGTCTTTTCAACATCAATTTGAAAACCGATGTGAAAAGCCAAAAATAACCAATGTAGAATCATTTTTCTGCACTAGTGCCAGAATCTAAAAGCTTATATATATAAGAAAAGAAAAATGCAAATACTTTGATAAAATAAAGGCTTATTCTAGTCTAAGATGAAAATATGGAAAGTACAAAATGCAATTTTTTATTTTCTAAAATTTTATAAGGAAAATAAATAAGGACAAAATTTGAGTGCAATCTTCAAGCACTTGTAATGCAATTCTAAGTGCTTGTAAATTTTTGCAATGCTATTCTCCAGTAAAAACGAAAAATAATAATAATCCATCAATGTAAACATAATATTTGTAACATCTATTACAAATGATATATCTTAATTAAAAAATAACATCACATACACTCAAAAAATTATACATAAATTTTGTCAAATAATCAATTACTAGTAGATAAAGTCATAGAAAAAGTAGACAATAGATGACTTCCTTTTAGTTATTTCTATATAGAAAATTATAGACGTGGAAATGTCCATAGACATAAAAGAAGTAGATATCTAAATGCCTTCTACTTTTAAATAAATAAATTATTAATAAATATTAAAATATTAAAATGAAATGGGGCATAAAAATTAATTATATATAATAATATTTAAAAGGTGGAAAATGTGGGGATGACCATGGCATTAAGAAGCCATCCCTTGCCCCCGCCCTTGGTTCCCCATATCCTCCTTCTTATGGAGACAAGATTCTTCCATTTGACCAATACCTTATTGATCAAAAAGTATTTAAGTTGGGGAAAAGTTTTTTAAAATGAACTTGCATATAAAATGAGTAAGTAAATACGTAATTATTCGTAAGTTGGGGAAAAGTTCTTTACAACGAACTTGCATATAAAATGAGTAAGTAAATACGTAATTATTCGTAATTTGACTACCTGTTTGTTGCTTGGTTTGTTTTTAGGTGGTTTAATTGTTTACTTTATTCTCTCTTTGGTAGCCGTTGTGCACTTGATCCTGGTTTCTTTGTTAGGTGCAATATCAATGATACATAGGCTTCTTTTTTCTCTATTCCTTTTCTTCCTCCTTTTTATATGTAGGTTGGAACTAGTGCTCCCAATCAATACACTTCTTAGTTATAAAAAAAAATTAAAATATGTCGCAATTTTAACGCATAGTTAATCCCAAAATAAATATACTATTCTTTGTTCACTTTTTTCATAAATTCACTTTAAAAGTGTCCTAATTTTAAGTTGAAATATATCAATCAATCACATAATTACTTTAATAAATAAAGCTAATTAATTATTAATTCTGTAATATATAGCCATCTATCAATTATAATAATGTGATTGGTCAAGTATAATGGTATAAGTTTACGAGGGATTCTCTTTTGAACTTGAATTATAATATTTTGACATCAAAATTTGACACATGAAGAACATCCTAGTTTTGAGTAAGTTGTGAATCAATGAAATAAAGAGAAAGAAAGAGTAAAGAGATAAACAACCTACTCAAAATTAGGGTGTCCCATGATATCAAATTTTGATGTAAAAATATCATAACTCCTTGAACTTATACACTCACGTCTATCAAAATCAAACCCATTGACACCGTTGAACTCCATACTTGCCGTGATACCTCTTCTTCTACTATAGAATGAGTATGATAGTGACACACGAACAAATTAACACAAATATTAATCCAGCATGCTCCTATAGAGGTAACAACTGAAAAATAATAATTCTTAACCCTTCAACCAAATAATTTTCTAATTACTGAATAAAAAATTATTAAATGCTTTATAAATTTTGAAAACAATATGTCGATTTACATTTTTATTTAATATTTTTAGTATTAATGGGATGTAGTAAAAAAAACTACAAAAAAAAAAATAGACAAACGGGCACCTGAACATAAAGTAAATGGCCACTAAATAGGGTCGACGAAATGCATCAATACCCATTTGATAAATCACGAAGATGATACGTTCTGAGACCTGTCCAAAGAACTACGAAGAAAACCCCTCACATGAAACTGATTGATGCGATGCTGAATCAATATTCATTTCTTGGACATGCATGTGAGGTGCAAAAGATTGGACACATCAAACGAAGACTTGGGTATAATTGAATTTGGAAGAGAAGAACACGTGTAACCGAATGCCACGTTGTAAGATTTCATAATATTATAAAAATAATCAAATAATGATAGGCAAGCTTATCCAACAGTACTTTGTGGAAATCTTACTCGACCCTTTAAGATACTGCTTAATTTGTTAGAACTGAACCTTACCATTCTTGATTTTCTTTATCTTTAAAGCATATATATATACAAATCTAGATGCATATATTCTAGAATAAATTAAACACCACAAAGTCAAAATCTGAATTATCTTGCCTAAACACAATATCATTCCTATACAACCAAATTGACTATAATATTGTGAACCAAATTAAAGTAAGAACCATAGGTACTTTGATTGGATTGACTGTACTGTTATTAATAAGCAGCTTTGATTTCATGTCTATTCTAGATTTGGATAGGATTATAAAGATCTTTGGTTTTGGTTTATTCTTATGGTGTTTCTGGTTTGGGCTTTTCTTATTATTATTATTTTTTTTTTTTTTTGATAAGCCAAAAATGTTTTAACAAAGACAAAAAGGAAGCAAACAAGGTAAAGATTCAACAAAGAGAACAAAAGACAATGTGGCTGAGTGATCTAAGGGACTATGCAGACTCCTGGGATGATCCTTAAAAGGAAGTAGTCCATCTTGGGGCTTTGCTTCTACTGGTTTTTTCTTGTTTTGAGCTTTAGGCTTTGGTTTGTGTAAAGCTAATTATGTTCTCTATTTTTCATGTTCAGTATTTTATTAACATTAGCTTGCTTGGTATGTTATCTTTTTTATATATGGGTTAGAATATCACACGTACTTTTAATCAATATATTTTCGCTTATTAAAAAAAAAAAACCAAGAGAACAAAAGGCCACCCAAGATAAGAATAGTCTAACAGGAAAGCCTCTACAAGAAGGTTGAAGAAATACATTGTCTTGTCCCAACCCAAAAAAAAAGCCTTTACATTCTTTTAAAGTCATAACATCGTGTACTTGCAACACCAAACAGCTACCCGCAAAAAACCAATGGCAGACGAGAAACCACACGGATTTGGACAAGGTTGACCGCATAGTACAAGGAGAAAAAACCAGCCCAGTAGTGTAGTCTAGTTGTCCTCTTGGCTGTACTAAGTCATGCTGCTTCTAGTTATTGAGGGATTAATGTCTGGTTTTTTTTTTTTTTGTATAAGGTTGAAGTACTCATTATACTTCATTTAATACATTTGTTTGCCTATAAAAAAATGGTACTTTTTCAGCCCCAACTCTTAAAGATGAAGATTTTGGATTTGATTCATATCCCTTGGATATGTGGCTAAGTCAATTCCCCAATTATTTTTTCAGAAAAATATGATTACCAGTTATTACTTTATTCTGGTGATTAACTTATGTGATAATCACTGTAAAATTAATATACAAAATACAGTGTGTGAATAACAAAAGTAGTTTTTTGTGTGAATACCATAGCACGCACTTACCTACATAGATATGGCCATGCATCAGTGTGCGTGTACTACTTGTTTTGGTTTCTGGTATGCTTTCTAATTGTAGCATATTATCTCCTATCATTATTGGCCCCTTCGTCGATTTGTTAGGTTAGTGACTTCTGAATCATCTTAATAAATATAAAGTAACTGGGTTTTCCTTGTAAAGTCAACTTTATCATGGGGTGGGAGATTTTGATGTCATTATGTACCTTTTTTTTTGTTAAGATAGAAATTGTGTAGAAAGTTGGGATAGGTTTGTTAACATGTGGACTTAAAATGGATGAAGGGAATTTGATGGGCATCATCACAATTTTGGGAAATAAAAGTAAGCACACTGCACACACACAGCGTAGTCCAACATTACAATGGATGAAAAGACAGATATTTTGTCCCCCTCCCCCGTTAATGCTATCCGTTTCCTATACTCCCTCTTCCGCATCTAGAATTTCATCTTTTTTTTTTTTGTTATGCAGAATTTCATATTTTTATATCCTCTAGGGATACGGATTTGCTATCTCGTTATGATGTATCATATCCTGTCTCAACCGATAATACCATATCACTTATTTTATATTTTTAAAATTACAAAAAAAATTAAGTTATGTGATTAAATATTATGAGTGAGAACCCAAGAACGCTTGGATGAGATGTCACATATTCATTCCAGCTTAATCAGAGGTCTCGAGTAAGATTTGCCGCCCTTATGTTTCTATTCGACAATTGCGAGCGGAGGAAAAACAAATCTTCATTCGCTTCTTGATCCCTTCATATTGTAAAATCTCAATTAACATGAATTTTATCCTGCATCAAAGCAGTTGAATTTTCAACCCTAAACCCTAACATTTGGTTACAGTTGAATTTTATAATTTGTATCAACCAATCAGAAATTTTGGAATTGATGGCTTTTAATGTAGTTAGGACAAGAATCAAGCATTTATAATGATATATCAATTTCTGATTGACTGACAGTATAAAAAAATTTATACTGTCAGTATATATCAATTAAATCCATAATAAAAAGTGCTAGGCATTTGACTTCGTTTAATTACACATATGAATTTCTCATAAACAAGGAAACCTCTTAATTGTTAAAATTCTAATTATCTTAATTCTAATAAGTTTTTTTTAAAATTCTTAATTGCGGTTTTGGTCCTTCTAATATTGGTCATGTGTCGGTCCCTAAAGCTTTTTTCATGCACATTCGGTCGCCTGTTTTTTTAATGTTGCAAATTTGGCCACTTGTCTAATGTCTTCCAATTTTTTCAATGATCAACATAGAGCAATCACTCCTCTAAGTACACATAACCTATGATTGAGGTTCTCCATCCTCTGCGTCTCCGATTCAACATGATTCAATTGTTCTTCTTTGCTATCTACTGCTTTTTGTCCCTCCTTTCCGGGACTTTTTTTTTGTTCCACCACATGATCCTTTACTACAAAAGCTAAAGAAGATCAGGTTTTGTGTGCTTAGAGCAGTGGTTCTGTGTGCTTAAATGAGTAGTTCCTCTATGTTGATCATTGAAGATGGATAGCGATTGGAAAGAATAATCAAATTTGCAACATTAAAAAAAAACAGGAGACCAAATGTGCACGAAAAAAACTTTAGGGACCAAAGACCAATAGTAGGGGAACCAAAACTACCATTAAAGTTTCAATTAATCACTAATTTCTTAAGTGATCAGTGATCTTGAAAAGCATCAATGGGTACCTACGATTTGGTTTAGCAGAACCATCAACAATTAAGTACAATCAAAACGGACAACCCTTCCCTTCCCATTCCCAGCCTACAACATCCACCTTTTTTTTGTGAGCTCACCACTTTTTATTCTGATTCCTCTTCTTCTATTTTTCTTTCTGTAATAACAATATATGCTCAAGGTTTATATGGGACCAAAATGAAGAGGAAAAAAAGGGGACAACAATGCACAATTTAAAAAAAAAATTGAAAGACGAAAAATGAAGCTAATTAAATTTTCTTAATAATAATTTATAGAAGAGTCAAATTTTACGTACTCTATCCCTTAAAAATTGGCAAATGTTTTATTACACAAAAATAGGGACATCATATGATATGCTTTTGTTTTTTTTTTTTTATGTATTCTTGAAATACGTATATACAAGAAGATAAAAAAATAAATAAAAAATAAAAATAAATATATACAATATCACATACGATATCAAAATCTTATATTCAAATATCATAGCTCTAAAAATTCTTGATAGCTTTCAAGGACCAATACTTCAATTTGAACGTACAAATAAACCCCATGGTCACGTGCTTTCAGCTTTCGGGTCATCCCCAAGTCAGATGGCAACTTATAAATAAATATATAAAACTAGTATTTTTATCCGTGCGACGTAGAAGTCATTAATTATTATTATTAATAATAATATTGTTATTATTAATAATTTGAATTAAGCTTATATATTTACCGAACTTTTTTTTTCTTTATAACAAATTAAATCAACTATGTCAAACATTTTCTTTACTTATTTCACACTTTCAATCTTTTGTTCTCACCCATAATGGTGGTGCTCATTCATCTTCAAGTTTTTTTTTTGGTAAACCCGGGTATCCTCTGGTCGAGAGCCAAAAACTAATCCCTCGAGGTACTGAGATCCATTTAAGGCAACATATGCTCTTCCATACGTGTGAGCCAGGAATCGAACCCCTAACCACATACTTAAGGGGCTCAGTTATCTACCAACTGTGTCACACCATGTTGGTATCTCCAAGGCTTTTTATTTATAGACAGAAGTGATCAGCAAAAACCTTGAAACAATCTTATCTATAATTTTAGTGCAAAATATTGAATATATTTTTTATTTTAGAATGATATTACGATACGTAATATAACACTATGTGTTAAGTGTTCCTCTTTGATTATTACTAATGATCAACTAATCCTCTTAAATCATGTGGTGCTGACACGTATCCATTTATTAGAAAATCAGCAATTCCCCTTATTAATTAGTATAGATATAAATTTATTATTTTAAATAGAAAAAACAAAGGCAAGGATGTAGCCAAATAATATATTAGAAAATATGAACAGATCTGCCTCTATTTATGTATGTCAATTCAGAGATTGCAGTGTTTGACTCCCAAAACATTATACCTTTACCGGTTTGTAAATATTTTAAAACAAAAACATATATAAATTTTAGAAAATAAATAAAAATAATAATAAAAAATTACATAACTTGACATATGGCTTGGACTGTTGTACTACACTAAAATCACAATTTTCTCTTATTGATTAGTATAGATATAGATTTATTATTTAAAATAGAAAAAACAGAGGCAAGGATGTAGCAAAAAAAATATATTAACAAAAAAAGTGGAAAACATATATTTAAAAAAATATTAGCAAATTTTTTTTAATAAATTAGGAAAAAAAGTAATTAGAAAAAATTAGGAAAAAGCAATTATAAAAAAATATTAAAATAATTAGAAAAAAATTAATTATTTTTTTCTAATTTAAATTTTTGAAATACATATTTTTATAATTAAATTTTAAAATTTTTTTATATATTTTTTTTTTTTCTAATTTTTCTTAATCAGGAAAAAATACTTAAAATTTTTTTTAAAAAATTAATTATAAAAAATGAAAAGGAAAAATAAAAAAGTAAATTAGAAAAAAAACTTAATTAAAAAAAGAAAAAAAATAATAAGGAAAAAAATATGTTAAAGAAAATTAGGAAAAAATAGATTTAAAAAATTTCGAAAAATAAAATTAATTATTAAAAAAAGATTTAAAATAATCAGAAAAAATAAATATTAAAAAATAATTAAAAATAATTAGGAAAAAAATATTTAAAAAAATTTCGAAAAAAATTTATTATAAAATAAAAAGAAAAAAATAAATTAGAAAAAAATAATTCGAAAAAAATTTATTAGGGTCAAATAATTTTTTAAAAAATTAGGAAAAAATAATTAGAAAAATAGAAAAAAAAATTAATTAGAAAAAATATTTTTAAAAATTTAATTATAAAAATAAACATAAAAATGTAAATTAGAGAAAAATAATTGGGAAAAAATAAAATTTTTAAAAATATTATAAAAAATTTAATTACAAAAAAATAGTTTAAAAAAAAGGAAAAAGGAGGTGTCGCCATGTGTAATGTACAGTAAAAAATACATCTCAAATTTTGTAATGTGATTGTATTTTATATCGATGACACTAGTATTTTAAGATTTAAACGGTGATTGACAATTTTGGAATTTTTATAACGTTTACTTTTGAGAATGTTTATATTGTCATGTAAACTACATTTTTGGGAACCTCCTTTCATAGAATGAATTTTTATCTCTTCTATAAAACATGAAAAAATTTATTCTCATCTCACTTTTCTAGGAATCTGAACTATATCTTATATCAAATGTCATCTCAATTAATTACATTTTATTATATCTATAATATTTTCTTCTCTCTTGAAAAATCTGTTGAATTGTTTCTTCTCATTTCCCTTTCAAGTTAAGTATTATTTTTTTAACTAAAAAAAATACGTGCCTATCATATTCATTTTTTTCCTTAAAAATCTATTTAATTTCTTTCTATCCTTTTTCTGTGCAAGTCATTCCTTTTTAGAAAATATATTTATCTATCATTTTTATTTTCCTTCCCTCTGAAAAATCTATTTGATTTATTTCTCAACTTTTTCACATCAAATTAACCATTTTAAAAAAACATATTTATCTTTCACGACTTGAGATTAGTTGGTACTCTGCAAACCTACAAAGAAACTTTGGCTAATTGGTCATACCATTTTTTTCAACATTCCAAAATCCAATCTTTAGTTTATTGATAAAGTTGCACTCCCACTATTGGCGTCACATTTGATAACATTAACAATCATTCCTAAAAGTTGTGTGCTTTCATGCCCTTCATTTTTCTTGTTTCTTCCAATGTGTTCGGACAATTCACTTAATTTGCCAAATTCACTTAATACTCTACGAATCAAGAGTCGTTTTCCTTTCATTCCCTATCGTTATTTTTATTTTTGTTTTTTGTTTTTTTAATGTATTAGAACCCAGCGTGTTTAATCACCTTTCTCAAATTCAGACAACTAAAATATGTTTTAGTAACAAAGTTTTTCCACCAACTCACGTTGAAATGATCCAATCAAAATGAAGATATATATAGAAATCATTCGAGATTCTATTACAAATTCATATACTCATTTAGAAAATTATTCTCGTGGATAGTAAATATTTGAATTATTATCTTCACATTTAAAACATTAACTTCAATATAAAATATTATACATTATAAATTATTATATACATCTAGATATACATATAAGTATGTTTTTATGTAACGTTTCCAACCCATAAGATGGTTCAAATTAGAATCATGAAGTCAAATAATAATAATGTTATCAGGGAAGAATTTCTTTCAGCTATTTCCAAATTTTACGTACTTTTTCTTCTCCGCCTAATTCAAATCTTTTACATAACTTTCATTCTAATAGTAATAGGGCCTTTTCATTCACTTTCAACTTATCATTCACTTTAATTTTGTTTTTCTTGAAATAACTAAATATGTTTTAGTAACATGGTTTTTCTGTTTGGTTATAGTATCTAAAACAATCATAACTTATACAAAAATTTAAAAGAGTACAAAGTACAAAAAAAAATGTTGATTGATATAATAAATAATAACTATATAATTGTTATAACACATATTTTGAAAAGATGATCAAATGCTATATTAATAATAGTACACTTATCCAACATTATCTAGATAAGAAACCCACTTTGATTTCTTAAGTGGACCCTACTCTGGACCTCATTGTGTGACATCAATTTAAGCAATCCATTCATTTTTTACTACAACGATACGTCATTAATGCTTTGTTTGGTATGGAAGAGAAATTGAGAAGAGAGAAGATGGAAAAAGAGAATATGAGAAGAGAGAAGATGATAAAAAAAATAGTGAATTTTAAGACTTATTTGATACGAGAGAAATATGTGAGAAAATGATAAGGAAGAAGTTGAGAGAATTTTTTTAAAAAGATGATGATGAATATGCAAAATGACATAAGTATCTCTAATGAAAAAAGTAACATATTATTTGTATTTTATATATATTTTAAAAAAAAGTAATATATAATTTTTATTTTAATATTTTATAATTAAATATATTATAAAAATAATTTTATTTATAATAAATATTAATAATAATGTTATTAGGGAAGAATTTCTTTCGGCTACTTCCAAATTTTACATTTTTTTTCTTCCCTACCTAATTCAAATCTCTTCACATAACTTTCATTCTAATAGAGCCTTTGGGCTCTAGTTTTTGGTGTGATAAGGAAGTAGTCGAGAGAAATTTTTAAAAACGATGATGATGAATATGCAAAATGACATATGTACCCCTAATTAAAAAAGTTACATATTATTTGTATCGTATATATTTTTTTTAAAAATTAATATATATTTTTATTTTATATTTTATAATTAAATATATTATAAAAATAATTTTATTTAAAATCAATATTATTTTTATTTCCCACCCCTTTTACCTATTCCCCTTCCCTTCGTAACATCACCCTCCCCACCTATCCTAAACCCTTATAACACCCTTCCCCACTTTATTAAATATATATAAATTATAAAATATAACTAATAAAATAATATCAAAAAATCTATAACTTAAATACATGTACAGTAAAAATAGCTCGTTACCTTTTATATTATTATTGATTATAGATTAACGATAAAGTTGGTTCTTCCAAACACCCCAAAACGTCGTGGGTAATAAAAAAGTTTCAATGATTACTAAAACAATTATATTATGTCTTAATCATGGCCCTACCACTAATACGTTATTAGATTGTGACGCGCTACGTGAGAAAGCAATTTCGCGTGGATATGATGAGGATCAATATTGCTCTTAGAATTCATTTAGTGATCGGGATAAAGAGAGATATGATAAAATAAAATAAGCCTATCATATTATGTATGAAACTATTGTTTGTTAAGCAAAGCATGATAGGACCAATCATGTCTCCTATCATATAATGTCCATCTAGTTAAAATTCTATCCCAGGGAGCTGAGTTAGAACTCAACATGATAGGATAATATGATTTAAAGTATAATAAAGTATAAAGATATTTTATACATGAAATATAATATAGTTATCAAAAAAGTTATAATAAAACATAAAATAATAAAAAAATTAATAATTAATTTTAATGTTTTTTTCTCACAAGACTAATTCTGTTACTTTATATTATTTTAAAAAACTGACAAAATAAATAAAATATTCTAATAATTTAATTATATATAAATTTAAAAATAAAAATGAATATTTAAAATTATAAAAAATTATTTTAAAATTATTTTAATTTTTTTAAAAATTATATGTAATTTTATCACACTTTTGTCTTTTTAAATAGTCTTAAAAAATGAAAACTATAAAAAACCTAAAATCTAATAAAATACGAAAACATTCTGAACAAAAACGAAAATTTTAAAATTGATGCTAAAATTACAAAGCTATCCAGTTGGTTATCTGGTGGACACCAAACGTCGGATAGGATAACAGCTTATCATGTTCATATCCTATCCTACTCTCTTATCTTATCCATCGTTATTTTATCCTGACCACCAAACGAACCCTTAACAGATACACTCGTCGTGTGGAATTCTCTGGTCAATTTTGGTTAGGGATGCTGATATTTCACATCTTATATTTTTTTTTACATTGCTTTATTCTCATTTAAATTAAATTCATTTGACCAACATGTGTGGTTCATCAGGTGTTAACGGATCAGATCGTTTAACTAAGCGTTGAGTTTGATCCCCGATTTCTTATATATGAAAAAATAAATATTAACGAGTATCATAAAAATATTGTCTAAGAAGTTTAAAAAAATAAATTTTTATTTTTGTGGTAAGTTATACATTCAATTCATTTGAAAGATATATACATAATTTTTCAATGAAAAATTATCTTGTTTGGAATCATTAAATAATGATCTTAGGATATTCGTTAGCAAGATTCTATGGAGAAAATATGGTTGTGAGATGTCACTCTTTCAATGGCATTTAATATCTTGAGGGATTAGTCTCTACAGTTGCATGTAGATATATCTAGGAAACCAAAAAATTAAATTCATTTTAAAATGAAAAACTCACAAATGTGAGGATAAAAGACTTTTTTATTTAAAAATAGTAATTAGATAAAAAGTTGACAGATAGTTGACTGTGACATAAGCGAGTTCCAGGAGCCAAGCATTGTATACATTTATTAATCCATAGTGCCAAAGTTGCTTTAATTCCCCAGAAAATATGTAGAAGCTGGAGATTTGGGCCCAAGGTGTGGGACTAATATGGGTTGCAAAAAGAGGGCATTAAATTTGGATAATTAGTTACACTGTAATGAAATACAAATATTTCCTCTAGAGCATAGTAAAGGCTTTAATCGGTTTGATTCTGTTTTCCTATTTTCGTTTCCCATTTTTTAAATAATTATAATATGAATAATTATAAAATTGTCATATTATTTTCATATTGTTTCTTATTTTCAAAATTTATTTTACAGGAAACAGTGAAAAATAACTTTTATTTGTTTCCACTATTTTCTATACAAATATTTGAAAATATGGAACATAATGAAAACAAGATAACATATTTGTAATTATTTTTGAATCGTAAAATGAAAGCATAAAATTGGAAATAAACCAAACAGACCTTTAGGACATGTTTGCTTTGTTTCCAATTTCCTGTTTTCAGAAATAATTAGGGACTGTTTGTTTTGTTTCGAGTTTCCTGTTTTCAGAAATAATTACAAAACTGTCATTTTGTTTTTATTCTGTTTCTTGTTTATGAAGATTTGTACGAAGAAACAATGAAAACAGAAAAAAGTTGTTTTCAATGTTTCCTACTAATTTCTGAAAACAGGAAACATAATGAAAACAATGTGATAGTTTTGTAATTATTTTTGAAAACAGGAAATGAAAATAGGAAACTGGAAACAAATCAAAGAGGCCCTTATAAAACTGCCACCTTATTTTCATTTTGTTTCCTGTTTTCAGAAATTTGTACAGGAAATACTGAAAACAATTTTTTATTTTTTTACCGTTTCATGTACAAATGTTTAGTAACATGAAATAAAATAAAATAAATATTATGTCGATTTTATAATTATTTCTGAAAATATGAAACTAGAAACAAAACAAACAAATCCTTATATTACCGAATTAATAATAAATAACAAAATGCCTTTTGAATCATGTTTCCATTTATTGTTTGTCTTGTCTTCAAAAGACACATTAAAAATTTGAAACCAATTATATATGGGGACCCATTTGGGCCCTGGATTTGGTGGGGGCATAGATGGCTCCCTAGCCAGAGGAACGCGTTATAAAATCTTATCCATTCAAAATTTGGGAACAAACTTTGTGTTTTTGCGTCAACTCGATGTGGCATGGGAATATTAATAATATCTTAGTTATTATAGGAATATTGGAATACCAGTATATCACCTATAACTAGCCAGATAGCTTGAAAAGCTTAACTAAGATGAGAGCCAGTTGGAAGGCAAAAAGGATATAAAGAAGCCGTAAAATTTGTCACTATCAAACTGGAGTTTAGCTCACTTTTTAGATTTCCACAATATATCTCGAGAAGTCTCAGAGAAGCTTCATGGCAACAAATTTTTTAAAAACATTTTATGTCTGGTCTATAGTTCATGGATTTAATCACAATGTAATATCGGTGTAAATAATTTTTATAATGATAATTAATTATATAGTATCACATAATTAAAAATATTTTATAATAAATATTTTAAAAGTCATACATTATATAATTTGTAATCGTTCATTGATGTATAACGATATATCAAAATTAAATTTATTATTAGAATCATGGTTTTCCTGTTGTTTTTTACTTGGTATTCATCTTTTATAGACACCTAGTTAGACCGTAGTGGACACTTAGGTGGGCATTTAAAGGGTTTGAAGGAATAACACCTGGATTGGTTTTGAGTTTTGGCATTTTGTTTAAAAGGAAAATCAAATAGGTGGCTGCTCCGATTTTGTATAGTTCTATTTGGTAACCCAGTTGGATCTGTGTCATTGCCTAGTAGTTCCTGAGTAGGACACAACACAATTAGGATTGTTCTGCAGGTTACGCGCATGATGCAGAATCAACCAAAGTGGGTGGCGAACATTTCATCTTTACCAACCCATTCATCAACCTAAGCTTTTTAATTGAGTTTCATATATAGTACTAAGGTTTTAGTTTGGTCCCTATTACTTCTGTTATTTCAATTGGATATATGGCATGCTCTATATATGCATGTATTAAATGTGTTCAGGAACATTTAGGCTTTCATGGTTGTATGTATCTATTTGGTTTTGGAATGTATTATCCAATATCATAATCATAAGATGTTGATTTAAGGGTTTGAGTACCTCTATTCATTTTAATATGAGGTTAAAATAATAATTTAGTCCCTATAAGTAACACGGATTCTTCATTTAGTTCTTATGCATAAACAATTATTAAAAAAATCCTCATACGTACAATCGTTACCCATTTGGTCCCTCCTATTACCATGTCGTCTCTATTGATCCGTCAACTCCTACGTCTATGAGCTAAATGAATAATTCGTCGCACATGGGACCAAATTAATACTTTAACCTAAATTATTGGGTTCCTATATATACGTGATACAGATTCTTTATGTAATCCTTATATGCAGGAGTTAACAAATCATTAGAAACAACAGAGTAGTAGTGGGTGGGACCAAATGAGTAACGATTGCATATATGATGACATTTTTAATAATTTTTTTACGTATATGGACTAAAAGAAGAACCCATGTTACCTACAAGCACCATATTATACACACATATTATATGTATCTAATGATAGAAAATAGATAAATATGTTCTTAAAAAAAATATTTTCATAGTCTAATTGTTTTTTTTTTCAATTTTCAATTTTTATTTCTTGTTTTCAAAAATAATTATACAATTGCCACCTTACTCTTATTTTGTTTTCTGTTTTGAATTTTTTTTTATAGAAAACATTAAAAACGACTTTTTTTAATGTTACCAAAACTTTCTCTTGTTTTTTTGATAGAAAAGAGACATTAATTAAATGAAGAGATTAAAAGCATACAAAAGAAGGTTACTTTGCTATTTGATTTTATGGTGTTTTGGGGTTATAACTAGTGCAAAAAAGGGATTCTACATCGGAGTTTACACATCGGTTTAGTATAAACCGATGTGTAAAACGAGGCGGTGGCATTTTTGAAATTCAAAGGAAAGTATTACACATCGGTTTAGAGATTAACCGATGTGTAATACTTTTCCACATCGGTTATATATAACCGATGTGTAAAATTAAAATAAAAAAATTTAAAACTCGGAATTTTTAACATTCAACATCGGTTCTTTTTGAACCGATGTGTAAAATGGTGAGTAACCACATCGGTTTTTAAATAACCGATGTATAAAATTATAAAGAAAAAAAAATAGAAATTTAGGTTACACTTTTACACATCGGTTTTTATTAACCGATGTATAAAATTTAAAAGAAAAAATCAGAATTTAAATGTTTCATGTTTACACATCGGTTTTTGCATAACCGATGTGTATAATATGTTTAACACATCGGTTTTCCTCATAACCGATGTGTAATAGTCCCATTTTTCTATTTCCCTCCGTGTGTTTTGCGCCCTCATTCTCGTTTCTCGAACGTACCCTAAAACACAACACTCCCTCCCTCTCGCTAACCGCGTTGTCACTGCTTTTCCATCTCTCTCACCGCACTCACATCCGCGAGCTACCCTCGGGTATGCGTCTCTCTCTCTCTCATTCCCATTTCTCTCTCTGCATTTCCTTCTTCTCATTCTCTCTCTCTGCATTTCCTTCTTCTCATTCTCTCTCTTTCTTTCTCTTTCTCTCTCTCGCTCCCTTCTTCACGTCCTTTTTCCCTTTTTCAATCGTAGACAAAGAAGACCACTGCGATCTGCGAGCCTTCATTTTCTCGCTTCGTAAGAGAACCACCGAGAACCAAAGCCGCGAGCTACCCTCGTTTGCGTGAAGAGCGCCATTTTTGCTCGTCCCTCGGGTATATATTTGTTTCTTCTTTAGAAAAGTTATGAACTTTGACTCGAAATGGTTGGATAATATACTTGCATGTGTTGTTCTGTTGCTCCAAGACTGGATTTTTCCGGTGGTGGTATCACCCGTCACGGCCAGTAGCCGTCTTTGTCACGGCTTGGCCGTGACGGATTCTCGACCGGGAGGTTGCTTCACTGGTTGTTCTGTCACGGCCGCGTGAACCACCATCACGGCAAGGCCGTGATCGCCCGCGTGAGAGGTCTGGTTCGATTGGCATGTCACGGCCGTGATGGCCATCACGGCCAGGCCGTGATAGGTTCTCGCTTGGAGGATGCTTCATCGGTTGGTCTGTCACGGCCGTGACCACCATCACGGCCAGGCCGTGATCGATTCCGCCTGTGAGGGTCTGGTTCGCTTGGCATGTCACGGCCGTGATGGCCATCACGGCCAGGCCGTGATAGGTTCTCGCCTTGGAGGTTGCTTCACTGGTTGGTCTGTCACACGGCCGTGACCACCATCACGGCCTGGCCGTGATCGCTTCGCTACTGTGAGGGTCTGGTATACCTGACATGTCACGGCCGTGATGGGCATCACGGGATGGCCGTGACCAGTTCGACTTTTCCATTCTTTCTTTTAAGCTATACTCGATCACTAGCCGTGATGGCTTTCAAGGCTAGGCCGTGAAGGGCTCTGTTTGGCTAATTTTCTTCACTTTTCAAGCCCCATCTTCATGCAAGCTACATAAATAGTAAAGCCTTAGTTTCCCGTTTGAGATGCAATACTAATGAGCGTACGTGTACGTGCTTAATGTACCGCTCATTGTGTTGGATCTTGAATTGTCCAAAGTTGGACAGTTTGGGAAAAAACTTTTTCTTAATTCAGTTAAAATAGTTATTCATTGGTTCTAATGTTATATACTTGATGAAAGTTCGGATTGATACATTTCCTTTCGTTCTCCGGTGCATACTTTATCGTGGTGGATGTCATCGCGTTCAAGTAGTGTACGTCGGAGACCGCTGGGGAAATGCTGCCGAAATTTTGTTGAGTATGAGCATGAGAGTTAAGGACTAATCTGTTAACCGAATGTTGGAAAAGTTTCTTCTCGAATGGGATAGGGCCATACCCTGTCATAAGAAGTGGTTGATGAATATGTTGGACTAAGTACGAAGGTATTGGTTTAGTCATGGATCGCGGTTGGATGAATGCTAGACGGATAAGTGATGAGTATGAGAATGGAGTGGAAGATTTTCTACAGTTTGCAAAAACAAATGCTCCCGATAAGTGGTAACGGAAGGTTTTATTGTCCTTGTGTTAACTGTTTGAATGAGAGACGACTAGAAGCCGAGGAGATACGTGATCATCTTATTTGTGAGGGGATGTGCAAGAGTTATACAACATGGATATGCCATGGTGAATCGTTAGACAGGCCGAGGGTGTCGGATAGAGAGGAAGTTGATGACGTGGAAATGGACGATGGACTAGAGGACATGATCCGTGATGTTGGGCAAGAGTCTTTTTCGGCGCACATGTGTATGATACTTTGTGCAGTGATGCGCAAAGTGGCTTTGTATCCGGTGCACTAATTTCACACGGTTGTCGCGGTGTTAAGATTGTTCAATGTGAAGGCGAGAAATGGGTGGAGCGATAAAAGCTTTACCGAATTGCTTGAGTTGTTGAAAGAAATGCTTCCGTAAGGCAACACATTGCCATCTCGAAACTATGAGGCGAAGAAGATATTGTGTCCGATGGGTATGGAGTATAAGAAAATACACGCTTGCCCCAATGATTGCATATTGTACAGGAAAGAGTTTGAAGAGATGCACGAGTGCCCCAGGTGTGGGGTATCACGCTACAAAGTGAAGGATGGTGATTCTAGTTGTGATGTGGTCACTAAAGGTCCTCCCGCGAAGGTGTTATGGTATCTTCCCGTGATTCCGCGGTTCAAGCGATTGTTTGCTAATGTAAATGACGCAAAGAACATTAGATGGCATGCAGATGAGAGGAAGTGTGATGGACAGACTTCGCCATCCCGGCCGATTCTTTGCAATGGAAGAGAATTGATAGTTTGTTTCCGGATTTCGGCAATGAGCCCGAAACCTCAGGCTTGGACTTGCTACCGATGGAATGAATCCATATGGAAACTTAAGTAGTATTCATAGTTCATGGCCTGTTCTCCTTGTAATTTACAACCTGTCTCCTTGGTTGTGCATGAAGCGCAAATACATTATGTTAAGTATGATGATTTCGGTCCTAAACAGCCAGGAAATGATATTGATGTTTATCCGAGTCCCTTGATTGAAGACTTGAGAATGATGTGGGATGAAGGCGTTGATGTGATCGACGGGTATTGCCGTGAGACATTCAGGATTGCGTGCCATGTTATTTTGCACCATCAATGACTTTCCAAAGATACGGACCCTGTGTGGGTATAGTGTTAAGGGGCATAAAGCATGTCCAATATGTGAAGAAGGCACATGTTACCATCAACTGCAACATGGAAGGAAGACGGTCTACCTTGGGCATCGGAGATTTCTCCGACGTAATCATCCTTATCGTAGATTGAGGAAAGCTTTCAATGGACTTCCGGAGAATGAAATTGCTCCGGTGGCCTTGACTGGAGAGCAAGTTTATGAAAGGGTGAACAACACTAATGTTATCTATGGGAAGACCCAGAAGAAGGCTACAGAGAAGAAAATATGGAAGAAGAGGTCGATCTTCTTTGATCTTCCATACTGGTGCAAGCTTGATGTAAGACATTGTATTGATGTGATGCATGTAGAGAAAAATGTGTGTGACAGTTTAATCGGAACGCTTCTCAACATTCAAGGCAAGACAAAGGATGGTGTGAATGCTCGTCTGGATCTAGTTGCGATGGGTATACGAGAGCAGTTAGCTCCACTTAAAGTGGGGGATAAGAAGACTTATTTGCCCCCAGCATGTCATACTTTATCAAAAAAAGAGAAAAGAAGTTTCTGTGAATGTCTACGGGGAGTCAAAGTGCCACAGGGTTACTCTTCAAATATCAGAAGACTTGTCTCAATGACAGATCTCAAATTAGTTGGCTTAAAGTCTCATGATTGTCATGTCTTGATGCAACAACTACTACCGGTGGCCATTCGTGACATATTGCCTAAAAAAGTCAGACATGCCATTACTAGGTTATGCTTATTCTTCAATGCTATATGTAGCAAGGTCATTGACACTAAAAATTTGGATGAGTTGGAAAATGAGGCAGCCATTGTATTGTGCCAATTGGAGATGTATTTTCCACCTTCATTTTTTGACATCATGGTTCATTTGATTGTTCATCTAGTGAGGGAGATTAGATTGTGCGGTCCCGTTTATTTAAGGTGGATGTACCCGGTTGAGCGATACATGAAGATCCCGAAAGGATATATGAAAAATCCACACCGTCCCGAAGCATCTATTGTTGAAAGGTATGTTGCGAAGAAGCTATTGAGTTTTTGTACGGACTACATGTCGAAGCGGAACCTGTAGGGCTTCCGAAGTCTCGTCACGAAGGAAGATATGATGGTAAGGGTACACGAGGTATCACTGTTAAGAGCATGGATCGGGAGGAAGTGCTTCAAGCACATTTGTATATATTGAATAACACCGATGAGGTTGAACCATACTTATGTGAGCATAAAAGCATTATCAATGAAACTTACCCTAGAATGAATGAAAAATGGTGTTTGAACAAGCATAACAAGACTTTCTTGAACTGGTTTAAAGAAAAAATTGCAAAGGATGGTACTGCTTCTGCTACATTAAAATGGCTAGCACAGGGGCCTAACTTTGATGTCATATGCTGGAGTGGGTACGATATCAATAAGTTTTCCTTCTATACAAAGTCCCAGGATGACAAAAGTACTATGCAAAACAGTGGGGTTATGGTCGTCGCCGAGTCCATGCATTTCTCTAGTTCGAAAGATAAAAACCCTGTTATGGCATCCGTTTCATACTTTGGAATCATTGAAGAGATATGGGAGGTTGATTACACGAAGTTTAGAGTACCTGTTTTTAAATGTCGGTGGGTCGACAAGAATAATGGTGTGCAAACCGATGAGTTAGGATTCAAATTGGTGGACCTTAGTAAGGTAGGTAATAAAGAGGAACCTTTCATCATGGCATCCCAAGCAAAACAAGTGTTTTATATCCGTGATCCTTCTAACAAAAGGTGGTCAGTGGTTCTCCAGGAAAAAACATGTATAACGGTAGTGAGGGAAATCACGATTCAACTCTTGATATTTTCGATACTCCTTCTTTCTCAACACGAGTGCCTAATTTCAATGAGGAAAATGAAGTGGATGATGTACATGCTACTCGTAATGATCACCAAGAAGGGTTATGGGAGAACTTTACTAATTGACCACAAAGTAAGTTTAGTTTGATATTACCATCAAGTTTGGCATATTATGTGTTTACGTTGATATTTATAAGTTATGTTTATGTCCAGTTGATCGATATTTATAAGTTATGTTTGATATTTATCCCGACATACTAACAAGTTTTTTTTTGTTTTGTGTTTAAACAGGTATACATGGCTGATCATGAGGATACACCTCCTTCATGCAAATGGTCGAGACCCCGTCTACCAGTAGAAAGGGTAGACGTGCCACACGGATGAGGCATTTGACTGCCAACCGTGGGTCAAATCGAGAGGATAAGAGTAGATTTTGATGATAACCTCAAACCTATTGGGCCAATGGAAGATCGGTTTACCAGTTTTGTGGCGACCCTTGCTAGGAACAGGCCTAGTATACTCATTGATAGGTGGAGAGATGTACGGCCGGACGTGAAGGAGCAGATATGGGAGAGTATTCCGGTATCTATACTTCTACGTCCTGTGTTTGTCTCAGTATCTACTTTATTTTTATCTTAATAATATCATACAAGAATTCGTTGATTCTTTTGGTCTTAATGTAGTTGACATTTGACATACCGGATACATACGCTATGAAGAAGCGTTCTTTCAAGTATGCTTGGAGAGCGTTGGAGGGGTTTTAAGGCCGACACGGGCAGATACTATATATTCGGTCCAAAAGTAAAAAGAACCCACTTGAGGTGTATCCGTTTCTTGACAAGGCGACGTGGGATCGCTTTGTTCGTGAGCCGACGTGATCCCAACTTTCAAGGTTAACTTATTTGATTTGTCTCTAAATTTATGTAATTGCATTAATTTCATTTACTTATGTAATTTAATTGTCTTTTATTTATAACGAGGAGAAGAGGGAAAAAGGGGCAGGAAAACCAAAGCAAGAATGTCTACCCCCATGTCATGTCTCGTGGGGGATATAAAAAGCTTGTTAAGAAAATGGTTGAAGAGGAAAAGAAAGCACGTCGTGAGCAAAGATCTCAAAGCGGATCCTAATGCTGAAAATCTTCCAGAGGTTGTTGATCCACCTCCACCCCCACGCCATCGTTCATGGAAGAGGGGCCGACAAAGAAAAACGGGACAATATACATCCGAGGAGGCCCGCCAAGTAGCCGAGAGGATTGTAAGTATAGTTTGTTGTAATTGTCATTTTAAGATTGTTACCGAATTGTAATGTGACCTGATATTTTTATGTGATAGGATGCCTTGGATGATCGACTAACCCAAGGAACCTTTGTTCCTAGAGGACGCAATGATATCTTATCTATCGCCATCCAGAAACCGGACCACCCGGCCGTGTCATTGGTGTTGGATGGGGAGTCGGCATTCGCCAATACCATGGTTCATCTTCACATTCCTCCCACAGGGGATTCGGTTGCAGATAGAGCACAACTAAAACAGGAGATTGCAGTGAGCTTCGACAGAGATGAACGAGCGGTTGCCCAAGCAGATGGCAATATTTACTTCTTTGTCCCAGCAGATGACAAAGGTGTCCAACCCTCTCGTCCAACCCTCCGTCCATGTGAGCACTAAGGGCTCATGTGATCCTCCTCATCATCCCGAAAATGATGATGATGTCTGCCTGATGATGATGATGATGATGATGATGATGATGATGATGATGATGACGACCCGATAGGTGTGAGCTGTATGTTGATGATCATCATCATCATCGCCGCTTAGTGGCATTGGGTAGGACATATAATAAGTTAGGTAATACCATACACCATCGGTTATTACCGGACGATCATCCGAGGGTGTCTCGTTGAGATTATTCGAGATGTCGATGCTCGAGTCCCCGTGCCCACCGAGGAGGTTCAAACAGTGGGTCGAGCCCCGAGAACTTCATCCTCCGCCAAGAAGACTGGGCCGACTTTCTTGTTGCATCTGAGGTATTCGGTTAGTTGTGTTTTTCTATATTCATAGTTGAAATATATTTATTATTGTTTAAAGATAATGCTTTATTTGTATTTGTTATAGGATGTTGGAAATGATATTGTGCCTAAAAGGTCGGATCTAGGAAGACCAGAGAGATGTCCGCTCCTGTCAAGGTATTCATTTGACCATTTAGTTCATAACGAATTAAATAACTTAATTATCCGTGATTACTAATATATATCTATGTTGTTTAGGGGATCGACAAAGGGGTACCTGGCCATGGTGATGTTTTCAAAGATCTTGCTATACAGGTTGTCACCATGGAGGATGATGCAAGCATTGGTAACGTTGGAACATGATGCCACCTACTGGTGACTGTATATACCAAAGAAAGAACTTATGGAGATGGCACTCAATAAAGAAATGGCCAGTTTCGCACACATATCGTTTTGGTGCACGTAAGTACATTTTATTTATAAGTTAAGTACGTAATTAATTTTTAAATACAATGATAATTAACATGTTTTTCCAATATATTAGGTATCTCCGCATCGTATGTTAGTCGATCAGGGTAACCTCGCCCTTTATGGGTTCATTGACCCCATGTTCATTCAGGGTGATGTTCTCGTAGCATCGGAAGACCTTGGTCACTAACATACGTGATATACTTGCCCGAGACGATCATCAATTCTATCTTGCGCCTTATCTCAATAAGTAAGTACCGGTTATTAATTTAAGTATAACTATATATGACTTACAAGTCACTAATTGTTCCGCAAATACAAAGCAAGCATTGGCAAATTGTTGCTCTTGTACCCAAGAATGAACGTCGTGGTCTTCTTTCGCTCATTGGGACATAAGCCGCGAATGAACTCAAGACGGTCATCGAAACGTAAGCGTTAAAATACTTTATAATCAGTAATGCAGTTGTTTTAATTATCCGAAATCTATTATATATACTTTAATTAATGTTTTTGTCATAATAGGTCTATTAATGCATCCCACATGCAGCGTGGTGAAAGGCGTACTCGGGCCATCGGATGGATTATTCCCAGCGTAAGATATTTATTAGTTCAAATGCATCAAATGCAGTGGGTACAATAATTGATTTCTATTTTATTTAATTCCTCATATTCTAATTGGGTTTCATTTGTACGTAGTCACGTATACAACGTGGGTCATGGGAATGTGGCTACTATGTGATGCAATGGATGTTGGAAATTATCTCCTCCGGATCACTGAAAGATGGAGTGAGGTAAATGTTAATTGACACAATTAGAAGTAATAGTATAGATTCGTTATATGTTTTATGTTAGTTTATTACTTAAAAGTAATAATCTTTTGTCCAATTAAACTTGCAGATATTCAACAATCCATCTCCATTGTCCGGTTTCGACATCAACATCATAAAGAGGCGTTGGGCAACTTTCTTTCTTGAAGTGTACCACCCATAGTTTGTATATATGTAGTTAGTTTAAAAACTTATCATATACTAGCTATAGTGTACGTACCTTTGACTGATGATATGTATTAGTGCTCGTGTCCGGTTCAATTTTTCTTCTCTCGTGTTTTGATGTAGCTTTGATAAAGTGTTGTTTTCATTCATAAGAAAATTGAATGAAGTATGTTTTGCTTTTGAATGATTGTGTCAAAACTGGTTTGGTGTTCGTTGTTGTTTCTTGTTTGATCGAGGTACTCGCTTGGTTTGTTTATTGATCCGCATTAGTGAAACAGGAATGATTGAAATGTAAATATCGATTAAAAAAAAAAGAGATTTTACACATCGGTTCTCAAGAATCGATGTGTATATTTAACTTTCTACATCGGTTTTACATAAAACCGATGTGTAAATTTAAATTTACACATCGGTTCTTTATAAAACCGATGTAGAAGGTCAATTTTACACATCGGTTTTTTGCAAAACCGATGTAGAAAGTTAAATTTACAACTGCTTATCAATTGCTAAATTAATTTTACACATCGGTTAGTATTAAACCGATGTTTAAAATATACTTTACACATCGGTTTTAAAACCGATGTGTAAAGTGGCAATAAACCACATCGGTCGTTTCCACATCAGTTTCAAAACCGATGTGGAAAGCCAAAAATAACCGATGTGGAATCCCCTTTGTGCACTATATAACAGAAATACTGGTATTAGTTTGACAGTCCAATATTTTATTTATATTGGATCTATCTTTTGGTCCTTACGATTGCATATATGATGACATTTTTAATAATTTTTTACGTATATGGACTAAACGAAGAATCCATGTTACCTATAAGCACCATATTATACACACATATTATATGTATCTAATGATAAAAAATAGATAGATATGTTCTTTAAAAAAAAACATATTTTCATAGTCTAATTGTTTTTTTTTTTCAGTTTTCTATTTTTATTTCTTGTTTTCAAAAATAATTATACAATTACCACCTTACTCTTACTTTGTTTTCTGTTTTGATTTTTTTTATAGAAAACATTAAAAAACGACTTTTTTTAATGTTACCGAAACTTTCTCTTGTTTTTTGATAGAAAAGAGACATTAATTAAATGAAGAAATTATGGTGTTTTGGGGTTGGCTCTTATAACAGAAATACTGGTATTAGTTTGACAGTCCAATATTTTATTTATATTGGATCTATCTTTTGGTCATTTTCTTTGTTTTTGTATGTGGGTTGGGTACCCTTTATACCTTTACTCAATATATCTTTTACTTATTAAATTTTTTTTTGAAGATTAACGTAATACAACTTGAGACAAAGTGACCTAAGTTAAGGAAATGTAAGATTTGGATATTCAATCCTGTTATTTGAATTTTCAGGATATGATATGATACCCAATTAATATACCTAGCTCTTGTATCGACATATATATAAAATATCAATTAATTTTCATTTATATATATATATATATATATATATATATCATCAGGGATGGATCCAAAAAATATCAAGGGTAGCAAAACCTGTCTCAAGTTCTAGTAACATCTAGCTCCACCGTTAAGACTATCGTTATTCTTGTATATCATATGGTTCTAGCTAGTAACATTCTTATAATGATACGTATACTTTTTAACTTTCTTGTATTATGTGAATTGAAGAAGGTATCTAAAATTGTAGAGGCAACACAGTTTATATAATTTCCTGCGTTTTCCTTGTAATATTCCTACCAAAATCATGGCAGACAAGAAAATTTATTTTCTAACTTCCCTACTAATCAACCACTCAAAAATATTCACATCGCTAATCGTTTACCTAATGTCACTCACTTCCTCCCGTCATCATTCAATTTCCTTCATTTGTCTTTTCCATCAATAGTGCAAGAACAATTTTGATATAACATTCTGATACAAAAAAAAAAAAATCATCTTGAGTCTCTTCACCCACTCGCCAACTTTGTCAATTGTGCTATTCCTTAAACTACATTATATTACAGCCAAATCAAGAAAAGTCTAACATTTAATTTACCTGTAAAATGGAATACAATTCATCGAAGTTTGATATTTTGTTTAGGAAAAGTAAAAAGTAGGTACGTATATATAATTGATTTTCTATAAAAATAATTAATTACAAAGAGAATGCTAACCAGCATTGACTTGGGATCTAAAAAGAAAAAAATTTCATTAGGACTTGATATACATTTTTTTTTTGTCAAAAAAATGGTTTTTTTTTTGTTTTTTTTGTTTGTTTAATTAGTATCCTTAAAAATGTTGATTAGCAGGACCCTAATTTTAAAGCACTAATTATTCATTAATCATGAGCTTTGTAGTTTGTCATGTCCAAATTCACGTCATTGATATAGACACACTTATTAAAGTTAGCTGCGAATCTTAAATCAAAATTTTGGTTGGTTCACAGGATCGAACGGATCCAACCAAGCTAAAGTAATTAAGTGATGCCATACAGTCCATCTCCCAATGAGATATCAATTCTTGATCGTTAATTAGAAAAGAACAATATTCTTAATATGTGTCAATGGCTAAGTTGTTTGTTTGTTCACATATCATGTTTTGGGAAAACAATACACGTTGCAGTGTTATAACTCAGATCGGACTGGGTGATCAGTCGGTTTGAATCGGTTATGCAGTAGAATCAATCTGTCTCGAATCGATCTGGACAGTTCTCACCAAAATGGGTGACTCGACCAGTTTATATAAAATAAAAAGAATAAATTTAATCATAATTTTATAGATGCATTAGGTATTGTGTTCAACGGTAATAGGATAATGTTATATTTTCATCGATGAACGATTACATATGTTTTATTGTCATTGAAAAACAATATCTAACGTACATATAAAATTTTACATAATCTTGTCTAAAATAAAACACATCGTTCAATTACTCACGGTTATAACCATGACTAGTTTTTTAAACAAATTCTACTCCCATCTATCTTAAACTTTGGAAGGTGAATGTGTGTGTCTGTGAATATGAAAAGAGGAAATATAATTAGAAAGGGTAGCTATAGCCCATCGGTTCCAACAGTTTCTTACCCTACAATGCTGAGAACATGAACTTTCGAATTAATAAATAATCAATAAATTTATTAACTTTGTAATGATTTTTAACGCAGTATATTATTTTTAACATGTATTTGTTAATTTTTTTTAAAAGAAAATGTTTTAACTAAGTGAATTTTGTGAAAAAATTTGTTTAGTTACAAGAGGATAACATGGAGATATCTATGATATATTAATTAGGGGATCCATTTTTCACTATTGGATCCCCAAAAGGCGACACGTGTTGCCCCTTTTTTTTTTCAAATTTAAGATTTTTTTATAAAATGTTTTTTTTTTGTTTTTTGTTCAAAATTTATAAAAAATTATTTATTTATTTTTGAAAATTTAAAAATTTTTAAAAAAAGATTTTATATTTTTTGTTTTAAATTTTTTTTTTCCAAGTTTTTGTATTCTTTTTTTAAAATTGAACAAATTTAAAAAAAAAAACATTTTTTTTATTTTTTTAAAAAATATTTTTATTTACTTTATTTTCGATTGATTTTTAAATTGTTTTTATTTACTTTTTTATTTAACTTTTTTTAAAAAAAAAATTTAAACTTTTTTAACAAAATTTTTAAATTTTTTTGTTGAAAAGTTAACAAATTTTTTTAAAAAAATTCCTTTTTTTATTTAATTTTTTTAAAAAAATGTTTTTTATTTAAAAAATTTGTAAAAAAATTTATTTAGTTTTTTATCAACCTTTTTATTTATTTATTTTTCAAAAAAATTTATTTAATTTTTTGGGTAAAGGCCTATTTTGGTCCCAGGATAAAAAGTGTTTGGCCCGTTTTAGTCCCCGAAAAAAAAACTACCCCTTAATCCCCGACAATTATGGGACATTATAATCTCTAACAATATTTAAAGTGAGACTAATTAGTCTCTCGACAATTATTATCGTAGGACAATTTAGTAACGGATCTTTGACTAATGGAGTCAACGTAGGGACTAATTTGCCCCGATTAGATCAAGGATTAACGTAGTAGTTTTTTTTGTCAGTGACTAAAATGACCCACACACTTTTTGTTAGGGACCAAAATAGGCCTTTACCCTAATTTTTTGAAACTTTTTAAAAATGTTTTTATTTTTTAAAAATGTTTTTTAATTTAACTTTTTTTTAATTTTTTTAATTTTTCTTTTTATTAAAATTTACTTTTGAAGAATAAGCGGTCCTCGCCCATGAAAATTTTTTGGTCTTCGAATTTTTATATTAAAAAATATTTACATAATTATTTTACTTATTGTATTATTATTTATTATTTATTATTTATTATATGACCTTCTCTTTTTCATTTTTTTTTTAAATTTCCATCTTTTGGTTTGATGAATTTAACAATTTAAATATTAAATTTTTAAATATTATATTATTTGCTTAAAATAAATTGTTGCTTTATTTTTATGTGGACGAATAAACGGGTGACACGTGTAACTGGCAGGGCCCACATATATTTTTGTCCTCAACCATTTTTTAATAATAATTATTTTAATTATTGTATAATTTATTCTAGGGCATTTTCTTAAAATACATTTGTATCATGTTTTTACTGTGGACAAATAAATGAGCGACACGTATCACGGGAGGGGTGCACATATAATTTCGACCTTTGTCATTTCTTTAATAATAAATATTTAATTAATTATTTTAAAATTCATTCATAGGCTTTCTCTTATTTTTAATTGTGTCATTTTTTTACTGTAGACCAAAAGGTCGACGCCAAATGTCACCGGCCACGCCCACGTAGATTTTTGGACCACTTTATTTTTTATAATAAAAATATTTAGATTATTATTTTACTTATTGTATTATTATTTATTATATTACCTACTTTTTTCATTTTTTTAATTATTTCCACCTTTGTGTTTGATGAATTTAACAATTTAAATATAAAATTGCTAAATATTAGATAATTTGTTTAAAATAAATGATAGCTTGATGGGCCTTCTCTTATTTAATTGTTTTAATTATTGTAAGATTCATTCATATGTATTCTCTTATTTTTAACTGTGTCATTCTTTTATTGTGGATGAAAAGGCTGCCGCCATATGTCATGCATCGCGCCACGTAGATTTTTGGCCTCTGGATTTTTTATAATACAAAACATTTGGATTGTTATTTTACTTATTGTATTATAATTTATTATATTGCCTTATTTTTTTGTTCCGCTTTCGTGTTTGATGAATTTAACAATTTAAATAGAAAATTGTTAAATATTAGATAATTTGTTTAAAACAAATGGTAGCTTGATGTGCCTTCTCTTATTTAATTGTTTTAATTATTGTAAAATCCATTTATGGGCCTTCTCTTATTTTCAATTGTGTCATTCTTTTACTGTGGACGAAAAGGTCGGCGCCAGATGTCACGGGTCATGCCCACGTAGATTTTTGGCCTCTGGATTTTTTATAATAATTTTTTTTTAGATTATTATTTAACTTATTGTATTATTATTTATTATATTACCTTTTTTTTTCAATTTTTTTTTATTTTCACCTTCGTGTTTGATGAATTTAACATTTTAAATATAAAATTGTTAAATATTAGATAATTTGTTTATAACAAATGGTAGCTTGATGGGCTTCTCTTATTTTTAATCGTGTCATTCTTTTACTGTGGACGAAAAGGTCGGTGCCAAATGTCACGGGTCATGACCACGTAGATTTTTGGCCTCTGGATTTTTTATAATAAAAATAATTTAGATTATTATTTTACATATTATATTATTATTTATTATATTGCCTTCTTTTTTTCACTTTTTTTTTATTTCCACCTTCGTGTTTGATGAATTTAACAATTTAAATATAAAATGGTTAAATATTAGATAATTTGTTTAAAACAAATGATAGCTTGATTTTTCATGGATGAATAAACGGGTGTCATGTGTCATCGACGACATCTGACATTTTCTTAAAAAGATAATTATTTAATTAATTACTTTAATTATTGTGTTATTCATACTAGGACCTTTTCTTAAATTTAAATTGTAGCATGATTTTATTGTGGAAGAATAAACGGGCGATACGTCACTTTCTTATGAAAAAATAAAATCATTGTCTCATATTAATAAAAACTTACGGAAAACGAAAAATTAATAAAAGAAGAAATAATCCGATACTTAAATTGACTATAATTATCCAATATTATAGCTTACCCTAAATAACAGGATCATACATATTTAAAATTAAATAGTTTTGAATATCAAAGTATGACTGCTTTCTTTTCATCAAAGTATCTTCTATTGTTGTTGTTATATAAATGTTTAATACAATAACATATAATATCATGGAAATGTGTATTCTTTTCATAAACATAAAAGATTAACATATTGTATATCACGAACTCATGTCCGTAATGAAAAGTCAAGCTTTTATAAAGCCTACTAAAATTTTTATCATACAAATTTTTCATATAACCTGTTATTCATTAACTATTGAATATATGAATCCAACTGTTGCTTACAATAGTATTATTTTATATTAAAAAAATAATACATTTAATGTTGTTCATGTTAAAATTATTTATAACAAACTATTACGAAAATAATCATCTAACAGATGTCTGTACGTCTCGCACGAGCAATTACACTACTAATATTAAAAAGAGAGGTGATCACAAGCATATGAAGAAAACTACTTTTGACGTGATTTTATGTTTAGCGTAAGATTGGACGAGCATTTGCTAAAAATGATTTTAAATGTAATTGATTTTGTAAAATTGATTTTGTTAGAATTAAGTTTGAAGTGAAACGATTTATCTTTTGATGTTTTTAATTTTGAAACCAAGTTTGATATATAACTTAGTGTATGTTTGGATGAACGTTTGACAAATGTGGTTTTGGATGCAATTGATTATGTAGAGTTGATTTCAATATAATTGAGTTTGAAAAAAAGTGATTTATGTTTGGATATTTTTATTTTGAAAATAAGTTTGATGTAAAACTTAGTATAATTTTTCAATCCAAAAGCAGATGCTACTCCAAGCTACTTCTGATAGAATCAATTCTAGATGCAAAATTGTTTCCACAAATATATTACCAAACACCTCTCTTTTTTACTAGAATCATGTTCGACAGGTGCAGAAACACTTTTGGTATCTCCAGAAGTGAAACTAAACACACACTTAGTTTAAATCTTTCAACTCAATTCAAAAATTATTTTTTGTAACTTTTAGTCATAGGATAGAAACAAGTTTGAAGGTTTCCAACGTGAAACCAATCAGATGAGTATAGCTTTTTGTTTTTACGTCACTCAAAACACGGACATGCAAGCTGCCTTTCCAAGCTTCCATGTTTTTTTTTTTAATAAGCTCCAAGCTTCCATGTTGAATGAGAAAAAATATCAAGATTGCTACTGTAGCCGTAATTTTTAAAGTTTGGACGTGAATCCAGACATACACGTAGTCAAGTAGTGCCTAGAATAAAAATGGTTTATTTTTTTCTTACAAATTTTAATTAAGCTTAATATACCTAAATAAAACTGTTAGGAAATTTAGTTACATGTATTTAATCTCACAGTCCAAAGCAGTCAAGATTTTTTTTTTCAGCCGCAGCACACCTCAAAAGCCTTTTAGTGTTTTCATTTATATTAGTGGGCGAGGCATGCACGCCCACTTCGGTATCTTGACTAAAGACCAAATAAATTGTATAGATTTTTTTTTTTGACTAGAATTTTTTTTTTGCTATTAATTTGATTTCTATACATTTTCACTCTAATTCTTCAAAAGTAGACGTGAGATAAACATTACTTTGCGTGGTTGTATCTAGCTTTTTTCAAGGTTTAATAACTTGACTAAAAGATCTGTAATGAATGTCATATATTTTAGTTACTGGCTTTAACGGAAATTGTTTTCCTCGCAGTGTTGCTTTGTAATTTTATTTTTTGTGCTTTGCCCTCTTACTAAAAACTATTGATGAATTTTGGCCAACTTCAAAATTTAAAGGATCGTTCACTTATAATAATTATTGGAGTTTAATAAATGCTAGCAACATACTTTTTTAACGTATTCACTGACACATTTTTTATTATTGGGTGAATTTCATATGAAACTTATTAAATAAAGTGAGTCGCCATAAAAATTATGACCTCATATAAAATTCATCTAATAACAAAGAGTTGGAAAAAAATTGTTGAAAAAGTGTATGTTGATAGCATTGCTCATCAAAGTTTAATTCAGCTCCTTGCCAAGCTTTTTGATGGAATTAAACTTGGGCACCACCTTACATGGCACCTGGCAAATGTTCTGCTGGGCCCATACACTATGCTCCTCTGGTTTCACCATTAAGAAGATAAAGCCATTCCGTTAACGATTAGGCCCAATGCTCTATAAAGGCTGCACTCTGGTAATTGTTCTGCAGGGCCCATACAATATGCTCCTTCAATAGATTCACCATTAAGGAGATAAAGCCATCCCGTTAACAATTAGACCCATTAGGCCCAATGATCTAAAATGGGCCTTTAACATAAGATTGGCCACAAAAGAGCTTGCTCTTAAGTTCAGATTCATAGGGAGACTAAGGAACCCTTCATAAATGGTTATTGTTCATTTGTTCTAACTGTAACGAGAGAGAGGAGGGAGGAACCTTTGCAGATATTGTATAATTTAGAATGTAATTCATTAAAGGAAGACACAATACATGTAACATGTATAGGGTTATATACCTTTTTTTTTTTTTTTCAATTTCAAGTCTATCATATACAAATAACGAGTATGATAATGATTGTGTGCGCATAAATGACTGGTTATACAAATTATCACTCTATTGTATAACTAGTTAAGGTAGGATTACCACCACGAGAAGTACTACCAACACACTTTTTCAATCTTCTCCAACACACTCTTGATTATTGAATGAATTTTATGTGGGACCACTCTATTTAGTGGGGCTCATATAAAATTTACTCAATAATCTAGAGTATATTAAGAGAACATTAAAAAACAAAAAGTACTTGCCAGCACTTCTCTTACCGCGACACAAGTATTACTACTATAAGGGACGCATATACATTAGTCAATTTATACAACATAGCGACGAAGATAATCCAATCGTGTTGGATGCTTGAGCTTCATGAGGGCCTTGACTTCGTGCTTTCTTACCATTTCCCTAGAAATATTCAAGTTCCCAGCAATTTCTCCCAACGTTCTGTCACCCTTACCATCAAGTCCAAATCTCTGTCTGATCACCAAGCTCTCCTTGGGCTTCAGGGAATCAAGCTAAGACAAAAAGAAATATATTCTAAAATTAGTTGCAAAGAGAAAAAAACAGCCAAAAAAATAAACTAGTAAGACCTAACCCAAAAAAATAAAAAACAACGATAACCAACCATAGTGCATAGTCCTCTTAACTATTCTGAGGCTACTACACACAGAATTTTCAGACCTGGTACCCAGATATATAATTGAATCTGAAGATTTTAGTTAACCTTTAATGACTGAGTCACAATAGCTTTAGCTTTAGCTTTTAGTTTGGTGCTCATTAGCCATGGCTTACCACGGAAGGGCACCAACTAGGATTAATGAAACAATATTGATGGTTGACAAGAATATGATCATCATACTTATCTCTGATAAATCCCAAGTTTAACTAACTTTTAGCTACTTATTATACAAAATTCCAGTTATGATCATAATAATAAAATTTAATAGAATGACCTATTATATTGAGTAATGTGGTGTTAAATTATCAAAAGGTTGAGTTGTTACCACATCATCAAGAGCAAGCCTAAGTATAGCAGGTTGCCTCCTATTATCACCATTAACACCATCATCATCAGTGATCCCATTAATAAACTCCTCCTGTGTGACCATATGTCTCGAATTCAGTGAAAGAACGGATTTTGATGCCTTCATTACGTCATGGTATCTCTCAGGGAGATCCCAACTCTTTCTATTATTTCTTCCTCTGTTGGTGACCTCTGAAGCTCAAATGTTAACTCAAGTTTAGCTTTTTGGATCTCTGATCTAACCTGCTCAAAGACAAGTTGACAAGTTACACAAAGCTGTGACCAGGGCACAGCCTAATCATTTAACTAAGTTCATTTTTTTCTTAGTTTTCTATACAGCCATATTCTCTTTGAATGTCTTTCGCGAAAATCCGGTATGGTCTCTCCACCAAAACTTTTCTTGGTATTCTACTTTTTTTTCAACCCAAACCTTTCAAAATCTGTTGCATAAAATAAAAGCAATTGAACCATGTTCTGCTTAAGTTAAAAACATTAATCACCATGCATACAAAAGAAGAATGCATACCGATTCAAGTCCAAAGGGAACACGTGTGAAGCTTGAGAGGGTCATGGAACGGATGATAGAATGTCTTATCCAAAACAAACTGTATGTAGATAGCCGAAATCTCCTGTTTGGCTCAAAACGATCAATTGCGATGATAAGTCCCTTAACTCCTGCCTGACAAAGATCTTGAAACCTTGGGCTACTAGCAAAATCTGGAAAATATTTGTTCATCACAAACAAGACAAGCCGGAGATTGTGCTGCAACAGATACCACCGAATGTCAGCAAACCACCAATAAATTCACCTCCACACTCCGAAGAGAGATAGCAGGAAAGTAAAAGGAACCAAGGCATAACATATAATTCATCCTTTAAGCCTTGTTGAAGGACAAGTTGTAAAAGAGTTTAAAATTTTAAATTACCTTTATGAGCTTGTTTCTTGCAGCCCGACCAACATCTATTGCTTTCTTTACATGAACGGTGCTCATATTTGTTGCATCAGCGAGTTCGCCATCAGTAGGTTCTCTCCCTAGGTCCTTCTGTAAATCTTCTTTCACTTGAAGGAGTGCCTTAAAAATAACAATTATGACTTAATGTCAGAATCAAAATCAAATCCTGTGTTTTCACCTAACATCTTTAACAACTAGACTGAAAGGTTTCTTGATGCAGTATGAAATCCATTATGACCAAGGCACCAAGGCACTAGGAATGGACTAGTGGTGCGGGTTTTAGGTTTTGAAGAAGGTTCTAAGTTCAAAGTTCAAACCACCATCCCATTGTTGGGGGAAAATCTAGATGATTATATGACAAAGATGTGGATTCTTGATGGCCCATTGCCCCCATTCTCATTCACATATATTATTAAATTTCCGTATGGATAGTGGTGACCTGTGCTTTGTTCATCCTTCAAGTTCAAAGGGCCCTAAGCCCTTAACATGAAGAACTGTGTTCGAGAAAGAACTAATTATGAACCTAGACTTAGCAACTTAAGCTACTAGGCTGAATGATTCCTTGCCACTTGGCTATAAAAATAACTCTGCTACTGTTTTAAGTAGAGAAATAGGAAAAGAGAGAAATAAACTAACAAATAACAAATAATAAGACTGATTTGATGTAGTGACGATGTGATTACAAAAGATAACCCTAATAGTCTTATTTATATTAAAAGTAGAATCTTAGTCTTGATCAAATAGAGAATCAAATCATAAAATATAAATAAGAAATAAATCATAAGAAATCATCTAGGATACTTTAAAATATTCTAATATATGAAAAGATATTATCAGATATTTCTCTGATTTCCTAACAAAGAATTATAAAAAAAATTGGGCTTAAGAAATTAACTGCTCACCTTCATAGGTTGCATCAACTTGAACAACCATGCATGCTCTGAAGAAGGAAGAACTGGAGGTATTCTCATTTTCTTCCAGTCCAGACTGCCAAAATTGGTTGACACTGAATAATCCCTAACAAGTTCTTCAATCTTCTCAATTCTGTTCTTAACACTTCTTTTCTTTCGAGTTGGAACGACCACCTCCTCCTTTATGTTCTTTTTCAATGCAATCCTCTTATCAAGGCTCAATCGTTTGGCCTTCCTGTTCTGGTTTCTAACCACCCTATCATTGTTTAATTCCTCTTCTTTATCTTCGTCACCAATCTTCTTCCCCTTCCTCGAGACTCTTCTGATCTTACTATCTACATTTTCAGCATCACAAGTATCAGAAGCAGGGCTGAGTTTGTATATATTTTCAAGTATGGCAGCAGCTTCGTTGTAGTCCACGTCGAAGGAGGATGGAGAAGTTTCCTCGGTGAAGACAGCTCTTACTCTCTTTGGCAACTTATGAGTCTTTCCTATCTTTTTCTTCTGCCCCTTGGCCAATTCAAGGGGCATATGAATCTTCTCCTGAGTTGCAACCAAAGCTGTATCATTGGGTTTATCTCCTTTAAATGCTACAATTAAAGGTCTCTTATGTGCAGACCAATGACTTGAAAACTTTGTATTCAATCCTAGTGGAGTCCTAGCAGCTGAGCTAGAAACTGTCACAACTCCCATATATACCGAATTACCTAAGCTGCGTTTAGAAAGAAATGACAGATTTTCAATGCCAAGTTCCTACAACAGCAGAGCAAAAGTACTATATAAGGTTTACATTGCTCACACAAGTTCACAATCAAACGGTAAACACAATTTCTTAATTCATCAACAATACCGAAAGAATAATGCATCGACAAGTAAATACATTGATTTACCAGCCATCCATAGCAACTTTGTATTTTGTATTCAAAACAGCTTTTAATTAAAATCTAAATTAAAGCAATTATTTCTTAAAAAGAGAATCAAATTAATCTAAATGATCTACAATGAAACGATGAACAATTATTTCATACATGACACGATGAAACATAAGTTGTGGAATCAAATGATATGAACAAAAACATGTTCGAGAAAAAACATTAAAGCAACATTGAAGAGTTAGTTACCTTTGATCTGTGTTTGCGTGCGAAGTAGAAGAAACAAGAATCCACACAGATTCTCTGAGCCGTGAGAATGAGAGGGAAGAGTGTGGTTGTTGTTATGGTATTATTAAACGAGAAATACGAGAATTACGGTGTCCACAATTTTTGTCTCTGAAAAATCGACGGTCGGAATCTGAAGGTCCATGAGATGTGCGGTGTATGATTGAGACACGTAAGCTGTAGTTTGGAACATTGGCGCTGACGTGGCTAACGTTGGGAAGAGGATTACGTTTGTGAATACCTCCGTGGCGTTTTTGGAGTGGAGGAGCAGATATTTTTGCTGGAAAGTTGTGGATCACATATTTGCCACGTCGCTGGTTATTTCTTGAGACGTGGACTATTTTGGAACTTTTGTGGGACCCAATACCAGAGGCGCTTAACGGAATACGTAGCCCAGTACCAACCATGACAATTTCCAATTGTGCGTCAATGAATGAAATGAGAAATTGTTAAGGGATATCATTTAAGTGAATCATTAATGTTTGTAAAAAAAAGTGAATCATTAATGAATCTCTTTAATTTGATTATGGAGAATATCAACGAGTATTTTTAGAACATTTGTTTAAGGAGTTAAGAAAAGAAAGTTTTCGAGAATTAAAATATTTAATATTTAAAAAGATGGCATACTTAGTTTTTTAATAAAAACTTGTTTTACTTGATTCTTTAACGAGCATCCTAAAAACACATGTTAGCATGACCCTTTTATTATTACATATAACATATTTAATGACCATGAGTAATAAAAGATTTGCAAATGCTAATGAATCAAACATGAATTTTTGAAAATAGTTTTGGGGCATTCAAAATATATGGATCAACATATTATTCGATAAATCACATTAAGTATTTGAAAAAGTCTAAGATTGATTTAATTATGTATTAATATGTGAATGTATGATTTTTTGAATGCAAGAAATTCGGATCCAAATTTTTTATATTAGTGGTGGTATAACTAGTATATGTAATTTGAATGTTTGAAAGTTACTCCCTCCGATCCATATTATAGGAAATAAATTGGTCCATTTTTTTGTCTAAAATATTAGAAAGCATGCATGAATTTTCACATATATTAAATGTTAATTTTTAATATTATCCTTATTTATAATAGGATTTATATTTATAAGATATATCAATTTTTCATGCCATCGGAGTATTATTTAAAATTAGAAGGGATATTTTTGGAAATCTATATGAATATTAATTATAGTTAGCTCATTTCAAAACTTTTCATTGATCTCTGTAATTTAGGATTTTGTCTTTTATAATATAGACCGGAGGGAGTATTTTTTTAAATGTAAATTTTTTTGAGTAAAAAAAATGTAAATGTTTTATGTTGTTTATTTTTTAAACAGTGACCTAAAGATACGAGATCCTAAGAGATTTTTCTCGCTTATGTTGTTTAAGCTAATAGAATTGAATCAGCGGTGACGGGAGTGTACTGGGAGTTTCTATGATAATTTTGGTTGCTATTTATATTAAAAAATAATTGTTAGATAGTGTTCTAAGACTCTTGAAGTAGTGCTTTGCTGTCCTTATGGTCCTACCTGACTCGAGGGATTAGTTTCGGAGGATACCTTGGAAAACCAAAAAAAGATAGTGTTCTAAGAACATCAATGAACAATACTTAACAATATAATTTGAGCTTTTGTTCTTTGGTTATTTGACACATATGCAGCAACTATATCAAATCGTAAGTGAAGTATTGTTTCCAGGGATTGTGTGCTAAGTAGCACCTCAAAAGTTAAACCACTATTAAGACTTAAGTTTTGGTACAAAAGGAGCTCAAAAGCATAAACAACCAATTAAAGCAATTAATTTTTTTTTGTTTTTGTTTTTGGGAATTAAACAAACGCTAAGAGGGCAAAAATGAATATAAAAGCATTAGGGGTTCCAATTTCACTTGATTATGAATCTAGGTATTTCACAGACAAGCTCTTTGAATTACCTTGAATCTAATTATCATAATCTCAAATTCCTCATTGAGTGTCAATTGTCAAACAGCACCGCTATTTGGTGCGAAGGGAGATTCGTCAGGGGGCGTGCGGATGACGTGGCGTGAAGTTTTTTTACTTTTTTTTTTGTTTTATTGATATTATTTATATTTATTATTTAATTAAAATATAAATCAGAAAAAGAAAGGTAAATTAGGATTGGGTCTCATCCTTATCTATCGCTCCTTCATCAACCGTATTCTGCTCGACAGTGCTTCGTCTTTCTCCTCCAACACTAGCGGGTTGCCGCCTCTGTGCCTCGCCCTCTTTTGTCGTCCTTTGCTTTTTCAACAATCGTCCTTTGCTGCTCCTAGTTTCATCATCAAGATGTTGTTTTCCTTTTTGTATTTTCGTTTAGCAGACCCATGGCTAATATTGAACCTCAATTGCAATTCTAGCTCTGGGGAGTAATATGAAACTATGGACATATACTTCTCCACAACTAAATATTTAAATTGATAGTCTATATGAGTGAATAGTTTTTGTCTCCTCAACTATATGCAACTTTACTCGGTATATCGACTGGTGAAGAACCAAACCACGGCAAAGGAGGATGAGACGGCAACTCGCTAGTGACAGGGGAGAAAGACGAAGCATGACCGGAGACCCAACTAGAATACCGTGGATGAAGGAGTGGGGCAGAGAAGGATGCGGTCCAATCCTGATTTATCTTTTTTTTTTTTTTTTTCTGGTTTTTATTTTAATTTTAATTAAACAATATCATTAAAAAAATCATGCCACGTCATCATTCGCTCGCCCCTGACGAATTTTCCTTGGCACCAAGTAGCATTTTTTATTGTCAAATTACCTAAATCAGGTGTAACTCAAATTTCGTTGCTGAAACAACCTTACCGAAACCCTATTAGTCTAATTCCTTGGGTCAAATTAATAAAGCAAGGTTATGAAGCTTCATGGGATTTAAGCAAAGACCACATGAGCTAAGCTACTTATTCCTATATTAGCTTCATTTATTGTAGCAGTTGTATGATGCAAACTCATATCTCATGATTTGTAGCATAAGTATGAGTAAACAGATCGGATGAATGATCATAACTCGTAAGTATCCAAAAGCATTAAGTACAATAGTTGATGCTGCATAGATAACTCAATAAAGGTTAAGGCATTATATATATATCAAATTGCATGCCCCCAACTCTGAGGATTGGGCGCCCCTCTCTGGCGAGTCATGTTTTCACATTTTATCACTTAGTGTTAGGCAATGGGCGCCTAGCGCTGATCATGCAGAATCTCCTCCATGCTTTTATTGTTATCTCTCTCATTCTTCATACTCCAAATCCCACATGTGGATGTGGAAGGGGCTGAAGAAACTAGTTAGGGTATGTTTGAATGAGCTTTTAAAAAAAAGGATTTTGTGATGTAGAAGTATAAGTAGAAGTTATTATCAAAAGTAGAAACTATTTTACGTTTAGATACAATGATCGAGAAACACTTTAAATCATGAAAGGTATTTAGATGTAACTATGTAAAAGCCCTTTTAATTGATTAAAATTACTGCAAAGGACATTTAGAAGCACTTTTTTTAGTATGGTGTTTGGCAGGGACGGGTCAAGAAATTTTGACTAGTGGGGGCAAGATCGTATATTATAAATATTTTTATAAAAAAATATATAAATGCATAAGGGATAAAATAATAACATTATTATCATTAAACTAAGAATTGGAAATTACAAACACTATATCATTTTATACCCATAAAATTGAAAACACTTTAACTTCTATAAATTAAAATTGCTTTCTACGTGTCATCATACTTTGAGATTGTTGTATATTTTTTTTTTTCATTTTCAACACTATAAAAAAATTTCTATATGAATGTGACCAAGTTGTATTGAAAAAAATAAAAATAAAGATGTTATGTATAGTATGGTTGCAAAACAATGAGGGTAACATTTTTAGTGTTATTTAGAGTAAGGTTGTAGAGCAATGGGGGCAATATAAATTTTTTAGGGCAAAAGAAAAGTTTATCTAATACCTAATATAAAAAAAAAAAAGTTACTTAGTGGCCCCCAATGTGTTCTACCTGGGTCCGTCCCTGATGTTTGGATGAAAAAACACTTATTATAAATTGAGTTGAAAATTTTGAAATAACCTTTTATTAAAACTTGTGTAACATATGAAAGGTACATTATTTTTTTAAATTTTTTTTTCTTTTAATTTTTTTTTCAAAGTTTCATTATTTTTTTAAAAAAAAGTTACCACATTATTAAATAAAAGTCTCACATGTTTCCATGGAAGTTAGATTTTTTTCCACCATATTAAAATTAATCCCATATTAAAATTTGCATTTCAATACTAATTACTATGGCCTCAAATGTTTGACACACACAGTCGACGCACCATGAAGAAAAAATCAACGCACCAACATATTGCAAGTTATAAACTTGAACAATAATTTATGTTTGAGACGAACATGTGAACAAAAAAAAAAGTACCAAAAATGTATAAAATAAAATAGCCCTAAAGAATGTTAAATTAATGGTTCTCTACACTTCATTCTTATAAATTCTAACGATGCACATGATTATGTAATTGATCTCTAATAACATCTCTTGTTTCTTCCATCAATCTAGTGGATTCTGGAGTTGGTCCTTCCCTCTCATTTTCTTCTTCATCATTTTCGCCTTCGGGATCATCAATGTTCTCAAACTCTTTAAGAATGTCTATATTTGAATCCATTCTTATATAATTGTGGGGAGTAAAGCGTGCCCATATGATAGCAAATTGAGTTTCAAGCTTGAAATTCTCCATGGATTTTAGTACCTTCCACCTTGCTTTGCAGACTCTGAAGGTTTTTTCAATCACACACCTCAAACTTGAATGATAAAAGTTAAACACCTCATTTTGTGATATGAAAGCTGGGGCTAACCTGAATGAAGCTAGATGATACCTTGTGTTTCTATATGGTCCTAAGAATCCTTTGGATGTAGGATATCCATAATCAACAAGGTAGTATTTTCTTTCTTGTGGTAAAGGAAATTATAATTATATATAGTTTCCGAAGGGTATCCATGAAGATTCTTGAGTCATGTGCTGAACCTTCCCAACCTATTAATGCAAATATAAAGCACATATTAAAATCACATACAGCAAGAACATTTGTGGTTATGTTCTTAACACTTTTTTGCTCACTTGGTCCCTTAACAATGTTACCAATAGATTGTTCATCGGTATCCTCAATTCACACTCCATAACAGGAACTCCATTAGGACTCTCATCTTGGTCATTTGTCGACGAAAGATCTTTGTCTGGGATAAAAACTGCATAACCAGTAGCAACCACACCTTTGAAGCATTTTTCCATCAAACCAAGGAATTTTGGACCTTGTTCCTTCCAGCACAAATATTTTGGGTTCTCCTATAAATTAAGTGAAGAAAGAATTAGTAAATAAATTATCAAATAATTCATATACGACAAGCAAACAATTCATACATTAATCACAATACATACCTTGGCTTTCTCTGAGACACTCCGATGTGCCCCATTGTATTATCAGATTAAAACCTTACTTATTTAATTACTTAATCACGCCCTTAACGTAAAAATACGTAAAAATTAAAACATAAGTTAATAAGCATACAAACTTCATACCATAATTATATTGCGAATACAAACATATGTCTTATTCATAATACAAAACATTGTTGAGGGTATCCTCTCAGTAGGATCCCTCACAGGCATATACTTAAACAAAAGTTATACTTAGAGGAAAAATATAAAACGTCTCACGAGACGCACTGGCCATAACTATCACAAGTGCAGAAAAAGGATTCCACATCGGTTATTTTTGGCTTTTCACATTGGTTTTCAAACTGATGTTGAAAAGACCGATGTTGTTTATTGTTACTTTTCACATCGGTTTTAAAACCGATGTTTAAAGTACATTTTTAACAGCGGTTTTCACAATAACCGATGTGGAAAGCTCATTTGTCAATGGGTAACCTATTGGAAATAACACTTTCCACATCAGTTTTTAGGAAAACCGATGTGGAAATTGAAATTTCCACATCGGTTTATTAGTAACCGATGTGTAAAGTCTAATTTTTTTTTTAAAACTCTTTTTTACAATTCTATCATTCCTTTCCCCTGTTTCAGTAATGCAGATCAATACCAGAATAACATATTCTAAATATTCTCAACACAATCACTTTTGTACAACAAAAACACACTAAATTAATATATACTGAATTTATTACGAACAATACATATGTACGTTCAATTACATTCAAACAACAAAGATAATTAGAAACCAAAAAGCTACATGATATATTATAGATTTCATATCAAAATACATACGATCAGTCAAAAGTACACTATAGCTAGTACATGATAAGTTTTTAAACTAACTACATATATACAAACTATGGTTGGTACACTTCAAGAAAGAAAGTTGCCCAACGTCTCCTTATGTTGTTGATGTCGGAATCAGATAATGGAGTTGGATTGTTGAATATCTGCAAGTTTAATTGGACAAAAGATTATATCTTTTAAGTAATAAGCTAACATAAAACATATAACGAATCTATAACTGTTACTTCTAATTGTTACCAATTAACATTTACCTCGTGCCATCTTTCAGTGATCCTAGAGGAGATAATTTCGAACATCCACTTCATCACATAGTATCCACATTCCCATGATCCATGTTGTATACGTGACTACGTACAAATGAAACCCAATTAGAATATGAGGAATTAAATAGAAATCAATAATTATACCCACTGCATTTGAAGCGTTTGAACTAATAAATATCTTACGCTAGGAATAATCCATCTGATAGCCCGACGCCTTTCACCACGCAACATGTGGTTTGCATTAATAGAACTATCATGACAAAATAAACATTAATTAAAGTATATCTAATAGATTTCAGATAATTAAAACAACTGCATTACTGATTATAAAGTATTTTAATACTTACGTTTCGATGATCGTCTTCAGTTCATTCACCGGCTTATTTCCAATTGAGCAGAAGAAGACCACGACGTTCATCCTAGGGTACAAGATCAACAGTTGCCAATGCTTGTTGTATTTGCGGAACAATTAGTGACTAAGTCATATACAGTTATAATTAAATAATCGGTACTTACTTATTGAGATAAGGCGCAAGGTAGAATTGATGATCGTCTCAGGCAAGTATATCACGTATGGTGGCGGTCGGGTCTTCTGATGCTAGGAGAACATCACCCTGAATGAACATGGGGTCAATGTACCCATAAAGGGCGAGGTTGCCCTGATCAACTAACATACGATGCATATACCTAATATATTGAAAAAACATGTTAATTATCATAGTATTTAAAAATTAATTACTTAACTTATAAATAAAATGTACTTACGTGCACCATAACGATAGGTGTGCAGAACTAGCCATTTCTTTATCGAGTACAATCTCCATAAGTTCCTTCTTTGGGACATACAGTTCATCACCTGGACTAGCATCATGTTCCAACCTTACCAAAGTTGCGTCATTCTCCATGGTAATGACCTGTATAGCCAGAAGTTTAAAAACATCACCAGGTGCCCCTTTGTCGATCCCCTAAACAACAAAGATATATATTAGTAATCACAGATAAGTTATTTCATTCGTAATTAATTAAATGGTCAAATGAATACCTTGGCAGGAGCAGACATCTCTGGTCTTCCTGGAACCGACCTTTTAGGCAGAATATCATTTCCAACATCCTAAAACGGATAAAAATAAAGCATTATCTTTAAACAATAATAAATAATTTCAACTATGAATATAGAAAAACACAACTAACTGAATACCTCAGATGCAACAAGAAAGCTGACCAGTCTTCTTGGCCAGAGGATGAAGTTACGGGGGCCTGACCCACTGTTTGAACCTCCTCAGTGGGCACAGGGACTCGAGCATTAGAATCTCGAATAATCTCAACAACGACCCTCACCTGATCATCCGGTAATAAACGATGGTGTATGGTATTACCTAAGTTATTATGTGCCCTCCCCAATGCCACTAAGCGGCGATCATGATGATCATCAACATACAGCTCACACCTATCAGGGTCGTCATCATCATCATCATCATCATCATCACCATCACCATCATCATCATCATTTTCAGGCTGATGAGGAGGATCACATGAGCCCTTAGTGCTCACATGGACAGAGGGTTGGACACCGGCTGTCATCTGCTGGGACATAGAAGTCAATATTGCCATCTGCTGGGCAAACTGCTCGGCCATCTTCTGTCTAAGCTCAGCTGCAATCTCCTGTTTTAGCCGTGCTCTATCTGCATCAACATCCCTATGGCATTGGTGTGAAAATGAACCATGGTATTGGCGAATGCCGACGCCCCATCCAACACCAATGACACGGCCCAGGTGGTCTGGTTTACCGATAGCAGCAGCTAAGATATCATCGCGTCCTCTAGGAACAAAGGTTCCTTGGGTTACCTGCTCGTCCAAGGCATCCTATAACATATAAAATATCAGGTCACATTACAATTCGGTAACAATCTTAAAATGACAATTATAATTCAAACTATACTTACAATCTTCTCAACTACTTGACGGGCCTCCTCAGATGTATATTGTCCCGTTTTTCTTTGTCGGGCCCTCTTCCATTTATGATGGCGTGGGGGTGGAGGTGGATCAACAACCTCTGGACGATTTTCAGCGTTAGGATCCGCCTGAGATGCTGCTTCCTGACGTGCTTTCTTTTCCTCTTCCACCATTATCTGACCAAGCTTTTTATATCCCCCACGAGACATGACATGGGGGTAGACATTCTTGCTTTGGTTTTTTTGCCCATTTTTCCTCTTCTCCTATTATAAATAGAAGACAATTAAATTACATAATTAAATAAAATTAATGAAATTACATAAATTTAGAGACAAATCAAATAAGTTAACCTAAAAGCCGGGATCATGTCGGCTCTGAACAAAGCGATCCCACGTCGCCTGGTCAAGAAACGGGTACACCTCAAGTGGGTTCTTTTCACATGTTGGATTGAATACATAGTATCTTCCCAGGTCGACCTTAAAAGCCCTCCAATGCTCACCAGCATACTTTTTCAAATGCTTCTTCATATCCGTCGTATCCAGTATGTCAAAGGTGAGCTACATTAACACCAAAAGAATCAATGAATTACTGTATGATATTAGTAAGATTAAAATAAAATAGATACAGACAAACACAGGACGTAACAGTATAGATACCAGAATACTCTCCCATATCTGATCCTTCACGTCCGTCGGTACATCTTTCCAATTATCAATAAGTATACTAGGCATGCTTCTAGCAAGGGTCGCCACAAAACTGTTAAACTGCTCTGCCATTGGCCCAATAGGATTGAGGTTATTATCAAATTCTATTCTTATCCTTTGATTTGAACCACGGTTGGCAGTCAAATTCCTCATTCGTGTGGCACGTCTACCCTTTCTACGCGTAGATGGGGTCTCCGACCCGCTGCATGAAGGAGGGATATCCTCAGGATCAGCCATGTATACCTGTTTAAACAAAAAAAAAACTTGTTAGTATGTCAGGATAAACATCAAACATAACTTATAAATATCGATCAACGTACGTAAACATAACTTATAAATATCAACGTAAACATATAATATGCCTTTAAACATAACTCAAACTAAACTTACTTTGTGGTCAATTAGTAAAGTTCTCCCATAACCCTTCTTGGTGATCATTACGAGTAGCATGTACATCATCCATTTCATTTTCCTCATTGAAATTAGGCACTTGTGTTGAGAAAGAAGGAGTATTAGAAATATCAAGAGTTGAATCTTGATTTCCCTCACTACCATTATACATGTTTTTTCCCTGGAGAACCACTGACCACCTTTTGTTAGAAGGATCACGGATATAAAACACTTGTTTTGATTGGGATGCCATGATGAAAGGCACTTCTTTATTACCTACCTTATTAAGGTCCACCAATTTGAATCCTAACTCATCGGTTTGCACACCATTGTTACTGTCGACCCACTGACATTTAAAAACAGGTACTCTAAACTTCGTGTAATCAACCTCCCATATAACTTCAATGATTCCAAAGTATGAAACGGATGCCATAACAGGGTTTTTATCTTTCGAACTAGAGAAATGCATGGACTCAGCGACGACCATAACCCCACTGTTTTGCATAGTACTTTTGTCATCCTGGGACTTTGTATAGAAGGAAAACTTATTGATATCGTACCCACTCCAGCATATGACATCAAAGTTAGGTCCTTGTGCTAGCCATTTTAATGTATCAGAAGCAATACCATCCTTTGCAATTTTTTCTTTAAACCAGTTCAAGAAAGTCTTATTATGCTAGTTCAAACACCATTTTTCATTCATTCTAGGGTAAGTTTCATTGATGATGTTTTTGTGCTCACATATGTATGGTTCAACCTCATCAGTGTTATTCAATATATACAAATGTGCTTGAAGCACTTCCTCCTTATCCATGCTCTTAATAGTGATACCTCGTGTACCCTTACCATCATATCTTCCTTCGTGACGAGACTTCGGAAGCCCTACAGGTTCCGTTTCTGACATGTAGTCTGTACAAAACTCAATAGCTTCTTCTGCAACATACCTTTCAACAATAGATGATTCGGGGTGGTGTGGATTCTTCATATATCCTTTCAAGATCTTCATGTATCACTCAACCGGGTACATCCACCTTAAATAAACGGGGCCACATAATCTAATCTCCCTCACTAGATGAACAATCAAATAAACCATGATGTCAAAAAATGAAGGTGGAAAATACATCTCCAATTGGCACAAGATAATGGCTGCCTCATTTTCCAAGTCATCCAAATTTTTAGTGTCAATGACCTTGCTACATATAGCGTTGAAGAATAAGCATAACCTAGTAATGGCATGTCTGACTTTTTTAGGCAATATGTCACGAATGGCCACCAGTAGTAGTTGTTGCATCAAGACATGACAATCATGAGACTTTAAGCCAACTAATTTGAGATCTTTCATTGAGACAAGTCTTTTGATATTTGAAGAGTAACCCTGTGGCACTTTGACTCCCCGTAGACATTCACAGAAACTTCTTTTCTCTTTTTTTGATAAAGTATGACATGCTGGGGGCAAATAAGTCTTCTTACCCCCACTTTATGTGGAGCTAACTGCTCTCGTATATCCATCGCAACTAGATCCAGATGAGCATTACCGCCATCCTTTGTCTTGCCTGGAATGTTGAGAAGCGTTCCGATTAAACTGTGACACATATTTTTCTCCACATGCATCACATCAATATAATGTCTTACATCAAGCTTGCACTAGTATGGAAGATAAAAGAAGATCGACATCTTCTTCCATATTTTCTTCTCGGTAGCCTTCTTCTGGGTCTTCCCATAGATAACATTAGTGTTGTTCACCCTTTCATAAACTTGCTCTCCAGTCAAGGCCACCGGAGCAATTTCATTCTCCGAAGTCCATTGAAAGCTTTTCTCAATCTACGATAATGATGATTACGTCAGAGAAATCTCCGATGCCCAAGGTAAACTGTCTTCCTTCCATGTTGCAGTTGATGGTAACATGTGCCTTCTTCACATATTGGACATGCTTTATGCTCCTTAACACTATACCCACACAGGTTCCCGTATGCTGGAAAGTCATTGATGGTGTAAAATAACATGGCACGCAATCTGAATGTCTCGCGGCAATACCCGTCGATCACATCAACGCCTTCATCCCACAACATTCTCAAGTCTTCAATCAAGGGACTCAGATAAACATCAATATCATTTCCTGGCTGTTTAGGACCCGAAATCATCATACTTAACATAATGTATTTGCGCTTCATGAACAACCAAGGAGACAGGTTGTAAATTACCAGGAGAACAGGCCATGAACTATGAATACTGTTAAGTCTCTAAAATGTCTGATGTGCATTTCCCTAAGTTTTGATGAGAACTAAACATTGGTTAATGATTTAATTAACCTTCATATTGGTTGATCTATCGAGTGTGCAGATTAAATAAGAGAATCATTCGTCCAACAGTGTAGTGATAAAAACTCATGTCCAACACACAAGTGTTTTAAACAAACATCCAGCACTGTAGTGATTGAAGCGCACGTCCAAAACGCAAGAGAAACAAACCCGCGTCTACTAAAAGTATCAGAAGGTCGCGTCCACTAAAGTATCAGAAGGCCGCGTCCACTAAAAGCATCAGAAGGTCGCGTCTACTAAAGAATCAGAAGGCCTCGTCTACAAAAGTATCAGAAGGCCGCATCTACTAAAAGTATCAGAAGGCTGCGTCCACTAAAAGTATCAGAAGACCGCGTCTACTAAAAATATCAGAAGGCCGCGTCTAATTAAAATAATAGAAGGTCGCGTCTACTTAAAGTATCAGAAGAGCGTGTCCATCAAAGTATCAGAAAAGCCCGTCCAGTGAGGTATCAGAATTATCCGTCCAATGACGTGGCACTTGGAGCTCGTCCATTAAAGTATCAGAATAGCACGTCCACTAAGGTATCAGAATGGTCCGTCCAATGACGTAGCAAAAGACTCTCGTCCACTAGAGTAACAGAGACTCTCGTCCACTAAAGTAACTGAGACTCTCGTCCACTAGAGTAACTGAGACTCTCATCCACTAAAGTAACTGAGACTCTCGTCCACCAGACTAACTGATACTCTCGTCCAGTAAAGTAACAGAGGCTCTCGTCCACTAAAATAACAAAGGCTCTCGTCCACTAAAGGTGACAGAAGCGCTCGTCCACTAGTCTTTGGACTTGTTGAGTCCTTAATATAGAGCTCATCTACTAGCCCGAATGAAAACTCAAATGACTAGATAGACGTGATTATTTTCAAGATGGAAACACTTATCTTATGAACGCGAATTCTCTGAGGATTATCATAATCGTTTTTCAAAAGCCAGAAAGAGACTTGAAGTCTTCTCTCCTACTCAGTTTCACGATTATCAAGCCTACTCTCTCAAGCAACCTTGGATAATCTAAAAGAATGCGTCCAACATGCTTTATTCCACAAAAAGGGGAGTGTGCTCAGCAAAGTGCAAAAAGCTCTCTGCCCAACTTTGACATGGCTGTATCTCAATGCATAAAGCCACGATCCTATGTGTTAGAGTACAACCAATGTTCCTATTGCATTAATGACTGCTCAGAACGACTCTATTGCATTAATGGGTGCTCAGAACGACTCTATTGCATTTAATGAAGTTCTGCTTGAAGTCAACATCTGAGAGAATGTCTCTAACGGATCCTAAATGTTTGAAGACTATAAATACATAAGTCATTGAAGATGAAGAAAAAGAGAGAATGCACACTGCATTAAAACGCCATTACTCTGCTCATTAATTCTTTCATTCTTTCATTTTGTATTCTTCAAACATTTGAAGTTGTACTGGCCGAAGATATAAGGCCGAGGATTGTCAATACGATCGAGCTCATTCTTGTAAGTGGGTCGTGACACGAACTCCCATAAAGCCGAAGACCTATTAATACACTTGACACCCGAGGATAACTACTCGGGCTTATTCCACAGCAGGTCACGGATGAAGATATCTCGGCCCCGAGCTATCCGATCCACAAATCGATCGGGCCGAATATCTCGCTGGTCCAAATATCTCTCCGTATAACTCGGAGCCTTATCCTTATCATTGTCTAACTGCAATAACAATCCGATCCTAACAAATAGGATCTCAGTAACAGTCCTACCCAAACGGTTGCATTGAAAACATCTCTATAAATAGGGGTCCAACCCCCTCACTTAGAACTACGTTTGCTTTGATTCCCCTTTGGATACGTAGGAGCAGAATTCCGATTCTGTCAAGCTAATTCCAAAACACTCCCACAAGACCTTCTCCGGACGAGTATCTCCCACCTGAGATATTTGGACGGAACATTTGGCGCCGTCTGTGGGAATCGAAGCAAAACTTTCCCATACCACAAACAATGGTGAGAACAAGGAGCGGGAACTGCAGGAGAGAGGAGCCAGAGAATGCTAACAATGGGGACAATGGGGAACGATCCATAAACCCAGCCATGACAACCGACAATCCAATTATTCAAGAACTCCTCGCACAAGTGGCCATGCTGAGAAGGGAGAATGAGGAGTTTCGGCGGCAGAACAGCCGTCGGGAACGAGAACAAAGCAGAGAAAGGTCCGCCTCTTCTTCTCATGAGAGAGAGCGCCGGACAGCCGAGAACGAAGGATCCAGAAACACGCGCAGAGAGGGAGGCCAACAACCCCGGGTTTCTCATCATGTTGATCGAGCAGACGAGGGGGAATTTCCTAGGCAGGCCCCTGAACTGTCACTTCAGGCAAATAGGCCTAATGAAAGGGCCGGCGTGCGGAGGCCGAGACATCCCTTCACCGATGCCATCATGGGGGTTCCTCTTCCATCCAACTACAAACCCATAAACATTGACAGGTATGATGGCACCTCGGACCTGGAGCGTCATTTAGATGCTTTCACTACTCAAATGTACCTCTTTACCGACGATGATGCTATCATGTGTAAAGTCTTTCCAACTACTCTGAAAGATGCTGCGTTGAGCTGGTATACCCAGCAACCGCCAGCGTCAGTTGACTCCTTTGACACATTCATGACTAAGTTCAATGCTCAGTTTGCCACGAGCCGAGCTCATCAAAAAACCTCGGCCTCGTTGGTAAACTTTAAGCAAGAAAAGAACGAGTCCCTGCGTGATTTCATGGCCAGATTCAACAAGGAGAAGGTCCTCATTCGGAATCTCAGTGCCGATGTTGCACTACACACTATCTTGACCGAGTTACGGCCTGTCCCTTTCGCCAGATACTTAGCTCGGAAGCCACCAACCAGTATGGATGAGTTGAGGACAAAAGCTGATGGGTTCATTAATATGGAGGAGATTGAGGTGTCTAAGAAAAGAGACAGAACCGATGATTCTGATAGACGAGAAGGGAGAGAGAAGAGGAGGGCTGGAGGAGATGAGCAGAAATTCAAAAGCACATCCGAGCATTTACACAGGGGACTGAAGTATGAGCACCATACCCCCCTCAACACCAACCGAGCTCGGGTGTTTGAGGAGGCCTACAACGCATAACTTTTGCAGCTCCCCAACCGTGGACACACGCCCCAGAATGCTGATCGACAGAAGCATTGTCGGTACCATCGTAACTACGGGCATACCACCGAGGAATGTTGGGTCTTGCGGGATAAGATTGAAGAGTTGGTGCAAGCTGGCCATCTTAATAATTTTTTTTCGGAGAAATCACGACAATGGTGAGGGGCGGGGCAGAAGTAGAAGAAGAGGAGGTGACCAAAGCCCGAGAAGGGGCGGCGGTCGACAAAATAACGAAAGAACAGAAACCAGGGAAGACCAGAATGAAAGGCGAGAGGAGGATAATACTGTCCGAGGTGTGATAAACACTATTTCAGGTGGATTTGCAGGGGGAGGCACGACAAGTTCAGCTAGGAGAAAACACCTGCGGGCCATCCGGGCTGTCAACTCGGTATCTGGCAAACCCCTGAGGATTTCCCCACCGATTATCTTTTCTGATGAAGACTTCTTGGGGGTGGATCCTAATCAGGACGACCCTATGGTAATCACAGTGCAGTTGGCCAACTTCTCGGTCAAGAGAACTCTCGTCGACCAGGGGAGCCCGGCTGATATTTTATATTATTCAACATTTCAGAAGCTCGGGATCCCAGAAAAATCTATTCAGCCATACGACAGTAAGCTCGTTGACTTTGCTGGGGAACAGGTGGATACCCGAGGATACATTGACCTTTTAACTACTTTTGGGGATGGCAAAGCATCCAAGACTATCATGGTCAGGTACGTGTTGGTTAATGATGTAACATCGTACAATATCCTGATCGGAAGACCATCCTTGAACGAGTTAGGAGCTGTGGTCTCTACTCCCCACCTTACAATGAAGTTCCCTTCCAACTCGGGAGACATAGTTGCTGTCCGGGCTGATCAGAAAATGGCCAGACAGTGCTATGCTGATAGTTTGCGTGTAAGCAAACTCAAATCTACATCTGCAGAGACACTAGACAGGGGAAAAGACAAGTCTGTGAATTCTGTTAACTCTGCTGAACTAGACTCGAGAATGGACATGCAGGAACAACGGCCACAACCCATTGAGGAGTTAGAAAAGTTCCAGATCGGATCACAACCCGATCAGTGCACCAAGCTCGGCGGGCAACTTGAGCCGAATTTAAAAAAGAAAATAAAGGAAGTGCTCCGCAGCAACGCCGATTTGTTCGCCTGGACCGCATCTGACATGCCGGGGATTGACCCCGATTTCTTATGCCACAAACTGGCAATCTGTCCTGAGGCAAAACCAGTAGCCCAAAGGAAAATGAGACTTGGTGAGGAGAGGAGAAAGGTGGTGGAAGAAGAAACAGCAAAGTTGGTCAAAGCCAATTTTATTCGAGAAATAGAATACACCACTTGGCTGGCCAACGTGGTTCTGGTCAAAAAAGCAAATGGCAAGTGGCGCATGTGCACTGATTACACAGACTTAAATAAAGCATGCCCAAAGGATTCCTATCCTTTACCGAGTATTGATAGACTGGTGGATGGTGCCTCCGGGTACAAAATTTTGAGCTTCTTGGATGCATACTCGGGGTACAACCAGATCCGAATGTATCCCCCAGATGAGGAGAAAACAGCTTTCATAACTGAAGGCTCGAATTATTGTTACCGAGTAGTGCCATTTGGATTGAAAAATGCTGGAGCTACCTACCAAAGGCTCATGGACAGGGTATTCGAAAAACAGATCAGAAGGACTATGGAGGTTTATGTGGATGATATGGTCGTAAAATCCGATGACCACAACAACCACCCAAAAGATTTGGAGGAAATTTTTTAGCAGCTGAGAAAGTATAATATGAGGTTGAATCTGGAAAAATGTGTTTTCGGTGTTCAGGGTGGAAAATTCCTCGGTTTTATGTTGACACACCGAGGAATCGAGGTCAATCCTGATAAATGCCGAGCTGTGATTGAGATGCGAAGCCCACAAAATATTAAAGAAGTGCAACGAATTGCAGGGCGGCTGGCATCATTTTCTCGGTTTCTCCCCAGGTCTGCAGAGAAAGCTCGGTCTTTCTTTAGATTATTGAAGAGACCTCAAACCTTCGCGTGGACCGAGGAATGCGAGAAGGCCTTCGTCGATTTCAAGGCCTTTTTGTCTTCACCCCCAATATTAACTCGACCTATCCCAGGGAAAGAGTTATACTTATACCTGTCAGCCACCGAGTACGCCATCAGTGCGGTCATTGTGCAAGAAGTAGAGAAAGTTCAAATGCCGGTGTACTTCATCAGCAGGGTCCTTCATGATGCCGAAACCCGGTATCAGGTCATAGAAAAGCTGGTTTTTGCCCTGGTAACTGCAGCTTGGTGATTGCGTCCGTATTTCCAAAGTCACCAGGTGATTGTCAAAACTGATCACCCGATTAAGTAGATTCTCAAAAAGCCCGAGTTGGCAGGCCGTATGATTGCTTGGTCGGTGGAGTTATCCGAGTTCGGCCTGAAATACGAGTTGAGAGGTCCTATGAAAGCTCAATGTCTCTCTGACTTCGTAGCCGAGCTCAATCCGCGGCCGATAACCGAGGATATATGGTGGAATTTGTATGTGGATGGATCCTCGAATGTCAGAGGCAGTGGAGCTGGGGTAATACTGGAAGGCCCGGGAGAGCTGATCCTGGAGCAGTCATTAAAGTTTGAGTTCAAAACCTCAAACAACCAAGTCGAATATGAAGCCTTGATAGCAGGGTTAATGCTGGCTAAGGAAATGGGGGCAAAGGCTGTTAGATGCCGAAGTGATTCACAGCTAGTCACAAGACAAATCTCTGGGGGGTACCAAACGAAAGAGCCTCAGCTTACCAGGTATTTATGTAAAGTCAATCAGTTAATTTCCAGCTTTGAGAAATTCGCTATTGAACACATTCCCAGAGAAGAAAATACTCGGGTCGATCTGCTGTCCAAATTGGCCAGCACGAAGAAACCGGGCCAGCATAGAACAGTTATTCAAGAAACCCTCAATGAACCGAGTATCACGTTTGGGGAGGTGATGGCCAACGAGCTGGTTGACCGAGAGTGGATGACGCCCATATGGGAGTATTTATCCTCAGAAACCCTACCCCCAAATCACGCCGAGGCCAGGAAGATTAGGCTCAGAGCAAGTCACTTTGCTATCGTTTCCGGAGAATTGTATAAACGGGGATTCTCGGTACCGTTGTTAAAATGTCTGACAAAGGCACAGTCAAAATATGTTATGGAAGAGGTTCACAGAGGAATCTGTAGTTTTCACAGCGGGGGTAGGTCAATGGCCTCCAAAGTAGTCCGAGCAGGGTACTATTGGCCCACCATCCGAGCAGATTGCATCGAGTGGACGAAACAGTGTGATGAGTGCCAAAGATTTTCCAATGTAAGTCGTACCCCACCCGAGGAACTTCACACATTAAACTCACCTTGGCCCTTCGCTATGTGGGGGATGGATATACTTGGGCCATTCCCTGTAGCCAAAGGACAAGTCAAATTTCTCTTGGTAGCAGTGGACTACTTCACAAAATGGATTGAAGCAGAGCCTTTGGCGAAAATTACCGCCGAGAAGGTGCAAAAGTTTGTGTGGAAAAGCCTCATCTGTAGGCACGGAATTCCCTTTGCAATCGTCACTGATAATGGAAGGCAGTTCATAGATAAGACATTGCGTGAATTCTACGTCAATCTTGGTGTTAAACACCATGTCACATCGGTAGAACATCCCCAGACCAATGGGCAAGCCGAGGCGGCCAACAAGGTCATTCTCGGAGAGCTGAAGAAGAGAGTGGGAAAAACCAAAGGACCTTGGGCAGAAGAGTTACCGAGTATCCTCTGGGCCTACCACTGCACGCCTCAATCCACTACTCAAGAAACACCCTTCAGGCTGACATATGGAACAGACGCCATGATCCCAGTTGAGGTTGGTGAGCCGTCTTTCCGACGTATGCAACATGAGCAGAATGAGAATGAAAGCAACTTAAGGGTCGAACTTGACTTGGTGGAGGAAATCAGGGAGGAGGCTAAAATCAGGGAGGAAGCCTGCAAGCAAAGAGCTACTCGGAGGTATAACTCAAAACTAAAACCGAGGAGTTTCCTGCGCGGAGACTTGGTGTTAAGGATGAAAGGAGAAGCAAGGAGGAATCATACGGAAGGCAAGCTAGCAAAGAACCGGGGGAGGCCATTTCGAGTGGTAGAGAATTTGGGAAACGGAGCATATAGGTTAGAAGAATTATCAGGGAAGCCTATCCTGAGAACTTGGAATGCTTCTCATTTAAAATTTTATTATAGTTGATGTATATAGTCAGGTGATGTACTCTTTTTCCTACCTCGGTATTTTGTCCCAAAAAGGGTTTTGACCGAGAAGGTTTTAACGAGGCACACCGTAGACTTCCTTTTTATCCAATAAAATAATTTATTACGGACATTGTTCTATTTTCTTAATTTGTTGATGTATTTATTCCGCGAAAATTAAATTTTTAAGGCCAAGTTTGAGCCTGAAGGCCGAGTACGAGCCATTAAATTTTTAAGGCCAAGTTTGAGCCTGAAGGCCGAGTTCGAGCCAATCAAAGGCCAAGTTTGAGCCTGAAGGCCGAGTTCGAGCCAATAAAATTGTTTAAGGCCAGGTTTGAGCCTGGAGGCCGAGTTCGAGCCAATCAAATTTTTTAAGACCAAGTTTGAGCCTGTAGGCCGAGTTCGAGCCAATCAAATTTTTTAAGGCCAAGTTTGAGCCTGTACGTCGAGTTCGAGCCAATTAAATTGTTATGGGCCAAGTCTGAGCCTGAAGGCCGAGTACGAGCCATTAAATTTTTAAGGCCAAGTTTGAGCCTGAAGGCCGAGTTCGAGCCAATCAAATTTTTTAAGGCCAAGTTTGAGCCTGTACGCCGAGTTCGAGCCAATTAAATTGTTATGGGCCAAGTCTGAGCCTGAAGGCCGAGTACGAGCCATTAAATTTTTAAGGCCAAGTTTGATCCTGTAGGCCGAGTTCGAGCCAATTAAATTGTTATGGGCCAAGTTTGAGCCTGAAGGCCGAGTACGAGCCATTAAATTTTTAAGGCCAAGTTTGAGCCTGAAGGCCGAGTACGAGCCATCGAATTTTTAAGGCCAAGATTAAGCCTAAGGGCCGAGTTCGCGCCAATTAAATTGTCTAAGACCGAGTTCCAGCCTTTGAAATTATTTGAGTAAACAGAATACGAGCAGTAAGAAGAACAAAATCTTGATCTAAAGGCCGAGTTCGAGCCATTAAATTTTTTTAATAAAACCGAGTACAATGCCGAAAGTAAAAACAAGGTATGAGTCGAGTACTAGAAAGTAGTACGACTTAGATAAAGAGCTGAAATTGAAAATAAGGCCCGCCCGGCTTGCCAGTAGTCCCCCCGATTAGGGCAGGGGCAAGACCAGTTGGCCAGTAGTCCCTTCAATCGGACACCACGACTTTCCCTCGAGGGGAAAAGTAATCGCTTCCCCCTGAGAAAGCTGGACGATGAGGTGCTCGGCCTGCTCCGGGAGTAGACGGCCTCTGCCCCTTTCTCCATGCCCGAAGACTGCTATTCTCCTAGCTAACATCCTTCTTGAAGGATTAAATCATAAAAGGAATTCTGGATCCCATCTCCCACTTACATCCTTTTTGGCAGCTATAAAGCTCAAAAAAGGATGTTAATTGGGAGAGAGGAGCGTAAACCCCTAACAATATTGTAGAACTACTCGGGTCGAAGGAAGACGAATTTGGCTGGTGGAAAAGAATGAAGAATGAATAAGTGAAGCAGTGAAACAGCCCTATTTATAAGGGTCGAGAGGCGTTGGAAAGGAAAAAATATGCGCTGGGAAAAGGTTTGTTGAAAAAACAAATCTCGAAACTCAGCAAAAAGCAGTAATTGCATGAACCCACTGCGGTTTCCAAAGCACATAATGTGTGACCACATATGTAAAGCGTGAATCATGTGTTTCACATGTGACAACTACTATCCGTTTCTGATACGGACGGCAGAGTACCTCAGCCTTAGCCGAGGACTTGTTTCTACAAGAGGAACAGGAAGTCATCAAAATGGTGGAAGAGTTTTCATTAAGTAAATCAAAGTTACAAGGGCAAAAGCCCATTACACGGGATGAAGAAAACAAAAAAAAAGCGAATACAGTTACTCGTCCCTAGCACTCTCTTCGGCATCGATACGATCCTCAGGAGAATCTTCTGCCCCTTCCACCTCCTCTTCCTCTTCGGGAATAATGGGAACAAGTTCCCCGTTCAGCACCTCCTTATTCACATCAACACCCGAAATATCAACCCCCGGAGCGAGAATTTCAACTTGAGCAATGGCCTTTTCAAAACCTTTCCGATGCTCGACAAGAATGCAGTCAGTGGCCTCTTTTAGATCTTCCTGGATCTCCATCCTAGACTTGGTCTCGGCCTCCAGGGCAGCTTTAAGTTACCCGATTTTAGCTTGAGCCTTCTTGAGCTCTTCTTCAGTGCGAGCTCTGCCCTCTTCGGCCCGAACTCTATTCTCCTCAGCAAATTTTGCTTAGGAGTTAAGCTCGGAGTTCTGACCGTTCAGCTCGGAAATGGTAGTACTCAGGAGATTGTTGGCGTTGGCCAGCTCATCACGCTCCGCGGAGGTCCGGGCAAAATCCCCCTGCAGCTTCTCAACAGAAGAAAGTTCAGCTTCCAGATGCCGGGATTTCCTCTCAGTCTCTGTCGCAACCAAAAATTACGGCAGGGACGGCGATAAAAAGAATTTTTAAGAAAAGTGTAGTCGCCACCAATTTTATTTAATTTAGGAAAAAATTGGAAAACCTTTAAAAATGGTCTGTGAAACCAAGTTGAGTTCGGGAGTCGGTTACGAGTAGGGAAGGTGTTAAGCACCCTACATCGCCCATCCTACGAATGGTACCTTGAATTAATCGTGCAAAATTAAATTATTTATTTGTTTACCCCAAAAATATTTACAAGGATGGATTTGTTTATTTATTAATATTTTTTTATGTTTCTTTATTGGTTTTTTTTATTTAAATTTCTTTTAAAATATTATTGATAAATCCTAAATGAGGTTGAACATGGTACGTAAGTTCATAGGGCAACCTCAAAGCTAAGGGATTGAGCATGACACTTGTCATAGAGCAATCCAAAAACATTAAATAAATTATTAATTAATTATCCACATTAAATAAATTAAAAAGAACACAAAAATAAAGGAAAAATTAATTTTGGCTCGACGAGATGATTGATCCCGCTCCTACGTATTCCCTACTTCGATGGGAAACTCAAAGCCACGTAGTTCTTGTAAAAAATATTTTATTTGTTGGTTGATTTTATTTTTATGAAAATGTTTTTTATATTTCTTTTTTTTTAAAAAGGGTTATTTATTTATTTAAATTTTTTTTGATATATTTCATTTTTATTTTATTTTATTTTATTTTTATCGAAAACTCTTAAGCGAGATAGAACATGGCAGACACGCCCACAGAGCTATCCCACATCTAAGAAATTGAGTGTGAAACCTCTCACAAAGCAATCCCAAAATTATTTTTCAAATGTTTTATATTTTTTTACTTATATATTTTTTTACTTTAACTTATGAGCATTTCAAGAATAAGAATACAAATGATCTTTTATTCATCAGCCCAAACCTTCTTAGAAATAAATCAACCACTAGCAAGAACAAACTTTTTAGAAATAAATAAGTAAAAATACTAAAGGAAAAAAAACAAATAAAACAAAATAGTAGGCAAGGTTGTGGTCAGTGGCTCTTTTATAACGTTACAGTGATGGGGCCAACACAAACTCATTTGCCATTTACCTGTACGCACGAGAACGAAGGAGGAGAGGCAGTGGTGGCTTGGGTCCGGCTCAGAGCGGCAGTGGGGTTCGCGCACGGTGGGGGTCGTGGTGGTTCAAGCGAGCAGGGATAGGTCCCTGGTTAAGGGGAGATCCGAACCAGGCGAAGGGATATGAAGCGGCGCGATCTGAGTAAGGTGGGTAGAGAAAGATGGAATTTTTGAGAGAGATGAGAGGGATGGTGCTTTGAGAGAGATGAGAGGAAGAAGGAAAGGGATGAGAGGAGGAAGGAGAGGGATGAGAGGAAGAATCTGTGTCTGATAAAAAATGAAGGCAAAAAAAAAAAACCAGAGAGAGTGAGAAATGGGGTATAACGTGGTTTTTTAAACCAAGAAGAAAACGAACCAACTTTTTCCTTTTTTTCTCTGATTTTTTCGCTGCCCCTTCAACAATATGCCCCTATTGTGATTTTTATAATGCCAATCCCTCCAATCCTGATCCTAAAATTCCGCCTAGATTTAAGGTTGCTATCCGATCCTGATCCTAAAAATATGCCCAGGTTAACATTCCTATCTCTAATTTGAAAATTAAATTCAAATTCAAAATAAGGTGGTTGCTAGGGAGGAGGATGAGATGGGTTTTTATTTTCTTTTCAAATTTTTATTTTATTATTTTTATTTTTATTTTTTTGAAATTTTTTTTTAGTGAAGACTAAGAGACCCGGTCAAAATGGGGTGTTCACAGTTGCCCCTCTTTACTTGTTCATTACTAGAATACATGAAGAAAGAACGATTTTTTCATGTGGTAATAGTAAGGAACTAGTAAAGAAAATGAACTCACATTTTGGCCGGGACGGGAAATAGGCTGGAGAAAATTAAGCTTTAGAGCTTGGAAAATAAAAGTGACAGTGGGCCTCAAATCCCAAGTATAAAATTAGCAGTGAACCTCAGAGCTCAAAAAATTAATTTGCAGCGGGCCTCAAATCCCAAAAATAAATTTGCAGTGAGCCTCGGAGCTCGAAAAATAAAATTGCAGTGGGCCTCAGATCCCAAAAATAAATTTGCGGTGAGCCTCAGAGCTCGAAAAATAAATTGCAGTGGGCCTCAGATCCCAAAAATAAATTTGCAGTGAGCCTCAGAGCTCGAAAAATAAAATGCAGTGGGCCTCAGATCCCAAATATAAAACTAGTAGTGAGCCTCAGAGCTCGAAAAATAAATTTGCAGCGGGCCTCAGATCCCAAAAATAAATTTGCAGTGAGCCTCAGAGCTCGAAAAATAAATTACAGTGGGCCTCGGATCCCAAAAATAAATTGCAGTGAGCCTCAGAGCTCGAAAAATAAATTACAGCGGGCCTCAGATCCCAAATATAAAACTAGTAGTGAGCCTCAGAGCTCGAAAAATAAATTTGCAGCGGGCCTCAGATCCCAAAAGTAAATTTGCAGTGAGCCTCAGAGCTCGAAAAATAAATTGCAGTGGGCCTCAGATCCCAGAAATAAAAATGCAGTGAGCCTAAGAGCTCCAAAAATAAAATGCAGTGCACCTTGAGTCAAAATATGTGAGCCTGGAGCCAAAACAAGTAAGCCACGAGCCTTAAAAATAGACCATTGAGTCAGAAAAATTTTATGATTGGGCCATGACCCGAGAATTTCATGCAGTGGACCTTGAGTCAAAACATGTGAGCCATGAGCCTTAAAGTATACCATTGAGTCCGAAAAATTTTATGATTGGGCTATGACCCGAGAAATTGATGGACTTTGATTCAAAACAAGCAAGCCATGAGCCTTAAAAATGGACCATTGAGTCAGAAAAAATTTATGATTGGGCCATGACCCGAGAACTTCATGCAGCGGACCTTGAGTCAAAACAGGTGAGCCATGAGACTTAAAAAGTAGACCATTGAGTCCAAAAAGTTTTATGATTGGGCCATGACCCGAGAATTTCATGCAGTGGACATTGAGTCAAAAATTTGTGAGTCGTGAGCCTTAAAAAGTAGACCATTGAGTCCGAAAAGTTTTATGATTGGGCCATGACTCAAGAATTTCATGCAGTGGACCTTGAGTCAAAAATTTGTGAGCCGTGAGCCTTAAAAAATAGACCATTGAGTCATAAATTTTTTTGATTGGGCCATGACTCGAGAATTTCATGCAGTGGACCTTGAGTCAAAAATTTGTGAGCCGTGAGCCTTAAAAAATAGACCATTGAGTCATAAATTTTTTATGATTGGGCCATGACCTGAGAATTTCATGCAGTGGACCTTGAGTCAAAAATTTGTGAGCCGTGAGCCTTAAAAAATAGACCATTGAGTCATAAATTTTTTTTGATTGGGCCATGACTCGAGAATTTCATGCAGTGGACCATGAGTAAAAAATTTGTGAGCCGTGAGCCTTAAAAAATAGACCATCGAGTCATAAATTTTTTATGATTGGGCCATGACCTGAGAATTTCATGCAGTTGACCTTGAGTCAAAACATGTAGCCATGAGCCTTTTAAAAAAAAAAAAAAATAAATCAAATAAATCAAATAGATGGACCATTGAGTCAATTTTTTTTTTTTTATGATTGGGCCATGACCCGAGAAATTTATTGAAAACTGCCTTTTTAGAAAATGTGGAACCAAATGCTTCTCAGAAAAGCTTTCACTAATCAAACTCATATTCAAATGGAATCTTCTGCAAAATTGATCTTGCCTATATCCCTTTTCACTTGATAATGTCTCCTTGAGGCTTGCTACTTCCAGTATATCCATTTCTACCTCTCAGTCTTTATTGTCCATAAGGATGTCATTTCCTTCCATTACTGAAACTTCCGAGCTCTTTTGGTCTGGACTGTTCATCAAAAGATTATCATTCGATGGTTAAATCATACTATTATGTCCAGGTTCATCTTTCTTGAAACATAATATAACAAATATGCATTGATTCAGAAGTGTGATGAAAAAGGATTTGATTGACTCGATAACTTTGACTTGTGCATTTGACTTCACGAGATACGGACAACAAGGAAAGGGACACAAAGGATGGTAGGGATTTCAAAGGGGTTGTTTTCTTAATCTTGATTGTTCTGATCTTAATGAGATTGACATTTTTGCAACAAGTGGATATCATGATCGAAATTTGCCCCGGTGTAAGGTATTCCAAAACAAAAACTCAAACATGGGTAAACCTTTCAAGAACAAAGTTGCCCCAGTGTAAGGCGTTCTAGAATAAACACAGCCAAGGATACACCTTTTAAGAACGAAATTGCCCCCCCCCCCCCCCCCCAAAAAAAATTGCCCCAGTTTATGGTTCCGAGGATAAAGTTATCCTCATTCAAGCCAAATCTCGCCCTAACTTTTGCTTAGACCGCCCTTTCGAGTTTTCAGTCTAACGGGCTTCTTTTTTTTTCTTTTTTTTTGTAAGAGCAAAGGTGCTTGGAAAAGAAAGTGTGGATACCTTGTCTCACGATTAATATTTTATGAAAATAAGAGTAATTCCCCATTGATCAGAATGGACTTTTAAAGCTTGTAACGTGGCCATGGTTTAAGGGTTAAGAAACAAAAGGTATAAAAGGCTCAAACCAATGTTTAGGGGTGAATGAGACAAAGGATCTTACATCATCAAGAGAATTGCTTGCTTTAACTTGCACACACAACTTTTTTATTTTTTCATTTCATTTTTCTCCTTCTCATCCCTTTTTTTTTCAATTCAATTACATTGCCATCTCTTTTTACTTTCAGCATCACATTTTCCTTCCTTTTATTTTTCTTTTTCTTTTTCTTTTGCTTCCTTTTCTTCTTTCTTTTAGCATCTCCTTCAGATTCTTCTTCCTTTTTCCTTCACTTATTGTGGTTGCAATCAATCTTTTATACGAGCCCCCTTTTATAGGGGTGATCCTTGTCCAAGGTTATTTTGAAAGAATTTATAAGGCTCAACAGGGGTAACGAAGGATAATGATTTTTTTTATGAAGGATAGAGAAAGATGGCCAATCTTCATTTCAAATTAGGATTACTCATTTTTCATAAAGAATTAAACTTGAGACATGGTAAAAAACACACCTTTATTCATTTACTCTTTTTTTCATTTCTGTTTTCTTTTTTTGTTTTCTCTTTTTTTTTCTTTTTTTTTTCTGGGGCGAATAGGACATGCGCAAAGGGTTTCATCAAGAAAGAAAAAATATATATATATCCAAGGTCTGGATACCCACATAGTCCCAATGTCAAAGAAGAAACCAACAAGAAAGATAGAGGTAAATGAAGAAGCTAAACTATGATGGAATCCACGCAAATTTATTATATTAACGCTTCAAGAAGGATGACAAAAACTTAGATCTCAACAGATTCTAATCACTAAACACAACAAATAGTTAAACCATCATCCTGACAATCTATTGATGAACAAAACAAAATGTCAAATATTGTATTTCCTCAACCATTGTCAAAAGAATCATTTGTAATGATAAGCTCTTCCCCTTGAACACTGACTAGTCCAGATGCTAACAGCCTTCTCACAGTGGTCTTGAAATCTTCACAATTATCAATAGAGTGACCACCTACCCCCATGTGAAACTTACAAGTGACGTTTGGGTCATACCATGCCGGAAATGGGGGTTCCCTTGAGCGCACAGGCTTCTTCGAAATCATATGAACATCAAATAATCGTTGGAATAACTCATCCTTGGAAATGGATACCCTTGGGAAAGGTGGTAGGATTGATGGAGGGCGAAAGGTTCTTCTCATTTGTGGGTTCACTTTGGGTTGGAATTGGCTTGGGTGATTTGGTGGGGAAATAGTGGGATATGATGAGTGTGGTTGTGTGTGTGGACAAGGTGATGATGGCGCTTGGAAAACATTTGTGGGATGGAAGATCTAGTGAGGTGGGTATATGAATGTAGGTGTCTGGTATAGAAAGTAAGAATTAGGATCATATGGTGGTGAGTTTGATTAGTGACTTCTTTTCTGGGACGCGCAATGATTCAACTTTTCTTCTGTGAGAAAGTCATTCTTGGGATTAAAATAGATGAAATCATCGTCCCTACTTTTTCTTAGATGCAAAACTTATGTTGAGGTGTGACGCGGATATTCTCAAAATATTTTCAATTAAGCTTCTTTTTTGATTTTTTTTATTTAAAAATAACGAGAATAAAAATAATGCATGGCATGTTTGGAAAGAAAAATGCAAGTTAGTGCATGTGGTGAGTCTTTTTTATTTAAAGTTTGAAAATGCATGAGATACATGAAACAAGTTTTTTTTGAAGGGGAATTTATGGGGAAAAAAAGAAAGAAACATGAAATCAAATTTTTTTTATAGGTGCAAGAACATGTAGGATAGAGGGAAAAAATTCTCTATGTGTCCTAAAATGGTCCACTTTGCCGTAAAGGGTCATGACTCAAAGGGGATTGGCCACTAAGTTGAACTATTAGTGAAAATTTCAGGATGGATCTAGAATTCTAAAGGTAGTGGTCCCCAGATTGCCCTTGTCAAGGACCTAGTTCATGAACCTAATCACAAGTAGGGATAAACCCTCCAGGACGATTAGTCCATGACACTAGTAACAATCTGAGTGGTGGGTCAACAAATATCAGAGAGGCACTAGGCCTTCAATGACAATGCTGAGTCACCGCCTAATCCTTAAGATCCCACAAGCTCGGGTATAGAGCTGAAAGTGTGCGAAAATGAGTGTCGGTGTTGTGTGTGCTGGAGGCATATAAACCTGTAAAATCCTAAAACAGAACTACTTGAACCTGTAAGACAAGCAAAATATCATGGTCTTCTATCCTAATGTAAAAATAATTATTAAAGCAAAAAGGAATCAAATATATACAAAAAATAAAAGAAAACAATAAAAAGGGGTAAACAATAAATACCAAAATGCACAACTCATTACGTAGGCATGACTCTCAAAAAGTCCCCAGTGGAGTCGCCATCTGTCGCAACCAAAAATTACGGCAGGGACGGCGATAAAAAGAATTTTTAAGAAAAGTGTAGTCGCCACCAATTTTATTTAATTTAGGAAAAAATTGGAAAACCTTTAAAAATGGTCTGTGAAACCAAGTTGAGTTCGGGAGTCGGTTACGAGTAGGGAAGGTGTTAAGCACCCTACATCGCCCATCCTACGAATGGTACCTTGAATTAATCGTGCAAAATTAAATTATTTATTTGTTTACCCCAAAAATATTTACAAGGATGGATTTGTTTATTTATTAATATTTTTTTATGTTTCTTTATTGGTTTTTTTTATTTAAATTTCTTTTAAAATATTATTGATAAATCCTAAATGAGGTTGAACATGGTACGTAAGTTCATAGGGCAACCTCAAAGCTAAGGGATTGAGCATGACACTTGTCATAGAGCAATCCAAAAACATTAAATAAATTATTAATTAATTATCCACATTAAATAAATTAAAAAGAACACAAAAATAAAGGAAAAATTAATTTTGGCTCGACGAGATGATTGATCCCGCTCCTACGTATTCCCTACTTCGATGGGAAACTCAAAGCCACGTAGTTCTTGTAAAAAATATTTTATTTGTTGGTTGATTTTATTTTTATGAAAATGTTTTTTATATTTCTTTTTTTTAAAAAGGGTTATTTATTTATTTAATTTTTTTTGATATATTTCATTTTTATTTTATTTTATTTTATTTTTATCGAAAACTCTTAAGCGAGATAGAACATGGCAGACACGCCCACAGAGCTATCCCACATCTAAGAAATTGAGTGTGAAACCTCTCACAAAGCAATCCCAAAATTATTTTTCAAATGTTTTATATTTTTTTACTTATATATTTTTTTACTTTAACTTATGAGCATTTCAAGAATAAGAATACAAATGATCTTTTATTCATCAGCCCAAACCTTCTTAGAAATAAATCAACCACTAGCAAGAACAAACTTTTTAGAAATAAATAAGTAAAAATACTAAAGGAAAAAAAACAAATAAAACAAAATAGTAGGCAAGGTTGTGGTCAGTGGCTCTTTTATAACGTTACAGTGATGGGGCCAACACAAACTCATTTGCCATTTACCTGTACGCACGAGAACGAAGGAGGAGAGGCAGTGGTGGCTTGGGTCCGGCTCAGAGCGGCAGTGGGGTTCGCGCACGGTGGGGGTCGTGGTGGTTCAAGCGAGCAGGGATAGGTCCCTGGTTAAGGGGAGATCCGAACCAGGCGAAGGGATATGAAGCGGCGCGATCTGAGTAAGGTGGGTAGAGAAAGATGGAATTTTTGAGAGAGATGAGAGGGATGGTGCTTTGAGAGAGATGAGAGGAAGAAGGAAAGGGATGAGAGGAGGAAGGAGAGGGATGAGAGGAAGAATCTGTGTCTGATAAAAAATGAAGGCAAAAAAAAAAACCAGAGAGAGTGAGAAATGGGGTATAACGTGGTTTTTTAAACCAGGAAGAAAAAGAACCAACTTTTTCCTTTTTTTCTCTGATTTTTTCGCTGCCCCTTCAACAATATGCCCCTATTGTGATTTTTATAATGCCAATCCCTCCAATCCTGATCCTAAAATTCCGCCTAGATTTAAGGTTGCTATCCGATCCTGATCCTAAAAATATGCCCAGGTTAACATTCCAGTCTCTAATTTGAAAATTAAATTCAAATTCAAAATAAGGTGGTTGCTAGGGAGGAGGGTGAGATGGGTTTTTATTTTCTTTTCAAATTTTTATTTTATTATTTTTATTTTTATTTTTTTGAATTTTTTTTTTTAGTGAAGACTAAGAGACCCGGTCAAAATGGGGTGTTCACAGTCTCCACCAAATCTCGGCTGCAAAAGCGGGCTAGAGCGACAGCTCAGATGCAATAGACCGAGAGGGCCTCCATGCTAGATTGAGCCCCTTGTTGCCTAATTAACCGGAGATCAGCGGGCTTTAGGAAGTTCGAGTCAAAGGAAGGAAAGGGGTTGTAGTCTTCGCCCCAGAGGGACGAGGTCCCTGCTTTCAGAGAAGTGTTGTACCACTTCACCTCGGTAGAAGGAGGAAGTTGTTCTTCTTGCCCCGTAGTTCCCGTCTCGTGAGTGGTAGGGTGTGGGGGACTTGAGCGAGGAGGGGAAGAATCTTCGGCATCAGCCACTACCTCTACCCTCTTTCTTTTTTGAGGGGTGGATGATGAAGCCCCCTTGGCAGAGGCCTTAGCGGGGGCCGGAGGAGGTCTTTTCTTCTTCTTCTCGGTCGAGGAGGGACCCTGAACCTCTTTCGCAGTAGATTTTAAAAGCTTGGAGAAGTCGAATTTCCCCATAATGACTGCCAAAAATAAAAGTTGTTAGTACAGGAACACATACAGAAAAAGATTCAAAAACTAAAATGCCGAACACTTACTTTTAAAGTCGGTTCTCGGAGTAGATGAGAAGGGGAGTTTCAGAAGACGCCCACAATGGAGAGGCCGAGGAAGTTTTTCTAATATATCTATATCTCGTCTATCCTCGGCAGGAAGGGATTGGTATTCGAAACCAACGAATTTGGTAGGGGAGGATTGCCAGTATAAAGGAAACCTGGCACATCCATTCTCATCAAAAAAATGGGTGGAGTGAGAACCCGAGGGGCGAACTCGGAAGAAGCCGACTTTGAAGTCCTTATACGACGATGTGTATAGACTAAGCAGTCCTCTCCGGTTCAGCCCATTAAGGGAAATCCATCCCGATTTCTTACCAAACCTTGTTTGGTAGAAGTACAAAAATTTGGGAGTAGTGGGCTTCATCCCGATGTATTTACACAAAATTTGAAAGGCTTTCATAAAAGCCCAGCTGTTGGGATGGAGCTGAGTAGGTGCGACATTCATGGTTCTCAGAACGTCGCACTCAAACTCGGTGAAAGGAAGGGACACACGCAGCTGTGCAAACAGTGTTTTGTACATGTAGGTAAAAGGGGGCTCGGAAGGATGAGCCCTGAAGAAGACATACTCGGTACCCGAGCATGGGGAGCAAATGAACTCGGATTCGTCTCCGTACGCCGAGATATTAATCTGGGACCGAAGACGAGCAATGGAATCTGAAGTCTGAAAATCAGAAAAATAAGTCCCGACTTCGCATTTAACCCAGGTATACCCCAGGAAGGGTAATATCGGGAATAGGGTCTTTTGGAACCCTTAGGTGTTGTTTGCGAGCGGCAGGTTTGGAAACTTGGGGTGAGGGAGAGCCAGACCTAGAAGAATCAGACCCAGAGGAATCAGACCCGGTGGAAGACGACCCAGAGGAGGACAGTTCCCCCTCGCCGATGTTTAGTTCCTGTGAAGGAAAGGAAGAAGTGGAAGGAGATCCCCCAATGGGGGAAACCTCGCGCTCGATCAGAGGCGAGGTGTTTGACTCAGAAGACTCGGACGAACTCATCTGATATGCAGAAATTAAACTTAGAAGCTTGAAGGAGGGAAGAAGACGGGGCGTACCTGAAGAATGACAGACATGAGAGTGATGGCAGAAACTTGAAAGACGAAGGTGAAGGGTGAATGAGGATAGGCAAGGTGGAGGGGAGTTGGAGTTAGGGGGGATATTTATAGCTGCTGCAGTTGATGATACAATCAACGGCCCACGTTTTAGGAAGCCCAAAGGCGCGAATTTTGATTTTCCCCTCATTAAATGGGCGCGGAGCTCTAGGGTTACTCACCTATAGCGTGCCGCAGAAGGATCAGGGGAAATGATTGCCTTCTCTGACAGGAGGGAAGGTTCGGTTGAAATGACAGCTGGGAATAGAGAAGTCTATGTGGCCGAAGAATAAGCTCGGTTTAATACTTGTCAGCTCTTTCGCTTATTTAAGCTCGGAGCTCGGGGGGCTTGTGTACTGGCCGAAGATATAAGGCCGAGGATTGTCAATACGACCGATCTCATTCTTGTAAGTGGGTCGTGACCCGAACTCCTATAAAGCCGAAGACCTATTAATACACTTGACACCCGAGGATAACTACCCGGGCTTATTCCACAGCAGGCCACGGATGAAGATATCTCGGCCCCGAGCTATCCAGTCACAACTGACTGGGCCAAATATCTCGCTGGTCCAAATATCTCTCCGTATAACTCGGAGCCTTATCCTTATCATTGTCTAACTGCAATAACAATCCGATCCTAACAAATAGGATCTCAGTAACAGTCCTACCCAAACGGTTGCACTGAAAACATCTCTATAAATAGGGGTCCAACCCCCTCACTTAGAACTACGTTTGCTTTGATTCCCCTTTGGATACGTAGGAGCAGAATTCCGATTCTGTCAAGCTAATTCCAAAACACTCCCACAAGACCTTCTCCGGACGAGTATCTCCCACCTGAGATATTTGGACGGAACAGAAGTTATTACGCAGACTTTCCTAGACTTCACATTTAAACCACTCTCTGAGTGTTAGTGAAAGATCTGCTTGTGAGAAGTTATTTTTTTACAAACCCAATCTCTCAAACAAACCTAAGTGAGCCTGAAGAGGCTAGGTGTGAAAACAATACTTGTCTAGAGCCTGAAGAGGCTAGGTGTGAAAACAATACTTGTCTTGAGTCTGAAGAGGCTAGGTGTGCAAATAATACTTGAGTCTCTAACCTTAATTAGTTATAGTGGATAAATCTTGGTGCTGCCAAGGACTGGACGTAGCTCTTTGATTTGAAGAGTGAACCAGGATAAATCACCTTGTTAATCTCTCCTTCATAAACTCTTTAATTGCTTTAGTTTTTCTTGCATCTATCAGTGGTGTATTTGCAAAAGTCATCCATCCATCCTGTATTCTTCCACTCATCCAAATCTAGCTTTCTGTTTGCGAAAAGATTTCAGCTTTGCTTAAATTCTGATAAACACAATTCAACCCCAATTCTCATGTTTATAGTTGTTTATTTCAAATACTACTTAAGTTTCCATATGGATTCATTCCATCGGTAGCAAGTCCAAGCCTGAGGTTTCTGGGCTCATTGCCGAAATCCGGAAACAAACTATCAATTCTCTTCCATTGCAAAGAATCGACCGAATGGCGAAGCTGTCCATCACATTTCCTCTCATCTGCATGCCATCTAATGTTCTTTGCATCATTTACATTAGCAAACAATCGCTTGAACCGCGGAATCATGGGAAGATACCATAACATCTTCACAGGAGGACCTTTGGTGACCATATCACAACTAGAATCGCCATCCTTCACTTTGTAGCGTGATACCCCACACCTGGGGCACTCGTGCATCTCTTCAAACTCTTTCCTGTACAATATGCAATCATTGGGGCAAGCGTGTATTTTCTTATACTCCATACCCGTCGGACACAATATCTTCTTCGCCTCATAGTTTCGAGATGGCAATGTGTTGCCTTTTGGAAGCATGTCTTTCAACAACTCAAGCAATTCGGTAAAGCTTTTATCGCTCCACCCATTTCTCGACTTCACATTAAACAATCTTAACACCGCTGACAACCGTGTGAAATTAGTGCACCCCGGATACAAAGCCACTTCCGCATCACTGCACAAAGTATCATACACATGTGCGCGCCGAAAAGACTCTTGCTCAACATCACGGATCATGTCCTCTAGTCCATCGTCCATTTCCACGTCATCAACTTCCTCTCTATCCGACATCCTCGGCCTGTCTAACGATTCACCATGACATATCCATGTTGTATAACTCTTGCAAATCCCCTCACAAATAAGATGATCACGTATCTCCTCAGCTTCTAGTCGTCTCTCATTCAAACAGTTAACACAAGGACAATAAAACCTTTCGTTACCACTATCAGTAGCATTTGTTTTTGCAAACTGTAGAAAATCTTCCACTCCATTCTCATACTCATCACTTGTCTGTCTAGCATTCATCCAACCACGATCCATGACTAAACCAATAACTTGGTACTTAGTCCAACATATTCATCAACCACTTCTTATGAAAGGGTATGACCTTATCCCATTCGAGAAGAAATTTTTTCAACATTCGGTTAACAGTTAGTCCTTAACTATCATGCTCATACTCGACAAAATTTCGGCAGCATTTCCCTTCGGTCTCCGACGTACACGACTTGAACGCGATGACATCCACCACAATAAAGTATGCACCCGGAGAATGAAAGGAAATGTATCAATCCGAACTTTCTTCAAGTATATAACATTATAATCAATGAATAACTATTTTAACTGAATGAAGAAAAAGTTTTTTCCCAAACTGTCCAACTTTGGACAATTCAAGATCCAACACAATGAGCGGTACATTAAGCACGTACACGTGTGCTCTTTAGTATTGCATCTCAAACGGGAAACTAAGGATTTACTAATTATGTAGCTTGATGATGAGTGTGATTTCACATCATATTTCATTGTCATTTTGCATGCATTTTCATATAGTTTAGGCATATTTTAATTGATTCTTTGTTAGTTTTTACCTTGGAATGGGTAAGGTGGTTTTGTGGTGTTGTTGTGCAGGAATTAAGGATTAATTGCTCAGGATTAACCATGATGGAGCTTGTATGAAGATGTGGCTTGAAAAGTGAAGAAAATGAGCCAAACAGAGCCCATCACGGCCTAGCCGTGACATCCATCACGGCCATGATCGAGTAGAGCTGAAAAGAAAGAATGGAAAAGTCAGAACTGGTCACGGCCAGCCCGTGATGTCCATCACGACCGTGACATGCCAACTGAACCAGACCCTCACAGGCAGAACTGATCTCGGCCTAGCCATGATAGTGGTCACGGCCGTGACAGACCAACCAGTGAAGCAACCTCCAAGGCAGAATCCGTCACGGCCTAGCCGTGACAGGCATCACGACCGTATAAACCTTCACACACAGAACAACACAAGTATATTATATTTATGTATGTATATATATATATATAGATATACACAGAACAAGGACTCAAGACACAAACTTCATCAAAGGGGTCACAGCAAGGCACTAACACACTCATGACAGAGCCTAGACATGCAGTTGTACATGGATGCAATTCACCATTAGCCTCACAACAACCAGGTTTTCACAAACACAAAATCAAAAATCTAAAAAATCTCAAGAATCTGAAAAAAAATCAAAGATGTTAGGTTTTCGTTCAAACCTTGTTGAGGCGTAACTCAGTACTGAAGAACAAAATCACAGAGAAAGAAACAAAATCTCAGTCAGATCTGCAGAGGAAGAAACAAAATAGAAGAGGAAGCTAAGTCAAAAGAGAAGAAGAAGACGAATACCTGGCGCAAATGGAAGAGGAAAACGCGAGTGGAAGAAGAAGAAGAATACCTGAAGCAAATGGAAATTGCGAGTGGAGGGAATGAAAAACAAAGGAATGCTTTGTTCTTAATAGCAAGCACAGAAGGTTGTTGGCGATGAAGCAACCAAACGTGATTTCTGCTTAGTGTGCTCGTGAGTGTGAAGGCTTTGATGCTACCGAGTTCATCTATTTTTAACCTTCGTCAGTATGAACCAAAACAAAGGTTCCAGTTCTTGCTCGTATATGGAAGAGCAGAGCCAAAACAAAGGGAAAGGACACGTGACAGATGGAGGGAATGAAAATAGAAACAAAAAGCAGGGTTTTGTCAAATATTACACATCGGTTATTGAAAAACCGATGTGGTTAATCATATTTCACATCGGTTCTATATAACCTATGTAGAAACTTATTATTTAATTTAAAATTTCATTTTTTTAATTTATTACATCGATTATTTTAAAACCGATGTGGTTAATTTATATTACACATCGGTTCACTGGAACCGATGTGGAAAGATAAAATTTTAAATTCTAATTTTTTTATTTTATTTTATACATCGGTTATAGTAAAAACGATGTGGTTAATCTATATATTGCACATCGGTTCCAAAAGAACCGATGTCAAAAGATAAAAGTTTACAATTTAAATTTTTTTTGTTTTAATTTTAAACATCGGTTAAAATATAACCGATGTGGAAAATATTTACACATCCGTTAATTTTTAAACCGATATGGAATCCTTTACTTTTAATTTCAAAAATGTCACCGCCTCGTTTTACACATCGATTATTTAGAAACCGATGTGGAATCTCCAATTTGCTCACTTGGTCCCTTAACAATGTTACCAATAGATTGTTCATCGGTATCCTCAATTCACACTCACACCAGTTTCTGTCAGATTTTTAAGCCCAAGTTTTAATCGTAACCCTCTACTATAACATAGAGTATGAATATTATTTTGTTTTATCCAAAATCATTTTCTTGATCTCAGATAAAAATATAATTAAATATATTTTTATTATTAGTACAGTGTATTTAAAAAAAACAGGCTATTACATTCTCAGTCCACCGCTCAGGCTATTACACAAAAATCTCGGTGTTGACATCATTCCATTTTGACTTTGTCGATCCTTCACTTACATTCTCAATTTCAGCAACAACTTTTCTAGCTTTTTTTATAGCTACCTTCGATTGCATTCTAAACAAAATATATGCTCAATTAAATAATTTAAATCAAGTCAAAATTTTCTAATGTAATGAAAAAATATTTTATGATCAATCAATATAATTTGGAATTGGAATTTGCCTATTGAAAGAAATTAGATTACCACCCAATTAACAAATAATTCTGTTTTCCTTTTTTTTATAAAAATTCTGTTTTCCTTTTTATTCATTGAAATGAATTCCTGACACCATATTATCATAATATATGATAACTATGACTAGAGTAATTTAAAAAACAAGTGTCGAACAAAGTGAGATAAATAAATAATTTCTTGTGGTGTCCTTATCCTCGACTACAGTGGAAAAGATAGAAAAAAATTATATAAGGTGTTGTTTAAGGTACACCATCCATCAATCACTCATGTGGTCAGTTTTAAATCATTCAAATTACCACTTGGGTTAGTTAAAGTGTCAAAGGATGGATGAATTGAATAATTAAATATCCCAACTGACTTGTTGATTGATCAATATTGTGCGATTATACCACTTGAATGGTACACCACTGAACCATTTTAGTAGATAATGCTCCATAACCTTCATCACTATATATAGACAATTATAAGACTTCTTGTATGCATCCTGAGCACAAGTGTTGGAGAAAGTGAGATAGATTATAGATAAGCACATTTTCCCATTCATGTATATATATAAATAAAGAAAAACACAATCAAACAAACATATATAAAAAAGAACATATGAGAACATACACTAGTGAATGAAGTATTTTTTATGTCTATTAAAAGTGTTTTCTAATGTCATAAAAAGATAAGACGTTAATACAACAAATGTTAAAAGTGTGACTTTCAATAGATATAAAGATGATTTAAATGATCCTAATAATTATGATTTTGTCACCACTTTTTTTTAATGTCTACTTTTAATCTAACAGACGTTACCCTTATTAATTTATTACATATTTTCTAGCAGTGATACATAAAAAATATGGGAAACATGTGGAAACATATGAGTTTGGCCGAGATAAACATGTGGAAACATATGGGAACATGTATAAAATAATAAGAACATACGACCTACTGCAATTGGCTAATTGCTTTATGTGTAGCAGAGAAAAATAAGAATTCAAATGAAGGAGAGGTGGAATGACATACTTGAACGAGTGAGACAGAGGTGGAACGGCATGGTGATATTGGAGAAGAACAGAGGTGACGTCGAGGTGGTATTAGAGAGAACAGAGGTGCGCGCGCAACCTTGTGGAGCAGAATGACGCATGTTTATATAGGAAGAAGAAAAATAGGGTTGTAAATTGATATGTTAATAGAGGATATTTTTGTCCCAAAATTTCATTAAACTTGTGAGTGCCTCCGTCCAATCTGTTTCTCTCTCATCTATCACATTGATTATTTTGGGAAGCTAGCATTTGTGGCTTCTTAAAAAAGCACATTCGGGGCTTTTTTCTTTTTTTTTTTACCTGTTTTTACTTTTTTTTTTAAAAACCAATCCAAACACTTTTTTTTTATGAAAGCACTTTTTTTTATATAAAAAAATTCTTTTTTGAGGAAAAAAAGTCCATCCAAACAGGTTCTTAGTAGTGCATCCCATGTGGACAATGTTTACTATGAACTGATAATCCATTTATTTTTAAAAAAAACTTGGACAAGATGAAGATTTCTGCCAAGCTTGATACCCAAGAACAATAGCCCACAACTCAGCCCAAATAACATTACCTAGAAACTTTTTCACCACTAGTAAAATTACCTAGAAACTTTTTCTACCGACCATCCTACCTACAAACACCACCCTCACCATAATCCTTCATCTGCAATCAGAACCACCACCCATTGGCCAACACCTTCACCTAGTCGCTCCTTCACGCTCTGGCCACCACCACCCCTATCTAGCTTCTCCTCCACGCTCAGGCCACCACTACATCGACCTCTGCTCCTCATCCCAACGTTTATCCTTCCTCGCGATTTCTCTTTGCGTTACAGAGTGATGATATTCGTGCCGGCTTTCAATCTGATTGTGGTGTTTGGTGTATGTGCTTATGACAAAGGGTGGGAAATAACCCGTCGACATCTCTTAAACATCCTAATAGGTTTCGTTGTGTGCACTTGTGTGAGCTTATTCGTCTTTCCCTTGTGGGACATCGATGAACTTCATGATTCTATAGTCTCAAGATTCCTCGAACTTGCCAATGCAGTCCAAGATACACATAGTTTTTTTAATTTCTTAGTTTTTTTTCAAATTTTTCTGCATTCCAGTCTTCCGTACACTCTCTACCTTTTGATGAGTGTGATTTCACATCATATTTCATTATCATTTTGCATGCATTTTCATGGTAGATTAGGCATTTTGTTTAGTTATTTGTTAGATTTTCCTTTTGGAACAGATGAGGTGGTGTTATGGTGTGTTTGTACAGGAACCAATGATAAAATTGCTTAAGTCATGTTGTTTTAGAGTTTGCTTGAAGATGGAGCTTGAAAAGGAATGAAAAAATATGTAAAGTTGAGGCTTCACGGTATGGGCATGAAAGGCTTCATGGCCATTACACGCAAAAGAAGCAAAGGAAAAAAGCTGTCAAAAGTCAGAAGCGTTCATGGCCTGGGCGTGATGGTCGTCACGGCCATGAGCTCTGTCACGCCCAGGCCATGAAATATGTCACGACTATGACAGGAAAGAATGAAGAGATATTGGAAAGTCAGTAGCGTTCACGGTTGTGAACGGCCAATCAGCGCATGGATTTCTCCAAACAGAAGTGTTCATGGCCTGACCACGAAATGGTTCACGGCCATGACGCGATGAAAAACAGAATTTTATCTTTCTTTTTTTATCTGATTTGTAATGGGCTTTGACCTACTCTAAACCTAAACTTTAAATAGGTTGTTTAGGCTCGAAAATAGGGATCTTTGGCGGTTACATTGGAGGCTTTGGCTTGAGATTAGGATTGCTCTTCTTCTCTATCTCTTCTACCTATTTCTCTTTTTTTGTTGTTGATGTTTTCCCTATTCAAGGTTGTTGTGATTATGGCAATGCTTGAGTAATTCTTCTATTTCTAGGAATTGGGGCTATGCCCAAGACTTGTTTCATATTATGAATTGGTAAATTCCCTTTATTAATTTTCATATTCTTTTGATTTGATTCCTATTGTTATAATTACTTGTGAATTCGGTGGCCATTTATTTGCATGTCATAGATATCTAGGGATGAACCGAGAGGTGAACGTAGGTATTGGATCTATAGGAATTAAACTTAGGACTTAAATCACGAGAATTAGAAGTGATCCTTTGAGGATTCCTTGAATTGTCACAAACCTTAATGGGTCCAATTCAAATACAATTACCACAAGAGTAGGAGTTGGTTTAATTGGGCACGGTACTTGTATCTCGAGAGGGAATATTAACTATTTTTGGGTAAATTCGCCTTCAAAGTATTATAATAAATTAATATAGAGAAAGTCAATTTAATAGCATGAACGGTCTTGTTGGTTACCCAATTCTTGGAAATTTCTTTTAAATTTGAAAACACCCCAATTTGATTTACTTTCCTATTTTATTCTTGATTTTGCTTAATTGCTACTTTAATATTTGATTTGTTACTTGATACCAATTTCAAAAATCAAATCCTTTCTTGTTTAGTTTAATTGATTTAAATATTAATTGGTGTTCATAATCACGATCCCTGTGGATTCGATTTTTTTATTATTTGACGACGAAACCGTACGTTGCGGATTTACGCTATCACCTTTCTTGCAAACTCTAGTTTCCTTGTTTACAAAAGTTCGGTCTGGGAAGCATTTGTAACAATTATTTTTTAATAACTCTTACGATGATGCACAAATTACGCAATCATCAAGACCCTAACGATTCAAACAGCAGGGTGGGTTGGTTGATTACACAAAAGAGATGTCTCTTCCATGGTTCTTTTTTCGGCCAGAGCCATGGTTGCTGACGGTGGAGAGGGATGGGTTTTGGGTGTGGGCAAAATTGTCATTTGAAATGTTCCTGATGACCTGTTGAATAAGTACCTAATTTTAATCTGAGTCATTCAATATTTTAATATTAAATCTAACAGCTAAAACATTATTCACCACTGGTGAAGCACACGACAAAGACTCCACCTTTGACGTTGCCCTACTTCAAATGGGTCAAACGTGAACCTCTACCATTATTTTATTAGAAAATGTGAAGAAGGGTAAATTTGTCATTGTTAGAAAATTTCATTTTCTTTATTTCCACTTTTCTATCCAACCAAACGATTGGAGAGAAAACTCAACTTTTCTTTCTCTCATACGTCTCTCCTACTTCAATCCAAACAACATTAAAATCTATCCATTATCTACTCGTTTTCTCTTCTCTCCTACTTCTTTCCTTCCTACTTCTCTCATTATCCAAACAAAGCATAAATCAGTTATAGCCCATTTATATTAGATTTTTTATTTACAAATAATACTACGAGAAAGCTCCTTTCACACAACTTTTAAAATAATTATCTCAGAAAGTATTACTTTAACATTAATGTTAAGAATAATCTCATTCAACAAACAATTAATAGATTTAAATGGAAAGATGTAAGCTAATTATTAATCTCATGCAATACATGTACTTTAATTGTTAACTGTACTTTTTAACAATTTATCGATACATCATTTTTTTCATAAGAATTATTTACTCTTTTAATCTCTTAACTTGTACTCTAACGATTCGTGTTAGTATTTCCCTATTTTAATTTCTAAAGTTAAAGTTGGCACTAATAAGTTCCATGATTAATAGGGGTGGGAATAGGACATGTCAGGTTTTAGCGAAATAGATCTGGCCTGTTACAAAAATATAAAGCCTAAGTCTGGCTTGACATAGACTATTTTTAGGGCCTGACCTGAAAACCTACTTAAAGGCCTATTTCATATTAAGGCCATTAAATATGTCACAAGCCTACTACTAAATAGGCCGAACTCCTGCCGCTAAATAGGTCAATAAGCCTACCATTTAATAAGCCAATGACTAAACAGGCCATCACCTTCTTAAGAAACATCCCATAACTCATTATACTTTTATCGGATTCATTATCCGCCTCTATAGACTTCTCCAACAACTTATCCTTGGCCTAAAACCACAACAATAAAATAAGTTAACAAAAAATAATAATAATCTCTTTTTTTTTTTTGACAAAATAGTAATAATCTCTTAAAGTTCTAAAAGTTCTATATAAAGAAGAAAAACCAAAGCCAATCCAATTATAAGAAGAAAAAAATATATAACCAGATTAATCAAATGATCATATTCTTTCTTATGCAACTCCGACAAGTGTACCAGATCGAAGCAAGTAATAGAACACGGTAAGTAGTTACCAAGATCGAACATAGGGATTGGGCAACCAATTATACCAAAATTCAAGGGAATTCAAAGCAGTTTGACCAAGTCAACAAGTAGTTTGTTATGAAGAGAGAGAATTATCAATAACAAATCAATTATCAAATATCAATTATCTAAACTACCAGATAACTAGAGGCGGCAAATTGGGCAGGCCCGACCGGGCCGGGTTGGATAAGCCCTATGAATTATAGGGCTTGGGTATTAAAATTTGAGCTCATTTTAATTCCGGGCCTTTTTGGCCCTACCCGATAAAGTCCGAACCCGTATCAGGCTAGCCCGTATCGGGCTCGGGTAGGCTGGTCTCTTTTATATATTTTAATTTTTATTTAACTAAAAAATAAAAATGAAAAAAATGAAAAAAAAAGGGCCAAGAGGCAAGAGGTCCAATACAGTAACGTTTACATTTACATTCCTCAATCCTCACTCGTTCAGTCATTCCGTGTCTTCACTTCATCTTCAAAAGGGTAACCCTAGTCTAGTCACAGAGAGTTCCACCGCCACCAGCCCCACAGCCCTCGACCGTTGCGCACGGCGACTCCTTCTCAACCCTCACATGCGCGCGATGGTGGAACCTACCAAGACCGCGACGATGTTCGACTTCTCACTCATCAGTGTCACAGTTGCGCGACGACGGCTCCTCCTCAGGCCTCTCAGACACAGCTGACGTTCGATACTCCGCCTCACTGGCAGCTGCCACCGTCGCTCCTGACTCCTCAGTCTCTGGCGCCATTCATCTCCTCCGACTGGTAATAGCTCTACAACTTCTCATTCTCTTTTACTTTGTTTTTTGGATCTTTACCTTTTCCTTGTGATATTTCTAAGTTTGATTTGATATTTGCGACGATGTTCGACTTCTCACTCATCAGTGTCACAGTTGCGCGACGACGACTCCTCCTCAGGCCTCTCAGACACAGCTGACGTTCGATACTCCGCCTCACTGGCAGCTGCCACCGTCGCTCCTGACTCCTCAGTCTCTGGCGCCATTCATCTCCTCCGACTGGTAATAGCTCTACAACTTCTCATTCTCTTTTACTTTGTTTTTTGGATCTTTACCTTTTCCTTGTGATATTTCTAAGTTTGATTTGATATTTGTTTAGATTATAATACTTGCTATCAATGGGTAATTGTTTAAGATTTGTTATTTGAATTGTCTTCTTGCAATATGGATGATTGTATTGAAAAGGATATCAATGTTGTTACTGATTGTCAAATACTGGAAACCCCACCACTGCCCATTCCTCCAACTAATTTAGTTAGTAATGATACTCTACAAGAACATACAGGGTTTTCTCAACCAAAGGCCAAAAAGCCTTATTACCTAACATTGAGGTATGGAACTATTTTGATGAAATTGGTGTTGATAAAGATGGGAAAGAAAAATGTAAATGCAAAGGGTGTGGAAACATATTGGGCTGTGCACCTAAAAATGGAACTTCACATCTAAAGCGTTATAAGGACACTTGTATGTTTATTAAGTTTCATGATGTGGGAAGTATGTTTGTTGACGCTGAAGGGAAGTATCTCTATATGAACTTAAGGAGCTTTTTTATGTTTCGTATGGGAACTAACTCTGAAGTTCTCTTTTACAATATTGATTATGATTATTATATCTTCATTCATATCCCGACGTTGAATGCCCCGCACCCCTCTTTTTATTTTAAAACCAATTTTTACCTTTTTTTATTATTATTTTAGGATGTTATATTTCTTCCCTCCAAGAAATTTCGTCCTCGAAATTTCAACATCTAGACACCCATTGGAAAAGATAAAATAATAAATAAATAAATAAACAAGGAACTAGAAAATAAATTGATTTACATACACTATAGAAACATGAACTATGAAGATCAAAATAATTTTTCAACACAACCAACAACCTCGGGGAAGTTTAATCACAATCAATAATTAATCAAAAGCAACATCATCGAACAAGTCTTGTACACCAGAGTACAATTTAAACAGGAAAAGGAGGAAAACAACACACACACAAAAAAAAATCAAGCACTAGTCAACTTCAAAGTTTCTCACACACAACAAATATATATATATATATATATATATATATATATATATATATATATATATATTCTCACTAACAAAACTCATACCCTTGCATGTTAGTCATCATAAAAATGTACACAACCAATCAAATATTGGATTGGCCAGGCACAACATCTAAAAGAATAGCATGCAGTCTTTATAACTCTAACACCAACCCTATGTGCCCATGTCTTAATTTTAGAAAAAGCCCCATACCACAGTCCGATTTAGAATCGAACTGCTCTGATACCATAAATGTAACGCCCTTCGTTATATTAGTAACCCAAATTAATTTTCTATAAAAACCTTTAAAATATTTAAAATAGATAACTGAGTCATAAAAATTTTTGCAATAAATTTAAGTCCGAAAATATCTCGTATATTCAAAATAATTAAATAAAGTAATAGTACTAAATAAATCATTATATCCAAATAGAATAAAGCCTCATAAATATTAATTATTAAAAACAACATAGCTCTTTTACAATTGTTTTGACCTCAAAACTCGGGCGTCTAATAAACCCCAAAGAAATAAATAAAAAGAAATAAATTATATCTTCGAGACTCCCTCAAGATGCTGCATCATCTATCTCATCACCTGTAAGCTCTGAAAGACAACACCACTAATGAGATTTTTAATCCCAGTAAGTAAACACAATTATAAAAGGTTTTCGAAAAGATGTTGCTTTCAGCCGGCGCGGTAACCGGAAAAACAACCATGGTATCCGCTTATTTTCAAACTAATATAACTCAAAATACTTTATATAAATTAAGGAATATTAATCCAAACTCATAAAATTCATGCACAAGTCATAACATCATCAAATATAAGTAATACACCACTAACATAACACATAACATAAATAAAATCATACAAATGACGTTTCTTGTATCCAAATAATCTCAACTTATCATCAAGTCTCTTTTATTTAATTACCTAGTTTTAAGTCTATGAGCTCATGACAAATGCAATGGCGTCCCATTGCCTCCCCCTTCCCAGAAGGAGGTATCTACCTTCCCATCTAACGAGGAGGTATCCGTCTTCCCCTCTAACGGGGAGGTATCTGTCATTCCCTTCCCAGAATGAGGTATTTATATCTTCCCCTCTAACGAGGAGGTATCTGTCTTCCCCCTCATCCCCTTCCCAGAAGGAGGTATCTATATATTCCCCTCTAACGAGGAGGTATCTGTCATCCCCTATAACGAGGAGATATCTGTCACCCCCTTCCCAGAATGAGGTATCTGTCTTCCCCTTTAATGAGGAGGTATTTTAACAATCACAAATAACAATCCAAATCATATTTTGGGCATATGTCATGACCCCAGGACATGACATAAGACCTCATGCATCAATCTCAATAGTATAACTCATGTCACATACATTAATATTCATCAAGTCCATATCAAACAACATTAAGGCATTATAAATCACAAAAGACATACCAAATAATAATAATCATACCACTCATCATGTAAATATTCAATCTCATAACAATTAATCACCAATAAAACATCAATTTCATTTTAAAGATAAAACTCCAAATAATTATCGATTAATTTTGTATTCGAATCCTTTAAAAAAATCTATATCATGGAAGTTTAAGAAAAATGATGATTACTTAATTCTCGTAGACCTCCAAAATGCTATAAAAATTATTTACGATAAAAGTTAGTTCTTCAGTATAAATCTTTCTTCCCGTGCGTCATCCCACTCAGAACCGAAAACAACAATTGGGATTTCTCTTAATTTTCCTCCCCTATACGACGCCATACCCTTCTTCTCTTTCTAACTTATAAGACTATTAGCCTTCACGTTGAATGCCTCGCACCCCTCTTTTTATTTTAAAACCAATTTTTGCCCTTTTTTTATTATATTATTTTAGGATGTTACAATGGCAGAGAAAGAGAGATGGGTCTATTATATCACGTTTCATTTGAGCCTGACAATCCAATTGAATAGACAAAGAGATTGGTGAGGAAACAGAGATAAATTAGAAGAAAATGGCTTGAATCCATCATGAATAAGGGATTGATCACAAACACTAAAAAAGTTAATATAGACATAAACATGAAGTATGGAATACCTATGAAAGGAGAGAAGCGTCGCAAAGGAGAGAGGAGGGAACGACGGGCCGACGACTCAGAGGAGACACCACCGAAACGTCGAGGGAAAACTGGCTGATGAGCAACGACGCAGACAAGAGAGGCACAGATGGAGGAACGACGAATATGGTGGAACGAAGCAAAGTATGGTGGGGCGGCGACTGATGTTGAGCAAAATTGGCAAGTACACCAAATCGCTTTGTAGTAATAAAAATATCGTCCTCAGGGATTGAACCGTTAACTACTAATGTATCAGGTTTGAAATTGGCTTTCGCCAATAAGTAAGAACAACAACTTAACAAAGAACAAAAAATATTTTTGGTAATTTTCTAGTGAGAAAATAGAACACAGAAAATTGGTTTTTAATAATCAAAGAAGAAATTGTTAGAGGATCGGTTTCCCTGCCTGTCCTACTTATTCAATCCTAGAAATTAACTTGAACAGTTTATCCAATTTCCAGAAACTGAGTTTTGTAATTTATCCCCTAATTCCTTAGGTGAATAAAGCTTTCTGTCTAAGTTACTAATTCAATTCCTTGGGTATTAGATAAATACCAGAAGCATTAAGAAATATTTTCACTCAAAAAAGTTAATTTGGTTGTGTTCCTATTCCTAAGTAACACGCGCAAATCGTTTATTCACAAACAGCGATTATGAACTTGAATTTCCCAATTGCAAATTCATACAGTAGATAAACATGCAAATAGTTAATAAACTCTTGAAATCAAACAAACCAGAACTAGTAATTATCCAGAGTCAAAATAAGTTATCTAGGCAGTTCCATCTACCTCTAACAAAAGAAAATTAGCTAAACATAATAGAAATAGAACAAACTCCGGAAGAAGATGAAGGCAAGGTAGTCATCATGAGTCTCTACTCGTCAGCTTCAACTCTCTTGATTGCTCCCTTTTCTCCACCTCAAAATTATATAGTTCTCTCTGTTTTTTTTTCGGCGCTGTGACACTCCTTTCTTTTACGCAGTGCAGCTACTCCATGCTGTTTTTCTGCCCTTTTATTCACGTTGCTGCCTATTTTCTTTTTCAAGACCTAGCGCCAGGGCTTCTCGCAAGACCCAATCCCAAGTCTCTACTCACCTTCTAATTCTCATTCCAGTGGGCCTTCTTTTGTTGACTTTTTCTTTTTTCTTTTTATTTCCAATTCTATTCACTTTCTAACTTTTGCAACTTCTTTCATGTTGAGGAGCATTGGATATTGGATGGCTTTCTTCTATTCTAATCTCATTTGAACATAACCCAGACAAGCATGAGGGCTTTCAATTGCCTTAACCTCTTCTTTAAATTGGAATTAGCTAGCCCAAATCCAAATTTAGTGCAAAGCTCCTTGTTGCTCTTTCTTCAATTCACTTGATTTAACATCATATCATTATTTCCTAAAAATGTAAACAAGTAAAAATATTATTATATTAACTCTAAAAATATAAAATTAAACTAAAATATGTAAAGCACTATTAAAGACACAATTAGCTAAACTTAGCGATAAAACTCAATCAATTAACACAATTGGGAGCAAAAATCCATTTATTAAGCACACAAAAATCACATAATCTAGAAGATTATCACACCCCCAAACCTAAGACTTTGCTTGTCCCCAAGCAAAAGTAACTCAACTAACACACAAAACACTAAGGACAATAGACCAAGCAAGCATCAACTCAAGGGACACCCTAACTTAACAATAAAAATGCAATGCACCACCCAACCATGTAAGAAATCCTAAAACAAAAGAATCACCTTATAACAAGTTCACATTCAAGAATATTTCAAAGAAGAAATCATAATAATGGTGCTCCAATATTTCCACACTTGAAAAATTAAAGAACATGGCTAATTCAATTAAGGAAGAACTAATGGACACCTAACTACTCACAGGAAGTGCAATTTCACTCAATCACTCAAATTTATGTAGGTAAGTGTATCGCTCAATTTCACACATCAAAACCATGCAACTTCAAGTTTGATTTTCATCTCAATCATTCATCCATAATTCACAACATGCATATATCAAAGGGACTTTATTTAGGATGTAATGTTGCCAAGGTAAATGGGAAGGATAAGAAATGATAAACAAACTAGCACCAAAGGAAATAGGAGAGCAACAATTACTTTTAAAGAACCATGCTTTGCATACAACCCTTTTCCCACCTCTTTCTTTTGGACTTCCTTCACCTTCTTTTCTTTCAAAGCACCACTTTATTTTTCTCAAGTATTTCATACCATTTTTCATATTTTTTTTCTTTTTGCATTTTTTTTTGTCTTCTTTTTTCTTTTTCTTTTTTTTTTGGTAACCATTCCTTCCTTTCACCAACATATAAGCACAATATTCTCCCCCATACTTATGTCAATCCCATACACAATAATTCAATGCTCTCCTATCCACTAAGGTTGGGTAGAAACATTGTTTTCAAAGTCAAGGCTCATGGGTAAAAACAAACAAAGATTTACATATAAAGCTCAAATGGGCTAAGCAAAGGGAAAAAATCAAGGTTGGCTATTTGGTGTGGCTACATGAAAAACGGTCCAAATCATTTTTATAACATGCATGTGAATCATGAACTTCAAACAAGAACCAAGCAAACTTAAAAGCATGACTTTTCAATGGTGCACTCACAAGAAAGAATTTGACAATTATAGGCCCAATTGACTCACAAGGATAAAGTTAAGCAATCCGATTAATTCTCACCAAAATTTTATAGCCACGAACTTTAACCAACAAAGTTTAACACAATGCACCAAAGTTATGAAATCTAGTCAAGAACAAACTCAAATGACAAACTAAACCACAAGTGTCATCTTCACATCAGAGGAAAACAAACATGGTGGGTGCACAATACAATGAAATTGCCAAGAATGGGGTTCCACACAAGCATGCTTATTGTTATTTTTTTTTTCAAAGAGGAGTACTGATATTAACTTGCAAACACTAAAAAAAACACTCAAAAATAAAACAGCACACAAACAAAAAAAAAGAACAAAATAAAGAAAAAGAAAAGAAAACTCCCCTATCTTACGCTTCCAAATTTGGTCCAAACTTGAGGTCACCATCATTAGTGCCTCCTATCCTTCCTTTTTGTCATGAGATACCATGAAACACAACTAAATATATATCTCAAAACAGAGAAAACATTAGCATAAGATAGGCAAGTCATAAAAGAAAAAACAACTAAATATATATTTGAATCAAATTTATTTATTTTATCTATTTTTTTTTATTTTTTTAAAATTTTTTTTAATACTTTTTAAATTTTTTTTTTTTTGCAACTAACAAGTTAACAAAACTAAAATAAAAAATTAACAAAGAAAAAAAAAACTAAACTACCACTCATGTTATAGGACTTAGTGAGATTGCTCACCCTCCTTAGAAGGCGAGTGAAGGGTAATGTTAACCCTGTTCCTGTTCAAATCACCCCCAAAGTACAATTTCAACCTTTGGCCATTTACCTTAAAACTTCTTCCAGAATTTGGCTCTGCAATCTCAATTGCACCATAGGGACTCACTTCTTTAACAACAAAAGGACCTGACCATCTAGACTTTAACTTTCCAGGGAAAAGTCTTAGTCTAGAATTATACAATAACACTTGTTGTCCTGGTTCAAATTCTTTCACAATTATTTTTTTATCATGCCATCTTTTGGTTCTTTCTTTATAAATTTTAGAACTCTCATAGGCTTGCAACCTAAACTCTTCCAGTTCATCTAACTGCAACAACCTTTTCTCACCCGCAACTTTCAAGTTAAAATCAAGCATCTTCACTGTCCAATAAGCTTTATGTTCCAACTCAACTGGAAGATAGCATGATTTGTCATACACTAATTAATATGGGGACATTCCAATTGGATTTTTGAAAGTTGTCCTATATGCCCAAAGCACATCATCCAATTTTCTAGCCCAATCTTTTCTTGAGGAACCTACCACTTTTTCTAGGATCCTCCTCAGCTCTCTATTTGAAATTTCAACCTGTCCACTAGTTTGTGGATGGTAGGGGGTAGCTATCCTATGTTTCACATTATATTTATTCAGCAATGATTCAAATTGTTTATTACAAAAGTGTGACCCCCAATCACTTATCACACCTCTAGGCACCCCAAACCTTGTAAAAATGTGTTTCTTAAGGAAAGAAACCACAACCTTGGCATCATTGGTTGGTAATGCCACAACCTCTACCCACTTGGAGACATAATCTACAACAACCAAAATATATTTATTTGAAAAAGATGATGGGAATGGTCCCATAAAGTCAATCCCCCAAACATCAAAAATTTCAACCTCCAAGATGGATTTTTGAGGTATTTCATTCCTCATAGAAATGTTCCCTACTCTCTGACATATATCACATTTTTCAACAAAATTGTGGGCATCTTTAAACAAAGTAGGCCAGTAAAAGCCACATTGCAAGACCTTAGCGACAGTTCTTTTGCCTCTATAATGCCCACCATATTCAGACCAATGACAGTGCCACAAATTTTTTTCAAATTCATCATCAGGGACACATCTCCTAATGATCCCATCAGCACATCTTTTAAATAACAATGGTTCATCCCACTCATAAAATTTTGCATCATGAAAAAAAAATTTCTTTTGCTCCCAACTTAAATCTTGAGGGACAATACATGCAACCTTATAATTTTCAAAATCAGCAAACCAGGGGAAAGAATTTACCATAATTAATTTTTCATCAGGAAACTCCTCCGATATGGAAGGAATGTCCTTGTCCCCCTCAATTTGTACAAGTCTATAGAGATGATCTGCCACAACATTTTACTTTCCTTGCTTGTCTCTTATCTCCAAATCAAATTCTTGGAGAAGCAATATCCACCTAATCAATCGTGGCTTAGAATCCTGCATAGCAAACAAATACCTCAAGGCAAAGTGATCAGTGTAAACAATGGCTTTAGACCCAACAAGGTAGGATCTAAATTTGTAGAAAGAAAACACAATAGCAAGTAACTCTTTTGCAATTGTGGCAATTTTTCTGAGCATCACTCAACACACGACTTGCATAATAAATCACATGCAGAATTTATTTTTTCTTTGTCCTAACACGGCATTGATGAGCCTCTGGCTCATCTAGTTTCTAGCTAGAAAATGGGTAGACTTTGTGCCTAATTGGGCGAGTCAACCTCGTTAATCTCCCAAATTGGCCTTGTTTTGTTCCTAAGTTAGACTTTGATTCGTTTTATGCATTTTTAGTAGTTTTTAGTCTATTTTGAGTAGAATTACGCTTTTCGTTTCCTTTTATTGTTTCATGTTAAAAGTGAAGCTCCTAGAGTCAAGGAAAATGAAGAAAACAGTGGAAAAGCAATTCTAGAAGTTTCACCCCGCGAAACAGGATCTCGCCTCGCGAGCCTGAAGACCAACCTGAACAGCAACAATCACCCTCTCTGTCTCGTCTCGCGAATCACCATCTCGCCTCACAAGTCTGAAGGCTTGACTGTGCCAGAAATGTCACCCTCTCTGTCTAGCCTCGCGAATCACCATCTTGCCTCGCGAGCATTCAAATCAGGATGAAGCCAAAAATGAATTTAGCCTCGCGAGAGCCTACTCGCCTCACGAATGGGCGCGAACCAAAACCCCTATTTATAGGCTGTTTTAGATCAGAATTTAGGGGTTGTTCACCACTTGTTTTTAGATCATTTTTGAGATTCTCTGGAGCTGTGTCTCCCTATTTTCTTTTCTTATTGTACAATTATGATGAAATCCAAGTGTTTGTGTCTTGTTACAAGCATGAGGAGCTAATCCCCTTGTCTAAGGGATCAATGAAACCACCCATGACGGTGTAGTTCAATATGATGTATGTTTCTCTCCTTTATCTCAATTCGTGTTTTCCAATTTTGAATTTATTGCGTTGATCATATGCATGCGTGATTGACTAGTTAACGTGATGAGGCTTAATAGGCAATTCGCGTTTAGAACTTGAATTGGGATCATTGATTGAATATTGCATGAGAGTCAGTAGGAGATCAGTGCAACCTTATAGGGAACAAGATTTAATAGAGTTTGATGATTGGGTTATGAGACCTAGTAAGTAATTAACTCAATTGTTGAATACGTCCTATTGAGCACGAGAGTGTCATTAGGAGAATTTGGAGGTCCTGGTTGACATTGTAATTGAACTTAGGAAGGGAATCATCATCACTTGGGTACTATGCATGATTGGGTAGGTGGATTTGTGACCTTAGATGTTTAATTCCAGATTTTAATTCTTTACTCTCAATTTGATTTGTTGATTTGAATTGCCATCCTATTTACTCTCTCTTCTCAACCACCTGCTTTTACTTGATCAAACGTATCGAATTTCTCGTGAATTGGTAGTCCAATCCCTGTGTCCGACCTCGGTAATTACTTACCGTATTTTATTACTTACGACGACCCGGTACACTTGCCGGCGAATCAACAGGCACCTACATCATAGTCACTCGCATTACACATAATTTCAAAAGGTAAACTCCAATCAGGAGCAACCATCACAGGTGCAGAAATTAATTTTTCTTTTATTTTATTAAAAGCATCTAGACATGCATCATCAAATACAAAATTTGCCTCTTTTTCCGAAAGGTTTGTCAAGGGCTTAGCAATTTTAGAAAAATCTTCTATAAACCGCCTATAAAAACTAGCATGCCCAAGAAAACTTCTTATCCCTTTCACATTAACTGGTGGTGGTAACTTCTCAATTACCTCCACCTTTGCTCTGTCCACCTCAATTCCTTTTGCAGAAAACCCAGAACTATACCTTCTCTTACCAAAAAATGACATTTTTCCCAGTTAAGAACAAGTTTAGTTTCTTGGCATCTTTTTAAAACCAAAACAAGGTTGGATAGGCAAATATCAAATGAAGATCCAAACACAAAAATCATCCATAAAAATTTCTATGCATTGTTCAATTAAATCAGAAAAGATTGAGAACATGCACCTTTGAAATGTGGTGGGTGCATTACACAACCCGAAAGGCATACGCCTATAGGAAAAAATCCCAAATGGACAAGTAAAGGATGCTTTTTCTTGATCTTCCTGGGCTACTGCAATTTGATTGTAACCTGAGTACCCATCCAGAAAGCAATAGTACTCGTGCCCCACCAACCTTTCTATCATCTGGTCAATGAACGGAAGCGTAAAATGGTTTTTCCTTGTAGCTTGATTAAGCTTCCGGTAGTCAATACACATCCTCCAACCAATTACTTGCCTTGTAGGAATCAACTCATTGTTTTCATTCATCACCACAGTCATACCACCTTTCTTGGGAACCACCTGAACTGGGCTCACCCACTTACTGTCAGAAATGGGATAAATTATACCTGCATCAAGTAACTTTATCACTTCTTTCCTCACCACTTCCTTCATAGTTGGATTAAGCCTCCTTTGATGTTGAACCACTGGTTTAAAGTCCTCCTCCATAAATATTTTATGCATGCAAAACGTAGGACTTATCCCCTTCAAATCACCGATGTTTCAACCAATGGTTGACTTGTGATCCCTTAATACTCTGAGTAATTTTTCCTTCTCACTTTCTAACAACTCCACATTCACAATAACTGGATTCTTCCTTTTCTCAACCAGAAAAACATATTTCAGATTTGAAGGCAATGGTTTCAGCTCCATGGGTGGCTCCTTTTCCACTACCACTTCTTCCTTTTCCAATTCTTGTGATTTTTTATTTGAAGAAGAGGTAGATTCCAAAGCTTCCAATTGATAGATACATTCCACCACCTCAGAGTTGACTTCATCATGCACCTCCTTAATTTGTTTTCCTTTCATCAAAGTTGCTTCCAAGGGACTTTCTGCAGCATTTTTTTCAAATTCCTCAAGGCCCAAGGAATCCAAAACTTCAACCCGGAAACAACAATCAGAATCTTGAGCATGCTTCACTGTTTCTTTGATTGAGAAAACCACTTTTTCATCTTCTACTCTCAAAATCAGTTCACCTTTCTGCACATCGATCAAAGCACGACCTGTAGCCAAAAATGGCCTACCAAGAATAAGAGGAACTTTAGCATCCTCTTCCATATCCAGCACTACAAAATTTGCAGGGAAGATGAATTTATCAATTTTAACAAGTAAATCTTCCACAATACCATAAGGATATTTTACCGAACGATCTGCCAACTGAAGAGACATCATAGTAGGCTTCACTGTACCAATTCCCAGCATTTTAAAAATAGACAAAGGCATCAAATTGATGCTTGCTCCCAAATCACAAAGAGCCCTGCCAACCTCAATATTACCAATCTCACAAGGAATGGTGAAGCTTCCTGGATCCTTCAACTTAAGAGGCAATTTTTGTTGAATGATAGCACTACACTCCTCTGTAAGCATAATAGTTTCCTCTTCATTGGCCTTCCTCTTCTTGGACAATAAATCCTTCATGAACTTAGCATAACTTGGCATTTATTCCAATACCTCAGCAAATGGAATATTAATTTGCAGCTTTTTGAACACCTCCAAGAACCTGGAAAACTGCTTGTCTTCATTCTTCTTCTTCAACCTTTGAGGATAAGGAATTTTAGGAACAAAGGGCAGCGACTGTGTTGGCTTGTCAACTTGTTAATTTTCAGATTTTTCAGCTTCTTCTTTCTTCTCTTCAACCACTACTAATTCCTCCTCTTGTTTCTCATCATGAACAACTTTTTCAGCATCCTTTTCTTTAGAAGACTCCTCCTGGTCAACATTGTTCAGAACCTTGCCACTCCTTATATGAATTGCTTTGCATTGCTCTTTTGGATTAGGAATAGTATCACCTGGCAAAGTACCCGACGCTCTTTCAGACAACTGTTTAGAAATCTGCCTAATTTGCACTTCCAAATTCCGGATAGATGCCTCTTGATTCTTGAAGTTGTTGGCCTTTGTCTCAGTCATGAAATTTGAAGATTGCTCCACAAAGTTAGAAGTATTAACAGACAATTTCTCCAAAGCACTCTCCAAAGATGACATTCTGTTTTCAGGTTGTGATTGACCTTGGAATGAAGAATTCCCTTGTTGTTGTTGTGGCTTTAATTGGTTCTGACCTTGTCCACCCCATGAGAAATTAGGATGGTTCCTCCAACCTGGATTGTAAGTGTTTGAATATGGGTTAATTTGTTGCCCCAATGCACTCACTTGCTCTCCGAGTTGATTTGTACCACAATCACCATTACGATGATCTCCACCACAAAAATCACACACCAAGAGAGGTGTGTTCAGTGCATTAACTTGGTCATTCCCCAACAAAGTAGCAAGCTGTTGAGAAATCACCTTGTTAACTTGTTGCTCAATTAGATTATTATCCATAACATTCATCCCCAAGACTTTTCTGTTTTGCCTATCATGTTGCATATTAGCACTATTGGCTGCCATGGTCTCTAGTATTTCCAAAGCCTCTTCTGGACTCTTCAAATCAAAAGCTCCTCCACATGTAGCATCCATCATCTGTCTTGCATTCGGATCCAGCCCATTATAGAAGGTTTGAGCTAACAACCAATTGGGCAAAGAATGATGAGGACATTTTCTGAGTAGCTCCTTGAACCTCTCCCAAGCATCTTACAAAGTTTCTGACTCTAGCTGCACAAATGAGGTAATTTCACTCCTCAATTTGGCTGACCTCGATGCTAGAAAATATTTTTGCACAAACTTGGACTCCAAATCATCCCATGTTGAGATACTGCCCTGTTGTTGGGACTGAAGCCAACTTCTAGCTTTATCCTTCAATGGGAAAAGAAAAAGCTTCAATCTAATAGAGCCATCTGAAGCTCCATTGAACTTCACTGTATCACATATTTGCAAGAAACTCTCCAGATGATGATTGGGATCCTCTTGAGCTCCTCCACCAAACTGGTTCTGGTGCATCAAATTAATGAGTCCAGGCTTAATTTCAAAGTTGTTAGCCTGCACAACAGGTCTCATAATAAAACCCCGGGCACCTTCAGTATTGGGCTTGGAATAATCCCCCAATGTCCGCCTAGCAAGTTGCTCGGTCGTGACTGTTTCAACTTCAACCACCTGTTGCTGTAAAAGTGCTTGTTCCCTTTCTTGTTGCATGCGAAGCTTGGCTGCCTTCCTGTTACTCTTAGCTGTCTTTTCAATTTCAGGATCAAACAACAAAGAATTCCTGTCAACGGTACCTCGCATACACAACTCAAAAGAAAATCAGTGCACACTGATAATATAAAAATAAAACTGCAGCGATTATAATAACAAAATAAAATGCACAAATCGAGATTTCCTTGGCACAACTAATATTAACAAAAATCAATCCCCGGCAACGGTGCCAAAAACTTGTTGAGAAAAATTGGCAAGTGCACCAAATCACTTTGTAGTAATAAAAATATCGTCCTCAGGGATTGAACCGTTAACTACTAATGTACCAACTCAACTTCGTTTGAGCAACCGAATGGTTTGAAATTGGCTTTCGTCAATAAGTAAGAACAACAACATAGCAAAGAACATAAAATATTTTTGGTAATTTTCTAGTGAGAAAATAAAACACAGAAAATTGGTTTTTAATAATCAAAGAAGAAATTTTTAGAGGATCGATTTCCTTGCTCGTCCTACTTATTCAATCCTGGAAATTAACTCGAACATTTTATCCAATTTCAAGAAACTGAGTTTTGTAATTTATCCCCTAATTACTTAGGTGAATAAACCTTTCTGTTTAAGTTACTAATTCAATTCCTTGGGTATTAGATAAATAGCAGAAGCATTAAGAAAGATTTCCACTCAAAAAAGTTAATTTGGTTGTGTTCTTATTCCTAAGTAACACGCGCAAATCGTTTATTTACAAACAGTGATTATGAACTCGAATTTCCCAATTGCAAATTCATACAGTAGATAAGTATGCAAACAGTGAATAAACTCTTGAAATTAAACAAACCAAAACAAGTAATTATCCAGAGTCAAAACAAGTTATCTAGGCAGTTCGACCTTCCTCTAACAAAAGAAAATTAGCTAAACATAATAGAAATAGAACAAACTCCGGAAGAATATGAAGGCAAGGTAGTCATCATGAGTCTCTTCTCGTCAGCTTCAACTCTCTTGATTGCTCCCTTTTCTCCCCCTCAAAACTGTATAGTTTTCTCTATTTTTTTTCGGCGCTGTGACACTCCTTTTTTTTTACGCAATGCGGCTATTCCATGTTGTTCACGCCCTCTGCCCTTTTATTCACGTTGCTGCCTATTTTCTTTTTCAAGATCTAGCACCAGGGCTTCTCGCTAAACCCAATCCCAAGTCTCTACTCACCTTCTAATTCTCATTCCAGTGGGCCTCCTTTTGTTGACTTTTTTTTTATTTCCAATTCTATCACTTTCTAACTTTTGCAACTTCTTTCACGTTGAGGAGCATTGGATGGCTTTCTTCTATCCTAATCTCATTTGAACATAGCCCAGACAAGCACATGGGCTTACAATTGTCTTAACCTCTTCTTTAAATTGGAATTAGCCAGCCCAAATCCAAATTTAGTGTAAAGCTCCTTGTTGCTCTTTCTTCAATTCACTTGATTAAACATCATATCATTATTTCCTAAAAATGTAAACAAGTAAAAATATTATTAGATTATCTCTAAAAATATAAAATTAAACTAAAATATGTAAAACACTATTAAAGACACAATTAGCTAAACTTAGGAAAAAAACTCAATCAATTAACACAATTGGGAGCAAAAATCCATTTAATAAGCACACAAAAATCACATAATCTAGAAGATTATCAGCTGACGAATGAGAGGGAGATGGACACGAAGCAGGATGAGAATGACTAGGGTTTCTGTGTGGCAGAGGGTTTCAATTAGAATTTAGATGTGATTAGGAATAATATTTGATTTTTTAATAAAAATACTATTTTATTATATAATATAATAATATAATTATATATTTAATTAAAAGTAGTATTAGTTTTATACAGGCCGGCCTATCAGGCTTAAAAGGTTTTTTCACAAGCCTAAACCTGACCTATTTAACTAAAGAGGCTTTTAGAAAAGCCTAAATCTAGAATTTTTATTGAACATGCCAGGTCATAAGTAGGCCATGCCAAATGCTCCTGTCGAGCGGCCTGGCCTATTCCCACCCCTAATGATTAATAGTGATTTAGCCAGGGAATATTTTGATAATATTTTTTAGAAGCACCAAGGCATCTATTCTCAAGTCACTGATATTGTCCAGCCTATGATTAATGAGGTTGATAATCAGAGTCTTACAGCTCCTTTCACTAAAGATGAATTTACAAGAGCTATTTTTCAGATGCATCTGGATAATTTCCCTGGTCCAGATGGTCTCAATCCTGCGTTCTATCAGCATTTTTGGAGTGTTTGTGGTAAGGATATTTTTCAAGCTTGCTGCCATTGCTAGAGATTGGTGTGTTTCCCCCTAATCTTAATGATACAAATATTTTTTTGATTCCTAAGATTGATTCTCCTGACTCCATGAAAGACATGCGTCTTATCTCCTTTTGTAATGTTTTGTATAAAATTCTTGCAAAGGTCATGGCTAACAGACTTAAGCAGGTTCTGCCTAACTGCATCTCTAAAGAGAAATCTGCTTTTGTTAATGGAAGATCTATTCTTGACAATGTCTTAGTCTTTTTTTAGTCGATTCACTATATGAAGTGAAGACTAAAGGTGCTAGAGGAGATACTACTCTGAAAATTGATATTAGTAAAGCCTTTGATTGGGTGGACTGAGGTTTTCTTCGTGCTATGTTGACTAAATTGGGCTTTAGTGATACCTGGATCAGATGGATTATGCTTTGTGTGACCTCTGTTAATTATTCTATCTTGGTTAATAATGATATGATTGGTCCTATTCTTCCAGCTAGAGGCCTTAGGCAAGGTGATCCCTTGTTCCATTTTCTCTTCACTATTTGTTCCCAAGGCTTATCTTCTCTAATTAAAAGAGCTGAAGCTTGTGGTGATCTCCATGGCATCAAAATCTCCAGAGGTGCCCCTATTAAATATTTTTTTTGAGGGAAGGTGCCCCTATTATTAGTCATCTTTTTTTTTTTGTGTGCAGATGGTAGCGTTTTTATTTTTTCGGCCTACTGATCGAGAGTATGGGGTATGAAATCCATTCTTGCTACTTTTGAAGCTGCTTCTGGACAAGCTATTAATTTTAGTAAGTCTGAAGTTTTTTATAGCTGGAATGTCTCTTTGGAAACCCGACATACGCTCTCTGGCTTGTTGAATGTAAGGGAATGTTTGGGCACCAGAAAAATATTTGGGTCTCCTCTCTTTGATTAGTGGAAGTAAAAAATCTACCTTTAATTACATTAAGGATCGTGTCTGGAAGAATTCAACTCTTGGAGTGGCAAGGCTCTCTCTAAAGCTGGTAGAGAGGTCCTTGTGAAATCTGTTCTTCAATTTATCCCCGACTGTTGTATGGGCAACTTTTTTATTCTTGCCTCTTTGAGCTCAGAAACCGAGTGTATGATGAATTCTTTTTGGTGGGGTTCTAACAGGAAATGTGCTAGAGGTATTAACCGGTTGTGTTGGGAGAATATGTCTCTGAGGAAAGAGTATGGTGGTTTGGGTTTTCGAAGCTGGGATGCCTTTAATTTATTAATGCTGGGGAAACAAGGTTGGAAGTTAATTTCTAACCCAGAAGCTAAGGTCACTAGAACTCTCAAAGCCAAATATTTTCCAAGAGATTCATTCATAGACTCAAATCTCGGTCATAATCCAAGTTACAGTTAGCGTAGTATCTGGTGTTCTCGGGTTTTTCTAAAAGAAGGGCTTGGGTGGAGATTGGGTGATGGCAGCCACATAAGTGTTTGGAATAATGTTTGGCTTTGTAATTGTGAGACTCTGACCTTTCCTACAAATATTGATCCTTCTCTCCAAAGCTTGTCTGTTCACGATCTTATGGTGCATGACATGAAGATGTGGGACGTGCACTTCTGATAAGCTGTTAGCTTATCTAGTTTTTATAGCTAGAAAGGTCGTAGTTTTAATGCCAATTGAGCGATTTAACCTCGCTAATTATCCAAATGTAGCTTTTATTGTCCTTAACCAACATTTTGAGTCCCTTAGGTAATTTTTAGGATATTTTGGTTATTTTTGAGTCAATAAAGCATTTATTGCTACTTTTAATTTCAGGTTAAAAGTGAAGCTCGAGAAAGTAAGGAAAACGTACTTGAAGAAAATAAGCAAAGGGCAAAAAGTAGTGTCTCGCCCAGAGAGCCAGTGCTTTCCCCATGAGCCAGAGCTGAAGACTGATCAAGAATTGACAACATTTCAGGCTCGCCTCGTGAGCCGGACAGCAGAATTCTAAAGCTTCTCGGTCTCGCCCCACAAGAGTTCAAAATCCAATTGGAGCCAAAATCAAGTGCTCGCCCCGCGAGTACCTATTCGCCCCGCAAGCGGGCCCAGAACCAGTCTCCTATATTTAGCTTGTTTCAGTGCGAATTGTTATCTTTTTTTTGAATCAAATCTTTGTTTCTCTTGGATCTACGTTTCCCTTAGTATTTTAGGATTATTTTCTGTTTTCTTTATGCATTCAATTACTTTGTTGTTGATTATGAACGTGATCAGGAGGTAATCCTTTTTTCTGAGGGACCGATGAAGCCCCTCATGACGGAATGGTACAATGTGATGTTTCCTATTTTTAATTCTCGCTTCTTAATTTTGATTTGGTTGCATTAAACAAAAGCGCGCATGGTTAACCAGTCAAGTACGATGAGTCCGACGGGAGATTCGTGCTTTAGGACTTGAATTAGGAACACCGATTGAGTATTGCTAGAGATACATTAGGAGATTGGTGCAATCGTTATAGGGAACTAAGGGCTCAATGAATCTAACTTGTGGGTCTTCGAATAGAGATATAGTTGATTGACATTATTAGTGTTTTCTCGTGTGCTCGACAGAGACATTAGAATAATTTAAGGTTCCTGGTTGGTATGTAATTGAACCTATGGGTAGAAATAATCACTTGGATCTATTGCTTATTAATTGGGTAGGTGAATTCGTGAACTTAGATCTCAAAATCATAGTTAACATCTCGATAATTGATGCTTAGTTTTAAATTTAGATCATTGATTTAGATAACATTTTTTATCCCAACAACTTTTATCCTATTGACTTGGTCAAAAACATTAATTATTATCTTTAAATCTAGACAAATTGGTCACTCAATGCTTGTGTCTCGGTATTTGCTTACCGTAATTTTTATTACTTGCTTCGATTCGGTACACTCACCGGAGCCCATCAACTTCCTGCATGCTATTCTTAGTGACAATGACGTCACAAAAATCTTGCACACTCCACTTCTTGATTCCACTAGAGATGATAAGCTTCTTTGGAGATATACACTAGTGCAATAAGTGCTTTTTACGTCAGTTAAAATTGATTTTTTACGTCAGAATACTGACTGACGTAAATACAGCTGACGTTAATAGTTAATATTTTAACGTCAGTTTAGAACTGACGTTAAATATAACACTATTAACGTCAGTTCCTTAACAAAACCGACGTTAATTTTGTAAGAATTAAGCGTCGGTTTTTTAAACAATCGACGTTAAACTAAAACTATTAACGTCGGTTCTTTAATACAACGGACGTTGATTTTGTTAAAACTAACGTCGGTTGTTATAAAGAAACCGGCGTTAAATGTTTAATTTTAACGTCAGTTGTAATAAACAACTGACGTTAATAGTGTACTGTATATTTTATAAAATACTATTAACGTCAGTTGTTTGATACAACTGACGTTAATAGGTTTTTTTTTTTTTAAATTCAGTTTTAAAATATCACTCCCCTCAGCTATCCCTGCATTCAGTCCCAGTAACACAGAATATCACACACATTACAGAATTGCAAAGGAAAATTGAACAATGGGGGGACTTAAAACCAAAACCCATGTATATATATAAATAAATTTTAGTTCCAATGTCTAAAAAACAAAACTATCTAAGGATATGTATATATACATGTTATTAATTAGTTTCTAAAGTCTAACAAAAAAACTATTTATCTAAGTAGTGCGGAGGTATGTTGGCAATTCCTTTTTCAGCCGCATACTTGAAGAAGAATTCAGCGAAGCGCATCCTCAAGTCTCTTAACTCATCTTCTTGAATAGGCGATTGGTCGATAAACGCCTAGACACGTTCAAATAATAACAATAACATCAATGCAAGTCATCTTCAAAACTATAATATATAATTTAACAAGTTGTTTAAATATTACCTTCTTCCATCCATCCGTAATAGATGCGGAGACTATGTTCGACATATGAAGCATCACATAATAGCCCACGACCACCTGTCGGGTTGAAATCGAGACTACCAACAAAATTAATTTCAACGTCAGTTGAATATACACATAAATTAGTAATTATAATAATAATTATTTGATAAATAAACTACCAAACCTTGAGGATGTTCCATACAGATTTGCTTTAGCCTTAGAAGTCCTACTTCTCCCGTTGGCACAACTTATGCTACTCGCCTTCAGCGCTATCATAAACAAATAATCATGTCGATCAATTAACAAACTCATTTATCATGTGTGTAATAAACTAAAAACAACTGATATTAAAACTTAAATTAAATTTAAGATTAGTTACTTACATATTTAAAGCTTCCACCACCTTCGGTGGCGGATCAGGGGGGAGAGAGAGAAGAATATGACAAGTATGCCTAGACGGGTGAAGTACCAACAACCGCCAATGGTCATCCATACAGTAGGGAGCCAGATATAATTCTTTCGGATTGTCTCCCAACAACTTCCCTATGTATTTACTCAATGCATCGCCAAACAAAGAACTCGGGCGGAAGGATTGACGGATCTAAGAAACCGAAGAAGCGATGCAACGCCCTTATCAAGCTGAAGACGATGGAGATACCTAAGATATGAAAAGGGTGTGGATGTTAATTACATAATATATATATTGAAATTAAAATAAATTATTAAATGGAAAAATACCAAAAATAAATAAGTTATAAAATTAAAATTAACTTACGTGCACCGTAGACCGATGACATTCTTTGTTCATCCAGACGTTATTTCTGCAGGCGTTCCCGAGATCGTCACCAACGAAGGAAAATATCCTCTATTGATCTGGGCTTGCCACCCATCCATCGTGATCCAATGGACATTCAAAAATCTCATACGCATAATCCTCACCAAGTGAGAACAAACGAGTGATAGGTGACAGCGACACCGACGTTGACTTGGCCTTCAGTTTAGGAAAAATAAAATATATAAGTTTTTGATAATTAAAAAAACACAAGTAATTATTTGACTAATTTGGACATTAATAATGAATAAATACCTTTGCTAACATTTCGAGCTCACGTCGTTTGGAGTCCAACTCAAGCTCACGCCTTTGCATTTCCAACTCATGCTCATGGCGTTGGACTTCCAACTCCCGCACCTTAGCTGCCAACTCATCGTCCTCCAGATGTGCCATACTAAAACTCTCTTTTGTGCTCACATGTGAAGCGTTGGCAAGCCTTGCGGTGTCCTGGGATGTACCGACGGAGGAAAGCTCTCTGGCAAGCGCCTGCTTGAATTCTGGGTTGGCAATTAAGCCTTGCATCAGATGTGTTGTAATATCTGGGTTGGTCATGAGGTGCTGCGTCATGTCAGCCAAAATTGACGCTTCAGTGACCACCCGCTTTCGTGAAGCAGACTTGCCATAATAGTGTTGGATGGTCACGTTCCCAGGAACACCGAGAACCCGACCAGGATGGTCTTTCTTGCCTAGAGCGAGTCATCAAGACGTCCTGCCGCCCGGAAGGGACGAATGCGCCCGGGAGGATTTTGCTTTAAGATCCATCTACAATGAAAAAAAATGAAAAAAACGTGCAAGTGAAAAGTGTTGCAAATATCTATACAAATATCAATTGAAATCAAGTTAATTATTTACTTACAATCTTATCTCGCCACTTCGCGAGTGGCATCGACTTTAAAAGATCCCGCCTTTGTCATGCGGCGGCTAACCAAACATCCTCGCGGTCGATGTCCGACGGAGGAATTGATGGTGTGCCCTCGGGCACCTCTCCTCTTTCAATCCTAGCAGAGTGCTCTTCCCGCTTCGCCCTCAGCCTATCCGCCATCATCTCTTTGGATCCGAGTATGGTACCCACCCTGAGACATGGTGTGGCGGTGGATGTTCTTCGCCTGATTCTGCCGACCCTTATTTGCCTTAGCCTATTCAAACAAAAACACATAATTAAATATAGTTAAATGATCTATAATAAGCATACAAAATTAACTTAATCAACCAACATGAAATTCTTCATCCTGTCGACTCTCGGCAAACATATCCCAAGTATCCTGATCAATCCAGGGATAATCCGAGAACATTTTATCAAGCCGCTTCTTCCCAGATAGATAGTACCTGGTAAGATCATGCTTGAACCCATTCCAACACTTTGATGCCATTTTCATACATTTATGACGATGATCCTCGTCATTTGGCACGGTCCAAGCTACCTACACATTAGATACATATATAACAACTGGATGGATTATAACTCGGATAATTATCTAATAATGTAAATCAAACGAATGTAAAGGTAAAATACCGTGATAGCCTCCCAAATCCGATCCTTAACGCTTGCGGAACGTCATTCCGATGGTTGTAGTTGATGCTTACGTCTTTCGCTTCGCTTGTAGAAACACCCACTTATTAAATTCTTTAGCACGGGGTCCCTAGGCATTTAGATTAGCATCGAAGGACACCTCAAGCTTCTGTCCGCTCTGCCTGTCCTTCTCTAGTTTCTTCAACGAGGTGGCTCCTCTACCCCGTTTCCTATGAGCCTGTGATGTCTGTATGGACAAAAAAAATGATAAAATAGAGGGTTGTAACATTATAAACTTACATTAACAAGAAGGACTAAAGATAGTATATAACATGCATGTAAACTTACACTAGAATCAGCAGGCGTAGGCGTGATCGGGTCCTGCGAAACCCCCACAGTGTCCTCCCGTGCATGTGGGCTATTTGACTGATCCATATGTATGCCTGTTCAAAAACAATATATATGTATTAACATAGGTTATAACTCAAAATAAATACAGAATTATAAATAAAAATAACTAGATAGGTCCTATAGATATACAAAACATCTATATATCCAATATAAGGACAATACGGGAGATTGAAAACTATAGTTTTTGAAGATTGCCAAGCACTGGTCACGGCCTGGCCGTGATGTCCATCACGGCCGTAACGTGCCAACTGAACCAGACCCTCATAGGCAGAACTGATCACGGCCTAGCCGTGATGAGCATCACGGTCGTGACAGATCAACCAGCAGAGCAACATGCACTCAAAACCAAAAATAGAGACATTCCAAACAACTCAAACTCACGGTTTAAAGTTACAACTACTGAGACTACAGTTTCAACATACACTCAAAACCAAAAATAGAGACATTCCAAACAACTCAAACTCATAGTTTCAAGTTTCAACTACTGAGACTACAGTTTCAAACCAGCAGAGCAACATGCATGCACTCAAAACCGTGAATAAAAAAATGTGCCCTAATTAAAGGCTCACCAGAAATAGGCGCTCGCGTGGTGGTGGGGGGGAAGCTCGAGTGGTGGCCAACGTTCAATGTGGTTACTGAGAGCAGAGGGACAAGGAGAAAGAGAGATGTCAAGTTATTGCAAAGAAGGAGCGGGAAAGACAGAGTTAGGGGTTAAGAGTGTACCTCACGGTGGTGGCGAAGAAGCCCTCGCGGTGGTTGCTGTGGAGATGAGCTAGCGATTAGGGCAGAGTGAGAGCGAGAGTGAGGGTTGAGCGTGATGAAAAGAGAAAAGACGTAGAGAAGTGGAGGAGGCGCGCGGGGGTAAACGTTATAATTAAAATAAAACAACATTTTACGTCCGCTTTTGGTAAAAGCGGCGTTGAAGATCATATATTTAACGTCGGTTGTCTTAATAAACCGGCGTTAAACACTCTCACACTTATTACGTCGGTTGTTAGTAATAAGCGGCGTTAAAGGTCATATATTTAACGTAAGTTGTATTAAGAAACCGACGTTAAAAACACTCCACAACTTCTTACGTCGGTTGTATTACACAACGGACGTTAAAGGTTTATTAGTTTCTGCAAAAACATTCATTCCCTTGACTACTGTGCTACTTACCCATTCACCTTTGTACCTAATCCTCTTAATGAGCATTAAGTTTATAGATAAGTTTTCAAGAAAATCAGAATAACTTAATAACTTCATCCACTGCTCCTATAAATAGCTTCCTAGCTTCCATCTCCTTTTAATTAATTTTCTGCTTCACAATATGGCTCTGCCGTGGAGATTAACTTCATCACTCTTTCTTCCTATTCCTAGCCTCAAAGGTCTTTGTCTTAATTGTCAAACAACTTCTGAGTTTGAGTAAATTACATTGCATGGATATTAAGGTTGGGTGAATCACGTAATGTGATTCTCTCACTTTATTTCATCCCCGTCATCCCTTTCACTTTGCTTTGGAAGCAAGTGATTGTGGATTCAAGATGATGCATCAAGGAACTCCACTGAAGAAGAAAGATGCAAATATCCATTTCACTTTGCTTTCGCTGCTAGTGACTGAGGATTTACTTTGCATCTTGGAATTCAAGTGAGCGAGGTGATGCATCCATTGGAGTTTCTGATGACAGGACTGAGAAGAAAATGATGTTGATGCAGAAAATTTTTTATATTTTAGGGCTATGTTGCAGAAATTTTTTATCTTTTAATCATGTAATTTTAACTTATGAATCGCTTCAATGTCATACGATTTGATTATACATATAACTTGTTTTATGTTAAGTGTTTATTTATTTTAATTTGCACAATAATTTGTTTACTAATTCAAGCTAATTAATAAAAATTAAAAATAAACTTGTATAAAAAAAAGGTTTAGAAATAAACTGCAGTACTATATGGAGTGATCTGCGTTAAGAGGGACAACAGGGACATGACAACCAATGAAATGAGTTTCATAATTATTTACGTCGATTATTTATAGAACCGACGCAAATAGTTTACCCACCACCTCATTTTTAACGTCAACTTAATTGATGACCGCCAAGTTCCCGTATATTAATTACATTATTTCCAATATTCATTCTCGACGTTTATAATATATAGGATTATTTACGCCGCTTATTTATTTAATCAAGTAAAAATCAAACTTTTAACGTCGATTGTATAAAAAGCGACGTTAACAATTAATATTTTTTATTTAAAAACACTTTTAACGTCAGTTTTTTAAAAAGCGGCGTTAAAAGTGTATAGATATCTGCAAAAACATTCATTCCTTTGGTGATCTTGTGCTACTTACCCATGCACCTTGTAACTCAATCCTCTTAATGAGCATTAAGTTTATAGGTAAGTTTTCAATAAAATCGAATAGCTTAGTAACTTCATCCCCGCTCCTATAAATAGCTTCCTTCCATCCTTTTAATTTTTCGCTTCACAATATGGCTCTGTAGTGGAGGTTAACTTCATCACTCTTTCTTCCTATTCCTAGACTCAAAGGTCTTTGTCTTAATGGTCAAACAACTTCTAAGTTTGAGTAAATTACATTACATGGGTGATAAGTCTGAGTAAATTACATTATGTGAGTTGCTCACCTTATCACCTTCCGGAGAATCGTTTGGAGGGCTAATCGGGTGCTCGGGGTCACAGTTCCAAAACCTCGGCTTTGGCGGCAAGTGACCGTCTTGGAAGTCTCTGGAACCACTGCCTTTGCTTGAAACAGATCTAGTGCACCTGTTTTTGCCTCTCTCTTGAGCTCTCTCATGCCCCCCAGTTTTCTGAGGTCTTCGGAGTATATATAGTTTTCCCTTTGGCATATATTTCATAAAACTCTCTGATGGGATGTAGCTTTAATGTTTAGGATTTTAAACCCTTTCAATGTAACTTTTTATAGGATTTTAAACCCTTTCAATGTAACTTTTTATAGGATTTTAAACCCTTTCAATCTTCTGTATCGATCGATCAGATTACACTTCATGAATGAGATCCGGTTTGGGTTATTGATTCAACTTATACTTCGCACATATATTTTAGTTTTCAAAACAGAAACACAAAACATCAAAGCAATTCATGTGAAACTGAAACTTTGAGGAAGGCAATGCGGAATGAATTGTATACTAGATAAAAAAAAATTATTAAAATAACTTTTAACGTCCGTTGATGTAGGGACTGACGTTAAAAGTGAAGAGACTTACTTCTAACGTCAGTTCTTTATCGAACTGACGTTAAAATGTTCACTTTTAACGTCAGTTCTTTATTGAACTGACGTTAAAAGTGAGTCGCTTCACTTTTAACGTCAGTCATTAAAACAACTGACGTTAAAATTGAATTAATGAAGCCTGATATTTACAAAACTGCCACCACCTCCTTTTTAACGTCTATCTTTTGGTTAACTGACGTAAACCTTTACTGTCTAATGTATGTTTTCCACTAGTGATAGTAAGGATGGAAATTACAGTGTCAGATCTGGCTATAGAGTTTTCATGGAGAAACTTTCTCAAACGGATCATCTCCATATTGAGGGTGACTGGCGTATGCTTTGGAATTTACAGGTTCCACATGAAGTGAAGATTTTTCTTTAGAGAGCTTGCCTTGATGTCCTTCCAACTCATGTTAACCTCCAAAACCCGTGGAGTTGACTGGTCAGCTTTGTGTCTTTTTTGTAACAATGCTCTTGAGAATCCATGACACTGTTTTATTGACTGCCCTGCTGTCAAAGATTGCTGGGTGCAGTAACATCTATGGGATTTTATTGAGGTTGCTATTTATCAGGCTAGCTGTTTCAAGGACTTGTTTTTCCAAATCTGTAGGTTGTTACACGATGAAGGTCAAAGACTTTTTGCAATGACTACATGGAGTCTTTGGAAAAAAGAGGAATGATGCTCTTTGGGGAGGAAAAACAACTTCAGCCAGACAGGTCATTATGCGTGCTCAGGATGTACTCTTTGATCAATTCTTGTATAGGATCGAGTCCTCCTACTTCTATTGCAAACATTATTATAAATGAAATATCATAAATTTGTCTTTATAAAAAAAAAATTCCATGATTATTGTTTAATTTTTTTTTTGTCTGTCTCTCTCTCCATAAGAATGCAATAAAAAAGCATGAAGAAATATACTCAGAGTAAAATCTATATTATATACATTTAGGAATAATTTCATTGAATTCTATGTCATGTGTCATCATCTTAGAAAAACATAATTTAATACAAATCCAATAATAAAATTTAAGGGTAGAAATCAATTAATAATATCATTTAAATCAATTAATAATATTTTTTACAATAAAGATAAATATATTTTCTAAGAATGGTTAACTTACATCGGAAAGAGAATAAATAAAACAAATAAATTTTTAAGAGAAAATAAAACTAATAATATGATATATAAATATATTTTATAAAATCTATATCTATATCTATACTATATACATTTAGGAACAACCTCATTGAATTTTATGACATGTGTCATCATCTTAGAAGAACACCATTTAATACAAATCCAATAATAAAACTCAAGGGCACAAATCAATTAATAATATTATTTAAATCAATTAATAACATTTTCAAAATTATATTATAGATAAATATATTTTCTAAAAATGGTTAACTTACATCGAAAAGAGAAGAAATAAATATATACTACATACATTTAGGAATAACCTCATTGAATTATATGCTATGTGTCATCCTCTTAGAAAAACACCATTTAATGCAAATCCAATAATAAAACTCAAGGGCACAAATCAATTAATAATATTATTTAAATCAATTAATAAAATTTTTAAAATAATATTATACATAAATATATTTTCTAAAAATGGTTAACTTCCATCGGAAAGATAAGAAATAAATCAAATAAATTTTCAAGGGAAAATAAAATTAATAATATGATATATAAATATATTTTATAAAATGGTTAACATGCACGAGAGAATATGATAAATAAATCAAATAGATTTTCGAGAAATGATACATATAATAATATGATAGATAAATATATTTTTACAAAAATGATTAATTTGCACAGGGAAAGAGGAGAAATAAATCAAATAGATTTTCAAGAGAAAATAAAAAGCACGATAGATAAATATATTTTCTAAAAACTGCTAACTTGCACAGGAAAATAGAATAAATAAATCAAATAGATTTGCAAGAGAGAATAAAAATAATATAAAACAAAAATATTTTTATGAAAAATGGTTAGCTTGCACAAGGCAAAGGGAGAAATGAATCAAATATATATTTAAGAGTAGAAAAAATAATATGATAGAAAAATTCATTTTCTAAAATGGTTTAATTTATCTGAAAAAGCTATTTTCAAGAGAGAATAAAAAATGATACAATAGAGAAATATATTTTTTAAAAATGGTTAATTTGCACCGGGCAAAGAGGAGAAATAAATCAAATAAATTTTCAAGTGAGATGAAGAAATATATTATGATAGATAAAAATATTTTATAAAATTGGTTAACTTCCACGGGAAAAGAGAATAAATAAATCAAATAGATTTTAAAGAGAGAATAAAAAATGATAAATATATAAATGTTCTATAAATGGTTAACTTGCATGGGAAAAAAGATAAATAAATTAAATATATTTTTAAAAGGAATTAAATTAATAAAATGATATATAAGTATATTTTCTAGAAATAGTTCACCTTCATGGGGATAGGAGGATAAATAAATCAAATATATTTTGAAGAGAAAAGATAAAATATGATAGATAAATATAATTTCTAATAATAAAGGTTAACTTGCAGGGAAAAGAATAAAAAAAAATAAAATTTTAAGAGAGAATATTTATAAATCAAATAGATTTAAAAATATCTTATAATTAAACGTATATGATGATTTATCTTATATATTTTACATAACAATTTTTTTTCAAATGTTTCTACACAATTAACCTCATAAATCAATAATTTGAGGTGTATAATTTCCCAACAAAATTTTAAACTAAAAATATGAAATCAGCAATCACATATTTTTCGATGAAATCTTAAAAAATAGTATATTTCCCGTGAATGACACAGGTCATTTACGCTAGTTTGGTTTCTATGCCAATTGAATGGATTATTATAAAATGAGTTTACATGCAAAATAAATAAATAAAAAAGAGTGTATATAATATTAATTCAATTTAAAGTTTACTTTATCTTAACTCGCTGAATAAATAAAAAATATTTATTTACTTGTTTAATTATTTTATAAATAAATACATTTTAAAATAATTATTATTCAAATTAAGTTATTGTCGTACGGATGTCAACAAGACGGCTAATTAGATGCCAGCCGTAGGGATGGCATTCGGTACCCTCTAGGTAGGGCATTACACTACCCATCATCATACACACTTTTAAAAAAATTATTCCGACCCTAACTCGAAGGTACGTGGATAGCAACTTTAGTATCTTTACTCGTATCTTCTGAGTATCTAAGTATTATCACTCACACTCGTTATCCGTATTTTAATTGTGAAAAAACAATAAAAAACAAAAGAAATATTATAACAAATAAAAAAAATCCAAAAGGTCTTTTAACTAAATAAAAACATTCAAAAGGAAATATAGACGTGGCTAGATTTAGAAAGTTAAGAATCTTTTAGATTAATTTTAATTTTAAAATTTGTATTATAGTTAAAATTATATATATTAGTAATATAAAAAAATCAATAAATAAATAAATAATTATATATGTGTGTACGGACGCGTGCATGCTAGGATGCGGGACAAGATAAAAACCATAATACTCGTATCCACACCCATACCCGACCATTTAAATTTGTGGGTAACCAGTGGATAGATACAAATTGCTATCCTTAATACCATGTTACAGCTTTGAACTTCTCATGGACGGAAGATGAGAAGGTTGAGATTGAAAAGTTAATGGCAACATGGGTTACAAAGAAAGAATAAAATAATACTTTTTTTTTTGTTAATCCATCATAATTAGGACATTTGACTTTCTATTAGCATCCCAAGATATCTTTACAAGTTTAAGTCTTTTACACTCGTCATGCAACTAATTCCCGAGTTGGCAGTGGGACTTTCAGCTTTTAACACACGGGTTGGACTGCCTCTCAAATGGACAACTCCAAGAATCAAACTCGGATTATTTTCCTGTGGAGAGCCACGTTAGTAACTCTCTCTCCCAATACCATGTTGGTAGAAGAAAATAATAGTTAATCAATAAAAATAGGTTTTTTTAATAAGTATTTTAAAAACATTTGTTAGGGAAATTAAAATAAAAAAAGTATAATAAATTTTTTTTTTGAACTTTATACGTTAAATTTTTTATCTTTATTTTAGTTTTTCAAACAATTGTCTGTGCAAAATTCTCAAAAACATAATGGCGAAAAAGAAAAGTGAAATATATATATGAGACGTGAAGTTTAAGTTGGTTTCATGTCGTGACAGTTAACAGTTGACAATCATGGCTAAATATTGATTTCCATTCACACATGAAACAACATACAGGCCAATATTGTGAATTGGCTAAAATTCCCCTTGAGGCATTGACTTGGTCCTTGTAAGTTTGTAACATGATGATACAGGCTCAAGTTAGTCAGTGATCAGTGCATATTCAACACGTCTAAGACTGAGATATACGGTCCGTGGGTTTTGGTCACAAGGCCCACACGGTCCTTTCTAGATGGCCTGTAAAATTTGCGGCTTACCAAACTTTTCTTCCTCAATCCAATGGCTACCAACTTTGGTTGCTTCCCAGCTCCTACCCAAATAACCCAATAAAATCTAAGATCCCAATTTTTAATTCAAGAGTTTGTATAGTTTAGTGACGAAAAATAGATTATTTTAATAATTAATTATATATAAATTATTATAGTTGACTATAATAAAATCACATTTATATTTAAATGTGTTGCTAAAATCCAATTTTAAGATTTGTGATTTTAAAAAATACTTTTATATAACAAATATTGAAAAAATAAGATATGAAGTTATTTGTTTATATTAATAATGTTTGTTTGATAGTTATTTTTTGTAAAGTGGGAAAAATATGATTGATATCAAAATAATCAAATATTTTTTTAGGTAAGTTTCAAACTTTTAACTTATTGATGTGGTCGGAACCTAGTTCCTCTTAAACGAAATCTTATGTTCGAACCTTATAAATGAATAAAATAGATGTGGAAAGAACTTTGCCGACTTATATGGATTCACTCGACTTGAGTGAGATTAGTGGAGATCTAAAATCACTTTCGGATATCAAGGGTGTTTAAAAAAAAAAGGGTCAATGCATTTCTATTTCATTTAACCACTTTGTTCTTGCATACTAATTTGACGACAAAAGTTGTGTTCCCCGCTTTACAATAACTGAGATTGAATCGGTCTGATTCTAGATGTTTTTAAACTTAGGTACGGCTCCTAATTCATCTATTTGAATATGTCAAAGGACGGTGCTACTTAACGTAAGTTATTTATTTGAGAAATGTGACAACTTGAATTGAAGTTACAATATTAAAGTCAAGTTAATGTAAACAGTGAGTTAAATTATGGAAATTTTAAATAGATTTTTATAGTTTAAAAAGTTTTGAAGAGTTTATATAATTCTTAAATTTTTTAAATAAGTTCCTATTGCCTAACGGGTTTTCAAGTTATTATTTGTTGTTATCATTGTTTTAGGGACATAAATTTTAAAATTTTATAATTAGGGAAGATTTAATTGAAAACCAATTTATAATATAAGGAACTATTTTTTTTAAAATGTATTAGAATCTCATTAAAAAAATTTAAACCATGGTTATCTGTTTGAAAATTCAATGAAATGGTAGAAATTAAAAGAATAATTAATTATTTTTTTTTTCATTTGTCCTCTTTTTAGAGTAGAAATTGTGTTTTAGTATATGCTTAATAGTTGTGGGTTCTAGAATACAGTGGATTCTAGGATGAGCAATCTAGACATATTGCTTAATGTGAGGGAGACCATATTTGCAAAAAAAAAAGAAGAAAATTCATTTCACCCCTTCCTCTATTCTCTCACCTCCCTCTCACCTTCGCCATCCCCACTATCGACCCCCTCTCACCTCTACCACCCCCACCGCTAACCCCTCCTCTCTCCTCCGCCACCCCCATCGTCTCAATCTGAACTCCATCATCCGACTCTCATGGAACATCACTCACTCATTTCCTTCATCTCCCTACGAACTCATCAAGTCAACTCACCGTCATTGTTGGACCACCCCTCGAGCTCGACCAATCTCCCTCTCTCAGCTCATTGCACCATAAAGTCAAGAATGCTTTGTGGCGACAACATGCGAAGCTCGCTCACGAGTGAAAATCCATCATCGAGAGGCTTGCTCACGAATCAACAATTACAACTCGCTGACGGGTCTGTTAAGTCTAAGTTTTTGACATATCTGATTTTGATGAATCCAAAAAAAGAATGATTTTTTAATGAACCTTTTGAAATATGCTAATATATGTATTAAGTGTGCAGATCATAAAGCAAGAGCTTTCTGACAAAAACAGCAAGTCTCAAAGATGTGTCTGTGTTATGCCAACACAATACGTCTAAAGAAGGACCCAGTATCTACAAGATATGAAAATGCGTTCGACCCTACAACTTGACTAGAAGACCCCCACTACACTTATATTCAAAAGTCAAGAATATTCATTAGAATTTTCTAAACCAGAAAATCAGATTCATAAGCTCAAAGCATCAATCCGTGTTAAAAATTCATTTTGTTGCAAAAGGCAAAATAACCTTTACTCGGTCGCAGACCTGTGTTGCTCAAATAAGGAAAGTCGCGCTTCCCAAGTCTGAAAATCAACAAACACTGCTCTGAATCAAGCCGCACTCTGATAAAGCAATGCCAACATATACATTCAACTTGTCTTGAAGCTCTCCAACGATCATAAACATTAAATGTGTAACGCCCTTCGTTACATTAGTAATCCAAATCAATTTCAATAAAAATCCTTCAAAACATTTAACCAAAAAACGCAAGTCATAAAATTTTTCTCAAATAACTAAGTATGAAAATACCTCATATTAAAAAAATAATAGTATTTACAAAGTATTGAAAAATATTATTAAATCCAATCATTTGAATAAAAACTAAAAGCCTCAAAACCGGGCGTCTAATTACAATTTGAGAAAAATAGTATGTAAACCAAAGAATGTCATCCGCATAATACTCTAAATCATACTACATTACTATCCAACTAGCTAATCAAAAATAACTCTTCAGATCTCTGGATCCTCAACAGCGATGTCCTCGGGCTCTGAAAACAACATTTATAATGAGATATAAAATCCCAGTGCACAACAATACATTTATAAAATGTTTCGAAAAATAGTGTTGTTCTCAGCCGGTACGGTAACCGGAAAAACTGTCCATGGTACCCGCTAATTTTCCAAAATAACATATAAAAAGAATACTTTTAATAACAACAAAAATCTCATCAACTCAATAGCATATAACGTAACAACAACTTATCTCAATGTATCACATTCCACATACCAAGTAAATTCTAAATTAATCCAAGTGGCTCGAAGGCCTCATAACTAAATTGGTCTCTTGCCGGCATGCCATAAATCTCACACATCACACGACAATGGCGTCCCATTGCCCATCCCTACTCATGAGGAATGTTTCGATGTCACCCTCCTGTCGGGGACATTTCTATTTCGATACCTCCCATGTGCACATGGCGGTATTTCTCCCTTTTCGACACCCCAACGTGTGGCGGTGTTACTTTCGATACCCCCTTTTAGGCGGTATTGCTCTTTTTCGACATCCCAATTATATGAGGATGTTACTTTCGATACCCCATTACGGTGGTATTACTTTTCGATACCCCTATCATAGGTGGTATTACGGCAAACATCATCCAACATATTATAACTCAAATATATCATGTCTCATGCATGTAACAAACTATTTTTCCACGAATTAAACAAATAAATTTCTCCCAACAACAAGCAATCACGAATATCACAATATATCATACATGAATATGCATCTTACAACATCAATTAATCAACTTATTCCCCTTTTAACAAAAACCCCCAATTTTAGAAATTAGGTTACTGGCAATATGCATCAAATCAATTAAAAACTCCCAATTTCATATGGTAATTCATTGTCAACACAAACAATCATATATATCATGGAAATGGTTCGTAAAAAGTATTGTTACTCACCTCTTGAAGACCTCCAAATAGCTCTAAGCGTTTCCTACGGCGAATCCTAATGTTTGCCAAGAGTTATCATCATCTTCCTCTTCCTAGACTCCCTCTTCCACAACTATCTCTTCTTAATCCTTGAATTTCTTCTCTTCTTAGCGGTTTTTGAGTTTCTAGGTGTAATTATGGTTCAAAAACGCACCCTAAGAGTGTTAAGATTCTATTTATAGAGCCCCCAATAGCCCAAAACGTGTAAAAACACGCTAAGCCCGCTTACTCTGCATATGGTGCTGTATTTCGCACATATCTTGAGTTATAGACATTCAAAAATTATAAATTTTATATTGTTGGAAAGATAAAAGAATTGTCTACAACAGTTATGAAGACCACAAAATCTGAAACCTACGTTTAGATAGTCAAAACGTGGATAGAATTTAAAAAAATGGTTCTGGCGCTGGAACATGAATAGTGTGTACGAATTTGGTCATAATTTGAGCTACAAGAATCCAATTTGGACGAATTTGGTGTCTATGGAAAGCTAAGAGACAGGGCTATATTTCTTATGCAGATATCGAATTCAAACAAGTTCTCTTTGGTTACGAAATATCCATCTGAAGTTAGGTATCTAGTCATATTATGCGAAATTGGGCTTAAAACACTCAAACTATCTATTTATAATGGGTAACACAGCATGGGCCTCGATATGCTTATGTTTCCTATCATTATTGCCGCATTAATTTAGTCCAGGGTAGGTTCTTATCCTTATTTTTATTTTATTTTTTTAAATCAATTTTACATTATTGTGGAACCCACTGGATTTTTATTATAAAGAAAACAATTATAATAAACTCTTATACTACCCTTTTTTTTTTATTAAAATAATTATATTTGAATTTTTAGGATGTTACAAAATGCAAGTTCATAACGACTCTTTGGCATTAATGGACGAAGAACAAAAGTTTACTCATCTGAAGAACCCTCCTCAACGGATTTATTACTAATGAGTATAAATAGAAGACTTTGAAGATTGTTGAAGATCTACACCTGAATTTATTCACTCAAGCATTCAATACTCTCTTCGCATTCAAAGCTTTCAAAAGTTCTTCTTAGAACACTTCTCTGCTCAATCATTTGTATTTATTGAGAAGTTTTTATTGCGGTCATACCTACCAAAATATTTATTCACTCATCGAGTATTATTCGGTTGACTTGCAAAGTTGTAATCTGTGAAGCTGTCGCTTCATTCAAACCCTACCATTTGTAGAGCCTGAAGAGGCTTGTTGAAAGAATACTTGTTTGAGCCTGGAGAGGCTAGGTGTGCAAACAATACTTGTTAGTTAAGCCTGTGGAGACTAGGTGTGCAAAAAATACCTATCTGTAACCTGATCAGTTATAGTGACAATACCTGGTGAAACCAAAGTCTGGACATAGCCCAATGTTTGGGGTGAACCGGTATAAATCTTTTTGTCTACTCTTCTATTTTATCCCTTTAGCTTGTCTTATATCTACTGTGCTAACTGAGTTGATAGTGCTAAGTTTTCGTAAACAGTTTTTACATCAGACGGATCCTTGTGTCTGGATATGTTTTTGGAGAAAACTTTGTCATTTGCGAAAAAGTTAACTAAAACACAATTCAACAGCCCTTCTCGTGTTTTAATCTATTCATTTCAGGGTCCACTCCACGACGACAATCGCGTGCAGTACTCTCTTGCCAAGTCCGAATCGATCCTTAGCCTCTCATCAATGTCGTCGACTCTTGCATCCTACAGATTGTCGATCCCGTTGTTGATGTGATCTAGAAACTCTCGCCCAGTTACCTCCGCAACGAGGCGGACCCTACCTGCGACGCCCCAAGGAAAAATTGCCGTCGAATCTGGTTGAATCGATGTGCAAGTGCCACGATTTAGGGGACGATGCGATGAAATATTGCTTCTGGTTGAGTTCTGGAGTTGGAGTTTGACAGAGAAAGGAGAGGTTCTTCCAAAGAAGGGAAGAGAAAAGGAGATCCACCGGGGATGGGACCAGGTTCCGACATCTCCCTTGCTACCACCAGGATTGAAATTCCACCATCAGGGCTTCTTTTTCCTGTGCTGTCAGAGGCTTCGACGTCGCAATGGCGGTGGCTGACTTCACAAAAAAGCCATCAGAGAAGATGCCCTGAGATGAACCACAGAGGAATGTCATTTTTAATTATAAAAAATTCAAGGATTAAAAAGTAAATTTATTTTTCCAAATGAGGGCTTCCTCATGGTCTGTGACGGTGAGATATATGTTTAGGTTACTCACCCTAGAATTGGCCACTATAATAAACCTGTTTGATCTTTAGAGTTTCCACATCAAAATTGTGTAAACTGAATATGGAATGAATTAATGAAGTACTCCACTTGATCTCGCTCCCAATGTATGCTGCGATTAAGGACAGAGCTAGGTACACTCCACCATTTTTTTTGTTGAAAAACCAAACAAAAGTATTTAGTGTGCCAAGATGAAATTAACATTACACTTAATGTTCATATACTAAATTTAGAAGGAAAGAAAAGGCGACATTTTAAAGGGGATTTGGCTCTACTAAAGTATGTTCACTCACTTTAAAGAATAAAATAAACTCACCTTAACACTTTAATATTTTATTTTAAGTGGAGAAGACATTTCGTTGTTTGGGAGGAGAATATCCGAGCTGAGTTTCAAAATACCTTACTTTTGGTCTCTTTGAAGTTTGAACGTGAAGGAGGATAGTTGGGGTAGGAAGTTACATTTCTTTGGAAGCTACAATGTAAAATCAACTTATGATTCACTCTTTATGCGATCTGTCTAGCAGGTTCAATTGATAGGACTAGAGGAACGAGCGTCTGCGGAAAAGTTTTGTACCATACAAGGTAATTTCTTTCTCTTGGGAATTGTTGTTGGATAGAATACCAACTAGCTGGGTGGCCATGGATCGGGTTGGGTTCGATTGATTTTGGCATCCAACCCAGCTAAAGTTGAGTGGGTTGTGTAACGCCCTTTGTTATATTAGTAATCCCAAGATAAAATTAATAAAAATCCTTTAAAACATTTAATTAAAGCATAAATCTCATAATAAAATTTCTTAAATATTTAAAGTCTGAAAATACCTTATATTAAATAATATAAATAAAGTATCCAAGTAATGAATATAAATATAAATCCATACGTTCGAATAATAAATAAAAACCACAAAACCGGGCGTCTAATTACAATCCGAGAAAAATAATACGTAAACCAAAAAACGTCGTCAGCACGTCGTCAGCATAATACTCTCAACCATACTACATTACTAACCAACTAGGTAATAAAAAAGATGACTTATCAGATCTCTGGGTCCTCAACAGCAATGTCCTCGGTCTCTGAAAACAATATTTATAATGAGATATAAAATCCCAGTGATCAACAATACAGTTTTATAAAATATTTTCGAAAATAATATTGTTCTCAGCCGGCACGGTAACCGGAAAAACTGTCAATGACACCGGCTAATTTTCCAAAATAATATATATAAAAGAAAATACTTTTTAATAACAACAATAATCTCATCAACTCAATAACATATAACGTAACAACAACTTATCTCAATGCATCACATTCCATATACCAAGAAAATTCTGGTTTAATCCAAATGGCCCGAAGACATCCTAATTAAATTGGTCTCTTATCGGCATGCCATAAATTCACACATCACATGACAATGGCGTCCCATTGCCCACTCCTACTTACGAGGAGTGTTTCGATGTCACCCTCCTGTCGGGGACATTTCCATTTTGATACCTCCCATGTGCACATGGCGGTATTTCTCCCTTTTCGACACCCCATCGCGTGACGGTGTTACTTTTGATACCCTTTTTAGGTGGTATTACTCATTTTTGACATCCCAATTACATGGGAATGTTACTTTCGATACCCCATTACGACGGTATTACTCTTCGATACGCCTATCATAGGCGGTATTACGACAAACATCATACCGTATATCATAAGTCAAATATCCCATGTCTCATACTATAACAACTCACTAATCATAATTTAGACATTCAATCTTATCATGTATGCCAAATAAAAACACATCATGTTATCAAATAAAATTGGTAGGTATAATACGACAATCATGAACATCATAATTTCAATATTAATAATTATTCCTTCTTATGAAACCCACAAAATATATATATATATATATATATATATATATATATATATATATATATATTCCCATTCAATTGATTGAAAACTTATAATATATTTATTCTTATCAAACCATAATGTTTCTCTCACTACATGTGTGTTTCATATGTCAAGTCACTGGTTACTATAAAAATCCACAGGCACTGCGTACTTGTCTTCTTGCAGGCATCATGAAAAAAAATTAAACTTTAGTATCTCACACTCATTGTACAAACAGATAATTTTTACAAACAAAGAAATTCCAATTTTAACAGTGATATTATCACCTCAAGCACAACTAACGAAAACTCTTTCTCACCCCGCAAATATCATCCTCTAGCAATTGAAACATGAGATCACATATTTTAAAAATTACCATAAACACATAAATATACCATGGAAAAGGTTCATAAAAAGTATTGTTACTCACCTCTCGAAGGCCTCCAAAGTGTTATAAAAATTTTGTACGATAAAACTAATGTTTCTGTAAAAAAAAATCTTCTTCCCTTCAGTGTCACGATTGCACTACCAAAGAAAAGAAACGCGTCTCAGGAACCTCTCCCTCTCTAAACTCACTATGCGGCTTCTCTAATTTATTTACTGTACGGCGCATCATCCATACTCATGCTACTACGCTACCTTAGTGAAACACATAGGGTTTTAATATTTTTTTTTACTTACGAATTGCTTTAGGCTAAACCCAAAAGCCAGGGTTACTTGGGCTTAACGCCCTTGTACCCTATTTTTATTATATATATATAATTTTGCATTCTTTATAATAGTTAATTAATTTCAATAAATCCTTATACTATCAATTCTTTACACTAAATCTCTTATTTATATTTTATCTGCACTATACTTTTTAATAACTTAATATTTTTTTTATCAAATTAATTATGTTAGAATTTTAGGATGTTATAGGTTGGGTTGGGTTTGTAAAAAAAAAAAAACCCGAACCAACCCAACCCGACCATTTATGGGTTGGGTGGGTCGTCGGGTCTTGTAAGAAACACACGAATGTTCATTATTTGGTCGGGTCGGGTCGGGTCTGCAAGTCTGTCAGGGCAGAAAGCGTGAAAAAATGGCAAAAATCACAAATAGACCTGTTTAAAATTTTAAATTACGTCAACAACCATGAACTAAAAGTCTAAAATAATCAACAACCATCAACTAAAAGTCTAAATTGTTACAATGAAAGGGTAAAAGTCATCAACATTCAACAAGCATCAACACAAAATTAAGTAATATGGGTTGGGTTGGGTTAAGTGGGTTTGGGATTCTGAAACCCAATACCCAACCTATACTCTATAGGTTCTATGTGTTTTTACCCACCCCTACCCAGTCACCCGAACCAACCCTCAAAATATAGGCCGGGTTGGTCGGGTTCGTGGGTCTACCTAAACCCATGGCCACCCCTACCAACTAGGAGTAACCTGCTTCATAGGAAGATCATCGACCAGAATAGTGATGTGTGCCGTGTGTTTCGTAATGTGTACACAAAACTGTAGCTCATTTATTTTTACATTACTCCTTTTCTTCAATTGGTTGGTCATTGATTCTTCAATGGCTAGGTGTTAAAATGCCTTCCACTACTCAGATTGTTCAGTTTTTTTTTTTGCATTATTTGGTGATATGGTTAAAAGGTCTGCAAAGTAAGTTGTTGGATAATGTTTTGGCATGCTGTAATGTGGTGTATTTGAGAGCTTACACATAGAATAATCTTTGGGGACAGTAAGTCTAATATGGTCAATTTGCTGGACATGATTAGGGTTTGTTTACAGAGATGGTTTTCAGCTAGATCTCAAGGTGTATTTTGTTCTTGCTATGAGTGGTATGTTGATCCAGCAAAGTGTATTGATTGCTAATAGGGGTGCGGTTGTTTTTCCCTTTATTTGCTATAAATAGTGACTTCTCTTGATTTTATGTAAATGAGTTTTAAGTACCCCTTGTATAAATATACTCGTTTTCCTTTTCCAAAAAAATCATGGTTGAAATTATTTCATATTATTTTATTTTATTTAAATAAAAATACTAAAAAAGTAAAATTAAATAAACCACCCAATATAGGAATCAACCAAATATTCCAGCACGTTGTTTCCTTTTGCGCTCTCACGTTCTGTCTCTATCGCACTTTATCAAGGATTTGGATTTTTTTCATTTTCCTTCTTATGTGAGAAAGACACAAAATCAAATTTACTTTTATGTGTATGGTTCGCTAAAACTTGTATTTGTATCTTTCTATCTCGACATAAAAAATGAGAGAATAAAAGGAGGAATCATAATTCCTTTCTCAATGTTTTGTATCATCATTCTTTTGGGATTACTGCTTTTTGATCAACACAAGTCTCATTCATGAAGTATTCCTCTTAAAGCTACACAAATATCACAGTTGAACTTTAATATATAGAATTAAAGTATACTTTTGAATAATCTGTAAACATTCAACTATGTATATCAATATATATATTTTTGCGTTACGGTACATTTGGCTTGGCCCAATGTCCAACTCTCTCTGGCCCAATAACTCAGCTACCTCTCTCAAGCTCCTCATCAAATTTCAGAATTAGTTAGTTGGTTAGAATAGAATAACTGAATAACTGTGTAACAATTTTGTTTCTGTTATTGGGGTTTTTCCTTTGTAGGCTATATATATAAAGCCATGATTCCAGGCTAGTTAGTTAATGCTATTCTAAGCTTTCATTCTGAGTGATATTAGAGATTTTTTGAGTGACAATCTGAAGAATTGAGAGAGAGGAAAAACTGTGGGAAAATCTAGGGAACTTGGTGATTGATGAACAAGTTCTGTGATTGTAACAAGGAGCTGTAAACTCTGATTCATAGTGATCTTCTCAGTCGGATTCAGTCCCGGGGATGTAGGAGGATTTGCTCCGAATACCGTTAACAATTTCTTGGTGTTATCTCTTCCTTAATCTTTCTTTCTTAAGCCTTTTACTTTCTTTGTTAAAAGATTTACTGTTCTGTTAGCACTACTGCATTTCTTTAGTTTTCTGTTTGTTGTAATTTCAGGCAGTAATTCATACCATTGTGACCTCAAGTTATAACAACTGGTATCTAAAGCTCAGGTTCTGCGATTCTTAGAGGCATGGCATCAACCAAATATGATTTGGAGAAGTCAATGGGAAGAATGACTTTGGCCTATGGCATCTCAAGATGAAAGCTTTCTTGGTTCAACAAGGTTTAGGGGAAGCACTGAAAGGAGAAAAGAGTCTTGATCCAACTCTTTCTGAATCAGAAAAGAAGGAAAAGATGGACAAGGCTCATAGTGCTCTAATCTTGAGTCTTGGAGACAAGGTGCTTAGGGAAGTCTCAAAGGAAACTACAGCAGCTGGAATTTGGCTCAAATTGGAACATCTATATATGACAAAGTCCCTGGCAAACAGGCTCTACCTGAAATAAAGACTCTACACCTTCAAGATGCAAGCTGGGAGATCTATTGAAGACCACGTGGATGAGTTCATCAAGATCATAATAGATCTTGAGAACATTGACATAAAGGTAGATGATGAAGACCAGGCACTACTGCTCATAAATTCCCTGGCCAACTCATATGAAAACCTATGTGGTACATTGGTTTGTGGAAGGGATTCTTTATCCCTGGAAGAGGTCCAATCAGCTCTAATTTCCAAAGAGCTGAAGAGGAGGACCGAGGGCAAAAAGGAAAGCAGTGGAGAAAGGTTGTTCATGAAAGGAAAAACTGACAAGAAAGGCTCAAAACAGAAGAACAAATACAAATCCAAGGAGAAAGATAAAGAGAAGTCCAAGAAGTGGTGTTTTCTGTGAAAGAAAGAAGGACATTTCAAGAAGGAATGTCCTGACAGAAAGTTCAAGAGAAAGGATGATAATGATGATGAAGTAGGAAAGGTCTCTATAGCATCAGATGGTTATGAAAGTGCAGAGGTGTTGATGGCTACAACAAACATTACTGAGAAGGACCGGGTTCTTGACTCAGGATGTTCATTTCATATGACATCAGTCAAAGAATGGCTTCTAGGTTATAAAGAAACTGATGGAGGCAAGGTTGTCATGGGAAATGATTCAGTCTGCAAGGTTGTTGGCATAGGATCAGTCAAGCTGAAATTTGATGATGGAACTGAAAGGTTTATGTCAGGAGTTAGATATGTTCCTGATCTAAAAAGGAACTTAATCTCTCTGGGAATGCTGGAAGAATGCGGGTGTTCATAAAAGGCAGAGTATGGTGTTCTTAAAGTCATCAAAGGAGCTCTTGTGGTTATGAAAGGAATCAGAGAGCATGGCATCTACATCCTGAAAGGTCATGCTATAACAGGAAGTGTAGCTACTATGACGTCAAGCACAGACAAGACAAGCTTGTGGCATCAGAGGCTAGGCTATGTTAGTATCAGAGGGTTGCAGATCCTTGGAAAGCTTGGTGTGCTGTGTGGAGACAAAATAGGTGACTTGGAATTTTGTGAACACTGTGTGTTTGGCAAGATGCACAGGGTGAAGTTCTTAACAGGCCAACACTGATCAAAAGGGGTCCTAGACTATGTGCACAGTGACTTGTGGGGGCCTTCTAGGATTCCTTCTCATGGTGGCAACAAGTACTTTATTCTCTTTCTAGATGACTATAGCAGGAAGTTTGGATATATCTTTTAAAGAGGAAAGATGAAGCATTCAAAGCATTCAAGGAATTGAATGCTATGGTTGAGAACAGAACTGAGAAGAAGGACAAGAATCTGAGGACAGATAATGGCTTAGAGTTTTGTGGAGAAGATTTTTCTAATTACTGCAAAGAGCATGGCATTTACAGGCACATGACAATTAGAAAAACACCTCAGCAAAATGGTTTGACTGAAAGAATGAACAAAACCTTGTTAGAAAGGATGAGATGTCTGCTATCAAATGCTGGCATGCCAATTAGATTTTGGGGAGAAGCTGTTCATACAGCTTGTTACTTGATTAACATGAGTCCATCAACTGCTACTAATCTGAAGACTCCTCAAGAAATGTGGACAGGCAAGCCAACCAACTATAGCCTCTTAAGAGTGTTCGGGTGTGCAGCTTATTATCATGTTAATGAAGGAAAGCTGGTTCCAAGAGCTAAAAAGGGCTACTTTGTTGGTTATCCAAGTGGTGTAAAGGGGTTCGGAATATGGTGTCCAGAGGAGAAGAAGTACATCATAAGCAGAGATGTTACCTTTCAAGAAACCGATCTATACAAATCTCTAAGAAGTCCAATTGATCAAGTTTCTAATCAAAAGGACTTGGAGAGGTTTGAGCTGGAGATGGAGCCAAGAGGAGGCAGAGATGCTCAGTATGAAAGTGATCAACCTGCAAAAATCACTAGTGCAGAAAAGGGATTCCACGTCGGTTATTTTTGGCTTTCCACATCGGTTTTCAAACTGATGTGGAAACGACCGATGTGGTTTATTGCCACTTTACACATCGGTTAAAAAACCGATGTGTAAAGTATATTTTAAACATCGGTTTTCTATTAACCGATGTGGAAAATTAATTTATCAATTGATAAGCAGTTGGAAATTTAACTTTCTACATCGGTTTTGCCTAAAACCGATGTGTAAATTTAACTTTCTACATCGGTTTTAAATAGAACCGATGTGTAAAGTGAAATTTACACATCGGTTCTACGGAAAACCGATGTAGAAAGTTAAATTTACACATCGGTTTTTGATGAACCGATGTGTAAAATCTCATTTTTTTTTTTAATATGTTATTTACATTTCAATCATTCCTTTCCCCTGTTTCAGTAATGCAGATCAATAAACAAACCAGCAGTACCCTGATCAAACAAGAAACAACAACAGAACACCAAACCAGTTTTGACACAATTGCAACAAAGTTTTAACCATATCAAAAGCAAAACATACTTCATTCAATTTTCTTGGCACAAACAATCAGCTCTTACACATATGGTTAAAAATACTGACATTTCATCAAATGAATAGTGAGCACAGAATATGAAAACAGAGGGCATCAGGCCTAATTAATTTCGAATGAATGAAAACAACACTTTATCAAGGCTACATCAAAACACGAGAGAAGAAGAATTGAACCAGACCTGAGCACTAATACATATCATCAGTCAAAGGTATACTATAGCTAGTACATGATAAGTTTTTAAACTAACTACATATATACAAACTATGGGTGGTACACTTCAAGAAAGAAAGTTGCCCAACGCCTCTTTATGATGTTGATGTCAGAATCAGATAATGGAGTTGGATTGTTGAATATCTGCAAGTTTAATTGGACAAAAGATTATATCTTTTAAGTAATAAACTAACATAAAACATATAACGAATCTATACTATTACTTCTAATTGTGTCAATTAACATTTACCTCGCTCCATCTTTCAGTGATCCCGGAGGAGATAATTTCCAACATCCACTGCATCACATAGTAGCCACATTCCCATGACCCACGTTGTATACGTGACTACGTACAAATGAAACCCAATTAGAATATGAGGAATTAAATAAAATAGAAATCAATTATTGTACCTACTGCATTTGATGCATTTGAACTAATAAATATCTTCATTTGGGAATAATCCATTTGATAGCCCGAGTACGCCTTTCACCACGCAACATGTGGGATGCATTAATAGACCTATCATGACAAAAACATTAATTAAAGTATATCTAATAGATTTCAGATAATTAAAAAAACTGCATTACTGATTATAAAGTATTTTAATGCTTACGTTTCGATGATCGTCTTGATTGATTAAGCGGCTTATTTCCCAATGAGCAGAAGAAGACCACGACGTTCATTCTTGGGTACAAGAGCAACAGTTGCCAATGCCGGCTGTATTTGCGGAACAGTTAGTGACTAAGTCATATATAGTTATACTTAAATAACCGGTACTTACTTATTGAGATAAGGCGCAAGGTAGAATTGATGATCGTCTCGGGCAAGTATATCACGTATGGTAGTGATCGGGGTCTTCCGATGCTACGAGAACATCACCCTAAATGAACATGGGGTCAATGAACCCATAAAGGGCGAGGTTACCCTGATCGACTAACATACGATGCAGATACCTAATATATTGGAAAAACATGTTAATTATCATAGTATTTAAAAATTAATTACGTACTTAACTTATAAATAAAATGTACTTACGTGTACCAAAACGATATGTGTGCAGAACTGGCCATTTCTTTATTGAGTGCCATCTCCATAAGTTCCTTCTTTGGTATATACAGTTCACCAAGGCTGGCATCATGTTCCAACGTTACCAAGGCTGCATCATCCTCCATGGTGACAACCTGTATAGCCAGAACTTTAAAAACATCACCATGGCCAGGTGCCCCTTTGTCGATCCCCTAAACAACATAGATATATATTAGTAATCACGGATAATTAAGTTATTTAATTCGTTATTAACTAAATGGTCAAATGAATACCTTGGCGGGAGCGGACATCTCCCGGTCTTCCTAGATCCGACCTTTTAGGCACAATATCATTTCCAACATCCTATAACGAATAAAAATAAAGCATTATCTTTAAACAATAATAAATATATTTCAACTATGAATATAGAAAAACACAACTAACCGAATACCTCAGATGCAACAAGAAAGTTGACCAGTCTTCTTGGCCAGAGGATGAAGTTCCGGGGCCCGACCCCTTTGTTTGAACCTCCTCGGTGGGCACGGGGACTCGAGCATCGACATCTCGAATAATCTCAACGGACACCCTCGGTGATCATCAGGTAATAACCGATGGTGTATGATATTACCTAACTTATTATATGCCCTACCCAATGCCACTAAGCGGCGATGATGATGATGATCATCAACATACAGCTCACACCTATCGGGGTCGTCATCATCCTCATCATCATCATCATCATCATCATCAGCAGCAGCAGCAACATCACCATCATCATCATTTTCAGGATGATGAGGAGGATCCACATGAGCCCTTAGTGCTCACATGGACAGAGAGGTTGGACGAGAGGGTTGGACACCATTTGTCATCTCTTTGGGACATAGAAGTCAATATTGCCATCTGCTGGGCAAACTGCTCGGCCATCTCCTGTCGAAGCTCAGCTGCAATCTCCTGTTTTAGTCGTGCTCTATCTGCAACCGAATCCCTGTGGCATTGGTGTGAAGATGAACCATGGTATTGGCGTTTGCCGACTCCCCATCCAACACCAATGACACGGCCTGAGTGGTCTGGTTTACCGATGGCAGTAGATAAGACATCATCGCGTCCTCTAGGAACAAAGGTTCCTTGGGTTAGCTGATCATCCAAGGCATCCTATCACATAAAATATCAGGTCACATTACAATTCGGTAACAATCTTAAAATGACAATTACAACAAACTATACTTACAATCCTCTCAGATACTTGGCGGGCCTCCTCGGATGTATATTGTCCCGTTTTTCTTTGTCGGCCCCTCTTCCATGAACGATGGCGTGGGGGTGGAGGTGGATCAACAACCTCTGGAAGATTTTCAGCATTAGGATCCGCCTGAGATGCTGCCTGCTGACGTGTTTTCTTTTCCTCTTCAACCATTTTCTTAACAAGCTTTTTATATCCCCCACGAGACATCACATGGGGGTAGACATTCTTGCTTTGGTTTTTCTGCCCCTTTTCCCTCTTCTCCTATTATAAATAAAAGACAATTAAATTACATAAGTAAATGAAATTAATGCAATTACATAAATTTAGAGACAAATCAAATAAGTTAACTTGAAAGCTGGGATCATGTCGGCTCTGAACAAAGCGATCCCACGTCGCCTTGTCAAGAAACGGATACACCTCGAGTGGGTTCTTTTTACTTTTTGGATTGAATATATAGTATCTGCCCAGGTCGGCCTTAAAAGCCCTCCAACGCTCTCCAGCATACTTTAGCAAACGCTTCTTCATAGCGTATGTATCCGGTATGTCAAAGGTCAACTAAATTAAGACCAAAAGAATCAACGAATTACTGTATGATATTATTAAGATAAAAATAAAGTAGATACAGACAAACACAGGACGTAGAAGTATAGATACCAGAACACTCTCCCATATCTGCTCCTTCACGTCCGCCGGACACATCTCTCCACCTATCAATGAGTATCTTGGGCCTGTTCCTAGCAAGGGTCGCCACAAAACTGTTAAATTGATCTTCCATTGGCCCAATAGGATTGAGGTTATAATCAAAGTCTACTCTTATCCTTTGATTTGACCCACGGTTGGCAGTCAAATTCCTCATCCATGTGGCACGTCTACCCTTTCTACTCCAGAGAGGCGGGGTCTCGACCATTTGCATGAAGGAGGGATATCCTCATGATCAGCCATGTATACCTGTTTAAACACAAAACAAAAAAAAACTTGTTAGTATGTCAGGATAAATATCAAACATAAATTATAAATATCGATCAACGTACATAAACATAACTTATAAATATCAACGTAAACATATAATATGCCAAACTTGATGGTAATATCAAACTAAACTTACTTTGTGGTCAATTAGTAAAGTTCTCCCATAACCCTTCTTGGTGATCATTACGAGTAGCATGGACATCATCCACTTCATTTTCCTCATTGAAATTTGGCACTCGTGTTGAGAAAAAAGGAGTATCAGAAATATCAAGAGTTGAATCGTGATTTCCCTCACTACCATTATACATGTTTTTTCCCTGGAGAACCACTGACCACCTTTTGTTAGAAGGATCACGGATATAAAACACTTGTTTTGCCTGGGATGCCATGATGAAAGGTTCCTCTTTATTACCTACCTTACTAAGGTCCACCAATTTGAATCCTAACTCATCGGTTTGCACACCATTGTTACTGTCGACCCACTGACATTTAAAAACAGGTACTCTAAACTTCGTGTAATCAACCTCCCATATCTCTTCAATGATTCCAAAGTATGAAACTAATGCCATAACAGGGTTTTTATCTTTCGAACTAGAGAAATGCATGGACTCAGCGACGACCATAACCCCACTGTTTTGCATAGTACTTTTGTCATCCTGGGACTTTGTATAGAAGGAAAACTTATTGATATCGTACCCACTCCAGCATATGACATCAAAGTTAGGCCCCCTGTGCTAGCCATTTTAATGTAGCAGAAGCAGTACCATCCTTTGCAATTTTTTCTTTAAACCAGTTCAAGAAAGTCTTGTTATGCTTGTTCAAACACCATTTTTCATTCATTCTAGGGTAAGTTTCATTGATGATGCTTTTATGCTCACATAAGTATGGTTCAACCTCATCAGTGTTATTCAATATATACAAATGTGCTTGAAGCACTTCCTCCCGATCCATGCTCTTAACAGTGATACCTCGTGTACCCTTACCATCATATCTTCCTTCGTGACGAGACTTCGGAAGCCCTACAGGTTCCGCTTCTGACATGTAGTCTGTACAAAACTCAATAGCTTCTTCTGCAACATACCTTTCAACAATAGATGCTTCGGGACGGTGTGGATTTTTCATATATCCTTTCAGGATCTTCATGTATCGCTCAACCGGGTACATCCACCTTAAATAAACGGGACCGCACAATCTAATCTCCCTCACTAGATGAAAAATCAAATGAACCATGATGTCAAAAAATGAAGGTGGAAAATACATCTCCAATTGGCACAATACAATGGCTGTCTCATTTTCCAACTCATCCAAATTTTTAGTGTCAATGACCTTGCTACATATAGCATTGAAGAATAAGCATAACCTAGTAATGGCATGTCTGACTTTTTTAGGCAATATGTCACGAATGGCCACCGGTAGTAGTTGTTGCATCAAGACATGACAATCATGAGACTTTAAGCCAACTAATTTGAGATCTTTCATTGAGACAAGTCTTCTGATATTTGAAGAGTAACCCTGTGGCACTTTGACTCCCCGTAGACATTCACAGAAACTTCTTTTCTCTTTTTTTGATAAAGTATGACATGCTGGGGGCAAATAAGTCTTCTTATCCCCTACTTTAAGTGGAGCTAACTGCTCTCGTATACCCATCGCAACTAGATCCAGACGAGCATTCACACCATCCTTTGTCTTGCCTTGAATGTTGAGAAGCGTTTCGATTAAACTGTCACACACATTTTTCTCTACATGCATCACATCAATACAATGTCTTACATCAAGCTTGCACCAGTATGGAAGATCAAAGAAGATCGACCTCTTCTTCCATACTTTCTTCTCTGTAGCCTTCTTCTGGGTCTTCCCATAGATAACATTAGTGTTGTTCACCCTTTCATAAACTTGCTCTCTAGTCAAGGCCACCGGAGCAATTTCATTCTCCGGAAGTCCATTGAAAGCTTTCCTCAATCTACGATAAGGATGATTACGTTGGAGAAATCTCCGATGCCCAAGGTAAACCATCTTCCTTCCATGTTGCAGTTGATGGTAACATGTGCCTTCTTCACATATTGGACATGCTTTATGCCCCTTAACACTATACCCACACAGGTTCCCGTATGCTGGAAAGTCATTGATGGTGCAAAATAACATGGCACGCAATCTGAATGTCTCACGGCAATACCCGTCAATCACATCAACGCCTTCATCCCACAACATTCTCAAGTCTTCAATCAAGGGACTCAGATAAACATCAATATCATTTCCTGGCTGTTTAGGACCCGAAATCATCATACTTAACATAATGTATTTGTGCTTCATGCACAACCAAGGAGACAGGTTGTAAATTACAAGGAGAACAGGCCATGAACTATGAATACTACTTAAGTTTCCATATGGATTCATTCCATCGGTAGCAAGTCCAAGCCTGAGGTTTCTGGGCTCATTGCCGAAATCCGGAAACAAACTATCAATTCTCTTCCATTGCAAAGAATCGGCCGGATGGCGAAGCTGTCCATCACACTTCCTCTCATCTTCATGCCATCTAATGTTCTTTGCGTCATTTACATTAGCAAACAATCGCTTGAACCGTGGAATCACGGGAAGATACCATAACACCTTCGCGGGAGGACCTTTGGTGACCACATCACAACTAGAATCATCATCCTTCACTTTGTAGCGTGATACCCCACACCTGGGGCACTCGTGCATCTCTTCAAACTCTTTCCTGTACAATATGCAATCATTGGGGCAAGCGTGTATTTTCTTATACTCCATACCCATAGGACACAATATCTTCTTCGCCTCATAGTTTCGAGATGGCAATGTGTTGCCTTCTGGAAGCATTTCTTTCAACAACTCAAGCAATTCGGTAAAGCTTTTATCGCTCCACCCATTTCTCGCCTTCACATTGAACAATCTTAACACCGCTGACAACCGTGTGAAATTAGTGCACCCCGGATACAAAGCCAATTGCGCATCACTACACAAAGTATCATACACATGTGCGCGCCGAAAAGACTCTTGCCCAACATCACGGATCATGTCCTCTAGTCCATCGTCCATTTCCATGTCATCAACTTCCTCTCTATCCGACACCCTCGGCCTGTCTAACGATTCACCATGACATATCCATGTTGTATAACTCTTACAAATCCCCTCACAAATAAGATGATCACGTATCTCCTCAGCTTCTAGTCGTCTCTCATTCAAACAGTTGACACAAGGACAATAAAACCTTTCGTTACCACTATCAGGAGCATTTGTTTTTGCAAACTGTAGAAAATCTTCCACTCCATTCTCATACTCATCACTTGTCCGTCTAGCATTCATCCAACCGCGATCCATGACTAAACCAATACCTTCGTACTTAGTCCAACATATTCATCAACCACTTCTTATGACAGGGTATGGCCCTATCCCATTCGAGAAGAAACTTTTTCAACATTCGGTTAACAGTTAGTCCTTAACTCTCATGCTCATACTCGACAAAATTTCGGCAGCATTTCCCCGCGGTCTCCAACGTACACTACTTGAACGCGATGACATCCACCACGATAAAGTATGCACCCGGAGAATGAAAGGAAATGTATCAATCCGAACTTTCATCAAGTATATAACATTAGAATCAATGAATAACTATTTTAACTGAATTAAGAAAAAGTTTTTCCCAAACTGTCCAACTTTGGACAATTCAAGATCCAACACAATGAGCGGTACATTAAGCACGTACACGTACACGTACGCTCATTAGTATTGCATCTCAAACGGGAAATTAAGGCTTTACTAATTATTGTGGGCATATTATCGAATCAAATAAATTTTCAAGAAAATACATTAAAACTCCAATGAAAGCTTTTCAGCCAAAACTTACCTTCTGAGAGACACGCCTAGTTGTTATTATGCAAAGACAGCAGAGAAGTGAACAAAGCAGAGGCAGTAGCACTATGCAATGAAGTGTAGATCACCCTGCAGCAAAATGAACATCTAAGAATTCTAATGAAAACCATAAAATTGACAGACACTATAAGGTCTTTGTAAAGTCACTTACCAAAACACAGAGAGGAAAAGGGTAAAAACAAGATCTAAGGTTAGTTCTTTGCTTTTTTATATTGGGAATTTTATTCTGTCTAAAGGTGTGAGTGTACTACTACTCGTTTGATTCTCTTGTTTCTTGTTTCAATTTCAGAAAGATTATGCAATTAGTCATGTTGCATTCAGTCCTCTTGGACATGAGGTTGTCATCAGCTATGAGAAAGAAAACATTTATGTGATGAACGTACATCATGGTAAGATATTTTACTTTAAATATTATTTTGTTTGTATTTAGATTTTACTGTAAAAAGGGTTGAGATCACATGTTCTTACAAAATAGATGGAGCAAATAAGGATTCATATTCTCCTGATGATGTCATAAAGATGATGAAAGTTGATGTAAATAGAAATGCATCGACCAAAACTGGAGAAACAATCAGAGATATCAAGGTTTTTGGTTTTTTTTCTTATAAGCAAAAAATGTATTGAATCGAGTACAAGGGGTACTCAAACCCGTATACATCATAATAAAGACAAGATTACAAAAGAAGTAGGATATTAGGTACATTGTCAACCAGAAACACACAAACTGCTAGGAGGTTGAAATATAGCTAAATTTATGCCCCCAACAATCCATCAAAACCCCTTCTACTGAACACCCATGATTGAAATAACAGTAATATTCACAAAAACCACCCAATAGTTCTAGGATTAATGACAAAGTGATATCTGTTACCACCATGGAAACACCCAAACAACACTGGAAAAATACAAAACCAAAACCAGATTTCACAAGCATCCAACTAAAAACTTAGCATCTACTAGTCTCCATTCCAGCAACGCAAGTAAAGAAAAAGCATTCAAAAATTACACAGCAGCAGTGAACAACTGGGAATCCAGAAGCTAGAAAACGAGAATCAACTAAAAATCCCCCACATTGATCTGATACTCGAAGCTCACTTGAAAATCAGCAAAAGCAAATGTGAAAAAAGCTAAAGCATAGAACTGGCTAATTATATCGTAACAAAGAACTACCAATAACCCATAAATAAAAACAAAAAATCATATGACAGGGGTTGTAACATGTAAGGATGTTCTGTGTTTTACCTTTGAGAAGTTGAGGAGATGAGAGTGGGAACCGAGAAAGAGAAGCCGAAGAGATGAGAGGGAGTTGACGGTGGTGGAGGCGAAGGCAGCACGGCAGATACACCGGAGCTTCCGTCGTCGCACGGCGGCAAAAAGTGAGGGAGATGGGAGATGAGAAGCTATGACTGGTATGAACAACCAGCGAAGACTGCGTCTGCGTGAGAGAGCTCAGATGAAAAGTTCCTTGTTTAGGGTTGAAGAACTCAGATGCGTTGTTTTCCTTGTTTAGGGTTGAAGAACTCAGATGAAAAGGAAAAGGAGGGAGAGAGCTCAGATGAAAAGTTCTCAGCGCCAAAATGAAAAGGGAGGAAGAGGGAATTAATATGTAAATAATAATACACATCGGTTAACTTAGAATCGATGTGGTAAAGTTTCACACATCGGTTAATAATAAAACCGATGTTTAAAAATAAAATTTTAATTTCTAATTTTTTTTTATACTTTTATACATCGGTTATTAGAAACCGATATGGTTAATGACTGTTTTACACATCGGTTCTAATACAACCGATGTTAAATGTTAACAATTTCTGAGTTTAATTTTTTTATTTTAATTTTAAACATCGGTTAGAAATAACCGATGTGGAAAGGTTTTACACATCGGTTATTCCTTAAACCGATGTGTAATACTTTGATTTTAATTTCAAAAATGCCACCGCCTCCTTTTACACATCGGTTTCATAGAAACCGATGTGTAAACTCCGATGTAGAATCACTTTTCTGCACTAGTGAATTGATCGAGTAGAGGAACAAAACTTATCAGAAGAAGATCAACCTGTTCCTCAAGATTATAATCTCACCAGAGGTAGAGTTAGAAGGAACATCAAACCACCACAAAGATATGGTTATGCAGACATGATCAGCTATAATCTACAGGTTGCTGAAGATGTTGATCTTGATGAACCAAGAAGCTATGCAGAAGCTATAAAAGGCAAAGACAGTCAGAAGTGGATATTGGCCATGACAGAATAGCTAAGTTCACTTGAAAAGAATAACACTTGGCTGTTGGTTCCCAAACCTAAAGGTACAAAAATAGTGGTTAGCAAATGGACCTTCAAAAGGAAGGATGGAATTCAAGGAATTGAGGCTCCTAGATTCAAAGCTAGGCTTGTTGCAAAGGGGTTCACTCAAAAAGAAAGAGTGGACTATAATGAAATCTTCTCTCCAGTGGTTAAACACTCTTCCATTCGCATAGTTCTTTCCATTGTAACTCACTATGACATGGAATTGGAACAAATGGATGTTAAGACAACCTTTTTGCATGGAGAGCTGAATGAGACCATTCTAATGCAGCAACCAAGTGGTTTTGAAGTTGAAGGCAAAGAGGACAGGGTCTTCCAGTTGAAGAAATCCCTCTGTGTAACCCCCTGTTTTTCCTATACTTTCGGTAGTAGTAAATACATATTTAAATGTGTTTATTTTAGATTAAATTCAGAGAATGATTTTAATTAAAATAAAATCATTTTCTTGTGTTGTTATATCATATGAAGTTACGATAAAAATTTCGATTGAAAATTCAGACGGAAGCCGATCTGCGTTTTCACTGCCGGTACAAGTTTCCTGAGCAGAAAACCCAATTTTGACCCGTGAACGAGATAGTTAGTTTTTTTATTATGTTTCCTTCCACTTTGGTTATTTTGAAAATTTTCGTTCAAAAATAATATAAAATATTTTATTCGGGCGAAAACGTCGGAAGAATTACGATCGGAAATGCAACCGGGTACGAAATGGAGCAAAATAGGAGACATAAAAAGCTTGAGGTGAGATGAGGGCGTGATGTGACTCACTAGAGGTATGGCCTAATCTACCTCTTAAAAAGTGGTCATGATGACACTTTTTGAAATATAACATATTATATTCTAAAAACCCATTTTTCTCTTTCCTCTTTAACCAAACAAGGCAGAAGGCCAAAACTTGCTCTCCAAGCTCATTCCTCTCTCCTCAATTTCGTGACACTCTCTCCTCTCTCTATATATACCCCTTTCATTTTCACTTCATCATCTTCCTCCTTCAAACTCTATTAAAGTTCATCTTCTTCTTTATTCTAAAAGTTCAAGCTCTTAAAGCTTTAGTTTTTATTCATCTTTTCTACTTAAGTTCTTCATTAAAGTTCTTCCTTATACTAAGGGTAATGCTCTCATATAAATCTTTTTTCAAGTTTCATCTTTTATTTCTTAGTTTACTTTATGTGTTTTTTATATGCTTTAAACTTCTAAAATCTCTCCAAAATGGTAGAAAGCTCCTTTTGAGTTGAAACCATTTTCTATAGTCTTGTATTAACTTGTATTTTTACATACTAAGAGGTTGTGCAAAACAAAAATCTCTACCTATCTCTTCCAATGAAGGCTAAATGCTTGCATTTGTGACCTAGGAAGTTTTTGTTTCAACTTTTGGAATATAATCATGTGTTTGAGTTTCTAACTATCCCTTGATCTTGAATCTATAAATCTTGGAAGTTTTGATAGCTTGTTCCTATGATGGCCGAAAAATATGAATAAGTAGGCCTAGGATACTATGTTTCAACTTTCCAAGTATTGATCATGGATTTAGAACTCTTAATAACTTGTTTATTTTATGTTATTAAAGCTAGTATGTGTTACTTTCATTTTTCCAAGATGATCATGGACTTGAGCACCATAAGATATTTCGATGCTAAGTCTAAGAGATTGGAAAGTTTAAGGATTTATAACTTGTTTATTTTATGTTATTAAAGCTAGTATGTGTTATTTTCATTTTTCCAAGATGATCATGGACTTGAGCTCCATAAGATATTTGGATGCTAAGTCTAAGAGATTGTAAAGTTTAAGGATTTATAACTTGTTTATTTTATGTTATTAAAGCTAGTATGTGTTACTTTCATTTTTCCAAGATGATCATGGACTTGAGCTCCATAAGATATTTGGATGCTAAGTCTAAGAGATTGTAAAGTTTAAGGATTTATAACTTGTTTATTTTATGTTATTAAAGCTAGTATGTGTTACTTTCATTTTTCCAAGATGATCATGGACTTGAGCTCCATAAGATATTTGGATGCTAAGTCTAAGAGATTGGAAAGTCTAAAGATCTCTAGCCTATAAATCCTATGAAGGCCGAACCTAGAAGGTTATGGACCTAGGATACCTTGTTCTTATTTTTCCAAAATGATCATGGTTTTGAGCTCCTTAACACATATGGATGCTAAAACTAAGAGATTGGAAAGTTTAGTGAATGCTAGCCTATTTTACTAGCCTTGGCAGAATGCCCTATGTTTTTAACTTAGTGGAATTTTAATTCAACTTTGTTAAATGATCATTGTTTATGAACTCCTAACACTGAAGGATCATAAATCCATGAGTTGTATAATTTTCGGGAATCTCTAACCCTAAGCACTAGTCTTGACCGAACCTATACCTTGTGGTTTAGTGTTCTTGTTTGATTTTAACTTGTGATTTTGTGTTCATAACCTTAGACTTCCATCGCGAAGGAAACGAGGACGTTCGTGACATACCTCTTCGAGTATCTAATCTCCTTACCTTCACGGAAGGTAAGAGGGGATTGCCTAGGGATATTCAATGACTATATGCATGTGTGTATGTGTTTACTTGAGTGATTGAATATTATTGTGATATTGAGCCAATACTTAAATAACTGTTTACTTGAACTATTGTGGTTATTACTTGAAGTTGAAAATTACTTGCTTTAAAGTATTATGGATTATATATATGTGATGAACTGTCGTTAACTGTGATATTATTGTTGAGAATATATTACTGTTGATTGAAGTTTGAGAAGCCGGACTTGAGTCTGTGCACAATGATTATAAAGGACTAAAAGCCTTAATAAGCCTTGAATATAACTTTGAAAGTATTGGTTTCATTTATAAAAGTTCCTTTTTTTAAAACGCTTACTTCAAGAGAATGAGATTCTAGTTTTGAAAAGGAACGTTGAAGTGTTTTTAAGTCAATAGAAACTACCTTTTTATGATCCAATGTTTGTACGAGAGAAAACCTTTTTCGGACTATGTGTTTCATGAAAGAAAAACCCCTTTGAAAATATTTGACCTTATTCCATTAAGGAAAGATTTTCTCTTAAATGATTTAGAAACGTTCCGGTTACTTGGATAAGTGACCGAGGCTTTGTTTTGGTTTTTGATTTTCACTGAACGAAAAGTAAGAACAGGTGAAATCGAATCTAGTATACGAGACGTCGGAATACTAGTCTTCTATAATTTACACGTAGATCTTTGATCTGTGTCATGTTGCTGTGGACTGTGTGTCCTAATTATGTTGTTGTGGACTGTGTGTCCTATTCACGTTGTTGTGGACTGTGTGTCCTAATCACGTTGTGATAAACATTATTAAAGGTGAATGTTGTTTTCTATGACCACAAGTCTTGACTGGTGCATCGGTCTAAGGTGTTGTGATTGAGCACTCGGACTACGTGTCCTGTGTTATTGATTTTCAAGTGATGAAAATTGTGAATAGTCATTAGCCTTGGGCTTCGACAACGGAAAAGAGTGAACACAAAGAAAAATCTCGATAATGAAAAGTCTTTTATTCATATGCATTTCCCCTTGGCAGACGTGCTTGAGTTACCGAATACCCGCTTAAGATGTGGTATTTGATGATGTATACATCCGAATGGCCGTTATAAGGGATTCGTGATGGTGTTGATTCGGGTACATGAGGTGACGGAGACAACATGCCAAATGTGGGGTATGAGCCTGATCAACTCTTTCTTTCTTAATGATAAAACAGTGATGGCATCTCATGATGTTAAGATTAGAGCCTGATAATAGAAGTGTCATGCATTATCTTTATAAATTTGATTGATTCGGGTATGAGAACCACTGAAATAATACTTGTTGTTTACCTATGAGTAATGTTTAAAATGTTAATATGCCAAGGTGTTGTATGTATCATGTGTATGGTTGTTGTATGATATATCCATTTGCCGGTGTCTCACTCTTACAGTTATATCAGGTCTTTTCGGGTTTTGCTGTAGTACCTTGGTACTCTAGTACCGATGTTACAGAGGAGTCTTTCTAAGTCACTTGAAGACCTAGTGTTAGAGTTTGGGAAAGTATTCTGATTGGGGACCTCTCCAATGAATATTTGATAGAATGACCAGCTTAGGAGTCTCAGTGGGGTTGTATATCTAAAGAGGTCGGTAAATGTAGTGTTACATACATCCATCTGTAGTTTGAACTTTTTCTTTCAAAAGTGAAAACCTATAGAAATTTTGTATGTCATGGAAACTGTATTACGAACGTGACTTTACGTTTTGAATGTATGAACGATGGATTTCAGAGTTATCCTTATAGCAGAAAATTTTATACCCCAGTTTTCTGACTTAAAAGAAAACAATTTTCCGAAAGCAACCGACAAATTATCTTTTAATTTACTTCTGCATGTGTTACGTGGTAAAACCCTAAGGGGGGCGTTACACTCTATGGACTCAAACAATCACCAAGGCAGTGGTATTTGAGGTTTGATTCTTTTATGTTGAAACATAAATATGTTAGGAGTAATTTTGATTGTTGTGTGTATTTCAAGCAATTATCAAAAGATACCTACATATATCTCCTATTGTATGTTGATGATATGTTACTAGCATCTAAGGATATCACACAGATCAACATATTAAAGGAGCAGCTGAAGGAGTTTGAGATGAAGGATTTGGGGGCAGCTAGGAAAATTATGGGAATGGAAATAACTAGATTCAGAGATCAAGGGAAGCTAGTCATTTCTCAGAAAGGTTACCCAAGTAAAGTGGTTAAATGGTTCAACATGGATGATGCAAAACCTACAAGTGTTCCCTTGGCTGCACACTTTAGGCTCTCATCCACTCAGTCACTAGATACTATTGAAGACAAGGAACTTATGATGAAAGTTCCATATGCCAATGCCATTGGAAGCATAATGTATGCTATGGTATGCACTAGGCCTGACATTTCTCATGCTGTCAGTGTAACCAGCAGGTTTATGGGAAATCCGGGCAAGGAACATTGGCAAGCTATCAAATGGGTGCTAAGATATCTCAGAGGTACTCAGGAAACAGGTTTAGTATACTGCAAAGGCAGTGATACATCTCAGCAGGTTCAGGCTTTTGTGGATTCAGATTATGCAGGAGACCTAGACAAGAGGAGATCTCTCACTGGGTATGCATTCACTCTTTTTGGCAACACAATTAGCTGGAAGGCAACACTTCGACATATTGTGGCACTCTCAACCACATAGGCATAATATGTAGCCTTAACAGAAGCTATAAAAGAAGCTCTATGGATCAAGGGTTTGGACTCAGAATTGGGATTGAATCAGAAATCTGTCTGTGTTCTTTGTGATAGTCAAAGTGCAATACACTTGTGAAAAAATCAAATGTATCACGAGACAAATAAACACATTGATATCAGGCTACACTTTATCAGAGACATTTTGAAAGAGGTGAAGTTGAAGTTGCTAAAGTCCATACTAGTGACAACCCTGCAGACATGATAGCAAATCCTGTAACACTCAGCAAATTCAAACACTGCCTGGATTTGCTGAGGATCAAAGTTGATTGATGAATAAACTGGACTAGATGAATCTGCATCCGAGAAGATCCTAGTAACCAATCTCAATGTACCAAGGTGGAGAATTGTTGTGTTATGGTACATTGGGCTTGGTCCAATGTTCAACTTTATCCGGCCCAATAACTCAGCTACCTCTCTCGAGCTCCTCATCAAATTTCAGAATTAGTTAGTTGGTTAGAATAGAATAACTGAATAACTGTGTAACAGTTTTCTTTGTTATTAGGGTTTTTCCTTTGTAGGCTATATATATAAAGCCATGATTCCAGGGTAGTTAGTTAATGCTATTCTATGCTTTCATTCTGAGTGATATTAGAGATTTTTTGAGTGACAATCTGAAGAATTAAGAAAGAGGAAAAACTGTGGGAAATTCTAGGGAACTTGGTGATTGATGAACAAGCTGTGATTGTAACAAGGAGCTGTAAACTCTGATTCATAGTGATCTTCTCAGTCGGATTCAGTCTCGGGGATGTAGGAGGATTTGCTCCGAACCTCGTTAACAATTTCTTGGTATTATCTCTTCCTTAATCTTTCTTTCTTAAGTCTTTTACTTTCTTTGTTAAAAGCTTTACTGCTTTGTTAGCATTACTGTATTTCTTTAGTTTTCTGTTTAATGTAATTTCAGACAGTAATTCATACCATTGTGACCTCAAGTTATAACACACACACATATACACACATACATATAAATAAATAAATAAATAAATAAATATATATATATATATATATATATATATATATATATATAGATATATTGAAAAAATAGATGCAATTCAAGGTGGTTGTTTTGATTGAATGACATAGGCTGTTAACATTTACTGAGGTTACTTGTTAGAGGTAAACATAGTTAGACTTTCTTAATAATATAATTATATAATACTATAAATTTATTTCTTTTGGATCAAGTTAAATTTCGACCGGTGCACCAAGTGGAGAGGAAAATACTTAGATATTACACCATCTGTGAATATTCATTTAATTCAACAATACCCAATGTTTTAAAAACCAGATCGAATCGGATCGTCCAATTGGTTCAAACACGAACCAGCCAGTTCGATAGTTTGGTCCATCTCTTTTGAACCACGGTCTGGTTGAATAGCCCAAAAATCGGTTGAATCGGGCTTGAACCTCCTTGAACTATCAATTGGACCGGATTGAACCGTTTGAAATTGATTTTTTATTTAGTTTTTTTCTACTTTTCCCCAAATTTATTACTTTTTTATTTTTAATTAATTTATTAGTCATTCGGTTCAACTGTGGGTTGAACCGGATAAACCAATTAATGAACCATAACCCAAATGTCTCGTCGATTCGATCTTCGATTCAATTTTAAAATACTGATAATACCCCTCATAATTCCATTAAGGCATTAACAAAACTAAAGACGTCGCGTACCAAATAAAAATTTAAAGAGGTATGATCAGGGTGGTGTTGGTCGATTAAAACCAACTTGCTTTTATTAGGAAGAGAACCTGGAGAATCTAGGTTGGAATTGTAGAATTATCTTTATTGGGAGATTGAGAATCAAATGATAAAATCATGTTTAATCAATTGAATCAGAAATTAATCTTATAACGGGCCCGGAAAGATTTAAGTTGTATGATACTTTAGTGAACCTACTCGACTCAAAAAATTAATTAGGATGGTCCTAAAAAAAAAGTGTTTGAAAACTGATTCGGTTCTTATGAAAGAGAGTAGACATTTGATGCCACATATGACATATGCAATATTTAGCAAAAGAACAAGCGATAACAATTCAAATCACAGGACAAACCATAACTACTTGCCACCAGGAGAACAATGGCTTCAGTCAAAAAAAAAAAAAACAAAAAAGAGAACAATGGCTTGATATTATTATTATTATTGTTATAAAATTCATGTATATTTTTTTCCACTTTAAAATTAAACATTAAAATTAACAAGTTGTTGCTTGGACAGTGCCCTGTATCTGACCGTCGGAGTTTACACGAATCAATCCTAAAAAATTTGGGGATCATTTTTATTCTTGAAAAAAAATAAATTAATCATTTAATTTTTTAAATTTATTAATGTGAGACATATTGATCATTCTTTCTACTTCTAATATCCATTTACTTGCTTGTATGTCTTCTTAATCATTATATATAACTCGTTAGTGGTCCTAACAAATTTTCACGATGAAAAACGAATACAAAGTACAAGATGGTTAACACAACGCATGAAAGTGAAAAGAAAGACTTACGTGTCCCGTGTTTAAATTTGAAGGACTAAGTGCTGAATTTATTTTTTCCAAAACCAAAAGCAGGTCTCCAAAATTTTTCAGGACTAATTTGGACCTTTAATTAGTCTAAAAAAATGTTTACCTGTATAAGATTGCAAATTTTACTGTCTAGTCTTGACTATAATTTTATTTTATTTTTTATACTTTTATCAAGTTTATAAATATTTCTTCTTTGACCAACTACTTTGAGTTGATTTTGATTATAGTTAGATCAAATCTGAGATTCTATTTGAATATAAAAATATTATGAACGATGAGATGCGAATTCAGTTAAAAACGTGCACGAGAAAACCAAAATAAATAAACATCAGAATTTGTCTTTTTATTATTATGAGAATAATATCACGTTGCCACTAGCACACTTCGAGACAATATACAAATGTTTTTCCTTCTTGTTTTTTTTTTAATATCTTAAAATAATGTTACGCAAAAATACACTTACATATGCAGAGACACGAGCCAACAAATAAATATTTGATTCAAAATATTTTTAGTGCAAAAAATTATACCGTTCTCCAATTATCCATTTTCATATCATCAAAAATGTTTTTTTTTTGGTATTGACATAAAATATGTTTTAGCTCTCATAATAATTGTTAAGATATATTTTTTATTTACTTCAATATTATATGATATTTTTTTTTTGTCCTTGATCAGGTGTATACCCCACCAGAAGTGGGGACTAATCTCCTGCATGTGAATGAATGACACCTGAAGGCGGCAGGAAAATTTGCTTCATATATTATAGGATTTGAGCCCTTCCCTTTCCTTTTCTCCTTTCTTAATCTAAATCTAATAGAATATATGACTAAGTGATATGGTATAAAAAACTGCCCATTGCCAATAAATTAAAATTAAACTAAAAATAAATACACAAAGTCACAAACACACAGATATTAATAAATATCTATACGATTTTTATAATTTAATCATACTTGAAGTCATTTCAATTTTTTTGTTTCCTAGAATCCTCCGCACGCAACTGCAGAGACTAATCCCTCAAGGTACTAAACGACACTGAAGGTTGACCTCTCCTAACCATGTTTTCTTCATACACAAGAGCCAATGATCAAACCTCTGACCACTTGCTTAAGAGATCTAAGTTTGTTATCACTTAGACAACCACTAAGTCATTTCAATTATTATATATACTTAGATTTTGACACTTGTAAATATAAGATTTGTAATTAATTAGCATTTTATTGCATCTTAGTTAGATAATCTGGATCACTTGACAAGCTTCACGTTAGAGAGGAGTGGAACTTGGAATGGAATCTAACCCAAGAGTGACGGCAGCTGACGTGAGAGGCCAACGTCACAAACGTTTCCCATAAGGACAACTTTGGAAGCAGCAGCAGCAAGTAACGACGCGGAACGAGCTTTGAAGATTCCCATTTTTGCATTTCTTATGGTACCCTTCACTCTGACTTTCTTCTTCACATTTGTTTTTTCACCTTTTTTTTTTATATTAAAAAAAAGAACTTTCTCTATATAACTTTCCCGTGAATTATTTTGCGGTTTGCCCCATTGTTTACTTCTCCTATATAGAGATTAATCATTCGTACTGTGACTAGGAGACAATAAGTAATCATATGGTATCAAATATATGACCAAGAGGGTCAATGAGAAAGAAGGCTCTTGTGTGTAGAAGTGGTCAGCGATTGGACCTTCCATACTCACCCTTTGAACTTGCCATTTCCTATGACCAAAGACTATTCCGAGTAAAGAAAATCAAATTCAACTCGCCCACTTTTCTCAGTCAAACTTTCTTTTTTACATCTTCTCTCTCTTTTCCCACACTTTTTTTCCTTCAAAAAGACACCCCCTTTAAATCCCATAACATAACTCTCACCTTCATTCCTAACTTAACCTTGTCTGTTTTTTCTTCTTAATTAATTTCTAATTGTGATTCGCACACAAACTCATGAGATTCACTCCATTCAACAAACCTTTCACCTTACCATGTCTCTTCTTGGTTTCAGCCTTTTGGTGACATCTTTGCCTTCTTCACCTAAATCTCAAAACCAATCCAACCCCATGTTTTAGTCCTCTGTCTACTTTGGTTCATGTCATGCTTATGCCTTCTTTGGCACGTGCCCACAAGATTCTGAAACATAAGGGTGCTCCTTAATTTCATCAGAACCAATCATTTTCTATCACCTGGCTCAGCAATCACGATCGAGATTCACCATTGACATGGACAACATTGGAAACTCATCAAATAGCCTCATACATGAGCTGCTACAAGGTTTGGAGTTGGCAAGACAGCTCCAAATGAATCTCCACGTGGCATCTTCTTCCTCCTCTCAAGAAAGCCGTGAGGTGTTGATCCAGAAGATCATATCAACATTTGAAAAGGCGCTTGAAATGGTGAACTGGAAAGGAGGCTCATTGGGTACTGAGCCATCATCTCAAGGTGTTGCGATCCGAATGTCTGACTCGCCAACTTTGAGTGGCAGTCCCCGCAGTGAAGATTCTGACAGAGATTTGAGAGACCATGACTACAATGCTTCTAGAAAGAGGTATGTATACCTATACCCCCAACTTGCTTTGATTTTTGTATCCCCCATGTACTACATTTAACTTAAAAGCATCGGAAGTTGACATGCAAGTATAGTTTCTTATGGAAGTCACCGGTTCTCGTAGAATCACTTTAACTTTTTAAAATTGTATCATTGAAATAAAAAAAATTGTTTAAAGTAATATAAAGTAAAAGGTATTAAAAAAAAAGAGTTAAATGACTCCGATGAATCATGGAGTTGGAGATTACCTTAAGCCAAAGAAATTTTTTGCATGCTATCAGAACGATAAATGTATATTTTAAAACGATTCATTTTTTTGCACTAAATACATAAATTTCAAATAAACTACCTGTTGCATATTTTCTTACAACACATTTATTATTACTTGAGTAGCATGCATATGATAGAATCTTTCCTTACCCTCAAAGAATTGACAATGAACTCTATTTTTTGGTCACAGAAAGATTATGCCAAGATGGACAAAGAAAATTCGAGTTAACCCAGGAATGGGAGCGGAGGGACCTCTTGATGATGGATATAGTTGGAGAAAATATGGCCAGAAAGACATTCTTGGAGCCATGTATCCAAGGTAGTACCAAATTTAATCCTCCAAAAATGCTAATTTTGTATAAAGCTAATATTAATCATGTCTTTTGGATTGAACAGCTAAATATTAATTGTGTGTATTGCTACATACAAAACCATTTATGTACTCTCTCCTAACACAAAATATGTATGCAGAGGATATTATAGGTGCACCCACAGAAATGTTCAAGGCTGCGTGGCCACAAAGCAAGTGCAAAGATCTGATGAAGACCCAAATGTCTTCGAAATCAATTACCGAGGAAAGCATTCCTGCACAATGGCCTCCGATACAGTTCCAACATCAACACCAAATGAAAACCAAGAATCAAATTTGAACGCAAATCCCCAACATCAGAATAATGTCCTCCAAAGCCTTGAGAATCAACCAAATCCAAATGAACTACTTTTGAACCTCAGGGCAGGCCTGAGAGTCCAAACAGACAACCTAGATTCCCTTCATGACCAATCATTTGCTTCATTCCATTTCCCTTCAACTTCAGACATTAAAACTGGAAACCAAGTTTTCCCATCTCCTATGCTTGAAAACACTTTTGCTGAAAACTTCAGTTCCCCTTATATGTCTCCTGCAACTTCAGGAATAAGCCACTTTTCTGTGTCACCAAGTGGGGTTAACAGCTTTGGGGGGAACCCAAGTTTGGCAAGTTCAGGGTTACAGATCAATGACATGATCTCAGCTACTACTTCAGCTGCAAACTCACCGACCGTTGGATTAGAGTTTCCATTCGACCAGTTTGAATTTGATGGCCATAACTTCACATTTGATCATAACCCACGATTTTTCTTTTAATTATACCGAATTCAGAGAAGATGCCACATGAAAGCCAAAAATTAATTTTATATATCTTTTTTTTCTTCAGAAAAAGTAGAATCAGAATGAATTAAGAAGCATATGATGAAACAAATAAGGAACTGCTGTGAAATTTTAGAGTTATATGGTCCTAGGTGTGGAAAGAAAAGCAGAAATTAACATTTCTATATATGTCTTTAACTACATGTAACGTAGGGATAGCTTGCTTAGTCTTTCTCATCATAGGCAAGTCAAGTTATCATGTAACCTTTTTTTTTTTGGGACTTCAAATATCAGGGTTTAGCTTTACTTACGGAAATGTAGTGCTTTGTTTTGAAATGGTTATCTACTCGAGTCCATGAAAAAAAAAGACGACAATTCACTGTATTTCTTTCCAATTTTTATCAAATAAATATTCTGATTTCCCTAAGAGCAAGGCAGCTTAAAATATTAATCTTTGACTAAGGAAATTGTGCTTATGCGGACAAAAACAAAGGAAGAGAGTAGCAAGAGAAATTCCTGATATTTTGTTAACTGCGATTCTAAGTGGGACAATAATGCGTTACACGTTCAAGTTGAAGTCACAACTTGGGTAATAAAAAAAAGGAATACCAACACGTGGTTAGTCCAAGTGGTAAGGGATTTGGACACCTTAAGTAAGTGGTCAAGAGTTCGAATCATGGCTCCTCTATATGGAGAAAACCTGGTTGGGAGTGGAGAACCCACTTTGTGTGCCCAACAGGTTCCCGACGGAGATTAGTCACTACTAACGATGGTGAATACTTCGTACCTATGTCATTATTACAAAAAAAAAGAGGAATGCTTTTTATACATAAAATGGGGTTACCATGAGGTGTTCCCTTTGTTTTTTGAGTGTATCTTCGAGAAGCGTGTATATAAAAAAAAAGTGAGGGATACAGATAAACATATACGTATCATGTACGGTGTCCAAAATATGATGTTTAACTAACATAACTCTAAAAAAGGAGAGGTGAACCACTAATCAGCCGTCTATAAAAAGATTTTTTTTTCTGTTGAGAATTTTAATTGTAAATATGTTTCGAAGAAATTTCTTATTGAAAAGAAATTAATAAGTTAAGATTATATTATATAAGTAGAGAAGATTCAAAGACTCGTCATTACATGAAGAGGTCTTACATGGGAAATGACTAATTAAATCATAACATTGGGTATTCATACGGATATGGCAAACTTATTGAGTAAAGGTGTTTTAAATTCGTATGAATAATAGACACAGTATGTGTAACAGCCTACAAATCCGACACTCTGAGTACTCAAGTGACCACTCACACTTCACTCACTACTCTTGTAGTCTTGTATGTTCCACCACATCACAAGAATCCTTTTATACAGGCGGATGTGATTTTTCCAAATGGGTAGTGTTACTACATGGATTTGATCTAGGTCGGACCCGATTATACTCTTCTGTTACAGCATGACCGTGTTAGGCCTTAAACTCGACTTACCTCAACTGAAGTCTGTGACTGTCAAGATCTCTAACCTATATCAGATCTCGTAACCGACATCTTACTAATAGGTGATTAATGACTTTGTAACAGTCAATGACATTCATAATTGCTCATAATAACTCACTAATGCCATGTAACAACTATCTTTTATATACATCAGGCTAGCCATCAGTGGAGAGGTCACTTCTTCTTCATACACTACCAGCCTAATATCAATCTTGGTATTTCTGTTCTTTGACGGAACAGGTATGTAGGATATTAATTTCTCTTCACCTTTTTAAGACACTTGGAAATTGTCATCACCTTTTTATAAGTATGAAGAATTTTTTTACCAAAAACCAAAGATGAATTCCAAGAGCATACTAATTTACTATTCATGAATGAGGGTTGACCGCCAATGATTGGATGTTCCAGACCCAAAATCGTTAGCAGGGTCATCAATAATATGGGCTTAAATTTAGAGGAATGTCAGGACCACTGCTCTCGCATTTGAGCAAAGTATCTGTTAGAGGGAAGGCTACCTCTTCTAGCCCAATAAGTTGAGTTCAATTTTGATTCATCGGAATTTGGGAGCAGGGCTGTTTGTGTTGGAGACCTTTATTAAACACATGCCATATTTAATAATCAGTTAGTTAATTTTCTGTTAAAAGAAGTTAGTTAGTTTTCTTTTCTTCTGTTATACTGTTAAAGAAGCAGTTAGTCAGTTACTTGCTATATATAGCTAGCAGCAGATTTTCTTCATAGTTTTTTAGAATTAATCTTGTAATCATTCTTTGAGTTTTTTCATTCAGTTGATCAATGGCAAGAATGCAATATGCATTTCTCCATCTTCTTCCCTGTTTTGCATCATTTGAATCTGCTGCCATAAACTTTAACATGGTATCAGAGCTCCATTAATTGGAGCTCTGCTACGCATCTGTTTCTTCTGTTTTTTCCCTTCTTCATAGCTCCTTATTCCTTTGTTCTCTTTTCTTCTCCCTCGATTAATTGTTCTTGACTGTAATGGCAAACCTTGAGGTTAACAACCTTATGAGAATCCCTGTTTCCTCCATGCAAGTGATAATGTTGGAGCTGTTCTTATTTCCACACAATTGACAAAGAACAATTATCATGAGTGGTCAATGGCGATGTCCTTGGCATTGAGATCAAAGAACAAGATGCAATTTGTTGATTGAACGATTCTGAAACTAGAATTGAATGATCCACTGTATGGAGCTTGGGATAGGTGCAACATCACGATTCTTTCTTGGATCAGGAATGCTCTAGATCCTTCGATTGCAAGGAGTGTTCAATGGATGAACACAGCACATGCAGTTTGGTGTGATCTCAAGAAAAGGTTTTATCAAGGTGATGTCTTCAAAATTGCAGATCTGCAAGAGCAAGTGTATGCTCTCAAACAAGGTGATCTTTCAATCACAGATTTTTACACTGAATTGATGATTTTGTGGCAAGAATTGGAAAATTTTAGACCAATTCCACCGTGTTTGTGTCAAGTTGCATGCAATTGTCACCTAATCCCAACTATTCAAGGCTATAGAGATAATGATTATGTAATACGATTCTTGAAAGGGCTCAATGAGCAGTATGCTGCTGTGAGGTCTCAAATAATGTTGATGCAGCCTCTTCCTCCCATAGATCAAGCCTTTTCTATGTTGATTCAGCAAGAAAGGCAGATGAATTGTGTTCTTGACCTAGGGCTATTTCTAATTTTGTGGATATGCGATACAAAGGAAGGGATAAAGGTGGTTACAGAAACAAAAGTGGCAAAGATAGAAGATTTTGTTCTCACTGCAATAGAACTGGCCACACCATTGATACATGCTACAAAAAGCATGGATTTCCCCCCAATTACAAAAAGGAAAAGATTAATTGTGCAGTGGAAGATAGTGATAGTGATGATGGTTCATTGAGTATAGTCTCTGTGAGGTCACATAGTAGATCATATAGAGAAGACAAAGCATCAATGCCTATGGGATTTACCCCTGAACAACACAAAGCACTTTTGGCTATACTAGAACATGGTGACAAGTCCAAGACAGTGAATCAGTTAACCACAATGCCTGCTTCCTCCAATCATCGTGCATCAGGTATAATATGCACTGTTTCTAGTAATGTCAAGTATTCTAGTTGGATCCTTGATACAGGTGCCACAGATCACATCTGTCACACCTTGTCTCAATTTCAATTTTATAGGAGAATCAGACCTGTGATGGTCAAATTACCAAATGGTATCAAATTCTTAACTCAGTTTGCTGGAACCGTTTTCTTTTCTGAAAGTCTATTCTTAAATGATGTACTCTACATACCTTCCTTTAGTTTCAACTTGATCTGTGTCAAAGCTTGTTACTTCATTGAATTGCAAACTCATTTTCACTCTGTCTGCATGCCTAATGCAGGATGCCATCTCATCGAAGATGATTGGTGCAGCTGAGCCTAAGGGGGGACTATATGTTCTATCCACTCATAGAGTTGCTTTATCTCATAAAGATGTTGTTGTTCCTATTGTTCCTTTGCTTAACAATGTTGTCAATAATGTTCACTCTTCTAACTCAGATGTATGGCATACTAGACTAGGCCATCTATCACATAATAAAATGTCAATTTTACACAAATCTTATTCTTTCAATACGGCCATTAACCCTCATAAATCGTGTGATGTATGTCATTTCTCTAGGCAAAAGAGATTACCCTTTCCTGATAGCCTTTCAAAGACTGATAACTGTTTTGATTTGGTACACATGGATGTATGGGGACCCTTGGCTTGGCCATCTATATATGGTCACAGGTATTTTCTAACAGTTGTTGATGACAGGTCTAGGCATACCTGGATCTATTTCATGAAACATAAATCAGAGACTGGAGACTTAATAAAGTCCTTTACTGCTATGACTCATAATCAATATGAAGCCAAGATTAAAGCAATTAGGACCGACAATGGAACTGAATTTGTCAACAAAGATCTGCAGGAGTTTCTAGCAGCAAATGGCATTATGCACCAGTGTTCTTGTGTGGAAACACCTCAGCAAAATGGTATTGCTGAAAGAAAGCATCAACACATACTTGCAATGACAAGGGCACTTTTGTTTCAAGCAGGAATCCCTAAAACTTTTTGGAACTATGCTGTTGCACATGGAGTTTTCTTGATCAACAGAATTCCTTCAAGTTTTCTCAACAATGCATCACCCTACGAAATCTTGTATGGGAAGCTTCCTGCCTTATCACATCTAAGGTCCTTTGGATGCCACAGTTATGCAAGCACAGTCGGTGCAAACAGAAAGAAGCAGGACAACAAGGCCAGAAAATGTGTTTTTCTAGGCTATAGATCTGGAATCAAAGGATGCTTACTTTATGACCTGAAAACAAGGGAGATATTCATCTCCAGAAATGTGCAGTTCTATGAGTCTAACTACCCTTTTATCAGCTGTGTTACACCCTCACATATTCCTTGGTCACCTCCTACCTTGCCCTCATTTACTCAGCTAAACCTGTTTGATTTAGAATCTACACCACAAATGCCTAACCACACTCCTGAGCCTAACCACATTACTGAACCTCAACCTCAATCTCAACAAATGCCTAACCACACTCCTGAGTCTAATCACATTGCTAAACCTCAACCTCAATCTCCAAATCAACAACCTCAACCCGAACCTGAGCCTTATATTCAACCTTTGTTTGAATCAGAAATTGCTGATCAACCAAACCAAATTCATCCTACTAGAGTTTCCACTAGAAACAGAAGAAGTCCATCTTACCTCAATGATTACCATTGCAGCCTTGCCACCAAAACTACACCACCTAACACTAACAACAAATACCCCATATCCAATTTCCTATCCTATCATCACCTGTTAGATCAATATAGACAATATTCACTTGCTTTGTCTGTTATTACTGAACCTAAGAATTTCCAAGTAGCCATGAAACATGCACATTGGCAAGATGCTATCAACTCAGAACTGACTGCACTTGAAAAAAACCACACATGGACATTAACCAAATTACCACCTGGAAAAGGTACTATCGGCTGCAAGTGGGTTTTTAAAACAAAACAAAAGGCAGATGGCACCATAGAGAGGCACAAGGCTCGTTTGGTTGCAAAGGACTATACACAGACTGAGGGGATTGATTATCTAGAAACTTTCAGTCCAGTGGTCAAAATGACCACTGTCAGAATTCTTCTCTCATTAGCAGCTACAAACAAGTGGCATCTTGAACAGCTTGATGTCAACACAGCCTTCCTTCATGGAGATTTACAGGAGGAGGTATTCATGGAGCTGCCACAAGGACTCCAAGTCCATGATTCATCTCTGGTATGCAAGCTAGATAAGTCGTTATATGGCTTAAAACAAGCAAGCAGGCAGTGAAATGCCAAACTCACTGAATCCCTCACTATTCGTGGTTCTTTATCGGTCCAAATCTGATTATAGCTTGTTTACTAAGAGAAGTTCCTCGGGATTCACAGCCATCCTGGTGTATGTTGATGATCTTGTGATGGTCTGGTGATGACATTTCAGAAATTACCCAGGTTAAACAATACTTAGATGACAGATTCAGCATCAAAGATTTGTGGAAGTTGAAGTTCTTTCTTGGATTTGAGGTTGCTAGATCCAATAAAGGAATCATTGTTAATCAAAGAAAATATGCTCTAGACTTACTCAATGATTCAGGATTACTTGGTGCCAAACCAAGTAGCACACCTATGGATAGTACTCTTAAGCTACAGAAAGGCTCGGGAGATCCTTTACCCAATATCACAGTCTATAGGAGATTGGTTGGAAGGCTCTTATATCTCGCACATACAAGGCTTGATATTTGTTTTGCTGTAAGTCAGTTAAGTCAATTCCTAGATTGTCCTACATCACTTCACTATCAGGCTGCCTTGAAAGTGCTTCGATACATCAAAGGTTCTCCTGTTGAAGACCTGATTTTCTCTGCTGAAAATGATTGCTCACTAAAGGGATTTCGGACTGGGGTGCATGCTTGGACACTCGAAGATCAATCACAGGATACTGTTTTTTTCTTGGATCCTCCCTAATATCCTGGAAAAGTAAAAAGCAACCAACAGTTTCAAGGTCCTCTTCTGAGGCCGAATACAGGGCACTGGCTTAAGCTACTTGTGAAGCCCAATGGTTGCTCTACTTGTTGAATGACTTACAATTCCCACACTCTGCCCCAGTGATAATTTATTGTGACAATCAAGCTGCAAGACACATTGCCCTCAATCCAGTGTTCCATGAAAGAACCAAACATATAGAGATAGATTGCCATCTAGTAAGAGATAAGATTCAAGAAGGCCTTCTGCACTTACTGCCCATTCAATCACAGCAACAAATCGCAGATATATTAACGAAACCCCTATCCCTAGGCTTTAGGGGGGGGGGGGGGGGACCTTTATTTAAACACATGTCATATTTAATAATCAGTTAGTTAGTTTTCTGTTAAAAGAAGTTAGTTAGTTTTCTTTTCTTCTGTCATACTGTTAAAGAAGCAGTTAGTCAGTTACTTGCTATATATAGCTAGAAGCAGATTTTATTCAGAGTTTTTAGAATTAATCTTGTAATCATTCTTTGAGTTTTTTCATTCAGTTGATCAATGGCAAGAATGCAATATATATTTCTCCATCTTCTTCCCTGTTTTGCATCATTTGAATCTGCTGCCATGAACTTTAACAGTTTGTTTAGATTTTGAAAAAGTGATTTTTCAGGCAAAATGTTTTTTTGATAAAAGTGATTTTATGTAAAATTGAAAGTTATTTTGCGTTAAGCAATAAGTTCTGATAAGTAATTTTACTTTGAAAAGTAATTTCAAGCTATCTAAGTGTAATATTGAAAAAAAAAATCTTCTAGGAAAATTACAATAAAGAACGTAAAAATCACTTCCTAATAAACATGTTTTGATAAAAAGAGTTATTTTAAAACATATTAGAGGTGCAAGTAAAATCTTGATTTTAAGCTTTCTCATATCGAATTTTCTTTTGTGTGTTTTTGCCCTCATTTGCGAACTCTTTTCTTTATTGGTTCTTACTAAAATTTATCCCATAATCATTTTAATTTGTATATATAAATAAAATAAGAATTTCTCTAATTTAGTAATTGTTGACTAATTCCCATGAGTACATATCTAAAACTCAATTTCCTTTATTATCATTATTACGATATGGTGTACTTGTTCTTAATTAAATGTATTTTGAATGCAACAAATTTCCACACTATTTTTTTTTAGAAATTAAATGTTAATAAATCAAATAGTCTAATTAAATTTATAACATGTTATTATATATTTATATATCGTGTTAAATTATATTTTGCACATAGAACAAAAATTTTAACTATTAAGATAAAACCGCACATGGGCAGGCAGCTAGGTCGTTAAGGGGTAGTAGTCCCCTCTTAACAGCTTCTGATAAAAATTTGTCTCGTACCTACATGGGTATTCAATAATCGGGTTTTTAAGTGGATTTTACGAATATTCGTGGAATATCTTTGGTTACCCATGAATATTTATTAAAAAAAATATTAAAATGTATTTTGGACAAAAATAGAATAAAATAATTTTCAGACAAAAAAACTTAAACAAATGGACTCTTAAAACCACGTCCTCTTATTTTTATGATGGAAAGGGAAATGTGTATTGGGAATATAAATAATGCAATGTTAAATTGAACTTGTCAAAATATATCTTCCAATATTAAAGTAACACTCCACCTAAGAAATACCAAACATATGTCAATATCATACAAGGTTTACAAAATCGAATCGATCATCGAATCGGTGAAGGCAGCGGTTCGAGGTTCAATGGTCCAACCGAGGTTGAACCGGTTATAATTAAATAACATTATTTTAATTTTTAATATAATATTTGTAACAATATTAAACAAAAAAACAACATAACAACTAAAATTATTAAGCACAATTTTTTTTTATTTTGAAATTAAACTAAATAAATATAAAGATATATGTTAAAATCATCTTTATAGGGAAAACCAACCCAAAATCTACAACCAGCCCACATATGTTAGAAAACAAAAGAAATGGTTTTGGCTAGGATGATCCAAATCCTTTTATACTATTTTTTTTTAGAAAACCGGTTCACTACCGGTTATTACCGGTTTTGAACCGGTTTTTCGGTTTTTGCACCGGTTCACCTTAGGGCCGGTTTTGCCAGCTGACCGGACCGGCCAAGGTCCCGGTTCTCGGTCAAACCGGCCGATCCGGTCCAGTTTTCAAAACCTTGATATCATGTATGAGTCTCCACGGGTACAAGTACCTTAATACCTCTTTCCGCCTCAATAAAGTTGAGGGGAAAAAACTCATTTTGGATCTGTTTGTTATAGATTAAAAAATAAGTAATTTTGGCATTTAATAATTTATAGATTATTTTAAAAAGATTTTAAAGAAAAATATGAGGTATTTTGTGTTTGTTTATAATCATAAAAATTATTTTTTTTAAAAATAGTTAATGATAAAAAATGTTTTTTTTTTCAAAAGCTAATGCAAGTAGTTTTTTATTTTAACCTTTAAAATAACTTTTTTATGAAAAGCTTAAACAAACACAATTAAACTCATTAAAATGATTTCTAACTTTAAAAAAGTAATTTTTTTATCAAATAATCTTTAACAAAGGCCTCTTATTTTATCCACAGGTAACCATTAAATTACGTTCATGCCCATACTCCTAACGGGTTTTATTCATGGATATCCATGAATACGAAGGAATAATATTGTCATCCGTACTATTGAACCTGAATTAGTATCCAGAATTCTCTCGTCTACGAAGTTAAGTATCATTTCTTAAATTTATTTTCCAATCCATTTACTTATTTTTCTATTTGTTCCTTTTCTTTTTCAGAATACATATTTCTAATTACAATAATTAGTATAATTTTATCGATTAATTGCTATATATAATTACCAAATCTGCTTGTTTATTTTTTCATTTATTTTTTCTTTTTATGACAAATATTTCTAATTATTGACACTAATTTCAAGATTATGTATTAAATATCTAATATTATTTTTCACACTTTTATTACTAATTGTTACTACTAATCAAGATCTATATATATTAAATTATAGTAGTTATTCTTGATCATGAATAATTTTCAACAACATTTCCCCTATTCAGTGAACTACGAGACGTCACCTACTCAGCTGTATTAAGCAAATTTTTATTTTTTAATATATTTTAAAATGTACTAATTAATAATTATTGTCATCAAATTCGCTTAACAATAATTTATTTAAATTTGATTAATTATTTTACTTTTCAAGATTATAACTTGTTATTTTTATAAAAAAAAAACTTGTTATTTTCAAAATTACTATACATCCCGAAAATGATATGATCAAAATAGCCAAGTATTGGCCAAGCTTGGATAGTATTGGCCGAGTTTAAATAGAGAGGCTGAGTTTAGGTAGTACTGGTCGAGCTTCATTGTTATGGCCAAGTGATACCAATATAAGAGAAGTTAAGCTCGGTTAGAGGCCTAATTTAAGCTTGGGGGTGTACTGCCCAGGATTAAATAGTGAAGGTTGACCGCGCTTAATCCTAGCACAAGGAGTAATAGTCGAGTTTGGTCCTGGCACAAGGTGTACTGGTCGAGCTTGATCTGAGTATGAAGTAGGGAGGACGAGCTTGATAGGCTAAATCCGAGTATGAAGTAGGGAGGACGAGCTTGATAGTGGAACGAAAACTCATCAAGATAAGTAACATATATGAAGGATACCCAGCAAATAGTAACCATCCGAGATATGCGTAATAAGATCTTTTCATATCAACAAGACTATCAATTAGTATCAGATAAAAGATATCGAGATAGATAAACAGTTATGAGTTACACTATAAATACAAGCCCCCCAATGAGGGAGGACACCTAATATTTCAGAGAGAACTACGTTAGCTTTGATTCCCACCTGGGATACGTAGGAGCAGATACCTTCCTATCAAACTATATTCTAAAACACCCTTAATATTCATCATTAGAAATATAGGTCACACCCCGTTCCGGCTAGATTCCGGTAAATATGATTTTTGGCAGGAACATTTGGTTCCCACCATGGGGCCGATGTAAACTTTCCCCGGCCGCATGTCCATTATCGCCTACCAAACTGGTGATCAGATCAATAAAAAAAGTTAACTGTTCCTGTCGGGATCCGACTTGCCGGAATATCACCATAGAACGTTAAACCAAGAATTAATACTGAGGTTGTTTTAGATTATGGCTTGACGGAATAGGGTATTTCGGTCCTACATATCCCAAAGGGAATCAAAGCCAGACGTAGTTCTATGTTCAACTCTTGGCCATGTGGTGAAGTCAATCCCTTAATCTTGTATATGATAAATACCAGTGAACAATGACTCTTTGGTAGTATCTTGGTTAGGCTGGTTCCTCAAGTACGCTTAAGGGAGATTCACCTAGGTTAGGAAAAGTGAGTCTTTCTCTTAGGGGTCTCCTCTTTTTATAATAGGATCCCCATATCTCTTAGAAATTAGTTTTATCTATTCCTATCTCTTATCTCCTAAATCTACTTCGAGATATATGATCTCTTTATTTGATGAGACTTATCTCTTGTAACCAGATAAGGTTGTTTGATATGGTATCATCTTAATCTTATGTTTTCCGTCCTTATCGGATCCGGTATCCAAGCTCGGTCACCGAGCTTTACACCTCGGCCAATACACAAGTCCCCCCAAGCTTTGAGCTCTAAAGAGCGTAAAAGTTTTCATGATAGAAGCTGAGCTTGACCTTAAGATTATTTCTGGAGAGTTCAGGATTTATTGAGTAAGACTTCTCCCCCTTTTATACCACAGTTCGATGGCCGATCTTTATACCTTGTCCAACCTCTGAGCTTAATGGCCTCGACAGGAGAGTCTAACAATCCTTTCCCTTTAATTATTTGGGTCTCCAGGTGGCCGAGCTTGACACCTCACCCATATTTGTTTTAAGATCGGTAGGCTCGGTGGCCTAGATTTACACCTCAGCCCATATACAAGCCCCCCAAGCTTTGAGCTCTAAAGAGCGTGAAAGCTTCTTTGAAGGAGCCGTGCCAAGCTGAGACAGGAGCGGCCGTTTTAGTCTTGTACTGCGACGTCAGTTTCTTAGTTCCTGAGATGAAAAGAGACATTGCTTTTGTTATTAAGACAGGGCTTGCTTGTGACGCGTGGCCTTTATGGTATTATTTCCGAGGCCTGCTCTACGACTGCGTACTCAAATCCTTAGCTGTTGCAATGATGAGCCTCTGTTTGACTGGTTTTATAACTAGTAAAGACCTTGGCTTTGTGCTAATTTTATATCATTTTTACCCAAATTAGGCTTGATTGTCCTTAAGTAGTATTTTGAGTCTGTAAATTGTTTTTAAGTTAATTTAGTTGATTTAGAGTGAATAAAGTATTTACTTTTATTTTCTGTTTTCAGGTAAATAAAAAGGAATAATTCTGGAGTTTCTCGCCCCGCGAGAAGGCTGCTCGCCTCGCGAACCAGAAGGTGACTTTTCCTGAAATTGCAAAACTTTCTGTCTCGCCCCGCGAAGAAGGACTCGCCTCGCGAGTACCTGGAAGTCAGAGAGCATCACGGTTTACCCGTGTTGAAGGTCACGGGCGTTGCAGTTGGGAATGTGAAGGGTTCGCCTCGCGAAGATATGCTCGCCTCGCGAGAAGACCAAGAGTTGCAGACCTTTCGCATAATTCGCCTCGCGAGCAGTGCTTCGCCTCGCGAGTACTTGGGTTCCAGAAACGTGTATATAAGTAGTCTTAGGCAGAACTGAAGAAGGAAGTCAGAATTAGCCAGTTTTGGCTAGTTTCTGAACCTGTTAGTCTGTTGTTTTTCTCTTAGTTTAATGTTTATTTCTGTAATGGAGAGCTAGTCTCCTAGGATTAATCTACTGCAATTGGTTTCTGTTAACACTTGAGGTTCTGTATTCCATGTTTAGTTGCTTTTCTCTTTTCAATGCCATGTTGTATGTTTCTGTTTGTTATTTCAGGAATGTATAGTGTGGTATTGTTTCATTTCGGTGATGTAATGTTCCTATATATAATCGCGTTTGTTATTTCGTGTGTGTTCATTCATGTTCGTTTGTTCATGAGAGCTTAACCCCGTTTGTTATTTCGGGAATAGGAACATACATCTGTAGTAGCGGTTTTCGTTTGTTAATTGTTGCTACAACCGGGAGGGGATTAGTATCTGCTTAGGATTTGCATGAACCAATGATAGTGGGAAACTGAGAACAGTAGGTTAATCGCTTTTGTTTATTTGCTAATTTCTTAAACTGCTTTGTTTCTTTTATCTGTTTTTGATTTGTTTTGTTAATTTAGTTTTAATCTCAAAACCCCCATTTCTAACTTTTACTAATTTTCTGTTAATAATAACAACACCTAAAGAGTCCTTGAGAGACGATCCGAGTTGTCGCTCTATACTGCATTATTTTATAATCGCTCGTTCTTTTTGGCGCGTGGCGACAGCGCGATCATGCAACGTGTATTCTGTTGTCTCTACCACGTGTTGCTCAGCCATTGGTGTACCGAATTTGCACAGACTTGAAGAGACGTTTCTCTTCTCTCACACGACAACCACCATCATTACTTTCAAAAGTAATGTTTCATTTGTCTTTGAAACATTACTCTTCTTCTATAAATTGAAGGAAACTTTGAGACAGGGCCTTACTTTCCTTCAACCTTATACTTTTCTTTCTCGAGCCTCTTCTTCTTCAAGCTTTTTCACACTCCCCTTTCTGTTCAAGGTACGTCCTCATCATCTCCTCTTTTTCCAATTTCATTTATGCTTTGTTTAGCCATGGAGTCTTCGTTTGAGGTTTCTCAGAATGCCTCCTTTGAGGTTCAAATCTTAGAGATCGAAATCAATCCTATTGGGGGATCTCCTCATCCTTCTCTGCCCCCTTCCAATGATGACGTTGGTGCCAACGGTGCCTCCTCCGCTTCTAATGAGAGTAGCTCTGCTATTCCTAATGCTGTTACTGCCCCTAAGCACCGCAAACGTGCTAGGAAGGTGCCTAGAGTCCCCTACCCGAATATCACTATCCCTGGGTATTTCTGGGTGAGGCCCAATTCTGGGACCTTTCATTCGAACTTTAGAGATCCAGCATCCCTTCAAACCATTAAAACCAAGGTTGCTGCCTCACGTGGCACTGTAGAATGTTTGCCTTGTTCAGAATATGAGCATGTTTTCCTTCAAATCACTCCGGATCAATTTCCTTTCACATACGTGTATAAAACCCTGTTTGATGAAATTGGTGTTACCTTGCCCTTTACCCAATTTGAATGTGATGTTCTAAAGATTATGAACGTTGCCCCTACTCAACTTCACCCCAACAGCTGGGTCTTCCTAAAGGCTTTCCAGGCTCTTTGTGGGAAGATAGGAATTGTGGCCACTGCTCCTAAATTCCTTTACTTCTATAAAGTGAGGTTCGGGTACCGGGTTGGTTGGATTTCCTTGAGTGGGGTTGAGAAAAGGGGGATCATCGGACTCTACAAGAGTTCGTACAAATTTTTTAATGGGGAGCAAGTCTATCTTTTTTGACTCGGCTGGGGTCCCCAACTTCCCCTTCTACTGGCAGCCCCACCCTTCCAAATTCTCTAGCTATGACCTCGGCTCTATGACAGTTCAAGAGCGAGCTGATGTTGAGATCCTTAGCCATTATCCTCGGCCATTGGGAAGCTTTTACTTCTCCCCACCTCTTCCACCCGGCAGGCCGATTTTGACTGTAAGTAGATTTTTGTAGGTACCTTAATTTACCTTGTAGCTTACTTATGATATATGACCAATTTCCTTCTTGCAGTGATAATGGGGAAATTCAATTACAACCAAGCTGCTGGTAGGTCAGCTCCGACTTCCGATGCCAAGGGCAAGAAGAAGAAGGCTGCTGAAGCTTTTGATCCGAACACTCGCCTTCCCAAAAGAACTCGGGAAGATATTCAGTCTGAGGTTCCAAGAAGAAGTCTTTCTCCCCTCCCGTTGATTGAAGAAACTCCTGCAACTGAAAGGAGGTCAGGCAACGCTCCCGTGGTGACCGATCTGACTTTTGACACCAAGTGGTACAATGGAAACTACAATTCGGGCATCAGCTCGCTCTGGGATAATGAGTTCAACCCCGGTCCACTCATCTACGACCAAGTGCTCAAACCTTCCGATGCTCGGCTTTTGCTGGAGCAAGGGCCTGATGAAAGCATAGAGGCTGCTGCTGCCTATGCCCTCCGGATCGCATCCATTACTCGCTTTTGGAGTCACCAACTTTCTGACAATGTCAAGAAGATGGAGATGATGAAGGCCAATGCAACTCGTGCCTTGAGGGTGAAGGACAAGTTAGCCCAAGCTGTGGCCAAGTGTGCGGAGCAAGCCCGCACTGTTGGCCAGCTGAAGACTCAAAAGGCTGAGCTTGAGAAAAATAAGGCTTCTCTTCGGTCCGAGCTGGATAGAGAGAAGGAAGAAAAGGCCAGCTTGCAGAAGGCCGTTGAAGACTCTCGTGCTTCCTATGCTCAACTTCAACAATCTTTGGAGGCTGAGAGGGCAGCCAAGCAGAATCTTTAAGCCGATTTGGACGAAGCTGTCTCCCACATTATGAAGGAGCATGTCAACCAGTTCTTCCGGGCCGTGAAGTAACTTCAACACTTCAACCCTGATGCTGACTTCTCCCGAGCCGATGTGGACAAGGACTTCAACCAGGATGGAGTAATGGTTCCACTATCCGAGCTCGAGGATGAAAAAAAGATCCAAGAAGAAGGAGGCATCGAGAAGCAAGCTGTCGGGGAGAGGGGAAACGACGACGAGGGAACCGTTGTACCTGACCCTGCTTTGACTATTTGTCCACCGATTGAAGATGACTTCAACTATGTTCTTGCTGAAACTGTTGCTCCTAGGGATGCCCAAGTGTAACTTAGGAAAATAGGTTTTTCCCTTTTTTCTATTATGTTTTTGTACCCAGGGCAGTGCCCTTTTTGTTTTGGTATCTTTTTGTACTTAGGGCAATGTCCCTTTTTATTTATGATATTGCAACTTTATGCCTTTGAGAACATAACTTGTTTTTCTTTCGACACTTAGAAAATTTTCTAAGTTTTTGTTTAGCTCGGATGTTTACTTTTGGTCTTTCACTGTGTATTCAATATTTACACAGTTTGCCTAAGTTTTTCATCGGCGCAATCTCGGATTTTTCCAACTTTTTATGAGTTTGTATTCACCCTTTGTGCTCGGCATGTTACTTTGGCCTATTTGAGCTTTTATAGCTCGGCCCTTTTAATAAATATAACCTCTTTAGGTTTTTGAATACCACAGGTCTTAAGTTATTTCTGTACCTCTTAGGCTCGGCCTTTCGACATTAACTCGATCGAGTTTAGCTCGGTTACCCCTTTTCTATTTCTGGTTTGCTTTTTTAGGTCAAGCATTTCGACTTTGACTCGGTCGATTTCAGCTCGGTTGACTTCTTTAAGCTCGTGTTTACCTCTTTAGGTTTTTATTTACCTTTGTAGGTTTTTGTTTACCTTTTTAGGTCCGGCTCTTCGATTTTAGCTCTTTTGGCCACTTGGGCTTAGCCTTTCAATTTTAGCTCAGTCCACCTTGTTAGGTCTTTAGTTTTGCCTCTTCAAGTTCGGCCTTTCAAACTCAACTCGGTCGACTTCAGCTCGGGCAACCTTTTTAGGTCTTAGTTTTGCCTCTTTAGGTCCGGCCTTTCGACGGCAACTCGGTCGAATTCAGCTCGGGAAACCTTTTTAGGCGCGGCATCTTTGGTTTGCCAACACAAATAAATTCTTAGCCATGTAACAGTTTTTTTTACCAAAATAATGTAACAGAAATAGACTTATTTATTTATTTATTTATTCAGGTGTGCCTCATTAAAACCTTCCTGGCCAAAACTACGTGGGAAAAAGACCAGGGTAGGAAAAAGAGTACATCACCTGCTTACATAACTTTATCTAAAATAAAACTTAAGGTGGGAGGTGTTCCAAGTTCTTGGAACATCCTTTCCTGACAACCCTTCTAGCCTATAAGCACCATTTCCTAGACTTTCAACTATTCTGAATGGGCCAGACCAGTTTGCTGCAAGCTTACCCTCTTTGGAGTCTTTTCTTGCATCATTTTGCAGTCTCAGTGCTAAGTCACCTTGCACAATTTCCCTTGGCTGCAACCTTGAGTTGTACTTACAAGTTGCTTTCTGCTTGCATAGTTCTTCCCTGATTTTTGCCTCATCTTGGACTTCTTCAACCATGTCAAGCTCAACTCGGACTTCTTCTTCATTCTTACTTTGGTCATGATGTTGCCTTCAGAAAGAAAGTTCACCGAGTTCAACTGAAATCATTGCATCGGTTCCATATGTTAGCTTGAATGACGTTTCACCAGTCGATGACTGTGGTGAGCAATGGTAAGCCCAGAGGATGCTTGGTAATTCTTCAACCCATGCCCCTTTTGATTGGCCTAACCTTTTCTTGAGCTCGTTCAAAATGACTTTGTTGACTGCTTCTGCTTGGCCGTTTGTTTGTGGATGCTCAACCGATGCCACCTTATGTTTGATTCCGAGGTTAGAGTAGAACTCTCTAAGCCTTTTATTAGTGAATTGCTTTCCATTATCTGTGACAATTGCATAAGGTAGGCATGTCTGCATATGATGTTTGTCCATACAAAGCTCTGAACCTTTTTAGCTTTTATGGTAGCTAATGGTTCAGCTTCAATCCACTTAGTGAAGTAGTCCACCCCCACTAGCAAGAACTTGACTTGGCTTTTAGCAACAGGGAAAGGACCAACGATGTCCATCCCCCACATAGTGAAAGGCCACGACGAGAACATGGAATGGAGCTCTTCACCTAGTACTCGCGCAACGTTGGTGAACTTTTAACAAGGATAACACTTGTTAGTCCAAGCAGCACAATCTGATCTCATGGTTGGCCAATAAAAACCTGCTCGCAGAAATCGAGCTGCTAGAGATCGGCCACCTGAATGCATTCTGCAAATTCCTCGATGCATCTCGTCCATTACGTACTCGGAATGCTCCTTTGTTATGCACTTTAGTAAAGGCATGGAGAATCCTCTTCTGTATAGCTCTCCATCTTGGATGGTGTAATGACAAGATTTCAGACGGATTTTCCTTGCCTCTGTGGGATCATTAGGCAATTTGTCCGAGGCTAAAAATTCACAAAACGGTGTCATACAGCCCCAATCATAGTGCTCGGTCATCATTACCTCGGCACTCTTTATACTCGACTCAAGGAGATTTTCCTGAATGGAAGTTCTTAGCTGGCCAGCTTTTTTGGTGCTAGTAGCCAACTTAGACAACATATCTGCCCTGGAATTTCCTTCACGAGGTATATGTTCAATAGTAAAATTATCAAATTATGAAATTAAACTATGAACTTTACAAAGATACCTGGTTAATTGGGGATCCTTTGTTTGATAATAACCCGAGACTTATCCTGTTAGAAGTTGTGAGTCACTTCGGCACTTCAACTCTTTGACTCCAACTTCTTTAGCTAGCATCAGTCTTGCAATAAGGGCTTCATATTCTGCTTGGTTGTTTGAAGCAGTAAACCCAAACTTCATGGATTGCTCCAGGACTAGATCATCCGGACCTTCAAGAATTATGATAGCACCGCTTCCTTTCAAGTTAGATGAACCATCGACATATAGAAGCCAGGCGAAGGATTCTGAATTCGGCTTTGAAGAGAGCTCGACAATTAAGTCGGAGAGACATTGTGCTTTCATCGGTCCCCTCGGCTCATATTGCAAACCAAACTCTAATAACTCCACTGACCAAGCTATCATTCGTCCTGCCAGATCAGGTTTTCTAAGCACTTACTTTATTGGATGATCTGTTTTGACTATAACTTGGTGTGACAGGAAATAAGGTCGTAACCTCCGAGCTGCCATGACTAAAGCGAGGGCGAGCTTTTCAATTGCTTGATACCGTGTTTCTGCATCTTTCAGAATTCTACTAACATAATACACTAACATCTGTTGTTTTTCTTCTTCCTGGATGATTACTGCACTGATTGCATAATCATTGACAGACAGATACAAATACAGATCTTTACCGAGCTATGACCGAGTTAGGATCGGGGGAGAGGCTAGAAAAAGTTTCAGATCTTCAAAGGCCTTTTCACACTCCTCGGTCCAAGTGAACTCTTTTGGTCTTTTCAGAAGCTGAAAGAAGGGTCTTGCTTTTTCAACAGACTTTGGGAGAAAGCGAGATAGAGAAGCTAATCGGCCAGCTAGCCTCTGTATCTCTTTCACACTCTGTGGGCTCCGCCTTTCAATGACAGCTTTGCATTTATCAGGATTAGTTTCAATTCATCTGTGTGTTAGCATATATCCCAAGAACTTTCCTCCTTGTACACCGAAGGAGCATTTTTCTGGATTTAACCTCATGCTGTACTTTTTGAGCTGGCCAAAAATTTCTTCGAGGTCGGCTGGGTGTTGCATTGGGTCATTGGACTTTACCACCATATCATCAACATAAACTTCTAGGTTCTTTCCGATCTGAATGACAACCACTTTGTCCATAAGCCTTTGATATGTTGCACCAGCATTTTTTAAACCGAAAGGCATTACTCGGTAGCAGTAGTTTACCCCATCTGTCATAAATGCCGTTTTTTCTTCATCGGGTGGATACATCCTTATCTGATTATAAGCTGAATATGCATCAAAGAAAGTCAAGATTCTGTAACCTGAAGTCCTGTCCACCAATCTGTCAATGTTGGGAAGAGGATAAGAATCCTTCGGACGCGCTTTGTTGAGATCGGTGTAGTCGGTGCAGATTCTCCATTTGCCATTGGCCTTTCTTACCAACACAACATTGGTTATCCAAGTGGTGAACTTCACCTCTCTGATCAAATTTGCTTTAATCAGCTTTGCAGTGTCCTCGGCTACTGTTTTTTGTCTTTGCTCACCAAGCTTCCTTTTCCTCAGAGCAATAGGCTTGGCCTCGGGACATATAGATAGCCTATGGCACATACAATTGGGGTCTATACCAGGCATATCCGATGTCCTCCAAGAAAACAAGTCGGCATTCTTCTTTAGAACAGTTTGAATCTGTTGTTTTAGCAATGGGTCGAGCTGACTGCCAACCTTTGTGCACTGCTCAGCTTGGGTTCCCAGTTGGAACTTTTCCAAAGACTCTGCCGGTTTGGCTCTGGACTCATACATCTCCATCCTTGGGTCCAATTAAAACATATTGATCGAGCTTGCCGAGCTGACTGAATTGACCGAGCTTACCACTTCTGCTTTATCATCTTTGGCATTTTCTGTGATGTTTTGCTCTCGGGTCACCTACAAACTATCTGCATAGCATTGCCTGGCTATCCTCTGGTCAGCTCGGACGGTAACTATTTCCCCTGATTCAGCTGGGAACTTCATGGTGAGATGTGGGGTTGAGGCAATTGCTCTGAGTTCATTCAACATCGGTCTCTCGATGAGGATGTTGTACGACGTGTTGGCCTCCACAATGACATACCCGACTGATAAAGTTCCGGCGAGTTTACCCTCACCGAAAGTTGTCAATAGGTCAATGTAACCCCGAGTCTTTACCTGCTCACCGGCGAACCCTACTAGCTTGTCCTCCAGTTCTTTTATTAATTTTTCTGGGATTCCAAGCTTTTTGAACGTTGCTAAGTATGTGATGTCAGTCGAGCTACTCTGATCTACAAGTGTTCGTTTGACAGTATAGTTGGCTAACTCTACAGTTATCACCATTGGGACATCTTGATTAGGATCCAGCCCTTTGAAGTCATCATCCGAGAAGGTGATGGTAGACCTCGGATTTGTAGGTTTTCCTGATACCGAGTTGACAGATCGGATGGCTTTTACGTAATGCCGCCTAGCTGAACTCGTTGTACCTCCTCCAGCGAAACCTCCTGAAATAGTATTTATGACTCCTCTGACTCCACCTTCTACATCATCGTTTGGAACTCTCTGGTTATGCACCCGATCCCCATTCTGATTATTGCCACGCTGGTTATCATCTCGCTTACGATTATCATTACCTCGCCTTCCACGTCGTGGGCCAGCTCGTCAGCCTCTGGCATCTTCTTTGCAGATGAACCGGTCAACACGTCTTGCCTGTACCAAGTCCTCAATTTTATCTTGAGCTGTCCTACAATCTTTAGTGGAGTGGCCATAATTTTGATGCCACTTACACTCTTTACTTCTTTCAGCCTGAACAAGAGTTTTGGATGACCGAGGTAAAGTGAGCAACTCGGTATTGCACACCTCTTGAAGAATGGCGGCTTTGGATCGGTTCAGTGGTGTGTAAGACTGGTATTTGGGTTGCGTCTCTGAGAACCCCCTTTCATTGCTTTTGAGAGCCTTAGGTGGATTAGCTCCTCTGTCCCTTTCTTTACTCGGGACCGCGCTCTTGTCCTCAAAACCTCTTTCTCTCTTTTTTGACTCCACCATCTCTTCAGAGTTCATGAAACTTGTGGTTTTTTCCTCCAATTCTTCAAAGTCTCTCGGTGGTTTCCGAGATAAATAATCAAAGAAAGGCCCTGGCTTCAGACCGCTCATGACGGTATGAAGGCAGAGTTCCGAGCTCATATTGGGAATTAAAACTTGTTGAGCAATAAAGAGAGCCATGTAATCTCTAAGTGATTCATTTTTTTTTTCTTGCTTAAAATTCGTGAGCGAGACCAAATGCCTTTTATGCCTTCGGCTCACTACAAATTGTGAAGTGAATTTAGCTACTAGCATGCCAAAAGAATGTACTGACTGAGGTGGAAGATTCTAAGCCAAGTCAAGGCAGGTCCTTGTAAAGTAGTTGGAAAAATTTTGCACATGATGGCTTCCGAATCGGTCACCAACTAAACAGAAGAAGCAAAGGATTCTATATGTTCAGTTGGATCAGTGGTGCCATTAAACTTATCAATATTAAGAGGTTTAAAATGTCTAGGAATGATTACTTCATCAATGTCATCAGTGAAAGGCAACCTCGGTCGTCTGTCTGTTACCTTTGCTTTCTAGATACTCAGCACGAGATCTGGCTCCCGTACCCTCAGGCCAAGGTTTGGTCTTTGAAGGTCGACTCGTGTCATGGTGAGAAGGTGCATATGAGGGGTCTTTTTGGCAATCCTCAGGTGAAGACTGCTTTTCATCGGAAGGTGTTGCCGACCTTTCCCTTCTCCGAGCTCTTAGTAGCTTTTGATTCTGTGCACGAATCTTCTTACTTTCCTGACGCAGCTGCTTCAGCTGTGCCATAATCTCTCCTAGCTAAGGATTATCTTCATCGAGGGGTGGAGGTGGGCGATTGTCGTTGTTCTGGTTTGTATTTGATGCCTCGTGATCAACATGGTTCATGTTGTTCGTCCCTCCCCTCGGTCCGTTCCGTGTAGTCACCATTAAGCTTTCTTCTGGAACCGGGGAAAGCTTTTCCACAGCCCCACGGTGGGTGCCAAATGTTCCTGCCGAGATCCGACTTGCCGAAATATTACCGTAGAACGTTAAACCAAGAGTGAATAATGAGGTTGTTTTAGATTATGGTTTGACAGAATAGGGTATTCTGGTCTTACTTATCCCAATGGGAATCAAAGTCAGACGTAGTTCTATGTTCAACCCTTGGCCAGGTGGTGAAGTAAATCCCTTAATCTTGTATATGATGAATACTAGTGAACAAGGACTTTTTGGTAGTCTCTTGGTTAGGCTGGTTCCTCAAGTACGTACTCTTAAGGGAGATTGACCTAGGTTAGCAAAAGTGAGTCTTTCTCTTAGGGGTCTCCTCTTTTTATAATAGGATCCCCATATCACTTAGAGATTAGTTTTATCTCTTCCTATCTCTTATCTCCTACCTCGAGATATATGATCGCCTTATTTGGTGAGACTTATCTCTTGTAACCAGATAAGATTGTTTGATATGGTATCATCTTAATCTTATCTTTTTCGTCTTTATCAGATCGGATATCCAAGCTCGATGGCCGAGCTTTACACCTCGGCTAGTACATAAAGCTCTGAACTTTTTTAGCTGTTATGGGAGCTAATGGTTCGGCTTCAATCGACTTAGTGAAGTAGTCCACCCCCACTAGCAAGAACTTGACTTGGCTTTTAGCAACAGGGAAAGGACCAATGACCGCGCTGTCACCACGCGCCAAAAAGAACGAGCGATTATAAAATAATGCAGTATAGTGCGACAACTCGGATCGTCTCTCAAGGACTCTTTAGGTGTTGTTATTATTAACAGAAAATTAGTAAAAGTTAGAAATGGGGGTTTTGAGATTAAAACTAAATTATCAAAACAAATCAAAAACAGAGAAAAGAAACAAAGCAGTTTAAGAAATTAGCAAATAAACAAAAGCGATTAACCTACTGTTCTCAGTTTCCCACTATCATTGGTTCATGCAAATCCTAAGCAGATACTAATCCCCTCCCGGTTGTAGCAACAATTAACAAACGAAAACCGCTACTACAGATGTATGTTCCTATTCCCGAAATAACAAACGGGGTTAAGCTCTCATGAACAAACGAACATGAATGAACACACGCGAAATAACAAATGCGATTATATATAGGAACATTACATCACCGAAATGAAACAATACCACACTATACATTCCTGAAATAACAAACAGAAACATACAGCATGGCATTGAAAAGAGAAAAGCAACTAAACATGGAATACAGAACCTCAAGTGTTTACAGAAACCAATTACAGTAGATTAATCTAGGAGACTAATTCTCCATTACAAAAGAAAACAATAAACGAAGAGGAAAACAAAAGACTACAAACTCAGAAACTAGCCAAAACTGGCTAATTCTGACTACCTAAAAACTAGCTAACCTATCATTCTGCCATAGAGCAGTTTATATACAAATTCTGGAATCCAAGTCCTCGCGAGGCGAAGCACTGCTCGCGAGGCGAATTATGCGAAAGGTCTGCAACTCTTGGTCTTCTCACGAGGCGAGCATAGCTTCGCGCGGCGAACGCTTCAAATTCCCAAACTGCAACGCCCGTGACCTTCCACACGGGCAAGCCGTGATCGTCTCTGACTTTTCATGGTTGGTTGACTCGCGAGGCGAGCCATTTATTCGCGGGGCGAACCAGAGACCTTGCATTTTCTTGGAACAGTCAGCTTCGGGGTCGCGAGGCGAACAGTCTTCTCGCGGGGCGAGAAACTCCAGAATTATTCCTTTTTATTAACCTGAAAATAGAAAGTAAAAGTAAATACTTTATTCACTCTAAATCAACTAAATTAACTTAAAAACAATTTACAGACTCAAAATATTACTTAAGGACAATCAAGTCTAATTTGGGTGAAAAATGATATAAAATAAGCACAAAGCCATGGTCTTTATTAGTTATAAAACCAGTCAACCAGAGGCTCATCAACCAACGATGTCCATCCCCCACAAAGTGAAAGGCCACACCGAGAATATGGAATGGAGCTCTTCACCTGGTTCTCACGCAACGTTGGCGAACTTTTGACAAGGATCACACTTGTTAGTCCAAGCAGCACAATCTGATCTCATGGTTGACCAATAAAAGCCTGCTCGCAGAACCCGAGCTGCTAGAGATCGGTCACCTGGATGCACTCCGCAGATTCCTCGATGCATCTCGTCCATTACGTACTCGGACTACTCCTTTGTTATGCACTTTAGTAAAGGCATGGAGAATCCTCTTCTGTATAGCTCTCCATCTCGGATGGTGTAATGACAAGATTTCAGATGGATTTTCCTTGCCTCTCTGGGATCATTAGGCAATTTGTCTGAGGCTAAAAATTCCCAAAATGGTGTCATCTAGCCCTGATCATAGTGCTCGATCATCATTACCTCGACACTCTTTATGCTCGGCTCAAGGAGATTTTCCTGAATGCAAGTTCTTAGCTGGCCAGCTTTTTTGGTGCTAGCCAAGTTAGACAACAGATCTGCCCTGGTTAATTGGGGATCCTTTGTTTGATAATCACCCGAGACTTGTCCTATTACAAGTTGTAAGTCACTTCGGCACTTCAACTCTTTGACTTCAACTTCTTTAGCTAGCATTAGTCCTACAATAAGGGCTTCATATTCTGCTTGGTTGTTTGAAGCACTAAACCCAAACTTCATGGATTGCTCCAGGACTAGATCATCAGGACCTTCAAGAATTATTCCAGCTCAGCTTCCTTTCAAGTTAAATGAACCATCAACATATAGAAGCCAGGTGAAGGATTCTGAATTCGACTTTGAAGAGAGCTCGGCAATGAAATCGTAGAGACATTGTACTTTCATCGGTCCCCTCGTCTCATATTGCAAACCGAACTCTGATAACTCCACTGACCAAGCAACCATTTATCCTGCCAGATCAGGTTTTCTAAGCCTTTACTTTATTGGATGATCTGTTTTGACTATAACTTGGTGTGACTATAAATAAGGTCGTTGAGACACCCCGCTGTGCCTCTTTGTGTCATTTGATTAAAAACTCATTATTTAATTACTTAATCGCACGCTTAACGTGAAAATACATAAAAATTAAAACTTAACTTATAAAGTATACAACTTTATCTAGAATGGCATATCACAATATAAGTATATTATGCATATTACAAAACACTGTTGAGGATATCCTATCAGTAGGATCCATCACAGGCATATACTTAGTCAAAAAGTTAAACAGCGGAAAACATAATAAAAATACGCCTCACGAAACGCACTGGCCATAACTAACTAGACCCTAATCACCATGGGTCACAGCTCGTCCTTCAGCCTCCGGTTCGTAGGGAGTTCCATCCAAAGCCTCCCGGTTATGCTCATCCATAGGGTCTTCTCGTACAATTCCACAAGGAGATAAAATACAAAATACTGAAATATATAGGGGATAAGAAACAATTCTATCATCAAAAAGCAGAAAAGAGTAATAGTAAATTATATAGTAATTGTCACAGACAATCAACACACATAACTAACGAATCATCCTCAGGTTAATATATATCATCCTCTACCCTTACTCTCAGGCAATCTAACACGTCATTTTAACATAACCTCTCTAATCCTGTCACCATGTCTTTATGTTATCGTGGCCACTACCACTCCTGTCACCATCCGTCATTTGCATCGGGGCACACCCTCATTCCTGTTAGGATGTTCCACCTAGTGCGCACCTCCATTGCCGTTAAGGTGTTCCACCCCCATTCCCGTTAAGGTGGTTGTGGTCTCACGAGAACTCTTGATTTTACGTGTATTATATTACCAATACACGGTGTATTATATTACCAATACACAGAACTGTTTTACGTGTATTATATTATCAATACACGGTGTATTATATTACCAATACACAGATGTCCTTGCGTATTATATTACCAATACACTTTTGTCTTTGTGTATTATATTACCAATACACTTTTGTCCTTGTGTATTATATTACCAATACACGGTTGAGGACAACAACACCTATACTTGAATCTCACCAACCCTTTTTAACAACATCTTAGTGCCTTAACCTTCCATTAGAACTTGACACATATTCTATGTCAATTCACCTCTTTAACATTCCTCATCTAAGTTAGGCACTTCTAAATCATCATCATCCTCATACCCAAAGCAATCATCTCTTAGACAACATATATATCTTTGCTTAAAATCCACTAAGCATAATAATAAAAACCAGGCAGATCATGCATAACACAATATAAATCAAAATATTTCCATATTACCAACATAGCACAAAATCAATTCAATAAAGGTAATAAAATAAAATCAACCATCAAGAATATAAAGATCAACCTAATATCAATAAACCTACAATATCCGAATCGCCATTGGTTTTTCAGAAAAGGTTTCCAATGTGATTTTGGTCTTGTCGATTACTCGACTACTAGTAGGTTTAGGTCGCCCTACACAATTATTATATAATCTACTACTTATCCATTCCGACGATAGGTTGGTTCTTTCCCCCACCTGGTTTATCACCGGACTCCCGAACTCAAAGTTCCTCGTTGTCACACCACAAAGTACTAACTCCACCTTCTGCGAAGGTAAGGAGATTAGAAGAGGTATACCACGAACGTCCTCATTTCATCCGCGATGGAAGTCTAAGGTTATGAACACAAAATCACAAGTTAAAATCAAATAAGAACACTAAACCACAAGGTATAGGTTCGGCCAAGACTAGTTCTTAGGGTTAGAGATTCCCAAAAATTATACAACTCATGGATTTATGATACTTAAGTGTCAGAAGTTCATAAACAATGATCATTTAACAAAGTTGAATTAAAATCCCACTAAGTTATACACTTAGGGTATTCGGCCAAGGCAAGTAAAATAGGCTAGCATTCAATAAACTTTCCAATCTCTTAGGTTTAGCATCCATATGTATTAAGGAGCTCAAAACCATGATCATTTTGGAAAAATAAGAACAAATTATCCTAGGTCCATAACCTTCTAGGTTCGGCCTTCATAGGATTTATAGGTTAGAAATCTTTAAACTTTCCAATATCTTAGACTAAGCATCCAAATATCTTATGGAGCTCAAGTCCATGATCATCTTGGAAAAATGAAAGTAATACATCCTAGCTTTAATAACATAGAATAAACAAGTTAGAAATCCTTAAACTTTCCAATCTCTTAGACTTAGCATCCAAATATCTTATGGAGCTTAAGTCCATGATCATTTTGGAAAAAATGAAAGTAATACATCCTAGCTTTAATAACATAGAATAAACAAGCTAGAAATCCTTAAACTTTCCAATCTCTTAGACTTAGCATCCAAATACCTTATGGAGCTTAAGTCCATGATCATTTTGTAAAAATAAAAACTCAAACATCCTAGCACCTAAACACTAAGTTTCGGCCATCATAAGATGATGAGGAAAATATTCTTTGTTTAACAAAAACTTTTAGGTTTAGAATCACAAGGTATTAAGAGTTCTAAATCCATGATCATACTTGGAAAGTTGAAACATTGTATCCTAGGCTTACTTATTCATATTTTCAGCCATCATAGGAACAAGCTATCAAAACTTCGAAGATTTATAGATTTAAGATCAATGGATAGCTAGAAACTCAAACACATGATCATATTCCAAAAGTTGAAAGAAAAACTTCCTAGGTCGCAAATGCAAGCATTCGGCCTTCATTGGAAGAGATAGGTAGAGATTTTTGTTTTAAACAACCTTTTAGTATGTGAAAATATAAGTTAATAAAAGACTATAGAAAGTGGTTTCAACTCAAAAGGAGTTTTCTACCATTTTAGAGAGATTTTAGAAGTTTAAAGCATATAAAGAACACATAAAGTAAACTAAGAAATAAAAGATGAAACTTGCAAAAAGATTCATATGAGAGCCTTACCCTTAGTATAACGAAGAACTTTAATGAAGAACTCAAGTGGAAAAGACTAATAAAAATGGAAGCTTTAAGTGTTTGAAAAAAAAAGAAGAAATAGAAGAAGTTGAAGAAGTATGAAGATGGAGGAAGAAAATGAGAGAATGAAGATGAGTGATGATTATATAGAGGAGGGAGAGGGGAGCACGAAATTTTGGAGAGAGGATGAGCTTGGAAAGCAAGTTTTGACCTTGTGCCTTGTTTGGTTGAAGAGGAAAGAGAAAATAAGTTTTTAGAATATAATATGATATATTTCAAAAAGTCCATCATAACCACTTTTTAGGAGGTAGCTTAGGTCATACCTCTAGTGAGTCACCTCACTCCCTCATGTCATCTCAAGCCTTTTATGTCTCCTATTCTGCTCCATTTCGTACCCAGTTGCATTTCCGACCGTAATTCTTCCGACGTTTTCACCCGAATAAAATATTATATTTTATTTTTGAACGAAAATTTTCAAAATAACCAAAGTTGAAGGAAACATAATAAAAACACTAACTATCTCGTTCACGGGTCAAAATTAGGTTTTCTGCACAGTAAACTTGTACCGGCAGTGAAAACGCAGATCGGCTTTCGTCTGAATTTTCAACCGAAAATTTTACCGTAACCCTCTACCATAAAGTAGACTATGAATATGATTTTATTTTAATCAAAAACACTTTCTAACTCTCAAATTTAAAATATAATTTAATTATATTTTAATCAGTTGAACAACATAATTAAAATCAGGCTGTTACAGTCGTAACCTCCGAGCTGCCATGACTAAAGCGAGGGCGAGCTTTTCAATTACTTGATATCATGTTTCTGCATCTTTCAGAATTCTACTAACATAATACACCGACATCTGTTGTTTTTCTTCTTCTTGGATGATTACTGCACTGATTGCATAATCATTGACAGACAGATACAAATACAGATCTTTGCCGAGCTGTGGCCGAGTTAGGATCGGGGGAGAGACTAGAAAAATTTTCAGATCTTCAAAGGCCTTTTCACACTCCTCGGTCGAAGTGAACTCTTTTGGTCTTTTCAGAAGCTGAAAGAAGGGTCTTGCTTTATCAATAGACTTTGGGAGAAAGCGAGATAGAGAAGCTAATTAGCCAGCTAGCCTCTGTATCTCTTCCACACTCTGTGGACTCCATATTTCAATTACAGCCTTGTACTTATCATGATTAGCTTCAATTTATCTATGTGTTAGCATATATCCCAAGAACTTCCCTCCTTGTACACCGAATGAGTATTTTTTGGGATTTAACCTCATGTTGTACTTTCTAAGTTGGCCAAAAATTTCTTCGAGGTCGACTGGGTGTTGCTTTTGGTCATCGGACTTTACCACCATATCATCAACATAAACTTCTAGGTTCTTTCCGATCTGATTGACAAACACTTTGTCCATAAGCCTTTGATATGTTGCACCGGCATTTTTTAAACCGAAAGGCATTACTCGGTAGCAGTAGTTTGCCCCATCGATCATAAATGCCATTTTTTCTTCATCGGGTGGATACATCCTTATTTGATTATAACCTGAATATGCATCCAAGAAAGTCAAGATTCTGTAACCTGAAGTCCCGTCCACCAATCTGTCAATGTTGGGAAGAGGATAAGAATCCTTCGGACATGGCTTTGTTGAGATCGGTGTAGTCGATGCACATTCTCCATTTGCCATTGGCCTTTCTTACCAACACAACATTGGCTAGCCAAGTGGTGTACTTCTCCTCTCTGATGAAATTTGCTTTAATCAACTTTGCAGTCTCCTCGGCTTCTGCTTTTCATCTTTCCTCACCGAGCTTCCTTTTCCTCTGAGCAATAGGCTTGGCCTCGGGACATAAAGATAGCCTATGGCACATAAAATTGGGGTCTATACCAGGCATATCCGATGTCCTCCAAGCAAACAAGTCGGTATTCTTCTTTAGAACAGTTTGAATCTGTTGTTTTAGCAATGGGTCGAGCTGACTGCCAACCTTTGGGCACTGCTCAGCTTGGATTCCCAGTTGGAACTTCTCCAAAGACTCTTCCGGTTCTGCTTTGAACTCATACATCTCCATGCTTGGATCCAATTCAAACATATTGACCGAGCTTGCCGAGCTGACTGTATTAACTGAGCTTACCACTTCTGCTTTATCATCTTTGGCATTTTCTATGATGTTCTGCTCTCGGGTCACCTTCAAAATATTTGCATAGCATTGCCTAGCTATCCTCTGGTCATCTCGGACGACAACTATTTCTTATGATTCAGTTGGGAACTTCATGGTGAGATGTGGGGTTGAGACAATTGCTCCGAGTTCATTCAACATCGGTCTCCCGATGAGGATGTTGTACGACGTGTTGGCCTCCACAATGACATACCTGACTGATAAAGTTCGGGCGAGTTTACCCTCACCAAAAGTTGTTAATAGGTCAATGTAATCCCGGGTCTTTACCTGCTCACCGGCGAACCCTACTAGCTTGTCCTCCTGTTCTTTTATTAATTTTTCTGGGATTTCAAGCTTTTTGAACGTTGCTAAGTATAAGATGTCAGTCGAGCTACCCTGATCTACAAGTGTTCGTTTGACCGTATAGTTGGCTAACTACACCGTTATCACCATTGGGTCATCTTGATTAGGATCCAGCCCTTTGAAGTCATCATCCGAGAAGGTGATGGTAGGACTCGGCTTTGTAGGTTTTCCTGATACCGAGTTGACAGATCGTCCGCCTCTGGAATCTTCTTGGCAGATGAACCGGTCAACACGTCTTGCCTGTACCAAGTCCTCATTTTTATCTTGAGCTGTCCTACAATCTTCAGTGGAGTGGCCATAATTTTGATGCCACTTACACTCTTTACTTCTTTCAGCCTGAGTAGGAGTTTTGGATGACCGAGGTAAAGTGAGCAACTCGGTATTGCACACCTCTTGAAGAATGGCGGCTCTGGATCGGTTCAGTGGTGTGTAAGACTGGTATCTGGGTTGCTTCTCTGAGAACCCCTTTCATTGCTTTTGAGAGCCTTAGGTGGATTAGCTCCTCTTTCCCTTTCTTTACTCGGGACCGCGCTCTTGTCCTCAAAACATCTATCTCTCTTTTTTGACTCCACCATCTCTTCAGAGTTCATGAAACCTGTGACTTTTTCCTGCAATTCTTCAAAGTCTCTCGGTGGTTTCCGAGATAAATACTCAAAGAAAGGCCTTGGCTTCAGACTGCTCATGACGGTATGAAGGCAGAGTTCCGAGCTCATATTGGGAATTAAAACTTGTTGAGCACTAAAGCGAGCCATGTAATCTCTAAGAGATTCATTTTTTTTTCTTGCTTAAAATTCGTGAGCGAGACCGAATGCTTTTTATGCCTTCGGCTCGCTGCAAATTTCGCAGTGAATTTAGCTACTAGCATGTCAAAAGAATGTACTAACTGAGGTGGAAGATTCTAAGCCAAGTCAAGGCACGTCCTTGGGAAGTAGTTGGAAATTTTTTGCACAAGACGGCTTTCGAATCGGTCACCAACTAAACAAAAGAAACAAAGGATTCTATATGTTCAGTTGGAGCAGTGGTGCCATTAAACTTATCAATATTAAGAGGTTTGAAATGTCTAGGCATGATTACTTCAACAATGTCTTCAGTGAAAGGCAACCTCGGTCGTCTGTCTGTTACCTTTTCTTTCTAGATAGTCCCCTCAGCACGAGATCTGGCTCCCGTACCCTCAGGCCAAGGTTTGGTCTTTGAAGGTCGACTCGTATCATGGTGAGAAGGTGCATATGAGGAGTCTTTTTGGCAATCCTCGGGTGAAGACTGCTCTTCATCGGAAGGTGTTGCCGACCTTGCCCTTCTCCGAGTTCTTATTAGCTTTTGATTCTGCGCACGAATCTTCTCGTTTTCCTGACGCAGCTGCTTCAGCTGTGCCATAATCTCTCCCAGCTGAGGATTATTTTCGTTGAGGGGTGGAGGCTGGGGATTGTCATGGTTTTGGTTTGTATTTGATGCCTCATGATCAACATGGTTCACACTGTTCGCCCCTTCCCATGGTCCGTTCCGTGTAGTCACCATTAAGCTTTCTTATGGAACCGGGGAAAGTTTTTCCTCGGCCCCACGATGGGCGCCAAATGCTCCTGCCGAGATCCGACTTGTTGAAATATCGCTGTAGAACGTTAAACCAAGAGTGAATATTGAGATTGTTTTAGATTATTGCTTGACAGAATAGGGTATTCCGGTCCTACGTATCCTAATGGGAATCAAAGTCAGACGTAGTTCTATGTTCAACCCTTGGTCAGGTGGTGAAGTCAATCCCTTAATCTTGTATATGATGAATACCAGTGAATAAGGACTCTTTGGTAGTTTCTTGGTTAGGCTGGTTCCTCAAGTATGCTTAAGGGAGATTCACCTAGGTTAGCAAAAGTGAGTGTTTCTCTTATGGGACTCCTCTTTTTATAATAGGATCCCCATATCTCTTAGAGATTAGTTTTATCTCTTCCTATCTCTTATCTCCTAAATCTACTTCGAGATATATGATCTCCTTATTTGATGAGACTTATCTCTTGTAACCAGATAAGATTGTTTGATATGGTATCATCTTAATCTTATCTTTTCCGTCCTTATCGGATCGGATATCCAAACTCGGTGGCTGAGCTTTACACCTCGGTTATTACAAGTTTTGAAAATAATTGCTAACATGCACTAGATTCTTTGTTTGATTTGATTTCCGGTGTCATATATACTAGTTAAATTCCAATTATTAATCAAATCATACACAGGCATTGGCAAGGATCCTACGTCCGAGGATACAATCAGAGATGGATTTGAACTTGAGGCGGTTCTCGTACGGATGATTATCGCCACATAAATATTAAAGGGAAGGAATATTCTCTTCCTTCTGCAGTTTTATTCATTATATAAAATATCGTGTATGTATTGCGCTTTCTATTGAACCAGTTGCCCCCACTCAGAGTTGCTAACTTTTATATTTTGATAATCCTTAGTGATTTTTTAATAATTGATTTATAATATTTATTTTCCAATGATTCCATATAATTTATTAACATGAATAACTTTCATGTTGCCATTTACTCATGGCTTGAATTGGCGTGATTCTTATACAGCATTAGCCAATTAGGAGGCATTTAAGGAAAATTTTGAACTTGTGATATGCTAATGGCCATACTCATTGGCCACTCCACAGATTGAATTTCCCATGAAGCTCTACAAATTTGGATTCTATTTTGAGAAAAATCTGAACAGCTTATGTGTTAATTGGTTTGAAATGGTTAAAGAGGTAGATTTATATCATTATCTTGATTGCATAGTTAATTTTAAATTTGATTCTCTTAAGAAATTGAGATAATATAAAAAAATGAAAAATATGAGAGAAGAAAGAAAAGAAAAATATGAGGAATCTTACGCTGACACACTTTGCCTATTGCTCTTGGTATTGGTCTTGCACTATCCCGGTATTATACTTTGCTTTGATGGGTGAGGTCTGGTCCTATTTGCTCAAAATTTGGCACTGGGCATAATTGTTGAGATTCCTTCCATTACGAGGAACAAGAAGCAGAGCAAGGTCTCGGAAAATTTGGAGGATGAGACTTGTAAATGAAACTCTATGCCGGGTTTCAATGATAAGAGTTGATACTTACTTGTTGATCGATCCGATGATGTAACAACACTTTCCAATGATGCCGAGTTTCTTCCGGGCATGGAGAAGCCGAAGCTGAGTTCTTCAGGGCTGTGACGCCGAGTCCCCGAGAGTGTCGAAGTGTTGGTGACGAGTAAGCCAGCCAAGTCTTGAAGCCAAGCTTCTGCGAGTACAATCTTTAATGGCCGAGCCTTCCGGGGTCGATCTCTCCGGAGCATGTCAAACAGTTGAGGCCAAAAACTCAATCACTCAGCTTCAAACGGAGTGTAGAGTCCTTTCATGAAGAAACCCATGAAAATATATAATATACCACCCTGAGATGATGGCTTCTATAAAGGAGCAGCGTTGATCACACCATTGTTATATATCATTGTTATTGTAAATCACTAATTATCTAAATTGTCTAATTACAGGGACTTCTTGTTATAAACTGAAGTTATGAAACCAGTTCGGAGGTCTCAATGCTCACCAACAACAAACTTTCATTACAATGAGTTCTGTCAATTGGAAATATCCATTCATGGTTTCAATATACCCTTAATCAACATGCGAAGTGAAAAATTGCAATACTCTAGTCATCATAGCAAATGACCCTGCAAAACCCCTAGAATTCCACGACTCGGGGGATAGACATAAATCAAGTTCTTACGTGTACATCACATCAAATGACCCTATAAAATCTCTGGAGTTCCACAGCTCGGGAGATGGGCATGAAAAATTGAATAAAACCCTACTAAACTTCCAGAGTTTCACGTACAGCTCGGGAGATGGGCAAGAAATTGAATAACACCCTATTAAACTCCTGGAATTCCACATCTCGAGGAGATGGGCATGAAAAATTGAATAAGGCCCTACTAAACTCCTAGAGTTCCACAGCTCGGGAGATAGGGATGAAAAATGACCTTTAAAATTTCTCCAAAGTATAACAGCTCGAAGGATGGGCACAAAAAACCACTGAAGAATACAGAGACTCTACAACTTGTGAGATGAACACGAAAGACCATGAAAATACAACGTGAAAATTTTGTACAAATTCAATGGAGTGGAAACTATAGGTTGCTCATCAAGCGGCAAGTGATGTCATTGTTACAAGAGTAATAGCTCGGACTAGGTAAGATTTAAGTAATTCATTACTAATATGATATGTGCTTAATAAATTGCTATTGATCTAAGATGTTTCTATGAAATACTTGCATATTTGAAATAGAAATTAGGCTACTCTGATGTTACTCTTGTACTTCGGCCCAAGCTAGGCCTCCATGCATGATGATAATTTCCTAATCCTAAGAGATCATTTTAATCTCGGTCTCAAAGCTAATTTAGTATCAATATCGTTATTAAACTCGGTCTGAGCCTAAATCCTCCTAATGTAACATTTGTTACTAGTTTAGCTCGGTCCTAGCTTGTTCTTTGTGGGTGGGTTTATTAGAAAAAGAAAGTGTACATGCTCGTAATGGAATGGTGGTCATCTCGTAACTTTCCATCCACTACGTTACTCATTATACTCGGTATCAACATGGCCATATTAGAACCTAAATTGGTTATGCTCGGTTTATATCAAATGATTCTAAATCAGTTAAAATCGGTTTATGCCTGAAATTTATCGTATGTTCTGAACAAAGATTTTAGCATTTTGAATACAAAAAGGCGTTAGACCGTTTGATGTAAGATAAATGATTGTAAGCTTCATATAATTGTATTATCTAAGCTAGGCCTCCTTCAAAATGATGTTTCGACGCCTAAGCACTACAAGCTCGGCCTAAGCACTATAATTACCAAACTCGGCCTAGTATACACACAAAGCACAAATACCTAGCATATGGATAAGATAAGCATGCTCAGATATGAAGGAAAGCGGAAAACAAATGCTCAAGCTCGGTGCTTGAACAATATATATACATGCCATATGCTAGGCCTCCATGAATACAATATATAATCATGAATACAAGGATAAGAAGGAACATTGTATATGATCCAAAACATACTCGGCCGTTACTCGTCCTCCAAGCCAAGCTAGGCCTCCAAGCCAAGCTCAGCCTCCTAGCTTCATGATAAGCTAGGCCTCCCAAAAGAGTAAAAGCAAATGAGAAAACCAAAATATAAGGTGAGTATAGGAAGATATATGGAAGATAATACTAACATGTCAATTAAAAGTACGATCAAAATGTTTACAAAAGTAAAGACTATCAAATCCAAATAACATGAAATAAAATTTGGGAAACACCCGAGATTATACTATAGAAATAAAATGTTCACAAAACATCCGGAAAATACTAAACTTGGACACCAAAATACTAAGCTCGGCCTCTAAAAAAATAGTCGGCCTACCCCACCATGTCAAGCTAGGCCTCCATGCCCACATCAGTCTCCTAGCTTAGGAACGAGTATCTAAAAAGGTTGACCAGGCCAACTAAATCCGAGTATTTTAGAGAGGTTAATCAGAGCCCTTTCCGGACCAACTAGATCCGAGCATTCAAAGGGGTCAACCTGAGCCCTAGCCAAAATTGAGCGGGCAAAGCCTGAGTATGAGTCTTCATCAAAATTGAATGACTAGAGATTGAACATGAGCCTCGGTCGAATACGAACATAAAATTTTAAATGATCAAGTTGAATCTACAAGCCGAATACGAGCTCTGTATTAATAAAGGTTTTACACCAAAGTGTCAAAACTTCCTGAGCTATTAAACCGAGCTTTTGAATTTATCAAGACTTACTAACCAAGCTGTAAGAAAGTCAGCCAAGACTATCCAGGACACACAAATTCTGAGCTCATCATGAGTAGTAATAACCGAGCTTATTACAAGCATTAGTAAAAAAGAAAAACGTTGGACTTATCTCGTAAAGCTTTCATTAAAGTCTTCAACGCTAACCCCATCAATAACTCGGAATGATGAAGCATGGGACGAGCTTATCATGAGATAAAGCTAAATTCTCCAAGTGTTGGAGATAAGTATTTGCTCTGGATGAGCATTGGACGAGCTTATCATGAGATAAAGCCGAATTCTCCAAGTGCTAGAGATAAGTATTCACTCTAGACGAGCATTGGATGAGCTTATCATGAGATAAGCCTAATTCTCCAAGTGCCGGTGATAATCATTTATGCTTTGGACGAGCGGATGAGCTTATCATAAGATAAGCCCGAATCTGCAAGTGTTAAAGATAAGTATTTAATCTGGACGAGCATTGGACAAGCTTATCATGAGATAAGTTTAATTCTCCAAAGTTCTTGATGGTCTAAATGAGCTCATCATGAGCATAGACCGAGCATTAAGGTAAGGAATGGCCGAGTCTATCGAAGGCTAATAAAAAGCTAGGTATGACCAACATTATCATGAGTTGTGTCAAGTATTGGAAGACAATAACGACTATAATAGTCTATTTATAGTCTACCAAAAGCTCACAAGTAGGGAGGACGAGCTTGATAGTGGAATGTAAACTCATCAAGATAAGTAACATATATGAAGGATACCCAGTAAATAGTAATTATCCTAGATACGCGTAACAAGATCTTATCATATCAACAAGACAATCAATTAGTATCCGATAAAAGATATCAAGATAAATAAACGGTTATGAGTTATACACTATAAATACAAGGCCCCCATAAGGAAGGACACCTAATTTTATCGGAAAACATCAGTATTGACAGGAACAATTACAATACGTACTGATGTTTTCCGATATAAAAAAACCGTTAATCGCATATGCTTCCCGAATTGAAACGGTAAAAAATCCACAAGTTATCTAATAAATGTACATATTTATCGTTTCTTTTTATGTGGTTAATCATTGTTCAAAATAACATTATCATGCATTTTAAACTTTCAAAGTACCCAGTTTACCTTTTCTCTTAGTGATGACACTTTACACTGGCGCACAACAGTCTCTTGATTTAGGTTTTTTTTTTGTTTCCCAGTATATCCTCTGCTACGGAGACTAATCCTTCGAGATACTGGACGACATTTAAGGACTGACCTCTCCCCAACCAGGCTGTCTCCATACGCAAGAGTCATGGATCGTACCCCTGACCATTTGTTTAAGAAACCCAATCTCATTATCACTTGGACCAATTACATATCTCTTGATTTAGGTTTATTCCGGCTCTTCGATATTTATTGAAAAGAACAAATTAAAATTAACGCAGATTTCACTACACTTTGCTGTATATATATGCTAACACAACAGCGTATTTCAATTTGAGAGACAAGGAAATTGAAGTCATAGATAAATAAAATGGAAGGTTGACAGTGGTCAATTACAAGAGAGTCACTCTACTAGCTAGCTACCTAATAAACGTCACGACCAATTACACTAACATTAATTGCTGTAGTTAATTAAAAGAAAGAAAATGAGAAATGCCTGTAATTAAATGGCTCTTCCCACGTTCTACCTCTGTTATTAGTACAGCTACGTACATAATCATACAAAAAGAAATAGAAAGAGAGAGGGGTGCGCACTGATGTTTGGTGTGGACTCTTGATAGTAATATTGATCTTTAGCAGAATGTTTGCTGGATTTGTTGAGCGAGTTCTTCGGCACTCAGTTGGCATTCAATTCCAATCTAGAGTACATATTAAGAAACCACAATTATTAATGAACCTAAATTGAACAGCATACATATATACCCAATCATAAGCTACCTTCCATAAAATAAATAAATAATAATAAATTTTAATGAAAAACAAAAAGACATGACAATTCAAATATGTCTTTTCAGTTTTCAGCAAATGAGGACAAATCTCTGCAAGGAGCCATGACCACCCCCCCACACACACCCCACACACACACACACACATTCAGTGAAAAAGTACATCATGGCATCTAATAAATAGCTGCAGCGCATTAGAAAAATAAAATAAAAAAAACACAGATTATTTCTCTTTCTCCATTCATCACCATTATGATCGTTATTTATGCTTGCAAAAGGTTGCAGACTGCTTCTGGAAATTTTTCTTGGGGTAGAGTGGTAACTGTGGTAAGATCTTGAAATCTGAACACTTTTCTTTATTAGGGTTTAAGGATCAAAAACAGTTACATCACCGTGTAACCTTTACACTTGACTCTAAATTAATTTGTCACTAACAAAAAAGAACAAAAAGAAAGAGAGAGGATTAGAAGGATATGCAACAATGCATACTGTAAATCAAAATCAATTCTAGTTAATTTGTCAAGATATTTTACTTTAGCATTGGATAACTAATGTACTATGTAGCACGGATACGTGATTTTTCATCACGAATACGTGATTTTTCATCACGAATCATCCTCGACATGTACCGATACGTCAATATGTGGCGATACGCCGTTGATATGTATCGGGGAAGTATCAGAGGCTTTTATTTTTTAAAAACATAAAATAAAATTCTGATACGCCACCGACACGCTATGAGGATGGCATTGACACGCCGTCGATACGTCTTCGATATGCTGACCCTTGAACTTTGCCTATATTGTGACTCTTCCCTTTTTTTACTTTGAAAATTGAAATCTCCAACTAATTGCAATTATATCACCAATGAATGAATTGCAATTAAAGTTCAGTGTCCTCATCTATATGACTATGGCTATTAATATCATGCTATCGAAGAGCCACACTCATAACAGAGCATCTTCAACTTCACCCTAACAAAGCACTTTCCATCATCCCAGACGTCCCTCCCCTTCAAAAGCTCCTGCGAAAGTGGCCACTGGCCAGTGTACAACCATCAGATCAATGTGATTTGTGAGGCTCCTGTGCACCAACTTTGCTCCAACAACCAGGTACCGTGAGCCTCCGTTTTTCAATACTAAGCCTCTGTTTTTTCCTTTTCTTACTTGTGAGGCTATGTTTTCCTTTAGCACATCATGTTTGTCTTTTATATTTCATATTTAGTGATGTTTAAGTAGTATGTTCCTCCTTTGGATTTTTGGAAACAATGGTTTGTAATTTCTGTTTTTGAATTACATTGACAACAATATATTGCCTAATATTTTGTGAATCCTTTTTATATATTTATATTTTTTATATACGTATCCTAAACATCATATCCTATATTTTTTAAGGGAAGACAGTATCCGATACTTGTGCTTCATAGCTAATGTAATAAGTATCAGTCTTTTCACTTATTTTCTAGTAGATTTCAGTATAAAGATTTAAGTGCAGAAATAACATTATTATTATTATTATTATTACCTCTTGACCATATAAACTACTCATTCAATTCTAATATATGCACATCTTTTTTACATTTATTTAATGATGTACAAATATTTGGTTAGCATTGTCTATTACGTAGTTAATGGGTTTGGTAATCTCTATATTACCAATCATTTTCATTTCTCATTAAATATTTAACTACCAATGGAACGTTTTTAAGCAAAGGAAGTAGAAAGAAATAAGAAGAATAGCTATTTATAGATTCCAAGAATATACCTTAATAGTGAATGAGTTTAGCATGGTTTCATCAGCAGTGCTAATGTTCACATGGAGGATTTCAAGTGCAAGCTCTTCAAGGGCTGAAATAATCTTCATAACTTGCCCGGGAATTCTTTGAGATACAGTCTTCAAAAGAACGTGTGGACCTGAAAACTTGACCTCCACGTCAGCAATAGCAGACTTTGAATTTGCAACTAGCTCATTGATATTATCGTTGATGGAGGAATTAGCAGAAGAAGTTGGAGATGGCTCGAGAGAGTTGGATATGGTAGGTGAAATGTAACCTTGTTGCAACCTTTGCTTGTAAGGGCTACCTGGTTGTGGAGTCCTTGGACTGATGGGAAGGTTGAGCCTAGGGCTCAGAGGTGGTTTTCGAGGACTCAGTGGCGAAGGCCTTGGGCTTGAAACAAGTCTAGGGCTTAGTACATCAGTGTAAACTTTTCTTTGTTTCTTGGCCTCCAGGGCTTGTAGTACCTGCTGTAACTCGTTGATGTAATCAACCACACCTCCAATTATTGATGCTTGATCTCCCTAGGAAATATTAGAGGAAATAAGAAGGATTTAGTGTAAAGTACTATTATAGAACCACAATGTAAATTAGAAACTTTCTGTGCAAAAGGCCAAGTCAATTCTGGAAAGGAAAAAAAACTTGAGAGACTGTACTTTGATATCTATCTACTGCCAGAAAATGGTGGTGGCTTTGTTACATACTTGCATATAAGAGCATATCTATAATTTGCTTATTGGCATATATATCCAATGTGTTCTATAGTAACTGTGTAAGTGTGTATGTTATCAATTGTCTTTCTATTTAATTATATTTTTAACATTTTTTTATAAGCAATTATATTTTTAACTTTATAACTATTTAATGTAGCAAACATTTAATATATTATACATAAAATAGAAAGTATCATGTTGAAGTGACTAATACTCTAAGAACATTAGTTAAGGAATATAAAAGAGAAAATATTTCATTAAAAAACTTTATATATCATACTTTTAAATATTAAATACAAAATTTTTTATTAAATATTTCTATTTTTTATTCCTTAACCACTTCATTTAAATAATAGCACTTTAGCTTAACCAGTGCAGTTAGATAAGGGCACTTTAGCATTCTCCTTTCTGTGCCTAAAAATTTCTCATTCTGAAATGCATGGTGGTGTGCACGTGTTTTGAATATGTTAGTGAGGCTAATTTAGACTTACTCTTTTGACATAAAAGCAAGGCATAAGTGACCTCAACACGGTCAAATGCTCATTCATTTGCTTTCTTCGGTTGCGCTCCACTGTAATGTGAGACATCCTTTGTTGTCCATCTGGGTTTGGTTCTTCTGTCTCAGTGGGAGCAAGAAGCTTCTGTCTCTTGCTTTTGGGTGAGTTCTCAAGCTCAGTTTCAGAATCTTGTAGTACTTGAGCACTTGAAGAGGTTGACTTCTGTGACACCAATCTCGATGAGCCAATATTAACAGCTTCGTTAATGAGAGGAAAATCAGTGAAATCTTCTAGGCTCTCCAAGATGGCAAAGAGATCATCTCCACCAAACTCCTTGTCTTCAAAAATATCAGATAAGCTATCATCCATTGGAAGCTTTTGCATATTTGTTTTTCTACCCCGTGAAAGATGCAAATAGTACCAGAAAATGTGTGGAGTGTGGAGTACTTGGGGGTGTGAGAAAAGGACTTGAATATTAGAGAACAAACGAAATTTAAGGAGCTGAAAAGTGAGGTTGTCAAGATCAAGAAAAAGGGGTGGTGACCAAAAACAAGTAAATATATATATATGGTGTGAAAGAGACTAAACGATCACCATCAACACTGCTATTATATTGAATTATTGAAACTGGGGTCTCTTTGAATATATGAGTTTCTAAACGGTTAGATGAAAAAGGGATCTAATGAAGACAGTGCTGCACAGAATCCCAAGAAGGCTGAAGGCAAAGCAGAACAGAAAAAGCAGAATCTGACTGCAGCACTAGTAATCAAAGTTTCAAAACTGAAAAGAAAGAAATACCCAGAACCGTTAGAAAGAGAGAGAGAGAGGAAGAGGGAGGTAGAACGGGGAAAGAGATGGGTATTGTAACTTTTATATAGGGATACCAATGCTTAAAGGGTATGATATATATATATATATATATATTGAGGTATGTTTATCTATTTTGCCCCTTAGCACTGCAAGTGGATTTTGTAAGGGTATATATCACCAATAAGAGTATGGTTTTTGTAATTAGGAACAGAGGAGAGAGGGGGTCGAGAATCACTATGCACCTACGTTAAAATTGTCATTCATAAATACCTGTCATATGCATTAATATTTCTCTGAAATGTTTATTATTATTTTTTTTTTGTTTGGAATGAACAGTTAAATATTTAAACTTGAATTTAAGTCCCTTAAATTTAAGGATATACTTTTGCTATTGAAGTTCAAGTTCATTTTGCAGATAATGCATAAATACAATAACGGCATTAATTTGCATCAAAACTTGGATTTTTATCTATAGAATACTCGTTTCCTCAAAAAAAAAAAAAAATTAAAATCTATAGAATATTCGAGCTGATAAACGCTAAAGTGTTGTAGTCTTTAGGGTTAGTTAGCAAATTTGAATGGGGATATGTGAGTTATAACTTATAACGGGCAAGTAAATAATAAATGAATGAATAAAACTTGTACCACTACTGTTGCTTTAGTGCGTAAGCGCTTGGGCATTCGGCAGAAAATCCCTTTATTATAATAATTCTTTAGTGATGGCAGCTTAATGCCTATGCTTTCTAATAATTTATACATATATTAGAGATACTAGCTCTGTAATACTCAATTAGTATTTAGATATTTTATGTTCAAATTATTTTCCCTTCTTTATATTAAAATATTTATAGTTTATAAAAGCTGTAGTTGTAACGATTACATGCATCATAAGGTGTTTAGAGCTTCTATAAATACCCGTATCATAAGTGTGAATACCTAATTTTGTCCGGTTCTTTTTAACAAGCTAACTTAAATAAATCAATATATCTGATTCCTGATTAAAAACTAATAATAAAAATAATAAAAAATAAAATAAATAAATAAATAGGATTTGTCAGATATTTTATTCCATCATCTAACGTCATTTTTCCTTCCCCAACAAACACAATCTCCATGATGATCTTTCTCCTTCAGTTTATTTCTTTAACCAACATGCTCCTAAGTTTTTTTTAGCATAACAAGAAAGCAACACTCATTGAACATTTCCCTATAAGGTTCAAGTCATCAACCACCATTTTTGGTTAAGCCCTCAGAGCTCCTGTGCATAGATCAGAGGAAGAGAATACATAAATAGAAATTGAAAGGGGACTAGAGGAGGATGAACCACTACAACACTCTTTCAACTGGTCCCAAGATCAAAAGCAAAAGGGATCTTCAATTCTTTTTCCTCTTTAAATAGCAATCATAAACACAGTAGGGGAGGGGGGAACCCAACAACAACAACAAAAATTGGCTAAGAAAAAGAGAAGATCTTTGTGTGAGAAGAGAGACACAACACCTCTTACCTACACCTATCCAAACAGCATCATTACTTCACCAGATCCACCGTGCCCAGGCACACCGCCGCACGCAGAGCCGACCACCGTGCCAGACGCAGTCGCATCGTTCCCTGCTCCGCCGTCCAGATGCGAATCTGTTCAGATCGTTGCCTCCACTGGTTCGAAGGCGCCGCTCCGGACTGACACTGTTGCTACCCATCTCAGACCCACATCACTGGATCCGCGCACCACCGCTCACGCCGTCACGCTCCGAGTCCAGTCGCGTCCTCCTCGCCGCCACCGCGTGCCATCGTGAAGAGCCTCCCGTCTCTACCCAGCGTGCCACCATCACGCCTCGCCGGTCATCCGCGTCTCCAACCTCGCCGTGCCGTCCGCCCCAAATGTTCAGCCGCCTTCCTTCCTTTTGCTTTCTGTTGCTTGGTAACGTTTGGAGTCACAAGCTCTATCAGATCCGTTTTGTTCTTCTACTTGTGTTTTTACATTTATTTACTTATTTATTTTTGCTTATTAATGTATTTGGGCTTCAATGGGTTGGGCTCCTAATTTGGGGATGTAGGTGTGTTTATTATTTTTTTATTATTTTTATTTTTTAATTTGGTAACATTTGGGCTGAGTGGATGTTGGGTCAGTTTTAATTTCAGATGGGCCAATAAGTTTATCATAAAAAAAAGGGATTAGGAGTCTTGGATTTGGGCTTAAGATCAGTAGCATATCTCATTTTATTCCTAAAGAGTTTTAAATAAAAAAGTAAAATTTTTAAAAATTGATTTTTTTCAAATCCTGTTTTTTTTTAAATATAAAATAAAATAAAATGAAATCCTTTTGAATTCGCGCAACAATTTACGACGTTGATGTACGATTTTTCGTCCTCAAGTGTTGTAAAAAATTGTAAGGGTTTATTGTATAGCACTGCTATCTCTAACCCTGTGCAAGAGTGAGTACTCTTATTCTAGAAATAAAAATGATTTTTTTTAATGTTTTGTTTTGGCAAAGTTTTTTTTTTTAACAAAAATAAATAAATGAATACTTTTAAGTATCTCTAATAGAATTTTAATAAATAAAAACCTCTTTTGAATTCACGCAACAATCTACGACGTTGATGTATGACTTTCATCCTCAAGTGGCGTATGAATTGTAAGGGTTTGTCGTATAGCGTTGCTATCTTGGACCCTATGCAAAAGTGAATTCATTTTGAAATAAAATTCATTTTCAAAATCGAAAAATCCTTTTCAAAAATTAAAATCAACCAACCAATCCAATATTTTCAATAAGAACTACGTGGCTTTGAGTTTCCCATCACACCCGGGAATACGTAGAAGCAGAATCAATCATTCTGTCAAGCCAAAATTTAATTTTCTATTTTGTTTGGTTTATCCGTTTATTTATTTAAAAAGTGGGGTAAAATAAATATTTTCAAAGGCTATTAAAATTATTTTGCACAATTAACTTGAGGTACCGTTTTTTTAAAACGGGCGATGTAGGGTGCTAACACCTTCCCTACTCGTAACCGACTCCCGGACTCAAATCTCTATCTTTTTTTTTAGACCATTTTTCCTTAAAATAAATGGTTTTTCCAATGTTTTTCCCGAATAAAATATTGGTGGCGGCTCCTCTGTTTTTACCTTTCTTTTCGCGGCTCCCGGACGGGACGGTCGCGACAGCTGGCGACTCCACTGGGGACGTTAGAGAGTCAGGCCTATCATAGTTAGTTGTGCTTTTTAATGTTTTTATTTAGTTGACTTACCCCTCTCTTTTTTTTATTTTGTTGTTTAATTTGTAAATATGCTTTTATATGCCTTTGTATATATTTTGCCAACCCTAGGATAGAAAACCATTGTGCTATTTGTTCTTTTTACAGGTTTGGGTAGTGTTGTTTTAGTAGGTTCTTGTGCAGGTTTGCTTGCTCCTAGCACACACACGTCACCATCACATATTCACACTCTTTTGGACTCTATACCCGAGTCTTGGAATGCCATAAGTTTAGAAGGGGCTTCAGTGATGTTATTGTGATGCTTTTGCGTCCCTGACAGACATTGATTCTCCCGCCTGGATTGCTACCGGAACATGGACTACCATATTGTGACTTATTGGTCCCTGTGGTGAGGTTCATGGATTCGGGCCCTCATCTTTTCAGATGAGGGTAATTCGGGGACCATATGTTTAGGGGTCTAGATCTGTCCCGGAAGTCATGCACACAAAATGCCATTAGCAGCCTACCAAACTAGGGTCTTGACCTCAGGTGTTCAAACTTTAAGATATGACCCATGTAGGACAAAAGGGAGCGCATTCCACCTTTTTCTACAACATGAATAATCACATTTATATGTCATGCATCATAATGATTTTATGCATGCATTCACTCCTTAATATGCCATTCATTCATGCATCCTGTTACACTCACTGTATGCTCGTGCATATAGTACTTTAAGTCATGTATTGTTAATATGTCATTCATGTATCTTGTTACACTCTCATGCATAAGTAAATTTGCTTTCCAAATGTTATCAACAAAGTAAAATTTCCCTCCACAGATAATTTGGAACCCCCACCTCAGATGTTTTGAATTGCCAAACATGGACATTACTCCCACCATTGAAGAATATGCTTGCCTGTTAAGGTTGCCGATGCAGAAAAACCACGTCGTGTACTTTCACTTGGGGCAATACTTGACCACTATAAGCATAGCAGGGTTACTAGGGCTTCCTGAAAATGATATGAAGTTGACCGGGCACTCAAACTCGCGAGGGTTGACCCGAACTATTCTGGAAAACCATTTGAAGAAATTAATGGACCAGCGAGATTGGGAAACCTTTGAGAGGGTATTGGCACTAACAATATATGGGTTGGTTCTATTTCCATCAACGCTAGACATGATAGTTCAAGCGGCAATGGATGTATTCTTAATAGTAGAAAGAAAGAAAAACCCAGTGCCGACAGTATTAGCTGAAACGCTTTTGACTCTAGAATTTTACCAGCGGCATCCAAAAGGGAAGCTCCGATGTTGTGCACAGTTGCTCTATGAGTGGACCATGACTCACATGTATGCAAAAGGTTATATCAACCACCATTCAGACCCACTAAGAGGCTTCCATAACATCCCTATAAGACAACTAAATGAAGAGGAATGGAAGAGCGAGTTTGACAAAGTGGAAAGGGACTCTTTTAAGTGGGTGTGCCCATGGTACGAAGGTCAGCAGGGGCAAGATATCATTTATAGTTGTGGTGACTATCCCAATGTTCCTTTGATGGACCCAAGAGGGTGCATATCCTACACGCCCGCCATAGTCTTACGACAACTTTGTTGGACGCAAACCGTGCCAAGAGAAGAACAACTCGACGGATGCTGTTTCCGGTACGAGGATGGAGTGAATACCAAGTTGTTGGCAAAATCATTTAGAAATGCATGGAAAGATGTGAAGATGGCAGGGAGAGCACAATTGGGCCGACCAATCCTAATCATTGTCTCAGAATATGAAGCATGGAGAAAGTCAAGGAAAGGTCCCGTCAACATTCCGGCAGAAAACACGAAAGATAAAGATTACTCCCCTTTGGTAACTCAAATGACAGAACAACTGAAAGTTCTAGAAGCATAAATGAAGGAAATGGAACAACAAAAGCAAGATGCCGAGTTAAAAATAGCCATTACGCAGAAGTGCTGTGAGAAATTATCAAAGGAAAATGAACACTTAAAAGATTTGTGTGCCGATATCTCCACAACCTCAAGAGTCCAGAAGAATACAGACAATGTCTCACCAAGCATCATGGCTAAGGTCCAGAATCTTGAAAGTAAAATATTGTCCTTGACAACGGAGAGGCATCGTCTAAGAAAAGAAACGTGTCAGTTAGAAGAAGAAGTCATCCAGCAAGAAGGTATGAGAAAGTCATTGGAGGCGGAAGTGGATTGACAAAGAGGAGTCAATAGCAACTTACAGAAGCAAATTTTTGCACAAAGTAGGATGACTGGTGAATTGGTACAAAAGGTCAAAGAACTGAATATCCTAATGGTCAAAATCAAGAAGCAGTGCGATTTAGGGTGGACCTCGACAAAGCATTATCATGATCAAGTGGTTCAAGCAATGAATGCTGTGAAATGGTGGAGAGAAGAAGCGCGAGAGCAAGGGATAGATATTGACATATGAAAAAGGAGATATGTGAGCATAAGTTTGGAGCTAAGACATTGCATTCCGAATTTCGTCTGAAGCTTTGAGAAGGCAGAACAACAAATCCGTGTAGACCCTATGCTTCGTCTCCCATCTGAACTGGATGATTTCATGCAAATGTATGGAGGGTTTGCTCGAGGGCTAAAGAGAAAGAGACCTAAGCTGTTGACCTTAGGATGAAATGTTGTAACAATGTTGAAAATTATGATTTGACAATGAAGTAATCCCAATCTATGTATTGTTTTGAGGAGCTTTTAATGAAATCTGTTCCTGCCTCTATGATTCCTTCGCACTCCAACTCTCACACTTGACTTGCGACGACACCTATCGTGGAGCATGGTCTCCCTTTAGTATGTTGTCAACTACACCTTTGCCTTATAGGATTCCTCCTTCTGCGCAAAGGGTAGGTCGGGATGTCTCAATTCAGATTTCACATTGCTAGTGTGTTTAAGACAACATCTATTGTGGAGAGATGTTTTTCCCCAGATTTGCTGTCAACTCCATTTCATCTGATGAGCACAATGCTCTCTGTGTGGGATGGAGGGACCATCTCTTGTCAGTCACAAGGTGTTAACCCAAAAAAAAAACCCAAAAAAAAAAACAAAAAAACACAAAAACAAAAATAAAAATAATAAAAAATTAATAACTCCAAAGGTGGTTTTCACTAAAGCTTTTACTTTTTTCGTCATGTTCTTACTTTTTGTTTTTATCAAAACAGTGTGACTCTTCTGAACAATTGCTCCAAGACACCCTTATCGCACTCGATCACAAGCAAGGGCCATGGCGGATGAACTAGACGAAGTCCAAGAGATCAGGGATGAAGTCAGCCAAATCAAGGATCATATGACTAAGATGATGGAGATCCTACAAGCAATGCAGAAGGAAAATAACACAGAGGAGAACCCTCCAGCCTCGAACGAAGGACATCCAGCCACACCTCTCATCCTGCCCGATTTTTCTCAGATCCCTATTCAAGGCTTCAACCAACCAGGGGCCATGATGCCTCTCACTATTTATCCAAGCAACCAAACTCATCTTTCATTTGACCCGAACAATCCCCCATACGGTTTGCCTCGTGGATTTGTGCCACCAACAGCTCCCAGCCCACAAGACGGCATTCGAAACTCCGAACATATCACTCAGACACAAACCCCCACCAATGATGTCGAAATACCGCAAACACAAATTGTCAACCCTACAGATGGTAACACCCCGATAGTGACACCTTCTGTCAATCCAAAGCCTCCACAATACACCCTACATTATGGACCCTAGGGGGATCAAATGATGCCAAAATTCGGTTCCTCCTCTATGCCGTATTCATTTCCCCATAATATGTATGGAGAAACTCCAGTGAATCAGTCAGGAGGGAATTACCAATCAAAAGAAAAATTGGAAGTACTAGAGGAAAGATTACGGGCCATTGAAGGAGTAAATAGTTATGGTCTTCGGGATGCCTCGGAACTTTGTCTGGTGCCAAATGTTGTAATTCCGCCGAAATTTAAGGTTCCCGATTTTGACAAATATCGGGGAACCACTTGTCCCAAAAACCATTTGACCATGTATGTTAGGAAGATGGCATCATATGCCCAAGATGATAAGATCTTGATTCACTTCTTCCAAGACAGTTTAACTGGGGCAGCTTCAAATTGGTACAGGCATCTCGAGCGGGCACACATCCGATCCTTCAAAGATCTAGCAGATGCATTCCTGAACCAGTACAAGTACAATATTGACATGGCTCCCGATAGGATGCAGCTCCAAAATATGTCAAAAAGGGACGAGAGACTTTCAAATAGTATGCACAACGACGGAGGGAGCTGGCTGCTCAGGTAGAGCCTCCCTTAGCCAAGAAAGAAATCGTAGCAATGTTCATTGATACACTCCAGTCGCCCTTCTATGATAGGATGATTGGGAGTGTGTCATCAAACTTTTCTGACATGGTCATCGTCGGTGAAAGAATTGAAAGTGGAATGAGGAATGGCAAGATCACCGAGACTTCAGTAGGGAACGGCCCAAAGAAAGCCCTGTTTGTGAAAAAGAAAGAAGGAGAAGCACATGCAGTAACCTTTGAACAAAAGAAACCAAACCAAACACTTGCCTTCCAAGCCCAATACACCCCATATTATCAACCACCTTCATATCACCAAGCCAACCAGCCATACATTGCTGCCACCTCACAATTTCCAAATCCTCAACAGATGGCTCCTTACCGACCATCATACCATTCTCAGCCTCAAACACACCCTACCATGCCACCTCAAATTGTTTAACCCCTAAATCCAAACCCAAACATCAGCCAAACAAGACCACCGTATAACTTAGAAAGAAAGCCGGTGCGTTTTGACCCGATACCCATGACCTACACTGAACTATTCCGCCAACTTGTGAGCAAATCCGTGCTAACTCCTACCCCGACAAGACCAATAGACCCTCCTTATCCAAAGTGGTATGACCCAAATGCTCAATGTGAATATCACGATGGGGCCACAGGTCATTCCACCGAGAGTTGTAAATCTTTGAAGTTTAAGGTGCAAGACCTGATTAATGCCAAATGGTTGAGCTTTCAGAAGGACGCTCCAAATATGCCACAGGGTCCTATGCCAAATCATGGGGGTTCGGGAGTCAATGCCATTGAAAGCTTCTTGGAACATACTCTCAAGAGTAAAGTGGCCGATGTTAGGACTCCTATGAGAGTTGTTTTCAGAGAGATGTGCAAATGCGGATTGATCCAAATCCCGATCATGGAAGAAAAGGCTCTCGATGGAGAGATAAGGTGTGACTTCGACGGGAATATGGGTTATTCGATTGAAGACTGTGCAGAGTTTCATGAAGTTGTGCAGCAGTTAATAGATATGAAGATTATCTTAATTGGTCGTGAATCAAATGAGTATGCCATTAATATGGTTGCTGAATCTACAATTTCCCCAACCCCAATTAAGATAACCCCTTTTACTGTTGTGGTTAATCCTCAACCGGTTCCTGAGCAAGTCACTCTGAAACCAGTGGTGATATACTATACTGAGAAGAAACCTTTGCCGGTTCCAAGTGGGCCAACACCAATCGTCATCCGAGTTCCAAGTCCTTTCCCTTACAAGGACACCAAAGCGGTACCATGGAAATATGAGATGCAGGTTCAACCCAATCCTTCCGACGGGACTACTGTGGTTACCAACATTTCAGGAATTGGTGGAATGACTAGGAGTGGTCGTATTTGCACTCCAGAGGTATCGCGAAGGGAGGAAACAGAAAAGGAAAGAAAGGATCGCAAGGGGAAAGAGAAGGAGGAAGGAATTCTAGATGACAAGGAAGCAAATGGGGGTGAGAATAAAAAGGAGGTATCTGATGAAGAAGTCGGTGAATTCTTGAAGTTCATCAAGCAAAGTGAATATAGGGTTGTGGATCAGTTAAATCGAACTCCGGCTTGGATATATCTTTTGTCTTTATTGATGAACTCTGAGCCACATAGGATAGTACTGATGAAGGTGTTAAATCAAGCTCATGTCTCCCATGACATCACAGTTGATAAGCTCGATAACATTGTAGGTCACATAGTCGCTGATAATTATGTCACTTTCACCGATGATGAAATACCAGCTGAAGGTATAGGGCACAACAAGGCGTTACACATTTCTGTGAAGTGTCGAGATCATGTCATGGCTAGGGTTCTCATTGATAATGGATCTTCTTTGAATGTAATGCCAAAGTCAACACTGGAAAAGTTGCCTTTCGATGGAACTCATATGAAGCCGAGCACAATGATTGTAAGAGCTTTCGATGGCACCCGAAGGGAAGTCATGGAAGAAATTGAATTGCCCATTCAGATTGGCCCTTGCACCTTTGAAGTACTCTTCCAGGTAATGGATATCACACCAACTTACAGTTGTCTCCTAGGACGACCATGGATCCATTCGTCTGGAGCTGTACCTTCCATATTGCACCAGAAGATGAAGTTCATTGTTGATAGTAAGTTGATAATTGTTTCTGGAGAGGAGGATATGTTAATAAGTAAGCCATCAACAACCCCTTACATTGAAGCTGCCGAGGAAGCTCTCGAGACCGCCTTCCAATCGCTTGAAATTGCCAATGCCACTTATGTTGGGGAGGGAGCTTCACTCTTGAAACCTCAGTCATCTAAAGCGTCCATTATGATGGCCAAGGTTATGCTCGAAGGAGGATACCAACCTGGAAGCAGTTTGGGGAAGAATAGCCAAGGTGTAGCTGACATCCTCATGCTCACTGAGAACAAGGACAGGTTTGGTTGGGATACAAACCCACCAAGGTCGACAAGATGAGGGTTATAGAAGAGAAGAAAAGAAAGAGGTTGGCTCGGTTGTAAAATCGTGAATACGAGGCTGAAAGGGTTCCCGTCTGTGACATTCGACAGAGCTTCCGAAGCGTAGGGTTCACATTCCTGGACCAAGCAGCAGCTATTAAAGATGATTTTCCCGTCGATCATAATGTCAATCTGGTGTATCCATGCTCTCCGGATACAGAGCTCAACAATTGGGAGATCATTGAGTTCCCTAAGACCATAGAATCTTTTTCAAAGTAATTCTGTAATGCTTATCCTTTAGCTCTGCCCAAGGCTTTAGGAATTTGTTGTAATGGGCTTACTTGTTTCTGTTTCAGTATGACTTATCAATAAATGCATGCATTCAGTATCTTGTGTTGTTATCTCTTTTTTTTTTTACTTTCGTTTTTGTTCACCATTCCTCACCAATAAATGCAGTTTCTCATCTTTAACCTTTATTCATTCATCTCTCCCTGATAACTACCAAAATGCATATCTAAAAGTGACTCTCTTGAAAATGACAGTGTTAGTAACTCAGCATACAATTTTGATTATCCCATTGATCATGCTGAAGAGGTTGTTGATGATGACGGAGAAGTTCCTCTTGAACTATTGAGATTGGTAGAACAAGAAGCTAGGGAAATTCGACCCCATGAAGAGCCGAGTGAACTAATCAATTTGGGAACCGAAGATGATAAAAAAGAGGTCAAGATTGGCATTTCCCTGAAAGAAAAGGAGCGAAGTAGGTTGATCAAGTTGTTGATGGAATATAAAGATGTTTTCACATGGTCATACCAAGACATGCCAGGGTTAGACCCTAGTGTAGCAGAACACAGGCTACCATTAAAGCCGGAGTGTCCTCCAGTAAAACAGAAGCTACGAAGGATGAAAGCGGAAATGCCCTTAAAGATCAAGGATGAGGTCAAAAAGCAGCTAGATGCAGGTTTCCTAGAGGTTGTGAAGTACCCTCAATGACTTACCAATATTGTTCCTGTTCCTAAGAAAGATGGAAAGGTTCGGATGTGTGTTGACTATCGAGATATGAATAGAGCTAGCCCAAAAGATGACTTTCCTCTACCACACATTGATGTTCTTGTAGACAATACTGCTCAACATGCATTATTCTCTTTCATGGATGGATTCTCGGGATATAATCAGATCAAGATGGCTCCCGAAGATATGTAGAAGACCACATTTATCACTTTATGGGGAACCTTTTGCTACAAGGTTATGCCCTTTGGCTTGAAAAATGCTGGGGCAACATATCAGAGGGCTATGGTGGCTTTATTCCATGATTTGATGCATAAAGAGATAAAAGTTTATGTAGACGATATGATCACCAAGTCCAGATCCGAAAATGAGCATGTTGATAATTTGCAGAAACTTTTTGAGCGGTTAAGGAAGTTTAAGCTCCGACTGAATCCAGCCAAATGCACTTTTGGGGTGAAATCAGGCAAGCTTCTAGGCTTCATAGTTAGTCAAAGAGGAATAGAGGTTGATCCTGAAAAAGTTAGTGCAATCATCGATATGCCAGCACCTCGAACAGAGAGAGAAGTTCGTGGGTTTTTAGGAAGATTGAACTACATTGCCAGGTTCATCTCCCAATTAACAGCGACATGTGAACCAATCTTTAAACTGCTGCGCAAAAATCAGGCAGTTACATGGAATGAAGATTGTCAAAAAGCTTTTGAGAAGAACAAACAGTACCTACAAGCGCCTCCAGTCTTGGTTACCCCGGTGCCAGGAAGACCTCTCATCATGTATTTGACTGTGCTAGATGAATCTATGGGTTGCGTACTGGGGCAGCACGATGAGTCAGGAAGAAAGGAACATGCCATCTATTATCTAAGTAAGAAATTCACCAGTTGCGAAGCCAACTACTCACTGCTAGAACGCACTTGTTGTGCTTTGGCTTGGGGGGCTCGCTGTTTGAGGCATTACATGTTGTGTTATACTACCTGGTTGGTGTCCAAAATGGATCCAATGAAGTATATCTTTAATAAGCCTGCTCTGACTGGAAGAATTGCTCGCTGGCAGGTCCTGCTATCAGAATATGACATTGTCTATGTCACCCAAAAAGCAATAAAAGGGAGTGCTCTTGCAGAATACCTAGCCAATCAGCCAGTATAAGATTATGGATCGATGCAATGTGATTTCCTAGATGAAGATATAATGGCTTTGTTTGATCGCGAGCAATCACCAGAAAAGGAAAAATGGACTTTGTTGTTTGATGGAGCTTCTAATGCATTGGGACATGGAATTGGGGCAATACTAATCTCACCAGAAAATGATTATTTCCCTGTCACTGCAAGGCTTTGCTTTGATTGTACAAACAATATAGACGAATATGAAGCTTGTGCGCTCGGGATCCTGGCAGCGATAGAATCAAAGGCAAGGATACTGGAGGTATATGGGGACTCTGCATTAGTCATCCACCAGCTAAGAGGGGAATGGGAAACCCGAAATGCCAAGATAATCCCATACCATGATTACATCAAATGTTTGATTGAGCAGTTTGATGAAGTCACATTTCATCATATTCCCCGAGAAGATAACCAATTAGCTGACGCGCTGTCTTCCTTGTCCTCGATGTTCAAAGTAAGTGACAAGAGGAACCTACCACTCATCAAAATAGAAAATCGTGATCACCCTGCATATTGTCAAGTGATAGAGGAAGAGTCTGATAAAAAATTGTGGTACCATGACATCAAATGCTTCATCCAAAGAAAGGATTACCCTCCGGGCACTTCAGAAAATGACAAAAGAACACTAAGAAGACTTGCAATGGGTTTTTATTAAGATGGAGGTATTCTCTACAAAAGAAATCATGACATGGTGTTGTTGAGGTGCGTTGACACAAAAAGAAGCTAAACGAATAATTGAGGAGGTACTTGAAGGATCTTTTGGAACACATGCGAGCGGTCACGCAATGGCCAGGAAAATCTTGAGGGCTGGCCAATACTGGTTGACAATGGAGGTTGATTACTTTAATTATGCGAAGAAGTGCCATAAGTGTCAAATATATGCTAATAAAGTTCATGAGCCGCCAGCTTCCTTGAATGTCATGTCAGCACTGAAGAGTGTGATTCCACCTCATATTTCATTGTCATTTTGCATGCATTTTCATATAGTTTAGACATATTTAATTTGATTTTTGTTAGCTTTTCCCTTGGAACGGGTAAGGCCGTTTTGTGGTGTTGTTTTGCAGGAATTAAGGATTAAATGCTCAGGATTGACCGTGATGGAGCTTGGATGAAGATGGGGCTTGAAAAGTGAAGAAGATGAGCCAAACAGAGCCCATCACGGCCATGATCGAGCAAAACTGAAAAGAAAGAGGCAAAAGTCAAAACTAGTCACGGCCTGCCAGTGATGCCCGTCACGGCCGTGACATGTCAGCAGAACCAGACCCTCAACAGGCAGAATTGATCACGGCCTAGCCGTGATGAGCATCACGGCCGTGACAGACCAATCACTGAAGACACGTGCAAGGCAGAATCCGTCACGGCCTGGCCGTGATGGCTATCACGGCCGTGACGCGCATTACTTGGATCTGAAGCAACTGATTTGGATCTGATTTGTGTTTGATTGGGATTCAAACTTCCCAAATCTATAAATAAGGCATCCAGGAAGAGGCAAAGGAGGAATTTTTTGGGCTGCGACTCTTAGGCTATAATTTAGGATCTCTTCCTTCTTCCTCCTCTCTTCTCTTATTTTTATTTTCATGTTGTTGTTAACCAAGCTTGTTATCACCATGACAAGGCTTGAGTAGTAGCTTAATTTCTAGGGATTGGGGCTATGCCCAAGGTTTGTTTTTATGGTATGAATTGATGTTTTATCTTTGTTAATTGCGATTTTGCTTTAGATCTGATTTCTAGTGTTTTAATTACTCGTAAATTCTGCGGCCGCTTATTTGCGTGACGTGGATATTCTAAGGAGGAACCTAGCGGTGAACTTAGGTGTCGGATCTATAGAATTAGACTTAGGACTGAAATCACGAGAGTTAGAAGCCGTCTTTCGAGGATCAACGAATTGTCACAAAACGTAAAGGGTCCAATCTAAATTCGACTACCACGAGAGTAGGGGTTGGTTTAATTGGGCATGATTTTTGTAACCCGAGATGGAGCATTAACTATTTGAGGATAAATTCGCCTTCAAGGCAATTTTGATAATTAACAAGGGATAATCAATTTAGTAACATAAACAAATTTTGTTGGTAACCCAAATTCCTAGGAATCCATTTAGATCTAAAAAACCATAAATTGATTTACTTTCTGTTTTACTTGATTGAATTGCTTATCTGATTTTTCAAGTCATCTCTTATTTCAAATATCAAAAATCTTTTCAAAATCCTTTTCTAAAGTCCAGTTTAGTCAATTTGATAATTAGTTGCGATTTGAGATCACGGTCTCTGTGTGATCGATATCTTTTCATTACTTGGCGACAATCCGGTACACTTGCCGGATCGCACGACGTGCATCGCACGCGACATCAAGTTTTTGGCGCCATTGCCGGGGACTGTGCTTCCTCGAATCTCAATTTAATTTTTAAATTGATTTTTCTAGACCTTTTCTTTCTTTCTTTTTAACTGATTTTTGTTATTATTAAAAAAAATCCTCCTTTTCCTTCTAGAGTATCTATCTCTCTGTGCTTTTTATGCAAAAATCCCTAAGTCTTGGAGACCTTATAGAGGTTGACCCCGAAATCAAAAGGACCTTTCACAGACATAGGAGACTACAAAGAGAGAGAGAGATTGATTCCCATTACACTAATGGCAAATCTACCGAATACGAAACCACTGAAGGACTACGCAGCCCCAAATGCTAGGGGTTTGTGAACTGGGATTGCTAGGACAGAAATTGAGGCGGAGAACTACACTATACCGCCTATGCTAATCAAAATGATTAGGCAAAATCAATTCGGAGGATTGCCCTCGGAGGACCCGACTGATCAGGTGGAGACATTCTTGGAGTTCACCGATGCAGTTAGAATTCAAGGCGCCTCGGTTGATGCTATTCGTTTGAGGTTGTTCCCCTCCTCTCTTACTGGAAAAGCAAAAGCTTGGCTGAAGCAAGTGACCGCTAATACCTTGTCGACTTGGGATCAACTGGAGCAGACATTCTTGGAGAAATTCTTCCCTCCCTCCAAGACGGCTTACCTACGAGCCCAGATCACAGGCTTCTTCCAAAAGGACGGAGAATGCTTGTCAGAATCTTGGGATCGCTACAAGGGATTGTTGGAGTCTTGCCCACATCATGGACTCAAGAGGTGGTTATTAGTGCACACCTTCTACAACGGATTGGATTACTCTTTGAAGGTGTCACTTGATTCCGCAGCTGGTGGAGCCTTTATGAATAGGCCTCTGACTGAGGCATTCAACATCATTGAAAACGTGGCCACCAACTACCACCAATGGGGTTCAGAAAGAGGTAATAACCCGAAAAATATTTTGGGGGATAAGTTCGAAATGAATAGCACTGATCTTATAATGTCTAAAATAGACTCACTGAATAAACACTTGGATCAACTCGAAAGGGCTAATGTGAGTTCAATAGGTGCTACTAACATTGTTTGTGAGATTTGTGGAATGCAGGGACATGACATAATGGGGTGCCCACGCCGTATTGCTCATGGACCCGGCGCTTCGGGGGAACAAGTGAACTCTTGTCACAACTACTATGATACGAACCCGAAGTTACCAAACTATACTCCCCCAAATCCTTACAACCAAGGAAGGAAGAACAACCCTTACCTCTCCTACGGGAACTACACCAACACGCTGAACCATGAGTTCCAAGAAGACCAAGGTAATAGGAAAACCGCAGCGGGGTATCCTCAGGTACAGAAGTCTAAACTCGAGTCTTTATTGGAAAGTTTTGTTGAAACTCAAACAAAACAAAATGGAGAGTTTAGACAAGGTAGGGCGATCAACGAGGCAATAAAAGAGCTAGCATCTAAGGTAGACAATTTAGTCATCCATAACAAGATGCTAGAAACTCAAATTGCCCAACAAGCCAGCACATATCCTAGACCTAAGGGTACGTTTCCGGGGCAACCCGAAGTTAATCCCAATGAACATTGTAATGCCATATACTTGAGGGATGATAAGCTTGGGGTAGCTGAAAAGGACGTGGAACCAGAGGAGGACATGAACAAAGATGAAGAGACATAACCAAAGTATGTTCCTCCACCATCGTACCAACCCCCAATACCTTTCCCACAAAGGTTGGTCAAGAAAAAGCTAGTAGATATAGAAACTAATATGCCTCCTAAGCTGAAAGACCCAGGTAGTTTCTCTATCGCTTGCTCGATTGAAGAAGTGCAAATAGACCAAGCCTTATGTGACTTAGGGGCTAGTGCGAGCTTGATGCCGCTTACTATATATCTTGGAGAGGTTGGGAACCAAGGAGTTCAGTCCATTCAAATTCTCCTTACAATTTGCGGATGGCTCAACTAAGACTCCTCTAGGCATACTAGAGAATGTTCCCGTAAAGGTAGGGAAATTTTTCATCCCTACCGATTTCCTGGTATTGGATATGAAAGGGAATTATGAATTCCCCATCATTTTAGGAAGGCCATTCTTGGCCACCGCTGGAGCAATAATAGACATAAGGAATGGCAAACTCTCTCTGAATGTAGAGGAAGGTAGGGTAGATTTTGAATTGACTAACTCATATAACAACCCTCCTTTTGAGAGCCATGTGTGCAGGATCGATATAACGTCTCCAGTGGTAAAGTAAGAGCTCAACATGGAAGCAACCCCGAAGATTTACATGGCAAATGATGCACCCAGTAGTGATGAAGTTGGAGTTGCTCATCATGTGGAAACAAAAATTCCGCCGGGAGGAAGTAAGGCCATGAAGTTCCGAGTGAAAAGAGCAAAGCGGAAGCACAATTGGCCATATGAGCAGAATCGGCTCTTTGAAGGAGTTCCATGGAAGAGAAGTGTTCATGCACTTCTACGCCCAGTCGATCCCGGTTGACTGAAGGAAGTATGGTCAAGCTTAAGACCGTAAATAAGTGCTTCTTGGGAGGCAACCCAAGTTTTCTTTCCCTTTTCCATTTGTTTTTGAATTTAGCTCTTGAATAATTTGAGAAGATCAAGATGAAAAAAAATCATAAATTAATAGATTTGTCAAGTGTTTTCAGGTTAAGAAGGAAGGAAGAGCAAGAAGGGCAGGGACAAATAAAGTCAGAAGTCATCACGCCCAGGTCGTGACAGTGGTCACGGTCGTGATGAGCCAACCAAGAAGACCAGAAAGGATCACGGCCCAGCCGTGACATCCATCACGGGCGTGATGAGAAGGACCGTAAGATCAGAGAGTATCATGGCCTAGCCGTGATGCATGTCACGGCCGTGACAGGCCAGCTCCTAAAGACTAGAATTGATCACGGCCTAGCCTTGATGAGCCTCACGGTCGTGATACAATTTCCAACAAGTTTTTGAATAGGCATGTGAGCCAGCACCCGCTACCACCTCGGTGAGTTGTTCCATTTTTTTCTCCTTTCTCCGACTTGATTCTTTACATTGGGGACAATGTAAGTTTTTAAGCTTAGGGTAGGGGTATTTGTGCATTTTTTCATTTTTCATGTTGCACTCATATAGGCATAGTTTTGCATGATAACATGATTAGATTGCCCTTTTGCTTAGAGTTTGCATCCAATTATGAGAACTTGGTGCCAAATAAATTGAGATAGTGAATTTTTGAACCCAATTTTTTATTCTTGTGATAAGGCTAAAAATAAAAATGCTTGAGATGATCTTTTGATAGTTGATAATTAGCATGTGGTTCCTTAAATTTGTGTTTTTCATTGATTATAAACTACTAAATGTGAGATTTTTGAGCCAAAAGGGGTACTCACTAAATCTACCCCATTCTTTGTGATAGAGTGTTTTATTCCTCTTGGATTGTATTCTCTAAAACTTGACTTGAAACCATTTTGAAATTTAGAAATTTTTGAAAACATTTTTGAAAATGATTGAGGCACTGGGTATTTTTTTTCGGCCTTCTGAGCTTTGATTGATTAAATGCTACCCCTTAGTTGCCCAATTTTGAGCCTAAAAGAATAAAATACTTTTCTTGGTACCTTGAATTATTTTAATGAATGATGCTTGGTATGACACCTTTTAAAGTATTGCAGAAATGGTAAAAAGGTAGTTTGAAAAAAGTATGGGATGAGAAAGTTAGAAAATATTTCTCTTGAATTGAAAATCTCCCCTTCTTCAAATAAATAAAATAAAATAAAATAAAAATATGGAGAAGGGGGGTGACAAAAAGAAAGTGAGAAATAAAATAAAAAGAAGAAAAGAAAGGTGGAAAGATGAATCAAAGCCCAAAAAGGGTATTTTAGAAGGTGTCATGCTTTGCAATGTTTGATATTTTGTTTAACCCTCTTGAATTTCCTTTTCTTGATTTCCCCACCTAACGGTTAATCCCATGGCCCCATTACAACCAAAGTAAAAGACCTCTTGATTCTTTTGTGTTTTCATTAATAAAGTGGAGATTTGGTTAATAGTCAAGCTTATGGTAGAATACCTTCCTTGAGGAAATTGAGCGAATTGTCATATTCCCTTAAACACTTGAGTGAGGTGAGAAGAGTGCCTGAATCAATGAGAATATCAATTTAGGAAACCTAAGCTTCTAATTGGACTTGAAATGGACTATCTCTTGGGTACTTATCGAATATGCCTGTTACTTGGATTAGTTACTCGGGTTCTTGGTTCACTATCCATGCTCTGATTATTTATATCGTCTGGCCTTGGTGGTTGCTTGAGGACAAGCAAAATCTTAATCTTGGGGTGATTTGATGAGTGTGATTCCACCTCATATTTCATTGTCATTTTGCATGCATTTTCATATAGTTTAGACATATTTAATTTGATTTTTGTTAGTTTTTCCCTTGGAACGGGTAAGACGGTTTTGTGGTGTTGTTTTGCAGGAATTAAGGATTAAATGCTCAGGATTGACCATGATGGATCTTGGATGAAGATGGGGCTTGAAAAGTGAAGAAGATGAGCCAAACAGAGCCCATCACGGCCATGATCGAGCAAAACTGAAAAGAAAGAAGGCAAAAGTCAGAACTGGTCACGGCCTGCCCGTGATGCCCATCACGGCCGTGACATGTCAGCAGAACCAGACCCTCAATAGGCAGAACTGATCACGGCCTAGCCGTGATGAGCATCACGGCCTAGCCGTGATGAGCATCACGGCCTAGCCGTGATGAGCATCACGGCCGTGACAGACCAATCACTGAAGACACGCGCAAGGTAGAATTCGTCACGGCCTGGCCGTGATGGCCATCACGACCGTGACGCGCATTACTTGGATTTGAAGCAACTGATTTGGATCTAATTTGTGTTTGATTGGGATTCAAACTTCCCAAATCTATAAATAAGGCATCCAGGCAGAGGCAAAGGAGGACTTTTTTGGGCTGCGACTCTTAGGCTATAATTTAGGATCTCTCCCTTCTTCCTCCTCTCTTCTCTTATTTTTATTTTCATGTTGTTGTTAACCAAGCTTGTCATCACCATGGCAAGGCTTGAGTAGTAGCTTAATTTCTAGGGATTGGGGCTATGCCCAAGGTTTGTTTTTATGGTATGAATTGATGTTTTATCTTTGTTAATTGCGATTTTACTTTAGATCTGATTTCTAGTGTTTTAGTTACTCGTAAATTCGGCGGCCGCTTATTTGCGTGACGTAGATATTCTAAGGAGGAACCTAGCAGTGAACTTAGGTGTCGGATCTGTAGAATCAGACTTAGGACTGAAATCACAAGAGTTAGAAGCCGTCCTTCGAGGATCAACGAATTGTCACAAAACGTAAAGGGTCCAATCTAAATACGACTACCACGAGAGTAAGGGTTGGTTTAATTGGGCACGGTTTTTGTAACCCGAGAGGGAGCATTAACTATTTGAGGATAAATTCGCCTTCAAGGCAATTTCGATAATTAACGAGGGATAATCAATTTAGTAACATAAACAAATTTTGTTGGTAACCCAAATTCCTAGGAATCCATTTAGATCTGAAAAACCATAAACTGATTTACTTTCTGTTTTACTTGATTGAATTCCTTATCTGATTTTTTAAGTCATCTCTTATTTCAAATATCAAAAATCTTTTCAAAATCCTTTTCTAAAGTCCAGTTTAGTCAATTTGATAATTAGTTGCAATTTGAGATCACGGTCTCTGTGGGATCGATATCTTTTTATTACTTGGCGACAATCCGGTACACTTGCCGGATCGCACGACGTGCATCGCACGCGACATCAAGCACCCTGGCCATTCTCAATGTGGGGAATGGATGTGATCGAGTCAATTGAACCAAAAGCCTCAAATGGGCATCGCTTCATTCTTGTTGCCATTGATTATTTCACAAAGTGGGTTGAAGCTGCATCATATGCCAACGTGACCAGGAATGTCGTGGTCAAATTTGTAAAAAAGGAATTAATTTGTCGTTATGGGTTGCCGAATGAGATTATCACTGATAATGCGACCAACTTGAACAACAAGATGATGAAGGAGATGTGCGAAAACTTCAAGATAAAGGATCACAATTGCTCCCCGTACCGCCCAAAGATGAACTGAGCAGTTGAGGCCGCCAGTAAAAACATCAAGAAGATTGTCCAAAAGGATTGGCACAAGATGTTACCTTTCACTTTACACGGATATCGTACCTCTATTCGTACCTCGACGGGGGCAACGCCATATTCTTTAGTTTAAGGGATGGAGGCAGTGCTCCCGATTGAAGTAGAGATCCCCTCATTAAGAGAATTAAGAGAAGAAGAATTGGAAGAAGCTGAGTGGGTCCAGGATCGACTAGACCAATTGAACCTCATTGAAGAGAAAAAATTAGGGGCATTGTGTCACGGTCAATTGTACCAGAGAAGGTTGATGACAGCTTATGAGAAGAAGGTACGCCTGCGACAGTTTCGGGATGGTGACCTGGTGCTTAAAAAGATTCTACCAATCAAAAAGGATCACCGAGGGAAGTGGACTCCGAACTACGAAGGACCTTACGTTGTGATAAAGGCCTTCTCGGGAGGATCTTTAATTCTCACCAGGATGGATGGGGAAGATCTTTCGCTCCCTGTAAACTCAGATGCAGTCAAAAAGTATTATGCTTGAACGCACTTCCCAAGAAGAAGAAGAAAAGAAAAGAAAAAGTGAAAAATGAAAAAAAGAAAGAAAAGTTGGCTAGGCTGAAAATCTGAAAAGACAGTCTAGGCAAAAGTTAGAGCAACCCGCTAGACTGAAAACCTGAAAAGGCGGTCTTGGCAGAATTTAGGGTTAAAAGAAAAAGAACATAACAAAGGAAGTGTCGTCGAGCTGATAAACTGGGGCAATGAGTGTCTAAGATGCATGAAGACTGGACAAACAACATTCTCTGAAGCCAATTAATGAGAAGACAAGACTGTATGAGAGATTCTAACCCTAGTCATTAAGAGAGATGTCACTTGAAGAGATGTGATTCTACTTCATAACGGTTTGCAATTCCATATTCCATTGTAATATCTGCCTTGTACACATTTTCGATCCTGATATGGTGACAATGACTTCCAATTTTGTTGTTTAATCTTGTCCTTCTGTTTCATTTTTGTCAATTGAATGCATCCATCATGATAAGTCTATACTGAAATGTGAAACGAGTATTGGTGTTTTTAAGTAGTTAGAATTCCTTGGAAAGCCTCAAAAGGTCATAGGGGCATGATGGTTCCCTGATGAAGGGCACTAAAGAAAAATAAAATAATCTTAAAGATCAACCACTGGGATAATTATCATCAAAGACGTCTACCATCAGAAAACAAGAGTGCAAGATATCTTTCCTCGATGAGATGGGCCTTCCTTTAGTTCATCCTCAAGACTGACTGTGATCGACGCTTTTAAGGGGTCAAGGATCCAATAATGAAAAGGAAACAGCAAAGAAGAAATAATTTCTCATCAAAAGTATCTATTGCATCGTGCCAAAATATAATAAGGGTTTTCATCATTAGCATTTATCAATAAAAGGCATCTCATACATCGCCATTCCATCAATGATCAAAACCAACATTCATGCATTGTATTTGTCTATATGGCCTCATAATCGAGCATCTAACGGGCAATCCACCTCGTAAGCTCATTTTACCAGTTTGTTCGAGCTTCTGACGGAGAATCCACCCCGTAAGCTCTTTTATCTTTATGTTCAAGCTTATGACAGGCATTCGAGCATCTAACGGGCAATCCACCCCGTAAGCTCATTTTATCTCTTTGTTCGGAGCTTCTGATGGGCAATCCACCGCGTAAGATCTTTTTACCAGTTTGTTCGAGCTTCTGACGGGCAATCCACCCCGTAAGCTCTTTTATCTTTCTGTTCAAGCTTTTGACAGGCATTCGAGCATCTAACTGGCAATCCACCCCATAAGCTCATTTTATCTCTTTGTTCGGAGTTTCTGATGGGAAATCCACCCCGTAAGCTCTTTTCACTACAAAAAAAGAACTGTTTAGCAACCGGCATATTCGGTCGCTAAACTTTCTAATTCGGTCGCTATTTAAGTTAGCGACCGATTCATGGTGGTGGCTGATAAACTGGTCGCTAAACTTTTAGAGACCGAAATAATAATTCGGTCTCTATATGGCGACCGTAATTTCGGTCACTAAATAATAAAAAAACGGTCGCTACACAGTTGGTCGCATTGTTTGGGTAACCATTTTTAGCAACCGATAATCGGTTGCTATTTCGGTCGCCAATGTTGGTTACTGTTAACCTATATTAGCGACGGATTTTCGGTCGCTAGACCACAATTTGTTAATGTTAATTAAAGTTTAGCGACCGAATTATTGGTTTCTAATTTGGTCGCTAAACTGGTTTTTATTAATTTTTTAAATTTAATTTTTAAAATAATAAATTTTTTCTGATTTTCTTTAAAGTTTAACAAAATTACTAATAAAACACACCAAATTACTAATGAAATATACAATCATAAGAAATAATGAATATATATTAAAAAAAATCCAAAGTGTCTTACAAGAATCGTTGAAAGTCAAAAATATGAAAAAAAAAAATAATCAGTCATGATGAGGGGGAGGTGGAGGAATCCAATCATCCTCAGCGTCCGTAACACCGGCGTCTTCTATCTGATCGTCCTCTGCAGTAGCAGCATCAGTAGCTGGCGATGGAAATGGAGGAAGCGACAATGAGCGGCACAAGCCGTCGAGCATCACCCTGAGCAATCGGAGTCCGGATCCTCATCTGCTCCAAACACCAGCCGCATGATGTCGGCCCGCTCGATGCTCGTCGCTCGCACTTTCTTGGTGTGCCTGAGTCAACTGTGCAATCTGGTTCACCATCTGCTGCTCTCTCTCGCTCTTCTCCCGAAGCTCTGCGTTCAGCTGCGTGATGGTGTCCTGCATTTGGTCGAACTGCTCCTGAGGGACGGTATCAACGTAGGAAGGAGCAGGCGTGCCGGATGATGAAGCGATAAACTCGCCTCCCAGGAGTCCGAGGCCATACACGTGCCCCTTCTTGTTCCTGCCCCGACGACCTCCAAATAAATGGCATTGTCATCGACGGAGATAGGAGAGCTGGGCCCATCACCAGTCAAGGCCTCATCTTGTGACTGTGAGGCACGTGATATGGCATCGTCCTTCTTCTCGTTGAAGCCCACCTACAAAGTATTGTTGAAGAGATTTAGTTAAAATTATAATCAATATTAACAAATCATTTATAAAAAATTACAAGTAGACACTAAATTGCTTTTTTGTTACAGCATAGTCAAGGGAGGTCGTTAACCAATGTCCCCGACTTCAACTTCTTCGTCCTCTCCTTCAACTCCATAGCAGTGGGGGCCCGCTGTTTCTGTGCTTTCTGCACGGAAAAATATAATCTTAAATTCATAAGAATAATTAAAAATGAAAACTAATTAATTAAATAGTATAATAAGTGAAAAGTTTAATGAATTACCAGCTCGTCGTAGTGGGCGGCGGCTGATTTAGACCCGCCGGTCCAAGCACATGCTCCACCATCAGAAGATCGATTACGTCGAGCTGTGGCCTGGATCTCCTTGAACTTCTCAGTAGCCCAGTACTGGTCCAGCTGCCTCCTGACCTCAGGATCCACCCACTTCCCCTTATTCTTACACTTCCTCAACTTGTTCGTCAGATTCTTCATGACCAGTGAGCCTTTATGCTCAAATATGTCCCTGACGAGACCCTCTAAAGCTACGTCCCACCTATACTCTTTCTGCAACGTACAGTTGTTAGGAAAGTCGTGTGTGTGTGTATATATATATAATGTAAATTTAATTTAAATAACTTAATAAATTGTTACCTTAAACTCTAGAAACAACTGATCCCTATGGCCCCCTAGGATGGCCTTCCATGTAGGCCATGAACCATCAAACTTGCGTCGCAGGATCTTCGATATCGAATCATAAGGGCCCTTCGTAGGCATAAAGCTGCAGCAAAATTAGAGCATTAATAAATGTTATAAATAAATTAAAAAAACAAGTAAATAGAAATTAACAATACTTTATATATATTAAAAAATTAATTTAGCTTACTCGTTATCCCCCCTGGGGATAAGAAGAATCCTCTTGTCGGATGGACCACGACTCTCCTGTCCCGATGATGATGATGGTCCTGTCGTAGGTGTGGATGATGAGGGTGCAGCCTGTGTCCCGACCACATGAGGCTGGGTAGGGGGTGCAAGTCCATCACCCTGAGGTGTCCCGTCCATAGAGGTGCTGGTAGGGTGGTCTCGATCTAAAGGCTGTGGGCCGGCCGGCGAAGGGACTCTCGCAACATGACCTCTGCCACGACCTCCACGACGACCTCTACCTCTAGAGGAATCTGCCATCTGTGTAAAAAATGAAAAGATGATTACACAACAGTGTAAATGATACAAAAATAAATTACCTAAGTAGAATGACATTTACACAATGAATTATGACATAAATAAATTACCTAAGTAGAATCTCCGTCACTAAATTCACCCTCACTCTCATCAGTCTCACTTGATCGGAATGTGCCTTCGCTAGATGCGTCCAACTCAGATTGATCCAATAACTCTATTTTAACTTCTTCCCCATTTCCGGAAATGTCCGCCAGAGAATTAACAATAATGTCCGGCGTAATTTGCAACAGTACGTGGGGTCTTGAAAACTCATCATCTTGATACGGAGCATCTTTTTCAGGCTGGTTGATTACATTATCGGTAATTATACTGCGAGCCTTTATCTTAATAACACTCAACCAGCCTTGATGTCCTTCGGGATATGGCGAGTAATAAACTTGATCTGCCTGTTGTGAAAAAATGAATGGGTCGTACGCCTTATTATACCTTCGAGACAGCCTAACTTGAACAATACTATATTTGTTATCGATTTTTGTCCCTACGTCAAGAGTAGGATCAAACCAATCACACTTGAAGATAACTAACTTCATCACGGGGAAACCGGTATAATCGAGTTCAAGGATGTCAGTTAGAACCCCAAAGAAATGATCCTCTACATTGCCATCAGTGGCTCGCACACAAACACCATAGTTACACGACTGCATTCCTTCATTCCATATTTTTGTGTTAAATTTATATCCATTTCCAATATAAGTATTCCATGATGTAACCCATCTGTTAGGCCCCCATGCCAAATTTGTCAACAATGGATTTTGAACATTGTTTTCTGGATCTAGTACCTAAAAAATCAAATATTATATTATTCTTATGCATGCTATATATTTAAGGAGATAAAATGTATTGCAATAAATGAAGATGCTTAACCTACATATTTACTGAACCACGTAGCAAAGTGAGAAGTAATTTCTCGATCAACCTGATCGTTTGAAATGTCAGGTTGGAGATCCCTTAGAAAATTGTCGTCCATCCGACATATGGGAGATTAATAGCAGGACGATTAATAATCATAAATGTCAATTGAACTTATAAAAGACATTGTAGAAACTTACTCTAAATATGGCGCCACCTCTTCACAATTTTGAAGGATATACAGATGAGCAGCATTAATGTCACGCTGCTCCAAGAAATATCCTTTTGATTTGCCACTAAATCTGCCCGGATAGTTGAATATTGATATAGGAGGACTAGTTGAACTTCCTTCGCCCGAATCAATGTTTCTAGGCATCCTAGTCCTTCTCGTGTTAACTTCGTCAGGATAGTAATAAGAGGCAAAAGTGGAAGTCTCCTCTACTAAGTATGCTTCACAAATGGAACCCTCCACTCGTGCCTTGTTCTTGACTTTGTGTTTAAGGGAGTGCAGGAACCTATTAAAGAGGGATACATACAAATAATTACTAGTTTTAGGGAAAGCTAAACTATGATATCGTGTTCGTGAATTTCATATGTATTAAGTAAAATAGTTGATGTTGTTTACCTCTCAAATGGATACATCCAGTGGTATTGGACTGGGCCACCAACTCGTGCTTCGTAAGGTAGATGAACTGGCAGATGTTCCATGGAATCAAAGAAACTCGGCGGGAAGATTTGCTCCAGCTTACATAACAAAACGGGTATCTTGACTTCCATATCCTTTAATTGATTGAAATTTAGTGTTGTCGATGTAAGCTCCCTGAAAAAGTGGCTAAGCTCAACAAGTGGATTCCAAATTTTCTTCGGTAATGCGTCGAACGCAATTGGAAGCAACAGTTGCATGAACACGTGGCAATCATGACTCTTCATTCCATGTAACTTTGCTTCCTTAATGTCAACACATCTACCCAGATTGGAAGCATACCCATATGGTAACTTTAGTTCTTTAACCCACTTACAGACGACCACTTTCTGTGTTTTGCTTAGTGTATAACTTGCCTTCGGTTTGATAAGTCTGCCACGACCACCGTCCTGCAACTCAAGCTCCATCCGATTACAAATTTCAGCCAGATCCAATCGGGCTTTATTTGTATCCTTTGTCCTCCCCTTGATGTCCATCACAGTGTCAAACACATTCAAAAACACATTCCTCTCAGTATGCATGACATCAATGTTGTGACGGAGTAGCTGCGTCCTCCAATACGACAACCTCCAAAATATACTTTGTTTTGTCCAATTATGGTGGATACCATAATCAGGAATATGTTCTCCTTGGGATTCATGGACGAGCGGTAAGTACTGTACTCTGCGCCATACATTAGGACCAGTCAAACGTGGTGGAGGCGGTGTTGTCTCCGCACAGCGCTTCTTGAATGCATTCTTGTTCCGCCTATAAGGATGATCTTCTGGAACGAATTGACGATGACAATCAAAATATGAGATCTTTCGACTGTTTTTAAGCATGAATGCCTTCGATCGCTCCATACATATTGGGCATCCAAGCTTCCCCGCGGTCATCCAACCCGACATCATCCCATAGGCGGGAAAGTCGTTGATTGTCCACATCAAAGCTGCTTTCATGATGAAATTCTGCCACAAAGATACGTCATATGTCAACACACCATCATTCCACAGCATCGTCAACTCATCTATCAGCGGCTGCAAGTACACATCAATCTTACCTTTTGGATTAGAAGGACCCGGAATTATGACTGTTAGGAACATAAACTCCCGCTTCATGCACATCCCCGGGGGAAGATTGTACGGAGTCAGGATAACCGGCCAACAAGAGTATGCATTTCCAGACTGCCCGAAAGGATTAAATCCATCAGTAGATAACCCCAATCGGACATTCCGAGGGTCCTGCGAAAATGCCATATGAACCCTATCAAAATGCTGCCAAGCTTCTCCATCAGATGGATGACACAAGACATCTTGCTCCCTCTCATGCTCACTATGCCACCTCATGTGAGCTGCAGTGGCCATCGAAGAGTACAATCTTGTAAGTCTTGGCACGAGCGGAAAGTACCACATCTTTTTTAGCGACCTCTTCTTCTCAATGCTCATCCTAGTGGTTGTCTTATACCGATCCGCACCACAAATTCGACAACATGTTATGCTTTCCGCTGAATCATCCTTATAGTACAACATACATCCATTCGGGCAACAATCAATTTTCAAACACCCCAGACCCAAATTTTCCACAGACTTCTTAGCATGATAAAAACTAGTAGGCATCCGATTGTTTTCTGGCAACGCCTTGGACACTGACCTGGCGAGGCGATTAAAACAGTCTTCTTGCATATTGTAGTTAGATTTGACACTCAACCATTCCATGCACATCGACAACATCGTGTACTGCCGACATCCTTCCCACAATGAAGATCGTGCAGCACTCAGCATATCATAGAATCTTTGAGCTTCGGGATTCGGATTCTCCTCTATGTATTGGGAACCCATTCCACCATCTTCTCCCTCATCTTCTTCTAGTACAACACCAACCGATGGTCCAGCATGATCCATTATCATCTGCTCGTATGGATTCAATTCTTCCCTCCAGTCACCACTTCCATAGTACGAAACTTCAAACACAATCGGGTTTAAATCAGGAAACGTCTCACCATGGTTACTCCACCAATAGTAATCAGGCATGAAGCCCTTCTCATAAAGATCGGCTACAACTCCATCCATGCTTTTGAAAGATTGACACTTGCATCTTTTGCAAGGACACCTCAAATGATCACCACCCAACCGTAAAAATCTCTCCTGGCTAACAACAAACTCTATAAACTCACCCACTCCAACTCTATATTCTTCCCTAAGACGTTTATTCCGATCCAACCTACGATACATCCATTTCCGATTCTCCGGAATATCCATTGCAGGCAATTAAATAGCCTGACCAAAAAAAAAATTAACACTTATATATTACGGTGCATTCCAATAATTCCATCAATCTCGTTCTTATGATAACGTATGAACCTATCCCATTCGAGGAGAAACCTTTACCACACTCGGCTAATAATAGTTATTCCCTTATTCAAATACCTTATGCTTAACAAAATTTCGATAGCATTTCCCATCGGTTTCCAAGTATACGACTCGAGCACGGTGAGCATCACCGCGATCAAGTATGCACCAGGAGAACAAAAGGAAATGCATCAGACCGAGATTTCAACAAGTATATATATAAGGCATTTGAATATGGAAATGACTATTGTACGAGTGTGAAAAAGTTTTTTTCCCAAACTGTCCCACTTGGACAATTCAAGATTCAATATAATGAGCATGCATACCTTGATAAGTTACGCATGCTCATTAATATTGAATCTCAAATAGGAAACTAAGGCTTTCGTAAATTAATTATTAACTCCAACAGAAAATAAAACCATTAACCTATAAATATTGCAACATTGTTGAGCTTATATAAATTGTAGCGTAAATCAATACAAACTTAGATAAAATATTGTATAAAACATCCTATTGAGCTCCGCTCTCCACTAACAAGTAGCAGTTAATTGTCAAACACATGCATAATTTCTAAATTATCACCACACAACCAGCATCCCACCTTTCGGAAAGGATCACATCCTATTGAGCTCCGCTCTCCACTAACAAACAACACATATTGACAAACACATGCATACACATTAAATTATCAGCATACAATCAGACAAGATCACATCATATTGAGCTCGGCTCTCCACTACCAAACAACACGATAATTCACGTAATACATTACAGTGAGTGTTCAGAGAACTTACCTGAGAGAGAAAACACAACCGAGTAAGGATAAGGGGAGGAGCCAGAGCCAATAGAGAGTAGAAGAATATGACAACAAGGACCTATCATTCATAAATGAAATTAGTCCTTTCAAATCAAATCATTATTCTATATATACAGAATCCAGTACAGCTATTTATAAGACTAGAAACACATAAATTAATATAAAATAGATTCAATAATATACGGTTACAAATTTAGAACAACTTGCAACTCGGTACGAGTGTTATCTATCAGAATCAAGTGATTCCTTTTTTTCTTAAGTAATCCCTTACTTCCCAAAATAAACGTAACATATAGAAATATCACCTCACCGTGTTAGTTTAACTTTTTCCAAAGTACACCTCTATACCCATCTATCCCCCTCCATAGGAATAGTTGCCCAATCTAATGTTTTTTTTGTCTATGCTTTAATTAATAAATCATTTTGACCTTAAGTCACTCACTTAACATTAAACAATCATGTGAATCTGTTAACAAACATGGGGAAAAATCACAAATAAAGATATACCTAACTAAAGCACATAATCCAAAGCACCAAGCAGTAAGCATACTCAACTTACAACAACAAAAGACACACATGGTTAACTGATCCTCCTACCTAAGTCTCTAACCAAAGAGACAAGGAAGAGCACGTTGAAAATAATAATAGCAATAATATATATAAAAACATAATCTGTGCACCAAAAAGTTGAATTACTACTGACCTTTAACATCAGTTCATGAAGTTTTAAGAAGCTGAAGCTACTCAAAATATATAAATCTATCTATCTTTTTGGCGTATTCTTAACTTCTCATCTCAGTACTCAGTAAAATGGATTGCATCAAATTTCCGGACAAAGTAAGTTGTTGTAAACATCAATGTACTGATGAACTTTGTTTATATGTTCAAACATGACTGCAAACCCATTTTGAGTCCTAAACTCACTTATGGATAGAAGCAAAAAATTGTTATTTATGTGTTTTGCCAAAAATCGGTTTGAGTTTTTCAACTCCTTTACTCTTACCACAGTAGCCTTAAAAATTAATCCCTTCTCATATTCTCTTAAATCAATACGAATGACACAATCAAAATCACATTAACTCTTTTGAACACTGTTTTAACATTAAAATATTTAAAAACATAAATCAATTACTACAGTCTCATTTCTAATTAAATTCTCAAGTATAAAACTCAATTTTTCAAATGTACAAACAGCCCAAATTCACATTGACACTGACTTATGTTTATATACATTACGCCAAACTGATAAATACTGACACAAGATATAAACAAGTTGTTGCAAGCATGAATGTATTGATCAAAATCCACACAACAACAATTGAGTAATTTGACATAACAGAATATGATAGCAGGGCAGTGGAAGCAATAGAGAATTTAGGGTTTAGGGTTTAGCAAATAAAGAGAAATGGAAGCTTACGCTTTGAAGAGAAATGGAGCCACAATCAGTCACCAATGCAAAGAGTGGGGGAGAGCTGAAAACACAAACCAGAGAAGTCAGAGAAGAGGAGAAAAACAGGGAGATGGGGAGGGGGTTGTGCACGATGGGGAGAGAGAGGGGGAGAGGAAGAAGGGGGATTTAACATACCTTGGTGGTGGCGTTGCGGTGGTGGCTTTGCCGATGCAAACAGTGGCCAGAGGAGGGAGGAGGGGTGGTGGCGGATATGGGGCAAAGGGAAAGAGGGAGGCCAAATGGGGAGAGGCGAATGGAAAGGGAGGAGGTGCAGAGTGGTGGTGGTTGGGTTGCGATGATGGCGACGACGGTCAGCTGCGACAGAGAGAGGTGGGCATGGAGGGGTTGAGGGAATAGAGAGGCTTGAGGGAAAAAAGAAGAAAAACACAAAAATAAGGAAGGAAATAGGGCTCTACACGATTTAGGGATTTCTGCTTTAGCGACCGATATTTCGGTCGCAACTTTGGTCGTTAAATGGGTTAATTTGAAATTTGAATTCATTAATTTAGCGATCGATTTAAAATTCGGTCGCTAACACGCTCTATTTTATTTTTTTTACGTGTCGTTTAGCGACCGATTTAATATCGGTCGCTAAACGATAAATAAATTTAACCGTTGCATTTAACTCGGTCGCCATTTCGGTCGCTAAAAAGTCATAAATTTTTTACTTGTATTTTTCTTTATTTGGCGACCAAAATAGAGACCGATAACTCTGTTACGCTCTATTTCGGTCGCAATATCAACTCTAATCAGTGTTTGATTTAGATCCTACAATCGGTCGCCATTTTGGTCGCAAACAGCAACCAACAAATTCGGTCACTATTTTCGGTCGCTAAATAACCTTTTTTGTAGTGTTTATCTTTCTGTTCAAGCTTCTGACAGGCATTCGAGCTTCTGACGGGCAATCCAGCCTGTGAGCTATTTTCTATCTTTCTGTTCGAGCTTCTGAAGGGCAATCTACCCCGTAAGCTCTTTTTTTTTGTTCGAGCTTCGGACGGGCAATCCAACCCGTAAGTTCATTTGTCTTTCTGTTCAAGCTTCTGACAGGCAATCCACCCCGTAAGCACTTTTATCTTTCTGTTCGAGCTTCCGATGGGCAATCCACTCCGTAAGCTCTTTATCTTTGTTTTTAAGCTCGACAGACAATCCACCCTACAAGCTTTTTATGTGTAAATCTCAGTGGGCAATCTAACCCGCGGGTTCTTTACAAGAAATCGGTTTGTAGACACAGGTCCTTTGCTTGTCAGTGTACCTCGGAAAAAAATTGGAGTTCTTGTCTTTACTAGTTTCTTATAACGATAATCGGTTAACTACGATTACACCTATTATCTAATAAAAAACAAGTAAAGAGGTGCAGCTATGAACACCTAATTTTGTCCGGTTCCTTTTAACAAGCTAACTTAAATAAATCAATACATCTCATTCCTGATTAAAAAATAATGATAAAAATAATATAAATAAATAAATAAATAAATAGGATTTGTCAGATATCTTCTTCCATCCTCTAACGTCATTTTTCTTTCCCCAACAAACACAATCTCCATGATGATCTTTCTCCTTCAGTTTATTTCTTTAACCAACATACTCCTAAGTTTTTTTTACCATAACAAGAAAGAAACAGTCATTGAACATTTCCCCATAAGGCTCAAGTCATCAACCACCATTTTTGGTTGAGCCCTCAGAGCTCCTGTGCATAGATCAGAGGAAGAGAATACATAAATGGAAATTGAAAAGGGACTAGAGGAGGATGAACCACTGTAACACTCTTTCAACTGGTCCCAAGATCAAAAGCAAAGGGGATCCTCAATTCTTTCTCCTCTTTAAATAGCAATCAAAAACACAGTAGGGGAGGGGGGAACCCAACAACAACAACAAAAATTGGCTAATAAAAAGAGGAGATCTTTGTGTGAGAAGAGAGACACAACACCTCTTACCTACACCCAGCCAAACAGCATCATTACTTCACCGGATCCGTCGTGCCCAGGCACACCGCCGCACGCAGAGCCGACCACCGTGCCAGACGCAGTCGCGTCGTCCCCTGCTCCGCCGTCCAGACGCAAATCTGTTCAGATCGTTGCCTCCACTGGTTCGAACGCGCCGCTCCGGACCGCCACTGCTGCTACCGATCTCAGACCCACATCACCGGATCCGGGAACCACCGCTCACGCCGTCACGCTCCGAGTCCAGTCACGTCCTCCTCGCCGCCACCGCGTGCCATCGTGAAGAGCCTCCCGTCTCTGCCCAGCGCACCACCACCACGCCTCGCCGGTCATCCGCGTCTCCAACCTCGTCGTGCCGTCCACCCCAGACGTTCAGCCGCCTCCCTTCCTTTTGCTTTCTGTTGTTTGGTAACGTTTGGAGTCACAAGCTCTATCAGATCCGTTTTGTTCTTCTATTTGTGTTTTTACATTTATTTATTTATTTATTTTATTTTTGCCTATTAATGTATTTGGGCTTCAATGGGTTGGACTCCTAATTTGGGGATGTAGGTGTGTTTATTATTATTATTTTTTTTTTAATTTGGTAACATTTGGGCTAAGTGAATGTTGGGTCAGTTTTAATTTCAGATGGGCCAATAAGTTTATCATAAAAAAAAGGGATTAGGAGTCTTGGATTTAGGCTTAAGGTCGGTAGCATATCTCATTTTATTCCTAAAGAGTTTTAAATAAAAAAGTAAAAATTTTAAAAATTGATTTTTTTTTTCAAATCCTGTTTTTTTAAAATATAAAATAAAATAAAATGAAATCCTTTTGAATTCGCGTAACAATTTACGACATTGATGCACGATTTTTCGTCCTCAAGTGTTGTAAAAAATTGTAAGGGTTTATCGTATAGCACTGCTATCTTTAACCCTGTGCAAAAGTGAGTTCTCTTATTCTAGAAATAAATTTTTTTTTTTTAATGTTCTGTTTTGACAAAGTTTTTTTTAACAAAAATAAATAAATAAATGAATACTTTTAAGCATCTCTAATAGAATTTTAATAAATAAAAACCTCTTTTGAATTCACGCAACAAACTACGACGTTGATGTATGATTTTCATCCTCAAGTGGCGTATGAATTGTAAGGGTTTGTCGTATAGCGTTGCTATCTTGGACCCTATGCAAAAGTGAATTCATTTTGAAATAAAATCCATTTTCAAAATCGAAAAATCCTTTTCAAAAATTAAAATCAACCAACCAATCCAATATTTTCAATAAGAACTATGTGGCTTTGAGTTTCCCATCGCACCCGGGAATACGTAGGAATAGAATCAATCATTCTGTCAAGCCAAAATTTAATTTTCTCTTTTGTTTTGTTTATCCGTTTTATTTATTTAAAAAGTGGGGTAAAATAAATATTTTCAAAGGTTATTAAAATTATTTTGCACAATTAACTTGAGGTACCGTTTTTTTAAAACGGGTGATGTAGGGTACTAACACTTTCCCTACTCGTAACCGATTCCCGGACTCAAATCTCTATCTTTTTTTTAGACCAGTTTTCCTTAAAATAAATGGTTTTTTCAATGTTTTTCCCAAATAAAATATTGATGGCGGCTCCTCTGTTTTTATCTTTTTTTTTGCGGCTCCCGGACGGGACGGTCGCGACAGTAAGCAAGTCAAGTGAAGGCAAAAGCATACCAAGTGTGAGACAAAATGAAAGAAAATCAAGAATACTAAAGCCAAGAAGTTAATTCAAATGAGTTTGTAAGAGAGTTGACGTATTTTAGTTCCCTTTCAATCACACTGTGTTGTCTCCTTCAAAATATGTGTGATCAAATCTAGTACAAATTAAATAATAATAAAAATTGGTAAGAGCTTTAAGGTACATATATATTACGCTAATCTTACATTTGTTTGGCCACTTGCACGTCTCTTTCTCTTGCTTGCTCAGTTGCTCTCTAGATAATCAATTTTAGCTAAGAACATAAGTGAAGAATACTAATTCTACACGCAATTCTCCTCATTCTCACCTTTGATTATAAATCTGCCTAGTTAACGATAACAAGGGACAATGCCATTAAAATTTATACTTTTCTGAAGTCATTTCATCCTTTCTTCATATGAATACTTTGGATTGAAAGCGGGATAATGAATTTCTTGATAAAATAAAAACAGTGAAAATATACTATATGTCAAACTGAGTAAATATTTAAGCGGAGTAATTGCTTATCTGTAATGAATATATATTCACAGTCTAATTAATTATGTACATATATATTTAATATTTGAAAGGCATATATAGTTAACAAGAATGACAACCTTGATATATATATATATATAGTGGGGGTCCAGATATGACAGTAGAACAATTTTAAAGAAAAGATAGCTATGTTACCTTCTTTATGGGAGAAAAGAAAATAGAACAAATGCCTGCATGAACGTGGTTGTTTTTTTTAAGGGAAAAACCGTTAATGCTGCAAAGCCAAAAGTGGAGAATGTTCTGCATGAAATCTCACTCTACAAATTACCCGGCCAGTGAAGGCACTGAGATATATAAATTGTGGAGGCTGTCGTTACGTGTTAGCCAGGTTTCCTTAGTGCTTTCTATCTGAAAAGTCTGCAAATATCCCTTCATATTCTTTAAAAGTAAACACATATGCAACCACTTCCAGCCTCCTTTCTTTTTCTTTTATTTTTCTTCTGTCAAACAAAATATTTGAATCTAAGAATTTCATAAAACTGATATGTTGATCGATGTATTGTAATTCTAAGGAAATTATGATGATTCGAAGTCATTTATTCTTTCAAAAATATAATTTACACAAAATGTTCTTCACAGACTCATCAACTTTTATGTTTTAAATCGCCGCAGTGATTAAGATAACTTTAAATTTACCACCATTGTGGATAATTGCAAAAAATATGACCAATGCAATTGTAATAGTGGTTGTGATATAATTGCAAAGACTACCAAAATTACAATGTTGCAACTTTAATTGCGGTTGCATAATATCTCATTTTAAAACCCTAATCCAAATCGATTATTTCATTTCTTTATTTTTTACCTCACTTTTTCCATCCTATCAACTACTATAACTTTAGTTTTAAGTTTCTATGTTTTTCAATTTTAGGTCTTTACATTGTATAGTTAATCAAGAATTAATTTTTTTATAAGAAAAATTAAATGTATTAAGGGGAGTACAATGGTTTTTCCAAATAACAACCACCTTAAAAAAAATAACTACAAACAGTGTTTCTTAACACATTCTAAAGGACACACTCACCAATCCTAGAAAAGATAAAAAAAACAACAACAATTTTTGCAAGAAACCAATTCCAAAAGTAAATTTTCACCAGACCTATCATACTAAGAATATCAAACTCCTCATTTTTTAACATAGACTCATTTCGATAAAAGCTAGTCCAAAAAGCAATATAGCATAACATTTGACAAGAAAAATTAAATTTTTTACTTGAAATCATACCATGATGTATTCCATAAACATAAAAACTAGTAGGGGTGATCATGGGGCTGGGTCAACCTTGTGACCTGGTCCACTCGGCCCAACGCAGCCCGGATTTTCTGGGTTGGTTTGAGTGGTCAGGTTAGGTTGGGTTTAAAATCATGAAACCCGAAAAGTATGGGTTGAGTATCGGGTTCCAGATTCTCAAACTCTCGAGGGACCCGACCCTACCCATATATGTATAATACACTGCGTTTTGAATTCTGTCACAGTCACACTTTGTGTTCGTCTTCTCCCTTCTCAGACTAGCGACCAGGCCCAGCGACGCTCATCGCGACCACAAAAGACTACGCTCACCACATCCAGGCACCGACGACGCTCACTGGCTCACAGAACTGCGACTATCACCATCAACGAGCAGCAGCAAGCCGTCGAGCCCCACACAAACAGGCACTGGCTCACAGAACTGCGAATCTCACCATCAACGAGCAGCAGCAAGCCGTCGAGCCCCACACAAACAGGTACCACACAGAAATGAGCCATCCAGCTCGACCGCCACCACGAATCAGTCTTTGCTTCAACTATGCGTCGTCATATAGCCAGCCACCGTAGGAGATTTGATATGCCAGTAGAAATTAGAAATAGAATTGCAGGCAGAAAGCTAGACGATTGAAAGAATTAAGGAGCTCAATGGGTGTTGTGTGACTAGCGGCGCAGAGAGGATGAAGGGATTAGGGTTACTAGGTTTTAGGGGTGTTTGCGGTTCGGTTTGGATCGGTTTTGACACAAAAAGCCATCCGATCCAAAGATAAACAGAGTATGCCGTTTGGTTCGGTCTGAATGGCTTCCTTAAAAAAAATCCGATCCGGTTAAATGAGGTTTGGATCGGTTCGGATGATTCGGTTTTTACCGACACATCATTACATATTTATATTAAATCAAAGAATCAAGATTACAAGATAAATTGAACAAAATCTTAAACATGTATATACTTGTTTATATATTCATGTAATAATTTCATAAAATATGTACAAAATAAATAAATATCATCATCAACTAGTTCCATAACATCTTTTTTTTTATGTTTGAAACCTAGAAATAGTAAAATAATTATCTCAGATCAAACTAGTAAGTATTATTAGAAAAAAAAAAACAACAAATAAAAAAAATCAATAATGCAAAAAATAGAATAAATATATATTAAATTTTATATATGCGGTTTGGTTTAGATTGATTCAGTTTAAGAAAAGGAATCCAAAATCTGATCCGATCCGATCGGTTTTCAGAAAACAAAATCCAAAAAAATTCAATAGACATCAGTTTTGTTCGATTTTTGGTTTTTTTGATGGATTTTCGATTTTCTTTTGGATTATTTTGGATATGAACACCCCTACTAGGTTTTGTAGGTTGTATATTTTGTTTTGTTTTGTTTTTTAAATAAATGGACTCGGTGACTCAACCCAAATGTGATCAGGTTGGTTTGATTCGGGTTTCATTTTTATAAAAATCCGACCTGACCAACTTTGATTGAGATTGAGTCCAAGTTTTCCCCCGACCCAACCCAACCCACTCCCATCCCTATAAACTAGATAGAGATGTACCACTGCATGAAAACCAAGTCACATGACTATTAATAGACTTTTGATCCTTTTTGGTACGCAAACAATTTATTAAAATAAGGACAATCGATATTCTAACCCAATATATCAAGTCTCATTACATTACATGACAAATAAACTAGCAACAACATCCTACTTCTCCTATGACAAGATTCTAAACAACTTAGCCGGTTGCTATGCCAATCCGAAAATGAAAAACAGCCACCTTGTGCAAAAGAGGTACATCAATTTCATGCTCTAGATCTGATTACATGCATCAAGTACTTGTCAAAGATAATCTGGTTTCGATGTAGTCATAATCACTATATATGGTTGAGAACCAAAACAACTGCCACATTCCTTATTAGAAATTATATATCTTCATTAATAAACTTGAATATTGTATAAAGTGGGACTTCTTGTAAATTGGTAGCACCACATCCAACCCAATCCAGTTATACATTTGTATCCATACATAATATAAAAGTGACATGACAAAATCAAATTTGTCAGAGCTTTCAATGGTACTGAATTACAAAAAGAACACCATGTAAAAATGGAAGCATTGAGCACTCCACAGTTTTGCAAATTTACATATGTTGGTACTTACTTCATCCGGTCCTTAATATGAGAAACAAAACCCTAAAACATATTGAGGAAATGTATTGAAATGAGCTAATTGTAATTAATATTCATATAAATTTTCAAAATACCCCTTCTAATTAATGAACAAACTTACTTTTATGGAAAGTTGATATATCTCGTAAATATAAATCATATTATAAATGATGGTAATATTGAAAATTAGCATTTAATATATATGAAAATTGATACATATTTTTTATATTTTGTATCCATTTTTTAAATATATTAAGGACCGGAGGGAGTATCTAATAAAACTCTCCAGCGCAAAATGCCACAGCTTTTTAGTGTACGTGTGATATTATTTCAAAAGGCTTTATAGAGGCAATCAGTATTTAAGACATTGAAATTCATTACATGATAAGCACATTATGGACTTTTAATATTAATATATCATGCACATATCGTTTAATGGTTCTCTTACAATAAAATATTGTTCTGACTGAAATCTTCCATAATAAATAATATCAATGGGCAAGTGGATGAGCTACACATTATACAAGATAAAGACACTAATTAATGTCACGGTTTCAATAATAAAATGTCCTAAACGAAAGCACTAAATTAGTAAATTCCAACATACATAGGGTACCACTTGAAAGACTAGAGTATGTCATATATACCACCTCATAAAGTCACCTTCAAAGCAGACATCTCTAAAGTCGAATTCTGCTGACAAACGTAGAGACTCACTCAACGCTCGAACTTACATGATTGGAGGAAAATACATAGTAAGAGCAACGGCGCAACATAAAACCTACCATCCTCATATTACCTCTACCCACATCTGAAAAGATATATTGCTGCATATAAGAGTTCAAAGGAGGGCGCCACTCCTATATATTTCTTGGCTGAGAGGAGAAGATTTTGGGATATCTCAGTTTTTTGTTGAAATCTCTAGGGACAGCCTAAAACGATTCAACTATCCATACTAGTTTTGGTTTGGTCCCCTCACTATATGAATTATTATTTATTACATCTTTAATACCATATAAACCACTGCAAGAATAACAATCTAAGGATATTTATTGAATGATAGAAGTTGAACAAAATATATTCCGATATAATTTTTGGATTTAATTGGTATATACTGACAGTATAAAGTTTTTTTTACACTGTCAACAAATTAGAAATTGACACACCATTATAAATGTTTGACACTTATCCCAACCATCTTAAAAGTCATCAATTATATGATTTCCGATTGGTTGTCAGTGTAAAAATCTTCACATGACAGTGCATATCAATTAAACGCATAATTTTTTTTAGTAGTAAAATCTCATTGATCGGGGCGGGACACAAAGATTGGTTATCCGAATTTAGATAATTTAGGTTCTGTTTGGTAAAAACTAACGGATAACGAATAAGCTAGTGGATAGCTATATGCTAGCTGATAGGGGATAGCGGATAAACTAGCTGATAGCAGATTAGCTAGAGGATAGCGGGACACTTATGTTTGCATGTTTTTTTATATAAATTATATGTGTATATATATTATTTATTTTAAAATAATTATCACTTTTAACACTTTAATTTATTTTAATTATTTATCGTTTAAAAAATTAAAATTAAAATTTTAATTTTGATATTAATTTATTTTTAGTTATTTTTAATAAATAAAATGGAATAATAAAAATAAAAGTATATACTGATATGATTTTTATATAAATTTTATTTTTATAAATAAAAATACTTTCTATTTTTTATCTTAAATATAAATCTAAACAGTGAAATTAATTTTTATTTATATACTATGTTAAATAATTAGCATTTTATTTTATTAGCTAAGGATAAGTGAGGAATTTAATAAAGATGATAGGGATAAAAATGGAAGAAAAAATGATAAGCTATACGTTATACGCTATAAGTTCAAACGTTACTTAGCGTCTGGAAAAATGCTGCACGATATATAGTGACATTTACCAATCGAGACTACTTTTCCGTCCGCTATATAAGCTATCTGTTGCACGCTAGCAGATTTGGCAAATCAAACGGATTCTTAGGCTCTGTTTGGTAAAAATTAATGAATAGTGGATAAGCTAGCGGATAGCGGATAAGCTAACTGATGACTATAGCAAATTATCTAGTGGATTGGATTTGAAGTGTTTGATAAAACTAGCGGTTGAACTAGCTAATAAATGTAAAATGACATAAAAGAATATGTTTGCATTTTTTTTATATATAAATTATATATATATATATATAATTATTTTATTTATTTTAAAATAATTATAATCTTTATCACTTTAATTTACTTTAAATTATTTATCATTTAAAAATTAAAATATTAATTTTTAATTTTAATATTATTTTAGTTTTAATTATTTTTAATAAATAAAATGGAATAATAAAAATAAAATCATATATTGATATGACTTTTATATAAATTTTATTTTTTATAGATAAAAATATATTTTCTATTTTTTATTTTAAATATAAATATAAATAGTGAAATTAATTCTTATTTATATACTATGTTAAATGATTAGTATTTTATTTTATTAGTTAAGGATAAGTGAAGAATTTAATAAATATAGTAGGGATAAAAATACGCCATAAACTGAAACGCTACTTCAAGTAGCGTCTGGAAAAACGCTACACAATAATAAAAAAATGATATATGCTAATTTTAAAAATGGTTATCAAACGAGACTATTTTTGCCGTCTACTATAAGCTATATGTTGTACGCTAGCGGATTTCACAAATCAACGGAGTATTTATGTCACATAATATTATGTTGGGAGAGAGGGAGACGATTCGCATATCGAAAGGATTTAAATTCGAATGATACCAACGCATTCAGTAACTTAAGGTTTAAATTTCAAATGTTAGTATGTTACTTATCTTTCGTTGCAATCGTTCCATTACTTCCACTTGTTTGATTGTCATTTGCAGAGCGGATCGGTCATTAAGTTCTTGAATGAACAAACTCAATGACATAACACTCAATTCATCAGCTCAAATTAGGATTTAATTTTACCCCTTTTTCTTAGCACCCTTAACGAAACCACTTTATGTTAATTTTTTTACCTATATTGTTGTCCCGTTTTACCACTCATTATTTGCACACTACAAGAATATAGAAGAACAATTACTGTCACAATGTTCGCTAACAACACATTAACGTGATTCAAGACCTTGCATGTAGCACCACCCAAAAAAAAAAGCGTACATGCACCAATAATTTATATTATATCTATGCAAATTTTATCATGAAAACAGCATTTGTAACCGAAAGTTTGAGCGTGTTTTTATATGATCATGTGTGTGTAGTGTATGTAAATAACTTCATTAAGCCGTAATAAGAAGGAGATATAGCAACAGAAGTTCAGAAAGCTGACGTGCAACTGACCTTAGGACTTTGCTGAGATAATTTGAATGAATAAAAGTGGGAAATTAATGCTGATCCAATAACCAACTTGTTACTTATTTTTATATTAAGTTGTTAACTTCTTTCGTGTTCAAAACAATTTATAGATAAAACCTCTGCTGTGTATATAGAAACGCAAAAAAGATGACATTTGAACATGCATGCTATTAGATACCAGTAACAGCTTAGCTAATATTATGAGTTAAGCTCGAGCCCAACAGAAAAGATTAGTCTATTAGATGGGCTCAAGTACAATATTGAGCATCATTATCTAGTCAATGTGGGACTCATAGCAGCTAACAATTAGGAAGAAGATGGCATATCTATTGTGCTAATACGATGTCAAAGGACGAAATGATGAATTAAGAGGACAGAGTGAAGAAAAAATAGTGTGTATGGAATAGAGCGTAGAAATAATAAATGAGGAGGGTGGCAAGAAGGCAGTGATGAGGACTAGTACAGAAACAAAATTCTGCAACTTGTCTCGTCTCATTAGAGTTTTTATTGTTATGAATGAAGGTAGGCTTTCAATGTGCAGACACGGCATCTCCGTGTCTACGATGATCGACCCGCATTGCAATTTGAAGCATCACTCTCTGCGGGGTCACTTGGGCAGGGTGGCTGGTACTACCAGTTAGTAACAAATAGGCAGCAGTAATTGCAAGTTTCAGCATGGGAGTGCGTTTTCATTTAAGTTAAATCTATTACATTCTACATTTACTCTCCTCCAAATGCGTCCATTTTTTCGGTATCATACATCAATTTTCACATTTACAACCCTCAACAACCAACCGTCTCTCTTTCTCTCTGTCTCGCTCCAAATTCCACAAGGTACCAACCATTTTGAATTTCTTATTGCACAATGCTAACAAGTGTCTTCAGGATATTGTTTCAATAAAGAAAAATTTATATGAGAAATTGTGTATTTAGTATTTTGAAAAGTGTTACACTTAGTTTTTCGATACAAATTTTCCTTTTACGTGTTCCTTAACCAATACCTTTAGGACACTCATTAACAATACCCTTTCTTCTTTTATCGAACAACCAGTTAATTTGAATTATCATTAGACCAAAATATTGCATGCTGTCACTGTTTTATAAAGCTACTTTGGTCTTGAATAATGTGATGTATTGATGATAAACATGGCACCTTACTTTTTTGGAACTCTTTTTTCTTGGATAGATAGCAACTTCTTGTCATTGGCATATATGAGTAAAGGCATTTTAGATATCATAGTAAAAATTTACATATCTCTAAATGATGTCTTTACAAATGTCAAGTACTTTAGGAAGTTCATACCCAAAAAAATTGTTTTCAGAACATATAAATTGTAAGGCAAAAGAACTTTTTATTTAAGCACGGTCTATCATGTTAATTATATCTTAGGTGCTCAAATTATAATTTGGCAGTATACAACATTTTTAAAGACTGGTTCGATCTATGGTGACATACAAAACCTTAACTATGTTTGGGAATTGGGAGTTTTGAAGGAGACGAAGTGAAGTAGTTAATAATTAATGGAGTAGTTTAGGAGTACCTCTCGTACTAGTTGAATAACTTCTTTACTTATCGAAAAAACATGGAGTAATTTAGAATGAAAATGAGTGATCCATTGTTTGGATGTTTTAACGAGGGAATAGAAGGAGATTTTACTCCATCGTTTGGAATTCATAATAATAATTAATGGAATTGAGTGAATTACAAAAGATATGAAGTGATGTACAGTCCACTACATCCAAACCCCCGAATTGGAGAGTATGAAAATTGGAGGGTTTGAGTTATATGAAGTGATTTAGATTCTCATCATTAATTATTCCGCTCCATTACTTCAAAGACTTCCAAATGATGAGTGTCTTTTTTTCACTCCACCCCATTACTATCTCCACTCTACTCCATATCCATCCAAACACAACCTAAACATATATTAAGCAATGATTTGAGTATTTACAATATAAATCGTGTATAAGCAAGAATTACACGTAATCCAAACTTCAGCGGGTTCTCAGTTAGGAAATTTCAAAGACTAATTTTAAAACTTGCTTCAGATTCTCATACATGCATATGAAGTATGGGGAACAGGGCCTTGAGTTTAATTTGACAGTTCCATAGCAGCAAAAGCTGATGCTTGAAAGTTGAATCTGGTTATGCCAATGCCAAGACATTGTTCTTTTACACAGATGGTTGTCCTGTATGCATTGACTTTTAAATCTTCGACTCCATGCAGAGCTTACCTGATTCGATTCTCTGTTCCAACATAAAGTGATGATTACAAAAATCATAATACCATGCATCTTTGTGATATACACGAAAAGTGTGCCAAAGATGAAATGCTAGCAGAGACATTATAAAGTCATCAGCAAATAACAGAGAAACTGGAGAGTTATATACTGTTATATAGTAGTATATGCTTAGTGCCAAATATCATCTGCATAATAATAAGACAAATCAAAACTGATTTGGTTAGTGAACATGGTTTAACAGTTTCTGCAATGTGCAATGTAAATCCCTTATCCATCAGCTTGCAGACAAATTATGATTGAATTTAGGATAAAGCTATAATCAAGAATTTTGAGGTAAGGGTTTGCGACCGCAATTGAGGCCTTATCGTTTTGGTTCCGAAGGTTTTCGAAATCTAAACGTAACCGTAATTACGACCGTATTTTACTGTAATTGTTTGTGATTGGCATAAACGCATTGCAATGGCAATCACAATCACAACCGTAATTTAAAACCTCTAAATGGCATTATAGCTACTAATGGCTTGTTATTATTTTGTTTCATGAAGTTTTGCTTGCTTAGGAGTTTGATAGGCTTACGCGGATCTAGACAAAGGTACTGAGCAACTTTGTACATAACTACTTAAATTCAAGCATATATAACTGTCTCGATCATTTATGGGCCTGCTACAAAACATAAATGGGAATGTGGGACAAAATTTTAAAACAAGATTTAGCAACGTAAAATGCAAAAGAAGTTAATGGGGTGGGTCCTCCTTAAGAAAACGTCATCCATTTCCCAATCTGAGAACACATTAATTACCACCCACGAAATGTATGAGCAAAACATTACTGCTCTTTTCACCTAAACCTCTCATCTTTCTCTTTCTTTGCTCACCCCCTATTTGTCCGACGCCCCTCACGCTGGTAAATGGTGATGGAATGGAAGAGAAAGAGATCTTTGTGTTGAGGCTTCTTTGGTAATTGTGCATTCACAGCTAGCGGGGTGGATGCATGTTGTGTTTGAGACCAAAGTGAGTCCCACAGGCTCGATTCTCTGTTAGATTTCTATGCCCCATCATAGATGCAATGTCCCCATCCCATTCCCTTTGACCGTTGGAGCCTATATTTCGGTGCAACCCTCCTAGCCATCTTGATTAAATTCCCTATGTGTGTTTGTCGGGAGATGTTAATGTAATACAGACAGTTCCTCTTTTTGAATATTAGAAAATTTGACACATGTGGTTAATGACGTATACCATAAGTTTGGTTAACATGTATATTAAAATTGGATAACTCATTAACCATTCAAAGTTTCATTAATCAAGATTTTGTATATATCATTAATCAAACTATCTACTAACGAATTACTCATCTATCATACATCTATCCATTTTAGTCAAACTCAATTTGTTATTAACCACCATAGTGGATGATATTAACCAGGAGTCACATGTGTTAGCTTTTCTGATATTCAACTAACATTAGTGTAATACAAAACCCCTTTTAATTATGCAGTCTTGCTCTCTTGTGTATTATCATCGTTCATGCTTAATTAAGCTTTAAATTTTTTTAAAATATCCTAATAAAAGGCATTTTAAAAATGTGAAAGAAAAGTTGGAAAATGTTGAAATTTGTGAATAAACTAGGTCCAATTCTTGCAATGTGGGTGAATAAGCTAGTCTTGTTTAAATGGGATTGGGTTTGAAAATTGTTACTTTATCCAAAGTATCTAAGGCAACTTAGACTTTTGCACTCCAAATTTTATATTCACTCATTTTCAATCGATGTGAGATTATATTTTCAGAGCAGAAAAAGTAACAATAAACAAATGCGAATGAAATAGGCACACCATTAAATGCAATACTCAAAATGCTTTAGTCATTAGAGTATATCTATATACTTGAGCACTACACGTACTCTAAAGTTTCGTGTTTAAATTTCATCAACTTTGGGGAACATTCCTCTATTATTTTCTTATATTACGAGTTATTCTAAACACAATGAAATGCATGTCAAAGGAAAACGTTAGTTAGTATATTGGTCGAGGAGTAAAACCCGGCCACCAAGCTTGGATATCCGATCCAATCAAGGCGGGAAGAATAAAATATCGATATTATCTTTATTAATCCTGATATTATCTCAATATCCGGTTAGAAGAGATAATATCCCTTAAATTAAGGGACAAGATATTGATATTATCCTTAAATAATCCTAATATTATCTCAAATAACCTTATCCGGTTAAGAGATCAATTTAAGATATTATCTTAATCAATCCTGATATTATCTCACATAACCTTATCCGGTTAAAAGAGATAATATCCCTTAAATTAAGGAAATCACATCTCAAAGAAGATTTAAGAGATAAAAGGAGATAAATCCAGATCTCTTAAAGATATGGGGATCCTATTATAAAAGGAGGAGAACCCCAGAGAGAAACTCACTCTTCACTAACCCGGTGACTCTCCCTTAAGCGTATTAGAGAAAGTAGATCGACCAAGAGACTATTGAAGAGTCCTTGCTCGCTGGTATTCATCATATACAAGATTAAGGGATTGAGATCACCGTATGGCCAAGGGTTGAACCTAGAACTACGTGTGGCTTTGATTCCCATTGGGATACGTAGGGCCGGAATACAACATTATGTCAAGCCATAATCTAAAACAACCCTCATTGTTCATTCTTGGTTTGACGTTCTACGGCGAGATTCCGACAAGTCGGATGTCGGCAGGAATAGTTAGTATGCAAGTTGAGTACATCAGTATATATGGCGATTGGTTAATCGAGAAACTATGATCAATCTGCAATTATCACATCACATGCATGAATTTTATTTTTGTTGTCTAGCGGAGAAGGAACTGAAAGTAAAGATGGTCGTCTTTGATCCTTATTAAAAGATATTGTACACAACGCAAGCAATTTTGAATCATTTTTCTAGCAGCAGCAACATTGAACACTGGACAAGCTAGTTATATGGCTCATCATGAATGTCTACCAATCGCAGTTACAAAATGCAGAGTTCACATTAAAATGCGTACAATAACACCATAGCTAGAACCAGAGAAAAACAAGCACCCGTTTGTTCTATATTGTCTTCTAGTAGTTAAATATAATTCAGTAAATCTTTCAGCCCTTTAATTTCTTCATATAGAAAAAGGTGCCTGCCATTTCATGTTCCACTATACCACTCTACAGAAGACTATTAAAATTACTTTAAGTGAGGTGTATATTTCGATATACTTATATGACAAAATTAAAATAGATATATGTAGAAACGTAGGATCAAATATAATTAAACAATAGAAGTTGAAATGTTGTGAATAAAAGTATGTGACAAAAATTACTCTCAAGAAAGACGAGACAATGTGGGTGGACCTCACTCTTTCCTAGTTGTGTAGCACGTTTCTTACATAAAAAACAACTGGCAAGATGGCATAAATATGGCCTAAATGGTGTGTACCTTCCAGCACAATTATTTTGAACACTATTGTTGGTATGCCGGGCTTTTCACATAAAACCAAAATTTTGAAATTAGGTCTCTGTTTTCATGATAGTGACTAGTGAGATAACTGGTTGTTGTGTTGTTTAAATTAGCCATGGGAATGTTTCAAACATATGGGGACTTGCACAAATCTCATTATATTCCCTTCCCTTTAATTTCCTTTGTTTCCCGGATACCATCTCTTAGACTGTATATGTAAATTTGTAATAAGGCATATAATGACCCAGGTGTATCCCTATTCTACCTTGTTTTCCCAAGGAGATAAATGAGTTATATATAGTGTAATGTGCCCAAGCAACGTAGGGGTAAATTTTCCATTAAAATCACTTCTTGTTAATGGTTAATAAAAAGAGGATCGTTATTTAACATGATAAGCAATGAAAGTAGAAAACTGTATTTTGTATGAGAAACACGATAAGGGTCTGTTAATTATGAATATAAAAATTGATTTTTATATTTTATAATTAAGATATTTTTTTTAAGAGATTTTAAGAAAAATAGAATCTATTTAAATTTTGTTTACAATCATAAAAATAACTTTAAAAAAATAGTTAGTGATTTTAAATGTTTTTTTCTTCTTCTCAAAAGCTCAACAGAGTTGTGTAATATCATTAATATGGATCCTAGGTATCTTCTTCAGCTACCTTATTATTCCTATCACCCATGGATCTACTACATTGGTTTTAGGATATGCTTTATGACCTTTTTTTTAAGATAAGCATTTTTTAGGTAACCTATATATTGGTTTTAGTCAATCTATATATTTTTCTTATTATAATAACTCCTTTCTTCTTTCACCAGGGGATCAAAATTGAAATACACTCTATCAAAAGGCACTACAAAAAAAACCTATTTAGCGACCGAAGATTTCGGTCGCTAAAAATGATAATTCGGTTGCTATACTGTTTAGCGACCGAATTAAGGGGATAGCAGAAACCCTGGTGGCTAAATGCTTAGCGACCGAATTTGTGTTTCGGTCGCAAATTTGCGACCGATATTTCGGTCACAAAATTATATATTTCGGTCGCCGTATAGTTGGTCTCATGCTCAGATAACCGAATTTGGTGACCGATATTCGGTCGCTATTTCGGTCGCAAATTTTGAATTTTTTTTTAAAATTTTCCTCTAACTTAATCCTACCGACCAAATTTTGTTTTTCAACTATTACCCCATTAATTTTTAATTTCTGATATAAACAAAATACACCAATATTTTTTTGAATACATAGAAAACGTAAATATGATGTACTAACGATCCAAAACACCACAATCAATATGATCAAGAAAACATATACATTAATTAACGCAAGTTTAATAATTGTTTATAAAAAAAAAGTTTAATAATGTACTAATTAACGATCAAAACATAAAAACACACCACTGTCAATAAGTACTAATCAAAATATCAAAACTCATCAATCTTCCAAAGGGATGAACATGTAGAAGCGATAACCCCCAAGGTACTTAAACTTTGCCAACGCACCAGTGGACAACAAACACAACTCCCTGATACCATTTGAATCTGTTGCAAAATATGGGCGATCCTCATGGATTACTATATTCCCATTGAACAGATTTCCGCTTTTGTCTTCAATAGTCACAACACGCGGTATTTCTTGTCCCCAACGACGGTAGAATGATCGCGGGATTGAAATCAAATCCTGCAAATACACAAGGACAATTTAGTAATGATTAGTTTATGCCTTAACCATAATTACGTGAATCTGTTCGTTATTATTAAGTTGATGAGATATTGTACCTGGTCTATATGCACTACAAAAAAAACCTATTTAGCGACCGAAGATTTCGGTCGCTGAACATGATAATTCGGTTGCTAAACTGTATAGCGACCGAATTAGCGACCGAATTAAGGGGGTAGCAGAGACCCTGGTGGCTAAATGTTTAACGACCGAACTTGTATTTCGGTCGCAAATTTGGGACCGATATTTCGGTCACAAAATTATATATTTCGGTCGCCGTATAGTTGGTCGCAAGCTCAGCTAACCTAATTTGGTGACCGATATTCGGTTGCTATTTCAGTCGCAAATTTTGATTTTTTTTTTTTATAAAAATTTTCCTGTAACTGAATCCTACCGACCAAATTTTGTTTTTCAACTATTACCCCATTGATTTTTAATTTCTGATATAAACAAAATAGACCAATATTTTTTTTGAATAAATAGAAAACATAAATATGATGTACTAACGATCCAAAACACCACAGTCAATATGATCAAGAAAACATATATATTAATTAACGCAAGTTTAATATTTGTTTATAAAAAAAAGTTTAATAAGTACTAATTAACGATCAAAACATAAAAATACACCACAGTCAATAAGTACTAATCAAAATATCAAAACCCATCAATCTTCCAAAGGGATGAACATGTAGAAGCGAGAACCCCCAAGGTACTTAAACTTTGTCAATGCACCAGTGGACAACAAACACAACTCCCTAATACCATTTGTATCTGTTGCAAAATATGGGCGATCCTCATGGATTACTATATTCCCATTGAACAGATTTCCGCTTTTGTCTTCAATAGTCACAACACGCGGTATTTCTTGTCCCCAATGACGGTAGAATGATCACGAGATTGAAATCAAGTCCTGCAAATACACAAGTGTCGCGACCGTCCCATCCGGGAGCCGCATAAAGATGGATAAAAAACAGAGGAGTCGCCACTAAAATTTTTATTGGGAAAATCTTAGAAAACCCAATTATTTAAAGGTAAACTGGTCTTTTAAAAAAGAGAGATATGAGTCCGGGAGTCGGTTACGAGTAGGGAAGGTATTAGCACCCCACATCGCCCGTTTAAAAAACGGTACCTCAAGTTAATTGTGCAAAAACATTTTAATAACCTTTTAAATATTTATTCTACTCAAAAATTATTTACAAGAAAGTGTTATTTTTAATTTTAAATATTTTAGATTTTTATCAGTTCTTATATTTTTAAATTTATTGTTTAGAAAAATTAAATGAGGTTGAACATGACATATGAGTCCACAGGGCAACCTCAAATCTAAGGGACCGAACATGGCACCGTGTCCATAGAACATCCCTAAAAAGGAAAGTTTAACTTTTTGATTAATTATTTTAACGAAAAAAACGGGATGCAAAAAAAGGAAAATTAATTAAATGAGGTTGAACGTGGCACATGAGTCCACAGGACAACCTCAAATCTAAGGGACTGAACATGGCACCGTGTCCATAGAGCATCCCTAAAAATAGAAAAATTTAATTTTTTGATTAATTATTTTGACATAAAAAGGAGATACAAAAAAGGGAAAAATTAGTTTTGGCCCGACAAGATGATTTATCTTGCTCCTACGTATTCCCGGGTGCGATGGGAAACTCAAAGCCACGTAGTTCTTTCAGAAAAGATTTGATTGGTTGGTTGATTTTAAATTGGATAAGGATTTTTTTTGATTTTTTTTTATTTTAGAAAAGAATTATTTCAAAACAAATTCACTTTTGCATAGAGCCCAAGGTAGCAGTGCTATACGATGAACCCTTACAATTCATACAACACTTGAGGATGAAAAATCATACATCAACGTTGTATATCGTTGTATGAATTAAAAAGAGATTTTTATCTTATAAATTTTGATAAAATCTTATAAAAAGAGCAAATTGAAAACATTTTTAAATTTTAATAAAAAAGGGATTCACACTTGCACAGGGTTAAAGATAGCGGAGCTATACGATGAATCCTTACAATTCATACAACACTTGAGGATGAAAGATCATACATCAACATTGTAGATTGTTACATGAATTCAAAAGATATATTTTTTTTTAGGATTTTTTCATTTAAAACAAGAAACTGGAAAATACCTCTTCTTCCTTTTTTAAAAGAAATTTTCATTTGAAATTTTTTATAAACTCTAGCCCAATAAACAATATAAGAGACACACTCATGATCCTTAAATCACTATGCCCATCGGATATTCTCTTACACAAAAATAAAAACATCTCAAAGATCACATACCCATAACTAAAAAAGGAAATAAACAAGCCCAAACGGTAAAAGGCCCATTCTCACACTAATGACAACACACACCATAAAAGCAAAAATAAAAGCAACAGCAACCAAAGGAAGCAAGAATCTTCCTGACATTACCAACAATGGAGGTAGGAGAGAAGGTGTCACAGATCCGTACAAGAGAGGTCCTCCGGCGTGGTGGCGGCTGGAAGGCGGAGGTCGAACGCGCGTTCGCGCCAGCGTGGCGGAGCGCACGGTGGGTCGCGTCCGGCGAGAGATAGCGCCGCGTGGTGGTCGCCGAGCTGGGATCTGCGCGGCGCGATGAGGACCGTCAATGTTGGCCGCGTGGTGGCCACCCGTGTTCTTTGTGTGGGTCCTGTTTGTGTGTGGATTTCTTACTCTTTGTTGATGAAGGAGGGATTGGAATGAGTAAAGTGAAGATCCGAGGAAAAATGAGTGTTTAAAGGTATGTAGGGGAAGGAGGTGTTGGGGTGGTTTTGTTTGGTGTTGCTGAAGGTAACAGAGGCAAGGTGGTTAGTGGGGAAGGAGGTGTTGGGTGGTTTTGTTTGGTGTTGCTGAAGGTAACAGAGGCAAGGTGGTTAATAAGGAAGGAGATGTGAAGTGGGGAGTTGAAGGAGGAAGGAGATGTGAAGTTTGAATGATAGAAGAGGAGATGATGTTAAGATGAAAGAAAGAAAAAAAAGAAGTCTGGGACGTGAGAGAAGAGAGGAAGAAGAAAAGAGAAAGAGAAAGAGAAAGAAAGAAAGAAAAAAAGTCAGGGGGTGGGGTTCTGATGTTGAAGAAGAGAGAGAAGAAAAAAAAAAGGAAAAAGAGAGAAGAAGGAAAGAGGGGGGCGTACTGTAGGAAGAAAGAGATGAGTTATTTTTTTTGCTCCCCCTTTTATGCTTCTGTTGGTGCTGGATTTATAGCCAAAATCATAGGAGAAAAATGACAAATCTCCCATGCCAGCTGTAAGGAGAGGACATGAGAGTGATGGTGGAGTGTTGCTACCACTATGTTCTGTGCTTGGGTGCCAGGGACGCAGAGCACAGAAGGAACAAGTCACCATTTTTGTGTAAAAAGTAGCAAAAGGCAAGAGACCAAAGGAAAGTGAAATGGACTGTAATGGAAAATGGTAAAAAACACTACATGAAGGAACCGTGAGGCAAAACAATATTTTTTATTATTATTATTATTTTTTATAATTAACAACTAGAAACTTATTTTTTCTTTTGGATTTTTTTTAACTTCACCTCGTTTTTGTTTGCTTGGGTTTGGATTCAAAACAACTTGTAACACAAACAAGTTGGGCTAATAACATAAACACGTCTTTTTATTTCTGTATTTTCCATTTTTATTTTGTAAATATTAATTAAAAGGATAAAATACCCGGACAAAATTAGGTGTTCACAACAAGAACAATTTAGTAAATGATTAGTTTATGCCTTAACCATCATTACATGAATTCGATCGTTATTCTTAAGTTGATGAGATACTGTACCTAGTCTATATGGATGGTTGTCTCAAAACATTTAGTCGGATCCATTTTCTGATAAAACGATAAGGAAAACAAGTCATATGTCTAAACTTCATCAAGTGATAATAAGAAAAGATGGAAAGATCCATGTAGCATACTAGCATGTTAAAATAGAACAAAGAAATGCAACTTCACATGCAACTTTACAGATTAGCAAACATAGTAGTTTTCAGGAAAGCAGATGCTTTTACGTCATTTTGAAGGATGGTCATAGAGAGGATTTTTCCTACCGGAAGTGCCTAGATAACCTAGTAAGGATGGTCATCAACAACTATTTCTGGAAAGCTCCATTTCCTAGTGAAACAAATGAGTAGAAAACCATAGTTGCTTTCATAATATTGTGTACAGAGCTGCTTTCTAATGTGAATAATGTTTTAATGATGACGGCACGTCATGCATGTGCCTGGCAAACTGTGCCTAGCCCTTCATTTTATCTAACCCTATACTTAATCCTTCATTATCTAAGAGACTCACTTTTGTTGGCTTCAGGAAGAGACTTTCTTAAGCTCATGGATTTTAAATTAGTAAATGAATATTAACAACAACAAAGTCATGCCATTTACGAACTAATAACACTTTATCAATTCATTTCAATGCTTACAATGTAAATATATTCAAATACGATTCCATAATCATTTCCAAACAAGTTATCAATAAATACATATCAAATTATTCTAATTACATTGATTCATTGTTATTGAAAGATTTTTATTTTAAAGAGAATAAACTATTCTTCATAGCAATCCAAATGTATGAACATGCTCAGATATAAGTACTAGCCTTCAATAAATTTACATCATCAAACAGAAAAGAGATAAGTAGAATTACCAAATGAATCCGATTCAAAATGAGTGAAAAGCTCTCTTGGAATTACAGGCTACAATAATGTTTTTAGATCATTTCATACTCCAACAAAGAATATTTTTTTGTTTACAAAGAAGTGAACAAGAACTTGAAATCCCTAAAACCCTCTTTTGAAATTTTTGAAACAGATTCAGACAAGAACCAACAAATTCATGGATTCCAAACGAATCAAAATACAATACAATCAGATTGCATATTTAATAGAAAACACATCATTAACACAGGGACAATCTTGTTACTGGACATGTTAAACTAGAATGGTCTTCAAACAACTCCCTCAATATTGGTCATTTGTTTGAACTATAGCCATGAACTATCCATGTTTGAAATTGTAGACACCTAGCACAAAACAAATTGAAAATCCATAGCACACATCCTCACTAACCAATTTAGATGCATTTCACAAAGCAGAACTGAATCTAAATCAAAGACTAAGATGCTGAAATGGAAGGTAATTTCACAGCTAAATCAACAAGAAGCAAACCAGAAGGGTTCTCAGATTAAATTTGAAACATTAAATTGGTACAGTTACACTAATCCTAGTTCTCACTGTTATCTTTATCTCATCACTTAAATATGCTAATGGATTCAAGTTTCACGGCCAATGCAGGTGGGTGCTTTGAGGCTTTAAAGTTTAAATTATACAACACGTCAATAATCAACAAAAAACCAAAACCTGTTTATGTTTCGCAGTCTCACAGGCAGCAATGGCATTCTGTGGCTCAAGTAAACATCAATTCTAATCTCACAGTCTTGACTTTTGTATTTCAATGCAATAAAAAAAAGTTACAAAAACAGATTTCTCGTGCTTTCTCAATGAGAGCTTCCTAATCCTAATAGGAGTGATTAAATAATGACACATGAAAACAAATGATCATCACAACTCACAACTCACATGAAATACACAAGTAGCTCTTCTCAGTAGTAAGCAATAAAGCAATGAAATACATACAATCCATAAAATTTTTGAAATGAAACAATGAAGCAAAATAAAAAATGATACATAGAGAGTCCATGGTTACCTCAAGGCAGAGCAGGGAATGCACAAAATGAGGAGAGAAGAGGGTAGGAGGAGCTCTGCGCGTGGTGACCGGAGGGCTGCGTGTTGGTAGCCGGAGTATTGGTTGAAGCACTGAAACGGGGGGGATTAAAAAGAGAGCAGGAAGAGGGGAAAGGAAGAGAGGAGAGGAAGAGGGGAGGAAGAGATGGAAGAAGAGGAGGAGGAGGAGGACGGAGGCTTACCGGAGATGGCGGTGGTGGTGCGCACTGCGGTGGTGGCGATGGTGACTGGCGGCCTGACGACGCGAGGGAGAGAAAAGGGGTGAGGGTGGAAGAGATGGCAGAAATGAGGAAGAAGGGGAAGATTTCACGATTTTAGGGATTTATAATTTGGCGACCGAAATAATCGATCGCTAAATCGGTCGCCAATTACTTAAATACAAAATCGGTCGCTATATTCGGTCGTGGGATGAGTTAATTTGAAATTTGAATTCATAAATTTAGCGACGGATTTTTAAATCGGTCGCTAACACGCGCGGTTTTAATTTTTTTATGCGTCGTTTAGCGACCGAATTAATATCGGTCGCAAATGTAAATAAAATTTAACCATTGCATTTAATTCGATCGCTAAGAAGATATAAAATTTATGACTTTTAAGCTCCTTTATTTAGCGACTGAAATAGCGACCGATAACCCTGCTACGCTCTATTTCGGTCGCTATTTCGATCGCAGTATTAACTCTAATCAGTCTTTCATGTAGATCCTACAATCGGTCGCCATTTCGGTCGCAAATAGCAACCGAAAAATTCGGTCACTATTTTCGGTCGCTAAACAACCTTTTTTTTTTTTTGTAGTGATGGATGGCTGTCTCAAAACATTTAGTCGGATCCATTTTCTGATAAAACAATAAGGAAAACAAGTCATATGTCTAAACTTCATCAAGTGATAATAAGAAAAGATGGAAAGATCCATGTAGCATACTAGCATGTTAAAATAGAACAAAGAAATGCAACTTCACATGCAACTTTACAGATTAACAAACATAGTAGTTTTTAGGAAAGCATATGCTTTTACGTCGTTTTGAAGGATGGTCATAGAGAGGACTTTTACTACTGGAAATGCCTAGATAACCTAGTAAGGATGGTCATTAACAACTATTTCTGGAAGGCTTCATTGCCTAGTGAAACAAATGAGTAGGAAACCAGAGTTGCTTTCATAATATTGTGTACAGAGCTGCTTTCTAATGTAAATAATGTTTGAATGATGACGACACGTCATGTGCCTGGCAAATTGTGCCCCACCCTTCATTTTATCTAACCCTATGCTTAATCCTTCATTATCTAAGACCTTGGCCTTAAGGCAGAATTAAAGAAAAACCTCAAACTTCAAGAATCCTTCAAGCACATCCAAAATATTGAATGAGCATACGTGCCCTGAGAAGGTACGCATGCTCATTAATATTGAATCTCAAATAGGAAACTAATTAAGGCTTTCGTAGCTTAATAATTAACTCTAGCAGAAAATAAAACCATTGACTTATAAGGATTACAGCATACTTCAAAAAATATATATTGAAGCATATTTCAATACAAACTTAGATAAAATATAGTAGAAAACATTCTATTGAGCTCCGCTCTCCACTAACAAGACAACACATAATTGTCAAACACATGCATAACTTCTAAATTAGCAACACACAACAAGCATCCCACCTTTTTGACAGGATCACATCCTATTGAGCTCTGCTCTCCACTAACAAACAACACATAATTGCAAATGCATGCATAAATATTAAATTATCAGCACACAATCAGCATCTTGCCTTTCAGGCAGGATACCTTCCTATTGAGCTCAGCTCTCCACTAACAAACAACAAGATATATAGTGTGTATAGGCCATCATTACCCCTCTACATTTTATTTAGACATTATCACAGCTAACATTGGTAAGATTATCCTTGATATGACCCAGTGGGTGTCATTGCCATTGCACACTATAATGCAAAAATAAAAATAATCGTGTCAAAGCTGAAATGACAACATTTGATAATATTACTTTATAAGGTTTCTATCCAAATCCCAAATCTAATATAAAACTAGTTATGTTTGGTTGTTTTTTAAGAGAGCTATAAGTGACCCTCCTACTGGAAATGCCTAGATAACCTAGTAAGGATGGTCATCAACAACTATTTCTGAAAAGCTCCATTGCCTAGTTAAACAAATGAGTAGAAAACCAGAGTTGCTTTCATTATATTGTGTACAGAGCTGCTTTCTAATGTGAATAATGTTTGAATGATGACGGCACGTCATGTGCCTGGCAAATTGTGCCCCACCCTTCATTTTATCTAACCCTATACTTAATCCTTCATTATCTAAAACCTTGACCTTAAGGCAGATTTTGTGGTTTTGGCCTTAAAGAAAGAAGAACGAAAAATTCAGAAGCTGTCAGGGCCAGACCATGATGGCCATCAGGGCCAGGCCGTGATGACCATCACGACCGTGATAGACCAACCAGGAAGAATTTCCAAGGCAGAATGTGTCACGACCGTGACGCGCATTACTTGATTTTGCCAAAGGGAAGAAGACTTATTGTGCTGCGGTGGTAACGGTGGCGCTGCTCGTGGTGACAGTGGTGGCGTTGCTCTGGACGTGCGGAGGAAGACGGACCTAAGAGAGAGAGAAACGGTTAGAGATGGAGAGAGAGAAACGGTAAGAGATGGAGAGACAGATGGAGAGAGAGAGAGAGAAACAGAGAGGGAGAGGGAGAGGGAGAGAGCTTACCTGACGGCGGTGGCTGGAGGCTGGTGGTCGGAGCTCGCGAGGAAGAGAGAATGATGGACGGAGAGGAGCTGCTGCCGCCTGCATGTGAGAGAGAAGAGAGGAAAAGAGAGAAATGGGGGAAGAGAGGAAGGAACGTCGCGATTTAGGGATTTCGGTTTTAGAGACCGAATTATTCGGTCACTAAATCGGTTGCTACACGGGTAAATTTGAAATTTGAATTCATAAATTTAGCGACCGATTTAAAATTCGGTCGCTAACACGCTCCATTTTAATTCTTTTACGCGCCTTTTAGCGACCGATTTAATATCGGTCGCCAATATAAATGGAATTTAACCGTTGCATTTAACTTGGTCACCATTTCGGTCGCTATAAAGTCATAATTTTTTGACTTTTACTTTCCTTTATTTGGCGACCGAAATAGAGACCGATAACTCTGCTATGCTCTATTTCAGTCGCAATATCAACTGTAATCAGTGTTTGATTTAGATCATACAATCGGTCGACAATTCGGTCGCAAACAGCAACCAACAAATTCGGTCACTATTTTCGGTCACTAAATAACCTTTTTTTTGTAGTGAGGATATGCTAATTAAGGGTTAGGCTATGGTGCACCACCCACATTTTACACCACTCACTACATCACCCATGTGGCAAATTTTGGGCCAATCAAATTGTCACATAGGTTGGTCAAAATTTCAAACTTTCTAGTTGTATTCTACTGTAGTCAAACTATATGAATGCCGTATATTGTAGTATAATATATGTACTCTCTGTATTTACAAATTTAATGCATATTAAAATAATGTTTTTGATTAAAAAAACTGATTATATTGCAAAATATTATTGACAACGAACATTATTTTAATTCATATTAAAATATTATTTTGGAATATAATCAGTTTTTTAATAAAAAAACATTATTTTAATATGGGTAAAATTTGCAAATACAAAGAGTATATATACTATACTACAATATATTGTATTCATATATTTGACTACAGTAGAAATACAACTAGAAAGTTTGAAATTTTGACCAACCTATATGACAATTTGATTGGTCCAAAACTTGCCACATATGGGTGATGTAGTGAATGGTGCAAAATATGGGTGGTGCATCTTAGCCCAACCCTCCTAATTAAATACTTTTGTTTATACATCAAAATTTTGACAGACCTATTGTGTTAATATTGTTCAATTTGCCAGAATGAAAATGTTTAGAGATATCAAATTTTTTTTTTTTTTGAGTCTTATTGGTGTGTGTTGAATTATTTCATTTTTAATACAGGTTGCAAATTTTGAAAAGAATTGAAAGGTTAAAGATTTATAAATTTAACACACTAATATTAAATATTTTTTAATAACAACCAAAACTCAATTATAAATATCCAAAAATTATTTTATATCATCGATTTATTTGAAAAATATATATATATGTTCTCGTGTAACGTATGAGTACATTAAAATCAAATTCACTGGGAATGAAATTCACTCAAATTCAATCCAATTAAAAGTTTTCACAATTGTGAACTCTAACCCTTGCGAAATGCACGGATCAAATTCTCAAATTTGCTTTCAAATAAATTATTAACAACATATAATTAAATTATCAACTTTGTTATCCATATATACTGTGTTTTCAGTCCCTGTCATGTTTTTTGGACCTCCCAATGTTCCAAAGTGAATATGATAATCTAAATAAGGTTCGACAGGTAGGACTTTGAGCAATTATATCATTGCTACTTTACTATCTATGCATTTACTTATTTAAGATACATTTATTTCAAAACTTATCAGCCATGACCATATTTTAACGAGTTATCTCTACATTTACTTATATCAGATGTATTTCCTTTCTCTCTGTCTTGTTGATCTCGTTTATACCGTTCGTGAATGCTCTTAGGAATCCAAGCTTACCATCTGTTAACACTGGTTTTTTGGTTGGTGTCTAAAATCCTTTGGTTACAAATAATAATTAGAGATCAGAGGAGTGTGGGACGAACGAGTTATGCGGTAATCTCGTCAGGATATGTGTGTTTGTCTGCCAAGTATGGATTTGACAAATTAGTCAAATATAGTAAATACTGACAAAGACTTGGTGTTGCGATAGAAGTGTAAATGTATTTCTGATTTGAAAAGAAAACATCAGTTTCTTAAACAAAAGATAATTTGTAGTTGCATAACTTTCTTAAAAGGCAATAATTTAAAGACAGGAATAAAAGTATTTTAAAAGGGCAATTTGTAAAAAGCGTGATTAAATGATTACTGAATGCAATAAAATAACAGAACTTAAATAAAGAGCACGAAAGTAATACTGAAAGTAAAGTAAAGAAAGACATATAAAGAAATTAAAAATCAGTATTAAAGAGCGAATAAAGTACTGGATAATAATGCTGAATTGAATTGAATTGAAAATGAAAAGGATGGAGGAAATACTTGAGTATAATCCTTCAATCTGCTGTGTGATTGAGATATGTAGGATATTGTATCAAGTAACATCCCCTATTACATCGTGATTAACAGTATTTATAAGCAAATAAAATAACTACCTAAAGATAACTTCCTATCTTTAAGATTGCCACCTGTATGGCAGTTTTGCTATGTTCAAATTCAAACTATTTGACAAGCAAACTTCTCTAACTGCTCATTTCTTTGAACCGCTTTGTGCCAACTTGCTTGTTGTCCACGGTTTGGTTGTTTGACGGCTTATCTTGCTGATGCTTTGTCAGCCTTGAAGACTTAGCCATTTCCATACTTTTCTACGTTTGACAATTCTTGTTATCACTTTGTCAAAAGCTGGGTTGTTAATTTACCTTTTTCTGTCATTACTTCGATTTCTCCGTCAGTCAGCTAAATATATCCGTCAAAAATTTTACTCTTAACGAATGTGTCCCTCGTTTTGCTTTCTTGACGACCTTGTCTGTCTGACATACCAACTCTTGTCAATTTTCCAAATTGTCAATTCTGCTGAATTCGACTCTCCTTTATGGTGGTTATCTGACAATTCTTCCTTCAATTCTTCTGTCATCCTGTCGGAATTATTTCTGTCAAGAATTTGAAATTCTTCTATTAACAGATGCCCCCCAAATTTTGCTTTTCGACGGCTTTGCCCGAAAGAATAGCAAAAATTGAATTTCGAATTGCTAACAAATCATCTTAATTTTAGGTTCTTATCCGTTAATTAAACCTTGCTTTAATTTCATCCCTACTTAATAGGGATAATCATAACGCCCCAGGTTTCTTGGAATTCGAACCAAAAGCTTTCATTCTTCTTTAAATTGCAATCACATCAGTATTGACTTTCTTCTCTTTATCTTTCCTTCTTCCCTAGCAAAAACCTTTTCTAGAGAAAAAATATTTTCTTCTTCCCTCGCGAAAACCCTTTCTAAAGGAAAAAATCCTTTCTTCTTCCTCACTTCATTCAGTCTCTATGGCCACATCTTCCAGGATGCCGACCTCAGTACCTCACGCTACAGTCGTTCCTCCTAGGGCAGTTGTTCAAGACCCACTTTTGGAGGAATCTGATTTAGGGCAAGAATCCAAGGTAATTTACTCTATTACTGATTCTTCTGTTGCTTTAAGTCCTCCTGCTGCATTCTTGGGTCCTTTCGTAGCCAAAAATGAAATTTATGAGGGTTTACGCGGTTCCTTTCCTTCTGCTAATTCAAATGAAGCTATTTTATCCTCTTTCACTCCTATCCCTATCCATATCTTTAAAAAGAGGAATAGAATTTTCAGAATGCCCCCTGCCACTCGGTTCGATGCTTACATTAGTTGGCTTGACCGAGTTCAGGCTGAAAAACACAATGTGTGGGAGGAAGCTGGAATCTTTGAGTTCATTCAACTTTTTCGTCACGTTAAGCTAGTAGACTTTTCTTTAATAGGAGCATCAGTCTTTTTTTGGAATAGAACAACAAATAATTTTCACTTTCCTTATGGGATGATGGGTCCGACTTTGTTTGACATGTCGGCTATTACTGGCCTTCGTCCAGATGGCCCCACCATGCATTCTGATGTAGAAATAGAAAATCAAATTGATGTCTATGTGCCAAAGTGCTCTTTCTCTAAGTACATAGCAGATTTTAGAGGAGGAGCTCACGATCCTGTGATGGATATTGAGCACGTAGCCTTTTTGTTTCTTTGGCTATGTGCTTATGTCTTTTGTAGCAAATATGCTTCTTTGATTGCTTCGTATGTTCCTCTAGCCAATATTTTGTCAACTGGTAAAAGAGTAGCATTGGGACAATGTGTTTTAGCTAATCTTTATGACAGTATGAGTATGCTAGTTGATACTGTCAGGTCTAAACAAAAGAAAACCAATATAGGAGGGCCTCTTTGGCTTCTCCAACTGTGGTTAAATGCTGTCTTGGAGCGTCAATTTTCATACAAAGCTCCTGCAGATTTGTCAATTGACACTTATGGCTCCTATCTCTGTTATGTGTATGTCGAGTCTTTGTCAAGAGTTGAAACTGCGAACTTCAAGTTTTACTTCAAAATCTTTCATTCGTTTTCATCTACCTCTTCAAAGATCAACTTCTCTCCTTTTACTGACCGGAAATACGGTCCAGAATGGTTTACGAAACTAAGCACCACTATTTCTAAATCCAATAAATCCATTTGGACCAAATTTCTTTGCCAGAAAATTCTTTTTGTTGATGGTCCTAGCTTCAAAACCCATAGGATCTATCTCCATTTGCCCAATACCGTTTCTTGTCAGTTCGGCTTCTGTCAAGCTATCCCTGCTCCTTATTCGTCAGAGCCTAACGAGAGTTTTATTGGTGGCAAAGCCCCAACATATGAGCATATTGTCGCCATCAGTGATGAGGACAAAGTTCGTGGGACTTTCTTACAACCTATTTCATTTTCTGTCTTCCACGGAGTTACTTAAAGCTTTCTTGACTGGTGGGATGAATACTACTCCAACCACCATCTGAGTTTAAAGACTTGCTTGAGTTGTATTGAAGACACCGTGGGTAACAGTGATGATTCTCCCCTGCAGGAACAGGATCCGGCAACCAAAACTCGAGGTGAACTTCAAAAAGAAATTCAAGCCTTTGAAAATTTTTATAAAATCAAGTGGAATCCCTTGAGACCATTTGATATGGTTCGTCATGTCAATAGTGTTTTAGCTGAAGCCAAAAGGAAGCATGATAATAAGGAATATGAAAGGCTTGCCATGTATAGGAGTATTCCCAATATGACCAGGGAATACTTTGACAGTTTGAAGGCCCTTTTTCCTAAGCCAGTGCCTATTCCTTATGCCCCTTTTAGTTTAGCTGATTCACACCCAGGAAAGCCGTCGAAAGGAGGTAACTTTTTCTTTTTGGACAACGTGAGTGCTTACGTTGACCCTTTTGAAAAACCAAATCCAGTTACCTTCGCTCGTCGGTTTCTTCAACCTGATGACGACTTTGGATTCCATTCGAGAATTCTAACTTGTAATTCAGGTATTCATTTGTCGAATAACTTATTTTCTTTTCCTTTTTGCTGACAATCAACTTATTTACGTTGCTATTGATAGCTATTACCCTTGACAAGCCTCTCCCTGGTAAGTCCAAGTCTGATGTACTGTCGGGAGAAGCTCCTGAAGATGACGATGCAGATGAACCCGTAATCCCTTTGGTGGCCAAAACTGTCAAAAAGAGCTCACGGCCAGCCAAAGCTTCTGTTTCTGATCCTCAGACAAAAGGATCCAAAAAAATAAAAGATAAAACGGCTCCTTCTGACCTCCTCTCCAAGAAATCAAAATCTACCAAGAGTCTTTCAATTTTGGCAGCGTCTGATGCCGCCAAAGTCTCTACTGGCTCCAAAGTCCAAGATGTTATGACTAGTTCCTCCAACACTTCGCCCTCCAACCAATCCAAGGTAATAGTTTTAAGTTAATCTGTCAAGTTACATCCTTTTGTTCACATGCCTTCTATTCTTGACAGATGATGTCGACTATTCTGGTTACCGAGAAGGCAAGTGTTGATGTCGACTTGATGTCTTTAGATTCTAATCTGGTATTTCCACTGACCTTGTCATTTTCTTTTATATACATGTATATATCTTCTTATCTATCTTTCATGTCAGGAAAAATCTCCTCAGTTTGATGATTCGATGACCATTCAGGAGATTCTCACAACTGTCGAGCCAGTAAATGTATCTGATTCGGAGCTGCATGCTGACAGAAATTCAGGAGGTATTCTTGTCGATACTAGGAGTTTGACAGGTGGTCTTCAGGTTCTCGAATCTCATCCGGAAATGCCTCTTAGCCCTCATCATCCGACTTCAATCACTCCAATTCCAATAGATGATAAACCAGTAGGAACTGCTGTCATTATTGAAATTCCGGATGAAGATATTGACATGGAGGCCCTGCTGGCTGAAACAACTCCTGTCATTCCTTCTCCACCTGCTATCAGACCTCCTACTATGAAGTCTCCTAACCCCAAACCTGCACTACACTTCAACACGTGGATTAATATGCTGTCAGAAGTAAGCCGGAAAGAGTCATCCCTCTCTGCCACCTCTTCATCGACTCAACATGACTCCAGTGATTCTTGAGTCATCACCCTCATGCATGATCTCCAAGCTCTTCTGGTCAATCCTTTTGATGAACTTTTGTCTGATGTCAGGAATCAAAAAGAACTGTCTCGACTTATCAAGGAAATCACTCCTCTTCATTCTAATCTTCCCTTATCGAGCCGTACGCTTTTTATCTCTATTCAGACATTTTGGGAACGGCTCTCCAGTAAGTTAGAAAGGATGACTTATGTCATTCCTTCTTACAAAGAGGAAGAAAAGAACTAAGGATGATCTCTTAGTTCGATTTCAAGATCTTGAATCCTCTAAACAAAAGGAACTTGATCTTATCTCCATCGGGACTCAAACTAAAGAGAGCTTACTGGAGTATCGGAAGAAACTATTGGCAGAGGTTGAATTGACGGATCAAAAATGTGCCAAGTTTGACAAAGCGTTAGAAAAGAGCAAGGACAAAGTCAAAGCTATGGACAATGAATCTGTCCGACTTGGCCAAAAAGCTGAAAGTGTAGTCAGCAAACTTCGTGCGTTGCAGCCTGAATATGAAGCTGCTACTGCCGACAAAACTAACCTTTCCCTTGCATGGGATCAATTATCTTCTATTTAGACCAAAACTGACAATTGTAACTCTTGTCCTTGTCAACCTTTAACCTGGTCATTTTTTGACAGTCATTGATTAATAATAAATGTTTCTTTTCTTGAACGTTTATTTATTATTTGATTTGACTGCATGTTTCCAACCAACTTCGTAACTCATGCTTTATCAAATCACCATAAATATCATGATAAATTTAGAGACTTCGATAAACCAAACCACAATAAATGTCTTTCGAAATCAGCTATATATAACGAGATTTATAAATCCACGATTTCATAGTTGAACCTTTCACATAACATGCTTTCTCCTACAAAAGGCCTCCACATATTCTTCTTTCCTCCTTCATGGGAATCTGACCTTATTCATCTTAAAGTTTCAAACCAATGTTTCTGTCTTAATGGTCATATCCTCAGTGAAGGTCAATAACCAATGTAAAACATGTAGTGAAGGTCAGTAACCAATGTAACATTCAGAGCTGACCTTACTGCACATCTGGGGAAAAGCTGATCTTGATACAGAACGAGTGCATCTCGCTCTAGTTCCATCATCTTCATCCTGAAAGGTAGTGGTTTTTCTTTGGTGTCATCTTTACTACACCATAGCAACAACAACCTTCTAAGTGGAATGATGGTGAGATTTGCTCGTGCTCATCCCCTTCATGATGCATCTTTGACAAATGCGGCAACTGAAACCTCATCAAATGGGGAATGAAGTCTCAACAAATTGAGTTATACCTCTACATTATTGAAGGAAAATAAAATGTTACTGGCGCACTGCCTTGTATTCTAGGATTATATTAACTTTAATTGACAACTTTGATTTCTACTAGAAAATGACAATATTTCATTGTATTACCAGTTTAGTGAATATGCCTATTTTCTTCACTTGTTGTCAATTCTTACTTCCAACATTGTCGGTTTATATTCTTTCAAGTACTTGCCATTAATTGACTTGATTATCGAGTCAGTATTAATATTGACAAGTGCATAAGCATTTCCAGAAAATACTTTATCAATTCTAAATGGCCCTTCCCATTTAGATGACCATTTTCCATATTCTCGACAACTTTTATCCATGGGCAATATGACTTTCCACACTAGATCATCTACCTTAAATGCTTTGAACTTAACTCGGCTATCATAAAATCTTGCAATTCTTTCTTTTTGCCGAATAAATTTTCCAACGCAATCAATCTTTCATCGCTTAACTCATCCAATTCATCTAGCATTGCATTCCAATACAGGTTAGTAGGCAGGTCATTTTGCCTTTGAATGCAAGTGGATTGGAGATTGATTTCAACAGGTAGTACAGGATCGTGCCCATAAGTTAGCCAATATGGTGAGGTTCCTGTCGACTGTCTGGGTAAATTTCTATATGCCCATAATATTTGATCAAGGGTATTATGCCAACTCTTAGGTTGTCTGCCCACATGCTTTTTAATAAGATTAATAATGATCTTATTTATGGCCTCAACTTGGCCATTTGCTTGTGCATAATATGGTGTAGATGTGATCATTTTTATATGCCTAGAACTAGCATATTCCACAACTTTCTTGCCGACAAATACTGACCCTTGATCTGTTGTCAGAGTCTGGGGTATGCCAAACCGAAAGATGATGTGATTTTCAATGAAATCAATTACGTCTTGTTGGGTGACTGCTTTGAGGCAAATTGCCTCTACCCATTTGGTAAAATAGTCAACTCCAACCAAAATGAATTGATGTCCTTTTGACGAAGAGGGATGTATCTGGACAATTAAATCTAGAGCCCATCCTCTAAATGACCAAGGCTTGACAATAGAATGTAACTCGCCAGCCGGCACGTTTTGTATGTGGCCATGTTTCTGACATTGTTCACAAGACTTGGCAAATAAAATACAATCTTTAACCATCATTGGCCAATAATACAAACTTCTTCGTAGAACCCATTTCATTTTATCACCTTCCTGATGGGCTCCACATATGCCCTCATGGACTTCTGATAGAGCCAAATAAGCATCTTGCTCACTCAGGCACTTGTGTAGAGTCCCGTCAACATATCTCCTGTATAATAGTCCTCCTTGCATTATGTAATTCAATGCTTTATACTTTATTTTTCTATCTACATTCTGACTTGGATTTTCCAAATATTCGATTATTGGTAACCTCCAGTCATTAGGTAGAATTACATCATTAACCAAAATATCTCTTTCTTCTAATGGATACAACAATTCTCTGATTTCCATTAGTGTTGACAAAGTCTTTTGAGATATTTTATATCCTGAGGCTATCTGAGCCAACTCGTTAGCCTCTTGATTTAAATTTCTGGGAATATATTCAACAATTATGTCATCGAATTTTTTCATCAACTTACTAGCTACGATACAATACTTTGTCAAATTGTAGCTGACACACTTGTATTCTTGAGTAAGTTGTTTGATGACTAATTGAGAATCCCCAAAAATATGCACATTTTGTGCTTTTATCTCTGTCAAAATTTCCAATCCGACAATCAAAGCTTCGTATTCAGCTTCATTGTTGGAACATGGATACTTAAGTTCAAACATGAACTTAGTAGGAGTTCCTTGTGGAGTCACGATTAAAACTCCTACTCCACTACCTCCTTGATGCCTTGATCCGTCAAAATAGAGTTTCCAGGGTTGTAAATTGACAACATTTATTTTCGGCACATCCAGTCCTGGATGTTCTACCAAAAAATCAGCCACTGCCTGTCCTTTGACAGCTTTAGCTGGCACGTATTGTAAAGAATACTCTGATAAAGCAATGGTCCATTTACCAATACGTCCATTAAGGACTGGTTTTGACAACATATACTTTATCACATCAGTTTTGGAAATAACTAATTCATGACAGGGCATCATATAATATTTAAGTTTTGTACAAGAAAAATATAATGCTAGACATAACTTCTCTATTGCACTATATCTTCTTTCAACATCATTTAGGACTCTACTTAGATAATACACAGCCCTTTCAACATTGTCATCATCATCCTGGGCTAATAAACACCCTATAGTGTCCTCAGATGCTGATATGTACAACTTCAACGATCGATGAGGCACTGCAGGCATCATGACCGGTGGATTGACTAGATATTGCTTGATCTGGTCAAAAGCCTCTTGGTGACAAGGCTCCCATATGAAGCTTTGTTCTGATTTCAACTTGACCAGTGGTGCAAATACTCTTGTCCTCCCTGACAGATTCGATATGAATCTTCTTAGAAAGTTAACCTTCCCTAAAAAGGATTGTAGTTCCTTCTTATTTGTCGGTGCCGAGGCTTCCATGACTTCTTTGGCTTTATTCTTGTCTACCTCAATTCCTTTTTTGTGGACCAAGAATCCTAGGAATTTGGCAGCCGACACTCCGAAGCTACACTTCTCTGGGTTCATTTTGAGGTTATGCTTTCTCATTCTCTCAAATCCTTGCTTCAGATGCTCCAAATTGTCATCTTTGGTTTTGGACTTAACGACCACATCATCAATATATACTTCTACAAATTTTCCAATAACATCATGGAAAATTGTATTCATTGCTCGTTGATAGGTGGCCCCTGCATTCTTTAAACCGAAAGGCAGGACAATCCATTCATACGTCCCAATTGCTCCTGGACATTTGAAGGCAGTCTTTGACACATCTTCTTCGGCTATAAAGATTTGATTATACCCTGCATAGCCATCCATACAACTTAAAATCTCATTTCCTGATGCTGAGTCGACAAGCATGTCGGCTATTGGCATCGTATATTCATCTTTGGGGGTAGCCATATTTAAATTTCCGAAGTCTATGCATACCCTCATTTTGCCATTCTTTTTAATGACGGGGACTACATTAGAAAGTCAATCGACATACCTGGTTGTTCGAATGAACTTTGCTTTAAGCAGTCTTTGTACTACCTCCTTGATTTTATGTACCACCTCTGGAGCAAACCTTCTACTTGCTTGCTTAACAGGCTTGCAATCCTCCCTAAGTTGCAGCCGGTGTTCAACAAGATCCCTGCTTAAACCAGGCATTTCATCGTAGTCCCATGCAAAGCAATCTTTGTACTCTGCTATTAATCCGACAAGTTCTTGTTTATAATCCTCTAGCAGAAAAGCACTGACAAAAATGGGCCTTTTCTTTTCTTCCGTCCCCAAATTTATCTCTTCTAGAGGATCCTCTACTTCCACGTTTTGCTTGGCTTCGGCTCCTTTTTCAAAAACCAAAGGGCCGTCATCAATTATACAATCCGTCAACACACTCTCTTGAGTGTGTACTTCTCTGTCGGCCAGATAAGCCGACAATCTTCTCAAGTGGGTTTCAAGGCTCATTGTCGGATTCTGGCCGAGTCTTATCGGCCTCACCCTTTATCTTAACTCTAAACTGGTTGAGAAGGCTTGCTTCCAAGGTGTCCTTGTCAATGACCCCTTCATCGGCAATTATAGGTCTGGCATTTGGAGAATACACCCGGAAGTCAACATGTGATTGCTGAGAATAGCAAGCACTGTCATCTGCCTCCACAATCTCTACTTGATCCTGTTCATTCCATAAAATCACTTTTTGATGCACTGTTGACGGAACTGCTCCTACAGCGTGAATCCAATCCCTGCCAAGCAAAATGTTGTAGCTTGACTTAGCTGGAATTATTACGAACAGTGTCATCCTTTCAACAGTGCCAACTTGTATGTTCAATAAAGTGACGCCATCTGACGGAGAAGTTTTGCCACTGAAGTCAGTGACAACCATATCTGTCGGAATTAGATCTGACTGGTCCTTTCCTAATTTTTTGAACATCGTGATAAGCCTTTGGCTTATCTAGTTTTATAACTAGATGGACTGTGGTTTTTGTGCAAATTATTCGAGTTCAATCTCGTTTTCGCCCAAATTTAGCCTTGTTTGTTCCTAAGTTAGACTTTGACTCGTTCTAGGATTTTTTAGTAGTTTTTAGTTTATTTTGAATAGAATTACGCTTTTGTTTTCTTTTGTTGTTTCAGGTCAATAAGTGAAGCTCTGAGAGTCAAGGAGAGTCAAGAAGCAGTGGAAAAAGCACTTCTGGAGATACTCGCCTCGCGAGTTGATGCTAGCCTCGCGAGCCTGAACATCAGATAAAGCAACAACAGTCATCACTCTGGCTCGCCCCGCGAACAGGATGCTCGCCTCGCGAATCATGGAGACCTGGAAGTCAGAGACCATCACGGCCTAGCCGTGATGAAGGTCACAGCATAGAATTGAAGTCTCGCCCCGCGAGGGTCAGCTCGCCTCGCGAGAGTTTGAAGACCCTGGAAGACAGAGATCATCACAGCCTAGTCGTGATGAAGGTCACGGCTGTGACAGATTGAAGTTGGAAGACTCGCCCCACGAGTACAAGCTCGCCTCGCGAGAATCCAAAATTGAAAGTGCGCCAAAACTAATGTTCGCCTCGCGAAAGATGGTTCGCCCCGCGAGCGGCCGAGAACCAGAATCCTTATTTATAGGCTGTTTCAGATCAGAATGAGGGGAGTTGGTTTTTCCACTTGTTTTAGATGAGTTTTAGGACGAATCCTTGTTTCTGGAGCTGCGTCTCCCTTCTCTTTTCTTTTCTTATTTTATTATGGAGATTATGTCGGATTGTTTGTGCGTCGTCACGGGCATGAGGAACTAATCCCCTCGTCCGAGGGATCAATGAAGCCACCCATGGCGGTATAGTGTTCATGTGATGTATGTTTTTATTTCTCCCTTGTCTCAATTTATGTTTTCCAATTCTGATTTGATTGCGTTGATCATATGTGTTGCGTGATTGACTAGTTAAACGTGTTTGAGGCTGATCGGCGATTCGCGTTTTAGAACTTGAATTGGGATCACTAATCGAATAATGAGCACGACAGTGGATTTAGGAGATTAGTGCAACCTTATAGGGAACAAGAATTAATAGAATTCGAGATTAGGATTATGAGACCTAGTAAGTAATTAATCCAATCGTCGAATACGTCCTATTGAGCACGACAGTGGATATAAGAGAAATTGGGGGTCCCGGTTGACATTGTAATTGAACTTAGGGAGGAATTCATCATCACTTGGGTACTATACATGATTGGGTAGGTGGATTTGAGACCTTGGACATTTTAATTTCTGATTTTAAAACCTTAGCTTTATTTGATTTGTTATTGAATTGCGATAATAATCTCTCTCTCTCTCAACCACTTTGTGTCTTGACCAACGTATCTAATTTCCCATGGATTAGTCGAATTGGTAGCCCAATCCCTGAGTTCGACCTCGGTAATTACTTACCGTGTTTATTTTATTACTTGCGACGACCCGGTACACTTGCCGGTGACCCAACAAGTTTTTGGCGCCGTTGCCGGGGATTGGCACAACCAATTTTCCTAATTTTTTGGGAAGTTTGATTATTTGGTTAAGTTACTTTTATTGTTATTTTTATTTTATTTTTATTTTTATTTACTATTATCTCTTTCTACTTCTTTGATTCCACTTGGTCTTGCCTTGTTTTGTATGCGAGGTACATGAGGGAATGCTTCCGGGTTGCGAATATTGTAATGGACATCATGACACTTGGAGCTGTCCGTTCTACTCCTCTCAAGAATATATGGACTCATGCCATAATTTCTATGACAGCGTGCCCCAGGACAACTATCAGAGTCAGAATCAGTATTGGGGTTATATGAGTAGAGACCATCCGGATTTCGTTTGGAGTAATGATGGCGGTGGTCTAGCCTGGCAACCACAACCTCAACAGAATTGGCAACCACAACCTTGGGAGTTAGCTCTGGAGAAGATGAATGCGGCAATGGAAAAGTTTGCAATCGATACAATCACAGCCATTGACAAGTTGGCAACTCATACAGGGTTGGCACTTCAGAATCTAGAGATGCAGATTGCCCAGCTTGCAAAGCAACTAAATGAGCCTCTCCCAGACACTCTCCCAGGTGATACCGAGAACAACCCTAAGAACCAATGCGAAGCCATAACAACTAGAAGCGGTAGGGTGTTGGGATCTGACTGGGATGCAACTAGTTCTCAGGAAGTTGAGGAAGAACCACCACATGTTGAGGAAGAGCAACCGGAGGAAGAGGAGTTGACAAGTGACAAGGCACCGGAGCAAAGGGGGTAGAGTTCAAAATGAAGATAAAGTGGTAGTAGACTCCACCATGCTTGCCGAGCAATCTGATTTTGATGCATTAAATAAATATGTTGGCTTGCATGCATGTGTGGACACCGGTAAGTTAGACCCTCCCACTTGTCTGGAACACTTCCTCGTGAAAACACCATTTGACCTGAGAGGAAGTGAGTTCATAATTGAAGAGGTCAATGGAGTTTTCACACATGGGCTTGGTGGAAGTATGGATAGAGTCGTGATGCTTCTGCAATGGACACTTCACAAACCATGGGATCCGGGTGGAGGATCTCCCATGATAAGCATCTCTTGGCCCTTGTGCCACAGGCTATGGGATCCAGGTGGATGCGACTTGAGTCAGGCTCGGGACGTTAAACAAGCGCTACTTGGGAGGCAACCCAAGCTAAATATCCTTTATTATTTTTAAGCTTCTGTTATTTCTTTTTTTTATAAAAAAAAACCTAGGGGGGTTTGATTCACCACGCGAGAGACATTTTCGCCACGTGAATATGGGTTTCAGCAGCTGCTGGAAATTCCAGATTCGCCTCGCTAGTTACTACTCGCCCCGCGATTCTGGAAAGTGTGAAGAACACTTTTCCAAATTCGCCTCGCGAGTGTTTACTAGCCTCGCGAATATGCAATTAGGGTTTTCAATTTGGGGCAAAATTTTAAAATTCGCGTCGCGAGGATACTCTCGCCTCGCGAACGAGGGAAATTATATAGCCCCGCGAGCGGCCGCGCAGCATTCACGCGACCCCTACCATTCCTCTTCTCTCTCAGACTGCGAAACACTCTCTCTCTCTCACACTCATCACTCATCACTCATAGCACTGTACCTCACTGCCTCATTCACTCAGTTCACACACCCTCACCCGCACGCAGTAGCATCTGTTCACCTCCGCAAGGTAAGTTCATCTCTTTCCCTGTTCAATGCTCTGTGGAATTCGAACAGACACACCACACACTGTGCATTAAATGTATGTTATACTGGTAGTAGGGTAGATGCCATGTTCATGAACTAGTCTGGTTTAGAAAGTCTTACTGTGTATAGCTCTCTGCTTTGAATATTGTGGTTAGGAATGCAGTGGGGACACTGTCGGGGTACTCGTTGCATATCTGTATGATGTTAGGACAGTGGGGGGTTAATACTGAAATTATGATTCTGTTTTGTATATTCTGAAATGTTGATTATGAACTGTACTGGAACTTTTCTGATTTTCAGGTATGGCTCCTCATAAGAGCAACCCTGCTAAAAAGCAGCCGGTCAAGCGCAAGAAGCGCGCATCTGCTCCTGGAGATGACGTAGTGTTGCCTTCAGGGCCGGACGCCTCCTCTAGGGCCACCTCCTACTCCCCCAGGTTCCGCTCTCCTGATCACAGGGAGCATTGGAACCTGGTCGTGAGGAAGGAGATGGTTTTAGAGAGGCGTGTGTCCCTCGTGGGCAACACCTATGCCACCATCTCCGAGCAGATTCGCCACCGAGGTTGGGAGATGTTGGCTAATCTTCTGCACCAGTATGATATCAAACAGGTGCAGGAATTTTATGCCAACACTCTCAAACTCGAGGTCATAGGCCCGAGCTGCGTAACAGAGGTTCAGGGGGTCCCCATCACTTTCACCGCATCAGACATTAACTCCTGCTTGGGGATCCCGATGGGAGAGGAGCCCTGAGACTATGAGCAGCTCCCAGCAGTGCAGGCCCTCGCTCAGGCTATCATAGACACGTGTTGTGTCCCAGGAGCTGCCTGGGAGGTGGGGACATCGGGGAACCTTCTGCGGTTGATGAGGCAGGACCTCACCCCAGAGGCCAAGGTTTGGTCGGCGTTCTTACACGCCAACCTTCGAGTGAGCTCGCATGAGTCCACGGTCACCGCCGCCAGAGCCCACCTACTCTATGGCATATTGACAGGCAGCACGATGAACATAGGGGGAGTCATCGCCTCAGACATTCAGATGAAGGCAAACTCCCGAGCATTGAAGGAGAGCCTGGGGCACGGTTTGCTGATCACCGAGCTTATCCGTCGAGCGGGGGTGCCGGTGAGTAGGGTGATGGAGAAGGTGCCGAGGCAGCCCATCGACCAGGATTATATCAGGCGGTTCTGCTATACAGCCCAGGGCGCACCTAGGAGGCCACCACCCCTACCCACTCAGAGGCCACGACCATCGGACATGGCTCTGCTCTTGCAGAACCAGCAGGCTATGAGGAGGGATCAGGAGGTGTTGCGCGAGTTTTTCCGGGAGATGGCGTTAGCCCAGCAGGAGGGTCGGGTGCCCGTATACCCCTCCGAGGAGGAGCTGTCCCCTCGGCTTGGGTGGTAGGACTACCCTGGGGACCAGGGTGCTATGCCACAGGGGGGGTACCCGAGGATCCAGAGGACGAGCAGGCACCAGAGGACCAGGGTAACCCGGTGGACGACATCGACTCTGATCATTGATCCGGGCCCCTGCACTCTTTACTTATAATTCTAGCTAGGATTCGATTTGGTTGTACATTATTTTGCTAGCTAGAAACTATTTTTTACTGACTGTTTACTGGCAAACTTGGATGATTATATATTTATTCTGATATATTATTGCTTAACGTTCATGTTTGTTTGTGAATGGAACTACATGGAGTGCCCGGAACCTCAAGGGCCAATCAATTGGGCAAGGATGAGGCCGAAACTAGCCCCGCTGTGAAGCGGGGTAGTAGAGAGATGGAAAGAGGAAGGAAAATCAGCTGAGAGCATGGGGTCCGCTCGGGCCCCATTAAGATAAAAATTTTCTTACCCTTCACTTGTTTTTGTTTTTGTTTTTGTTTGTCAATCTTGAATAATTTGAGAAGATCAAGAGTTTGTGTATGAATAGTGTGTCGGCAAGTTTGTTGGATTTTAATTAAATTGAGCATAGATTGATTGCATGAATTATTTTGACCATTGATGATTTTCCCCTAGGTTCTGATAGTAGAAAAGTTGATCCCCATGTGAAAAATTGAAAACTGAACTTTCAGAATTTTATTGTGATTACTTGATTTATGATAAGTTTGGGGTGAGGGGTGTGCACACACTAGGAATCGTATCTCGATCAAACAATTTGCAAAAATGTCCAGGTGAGGATTTGAGCCTCCAACTTTGTTTTTGATTGTGTGAATCACTTTCATGTTGCACTTTCCCGAATTTGCTTGAATCTCCTCATGGGTTGCATGATTATGTGTTGCATCAAATGATTTAGGTGATTTTCTTTGAATAACTACTTGGCCTAAAAAGGACCATCCCTAATGCATGTTCCCTAGTTAGCCACATTGAGCCTAATTGACCTATTGTTTCTTGATGACCCTATATTACAAGCCAAAATCTGAAAAACCATGTTAACCCAATCTTAGGATTAGGAGAGCATGGAAGCATAGCAAGAGAATGGTTGTGAGGAACTAAGTTTGGGGTGGCTACAAGGTGATGTGTCATATTGGGGGTGAGAAAAAGAAAAATAAAGGTTGATTAAAAAAAAAATTGCCAAAAGAAAAGGGGCAAAACAGAAAAAAATAGCAAGGAAAAGGTTGTAGTCACCCGAGGCAAAAAGAAAAATAGAAAAAAGAATTTGAGTGGAAAATGTGTTTAATGCTCATTCTCTCTTAGTTCCTAGGGACTTAAGCCTAGTATCCTTGAATATCCTACCCTCAGCCAGGCCCCATTACAACCTTGATAAGACCTTCTGATGTTGCATGCATGTTTTTGTGGGAACCATTTTTGAGATGAAAATCAAATTCATGGGAAGTGCTCTTGATATGTGAAATTGAGGGAAAATTTGATAGCCTAGACAAATTTGAGCGAATGAGTGAAATTTTACATACCCTTGTGAGGAAGGCAGTTGTTTGAAATTGGTGATCTTCCTTTTTGTGTGTGACCCTGATCCTCAACTTAGATTAATGATTGCATGAATGATGAAGTTCTCAATTGTTTAAAGTAAATGAATGTGGAGATTACGTTAATGTAGGGGGGAAATCATTGGAGAAAAAAACTGTTTTGAGTGCATGAAATTTGTGCGAAATCGATTGACTCCATTAAGCTTGCCAAGTCTTGAGTCGTTTTTGAGTTTTAGCTTGCTTGGGGACAAGCAAGGTTTAAGTTTGGGGTGTTTTGATAAGCCTTTGGCTTATCTAGTTTTATAACTAGATGGACTGTGGTTTTTGTGCAAATTATTCGAGTTCAATCTCGTTTTCGCCCAAATTTAGCCTTGTTTGTTCCTAAGTTAGACTTTGACTCGTTCTAGGAATTTTTAGTAGTTTTTAGTTTATTTTGAATAGAATTACGCTTTTGTTTTCTTTTGTTGTTTCAGGTCAATAAGTGAAGCTCTGAGAGTCAAGGAGAGTCAAGAAGCAGTGGAAAAAGCACTTCTGGAGATACTCGCCTCGCGAGTGGATGCTCGCCTCGCGAGCCTGAACATCAGATAAAGCAACAACAGTCATCACTCTGGCTTGCCCCGCGAACAGGATGATCGCCTCGCGAATCATGGAGACCTGGAAGTCAGAGACCATCACGGCCTAGCCGTGATGAAGGTCACAGCATAGAATTGAAGTCTCGCCCCGCGAGGGTCAGCTCGCCTCGCGAGAGTTTGAAGACCCTGGAAGACAGAGATCATCACGGCCTAGCCGTGATGAAGGTCACGGCTGTGACAGATTGAAGTTGCAAGACTCGCCCCGCGAATACAAGCTCGCCTCGCGAGAATCCAAAATTGAAAGTGCGCCAAAACTAATGTTCGCCTCGCGAAAGATGGTTCGCCCCGCGAGCGGCCGAGAACCAGAATCCTTATTTATAGGCTGTTTCAGATCAGAATGAGGGATGTTGGTTTTTCCACTTGTTTTAGATCAGTTTTAGGACGAATCCTTGTTTCTGGAGCTGCGTCTCCCTTCTCTTTTCTTTTCTTATTTTATTTTGGAGATTATGTCGGATTGTTTGTGCGTCGTCACGGGCATGAGGAACTAATCCCCTCGTCCGAGGGATCAATGAAGCCGCCCATGGCGGTATAGTGTTCATGTGATGTATGTTTTTCTTTCTCCCTTGTCTCAATTTATGTTTTCCAATTCTGATTTGATTGCGTTGATCATATGTGTTGCGTGATTGACTAGTTAAACGTGTTTGAGGCTGATCGGCGATTCGCGTTTTAGAACTTGAATTGGGATCACTAATCGAATAATGAGCACGACAGTAGATTTAGGAGATTAGTGCAAGCTTATAGGGAACAAGAATTAATAGAATTCGAGATTAGGATTATGAGACCTAGTAAGTAATTAATCCAATCGTCGAATACGTCCTATTGAGCACGACAATGGATATAGGAGAAATTGGGGGTCCCGGTTGACATTGTAATTGAACTTAGGGAGGAATTCATCATCACTTGGATACTATACATGATTGGGTAGGTGGATTTGAGACCTTGGATATTTTAATTTCTAATTTTAAAACCTTAGCTTTATTTGATTTGTTATTGAATTGCGATAATAATCTCTCTCTCTCTCAACCACTTTCTGTCACTTGACCAACGTATCTAATTTCCCACGGATTAGTCGAATTGGTAGCCCAATCCCTGAGTTCGACCTCGGTAATTACTTACCGTGTTTATTTTATTACTTGCGACGACACGATACACTTGCCGGTGACCCAACACATCGCTCTTGGCATCAGGTTTACAGCAGCTCCTCCATCAATTAAGACCCTGTTGGTAGGTCTTCCATCTATTATGGCCTTCACATGTAAAGGCCTTAAATGATTTTTCTGCTCGTCGGTGGGCTTCTCCAACTGAGCTACGTTGTCAAATACGGTAACTAAATTCTCCCGAACACACATCCAGCAATCACCTGGGTCTCCTGTATTACTGACGACATCATCCTCACCGTCAGAGACATTAATCTCAAGATATCCCTCGTATTCTGCCAGAATGAATGAAATCAATCCTATCTTCATTCTCATCCCAGGCTCTAATATCACTTCATTGTCTGGATCTTCATCCAAGAATGCACCTTCGACCGTTCTGCCATGATTTCTTTTTAAATCACTCTCGTCATCTGACCCTGACCTATCTGACAGAGGTCGGGCAATCCCTGCGTCACAGTTGTCTAGTGCCTCTATGATGTCGGTCCAATCCTCATTCTGGTCGTCCGTGTCCATGGCTCCGCTGATGTTCATATCATCATTCGGATCATTCAGTGCTTCAATGACAGCATCGAATGACAATTCCTCTTTGGTTAAATCGTATTCAGGCTTGAACGTTGTCAGTTGTTGTTTTTCTATTCTGGCCTCAACCTTTTTCTCGAGTCCTGCAACCTTCTCCACTTCTGTCAGCCCGACAGGCCATTTGCCAGTGGGCTTTACTGGTGAGGATGCTTGGCCTGAAACCTTCTTCTTTTCTACAAAAATCTGGGATGCAGGTTTATTTTGCCTGGTTTGATTAATGGGTCTCTTCACATCAGCTTCCATGGGGTGGTTCACTATTACGCTCTTCATCTTGGTATCTCCTCTCTTGTCAACTTTGTTGTCAGCTGTAGCAACCAAGCAACCAGTATCATGGGAAGGCATCTCTTTTATGATGACACCTCCTTGCCCGACAAGCTTTTTTTTCTGAGCCTGTCGGAGCCTCTGCAGCCTCCTCTTTTGGCTCTTTGAGATAGCCAATTGATTCGAGGGTCCTGACAGACCAAGCCCTGCCATTTGAGCATTTTGAGCCAATTGGCCCCTTCGGTAATTTTCATTCCAAAAGGGTGGGCCACGATCACTGAACTTATTTTTCCTAGTCCATGTCTGCTTTTGAAATTCTGGATACTGTGCCATGGCCGAATTCCTCACCCATTGATCCACCATTACGTTGGATGGGGGTGTCCTGGTCTTGACAGGATTAAATCTGCCACTGACAGAGTTACCTACTGCTGATCCTCTGATTGGCTCTTTAAGCCAACCTCCAGTATGGTGTTGTCCGGGTCTTGCCTGGTACACGTGTTGTTGACGGCTATTGGATGCAACACTTCTATGTATACTGTTGGACCCATCATGGCTATTTGAGTGTGAAAACCTGCCTTGGTTACCACCATCGCGAGGTTCAGTCCTGCCTCGTGGATGATATGGTGGTGGTTTCTGCCCCCTGGCTTTCTTGGCTGCTACTTCATCATAAAATGCTTCACATCTTGGGCAAACTTTAATTATGCCCTCAGATTTCTTGCGTGCCATGTAGTTGACAAGTGGTTCTCCTGGCTTCGGATAAATATCGAATGGATCTGACAAATCCATTTGGATATTCTGTCTGACCGTGATGTTGACCATGCCTACTCCCATAGGGACTTGGCGGTCTGCCTTGTTAGCTTCAGGACCAAAGGGTTCTGTGCCAATCTTCATTTCTGGTTTCTTGTCTAAAAACTTCAATCTTCCGTCCGTCAAACCTTTTTGAATGATATCCCTGAAATGCATACAATCGTTTGTCACATGACCAAAAGTATTATGATACTTACAGTATTTCCGATCTTTAATCTCATGGGCTTTCAAAAGCCTATGATCATTGATGAGCCTCTGTTTGACTGATTTATTAACTAGTAAAGACCTTGGCTTTGTGCTAATTTTATATCATTTTTACCCAAATTAGACTTGATTGTCTCTAAGTAGTATTTTGAGCCTGTAAAGTGTTTTTAAGTTAATTTAGTTGATTTAGAGTGAATAAAGTATTTACTTTTACTTTCTATTTTCAGGTTAATAAAAAGGAATAATTCTGGAGTTTCTCGCCTCGCGAGAAGACTGTTCGCCTCGCGACCCCGAAGCTGACTGTTCCAAGAAAATGCAAGGTCTCTGGTTCGCCCCGCGAAGAAATGGCTCGCCTCGCGAGTCATCCAACCATGAAAAGTCAGAGACGATCACGGCTTGCCCGTGTGGAAGGTCACGGGCGTTGCAGTTTGGGAATTTGAAGCGTTCGCCTCGCGAAGCTATGCTCGCCTCGCGAGAAGACAAAGAGTTGCAGACCTTTCATGTTATTCGCCTCGCGAGCAGTGCTTCGCCTCGCGAGGACTTGGATTCCAGAAACGTGTATATAAAGCAGTTTTAGGCAGAACTGAAGAGTCTAGGTCAGAATTAGCCAGTTTTGGCTAGTTTCTGAGCTTGTTAGTCTTTTGTTTTTCTCTTAGTTTATTGTTTTCTTTTGTAATGGAGAACTAGTCTCCTAGATTAATCTACTGTAATTGGTTTTTATCCATACTTGAGGTTCTTGTATTTCCTGTTTTCATTTCCATTTCTCTTTTCAATGCCATGCTTTATATTTCTGTTTGCTTAATTCAGGAGTATATTGTGTTGTGTTGGTTTATCTCGGTGATATCATGTTCCTATATATAATCGCGTTTGCTTAATTCGCGTGTGTACGTTTCGTGTTCGCTTAGTTCACGAAGTGCTTAACCCCGTTTGCTTAATTCGGGAATAGGGACATATATCTGTAGTAGTGGTTCCGCTTGTGAATTATTGCTACAACCGGGAGGGGATTAGAATCCGCTTAGGGCTAGGAATTTGCATGAACCGATGATAGTTGGGAAACCAAAAGCAGTAGGTTAATCGCTTTAGCTTATTTGGTAACTGCTCTATTTTCTTGCTTTGTTTTCTGTTTTGCTTCTTTAATTTAGTTTCCAATCTCAAAACCCCCAATTCTAACTTTTTCTAACTTTTTCTGTTAATAATAACAACACCTAAAGAGTCCTTGAGAGACGATCCGAGTTGTCGCACTATACTGCATTATTTTATAATCGCTCGTTCTTTTTGGCGCGTGGCGACAGCGCGGTCAAAAAATTGGCGCCGTTGCCGGGGACTCTGGTTTGTTGTTATTAGCAGAAAGTTACATTTAAAAAAGAAAAAGAAAAAAAAAACCTTTTGCATTCCTGAATTAGTTCTGTCTGCTTTGTTTGGATGTTTGATTGCCATGGATAATTACATGTATGGATATTTGCCTAATGTTTATTATGAACCACCACCTTGCATGTATTATCCTAATTTTAGTGAGCCACCACCATACTATCCTAGCCAAGTGACCACCTCTGCACCTTCCGAACCTTCAAAGAGCACCTTGGATGAGATTGCTTCAATGCTACAACAAATGGAAGAGAACAATCAACGGATGGCATACAATCTTGAATTTCAACAGAGGATGGAGGCAATGGAGGCAAGTAATCTTGAAGCCCAACAGAGGGACCAAGCTGAATCTCGGAAGTTGTGGGCTCTAATTGATCAAGTTACCGCCAACTCAGCTGCAATGCTAACTCCACAGCCCCTTGAGGAACATAAGGATTCATAGATGGTTATTCCTGAAAATACTTTTGATGATAATTCTGATGATGATATTTCTGTTGATGATGAATTATGTGTTGAATCCCCTGATTCTAATGATTGTTATTGTGATGGTATCTTTGCTTTGTGTATACACTGTTATGCAGGTTTATACTTGAAAGGAAACAAAGAAAATGAGGATCAGGAGGATCAAGAGGACATCTGCTCCACCGTGCTTGAGGATAATGAAGAACCTGTGGAATCAAATGCATGTGTTGAGAATGATGGGGTGGATGAACTGTGTGCAGAAAGTCCAGACAATCAGACCTTTACTAACTCAGTTTCTTTTACTACATGTACTAACTGTCATCGACACTAACCCGTGTGATGTTTGTACTTGGGTTTCTTGACTCTATTTTGCGGGGTGATAGTGAGAGTGATCTTGTTTGTTCACCGAAGTTCCAAATATACCATCCATTGAACAGCCACCCTCCATAGAGCTCAAGCAACTTCCAGACATTCAGCCGCTTTCTGATTTAGTTTATTGTAATATATTTACTAACTGTACTAACTCTAACCTTGCTGTGGTGTGTGATGAGATTTCTGCAGGTTTAACAAGTGATGAATCCGGTAGTGCAGTGGATGAAGACCTTGCAGGAGTTGAAGCAACACCGGAGACCCCAACTAACTGTTTGTCACCTCCCCCTGAGGAGCCACCAGCTCTGGATTTTGCACCCTTGGATTTGGCACCATGGCCAGTCCAAGAGGTTGAGCCCCGATTCTATTGGGAGGATTTTATGGACAAAGTTGAAAGAGAGGTCAATTGTGACCTGCGAAGGAGAGAGAAGTTCGCCGCACCTGGTGGAGGTACCAAGATTATCAAGCACCCGCTCTCATCTTTATGCTGTAGACCGTGGGATCCGGGAGGACCATACTGCAACTTGAGCATTCCGTGGGCCCTGTATCACAGACAGTGGGATCCTGGCGGAACCGCCCCTCAATGAGTTTTCTTTACCTTTCTTATTTTTAATTTTATTTTCCTTATTTTATTTCTGTTTTATTTTCAATAAAGCTCCTGAATAATTTGAGAAGCTCAGGAGTATTTGTGTGTTGAGTCTAGTAGTGGCAAGTTTATTGGATTTGATTGATTTTGCATAGATGGATTGCATAATATGTTTTGACTGTTTCCCCCTAGATTTTGAAAAAATTTTGAAAATTGATCCCTATATGATTGAAAACTGAACTTTGGGATTTTGTTATGATGGCATGATTTATGATAAGTTTGGGGTGATAGGAAGCACACACTAGGGATAGAATCTCTGTTAAACAATTTGCAAAAAAATGTCCAGGTGAGGTTTTTGAGCCTCCAACATGTTTTTGACTGTGTGAAAATCACTTTTTAAGTTGCACTTTCCTGAATTTGCTTGAATCTCTTTTTGGTTTGCATGATTATATGTGTGTAGCAAATGATTTAGGCATTTTCTTTGTAAATAGCTACTTGGCCTAAAATAACCAATTCCTAATGCATGTTCCCTAGTTAGCCCTTTTGAGCCTGTAGCCTGATTAATTCTTGATAACCTAATGTTATAAGCCCAAAAATCTGGAAGACCATGTTAACCCGATCTTAGGATTAGGAGAGCATGTAATCTTAGAATGGGTGCAAGAAACCAAAGTTTGGGGTGGCTACCCGGTGCAATGTGCTGTTTGGGATTGGGAAAAAGAAAAAAAAAAGAAGAGAAAAGTGTAAAAATGAAAAAAAAAAAAAAGAAAAAAAAAGAAAAAAAAATAAAATAAAAGAGGCTGTAGCCACCCAGAAGCATAAAGAAAAAAATTAAGAAAGGAACTTGAGTGAAATTCAAAGTGTAAAAAAAAAATGTTTCATGCTCTCTTAGTTCCTAGGGTCTTCAGCCTAGTTCTTTTGTATATCCTACCCTTAGCCAGGCCCCATTACAACCCATAAAAGACCTTTTGATGTTGCTTGCATATTTTCTGTGGGAACCATTTTGAGATGAAAATCAAATTTATGGGAAGTGCTTCTGAAAAGTGAAATTGAGTGAATTGTTGATAACCTGACAAAAACTGAGCGATTGAGTGAACACAAATTTCCCTTGTGAGGAAGGCAGTTGTTTGATTTTGGTGATCTCCCTTTTGTGTGTAACTTAGATCCCCTGCTTAGATTTCTGATTGTCTGAATAATTAACTTCTCAACTGTTTAGAATAAATGAATGTGGGGATTACTTTGCTTGGAAGGGGGGAACATTGAAAGAAAAATTCTTTTGAAAAATTGCTTGAAATCTGTGTGAAAGTTAATTGAGTCCTTAAGCTTGCCATGTTTTGCCAGGTCTTGAGTCTTTTTAAGTTTTTGAGTGTAGTTTGCTTGGGGACAAGCAAAGTTTAAGTTTGGGGTATTTTGATGAGCCTCTGTTTGACTGGTTTATTAACTAGTAAAGACCTTGGCTTTGTGCTAATTTTATATCATTTTTACCCAAATTAGACTTGATTGTCTCTAAGTAGTATTTTGAGTCTGTAAAGTGTTTTAAAGTTAATTTAGTTGATTTAGAGTGAATAAAGTATTTACTTTTACTTTCTATTTTCAGGTTAATAAAAAGGAATAATTCTGGAGTTTCTCGCCCCGTGAGAAGACTGTTCGCCTCGCGACCCCGAAGCTGACTGTTCCAAGAAAATGCAAGGTCTCTGGTTCGCCTCGCGAAGAAATGGCTCGCCTCGCGAGTCATCCAACCATGAAAAGTCAGAGACGATCACGGCTAGCCCGTGTGGAAGGTCACGGGCGTTGCAGTTTGGGAATTTGAAGCGTTCGCCTCGCGAAGCTATGCTCGCCTCGCGAGAAGACAAAGAGTTGCAGACCTTTCATGTTATTCGCCTCGCGAGCAGTGCTTCGCCTCGCGAGGACTTGGATTCCAGAAACGTGTATATAAAGCGAGTTTTAGGCGGAACCAAGAGTCTAGGTCGAATTAGCTGATTTTGGCTAGTTTTTCGAGCTTGTTAGTCTTTTGTTTTTCTCTTAGTTTATTGTTTTCTTTTGTAATGGAGAACTAGTCTCCTAGATTAATCTACTGTAATTGGTTTTTATCCATACTTGAGGTTCTTGTATTTCCTGTTTTCATTTCCTTTTCTCTTTTCAATGCCATGCGTTATATTTCTGTTTGCTTAATTCAGGAGTATATTGTGTTGTGTTGGTTTATCTCGGTGATATCATGTTCCTATATATAATCGCGTTTGCTTAATTCGCGTGTGTACGTTTCGTGTTCGCTTAGTTCACGAAGTGCTTAACCCTGTTTGCTTAATTCGGGAATAGGGACATATATCTGTAGTAGTGGTTCCGCTTGTGAATTATTGCTACAACCGGGAGGGGATTAGAATCCGCTTAGGGCTAGGAATTTGCATGAACCGATGATAGTTGGGAAACCAAAAGCAATAGGTTAATCGCTTTAGCTTATTTGGTAACTGCTCTATTTTCTTGCTTTGTTTTCTGTTTTGCTTCTTTAATTTAGTTTCCAATCTCAAAACCCCCAATTCTAACTTTTTCTGTTAATAATAACAACACCTAAAGAGTCCTTGAGAGACGATTCGAGTTGTCGCACTATACTGCATTATTTTATAATCGCTCGTTCTTTTTGGCACGTGGTGACAGCACGGTCAATCATCTGACAATTTTAATTGCTTATCTTTAAGTAATATGTCAAATATTTGATCGGCCTTGGTCACATAAAATGTATACACTTTCTTATTAATAAAAGGGATTCTTTCTTTGGCCCTCGCAGGCTTCAAAGCTTGGCATATATAAGGTGGACCATTTTTTAGTTCGACATAATCTACCTCATACTCCTCAGTATCATTACTCTCTTCGTCGGATTCATTGCATCTGACAAAGTTAATCCTTTCTCTCTTAATGAATCTCTTTTGCTTGAAACATTTTCAGCTTTCAATTGTTCAATTTGACAGACCTTATCCCCTAACTGGGCAAGATCTATCAGATGTTGGTTGACCAATTTCTTTCTAATATGGTAGTCTAAACCTCCGGCAGCAATTTTTACAATTTCTGCCTCTGGGATAGGGGTGAAGCACCGACTCCTCATTTGACGGAATCGAGCAAGGTAGTTGTCAACAGATTCGTTATTCATTCTTTTAATTCCAAATAAATCTGTCAACCCTATTTTCAAGTCACCCCTGAAGAATTGGTCATGAAAACTTCTTTCTAATTGATTCCAAGAGTGGATAGAATTAGGCCTTAGGGTTGAAAACCAAGAAAAAGCATTCTTAGTTAACGAACTAGGGAAGAAATTCATTTTTAATCCCTCCTCTAAAGCCAAATCTCCCAACTCAATGGTATATCGGGCAATATGCTCGACTGTCCACTCTCCACTTTCTTCTGAGAATTTTGATAACTTGGGTATTTTATATCCTCGAGGCATTTCTGCCTATTGGACCCAATCAGGAAATGCCGATGCAAAAAATGGTTGATTGGCATAACCTATGTTAAAGCCAAACCTATTTAATGCTTGCTCGACAACTTGATTGACTTTTTGATTTAGATCGTTTTGACGAAATGCTCCAAAAGCACCCTGGTTTATAACCAAATTTTCGTCTTCCTCTGGTCGTAGAATATGTACATTTCCACGTCTCAAAGGAATCCGACGATGGGGCTGTTGCCGCTCGTCATCTTGTTCAAATCCGTCAAGTTGTATAACTTGTGGTTCAACCTGTGGTTGATTATTCCTGTTGACATTGGTATTGAGATTTCTACCAGTATTTTGGTTTTCACCTGGGGTTACAACACCCAAGGCTTTATTTAACCTACGTATCTCATTTGTCAACGCCAAACATGCATTGTTTGTGCTTTCCATTAATGGTGTAATTACTGTACTCATTTGTTGAGTAAATGTATTCACCATGTCATGGTTACTAGAATCAATCTGTTGTCGGACATTGGCTAATGTAGCCTCCGACAGACCAACAATACTTTGTGGGAGTTGTCTCAATGGGGATATATGTGGCCTTTCTATTGGTTGTTCTTGTCGATAATGGGTAATTATCATTGACCCCGTTATCCCATTCACATGACTGGGGATTTGCCCCCCCAGTCGATGGCCCTGCCTGTCCAGATGTATGGGCAATCATCGTCATTCCACTTGGATATGGTATGTATGCAAATGGGTTATTTGGATTGACGGTTGTTGACCCATAAGGCATCCCATACAAAGGTTGTGAGAGAGGTTGTGTAGTCCCTCTTGGGTTTGAATTCACAACACTTCGTGACGACAATCCAGTAGTTAATTTATTTACTTGTTGTAAAACTGGGGAAGTTGGTGACGGGAGTGTTCCTTGACCAACTTCGTCAAATCTATTGACCACTTGGCCGTAAGAAACGCCTCTTCTTGCACCTAGACCATTAGTGCCATTTGCCTTTGTATTAGTAGCATTAGCCCCGTTTGCAGGAATATTGTCACTGTTGACACAGCGGCGTTAGTGTCTACTGCGCCTACATCACTTGCACTACTCATATTTACAGAGTTCTGGGAAATAGATGATGTTTGAACCACCTTTCCGCTCCGCAAACGCATACAAATAAATTTGTATGTCAAATTCATGACACTGTACGAGTTACTCTAAACTCGTCCCACCGGGCGTGCCAATTCGTTAACGCTGGTTTTTTGGTTGGTGTCCAAAATCCTTTGGTTACAAATAATAATTAGAGATCAGACGAGTGTGGAACGAACGAGTTATGCGGTAATCTCGTCAGGATATGTGTGTTTGCGATAGAAGTGTAAATCTAATTCTGATTTGAAAAGAAAACATCAGTTTCTTAAACAAAAGATAATTTGTAGTTGCGTAACTTTCTGGAAAGGCAATAATTTAAAGACAGGAATAAAAGTAATTTAAAAGGGCAATTTGTAAAAAGCGTGATTAAATTATTACTGAATGCAATAAAATAACAACTTAAATAAAGAGCACGAAAGTAATACTGAAAGTAAAGTAAAGAAAGACATATAAAGAAATTAAAAATCAGTATTAAAGAGCGATGGAGTAAATACTTGAGTATAATCCTTCAATCTGTTGTGTGATTGAGATATGTAGGATATTGTATCAAGTAACCTCCCCTATTACATCGTGATTAACAATATTTATAAGCAAATAAAATAACTACCTAAAGATAACTTCCTATCTTTAAGATTGCCACCTGTATGGCAGTTTTGCTATGTTCAAATTCAAACTATTTGACAAGCAAACTTCTCTAACTGCTCATTTCTTTGAACCGCTTTGTGCCAACTTGCTTGTTGTCCAAGGTTTGGTTGTTTGACGGCTTATCTTGCTGATGCTTTGTCAGCCTTGAAGACTTAGCCATTTCCACACTTTTGTACATTTGACAATTCTTGTTATCACTTTGTCAAAAGCTGGGTTGTTAATTTACCTTTTTCTGTCATTACTTCAATTTCTCCGTCAGTCAGCTAAATATATCCGTCAGAAATTTTACTCTTGACGAATGTGTCCCTCGTTTTGCTTTCTTGACGGCCTTGTCTGTCTGACATACCAACTCGTCAATTTTCCAAACTGTCAATTCTGCTGAATTCGACTCTCCTTTATGGTGGTTATCTGACAATTCTTCCTTCAATTCTTCCGTCATCCTGTCGGAATTATTTCTGTCAAGAATTTGAAATTCTTTTATTAACACCATCAACCTAAATTTCTGTTACAAAAAGACAATAGAGTGCCAATGGGTAAAAAAAGCAAAGCCGAAATATGTATAGTGATTATCCCCACCTAAATAATATAATGAGCTCATAAACCATATCCTTAGGCATAGGCATGGTTGCTTGAGCTCTATCCCCATTAAGTAGCTTTATTTTTTCTAATTTATGATCTTTTATCACATATCAATAGCATATTCATTATATACACCTACTAATTAGCAAAGTAAGGAATGATAACACACTTTTAACTTTCTTTCTCTCATTCTCAATCTTCCTCTTTAGCTTCAAAATGTTCGACCATCATGCCAAAACAGTGGCAACATCAATTTGTACTCCTTTCATCCTTGTACATCTCTTCATCAGTTAATTTTAAAAAAATTATAATAGCTTTCTGTGAAAACAACAAATGTTATTAGCTTAAATGTAGTCCTAGCTTGAATAACCTCATTTCTTAGCCAATTATGTTTTTTGAACACATTTTGGGGTCACCATATGGTATTCCCATTGTTTTTTTTTGTATTCTCGAAATGCGTGTATACAAAGATGATAAAAAGTAAGTGAGAGATAAAAACAAATATATATGGTGTCATATACGATGTCTAAATGTTATTTTCAAATAACACAACTCTTTCTTAGCTTGATATGATTTCGACTGGTGACTGTGAGATATTTTCAAAATCATTGAAAGGTTGCATTGTATCAACAGTTAACTATATTTAAAGATGCACAATTTTCATAAACTTGTTACAGGGTGCAGTGTTGTGTCGTTTCAAGCTTATCCTACTGGTTCGGGTTCGACTCTTGTCCCTTGCAATTTGGTTTTTTATGTGACTGTTTTTATTTAAAACGTTAAAATGCAAAACATGTAACCAGTGAGAATTGAACCCGGTACTTCATACTGAAGAGACACAACCGCTTGCCACTAGGCCAATTGATACGTTGTGTCATTTGGCTGCTGTTAGTTTTACTTAAATGTTGTATTTGACCGTTGGTGGAAAAGTTGTTTTGTTTCACAAAGTGACATGAGTTGGTCTATAAATATAATCATCTGCATGCAGTGAAAAAAGACGAAAAATCTCAGAATCTCTCAACCATTCTTCACTCCAAATCACCTTCTTTTCTCCCTTGTGCACAGAGAGAGTTAAGAAGACTATTGTTGTGTAAACTGCCATTGACAATACGCTTGGTTTAGGATGTGCAAACCAAACCAAAGTTAATCCATTGTATCCTAAAGGAGATTCGCCGGTTACACCTATTGCATCTAGGGTTGGACAAAATGAAAGACCCGACCGAGACTCGATAAAACCGAACAAGGAAAAGGCTGTACGGGCGGACCTTCGGTTCTGTGGTTGCTGGAATCAGATTCGTATGGGTTTCTACGGGCGGGTGCGGGTTGAGCAATTTCATTTCGTCGGTGCCCGGAACCGACCGACCCACTACAAAGAAAGGTACTTGGTTTATTTTATTGGGCTTCATTTTTCATACTTCATTTCATTTCATACGAACCCTACCCTAGCACCGCTCTTCCTCTCTGGCTCTGGCTCTCTCGAGACTTCGACGTTCACGCAGGCAGAGTAGAGGCACACACTCTACCTCTTTCTCCTTTGATTTCGACTGGCTCTCTCTCTATTTCGCCCTCAATCGTTCGTTCATCTTCGGAGGTAAGGGTTTATGCTCTTGTGCTTTCTTATTATAGACTTAGGGTTTCATTTTTGGACTTAGGGTTTTAGTTTCTTTCACCCTCAATCTCTCAATCTCACACTGTCACACACTCTCGTTGGTCACTCTATATCTAACATGCATGTTCCATTTTTTCAATTTACATTGTTGTTACTGTAACCTACTCATCGTGGAGAACCTTTTGTTTTTTGGAAGGTTGGAGAAAGTTGAACTGTGGTTTGTGGGAACCGTGGTCGAGTGTAGGATCTTAGGGAGTTAGGCTTTGTGCTTGAAAAGGTAAGCACTTGTGCGGTTTTTTTTTTTGCTTAGGGTTTGTGGTTTCACATTTTTGGGTTTAGGGTTTTCTTTTTTGGAATTAATTTTTGGCTAACAATTTTTTTTTCTTTTGATGTAGGATACTGTAAGCGACTAAGCTAGTGTTTATCTGACAATCAAAGGTGAGTTTCTTATTCCCCTTGCTTATTTAACTTAGTCATACTTTAATTCCTATTGATTTGTCTGCTGAAAGTGACTAATATTGGTTAATATTGGAACCTGTGTTGATGATTGTCTAATGTTAATGTTATTGGTTTATCAGGAACCTGTGTTGGTTAACTTAATCTTGCTTTAATTCATATTGATTTTTTTGCTGAAAGTGTCTAATATTGGTTAATCCTGTTTTGGAACACTAACCACACACACACACACACACACACACACACACACACACACACACACACACACACACACAAACAAACAAACACTGTTTCGGAACACTAAACAAACACACCATGTTTTGGAACACTTAACACACACCTTCACACACACACATACTGTTTTGGAACATGTTATTTGTCTTCTAATCAGAATATGTATTATGTGCCATTGTGTGTGTTTGTATCCCTCTTTTTGTGTCTCTGTTTCCCTACTTTATGATTTTTTCCTGCTATTTGTCTATGATTCCCTCTTACTCATCTCTGGATTTTGTCTCTACTCCCCTGTTTAGTCTTTACTTATCTCTAATTCTCTCCATTAGGATTTATTAATTAGCTTAAGGGTAGAAATTAGGGAATTTAACACTCATTCATGAGCTGTGAGGGAGTGCTGGCATTCAATTTGGAACAACATCCAGAACTGAGATTGTGAGAAGAGTGCTGGTTTACAAGCAATAGCTAATGGGCATTGGGCAGGGGTGAGACTGTATACAGTCTATAAAATCTTTGAAAACTTGGTAAACTATAAATTGATATACTATAAACTATAAACAGATAAATTATAAATAGATAAGATTCAAAACTTATAATTTATAAACTATAAACTCTCTAAGACTTTATACACTTAATGTGGTTGGCAAATGTTGACCAAGACTTTTTCATTGTTTCAGCAATGGAGCAGTCTAGTCACAACCTGCCTCCTACATTGACTCCACAAATATCAACACAAATTGGAACTCAAGAGGCTGGAAATCCAACTACTTCTGCACCAGCAGCAGGAGGTGGTATTGGATCTCAGTTTGCTGAACAGGCAGCAACTACAGCTGCAGTTGCTGGAACTGAATCAAAACCTCCTCACCCAAAGAAGAGGAAACCAAATGCGAGTGATTTTAGGAGAACTTTTGCTGCCTGGGATCACTTCATTAAATTACCTGATAATGAAGTAACAGAACTGACTGCACAATGTAAATACTGCAAGAAAAGATATTTATTTGACACAAAGCAACATGGCACCTCCAACATGCTTGCTCACTTGAAAACCTATCCCAAGTATCCGAATGATGTAGTTAATGATCCCAGTCAAATAACCCTCACATTCACTAGTGGAGAGGGTAGTGGTTTAGTTTCTGCAAGCACAAGATTCAATGTTCAAGCTTGTAGAAAGGCACTGGCACTATTTGTCACACTAGATGAACAACCTTTCAAGATTGTTGAGGGTGAGGGTTTCAAGTACCTTTGTAAACAGCTGCAGCCCCAATTCACTATCCCTTTAAGGCGTACGGTAGCTAGGGATTGTTTTCAGATGTATGTTGATGAAAAAGTGAAATTGAAGGCCCTTTTTAAATCAGATTGTACTAGGGTTGCACTTACAACAGATTGTTGGACATCTATTCAAAACCTTAATTATATGACCCTCACTGCGCACTTCATAGATAATGATTGGAAGTACCAGAAAAGAATAATAAGCTTTTCATTAGTCCTCAATCACAAAGGTGACACCATAGGTAAGAAAGTTGAGTAAGTTATAAGGCATTGGGGACTTAGGCGTGTGTCTACAATCACCGTTGATAATGCATCATCCAACGATGTGGATGTAGCCTATTTGAATAAGAGATTGAAGAATATGAATGGGTTAATGGAGGATGGGCACTTCTTTCATATGAGGTGTTGTGCCCATATTCTGAACCTTGTAGTCAATGATGGGTTAAAAGACATGCATACTTCTATTTCCAGCATTAGAAATGTTGTGAGATTTGTTAGATCCTCACCACAAAGGTCTGCGAAGTTTAAAGAGTGCATCGAATTCGCAAATATTGCATATAGAAACTGGTATGTCTTGATGTTCCAACAAGGTGGAACTCGACATACCTAATGCTAGATGCTGCTGAAAAGTACCAAGCTGCCTTTGAGAAGCTTGAGGATGAAGATTCAAGCTATGTTGACTTCTTTGGACTTTATGGCCCCCCTACTTCTATTGATTGGGAGAATGTGCGCACCTTTGTCAACTTTTTGAAGATTTTTTATGAGGCAACTAGGGTTTTTTCTTCATCACAGCAAGTGAGTTTGCACACTGCATTCCATCAATTTACCAACATTTTTTTGTGAGCTTAAAAAAGCATCCAAAAACTTAAATACAGTTTTGGCATCCATGGGTTTTGAAATGAAGGCAAAGTATGATAAGTATTGGGATAATGTGAAGAACATCAATCAACTGTTGTATTTTGGTGTCATTTTTGACCCCCGATACAAGTTGAGATATGTGGATTGGTCATTTTAAGACATGATGAATATCAACCTATCTTTGCAAATGAGTTGTCCTCTAGTTTAAAAGACAATCTATTTCAAATGTACACTTCGTACAATTTAGCATATGAACTGCAAAATAGGTCTCAATAGTTATCTGCCGGTCCATTAGAGGGTGTTTCCCCAGCTGAAACATCTATACTTGTTGAAATGCCATCACAAATGGCAAGGGCAGATGCTTTTAAACAACACTTGAGGGAGAAAGACTCCATTAATATAAAAAAAAGAACTTGAGAGGTACCTAAGTGAGCCTTGTATTGATGAGGGTGATAAGTTTGACATCCTTGTTTGGTGGAAACACAATTCTTCCCGGTACCCCATACTATCAATAATGGTTAGAGATGTTTTGGCCACACCAGTCTCTACAGTGGCTTCAGAGTGTGCATTCAGCACCGGGGGGTGGGGGTGGGGTGGGGGGGGTAGACACTTACAGAAGCTCCCTCAACCCTGAAATGGCAGAAGGATTAATCTGTGTTCAAAACTGGTTGAGGCCATCTATCTGCCAATTTAAGGACCTCAATCTTAATGAGGATTTTGAAGTATCTGAGTATATTGTAACAGGTAGCAATCTATTAACATTTTACTCTAAAATTCCATAATATGTGTGTCATTTTATATAGATTAAGTCACTTTTTTCCTTTTGATGTATCATAGAATTTCAAGGTGGCTCCCTGGGTTTTGGAGGGGCTGCTAGAACTCCTGGAATTGTTGGAACTACTTCTGGAACAGCTGCTGGAACTGTTGGAACAACTGCTGGATGTGGTCCATCATCTCAGTCACAGCCAACTGGCTGTGACTGAGAACATCCCCTAAGGTTGTCCCTTGTTTTTTGCTCAATTTTAGTTGGTTTACACTTTCAAATCTTTGTATTAACTATTAAATGATTATCCTATATCTTCTTTACAGTGAGATTGCTTTTTGCTTTTTGGGAGTCAACTGAGACATGACTCAAAATGTGTGGGACATGGCATCTTTTTGGTATAATTATCATACTGCTGAAATTCCTTAACTGAACTTGAATTTTGAGTTTGAATGCCTATTCTGGACTCACTGGACTGCTGGATTTTACACACTGAAATCTGAATGATGCTGGTAACCTGCACACTTAGCACTGTCATTTCTTATTATTTGTCTCCTTTTTGTTAATTTGTTTTGCTTCTAATGAGGTTTATTGCTTATGTTTTTTTATAATCAAAATTCACTCAACAGATGCAGTTTTAAGCAATGGAAATAGATGAACAGACAGGGACAATAATCTCTATGAAGTTGACACTGCTGGAACAACAAGCAATGTGTGGCTGGTTGTTAATTTAATTGAGTCATGTGTAATTTTTTCCCTAATTAGTATATATGTATGTCATAAAGTAGAAGTAATTGTGAAAGTTATTATGTGCAGTTGACTATGGAATGCTTTGGATAAAGTGAAAGTTCAAATGAAGATGATTAAATTTGAGACCCTACAGAGTGCTGACAACAAAACCACTTTAGGAGAGGCAAGCTATCTTTAATGCCACCATTTGTGGGAAATCTGCTATGGGTATGCCTTAGCATTAAGTAGCTATTAAAGGATTATTTTGTAAATTATTTTTTGAATGATCAAATTTTGATTCTTTGTTGTGATTTGCAGGTTGAAATATTGAAATGCTTGTCTATTTGCATTATGTCAGATGCAGGCCTTGGCATGGCCAGTTGGGGAGTTACAAGCTTGAAAGTTTAAAATGTTTAATGCTATGTGCCACAGGCCAATTATTGTAATTGTTATTAAAATTGACATTAGGTGTGTACGTTAATTTCTCTTCTAGTAGCTTGGACATGTAATATGAAAAATATAAAAGGTTCTGGGACTGTTAACTGGATAGTGGGTACTGGATGATATGAAAAATGTATACTCACATTGTCTAAGGCCGAAAATTGGTTTCATGTTAAAAGCCCAAAGGCTAAAAAATCAGGCCATTCGTAAAAACAGTATATCTGTGACAAAAAAAAATTAATGGAGCAAAACAGCAAAAATTACAAATCATGTGGAAAAAAAATTGGCCCAAGAATTTAAATTCAGCCCAATAATGGCACAAACCGAGTGAACCCATCCAACCCAACCGTCCAAACCGAAAACCCGTCACCCGACATATCTGAGTAGTTAACGGACGGAATTGGGCCAAATTTCTTTCTGGTCGGTTAATTTCGGTTGGGCCGTTTTGGGACCGAAACCGTCCAAGACCGACCGACGTCCAGCCCTAGTTGCATCCAATCTACGAGGAGAGATTGGTGGGGGCGAATCGAACCTAAAGCCTAATGTTCCAACATGCCTTGGAGATTGCGCATTACCTTTGTTTTCTTTTTCTTTGTTGCAGGTCATACCCCATTTCTAACAATCTTTAGGTTCGATTTCTGTAATAATGGCTGCAACGTTGAAGGAGATCACTTCTTACTTTATGAAACTTGAGAGGTTCGAAGGCGGAAACTTTCATCGTTGGCAAAAGAAGATGCACTTCCTTCTTACAACATTGAGGGTGGCATATGTGTTGAACACACCAAGACCAGAGGAAAGAGAAGATGAGACCATCAATGAGACTCGTGAGAGGAACAAGTGGGTTAATGATGACTACATTTGCATGGGGCATATTTTGAATGGCATAACCGACTCATTGTTCGATATGTATCAAAATGCGGGATCCTCCGATGAACTATGGGAGAAACTTGAGGCAAGATACATGATGGAGGACGCAACAAGTAAGAAATTTCTTGTTAGTCGATTTAATAATTATAAAATGGTTGATGGTATGCCTATCATGGAACAAATGCATGAAATTGAACGTATTCTCAATAACTACAAACAACATAATATGCACATGGATGAAACCATCATTGTCTCCTCAATCATTGACAGACTTCCTCCTTCATGGAAAGACTTTCGAATAAGTCTTAAACATCAGAAAGATGACATTTCTCTTGAACAATTGGGTAATCACCTTCGTTTAGAAGAAGAGTATCGTAAACAAAATGATACTAAAGAACATTCTGTTCATGAGAAGGTGCATGTAGTAGAGGAAGGGAAATACGGTAAGTCCTCTAAAAAGAAGAATCAAGATTTTAGAAAATCTCATGAAAACAACAATGAGAATGACTACAAGAAAAATAAAAATAAAAATGTTTGTTTCTATTGTGGAAAACCGGGACATTTCAAGAGGAATTGTCGTCTCCTGAAAAAGGAAAAAGAGAAGGAATCTAGTGTAACAAAGGACAATCTTGTTGCGGTCATTTCCGAAATCAACATGATAGAAGATGTTGGATCATGGTGAATTGACTTCGGTGCAACTCGTCATGTGTGTAAGAACAAGGATCTCTTCAAGACAATTAATGAAGAAGATGGAACCGTTCTATATATGGAAAATGCATCAACTGTCCAAGTTAAAGGCAAAGGGATGGTGGAACTAGAATTCACTTCGGGAAAAGTAGTCACTCTTACAGATGTTTATTATGTACCAGATGTTAGGAAGAATTTAATTTCTGTACCGTTACTTAATAAGTACGGGTTCAAATGTGTATTTGAGGGAGACAAGTTTATTCTCTCTAAGGGAGGAATGTTTGTAGGAAAGGGATACATTTGTGAGAATATGTTCAAGCTCAATATTATTAATGATAATGGATTTATTTATGCTTATATTGTTGAGTCCTTGTAATTTATGGCATTCTCTTTTAGGACATGTGAATTTTAGGAAAATAGATGAAATGATGAATTCATGTTTAATTCCTAAAACAAGTAGGATTTCGGATGCATGTACAACTTGTATGCTAACTAAGATAACTAGATTTCCTTTTCCTAGAGTTGAAAGAAGTTCTAAAGTGTTAGATTTAATTCATTCTGATGTATGTGATTTACATGGTTGGCCCACTACAGGTGGTAAAAAATATTTTGTGACATTCACAGATGATTGTACTAGATATTGCTATGTATATTTAATGCATTCAAAGGATTAAGTGTTAGATAAATTTAAGATATTTAAAACAGAAATAGAACTTCAACATGAAACATTTATTAAATGTTTTAGGAGTGATAGAGGAGGAGAGTTCTATAACCCTAGTTACTTTGAGTCTACTGGAATAATTCACCAAACAACCGCACCTCATTCCCCACAACAAAACAGCACAACTGAAAGGAAAAATAGGGTATTAGAAGAAATGGTAAATGCAATGTTATCATATTCTGGTCTAGCAAAGGGTTATTGGGGAAAAGCCTTGTTGACGGCTTGTTATATCTTGAATAGAGTTCCAAACAAAAGGAACAAAATAACCCCATATGAACTTTGGAAAAATAGAAAGCCTAACCTTGACTATTTCAAAGTTTGGGGTTGTAGGGTAATAGTAAAAGTTCCTGAACCAAAAAGAAAGAAATTAGGTGAAAGGGGAATTGAATGTGTGTTCCTGGGCTATGCTAAAAATAGCAAAGCATATACAAGAATTGAGTTTAGGGATGCTATCTTTCAAGAAGATAGGTTTAACTCAATTCCAAGTCACAAAAATAATATTCATAGTAATGCACATAATCTAGAAACCAATGTATATAATAATAATACTTTAGAGAGTTCAGAAAGTGATCCAAAAACATTCGAAGAGGCAATAAAGTCTCAAGATGCCGCTTTTTGGAAGGAAGCTATACAAGAGGAAATAGACTCAATAATGGGGAATAAAACGTGGAAATTAGTAGACCTCCCACCTGATTCCAAACCTATAGGTTGTAAATGGATTTTCAAAAGGAAAATGAAGGTAGATGGAACCATAGATAAGTTTAAGGCAAGACTAGTTGCTAAGGGATTTACACAAAAAGAGGGCATTGACTATTTTGATACATATGCACCTGTGGCAAGAATTGCCTCAATTAGAGTGCTATTGGCATTTGCATCCATCTATAAGTTTGTCATTCATCAAATGGATGTGAAAACAACATTTCTTAATGGGGAGTTAGATGAAGAGGTGTATATGTCACAACCTGAAGGGTTTGTGGTTAATGGTCAAGAAAAGAAGGTGTGTAAATTGAATAAGGCATTGTATGGACTAAAACAAGCTCCTAAACAATGGCATCAAAAGTTTGATCAAGTTATGCTAGATAATGGATATAAAATAAATGAATCTGACAACTGTATTTATAGAAAATTCCATAATGGAAAATGTGTTATGATTTGTTTATCTGTTGATGATATGTTAATATTTGGTACTGATCTAGATAAGGTGGAAAAAACTAAGAGTTTCCTCTCTAGTTATTTTGATATGAAAGACTTAGGGGAAGCCGATGTGATACTAGGGATTAGAATAATAAGAGATGGTGAGAACATAGGTCTATCCCAATCTCATTATATAGAAAAGGTGTTAAAGAAATTTAATGAATTTGATTGTCAATCTGTTGTTACTCACTTTGATCATAACACTAATTTAGTACCAAATAAAGGTTGTCCAGTAGCACAACTTGAATACTCAAAAGTAATTGGATGCTTAATGTATGCCATGACATGTACTAGACCAGACATTGCATATGCTGTAGGGAGACTAAGTAGGTATGCAAGTAATCCAAGCAAAGACCATTGGCATGCTGTCCGAAGAGTATTGAAATACTTGAAGGGGACAATGAATTATAGTTTGAACTATAATGGGTATCCTTCATTATTAGAAGCTTACACGGATGCCAGTTGGGTGACTTATACAGAAGATCATGCTTCAACAAGCGGTTGGGTCTTCACACTTGGTGGGGGTGCTATTTCTTGGGGATCCAAGAAACAAACTTTCATTGCTGACTCCACCATGGCTGCAGAATTCTTAGCATTGGCAGCAGGAAGCAAAGAAGCTGAATGGCTTAGAAATTTGATGTATGAGATACCAATTTGGCCAAATCCAATAGCACCAATATCCATATATTGTGATAGTCAATCAACACTATCAAAGGCATATAGCCAGGTTTATAATGGAAAGTCTAGGCACATTGGGCTAAGACATAGCTATGTAAAATATTTGATTACAAATGGAGTAATATCCATAGTCTTTGTGAAAACAGAGAGGAATCTTGCAGATCCTTTGATGAAAGGACTGACAAGGGATATGGTGTTGAAAACATCATTAGGGATGAGACTCAAGCCCATATCTACATGATCACCAATGGTGGAAACCCAACTCACACTTGAGTAGCATCAAGTCTTGAGTTCAATGTGGTCAAAGTACACTATGAGAGTGATTGCAAGTACTTGACGAATAGATACATCCTAAGGTTTAAAAGTACTTGGATACCATAAGGACAAAAGGAAAAGGGTGAGCTTTTGCTCTTAATGGACCTATAGCATATATGTGTTGAGGTGCCCAACTTATGGGGGTGCTTTTGGTAAAGTCCACCTTTATGAGAGTGAAGTGGGGCCGCTTCTTAGAGTTTGGCTTGACTCTGTAAGCTTTCATGAAAAGGATACACGACACAAGGCCTTACCAAATGTGTCACACTACGACATCGTTCAATGGTATCGAGATTTCATGTGTAAGTCATGCACGCTTGTTCTAATGAATATTTGGTTCAAAAATTCGGGGATGAGTGAAACCCATGACTTACTAAGCAAAGGTTCAAATCCCCAAGATACTTTTGTCTGAAAGCATGCGATTTCCGAAATAATGGGATTTGGATTTATTTTGAAAATGGTGGGGGATTTTGAGAGATTTTCAAAATCATTGAAAGGCTGCATTTTATCAACAGTTAAATATATTTAAAGATGCATGATTTTCATAAACTTGTTACAGGGTGCAGTGGTTGTGTCGTTTCAAGCTTATCCTACTGGTTTGGATTCGACTCTTGTCCCCTGCAATTTGGTAGACACAACCGTTTGCCACTAGGCCAATTGACATGTTGTGTCATTTGGTTGATGTTAGTTTTACTTAAATGTTGTATTTGACCATTGGTGGAAAAGTTGTTTTGTTTCACTAAGTGACATGAGTTGGTCTATAAATATAACCATCTGCATGCAGCAAAAAAAGACGAAAAATCTCAGAATCTCTCAACCATTCTTCACTCTAAATCACCTTCTTTTCTCCCTTGTGCGCAGAGAGAGTTAAGAAGACTATTGTTCTGTAAACTGCCATTGACGATACGCTTGGTTTAGGGTGTGCAAACCAAACCAAGGTTACTCCATTGTATCCAGAAGGAGATTCGCCGGTTACACCTGTTGCATCCAATCTACGAGGAGAGATTGGTGGGGGCGAATCGAACCTAAAGCTTAGTGTTCCTACATGCCTTGAAGATTGCACATTACCTATGTTTTCTTTTTCTTTATTGCAGGCCATACCCCATTTCTAATAGTGACTTTCTGCTACTGTTTTCTCTACCTCCTTTCACCAAAGTGCTCGATGATTCCAAGCTCTGGAATCCATTCAATTAAAAATTCTAAACTCTAATTGATTAATGAAACATTGATCAGTTTTTCTTATAAAAAAAGTGACCTTAATCGAATATTATATATCTCATGCTCCTTAAACCCCGTTAGAAGTCATGCTATACACCATGCAGCTTGTAGAAACAAAAAAAACATGAAAACAACGCTGCACATAACACTCACTATTCATGAAAATTGATAGACATATCATGTATTAAATGTTTGATTGAATAAGCTTATTTTGTGTTCAATTGTAATCAAGATAGCTCTTGAAAACAGAATCATGTTTCTCCTCCCTTCCTATGCCAAGTATATATTATAACATCTTTCGAACACTGTTAATCACTAAAATATGAACTAAAAGTTAGACCATAGCAACTAATAACCTTCTAGATTAAATATTAGTGGCAGGTAATTTTGATACTCGAGCAGACCAAATGGGTCACTAATGGGCTTTCCTTTTCTCTTCCAGCACTTTCTTATATTCTTCTGGTGTCATCTCCTAACATAGTTGAAATTTCATTTAGTAATGGATAAACAACAGCCTATAAAATATAAATTCCAAATATAGCACTAAAATCAGAAAGCATAAGAGCTAGAATAATAAAAGCACCTTAAGTCCCAATGAAGCTTGGAATCACTGTAACCTTGGCAATTTCCTCTCAATGAAGTCTAAGATGCCAGACCTGCCAGACCATGTAGCCTCTACAGTCTATAAATGAGATATTGTTATAAAAAATAGAAGAATGTTTGTGGCTGCCAAACTAACCACGCATCAATTCAGTGGGACACATGTGTGGATTGAAGCCAAAGACTTGATATTTTGACAGCAAAGTTTCCATGTCTTTTTTGTCATTTATCTCCCCAATTGTGTTGAATTTATGGGCAATGACTACCACCCTAACTTTGTGTTGAGCAAGACAGATAATGCATCTATTATTTCAATGCATTTGCAATGCAATTTCATATCTAAATTCAATGCATTTGCAATACAGTTTCATATGTAAATTCCTATGTAAATTCATACGCAAATTCAATATTGCTTTTGCAATGCACTCATATTCAAGATTGGCATCAGTTTTTTATGCAAAGTGTTGGGGCAAGAAGCTCACAATGCTTCACACACTCACACTAACACAATAGAGAAATTGAGAGAGAATAGAGAAAGAGAGAAATCAGAAAAATTTGCACATAACACTTGCACATATGCACTTCTACACTTGTACTTTCTCTCTACATGTACACTATAGCACTAAGTCTATTTATAGACTTACACATACACTATATTCACTAACTAACTCTCCTAATAACTCTCTAACTAATCACTCTAATTATAACAAACTAATCACATTTTAACAAACTCCTAACAACTAACTAATTCTATTTGAATTACTTCCAACACTCCCCCGTAATTCAAATATTCCACTTACACTATTTTTATTATTACACTAAACTTGCATTTTTTATAATGCACATTTTTATTATCACTAACACACACATATATCCTCCTGGATCCCAAATCAATATTTTGTAAAATTGGGCTTGACCCACAAACACATAACCCAATTTCTGAAATTTATATTGATCACTTCTGGATCCTTGGGCTTGTTGAACATGAAGCCATTTCTGAGCCCATATGCTGCCATCATAACTCGGTTGGGCTTGGCCCATCAATTCAAAATCTTCACCCACTTTCTGAAATGCACATTGATGCTCACTAGAGACTTGGACCTGGCCCATTTTCGAAAATGCAATTTCTGCCCTAATTTTCATCTGTTGCTCACGTGCACTGATACTCTCAACAGCCTTCTCCTTGTCGGCGGTGGCACCACCCTTCCTCACGATTAACCACAGCAGAAGATCGCCACGATGACACTACACCCACCGCCAAAGACGAATCAGCCCAAGAACTCTCGGCCGATTCGGCGGTGGGATTCCGACCGGCATGCGTGAGATTTAGTTCGGCGGCGAAGCTTGACCAGACCCCTCGACGACCAAACCGCTGTCCCCTGCGAGTGACCCACACTCCTCCATGGATGCATCCAGATCCGCTGGCTCCGAAAAACGCTCGATGAACCGCCACATGATCGGCTCGCCTGCAGCAGTTTTGTGACCGACAACACCTCTTCGAGACTCCTCGAAACCACCCACGGCCTCTTCTTCTCCGACGCGGCGCTCCGGTGAAGGATCCCTTCACCCACCACCCGAATATCACTCTCGGCCCGTCTCGACGGCAGGGGTGGTGATTCGTGCGACGGTGTCGTCAGTTCCGACTCGACATTGACCTCGTGTTGTCCGTTGACCTCTGTTCGTCGGTCATCTTCGCCCTTCTCACTTGCTCTAGCAATCTTGACATTTGTCTCCAGCTCCGGCACCACCGTCTCGACCACCGTCTCCGGCGACTGCGATTTCTCACACCCTGTTCTCTCTGGTGTGCCACCTTCTTCCTTAGCCGCAAGAAGCACCTCTGATTCCAGAGTGTACCGCTGAGGAGCAAGAGAAGTTTCAACACTCAGCTCTTCTCGATCTCTGTCTCCTTCTTCTTGAAGGCTTCTCTCTGTTTCCACCAACTCAGCATCACTTGCATTGTTGTGCACCAAATGCCCAATTTCTTGGGTTTGCTGGCTTGCTGTCATCACTGTTCTTGCCTTCTTGTTCTTGCCACTCCTTGCAGCAGAATCTTTGGATTGGGATAGAGGATGCTCACAAAGTGTTTGATGAAATGACCTAATCAACACAACATTCAGGTTTCTTTTCTTCATCACGAGAAGAAGAGCTTCCTTTTCTAAATTTTCAGTATGATCAGTTCTCTTGATCTCTGTCACTGGCTGATTGTTGATTTCTGCCCCTTCAATCCGTGTCTTTAACACTTCTCTCTCTCTTCTTTGTTAGTGCCTCTGTTCTTTCTTTCTTGTCACACATTCTTTCATCACCTCCATAGACTTTGTGCAAGATATTCCATGCTTCTCTTGCATTTTTGGCTGAAGCAATCTTCCCAAGATTCACATCATCCACACATTGATGAAGGATGATGAGAGCCTTGTAATCTCTGTTCTTGGATTCCTTGTAGGAGGCACTATCCTCCTCTTCTTGGATCCCATCCTTCACTGTTTCCAACACTTCATGGAAACCAAAGATTGCTTCCATTTTCACAACCCAATGCTCAAAGTTCTTGCAATCAAGAACAGGTAGAGGAATTGAAAAATCCTCACCCATAATCTCTTCAATTTGCACAGCCATGGAAAGACCCTCACAAGTCCCTAATCTTGTAGCTCTAGATACCATTTGTTGGGGCAAGAAGCTCACAATGCTTCACACACTCACACTAACACAATAGAGAAATTGAGAGAGAATAGAGAAAGAGAGAAATCAGAAAAATTTGCACATAACACTTGCACATATGCACTTCTACACTTGTACTTTCTCTCTACATGTACACTATAGCACTAAGTCTATTTATAGACTTACACATACACTATATTCACTAACTAACTCTCCTAATAACTCTCTTACTAATCACTCTAGTTATAACAAACTAATCACATTTTAACAAACTCCTAACAACTAACTAATTCTATTTGAATTACTTCCAACACAAAGAAGGCCCCACAAATAATTAAAAGGCTAGGCAAGCATACAAATACAAAACAATGTGAACTATAGACAATGAGAATAACCAAGAAGAAGTTCACAACAGTAACACAAATACAAATTAAAAAAACATAACAAAAACATGTAAGTTGACACAGACACAAATACATAACAATTACATGTAAATCATTGATAAAATAAAATGTATTGCATTGAATATGTATCTATACTTTTATTCATTTTAATCATTGACAGATCTGTCCACACATATAACTCAATATAGATACATATTCAATGCAAATACATTTACATCTTGACCAACAGAGAGTTACACTACAACATTATTAACATTTAGTAACATTTGACAAATGTTACTAAATTATCAAAAAATGTTGCTATTTGCATTAGTAACATTTTCACAAGTGTTATATCTGAGCCATGTTTCTAAAAGATTTTAGTAACATTTTAACACATCATTAACAACACTTAAAAAATGTTACTAATTTACCATTTTTTGGGTAACATTTCAAAAATGTTACTAATTACTTTTTTTTGTAACATTTTAAAAACTTTACTAATTACTTTTTTTTAACATTTTAAAAACATTACTAATTACTTTTTTGTAACATTTTATAAAAATATTACTAATTATTACCTTCCTTTTTGTGACATTTTAAAAATGTTACTAATTACCTTTTTGTAACATTTTAAAGATGCTATTTATTTTAAATCTTTACTTTAAAGATGTCACTAATTAATTTTGTGACAACCAAAGCAAACACAAGAAATAACCTAAAAATAGTTCATATATAACTAAAACAAATGAAATTTATTCATCTCCATTCACATTTAAAGTAAAATCAAGTTTTACAATAATGTCAATATTACAAAGAAACTAACATTGCATTTAAAGGGGTTATAAGGTGGGCTTGATGGTTGGGGTGGGAGAGTTAAGGAGGTTGAGAGTTCAAACTCCACCTACTAACAAAACATTAACACTAGCATTTGCCTATAAAAAAAATTACAAAGAAACAAAAATTGTCTCCCCTAGAACAAGCTTCTGAAACTGCTCTGCAAGCTTCTTCGGGTTTTCCAAAGTTATCTTGTCCTACATTTTATTTATCAAAATGTTAAATCAGGGAGGAATAATAAAAAACCAAATAAAAAACTAAGGAAAAAAATTCAAGCACATACCAAATTGGTGGATAATGCTAGGGAATATATCCTGCAACTCTATAAAAGACAAAAAGAATAATTCTAAGTCAATTCTCAATGCCAATACAACCATATAGATCAGTTAAAAATCAAACAACACTTACGGCAAGTCTGATAGAGTTCTTAGGGATATTTCAGCACACACCCACGTCCATGCATACATAAAATTTAGGGAGGTCTTAGGATCCCATCCTGATAAAGAGGCAACATCTAATACCCCAGTTTTTACATATATAATTAATTATTTTATTTAAATGTTTATATTTTTTTTTAATGTGGTTTAGTTGAGTAATTTAATTACTCTTTTTAAATTATTTTACTTGGTGCGTTAGCACTGACTTATTTCAGTGTATTCACGCTTACTAGACAATAACTTACGTTATTGTTACTATTAGTATTTATTGAGAAAAATATTTTAAATGATATGATTGAGAGAAAAGTATTTTCATATTTTACTCTATTTATTTTTAGAGTTGAAAATAAATTGGTTTGAGATTAATCAGAGATTAATCTTGGACTGAGTATTTTCTTAGTTGATCAATTCAACTATCACTAGTGGAAAATATACATTAGACGGTAAAGGTTTACGTCAGTTAACCAAAAGCTAGACGTTAAAAAGGAGGCGGTGGCAGTTTTGTAAATATCAGACTTCATTAATTCAATTTTAACGTCAGTTGTTTTAATGACTGACGTTAAAAGTGCAGTGACTCACTTTTAACGTCAGTTCAATAAAGAACTGACGTTAAAAGTGAACATTTTAACGTCAGTTCGATAAAGAACTGACGTTAGAAGTAAGTCTCTTCACTTTTAACGTCAGTCCCTACATCAACAGACGTTAAAGGTTATTTTAATAATTTTTTTTATCTAGTATACGATTCCTTCCGCATTGCCTTCCTCAAAGTTTCAGTTTCACATGAATTGCTTTGATGTTTTGTGTTTCTGTTTTGAAAACTAAAATATATGTACGAAGTATAAGTTGAATCAATAACCCAAACCGGATCTAATTCATGAAGTGTAATACTGATCGATCGATCTGAGAAGATTGAAAGGGTTTAAAATCCTATAAAAAGTTACATTGAAAGGGTTTAAAATCCTATAAAAAGTTACATTGAAAGGGTTTAAAATCCTAAACATTAAAGCTACATCCCATCAAAGAGTTTTATGAAATATGCCAAAGGGAAAACTATATATACTCCGAAGACCTCAGAAAACTGGGGGGCATAAGAGAGCTCAAGAGAGAGAGGGAAAAACAGGTGCACTAGATCTGTTTCAAGCAAAGGCAGTGGTTCTAGAGACTTCCAAGATGGTCACTTGATGCCAAAGCTGAGGTTTTGGAACTGTGACCCCCGAGCACCTGATTAGCCCTGCAGCAGCTGATTCTCCGGAAGGTGATAAGGTGAGCAACTCACATAATGTAATTTACTCAAACTTATCACCCATGTAATGTAATTTACTCAAACTCAGAAGTTGTTTGACCATTAAGACAAAGACCTTTGAGTCTAGGAATAGGAAGAAAGAGTGATGAAGTTAATCTCCACGACAGAGCTATATTGTGAAGCAGAAAATTAAAAGGATGGAACGAAGCTATTTATAGGAGCAGTGGATGGAAGGAAGCTATTACTAAGCTAGCTATTCTGATTTTCTTGAAAACTTATCTATAAACTTAATGCTCATTAAGAGGATTGAGTTACAAGGTGCAGAATCTCTACTATATTTCAAAATTTGAAAGTATATATTTGTCAATCTTGATTTTTAGATTAAAAGGACAAAAACGTGTTTATTTTTAGGCTTAATAATTATCACTCATTTTTGTACCTATCACAAAATGTTAAGTTAAAAACTTAAGTTCTCTCTCCTATCTTTTTAGCAAACCTGATACCTCCCCCCATTTTCAACAGATTTTATTTCTTTCTTCTTCTCATATTCTTCCTCCACACCCCAACCTCATCTGCTTCCTCCCTTCTCCCTTACCGGACCGGACCACACGCTGCCCTTAAGAGCTCATCGGTCGCCGCTCGTCGACTCAGGGAGGGGAAGACCTGGCCGCCTGCTCGCGCCTGGTTCGCCCTCCATAGTCGCGAGAAATGCGTTCTTCGCCATTGCAATTTCGGCCCCACCACGGTAAGCTCCGACCGCCACCCTTTAATGGTGGTTCTCCACCCCTTTGTGATGTTAAACCTTCTTTTCTTCTTCCATGAGGTTTGACCTTTGTTTTTGTTGGAATTATGGTGCTGCCCAGAAAATACCACCGCCACTCTGTCGCCCTGTTGCCGCTGTCACTGCGCCAGTTGGCCTTCCAGCCACCATGTGTAACACCCTGTATTTTATTGTTTTAAATAACAGTAATACATATAAATATGTTTATAAATTTATTTGAGTTTTATAAAATTATTTTAAATAGACGGAGGTTATTACTCAATCCTACTTGACCGTAGGAAGCTACGATTAAAATTTAGGTTGGAAAGTCAGGCGAAACCGGCCCGCGAATTCCATTGACATTATAATAATACTGCTCAAAAGACCTAATTTTAATTCGTGAACGAAAGACTTAAGTTTATTATTTTATTTTATACAATTCTGTATTTTTAGAATTATTTTCAGAAAAAATAAAATAATTTACATATTACGGGCGGAAAGCGTAATCGGGTAGACGACGGAAGGGAAATTAGAGTTTCTAAGAGTAGATAGAGGGAAATTAGAGTTTCTAAGAGTAGATAGAAAATTTAGGAATTTTACGTTTAAGCCCCTGAACTTTCTGTAAATTACCCTTTTGTCCCTAAATTAGTTTTTTAAGTTTTTCCAAGTGGATTGGGCTAGAATTCTTGTTTCTAATCTCAAATGTTCGTGGCTTAGAAGCCCAAACTTTTCTAGTTCATAATTTGAGTCCAAAAAGCCATTTAAGTTTCCTATCTTAAGCTTAATGCTTAAATTTTCAAGTGGGCCCCACAAGAATGAATCCAAGCCCAAAATAATCCAGCCCATGCTCAAGCCCATGAGGATTTGTGGCTGCCTCATTGTTGTTGGATGCATCATGATGATTCTAGAGTTTTCCACAAGTTTCTACATTATACTACATTATCCTTGATTTTTCCACAATGTTCTTGATTCTTCCTAAATGCATGAATTATCCTAACCTATCTTTGACTCATAAATTCAGCCAACAAATTCAAGATAAGCTAGCATTTAATGTGGCAAAATCATCATCATGACACTTTATTGATAATTTGCAAACTAGTCCTTCAACTATTGGAATCTTTGCAATTTGGTCCTTAGAACTTAATTGCATTTGGATCCTTAACATGACAACTCATCATCAGCTAGAGTCTTCCTAATATGGCGCCACTATCACTATAAATACCATACTTTCACTTTTCATTTAGTTTCTTTTGCCATTTGCTTCCAAAACTCTAAAGTTTATAAGTTCCTTAGTTCTAAGTTTGTAAAGCAAGTTCTTGGATTTCCTTGGTCATTGATCTTCAAGAGGTAAATCCTAATCTTCATTCTTAATCATGCCTATGTTCTTTAGCAAGTTTATTGATTCAAGGCATATATCATAGTTGTTCATCACTTTAAAGTTTCTAACCCTAGAACTTTGAAAAGTCATAATAAATTCTAGAAAAATCTAATGATGATGAAACTACTTTCTATCTTCTTGATATCATGCATATTATATAAATCCAAGAGCATAATGTAATCAAAAATTTCTTTCTTGAAAACCTAGCCTTGGCCGAATCTATCATCTTAGGGTTGGTAGAGTTTTGTTCATATGTTTTCATGTATGATCATGTATTCTATATGGCATGTATGACTACACACTCTAATCCATGTTAGTCTCTTAAAATGAATATTTTACTCAAAAATCTTTGTGTTGGCCGAACCCTAAGTGGGTGAGTTTTGTTGAGTTTTGTTAATGGTTTTCATAAATGATCTTATAGAAATCAATCTCTTAGTATGTATGCTTTATAAATCCAAGTTGATTTGTTAAACTAAGAACCCTAGCTTTATGAACCTATTAAGGCCGAATCTATGTATAAAAGAGTTAGGAAGTGTTGAGTTTTAACTTAGTTATTTAGTCACTAATCTATGATTTAGGTTAATCAAGGATCATGAATCCATAACTTAATCATGATTAGAAGTTTAGTCATTCAAAAACCCTAGAGGTCGTGACTATGTATTAGGGTTTAGAATGTTTTAGTTTCTTGATTTGTAACTATTTGGTTGTAATGATTGAAGGTTAGTTGAGTACGACGTTTACGAGGTAATTGAAATTTCGAAGGAGTCTGTAAGTTTATCAAGGAGTCTTCAAGAGGTAAGGGGGGAACACCGGAGGATTTTATTCAATGGCTATATGCTATTCCGTGGTTGTTTGTAATTATTTGTTTGTTAGTATTTATTTATGTTGTTTATTGTTGTGTTATTTGTATTTGTGTAGTTTTAATTGCGTTAATTGTTTATCTGCAATTATATTATGTTACCGTGATGCATGATCTGCCTGGGAAATATCTGTGGTATAACTGTTGTTTGATGTGTGAGAAGCCTGACAGTGGTCAGTGCACAATTAAGAAAGACGGATAAAAGCTTTAAGAAGCTTCGCAAATTATATTCAAGGTTTTAACGGCAAAATATTGATATATAATATTAAATGGAATTTATTTTGAGAAAAATAAAGAGTTTTGAAAAATATTATTATTTTAATAATTATTTTTGGAAAGTGAATTATGAGTCACAACGAGTGCGAAATCGTGAAAATATTTTGGTACTGCTGAATTTTACGTAAGAAAACCCAGAATATTACAAAATATTCTTTTATTAAATTAATTGGTGAAAATGAGTTAATCGTGATTTTAGAAAATTAATTAAGTGGAAAAAGTTAAGTTTTTGGCTTAAAAGCCTTAAAAATAATATTTGACGGCAAAATCTGAAAAAAAAAATAGACGGCAAGTATTTTCGAAACGGTAGTGCCTATTTTGAGGAAATTAAACCTCAAGTGACTCATTGGTTTATGAAAACTAAGTTTTTATAATGAATTTCTACCTTGGAAAGGAATTTGAAAAAAATCAAAAGTTGATTTTAAAACATGTTGAAAATACGGTTGGACTTAGTAACCGAGACGTCGGGGTACTAATGTTCTGTGTTGTGATGGTCTCAGTCATTTGGACTTTGAGGGCCTATATTGTATACATGAGGTATACTGTGTTAAACATTGAAGATGTTTTCTAGTACCACGAACCTAAGGCTGGTGCATCGGTCGAGAGGTGTCGTGATTGAGCACTCGGACAGTAAGGTCCTGTGTTGTAATGAAAGTTTTAAAAGTGTTTTAAAACTATGTGAGTCGTAAGCCATTTTGAGCTTCGACAAAGAAAGAGTGAGCACAAAGAAAAGAACAAAACAAAAGTGTTTTGCATGCATTTGGCAGACGTGCCTGCGGTTTGTGGTTTAATGCATTAATTACCAGCGGCGAAAGGTAATTCCGATGTGCATTTATCTCATGTGCCTAGGGAGGACATGGAGACCCCATCTTACTTGCTAATAGGTAGGCCATTGATTATGGACGTTAGCAATGTGTTTGGCCTTGTGTGCCTGGCTATGTATGCCTTTGTGGATGGGAAGAGGTTGCGCACCTGTTGGCAGATGGCCAAGTTAGCCAGTGTGGCTATGGAGTCTGATCAACTCATATGATGTTGGGATATCTCATGAGATTAGGACGAAAATTAGATGATGAATAGAAGTGTCATACATAATTTTATGGATGATGTTTGGGTGTTAAACCCACTGATAAACTGTTCGTTATAAATGTATGTAATTGGTAAATGTTGATGTGTTTATATGGTGCCTAGTATGTGGTTATTGAGTAAGATCCATGTATTGGTTTCTCACTCTTACACACATTCAGATGGACCCAGAAATACCCTTGGTACAATCGAGGGTCCGAACGATCACTTTTGATCATGCACAATATGGTGGTGCCTGAGAAATTAACGTTGGGGCACTCAGCGCCACCTATCATGGACCTAGTAGAGAGGTGATCGGAACAATAGAGGAAGGACCCCAACAGAGGATTCACGTAGTGGAGACGGTCGAGGTATCTCTACCTCCAATTTGGCTTTACCTACAGTATCTGGAAGAGCACGGATTGATGGATCCATTTCCTCAACCACATCCTCTTCAGATATTAGGACCTGCAGAACCTCCTGCTGAAGTGGAGTTAAATGAGGGAGAGGAAGATCCAGAGGAATACATAGAGGACGATCCTAAGTTTCAACCTCCTGCGGTTGATGATGAAGATTCTTCATATGACACAGTGGTAGCAGAGGCATCATCGTCAGATTCGTCAGTTGTAGGAGGGATTGATCATCACGATCTTCCCAATGGATTTCAGTAGCTTGACCAGCTTAGGTAGAGTTTTTGGGGTAGTGAGTCTTGACAGTTTTGATCTGGTTTCAGAGAGCCATGAGTTTTGAATGTGGTTCTGAACTACTTGTTGCTAATGTGTATATATCTTTATTTTCTTTGTCTAGTTGATGGAGAATAGCCTATACTTATGAGGGCTCTTTTGTTATCTCCTATTATAGGTGTTGTGTATATAAAAGGTGATGTATATATCTATGTATATATGTGGTTATGTTTACAATGGTTTCATGTTGTATGTATATGGAAAAAAAATTCAGCACTATTTTTGTAAAGAAACGTTTAATAAAATATATGTTTTCCGAAAGTAACCAGCATAAATAATTAAATTTCCGTTCTTGGGTAATAGTGTGATGACCCTAGATTAGGGTGTCGCATTTTGTGGTATCAGAGCTGGTCGAGTCTTTCGGGAATGTCGGGAAATAGGTCTGTTATGTCTTTGTTGTGTGATCTCTGACTTAGACTTGTTTTTAATTACTTATTAGAAGTAATGTGTGGTAGTGAGTAAGTTTACGTTTCAGTTTCTGGTTTTGGTTTAACTGATGTTGGTTTGTAGGTCAGTTATGGAACCAGAAGCTGGACGTGGACGTGGACGTGGTCGTGGACGAGGCCGTAGAAGAGGTCGAGGTAATATAAATGAGGAGTATGAAGAAGGAGTGGACTATGCGGCTTAAGCAATGGAGAATATGGCAGCGGCAATTGCAAATCAAACTACAGCGATGAATGTCCAGAATTTGCAAGCTGCAGAAGGCAAGGCTTTGATGGCGTTTCGAAGTCAAAATCCTTCATAGTTTGGTCTGGATGCTAATCCTGAGAAGGCTGATCTGTGGATCAAGGAGTTGGAAAAGATTTTCGAGTTGGTTGCTACGTCGGCAGATGTTCGGGTTACCTATGCTGCTTTCCTACTGGTGGGAGATGCGGAGTATTGGTGGAAAGGTGCTAGGTTACTGCTAGAGGCGGAACATCAAGACATTACTTGGGATGTTTTTCGAACTGTGTTTATGGACAAATATTTTCCGGAGAGTATAAGGATCGAGAGAGAACGACAATTTCTGGGGTTATATCAGAAAGATTTATCGGTGGAGGAGTATGCGGCGAAGTTTGAATAGCTTGCCAAATACTTCCGTTTCTTTCAAGCCCAACCAAATGAAAGCTGGAAGTGTGAAAGATTTGAAGCGGGACTGCGCTTTGAGATTAAAGAGTCCGTTTTACCTTTGCAACTTCATAATTTTCAAGCTTTAGTGGAAATGAGTCGTAAGATTGAGCAAATGAGGAAAGGAAAGGATAATAGAGGGAGTGCTGGTGGATCTTCTCAATTCAAGAATCAGAATCAGAATTGGAAAGGAAAACAGAATCAGAGGAAGCCTTATTTTCGTTCACAAGGGAATAGTCAGAATAGACAACAAAATCGTTCGAATTTTATTGCATCAGGAAGTGGAGGTCAAAGAAATCAAAATCAAGGTCATACTAGGAAATGCTATAATTGTGGAGATCCGGAACACATGTCAAATGTTTGCCCTAGGAAGGAAGTGAGATTTTATAATTGTAATCAAATGGGACATATGGCGAGGTATTGCATGGTACCAAAGCGGGAGTCGACTGTCAATCACGTCGGAGCAAATAAACCAACAGCCAGAGGGAGAGTTTATACGATGAGTGGGACTGAAGCTTCAAATTCTGACGATCTCGCACAAGGTAAGTGTGAAATAAACAGTAATCTTTTAACTGTACTATTTGATTCAGGTGCAACACATTCTTTTATCTTGATGGATTGTGTGAAACTGTTGAAATTGCCTATTTTTTCCTTGTTGTGTGATCTTATTGTTTCAACTCCTACTGCTAAGCCAGTTGTGGTTACTTCTGTTTGCTTGAATTGTCCTATCATTATTCAGGACAAACGTTTTCTTGTTAACTTGATCTGCTTGCCTCTAATACAGTTAGATGTAATTTTAGGCATGGATTGGTTGTCTTCTAACCATATTTTGATTGATTGTGCTCGTAAATCCTAGTTTTTCCTACGGAGGAGATTTCTGGATTGTTAACTGCTAATCAAGTAAAAGCTTCTTTAAAGGAGGGAGCGCAAGGATACATGTTAATATTTTCCTTAGATGTTAAGAGTGAGTTAGACTTGTAGTGTATACCAGTTGTCAATGAGTTTCTGGAAGTTTTTCCTGAAGATGTACCTGGATTACCACCTGTTCGGGAGATTGAGTTTGCGATTGATCTGGTTCCAGGCACTGGACCAATATCCATAGCACCATATCGAATGTCGCCATCAGAACTTGAGGAATTAAAAGGACAACTAGTGGAACTGATGCGGAAGGAATTCATTAGACCTAGTGTATCACCTTGGGGAGCTCCGGTTTTATTAGTGAAGAAGAAAGACGGAACTTCTCGGTTATGCGTAGATTTTCGTCAGTTGAATAAGGTGACGATTAAGAATAAGTATCCACTTCCAAGGATAGACGACTTAATGGATCAGTTACGTGGAGCAGCTGTTTTCTCAAAGATAGACTTACATTCGGGTTATCATCAGATTCGAGTGAAGGCGGAGGACGTTTTTAAAACTGCGTTTAGGACACGTTATGGTCATTACGAGTATCTTGTGATGCCGTTCGGAGTTACGAATGCTCCAGCGATATTCATGGATTACATGAATAGTATTTTTCATCCTTATTTAGATCAGTTTGTCGTTGTTTTTATCGACGATATTCTAATCTATTCTCCCAGTAAAGAAAAACATGCTGAACATCTCAGTGTGGTTCTCCAAATTTTAAAGGAGAAACAACTTTACGCAAAACCTGAGAAGTGTGAATTTTGGTTAGACCAAGTTCAATTCTTAGGACACATAGTTTCGAGTGATGGAATTGCTGTTGATCCGTCGAAAGTTGAGACTATTTTGCAATGGGAAAGGCCTAAGATGGTGACAGAAATTCGTAGTTTTGTGGGTTTAGCGGGATACTATAGAAGATTCATTGGGGATTTTCTAAAATAGTAGGACCTCTTACCCAATTAACTCGAAAGGAGCAAGCGTTTGTATGGACTAAAGCATATGAAGAAAGTTTTCAAGAATTAAAGCGAAGGTTGACTACTTCACCGGTATTGATACTACCTGATCCTCATGAACCTTTTGAGGTTTATTGTGATGCTTCACATCAAGGGTTAGGATGTGTATTGATGCAAAACCGGAAAGTCATGGCATATGCTTCAAGGCAATTGAAGATTCATGAAAGGAATTATCCTACACATGATTTGGAGTTAGCAGCAGTGGTATTTGCTTTAAAAATCTGGAGACATTATTTGTATGGAGCGACTTTTAATGTTTTCAGTGACCATAAAAGTTTGAAATACCTGTTAGATCAGAAGGAGCTGAATATGAGACAGAGGCGTTGGTTGGAATTTTTAAAGGATTATGATTTTCAACTACAGTGTCATCCTGGAAAAGCGAATGTTGTAGCAGATGCTTTAAGTAGGAAATCAATGCATATATCGGCAATGATGGTTAAAGAGCAACAGTTGTTGGAACAATTCCGAGATATGAGATTGACGATTAAGATGTTTCCAGGAAAATTGTGTTTGGGTATGATTACTATTTCAAGTGGACTAATGGAGAAAATTAAGGAACAACAAGAAAGTGATCAATACCTTCAAAGAGAAAGAGAGTTAGTGCGGCAGGGAGCTGTGTCAGAATTTAAAGAAGGAAATGATGGAATCTTAAGATTTGGTGAAAGGATTTGTGTACCAACTAATATTGAAATGAGGAAGTTGATTCTTGAAGAAGCTCATAGGAGTAAGTTAAGTTTGCATCCCGGAGCTACTAAGATGTATCAGGATTTAAAGAAATTATATTGGTGGCATGGTATGAAGAAAGATGTAATGGAATTTGTAGCGGCGTGCTTAACTTGCCAAAAGGTTAAAGTAGAACATCAAAGACCAGCATGAATGCTACCATCTTTAGACATTCCAGAATGGAAATGGGATGGTATTGCGATGGATTTTGTGTCAGGTTTGCCAAAGACTCGGAAAGGGTATGACTCTATATGGGTAATAATCAATCGATTGACAAAGGCAGCTCACTTTTTACTAGTTAATGTGAAGTATTCATTGGAAATATTAACTCAGTTGTACATTGATGAAATTGTTAGGTTACATGGAGTGCCTTTGAGTATTGTTTCAGATCGTGATCCGAGATTTACATCAAGATTTTGGCAAAGTCTGCAAGAGTCGTTGGGAACGAAACTTAGGTTGAGTTCTGCGTATCATCCTCAAACGGATGGACAATCAGATAGGACTATTCAGTCTCTTGAAGATTTGTTGAGAGCTTGTGTGTTGGAAAATGCTGGAAGCTGGGATGAATATCTATCATTGATAGAATTTACTTACAATAATAGTTTTCATTCTAGCATAGGAATGGCACCCTATGAAGCACTGTATGGTCGACGGTGCAGAACGCCTTTATGTTGGTACCAGGACGGTGCAAGTTTTATGGTTGGACCAGATATAGTGCAACAAACGACGGAGAAGGTGAAAATGATCCAAGAGAAAATGCGGACAACTCAAAGTCGACAGAAAAGTTATGCTGACAAGAGATGACGACCTCTTGAATTTGAGGAAGGTGAGCATGTGTTTTTGAGAGTCACGCCAATGACTGGGGTTGGTAGGGTAATTAAATCCAGGAAACTCACTCCTAAATTCATTGGACCATATCAAATTCTTCATCGGATAGGTCCTGTAGCTTATAAAATTTCTTTACCACCGTTTCTATCCAATCTTCATGATGTCTTTCATGTTTCACAATTAAGGAAGTATATTCCTGATCCATCTCATGTAATTGAACCTGATCTAGTACAACTAAAAGAAAACATGGCTTATGAGATTTTACCGGTGCGAATTGCGGATAAGATGACTAAGCAACTCAGAGGTAAACAAATCTCGTTGGTCAAAGTTATTTGGGATGACGTGACTGGAGAAGCAACGTGGGAAGTAGAAGATAAAATGAAGTTACATTATCCTGATTTATTTATAGGTACGTAATTTCGAGGACGATTTTTTTTTTAGTGGGGTAGTAATGTAACACCCTGTATTTTACTGTTTTAAATAACAGTAATACATATAAATATGTTTATAAATTTATTTGAGTTTTATAAAATTATTTTAAATAGACGGAGTTTATTACTCAATCCTACTTGACCGTAGGAAGCTACGATTAAAATTTAGGTTGGAAAGTCAGGCGAAACCGGCCCGCGAATTCCATTGACAATATAATAATACTGCTCAAAAGACCTAATTTTAATTCATGAACGAAAGACTTAATTTTATTATTTTATTTTCTACAATTCTGTATTTTTAGAATTACTTTCAGAAAAAATAAAATAATTTATGTATTACGGGCGGAAAGCGTAATCGGGTAGACGACGGAAGGGAAATTAGAGTTTCTAAGAGTAGATAGAGGGTTTATCTCAGGATTTTGAGATGATTCAAGGGGATGAATTATATTTTTAAGTCTATAAGGTTTTTCAGGGTTAAATAGAAAATTTAGGAATTTTACGTTTAAGCCCCTGAACTTTCTGTCAATTACCCTTTTGTCCCTAAATTAGTTTTTTAAATTTTTCCAAGTGGATTGGGCTAGAATTCTTGTTTCTAATCTCAAATGGTCGTGGCTTAGAAGCCCAAACTTTTCTAGTTCATAGTTTGAGTCCAAAAAGCCATTTAAGTTTCCTATCTTAAGCTTAATGCTTAAATTTTCAAGTGGGCCCCACAAGAATGAATCCAAGCCCAAAATAACCCAGCCCATGCGCAAGCCCATGAGGATTTGTGGCTGCCTCATTGTTGTAGGATGCATCATGATGATTCTAGTGTTTTCCACAAGTTTCTACATTATACTACATTATCCTTGATTTTTCCACAATGTTCTTGATTCTTCCTAAATGCATGAATTATCCTAACCTATCTTTGACTCATAAATTCAGCCAACAAAGTCAAGATAAGCTAGCATTTAATGTGGCAAAATCATCATCATGAATCTTTATTGATAATTTGCAAACTAGTCCTTCAACTATTGGAATCTTTGCAATTTGGTCCTTAGAACTTAATTGCATTTGGATCCTTAACATGACAACCCATCATCATCTAGAGTCTTCCTAATATGGCGCCACTATCACTATAAATACCATACTTTCACTTTTCATTTAGTTTCTTTTGCCATTTGCTTCCAAAACTCTAAAGTTTATAAGTTCCTTAGTTCTAAGTTTGTAAAGCAAGTTCTTGGATTTCCTTGGTCATTGATCTTCAAGAGGTAAATCCTAATCTTCATTCTTAATCATGCCTATGTTCTTTAGCAAGTTTCTTGATTCAAGGCTTATATCATAGTTGTTCATCACTTTAAAGTTTGTAACCCTAGAACTTTGAAAAGTCATAATAAATTCTAGAAAAATCTAATGATGATGAAACTAATTTCTATCTTCTTGATATCATGCATATTATCTAAATCCAAGAGCATGATATAATCAAAAATTTCTTTCTTGAAAACCTAGCCTTGGCCGAATCTACCACCTTAGGGTTGGTAGAGTTTTGTTATGTGTTTTCATGTATGATCATGTATTCTATATGGCATGTATGACTACACACTCTAATCCATTTTAGTCTCTTAAAATGAATATTTTACTCAAAAATCTTTGTGTTGGCCGAACCCTAAGTGGGTGAGTTTTGTTGAGTTTTGTTCATGGTTTTCATAAATGATCTTAGAAATCAATCTCTTAGTATGTATGCTTTATAAATCCAAGTTGATTTGTTAAACTAAGAACCCTAGCTTTATGAACCTATTAAGTCCGAATCTATGTATAAAAGAGTTAGGAAGTGTTGAGTTTTAAACTTAGTTATTTAGTCACTAATCTATGATTTAGGTTAATCAAGGATCATTAATCCATAACTTAATCATGATTAGAAGTTTAGTCATTCAAAAACCCTAGAGGCCATGACTATGTATTAGGGTTTAGAATGTTTTAGTTTCTTGATTTGTAACTATTTGGTTGTAATGATTGAAGGTTAGTTGAGTACGACGTTTACAAGGTAACTGAAATTTCGAAGGAGTCTGTAAGTTTATCAAGGAGTCTTCAAGAGGTAAGGGGGGAACAATGGAGGATTTTATTCAATGGCTATATGCTATTCCGTGGTTGTTTGTAATTATTTGTTTGTTAGTATTTATTTATGTTGTTTATTGTTGTGTTATTTGTATTTGTGTAGTTTTAATTGCGTTAATTGTTTATCTGCAATTATATTATGTTACTGTGATGCATGATCTGCCTGGGAAATATCTGTGGTATAACTGTTGTTTGATGTGTGAGAAGCCTGACAGTGGTCAGTGCACAATTAAGAAAGACGGATAAAAGCTTTAAGAAGCTTCGCAAATTATATTCAAGGTTTTAACGGCAAAATATTGATATATAATTTTAAATGGAATTTATTTTGAGAAAAATAAAGAGTTTTGAAAAATATTATTATTTTAATAATTATTTTTGGAAAGTGAATTATGAGTCACAACGAGTGCGAAATCGTGAAAATATTTTGGTACTGCTGAATTTTACGTAAGAAAACCCAGAATATTACAAAATTTTCTTTTATTAAATTAATTGGTGAAAATGAGTTAATCGTGATTTTAGAAAATTAATTAAGTGGAAAAAGTTAAGTTTTTGGCTTAAAAGCTTTAAAAATAATATTTGACGGCAAAATCTGAAAAAAAAAATAGACGGCAAGTATTTTCGAAACGGTAGTGCCTATTTTGAGGAAATTAAACCTCAAGTGACTCATTGGTTTATGAAATTAAATGTCGGGGTACTAATGTTCTGTGTTGTGATGGACTCAGTCATTTGGACTTTGAGGGCCTATATTGTATACATTAGGTATACTGTGTTAAACATTGAAGATGTTTTCTAGTACCACGAACCTAAGACCGGTGCATCGATCGAGAGGTGTCGTGATTGAGCACTCGGACAGTAAGGTCCTGTGTTGTAATGAAAGTTTTAAAAGTGTTTTAAACTATGTGAGTCGTAAGCCATTTTGAGCTTCGACAAAGAAAGAGTGAGCACAAAGAAAAGAAAAAAACAAAAGTGTTTTGCATGCATTTGGCAGACGTACCTGCGGTTTGTGGTTTAATGCATTAATTACCAGCGACGAAAGGTAATTCCGATGTGCATTTATCTCATGTGCCTAGGGAGAACATGGAGACCCCATCTTACTTGCTAATAGGTAGGCCACTGATTGTGGACGTTAGCAATGTGTTTGGTCTTGTGTGCCTGGTTATGTATGCCTTTGTGGATGGGAAGAGGTTGCGCACCTGTTGGCAGATGGCCAAGTTAGCCAGTGTGGCTATGGAGTCTGATCAACTCATATGATGTTGGGATATCTCATGAGATTAGGACGAAAATTAGATGATGAATAGAAGTGTCATACATAATTTTATGGATGATGTTTGGGGTGTTAAACCCACTGATAAAGTGTTCGTTATAAATGTATGTAATTGGTAAATGTTGATGTGTTTATATGGTGACTAGTATGTGGTTATTGAGTAAGATCCATGTATTGGTTTCTCACTCTTACACACATTCAGATGGACCCAGAAATACCCTTGGTACAATCGAGGGTCTGAACGATCACTTTTGATCGTGCACAATATGGTGGTGCCTGGGAAATTAACCTTGGGGCACTCAGCGCCACCTATCATGGACCGAGTAGAGAGGTGATCCGAACAATAGAGGAAGGACCCCGACAGAGGATTCACGTTGTGGAGACGGTCGAGGTATCTCTACCTCCAATTTGGCTTTACCTATAGTATCTGGAAGAGCACGGATTGATGGATCCATTTCCTCAACCACATCCTCTTCAGATATTAGGACCTGAAGAACCTCCTGCTGAAGTGGAGTTAAATGAGGGAGAGGAAGATCCAGAGGAATACATAGAGGACGATCCTGAGTTTCAACCTCCTGCGGTTGATGATGAAGATTCTTCAGATGACACAGTGGTAGCAGAGGCATCATCGTCAGATTCGTCAGTTGTAGAAGGGATTGATCATAATGATCTTCCCAATGGATTTCAGTAGCTTGACCAGCTTAGGTAGAGTTTTTGGGGTAGTGAGTCTTGACAGTTTTGATCTGGTTTCAGAGAGCCATGAGTTTTGAATGTGGTTCTGAACTACTTGTTGTTGATGTGTATATATCTTTATTTTCTTTGTCTAGTTGATGGAGAATAGCCTATACTTATGAGGGCTCTTTTGTTATCTCCTATTATAGGTGTTGTGTATATAAAAGGTGATGTATATATCTATATATATATATATGTTGTTATGTTTATAATGGTTTCATGTTGTATGTATATGGAAAAAAAAATTCAGCACTATTTTTGTAAAGAAACGTTTAATAAAATATATGTTTTCCGAAAGTAACCAGCATAAATAATTAAATTTCCGTTCTTGGGTAATAGTGTGATGACCCTAGATTAGGGTGTCGCACCATGCCCTTTTCCTCTTTGCCTTGGGTAAGAGTTTTATCCCTAATCTCTTCCATGTGGTGTTTTTGTTTTAAAATAGGTGTAAATTTTACTGCAACCGCAAGAAAAATTCTATATCCGGTTTCTGACGCTTATGTACTTATATAAATCATTTTCCGAAAGCAACCAATTACAAATTAATATTTTATTTATTTCCGTACGTATAAAGAAGTAATGTCCAAGGGGAATGAATGAGGAAACCTAATCTTACGAGATCATGTAAGGTGAATGAATGAGGAAACCTACAAGATGTTATAATAGAAATATTCAAATAAATGATAAATAATTACTAATACAATATATATATATATATATATATATATACACTATATATATATATACACATCATAAAGATCATAGAGATATATGTATATTTTAAATATTTCAACAAAAAATTAAAAATATAAAAATTACTAAAATTTTTAGTAGGAATATATGTTGCTTTTAAATATTTAATAAAAATTAAAAATATAAATATATATATATATTTATATATATATATATACAAAATATAAGTACTTATATATATATATATTGTTGTTTAAAATTAACTCAGGAGGGATATGGTTTAGTTTTTTTTGTTGGTAAATTATATATATATATATATATATATATATATATATATTGGTAAAAAAAATTTATTTAAGCAGTGCATATTATTTAAGCAACTACATTGGGTTCTTATATCTCCTTTAAATTGCTCTCTTTTGCCACATCACATTTAAGCAACTTGTCAACTTTTCACTGCAACGGTACACACAATAAGCAACTATTAAGCAATCTATACTTTTTATTGGATCACTTTTATTTTAACTTAAAATATTGTTCATTTCTTGTTATTAAAAATAAAAAGTTAAATAGTTAGAAAATGTATTTTATTTATTTTTTCTTGTCAATAAGTTAAAAATTTAATATCAACTCATAATGATCCAATTGGAACTATCACACCGTTGGAATTATCAAGTTGATAATTTAAAATTAAACAATTAGTGCTTGCTTTAGAATTATAAATTAAAATTAGAACTCCCACACTCCCACTAGAAGTTTATTGTCCCTTTCTTTCAAACCTTCTCACGTTCCATCAGCTTTAAATTTAACACTTTGTTTGGTTGTAGAATAGAAAAATAGATGGAAGAAAGTGAGAGGAGAGAAAAGAAAATAAAAGAAAAATAGTTGAAAATGAGATGATTGTTTAATTGTTTGGTTGGAGAGAAAATGCGAGGAAAGAAAACCAAAACTTCTCTTTTATCTTGTTTGGTTGAAGAGAAACTTAGAGGAAAGAAAAAATATACTTGTGAAATGACATGTTTATCCTTGAGTAAAGATAAGATGTAATAAATGGACTAAAAATATAAAATATATTTTCATTAATACAAAATTAAGAACCCATGATAATTAAAAAATGATAAATTTTAAAATATTTATTTTACCATTGTAACTAAAATGAAAATAAAATGAGCAAGATAAACCACACTAATTAATTAATAACCAAATTAACTTCTTAAGGAAAAAAAAAAGCATTGGACATCTGAACCTTATCAATATTCCTTTTAAAGAAAGAATTAAAAGGTGAAAAAAAAATTCCAGCGTAAAAAAGGTTTTAAAAAATTGATTATAAAATAAAATTGAATTTTAGAAAATAGTAACCAAATGGTCCCCAATCTAATCTATTTGAAGCAAACCACTCTCGTCACGTCTCTTCCATCATCATCTTTAACGAGTACTCTTCTTATTCATCTTCCTCTTTGTCAGATCCATCTAGTAGGTAGCTCAAAATTGTTGCTGTTCCGTCCAAATATCTCATGTGGGAGATACTCGTCCGGAGAAACTCTCATGGGAGTGTTTTGGAATAGCTTGACAATGAGAATTATGCTCCTACGTATCCAAATGGGAATCAAAGCAAACGTAGTTCTAAGTGAGGGGGTTGGAACCATATTTTTAGAGATGTTTTGGTGTAACAGTTTGAGTTGGACTGTTATTGAGATCCTATTTGTTAGGATCGGATTGTTATTGTAATTAGATAAAGATAAGGATAAGGCTCCGAGTTATGCGGAGGGATATTCGGACCAGTGAGATATTCGGCTCAGTCAGTTGTGACTGGATAGCTCGGGATCGAGATATCTTCATCCGCGGCCTGTTGTGGGATAGGCTCGAGTAATTATCCTCGGGTGTCAAGTGCATTAATAGGTATTCGGCTTTATGGGAGTTTGGGTCACAGCCCACTTACAAGAATGAGCTCGGTCGTATTGACAATCATCGGCCTTATACCTTCGGCCAGTACACAAGCCCCCCGAGCTCTGAGCTTAAATAAGCGAAAGAGCTGACAAGTATTAAATCGAGCTTATACTTCGGCCACGTGGACTTTCGTATTTCCAGCTGTCATTTCAACCGAACTTTCCCTCCCCCTTTTTGTCAGAGAAGGCAATCATTTCCCTTAATCCTTCTACGGCACGGTACAGGTGAGTAACCCTAGAGTTCCGCTCCCATTTAATGAGGGGAAAATTAAAAGTCGCGCCTTTGGGCTTCAAGAAATGTGGGCCGTTGATCGTATCTCATCATCAACCGCAGCAGCTATAAATCTCTCCTCTAACTCCACCTTATTCCTCCTTGCCCACTACCTCCCTCCACTCTTCATCTCTGTCTTTCAAGTTTCTGCAATCGTCCTCCTGCCTTTCGCTCTCCAGGTACGCCCCACCTTCTTCCTTCTTTCAAATTTCCAAGTTTATTTCCGGATTCCGGTCATGAGTTCATCCGAATTCACTGAGTCAAACACTTCACCTATGGTGGAGCGCGAGGTTTCCCCCGTTGGGGGCTCTCCTTCCACTTCTTCTGTTCCCTCACAAGAACTAAACATCGGTCAGGTGAGACCGTCCCCCTCCAGGTCGTCTTCTTCTGAGTCTCATTCTTCTGGGTCCGACCCTTCTAGGTCTGGTTCTCCATCCCCCCAAATTTCCAAACCCGCCGCTCGCAAACAACGCCAAAGGGTTCCAAAAGACCCTGTTCCCGATGTTACCTGGGTATACCTGGGTTAAGGGCGAAGTTGGGGCTTATTTTTATGACTTTCAGTCTTCTGATTCGATTGCTCGTCTTCAGTCCCAGATAAATATCTCGGCGTCCGGAGACGAATCCGAGTTTATTTGTTCACCATGATCGGGTACCGAGTATGTTTTCCTCAGGGCTCATCCTTCTGAGCCCCCTTTTACATATATGTACAAAACACTATTTGCACAGCTGCGCGTGTCTCTTCCTTTCACTGAGTTTGAGTGCGACGTTTTGAGAACCATGAATGTCGCACCTACTCAGCTTCATCCCAACAGTTGGGCTTTTCTAAAAGCCTTTCAAATTCTGTGTGAATACATCGGGATGGAGCCCACTACTCCCAAATTTTTGTACTTTTACCAAACAAGGTTTGGTGAGAAAACGGGATGGATTTCCCTCAATGGGAAACCGAAGAGGACTGATTAGTTTATACACATCATCGTATAAAGACTTCAAAGTCGGCTTCTTCCGAGTTCGCCCCTCAGGCTCTCACTCTTCCCACTTTTTTGATGAAAATGGATGCGCCAGGTTTCCTTTATACTAGCAATTATCTCCTGCCAAATTCGTTGGTTTTGAATACCAATCCCTTCCTGCCGAGGATAGACGGGATATAGATATATTAGAAAAACTTCCTCGGCCTCTCCATTGTGGACGTCTTCTGAAACTCCCCTTTTCATCCACTCCGAGAGCCGACTTTAAAAGTAAGTGTTCGGCTTTTTAGTTTTTAACTCTTTTCTGTATGTGTTCCTGTACTAACAACTTTTCTTTTCGGCAGTTATCATGGGGAAATTCGACTTCTACAAGCTTTTGAAATCTGCCACGAAAAAGGGCCAGGGTCCCTCCACGACCGAGAAGAAAAAGAAATGAATTCCTCCGGCCACTGCTAAGGCCACTGCCAAGGGGGCTTCATCATCCGCCCCTTACAAAATAAAAAGGGAAGAGATAGTAGTCGACGCCGAAGATTCTTCCCCCCCTCGCTCAAGTCCCCGACATCCTACCACTCATGAGACGGGAACTACGGGGCGGGAGGAACAACTTCCTCCTTCTACCGAGGTGAAGTGGTATAACACTTCTCTGAAAGCAGGAACCTCATCTCTCTGGGGTGAAGACTTCAACCCCTTCCCTTCTTTTGACTCGAACTTCCTAAAGCCTGCTGATCTCCGATTAATCAGGCAACAAGGGCCTCAGTCTAGCATGGAGGCCCTCTTGGCCTACTGCATCCGAGCTGCTGCTCTGGCCCGCTTTTGTAGCCGAGATTTGGTGGAGACTGAGAGGAAGTCCCAGCACCTGGAAACTGAACTTGCTTCTATTGAGAAGCTGAAGGGGGATTTTTCCCGGATCTCCGTGGAGCGTGATGAGATGGCCAAAGCCAATAATCTCCTGAGTACTACCATTATCGAGCTGAATGGCTAGAAATCTGAGCTTAACTCCCAAGCAAAATTTGCTGAGGAGAATAAAGCTCGGGCTGAAGAGGATAAAGCTCGCGCTGAAGAAGAGCTCAAAAAGGCTCAAGTTGAAATCGAACAACTTAAAGCTGCCCTGGAGGCCGAGACTAAGGCCAGGATGGAGATTCAGGAAGATCTAAAAGAGGCCACTGACTGTATTCTTGCTGAGCATCGGAAAGGTTTTGCAAAGGCCATTGCTCAAGTTGAGATTCTCGCCCCGGGGGTTGATATCTCGGGTGCCGATGTAACTAAAGAGGTGCACAATGGGGAACTTGTTCCCATTATTCCCGAAGAGGAAGAGGAGGTGGAAGGGGTTGAAGATTCTCCCGAGGATTACATCGACGCCGAAGAGAGCCCTAGGGACGAATAACTGTACTTTTATTTTTCGTACCTCTGTAATGGGTTTTTCCCCTTGTAATCCTTGTTAATATAATGAAAAATTCTTTCCGCATTTTGATTACTTCCTCTTACTTTTATAGCATTTGTTTGGACGAGATATTCTTCGAAATATTTTTATACTCCGACGTTGTTTGCATTGCGTGCTCGGTTGTTTAAACAAGACCTTGACTAAGGCCGAGATATTTTATCATCCGTATCAAAAACGGATAGTTGTTGTCACATGTGAAACACATGATTCACATTTTGTATATGTGGTCACACGTTATGTGCCTTGGAAACCCCAGTGGGTTCATGCAATTACTGCTTTTTGCTGAGTTTCGAGATTTATTTTTCCAATAAACCTTTTCCCAACGCATATTCCTGCCTCTCCCCCCTTATAAATAGGGTTGTTTCTTTGCTTCACTTATTCATTCTTCCATCTTTTCCACCATAAAAATTTGTCCTCTTTCGACCCGAGTAGTTCTATAATAGTGCTAGGGGTTTGCGCTCCTCTCTCCCGGTTAACATCCTTTTTCAAGCTTTAAAGCTGCCAAAAAGGGTGTAATTGGGAGATGGGATCCATAATCTCTTTCATGACGTAATCCCTTTAAAAAGGATGTTAGCTGGGAGAATAGCAACTTCCGGGAGTGGAGAAAGGGGTAGTAACCGTCTCCTCCCGAAGCAGGCCGAGCACCTCATCGTCCAGCTTTCTCAGGGGGAAGTGATTACTTCCTCCCTCGAAGGAAAGTCGTGGCGTCCGATTGGGGGGACTACTAGTCAACTAGTCTTGCCCCAGTTCTAATTGGGGGAACTACTGGTCAATCGGGCGGGCCTGATTTTCAATTTCAGCTCTGTAACTAAGTCGTAGTACTTTCTAGTACTCGACCCGTACCTTGTTTTTATTTTCGGCATTGTACTCGGTTTCCTTAAAAATATTAATGGCTCGAACTCGGCCTTTAGCTCTAAACTCGGTTCTCTTTAATGTTCGTATTCGGTTTCACTTAAACAATTTCAAAGGCTGGAACTCGGCCTTAAACAACTTAATTGGCTCGAACTCGGCCTTCAGGCTCAAACTTGGCCTTAAAAACTTAATGGATCGTACTCGGCCTTCAGGCTCAAACTTGGCCTTAAAAATTTAATGGCTCGTACTTGGCCTTCAGGCTCAAACTTGGCCTTAAAAATTTAATGGCTCGTACTCGACCTTCAGGCTCAAACTTGGCCTTAAAAATTTGAATGGCTCGAACTCGACCTTCAGGCTTAAACTTGGCCTTAAAAATTTAATGGCTCGTACTCGACCTTCAGGCTCAAACTTGGCCTTAAAAATTTGAATGGCTCGAACTCGGCCTTCAGGCTCAAACTTGGCCTTAAAAATTTAATGGCTCGTACTCGGCCTTAAACAACTTAATTGGCTCGAACTCGGCCTTCAGGCTCAAACTTGGCCTTAAAAACTTAATGGCTCATACTCGCCCTTCAGGCTCAAACTTGGCCTTAAAAATTTAATGGCTCGTACTCGGCCTTCAGGCTCAAACTTGGCCTTAAAAATTTAATGGCTCATACTCGGCCTTCAGGCTCAAACTTGGCCTTAAAAATTTGAATGGCTCGAACTCGGCCTTCAACAACTTAATTGGCTCGAACTCGGCCTTCAGGCTCAAACTTGGCCTTAAAAACTTAATGGCTCGTACTCAGTCTTCAGGTTCAAACTTGGCCTTAAAAATTTAAATGTTCGCAGAATAAATACATCGGCAAAATAAGAAAATAAAACAATGTCCTTAATAAATTCTTTTATTGAATAAAAAAGGAAGTCTGCGGTGTGCCTCGTTAAAACCTTCTCGGTCAAAAACCTTTTTAGGACAAAATACCGAGGTAGGAAAATGAGTACATCAGCTGACTATATACATCAACTGTAATAAAATTTTAAATGAGAAGCATTCCAAGTTCTCGGGATAGGCTTTCCTGACAATTCTTCTAACCTATATGCTCCGTTTCCCAGGTTTTCTACCACTCGGAACGGCCCTCCCCAATTTGCTACTAGCTTGCCCTCCGTATGATCCCTTCTTGCTTCTCCTTTCATCCTCAGCACCAAGTCTCCGCGCACGAAACTCCTCGGTTTCAGCTTTGAATTATACCTCCGAGTAGCTCTTCGTTTGCTAGCCTCCTCCCTGATTTTAGCCTCCTCTCTGATCTCCTCCACCAAGTCAAGTCCGACCCTTAAGTTGCTTTCATTCTCATTCTGCTCATGTTGCATACACCGAAAAGACGGCTCACCAACCTCAACCGGGATCATGGCGTCCGTTCCGTATGTCAGTCTGAAGGGTGTTTCTTGAGTAGTGGATTGTGGCGTGCAGTGTTAGGCCCAAAGAATACTCGGCAACTCTTCTGCCCAAGCTCCTTTGGCTTTTCCCACTCTCTTCTTCAGCTCTCCGAGAATGACTTTGTTGGCCGCCTCGGCCTACCGATTGGTTTGGGGATGTTCTACTGATGTGACGTGGTGTTTAACACCGAGATTGACATAGAATTCTCGCAATGTCTTATCTATAAACTGCCTTCCGTTATCAGTGACAATTGCAAAGGGAATCACGTGCCTACAGATGAGGTTTTTCCACACAAACTTTTGTACCTTCTCGGTGGTAATTTTCGCCAAAGGTTCTGCTTCAATCCATTTTGTGAAGTAGTCCACCGCTACCAAGAGAAATTTGACTTGACCTTTGGCTATGGGGAATGGTCCAAGTATATCCATCCCCCACATAGCAAAGGGCCAAGGCGAGTTTAATATGTGAGGTTCTTCGGGTGGGGTACGACTTATATTGGCAAATCTTTGACATTCATCACATTGTCTCATCCACTCGATGCAATCTGCCCGGATGGTAGGTCAATAGTACCCTGCTCGGACTACCTTGGAGGCCATTGATCTGCCCCCGCAGTGAAAACCACAGATTCCTCTGTGAACCTCTTCCATTACATATTTTGACTGAGCCTTTGTCAGACACTTTAACATCGGTACCGAGAAACCCCATTTATACAACTCTCCGGAAATAATAGCAAAGTGACTTGCTCTGAGCCTGATCTTTCTGGCCTCGGCGTGATCTGGGGGAATAATATCTGAGGATAAATATTCCCATATGGGGGTCATCCATTCTCGGTCAGCTAATTCATTGGCCATCACTTCTCCTAGTGTAATACTCGGTTCATTGAGAGTTTCCTGAATAACTGTTTTATGCTGGCCTGGCCTCTTCGTGCTGGCCAATTTGGACAGCAGATCGACCCGAGTATTTTCTTATCTGGGGATGTGTTCAATAGAAAATTTCTCAAAGTTGGAAATTAACTGATTGGCTTTACATAAATACCTGGTAAGTTGAGGCTCTTTTGTATGGTATTCTCCAGAGATTTGTCATGTGACTAGCTGTGAATCACTTCTGCATTTAATAGCCTTTGCTCCCATTTCCTTGGCCAGCATTAACCCTGCTATCAAGGCTTCATATTCGGCTTGGTTGTTTGAGGTTTTGAACTCAAACTTTAATGACTGCTCCAGGATTAGCTCTCCCGGGCCTTCCAGTATTACCCCAGCTCCACTGCCTCTGACATTCAAGGATCCATCCACATACAAATTCCACCATAAATCCTCGGTTATCGGCAGCGGATTGAGCTCGGCTACGAAGTCGGAGATACATTGAGCTTTCAGAGGACCTCTCAACTCGTATTTCAGGCCGAACTCGGATAACTCCACCGACCAAGCAATCATACGACCTGCCAACTCAGGCTTTTTGAGAATCTGCTTAATCGGGTGATCGGTTTTGACAATCACCTGGTGACTCTGGAAATACGAACGCAATCTCCGATCTACAGTTACCAGGGCCAAAACCAACTTTTCTATGACTTGATACCGGGTTTCGGCATCATGAAGGACCCTGCTGAAGAAATACCCCGGCATTTGAACTTTCTCTACTTCTTGACTATGACCGCACTGATGGCATACTCGGTGGCTGACAGGTATAAATATAACTCTTTCCCTGGGATAGGTCGAGTTAATATTGATGGTGAAGACAAAAAGGCCTTGAAGTCGACAAAGGCCTTCTCGCATTCCTCGGTCCACACGAAGGTTTGAGGTCTCTTCAATAATCTAAAGAAAGGCCGAGCTTTCTCTGCATATCTGGGGAGAAACCGAGATAATGATGCCAGCCGCCCTGCAAGTCGCTGCACTTCTTTAATATTTTGTGGGCTTCGCATCTCAATCACAGCTCGGCATTTATCAGGTTTGGCCTCGATTCCCCTGTGTGTCAACATAAAATCGAGGAATTTTCCACCTTGGACACCAAAAGCACACTTCTCTGGATTCAGTCTCATATTGTACTTTCTCAACTGTTGAAAAATCTCCTCCAAATCCTTCGGGTGGTTGTTGTGGTCATCGGATTTTACGACCATATCATCCACATAAACCTCCATAATCCTTCCGATCTATTTTTCAAACACCCTGTCCATGAGCCTTTGGTAGGTGGCTCCAGCATTTTTCAATCCGAATGGCATTACCCGATAACAATAGTTCGAGCCTTCAGTGATGAAAGTTGTTTTCTCCTCATCTGGGGGATACATTCGGATCTGATTGTACCCCGAGTATGCATCCAAGAAGGTCAAAATTCTGTACCCGGAAGCACCATCCACCAACCTATCAATACTCAGTAAAGGATAAGAATCCTTTGGACAAGCTTTATTTAAGTCTGTATAATCAGTGCACATGCACCACTTGCCGTTTGCTTTTTTGACCAGAACCACGTTGGCCAGCCAAGTAGTGTATTCTACTTCTCGAATAAAGTTGGCTTTAACCAACTTCGCTGTTTCCTCTTCCACCACTTTTCTCCTTTCCTCACCAAGTCTCATTTTCCTTTGAGCTACCGGTTTTGCCTCAGGACAGATTGCCAGCTTGTGGCATAAGAAATCGGGGTCAATCCCCGGCATGTCTGATGTGGTCCAGGCGAACAAATCGGCGTTGCTACGGAGCACTTCCTTTATTTTCTTTTTTAAATTCGGCTCAAGTTGACCGCCTAGCTTGGTGCACTGATCGGGTTGTGATCCAAGCTGGAACTTCTCTAACTCCTCAATGGGTTGTGGTTGTTGTTCTTGCATGTCAATTCTCGGGTCTAGTTCAACAGAGATGACAGAATTTACAGACTTGTCTTTTCCTCTGTCTAGTGTTTCTGCAGGTGTAGGTTTGAGCTTGCTTACACGAAACTATCAGCATAGCACTGTCTGGCCATTTTCTGATCAGCCCGGATAGCAACTATGTCTCCCGAGTCGGAAGGGAATTTCATTGTGAGGTGGGGAGTAGAGACCACGGCTCCCAACTCGTTCAAATATGGTCTTCTGATTAAGACATTGTACGATGTTACTGTATTAACCAACATGTACCTGACCAGAATAGTTTTGGACGCTTTGCCATCTCCAAAAGTAGTTAGGAGGTCAATGTATCATCGGGTATCCACCTGTTCCCCAGCAAAGCCGATGAGCATACTGTCGTATGGCTGAATAGATTTTTCTGGGATCCCGAGCTTCTGAAATGTTGAATAATATAGAATATCAGCCGAGCTCTCCTGGTCGACGAGAGTTCTCTTGACCGAGAAATTGGCCAATTGCACTGTGATTACCATAGGGTCGTCCTGATTAGGATCCACACCCAAGAAGTCTTCATCGGAAAAGATAATCGGTGGGGAAATCCTCGGGGGTTTGCCAGCTACCGAGTTGACAGCTCGAATAGCCCGCAGGTGTTTTCTCCGAGCTGAACTCGTCGTGCCTCCTCCCGCAAATCCACCTGAAATAGTGTTTATCACACCTCGGACAGTATTATCCTCCTCTCGCCTTTCATTCTGACCTTCCCTATTCTCTGGTCTTTCATTATTTTACCGACCGCCGCCCCTTCCCGGGCTTTGGCCACCTCCTCTTCTTCTACTTCTGCCACGCCCTTCACCATTGTTGTGATATCTCCGAATGAAATTATTCAGATGACCATCCTGCACTAACTCTTCAATCTTGTCACGCAGGACCCAGCACTCCTCGGTGGTATGCCCGTAGTTACGATGGTATCGACAATGCTTCCGTCGATCAGCATTCTGGGGCGTGTGGCCACGGTTGGGGAGCTGCAAAAGTTCTGCGTTGTTAGCTTCCTCAAATACCCGAGCTCGGTTGGTGTTGAGGGGGGTATAGTGCTCATACTTTGGTCCCCTATGTAAATGCTCGGATGTGTTTTTGAATTTCTGTTTGTCTCCTCCAACCCTCCTCTTCTCTCTCCCTTCTCGTCTATCAGAATCATCGGTTCTTTCTCTTTTCTTAGACTCCTCAATCTCCTCCATATTAATGAATCTGACAGCTTTTCTCCTCAACTCATCCATACTGGTTGGAGGCTTCCGAGCTAGGTGTCTGGCGAAAGGGTCAGGCCATAACCCGATCAAGATAGTATATAGTGCAACATCGGCACTGAGATTCCGGATGAGGACAGTCTCTTTGCTGAACCTGGCCATAAAATCACGCAGAGACTTGTTTTTTTCTTGCTTAAAGTTTACCAACGAGGCCGAGGTTTTTTGATAAGCTCGACTCGTGTCAAACTGAGCATTGAACTTAGTCATAAATGTGTCGAAGGAGTCAACTGATGCTGGCGGTAGCTGGGTATACCAGCTTAATGCAGCATCTTTCAAAGTAGTAGGAAAAACTTTACACATGACAGTATCATCATCGGTAAAGAGGTATATTTGAGTAGTGAAAGCATCTAAATGACGTTCCGGGTCCGAGGTGCCATCATACCTGTCAATGTTTATTGGTTTGTAGTTGGCTGGTAAAGGAACCTCCATGATGGCGTCGGTGAAGGGATGTCTCGGCCTCCGCACGCCGGCCCTCTCATTAGGCCTATTTGCCTGAAGTGAAAGTTCAGGGACCTGCCTAGGGAACCCCTCCTCACCTCCTCGGTCAACATGATGAGAAACACGGGGTTGTGGGACTCCTTCTCTGCGCGTGTTTCTGGATCCTTCATTCTCGGCTGTCCGGCGCTCTCTCTCATGAGGAGAAGAGGCGGACCTTTCTCTGCTTTGTTCTCGTTCACGACGGCTGTTCTGCCGACGAATCTCCTCATTCTCCCTTCTCAGCATTGCCACTTGTGCGAGGAGTTCTTGAATAATGGGATTGTCGGTCGTCATAGCTAGGTTTATGGATTGTTCTCCATTATCCCCATTGTTGGCATTTTCTGGCTCCTCTCTCCTGCAGTTTCCGCTCCTTGTCCTCACCATTATTTGTGGTATGGGAAAATTTTGCTTCGATTCCCACAGACGGTGCCAAATGTTCCGTCCAAATATCTCAAGTGGGAGATACTCATCCGGAGAAACTCTTGTGGGAGTGTTTTGGAATAGCTTGACAGAATGGGAATTCTGCCCCTACGTATCCAAATGGGAATCAAAGCAAACGTAGTTCTAAGTGAGGGGGTTGGACCCCTATTTTTAGAGATGTTTTGGTGTAACATTTTGAGTTGGACTGTTATTGAGATCCTATTTGTTAGGATCGGATTGTTATTGTAATTAGATAAAGATAAGGATAAGGCTCCGAGTTATGCGGAGGGATATTCGGACCAGCGAGATATTCGGCTCAGTCAGTTGTGACTGGATAGCTCGGGACCGAGATATCTTCATCCGCGGCCTGTTGTGGGATAGGCCCGAGTAATTATCCTCGGGTGTCAAGTGCATTAATAAGTCTTCGGCTTTATGGGAGTTCGGGTCACAGCCCACTTACAAGAATGAGCTCGGTGGTATTGACAATCATCGGCCTTATATCTTCGGCCAGTACAGTTGCTTTCTTCGTCTTCTTCACACCTTCGAAAGCAACTTTCAGCTGGGACGAATCACAAAGGCGTTGAGACTTTTGAAACACACAAGCTCACACACTCTAACAATGGAATAGAAAGAATATTGAAAGAAGAAAGAGATAAGAGAAAGATCATTTAGTGAAAATCTTTATTCATTTTACATACTTCTACATTTCTCTACACATTTACATCACACACTATATCTATTTACAGACTTATGTATAAACTAACTAACTCACCTAATAGCTTATAACTAATTACTTTAATTACAACAAACTAATCACACTTTAACAAACTTTTAACAAATAACTAATTTGGATTATCTCCATAGACTTGAACCACATGTCGCCGTTGACGCAGTGTTAGAAGAAGGAGGAGACGATCATTTACCTTCAAATTCGTAAGCTGATTGATGATGGAAGCACAGACATGGTTTCAGATCTGTTGCAAAATGAGCAAAGGATGTGTAGGAGAGAACAGAAGCTTCCTCCAGGGTTAATTTCATTTTTAGGACGAAAATGCTACTCTCCGTCCAGTTTAATCCACATACGTTATGCTTCGTACCAAGAGACTTCAACAGCAGGTTTATTTATTTATTATGTTTCCTTTTCTATGTTTATTCTTTAGTACCAAAGGTGTATCCACTGGAAATTTTTTTACATTCATTTCTTCCTATGTTCAGCAGCTATGTGTATCTAATTATAATTTTAGTTTATATATTCTGTTAAGGTTCTGATATACGCTAGTTGTGAAGCATGCAGGAAACATGGATAATGATGTTAATATAGCAACGGAGCAGAATATGAGCCGGAGAGAATTTTGAATAGGTGAACATTGTTTAATTCTATAATGTTTGATTTCTTATGCTATCTAATATGATTATATGATCAAAAGATGCTGGTTATTAGATTATTGGTTACTCATCAACTATCTTTGAGCTTGCTCTGGTTGAATTGTATGCAGTAGGAAGTTTTTTTTTTTTTTTTATCAATCTTTAATTACAATAGACCAATTATGATTAGGGGATTTTATATGTGGATTGTATGGGTCACCATTCTTATTATCTAACCTTGTCGACAGAGTGTTGTTCACTACAGTCCAAAGCCAATTGATACTGTTTTAATTATTCCCTTTATAGATGAAACCTGAAACTATTCCATATACATACATACATACATATATATATATATATATATATATATATATATATATATATATATATATATAAGAAACCCAAACAAATAGTAGTTTTCAAATGCAATAGTCTGAGATTTTTAAAGGAAAACTCGTGAATAATAGGTAAAGATGCTGCTCAATACCAACCTCTAAACATTGTCAAATACTTCACGATACACAACATTTTTGGTTGATGTGCATACATTTTTGTCATTATCTATAATTAGTATCTTAAGTCCCTTTCTTGACCTCACGCGGGAGAGAGCAACATAGAGTTGACCATGAGTGAAGACAGGTTTTGGAAGATAAATACCAACATGAGAAAGGGATTGTCCCTGACTTTTGTTTATTGTCGTCGCAAAACAAAGAGCAAGTGGAAATTGTCTGTTCTGGAATTTAAACGGTAATCCGGGATCACTTGGCACCAAATTCATCCTAGCAATGAATATTTTTTCCTGTTGTAACGGTCGCACCTATGACGTTCCTCCCCAACTCGTTCACCATCAGCCTGGTACCATTACATAACCCAACAAACTGATCAATGTTCCTCATAAGCATGACAGGGACTCCGACATTCATCCTCAATCTATGATTTGGAATCCCAGAACATTTTATTTCATTTAGAAACTCGATGGTGAACCACTCACCTTGAACGTCATTGTCCTCATTTGAACGACAAACCGAGTCAGATCTTAGGTACTCCACTTCATCGCCGGGAACTAATGAGATCACATAATCATTAACCTCCTCAACTGAGTCCAAAGTCAGAGCCAGAATACCTCGCTCCTCGAAAAAATGATGGCTGTTCATGTTGTGCAGCAATTCGGGATAGGCAAACTGAACTAATGATTGTAGTGGATTTTCAGAGTCGTGAATCAGCAAGTCGTCTGGAATCTCAATGTCACTCTCACCATTTTCATTTGCATTGCAATCACCATCTCCAACCCGAAGAATCCATTCTGCAAATTCTTTGATGCCTCTCTTGTCTGCATCTAAATGTGAACCACCAAGTCTCATGTTTGTTGCAAGTCTCAATACCCTACAATTTTTCCAGATTTTAGATGCATTTACGGCAGATCCCACAATATTATGCCTCGATCCTTTTCTGATCACAGGCAAAATCTGTTTGAAATCACCACCTAAAACAACAGTCTTGTCACCGAATGGTTTATCCATGTTATGCTAATCTTGGGAGGACATTATATCATGCATTGTGTTGTCAAAACACTAGTGGAAAATATACATTAGACGGTAAAGGTTTACGTCAGTTAACCAAAAACTAGACGTTAAAAAGGGGGCGGTGGCAGTTTTGTAAATATCAGACTTCATTAATTCAATTTTAACGTTAGTTGTTTTAAGGACTGACGTTAAAAGTGAAGTGACTCACTTTTAACGTCAGTTCAATAAACAACTGACGTTAACAGTGAACGTTTTAACATCAGTTCTTTATCGAACTGATGTTAAAAGTGAGTCACTTCACTTTTAACGTCAGTCCTTACATCAACAGACGTTAAAGGTTATTTTAATAATTTTTTTTATCTAGTATACTTACCCTTCCGCATTGCCTTCCTCAAAGTTTCAGTTTCACAATTGCTTTGATGTTTTGTGTTTCTGTTTTGAAAACTAAAATATATGTGCGAAGTATAAGTTGAATCAATAACCCAAACCAGATCTCATTCATGAAGTGTAATACAGATCGATCTGGAAGATTGAAAGGGTTTAAAATCCTATAAAAAGTTACATTGAAAGGGTTTAAAATCCTAAACATTAAATCTACATCCCATCAGAGAGTTTTATGAAATATGCCAAAGGGAAAACTATACTCCGAAGGGTGCACTCGATCTGTTTTAGCAATGGTCTTGGAACATTCACTTGCATCCTTTAAGACCTCAGAAAACTGGGGGGCATGAGAGAGCTCAAGAGAGGCAAAAACAGGTGCACTAGATCTGTTTCAAGCATAGGCAGTGGTTCTAGAGACTTCCATGACGGTCACTTGCTGCCAAAGCTGAGGTTTTGGAACTATGACGCCCGAGCACCTGATTTGCCCTCCAGCAGCTGATTCTCCGGAAGGATGATAAGGTGAGCAACTCACATTACGTGGTTTACACAAGCTTATCACCCATGTTACGTGATTTACACAACCTCAGAAGTTGTTTGACCATTAAGACAAAGATCTTTGAGTCTAGGAATAAGAAGAAAGAGTGATGAAGTTAATCTCCATGGCAGAGCCTTATTGTGAAGCCGAAAATTAAAAGGATGGAAGGAAGCTATTTATAGGAGCAGGGGATGAAGTTACTAAGCTATTCTGATTTTCTTCAAAACTTATCTATAAACTTAATGCTCATTAAGAGGATTAAGTTACAAGGTGCATGGGTAAGTAGCACAGTAGTCAAAGGAATGAATGTTTTTGCAGATATCTATACACTTTTAACGTCAGTTGTTTAAAAAAACTGACGTTAAAAGTGTTTTTAAAATAAAAAATATTTATTGTTAACGTCAGTTTTTTATACAACTGACGTTAAAAGTGTGATTTTTACTTCAGTTAAATAAATAGCTGACGTAAATAATCCTATATATTATAAACGTGCAGAATGAATATTGGAAATAATGTAATTAATATACGGGAACTTGGCAGTCATAAATTAAGTTGACGTTAAAAATGAGGTGGTGGCAGTTTGTAAATATTAAATCACTATTTGCGACAGTTCTATAAATAACTGACGTAAATAATTATGAAACTCATTTCATTGGTTGTCATGTCCCCGTTGTCCCTCTTAACGCAGATCACTCCATATAGTGCAGTTTATTTCTAAACTTTTTTTTAAACAAGTTTATTTTTAATTTTTATTAATTAGCTTGAATTAGTAGTAAACAAATTCTTGTGCAAATTAAAATAAATAAACACTTAACATAAAATAAGTTATATGTATAATCAAATCGTATCTCATTGAAGCGATTCATAAGTTAAAATTGCATGATTAAAAGATAAAAAAATTCTGCAACATAGCCCTAAAATATAAAAAAGTTTCTGCTTCAACATCATTTTCTTCTCAGTCCTGTCATCAGAAACTCCAATGGATGCATCACCTCCCTCACTTGAATTCCATGATGCAAAGTAAATCCTCAGTCACTAGCAGTGAAAGCAAAGTGAAATGGATCTTTGCATCTTTCATCTTCACTGGAATTCCTTGATGCATCGTCTTGAATCCACAGTCACTTGCTTCCAAAGCAAAGTGAAAGGGATGACGGGGATGAAATAAAGTGAGAGAATCATTTTACGTGATTCACCCAACCTTACCATCCATGTTATGTGATTTACACAACCTCAGAAGTTGTTTGACCATTAAGACAAAGACCGTTGAGTCTAGGCATAGGAAGAAAGAGTGATGAAGTTAATCTCCATGGCAGAGCCATATTGTGAAGCAGAAAAAATTAAAAGGATGGAAGGAAGCTATTTATAGGAGCAGGGGATGAAGTTACTAAGCTATTCTGATTTTCTTGAAAACTTTTCTAAAAACTTAATGATCATTAAGAGGATTAGGTTACAAGGTGAATGGGTAAGTAGCACAGTAGTCAAAGGAATGAATGTTTTTGCAGAAACTAATAAACTTTTAACGTCCGTTCTGTAATACAACTGACGTAAGAAGTGTGAGTGTTTTTTAACGTCAGTTTCTTAAGACAACTGACGTTAAATATATGACCTTTAACGTCAGTTTTTACTAACAACTGACGTAAAATGTTGTTTTATTTGGATTATAACGTTTACACCCGCGCGCCTTCTGCACTTCTCTGTACGTCTCTTTTCTCTTTTCATCACTCTCAACCCTCACTCTGCCCTAATCGCGAGCTCATCTCCACCGCAACCATCGCGAGGGCTTCTTCGCCACCACCGTGAGGTACACTCTTAACCCCTAACTCTGTCTTTCCCGCTCATTCTTTGCAATAACTTGACATCTCTCTTTCCCCTTCCCGCACTAACTCTCCTTGTCCCTCTGCTCTCAGTAACCACATCGAACGTTGGCCACCACTCGAGCTTCCCCCCCACCACCACACGAGCGCCTATTTCTGGCGAGTCTTTAGGGCACATTTTTTTACTTTTGGTTTTGAGTGTATGTTGAAATTGTAGTCTCAGTAGTTGAAACTTGAAACTGTGAGTTTGAGTTGTTTGGAATGTCTCTATTTTTGGTTTTGAGTGTATGTTGAAATTGTAATCTCAGTAGTTGAAACTTGAAACCGTGATGCTCATCACGACTAGGCCGTGATCAGTTCTACATGTGAGGATCTGGTTCAATTGGCACGTTACGGTCGTGATGGACATCACTGCCAGGCCGTGACCAGTGCTTGGCAATCTTCAAAAACTATAGTTTTCAATCTCCCGTATTGTCCTTATATTGGATAGATGTTTTGTATATCTACAGGACCTATCTAGTTATTTTTATTTATACTTCTGTATTTATTTTTAGTTATTACCTATGTTAATACATATATATTGTTTCTGAACAGGCATACATATGGATCAATCGGATAGCCCGCATGCACGGGAGGACGCTGTGGGGGCTTCGCAGGACCCGATCACGCCTACGCATGATTCTAGTGTAAGTTTACATGTTATATACTATCTTTAGTCCTTCTTTTTAATGTAAGTTTATAATGTTACAACCCTCTATTTTATCATTTTTTTGTCCATACAGACATCACAGACTCATAGGAAACGGGGTAGAGGAGCCACCTCGTTGAAGAAACTAGAGAAGGACAGGCAAAGCGGACAGAAGCTTGAGGTGTCCTTCGATGCTAATCTAAATGCCCAGGGACCCCGTGCTAAAGAATTTAATAAGTGGGTGTTTCTACAAGCGAAGCAGCACGTAAGCATCAACTACAACCACTGGAATGACGTTCCACAGAACGTTAAGGATCAGATTTGGGAGGCTATCACGGTATTTTACCTTTACATTCATTTGATTTACATTATTAGATAATTATCCAAGTTATAATCCATCTAGTTGTTATGTATTTAATGTGTAGGTAGCTTGGACTGTGCCAAATGACGAGGATCATCGTCATAAATGTATGAAAATGGCATAAAAGTATTGGAATGGGTTCAAGCATGATCTTACCAGGTACTATGTATCTGGGAAGAAGCGGCTTGATAAAATGTTCTCGGATTATCCCTGGATTGATCAGGATACTTGGGATATGTTTGCCAGGAGTCGACAGGATGGAGAATTTCAGGTTGGTTGATTAAGTTAATTTTGTATGCTTATTATAGATCATTTAACTTTATTTAATTATGTGTTTTTGTTTGAATAGGCTAAGGCAAATAAGGGTCGGCAGAATCAGGCGAAGAACGTCCACCGCCACACCATGTCTCAGGGTGGGTACCAAACTCGGATCGAGCAGATGATGGCGGATATGCTGAGGGCGAAGCAGGAAGAGCACTCTGCTAGGATTGAAAGAGGAGAGGTGCCTGAGGGAACACCATTAAGTCCTCCGTCGGACATCGACCGCGAGGATGTCTGGTTAGCCGGCCGCATGACAAAGACGGGATCTTTTAAAGTTGATGCCACTCGCGAAGTGGCAGATAAGATTGTAAGTAAATAATTAACTTGATTTCAATTGATATTTATATAGATATTTGCAACACTTTTCACTTGCACGTTTTTTCATTTTTCATTGTAGATGGATCTTAAAGCACAATCCTCCCAGGGTGCATTCATCCCTTCTGGACGGCGGGACGTCTTGATGACTGCTCTAGGCAAGAAAGACCATCCTGGTCGGGTTCTCGGTGTTCCTGGGAACGTGACCATCAAAGAATATTATGGCAAGTCTGCTTCACGAAAGCGGGTGGTCGATGAAGCATCAATTTTGGCTGACATTACTCAGCACCTCATGTCCAACCCAGCTATTACAACACATCTGATGCAAGGCTTAATATCCAACCCATATTTCAAGCAGGCGCTTGCCAGAGAGCTTTCCTCCGTCGGTACATCCCAGGACACCGCAGGGCATGCCAACTCTTCACATGTGAGCACAAAAGAGAGTTTTAGTAGGGCACATGTGGAGGACGATGAGTTGGCAGCTAAGGAGCGGGAGTTCGAAGTCCAACGCCATGAGCATGAGTTGGAAATGAAAAGGCGTGAGCTTGAGTTGGACTCCAAACGACGTGAGCTCGAAATGTTAACAAAGGTATGTATTCATTATTAATGTCCAAATTAGTCAAATAATTACTTGTGTTTTTTTTAATTATAAAAAACTTATCTATTTTATTTTTCTTAAACTGAAAGCCAAGTCGACGTCGGTGTCGCTGTCACCTATCACTCGTTTGTTCTCACTTGGTGAGGATTATGCGTTTGAGATTTTTGAATGTCCATTGGAGCATGATGGATGGGCGGCACGCCCAGATCAACGGAGGATATTTACCTTCTGTGGTGATGATCTCGGGAACGCCTGCAGAAATAACGTTTGGATGAATGATAGTGTGATTTTAAATCATGTTTCCTGTGTACTTTTTCATGCATTTTTCATATAGATTAGGCATTATTTATTTGGTTTTTATTAGTTTTTCCCTTGGAACGGGTGAAGCGGTTTCTTGGTGTTATTTTGCAGGAACTTAAGGAAAACTGTGCAGATTTGCCCAGAATGAAGCCTGGATGATTTTAGAGCATGAAAAGAGAAGAAATTGAGTCAAGCAGAATTCTGAAGATTTGCCCCGCGAAACTGGATTCCCCTCGCGACCCTAAAAGCTGACTGTTCCAGAGAATTGCAACATCTTCTGGCTCGCGTCGCGAACATGTACTCGCCTCGCGAGAGTCCATTTCTCATAAACAACAGATTTTAACTTTCGCCTCGCGAGAGGCCATTCGCCTCGCGAACGAGCGCAGAACTGATTTGTATAAGTTGCTGTTTTAGAGCAGAATGAAGGGAGTTAGAGAGAGAGTTTTTAGGTTTTGAGCCAGAGGCACTTGGAGGCTGCGGCTGGAAGAGGGTTCCAGCCCTGAAGGGGATGTTTTCCTTACTCTGGGACTGAAAGAAGATTGGAGGATCCTCCTATGGAGTTTGGTTCATCCCTTCTCTCCTTCTCTCTGTATTCTCTTTTTATGAGTAGTTAAATCCCTGTTGTTGGGATTAGATGTAGCCAACTGATAATCATGTATTTATCTTGACTGATTATTCTATGTTCATGTCTTCATATTAGTGATTAATTTTCTGTGCTTAATGCTTGTTGTGGCTAGCACCCCCATGACTCGATTAGTGTTTTGGTATGTAATGGAGACGTTCGTATCAGAACCGGAATTGGAATTAATCACCTAGTAACCCTTACATCTAGAGATGGAGTTTGGTTTGCTAGTAATCGCGTAATCCCTAATCCTAATGCAATTTCATTAATCTAGGCCACCTAAGAGATTAGGGTCTATTAGTGGAATTAGGCTCTTGTCATCCGAGATATCGGGGCTTGAGTAGTTTAGTGGATTGATTTTAATATCTGAAGCATGAATGGGAGGTATCTAGTCCTGGTATTGCATGAGAAAGAAGTTTAGTGAAGTCTAGTCCCAACATATCCTTTCTGCACTCCAAGTGTTTGTAAAAAGTCCCCAAAAAGACCAAAAACATTTTATTGCTTTTATTGCTTTATTTTTTTGTTTTGATCTCTCTTGATTAATAGTTTAGTCTAGATAGTTGCTGAGTTTGTGAATTGGTACTTGACATCCAATCCCCGTGGATACGATAACCGGTCTTACCACCGTATTACTTGCACGACTGGGTATACTTACCCAGATTCGTCAACAATGAACATCAATGTTTTCAGTCTCTGGTGCACGTAAGTTAATTTTAATTTTATAACTTATTTATTGTTGGTATTTTTCCATTTAATAATTTATTTTAATTTCAATATATATATTATGTAATTAACATCCACACTTTTTCATATCTTAGGTATCTCCATCGTCTTCAGCTTGATAAGGGCGTTGCATCAGTTTACGGTTTCTTAGATCCGTCAATCCTTCTGCCCGATTTCTTTGCTGGCGATGCATTGAGTAAATACTTAGGGAACTTGTTGGGAGACAATCCGAAAGAATTATATCTGGCTCCCTACTGTATGAAAAGCCATTGGTAGTTGTTCGTACTTCACCCGTCTAGGCATAGAGTCATATTCTTCTGCTCTCTCCACCAAGATCCGCCACCGAAGGTGGTGGAAGATGTAAATAAGTAAGTAACTAATCTTAAATTTAATTTAAGTTTTAATATCAGTTATTTTTATTTTATTACATACATGATATATGAATTTGTTAATTGATCGACATGATTATTTGTTTATGATAGCGCGCCGAAGGCGAGTAGCATAAGTTGCGCCAACGGGAGAAGTAGGACTTCTAAGGCTAAAGCAAATCCTGTATGGAACATCCTCAAGGTTTGGTAGTTTATTTATCAAATAATTAATATTATAATTACTAATTTATATGTATATTCAACTGACGTTGAAATTAATTTTGTTGGTAGTCTCGATTTCAAATTGACGGGTGGTCGTGCGGCTATTATGTGATGCTTCATATGCTGAACATAGTCTCCACATCTATTACGGATGGATGGATTAAGGTAATATTTAAACAACTTGTTAAATTATATATTATAGTTTTGAAGATGACTTGCATTGATGTTATTATTATTATTTGAACGTGTGTAGGCATTTAACGACCAATCACCTATTCATGAAGATGAGTTAAGAGACTTGAGGATGCTCTTCGCTGAATTTTTCTTCAAGTATGCGGCTGAAAAAGGAATTGACAAGATACCTCCGCAATACTTAGATAAACAGTTTTTTTGTTAGATTTTAGAAACTAATTAATAACATGTATATACATATCCTTAGATTGGTAGTTTTGTTTTTTAGAGATTGGAACTAAAATTTATTTATATATATACATGGGTTTTGGTTTTAAGTCCCCCCATTGTTCCATTTTTCCTTTGCAATTCTGTAATGTGTGTGATATTATGTGTTACTGGGATATTTACTGAATGCAGGGATAGCTGAGGGGAGTGATATTTTAAAACTGAATTAAAAAAAACTATTAACGTCAGTTGTATCAAACAACTGACGTTAATAGTATTTTATAAAATATACAGTACACTATTAACGTCAGTTTTTTATTACAACTGACGTTAAAATTAAACCTTTAACGTCAGTTCTTTATAACAACTGACGTTAGTTTTAACAAAATTAACGTCCGTTGTCTTAAAGAACTGACGTTAATAGTTTTATGTTTAACGTCAGTTGTTTAAAAAACTGACGTTAATTTTTACAAAATTAACGTCAGTTTTGTTAAAGAACTGACGTTAATAGTTTTATATTTAACGTCAGTTCTCAACTGACGTTAAAATATTAACTATTAACGTCAGCTGTATTTACGTCAGTCAGTATTCTGACATAAAAAATCAATTTTAACTAACGTAAAAATCACTTATTGCACTAGTGAAAGCTTCAAAGCAGAACCCGTTCATCATTGGAGCCTCGTCCCAGATTCTAAGCTTGGTGTGAATAAGTAGTTTTGCTCTAGCACTGCCTTGATTGATATTGCATGTTGAGTCGTCACTGATAACCAATGGAATGGAAAACGTGGAATGGGCAGTTTGGCCACCGGGCAAGAGTAATGAAGCAATGCCACTGGAAGCCACATTGAGTACAATGAATCCTTGTGACCGTAGTCCTGCAGACAGGGTGTTCTATCAAAAGTTTTTCTGGTACCCCCATATCCATAAAGGAAGAAGAAACCACCTCTTCCATACAATACTTAATACATAATCGCATCGTATGCACTTCTTTGTTCGGTTGTCAACCTCTCCAGTAAAAAAAGGTGTGTTCTTCCCAACTCATCCTTATCATAGTTCATTTCGTCGGCAATCATCTTATTTTGGAAGTCGAAGGCATCTAATAAATTTGGGAATGGCATAGAAGGAAAGTCTGCTAGAGATCTTCCATTTGATCGAAGCAAATTCTCCATCTCAAAAAGACATAGATTTTTCAAGTCATCATCACCAATCCGTAGACCTGCATGAGAAAACAATGTGTCAGGTATGTTCAATAATACAAACAACACAAATAAGAGTAACTCAAGTCTGTATACCTGGTATATCTAAATCCCTCATACGGTTGTAGACGATGCCATCAGACAATAGATTCCATGTGGAGTTCCATACAACATCAGGTTTATTCATTGTATTCATTACTAACAATGTAACAAACAATCTCCGCATTTGATTTCCAGAAGCTAGCTCACTTTCTTCTTTTATCGCGTCTATAAACTCTTTGTCATCGGTCAAAAGTCCCATTGCATAACATGCTTCTTCGAAAGTTTTCACTACAACAGATTAGATTTTAGATAGCGTTTCCGTATGCCTTTTAATAGCGTTTGTAACCGCTATCTATGCTACTGCTATTAAAACTCGTTAGCAAAGATAGCATTTAGGAAGTGCTATTAATAGGTGACTTTAGATAGCGTTTGTACACGGAAACGCTATCTAAAGTCAGACTTTAGATAGCGTTTGTACACGGAAACACTATCTAAAGTCTGACTTTAGATAGCATTTGTATTAACAAACGCTGTCTAAAGTCTGACTTTAGATAGCGTTTGTTATTAACAAACGCTATCTATTCCCCTTTTTTTTAATTTTTACATATTTCTTAACTTTTACATCCATTCCTGCATATTGAACTACACCAAAAAAACCACAATTGTTGCAGTCAATACAAATGTTCCCTTGCCAATCAAAGTATATATTAGTTGAACATTCTGAGTATATATTAGTCAATACATTAGTTGAACATTCTGAGTATATATGCCACGACACGTCACTAATACATCATAAACCCAGAGTCACATAAAAATATGATAAGTATTAAAAAACATAACTGTTATATAGTATAAATATTTTTTGATATAAGAGCAAGACCATTATCATATTTTGATCTAAGGGCAGCAGCAGCACACCACATCCAAGCAACACTCGCAGGTCTCAAAGCAGCGGAAGCAGCAACACAAGGCGAACAAGCTGCAGCAAATCCCAATGAAAATCCTCCCCACTCAAAAAATAACAGCAAAAAATAAAATAAAATTGATATTTGATTCATCACATAAAGAAATATGGCAAATTATCATAAATTTAATGTCGACAACAAAGAGAACAAAATGATGAGAATTAAATCCTTTTTGTTAGAACCTAATTGGTAATTAGTGGCAGCAGCAATAATACAAGTTTGTAACCAAAAGTAGTTAACAACAACAAAAGCTACAATGATAACTAACTATACATACCAAGCATAAAGGCAACCTTTTTCTTCACGGCTTCTGCGAACACAAAAGCTTCCAATCAAGCTATTGTTTTTCACATCACTTGCAACCACAAAAAAAACAGCAGGGGGCAATAATCAAATACCCTTAGGAAATACACTTGTAACATGCATTACTTTGTGATCAACAGCATTATTCGCATACCAATGAGTATTGCTGCAACTACTGTGATCAATTTGACATAATCAAACGAACTTTTCAACAATATAGCGACACCAATCTTCCTTGACTTCAGATAGTTGAGCAGTGGAGTATGTGGAGCATTTGAAGTCAGGGAAGTACTGCGACATAAAAATTAAATAAATCAAGTTACAATTGCTAAAACATTTGAACAGTCACAGTTAAAAGCTAAGTAAACAACATACCGCCATTGGTATTTTAACTTGGTTCTGCAAGATAGTTTCCTTCATGAAACGCATGACATAGTACCCACAATCTGTACTGTTGGGTTGTCTTGGGCACTATAAAAAATAAAATAGTAAATCAATATAGTTTTTTTATCTAATTGCGCATTAAGTTTTTGCAAATGTACCTCTATTTGAATCCATTTAATGTTGGTTGCCTTTAAACGCGGCACCTTAGCTCCAATATTTGCACGATAAACTTGCAAAGCACTAATCACAAAATCAAACAGACTTCATTAAGAAACATATTTTCAATCATCACAAACACACGCATGCTTTTTTTTTATTTTGAACCACAACAGCCACAACCCAGTATATGTCAATTCAACACATGTTCTAATGTCAAAAATCAAAAGCACATTAGGACCATGACAACTTGCAACATGTATCTACCATGGAAGCCATTCGACAGAATCATAGAAAATTAGAAATATAAAAGCATGATTACTTATCGAACAGATTCTTTAATTCTGGGCGACCCCTAGGATCAACATTCAAGGGATCCAGATAGTAAATAATCTCTTCAACAATATTTATCGCGCACAGCACCCAATGATTCCTACAAAAATGTTGAGATAACAAATCCTAAGCACCTCAACTTTTATGTAATTCATTATTGTGAATTAAGTCCTATAGGATAAGTGACTCACCCAACATTGCACGGCGCTAGAAACAAGGGCTGATATTCTCTTTCTGTAGTTGCAAAGCGGTCAGCTATATACGTTGTCTGTGATTCCCTCCCGAAGAAGCCGTATGTATCTGTTTGGTATGAGGACAAGAACAGAAACCTCCTCGTTCTTTCCTTTGGAAGCAACAATTCTTCATACAAATACCTTCAATTAAAATATAAAAATGGATTACACCAATGACATCAATATTTAAATGGAAAGACTAAAAAAATATTGTACACTTTAAGCCTGATTTAGTACCTGATATATACGGAAATAACGGAGGCAGATACCCATTCAAGATTTACAACTTCTCTGATATTTTCAGTATTGATCATCTCAATGAAATGCTGACCAAAAATATTTTGTTCCATCTCTATGTCCAATTGGTCATCATTTTTCATATTCTTTCGTTCATTTATTTTAAGAAAATTCAAATATTCTAGAGAAATTGCAGTTGAACCAGCTGTAGGAGGGTTGGCCTCAGAGTTGCCTCCTTTATTTTCTGGGGTTGTAATTGACTCCTTTGTATATCCAGACACTCTGCCCTTGCCTTTAGATTTTGCAGGTGCCTGGAAATTTTGCATTTCAATATGCCAGTTAGAAATCAACTAATGTAATGCATATATGCCGTATATGAAAAGGTGGAAAAATGCAATTACATACCATATTAATTACAACCACGAGATCAATTGGCCATGCCACATAAGTACCTATTGCATCTCTTACTGTCATTACATCTTCACAATCGATAGGTACCGGCAATGGCGCATCCCCCTCAGTTGCAACATCAACTCCAACTTTCACATGGTTAAGGGGTATTGGTCCAGTGTGCAGTGTAACACCCGGCTCATTGTATACTTTACCCATAGCAACCATACGATAGTTTGGGGTTGATAAATATAGCTGACATGAGTTGACGCCCTAATCCAATGATAAATGAATAAGCTGTGAATTAAGGCATCCAATTGAATGTATTTAACTGCGAATGCAATACTAGTAAAAAAAAAAGGCATGCATTACCTCTGGAAGCCTGATGGCAGATGGTAGAGTGCAACTATCTTTGACGCTTGCTTGGGCTGTGAAATTAGCCCCGCCTCTCCTCATGCTCCTTTTTTTTCAGCTTTTCTTCCAAAATGTTCAATCTTTGAGAGAGTTGAGACACCAATGTCTCCCACCTTTTCGTTTCGAGTTATGTTTTGCACGACCTTCGGTGGGAAGTAGTCTTTTTGAGAGACGCCAAAACCCACACCCCTAACACGACCAGGGTTCTCTGGCACACCTAGGGCTTTAGCAAGAATATCCTGACGACCAAAATCTTGTATCTCTCCCTCTCCTGCAGACTGTGACAGTTCCTCCTGACACATAGTTATTGGTGAAATGCAAATGTTAAAATTATTATATATTATCATAAGAAAATAACAAATGAAAATGTAAACGTTAGTCTACTAACACATTTATTCCACACGGTCTGCGTATTTTTGTTGTCAATTACACCCGCCTTGTTCTCGCGGGCTTTCCTCCACACAATATGGCGTTTAATTTTCTTAACTTCGGCCCCGCCTCCTCATCTGTATATTGAGATAATATATATAACATCTATTTATAATATATATATATATATACCGATACATATAAAAGTCATATATACCACACATGCAGATATATATATATATATATATATACATACCAATTCATCTCAATTCATCCTCAATGTCAGCATACCCTTTACGTGATGCTTTGTAAGGGCATGCAGGATCTAACACCCTGTTGCGATTTTCATTGCTTAATTTCTATTCAGACACATATAAGTAATATTAATACATGGTTAATGTCATATGTATGTATTGCTATAAAATTATAAGGACTAACGTGATATTAAACATACCAGGAATTGAGCATCTCCTGTGCGTATTGCTACAAAATCTATCCACTCATCCCTTGATATGTGTGGATATTGTGATGGAGGTTCCTCTATGATACTCCCGTTGGCATCTCTTAGAAATTTTTTGGTCAATCTAGTTCTGAATGCCCTATGTAGGTTACCGACTTCTGAAGTACAAATTTTTTCCGAGATTCATCAACATTAAAAGACATCTGCAAAACAATATAAACAACGTGTCAAAGTAAGTATGTTTACATAGTTTACAATATAATTCATAAATTTTAACAATTACCTGTACATCAGCCCATATGCTCTCTTTGAAACCATCCAAAGCTTCATCCTTCCAATTAGAACAAATAATTGGGACCGTTTGCTGAACAACGGCCCCAATGTAACTCTTCAATATTTTACCATTAGCACGAATTGGTTGGTCCAAATAATTCCATTCAACCTAATAAAAATAATAAAGTAATTAAATCTAGATATCAAACAACATTATGAAATCCTTAGATTAGTAAGTAAATTACATCAAATTTTTTTCCTTTACTCCTAGCGCGGATGACCGCCTTCATAACTGTTGGCCCACGTCTCGTCGCTTTGGCATCACTAGAATTACTTGAAGATGCCATTTACCTACAAAAATATTAGATACAAGTAAAACATCAATGGACATTAATCTAACATTAATTGATGCAAAATATAAAACAACAATGAATAACAAAATTAACACTAGCATTACCGGAAGATGCTAACTATAATATAAAAGGATCAGAAAGTTCATTTAAACACAAACACTACATACATGTTTAAGTCAACCTTTTTCTTTTCTTCATTGGATTGAGATTTGTTTGTCCTTTATTAGTACGAAATGGATGATTGACCAAAAGCCCCTCATCATGATCATCTCTCATATACATACCATCATCCCTAGCTGGATCAATCTCAAGTGATTGTAATGTCTCGACGAAAGGATCATCTTCAATATCAACATCTCCATGGTCTTGATCATCAATCTTAGTAATTATTTTGTTAGTCAAAAGAACAATGGACCTTTTCATATCAGCTGGATCAGTGACATAGAACACTTGTTGAGCTTGAGATGCTAATATAAAAGGCTCATCTTTATACCCCACCCTATTAAGATCCACCTGCATGAACCCTGACTCATCAATCTGAACACCGTTATTATTGTCAACCCACTTACAACCAAACACACCAACCTTAAACTTTGTGTAATCCAACTCCCATATGCGTTCAATGACGCCGAAGTATGACATATTTGCATATATCAGGTTTCTGTCTTTGGCACCTGAGATATGCATCGACAGAGCTACAAGAGTCACACCACTATTTTGCATTGTACTCCGACCATCTTGTTCTTTTGTATAGAATGTGTACCCATTAATTTGATAACCGTGGTAAGAGAAGACATGCAAACTTGGACCTTTGGCTAACCATCTCAATCTATTTGAAACTGAAGTAGCATTTTCAGTCAACTCTGCATAAATGTGATCTCTTAGCCACGTTATAAAACAACGATTGTGTTCTCTAGTTAGCCAATTTTGATTCTTATTTGGATACAAACTCTTAAGCATGTCCTTGTGTTTTTCAACATATGGCTCAACCTCATCGGCATTGTTCATAACATATAAGTGTGCTTGCTCCCATTCTGTCCTTGATATAGTCACTATTTCATTTCCAGTAATTCCTTGCTCCATCATTCTCCATGTGTGACGAGACTTTGGCAGCCCTATAGAATCAGCATTGGATAGGTATTCGGTACAGAATTCAACAGCTTCTTCGACAATATACCGTTCAACAATACAACCTTCTGGTCGTGATCGGTTTTTCACATACCCTTTTAATATCTTCATATAACGCTCAATCGGGTACATCCATCTCATATAAGCTGGCCCACACAGTTGTCTCTCTAACAAGGTGAATGGTTAGATGAACCATTATGTCAAAGAATGAAGGTGGAAAGTACATCTCAAGCTCGCATAAAGTCACAACAATTTCTCTTTGCAATGATGGCAACTTCCCAGGGTCAATCACTTTGATGCAAATTACCTTGAAGAAGAAACAGAGTTTAGTTAAGGCCCCCCGCACTTTGTTAGGTAAAATAGACCGTATACCAATGGGTATCAACTGCTCCATGAGAACATGACAATCGTGGGACTTTAGACCTTTTAACTTGAGATCTTTCATCGATACGAGGTTCCTAATGTTTGAAGAGTACCCTTCCGGAACCTTAACTCCTTCAAGAAACTTACAAAAAACAGTTTTTTCTTTTCTAGATAGAGTGTAACAGCCGGAGGAAGATATGTACTTTTACCCTTCTTCGCCGGTCCCAATTCTCTTCTTATTCCCATACTAACCAAGTCCAACCTTGCATTGATGCCATCTTTAGTCTTCCCTGGCACATTGAGTAACGTACCAATGACACAATCACAGATATTTTTTTCAACGTGCATCACATCGAGGAAATGTCTTACATATAATGATTTCCAATATGGAAACTCAAAGAAAATCGACATTTTCTTCCACCCTCTTGTGACAATATCTCTCGCAAAAGGTTTACCGAATTGGATATTCAAATCCTTTACCTTTTCAAAAAGTTGATCACCCGTCAACGGTGAAGGAGCTCTACCTTCTTCCGAGTTCCCATTGAACGCCTTTCTCCACCACCGGTAATGATGACTTGGATGCAAAAATCTACGATGCCCAAGAAAGACATTCTTCTTACAATGTTCTAACCGCATCCAATCCATACCCTCTTCACATATAGGGCATGTTGATGAGTGTGATTCCACATCATCTTTGTCTATCATTTTGCATGCATTTTCATGTAGTTTAGGCATATTTTTTATTAGATTTTAGGTTAATTTTCCTTTGGAACGGGTAAGGCGGTTTTCGTGTGTTGTTTTGCAGATATCAAGGGTAAAATGCTCAAGATCAACCATGATGGAGTTTGGATGAAGATGAAGCTTTAGAAGTGCAGAAAATGAGCCAAACAGGGCCTATCACGGCCTAGCCGTGATTCCCATCACGGCCATGATCGAGCAAAACTGAAAAAGAACAAAGGCTGAAGTCAGAGTCTGTCACGGCCTGGCCGTGATAGCCATCACGGCCGTGACCCAAAACCACCACAAGTCAGAGCACGTCACGGCCCAGCCGTGAAATTCATCACGGGCCATGAAAGGAAGGCTCGCGTCGCGAGCAACATTTCGCGTCGCGAGAATGCTGGATTTTGTAAAAGTACCAGAAGCAGAGACCGTCACGGCCTGGCCGTGATGGCCATCACGGCCGTGACGCGCATTACTTGGACCTGAAGAAACCGAATTTGGATCAGAATTTGAGTTAGATTGGGACTCTAACTTCCCACATCTATAAATAAGGACCAGGCAGATCACATCAGGGACACATTGGATGAGGGGATTCATCATCCATAACAACTAGGACTCTAGGCATAGAGATCTCTTCTCCTCTTCTCTTCTCTTCTCTGATTTTCTGATTTTTCTATTATGTTGTCAACCCAGCTTGTCATCTCCATGGCAAGACTGGAGTAGTAGTTTGTTTCTAGGGACTAGGGCTCTGCCCGAGTTTTGTAAATGTTGTTGATTTGATTTAAAATCGTTGTTGATTTCGTTATTGTTTTAGATCTGATTTCTAGTGTGTTAACCACTCGTAAATTCGGCAACCGCTTATTTGCGTGACGTAGACGTTCTAAGGAGGAACCTAGCCGTGAACTTAGGATTTCTAGGGTATTTCACTCGTAAAATTCAGCGGCCACTGGTTTGTGAGATGTGGATGATCCAAGGAGGAACCTAGCGGTGAACTTAGGTTATTTGCATGACTTAGACATTACAAGGAGGAACCTAGCGGTGAACTTAGGTGTCGGACCTATAGAAGTCAGACTTGGGACTGAAATCACGAGAGTTAGAAGCCGTCCCTCGAGGAGCAACGAGTTGTCACGAAGCGCAAAGGGTCTAATCTGGGATCGACTACCACGAGAGTAGGGGTCGGGTCAATTGGGCACGGCTTTTGTAACCCGAGAGGGAGCTTAAGCTATTAGAGGATAAACTCGCCTTCAAGGCAATTTCGGTAATCAACAAAGGTAAATCAGATTAGCAACATAAACAGTCTCAAAGGTAACCCAAATCCCTAGGAATCCGTTTAAATCGAAAATCCCAAAAACATTTGTTTTCTGCTCATCTATCTTTTAATTTCGAATTCAAAATCCTTTTCACTCAAAACATAAAAATCCTTTTTACAAAGTCCAGATCTAATCGATTCGAAAACCGATTGCGATTCGAGAACACAGTCTCTGTGGGTTCGATATCTTTTATTACTTGACGGCAATCCGGTACACTTGCAGGAATCGCACGAGCGTCGTCGCGCGTCGACTTACGCCACATCAAGTTTTTGGCGCCGTTGCCGGGGACTGTGCCTTTTCGAATTTCAATTAGTTTTTAAATTGATTTTTCTGGACCCTTTTCTTTTGATTTTTATTTCTGAAATATAAAAAAAAATTTCTTTTCCTTCTATTGTATCCATCTCTCTGTGTGTTATATGCAAAGATCCCTAAGTCTTAGGAGTCTTAGTGAGATTGATCCGGAGATCGAGAGGACCTTCCACAGACGTAGAAGACTACAAAGAGAGGGAGAAAGGTTGAGTCCCGTTCCACTCATGACGAATCAACCGGATACAAAACCTTTGAAGGATTACGCAGCCCCAAATGCGAGAGGCTTGCGAACTGGGATTGCAAGGCCAGAGATTGAGGCGGAGAACTACACTATACCGCCCATGCTAATCAACATGATTAGGCAACATCAATTCGGAGGATTGCCTTCGGAGGACCCGACCGATCATATAGAAACATTATTAGAGTTCACCGATGCAATCAGGATTAATGGAGCCTCGGTCGATGTTGTGCGTTTGAGACTGTTCCCCTCATCTCTCACTGGAAAGGCGAAGGCCTGGCTTAAGCAAATCCCCGCTAACACTTTGACCACTTGGGACCAACTGGAGCAGACGTTCTTGGAGAAATTCTTCCCTCCATCCAAGACGGCCTACATAAGGACCCAGATTACCGGCTTCCAGAAAGACGGAGAATCATTATCGGAAGCTTGGGATCGATACAAGGGACTGCTGGAGTCGTGCCCACATCACGGACTCGAGAGGTGGTTAATAGTGCACACCTTCTATAACGGATTGGACTACTCTTCGAAGGTGTCACTAGATTCTCCAGCCGGTGGAGCGTTTATGAATAGGCCTCTCACTGAGGCATTCAACATCATTGAGAATGTCGCCACCAACTACCACCAATGGGGTTCCGAAAGAGGTAATAACCCGAACAAGATTTCGGGGGGTAAGTTTGAGGTAAATAGCACAGATCTTATTATGTCAAAAATAGACTCACTTAATAAACGTTTTGATCGGCTTGAAAGAGCTAATGTGAGTGCATTAGGTGCTACTAACCTTGTTTGTGAGATTTGTGGAATGCAGGGACATGACATGATGGAATACCCACATGGATCCGACGCTTCGGGTGAGCAAGTGAACTCTTGTAACAACTTCTACGATACGAACCCGAAGCTGCCCAACTATGCTCCCCTAAATCCCTACAACCAAAGAAGGAACAACCCTTACCTCTCCTACGGCAACTACAGCAACACGCTCAACCATGAGTTCCAAGAGGGTCAAGGTAATAAGAGAACAGCACCGGGGTATCCTCAAGTACAAAGATCTAAACTCGAGACTTTATTTGAAAGTTTTGTTGAAACTCAGACAAAACAGAATGAGGAGTTTAGACAACAAGGAAGGGCAGTGAGTGAAGCAATAAAGGAGCTAGCATCTAAGGTAGACAACTTAGCAACTCATAACAAGATGCTAGAAACACAGATTGCCCAACAAGCCAGCACTTACTCGAGACCTAAGGGTGCATTCCCGGGGCAACTCGAAGCAAATCCCAATGAGCATTGCAATGTCATACACTTGAGGGATGATAAGCTTGGGGTGGGGGTAGCTGAAATGGAGGTGGAACCGGAGGAGGACACGAGCAAAAAAGAAGAGCCAGAACCGAAGTATGTCCCTCCACCACCGTACCAACCCCCGATACCTTTCCCACAAAGGTTGGTCATGAAAAAGCAAGTACATGTAGAGATTAAAATGCCTACTAAACTGAAAGACCCAGGTAGTTTCTCCATCTCTTGCTCGATTGAACAGGTGCAAATAGACCCAGCCTTATGTGACTTAGGGGCTAGCACGAGCTTGATGTCCCTCACTATCATGGAAAGGTTGGGAAGCAAAGAGTTGAGACCATTCAAATTCCCCTTACAATTTGCGGATGGCTCAACTAGGACTCCTCTAGGCATACTAGAGAATGTTCCTGTAAAGGTAGGGAAAATTCTCATCCCTACCGACTTCCTGGTATTGGACATGAAAGGGAATTCTAAATTCCCCATCATTTTAGGAAGGCCATTCTTGGCAACCGCTGGAGCAGTAATAGACGTCAGGAATGGTAAACTCTCTCTAAATGTAGAGGAAGGTAGGGTAAATTTTCAGTTGACTAACTATTATAACAACCCTCCTTTTGAGAGCCATGTGTGCAGAATTGATGTAACGTCTCCAGCGGTAGAGAAAGAACTTAGCATGGAAGCAACCCCAAAGATATGCATGGTTGAAGATGCACCCAGTGGTGAAGTTGGAATTGCTGTCCATGCGGAAACAAAACTTCCGCCGGAAGGAAGGAAGGCTAGGACGCTCCGAGAGAAAAGAGCGAAGCGGAAGCGTTATTGGTCGTATGAGCAGAAACGGCTTTTTGAAGGAGCTCCTTGGAAGAGAAGTGTTCCGGCACCTCTACGCCCAGTCGACCCCGGTTGATTGAAGGAAGTATGGTCAAGCTTAAGACCATAAATAAGCGCTTCTTGGGAGGCAACCCAAGTTTTCTTTCCCTTTTTTTTTCCTTTTGTTTTTGAATTAACCTCTTGAATAATTTGAGAAGATCAAAAGGCAAAAATATCATTAATAGGTTTGTCTAGTGTTTTCGGGTTGAGAAAGGGAAGAAGCGCAGAGAAAGATAAAGTCAGAGGCCATCACGCCCTGGCCGTGACAGTGGTCACGGCCGTGATAAGCTATACAAGAACACAGAAAGGATCACGGCCTGCCCGTGATGAGCCTCACGGCCGTGATACAATTTCCACCCAAGTTTTGATTGGAATGTGAAGCCAACACCCGCTACCGATTCGGTAAGTTGTTCCAATTTTTCTCCTCTCTCCAACTTGATTATTTACATTGGAGACAATGTAAGTAATCAAGCTTGGGGTAGGGGTATTTATCTTTGCATTTGCATTGTTGCATTCATATTGCATTCACATAGGCATAGATTGGTATGATCACATTCTCTAGATTGCCCCTTACTTAGAACATGCATCTGATTGTGAGAACTAGGAGCCAAATGAATTGAGATAGTGAATTTTGAACCCAATTTTTCATTATTCTTGTGATATGGCTAAAAATGAAAATTCTTGAGATGGTCATTTGACAGTTGATAATTAGCATGTGGTTCCTTAAACTTGTGTTTCTCACTGATTTTTGAACTACTAAATGTAAGATTTTGAGCCAAATAGGGGTATTCACTAAATCTACCCCATTTCTTGTGATAATGTTGTAATTCCTCTTGGACTGTATTTTCTAGAACTTGACTTGAAACCATTTCAAAACTTAAAAATTTTTGAAAGCATTTTTGAATATGATTGAGGCACTAGGTATTTTTCCGGCCTCCCGAGCTTTGAATGGTAAATGCTACCCCTTAGTTGCCCAATTTTGAGCCTAAAGATAAAATACTTTTCTTGGTACCTTGAATTACTTTGATAAATAATGCTTGGTAAGGCACCTTTTAAGGTATTACAAAAAGGGTAATTGGTAGTTGGAAAAGGTATGGGATGAAAAGTTAGAAAGTAATTTCTCTTGATGCATAAATCTCCCCTTCTCAAAACAAATAAAAATGAAATAAACACAAAGAAAAAAAAATGGAGAAGGGGATGACGAAAGAAAGTGAGAAATGAAAAGAAAAAAAGAAGAAGGAAGAAAGGTGGAGAAGTAAATCAAAACCCCTAAAAGGTATTTTAGAAGGTGTCATACTTTGTAATGTTTGATAATCTGTCTAGCCTTCTTGAAATTCCCTTTCCTTGATTTTCCCACCTAACAATAAATCCCATGGCCACATTACAACCAAAGGAAAAGACCTCTTGATTCTTAAGTGTTTTCATAAATAAAGTAGAGATTTTGTTAATAGTCAAGCCTATGGTAAAATACTTTCCTTGAGGAAACTGAGTGAATTGTCAATAAACCCTAAAACACTTGAGTGAGGTGAGATGAGTGCCCAAATCAGTGAGGACATGAACTTGAAAAAACCTAAGCTTCTAATTGGACTAGAAATTGATTGTCTCTTAAGCGCTTATTGAATATGCATATCACTTGGATTAGCTTCTAGGGTTCTTTGTTCACTATCCATGCTTTGATTGATTTATCTTATGGCCTGAGTAATTGCTTGAGGACAAGCAAAGTTTTAAGCTTGGGGTGATTTGATGAGTGTGATTCCACATCATCTTTGTCTATCATTTTGCATGCATTTTCATGTAGTTTAGGCATATTTTTTATTAGATTTTAGGTTAATTTTCCTTTGGAACGGGTAAGGCGGTTTTCGTGTGTTGTTTTGCAGATATCAAGGGTAAAATGCTCAAGATCAACCATGATGGAGTTTGGATGAAGATGGAGCTTTAGAAGTGCAGAAAATGAGCCAAACAGAGCCTATCACGGCCTAGCCGTGATTCCAATCACGGCCATGATCGAGCAAAACTGAAAAAGAACAAAGGCAGAAGTCAGAGTCTGTCATGCGTGACCCAAAACCACCACAAGTCAGAGCACGTCACGGCCCAGCTGTGAAATTCATCACGGGCCATGAAAGGAAGGCTCGCGTCGCGAGAATGCTGGATTTTGTAAAAGTACCAGAAGCAGAGACCGTCACGGCCTGGCCGTGATGGCCATCACGGCCGTGACGCGCATTACTTGGACCTGAAGAAACCGAATTTGGATCAGAATTTGAGTTAGATTGGGACTCTAACTTCCCACATCTATAAATAAGGACCAGGAAGATCACATCAGGGACACATTGGATGAGGGGATTCATCATCCATAACAACTAGGACTCTAGGCATAGAGATCTCTTCTCCTCTTCTCTTCTCTTCTCTTCTCTGATTTTCTGATTTTTCTATTATGTTGTCAACCCAGCTTGTCATCTCCATGGCAAGACTGGAGTAGTAGTTTGTTTCTAGGGACTAGGGCTCTGCCCGAGTTTTGTAAATGTTGTTGATTTGATGTAAAATCGTTGTTGATTTCGTTATTGTTTTAAATCTGATTTCTAGTGTGTTAACCACTCGTAAATTCGGCAACCGCTTATTTGCGTGACGTAGACGTTCTAAGGAGGAACCTAGCGGTGAACTTAGGATTTCTAGGGTATTTCACTCGTAAAATTCGGCGGCCACTGGTTTGTGAGATGTGGATGATCCAAGGAGGAACCTAGCGGTGAAATTAGGTTATTTGCATGACTTAGACATTACAAGGAGGAACCTAGCGGTGAACTTAGGTGTCGGACCTATAGAAGTCAGACTTGGGACTGAAATCACGAGAGTTAGAAGCCGTCCCTCGAGGAGCAACGAGTTGTCACGAAGTGCAAAGGGTCTAATCTGGGATCGACTACCACGAGAGTAGGGGTCGGGTCAATTGGGCACGGCTTTTGTAACCTGAGAGGGAGCTTAAGCTATTAGAGGATAAACTCGCCTTCAAGGCAATTTCGGTAATCAACAAAGGTAAATCAGATTAGCAACATAAACAGTCTCAAAGGTAACCCAAATCCCTAGGAATCCGTTTAAATCGAAAATCCCAAAAACATTTGTTTTCTGCTCATCTATCTTTTAATTTCGAATTCAAAATCCTTTTCACTCAAAACATAAAAATCCTTTTTACAAAGTCCAGATCTAATCGATTCGAAAACCGATTGCGATTCGAGAACACAGTCTCTGTGGGTTCGATATCTTTTATTACTTGACGGCAATCCGGTACACTTGCAGGAATCGCACGAGCGTCGTCGCGCGTCGACTTACGCCACATCACATGCACACTGACCCTTGATGCTATATCCTGACAGATTACCGTAGGCTGGAAAATCATTAATTGTGCCAAACAACATAGCTCTCAAATTGAAACTTTCTTCCTTATACCCATCATACACCTCCACACCTGTCTCCCACAGTTGTTTCAAGTCTTCAATCAAAGGAGTCAAATAGGCGTCTATATCATTTCCTGGTTGTTTGGGCCCATAAAGTAACATAGATAACATCATAAATTTACGCTTCATGCATAGCCATGGGGATAGGTTATAAATCACCAAAATCACAGGCCATGTACTGTGAGAGCTACTTTGAACACCTTGCGGGTTAAATCCGTCAGTAGCCAATGCAAGTCGTAGGTTTCTTGATTCTTGCCCAAAATCAGGATAATCATGATCAAATTTCTTCCATTGTGGAGAATCTGCCGGGTGCCGCAGCTTGCCATCTTTGATCCTTTGATCCTCATGCCATGTCAAGTGCTTTGAATCTTCAGAACTACGGTACATGCGCCTAAATCTGGGTATTATGGGAAAATACCACACAACCTTCTTTGGATCTGATTCTTTCTTCTTATATCGTGAGGCATTACATTTAGGACACATCTTTAACGATGCATATTCATTCCGAAATAAAATGCAATCGTTAGGACAAGCATGTATCCTCTCGTAGCTCATGCCAATAGAGCGTAACATTTGTTTAGCCTCATATGTCCGACTAGGAAGCACATTATCCTCTGGCAACATGTCTTTCAATAGTGTGAGTAAGTCCGTAAAGCTCTTATCAGTCCATCTGTTACCCGATTTCAAGTTATACAACTTTAACATCGCCGACAATCTTGTGAATTTAGTACAACCATCATACAGTGGTTGCTCTGCATCACTTACCAACCTCTCAAACATTTGAGGACAATCCCGAAGATCCTCTTCAACAGCATTTGCTATGTCTTCAAAACGATCGCCCTCATAAGTATTTGTGTCGGTATCTTATGATGAATATCTCACACGATTCCTCATTTCACTAGACTCAGCTCTTGTCTCACCATGTTTTGTCCAACATGTATAACTTTGTTCGATTCCATTACACACTAAATGTTCTTCCAAATCGGTTGCACTAACTCGCCTTGCATAACAACAATCTAAACAAGGACATATGATTGTACTAGGGTTTTCCGCATGCCGAACTACAAACCTAATGAACTCTTTCACCCCATCCTCATGCTCCTTCGTTAAACGATTGGCAGACATCCATTTCCGATCCATTCTTTCCCGATCTACAAAAATATTTATTAAACATATTTACTTTGAGTTTAGAGTGGTTGATGTCTACATGCAATGTATACAGATTAAAGGAATGAAAGGAATGAAAACTGTTACCGTTTTTCCGCATGGCAAATTGAGTGTGGACAGGGGCTGTGTATTAGTGGGGAAGCATCAAAAGGGAAAGATGGGAGAGAGGGGGGTATTCAGTTGGGTAAAGGAAAGGATCAGTATAGCAGTTTCAGGTCCCTTGAAGAACCTGTTGTATCTTTTATGTTCAAGGAGAGGATTGTGAAACAAGAAGAAAACTATTGGTTTCAGTAATCTAGAATCAAATGGTTCATGATGGGAGACTGAAAGTTTTTTCATCAATCAGCCATCATAAAGAGGAGAACAAATAGAATTTATGCTCTACTAGGTCCTAATGACAATTGGATCTATGAAGATTTGCAATTACGAGAACTTAGTTTTGATTTCTTTAAGGATCTATATCAAAGTACTGGTATGGGAAATGTCAGTTTTCCAACCTTATCTGCCTTTCCTAATATAAAAGAAAGAGACAGGGATTTCCTTGAAAATCTTGTCTCACTTGATGAGATAAAAAGAGCTCTCTTTAGTATGAAAAACTTTAAAGCCCCTGGCCTTGATGGTTTTCATCCCATCTCTTTTAAATCTCAATGGAATGTTGTTGGTAATTATATATATTCCTGTTAACTCTGATTCCTTAAAAGAATGATATCTCTTGTGTTAATCAATTAAGACATGTAGCTTTGTGTAATGTAAGTTATAAGACCATTACCAAAGGGATAGCTCATAGGCTAATAACTATTATGCCTTACATTGTAAATAATACTCAAAGTAGTTTCGTACCCAGGAAGCAAATTTGTAGGCTGAGTTTCTCTTGATGACCTAATCTTTGTAGCTGAAGCAAATTTGAACCAGACTCAAATGATTTTAAATGTATTTGAGGAATTCTGTAACAGCTCAGGGCAGAGAGTGAATCTATCCAAGTCTAAAGTCTTCTTCTCTAGTAACAATAATCCTGACTTGGCTACTGACTTAAGTAGGACTCTACGGATTGAGAAGACTCAAGATCTGGGTACTTATTTAGGAGCACCTCTGTTGCATCAGAGATCTTCAAGAAATGTCTATGCGTATGTTCTGGAGAAAATGAAAAAGAAACTATCAGAAGCAGCAAAAATGACTGAATCTAAAATGACTAAGCATAAACACATGCTCAAAAAATGACTAAGCATAATCACATGCTCAAAAAATGTATGAAGTGAAATCAGAAGCAGCAAAAACAGCAACAATAAAGAAAATGTCCTATGAATTGACACTTGGAAGACCTTAATCCTGTCAGAATCTGCTAGAGCTTTGAGGCTTTTCAGTTAATTAAGAATTTCCTAATGAAAAGAGGTTCTGTGAATATATGAGTGTGCTTGAAAAGAGTGAAAATGGAAGAAAATCAACGAGTAATTTGCGTATGTCTTTAGATACATCTCTCATTTTCAATTCTTCATTTTCTAGCTTCTCATGTTCATCCAATCCACTCATACCAAGAACACCCTATAAGTTTATCACAGTATTAAAAGTATTCCATCAAATAGCAGGATACAACATGATTTTACCGACTATTGGAAAGAGATAATAGCTGATTGTACAGCCAATAATAAGTATGCATATCTCGTTCCTTCTTGATTTTAGTCATGTCTAATGTAAAAATCAATAACCTTCATTTTAGTTGAGTCTACCGAATCAAGTAAATTCATTTAAAAAAAGTGCTCATGGGAATCATCTTCATTCTTCATGAAAAAGAAATCAGCATTTCAATTGAAACCACTTAAAAAATTTGTCATGCAGATTGTATACAGTATCACATTTTGCTAAAGAAATATTGTACATTACTACAAAATGTTTACCAGCTACCACATTATGTGTAAATACTAAATAGCAGAAACTTGTTGCTTATTTCTGATTTGCATGGAAGCAGTCCAAAACACAAAGAGTGATAAGGCATTATTGTAATCCAAATTCATAAAAGCATAAAAAGATACATACGGTGAGCTACAATAACTAAGATTCAGGAAGAGGGACTTACCAAACAGCGAAGAGCAAAAGGCGATGGAAGAGGGAAGGGCTTGAACGGGCGGTGACGGCTGCAGGATGGTCAACAACAGCAGCGGCGGCGGCGGGATGGTCAACAACACCAGTGGTGACGGTGGCAAATAAGGGTTCCCGCGATGGCAACGAGCTACAGTAGGGTTGGGGCTGTGTGTGTCGAGTGGAACGAAGAGAGCAAGAAAAAAGAGGGAAGAAAACCAAGGTCCCGCGTTTAATTTGCTGTTCTGATAAAGGAAACGCTATCTTAGGTATCACCTAAGATAGTGTTTCCGTGTGGAACCACTATCTTTTCCTAAGTGGCACTTTTAATAGTGGTTCCACACGGAAACGCTATCTTAGGTGATACCTAAGATAGCGTTTTCTAAAGGAAACACTATTAAAAGTCCCCCCATCACTTTTAATAGCATTTCCACACGGAAATGCTATAAAAGGTGCGTTATTAAAAGTCTAATCTGTTGTAGTGTTTGTATGTTATACCATTGACAGTCCTCAGACAATCATATCCAACACAACCTTTTTGAACCGTAAGCAATATACGCATGTAATATAGTTTACCAACACCAGGAGGGATGTAATGAAACCTGTCAATACTCTGACCCATTTTCCTTGGTTTCCACCGTCTGGCCTGCTTGTCGTAGACAAACCTTGTGGGAAATTCCGAATAAGTCAAATTTCTACCATCTGTATAAATCCGGTTAGCATCAAACCATTATATAAACATCGTGTCAACTTCCTGATTCCTCTGAACATCTTGCTCTATGTTATCATGATCAGCATAATAAACATTTTGTTGGCCAGGAAGATGAAAAGTCAGCTTTTGAACAGGCAGCCAACGTTCGTGAATATCAAATGCAAATATTCTCCAAACAGCCTCACACGGTGACCCATACCTACAGTCATAATAATGCCTAATTTCGTCAATAGGCTTATCATTGTCCCCACTTTCTGTACCACGCCATATCTGTAAAATAGCTCGATCTGGGCCCTTGTTCACATATTTAAATAGATACTTTATGGAGTTGGACTTGTTACAATACTCCACATTCACATGTGCGCCATACCTTAACTGTAGATGAGGGTTGTATGGAACGACACTCCTGCTATCTAGCTTTATGCCACACTTATCAACATACATTCCATTGTCGAGATGCTTATACCTTGGATAACCGTCTTCATCAATTGAAGTGTTTGGTTGAAAAGCCTTTGGGAAAAACTTTGAGCACTTCCCCTCTTTCATGCAAGGTGACCTTCAGTTAGCAGCTCCACATGGCCCATGAATCATGTAGGTGGATACAGCATTATACAATCTAGGATACAGTGTTGGATCAGGCAATTCGGCAGAGATTACCTTGTCAATATCTGTCGTTGTAAACAACTTACTTGCCACACCTAACCATAGCAAAATATGAGCATGAGGAAGTCCTCGCTTTTGGAACTCAATTGTGTACATTCCTGCAATGCATCATATATAAAGAAATCATTAATATAATTAATATTATTAAATATTTGAAAATGGAAAGAAGTAAAAATAGTAAAAACGACATAATTACTTGCCTGCATCGACCTTTCCAAATATCTCCTCCTTTTTTGAATCTGACATCATTTGGTCCAATTTAATTTTGAACACACGGGAAACAATATCAGCTCTATCACATGCCTTAAGTTGCATACCTTCAGAAAGTCCTGTATTTCTCTCCATTTATAGTTACATGTTATGGTGATGAACAGATCTGGATATCCAAATCGTTTGCAAATTGCCATCGCATCCTGGCATCTGTTGAACATGTATCTCATACCTTCTATAAATGATGATGGCAGTGTAACAAGTATAACACGTCTACCAATAGAAGATGCTTCTGTTTCACCTCTATTAACCGCATCCTATAAACCATTCAAAATGTCACATCTTATCAAAGATTGATTTCCCCTGATAAAAGTAAGCCTCTGGGACTCTAACATGGTATAGCAATCCACAACAAATTGCTGAAATAACCTCCTCGAGTGAATAATATTACCGTCTCTACATCTTTATCCTGAATTCTGAATGCAATAAACTCTCTTAGTGTAACCCTTTGTCTCTTATGAATTCGCCCAGTTGCCTCTGTGTTCTTGATTAGAATATTTTCTTGGAATCCATCCTCACCATAAGTAAAAAGTATTGGATATTGTAGAGGAAGGAATGCAGTGTGGGTCTCGTGAAGTCTTTCCAATTCACCAGATTTATTGTTAACAATGATATCTCTGCCCTTTTCAATGTTGTTGTCATCACCGATGATCAAAGCTGCAACTTCATGACAAGTAGGAATATTGTGCGTCCTTGGATCCACTGAGCGATTTCTAATCAGTCTCAAACAGAAATTAGAGTTTTGATGTTGTTAGGCATAGTCCCTAACTCGTCTAAAAGATTTACAGATTGAATTCTCCTCATCAACCATCCTTATCAGATCTTCAACCAATGAAAAATCATAGCATCGTGATTTGTTTTGTGAACTGGAAAGATAGAATGATTCAATATTAGAGTGAAAGGGGAACAACATTATTTGTCAATAGAAAAGTATATATAAAATCTTACCTGAAATGTCCAATGCGATTTAAGGTTTCATTTAGTGTCATATATATACAACTGGGCAAATTTAGGCCCACATCCAACTTCTGGCAACAAACTCCCTATATGATGGTAATTTTGTCCATTGAGAATGAACTGTGGTGGACCGCCCCCATCGTTTATTGATGATTCAATCTTCCCTCCAATAGAAGTAAATGAAAACATGTTGTTATATGCTCTAATATTGTCCTTGAAATTGTTACTTCTGGGGTCTTCTCCGGTAATTAGATTGTGCAGTAGTGTCGGGGGCTTTTCAAGGAGTGGTAGTTCTACCCGTCCTTTCATACAACACACAGAAAACTGTGCATCATCTACCTTTTTATGCTTTTCAGCCCTCTCTTCAATCCATAGTCGCGCCCTACAGTAATTGCAAAAATATGATGGGTCTCCAATATCGAGACACACTTCAAAGAAAAAAAATGTAAGTGCAAGGCTTATAACGTAAAAACATTTCAATAAAGACATAGGCAATTTATAGTTCATTCCATAAGAAGCGATCATACGTTGACCCTCGACTTTGTCATATAAGGGCGACCGGAAAGAAGTTCTGTCATTTTCATTAAGTGTACCTTACCTACAATTATAATCACCGTACAAAAATCAGCTCAAGCCACAAAATGAATGTTTTACAAAAGACCACAAATTCTAAAACTAAACATGAATAATTTTGATACGATGCAGAAACTTACCAATAGAAGAACCCTCTCGTTGATTGTCATCGGTTGTAAACTCTTCATCAAAATCGAGCCTTGTAGAGCGCAATATCTTATTCACATTGCATGAATGCATGATACTTTTCTCTTTCCTTTTCCTGTTAGTTTGATTTAATACCTTGGACATTTATGTGTTGGACTTGGGGGACAATGTCTGAGAAACAATCTCTGTTGTTTGCAATATAGGACCCTCAATATTAATTATCTTAATATTACATTAAATCATGAGTTTGATAAAACATTACACTTATTAAAGATTTTGTGACAGACAACAACCTGAATCTTTTGAAGTAGTCAAAGATATGTTGCAGTCCTGTTGAGTAGCAATTTTCTCTATGCTTGCAGATGCATGCACTAAAAAATCAAATACAAGTTCCAATTAGCAAAGTAATATATATTGGTAAGTGTACGGGCCGAGGAGTAAAACCCGGCCACCGATCTTGGATACCCGATCCAACCAAGGTGGGAAGGATAAAATATCGATATTATCTTTATTAATCCTGATATTATCTCAAACAACATAATCCGGTTAGAAGAGATAATATCCCTTAAATTAAGGGATCGGATAAGATATTGATATTATCCTTAAATAATCATAATATTATCTCAAATAACCTTATCTGGTTAAGAGATCAATTTAAGATATTATCTTAATCAATCCTGATATTATCTCACATAACCTTATCCGATTAAAAGAGATAATATCCCTTAAATTAAGGAAATCACATCTCAGAAGATTTAAGAGATAAAAGGAAATATATCGAGTTCTCTTAAAGCCATGGGGACCCTATTATAAAAGGATGAGAACCCAAGAGAGAAACTCATTTTTTACTGAACCCCGGTGACTCTCCCTTAAGCGTATTAGAGAAATTAGCTCGACCAAGAGACTATTGAAGAGTCCTTTCTCGCTGGTATTCATCAGATACAAGATTAGGGGATCGAGATCACCGTATGGCCAAGGGTTGAACCTATAACTACGTCTGGCTTTGATTCCCATTGGGATACGTAGGACCGGAACACAACATTCTGTCAAGACATAATCTAAAACAACCCCCATAGTTCACTCTCGTTCTGACGTTCTACGATGAGATTCCGGCAAGTCGGATCTCTGCAGGAACATTTGGCATCCACCGTGGGGCCCGAGGAAAAACTTTCCCCGGTTCCATAAGAAAGCTCGATGGTGACTACACGGAATGGTCCAAGGGTAAGGGCGAACAGCATGAATCATGAAGATCATGAGACCTCGAACACGAACCAGAACCAGAACCACGGCAATCATCTCCCCTCCCGTCAATGAAGATAACCCTCGGCTGGGAGAAGTTATGGAATAGCTAAGGCAGCTGCAGAAGGATAACGAGGAGATACGTGCGCAGAATCAAAGGCTTTTAAGAACTCGGAAAAGAGAAAGGTCAGTGACACCTTCTGTAACGCCCTTTGTTACATTAGTGATCCCAAGATAAAATCAATAAAATATCCTTTAAAACATTTAATTAAAACATATATCTCATAAAGAAAATTAGAAAAAACATTAAAGTCTGAAAATGCCTCATATTAAATAATATGGTATTAAATTATCCATGTAATGAATATAGATATAAATAAATAAATAAAATTAAAAGCCTCAAAACCGGGCGTCTAACTACAATCCCAACAAAAAATAATTGTGTCTAGCCACATACGGCTCCTTATTTAAGAACAGACTAACCAAACTAGAAAGATTATCTAATGGAGTCCACTAAGTCTTCACGCCTCTTCAGCCTCAATGACGTCCTCCTCGTGCTCTGAAAACAATGCGTAATAATGAGATATAAAATCCTAGTGATCAACAATACAATTTTATAAAAACATTTTCGAAAATAGCATTGTTCTCAGCCGGTGCGGTAACCGAAAAAACTGTCCATGGCACCCGCTAATTTTTCAAAATAATATATATAAAGAAAATACTTTTAACATTAATAATAATCTCATCTCAATACATCACATTCCATGTACCAGATAAATTCAAGTTTAATCCAAGCGGTCCGAAGATTTCCTAATTAAATTGGTCTCTTGCCGGCATGCCATATATTCACACATCACACGACAATGGCGTCCCATTGCCCACCCCTACTCACGAGGAGTGTTTCGATGTCACCCTCCTGTCGGGGACATTTCCATTTCGATACCTCCCATGTGCACATGGTGGTATTTCTCCTTTTTCGACACCCCAACCTGTGGCGGTGTTACTTTCGATACTCCTTTTTAGGTAGTATTACTTATTTTCGACATCCCAATTATATGGGGATGTTACTTTCGATACCCCATTACGGTGGTATTACTTTTCGATACCCCTATCATAGGTGGTATTGCGGCAAACATCATACAATTCATCATAAGGCACAATTTCATGTCTCATACATGTAACAAATCATTTACCAAAAATTAAATATTTGATCTTATCATGCATGTCAAATAAACTCACACAGCATAGCATACACCAATAAGCACGTCATTCATCTAATTCAAATACCAATCATGTATTTCATGCCATCACTAACAAGAATAAATACCCAATTTAATAATCTTTTTTTTATTTTAATTCCAAACCCCTAAAAAATTAGTCTATTAATAACATGCATCATTCAATTAAAATCTCTCAAAATCATAGGTAAATCGTTCGACACAACAAACACATGTACCATGGAAAGGGTTACAAAAAGATACTGTTACTCACCTTTTGCAGACCTCCAATGTGCTCTAAAAATTACGTATGATAGGGATTTGCGCTTCCCTAAAAATTCTCCTCCCGTTTGATGACGTTCTTGAATCTGTGTTGTTACGGTTGTACTGGAAAGGAAGGAATTACGGACGAAATAACCTCCTGCGTGCGGAGCTCCTCCTTCTTTTTGTTACTATTCCTTTTATATATATAGGTAGGTTTGTCCCCTTCTTTTTTTATTTCCTTTTTTTTTCTTGGAAAAATCCGGAAGCTTGTAGTACGCCACTATCATATATATATATATATATATATATTATATTCTTTTAAAATAATTAAGTAATTTCAATAAATCCTTATACTATTAAATTCTTCACACTAAACCTCTTAATTATATTTTATTTATACTATACATTTTAATAACCAATATATGTATATTAATATTTTTTTTATCAACTTAATTATAGTAAATTTTTAGGATGTTACATTTTCTCCCCTCCTTAGAGAATTTCGTCCCCGAAATTCGCCTCATACTCACGCACTTATCTTAACATATGACACATTCAAACGTAAAGGTTACCATACCTTAGATAATAAAATCTGGGTATTGACGCACGATGTCCTCCTCCATCTCCCAAGTGGCTTCCTCAGGAGTCAATCATTCCCATAACACTTTCACCAATGGAATCGTCTTGTTCCTCAGAGTCTTAGTGCTCCTGTCCAAGATTTGACTTGGCTTTGGCTTATAGATCAAATTATCCTTCAATTGTACGGACCCAGGAGCTATCACATGAGATTCATCAGGCACTTATTTTCTGAGTTGCGACACATGGAAAACATCATGAAGGTTTGCCAACTGTGGCGGAAGAACCAATTGATAAGCAACAGGCCGACTCTTTTAAGGATTTGGAAAGGTCCCATGAAACGAGGATTTAGCTTGCGGACTTTCATCAACCTCCCTACCCCCGTCTTAGGAGTGACTCTCAAAAATACATGTTGACTTTCCTGGAATTCTAGAAGCTTTCTCCTTTTGTCGGCATAGCTCTTTCGTCTACTTTGCGCCGTGCGCATCCTCTCCCTAATCATTTTGAATCTTTCGTAGGTTTCCTGGACTAACTCTGGTCCTAGCAGGGTCTTCTCACCCACCTCACACCAACATAAAGGGGACCTACACTTCCTCCCATAAAGAGCTTCATAGGGTGCCATGCCTATACTAGCGTGATAACTGTTGTTGTTATACGCAAACTCAATGAGAGGTAGGAATCTATCCCAACTCCCTCATTCATCTAAGACACACGCCCTAAGCATGTCCTCAAGGGTCTGAATGGTCCGCTCTGACTGGCCATCCGTTTTGGGGATGATAGGTTGTGCTAAGGTTCAACTTAGTCCCAAAGGCCTGCTGAAAAGCTCCCCAAAATCTAGAGGTAAACTTCGGGTCTCTATTCGACACTATAGATGTGGGTATCCCATGAAGCTTGACTATTTCCTTGATATAGAGGTATGCCAACTTGTCTAAGCTATAGGTTGCCTTAATTGGCAAGAAGTGGGCAGACTTGGTCAACCTATCCACTATCACTCAAATGGCGTCTAAACCCAAACACGTCTTAGGTAACCCCATCACAAAGTCCATAGAAATTATCTCCCACTTCCATTTTGGAATCTCCAAGGAATGCAACAACCCCGAAGGCTTCTAATGTTCTATCTTGACCTTTTGGCATACTAAACACCTAGCTACGAAGCTAGCCACATCCTTTTTCATTCCTGGCCACCAATACATCCTCTTAAGGTCTTGGTACATCTTAGTTATCCCAGGATGTATGGTAAACTTTCCTTTACGAGCTTCCTCTAATATCTTCTCTCTAAGGCTCCCTTCCTTAGGAACAACGATCCTATTCTTAAACTTCACTATCTCATCAACAAACAACTCATAACCCTCTTGTCCCAACCGAGACTGCAACTCTTGGTCTAAAAGTTGTTCCCGCCTAACCTCATCTCTAAGGTCACTATTAATTTCCAACCTATTCAGCTTCAAACTTAAGACAATTAAGGACACATCCAACACCTCTAGATTCATGTCCCCAAACTCTTCCATGAGGTTCAGCTCTTGCACCATTAAGCTCGACACGTGTAGGGACTTCCTACTCAAAGCATCTGCCACCACATTGGCCTTTCCCGGATGGTACTTCAACTCGAAGTCATAGTCCTTAAGGAACTCCATCCACCTCCGTTATCTCATGTTCAACTCCTTCTGGTCGGACAGATATTTAAGGCTTTTATGGTCACTAAAAACTTCAAACTTTGTCCCATAAAATTAATGCCTCCAAATCTTAAGGGTAAAACCAAGCTGCTAGCTCTAGGTCGTGGGTAGGGTAATTCCCTTCATGTGGCCTAAGCTGTCTAGAGGCATATGCTACCACCTTGCCATCTTGCATTAAGACACATCCCAAGCCATTCTTAGATGCGTCGCAGTATACCACAAAACTCACTAAGGGGTATGGTATAGTTAAGACTGATGATGACACCAATCTCCTCTTAAGCTCTTGGAACCCGTCCTTACACTCCTGGTCCCACACAAAAGGTTTCCCTTTTCTACTCAACTGGGTCAAAGGTAAGGCTAGTCTAGAGAACCCCTCTACGAACTTCCTATAGTAACCAGCTAAGCCTAAGAAACTTCTCACTTCGGTTACTGTCTTAGGTTGTTCCCATCCCAACACCGCATCAACTTTAGAGGAATCAACCGCTACACCATCCTTTGAGGTGGTGTGTCCTAAAAACTTTACCTCGTCTAGCCAAAACTCACACTTCTCCGGTTTGGCATAAAGGCGCTCGTCCCTCAAGATCCACAACACCAACCTTAAGTGTTTTCCATGTTCTTCTGGTGTCCTAGAGTACATTAGAATATCATCTATGAACATCACCACAAACCTGTCCAAAAAGGTCCTAAAGATCCGATTCATGTAGTCCATGAAAACGGCTGGGGCGTTGGTCACGCCAAAGGGCATCACTACTTACTCATAGTGCCCATACCTTGTCCTGAAGACTGTCCTAGGGGTGTCCTCGCTTCTATCTCTAATTTGATGGTATCCCGATCTTAGACCTATTTTGGGAAACACTGACGCTCCCCTTAACTGATCTAAGAGATCATCTATCCTAGGAAAGGGATATTTGTTCTTGATGGTTACCTTATTCAGTTGCCTATAATCAACACACAACCTCATACTCCCATCCTTTTTTCTTCACTGAAAGCACTGGTGCTCCCCGAGGTGACACACTAGGCCTAATGAACCCCTTTTGTAACATACCTCTATCTGTTTCTTGAGCTCGCTCAACTCTAGAGGTGTTATCCTGCAAGGCGCTACAGATATTAGTCTACTCTTTGACACTATATCTATGCTAAACTCAACCCCCTATTGAAACTTGCGCATCATAGAGATAGTCGCTACATCATTGTCTGCCCCTATAGTAGCAGTGAACGAGAGTATGTATCCTTGAGCTCTCTAAACCAAACACTTATCACAAGAAACGACGAATAAAATACGGGTCGACACCGAAAATCAAAAGACATCGGGTGTGAAGAGATAAGGATATTTTTGTCAAAATACTTATGGCAATTGGTATAGATGCCAATAAGTCAATACCAAGAAAAACATACAATACGTAGATAACAATAAGTTTGATGTCATAAGGAGTGTCTTGATGCACAAGGAAACAATTTAAACAACCAATGGAAGAACAAGAATATCCCTATAGGAGTAGAAACCTATGAACAAAGGACAAATGAAAGGTTGGCATCTCCAAATTTTCACACATAAAGGATGTATCAAGGGATGCGTTGCTCCTGAATCAGACAATATAATAATTTTTTTTAACGAGTAGAAGAAATTCAGCCTCCTTCGGATCTAAGCTGCCTCAGAATGATGACGGATTGTTCTTCTTGAATTCGAAAAGCCCCACGTGTTAAGGGTCCTAGGTTGCCACCACTTCATTAGTGACTGGCCTCCATTCCCCTTCAGTTGACGGCATGTCTCCGTCTGCCCTTGCATAGCTTTGGCCATACAATCCAAAGCTGCTGCAAATGCAACATTCGTCCCTCGCCTATTAGTCGCCATAAATCTGCTCACTACGAATGAAATACTGGGTTGATCAAGTCCAATATCCCAAAGAATAGCATACAACATCTATAACTCTAACAAGCATCCTATGTGCCCAAGTTTTATTTTAGAAAAAGCCCCACTACCACAGTCCGATTTAGAATCGAACTGCTCTGATACCATAAATGTAACGCCCTTTGTTACATTAGTGATCCCAAGATAAAATCAATAAAATATCCTTTAAAACATTTATTTAAAACATATATCTCATAAAGAAAATTAGAAAAAACATTAAAGTCTGAAAATGCCTCATATTAATAATATAGTATTAAATTATCCATGTAATGAATATAGATATAAATAAATAAATAAAATCAAAAGCCTCAAAACCGGGCGTCTAACTACAATCCCAACGAAAAATAATTGTGTCTAGCCACATACGGCTCCTTATTTAAGAACAGACTAACCAAACTAGAAAGATTATCTAATGGAGTCCACTAAGTCTTCACGCCTCTTCAGTCTCAATGACGTCCTCCTCGTGCTCTGAAAACAATGCTTAATAATGAGATATAAAATCCCAGTGATCAACAATACAATTTTATAAAAACATTTTCGAAAATAGCATTGTTTTCAGCCGGTGCGGTAACCGAAAAAACTGTCCATGGCACCCGCTAATTTTTCAAAATAATATATATAAAGAAAATACTTTTAACATTAATAATAATCTCATCTCAATACATCACATTCCATGTACTAGATAAATTCAAGTTTAATCCAAGCGGTCCGAAGATTTCCTAATTAAATTGGTCTCTTGCCGGCATGCCATATATTCACACATCACACGACAATGACGTCCCATTGCCCACTCCTACTCACGAGGAGTGTTTCGATGTCACCCTCCTGTCGGGGACATTTCCATTTCGATACCTCCCATGTGCACATGGTGGTATTTCTCCTTTTTCGACACCCCAACCTGTGGCGGTGTTACTTTCGATACTCCTTTTAAGGTAGTATTACTTATTTTCGACATCCCAATTATATGGGGATGTTACTTTCGATACCCCATTACGGTGGTATTACTTTTCGATACCCCTATCATAGGTGGTATTGCGGCAAACATCATACAATTCATCATAAGGCACAATTTCATGTCTCATACATGTAACAATTCATTTACCAAAAATTAAATATTTGATCTTATCATGCATGTCAAATAAACTCACATAGCATAGCATACACCAATAAGCACGTCATTCATCTAATTCAAATACCAATCATGTATTTCATACCATCAGTAACAAGAATAAATACCCAATTTAATAATCTTTTTTTTATTTGAATTCAAAACCCCTAAAAAATTAGTCTATTAATAACATGCATCATTCAATTAAAATCTCTCAAAATCATAGGTAAATCGTTCGACACAACAAACACATGTACCATGGAAAGGGTTACAAAAAGTACTGTTACTCACCTTTTGCAGACCTCCAATGTGCTCTAAAAATTACTTATGATAGGGATTTGCGCTTCCCTAAAAGTTCTCCTCCCGTTTGATGACGTTCTTGAATCTGTGTTGTTACGGTTGTACTGGCAAGGAAGGAATTACTGACGAAATAACCTCCTGCGTGCGGCGCTCCTCCTTCTTTTTGTTACTATTCCTTTATATATATAGGTAGGTTTGTCCCCTTCTTTTTTTATTTCCTTTTGTTTTCTTGGCAAAATCCGGAAGCTTGTAGTACGCCACTATCATATATATATATATATATATATATATATATTCTTTTAAAATAATTAAGTAATTTCAATAAATCCTTATACTATTAAATTCTTCACACTAAACCTCTTAATTATATTTTATTTATACTATACATTTTAATAACCAATATATGTATATTTATATTTTTTTATCAACTTAATTAGAGTAAATTTTTAGGATGTTACACCTTCCGACGAAGAGCAATCCTCACCTGAGGCTGGCCAAAAGGATCCGTCCTACGCACCTTCTCCTCGGGAAACTAACCGACCATCCAAAACCAAACCTACCCCCAGAGGCTTCAGAAGCTAAGTCTCGTGCCGAAAGGACTAGCCAAAAAGGAAGGATAACGGACCGATGGCCGAAGTTGCCGTTCACGGATGACATTGATGAGGTAATCATGCCTAAACATTAATTTTAATACCCTTAACATCGATAAATTCAATGGCACCACTGACCCAACCGAGCACGTAGAATCATTTATTTCTTCTGTTTACTTGGTGACCGATTCGGAAGCCGTCATGTGCAAAGTTTTTCCAACCACTTTACAAGGCCCTGCCTTAAGCTGGCTTACTAATCTACCACCTCGGTCAATTTATTCCTTTGATGTGCTCGTAACTAAGTTCATCGCACAATTCACAGCAAGTCGAAGGCATAAAAGGCACTCGGTCTCGCTGGTAAATTTTAAACAAGAAAGGAAAGAATCACTCAGAGATTATATGGCTCGTTTTAATGCCAAACAAATCTTAATTCTCAACATGAGCTCGGAACTCTGTCTTCATACCGTCATGGGCGGTCTGAAGCCGGGGCCGTTCTTTGAGTATTTATCCCGAAAACCACCGAGAGATTTTGAAGAGTTGCAGGAAAAAGCTACCGGTTTCATGAACTCGGAAGAGATGGTAGAATTCAAAAGGAGAGAAAGAGGTTTCAAAGACAAGAACTTGGTCCCGAGCAAAGAAAGAACTAGGGGGGCTGAACGTGCTGTCGCCATGCGCCAAAAAGAACGAGCGTTTACAAAAATAATGTAGATAGGGAAGCGACAACTTGAGTATCGTCTCACAAGGACTCTTAGGTGTTGTTATTATTAACAGAAAAATCAGTAAAAGTCAGAATTTGGGGGGTTTGTTTGGATATGAAATTAAATAAAGAAAAACAAACAGAAAGTCAATGCAAACTAGAAATTATCAAATAGCAAAGAAACGATTAACCTACTGTTCTCGGTTTCCCACTATCATTGGTTCATATAAATCCAAGCCCTAAGCAGATTCTAATCCCCTTTCAGTTGTAGCGACAATTAACAAACGAAATCGCTATTACGGATATATGTTCCTATTCCCGAATTAAACAAACGGGGTTAAGCCCTCATGAACTAAACGAACATGAATGAACACACGCGAATTAAACAAACGCGATTAATTATAGGAACATAGCATCACTGAAACGAATCAATACAATACTATACACTCCTGAATTAAACAAACAGAAACATATAGCATCGTATTGAAAAGAGAAAAGTAAGTGAAAACAAGAATTACAGAACCTCAAATGTAAATGGAAACCAATCACAGTAGATTAATCTAGGAGACTAGTTCTCCATTACAAAAGGAAAACAAAACATATCTAAGAAAAGAAGACAAACTCCTACTCTCGCTTAAGAACTAGCCAAAACTGGCTAACTCTCTGACTAACTCTTCAGTTCTGTCTAAAACTGACTTATATACAACTTCTGGACTACGCAGACTCGCGAGGCGAGCACACATTCGCGAGGCGAATCTTGCAGCGTTTGGTATTCTCACGAGGCGAAGCACGTCTCGCGTGGCGAGGAATGGAAAGGTCATGACTTCTGGGCTTCACTCTCGCGAGGCGAGGATTGTATTCGCGAGGCGAACTCTTCAAATTCCAAACTGTAACGCCCGTGACCTTTCACACGGGTAAACCATGATGCTTTCTGACTTCCAAGGTTGGATTACTCGCGAGGTGAGTCAAGTCTTCGCGGGGCGAGACAGAATGGTTGGCAATTTCTGGAACAGTCACCTTCTGGTTCGCGGGGCGAATGCCTTTCTCGCGGGGCGAAAACTCCAGATTTATTTCTTTTTATTCACCTGAAAACAGAAAATAGCATAAGTGATTTATTTAACTCTAAATCAACTAAATTAACCTAAAAATACTTTACAAACTCAAAATACTGCTTAAGGACAATCAAGTCTAATTTGGGTGAAAATGTTATAAGATTAGCACAAAGCCAAGGTTTTTATTAGTTATAAAACCAGTCAACCAGAGGCTCATCAAAATACCCCAAACTTAAACTTTGCTTGTCCCCAAGCAAACTAAAACTCAAAAACTTTTTAAGAACTCAAGACAGGCAAAACATGGCAAGCTTAAGGATTCAATCAACTTTCGCACAAATTTCAAGCAATTTACCAAAATATTTTTCTTCAATGTTCCCCCCTTTCAAACAAAACAATCCCCACATTCATTTATTCTAAACAATTGAGAATTTCATTATTCAAACAATCATTATTCTAAACAGGGGATCCAAGTTACACACAAAAGAGAGATCATCATATTCAAACAACTGCCTTCCTCACAAGGGAAATTTGTGTTTCACTCAATCGCTCAATTTGTGTCTAGGCTATTAACATTGCACTCAATTTTCACTTTTAAGAACACTTCCCATAAATTTGATTTTCATCTCAAAATGGTTCCCACAGAAAACATGCAAGCAACATCAAAAGGTCTTTTATGGGTTGTAATGGGGCCTGGCTAAGGGTAGGATATACAAAAGGAACTAGGCTGAAGACCCTAGGAACTAAGAGAGCATGAAACACTTCAAAACATTGAAATTCTACTCAAGTTCCTTTCCTCATTCATCTTTTCATTTGCATTGGGTGACTACAGCCATTTATTCTAATACTTTTTTTTTCAATTTTTTTTTTTACATTTAAAATTTTTACACTTTCTTTTTCTTTTTTTTTTCAATCCCAAACAACACATTGCACCTGGTAGCCACCCCAAACTTAATTTCTTGCAACCAAATTTCTTACTAAGATTCCATGCTCTCCTAATCCTAAGATCGTGCTAACATGGTTTTCCAGATTTTAGCTTATAACATAAGGTTAACAAGAATTAACAGGCTAATTAGGCTCAATGGGCTAACTAGGGAACATGCATTAGGGATGATTATTTTAGGCTAAGTAGTTATTTACAAAGAAAATGCCTAAATCATTTGAAGCAAACACATAATCATGCAAACCATAAAGAGATTCAAGCAAATTCAGGAAAGTGCAACTTAAAAAGTGATTTTCACACAATTTAAAACATGTTGGAGGATCAAAACCTCACCTGGACATTATTTGCAAATTGTTTGACAGAGATTATATCCCTAGTGTGTGCTTCCTATCACCCCAAACTTATCATAAATCATGCCATCATAACAAAATCTCAAAGTTCAGTTTCAATCATATGGGGATCAATTTTCAAAAAAATTTCAAATCCTAGGGGGAAAACAGTCAAAACATATCATGCAATCAATCTATGCAAAATCAATAAAATCCAATAAACTTGCCAACACCAGACTCAACACAACTCCTGAGCTTCTCAAATTATTCAGGAGCTTTATTCAAAGAAAAGGAAAATCAAAAACAAGACAAAACAAAAACTACAACTAGTTCCCTCCCCCACACTTAAAATATACATTGTCCCCAATGAAACAACATAACAATAAAATCAGAGTGAGGGAAAGGAAAGGGAACTCCCTGATCAAGCGGCAGTGTAGGAGCTTCCGCCTGGATCCCATTGTCTGTGATACAGTGGCCACGGGATGCTCAAATTGTGAAATGATCCTCCCGGATCCCATAGTATGCAGCATAATGCACACGTGATGGACAAAGACTGGAAGCTCATTCCGTGCTTCCCTAACTTGCAGCCTTTATATGGAGATGAGTGCTTGATAGTTATGGTAACCTCGCCAAGTGCGGCGGACTTCTCCCTCCCTTTTGGGTCAAGGTTGACCTCTTTCTCTATAAAATCCTCCCAATAGAAGTGGGGCTCAACCTCTTGGACTGGCCATGGTGCAAAATCCAAGGGTGCAAAATCCAGAGCTTTTGGTTCCACAGGGGGAGGTGGCAAACAGTTAGCTGGGGTTACTGGTGCTGCTTCAACTTCTGCCTTTTCTTCATCCACTGCACTAACAAATTTATCACCTGCTATACATGCAGAAATTTCAGCACACACCACACAAAGGTTAGAGTTAGTAGAGTCAGTACATATATCACAATAAAATGAATCAGAAAAATTCTGAATGTCTGGAAATTCAGCAATTAGTTCATCCACCCCATTACTCTCAACACATGCAATTGATTTACTTGAATCATCTAATTCCAAAGGTTCTTCATTATCCTCAGGCACGGGGAAGCAGATGTCCTCCTGATCCTCCTGATCCTCCTTTTCTATGTTTCCTGAACAGAATAAAGCTGCATAACAGACTATACACAAAGCAGTTCCATCACAATAACAATCAGCACATGAATTAGAATCAGGGGATTCAACACACAGTTCATCATCAACAGAAACATTAGCAAAATTATCATCAGAAATATTTTCAAGAATAACCATCTGTGAATCTTTATGTTCTTCAAGGGGATGTGGAGTTAGCATTGCAGCCGAGTTGGCGAGTATTTGATCAATTTGCATGGCCAACTTCTGAGATTCAGCTTCTCCCCTCTGATATTCAAGATTACTTGCCTCCATCCTCTGTTGTAATTCAAGATTTTGCTCTGCCATCCTCTGATTGTTCTCTGCCATTTGTTGTATCATTCCTTCCATTTGTGCAGTCATATGTTTGAGCATGTCCTCTAGTGAAGGTTCGGAAGGTGCAGAGGTGGTCACCTGGGGTGGGTTCTGGGGTGGTGCCAGTGGTAACATCAGTTGTGAGTCCCCATACCAAGGGTTTGGATAGTTTCCCCAGCTCAACAGGAAGGCTTCCTTCAAATCAAACCAGCTTGAGATGGAATTCTCATCAAGACAATACAACCAATCTCTTGCAGCACCTTCAAGTGAGAACTGGAAAGCTTCCATCTTGATGTGGTCTTCTGTTATTCCTACAGGTCTCAGCATTATAGAACAAGCAATCTGGAATTCCCTCAGATGCTCCTGCGGATTCTCACCTGCAAAACCACTAAACCTTGGCAACCAGTGCGATAAACCAATAAAATTAGGAAAATATATGCATGGTGGTTGTTCACAGTAAACATTAGGCATGTAACCATATATGTGATTATCCATGGTTCATATTAAACATTAGGCATATATGTGATTATTCAATTTTTGAACGCGCTGTCGCCACGCGCCAAAAAGAACGAGCGTTTACAAAAATAATGTAGATATGGAAGCGTCAAGTCGAGTATCGTCTCACAAGGACTCTTAGGTGTTGTTATTATTAACAAAAAAATCAGTAAAAGTCAGAATTTGGGGGGTGCTAAAATTCACAAACAGACAATACAGACAAAACTAATTCAGCAAAGAGAATTTTTTTTTATTTTTTTTAAATTTTATTTTCTACTAATAACAACAACAAGAGTCCCCGGCAACGGCGCCAATTTTTGAACGCGCTGTCGCCACGCGCCAAAAAGAACGAGCGTTTACAAAAATAATGTAGATAGGGAAGCGACAACTCGAGTATCGTCTCACAAGGACTCTTAGATGTTGTTATTATTAACAGAAAAATCAGTAAAAGTCAGAATTTGGGGGGTTTGTTTGGATATGAAATTAAATAAAGAAAAACAAACAGAAAGTCAATGCAAACTAGAAATTATCAAATAGCAAAGAAACGATTAACCTACTGTTCTCGGTTTCCCACTATCATTGGTTCATATAAATCCAAGCCCTAAGCAGATTCTAATCCCCTTTCAGTTGTAGCGACAATTAACAAACGAAATCGCTACTACGGATATATGTTCCTATTCCCGAATTAAACAAACGGGGTTAAGCCCTCATGAACTAAACGAACATGAATGAACACACGCGAATTAAACAAACGCGATTAATTATAGGAACATAGCATCACTGAAACGAATCAATACAATACTATACACTCCTGAATTAAACAAACAGAAACATATATCATCGTATTGAAAAGAGAAAAGTAAGTGAAAACAGGAATTACAGAACCTCAAATGTAAATGGAAACCAATCACAGTAGATTAATCTAGGAGACTAGTTCTCCATTACAAAAGGAAAACAAAACATATCTAAGAAAAGAAGACAAACTACTACTACTGCCTAAGAACTAGCCAAAACTGGCTAACTCTCTGACTAACTCTTCAGTTCTGTCTAAAACTGACTTATATACAACTTCTGGACTACGCAGACTCGCGAGGCGAGCACACATTCGCGAGGCGAATCTTGCAAAGTTTGGTATTCTCGCGAGGCGAAGCACGTCTCGCGTGGCGAGGAATGGAAAGGTCATAACTTCTGGGCTTCACTCTCGCGAGGCGAGGATTGTATTCGCGAGGTGAACTCTTCAAATTCCAAACTGTAACGCCCGTGACCTTTCACACGGGTAAACCATGATGCTTTCTGACTTCCAAGGTTGGATTACTCGCGAGGCGAGTCAAGTCTTCGCGGGGCGAGACAGAATGGTTGGCAATTTCTGGAACAGTCACCTTCTGGTTCGCGGGGCGAATGCCTTTCTCGCGGGGCGAAAACTCCAGATTTATTTCTTTTTATTCACCTGAAAACAGAAAATAGCATAAGTGATTTATTTAACTCTAAATCAACTAAATTAACCTAAAAACACTTTACAGACTCAAAATACTGCTTAAGGACAATCAAGTCTAATTTGGGTGAAAATGATATAAGATTAGCACAAAGCCAAGGTTTTTATTAGTTATAAAACCAGTCAACCAGAGGCTCATCAGGGGCTGATCCACAAAGGACCCAAAAGACCAATGAAAGGGGATTCTCGGAGAGGCAACCCAGGTACCCGTCTTATACGCCGTTAAACCGATCTCGGGCAACCATTCTCCAGGAGTTGTGCCACGCCGAGTTACTCACCTTACCTCGGCCGTCCAAAATGCCGGTCAATGCTGACAGAAGCAAAGAATGCATGTGGCATCAAAACTATGGTCACTCCACTGAATACTGTAGAGCAACCCAGGAAAAATCGAGGACTTGGTACGGGCAGGTCGTCTTGACCGTTTCGTTTACCGAGATGATAATGGAGGCAGACGAGCTGGTCGAAGACGATGGAGACGCGGTTATGACAATTGTAACCGAGATGCAAACCTGCAAGGAAACAACCAGAGCGGAGATCGGTTGAATAATCAAAGAGCTCTTAATGAAGAATCAGAAGGAGGAGTCAGATGGGTCATCAATACAATCTCAGGAGGATTTGAAGGTGGAGGAACGACGAGTTCAGCTCGGTGGCGTCATGTAAAAGCCCTCCGATCTGTCAACACGGTGTCTGGAAAGCCTACAAGGACAAGACCTCCAATAACTTTCACGGATGATGATTTCCGAGGGGTGGATCCAAATCAAGATGATCCAATGGTGATAACGGTCGAACTAGCCAACTTCTCGGTCAAACGAACACTCATTGACCATGGGAGATCGACCGATATTCTATACCTGGCGACCTTCAAGAAACTTGGAATTCCAGAAAAGCTGATAAAAGAGCAGGAAGACAAGCTAGTAGGGTTCGTCGGGGAGCAAGTAAAAACCCGAGGTTACATAAACCTCTTAACAACGTTATTGTAGAGGCCAGCACGTCATACAACATCCTTATTGGAAGACCGACGTTGAATGAACTCAGAGCGATTGTCTCTACCCCACACCTGACAATGACATTCCCATCTGAGTCCGAAGATATAGTCGCAGTCTGGGCTGACCAAAGGCTAGCCAGGAAATGCTATGTAGATAGCCTAAAGGCTACCCGAAACCAGGATATCGCAAAAAATCCCGAGGATGACAAAGCAGAAGTGGTCAGCTCGGTCAGTTCGGTAACTTTAGCCAGCTCGGTCAGCATGTTTGAACTTGACCCAAGGATGGAAATGTACGAGTCCAGAGCCGAACCAACAGAGTCTTTAGAAAGGTTCCAGTTGGGATCCCAAGCTGAACAATGCACCCAAGTCGGCAGTCAGCTCGACCCCTCGCTCAAACAAAGGATTCAGGCTGTCTTAAGAAAGAATGCCGATTTGTTTGCTTGGAAGACGTCGGATATGCCTGGTATAGACCCCAATTTTATCTGCCACAAGCTATCCATATGTCCCGAAGCCAAGCCTATAGATCAAAGAAAAAGGAAACTTGGCGAAGAAAGGTGCCGAGCAGTAGCCGAGGAGACTTCCAAACTGGTCAAAGCAAATTTCATCAGAGAGGTGAAATACACTACTTGGCTAGCCAACGTGGTGTTAGTTAGAAAGGCCAACGGTAAATGGATAATGTGCACCTACTACACCGATCTCAACAAGGCGTGCCCAAAGGATTCTTATCCTCTCCCCAACATTGACAGACTAGTGGACGGGGTCTCAGGGTTCAAAGTTTTGTCCTTTTTGGATGCATACTCAGGTTATAACCAGATCAGGATGTACCCACCCGATGAATAAAAAACGGCATTTATGACTGATGGGGCAAACTACTGCTATCGGGTAATGCCTTTCGGCTTAAAAAATGCTGGTGCAACATATCAAAGGCTTATGGACAAAGTTTTCGTCAACCAAATCGGAAAGAACCTAAAAGTATATGTTGATGATATGGTGGTAAAATCCGATGACCTAAGGCAACACCCAGCCGACCTTGAAGAAATTTTCAGCCAGCTCAGAAAATACAACATGAGGTTAAATCCAGAAAAATGCTCTTTTGGTGTACAAGGAGGAAAGTTCTTGGGCTATATGCTAACTCATATGGGGATTGAAGCTAACCCGGATAAATGCAAAGCAGTTATGGAAATGCGGAGTCCTCGTAATGTGAAAGAAATTCAAAGGTTAGCCGGTCGATTAGCTTCTCTATCCCGCTTCCTCCCGAAGTCTGCAGAAAAAGCAAGACCCTTCTTCCAGCTTTTGAAAAAACCAAAAGATTTCATCTGGACTGAAGAGTGTGAGAAGGCCTTTGAAGATCTGAAACTCTTCCTAGCCTCTCCCCCAATCCTCACTCGGTCTCAGCTCGACAAAGATCTATACTTATACCTATCTGTCAACGATTGTGCAATCAGTGCAGTGATCATCCAGGAAGAGGAAGAGCAACAGATGCCGGTGTACTATGTGAGTAGGTTCCTGAAAGACGCAGAAACGCAATATCAAGTAATTGAAAAACTAGCCCTCGCCTTAGTTATGGCAGCTCGGAGGTTACGACCCTATTTCCAGTCGCACCAGGTTATAGTCAAAACTGATCATCCAATAAAGCAGGTATTCAGGAAACCCGATCTAGCCGGACGAATGATAGCTTGGTCAGTAGAATTGTCGGAATTCGGTTTGCAATATGATCCGAGGGGTCCTATGAAAGCACAATGCCTCTCCGACTTCATTGCCGAGCTCTCTTCTAAGTCGAGGTCGGAATCCTTCATTTGGCTCCTATATGTTGACGAATCATCTAACCTGAAGGGAAGCGGGGCTGGAATAATTCTCGAAGGGCCTAATGATCTAATCCTGGAACAATCCTTAAAGTTTGGGTTTACTGCTTCAAACAACGAAGCAGAATATGAAGCCCTTATTGCAGGACTGATGCTAGCTAAAGAAGTTGGGGTCCAAGACTTAAAGTGCCGAAGTGATTCGTAGCTTATAACAGGACAAGTCTCGGGTGAATATCAAACAAAGGATCCCTAACTAACCAGATATCTCTGCAAGGTTAATAGCCTAGTTTCTGAATTTGATAATTTCACTATTGAGCACATACCTCGGGAAGAAAATTCCAGGACAGATCTGTTGTCCAAGTTGGCTAGCACCAAGAAAACTGGCCAGCTAAGAACTTTCATTCGGCAAAACCTTCTCGAACCGAGCATAAAAAGTGCCGAGGTAATAATGACCGAGCACTATGATCCTGGCTGGATGACACCGATTTGGGAATATCCAGCCTCGGACAAATTGCCCAGTGACCCTGAGGAGGCGAGGCGAATTCGTCTAAAATCTTGTCATTACACCATCCGAGACGACGAGTTGTATAGAAGAGGATTCTCCATGTCGTTGCTGAAGTGCCTAGCAAAGGAGCAGTCCGAGTACGTAATGAATGAGATGCACCAAGGAATCTGTGGGATGGATTCAGGTGGCTGATCTCTGGTAGCTCGGGTCCTGCGAGCAGGGTTTTACTGGCCAACCATGAGACTGGATTGTGCTCTTTGGACTAACAGGTGTGAGCCCTGCCAGAAGTTCGCCAACATAGCACGTGTTCCTGGAGAAGAGCTCCATTCCATTTTCTCGCCATGGACTTTTACTATGTGGGGGATGGACATAGTCGGTCCTTTCCCGGTTGCCAAAGGTCAGGTTAAGTTCTTGCTCGTAGGTGTAGACTACTTCACCAAGTGGATAGAAGCAGAACCATTGGCCACCATAACTGCTAAAATGGTTCGGAGCTTTGTATGGAAAAACATCATATGCAGGCATGGCCTCCCTTATGCAATTGTCACAGATAACGGAAAGCAATTCACCAATAAGGAGCTCAGAGAGTTCTACTCCAACCTCGGAGTTAAACATAAAGTGACCTCGGTTGAGCATCCACAAACGAATGGACAAGCAGAGTGTAACACCCGGGTGCCGACGAGGGCGGGGATGGTCGCCGGTGCAAGAAGGGACGGACAATGAGTGGCTCCTGGCAGGCTTCTAGGCGGAGGGACACATGAATGAACCTATTACACACCCGAATGAGAGGGATCCTAAGACTGTGTATGTATGGGACTATACAGTTGATGATGGCTTATATGAATTGATTGGTACTACCTATACCAACAAGATGCATCTTCTTTTCGGTAACCCGTCACTTAAGAACTCCACAGTTAAGCGTGCTTGACTTGGAGCAATTATGGGATGGGTGACCTCCTGGGAAGTTTTCCCCGGAAGCATGTGAGTGAGGACAAAGCACGCTGAAAAGACCTGTGTTGGTTTGTGGGGACATTCGTCAATCCATAGAGCAGCCAGGGATGTTACAAATGGTATCAGAGCGGCACCTCTCCCAGTACGGTGTGGTTCGGGGACGAACCAAGCGGAAGCTGGTGGGCATGTAACACCCGGGTGACGACGAGGGCGGGGAGTGGTCGCCGGTGCAAGAAGGCATAGACAAGGAGTGGCTCCTGGCAGGCTTCTAGGCGGAGGGACACATGAATGAACCTATTACACACCCGAATGAGAGGGATCCTAAGACTGTGTATGTATGGGACTATACAGTTGATGATGGCTTATATGAATTGATTGGTACTACCTATACCAACAAGATGCATCTTCTTTTCGGTAGCCCGTCACTTAAGAACTCCACAGTTAAGCGTGCTTGACTTGGAGCAATTATGGGATGGGTGACCTCCTGGGAAGTTTTCCCCGATGGCGTGTGAGTGGGGACAAAGCACGCTGAAAAGACCTGTGTTGGTTTGTGGGGACAGTCGTCAATCCATAGAGCAGCCAGGGATGTTACACAGAGGCAACCAATAAAGTCATTCTAAACGAGCTCAAAAGAAGGTTAGGCCAATCAAAAGGGGCTTGGGTTGAACAATTACCAAGCATCCTATGGGCTTACCATTGCTCATCGCAATCTTTAACTGGTGAAACGCCGTTCAGGCTAACCTACGGAACCGATGTAATGATTCCAGTTGAGCTCGGCGAACTCTCTTTACGAAGGCAGCATCATGACCAAAGTAAGAACGAAGAAGAACTCCAAGTTGAGCTTGACATGGCTGAAGAAGTCCGAGACAAAGCGAAAATCAGAGACGAGCTATGCAAGCAAAAATCAACTCAAAAGTACAACTCGAGGTTGCGACCGAGGGAGTTTGTGCAAGGTGACTTAGTGCTGATATTGCAAAACGACATGAGAAAAGACCCCAGAGAGGGTAAACTCGCATCGAACTGGTCTGGCCCGTTCAGGATAGTTGAAAATCTGGGAAATGGTGCCTACGGGCTAGAAGAGTTGTCAGGAAAGGCTGTTCCAAGAACATGGAACACTTCCCACCTTAAGTTTTATTTTAGTTAAGGTTATATATAGGTGGTGCACTCTTTTTCCTATCCCGGTCTTTTTCCCACAAGGTTTTGGCCGAGAGGGTTTTAATGAGGCACACCCGAAAAAATAAATAAATAGAATCATTTTCAGTTGCACTATTAGGCAAAAATATTGTTATGATTAAAAATTTATTTGTAAAAACAACTAAAAACCTAAAGAGGTCGTCCGTGCTAAAATCGATCGAGTTGAGGTCGAAATGCCGAGCCTATAAAGGTAAGAAACAATTAAAAACCTAAAGAGGTTGTCCGGGCTAAAATCGACCGAGTTGAGGTCGAAATGCCGAGCCTATAAAGGTAAAAAACAATTAAAAACCTAAAGAGGTTGTCCGGGCTAAAATCGACCGAGTTGAGGTCGAAATACCGAGCCTATAAAGGTGAAAAACAATTAAAAAACTAAAGAGGTTGTCCGGGCTAAAATCGACAGAGTTGAGGTCGAAATGCCCAGCCTATAAAGGTGAAAAACAATTAAAAAACTAAAGAGGTTGTCCGAGCTAAAATCGACCGAGTTGAGGTCGAAATGCCAGCCTAAAAAGGTGAAAAACAATTAAAAATCTAAAGAGGATGTCCGAGCTAAAATCGACCGAGTTGAGGACGAAATGCAGAGCCTATAAAGGTGAGGAACAACTGAAAACCTAAAGAGGTTGCCCGAGCTAAAATCGACCGAGTTGAGGTCGAAATGCTGAGCCTATAAGGGTAAATAACAACTTAAAACCTGAAGAGGTAGTCCGAGCCAAGATCGACCAAACCGGGGTCAAACGGCTAAAACCCAAAAAGGCAACCAATGCCTAAGAAGGTAAGTAAAAACCTACAGGTATTTCGAGCTCCACTATTCGAGTAAATCGTGTAACACGCCAAAACTATAAAAAACGAGTACTAACTTAGAGAAATAGTTGCAAGCACTTTCTAAGTAAACAGTAACTTGTAAGCTAGCACGTAATTCCATTAATAAAAAATGGGCACAGCCCAAAGTACATAAGAATTCAAAATAAAAAAGCATTGCCCTGGGAACTTTTTCCTTGGCTACTCATAGGCATCCCCATGAACAACGATTTCAATGGGAACAGAGTTAGGCTCATCCGCGACACTCGAAGGAATAGGAGAAGATTGGTCGGGTAAGCTTATTCCCCCTTCACCATCAGCTTCCTCTTCGACCGCTTCTCCATCAGCTTCCTCTTCTTGAGTTGCCTCTTCATCATCCTCCAGCTCGGAAAACGGAACTAGAATTCCATCTCTGTTGAAATGCTCGTCCACGTCAGCGAGGGAAAAATCGGCATTTGGATTAAAACGCTGAAGCTGCTTCACGGCTCGGGAGAAGCCATTAACGTGCTCCTTCATGATGGAAGCCTCGGCCTCAGCCAGATCAGAACAGAGCCTCAGATTGATCTCCTTCTTGGCCTCAAGCAACTTCCGCAACTCAAGACTGGCCTCCTTCTCGGCTTGAAGCCTTCTGCGACCTTCTGAAGATTCAGCCACTGGGCTTTTTCTAGATCCAGCTCGGCCAGAAGGACGGTCTTGTCTTTTTCCAGCTCAGTCTTTTGGGCCTTCAGCTGACCGATGACCCGAGCTTGCTCCGCACACTTGGCCACGGCCTGAGCCAGCTCGTCTCTCACCCTCAAGGCTCGGGCCGCATCGGACCTCATCACCTCCATCTTCTTGACATTATCGGTAATCTGATGACTCCAGAAGCGAGTGATTGAGGCGATCCGGAGAGTGTAGGCAGCGACCGCCTCCATACTCTCATCAGGCGCTTGCTCCAGCAAGAGCCGAGCATCATAAGGTTTTAGAACTTGGCCATCAATCAGGCTAGCAAGGTCGAACTCATCCCCCCAGAGCGAGCTGATGCCCGAGTTGCAGTGGCCATTGTACCACTTGGTGTCCGAAGTAAGATCGGTCACCATGGGAGCATTGCCCAACCTCTTAGCACCAGCAGGAGTTTCTTCAATCATCAGCAAGGGGGAATGACTTCTAATCGGGACCTCGGACAGCATGTCTTCCCGAGTCCTTTTAGGAGGGCGAGTGTTCAGGTCAGAAGCTTCAGCGCCCTTCTTTTTCTTCCCCTTGACATTTGAAGCTATAGCTGATCAGCCAGCAGTTTGATTAGCCGACTTCTTCATCAGGGCCTTGTAGTTGAACTTCCCCATTATCACTACAAGAAGAAAATCGGTCAAATAAAATAAGTACGCTAGAGGATAAATTACCACTTGTCAACTAAAAGCTACTTACATTCAAAACCAGCTTGTCGAGTGGAAGAGGCAGTAAGCTTTAAAAGCCTTCCACAAGGCAATGGACGAGGATACAGTTTCAGGACCTCGATATCGACTCACTCCTGAGAGGTCATCGAGTCGAGGTCATAGCTAGAAAATTTGGAGGGGTGTGGTTGCCAGTAGAAGGGAAATTTTGCGTTTCCAGCCGAGTCAAAAAAGGCAGACTCATTACCCTCTGAAGGTCGGACTTTGAAGAAATCCGACTTGAAAAACTTATACGAGCTCTTATAGAGCCCGATGATCCCCCTCTGCTCGATCCCACTCAGAGAGATCCAGCCAACTCGGTCCCCGAACCGAACTCGGTAAAAGTAAAGAAACTTAGGAGCAGTAGCCTCTATCCCTATCTGTCCACAAAGAATTTGGAAGGCTCTCAAAAATGCCCAACTATTCGGATGAAGCTGGGTAGAAGCAACGTTCATAACTCGCAAGACTTCGCATTCGAACGGGGTGAAGGGAAAGGAAATTCCAATTTGTTCAAAAAAGGTCTTGTATACATATGTAAAGTGTGGCTCAAATGAAGGAGGGCAAAGAAAAACATGATCATCTTCGATACAAGGAAGGCACTCTACGATGCCTCGTTTAGCAGCAACCTTGTTTTTTTATAGCTTCAAGGGAGTGAAAGTCCCTAAAATTAGAATAAAATGCAGAAACATCGGGTTTTACCCAAAAATACCCAGGGATGGTAATATATGGGTAGGGAACCCTGGGCATCCTAGAAGCACACTTGCGGCGCTTGGGGGCAACTATAGCATCTGGAGTGGCAGAGCTCCTCCCGTCAGAAGAAGAAGAAGAGCCATTGTCACCTCTATTGCTATGAGAAGGAGAGGGGGAGTGATAGGGAGAGCACCCAATCAGATTGATTTCGGGCTCTATAATCTGACCCGGGAAGAGGCATTCTGGGATACCTCAAATGAAGTCTCCATGGATAAAAATGCCAGAAATCAAACTGGAATAAAATCTAGGGGAGTGTGAAAGAGATGAGAAGGACGTACCTCGAATAGGAAGGGAGTATGAAAGCTTGGACCAAAAAGGACTCGAGAAAGAAGAAAATCTAGGGCTCAAGGAAGGTGAAACCCCGTGCCAGGGGCTCGTCCAAATTTATAGAAAAAAGCGCAAAGTCCTTTCGGCGAATTAATGATGGTCGTTGGCGTGCGAGAGAAGGGAAACGTCCCTTCAAGTCTGACCGAATTCGGCACACTAATGGAAAGGAAACACGTGGCAGAAATGTCGGATGTATGCTGCCATCAAGGAAAAATATGAGCACGCAACTACAGCGCAGGTCTCGGAAATGATTCCATAAAGGCCACGCGTCACAAGGTGAAACATCTCTTTTCCATCTCGGGAACCAAGAAAGTATGGCCTCAGTACGAAACTCAGGTGATCACCTCCACCTCGGCTAGGATCGGCTCCTTCGAAAAAAGCTTCCACGCAATCAGCTCAAAGCTTGGTCGCCATGTGTATGAGCCGAGGTGTAGAGCTCAGTAGCTCGAAGCGTCAAGCTCGGTCGCCCGAGCTATTCACCGAGTTGGAGGATATATATATATATATATATATATATATATCACCGAAGATGAAGCTCGGCCAATTACCTCGCCGACTCGAAAGACCAAAGAAGAAACCAAGTTCCTAAGCTCGGCTAATGTCATAAAAGCTTCTACGCTTTACTACCTCAAAGCTTGGGGGGCTTGTGTACGGGCCGAGGAGTAAAACCCGGCCACCGAGCTGGGATACCCGATCCAACCAAGGCGGGAAGGATAAAATATCGATATTATCTTTACTAATCCTGATATTATCTCAAACAACCTTATCCGGTTAGAAGAGATAATATCCCTTAAATTAAGGGATCGGATAAGATAATGATATTATCCTTAAATAATCATAATATTATCTCAAATAACCTTATCTGGTTAAGATATCAATTTACGATATTATCTTAATCAATCCTGATATTATCTCACATAACCTTATCCGGTTAAAAGAGATAATATCCCTTAAATTAAGGAAATCACATCTCAGAAGATTTAAGAGATAAAAGGAAATATATCGAGATCTCTTAAAGTCATGGGGACCCTATTATAAAAGGAGGAGAACCCAAGAGAGAAACTCACTTTTTACTGAACCCCGGTGACTCTCTCTTAAGCGTATTAGAGAAACTAGCTCGACCAAGAGACTATTGAAGAGTCCTTGCTTGCTGGTATTCATCGGATACAAGATTAGGGGATTGAGATCACCCTATGGCCAATGATTGAACCTAGAACTACGTCTGGCTTTGATTCCCATTGGGATACGTAGGACCAGAACACAACATTCTGTCAAGTCATAATCTAAAACAACCCCTATTATTCACTCTTGGTCTGACGTTCTACGACGAGATTCCGGCAAGTCGGATCTCGGCTGCAACAGTAAGAAACTTGATTGATTATTTTTTTCCCCCCAAAAATATCGTCAACCTTAAATTAAAAAAATGTACACGACGCATTTACATTTCAAATAGAAAAGATACCACATGGTGAACTATACCTTGTAGCTAAAACGTTGTCCTTATTCGAGTTTTGATATGTGCATTGACACAAAAGGTCACATAAAATCAACTCTTAAAAAGATCAAATAAATCTATGATGCAAAAAAGGATATTGAACTGGAGAAAATAACCCAACGTTAGTACCTGATAAATAGGTACCTTTTCCAGAGTTCTTGTTGGCCACTATAGCCTTCCTTCTAGATCGAGCGTCTGCAGTTCTAGAAGACTGGATGTTCACCACATTTGTGCTAGGGGTGTCCATAGGGATTGTCTCTTTTTGAAAGAAGAAAGGTATATAAGAGAATGTACCCTAATGCATTCACACACATTGTAGATAGGGATGAAATTTGAAGATGGACAAATGAAATAAACATGACACCACTCCTATTGATATCGTCCTCAAATTATCGATTTGAGGATTCACACTGGGCGAACATCGTAGGTTTGGTGTCACATTATTTGGACACAAATTTTCAGCTGAAACGATATATGGAAAAATCACAAAGCTGAATGTTTAATAACTCAACAAACAAACCTAGTTAGATGTAACATAAAATTAAAACAATGAATCCTTAAGGTGTTGACTGTGAAAACCTGAAACACGACTGTTTGTACTATGTGTTTTTAGTTGGAGAACTTTTTGGCGTCTCGCACGTGCACTTGCAACATCTGAATAATGTGCTATACGTGTGAGAGGAAATATATTTATTATACTAAATTTACCAACATAATATATCTTGGTTGTCACTGAATTTTTGCAAAGGTATAACTTCCAAGTAAAGGAGCATGCATGTAACAGATAGCTGTATATTCTGAAGTTCTATTTTATCCAAAAAATGATGTGCAACATGAATGTTTTTCAATTACCAGACGTTATATTGGACAATGGTGTTCTATGAACAACTTGGGGAGCAGAACCATGAAGCTGGTCACTTTGATTATTACCACTTATACCTTCTTCTGAAACAACCTGTAAAACACGTATCAATTTAATAATGATATTAATATAATAGTGACACCCTATTTGACACACTAAAGATGCCTGGACAAACCTGGTGTAGATAATTTTTTATTGGAAGCCTTATTTCGCATCAACATGGTCCTCCGAGCACGTGCTTTTGATGCATGATCACGGTCTGGCCTTTCATTCATGAATTCTTTCATACTAATCCTTTTATACCAATTAGCAGTGCTGATCCTATTTATAGAACGATGACTGTCTACATTTAGTGTATATGCATATATCCACCACATTTTATATTATATAAAGTACAACTTCTGATGTTTTTATAAAATTGTGCTCCACTATTTATTTTTATCAACAGTTTGTATGTTTAGTCTATTGATTTCATTGGTTATCCTCTTCGTATGTCCTTTCCTATCACATGTAGGTATTCTTGAATTGGTAATTCGTTGTTGTGATGGATAAAACAGTTACTGCATGGGGGATAGTTAGCACCCCCATCAATTAGCATACACAGTATAATTTACTTGGTGATTTGTCCCATATTGATGAATTGACGTGACATTTTATTTTGCCTTTTATAAATAATCATAAACTGACATTATATAAGTTTCCATTTTTACCTCTTGTTTTCTGCAGGGCATTACATGTGATGTGAGGAATGTAGAGTATGTGAAGAATTTAGTTTCATTTTATAAATAATCATAAACTGACATTACATAAGTTTCCATTTTTACCTTTTGTTTCCTGCAGGGCACTACATGTGATGTGAGGAATGTAGAGTATGTGAAGAATTTAGTTTCATTTACTCAGTTGAAAAATCTGGAAGACAACAGTTCTTACTGTTGGGGAGAATCACACACACACTGCAATTTGAGAGTATAAAAGGCAGAATATAGAGGACAGAAAAATAGAAAAGTTCAGAGAGAGGGAGAGTGATTGATGAGTGTATATTATCATATAAACTTCAGTTATGCATTCTTTTATAGAGCTTGTACATGTCCTTGTGACAACAAAACTGAGTTAGTTACAAATTAACTAACTAACTAACTGTTACTTATACTCTAACTAACTAACAAACTATGCTTTGGATTAACTACAACACTCCCCTTTAATCCAAACATTCATATGATACAACTCCCAACTCACTTCTGAGTTTTACAAACCTATCAAGTCTAATTGCCTTAGTCAATATATCAGCAACTTGAATTTCTGTAGAGCAGTGTGCAACCTCAAGCATTCCCTTGTTGACTTGTTCCCTAAGGAAGTGGAATCTTGTCTCAATGTGTTTGCTCCTTCCATGAGAGACTGGATTTCTAGCTAAATTGATAGCTGACTTGTTATCGATTAACAGTTTGATAGGTTTCTCCACTTTAATCTTTAGTTCATTAAGCAATGAATCTAACCAGATAGCTTGGCAGGCAGCATATGAGCCAGCTATGTACTCGGTCTCACACGAAGACAAGGCCACCACAGGCTGTTTCTTAGAGCACCAAGAGATTGGTGCATCAAGAAACTTGAACAAGTATCCTGTTGTACTCCTTCTGTCCACCCTGTCTCCACACCAATCTGAATCCGAGTATCCTAACAAATCAACCATTTGATGAGCTGACTTGCTAGCAAATAGCACACCAAACCTCACAGTTTCTTTCACATATCTCAGGATTCTCTTGGCAGCTAGCATATGTGACTTCTTTGGTTGGTTCATGAATCGGCTGATGAGACCAACTGAGAAGCACAAGTCGGGTCTGCTATTACAGAGATACCTCAAGGAGCCAACTAGTTGCTTGAACAAAGTCGCATCTACTCCTTCTTCTGTTTCAGTTGCTTCCAGCTTTGGATTTGCCTCTGTAGGTGTTGTTGCAGAGTTACAGTCTGTCATGCTGAATCTCTCAAGTATCTCAGCAGCATATTTCTGTTGGTGCGGCACAATTCCTTTTGGAGTAGTAGCAAACTCCATTCCAAGGAAATATGACAACTTTCCCAAGTCTGTCATCTCAAATTCAGCCATCATTAGTGCCTTAAAACACTCAATTTCTGTGGAGTCATTTCCAGTCACAAGTAGGTCATCAACATATAGACAAATGATCAACATACTTGCCTTTTTCTTTACTTTCACATACACACCATACTCAACTGAGCATTTAGAAAACTCATGCTGAAGTAGGAATGTATCTATTCTTTTATTCCAGGCTCGGGGGACTTGTTTAAGGCCATAGAGGGCCTTGTTCAACTTGTAAACCATGTCTTTTTCCCTTTAATCTCAAAACCTGGTGGCTGAGTTACATCCATTGTTTCTTCAAGTGGTCCATTTAGGAATGTTGATTTCACATCCATATGGCATAGAGCCCATCCATTGTTGCTTGCCAAGGCCACTACTAGCCTTATAGTTTCTAACCTTGCCACTGGTGCAAAGACTTCTGAGTAATCAACTCCATGTTTCTGCAAGAAACCTCTAGCAACCAATCTTGCCTTGTGCTTAGCAATAGAGCCATCAGGATTCAATTTCAGTTTGAAAATCCATTTCACATCAATTGGCCTTTTATCTATTGGCTTATCAACCAATTCCCACGTGTGATTCCTCTCAATGGCATTAAGTTCATCAATCATTGCTGCTTTCCAGTTCTGTTCAGTCATGGCTTCCTCAAAGTTCACTGGCTCTGCATCTGCCAGAAGAGCAAAGTGAACTAATTCACCCTCGGATGTTACTGCACTGTCAGGTAACATATCAAAATCATCAAATCTGCCTGGCCTTTGCCTTTGTCTCTGTGGCCTTGTTCCATGAGATGCTTCAGTGATCAATTCCTGCTCATCCACTACAGACTCTTCCTCAATTAATACTAGAATCACAGGATTGAAACTACCTTTTTGCTCATTCCAATCCCATGACTCAGTTTCATCAACATACACATCTCTACTAACTTCAATTTCTGTTTCAGTGGATCATACAATCTATATGCACCAGTTATGTGATATCCTACTAAGATCATCGGCTTGCTTTTATCTTGAAACTTTTTCCTTCTAGCATCAGGCACATGCTTAAAACATAAAGAGCCAAATATTTTTAAGTGACTCACCATTGGTTTTCTGCCAGACCAGCATTCTTCAGGAACCTTCTGCTTTAGTCTATTAGTAGGATACCTATTTAACAAATAGGTTGCTGTGGTGACTGCTTCACCCCAAAAGGAATGTGGTAGCTTCTTCTGTTTCATCATGCTTCTGGCCATGTTCAACACAGTTATGTTCCTCCTCTCAGCCAAGCCATTATGCTGAGGAGTATAGGGGGCTGTCACCTCATGTTGGATACCACACTGTTCAAGGAAGTCCTCAAACTCTTTCGATGTGTGCTCACCTCCACCATCTGTCCTTAACACCTTGATCACCTTGCCACTTTGCCTTTCAGTGAGAGATTTGAATTTCTGAAAGACCTTAAACACCTCACTTTTGTTCTTTATCAAGTAGAGCCACTGCATTCTGCTGAATTCATCAACAAAGGTCACAAAATACTTATTTCCACCTAATGAGGGGACCTCAAGAGGACCACAAACATCTGAGTGAATCACATTCAACACATCAGTTGATCTCATAGGTAGATATGTAGCAAAAGTATTTCTGGACTGTTTTCCAGCAAAGCAAACCTCACATACTTTTTCAGGTATAACTATCTTTGGAAGTCCTATCATCATCTCATCTGCAACTAATTGTTTTAGACTTCTAAAGTTTAAGTGACCAAACCTCAAGTGCCAAAGCCAACTTTCTTGGTTTGTCATAGTTACCTAAAAACACTGCATCTCAGATGTGTTGATGTTGGATTGGAAGGTTCTGTTCTTGGAGAGGGGAGACCTTAGTACCAATCTCTGATTTGAATCATGCAGTTCCAAGGAATCATGCTTCATTGTGACTGAGAATCCTTTCTCAACTAGCTGCCCAACACTCATCAGGTTGCATTTCATCCCAGGCACAAACAACACACTTTCAATGAGTGCTGTCTTGCCATCCTTTCTTTTGATCACAATGGTACCAACACCTTCTACTGCAAGTGTTCTACTATCCGCAAGCCTGATCTTTGCCTTTCTGCTGGAATCAAAGTTCCTCAACCACTCCTTGTGGCCAGTCATGTGGTTCGAGCACCATGTATCAAGGTACCAAGCTTCACTGTGAGGATTCACATCATTGGTTGCAACCAGCAGAACTTGATCTTCATCCGAATCCTCATCCTGAGCAACATTTGCCTCTTCTTCACTATCTTTGAACTGCTTCCCTTTTCCTTTGCCATGCCAGCATTCTGATGCAAAGTGTCCCCACTTCTCACAATTGAAGCATTGGACTTTCCTTCTATCTTGAACTTTCTTGCCACCTCTACCTCTGCTAGGACCTCCTCTCCCATTCCTGCTAGGGAAATCAGCTTTATCACCATTCTTGGAATGATCTTGGCTCGAAGACCATCCTTCTTTACTTGGTCTGCCACCATTTTTTTTGCCTTTCTTCCATTTCCCTCTATCTGCTCCCTATTTCTTGGAGACTTGAGCTTGCAGTGCTTGCTCTACTGCTGCTCTGCTAGCACATCTTTCATTCAACTTCAGCTCATGAGCCTCCAAGGAGTTCTGCAATTCCTCGAGTTTCATGTCCTCCACATCTTTGGCTTCTTCAATTGCAACCACTATATGGTCAAACTTCACAGAGAGTGACCTTAAATTCACTATGACCAAGAGCCTGTCAAAGTAATCGGAAACAGATTCTTGGTCAGTCATTAGCAGCTGATCAAACTGTCTTCTCAGGGACTGCAACTTGACCTTCTTGGTCCTCTTAGCACCCGCATAGAGCTTCTGAAGTGTGTCCCAAGCTTCCTTGGCTGTCTTTGCATTGGAAATAAGCTCGCAAGATCCATGCATTGATGGAATAGACATTGTGCTTTATAATCTTTCTTCTTAGCTGCATCATCATCCCTCTCCGAGACTCCTCTTCTGACTGTCTCCAAGAGTTCTTGATAGCCAAGAATGCCTTCCATCCTTACAGACCAATAATCCCAATTCTTGCCATCAAGAATTGGTAGATTAGACATGAAACTACTGCTTCCATTTGCTGCCATGATCACAGCAATGGCAACGCTCACAGGCCCCTTATCTTCTTGCTCTAGATACCAATTTGTTGGGGAGAATCACACACACACTGCAATTTGAGAGTATGAAAGGCAGAATATAGAGGACAGAAAAATAGAAAAGTTCAGAGAGAGGGAGAGTGATTGATGAGTGTATATTATCATATAACACTAGTGCACAAAAGGGTTTCAACGTCGGTTATTTTTGGCTTTCCACATCGGTTTTGAAACTGATGTGGAAACGACCGATGTGGTTTATTGCCACTTTACACATCGGTTTTAAAACCGATGTGTAAAGTATATTTTAAACATCAGTTTAATACTAACCGATGTGTAAAATTAATTTAGCAATTGATAACCAGTTGTAAATTTAACTTTCTACATCGGTTTTGCTTAAAACCGATGTGTAAAATTGACTTTCTACATCGGTTTTCTAAAGAACCGATGTGTAAAGTTAAATTTACACATCGGTTTTAAGCAAAACCGATGTAGAAAGTTAAATATACACATCGGTTATTTGAGAACCGATGTGTAAAATCTCATTTTTTTTTTTAATCTATTATTTACATTTCAATCATTCCTGTTTTCACTAATGCAGATCAATAAACAAACCAGCAGTACCCTGATCAAACAAGAAACAACAACAGAACACCAAACCAGTTTTGACACAATCATTCAAAAGCAAAACATACTTCATTCAATTTTCTTAGCACAGCCAATTAGCTCTTACACATATGGTTAATTTCGAATGAATGAAAACAACACTTTATCAAAGCTACATCAAAACACGAGAGAAGAAGAATTGAACCAGACCTGAGCACTAATACATATCATCAGTCAAAGGTACGTACACTATAGCTAGTATATGATAAGTTTTTAAACTAACTACATATATACAAACTATGGGTGGTACACTTCAAGAAAGAAAGTTGCCCAACGCCTCTTTATGATGTTGATGTCGAACAGGACAATGGAGATGGATTGTTGAATATCTGCAAGTTTAATTGGACAAAAGATTATATCTTTTAAGTAATAAACTAACATAAAACATATAACGAATCTATACTATTACTTCTAATTGTGTCAATTAACATTTACCTCACTCAATCTTTCTCTCATCCCGGAGGAGATAATTTCCAACATCCACTGCATCACATAGTAGCCACATTCCCATGACCCACGTTGTATACGTGACTACGTACAAATGAAACCCAATTAGAATATGAGGAATTAAATAAAATAGAAATCAATTATTGTACCCACTGCATTTGATGTATTTGAACTAATAAATATCTTACGCTGGGAATAATCCATCTGATAGCCCGAGTACGCCTTTCACCACGCTGCATGTGGGATGCATTAATAGACCTATCATGACAAAAACATTAATTAAAGTATATATAATAGATTTTAGATAATTAAAACAACTGCATTACTGATTATAAAGTATTTTAACGCTTACGTTTCGATGATCGTCTTCAGTTCATTCATTCGGCTTATGTCCCAATGAGCAGAAGAAGACCACGACGTTCATTCTTGGGTACAAGAGCAACAGTTGCCAATGCTTGCTGTATTTGCGGAACAATTAGTGACTGTAAGTCATATATAGTTATACTTAAATTAATAACCGGTACTTACTTATTGAGATAAAGCGCAAGATAGAATTGATGATCGTCTCGGGCAAGTATATCACGTATGGTAGTGACCGGGTCTTCCGATGCTACGAGAACATCACCCTGAATGAACATGGGGTCAATGAACCCATAAAGGGCGAGGTTACCCTGATCGACTAACATACGATGCAGATACCTAATATATTGGAAAAACATGTTAATTATCATTGTATTTAAAAATTAATTACGCACTTAACTTATAAATAAAATGTACTTACGTGCACCAAAACGATATGTGTGCAGAACTGGCCATTTCTTTAATGAGTGCCATCTCCATAAGTTCTTTCTTTGGTATATACGAGTTCACAGGGCTGGCATAATGTTCCAACGTTACCAATGCTGCATCATCCTCCATGGTGACAACCTGTATAGCAAGATCTTTGAAAACATCACCATGGCCAGGTGCCCCTTTGTCGATCCCCTAAACAACATAGATATATATTAGTAATCACGGATAATTAAGTTATTTAATTCGTTATGAACTAAATGGTCAAATGAATACCTTGACAGGAGCAGACATCTCTAGTCTTCCTAGATCCGACCTTTTAGGCACAATATCATTTCCAACATCCTATAACAAATACAAATAAAGCATTATCTTTAAACAATAATAAATATATTTCAACTATGAATATAGAAAAACACAACTAACCGAATACCTCAGATGCAACAAGAAGCAGCCAGTCTTCTTGGCCGGAGGATGAAGTTCTCAGGGGGCCCGACCCACTTGTTTGAACCTCCTCGGTGGGCACGGGGACTCGAGCATCAACATCTCGAATAATCTCAAGAGACACCCTCGATGATCATCCGGTAATAACCGATGGTGTATGGTATTACCTAACTTATTATATGCCCTACCCAATGCCACTAAGCGGCGATGATGATGATGATCATCAACATACAGCTCACACCTATCGAGTCGTCATCATCATCATCATCATCGGAAGAAGAAGAAGCATCATCATCATCATTTTCGAGGATGATGAGGAGGATCACATGAGCCCTTAGTGCTCACATGGACAGAGGGTTGGACGAGAGGGTTGGACACCATTTGTCATCTCTTTGGGACAAAGAAGTAAATATTGCCATCTTTGGGCAACCGCTCGTTCATCTCCTGTCGAGCTCGGCTGCAATCTCTGTTTTAGTTGTGCTCTCTCATCTGCAATCGAATCCCCTGTGGCATTGGTGTGAAGATGAACCATGGTATTGGCGAATGCCGACTCCCCATCCAACACCAATGACACGGCCCGGGTGGTCTGGTTTACCGATGGCAGTAGATAAGATATCATTGCGTCCTCTAGGAACAAAGGTTCCTTGGGTTAGCTGATCATCCAAGGCATCCTATCACATAAAAATATCAGGTCACATTACAATTCGGTAACTATCTTAAAATGACAATTACAACAAACTATACTTACAATCCTCTCAGCTACTTGGCGGGCCTCCTCGGATGTATAGTGTCCCATTTTTCTTTGTCGGCCCCTCTTCCATGAACGATGGCGTGGGGGTGGAGGTGGATCAACAACCTCTGGAAGATTTTCAGCATTAGGGTCCGCCTGAGATGCTTGCCTCACTTGACGTGCTTTCTTTTCCTCTTCAACCATTTTCTTAACAAGCTTTTTATATCCCCCACGAGACATGACATGGGGGTAGACATTCTTGCTTTGGTTTTCCTGCCCCTTTTTCCTCTTCTCCTGTTATAAATAAAAGACAATTAAATTACATAAGTAAATGAAATTAATGCAATTACATAAATTTAGAGACAAATCAAATAAGTTAACCTGAAAAGTCGGGATCACGTCGGCTCCGAACAAAGCGATCCCACGTCGCCTTGTCAAGAAACGGATACACCTCAAGTGGGTTCTTTTTACTTTTTGGACCGAATATATAGTATATGCCCAGGTCGGCCTTAAAACCCCTCCAACGCTCTCCAAAGATACTTCAAAGAACGCTTCTTCATAGCGTATGTATCCCAGTATGTCAAATGTCAACTACATTAAGACCAAAAGAATCAACGAATTACTTGTATGATATTATTAAGATAAAAATAAAGTAGATACGGAGACAAACACAGGACGTAGAAGTATAGATACCAGAATACTCTCCCATATCTGCTCCTTCACGCCCGCGGTACATCTCTCCACCTATCAATGAGTATACTAGGCCTGTTCCTAGCAAGGGTCGCCACAAACCTGGTAAACTGATCTTCCATTGGCCCAATAGGTTTGAGGTTATCATCAAAATCTACTCTTATCCTCCGATTTGACCCACGGTTGGCAGTCAAATGCCTCATCCGTGTGGCACGTCTACCCTTTCTACCGTGAGACGGGGTCTCCGACCCTTGCATGAAGGAGGTGTATCCTCATGATCAGCCATGTATACCTGTTTAAACACAAAACAAAAAAAAAACTTGTTAGTATGTCAGGATAAATATCAAACATAACTTATAAATATCGATCAACGTACATAAACATAACTTATAAATATCAACGTAAACACATAATATGCCAAACTTGATGGTAATATCAAACTAAACTTACTTTGTGGTCAATTAGTAAAGTTCTCCCATAACCCTTCTTGGTGATCATTACGAGTAGCATGTACATCATCCACTTCATTTTCCTCATTGAAATTAGGCACTCGTGTTGAGAAAGAAGGAGTATCAGAAATATCAAGAGTTGAATCGTGATTTCCCTCACTACCGTCACGGCCGTGACATGCCAACTGAACCAGACCCTCACAGGCAGCACTGATCACGGCCTAGCCGTGATGGTGGTCACGGCCGTGACAGACCAACCAGTGAAGCAACCTCCAAGGCAGAACCTATCACGGCCTGGCCGTGATGGCCATCACGGCCGTGACATGCCAACTGAACCAGACCCTCACAGGCAGAACTGATCACGGCCTAGCCGTGATGGTGGTCGCGGCCGTGACAGACAACCAGTAATGTAACCTCCAAGGCAGAACCTGTCACGGCCTGGCCGTGATGGCCATCACGGCCGTGACATGCCAACTGAACTAGACCCTCACAGGCAGAACTGATCACGGCCTAGCCGTGATGGTGGTCACGACCATGACAGAACAACCAGTAAAGGGAAAAAGGGAAAAAGGACCTGGGAACTCCAAATGGTGTCTTTCTAAGACCTTCCCTATCTATATCTTCCCCAAGACCCAGCAGCAAAACCTTCACAGCATCTTCAAAAGAATTGAAGCTCTATCCCTTTCTTCCAGAAACCCCACATCACCACAACCATATCATACATTACGAGACAGAGATAGAACTATAAACAAAAAAGTAAAAGAAAAATACCTTTCACGCCTTGAGAGACAGAGATGGGATGGAGAAGCGAAGCGAAGCGGAGGCGGAAGCGGGAGCGGCAGCGTTAGCGAGAGGAGATGAGTACGAGTGCAATGCAATCTTGGTATAAAAAAAAAACGAAACAAGATCGGTGAATGAACCACAACAACAAACTGAACAAAGTGAATACTTGGAGAATGAAGCAAGGTGAAGGGAAAGTGAAGCAAAGTAAAATGGAGGAAGCACTCACCAGAGAATGAAGCAATGGCGGCAAGCGGACAGAGCGAGGTGAGGGCGAGCATCCAAACGCAAAGGTAAAGCACAAGGTGAGGAATGAACTGAGCAAAGGGTGTTTTCTGTTTTAGGGTTCAGCAAAACTCGAAACTGAAGAATGGAGGGATAGCACGCGGAACAGAATAAAAATTGGCAATATTACACATCGGTTATGCCTTAAACCGATGTGCTTAACCATATTATACACATCGGTTATCCTGAAACCGATGTGTAAACCTTAAACTTTTAATTCCCAATTTTTTTTTTAAAATTTTATACATCGGTTATTCAAAACCGATGTGTAAAAGTAAAATTTTAATTTCTATTTTTTTTATTTATAAGTTTATACATCGGTTATCAAGAAACTGATGTTGTTAATCACAATTTTACACATCGGTTCATTGAGAACCGATGTTGAATGTTAAAAATTCTGACTTTAAATTTTTTTTATTTTAATTTTAAACACCGGTTAGAAATAACCGATGTGGAAACGTTTTACACATCGGTTATTCTCTAAACCGATGTGTAATACTTTGGTTTTAATTTCAAAAATGCCACCGCCTCGTTTTACACATCGGTTTCTAATAAACCGATGTGTAAACTCCGATGTAGAATCCCTTTTCTGCACTAGTGTAAACTTCAGTTACACATATGCATTCTTTTATAGAGCTTGTACATGTCCTTGTGACTACAAAACTGAGTTAGTTACAAACTAACTAACTAACTAACTGTTACTTATACTCTAACTAACAAACAAACTATGCTTTGGATTAACTACAACAATTACAACTAATATATAGGTATTGTACACTCATTAGCTTTCCAAACTGGATTTTCCTCTGAGTCTTAAAATGCTTTCGGACCTTCTAAACATAAGTATCTCTACTTGATATTAGCTGCATGTGAATTCTACTTACCTTAATGCTTTTGCACACTATTATTTTTTCCTTTCTCATCTTAAATGGATATATATTGAAATGTCTCCTTGTAATTCAGATTGTGTTGCTCACCTATGGCCAAATGCCATGAAAAGAGGTGCACATTTTTAACAAATGAGAAGTTGTTATTATATAATAGTTCTTTTGTGAGAATGAATTTCCTTATTTTTTACTGCGATTCACACTGTTGAAACTTAAAAATTAAAACCATACTTGAGTTTCAGCATATCATAACACAATTTTGTCAGTTTTTAGGGTGATCAGTTATAATTAGTACGAAATGGTTTTCTTACTGCTTGCATGAACAATCACAGTGATCTGTTTCTCATTTCACTTTTTCAACTCATAATTTTGATGCATGTTATTTCTTTTTAGTTCACATGCTATTCTAACCTAATTTTCCGGTTGTATAGCATTATACTCGTCTGTAATATCAATTTCATCCTAAAATGTAAAATTCACGTACATATTATAATAATAAAAAGTAAAAATTAAAACATTTAAATCATAGTTGTATTGATGGAATAAAAAAATGGACAAGTTTTACCTCTTAGCTTTGAATAACTTTGTGTAAGACACTTTTGATGAAGATATCTCTGCCAAAGAAGATGCTTGTAACTCTTTGAGAATATCCACCCGAAACTCTAAAAATTATGGACTGAAGGTTTCTCAAATTCATCCACAGGTTGAAGGATCATTGCGTTTTACTACCTTTTCTGTGGAGGCTTAATGTTATTGATGATGCAGCTGTGTGATAACCTAATGTGAAGGTTTCACTCCATCAAGTACTAATTAAATGTTTTGGGGTATGTTATAGGGTGGCAATATATAAGATATAAGAGTGTGTTTAAAAAATAAGGTCGAGAATTTTTTCCATCATGAATATAAAATTGTATACTTGAAGTTTTCCTCTCTTTTTTTCTGGTGAAAATGGACTGAAGAAAATAGTAGCACTTCTTCTTATCAATGGAAGAAGCGTGAAGTCACTTCTTTCTGCTCAGTCTACAGTTAATTAATTCGTCAACTACTACTTAAAATGACAGGTATATTCAATCTGTTTTGCTATTATGGCGTCATCTGCAATGGAAGGTCCTATAATATGTTATCTGCTAAATCAATTAAGTAATAATGTTATTACACGTAATTGTTGTATTGTATTTAAGTTTTAGATATCATGTTTAGGAGGGAGCCCAAAAAATATCATATAGCCATAATAATTCATTACTATAGGTTCTTGTTGAATTATGACATTAATATTGATTTTGGACGACTCAGATTACTGTGGATATTCTTAGTACCATCTATAGTGAAAATTTATTTTAGAAAAAAAAAAGTTGTACCATTAAATCCGGACATTGCCAATCATCTGATATGTTTTCCTTATAAAAAAACGTCATAATATATTTAAAGTGGTTGATTCTTATTTACTTATATAATGAAATATTAATTGGAATTATCTTATAATTTTTTAGTATGTTTATTAACCATAATCCATATATTTTCTTTCCTCCATACAAATCCATAAGAATATACACATGTCTGTTAACGAAAAACGTTATGATTTTTTCAGATTAGTCCTCTTTGCTGGACAAAATATAAGGCGCATTATTATTATCATAAAATTACTAAAGTTCTGATTTTGTTTAATTATTAGTATTTGTATTTTATTTCTAAATAATATTAATTATAAAATTTCGCAAATGTCTATATGCGTCATGAGAATCAGTATACTTTTGTCAAAATAAATTAAAAATTAGTATTCTCTATATGCACTCAACTTAAGGTGCCTTTATAATTTTTAATAAATGTATCCCCTATTATTATGCATATTTTAAAGTGGTATATATATATATATATATATATATATATATATATATATATATATATATATATATATATATATATATATATATATATATATATATATATGTGTGTGTGTGTGTGTGTGTGTGTATATATATTATTGGTAGGAGAGAACTATTTGATGTGTTTTAAATTGTTTCGTGTCGATTGTTTTAGTGCATACTTGTATTTATTTTTTAATTTAATCATAGAGGACAAAAAATGTATCTGGTTTGAGTTATTGAGTAATAACAATATATTGGCATATTTATGAATAATTTTATTTATTTTTATTAATGATTGATAATTTCTATAAAAAAAAACAATCAGATGCTATAGGATATGTTGTAGCATTAAATGGTGAATTATGAAGTGTTGTATCAAACAAAACTAATTAGAAACTAAAAAAAGAAGAAGAGAATAATTAGGACTAAATGTCATTAGATAAAGCCGAAATTGAATGCATAAAATTTCAATAGAGGTCGATCGAAATATTCAATTGCTCTAATTAAACATCTTGAATCCTATTAGCATGCTAGTTGGTTGCATCTAGTTGGTTGCATGATTAAATTTCTAGTCTTTTGAACTTCAGCATGAGGTCGGCATTCTTGGAGATTTTCTTAATAGGATAGTATGTTCCCGTCCTGATCTGAAAATGCCAACACCGCAGCTAGTTACATCGACCTCAAAAAGGAATGTTTGGCCTATAATCTGATAGGCTCCACAGGGGTTGCAAATGTCATCGTTATCCTCAATCATCTCTAAACAAATTTTTTTTTAAAAGGTTGGTCGCTTGACGATCGAATATAACAAAATTTCCCGTACCCGTCGGACCTTGATATAGTATCTTCAAAAATATGTATCAACAAAATAAAAAATTGTCAAATGCTAAACAAACCATCAAATATAAATGCAAGGAAAAAATCTAAGACAATAATAGCACCTGGGAATGGGATTAGCATTAGCAGAATGTCTGTAACACTTTGGACAAAAGTACATAATCGAGTCTGGCATCATTTTGTGGTAGCACACGCAAGAGTACCAAAAACAATCAGCATTAACAATAAGTTCCACTTTACCCATTATGATAAAGTTGGATCCCTGTGAATAGGTAGTATTAACATAAAAGTCAATGTAAATTAATTGTATGATAGAATAGAATATCAGGCTTACCTTCTTGCAATTCTTCAAGTCACGAATATCACATGTTGGGGTCCCACTAGTTGGTCCCCAAACAAATGTGGCCATCATTTTTGCCACATGGAACAACCAAGCAAAACATGTTGTGATAAACATGTCAAACCAAGAAAGAAAATGAACAATGAAATAATGTAATGTCAAAATGCTAGAGAGGGATAGGTTGTTATTTGTTCAGGGCCAACTATATATATATATATATAGTTCACATATGCTGTTTTTTCCTTCATTGTCCATGATGTTATGGTGATATAATATTATTGTTTATTGTTTATTTTGGATTATAAGGATTCGTGTTAACTATAGATTGATTTAATTAGCAAGCATGAATCATCAATTATGATATTAAAATATGATTGATTTTAAAAATTTATTACATTAATCGTCATTCTAATTTGATTATTACCACATATGTCTTCTCATAAAAAACCAACAGTGAAACATGTATCAATTAAAAAATTAGATTTACATATCAGTGACACCCTAACAACACACTAAAGATGATAGGACAAACCTGGTGAAGATCCTATTTTTATTTGAAGCCTTATTTCGTGCATTTGATTCATGATGTCTGGCATTTCATTCATGAATTCGTTCATATTAATATTTTTATACCAATCTACAGTCATGATCCCATAAATAGAATGATCGGCGTATATATTTACTTAATTTGTATATCCGATCCCCAACAAATTTTATATTCTACAATATGCAAAACTTTATTTTTTGAATCATTAAACTTTTTTTTTTATCATTTTGCCTATAGCAGTTTAGAGTGCCTTATTTTGACTTCTATTTATATTAAGTTTTATGATTTATACGTTCTGGATCAGTATTTAACAGTCCTAAAAGATTACCTTGAGATAAAATAAATAGAAGTACATCGTAAGGACCATATTTTTAAAAGATCAAAAGTATGTTTGTCAAAAGATTAAAAGTACAATATCTTATGTTTTTCAAAAATTGTGCTCCATTGTTTTAATGCACATCATGAGTTCCGATTTCAATCATAGTGATTATTGATTTTATTATAGCAAGTATCAATCATTAATTTGTCTATTCAAAGATTATTGATTTTACCCAATTTTTTTATTGTGTCTGCTTAGGGTTAATTATAAGATTTTTTGTTTAATCAATGACCTATTTAAATATGAGCAATAAGTTTATATGAATATGAATGGATTTCGATATTCGAATTCTGAATTCAAAATTTGGTCGTGTGCACAGTATGAGCAATAAGTTTATATGAACCCGAATCTTTTTTTGGTTTTTAAAATTATATAAGGTATTTGCTATAATTATGAATTTAGTTTATACTTGAACCTGATTCTTTTTTGGTTTTTAAAATTATATAAGGTATTTGTTATAATTTTGGATTTTGAATTTCGCTTAGATGATTCTGAATTCATTTTGGTATTCTGAATTCTAAATCTGAATTCCAACGATAATAAATTTATATGAATCTAAAGATCGAAAGCAATGGATTTTTTTTTACAGGAAAATAATTATTCAAATCTTATTCAAATTAGGAAAATAAAATATTCAAACCAGTCTCAAAAACCAAAAAAGCAAGCACTTGACAAACCAAAATTCTTTCTATATCAAAATTAAATTAAATTTCTTCCTAAACAAACTAATCTGTCTCATTCTTGATATATCTTGGGACTCATTGCTTAAGTCAATGATATGTGCACCCTTGTCACCCTTCACACAGTCGACGGGCGAGTCTTCGAATTTGTGCATAAGATCCTATCAACAGTAAATGGAAACATTTGTTACATGTATTTTTTGTTTCCATATAAATTAGCAAGTGATCATTTGAAATCAAACACCTGAGCAAGATCATCAGTTGCCTTTCCAGTCGATCCAACCTTTTCAACTCCCAATTCCGAGCCATTGTCGTTACCATCCTAGAACAACGTGTACGTAAAATCTTACTTTGGATTGACATTATTTTAAAGAGGACATTTTTTTAAAAATTACGAATAAAGAAAATACCACATTAACTTCACCATCCTTGAACTTTTGCAACAACTCCGGATTGTCACTAAACCTCTTCACACGATAAGTCCTCTCAAATCTAGATCTAGTCACGTTATCACAACATGTAACACCACTTGAACATTACTTCGGAACCTGTGTGGAAATAATTTAAAAAACAATTTGTTGGTTGCTTTCAGAAAATTTATTTGTTTTAAGTCAGAAAATTCGGGTGTAAAAATTTTCTTCCACCAATAACTCTAACACCATAATACATACATTAAACAGTAAAGTCACATACATAAAAAAATCACCACGGCATACCATTTTTTTTCCTCAAAGGTTTTCAACTCCCAAAAGGGAAAAGTTAAACCAAAGACAAAATTACGGCACCACTATGAACACCTAATTTTGCCCGGATTTTTTAGAGTCAGACCTAATTTTGTCCAGGTTTTCTTTCTTTTGATTAATATTTTTGAAAACAAAAGAAAAAATATATAAAAATTCAAAATATTAAAGATATTTTTGTTTTTGTTCTTGGCCCATTACATGATTAAGTGTAGCCCATTTTCGTTTTTCCAAGATGTCTTTTAGGTCCATGATCCAAACAAAAAAAAGAGAAGAAAAATGACCATTCTGATTTGAAAAATATATATAAAAATAAATTCTGAATTTTTTGTCTTCTTCTCCCCCAAGGTTGGTATCTGTCTCCCTTCATTTTAGGTATAAACCCACTTTGTTTTTATTTCCCCATTTTTGTTTTCTTGTGTTTTTTTCCAAAATAAGGGGTAACAACCCCTGCACCTACCTCAGCCACACAGAGTAGTGGGAACACCACCATGGCACCCTCCCTACGTACCTTCGTCCTTACCTCTCAACAAACAAATAACAAATTTTGGCATAATCTTCCCCATTGTCAATATATAAACAGAAGCATCATCTAGTAAGAAAAAAAACGAAAAAATAACCCAGAGACCACAATCTTCTTGTTCCTCTTAGCCACGACCACTCCTTCTTCTTTTATCTTTTTTCATTCTTCTTCTTCTACTCACAGAACCCATCTTCTTCTTCTTCCCTCCACATCTTCTTCCCCTTGCTCCTAGCCACTGTCCGCCGCCCCTAGGAGCACCGTCTGCCGTCGTTCGACCGCAACAATTGCAAAGGAGTCGACCCGAAACGTGTCCTGGCCCCGTTCTCCTCTGTTCGCCATCGCGGGACCGTTTCTGTCGTGCTCCGCCGCGGTAATGCCTCCTGGTCGTCGCTCGAAGTGGAGAAGATCACCACGCGACCTATCTCTTCATCCCTCGCATCTGGTTTGTTCTCTCCATCGCTGTTCACTCAGCCACCATCATCGCAGTCGCACGGTCCCGCCGCACCGCTCAGAACCGGTCCTCCGCACATTCCCGCCCAACCACAACAAAACCACCGCACCTCCGTCGTCTTAATCACGGACTCCACCTTGACCCGCCAGCCTTCGTTTTCCTCCGTTCGCTGCAGCACCTCCACGCACGGTTAACCGCAGATCTGTGAAAGCCGCCTCCGCCCAGCCCTGCACGAACGTCGTCCAGTCACCAGCGCCGCCGTCACCCAGCTCCGTTGTGCCTCGTCACCGTCACGACGCCCACCCTTGCCGCCGCCGCATCACTGTCAAGCCCCTTGCTTTCCCTCTCTGTTGGTAACGTTACCAACACCAGAAGTTTCCGGTTTCCTTTTCATCTTGTCTTATTTTATTTTGTTTTCATACAAGTGGCTTGTTTTTGAAATGGGTTGGGCCTTTATTTTGTGTGGGCTTATGATGAGTTTTTTTTTTTTTTGATTTCTTTTTAACACTCATGTTACTCTTATTCTTGTTTCTTTGGGTTTCTGACTTGGGCCAAATAAAATGTGCAGCATGTGCCCTTTTCTCTTTTCTTTTCTTGTTTTTGTGTTTTGTTTATTCATTTTTTATGGGCCAGAATCACAACAAGAAAAAATTGAAAGGAACTAAAAAAAAACTCTTTAAAAAATAATAAATTTTTTCCTTTTATTAAATCCTTTTCAAAACAAAAAAACCAAACATCATTTCCTTCTTTAAAAAGGGGGAAAGCTTTCTGCTTTTCTAAGTTTAAAAAAAAAATCTCTTTTAATAGTGTCTTTCAATCTCCTTTTAATAAACATATTTAAAGAAAAAAAATTTAAAGTGACAAATCCCTCCAAATTCACGCAACAATCTACAATGTTGATGTATGATTTTTTTCATCCTCAAATATTGTATGAATTGTAAGGGTTTATCGTATAGCTTCGCTATTTTTAACCCTGTGCAAGAGTGAATTCCTTCTTTTTGTAAAAATTAAAATATCTTCAATTTACTCTTTTTTTTAACAAATTTTATCCAACTTTACAAAAATTAAATTTCTTCGAATTCACGCAACAATCTACGACGTTGATGTATGAATTTTCATCCTCAAGTGTTGTATGAATTGTAAGGGCTCATCGTATAGCTCCGCTATCTTTAACCCTGTGCAAGAGTAAATTCCTTTTTGTTAAAATAATAAAATATTTTCAATTTACTCTTTTTACAAGATTTTATCAAAACTTATAAGATGAAAAAATCTCTTTTTAATTCACGCAACAATCTACGACGTTGATGTATGATTTTTCACCCTCAAGTGGCATATGAATTGTAAGGGTTTATCGTATAGCATCGCTATCTTAGACTCTGTGTACGAGTGAATTTATTCTGAAATAAAATCTTTTTAAAATAAAATAAATAAATCAAATATTTTTCCAAATATAAAATCAATAAACTAATCAAACTTTTTCTAAAAGAACTACGTGGCTTTGAGTTTCCCATCGCACCCGGGAATACGTAAGAGCAAGATAAATCATCTTGTCAAGCCAAAACTAAATTTTCCTTTTTGTGTCTCTTTTATGTTAAAATAATTCATCAAAATAATTAAACTTTTCTATTTTTAGAGTTGCTCTATGGACATGGTGTCATATTCAGTCCCTTAGATTTGAGGTTACCCTGTGGACTCATGTGCCATGTTCAACCTCATTTAGTTTTTATAAACAATAAATTTAAAAAAATAAAAATTAACAAAAATTTAATATATTAAAAATTAAAAATAATTCTTTCTTGCAAATAATTTTTGGGGTAAAAAATAAATATTTAAAAGGTTATTAAAATGTTTTTTTTGCACAATTAACTTGAGGTACCGTTTTTTAAACGTGCGATGTGGGGGTGCTAATACCTTCCCTACTCGTAACCGACTCCCGGACTCATCTCTCTCTTTTTTAGACCAGTTTACCTTTAAATAATTGGGTTTTCTAAGATTTTCCCAATAAAAATTTTAGTGGCGACTCCTCTGTCTTTTTGCCTCTATTTTCGCGGCTCCTGGACTGGTCGGTCGCGACAGCTGGCGACTCCACTGGGGAAATTGTAGAGAGTCAAGCCTATCATAGTTGGTTGTGTAAATTTAAAAAAAAAAACAGCTTTGAAAATATTTGTTTTACCCTTTTTTGTTTTATTTCTTTTTTTTAATGCTTTCATAACTGCTTTTGTATATTCTTGCAACCTTAGGGTAGAGAACTTTTGTATTGGTGTTGTTTGTTCCTTTTTGCAGGTTTGGGGTAGTTTTGTTTTAGTAGGTTTATGTGAAGGTTTGTATGCTCCCATCACACACATCACTATCACATGTTGCACACACTTTTGGGCTAAATACCCGAGTCTTGGAATGCCATAAGAATAGAAGGGGCTTCAGTGATGTTATTGTGATGCTTTTGCATCCCTGACAGTCACTGATTCTCCCGCTCGGATTTCTACCGGTGCATGGACTACCATATTGTGACTTATTTGTCCCTGTGGTGAGGTTCGTGGATTCGGATCCTTATCTTTTAGATGAGGGTAATCCGGGGACCATGTGTTTAGGGGTCTAGATCTGTCCCGAAAGTCATGCACATAAAATGTCATTAGCAGCCTACCAAACTAGGGACTTGACCTCAGAAGTTCAAATTTTAGGATATGACCTATGTAGGACAAAAGGGAGCGCATTCCGCCTATTTCTGCAGCATGAATAATTACATTTATATCTCATGCATCATAAGATCTTCTGCATGCACCTTAACATGCAATTCATTCATGCATTCTGTTACACTCATTCTTATTCATTGTATGCTCGTGCATGTAGTATTTCATGTCATGCATCATCAATATGTCATTCATTCATACATTTCGATACACTCTCATGCATGAGTAATTTTGCTTTCCAAATGTTATTAATAAAATAAAATTTCCCTTGCACAGATAATTTGGTGAGAGATAACACCTTTGATAACAAGAGATGAAAAAAGTCAGACACACTAGCAATGCTCCCGCCACCAAGAGATCCAGGGTGATTTTGAACTCATTAGAGAATCTGAAAGAGTTGAGTCAATCTTTGCCTCAAGAACATCGAAAAGGCTTCACCAATAAGTATGGAGGGATCTTGGACCTAATTTTCATACCGGTTCAAGCTACTTCTTTGAGTGCTCTAAGTCGGTATTGGAGCCCACATCTCAGATGCTTCGAGTTGCCAAACATGGACATTACACCCACCATTGAAGAATATGCTTGCCTGTTAAGGTTGCCAATGCAGAAAGATCCCATCGTGTACTTTTTCATGGGGCAATACTTGACCACTGCGAGCATAGCAGGGTTACTAGGGCTTCCTGAAATTGAAGTGAACTTGACCGGGCACTCAAACTCGCGAGGGTTGACCCGAAAATTTCTTGAAAATCATTTGAGGAAACTAATGGATCGACAAGACTGGGAAACATTTGAGAGGATATTGGCACTAGAAATATATGGGTTGGTTCTATTTCCATCGGCGCTAGACATGATAGATCAAGTAGCAATGGACGTGTTCTTGACAGTTGAAAGAAAGAAAAACCCTGTGCCGGCAGTATTGTCTGAAATGCTTTTGACTCTAGAATTTTCGCAGCGGCATCCAAAGGGGAAGCTCATATGTTGTGCACAGTTACTCTATGTATGGGTCATGACTCACATGTACGCAAAAGGCTATATCAACCATCATTCAGGTCCACTAAGAGGCTTCCATAACATCCCTACAAGACAACTTAATGAAGAAGAATGGAAGAGTGAGTTTGACAAAGTGGAAAGAGACTCTTTTAAATGGGTATGCCCATGGTACGAGAGCCAACAGGAGCAAGATATCATTTATAGTTGTGGTGACTATCCAAATGTTCCTTTGATGGGCCCGAGAGGGTGCATATCCTACACACCCGCCATAGTCTTACGACAACTTTGTTGGATGCAAACCATGCCACGAGAAGAACAACTCGGTGGATGTTGTTTTCGATACGAGGATGGTGAGAATACCAAGTTGTTGGGAAAAGAAGTTAGAAATGCATGGAAAAATGTGAGGATGGCGGGGAGATCACAGTTGGGCCGACCAATCCTAATCATTGTCTCAGAGTATGAAGCATGGAGAAAATCAAGGAAAGGTCTCGTCAATATTCCTGCAGAAAGCACGAAAGATGAAGACTACTCCCCTTCGGTAACTCAAATGGCAGAACAACTGAAAGTCCTGGAAGCACAAATGAAGGAAATGGAACAACAAAAGCAAGATGCTGAGTTGAAAATAGCCATCGGTCAGAAGCGTTGTGAGAAGTTAACAAAGGAAAATGAACATTTAAAAGATTTGTGTGCATATATCTCCGTAACCTCAAAAGTCTAGAAGAATACAGACAAAGTCCCGCCAAGCGTCATGACTATGATCCAGAATCTTGAAAGCAAAGTATTGTCAGTACGACAGAGAGGCATCAACTAAGAAAAGAAAAGCGTCAGTTAGAAGAAGAATTCATTCAGCAAGGAGATGTGAGAAAGTCATTGGAAGTGGAAGTCAATCGACAAAGGGGAGTCAATGCCAACTTACAGAAGCAAATTTGTGCACAAGACAGGATGACTGATGAATTGGTGCAAAAGGTCCAAGAGCTGAATATTCTATTAGTCGAAATCAAGAAACAGTGCGATTTAGGATGGACCTCAGCAAAACACTATCATGATCAAATGGTTCGAGTAATGAATGTCGTGAAGTGGTGGAGAGAAGAGGCCCGAGAGCAAGGGATAGATATTGACATATGAAGAAAAAGATATATGAGCATGAATTTGGAGCTAAGCCATTGTATTCTGAATTTTGTCCAATGCTTTGAAAAGGCAGAAAAACAAATTCGTGCAGACCCTATGCTTCGTCTCCCGGCTGAGTTGGATGATTTCATGCAAATGTGTGGAGGGTTTGCTCGAGGGCTAAAAAGAAAGAGACCTAAGCTATTGACTTTAGGATGAAAATGCTGTAACAATGTCAAGAATTATGATGTAATTCCAATCTATGTATTGTTTCGAGGAGATTTTAATGAAATATGGCCTTGCCTCCATAATTCTCTGTTTTGCTTTGAGGATTTTTTAATGAAATCAGTTCTTGCCTCTATGATTCCTTCGCACTCCAACTCTTGCACTTTACTTGCGACGACACCTATCGTGGAGCATGGTCTTCCTTTAGTATGTTGTCAACTACATCTTTGCCTTATAGGATTCTTCCTTCTGTGCAAAGGGTAGGACGAGATGTCTCAATTCAGAATTGCTAGTGTGTTTGAGACAACATCTATTGTGGAGAGTTGTTTCTCCCCTGGATTTGTTGTCAACTCCGTCTCATCTTATGAGCACAATGCTCTCTGTGTGGGATGGAGGGACCATCTCTTGTCTGTTATAAGGTGTTAACTCAAAAAAAATTAATAATAAACTCCAAAGGTGATTTTCATAAAATCTTTTTGCATTTTTCCAACATTTTGTTCTCACTTTTGTTTCGATTAAAACAGTGTGTGGCTTTTCTGAACAATTGCTCGAAGACACCCTTATCGCACTCGGTCACAGACAAGAGCCATGGCGGATGAACTGGAAGAAGTCCAAGAGATCAGGGATGAAGTCAGTCAAATCAAGGATCAAATGACTAAGATGATGGAGATCCTACAAGCAATGCATAAGGAAAAGAACACAGGAGAACCCTCCAGCCTCGAACGAAGGACATCCGGCCACACCTCTCCTTCCGCCCGGTTTTGCTCAGGTTCCTATTCAAGGCTTCAACCAACCAGGGGCCATGATGCCTCTCACTATTTATCCAAGCAACCAAACTCATCTTTCATTTGACCCGAACAATCCCCCATACGGTTTGCCTCGTAGATTTGTGCCACCAACAGCCCCCAGCCCACAAGATGGCATTCAAAACTCCGAACATATCACTCAGACACAAACCCCCGCCGATGCTGTCGAAATGCCACAAACACAAACTGTCGACCCTACAGATGGTAACACCCCGAAGGTGACACTTTCTTCCAATCCAAAAACCCCACAATGCATCCTACATTATGGGTCCCAGGGGACTCAAATGATGCCAAACTTTGGATCCTCCTACATGCCATACTCCTTCCATCAGAATATGTACGGTGAAACTCCAGTGAATCAGTCAGGAGGGAATTCCAAATCTAAAGAAAAGTTGGAAGTGCTAGAAGAAAGACTATGGGACATTGAAGGAGTAAACATTTATAGTTTGAGGGATGCTTCGGAACTTTGTCTAGTACCAAATGTTGTAATTCCACCAAAATTTAAGGTACCCGATTTCGACAAATATCGGGGAACCACTTGTCCCAAAAACCATTTGACCATATATGTAAGGAAGATGACATCATACGCTCAAGATGATAAGATCTTGATTCACTTCTTCCAAGACAATTTAATCGGGGCAGCTTCAAATTGGTACATGCATCTCGAACGAGCCCACGTCCGATCCTTCAAAGATCTAGCACATGCATTCCTGAAGCAATACAAGTACAATATTGACATGGCCCCCGATAGGATGCAACTCAAAAATATGGTAAAGAGAGACACATAGACTTTCAAGGAGTATGCACAATGATGGAAGGAATTGGCTGCTCAGGTAGAGCCTCCATTGGCCGAGAAAGAAATTGAGGCAATGTTCATTGATACCCTCCAGTCACCTTTCTATGATAGAATGATTGGAAGCGTGTCATCGAACTTTTCTGACATGGTCATTATTGGCGAAAGAATCGAAAGTGGAATGACGAATGGTAAGATCACTGAGACTTCAATAATGAACGGCCCGAAGATCGAGAGCCCCGTTTGTGAAAAAGAAGGAAGGAGAAGCACACGCAGTAACCTTTGAACAAAAGAAACCAAACCAATATAGACCAAAGCAAACACCCGCCTTCCAAGCCCAATACGCCCCATATCACCAAGCCAACCAGCCATACATCGTTGCCACCTCACAATTTCCAAATCCCCAACAGATGGCTCATTACTGGCCATCATACCCCTCTCAACCTCAAACACACCTTACCATGCCACCTCAAATTGTTCAACCCATAAGTCCAAACCCAAACACTAGCCAAACAAGACCACCGTATAACTAGGAAAGAAAGCCAGTACATTTCGACCCGATACCCATGACCTACACTGAGCTACTGCATCAGCTTATAAGCAAATCTGTGTTAACTCCTATCCCAATGAAACCATTGGGGCCTCCTTATCCGAAGTGGTTTGACCCAAATGCTAAATGTGAGTATCATGCGGGGGCAATAGGTCATTCCACTGAGAATTGCAGGGATTTCAAATTTAAGGTACAAGACCTTATTGATACTAAGTGGTTGAGCTTTCAGAAAGATGCTCCGAATGGGGCACAAAGTCCTATGCCAAATCATGGGGGTTTGGGAGTCAATGCCATTGATAGCTTTATGGAACCTACTCTTAAGAGTCAATTGGCTGATGTCAGAACTCCCATGAGAGTTATTTTAAGGGAGATGCAAAAACATGGATTGGTGCAAACCTCATTTGTTGAAGAGAAGACTCTTGACGAAGAGATAAGGTGTGACTTCGACGGGAATGTTGGGCATTCGATTGAAGATTGTTCAGAATTTCGACAGGTTGTGCAACAGTTAATAGATATGAAGATTATCTTAATTGGTTGTGAATCGAATGAGTGTGGCATTAACATGGTCGCTGAATCTACAAATTCCTCAACTCCGGTTAATATAACTCCTTTTACTGTTGTGATTAATCCTCAACCGGTTCCTGAGCAAGTCGCTCCGAAGCCAGCGGTGATACACTATACTGAGAAGGAACCTATGTTGGTTTCGAGTGGGCCAACACCAGTTGTCATCCGAGTCCCGGGTCCTTTCCCTTACAAGGACACCAAAGCGGTACCATGGAAATATGATAGGCAGGTTCAACAAAGTCCTCCCAACGGGACCACTGTGGTTACCAACATTTCGGGAATTGGTGGAATGACTAGGAGTGGTCTCATTTATACTCCAGAGGTATTGCGAAGGGAGGGAACAAAAAAGGAAGAAAAAGATCGCAAGGGGAAAGAGAATGTGGAAGGAACGCCGGCTGAAAAGGATACCAAAGGGGGTGATAATAAAAAGGAGGTATCTGATGAAGAAGTCGGTGAATTCTTGAAGTTCATCAAGCAAAGCGAATACAGGGTTGTGGATCAATTGAATCAAACTCCAGCTCGGATATCTCTTTTGTCTTTGTTGATGAATTCTGAGCCACATAGGAGAGTACTGATGAAGGTGTTGAATCAAGCTCATGTCTCTCATGACATCACAGTTGACAAGCTCGATAACATCGTGGGTAACATCGTTGTTGATAATTATATCACTTTCACTGATGATGAAATTCCAACTGAAGGAACATGGAACAACAAGGCATTACACATCTCTGTGAAGTGTCGAGATCATGTCATGGCTAGGGTCCTCATTGATAATGGTTCTTCTTTGAATGTAATGCCAAAGTCAACACTGGCAAAGTTGTCTTTCGATGGAACTCATATGAAGCCAAGCACAATGATTGTAAGAGCTTTCGATGGCACCCGAAGGGAAGTTATGGTAGAAATTGAACTACCCATTCAGATTGGCCCTTGCACCTTTGAAATACTCTTCCAAGTAATGGACATCACACCAACTTACAGTTGTCTCCTAGGACGACCATGGATCCATTCGTCTGGAGCTGTACCTTCCACATTGCACCAGAAAGTGAAGTTCATTGTCGATAGTAAGTTGATAATTGTTTCTGGAGAGGAGGATATGTTAGTGAGTAAGCCATCAACAACCCCTTACATTGAAGCTGCCGAAGAAGCTCTTGAGACCGCCTTCCAATCGCTTGAAATTGCCAATGCCACTTATGTCGGGGACGGTGCTCCACTCTTGAAACCTCAGTCATCTAAAGCGTCCGTTATGATGACTAGGGTTATGCTCGAAGGAGGATACCGACCTAGAAGTGGTTTGGGGAAGAATAGCCAAGGTGTCACTGACATCCTCATGCTCACCGAGAACAAAGACAGGTTTGGGTTGGGATATAAACCCACCAAGGCCGACAAGATGAGGGTTATAGAAGAGAAGAAAATAAAAAGGTCGGCTCGACTAGAAAACCGTGAATACGAGGCTGAAAGGGTTCCCGTCTGTGACATTCGATAGAGCTTCCGAAGTGTAGGGTTTGCATTCCTGGACCAAGCAGCAGTTGTTGAAGATGATTTCTTCGCCGATCATGGTGTCAATTTGGTGAATCCATGCCCTCCGGATACAAAGCTCAATAATTGGGAGGTCATTGAGTTCCCCAGGACCATAGAGTTTTTTTCAAAGTAATTCTGTAATGCTTATCCTTTTGCTCTGCCCAAGACTTTAGGATTTTTTTTGTAACGGGCTTACTTGTTTCTGTTTCAGTATGACTTATCAATAAATGCATGCATTCAATATCTTTATGTTCTTATCCCTCTTTTTTTACATTCGCTTTTATTCATCGTTCCTCACCAATAAATGCAGTTTCCCATCTTTAACCGTTATTCATTCATCTTTCCCTGATAACTACCAAAATACAGATCTAAAAGTGACTATCTTGAAAATGACAGTGTTAATAACTCAGCATACAATTTTGACTATCCTATTGATCATGCTGATGAGGTTGTTGATGATAATATGGAAGTCCCTCCTGAACTATTGAGGTTGGTAGACCAAGAAGCCAGGGAAATTCGACCCCATGAAGAGCCGAGTGAACTAATTAATTTGGGAACTGAAGATGATAAAAAAGAGGTCAAGATCGGCCTTTCCTTGAAAGAAAAGGAGCGAAGTAGGTTGATCAAGTTGTTGATGGATTATAAAGATGTTTTCGCATGGTCGTACCAAGACATGCCAAGGTTAGACCCTCGTGTTGCAGAACACAAACTGCCATTAAAGCCGGAGTGTACTCCAGTAAAGCAGAAGCTACGAAGGATGAAAGCAGAAATGTCCTTAAAGATCAAGGAGGAGGTCAAGAAGCAACTGGATGCAGGTTTCCTAGAAGTTGTAAAATACCCCCAATGGGTTGCTAACATTGTTCCTGTTCCCAAGAAAGATGGAAAGGTTCGAATGTGTGTTGACTATCGAGATCTGAACAGAGCTAGCCCCAAAGATGACTTTCCTCTGCCTCACATTGATGTTCTTGTAGATAATACTGCCCAACATGCATTATTCTCTTTAATGGATGGATTCTTGGGATATAATCAGATCAAGATGGCACCAGAAGATATAGAGAAAACTACATTTGTCACTTTATGGGGGACCTTTTGCTACAAGGTTATACCATTTGGCTTGAAAAATGCTAGGGCGACATATCAGCGGGCTATGGTGGCTTTGTTCCATGACATGATGCATAAAGAGATAGAATATCAATCCCTAAGTTGTAGGGAGCTGTTTTCAGCATTTTTTTGCAGTTTCCTTTTTCCTATCTTGTTAGGTCAATGTTTAATAAAGATATTAGGAAGGATTTTTCCTGAATCTCTATTCTGATTTGCTTTCTTAATTAGGATATTTATTGCCATAATTAAGGAGATTCAATGGCAGATATGTTGCCATGTTTTCTCCTATATATGTATCAGTTTTTCAGTCAGAATAATAAGAATAATTATGTGTTCTTTCTGCAACACAAACAACATGGTATCAGAGCCATCTCTACCATATGACCAAATACGGCCCAGCCACCGGAATGGCTACCGAAAAACCAACCCTTTCCCCTGCAGTCACCACTCCAAATAATCATGGAGCGCTAGACAGCTCTCACCCTCCCATTACAGGTCACAAACTGAATGGGCAGAATTATCTCCAATGGTCTCAATCCGTCATGATGTTCATATGCGGCAAAATCAAGGAGGACTACCTCACCGATGATGTAGTAGCCCCGGCAAAAGCGAGTCCCACCTACAAAGGATGGAAGGCCGAAAACAATAAGGTCATGTCATGGCCGATCAACTCCATGAACATTAACATAGGGGAGAATTTTCTCCTCTATGAAACTGCAAATGAAATCTGGGATGCAGCAAAGGAGGCGTACTCAGCTAATGAAAATATAGCCGAACTTTTCGAGATCGAAAGTATCCTGCATGATTTACGTCAAGGTGATCTCGCAGTCACTCAATACTTTAATATTCTCACTCGATATTGGCAACAATTGGAAATGTATGAGACACATAACTGGGATTGTCCCACTGATGGTACCAAATACAAAAAGATTGTTGAGAAGAAGAGGATCTACAACTTCCTACTTGGTCTAAACAAGACTCTTGATGAGGTCTGGGACAGAATTCTGGGAACCAAACCTCTTCCGTCACTCCGAAAAGTTTTCTCTGAAGTACGTCGTGAGGAGAGTAGAAAGAAGCTGATGATGGGGTCTCCAAATCTCCAACTTGATGTTGAAACCTCCGCCCTTGTTTCACGAGGTCCTCAATACCAAGACAATTGGCAAAAGAAACAAGGGACACCTTATTGTGAAGTGTGTCGCAAACCTGGACACACCAAAGATACTTGTTGGAAGATACATGACAAACCAGCAAACTGGAAGCCTAGACAGCCATCAGAAAGCAAAGGCTACATGACCACAAGTGAAGGAAAAACTTCATCTGAAACCACACTCTTCAACAAGGAACAAATGGAGTTTCTTCAAAATATGTTCAGCCATCACACGGTATCTCTTGTTTCTGCTGAGCATGTCCTTGGAACTGGGTCTGTTGCTCAAATAGGTAATTTCCCCATGGCTATGCTCAAGTTCAAAACCACAACTCCTGGATAGTTGACTCCGATGCATCAGACCATATGACTGGTAATACTAAATTGTTTACTACTTACAAGACAAGTTCTGAAAATCTCATGGTTAGAATTGCTGATGGGTCATTATCTAAAGTTGCAGGGAGAGGATCAATAAATATAGCTGAGAATTTGACATTAAATTATGTTCTCTTAGTACCCAATTTGACCTAAAATTTGCTGTCCATTAGCAAACTTTCCAAAGATATGAATTGTGTCACTAAATTCTTCTCAAATCATTGTGAATTTCAGGATTTGGAATCGGGGAGGATGATTGGCAATGCTAAAGAATGTGCAGGGCTCTATATCCTTAATGGTTCTCACAATCTTGAAGAACAAGCTCAGGCTGCAAGTTATGTGTCATGTCCAGTTTCATGTAATAATGATAGTGTTGTCCTTTTGTGGCACTATAGATTAGGTCATCCAAATTTCCAATACCTTAAACAAATGTTTCCTTTATTATTCAATAAAATCAGCCCTGAGGTTTTCCAATGTGAAGTGTGTCAACTATCCAAACATTCAAGACACAGTTTTCCCTCACAAAAATTCAAACCCTCACACCCTTTTGCAATGATACATAGTGATATATGGGGACCATGTAGAATCAACAATATCTCTGGAGCTAGGTGGTTTATTTCATTTGTTGATGACCACACACGAATAAAATGGGTATACTTGATGAAAGAAAAATCAGAGGCAAGCGCTATCTTTAGGAACTTCAACACAATGATCCAAACACAATTTCAAACTAAAATAAAGGTATTTAGATCAGATAACGCCAAGGATTATTTCAATTTCATACTTGGTGAATATCTAATGAGTCAATGTATTGTGCATCAAAGTTCATGTGTTGAGACTCCTCAACAAAACAGAGTGGCGGAGAGGAAAAATAGACACCTCCTAGAAGTGGCTAGATCCCTAATGTTCACTACCCATGTTCCCAAACATTTTTGGGGCGAGGCAATCCTCATTGCAACATATCTTATCAATCGAATGCCATCAAGAGTTCTAAATTTCCAAACACCTTGCAAATCTCTCCTTCAATCCTATCCAAATACTCGCATCATATCAACCTTACCTTTAAAAGTATTTGGGTGTACCGTATTTGTTCATATCCACCAGCAGCACTGTTGAGTCACCGACAAGTGTACCGGGTCGTCGTAAGTAATAAACACGGTAAGTAATTACCGAGGTCGGACACAGGGATTGGGCTACCTATTCTACCAATTTTCAAGAAATTCGATACGTTTGACCAAGTAAAAGCAAGTGGTTGAGAAGAGAGAGGAAATAGGATAGCAATTTAAATCAACAAATCAATTAGAGATAAAGTAGGTAGCGATAAGATAAGATAAAAATTAAAATCTGGATTAAACATCTAAGGTCACAAATCCACTTACCCAATCATGCATAGTACCAAAGTGATGATGATCCTCTCCCTAAGTTCAATTGCAATGTCAACCAGGACCCCCAAATTCTCCTAATGACATTATCGTGCTCAATAGGACGTATTCAACGATTGAGTTAATTACTTGCTAGGTCTCATAACCCAATCATCAAACTCTATTAAATCTTGTTCCCTATAAGGTTGCACCGATCTCCTACTCACTCTCGTGCAATATTCAATCAGTGATCCCAATTCAAGTTCTAAACGCGAATTGCCTATAAAGCCTTATCACGTTAACTAGTCAATCATGCATGCTTATGATCAACGCAATAATTTCAGAATTGGAAAACATGAATTGAGGTAAAGGAGGGAAACATACATCACATTGAACGCTACACCGTCATGGGTGGTTTCATTGATCCCTTAGACAAGGGAATTAGTTTCTCATGCTTGTAACAACACACAAACAATTGGAGTTCATCATAATTGTCAAATAGGAAAAGAACATAGGGAGACGCAGCTCCAGAGAATAAGGATTCTTCTCAAAAAAGATCGAAAACAAGTGGTGAACTAAAGGTCTCTAATCTGCCCTAAATCAGCCTATAAATAGAGGTTCTGGGTCTCGCCCGCTCGCGGGGCGAGCACGCTCTCGCGAGGCGAAATTCAGTTTTGCCTCCATCTTGAGTTTGAATACTCGCGAGGCGAGATGGTGATTCGCGAGGCGAGACAGAAAGGGTGACTGTTGCTGTTCAGGCTGGTCTTTAGGCTCGCGAGGCGAGATCCTGTTTCATGAGGCGAAACTTCCAGAATTGCTTTTCCACTGTTTTCTTCATTTTCCTTGACTCTAAGAGCTTCACTTTTAATCTGAAACAATAAAAGGAAACGAAAAGCGTAATTCTACTCAAAATAAACTATAAACTACTAAAAATGAATTAAACGAATCAAATTCTAACTTAGGAACAAAACAAGGCCAATTTGGGAGATTTGCAAGGTTGACTCGCCCAATTAGGCACAAAATCTACCCCTTTTCTAGCTGGAAACTAGATGAGCCAGAGGCTTATCAAAACACCCCAAACTTAAACCTTGCTTGTCCCCAAGCAAACTAAAACTCAAAAAGACTCAAAACTTGGCAACCTTAAAGGATTGAATCAATTTTTGCACAAATTTCATGCAATTTAACACAACATTTTTTTCTTCAATGCCCCCCCCCCCCCCCCCTCGCAACAATGTAATCCCCACATTCATTTACTTTAAACAATTGATAATTCCATCATTCATGCAATCAGTAATCTGAGTTGAGGATCCAAGTGGCACACAAAAAGGAGATCACCAAATTCAAACAACTGTCTTCCTCACAAGGGCATTTAATATTTCACTCATTCGCTCAATTTGTCTAAGCTACCAACTTTTCACTCATCTCGCATTTCAAGAGCACTTCCCATGAATTTGATTTTTATCTCAATCAAGGTTCCCACGAAAACATGCATGCATCATCAAAAGGTCTTTCATAGGTTGTAATGATGCCTGACTCAAGGTAAGATATTCAAAGGATAGATGCTTAGTCCCTAGGATCAATGAGAGCATGAAACTACCATTGCAACAATTGAATTTACTCTCATATTATTATTCTATTCCTTGCATTGGGTGGCTACAAACCTCTTCCTTTTTATACTTTTTCGCCTTGCCCTTTTTGGCATATATTCAATAATTTTCATCACATTTTTTTTTCAAGCCTTCGGCCTTTAATTTTGATTTTCTTTTTCTCAACTATGATTCCTGAACTTGTAGCCACCCCAAACTTAGTTCCACAACAACACTCACAAAGCTAAAATTCCATGCTCTCCTAAATCCTAGGATAGGGGAAAATCATGGTTTTTCTGAGTTAATGGCTTGTAATGTAAAGTCATCAAGAACAATAGGCTTCAAGGCTCAATGTGGCTAACTAGGGATCATTCATCAAGCTTGGTTCAATTTATGGCCAAGTAGTTATTTCAAAGAAAAATTGCCTAGATCATTTGATGCAACATATAAATATGCAAACCATGCACAGATTCAAGCAAATCCGAGAAAGCGCAGCTTAAAAGCAATTCACACAATTAAGAACATGTTGGAGGCTCAAATTTCTCACCTGGACATTCTTGCAAATTGTTTGATCGAGATACAATTCCTAGTGTGTGCACCTCTTCACCCCAAACTTGTCATAAATCAAGCAATCACAATAAAATTTCTCAAAGTTCAATTTTCAATTTTTCACATGGGGATCAAATTTTCGATTTTCAGAACCTAGGGGGAAATCATCAATGGTCAACATAATTCATGCAGTCAATCTATGCTAAATTTAATTAAAATCCACCAAGCTTGCCGACACAAAACTCACACACATACTCTTGATCTTCTCAAATTATTTAAGAGCGAAATTCAAAAATAAATGGAAAAAGGGAAAGAAAAAGAGAAAGGATAAGAAATTTTTATCTCAAGGGGGTCCGAGCGGACCCCATGCTTTCAGTTAATTGCCCTGCCTCTTTTCATCTCTCTACTACCCCGCTTCACAACGCGCCTAGTTTCAGTCTCATCCTCATCCAATTGGTTGGCCCATGATATTTCGGGCTCTCCATGTTGATCCATTCACCAGCAAACACGAAAGTTAAAGCAATAACATAAAAAAGTAAATATATACAGCTATCCAAGTTTGCCAGTAAAAGGTCAGTAGACAGAGTTTCTAGCTATCTATCAGTGTACAACCATATTGAAACTACTAGCTAGAACTCTAAATAAAGTAATGCAGGGGCCTGGATCACTGATCAAAATCAATGTCGTCCGTCGGGTCACCCTGGTCCTCCGGTGCCTCCTCATCCTCCGGTCCCTCAGGCACCCCCCCTGTGGCATAGCACCCTGGTCCCCAGGGTAGTCCTGCCACCCAAGCCGATGGGACATCTCCTCCTCGGAGGGGTATACGGGCACCCGACCCTCCTGCTGGGCCAATGACATCTCCCGGAAGAACTCCCGCAGCACCTCCTGATCCCCCCTCATCGCCTGCTAGTTCTACAAGAGCAGAGCCATGTCCGCTGATCGTGGCCTCTGAGTGGGTAGGGGTGGCGGCCTCCTAGGTGGGGCCGGGGCTAAGTAACAAAAACGCCAGATGTAGTCCTGGTCGATAGGCTGCCGCGGGACCTTGATAAGCCTCTGGCTTATCTAGTTTTATGACTAGATGAACTAGGGTTTATGTGCCAATTTATTCGAGTTCACTCTCGTTTTCGCCCAAATTTGCCTTGTTTTGTTCCTCAGTTGGACTTTGACTCGTTTTGCGTCTTTTGTGTAGTTTTTAGATTCTTTTGGATAGAATTACGCTTGTGGTTGCTTGTGTTGTTTTCAGGTCCATAAGTGAAGCTCTAAGAATTAAGGAAAGTCAAGAAATAGTGGAGATTGCTATTCTGGAGATTCTCGCCCCGCGAGAGGAAGCTCGCCCCGCGAGAGTTTGAAGATCCGGGAAGACAGAGACCATCACGGCCTAGCCGTGATTCACATCACGGGGCGTGAAAGGAAGGTTCGCGTCGCGAGACGTCCTTCGCGTCGCGAGTGTGTGAATTCCAGAAAAGTACCAGAGTCAGAGACCATCACGGCCTAGCCGTGATGTATATCACGGCCGTGACCTAAAAGCCACACAAGTCAGAGACCATCACGGCCTAGCCGTGATGTGTATCACGGCCGTGACCCAAAATCCACACAAGGCAGAGAACATCACGGCTCGTGGTGTGACAAGAAGACTCGCGTCGCGAGAGTTCGAATTCCAGAAGTGCGCCAGAAGCAGAGGCCGTCACGGCCTGGCCGTGATGGCCGTCACGGCCGTGACGCGTGGCCTCCTTATAAATAGAGCAGATCAGAACAGAAAAAGAGGACTTTTTTGGATCAGAATTTTTGGAGATCTTTTGTAATCCTTATTCTGGGGTTTCTTCTCCTCTTCTCCTCTCTTAATTCTTAGGCTTAGGATGAATTCCGATTGTACGTGCGTCGTTGTTACGGACATGAGGAACTAATCCTCTTGTCTAAGGGATCGATGAAGCCACCTATGGCGGCATAGTACTCATGTGATGTAATTCTCTCTCTCTTAATTCAATTATTGTTTTTCAATTCTGATTTCATTGTGTTGGTTATATGCTAGGCCGAGAGGCGATTCGCGTTTCAGAACTTGAATTGGGAACATCGATCGAGTGTTGCACGAGAGTGAATAGGAGATCGATGCAACTCTTAGGGAACAAGAATTAATAGAATTCGAGATTAGGGTTAAGAGACCTAGGAAGTAATTAACTCAAATCATCGAATACGTCCTATTGAGCACGACAGTGGATATAGGAGAATTTAGGGGTCCCGTTGACATTAAAATTGAACCTAGGGAGGAGAGCAATATCACTTGGGTACTTTGCATGATTGGGTAGGTGGATTCGAAACCTTAGATGTTTTTAATTCCAGATTTCATCACCATATCTTTGATTGATTCGATTTGTTAATTTGAATTGTGATCCTAGTTTCTTTCCAACCACTTTCTCTACTTAACCAACTTATCGGATTTCTCGCGAAATTAGTCGAATTGGTAACTCAATCCTTGTGTTCGACCTCGGTAGACTCTTACCGTGTTTTATTACTTGCGACGACCCGGTACACTTGCCGGAGAGTCAACAAGTTTTTGGCGCCGTTGCCGGGGATTGGCACGACCAATTTTTCCTAATTTTTAGGAAATTCGGCTACTTGGTTAAGCTGACTTTTAGTTTTATTTTCTTGTATTTAATTGCTATTAATTTTCTCTGCTTCTTTGATTCCACTTGGTCTTTGCCTGTCTTTGTATGCGAGGTACCCTCCTACAAGAGGACTTGCTATTTGATTCCGAGATCACCAGGACCGAGCGGCAATTAAGGAAAGAAGCCAGGGAAAGGAAAAGAATTGAAGGAATTAAAATAGAGGGCATGGCCTAAGAAAATCATCCTCCTCCTCCTCCTCCTCGTTACAAGCCTCTCTTCGAGTACGATCTACCAAACTTGGAGGATTGTGCTTCTTCTATTGTGAGGGGCAACTTGAATACAGTCTCCTTCAGAGTGGAAGGGTGTGTCACAGCCCAGATCCGCGAGAATCAATTTTGACAAAGTGGCAAGCAAGACCCGCATAGACACATCACTCGCTTCCTTGAAGCCTCGTGACTTACGAGAAGACAAGAGGAGTCTCACGAGATGAGTTTCGCTTGCGACTATTCCCTCTCTCTCTTAGGGATGTCGCTCGCGATTGGGTTGTGATTTGGATAGGAACAAAGATCGTAACTTGGGAGCAGATGGCACAGAAGTTCCTAACCAAGTATTTTCCTCCTCAGAAGGCGGCACAAGCAAGAATAGCCGTCACATCATTCAGGCAAACGGAGGATGAAACTTACAATGAAGCATGGGAGAGGTACAATGGTTTATTGAGAAGATGTCCCTCTGTGTTCTTTGACCCGATCTCCAAAGTACAGCACTTCTTTAATGGGTTGAGGGGACGCTATCAGATGAACTGTGATGCCGCAGCTGGCGGTTCTTTTGTATATTTATCGGCTGAGGATGGATGGGCACTGTTAGAAAGATGTCATATAATGATTACAACCGAGGCAGGGAAACCTCGAGTGGAGTCAGTTCTGCGACAATGGAAGCCATTTTAGAACAAAACAGATTGTTGAAGATGCAGAATGCGGCACTATCGGGGAACAAAAAAATTAATGTGATACACGAGGGGATGCCTCCGGGTTGTGACAACTGCAATGGGGATCATGACACTCAGATTTGCCCACTGAACTTCTCTCAGGAACATGTGGATTCATGCCACAACTTCTATGACACTGTGCCCCAGAACAATTATCAGAGAAAGCATGACAGAATGACTACAATCAGAATCAGAATAGGGGGTACATGAGGAGAGACCATCCGGGTTTCGCATGGAGTAATGCTAGTGGTGGTCTAGCCGGGCAGCAACCTCAACAGGGTCTTAGGCCACACATAGGGATTCAGCAGCGCAATACTCAGCAGGGTCCTCCAGGGACTAATCAAGTGCAAACAACAGATAGTGGAAGACAACCGTGGGAGCTGGCTTTTGAGAAGATGAGTACAGCAGTGGAGAAATTGTCAATTAACACGAATACTGCCATTGACAAGTTGGCGACTCATACAGGTTCAGCAATTCAGAATCTTGAGACACAAATAGCACAGCTCGCGAAGCAAATGAATGAGCGTCTTCCAGGCACTCTCCCAGGTGACACTGAGAACAACCCTAAGAGCCAGTGCAATGCCGTGACCACTAGAAGCGGTAGAATGCTGGAATATAACAGGGGCGCACCTAGTTCTCCGGAAGTTGAGGTCTCGAACCATACACATGTTGAGGAAGAACAACCTGAGAAAGAAGAGGAGTTAGAAAGAGGTAAGGCACCGGAGCAAGGAGGGAGGTTAAAGCTTGTAGATGAAGAGTTCCGTAGAAAGAAGTGGGTAGAGCCCAAGGACCTCCCGTCCTACATGAAGGTACCATATCCGGAAAGATTGAAGAAACCTCAACAGGATAAACAGTTCAACAGATTCCTTGATGTCTTCCGCAAGCTTCAAATTAACATCCCATTTGCGGAAGCCCTGGAACAAATGCCATCGTATGCCCGGTTTATGAAGGAGCTTCTCACCAAGAAGCGGAGAATTGTGGATGAGGAGACGGTTGCTTTGACCGAGGAGTGTAGTGCCATTCTTCAGAGAAAACTCCCTCCAAAGTTGAAGGATCCCGGTTCCTTTTCGATACCGTGTACTATTGGGGAGATGAATATAGGGAAGGCATTATGTGATCTAGGGGCAAGAATCAACTTGATGCCCCTCTCCATGATGAAGAAGTTGGGAATTAAGGAAGCCAAGGATACACGGATGTCACTCCAACTGGCCGATCGCTCCATCAAATACCCCTATGGGGTTGTCGAAGACTTGCTAGTGAAGGTGGACAAATTCATATTTCCGGCAGATTTTGTGGTGCTTGATATGGATGAAGACGCCGAGATCCCTCTCATATTGGGGAGGCCTTTCTTGGCCACAGGGCGTGCTTTGATTGATGTGCAACAAGGGAAGCTCACCCTCCGCGTGCAAGATGAGAATGTAGTCTTCAATGTCTTTGAAGCAATGAAGCACCCGGTGGAGAGGTCGGAAGTGTACCGGGTGGATTTTGTGGATGGTATTGTCAAGGAAGAGACCACTAGAGGAGTCCATGGTTCTGCACTTGCACAAGTGTTGGTAAAATCCCATGGTGATGATAGTGAGGAAGAAGACCCCTTGGGGGATGAGGACTATCTTGAATGTTTGAAACAGATGGAAGCCTTACCAAGTCTCCCAAGGGATGAATATGCAAAGGAGAAGCTCAACAAGGAAGGCAATGAGGAAGATGGAAAGACATCGGAGTTGAAGCAACTCCCAAATCACTTGAGATATGCATTCTTGGGGGAGAAGGGACAACATCCGGTGATCATTAGCAATGCCTTGAAAAAGGATGAAGAGGAGAAGCTGTTGAGAGTTCTTAGGGAACACAAATCCGCCATTGGGTGGAAGATTTCGGACCTAAAAGGTATAAGCCCTTCCCTATGCATGCATAAAATCTTGATGGAGGATGGTTATAAGCCGGTGGTTCAACCACAGAGACGGCTAAACCCCATCATGAAAGAAGCTGTGCGTAAGGAAGTGATTAAGCTTTTAGATGCCGGAATCATCTACCCAATCTCGGATAGCAACTGGGTTAGTCCGATTCATGTGGTCCCAAAGAAGGGTGGAACAACCGTGGTGGTCAATGAAAACAATGAATTGATCCCAACAAGAACCATCACGGGGTGGAGAGTGTGCATCGACTACAGAAGATTAAATGAAGCAACAAGGAAGGAGCACTTCCCTATCCCCTAAATAGATCAAATGCTTGAGAGGTTAGCAGAAATATAAGTACTACTGTTTCTTGGATGGTTACTCCGGCTATAACCAGATTGTGGTGGATCCTCAAGACCAAGAGAAGACGGCTTTCACTTGTCCGTATGGAGTCTTTGCCTACAGGAGGATGCCCTTTGGATTGTGCAATGCCCCCGCTACTTTCCAAAGGTGCATGCTCTCTATTTTCTCGGACATGGTGGAGAGATGCATTGAGGTGTTCATGGATGACTTCTCGGTCTTTGGGACCTCCTATGACAACTGTTTGAAGAACTTGACCTTGGTGCTTAAAAGGTGCCAAGAGACTAACCTTGTGCTCAATTGGGAGAAATGCCACTTCATGGTCAAGGAAGGTATAGTCTTAGGGCACAAAGTCTCCCAAAGGGGGATTGAGGTTGATAGGGCGAAGATTGAGTTGATTGAGAAGCTGCCCCCACCAACCAATGTGAAGGGGGTGAGGAGTTTTTTGGGGCATGCCGGGTTCTACCGGAGATTCATCAAAGACTTCTCCAAAATCGCAAGGCCGCTTTGCGACCTTCTTGTGAAGGATGTATCCTTTGATTTTAATGATTCTTGTTTAAATGCCTTCATCGTTTTGAAAAATATGCTTGTCACCGCACCCATAATCACTGCACCCAATTGGAATTTGCCATTTGAAATCATGTGTGATGCTAGTGATTATGCGGTGGGGGCTGTTTTAGGGCAGAGGGTGGAAAAATTAGCTCATGTCATTTATTATGCAAGTAAAGTTTTGAATGAGGCACAAGCTAATTATTCCACCACCGAAAAAAAGAACTACTTGCTGTGGTGTTTGCTTTGGATAAGTTTAGATCCTACATCGTGGGGTCTAAGATTGTGGTTTTCACTGATCATGCGGCCATAAAACACTTGATGACAAAACAAGAGGCCAAACCTAGATTAATTCGGTGGATTCTTCTTTTGCAGGAATTTGATCTCGAGATTAAGGACAGGAAGGGATCCGACAATGGGGTGGCGGACCACTTATCTAGGTTGGTCAATCCCGACACCGAGGAGGAATTGTTAGACATCAAGGAAGAGTTTCCTGATGAAAAGCTGTTTGCACTTATTGAAAATTCCCCTCCTTGGTTCGCGGATATGGCCAACTTCAAATCTTCAAATGTGGTTCCGCAAGGTTGGACTAATCAACAGAGAAAGAAGTTCTTCTCGGATGCAAAATATTATGTGTGGGAGGACCCCTATCTCTTCAAGCAGTGCTCGGATGGGATCCTCAGGAGGTGCATTCCCCATGACCAAATCGGAAACGTGTTGTGGCATTGCCATAGCTCGGATTACGGTGGGCATTATGGGGGAAAGAAGACTGCAGAAAAGATCCTTCAAAGTGGTTTCTTTTGGCCGACGCTCTTCAAGGATGCCTACACCTTTGTTGAAAACTGTGATCGTTGCCAAAGGGTTGGCAATATTTCTAAGCGGCATGAACTCCCCTTGAATTGCATGCTCGAAGTAGAGCTCTTTGATGTTTGGGGGATAGATTTCATGGGACCATTCCCACCCTCTTTCTCTTACCAATACATTTTGGTGGCTGTGGACTACGTGTCGAAGTGGGTGGAGGCAATCCCAACAACCACAGATAATGCGCGGGTAGTCATGGATTTCTTGAGGCGCAATATCTTCTCTAGGTTTGGGGTCCCAAGAGTGTTGATCAGTGATGGGGGATCCCACTTCTGTAACAATCAAATGCATAAGCTTCTCGAGAAGTATGGGGTCAAGCACAGAGTCTCTACTCCCTATCATCCCCAAACAAATGGGCAAGCAGAGGTATCCAACCGTGAGTTGAAGCGCATTCTTGAGAAAACCGTCAACTCCTCATGGAAGGATTGGTCAAGGAAATTGGATGATGCTCTATGGGCTTATAGGACCGCCTTCAAGACTCCAATTGGAAGGTCTCCCTACAATTTGGTGTTCGGAAAGGCATGCCACCTACCGGTGGAGTTGGAGGAGAAATCTTATTGGGCAATTAGGGAGCTCAACTTTGACTTGACAAAGGCCGGAGAGAAGAGGTTGTTGGACTTGAATGAGCTGTCTGAGATCCGCATGCAAGCTTATGAGAACGCGAGAATCTACAAGGAGCGGACGAAAGCATCGCATGACAAGCACATCTTGCCTAGGAGGTTCGAGCCCGGGCAATTGGTGCTTCTGTATAATTCAAGATTGAGGCTCTTTCCTGGGAAGCTGAAATCAAGATGGTCGGGACCATACAAGATCCTACAAGTCTTCCCCCATGGGGCAGTGGAATTAGAAGGGGCCTCTGGCAACTTCAAGGTGAACGGGCACAGGTTAAAGCATTATCATGGGGAGTCAATCCCAACTGGAAAGCAAGTGTTTCTTTTGGATTAACCCTTAGGGGTGACTTGAGTCAGGCTCGGGACGTTAAACAAGCGCTACTTGGGAGGCAACCCAAGCTAGGTATCTCTCTTCTCTTAACTTTTGTTCTGTTTTTGATTTTTGTTTATGTTTTTGTTTGTCACTCTTGAATAATTTGAGAAGATCAAGAGTTGTCGGCAAGTTTTTTTGGGATTTTGATTAATTGGAGCATAGATGGATTGCATGAATTGTATTGACCATTGATGATTTCCCCCTAGGTTCTAATAATAGAAAAGTTGATCCCCACTTAAAAATTGAAAATTGAACTTTGAGATTTATTATGATTGCTTGATTTATGATAAGTTTGGGGTGAGGGGGTGCACACACTAGGAATCGTATCTCGGTCAAACAATTTGCAAAATGTCCAGGTGAGGATTTGAGCCTCCAACTCTGTTTTTGAATGTGTGAATCACTGCTAAGTTGCACTTTCCCGAATTTGCTTGAATCTCTATATGGTTTGCATGTTTATGTGTTGCATCAAATGATTTAGGCAATTTTCTTTGAAATAACTACTTGGCCTGAAAAGAACCATCCCTAATGCATGTTCCCTAGTTAGCCAAATTGAGCCCAATTGACCTATTGTTTCTTGATGACCCTACATTACGAGCCAAAATCTAAAAAACCATGTTAACCCAATCTTAGGATTAGGAGAGCATGGAAATGAACAAGAGAAAGGTTGTGAGAAACTAAGTTTGGGGTGGCTACGAGGTGATATGTCATGTTGGGATGAGAAAAAGAAAATAAAGGTTGACCCAAGGCAAAAAGAAAAGAAAAGAAAAGAAGAAAACAAAAAAAAATTGCCAAAAGAAAAGGGGCAAATCAAAAGATTAGCAAGGAAAAGGATGTAGTCACCCGAGCCCAAATGAAAAAAAATGGAAAAAGGAATTTGAGTGGAAAATGTGTTTAATGCTCATGCTCTCTTAGTTCCTAGGGACTTAAGCCTAGTATCCTTGACTATCCTACCCTCAGCCAGGCCCCATTACAACCTTTAAAAGACCTTCTGATGTTGCATGCATGTTTTCGTGGGAACCATTTTTGAGATGAAAATCAAATTCATGGGAAGTGCTCTTGATAAGTGAAATTGAGTGAAAAGTTGATAGCCTAGACAAACTTGAGCGAATGAATGAAATACTAAATGCCCTTGAGAGGAAGGCAATTGTTTGAAATAGGTGATCTTCCTTTGTGTGTATCTTTGAGCCTCAACTTAGAGTAATGATGGCATGAATGATAACTTCTCAATTGTTTAAAGTAGATGAATGTGGGGATTACATTGATGAAAAAGGGGGGAATCAAAGAAAAAAAAACTGCTTTTTAAAGTCGCATGAAATTTGTGCGAAATCGATTGAATCCCTTAAGCTTGCCAAGTCTTGAGTCGTTTTTGAGTTTTAAGCTTGCTTGGGGACAAGCAAGGTTTAAGTTTGGGGTATTTTGATAAGCCTCTGGCTTATCTAGTTTTATGACTAGATGAACTAGGGTTTATGTGCCAATTTATTCGAGTTCACTCTCGTTTTCGCCCAAATTTGCCTTGTTTTGTTCCTCAGTTGGACTTTGACTCGTTTTGCGTCTTTTGTGTAGTTTTTAGATTCTTTTGGATAGAATTACGCTTGTGGTTGCTTATGTTGTTTTCAGGTCCATAAGTGAAGCTCTAAGAATTAAGGAAAGTCAAGAAATAATGGAGATTGCTATTCTGGAGATTCTCGCCCCGCGAGAGTTTGAAGATCCGGGAAGACAGAGACCATCACGGCCTAGCCGTGATTCACATCACGGGGCGTGAAAGGAAGTTTCGCGTCGCGAGACGTCCTTCGCGTCGCGAGTGTGTGAATTTCAGAAAAGTACCAGAGTCAGAGACCATCACGGCCTAGCCGTGATGTATATCACGGCCGTGACCTAAAAGCCACACAAGTCAGAGACCATCACGGCCTAGCCGTGATGTGTATCACGGCCGTGACCCAAAATCCACACAAGGCAGAGAACATCACGGCCTAGCCGTGATTCACACCATGGGTCGTGACAAGAAGACTCGCGTCGCGAGACATCCTTCGCGTCGCGAGAGTTCGAATTCCAGAAGTGCTCCAGAAGCAGAGGCCGTCACGGCCGTGACGCGTGGCCTCCTTATAAATAGAGCAGATCAGAACAGAAAAAGAGGACTTTTTTGGATCAGAATTTTTGGAGATCTTTTGTAATCCTTATTCTGGGGTTTCTTCTCCTCTTATCCTCTCTTAATTCTTAGGCTTAGGATGAATTCCGATTGTACGTGCGTCGTTGTTACGGACATGAGGAACTAATCCTCTTGTCTAAGGGATCGATGAAGCCACCTATGGCGGCATAGTACTCATGTGATGTAATTCTCTCTCTCTTAATTCAATTATTGTTTTTCAATTCTGATTTCATTGTGTTGGTTATATGCTTGCGTGATCAACTTGTTAAACGTGTATGAGGCCGAGAGGCGATTCGCGTTTCAGAACTTGAATTGGGAACATCGATCGAGTGTTGCACGAGAGTGAATAGAAGATCGATGCAACTCTTAGGGAACAAGAATTAATAGAATTCGAGATTAGGGTTAAGAGACCTAGGAAGTAATTAACTCAAATCATCGAATACGTCCTATTGAGCACGACAGTGGATATAGGAGAATTTAGGGGTCCCGTTGACATTAAAATTGAACCTAGGGAGGAGAGCAATATCACTTGGGTACTTTGCATGATTGGGTAGGTGGATTCGAAACCTTAGATGTTTTTAATTCCAGATTTCATCACCATATCTTTGATTGATTCGATTTGTTAATTTGAATTGTGATCCTAGTTTCTTTCCAACCACTTTCTCTACTTAACCAACTTATCGGATTTCTCGCGAAATTAGTCGAATTGGTAACCCAATCCTTGTGTTCGACCTCGGTAGACTCTTACCGTGTTTTATTACTTGCGACGACCCGGTACACTTGTCGGAGAGTCAACAGACCTTCTCCATCACTGTACTCACCGGCACCCCCGCCCAGCGGATGAGCTCGGTGATCAACAGCCCATGCCCCAGGCTCTCCTTCAGCGCCCGGGAGTTCGCCTTCATCTGGATATCTGTGGCGATGACTCCCCCGACGTTGATCGTGCGGCCCGTCAGTATGCCGTGGAGGAGATGGGCTCTGGCGGCGGTGACTGTGGACTCATGAGAGCTCACTCGAAGGTTGGCATGTAAGAACGCCGACCATACCTTGACATTCGGGGTGAGGTCTTGCCTCCTCAACCTCAAGAGGTTCCCCGACGTTCCCATCTCCAAGGCAGCTCCTTGGACACAGCAGGTGTCAATGATGGCCTGAGCTAGGGCCTGTACCGCGGGGAGCTGCTCGTACTCGCAGGCCTCCTCTCCGATGGGGATCCCCAAGCATGAGTTAATATCCGATGCAGCGAATGTAATGGGGACCCCCTGAACCTCCATCACACAACTCGGGTCTGAAACCTCGAGTTTGAGAGCGTTGGCGTAAAATTCCTGCACCAGTTTGATATCATACCGGTGAGGAAGATCAGCCAACACCTCCCAACCTCGGTTGCGTATCTGCTCGGAGACGCTGGCACAGTTGTTGCCTACCAAGGACACACGCCGCTCTAAGACCGTTTCCTTTCTCACCACCAGGTCCCAATGCTTCCTGTGATCGGGAGAGCGGAACCTAGGAGAGTAGGAGGTGGCCCTAGAGGAGGCGCCCAGCCTGAAGGCAACTCTATGTCGTCCCCCTGAGCAGATCCGTGCTTCTTGCGCTTAACCGGCTATTTTTCGGCAGCGGTGTTCTTAGGCGGGGCCATAACCTGAAAATCAGAAATATCCCAATACAGTTCATAAATCAGTATTGCAGAATATGTATAAAAGAGGCACAAATTCAGTGTAATTCTATCCTGCTAAACATCCCAATTGCTCACCCCACTGTCCCACTAACATGCAAATATGCAACAAATACCCGGACAGCATCCCAACTATATTCCTAACACAACTAACCATAATACTCAGATCAATCATTAGGCAGTTAGTTTCAAATTGCATTCGTGGAATATTAAAGAACTCTAAGCCTTCATGATCAACATTCATCGTTTTACTCAGATCAGATGACAATGAACAGTAACACTCCCTAGACTAGACAAGGTCATGATCATGGCGTCTACCCTACTACCAGTTATAACAGACAGTTAGTGCAGTGTGTGGTCGTGACTGTTTGAATTCCATAAAGCATAAACAAGCGAAAAGTGAAGTCAAGTGAGATGTTACTTACCTTGTAGAGATGAAGGAATGCGAATGCGTGAGGGTGAGAGTGTGAGAGGCAGTGAACCCACGCGAGAGAGGGAAAGAACAGTGAAGGGTTGCGAAAATGCTTCATGATCTGCTCGCGGGGCTGATATATTTTTCAGCTTTCACGAGGCGAGAGACTTCTCGCGACGCGAATTTTAAATTTCCCCCCAAATTGAAAACCCTAATTGCAGATTCGCGAGGTGAAACATCACTCGCGAGGCGAATCTGGAAAAATTGTTCTTCACACTTTCCAGAATCGCGAGGTGAGTAATAGCGCACGAGGCGAATCTGGAATTCCAACAGCTGATGATGCCCAGATTCGTGAGGCGAAAGTGGCTCTCGCGACGCGAGACAGAAGCGTGAGCAAGCCTCTGAGATTCAGGGCTTCTGTCTCGCGAGGCCATTGTGGATTCGTGGGGCGAATTTGGTTTTTTTTTTCAGAAGAGAAAATGACAGAAACTTTAAAAAAATAAAGAATATCTAGCTTGGGTTGCCTCCCAAGTAGCGCTTGTTTAACGTCCCGAGCCTGACTCAAGTCACCCCTAAGGGTTAATCCAGAAGAAGAACTTGCTTGCCATTTGGGATTGATTCCCCATGGTAATGCTTTAGCCTTTTCCCATTTACCTTGAAGTTGCCAGAGGTCCCTTCTAATTCTACTGCTCCGTGTGGAAAAACTTGGAGGACCTTGAATGGTCCCGACCACCTTGATTTTAGCTTTCCAAGAAAGAGTCTCAACCTTGAATTATAAAGAACTACCAATTGTCCAGGCTCAAACCTCCTAGGCAAGATGTGCTTGTCATGCCATGCCTTAGTCCGCTCTTTGTAGATTCTTGCATTTTCATATGCTTGCATGCGGATCTCGGACAACTCATTTAAGTCCAAAAGCCTTTTTTCACCGGCCTTCGTCAAATCAAAGTTGAGTTATCGAATTTCCCAATAAGACTTTTCCTCCAATTCCACCGGCAAGTGGCATGCCTTTCCAAACACCAAATTGTAAGGAGACCTTCCGATTGGAATCTTGAAGGCGGTCCTATAAGCCCATAAAGCATCATCTAACCTTTTTGACCAATCCTTCTGTGAGGAGTTGACGGTTTTCTCAAGAATACTCTTCAACTCACGGTTGGATACCTCCGCTTGCCCATTTGTTTGGGGATGATAAGGAGTAGAGACCCTATGCTTGACCCCATACTTCTCAAGAAGCTTGTGCATTTGATTATTGCAAAAGTGGGATCCCCCATCACAAATCAACACTCTAGGGACCCCAAACCTCGAGAAGATATTGCGCCTTAGGAATTCCATGACTACCCGCGCATCATCCGTAGTTGTTGGGATTGCTTCTACCCACTTTGACACGTAGTCCACCGCCACCAAAATGTATTGATAGGAGAAAGATGGTGGGAATGGTCCCATGAAATCTATCCCCCACACATCAAAGAGCTCTACTTCAAGCATGCAATTCAGGGGGAGTTCATGCCGCTTAGAGATGTTGCCAACCCTTTGGCAACGATCACAGTTCTCAACAAAGGTGTGGGCATCCTTGAAGAGCGTTGACCAATAAAACCCGCTTTGGAGGATTTTTTTCTGCGGTCTTCTTTCCCCCATAATGTCCACCATAATCCGAGCTATGACAATGCCACAACACATTTCCGATTTGGTCATGGGGAATGCACCTTCTTAGGATCTCATCCGAGCATTGCTTGAAAAGATAGGGGTCCTCCCACACATAATACTTTGCATCCGAGAAGAACTTCTTACTTTGTTGATTAGTCAAACCTTGCGAAACCACTTTCGAAGATTTGAAGTTGGCCATGTCCACGAACCAAGGAGAGAAATTTCCAATGAATGCAAACAGTTTTTCATCAGGAAATTCTTCCTTGATGTCTAACAATTCCTCCTCGGTGTCGGGATTGACCAACCTAGATAAGTGGTCCGCCACACCATTGTCGGATCCCTTCCTGTCCTTAATCTCTATATCAAATTCCTGCAAAAGAAGAATCCACCAAATTAATCTAGGTTTGGCCTCTTGTTTTGTCATCAAGTGTTTTATGGCCGCATGATCGGTGAAAACAACAATCTTAGACCCCACAATATAGGATCTAAACTTATCTAAAGCAAAAACCACAAGTAGTTCCTTTTCAGTGGTGTAATAATTAGCTTGTGCCTCATTCAAAACTTTACTTGCGTAATAAATGACATGAGCTAACTTTTCCACCCTTTGTCCCAAAACAGCCCCCACTGCATAATCACTAGATCACACATGATTTCAAACGGTAAATTCCAATTAAGTGCAGTGATTGTGGGTGCGGTGACAAGCATATTTTTCAAAATAGTGAAAGCATTTAAACAAGAAGCATTAAACTCAAAGGATACATCCTTCGCAAGAAGGTCACAAAGCGGCTTTGCGATTTTGGAGAAGTCCTTGATGAATCTCCGGTAGAACCCGGCATGACCCAAGAAACTCCTCACCCCCTTTACATTGGTTGGTGGGGGAAGCTTCTCAATCAACTCAATCTTGGATTTATCAACCTCAATCCCCATTTAGGAGATTTTGTGCCCCAAGACTATACCTTCCTTGACCATGAAGTGGCATTTCTCCCAGTTGAGCACAAGGTTAGTCTCTTGGCACCTTTTAAGCACCAAAGTCAAGTTCTTCAAGCAATTGTCACATGAGGTCCCAAAGACCGAGAAGTCATCCATGAACACCTCAATGCATTTATCCACCATGTCCGAGAAAATAGAAAGCATGCACCTTTGGAAAGTAGCAGGAGCGTTGCACAATCCAAAGGGCATCCTCCTATAGGCAAAGACTCCACAAGGACAAGTGAAGGTCGTCTTCTCTTGGTCTTGAGGATCCACCACAATTTGATTATAGCCGGAGTAACCATCTAAGAAACAATAGTACTCATATCCGACTAACCTTTCAAGCATTTCATCAATGAAGGGAAGAGGAAAGTGATCCTTCCTTGTTGCCTCATTCAGCCTTCTATAATCGATACATACCCTCCACCCCGTGATGGTCCTTGTTGGGATCAATTCATTGCTTTCATTGACCACCACGGTTGTGCCACCTTTCTTTGGGACCACATGAATTGGACTAACCCAATTGCTATCCGAGATTGGATAGATGATTCCGGCAACTAAAAGTTTAATCACTTCCTTACGCACAGCTTCTTTCATGATGGGATTTAACCGTCTTTGTGGTTGAACCACCGGCTTATAATCATCCTTCATCAAAATCTTATGCATGCATAGGGAAGGGCTTGTACCTTTTAGGTCCGAAATCTTCCACCCAATGGCGGATTTGTGTTCCCTAAGAACTCTCAATAGCTTTTCTTCTTCATCCTTTCTCAAGGCATTGCTAATGATTACCAGATGTTGTCCCTTCTCCCCCAAGAATGCATACCTTAAGTGGGTTGGGAGTTTCTTCAACTCGGGTGCTTTGTTATCTTCTTCCATTCCTTTGTTGTTGAGCTTTTCCTTTGCACATTCATCCCTTGGGAGACTCGGTAAGGCTTCCATGTTTTTTAAGCACTCAAGATAGTCCTCATCCCCCAAAGGGTTTTCTTCCTCACCATCATCATCATGGGATTCTACCAACACTTGTGCAAGTGAAGAACCATGGGCTTCTCTAGTGGCCTTTCCCTTGAAAATTGAGTTCACCATATCCACTCGATACACATCCGACCTCTCAGCGGGGTGCTTCATTGCTTCAAAGACATTGAAGACTACATTCTCATCTTGCACCCTTAGGGTGAGTTTCCCTTGTTGCACATCTATCAAAGCATGCCCAGTGGCCAAGAATGGCCTACCCAATATGAGAGGGATCTCGGCATCTTCATCCATATCAAGCGCCACAAAATCCGCCGGAAATATGAACTTATCCATCTTCACTAACAAATCTTCGACCACCCCATAAGGATATTTTATAGAACGATCAGCTAGTTGGAGTGACATCCATGTATCTTTGGCTTCTTTGATCCCCAACTTCTTCATCATAGAGAGGGGCATCAAGTTGATGCTTGCCTCTAGATCACACAATGCCTTTCCTAGAGTCATCTCCCCAATGGTGCATGGTATAGAAAAAGAACCGGGATCCTTCAACTTTGGAGGTAGTTTTCTTTGAAGAATGGCACTACACTCCTCGGTCAAAGCAACCGTTTCCTCATCCACTATTCTCCACTTCTTGGAGAGAAGCTCCTTCATAAACCGGGCATAAGATGGCATTTGTTCCAAGGCTTCCGCAAATGGAATGTTAAGGTGAAGTTTGCGGAAGACATTTAGGAATTTATTGAACTGTTTATCTTGTAGAGGCTTCTTCAATCTTTTAGGATATGGTACCTTCATGAAGGGCGGGAGGTCTTTCGGTTCAACCCACTTCTTTCTTCGGAACTCTTCATCTACAAGTTTTAACCTTCCCCCTTGCTCCGGTGCCTTGTCACTTGCCAACTCCTCTTTCTTAGGTTGCTCTTCCTCAACATGTGGTTGTTCCGAGGCCTCAGCTTCCTGAGAACTAGTTTCACCCTTGTTAGATCCCAATACCCTACCGCTTCTAGTTGCTACGGCATTGCATTGGTTCTTAGGGTTGTTCTTGGTATCACCTGGGAAAGTGCCTGGTAGACGCTCATTTAGCTGCTTTGCGAGCTGAGCCATCTGCGTCTCTAGATTCTAAATTGCCGACCCTGTATGAGTTGCCAACTTGTCAATGGCTGTGCTTGTATTGAATGACAACTTCTCAATTGCCGCATTCGTCTTTTCTATAGCCAACTCCCAAGGTTGCCTTCCACCATATGTTGTTTGCAATTGATTATGCCCTGGAAGAGCCTGCTGAGTATTGCGTTGATGGATCCCATAGTTTGGCCTCTGATTCTGTTAGGGTTGTTGTTGCCCGGCTAGACCACCACTAGCATTACTCCAAGCGAAACCCGGATGGTCTCTCCTCATATAACCCCTATTCTGATTCTAACTATAATCATACTGTTTGTTCCTCTGATAGTTGTTCTGGGGCACGCTGTCATAGAAATTGTGGCATGAGTCCACATGTTCTTGAGAGAAGTTGAATGGACAACTCTGAATGTCATGATATCCATTACAATTATCACAACCCGGAGGCATTCCTTCGTGTATCACATTAACCTTTTTGTTCCCAGACATGCCGCATTTTGCATCTTCAACAGTTTATTTTGCTCTACAATGGCTTCTATTGTTGCAGAACTGACTCCACTTGAGGTTTCCCTACCACGGTTGTAATCATTGTTCGACATCTTCTCCAACAACGCCCATCCATCCTCAGCTGATAAATAAGAAAAATAACCGCCCGATGCGGCATCATAATTCATCTGGTAGTGCCCCCTTAACCCGTTAAAGAAATGTTGAACCTTGGAGACCGGGTCAAAGAAGGCCGAAGGACATCTTCTCAAGATCACATTATACCTCTCCCAAGCTTCATTATAAGATTCATCTTCTGTCTGCCTGAAAGATGTGACGGCTACTCTTGCTTGTGCCGCTTTCTGAGAAGGAAAATATTTAATGAGGAACTTTTGGGCCAATTGCTCCCATGTTGTGATACTGTTGCAATCCAAGCTATCAAACCAATCGCGAGCGGTATCCCTAAGAGAGAGAGGGAATAGCCGCAACCGAAACTCATCTTGAGAAACTCCTCTTGTCTTCTGCAAGTCACAAGCTTCAAGGAAGCGAGTGATGTGTCTATGAGGGTCTTGTGTTCCACCCGCATCAAATTGATTCTCACGGATCTGGGCTGTGACACATCCTTCCACTCTGAAGGAATCTGTATTGTGGTTGCCCCTCATGATAGAAGAAGCACAATCATCCAAATTGGGTAGATTGTACTCAAAGAGAGGCTTGTAAGGAGGAGTATTTGCTTCGGCCATCCCCTCAAAATTAATTGCTTCACGTCTCTTTTGTTCCCTGGCTTCTTTCCTTAATCGCTTCTCGGTCTTGGTGATCTCCGAATCAAATAGCAAGTCCTCTTGTGAAAGGGTACCTCGCATACAAAAACTAGGCAAGACCAAGTGGAATCAAAGAAGTAGAGAGAAATAATAGTAAATAAATAACAGAGAATAAAAATAAAAATAGCTTAACCAAATAATCAAACTTCCCAAAAATTAGGAAAATTGGTTGTGCCAATCCCCGACAACGACACCAAAAACTTGTTGAGTCACCGGCAAGTGTACCGGGTCGTCGTAAGTAATAAACACGATAAGTAATTACCGAGGTAGGACACAGATATTGGGCTACCAATTCTACCAATTTGCAAGAAATTCGATACGTTTGACCAAGTAAAAGCAAGTGGTTGAGAAGAGAGAGGAAATAGGATAGCAATTTAAATCAACAAATCAATTAGAGATAAAGTAGGTAGCGATAAGATAAAAATTAAAATCTGGATTAAACATCTAAGGTCACAAATCCACCTACCCAGTCATGCATAGTACCCCAAGTGATGATGATCCTCTCCCTAAGTTCAATTTCAATGTCAACCAGGACCCCCAAATTCTCCTAATGACACTATCGTGCTCAATAGGACGTATTCAACGATTGAGTTAATTACTTGCTAGGTCTCATAACCCAATCATCAAACTCTATTAAATCTTGTCCCCTATAAGGTTGCACTGATCTCCTACTCACTCTCCTGCAATATTCAATCAGTGATCCCAATTCAAGTTCTAAACATGAATTGCCTATCAAGCCTCATCACGTTAACTAGTCAATCATGCATGCTTATGATCAACGCAATAATTTCAGAATTGGAAAACATGAATTGAGGTAAAGGAGGGAAACATACATCACATTGAACGCTACACCGTCATGGGTGGTTTCATTGATCCCTTAGACAAGGGAATTAGTTCCTCATGCTTGTAACAACGCACAAACAATTGGAGTTCATCATAATTGTCAAATAGGAAAAGAACATAGGGAGACGCAGCTCTAGAGAATAAGTATTCTTCTCAAAAACGATCTAAAACAAGTGGTGAACTAAAGGTCTCTAATCGGCCCTAAATCAGCCTATAAATAGAGGTTCTGGGTCTCGCCCGCTCGCGGGGCGAGCAAGCTCTCGCGAGGTGAAATTCAGTTTTGGCTCCATCTTGAGTTTGAATACTCGCGAGGCGAGATGGTGATTCGCGAGGCGAGACAGAAAGGGTGACATCTCTGGCACAGTTAGGCCTTCAGGCTCGCGAAGCGAGATGGTGATTCGCGAGGCGAGACAGTGATTCGCGAGGCGAGACAGAAAGGGTGACTGTTGCTGTTCAGGCTAGTCTTCAAGCTCACGAGGCGAGATCCTGTTTCGCGAGGCGAAACTTCCAGAATTGCTTTTCCACTGTTTTCTTCATTTTCCTTGACTCTAACAGCTTCACTTTTAACCTGAAACAATAAAAGGAAATGAAAAGCGTAATTCTACTCAAAATAAACTAAAAACTACTAAAAATGCATTAAACGAATCAAATTCTAACTTAGGAACAAAACAAGGCCAATTTGGGAGATTAGCGAGGTTGACTCGCCCAATTAGGCACAAAATCTACCCCTTTTCTAGTTGGAAACTAGATAAGCCAGAGGCTAATCAAGCACCGCAACAAACTTGACCCAAAAGCTGTCAAATGTCTCTTTCTTGGGTACTCTCCTACTCAAAAAAGGGTACAAGTGTTACTCTCCAATCACTAAAAAGATTTACACTTCTATGGACGTCACCTTTTTTGAAAAACAATCCTATTACCCAAAAACATCCATTCAGGAGGAGAACTCAAACATACCAGAATGCGGTTTTTGGCTTGCTTCACCAGGAAATGTGTATGTACCCAATATAGAAACAGAAACTGACTCACCTATTCCTCAAACACTTCTTGAAATTGAGCCAAACACTGAAACTATTCCAAAAACCCCTATTCCTCACAGTACACAAGCTGCAAGTGAAAAGGAGCTGCGTGTTTCAACAAGGAAGAAAAGAACTAACAAGGATATAAAGGATTGCATCATTCCAGAGCAAAACCATGAATCTGATCCCAATCCAAGTGCTGAAAGTCCAGGTAACACTTTTCAGACTGACATTGATGTAAATGATGAGTTGAGTATTCCTATTGCCTTGAGGAAAGGTGTGAGGTCCTGCACCAGGTATCCAATATATAATTTTGTCTCTTATGATCATTTATCTCCTAGATATGAAGCATTTGTCACTGATCTGTCCAACATAGAAATCCCACATAATATTCATGAAGCTCTCAAGAAGCCAGAATGGACAGTTGCAATTCAAGAGGAGATGGATACTCTAAAAAGGAATGGCACTTGGGAACTATCAGATTTACCAGAAGGAAAGCAAACAGTAAGTTGTAAATGGATTTTTACTATTAAACAGAATCCATACGAAAGCATTAGTCGGTACAAAGCTTGACTTGTAGCTAAAGGTTTTACTCAAACCTATGGCATTGACTACCAAGAAACTTTTGTCCCTGTAGCCAAGCTCAATACTGTTCGGGTTCTACTATCTTTAGCAGCAAATCAGTACTGGCCCCTTCATCAATTAGATGTGAAGAATGTATTTCTTAATGGTGACTTGGAAGAAGAAGTGTACATGGACATTCCTCCAGGCTTTGAGACAAAATGCAATATAAACAAGGTCTGCAAGCTTCGAAAATCTCTATATGGTCTCAAGCAATCTCCTATGGCATGGTTTGATAGGTTCACCAAGGCAATTAAGAAGCATGGGTATCTACAAGGACAAGCTGATCATACCTTGTTCACAAAATTCTCTCCAAAAGGGCAGGTTGTTATTCTTATAGTTTATGCTGATGACATTATTGTGACGGGGGATTATGTAGAAGAATTGGACAACTTTAAAGGAGTACTTGCTAAAGAATTTGAAATCAAGGATCTAGGATCGTGGAAATATTTCCTTGGTATGGAGGTAGCCTGTTCAAAGAAAGGTATTGTAGTTTCTCAACATAAGTACATCTTAGATTTGTTGAAAGAGACTGGAATGTTGGGATGCAAACCTAGATACTCCAATGGAACCAAATTATAAAATTAGTTCCAAAGAAGATAGCCCACCTGTTGACACTGGAAGGTATCAAAGGCTAGTTGGAAAACTTATTTATTTGTCACACACTAGGCCGGACATAGCATTTCCAGTTAGTGTTGTGAGCCAATTCATGAACAAGCCAAATGAAGAGCATCTTGATGCTGTTTATAGAATCCTTAGATACTTGAAGATGACACCGGGTAAAGGGATATTCTTTCAGAAGGGTGAAACTAAGGGGATTGAAATCTACTCAGATGCTGATTGGGCAGGATGTATTTCATATCGCAAATCAACTACTGGTAACTTGCACTTATGTATGGGGAAACTTGGTAACATGGCATAGTAAAAAGCAATCAGTTGTCTCTAGAAGTAGTGCCGAGGCAGAGTACAAAGCCTTGGCTCAAGGTATATGTGAAGGATTATGGCTAAAAAGGTTACTTGAAGAATTAAGGATTTCAACCACTGAACCAATAAAAATGTTTTGTGACAACTTGGCTGCAATAAGTATTGCAAAAAATCATGTTCATCATGATAGAACTAAGCACGTGGATCTAGATTGCCATTTTATCAAGGAAAAAATGGATTCAAGAATTGTGAACCTGATCCACACGCCTACTCATCTCCAAGTGGTAGATATTCTAACCAAAGCTCTTCCTAGAGTGAAGTTTGAAGATTTGAAGTCCAAGCTGGGAATGATCAACATCTATTCTGTTGGTAATGGCTACAATCTCAAGAGGGAGGGTGAATTGAGATATTGAAAACTTTTTCAACAATTTAAAGCAAAAGAGTTTTCTTAAAGAAAATTGGTTTTCACTCAATTTTAATTCCCAAGAATCAGGTTATGTAACAAGTAATGATGTTAAGAAGAATTATAAGAAGGAACAACAAGTTTAACACAGATTGCAGATCAAAGATTCAAGTTAACAAGCATTCTTAAAACTCATTCACAACACACAAGTGCATAAAACATGTATATGGAGTTTAGAGATGAGAAGAACACGCAAACCGATTTATCCTGGTTCGGCTACCTCTTCTGGCTTACCTACATTCAGTCCCACACCTCTGTGGTTTTCTCCACTATAACCAGAAATTACAATATCCAATTACAGCATTCACAAGGATAACCTCCTTGCTCAAGAACACACCAAAAAGCACACTTGCTTTTCTATACCCAAGGATCCCTTCAATCCTTGTTCAATCCTAAGAGATACCCTCTCTTAATCACACTAATTCGCAAAAAGAATTGAGTAGAAGAAAGACTTTAAAAGTCTGATTATACAAATTGAAGTTCTAAGAAATATCACACTTTTCTCTCAAAGATGAAGCACTTTTGGAAGCTTTTGAATCTTTCGTATTTTTACTTTCAGAATGTGTAAGGTAATGAAAAGTGTTGATATGAAGTCCTTTTATAGGTTTTTGAAGATTTAGATCCGTGGGTCTTATCACAAAACTTGTTACAAGTGATTACAAATCAGTTTGAAAAGTTGTAACAGAATAGTCTGTGTACTATATCTGTGTATTCGAATTTTTCAGACATTTTCAAAGCTTGTACACAGATTAGATATTTTGTACATCTGTGTATTAAACCAAGTTTTCACCTTTTTCAAACGTATACACAGATTAACTTCTTTTGTATACATGTGTATTTCTTTCGTTGTGCTTTAATACACATGTGTATACCTTGCATACACAGATGTATAATAGAACATTAACCCAGAATGTTCAATACACAGGTGTATCATTTTTGTACATCTGTGTATTGTCATATTTTTCAAAACAATACATTGATACATATGTGTACAACGCATGTGTACAAATTTTAGTTCCAGACCCGAGAGCTCACTTTTGTGTACACAGGTGTACAACACATGTGTACAACCTTTCAACTTTGAACCCGAGAGCATGTATTCGTGTACACAGGTGTACAACACATGTGTACTGACAGATTTTCTTTTGTTTTTAAAACCCAACTTTTCATACACATGTGTATGATGTCTGTGCACAGAAATGTTCGTTCTAAAATTTGAAATTTAGCTTTACATACACATGTGTGCAATACATGTGTACAACAAACTTTATTTCTTTATCAATTAATACCTTTCTGAAAAACCTTTATTTTGAAAAACTATTTTGTTTATCCTTTGTAAAAATTAGTTTCTTCTTAAATTTAAGTGTTTCACCTAAGAAATCAAATGTTCTATTTTTACAATAGCATCTAAAGTATGAGATCTTCATTGCTTGATGCTTTAGTCCTTGTCCATTGCTTTGTGTCCTTGGTCTTCCATCCTTTAATCCTTGATTTTCCTTTCTCATGACTGATCTTGCATACAACTTAACACATAATAAGTATATTGTCAAAATCAAAAATATTATACAAAATATACTTTGTTTGTCATACATCAAAACATAAATGAGGGCTTAGTCTTACATATTCCCCAGCTTGAGGGGGAGTGTTGAATTCTGATCTTAATCCCTAAACTGTAGGGAGCTGTTTTCAGCATTTATTTGCAGTTTCCTTTTTCCTCTCTTGTTAGGTCATTGTTTAATAAAGAGATTATGAATGATGTTTCCTGAAATCTCTATTCTGATTTGCTTTCTTAATTAGGAGATTTATTGCCATAATTAAGGAGATTCAATGGCAGATTCGTTGTCATGTTTTCTCCTATATATGTATCAGTTTTTCAGTCAGAATAATTATGTGTTCTTTCTGCAATACAAACAACATAAACCATTAAATTAGTGTATTGAGATCAAAATTTTAATTTAAGCTGTTTTTATTAGTTAGAATAGTTATAACCATATCATCACATCCGCGGCCAAAATTAGAATGGATGTGTATAAAAAGTGATATAAAATCATATATAATCAAATGATATAAAATCATATATATATATATATATATATATATATATAGAGGGGGGGACGGACCCGGACTTGAATGATTGGAGGGGCTAACTATAAAAATTATAATTCCTTCAATAAATATATACACATCAAATTTCATAAAAAAATTCATAATTATATGTTACAAAAATATTATTAAATTACTAATCTATCAAAATACAGAACATCTCTCATATGTCATGTAGTTTAGTCTTGATTATATTCATAATGAAATGTATTATTTACTATATTCGTAACTAAAAAAACATGGTTCTTGTAAAAGAATATATTTTTTTTTTTATCGGAGGAAACCCAATAATTGTTTAAATCACCATGGAATGATATTAACACTTGCAAAAGAAGAATAAAAAACATGGTCTATAACAAAAATTTTAAAATACATAAAAGAATATATATATATATATATATATATATATATATATATATATATATATATATATTAAAAGTTACACCACTTACATGTTATACTCAAAAAAAAATTACACCACTTATACCCCATATCTAACCATTCATTTGTTGTAGATATGAGGGCACTTATTTATTCACTTAACGTGAGGTCACGTGCTTCCAAAATTGAATGGATTTCACTGTTTGCCTTCTCACTCACCCAACCTACACAATAATGTGCTTGTTTGGTTCTGTCTTGATGTAACGTTCGGGTGTCGATGAGGGGGGAAGTGATCGTCGGTGCAAGAAGGCACGAACAAGGAGCGATTTCTGGCAGGCTTTTAGGCGGAGGGACATATGAATGAACCTATTACACATCCGAATGAGAGATCCTGAGACTGTGTAGGAATGAGACTATACACTTGAGGATGACTTATATGAATTGATTGGTACTACCTATACCAATAAGATGCATCTTCTTTTTGAGCCCATTACTTAAGAACTCCACGATTAAGCGTGCTTAACTTGGAGCAATTCCAGGATGAGAAGTTTTCCTTGGAAGTTTGGGGATTTAAACTCATTTTGGAAATAATTGAGTATTGATGGACAAAGCTGAGTTTTGTGGAAGCAAAATCTTTTTAGCTTTTTCGTTGAAAATAATTGATTCTAGATGTAGGACTCACAAAATTCTATATATTTACGTCTCAAAATTGATTTTACTTTATCATCCAAATAAAATCAATTCTTCTAAATCTACTTTTAAAATATTGTTACCAAACATAAATCAATTTTTTTAATCTTGATTTTCTCAAAATAAATTCTTCCAAAATCAATTCTATCAAAACCAATCCTATCAAAATCTAAAACAAAGGCGGGAATATTGCTTTCACTAGTCGGCGGCACATGAAACAAAAAACTAATCAGCTACTATAGTAATTCGTACACCACCATCTCGTCATCTTTCATTCCCACAGTAATAGTAATTATAAAAAAGAAGCAAGACACAGTAGCGAGAGGATCCATTTCTTATTATAAAAGTTGTGGATCCATTTTCTTATTACATGTCAAAAAAAAAAAGAATTTATCAAAAAAAATAAAAAAAGAAGTGTCAACCAAGATGCAAGGCCTGAGGCTATTTCTTATAACAAAACTGTGGATCCATTTTCAAAAATGAAGTTGCCCAGTGGACGCTCACACTTGGAGGTAAACAATGGTTATTGAATCAGGTGTTTGATTCCTCATGTCATTTAAAAGGAACAAGGCCTTACATCCATAGCCATTCTGAGCATATCCTGTAACTTTCGCATTCCAAGAAACCAAATGCCTTTCACTCATCGTTTCAAATACAATGGAACTCTGATCCAAGTGACCACACTTTGCATACATTACAAGAGAGTTTTGAGCAGCAATATCCAATGGCACGTGAATGTTTAAGTGAATAAAAGATGACCATCAGATGTAAATTAAATGAATGGTTAGAGATGGGATGGGGTATAAGTGGTGTAACTTTTTTTTTTGAGCGTAATATATATCTATATATATACTCTACTCGTAATTTATAACTTTTCTTATCGGGAGACAGATTTCAATGGATCTTGATAAAAACTTTCAATAGGATAAATTATAATTCACTCTTTTTCAGACACACACACAGTATAGACATAGACAAGTAAATGCAATTTCTGAAATTATAAAAACTTTAATCATATCAAACCATACCCATATAATATCTCCCCACATTACCTTTCCTAATCCTATCTTATGGCTAGCTTTATTATTAGCTCTGTTAGGTCTTTGTATATCGGACATCTAGAAAAAAAAAGTTTGTTCAGGAAACACTAACTATGAACAGAAACGACGCTCTGGTTACTATAAAATTTGAACAAAAAATTAAATTAAAGACTTCTTATATGTTCTTACATGGGCCAAAAAGGCCACTGATCAGCCCGAACAGGAAGATTGACTCTTGTCTTATGGGCTTAGAATACTTTAGCATACTTTGAAATATCTGTTATGAACAGCATAATAATAACTCGAGGAATATTCCAGGGTACAGCCAGTAAAGACCAATCAATCAGATAACGGAGCCATTTTACTAGTCTTGACAAGCTTTACACAACCTTCCCGATAATGGTAGGAACTAGGGAGTTATCAGTTACAACCAGCGACTATATAACAGAGAGACTATTCTCGAATAAGGCAGGCAATTCTATCAATACAACATACTAGTCTTGAGAAGTTTTTATGAAAGTGTAATTTGATTGATATATTCAAATTGATTTACAAAATAGTATATAAATATAAACTAGTGGAAGGATCAAGGCTAAACAAGGGGTAATCCTTTTGGAAAATAATAATGAAATTAAATTACACTTAATTGCTATAATGATGGAGAGAATATGTGTAACATAAATAGGAGAGAATCAAGTTGATTGCTTCAGTCAAGGATGATATTTGCACAGCATTAAGGAGCATTAAGGATGGATTTATTTCATTGTCTAACACGCCCCCGCAAGATTGGAGTTCCGTCAGAAACGCCAATCTTGTTCCTTAGATGACAATGACGAGCTTTGGAGAGTGCTTTGGTGAGACAATCTGCAAGTTGATCAATGGTGCTAACATGTTGAACTTTGAGCTTTCCTTGTTGTACCAGATCACGGACAAAGTGTATGTCTATGGATATGTGCTTCATGCAGTATGGTAAACCTGGATTCTGAGTGAGATATGTAGCACCTAGATTGTTGCATAGGATGGAAGGTGTTGAGGTAGAAGTGACACCTAACTCATTGAGAAGAGATTGGATCCAAGATAACTCAGCTGCTGTGTTTGTTGGAGCTCTATATTCGGCTTCTGTAGATGATCTTGCCACTGCTCTTTGTTTGGATGATTTCCATGAAATGAAATTTGAGCCAAAGTAGACAAGGTGAGCAGATGTGGATGTGTAATCATCTTTATTTCCTTCCCAATCAGCATCACTGTACGCTATGAGGGAGGATGTGCTTGGTTTCTGAAGAAGAAGACCATGGAAGATTGTGCCTTTGAGATAGCGTAGAACTCGCTTTAGTGCTGTGAAGTGAGTTGTTGTTGGTCGTTGCATGAATTGAGCAAGTTTGTTGACTGAGAATGCAATATCAGGCCGTGTCATGGATAGATATTGGAGGCTACCAATGATGCTTCGATAGAATGTAGCATCCGTGGAGGATCCGTGGAGGTGGAACCATCATCTTTTGATAAAGAGATTGAGGTTGCATGATAGAGGAGTGAGGACAGGTTTTGCATCATTCATTTTTGTCTTCATGAGAAGCTCGGCAATATACCTGTGTTGAGAGAGAAATAAACCTGTGGAAGTGGGAATGACCTCAACACCGAGGAAGTAGTTCAATGAGCCCATGTCCTTGATGGAGAAGGTGGTGGCAAGCTTGGTGATGCATTCATTCACTTTAGCAGTAGAATTTCCTATGATGATGATATCATCTACATACACCAACATGTATAATACTGTGCCTTGGTGGTGGAGAATGAATAGAGATGAGTCGGATTTGGAATTAACAAAGCCATAGTGACATAGAAACTTACGCAGAGTATCAAACCAAGCTCGTGGAGCTTGTTTGAGGACGTAGATAGATTTCTTGAGTCGACACACATGGTGAGGTTTATTAGGATGAGTGAAACCTGGGGGTTGTTGCATGTAAACCTCTTCAGTGAGAATGTCGTGCAAGAATGCATTGTTTACATCAAGTTGCCGTAGCGACCAGTTATGTTGGAGGGCCAAGGAGAGAACCAACCGAACTGTAATGGGCTTGACTACCGGGCTAAAGGTTTGAGTGTAGTCAAGTCTAGGGCGTTGGTGGAAGCCCTTTGCTACTAACCGGGCTTTATACCGGTCGATGTCACCATTTGTTTTCCTTTTGATTCGGTAAACCCACTTGCAACCAATTATATTTTTGTTGTGTGACCTAGGGACCAGTTCCCATGTTTGTTTCTGAATCAGGGCATTGAATTCATGGCTTATGGCATCACGCCATTCACTTGTTTTGAGTGCTTGGCTAGGGCAAGTTGGCTCGGCCGATATAAGGAGTGGGTGTTTAGTGGTGAGGAGATACTTAGGGTTCGGTTGATGAATGTTGTTCAGTGCTCTTGTCACTGGGCGAAGAGGAGCTAATGGCGGAGGCAATGATGATGCAGTGACGTCCAACTGTACTAATGAGTTCGTGGGGTTTTGGGTGGAAGTTTGGTCAACCGAAGGTGTGGATGTTGCTAGTGTTTGTGAGGAGTTTGTTGCTGAAGGGGGTGTATGTAAGGATGCATTGGAGTATTGAGGAGTGTGTGGTGGAGTGTTTGGAGGTGGCATGTTTGGATGGAGTTGTTGGAGGATGAGAGGGTGGCGAGAGATGGGTAGGGGCATATTTGGTTTTGAGTTTTGGAAAGAAGGGGCCGAAGGTGGTGTGGTGAAGGGGAATATTGACTCATGAAAGACAACATGTCTAGAGAGGTATATTTTTTGAGTTGGAATATGGTAGCATTGATGGGCATGATGTTGTGAAGAGGGACCTAGATATACACATGGCATGCTTCTATTTGACAGTTTATGTAGAGAATAAGGTCGTAGCCATGGATAACATAAACTCCCAAAGACACGAAGATTATTGTAATTGGGTTTGGAGCCAAAGAGAAACTCATAAGGACACTTGTTGTTACATTGAGGGGTAGGAATGTGATTGTTTAGGTATACTATCATTTGGAAGGCATAGCACCAGAATTTTTGTGGGACAGAGGAGTGAGAGAGAAGTGCAAGGGCAGTTTCTACTATATGGCGATGTTTCCGTTCAGCAATACCAATGTGTTCAGGTGTATAAGGTGGGCTGATAAAATGGGATATCCCATGATTATTGAAATAGGGTTTGAGTTTGAAATATTCAGTTCCACTATCAGTGTAAATGGATTTGACTTTGTGGGAGAAATGTTTTTCAATTTTAGAGTGTAATTGAGGAAATATGGCAGCTACATCAGTTTTGCTTGTTATTGGGTAAATCCATGTGTAGCGAGTGAAGTGGTCAACAAAAACTAGGTAGTATTTGTAACCATTTATGGACATTATAGGGGAGGGTCCCCAAACATCGGAAAAAATAAGTTCAAGAGTGTTGATGCAAAACTCTTCCTCACACACTCTGTGTATCAATCTTGATACTTGCTGCTAACACTTCGAAGGAAAGGATCAGGGAAGAAAAACAGAATAGCAGACAGAAGTGTTATGCTAATGTGTGAGTATGCATCATAGCCAAAATTTTATTCATTTGCTATATTTATATACAAGTCATAAGTCCCACCTTGGCTGGGATAGTTCCTAACTACTTTCTCCACTTTTTCTTCTAACAAACTGACTTAACAACAATAACTATCATTCTAACTAACTGAATTACACCAATACACCCCCTAATTCAGATTAGTCATAAGCTGCACTCCTAGCATACTTCTCAATTCTGCAAACCTTGCATTCTTCAGGGGCTTAGTAAGTATGTCAGCAACCTGTATTTCTGTATTGCAGTGTTGTACCATTAGTTTACCCTTGCTGACTTGATCACGAAGGAAGTGATACTTGGTTTCTATGTGTTTGCTCCTACCACGAGCAATTGGATGTTTTGCCAAGTCAATAGCTGACTTGTTGTCAATTAGAAGCTTCACCGGATTGGCTTCTCTCAACTTCAATTCTTCTAGTAATGTTTCCAGCCATAGAGCTTGACAAGCACCTATTGAGGCTGCAACATATTCAGCCTCACAGGATGATAAGGCAACAACAGTTTGCTTCTTTGAACACCAACTTACTGGCTTGTCTCCAATCATAAACACATAGCCTGTGGTGCTTTTCCTATCATCTTTGTCACCACACCAATTAGAGTCACAATAGCCAAATAATTCAGCTGCACTTCCACTTGAACTGTTAGGATAAAGAATGCCAAATCCAAGAGTTCCTTTGACATATCTAAGGACCCTCTTGACTGCATTGAAATGAGAGATCTTTGGATGCTCCATATATCTACTAATCATGCCAACACTATAGGCTAAGTCAGGCCTTGTGTTGCACAAGTATCTTAAGGATCCTACCATTTGCTTGTAAAGAGTAGGATCCACTGCTTCATCAGTATCATCCTTCTGCAGCTTGATTCCAGCCTCTGCAGGTGTGCTTGCAGGATTACAATCGAGCATGCTAAACCTCTTTAAAACATCTTCAGCATATTTCCTTTGGCTCATGAAGATACCCTTGCTTGTATGAGTAAACTCAATGCCAAGGAAGTAGGATAGCACCCCCAAATCACTCATTTCAAATTCCCTCATGATTCTGTTTTTGAACTCAGCAACATCAACTTCACTGCTTCCTGTTACCAGCAAATCATCAACATATAAGCATACTATAAGTGTGTTTGTTGTAGAGGCATGCCTGACATACACACCATGTTCTGTGGTGCATTTTACAAATCTCAGTTGCTTCAAAAAACTATCGATTCTCATATTCCAGGCTCTTGGGGCCTGTTTCAGGCCATATAGAGCCTTCTTCAACTTGTAAACTTTGTCTTCATGCCCTTTTACAATGTAGCCAGGGGGCTGAGAAACATAGACTTCCTCCTCTAGTGGACCATTTAAAAAGGCAGATTTTACATCAAGTTGGTGCAGTGACCAACCTTTGAAGCTTGCCAATGCAACCACTAGTCTTATTGTTTCAATTCGTGCAACAGGTGCAAAAACTTCATAGAAATCCAAACCAGGTTTCTGTAGGAAACCTTTAGCAACTAACCTGGCCTTATGCTTGGCAATATCACCATTAGGCTTCACTTTTGTTTTGTAAACCCATTTTACATCAATAGGCTTTTTCTGTTTTGGCAAGGTCACCAATTCCCAGGTCTCATTCTTTTCAATTGATCTGATTTCCTCCAACATGGCATTTCTCCAACTTGAACTTTCCATAGCCTCGCTCAAAACCGACAGTGCTCGGCTTGACTAATAGTGCAAAGTGCACTAGCTCACCTTCTGTTGTAATTGAAGAGTCTGGAAGAAGCTCATACTCATTGAATCTTGGTGGTGCATGCCTTTCTCTTTGTGACCTTCTGATCTGAGTTTCTGCAGCAGCTTCCACATCTTCTTGATCATCTTCACACTGCATCGAATGCTTTGTTAGCATTACTATCAACCCGCCCCGCCTCCCAATTCCAGTTTTTCTTTTCATCAATCACAACATCACTACCGATCACAATTTTCTTCTTCTTAGGGTCAAACAACTTATAAGATCCAGTTGAATGATAACCTAAGAGGATCATCTGTTCAGCTCTATCATCAAGCTTCTTTCTAAGTTGTTCAGGTACATGCCTATAGCATAATGAGCCAAAAACTCGAAAGTGACTTACATTGGGCATGTTACCTGACCATGCTTCCTCAGGTGTCATGCCTTGCAGCCTCTTGGTTGGACTTCTATCCAAGATATAGGCTGCGATTGCAAATCGCTTCACCCCAAAAATATGCAGGCATTTTCTTTGCCTTCAACATGCTTCTTGTCATATCAAGAAGAGTTCTGTTTCTCCTTTCTGCAGTTCCATTATGTTGAGGTGTATATGGAGCTATCACCTCATGTATGATTCCCTCTTGATCACAGAATTTCTGAAATTCATGTGAGACATACTCACCTCCTCCATCAGTCCTCAACACCTTGATTGCCTTCCCACTTTGCTTTTCAACCATTAATTTGAACTTTTGAAAGACACTTAACACATCATTCTTCCTTTTAATGAGATACAACCACATTTTCTTTGTAAACTCATCAATAAAGGAAACAAAATAGTTGTTGCCACCAAGAGAGGTTACCTCAAAGGGACCACACACATCTGAGGAAATGACAGCAAGTTTCTCATTTGCCCTGGTTGGAATTTCAGATTTGTAAGATTTCCTTGTCTGCTTGGATTCACAACATTCAGCACACACTTCCTTTGGCTGCACGATGGTGGGAAGGACTTTAACCATGTTCTTGCTCTTTAACAGGCCAAGACTTCTGAAATTCAGATGTCCAAACCTGTGATGCCACAGCCAAGTTTCACTGCTGCACTCACTGACTAGACACTGATGCTGCAGCATTTGAACACTAATCTTGAAAGTCCTATTTTTTGACAAAGGAGCTTTCAGGACTAATCTTCCTTTATTATTAAACACTTTCAACTGATCATGCTCCATTTTCATTAAGTAGCCTCTTTCCAGTAATTAACCAAGGCTTAGTAGATTCTTCTTCATGTTGGGAACATACAGAACATCAGCAATGGCAGCATGCTGACCATTCTTCTGCTGGATCATTACTCTCCCCATTCCTTCAGCAGTTACAATGCTATTGTCTGCGAATCTAACCTTGCTCTTCATATTCTCATCAAGGTTTGTGAACCATTCCTTATGGCCAGACATATGATTGGAACATCCTGTATCAAGATACCATAACTCAGATTTTGCATTTTCTGAGTTAGTGGTAGCCATCAAGAGGACTTCATCCGAATCAGAATCTTCCTCATGAGCCATTTGTGCCTCTTCACACTTTCTTGGCACCTTCTTGCCTCTGCACTCACTTGCATAGTGACCAAATTTCTGACAGTTGTAGCATTGCACATCCTTTCTTGGAACTCTTCTTTTATCATTGTTTCTGCTCCCTTCATATTTCTTGGAGCCTTCATCATTGTGATTCTGCTCAGTGCTGCTGCCTTGGACCTTTTCTTGATGCTTCCATTTGTTGTTTTTCCACTTTCCTTTACCCTTGTAGTTCTTTCCCCCATCTCCTCCTTTCTGTTTGGACTGAGCTTGAAGAGCTTGCTCAGTCTTCACAGGATTTCTTTCATTGAGCCTTAGCTCTCGGGCTTCAAGGGATGACTGAAGCTCTTCAATTCTCATAGTAGCAAGATCTTTGGATTCTTCCAATACAATAACCACTTGATCAAATCTAGTGGTTAGTGTTCTCAACACCTTTTCAATTATCATTACAGTTGATAGAGTCTCACCACAAGATTTCATTTGGTTTGTAAGTGCTATCAATCTGGTAAAGTACTCACCTACACTTTCTTGCTCAGTCATCTGCAGCAGCTCATACTGCCTTCTTAGGGCCTGCAACTTAACTTTCTTTAACTTGTCAGCACCCTCATAGAACCGAGTCAAGTTGTCCCATGCTTGCTTTGCAGTTTCACGATGAAATCTTCTCCCAGTTATCAGAATCCATGCATTGCTGAATCAAGAAGAGGGTTTTAGCATCCTTTTTCAAACTTACTTGATGGGCAGTTCTTTGTTCATCAGTGGGATTTCTGGGCAGTTCCCTATATCCATCATTCACAATTTCAAGAACTTCTTGAAACCGAAAAAGAACTTTCATTTGTGCCTTCCATCTGTCATAGTTCTTCGAGGTCAAGGTTGGGAGATTCAAGGGAAGATTTCCATTAGATGCCATGCTGTTCTTTGTGGAACCAGGATCAAGAAACACAGCTCTAGATACCACTGTTGATGCAAAACTCTTCCTCACACACTCTGTGTATCAATCTTGATACTTGCTGCTAACACTTCGAAGGAAAGGATCAGGGAATAAAAACAGAATAGCAGACAGAAGTGTTATGCTAATGTGTGAGTATGCATCATAGCCAAAATTGTATTCATTTGCTATATTTATATACAAGTCATAAGTCCCACCTTGGCTGGGATAGTTCCTAACTACTTTCTCCACTTTTTCTTCTAACAAACTGACTTAACAACAATAACTATCATTCTAACTAACTGAATTACACCAATAAAGAGGAGAGGTGGTTTGTATGGAAGATATAGAAAATGGAAGCTTGTGACTTTTATTGATAGAGCATGAATTACAATTCATAACTTTATTATTAAAATTTGTAGATACGCCACAATTAGAGAGCATTTGTTGAAGAACTTTTGAAGAAGGTTGGCCAAAACGTGCATGCCAGAGGTCGTTGGTGGATGTGGTGGTGTATAGGGCAGTAGGTGGATATGTAGTTGGCCTATAGGTATACAGATCACCATTAGTTGGTCCGCTCATTAAAACCGCCTCCGTTACCTGATCCTTCACACGGAAAAAAGAAGAATGAAACTCAACATAAGCATTGTTAGATTTGAAGAATTTGGAAACAGAAATGAGATTATGTTTTGCATGAGGAACACATAATGTTTTTGAGTTGGAAAGTAGTGTTTGGTGTGGGAAGTGTAGTGGAGCCAACATGAGAAATTTTCAAACATGTACCATCACCAAGTTGTACTTCCTCGGGCCCATGATATTCTGAGTGAATATGCATGTTATTCAGACTGTTTGCAACATGGTGGCTCGCCCCAGTGTCAAACACCCAGTTAGGGTTTGTGGGAGTGGCAGACGCATAGTGAGCCATTAGGGTGTGGCTTGGTCTTGGAATTTCTGGACAGTAGCGAGCAATATGTCCTATGGCGAAACAGAATTGGCAGCGTGGTGGTGGCCTCGTTGCCACGGGAGTTGAAGCCTCTGGATTTGCCTCGCCCATAGCCTCGGTCATGGTTGGAGCCGCATGGGTAAGAGTCCATCTTTTTGGTTGTTTGTGTGGGCTATGTTTGCGGTGGGAACTTGGATATCTACTTGGGAGTCACGTCTAATGTATTCATCATGGGCAAGTAGGTGATCGTGAAGTTCCTCAAAGGTGAAAGGATGTTCACGAGTCCGAATGGTGGCGGCAGCAATGTCACGGTATTCCGATCCAAGACCATTGAGAATATAGAGAGTGAGATCATCATTAGAGATAGTTCTATCAATGATAGCAAGTTCATTTGCAAGACTTTTGACTGAGAAGAGATAGTCAGTGATTGTTTTATCACCCTTGGTGCAGCGTTGAATTTGGTTTTTGATAGACATGACATGAGAGAGAGAGGTGTTGGCATATTGGGCTTCAATGGCAACCTGTAGTTCTCGAGCAATGTCATAGGAGGCAAAGGAGAGACTGTCTGCTTCAGTCATGGATGAGAGTAGAAGATTGATGATGAGTTGATTAATAGTGAACCAATTTGTGTAATCGGGGTTGGGGCTTGAGACACCATTAGTGACTGTGGTGGGGTTTTGCGGTGGTGTAGTGCCATCAATGTGACCAAAGATTTGGATGCCAGAAAGGAGAGTAGTAACTTGACGTTTCCAGGCACGGTAGTTGGTTCGAGACAGATTGAAAGTGATGGTGGCAGAGAGAAGAAGAGATGATTTTGAAGGAGCAGTGGCAGCCATGACAGAGAGTTTGGGATCGAAAATTGCTGTTAGGCTAGGGCTAAGCTAATACCATATGAAAGTTTAATTTGATTGATACATTCAAATTGATTTACAGTAGAGTATATAAATACAAACTAGTGCAAGGATCAAGGCTAAACAAGGGGTGACCCTTTTGGCAAATAATAATGAAATTAAATTACACTTAATTGCTACATTGATGGAGAGAATATGTGCAACATAAATAGGAGATAATTAAGTTGATTGCTTCAGTCAAAGATAATATTTGCATAGCATTAAAGAGCATTAAGGATGGATTTATTTCATTGTCTAACAGTTTTACACACCTTCTCGAATTTCTTAGTTCTTATTCGAACATTATATTTGAATCAGCAATGCCATGCGGTGTGAACCACATTTCGTAAAAGGTGTAACGAAGGAAAGCTAACCAATAAGGAGTGAGATAGCAATAAGGAGGAGAGAGAGTGTCAATCTTCACATGCAAAACCCAAAGTAATTTTCTCTTTTCGCACGTCGTTCACAAACTGAAGTTCGTCCTATATAGCTTTTTTTTTAATGACCATCAGGAATTCTTCGAACACTTGTTCTTCTCATGCAGCATTTCTACTCACATTTGGTATGAAGCCCGGATACTATACGACACAGATACGAGAATATGAGATTTTTTTGGAAATTCAAGATACGATACGGTCGGGATATATTAAGAGAAATTTATAGAAAAATATTTTATATAGATGCAGAATATTTATAAAGAAAAACATTGATCATTTCTTCTAAATATATAATTATGATGATCACAATTTATAAAAAAGATACATGTGAACATAATAACAATCCTACCTAGCTATACAATATACAAAAGATACATGTGATCATAATAATCAACAAAAGAATCTTTTTGTAGAACTCAAAATAAATCTCAACTCTATACAATAGCCAGCAATTGAAAAGTCTCATTACTTTATTAATGTTTAATGCTAACTAATTCAGTCCCATCTCCCCCTTTTACCATCATCTAGAAAAAGCATAGTTTGTAAGGATGGTTCATCAAGAGACACATCTGTCAAATATGTATCCGGAAGTAAAGTATCAAAAAAAGAGGGATACGTATCCGGAAGTATCCTACAAGTATCGATATTGAACACGAGAAGGATATGTTTGCATTTTTTGAGTATCCGGACTCCGACGTAGAGGATTGGTGAAAGGTAAAAGACTAAAGCATGTATAGACAGTGATATAAAGCTTGAAAGAAACTGGTACAAGACTATCGTAGAAAGAAACATCCGGATTGGTGAAAGGTAAAAGACTAAAGCATGTATGGATAGTGATATAAAGCTTGAAAGAAACTGGTAAAGACTATTGTAGAAAGAAACATCCCTTTTCAAAACGAACCGGACACTTCTCCAGTCTGATTAATACCCAGAACCGGCCTTGAAAGAAAACTAGTACAAGAATCGGTAAACCGGTTAAAAACCAAAAAAGCCGGTCTTAACCGGCGGCCCAGCGGTTTGGGCAGGTTAGAAATATATGACTAAATTAAATCAAACCTGAAATTCCGTGGCTGCTTAACTTTTATAGAACTCCTTTCACATTGTAAGGTTTAACCTCAGCGATGTGGGACTTTGGGGTTTTCTTTATCTTTGCATTGTGTTCTTTGTACTGGATTTCTTTTTTATCGGCTAGTGGCTTTTCTTTCTGAGATCACTTGTTCTGCGTCTTGTGGAAGACCTGCGCCAAGCACATCTCTTCGTTCAAATCAAAAGAAACACATTTAACAATGAATCCCGCGGTAAGTCTGACAGACTGTCAGTAGGAACTTGAGAGTGAGACATACCAAGCCATGCTGCACTAGACGTTTCTTGATTTCACTCTTCTTGTCAATGCAATTTAGTTTCATTCTTGAAACAGAGTTGGTTTATCATGTCAACTTGCATCTTGCGAGGTTTTTGGTCCAGATCAACCTGTTGCTCTGAACTTATTGTGATCAAAAAGATCAATCCAGGCTCTTGAAGGTAAGCTTCCTGCATCTTTTACTTCAGATGTTTAAATTTAACCCAGCCCCTCTGCCTTCCAACTCTGTGGCTCTAAAAAAACTTGGTAGAGAACCAATTAAAGGTTATTATTGAGTCTCTTATGAGAAACATCAAATGTGAAATTAGTTAATTCAACATCTGATGTGCAGAATGTGAATAAAAACAAAACTAAGGAAACTGGAGAATCATGAGTGATGACCATAACAGAAAGTGAGAAGGAAAAGACAGAGCTGGGCAGTTTTAGTAGAACGAACAAATAACTTGGGCAACTAACAAATGAGTAATGTCTAAGTAGATTGAATAGTTTAAATTCCAAAGATGTACTTATGTCTCATATTTTAACATATAAAACCAGGGATAGAAGAGCCGTCCAACAATTTTTAATAAAGAAAAACCACTCTAGTCCTTACCCCCAAATCTGGTGAAGGAATTCAGTAGTTTAAGTGGAGTGTGTGGTTCAGCCTCCTTCATATCCTTCCATTTCCCTATTGACAAAGCCTCCACACAACCATGAAGGTTCTCATTCTTAGTCCAGCCTGCCACCACATGATCTTTCCCATTCCCTTCTAAATGTACCCAAGTCTTTAACAGATTCTACTACCGAGAGAGAGATGAGAAATTTAAACCTATAACAGAAATTTGAGTAATATCCATTATGGAATATGACTCGTAAGGTTAAAATAGGCTCATATTTATGTTTACATTTTTTTAATATATACTTTTAATTGAAACAAGATACTCCTTAATACTTTTTTTATGTGCAGGCATTGCAATGGAATTGGAGGACTCTTTGTTTCCTTTGTTGAGGGAGGTGAGTATTGGTATTGATCCTTCTGAGGTGTTCCAAGATGCAGAATGGACTTTGCCTATCAGCTTATTTTATCTAACTTCAGTGAAAATTCTGGCTGACTTTTTCTTGCTATGTAGCAGTACCCTATATATAATAAATATTGGACTAGATGGATCTATAAAAGCCACCACGCATTTAACAATTGATGTAGCTCTATGAATGGGGTCAACCTACTTTAGATAGAATGATTTTAGAAAAAAATAATTAGTCACTAGGCAATCAATTCATATAAATTAGCCATTTATGACTATGAGACTTAAAATGCACTCTCCAGAATTTCCTGATGCATGAAAATGGGTATCTATTTAACAGCACTTACTTTAGAAACATTGTTGAAGACAGTAAAATAAAGCTTCTTTAGTTGGGGCCTCTCACCTTCGACTTGCTTTATGATTGTATTGATGTATTTTTTCAGGAGTGCTGAGCTCAGTCTCAATTCTTTTTCTGCTTCTTTACATGACCCTGTCTCTAACAGATCCTTATCTGTAACAAGTCTTGTGTATGACCGTTGACACCACTCTCTGCCTCTTCAACTGTCTGATCAGGGGCCACATATCCAAACTCAAAAGCATTTGCAAATTTGAATATAATGAAGTAACAGAATAGAAAGTTGAAGCAGGTGAAGAACACTGACCTTACCCTATCTGAACCAAAGAAAACGCCAAAGAAATAAGTTGTAATTTGATGAGTGAAAAAAGAGAATAAAAGAAAAGAAATAATAACATCAACTTCTCCTTTATCACTTCATAACTTGTAATTTAAGCAATTCATTGACTTTTATGAAGGCAATGGGAGGGGTGATTGCAAGAGTGGTGACTCACAGAAAGTTGGCCAATTCAACAGACTTGTGGAAGGGTTCGTGATACACATCTGACATTTAAAGAATCCAAACCCTTCCAAGCTTGGTGGGGTGAAAGAGTCAACGATTAACGCACACAGACAGAGTCAGAAGTAGCTGCATTGGTGGCAAATCCTTCGAGCACACCGGGGAGTGAAGCTGAAAAACAGAGGTTGAGATAAAATGGGGTTTTATGAGCCAAAACGAGCTAAGTGCAACTTTGGGTGCTCATTTGAGTAACTTGGTCTTACAATCTTTTATTATTATTATTATTATTACAATAATAAGGAGCTCTTTGTCCCAAACAACGACATACAAAGAAAACATTATTCAACGACAAACTAAAGAGACTATCAACCAGTTAAAGAGTCTGCATAATCATCAGATGAAGAGTCAAGCATCAAGTGCAAGACAATCGAAAATTCAACAAAAGAAATGCATGAAATAACATCCTGTGATGAAGAACCAGCTATCATGGAAAGCCTGAGAAGAATCAAAAAATGATACAACAAAGGCTAAATACAACAAAGGCTAAAAGCAACAATAGGGAGGACAAGAGAAAAGTTGCAACAAAAAAAAAATCGATGACAGTAAAACATTAGGCATTATTCAGTGACATTTCCCTATGTAATTGATTTAATCCGGATGTAATAAGGAAAAAGTTGCCTATTATCTTTCATTGTTTCACACAAATAATATTGTCTTTGATTATCATATAATTTATTGTAAATTTTTTCCTAATTAAAAAATATAAAATATTAGAATAAATTGCAACCACACAACGTGCCGGTATCTAGTATATAATTGAAGTTTCTTTCTACAATAGGTTAAGCAAGTTTGAAAGCATGCTATTTCGAATATAACAAACACAAACTTGTGATTGATGTTGCATTTTGCTTGACTCTACAATTTGATGAATTCTATGCTTGTACATGTCATTTTGAAAAAAACATAAAGAGAGAAAAGATAAGAAAGGGATGAAAATTTTTGAAAAATTCAGGAAAAAAAAATCTGGTTTAAAAGGAAGTTGATATAACGTGTTCGGGAGGTTTACTTGCTCCTTTTTGATGGTTATCTATCATTTCGATGATCATCCTTGGTCAAGCAAATGGCTCCTTTGGAGAAATAAAGAGAGGATATTAAGGTAAAATATTGGTTGGAATCATGCTATGGCTTAAAATGTACAAGGGAGGGTGCACGGTCTCACTATGGTAATATCCAAAAATAAATGGGGGTTGCTGATTGGGGGCTAGTTGCTGGTGAATTATCAGTTCGGAGGATAGGGGAAATTCAAATAATGGTGAATGATGTAGTAGGACTCTTTATGGGGGTGGAGTAGGAAGTAATAAAAATTCTTTTTGGTCGAGCTATGCTGGTCCAGTATCTGTTCTGCTGATGATACAACCGGGTTAAAAATTTCTTCATTGGCTGTTGCAGGGTGGTGACTAACATCTCAGTAGGCTGTATCATTGAGTAGAGATATAGTGAATGGGTATGTGTCAAGTTTTCATTGGAAGTGTGGTTCTCTTGTGGTGAGGATATTGTGCAGGCTGTTATCGAATTGGAAGCAAAAATGCCCTTTGCTGGTCTTTCAGTCTTGATGCTTCTGTCTGGTTATGCTTGCGGTTCATTTCTGTCCTTTCAGTTTTTGATGCTGCTGTTTTTTCAGTTTTTTGTACTTCTGTCATTGGTACAACATGCTTCAGTTTTGCTTCAGGAAGGGGATGCTAGTATTGCCTGCTAATTTGTCTTTCCGTTCCTTGGCAGGTTAGTTGCTGTGTTCGTTGATTGGTAATGGTCCATCCTTGATAGGTTGGGGTTCTTTGCCTTATATTTGGGCTATAGGTTTATGCTGGTTTATTGGTTATGTTGGTTTTTTTTTTTTTTTCTGTCATTTGTAAAGCAAATGCTAATCTTAGATCTAGATCAGCATTCATTTTACATGAGATAGTATGTAGGTGCTCTTTTGTATGTGGGTTGGGGGTACCTCAAGTACTCATTTTTATAAAATCGGGTGGTTATATAAATAATTTCTTTTGACTTTCATCTATATTTATTTTTTCCCATCTATTCTTTGTCATTTTTGTGTGTTTTCTTTTAGTCTTCGCTTGGCTTGCAGAAAAAATAAGCTTAAGTATGACCCAGGGCTTGTTAAGCATCAACTCAGATTTGTCTTCCAGTTGCAAAATAAAAAAATGGTAAAAGAGCTCAGGTCTGTTTGGGTGAATCAAAAAGATCTGGAAAAAGGGAGACCTTAAACGAATATGAAGCTCTTTCAAAGAAAAAAAGAAAAAACAAAAAAGTGAAAGGTTTGCTACGGATGTGGATTAAGGGTTCGAGTAGCTCAAGCGCTGCGAGGGCTAGGAAAAAGGAGAGAAAGAATAACAAGGGCTCGTGTATTGCGGAGGAGGGGGATGTGAAGTCTCCGGGGAAGGAAATCCATTCCAACAAGTGCTGAGTAGCTCAGTAATCAACAGTGTTGAAGGCCCAGAGCCAAACAGTGGCAATTATCAGGTGAGTAACTCAATCTCTGTTAGTCAGGCAAGTAGCGGCAACAAGAAAAACAAAAGAGTTAAGGTGGCTGAGGAGGCTAGACAAACTTGGGATTTGGGAAATAATTTGGGCATGGGTTCTGGCCAAAATGAGACGGTAATAGTGGAAAAAATAATGGAAATGGAGAAAAGATATAGGGATCAGTGCAAAAGGGGAGATCAAATGAAAAATTCTAAGAGGAGTAAAGACATGCCTAAATGCGGTTAGCCTCTTTCAATATTAGAGGCTTGGGTGGGAGAATAAAAAAGGCAGCGATCAGGAATATTATTAACAGGGAGAAGCTGGAATTCATCTGCATCCAGGAAACAAAGATGGATACGACTGACCAGAGAACATGTGAATATTTGTGGGGAGGATCTGATTTCGAGTGGGCGGTAAAGCAGTTGGAAGGAAATTCAGGCGGATTATTTTGTATTTGGAATAAAGGAATATTTACACTCCAAGATACATTTCAAGATACGGGCTTTCTGGGTGTTTGAGGAAAGTGGGGAAGAGAGGAGACACCATGTATCATCATTAACATATACAGTCCTTGTGACTTGGCTGCAAAAGGAGTGATGTGGGGGGAGCTTCGCAGGTTGAGATTGGAAGTAGATTGTGTTCACTGGTGCCTGGCAGGAGACTTTAATTCTGTTAGGAGTACCGGTGAAAGGAAGGGCAGAGCTTTGCAGTTAAATAACAGAGATATTAGAGAGTTTGATGACTTCATAGGTGATATGGCTCTCAACGACTTACCTTTGACGGGTAGGAAGTATACTTGGTATAGTCCTGACGGTAGTTCAATGAGTAGACTTGATCGGTTTCTTGTTTCGGATGATTGGTTAGATCAATGGCAGCACCTTGTACAATGGGGTCTAGAGAGATTCGTCTCGGATCATTGTGTTATCGTGCTCAAAACCACGGGTCAAGACTGGGGTCCGAAACCCTTTAGAGTATTGAATTCTTGGTTTCTTCATAAAGACTTTACGGATTTAGTGGAAGAAAAAATGGAGGACTTTGGAAGATGTACAGGGTTGGGGTGCGTATGTGCGTTAAAATAGAAACTCAAACTGCTGAAAAAGGAGCTAAAAGAATGGAATATGAACTCTTTTGGTAACATGGATGGAAACATAGCAAAGGCTGTTGAAGGGATTAAATTGCTGAACACCAAAGGGGAGTCTGAACAACTTACAGAGGATGAAATTCTTAGAAGAAGAGAGCTTTTTGAGTCATTCTGGAAATTCTCTAGGATGAAGGAGGCATTTAAGGCTCAACAGGCAAAGGTGAATTGGATTAAGGAAGGAGACTCTAATTCTAGGTTCTTCCATGCCTGTATTAACAAAAGGATGAGGGTCAACACAATCCATAGATTTCATTTAGGGGGGATTTGGGTGGAGGAAGTCACTGCAGTAAAAGAAGCAGTTCCCAATCACTTCAAAAATCAGTTTAATGACGGATCATGGCAAAGACCGAATCTAGATGGTGTTGAGTTTAAGCAGGTTGAGGAGGCCGAAAAGGATCTGCTCACAGCAGAATTCACTTGCAAGGAGATTGAAGAAGCGGTTCGAGATTGTGATAGTAATAAAAGCTCGGGGCCGGATGGGTACAACTTTGCTTTCATAAAGAAGTTTTGGCACTTGTTCAAAGATGATTTCCACAAGATGTTTACGGAGCTTCGTTTAAATGGAAGGTTGCCTAAAGGTAGTAATGCTTCTTTTATTGCTCTTATCTCAAAGAAGGATAATCCATCCAAGCTAGAAGACTATAGACCGATTTCGTTAGTGGGGTGCATCTATAAGATTCTTTCAAAGATCCTTGCTGGCCGGTTATCAAAGGTAATGAATTCAATCATTTCGGAATGTCAGTTGGCTTTTGTTCAAGGGAGAAACATTCTAGATAGGGTGGTGATCATAAATGAGCTTATTGACTATGAAAAAAAGAAAGGGGATCATTGTATGTTACTAAAAGTAGACTTCGAGAAGGCGTACGATTCCATGAGTGGGGAGTTCCTAGACTACATGTTAGGAATGATGGGCTTTTGTGGGCGATGGAGATCTTGGATAACAGAATGTTTGGCTTCTAGCTAAATCTTAGTGTTAGTTAACGGAAGCCCGACAAAAGAATTTTCAGTGTCAAAGGGGCTTCGACAGGGAGACCCAATGGCACCTTTTTATTGCTAATCGTTGCTGAGGGGCTGAGTGGGCTAATAAGAAAGGCAGTATCTTTAGGCTTCTACAAACAATATTTTATTAGAGGAGAGGAAGAGGAGTTGGCTATTCCCATATCCAATACGCAGATGACACTATTATGGTGGGAAAGCTAGATAAGAACAATGCTGCTACAATGAAAGGAATTTTGAGGTGTTTTGAGCTTGCATCCCGGGCTGAAAGTAAACTTCTATAAAAGTTGCGTTTTGGGACTAAAAGACAGAGGCAACTTATCAGGACAAGTGGCTGATTCTTTGAATTGCAGGGTGGGAGAGGCGCCATTTAAATTCTTAGGCATCCAGGTTGGAGCAAATCCGAGGAAATCAAGCACTTGGAATGCAGTGTTACAGACTATGAAATCGAGATTGCAAGGGTGGAGGAACAAGCACTTATCGTTTCGGGGCCGTCTAGTGTTGATTAATTCCACACTGTCGAGTCTTCTGGTATACAACTTGGCATTCTACAAGGTTCCAAAAAATGTGATTAATTCATTGATTCAAATTCAAAGAAGGTTTCTTTTGGGTTGTTTGGGGGGGGGGGTAGTAGAAAAATAGCTTGGGTAAGTTGGGAAGTAGTGTGTAGACCTAAGGAGGCGAGGGGTTTGGGTGTAAAAAATCTAGAGTTATTTAATTAGCTTTGTTAGGGAAGTGGAGGTGGAGACTTTTGAGGGAGAGAGATGGGTTATGGGTCAAGTTGCTAAAAGCGAGATATGGGCAAGGGACAATTTCTAGGAATGTAGATGGGTTTACTTCACCCTAGTGGATATATATATATATATATATATATATATATATATATATATATATATATATATATCTATATGGAGATTATATGGAAGGAACACACTAAATGAGGTATGGCTATCTAGCGGAATAGTTAGAAACCTAGGAAATGGTAGGGATGTCTCCTTTTGGGGTGATTGTTGGGTTAGGGACCGAAGGTTAAGGGATAGGTTCACAAGGCTCTACAATGTTGCATCAAATAAAGATGCAAAGATTTTTGATTCAGGTTTCTGGTTGGATGGAGGTTGGTGCTGGGACCTGCAATGGAGAAGGCGTCTTTTCAACTAGGAAGAAGATATTCTAGAAAATCTTATGCAGCTCATTCGGCAGTGTTCTTTGCACTCAGACAGATCAGACTCTTGGCAATGGTGCAGTGATCCTTCAGGAGTATTCACTGTGAATTATGCATATAGGTTCATCTCCAATGTTGAACCTTCACCAGATGCAAATTTTTTCACCAGATTGTGGGATAACAAGATTCCTTTAAAAGTTGCAGGTTTTTGTTGGAAGGCGTCTTTGGATAGGATTCCAACAGCAAGGAACCTAGTTAAGAGGGGAATCCAAGTGTCACATGAGAACTTGGTTTGTCATTTCTGTAAATCTTTTGTGGATGAACCATCACATATTCTTATGACTTGTAGCTTCTCTTATAATATGTGGATGCAAATATACAATTGGTTAGGGATCGTGTTGGTGCTTCCTCAGGATTTGAAGTCCCACTTACTTCAACACTTGGGTTTACTACATGAAAAGGCCTCAAACTCCTGTTGGCAGCTTGTGTGGGCAGCGGCAGTATGGTCCCTGTGGCTTCATAGGAATGAAATTTTGTTTGATAACTGTAATGTGGAGTCTGACAAAGTATTTGATCTCATCAGGATAAGGGCTTGGAATTGGAGCTACAAACTGGAAAAAGGGCAGCAAATTCTCCTTTATAGAATGGTGTTTAAATCCTACCATATGTCTTCAATATTGTAATAGCAACAGTATCAGAAGGTTTTGAGAACTGTTGAGTTAATTGCTTTGTGGAAGTGGGGTAATTTGCTCTGTTTTTGTGTGAAAGTTACTGAAATCCAAAATGTGTGTGTATAGTAAAATTTTTCTATGTGGTTGGTGGTTTAGTCTTGTGGACTGTGATGTGTTTTTGTTGGTGTAGTTCAGGTCTAGGTTCTACAAAGGGGCTGTTAAACAGAAGCTATTAGGATTTGATGGCTGTTGTTTCTTTGTGCTGCTCTGTTCATGTGCAGCTTGGTTCTATTAGAGCCATTTTTTCTGGTTGGGTGTTTTAGGTGACTTAGGGGGAGGGTTTCTAGCTATTATCCAACTTAGTAACATCTTTTGTTTGGTTTGGGTTGTTAAATACCTTGTGGATCTTTCTTTGTTTCTCTCTTTGGTTAGCTTGTAAATGGGTTCGAGCACCCCTAGTGCTCGTATCGATACATTATTTGCTTATCAAAAAAAAAAAAAAAACAGAGGTGGTAGTTCCTAACTCTTGGAGATCCTCTCATGGTGGTTTCAAGAAGACTATCAAGGAATTGCGGGAGCATATATGATCACCAAGCAGTTGAATTGTGCAGTGTGTAGAACACTAGCCATTCACGAAGCAACTATATAAAATCTTTAAGAACAAAGGGGATCCGTTATCCCCTGTGTTAGGATGTGGCGTTATATTGCAGATTATTGTATATTGACTAAGTCATTTTTCTCTTATACTTTTCAAATTCAAAATTTGTATCTTTAGATAGGATTAGATCTGTTTCTATCTTGTAAATCTTAGATTAGTTTGTTTCTATCTTGTAAATCTTAGACTTGAATTTTCATTTTCAGATTTTGTATCTTTAGATAAGATTAGATAGTTCTAAGATATTTGTTCTTATCTCTTTTTTGAATGTCTTTGTAACCTCTTTAAATTCAATGAAATAGTTTCACTCTCTACACAATTGTGAGAGATCAAAATTCCTCTCTTAAATTTATTATGGTATCAGTTGTGAACCTGTAAAGGCTTCTACGCTTTTTCTATCATGTCAAACTCCATTGAAAACTCTCCTCCATAAAGGCTTCTACGTTTTTTTTATCATGTCAAACTCCATTGACGACTCTCCTCCGTAAAGGCTTCTATGTTTTCTTTCCATCATGTCAAACTCCATTGACTTCATCTTTTCCTATTTGGTTTGTTGACAGTGGTGCAACCTACCATGTATGTCCTGATCTCAATACTTTTCTTCATATCATCGATTATCAAAAGTTATTAATGCACAATTACCAAATGGTGATTTTGCCCAAGTTAAACATGTGGGAGAAGTTTCATTCTCTCCTACATTTAAGCTAACTCATCTATCACTACCTACTACACTCAATTCAAGAGTTTGTGGGATGCTTATGACTCATTGGTGCCTGTTGAACCATGCATTTGTCGGGCAAGTAAATTCATTTTGGAACGTCATGAGAATGATAATGCCATGGATTTTTTGTAAGGTCTTCATGACCGTTTCTCAAAATATGCATAGTAACATTTTCTCAATGGCCCGCTGTCTCCTGTACTTCGCATATTCAATCTCATTCATCAATAGGAAGAACAACAAAATGTCAATTCTAAATCTCTGCCTTCAATTCAAAGTGCTACCCTTGATGTCAATTGGGGTTCATCAAGCACCAATCGTTCAACAACAATGCTTTCTTTTCAAATGGCAATAAACGTCCAAGGCCTTTTATTGATCATTGTAACAAACATGGTCAAGTTCATAAGATGTGTTATGTGTTACACGGATATCGATCCTCCAGGCTATCTCGGTGCCAATCAACCACTAGCTCATGCTCATATGACCGCTAGCTACTCCACTGCTGCCTACTCTCAATGCAACTCATGTCGATCTTATGATTATATAAGATCTGATTTTTCCTTTCATTGTGATGTATGCCCATGGGCAAGACAAACTCGTCTTTCTTTCTATAAAAGTTCAATTTCTACTTCTTATTGTCTTCAATCAATTCATGTTGATATGTGGGGACGTTTTATCACTTCTTTTCATCAAGAGCACATTACTTCTTAACCATCGTCGATGATATCTCTCGATATACATGGATTTTTTTAATGCATCTCCAGGGTATAATATCAACACATACTTCATCTCCGGCCAGTCCCTCTTTTTAGCCAACTATTTCCCAATCAGGTTGGCAATCAACAAATTCTCCCCCGTCTGATTCGCAAACGAATTTGCCATTATCTTCTCCAAATTTGAATTTGCATTTATCCTCTCCAAATTCAAATTTAAATATTTCACCAACTTTAGTTAGTTATCCAAATTCGGATATGTCTAATTCAAATCCCATTTCTTGGAAATCCAAGAAACAACCAATTGTCTCATTATCCTCTACAGAGGTTAAGTATATATCATGCTCTTGCAAAACTCACCTCTAAACTCCAATGGTTACAATATTTATTCACGGATTTAGGAATTGATATTTCTAAAACAAATTTCGTATATTGCGACAATCAAGCCGTAATTCACATTTCAGATAATCCAGTTTTCACGAACGAACGAAACACATAAAAATAGATTGCTACTTTGTTTGGGAAAAATATGTTATCTGGTCTTATTCCTCCTCTGCACCTTCCTTCCATGCAACAAGTCAACAACTTTCAGACATTTTTTGCCCAGCCATTAGGGATAGACCAGTTTCGACACCTCATTAGCAAGTTGGGTGTTTGTCCTCCACCAACCGCTCCAACTTGAGGAGGGGTATTGTAGATTATTGTATATTGACTAAGTCATTTTTCTCTTATACTTTTCAAATTCAAAATTTGTATCTTTATATAGGATTAGATCTGTTTTCATCTTGTAAATCTTAGATTAGTTTGTTTCTATCTTTAAATCTTAGACTTGAATTTTCATTTTCAGATTTTGTATCTTTAGATAAGATTAGATAGTTCTAGGATATTTGTTCTTATCTCTTTTTTGAATGTCTTTGTAACCTCTTTAAATTCAATGATATAGTTTCACTCTCTACACAATTGTGAGAGATCAAAATTCCTCTCTTAAATTTATTACGTAATGTGTATAATTGAAACAAACAATAGCAGGGTTTTTTTAGTTGGTTTCTTATAATTCAAACAAACATAGCAGGTTTTATTTTTTATTTTTTATGTTAGTTTCTATATATGTATATATTATATGATGGCCATATATACTTATGCTGTCATGATTATCCAAAATATCTGTCAATTGTTGCTCTTTTCATCAATTGTTGTTATATCACTTCTATGTATTATCTCAAGAACAACATGAAATTTTTTATAATGCCGTCTCTCACGCTTAAAATCCTCATCCTGTCCACCCTTCATCTTATGAAGACGGTAAGAATTAATGGCTATAATTAGACGCATATATAGTATATACATCCTGTCTTTCCTAATTACAGCTTGAAATCAATTTCATATTTGAAGATGCAGAATAAAAAACACTCCGACTAAGTTGCCATGAGCAAGTATTATTAGAAAATTAAATAAATAAAAATAAAAATAAAAGAAGGTAAATCTCACATTGGTATATGGGACCCCCTGAACATGCGGGTGAATCCTACATTTGTACATCTCAACACTGCTGGCTCAAGGCATGTATTGCCATTATAAAAGGAACTCCACATAGCTCCTCATATTCACCACCCTCACATCTTTTTCCTACAATATATTGATTTCTCTCTCCTTTCTTTTCTCTCTTAAAGTTTGAACAATTAAGAGAGAGAGGGGGAGGAGAGAGACAATAAGAAAGAAATATTGAGAGAAACATGGTTGTTTCCGGTGCTTCATTCAGGGTGGTTGCCTTCTTTGGCCTCATTTATGCAGCCCTTGTGGGAGTGGCTTGTTCACAATCCATTGCTCCGGCTCCTGCTCCCACAAGCGATGGTAATTCTTCTCTTTTCCTTCCTTTATTTCAGATCCCATTTTGTGGTATTTGATAAATATTTCATTTACATATTTATTCATGTTCTTCCTCCAAACTGATCCCACCGTCCTGTAGTTCATAGACCACTACCACTATCAATATGAATTAGACCATTGGAAATTGAAACCCTACAATAGAGATATCAAATATGCTATCCTCCCATTTAATTTCGTTCTCATATCAATAATGTAAATTTGAATTAGACCATTGAAAATTGAAACCATACAATTAATCGATTACCTATTTTTAATTCATCCATGCTCTGCCTTTTGAACACTACTGGTCAATTTGGGGAGGGGGCACCATTGGTAATAAAATTTTCTTTGCAATTTGCAGGCACCTCAATTGACCAAGCAATTGCATGTGTTTTAATGTTGGTGGCTTTGGTGTTGACTTATATCATTCATTGATCCACCACCATCAAGGGACTCCTCATTCACTTGTAAATTGATTGTTGGGGATGGGGTCAAAAGAGCCTTTTCAAGAGAGAGTCATTAATGTAACAAATACTAAGGAAGAGGTTTTAATGGGACAAATGCTTTCGTAATTTCAATCTTTTTGCTCCAATGATACCCTCATTCTTGCCTGATCAGTTTCTCTGTCTATCGTGATTTGTTTCTCTAATTCAAGTAAAAGAAAATAATAAATAATGAAAACTCCATAGAGTAGTTTCCTACTGCGAGGCGTAGATAAGATTATGAAAATAAAAGTTATCTGTTAATAGAAGAAACTAATTATTTTAATAAATTAGACAACAAGATTTTATAATGCAAATCAATGCCTTTAAAAACAATTCCCTCCGGTCACACAAAAAAAAAATCTCTTTTCCAAAATCGAAAATAGATAATAATAATCACACTTGGTAAATTTGATGTTGTGAGGATGGAATAGGGGTATCGTATGTGGAGGATCTTGGGCTTGTAAATCTATTTTCACAAACCGAGAATTTTATGATATACTAACAAATTCATGCTAAGAAATAGATAAATGTTGCAATAAAAAGATTTTCAGGTCATCCCTTAATTAAATGTTGCAATTGGATCGCGACAAAATTGCGAAATAGATAAATCGAAGAGGAGCTGTGACAAGGGTTTTTTATTTTGGAAAAAAAAAATGGAAAACCATATTTATTTTAAAATAAATTGATCTAATTGTAAAAGAGAGTGAACACAAGGGTCAATTACGAGTATGAAATGTGTTAGTATATCCTAGATGTCCATTCTACGAATGATATCTTCAACTAATTAGGTAAATATAATAACTTTTAAGTTATTTATTTCACCACAAAAATAATTTACAAGAATAAAAAAAATTATTAATTAAGATCAATTTTGACTTAATATTTACACAAAAAAAACATCAACAATATAAAAAACGAAAAAGACAATTGATTTTCCTTTATGATCTTTTTCTATTTTTATTTAATTTGTTAGCCTTGAAAATACATTTACAAAAATTTAAGAAGATTATGGAGTGATATTTACAAAAGTAAAATGAAAGGACTTAAGGAAAAATATTTTGGCTTTGTGGTCTTTTACTGGATTTTTTAATTTTTATGTATCAACAAATAATAAATGAGGTTCAACATAACACATAAGCTAACGGATAACGGATAGCTGATAAACTAGGGGATTGGATTTGAAGTGTTTGGTAAAATTAGCTGGTGGACTAGCCGATTAATTAAAATTACATAAAATAATATGTTTACATGGTTTTTTTTATATAAGTTATATATATATGTATTTATATATATATATATTATTTATATTATTTATTTTAAAATAATTATAAATTTAACACTTTAATTTATCTTAAACTATTTATCATTTCAAAGATTAAAATATTATTTTTTAATTTTAATATTTATTTAGTTTTAGTTATTTTTTATAAATAATATCGAATAAAAAAATTATTGATATGATTTTTATACGATTCTTTTTTTAAAAAAATAATATAATTTCTATTTTTATCTTAAATATAAATTTAAATATTGATATTAATTCTAACAAATCAATTTTAAAGATTTCTTTTAATATTTTATTTTGTTAGTGAAGGATAACTAAGGAATTTAATTAAGATAGCAATGATAAAAATGAAAGAAAAAGTGATACGTTTATAAGCTCAAACGCTACTTCAAGTAGTGTTTGGAAAAAACGCTATATGCTAATTTTAAAAACGGTTAGCAAACGGGCTAATTTTCTATCCTTTATCCACTAAACGTTAGCGTTTTTGACAAACCAAACAGTGTCTTAAGTCCATAGAGTAACCTAGAACAAAATAAGGAATGCACCACGCTTTTGAAAAGGAAACAAAAGATGTTTATTTTCAAAAATTGATATTGACATGAAAACAAAATAGACAGTATGAAAAAGAACGCTCCAAGATAGAATAAGAAAAGAAATAATCCAAGGAAGGAAATAAAGAATTAAAAAATGAAAAATGAATTTATCAGTATTTCTTCAATATTTATTTTATTTTTTATCTCACAAATGAAAATCAATAAGGTTGAACATGATAGTTAAGTTCATCAAGTAACCTTAAAAATATGCATGTCATGCTCAAAGCTAAAGTAGTTAACACCATATTTGAGTTCATTAACCAGTCCCAAATAGCCGAAGTTTAATTACTTCATTTTATTTATTATTATTATTATTATGATTGATGTTGTTGTTGCTCTTGCTAAACTAAAGAGAGAAAATACATAAAAGAGTATGTTTGAGATAGATTATTTACGAATGTTTCAACTGTTTTTTTTTTGGTTAAAAGCCGTTTTGGTAAATAATTTTTATGTTTGGAGAAAATACATAAAAGAGTATGTTTGAGATAGATTATTTACGTATGTTTCAACTGTTTTTTTTTGGTTAAAAGCCGTTTTGGTAAATAATTTTTATGTTTGGATCTTTAGCTTAAATTTTTAAAAATCATTTTTCCTTTAAAAAAGCTGTTTTACTATAATCTAAAAAAGAGGACTCTCTTATGTTTCAACTGTTTTACTAGATGGATTTTTTTGTGATTATGCTTCTCATTACTGTATTTACCCTCGCGGTCTCGACTCTCCACCAGAACCAGCCTGATTGAAATCTTTCTTTCATGAATATTCTATCGGTAATCATGCATGCCATCCAGTGTGCCTATATTCAAGTTTTTTCTTTTTTTGGGTTAACGTACTACTATTCAAATAACGTATTTATAATTGTTAATTAAGTATTATAAAAAAAATTAAATATTATAAAAATAATATATTTTACATATTTTCATAGTTATGAAAAAATGTTATAAATTTAATTAAATTTATTATAATAGAAAAAATAGGTTAAAATACTAAAAATTAAACACTCCATTAAAAAAGAATCAAACATTATTCAATTATACAAATAACTTCGTACCCTTTTTCGTAATTTGTCATATAAAAATGATTCTTATTGCATCACCCAAACGAAATAAATTAACTTAAAAATACTTTTCAGTAAACATACCCAAACAAAATTAGATTATGATTATAATTGATTATCATAATAATCGATTATACAAAAATTGATTATCAACATAATCTTTTTTTTTTCCAACTTTTCCAAACTCACTCTAAACTATTTTATCAAATGATAATTGTGTTTGGGTAAAAAAGTTAAATCTTAAAAAAGCTGTTTTATATCAATTTCATCTGTTTTGTGATAAGTTCAAAACTAGGACTGTTTAGATAGTTTCATTTAGATTATTTTTCATTTCATATCTTTTTTCCCCGACTTACCCCCAACTTTTTCACTCCTGTCTGACGCAAACTCTCTGTATCATGTTGCATACTTGCATTAACGACGCTCCATCCAAAACGGCAAAACCAATGGCACTATTGCAATGTTGCGGTACTTTTTTGTGTTTCGATTACATTGCAATATTTCGTTTCAATAAAAAAAAAAACTTTACATGTTAGGTCACGTATAATCATAAAAAAATTCATAATCATAAAAAAAAATGTACAAGTTTCATTCATTTTTTTTTTAATCGAAAAAAATTTGATGAAAAATATTAAACAAAAAATCAACAAGTTTTAATATTTTAAAAAGCACCAAATTATTATAAATATAAACAAATAACTTTATACCATTTTTCGTAATTTATTATGTAAAAATGATTATTTTCATATCACCCAAACGAAATAGATTATCTTAAAATCGCTTTTCAGCAAACATAACCAAACAAAAACAGATTCCGATGATAATTGATTATTACCTGGTTGCTTGGTTTCGTTTTTTTCTTCCATCAAACATGCGTCTATAAGTAAACGTGGTTCAGAGGCAACAACCCAGATGTTTGGCTTTTCCATGGGAACCTGATTTTGAGACTCAAAATTGCGTCAACAAGCTGGAAATCCTAGCTTCTGATTATCATCAAAATCGATTTCAGCCTTGATTTTGAGGTCAGTTCTCCCTTTCTTATATTTACCCTTCCCTTTTGTTGGACACCCAATCTTCCACATTTCACTTCCAGGGCATGTGTCTCGTGTCATTTATGGGGCTCACCATTCTTCAAGATTTTTCTTCAATTCATTCAATTGAACAAAAGCATTCCTTCACTATCTCTCGATGGTATATATGCCCTGTTATTTACACAAATAAAATTTCAAATGATTTGTTTTCTATCTCAGGGGATGGAAACCTCGGTGAGGGGTGTTGTTTTTGGTTGCTTCCTGTTCTTTTATCTTTCTTCTCGGATTGCTTGATAGGAGTTGGATTCTCGATAGTTGCTATCATTCTCTTTTAGTTGCTAGTGACTGTTGGTTTTGCTGCATAATTTTGCAGTCTATATGCGCCTGTGCTTGAGACCTGTGTTGCTGGTAGCATTTGGGTTGATAATTTATCTCTGCTTGCTGGTTTACTGGTCATACGGGCTTGTCCAAGTGTATTAGGATCTTGGTATATATTTGTATATATGCCCTCTTGAACAATAGCAACATATTGGTATATATGCAATGGAAGGCTTTAGTTCTGTAGCTTCATGGCTACTGTTTCACAAATCGACATAACGAATTTTTTATTAATGAAATTCTGCTTATAAAAGAATGATAACTTGATACAAAGTAGCTGAAATTTGTATGACTATATTTTGCATCTATTGGACAAGTGTTGGCTACTGGATGTTGGTCACACAATGATGTTGTGGCAAGTGCATCTATTGGACTAGTGTTGGTCGAGATTCAGAACTTGAATGAAGTTACAAATGATCCTGATTTGCATACCAAATGTTGTCAATTGATGATGTTCAAGCAGGTGAGGGAGGTGTACTAGGAATTGGACTGCTAGCATGTGCTTTTGTCAAGTTTAACAAATATCAATGGTTGTACTTTTGTAGTTAGATGAACTAGGATGAAAACTGCAATGTTCAGTCACTGTAACTGATTAGTGGAATGTTCATTTACTACTTTTGTGCATTTGTGGTTTCTTTTTAGTTGAATGTTCATTCCCAAATCTTGCTTATTACACCTTCTGCTTTGTTGTTTCTTTATTTCTTTTTAAACTTGCATAATGTGTTTTTGCTGCACATGAATGGTTTTACCCTCTTGTCTATTGTAGTTTCAACACTGTGCCATAGTTAAAGAAGTTGCATTGTTTTTAGTCTTCTTTTTTCTGCTGCACATGTCCTATGTTGCCAGGATGCTGTACTATTTTTGCTGCACTGTTTTTGCTGTTGCACATAGTTTTTACCTGAGGAGTGGTAGTGTCATGCCAACCATCAAATCCCAGATCATAAAACCATGACCTGATTATAAGTTTATTTAGTTATTGTTTTGAATAATCTAGGATTGTGGTGTTTGTCTTTTAAGAAACCTGATTTTTTGCTCATGATGATAAACTTATCTTTAAGAAAGCTGATATACTACTCTGAAATAGAAGTATTTTTGTTTAATTACTCTTTGTCATTTAACATTTCCTCCATAAAACATATGCCCAGGTAGATATGCATATAAACACACATTAAAACCCATTTTGGTAATTACACACCTAAAAACAATTTTGATCCAAACAATCCAAACAACAGGAATGTATAAAAATCACTTTTTTCATGAAGGCATCCAAACATAAATCACATCACTCAACTCACTTTTAACCAAAAACAATTATACAAAATCAATTATATCTCTTTTCATCATGCCACTCATGATGGTAAACATTATTTCCTAACAGTAGATTTTCATGGATTCATTTGATAAAACATAAAGTTGAGACTTCACATTTATTGAAACAAAGTATTTCCTTTGTGTAAACAAAGTTTTAACAAACAATTAAAACATTGAGGACTGGCAATGCCAAAGAACTTGCTTTAGTTGATTTTTTGATGTATATAGGGATGCAACATCAATTTCCAAGCCCACATGTAGGCCACAGCAAAATTATGGTGGAGAGAAACAACAACATTTGCTAAATGTGGCCCAGACAATCCTTTTATTTAAGCAAAAATGGCATGCAAAAACATCATAATAGGAAAACACGTCTCAACTATTTTGGCACCTCAGACCTTACTAATCATCTGCCGCACACCATAAATTTATTGAACAAAAATAAAGAATAAAGAATACAAAGTATGGGAGACATTAACGAGAGCCATGAAAAACAAATAACAATAGACAAAGTTATGAAAATCTATAATTAGGAAGACCAAATCCATTCCTAAAAAATTATATCCTAATAAAATCCGGAATCAAATCCCAACCTGTAAAATAATGAGAATTAACCCCAAAGTCTCACATGTAAAATATGTGAGACTCTGAATTGCATTTGAGAAGATAAAAGGAGACAATTCCTTCATATGTTCCTTAACTGCCAATGAACCAACTATGGAGATGTGAAAGCCATTACAACTATCATCAAGTCACACTTTAACCAAATATTATGCCGCCTTCTCTTATAGGCCACCTTGATAGCAATCATTGCATCCAGAAGCTCAACATTAAGATAGTATGAAATGTCAAAATAAGAGGCAAAACAACCTAAAACAGCACTACTTCTGTCTCTAAAAAATACCTCCACCAGCAGCATGACCTGGAAACCTTTGGCAGCGCTATCAGTATTCACTTTAAACCAATCACAAGGAGGATGGATCCAATCAACTTGTTTAATATTGGGCTTTCTTTGGATTCCCTGTAACAGGAAATGATTTCAAAATTGAAAATTCTCCAATTGAGGAAGACATGAAGTAGTTGGAGAGATTTCCAGTAAGAGAAGTGGAGCCAATAACCATAGAGATCGCAGACCTGATAGAAGTAGGCTTCTTATCAAACCTAAGTCTATTCCTGCTATTACATATGCCAGAAAAACATCTTTCACTTGTAGACTCCAATTTAACTTACAGACGGCAAAAATAGAGTGAGAAAAGGACAAGTCAATAGGAAAACTGATTAATGCACTGAACCAATGCCAAAGATTTCGAGCAAAAGGGCAATCCAAGAACTTTCCTTAGATTGGTAGCAGAAGCTGCACATAGAAATAGAAGTATGACCCCCTAACTTTCAAATGGTCATCAGTAGGCATTTTACTATGTAGAATCCTCCAAACAACAAAAGACTTTGAGGGGGACACTGCAGCATTCCCCCATCATCAAGCAGTGAAGTTTCTTGAGTGGAAACTTGCCATGGCTTAAGAATTGATAGCCCTTGAAGCCAATCAGACTTGTCATTACCTGCAGGAAAATAACCAATTGGATGTTGATGGTTGTATAAAGTGAAGTATAATGCTGGTGGGAGTTTGGGTAGGTATGAGGCTAGACTTATGGCACAAGGATTTACTCAATAAGCTTAAAATGATTTCATTGACACATTTTCATTTGTGGCCAAGCTTACCACAATGAGAGTTTTGCTGTCAATTGTTGCTCATTTATTTAATTATTGTTATATGTATTATCATAAGAACAATATGAAAATTTCTATCAATTTCACCTCTCACACTCAAAATCCTCAATTTTGTCCACCCTTCATCTTATGAAGACGGTAAGAATTGATGGCTATAATTAGACTTTTATATAGTATATACATTCTGCATTTCCTAATAAGTTGTGATGGGAAAGTATTATTAGAAAAATAAATAAATAAAAATAAAAGGAAAGGAAAGGAAAGGAAAACTCTCATTGGTGTATGAGACTCCCAAAACATGCGGGTGCACCCTTCATTTGTAAATCACAACATTGTTGGCTCTACTATGAAGGCATGCATTGTCATTATAAAAGGAACTCCATATTGCTATCATATTAATCACCCTCACCTTTTTTTCCCACAAGTTTTATGATCTTGATTTCTCTCTCCTTTCTTTTCTCTCTTAAAGTTTGAACAAATAATTAAGAGAGAGGGGGGGAGAGAGAAGAGGAAATAAAGAAAGAAATATTGAGAGGAACATGGCAGTTTCTAGTGCTTCATTCAGGGTGGTTGCCTTCCTTGGCTTCATTTATGCAGCCCTTATGGCAATGGCTTGTGCACAATCCATTGCTCCAGCTCCGGCTCCCACAAGCGATGGTAATTCTTCTCTTCCTTTATTTCAAGTGTCACTTTTCAGTATTTCATAATTTACATATTCATTCAGGTTCTTCCTTCATGTTGATCCCAATGATCCCTAGCTTATAGACCATAAGCAAAATTATTTTATTTGTTTGTTACCTTGGTTAGGGGGTTGTGGACAATAACTCATTGGTTATATTAAGAAATGTGATATGTTCTATATGGCTACATTTTTATTTGTTTTATATTATATTAGGAGATATCATAGCATGTATACCATTAGAATAGAAATTCTTCATGAGCTGCTTTTTGGTGGATTTGGCATGAAAACTATGGACAAACATAGATTCCCTTCTCTTAACAAAAAATGTCAATATGAATTGGACAATTGCAAATTGAAACTATACAATTAAAAGATATTAAATATACTATCGTCCCACTTAATTTCCTTCTTTAGATAGTAGACCTAGGTTCTTTAAGATGTCAACATTGCAAGAATGATAAAGGCATCTTGGACCAACATTCAAAATTGATTACCGAGTTGTTATTCATTCAAACTCTACCTTACCAAAATGGTCTGGCACAGTTTATAGAACTAGGCCCCTTAAGTATGTGATCAGTGGTTCGATTACTGGCTCATGCGTATGGAAGATCATCTGTTAGGAGAGATCAACCCCTTAAATGAATCTCGGTATTTCAAGGGATTAGTCTCTGACTCCCGACCGGATAATACTCGGGTTCACCAAAAAATTCATACTCCGCCTTTTAAACACTACTGGTCATTGGGAGGGTGGCACAATTCATATTTGGTAATAAATTTTTCTATGCAATTTGCAGGCACCTCAATTGACCAAGCGATTGCATGTGTTCTAATGTTGGTGGCTTTGGTGCTGACATATATCATTCATTGACCACCATCAAGGGACTCCTCATTCACTTGTAAATTGATTTGCGGGCTAAAGAGCCTTTTCAAGAGATCGAGTCACTCATATAACAAAGACTGAGGAAGAGGTTTTAATTGGACAGATGTTTTTTAAATTATGCTCTTATTGCTCCAATGATACTCTCATTCTTACTTTTTCAGTTGCTCTATTTATTGTGCTTTGTTTCTCTAGTTCAGGCAAAAGGAAATAATAATTACTGAAAATTCCATAGAATACTTTCTTACTTGGAGGCAGATATAAGATTATGAAAATTGAGGTAATCTATTAATGAAAGAATCAAATTATCCTAACAAACTAGGCAACAATATTTTATAATGTAAATCAATGCCTTTCAAACTAAGCGAATAACAATTCTCTCTAGTCACAGAAAAAAAAAAAATCTATTTTCCAAAACCGAAAAATGCCAATAATAATCAAACTTCATAAAATTGATCTTGTGAGTACTTATGGTAATTTACGCTGATTTGAACTTGTCTATTGTGTAATTATTATCATCCAACCTTCAGGGATTAGTTAGTCGTAATCGAAATGCATTTTTAGAAAGCAAAAAAAAAAATTGTTCAAGTATTAAATTCAGGTAAAGGTCTTGAGAGTCAGCTAAAGTTCATAGGTTTGTTTTTTTCTTTTTGGTCTAATAGACCTCTTTATTGTATTAAGTCTTTGTAATAGCTGATCTGACTTGTGTATAGTATTTATCGGTTGGGTACTCCCATTAATAAATTTTGCTTGTAAATATAAATATATATATATATATATATATATATATATATATATATATATATAATTTAAAAAAAAAAAAAAAAGCAAGTGCAACGACGAACTATATACTTATAGGGAGATGCTAACTATACTTAGCAGGAAACTATACCTTTCAATTGGCACCAACTAGTCTTTTAAAACTTTGATGCGAGTTTGATCTTGGATGGTTCCATAAGAAAGCCATATCTTTTCCTTTTTGTCACTGATGTTGGTGGGAATTCTACAGAACTGGAAAGAACTGGAAAATGAACAAAATTTTCCAGGTGTATACAACTTCAAACGACCTTTAGGTTTAATTCACTCACACCAGTTTTGGTCACTGGATGCAAAAGGAGATCCACAAATTTCTTGCATGATACAATGAAGAACACTTGACTCTGTTTGCACACATGCAATCAAGCTAAAACAATAATGATAGTTTCCTAGATCCTTCTTACGCACAAAAGAAACAAAAAAAAAAGTCATTTGTAGACTCCGATGATTTAGAAACGTATTGAAATACACATAGGAATGGTTCTACATATAGAGTTTTCCATGCCCCTTGGTAAGAAGAAAGAACTCTTCATGGAAGAGTTAAGTCATTTATAATTGAATCCATTAATAAAGAGAAACATTTATGAAAGAAGGCGCTCATTTGAGGCGAAGGTTAAGGTGATGCGACTTGATCAAGTTGCTCACAGCGCATCAATAAAATCTACTGTTAGATATATTATTATTTAATTCAATGGTCCAGATCATAATACTTTTAAAATTGCAAATCCACCCCTAATTTTTATTTTCCTCCCCTTCCACCCTCCAGCCTCCCCTCCCCCTCCATATTCTCTTCTCTGAAATCGAAACTCCTCCACAACAGAAAGTACCAGAGTCGAGATCTCAGAAATTTGTGGTGAAGCAACAAATATGTTTCCCTTCCAGATCTAGGGTGTTGGTAGGGGAGGGAGATGAGATGGAAGCCTTCTGCCGACGATGGAGGAGGAGGTGGGCCAATTTCGATCCTACCTCTCTCATATTACTGTATCGTCGTCGTTCACTGAGATCCCGAACCCACGACCCCATTATTCCCGTATGTCCCTCCTCAATCATCTAGGACTACTTGGCCTCGTACTCAAAGGTGGCGGTGTTGGTGGTGATATCGCGGGCACGTTCCTCAAAGGCGACTTCTTGCACTCGAACTTGCCTCAGGCGGCGCGAATTGTGAAGGAGAGGTTATGGTAATGGTGGTGGTGGTGGTGGTGGTGGTGGTGGTGGTGGAGGAGGAGGAGGAGGAAAGGGTGAGGTGGAGGAAATGGAAGAAAATGGGGAGGGAGAGGCATGTGGGTATATGAGCTTAGAGGAAGCTGAAGATATGACCATTGGAGAAAGAGAATGAGAGAGGGTTTGGGGATGGATGGTCCGCATCGCTCCGACGGCTTTTCTGGTGGGGTTGTCGGACTGGCGATGTTGAGAGAGGAGGGAAAGAGAGGCCGGTGGCTGTGAAAGAGTAGAGGATGGGGTTAAATTTTTAAATCTGAAAAGTTAAGAGATTTTAAAATAATTAAAAATTGCATATAAAGACTTGATTATGGTGTGAGACATTTGAAGGTTTCCCACCCTAGAACTTGCCCTCATTCAAAGGACATGATTTTTAAAGACATGACTCTTGAAAAATTATTAAGATGTATTTTTTTAAAATGAAGAATATATGTTTTTTTAATTGAATTACTATAGTTAAATCGAATACTCTGATAGTATTTTTTTTATAAAAATGTTAATCAACATAATCAATTGGGTTATTATGTTGTCGGACTTGAGAGGGACAGGTATAATTCATTCTAAATGAAATTGAAGTCGTAGTGTGTACATTGAGAGAGAGGGGGGAGGGAGGAAAAAAAATAGTTTACCATATATTTCGTACAATGATAATATGAAATTAAGATTTTGCTAACCAATAAGTTTCCATTGAAAGTTCAAGTATATCATTTCTCCATAAGTTAAATACATCATATTCTTGTACCCAAAAAAAGGTGGCTTCTAACATGAGGGAATTACCAAGTCCTTCATGGATGAAGGAGTTTAATTGATCGTTGGATATATCAATATAAAATTTGATGGCTGAGATCAAGTCATGGTTACCTAGACTTCCGGTTGCCTCAAAATTTTATGAATTTGACCCATGCTTTTTCGAAATTAATTGAATAACCATCAATTGACAAGAAGGTGCAAATTCTGAAGGTGGGAACCCAAAGCTAGAAGAAATCAATTGTAGACTAGAAAAATGAGTACAGCAAACAAATAGGAAGTCGTGAAAAAAAAGGATCATTCTCACCTATCAACCAATGTACAAGAAGAGAATGATAAAAGAACTAATTAAATGCAATAGGTACTTAGGTAGGGATGAGATGAGGGTAATTGTTCTTCTGAGAATTCAATATACATAATATACTAAAACAATGATGAGAGTACGAGCAAAATAAATAGAATATTACAATCTCGAATAACAACTACTACATAATTGACATGTATTATATAGTGGGCAGTGAGCGCAGATGAATAGTTGTGAGAGGAAACAAAAATAAATAAATATGTTGAAGCATCAAGAAGAAGTTGGCAACTTGATAGCTTTGAAAGCTTCCAAGCTCATCCTTCACCTCAAGTGGATTGCTGCTCTCATTCCTCACTCTCTTCACTCATCTACAAGCAAGTGACTTGTGAGTAAACCCTATCTACAAAACCTGGTTGTCCCCAAAATTGTAGGCTCAATTATTTCTGTTTCAAGCACCTCTCAACTAGGTAGTCTTCAAATCTATGCATTTCTTCTTCTTCTTTTCTTTTTGCATCTTTATTTCGTCTTCTCCACATTTTCTTTCTTGCGGTTCCAGATCTGGTTTATTCCATTTTCGGATTTGAATTCTTGACAAGTTTTTCTTCTTTCTGATAAGTTGTCGCTACTCGCTCTGTTGTCGCCAATTTCGCAAATAGATGACATAACTCTCTCTCTCTCTGATAAGTTGCCGCTACTCGCTCTGTTGTCGCCAATTTCACCGTCTTTTCCGACTAGCAAGAAATAGATGACATCTCTCTCTCTCTCTCTCAAATCCTGTTCTTTGTTGTTTCCTCCGCTTCGCACTTGATTCGGTTTTGTTTCCGGATTTGGTTTCGGTATTTCAACTCCTGGTAGCTGAAAATGGTGTTCTCCGATGCCGTTTTGTTGCGATGGTCGGAGATGGTACAGATGACAATGGTCCTGTGTGTACAAAACCTTTGACGTTTGAGCGAGAAATAACAACGGTATCGAATGTTTTCTTTGTGGATGTTGTATATACCAATTCTAAACCAAGGACTATATTGCAAAAATCATATTTATAAAAGACTACTATCAATATTTTAAAATGATACTAGGAACCCCATATATACTTGTACTATCCGATCAATTAAACTCCCTCATCTACGACGGATTTAATAACTCGGTCATATTAGATGTGGCCCCAAAAAAATACATCATATTTTACCAAAAACTTATCTCCTTTAATCTTTAGTTAATGTTTTTAAGGCACTGGTTAACATTTGTGACATATATGTATCTATCTCAACTTTCACTCTCCGAAGCCTATCATATGACACATATATATCATCTTATCTTATCAGTAACCTTCTCGATCCAGCATTTTCAAATGATCCGAACCTCAATAAATTATGGGACATTTTAATTCCTTATCAAAGCACCGAATGTTCCATCTATTATCGCTATTTTGTTTTTAATAATAACACATTCTTCATCACATTGTCTTGATACACTATCTTTTATGAATTTCATATAAAACCCGCTAAACAAAAATTGAAATCATGAAATTTAATTCATCCTACGTAAAATTACAAGAATGTATTAAGGAATATCTTGCTAAAAATTATCTATTTTATTCAAATCAGCACTAAACCTTCTAGTGAGCTTTGTAAAGGCACGAGTTAGTAGAATTCAAGGGTAGCATTTTCATTGCATATGCATTGCCTTAAATATCTAGCACGACATGCATCCAAGAACTCCCCCCCATGATGGTTAAAAATGTTTCATATTTATATTTCTAATTGATATGTTTTCATTATCTTCGCTAACAAAATTGCATTTTTTTAATTAAAAAAATATATCAATTAAAAATAAAAATAAAATACAAACCCATTTGATGGAAATCTTCACCCAGCTTCCTCTCTCCCCCAGAAAGAAGATATTCCTTAAAAATAAGACAAATTCAAGAATTTTCCCTTCAATTTGCAGCGCAATTCCTCCAATTGTAGCTTCAAGGAAAAACATACAAAATCAATATGGTTTCAGCTAACATTCCACTGTGTATAGTCACTATAGCATATATACCCGGAAAAAAATCGAACTTTATTCAAAATTTGCTTTCATGGGAAAATCCCAAGCGTGACAATTTATGCTTGGACAAAACCAACAAAATTTCAAGAAAACCTCAAAAATCTAAACTAGGAACGTGCCGTATCATTCTCCTATTCAAGAGTGTTAGTTTATGATCAGAAGCGGAATGGTAGACTTCCCTTCCACAAAAAAAAGCTAGCTGTGCAATGTCGAGAGATTCTCAACAAAAAGCGGCTTCACCGACAAAAAAATTATGCAGAATAAGAATCATGACGCTGAGTACTGATGATGTAGAACATACTTTACAACTTCATAAAACGAAACCACAATTCCAACAGAGGGGCCTGCTCTTCCAACTCGAGGACCAAAACCTGTAAAAAGTCCCTTCAAGCCTCCATCTCTAAGAAAAGAACACATTCAAAGTTTAGTTCAAAGCATATCAATAATCAGTAATATCAACACAGTAATTAATCCAAGAGGGGAAAAATAATAAATTGAGCTGATAAAGCGCTGGCATTTTTATTTCAATCATGAAGTCGTGGACAAAATTAAGATTATAAGATTTTGAATCCTAAATTATGCAATACCTCCAAACCTCCATCAGTGTCTGTCTAGTAGTCATTTTCAACGCCTTCACAGGATCCCTCTGCATTTTTTTTGGTAGGTGGGGGGAGAAAAGATGACATAAGAGTAAGACCAAATAGACAAATACATATAAAACTGTACTGTTAATTAAAATGAATGAGTTGATTTAAAATTAGGTACAAAGTACCACCCACTATTTTCAAAAACAAAAGTACATGAGGAAAGTATATTTTCTGTATAAAAGAAAATTACAAGAGAAATTTTAGAAACTTAAAAACAAAGGAAGCAAACCTCAATTTGTCTCCGAGTTTTTGCAACATCTAGCGGACATGTAGCTCCAGCTGCTAGAGATCCTGCAACAAAACCAGCAGAAAAATTTGCCCCAAGAACGCCCAATGCATTGGCATCATCGCCTCCAACCAGACTACGAAGTTTTCTTCTAGTCTACAAAATCAGAGTCATTTAGCAATTAGCATAAGAAATAGTGAACACTATAAAGAAAATCAACTTCCCATGTCAAAGGATTTAGGAATGAAACTCACTGGTTCAAGGGTTGACCAACAAATCGCAGAGAAAGGAACATCACGGGCAAGTTGAGCTCCCATGCCAGTCCACAGGGCTCGATAACTTTGCACTGTTATGAAATGAAGTGATTCAACAATTACATGATGGTACCAATACCTTTGTTAGCGATTTAGTTCATATGCAAATATTTAGATGATTTATTTAAATATTGCTGCTCCAGACTAGGAAGTGCCACAATGGACTACAGACATCAGATATGTAAATAATTCTATCACCCTACCTGGTTAACATATAGCACAGACTTGTGGCTTGAATACCTATTCCAAAGAACTAGATTTAAAATACCAATTCCTCAACAGGCTAAATCCAAATATTCAGTTGGCTGAAATTTTATGTTATGGCGAACTCAATGAACCATCATAATCCTTATGCTTGTACAAAAATTTAATGGAAAATACAAGTAAACACCAGCCAACTAGACAAATTTACAAATACACATGCAGTAAACACTGAAGCAAGCAGATTCCTTACAATTTACATTATGACTATCAGATTTTCAGATTGTCACGAAAGCTAAGCACTTACAGCTGTTCTGTGGAGTATTTGTGCTCTTGACATTTGATACAACACCTAGTAGAGTCTGAAGCACTCCAGGAGGTTTTTTGCCCATTTGAGTCTCTTTAAATGCCTACAACAGAAATGAATAAATGAACCCAAGAATTTCCGAAAAACCAATGAGAACCCAGAAAGTTTGTGAAATAAGAAATATAGCAGGATTGTTAGGTTCCTAGAAGATAGACGAGCAAGAATTACATGTGGGAAAAGAGGGGGGGGGGGGGGGGGGGTTATTGCTATAACAGAAATCAAGGAGAAAATCACCCTCCAAGGGTTTCCCCTTGCAACTGTGCATGAACTCTGTTCATTTAACCAAATCAATGAATGCCTACAGTTACCTCTATTTATAACTATCAATACTAACAATCTGTCAGCCTAACTAACTCAACCACCACTAATCTAACTAGCCTAACTAAACCATACTAATCTAACTATCCAGATTTTGGCCTTATTGAGCCCAACAATACCTTCCCCCTGAAGAGCAACCTTGTCCTGAAGGTTGGAAGCTTTATCTAACACGTTCCTCAGCTGGGAGACAGAGACATCAATTTGCTTGAGTACAAAACAGGGACTGCTTCCTATTTTCACATTGCAGTTCTTTTACCTACCCATAGACCTGGGCTTCGTTCTGTTAGTTAAAAAATGACCTGTAAGTGGAATTTCAATTTCCACCTCCTTCATCATGAACCCAAATACCAAGACAAACTTGGGTTGTGATGAGGACATCATCTCAGCCTCGGGTGTACCATCGGCTATCTACGAAGACCCTAATCTGGCTGTTTCGATGGCGGTGGACTGATTGGGCTTCTCAAAACCCAAAGTTTTCTGACCATCGAGGGGTATTTCTGCCCTTGTTCACCAACCTGTCCAGATCAGTTGCCATACAGAGATAACAATCCAGTAGTTCCAGTAATGGTGGTGGGCTACAGGACTCCTTTGATCCCAAAGCGTTCTGGCTATAAAGGTAATTCAGCCTCTCCCTAGTCACCAAAATATGGCCCTCCATTTCCACCCTTACGTCATCACCAAAATATGGCCCGGACTGCTATGGTTTAAGCATCAATGTAACAAGCTCATTCTGTCGTTCCCCTCATCCAACATGATCCCATCCAGAACTGAGTTCTGGAAACGTTGTCCCTGCAGCATCTCCAACATCAACTTCCATCTCGGTCTCCTCCACCATATTCTCAGCCTCAATCTTCTGTGCCCCTGGGTCATCCTCTGTTTCTAGAACTGTATCTGGGTCTGATTTTTTCAAGTTTCTGCAGCACGTTTTCCAATGGAGAATCTGGTTCTGGTGTTGTTTCTAGTTTTTCCAGTACCTTCTCTGATGGCTTCAATAGCTGAACCTCAGAGAACTTCTCTGTACTATCCCTCCAACTCAATGAGTCACTTCCATTAAAACTGGGCAATCCAACCTTCTTCACCCAAAAACGAGACTCGTCATTACAAACTCCAAGCTCCCTCTATCGACGTTCTATTTGTGTTTCCTGCTCAATTGCATAGACGAAATCTCTCAAAAAGGTTGTGTGTTCACACTATCCTCCTCGGGATCAAATACCTGTTTCTTCAGCAACCTATGCAGCATCTGTTTTAAGTTCTTCTATTCCGTCAACCCCCTTCTTGATTGCAGACGACTGAGACCCATGATCACGGGCCCTTTTCTTCAAAAATTCCACTGAATGCTCCAAAGGACCAGAGCTTCAACTCGTGATTCCATCTCCCCCGATCAAGAGATCCAGCAGGCAGGACCAATTTGTTAGGTTCCTCGGAGATAAATGAGCAAGAACAGCAGGAGAGGAGGGAGGGAGGGAGGGAGGGAGGGAGGGAGGGAGCGAGGGAGGGAGAGGGAGGGAGGGAGGGAGGGAGGGAGAGAGAGAGAGAGGGAGAGAGAGGGAGAGGGGGAGAGAGGGAGAGGGGGAGCGAGAGAGAGAGGGGGAGAGAGAGGGAGGGAGAGGGAGAGAGGGAGAGAGGGAGAGAGAGAGGGGGAGAGAGGGAGGGAGGGAGGGAGAGAGAGAGAGAGAGAAGGAAATGAAAGTGTTATTGCTGAAACAGAATTCAAGGAGAGAATCTCCTTCCAAGGGTTGCCCCCTTACGACTGGGTATGAGCTCTGTTCAACTAACCAAATCAATGAATGCCTTCTTCCTATACAAATTCCTCTATTTAACTATGAATCCTAATAAACTAACTGCCAGCCTGACTAGCTCAACCACCACTAATTTCACTAGCCTAACTAACTAAACCACCACTCATCTAAGTATCCAGATTCTGGCCTTATTAGGCCTAACACTGGAAAACACGGTAAATGAAAATACGACTTTTCTGAAAAGGAATAAGAATCAAGAAAGACTGAGGACATTGAAATATAGCAGAAAACCACTGCTAGCTTAAAACAAATAATGAAGTCCACAACAATCCCAATAGCATCATTTGAATGAAAAAGAAATCAGACAACATGAATTACAGAGTCCACTAATGGACAAGCAAGTTAATGTATTGGTGAACTAAATAAAACAAACAAATCATGCACTCGTGAAACCAACAGGAGCAAGCTAAAAATTGTACTTGAACTGAATTGACCGAAGAAAGACTGCTGATTAAATTGCTCCCTAAAACACATACACAAAAGAAACAAGCAAGATTATGACTTAAAGAAGAACTGCACTTCAATAATAGAAACTCCAAAAGTTACACGCCCACACCTTTCAAATATCTGATGACTACACTATGCACTAGTAAGTGAAGCAAATAATATGGACAATTAAATACCTGCATGCGAGTTCTCGCGAGTTCAATAGGATAACAAGTTGCACAAGCTAGTGAGCGTGCCAATGAACCAGCCACCAAAGGCACGTACGGAGTTGTGCTTGGAGCACTTTTGGCTGTGAATTCCTCCATCCAGTTGCGGAATATGTCATAGCAAGGAAGGTAAATTCCTACCTGATGTAAGCATATAAAAATAGGCCAGTCAATTCCTATGCTCTTATATTATATAAAAATAATGTTATGTGTACAGCCAATTCGGGCAAATTTCCTGACAACTCTACTTTTTATAACGCAAAATATACGTACTTTGTATTATAAAAATCAAAGTTGTCCGAAAGTCGTCAAGAATGGTTATTCACAAAACATTTTCATTATATAATGTTGAATACTTAATGAATCACTCTTGATTGAGTTGTGAACCTACAGTTGGTACTGCAAGTGCCAAGCCTGCATTAGTGCCTCTCCATAACCTAGCAAATCCTTCCTGCAATACCACTCGCATTAATTATAATGTGTACTCGCAAATGAAATCCATGTACTCGGATCCCACTTCCCATCTATCTATATGATTAAACCACCAACCTGTTGTACAATTTTGTAGAGGACATCCAGTGTTCCTTTGTACCGAAAACACTCAGGAGGACAAATCGACACTGTGCCCTGGATTCCAGCCCGAGTACACGACGGAGAACATCTTAAATCAGCAAACATCTGAGAAACAACATTGGAGAGGTCAAATTAATTACTCAAATGAAAAACGACAACCAAAAATGTGAGATACAAATGAAAATCAGGCAGCTAAGAATTTGTTCGAGATCAAGACATACCATATTTGGCCCAAAATAAGCCATACGATTAGTCATATTACTTAGCGGATGAGAGTAAGAAACCCCTGCAGCTTGTGCCTGCAACCTTGTCTGATAAATAGGGATAACAAATCAGAATACACAACACAAATAACTAATCTAAAACCAAAATCATATCAGTGAATAGCAAAGCACATTGAAATTATTCAATTATTAGCATAAACTCAATACACAATATAATTCCACAGATTATCAATAACAATATAATGTGCCTCTACTCCTATATACCCTAAGACCTCACAACATCACGTCAAATAAAAAATTAACACAACAAAATAAAATAAAAAATAGAAAACCTAAATCCAAATAACACTCTAGACAATTATTCATCACAAAAAAAAAAACCAGGAACGGTGTGTTACCTTGGCAACATCGAGAGGATTAACAATGATGGCGGAAAGGAAGGCGGCGCCAGCGGCGGAGAAACCTCGTTCCACGATTCCCAATTTCTCATGACCGGGCGGTTGCGGCGGTGGAGTGGGAGTACAAACGCATACCCGGGTGTCCATACCCGTATCCGGAGATTCCAGTATCAATGAATCTTGTCCGTTGATTTCGACAGATGGAACTGCACTTTGCTCCGAAGCCATCCACGGATTTTGGATTCGCTCTGATTCCACCATTTTTTTTTTCTGTCTAAAACGACGACCAAAGGGGACTCAATCGGTTATTTACAAAAGAAAAACGAACTAGTTGTTTTGATTTGAATTTAAAAATAGAAATAAGAAAGGAAAATTATTGTGTGTGTGTGTGTGAAATGGTTTGCCGAATATTTTGGAGAAAAGAGAGGAGCAAGGAAGAGAACGAGAAAAGCGCACGTAACGTAAGCGCTTATGTGATGAGCGCCACGTTTGTTGAAAAAGAAAATAAAATTGGGAAACGTCGTTTTAGGTGGTAAAAACCCTAGAAAACGATTACGCTGATAGTGAAAGGCCCATTTGGTTATTCAAAGCAATGCAAGGAAATTGGAAGGTGAAGAAGAACAATTACCTTCACTCAGCTCAGATGAGTGGAGGTGAGTGAACTGAACAGTGAAAGGGTTCGTTAGCGAGATTCGAGTCTTAATTTAACATTAAACCCATTCTTATATCGCTAACAAACTTGGGCTTAACTAAAAATGCTTTTGCGATCGATATGGCTCCCCTTTAGGGACCTGTACCTTCTAGAGATTTCTATTGTATGTATTGGACTTTTGGTCCCGGGAGACGTCGGTTAATCGGTAGTTCATAATATCCACGTGAATTATAAGTAAAATTAATAAAGTTAATTAATTTATCAATTGAAGTTGACGTGAGTGGTTAAAGATCTCTCATCCCTTAACTAAGGTTTCGGGTTCGAGCTTTGGATATGGAAAAAACCTCAGTTGGGAGGGATGTCACCCATAGAGGTGTCGAACAAACTCCCGCGGGAGATTAATCTCTGTCTCAGGTTAACGGTGGGATACTCCTCAAAGTAGATCGAAAAAAACACAAGTTAATTAATTTAGTTTAATTGTCTTGATTTATTAAAAAAAAATTAGTTATAGTTACCAAACTAGTATCCTTTAATTGTCTCGCGATTGTACAATACTCTTAGAAAAGTAAAAGAAGAATTGGTTGGATTGGTTAATTTTCTTGACTTTTGGAATACTGACATTAAATAGAATTGAGTTGGTTGGATTTTTTTTATATTTGAGTCCACAAAGTATAGGTACTTTTTTCTTATTATTGAGTCCAGATGGAGTATTTTAAAAGGATAAAACATAGGTACAATTTCATAAGTGCATTAGGTGTTGTTTTTCAATGATATTAGGACATGTGTAACAATTGTTACACATGTTATGTTTTCATTGATTAGTTGTTACACATGTCCTAATATCATCGGAAAACAACACTTTATGAACTTATAGAATTGTACCTAAGTCTTGGTCATTTCTTAATTCATAATTTAAAAAAAGGTCATGCTAACGAGTGCACTTATGACATCCTTTAAGGAACCAAGAAGGGCATGTTTTTATTGGAAAACTAACCATTTCACATTTTCAAATATTAAATATACAAATTCCCTATGTAAACTTTCTTTTCTTAATTCCTTAACGAGTGCCCTTGGGGCACTCGTTAACATTTTCCTTTTAAAAAAAATTACAAAATGAAAAATTGAAAAAATATGAAAATGTTCGTATAAGAACAACAAAGCTCCGATCATGACTATAAGGTAGCGTTTGGTACAAGTTTTAAAAAAATATTCCCGAGAATGTTGGCATGAGAATAAAATTTTTCCATGTTTGGTACAAGTTTTAAAAGTTATTCCCAGGAATAAAATATTCCTGGGAATAAAATTAGTAAATGATAGTTAGAAACTTGGGAAAACTCTATTCCCATGTGTGAAGGTGAGAAGACTTTATTCCTGGGAATCACATTCACAGGAATGTAGTTTGCCTGGAATAAACTTTTATAGTGGGTGATGCATGACCTAATAATGTCTTAAGGATCATGCTAACCGGTGCCCTAAGGGTATTGATTAAAGAAACCAAAAAAAGAAAAATTTCACTGAAAAATTAAGTTTATCACACTTTACAATATACAATCGACCAAGTTTCAATGAGATTTTTCCTTTTGAGTCTTGCTAGCGAGTGCCCTAAGGACATTGGTTAAGGAACCCATAAAAGGAAAAATTCTATTGAATAACTAAGTGTTACACTTTTCGAAATGTTAAATACATAATTTCCCATACAAAATTTCCTTTCTTGATTGCTTAAACAATGTCCCAATGGCACTTGTTAGCATTCTTCTTTCCTTTTTTCGATCCTTAATCAGTGCCCTAAGGGCAATGGCTAGCATTATCTATGTATTAATTAAGCTAAGGACATGATTTCATGCGGATGTCACGGAGGTGATACAACGGTGAGGTCTTCGCATGTTCGTAACAGCGGATATCTCTCCGGAGGATCCGTGATTTGATTCCCTCTCTGATTTCCCCCACACTCTTAATTGTGTCCTTGGGTGTGATCTTGTGTCAAGCACACGATCTGAGTACTTCTCGACCCATATCAAACAGTAGCCCCCTAGCTTTGAGTCCAGTTGGACGATTAAGATTTACTCTTACATGGTCCCCCAAGCATTACTGTTGCGCTAAAACTACACTTAAGGGCAAGTGCACCCTATCGCAAAAGTAATATAGGAGTATTTGGGACTCTAAGTATCGAACCCACAGGGATTGATGACAATTACTAGATTAATTACTTCTTTATGTTATCTAGACAATCGAATTGGTTATAAGTAAAGAATAAAAAGAAATAAGATGATAAACACCAAGAAAGACAAGAATCACAAGCAAAAGTTCAATTATGGAAAGCCTAGAGTGTCTGGTTTCACTTATTGGTGAGTGTGATTACACCTCATATTTGTTAATCATTTTGCATGCATTTTCATATAGTTTTGGCATTTTTAATTTGATTTTTGTTAGTTTTTACCTTGGAACGGGTAAGGCGGTTTCGTGGTGTTGTTTTACAGAAATTAATGATAAAATGCTCCGGATTAGCCATGATGGAGCTTGCATGAAGATGGAGCTTGAAAAGTGAAGAAAATGAGCCAAACAGAGCCCATCACGGCCATGATCAAGCAGAGCTAAAAAGAAAGAAGGCTAAAGTCAGAACTGGTCACGGCCTAGCCGTGATGCCCATCACGGCCGTGACATGTCAGCTGAACCAGACCCTCACAGGCAGAACTGATCACAGCCTAGCCGTGATGCGCATCACGGTCGTGACAGACCAATCAGTGAAGCAACGTCCAAGGCAGAATCCATCACGGCCGTGACGCGCAATACTTGGATCTGAAGAAAATGATTTTGATCTAAATTTGTGTTTGATTGAGATTCAAACTTCCCTAATCTATAAATATGGCATCTAGGTAGAGATGAAAGAGGACTTTTGGCTGCTACTCTTAGGAAAATTTTTAGGATCTCTTCTTCTTCTTCTTCTTCTTCTTCTTCTTCTTCTTCTTCTTCTTCTCTTCTCTTATTTTTTATTTCATGTTTTTGTTAATCAAGCTTGTCATCACCATGGCAATGCTTGAGTTGTAGATTTATTTCTAGGGATTGGGGCTATGCCCAAGATCTGATTTATGATTATGAATTGATGTTTTATCTTTGTTAATTTCGATTTTGCTTTAGATCTGATTTCTAGTGTTTTAATTACTCGTAAATTCGGTGGCCACTTATTTGCGTGTCGTAGATATTCTAAGGAGGAACCTAGCGGTGAACTTAGGTATCAGATCTATAGAATCAGACTTAGGACTTAAATTATGAGAGTTATAAGCGGTCCTTCTAGGATTAACGAATCGTCACGAAACTTAAAGGGTTCAATCTAAATTCAACTACCACGAGAGTAGGGGTTGGTTTAATTGGGCACAGTTTTTGTAACCCGAGAGGGAGCATTAACTATTTAAGGATAAATTCGCCTTCAAAGCAATTTTGATAATTAACAAGGGTTAGTCAATTTAGTAACATAAACGATCATGTTGGTAACCCAATTCCTAGGGAATTCTTTTAGATTTGAAAAACCACAAATTGATTTACTTTCTGTTTTACTTGATTGCATTCCTTATCTGATTTTCTAAGTTATCTCTTATTTCAAAAATCAAACCTTTTCAAAAAAAATTTTATAGTCCATTTTAATCGATTTGATAATTAGTTGTGATTTGAGATCAGGTCTCTGTGGGATCGATATCTTTTTATTATTTGGCGACGAATCCGGTACACTTGCCGGAACGCACGCACATCGAGTTTTTGGTGTCGTTGCCGGGGACTGTGCTTCCTGAATCTCAATTTAATTTTTAAATTGATTTTTCTGGACCTTTTCTTTTCCTTATTAATTGTTTTTTTTTCCTTAAAAAAAAATTTCATCTATCTCTTTTTCTCTTTTTTTTAGCATCTATCTCTCTGTGTTTTCTCTTTTATGCAAAGATCCTTAAGTCTTGGAAACCTTAGTGAGGTCGACCCCGAAGTAGAAAGGACCTTTCATAGACGTAGGAGACTACAAAGAGAGAGAGAGAGAGGTTGATTCTCATTCCACTCATGGCGAATCTATCGGATATGAAACCATTGAAGGACTACGCAGCTCCAAATGCTAGGGGTTTGCGAAATGGGATTGCTAGGCCAGAGATCGAGGCGGAGAACTACACTATACCGCCTATGCTAATCAACATGATTAGGCAACATCAATTTGGAGGATTGCCCTCAGAGGACCCGACCGATCACGTGGAAACATTCTTGGAGTTCACCGATGCAATTAGGATTCATGGTGCCCCGGTCGATGCTATACGCTTGAGGTTGTTCCCCTCCTCTCTGACCGGAAAAGGGAAAGCTTGGTTGAAGCAAGTGCCCGCTAATACCTTGTCGACTTGGGACCAACTGAAGCAGGCATTCTTGGAGAAATTCTTCCCTCCATCCAAGACGGCTTACATACGAACCCAGATCACCGGCTTCTTCCAAAAGGACGGAGAATGCTTATCAGAAGCTTGGGATCGCTACAAGGGATTGCTGGAGTCTTGCCCACATCATGGACTCGAGAGGTGGTTATTAGTGCACACCTTCTACAATGGATTGGATTACTCTTCGAAGGTGTCACTTGACTCCGCAGCTGGTGGAGCCTTTATGAATAGGCCTCTGACTGAGGCATTCGACATCATTGAAAACGTGGCCACCAACTACCACCAATGGGGTTCAGAAAGAGGTAATAACCCGAAAAAGATTTCGGTGGGTAAGTTTGAAATGAATAGCACTGATCTCATCATGTCTAAAATTGACTCACTTAATAAACGCTTTGATCAGCTTGAAAGGGCTAACGTGAGTTCAATAAGTGCTACTAACATTGTTTGTGAGATTTGTGGAATGCAGGGACATGACATAATGGAGTTCCCACGTGGTATTACTCATGGATCCGGTGCTTCGGGGGAACAAGTAAACTCTTGTCACAACTACTATGACACGAACCCGAAGTTACCAAATTATGCTCTTCCAAATGCTTACAACCAAGGAAGGAAGAATAGCCCTTACCTCTCCTATGGGAACTACAGCAACACGCTGAACCATGAGTTCCAAGAAGGCCAAGGTAATAGGAAACCCGCACCGGGGTATCCTCAGGTACAAAAGTCTAAACTTGAGTCTCTTTTGGAAAGTTTTGTTGAAACTCAAACAAAACAAAATGAAGAGTTTAGACAACAAGGTAGGGCAGTCAACGAGGCAATAAAAGAGCTAGCATCTAAGGTAGATAACTTAGCCATCCATAATAAGATGCTAGAAACTCAAATTGCCCAACAAGCCAGCACATATTCTAGACCTAAGGGTACGTTTCCGGGACAACCCGAAGTTAATCCCAATGAACATTGTAATGCCATATACTTGAGGGATGATAAGCTTGGGGTAGCTGAAAAGGATGTGGGATGTGAGGAGGACATGAGTGAACATGAAGAGATTGAGCCAAAGTATGTCCCTCCACCACCTTACCAACCCCCAATACCTTTTGCCACAAAGGTTGGTCAAGAGAAAGAAAGTAGAAATAGAAACTAAGAGCTTAACTGAGGAGCACAACGTCATGATAAAAACTAATATGCCTCCTAAACTAAAAGATCCAGGTAGTTTCTATATTGCTTGCTCAGTTGGAGAAGTGAAAATAGACCAAGCCTTATGTGACTTAGGAGCTAGTGCGAGCTTGATGCCGCTTACTATCTTGGAGAGGTTGGGAACCAAGGAATTGAGTCCATCCAAATTCTCTTTACAATTTGCGGATGGCTCAACTAAAACTCCTCTAGGCATACTAGAGAATGTTCCCGTAAAGGTAGGGAAATTTTTCATCCCTACCGATTTCATGGTATTGGATATGAATGGGAATTCTAAATTCCCCATCATTCTAGGAAGGCCGTTCTTGACCACCGCTGGAGCGATAATAGACGTAAAGAATGGCAAACTCTCTCTGAATCTAGAGGAAGGTAGGGTAGATTTTGATTTGACTAACTCATATAACAACCCTCCTTTTGAGAGTCATGTGTGCAGGATCGATATAAAGTCTCCAGATGTGAAGGACGAGCTTAACATGGAAGCAACTCCGAAGAATTGCATGACGAATGATGCACCTAGTGGTGATGAAGTTGGAGTTGCTTATCATGTGGAAACAAAACTTCCACCGGGAGTGTAACAGCCCGTTTTTGGTTACGCTATTTAACAGGTTAAAATATAATTACATATATGATTAATTAGTTTATTTGGATGTTTGTTAATTTTGTTATGTGGTTTAGTTTGAGTAATTAAATTACTCTCTTCAAATTATTTTATTATGTGCGTTAGCACTGACTTATTTCAGTGGATGTACACTTACTAGACAATAAGTTACATTATTGTCATTAGTACTACCAGTACAGAAAAATATTTTAAATAATATGTTTAAGCGAAAGGCATTTTTATATTTTCATTCAATTTAATTTTAGAGTTGAAAATAAACTGGTTTGACCTTAATCGGAGATTAAATTTTGGACCGAGTATTTTCTTAGTTGATCAGTCCAACTATTAATCTTTACTCTAATTTGAATTTCGAAAACGTATATCTATCAATCCTTATTTTTAGATTCCAGAAAGTAAAAACATGTTTATTTTAGGCTTAATATTTTATCACTCACTTGTGTACCTATCACTAAATAATTAACTAAACAAGTTTATGTGGTATGCTTAGTGGTACACGGCCATTTTTTTTTAAACTCCTGACACCTCCACTTTCAATTTGTGCCGCATGATAAGCATGAAACACCTCCACCTTTAAAAGTTTTGCCGCATGCTAAGAATAGACCACCTCTTGCTTGCCTACGCCATCTATGTTGATAATTGCTAAGTACAAGACTGCAGAAGTGTGATAAAAAAAAAAAAGCTTTCATTATCTATATATATATATATATATATATATATATATATATATATATATATATATATATATATATATATATATAATACTTAACGGCTGAGAAAGAAAGAATAAGATATTGCTTGCATGTTAATTTTGACAAAAGTTTTCTTATATATATATATATATATATATATATACATATATTATTTCATGCCTCTACTTCATGCCTAAGGAAGAAAGAAATGTTCCTTTTTACTTTACACTGAGTTAGCGTATAGATAGAAACACCGAGAGATAGAATAGAGAAAGAGAGACCGTGACAAGAGTGAACTTCCGACCTTGATTCCGATCAATCCGTTCGTCCTATCAAAATTCTGATTATACCGTTGTGATCCTCACGATGTCTACTTCATTATCCTATCTTTCTTTTCTTGATTTAGCTAAGGTATTATAAGTATTATTTTTATTGTTATTATTACCATTATTATTATTATCATTATTGTTGTTGTTATGATTATTATTATTATTATTATTATTATTATTATTATTATTATTGTGATTATTATTCTTATTAGGATAATAGACTAAGTGTAATGATTGTGCTTAGAGGATTGAGTAAGTCATAAGTTATATGAGACACGAGGATGTATTTGGGGATTGCATACTATATGAGATAGCAGTGCCTAACCGAGATAATTATCGTGATATGAGAATGAGAGTGATGAGATGAGATTATTTTGAGGTTATCTATGAGATTGTGATGACCGGTTAGGGCACTAGGGGGTGACCTGAAACATGGTCTGTGATATGAGGGACCTGAAACATGGTCTAGTGGACCTGAAACATGGTCGATTGGGGTCTATGCCTCGGAGGTAAAATTCCCGGGGATAGGCTAACGGCGGACCGTCCAGAGATGATTTCATTTTAGTCGCAGCTATAGTTCATGCATTGCATGAGCATCCTGGATTGTGGTCCAGAGGTGTTCACCGGGTTGTGCGTCTATAGTGCCATTGCTTTGCGTGGGCACTCTCCATCCGCGGACGAGGGTGTGCGCCTGGGACTCTGGGACGTGTCGATTATATTGTTGTGATATCCGGATATGGCCGATACCTGAAGAGATTATTCATACAGCATTTGCATTGCATCATGATGGAGGGTAGAGGAAAGATCCTAGATGTGGATTGAGGATGATTGTGATATATATATATATATATATATATATATATATATATATATATATATATACACCCAGACTTTGGAGACGTATGTTTAGTGTGCCGCTATTTAATTAAATGTTGTTAAACCATTTCCACGGTTGATGTTATATGGTTTCTTATCCCTATCTTCTCTATATTGTATATGTTTCTTTTTGGTGATCGTGATGAGAAGATCCTACAGAGATTCCAGCCATGGAGGAACTTGATGGGACTTCGTATGAGCCTGACGTTGGAGGACGAGTCGTGGATCCTCATAGTTGAGTATAGAGTCTATGGCCAGTGCGTCTCATCTCTTTAGGATGTTGTTTTTATTTTCTGTTGGATTATCAGTTTTGTACATTTTGGGATTCGACTGATGGAATTCCCTCTACTGTACTGTATCAGGATTTGAGGTGTATATGTTATGTATGTATGTTACGTTTTAAATTTTTCTGTTGTTTTAATATATTCGCTAAACGATAATAACGAAATTAGGTTTTAATATTTTGGGTTTTCTTTAATGGGACGTCGGGGCGTCTCATTTAGTGGTATCAGAGCAGTTCGGTTCTGAATCGGACTGTGAGCACTATGATTAGGGTGAACTGGCCATTTAGTTGAATCCACATCGGATAACAACTATGCTTAGAAGTTGGGTAGTGAGTCCGACGCGACATCTCTATGGCATATAGTATTTATATTCCAGTTTTATGTAGTATTATATGTCATATTGATGGGGGCTAATGATTTCTTTTAACAGGATCATTTGCCCGTTTCTTAGCTACCATATACCTTGACAGTGTCCACCCCTACCAATGATCCTTTGATCACTATGTCTGTTTGCTTACAGTGTCCTATAGTTGTTAAAAATAGGGCATTCCTAGTAGATCTCATCTGTTTGCCTATGCAGCAGATAGACGTTATTCTGGGCATGGATTGGCTTTCGACTAACCATGTAGTGCTAGACTGTGCCCGAAAGACTTTATCTTTTATTGAGCCTTCTAGCATAGTATCTGCCAATGAAGGAGCAACTATGAGGGGTTGCGGTTCTCAGCGGTATGTGATGCTTTTCTCTTTGGAAGCTAAGGAGACTTCGAGTATAGATTCTCTGCCTATTGCTAGAGAGTTTCCTGAGGTTTTCCCTCCTGATGTTCCAGGTTTGCCACCAGAGAGGGAGGTGGAGTTCGCTATAGATCTCATACCAGGGGCTGGACCTATTTCAGTAGCTCCTTATCGGATGTCACCAGTAGAGTTGGCAGAGTTGAAGAAACAGCTGGATGACATGATGAAGAAGGAATTCATCAGATCGAGTGTTTCGCCTTGGGGAGCACCGGTATTGTTTGTCAAGAAAAAGGACGGAAGTTCTAGGTTGTGCACGGATTATAGGCAGTTGAATAAAGTTACAATCAAGAACAAATATCCGTTGCCTAGGATAGATGATTTGATGGATCAGTTGAAAGGAGCTTCGGTGTTTTCTAAGATAGATTTAAGATCAGGATACCATCAGATTAGGGTGAAGAAGGAGGATGTATCTAAGACCGCTTTTAGGACAAGGTATGGACACTATGAGTACCTAGTTATGCCTTTTGGCGTAACTAATGCTCCAGCGGTGTTCATGGATTACATGAATAGAATTTTTAGACCGTTCCTTGACAAGTTTGTTGTAGTGTTTATAGATGATATTCTTATCTATTCCCGTAGTCGGGAAGAACACGAGGAACACCTGAGAGTGGTGTTACAGGTGTTGAGAGATAGGCAGTTGTATGCTAAGCTATCCAAGTGTGAATTTTGGTTAGAGGAAGTACAGTTTCTAGGGCATGTAATCAACAAGAAAGGGATAGCTGTTGATCCAGTTAAGGTAGAGGCCGTGATTAAATGGGAGAGTCCTAAGTCAGTGAGTGAGGTGAGGAGTTTCCTAGGATTAGCCGGGTATTACAGGAGGTTTATTGAAGGTTTCTCAAAAATTGCATTGCCTATGACGCAGTTAACGAGAAAAGGTACGGCGTTTGTTTGGACAGAGAAGTGTGAAGAGAGTTTTCAGAAGCTAAAGGAGAAGTTGACTACATCTCCTGTGCTAACGTTGCCAGATCCATTAGGACATTTTGACGTATATTGTGACGCGTCGTATCAAGGGTTGGGTTGTGTTTTGATGCAAAAGGGAAGAGTTGTGGCTTATGCTTCCCGACAATTGAGAGTTCATGAAAGGAATTACCCGACCCATGATCTGGAGTTAGCAGTTATAGTGTTCGCATTAAAGATATGGTGACACTATCTCTATGGAGTTAAGTTTAATGTGTTTAGTGATCACAAGAGTTTAAAATATTTGTTTGATCGGAAGGAGCTGAACATGAGACAACGTAGATGGATGGAATTCATTAAGGACTATGAGTTTGATCTTCAATACCATCCAGGAAAGGCTAATGTTGTGGCGGATGCACTAAGTCGGAAATCCTTGCACGTATCTGCAATGATGGTGAAAGAGATGGAGTTGCTGGAACAGTTTAGAGATTTGAACCTAGGTATGGATCTGATGGAGGATAGAATATGTTTAAGTATGATCACCATCAGTAGTGAGTTTTTGAGAGACCTTAAGATTAAGCAGGGTCAGGATGAATATTTGATGGATGTGAATCGAGGTATAGATGAGGGTAAAGTTTCAGAGTTTAGGAGAGGATCAGATGGAGTGTTAAGGTTTAAGGATCGTATATGTGTGCCAGAGAACTTAGAGATTAGGAATATGATCTTAGAGGAGGCACATAAAAGTAAGCTGAGTTTCCACCCAGGAGCCACCAAGATGTACCAAGATTTAAAGAAGATGTTTTGGTGGCCAAGGATGAAGAAAGAAGTGACGGAATATGTTCTATCATGTTTGGTATGTCAGAAAGCTAAGATAGAGCATCAAAAGCCCGTTGGGTTGTTGCAGTCCTTGGATATCCCAGAGTGGAAATGGGATAGTATAGCGATGGACTTTGTGGTCGGATTACCACGAACTCCGAAGAAGTTTGATGCGATTTGGGTTATCATTGATAGGTTGACGAAGTGTGCTCACTTATTATCTATTGGTGAAAGTTATAGTCTTGAAAGGTTGACCCAGATCTATATCAAGGAAGTAGTGAGGTTGCACAGTGTGCCGTCGAGTATTGTTTCCGACCGAGATCCTAGATTTACATCTAGATTTTGGAGACAGTTACACGATGCTTTGGGAACAAAGTTGAGGATGAGTTATGCTTATCATCCTCAGACGGATGGACAGTCTGAGAGGACAATTCAATCATTGGAGGATCTTTTAAGAGCTTGTGTGTTGGAACATGTTGGCAGTTGGGATGAATTCCTACCATTGATTGAGTTCACATACAATAACAGTTTCCACAGTAGCATCGGAATGGCACCATATGAGGCTCTGTATGGGAGAAGGTGTAGGACTCCATTATGTTGATATGAGACTGGTGAGAGCCAAGTGTTGGGTCCTGATGTGGTGCAACAAACAACAGAACAAGTTAGGAAAATAAGAGAGAAAATGAAGGAAGCCCAGGATCGGCAGAGAAGCTACAGTAACAAGAGGAGGAGACCCTTAGAGTTCCAAGAAGGTGATCACGTGTTCTTGAGAGTCACTCCGAAGACCGGAATTGGCAGAGCTATAAAGTCTAGAAAACTCACTCTCCGATTCATTGGACCATTTCAGATTCTTCGACGAATTGGTCTAGTAGCTTACCAGATAGCCTTACCGCCTTACCTTTCCAATCTTCACGATGTCTTCCATGTTTCCCAGTTGAGAAAATATTACCCTAATTCTTCTCATGTACTTGAGCCTGAATCTATACAACTCCGAGAGAATCTAGAATATGAGGCTTTACCGGTTAAGATCGCAGATAGAAGGATTAAAGAACTCCGTGGTAGACAGATTCCTTTGGTTAAGGTCATTTGGGATGAGATTACTGGAGATGCTACATGGGAGCGTGAGGCGGATTTACAGCAACAGTATCCACTTCTTTTCGGAGGTACGTAAATTCCGAGGACGGAATTTCTTTTAAGAGGGGTAGTAATGTAACAGCCCGTTTTTGGTTACGCTATTTAACCGGTTAAAATATAATTATATATATGATTAATTAGTTTATTTGGATGTTTGTTAATTTTGTTATGTGGTTTAGTTTGAGTAATTAAATTACTCTCTTCAAATTATTTTATTAGGTGCGTTAGCACTGACTTATTTCAGTGGATGTACACTTACTAGACAATAAGTTACATTATTGTCACTAGTACTACCAGTACAGAAAAATATTTTAAATAATATGTTTAAGCGAAAGGCATTTTTATATTTTCATTCAATTTAATTTTAGAGTTGAAAATAAACTGGTTTGACCTTAATCGGAGATTAAATTTTGGACCGAGTATTTTCTTAGTTGATCAGTCCAACTATTAATCTTTACTCTAATTTGAATTTCGAAAACGTATATCTATCAATCCTTATTTTTAGATTCCAGAAAGTAAAAACATGTTTATTTTAGGCTTAATATTTTATCACTCACTTGTGTACCTATCACTAAATAATTAACTAAACAAGTTTATGTGGTATGCTTAGTGGTACATGGCCATTTTTTTTAAACTCCTGACACCTCCACTTTCAATTTGTGCCGCATGATAAGCATGAAACACCTCCACCTTTAAAAGTTTTGCCGCATGTTAAGAATAGACCACCTCTTGCTTGCCTACGCCATGTATGTTGACAATTGCTAAGTACAAGACTGCAGAAGTGTGATAAAAAAAAAAAAAGCTTTCATTATCTATATATATATATATATAAAATACTTAACGGCTGAGAAAGAAAGAATAAGATATTGCTTGCATGTTAATTTTGACAAAAGTTTTCTTATCTATATATATATATATATATATATATACATACTACTTCACGCCTTTTCTTAACTATATATATATATACATACATATATTATTTCATGCCTCTACTTCATGCCTCAGGAAGAAAGAAATGTTCCTTTTTACTTTACACTGAGTTAGCGTATAGATAGAAACACAGAGAGATAGAATAGAGAAAGAGAGAGAGCGTGACAAGAGTGAACTTCTGACCTTGATTCCGATCAATCCGTTCGTTCTATCAAAATTCTGATTATATCATTGTGATCACGATGTCTACTTCATTATCCTATCTTTCTTTTCTTGATTAGGCTAAGGTATTATAAGTATTATTTTTATTGTTATTATTACCATTATTATTATTATCATTGTTGTTATTACTATGATTATGATGATTATTATTATTATTATTATTATTATTATTATTATTATTATTATTATTATTATTGTGATTATTATTCTTATTAGGATAATAGACTAAGTGTAATGATTGTGCTTAGAGGATTGAGTAAGTCATAAGTTATATGAGACACGAGGATGTATTTGGGGATTGCATACTATATGAGATAGCAGTGCCTAATCGAGATAATTATCGTGATATGAGAATGAGAGTGATGAGATGAGATTATTTTGAGGTTATCTATGAGATTATGATGACCGGTTAGGGCACTAGGGGGTGACCTGAAACATGGTCTGTGATATGAGGGACCCGAAACATGGTCTAGTGGACCTGAAACATGGTCGATTGGGGTCTATGCCTCGGAGGGAAAATTCCCGGGGATAGGCTAACGGCGGACCGTCCAGAGATGATTTCATTTTAGTCGCAGCTATAGTTCATGCATTGCATGAGCATCCTGGATTGTGGTCCAGAGGTGTGCACCGGGTTGTGCGTCTATAGTGCCATTGCTTTGCGTGGGCACTCTCCATCCGCGGACGAGGGTGTGCGCCGGGGACTCTGAGACGTGTCGATTATATTGTTGTGATATCCGGATATGGCCGATACCTGAAGAGATTATTCATACAGCATTTGCATTGCATCATGATGGAGGGTAGAGGAAAGATCCTAGATGTGGATTGAGGATGATTGTGATATATATATATATATATATATATATATATATATATATATACACCCAGACTTTGGAGACGTATGTTTAGTGTGCCGCTATTTAATTAAATGTTGCTAAACCATTTCCACGGTTGATGTTATATGGTTTCTTATCCCTATCTTCTCTATATTGTATATGTTTCTTTTTGGTGATCGTGATGAGAAGATCCTACAGAGATTCCAGCCATGGAGGAACTTGATGGGACTTCGTATAAGCCTGACGTTGGAGGACGAGTCGTGGATCCTCATAGTTGAGTATAGAGTCTATGGCCAGTGCGTCTCATCTCTTTTGGATGTTGTTTTTATTTTCTGTTGGATTATCAGTTTTGTACATTTTGGGATTCGACTGATGGAATTCCCTCTACTGTACTGTATCAGGATTTGAGGTGTATATGTTATGTATGTATGTTACGTTTTAAATTTTTCTGTTGTTTTAATATATTCGCTAATGGGACGTCGGGGCGTCTCAGGGAGGGAGTAAGGCCATGAAACTCAGAGTGAAAAGAGCAAAGCGAAAGCGCAATTGGCCATATGAGCAAAATTGGCTATTTGAAGGACTCCCATGGAAGAGAAGTGTTCTTGCACTTCTACGCCCAGCTGACCCCGGTTGATTGAAAGAAGTATGGTCAAGCTTAGGATCGTAAATAAGCGCTTCTTGGGAGGCAACCCAAGTTTCCTTTCCCTTTTCCATTTGTTTTTGAATAATTTGAGGAAATAAGAAAAGAAAGATCACTAATTGATGGCTTTGCCAAGTGTTTTCAGGTTATGAAAGCAGGAAGAGCAAAAAGGGCAAGCACAAATAAAGTCAGAAGTCATCACGCCCAGGCCGTGACAGCGGTCACGGCCGTGATGAGCTACCAAAAGAAGACCATAAAGGATCACAGCCCAGCCATGATATCCATCACAGGTGTGATGTGAAGGATCCTGAAGATTAGAATGTATCACGTGTTGGGAATTTGCATATAAAATAAAATAAAACGCAGCGGAAAAATTCCCATCTAGGATCCATGCGAATGGTCATGATTCATGATTAGAAAGTTTACCTCTTGAAGCGATGACTGTTGGTTGAAATTCGTCTATCACGAACACCGCACGAACGGTGTATCCAGAGGTATCCACACAAGCGGACTCCGTGAACGTCCAACGTCACGAACCTGAAGCGCCTCTGTCTTGCAGTGCTAGCTTCAAAACCGAGGCTTACTGTTCACTCTTACTCCTTTTGTGCGGCTAGGTTATCAACCGTGTGGGCACAACAACTTAAGTGGTCTACTTATAGTAGCGCCTCCTTAAGTGAGTTAGTGAGCAGCATTTGACCTAAGCCCATCTACTATGCGCTAGGCCCAATAGGAAAGTCCAACTTTCCTTTTAATGCTTCTTTTAATCCGCTCTTATGTGTGTGACCCTATAGGTTCCCAAAACGTTAGTAGTAATATTAAATCCCATTTAATGTTACAAACAAATGAGCTGGTATCTAGCAATACATCATCGCTACCTAAATAGTGAGAAAGTCAGTGATTTGACGAAACCTTTGTGACAAATATTCATGTGCATTATTATCCCTTTGTCCATATATCTATATTGAACACAAGGCATAGAATGTGCTACCCTTGTATGGTTCAATATCATGTTCCCTGATACCCGAGTAGACTTAACAACAAATGAGGTCAATATCTCATATTGACTCATTTCAAAGACTACGCCATGCATTTTACTGATCTCACTCTATCGGGGGCCCATGAGATATTACTCATGTTATGTAGGAGGGACAAATTCCATCTAGGTCACTCACATCCCCTCTGCATGGCTCGTGGTATGCCCAATGACCGTCTTTATAATCATCCTATTACAGATGACGTTTGACGATATTAAAGCACACGACTCCTCATGTAGGGATCGTAGTGATTTCAGGTCGAAGGATTGTATGCACCATTGTCACTATGAGAACTACTTATGACACTCACATAACGCTCCATGTAGTGTTCTCATGGTGGGTCAATCCAGTACATCATTACCTTAATGTGTACCTATGTGGCGACTCGATATCTCATATGCATGACCCGTGAGATATGGTCATCAGTCTGCACACATAATAGTCTCAATTGTATTATTATTGTCCTTATTAATAAAATACTTGATACAGATATTTAAGAATAGGATTTCATTGTTCAATAGTGTCTCACGATCAAGTCATATACTTGATATTCTATTGAACTGAAATTTCTATTCTAAGGACTTTATTATGTTTAAACAAGTAACACAATAAACTGAAATGCCTCATATCATATATATATATAAAATAGCAAGATACAAATGTAAGTCTAAAGAAATACATTGGCCTCTAGGGCTTACACCAACATCACGGCCTAGTCGTGATGGCAGTCACGGCCGTGACAGGCCTGCTCCTGTAGACCAGAATTGATCACGGCCTAGCCGTGGTAAGCATCACGGCCGTGATACACTTTCCAACAAGTTTTTGACTGGCATGTGAGCCAGCACCCGCTACCACCTCGGTGAGTTGTTCCATTTTTCTCCTTTCTCCGACTTGATTATTTACATTGGGGACAATGTAAGTTTTTAAGCTTGGGGTAGGGGTATTTTTGCAATTTTTTTTTATTTTTGCATTTTTCATGTTGCATTCATATAGGCATAGTTTTGCATGATCACATGATTAGATTATCCCTTTGCTTAGAGTATGCATCCAATTGTGAGAACTTGGTGCCAAATAAATTGAGATAGTGAATTTTTGAACCCAATTTTTTTTATTCTTGTGATAAGGCTAAAAATAAAAACGCCTGAGATGATCCTTTGATAGTTGATAATTAGCATGTGGTTCCTTAGATTTGTGTTTCTCATTGATGTTAAACCACTAAATGTGAGATTTTTTAGCCTAAAAGGGGTACTCACTAAATCTACCTCATTCTTTGTGATAGAGTGTTTTATTCCTCTTGGATTTTATTCTCTAGAATTTGACTTGAAACCGTTTTGAAACTTAAAAAGTTTTGAAAACATTTTTGAAAATGATTGAGGCACTAGGTATTCTTCTGGCCTTCCGAGCTTTTATTGATTAAATGCTACCCCTTAGTTGCCCAATTTTGAGCCTAAAAGAATAAAATACTTTTCTTGGTATCTTGAAATATTTCGATGAATAATGCTTGATATAACGCCTTTTAAAGTATTGCACAAAGGGGTAAAAGGGTAGTTTGAAAAATAAATTGTGGGATGAGAAAGTTGAAAAAAAAATATTTCTCTTGCATTGAAAATCTCCCCTTCTCCAAATAAATTAAATAAAATAAACAAAAAAAAATGGAGAAGGGGACGACAAAGAGAAAGTGAGAAATAAAATAAAAAAGAAAGAAAGGTGGAAAAATGAACTAAAAGGCCCAAAAAGGTATTTTAGAAGGTTATCATGCTATGCAATGTTTGATATTTTGTTTAGCCTTCTTGAATTTTCATTTTCTTGATTTCCCCACCTAACGATTAATCTCATGGCCTCACTACAGCCAAAATAAAAGACCACTTGATTCTTATGTGTTTTCATTAATAAAGTAGAGATTTGGTTAATAGTCAAGCTTATGGTAGAATACCTTCCTTGAGGAAATTGAGCGAAATGTCATATACCCTTAAACACTTGAGTGAGGTGAGAGGAGTGCCCGAATAAGTGAGAATATGAATTTAGGAAACCTAAGCTTCTAATTGGACTTGAATTTGATTGTCCCTTGGTTTCTTATTTGAACATATCTGTCACTTGGATTAGTTACTCGGGTTCTTGGTTCACTATCCATGCTCTGATTATTTATATCTTCTGACCTTGGTGATTGCTTGAGGACAAGCAAAATCTTAAGCTTGGGGTGATTTGATGAGTGTGATTACACCTTATATTTGTTAATCATTTTGCATGCATTTTCATATAGTTTTGACATTTTTAATTTGATTTTTGTTAGTTTTTACCTTGGAACGGGTAAGGCGGTTTCATGGTGTTGTTTTGCAGGAATTAAGGATAAAATGCTCAGGATTAGCCATGATGAAGCTTGCATAAAGATGGAGCTTGAAAAGTGAAGAAAATGAGCCAAAGAGAGTCCATCACGACCTAGCCGTGATGGCTATCACGACCTAGCCGTGATGGCCATCACGGCCATGATCAAGCAGAGCTAAAAAGAAAGAAGACTAAAGTCAAAACTGGTCACGCCCGTGACATGTCACCTGAACCAGACCCTCACAGGCAGAACTGATCACGGCCTAGCCGTGATGCGCGTCACGATCGTGATAGACCAATCAGTGAAGCAACGCCCAAGGCAGAATCCGTCACGGCCTGGCCGTGATGGCCATCACGGCCGTGACGCGCAATACTTGGATCTGAAGAAACTGAGTTTGATCTAAATTTGTGTTTGATTGGGATTCAAACTTTCCTAATCTATAAATATGGCATCTAGGCAGAGATGAAAGAGGACTTTTGGCTGCTACTCTTAGGCAAATTTTTAGGATCTCTCTTCTTCTTCTTCTTCTTCTCTTCTCTTATTTTTTTATTTCATGTTTTTGTTAATCAAGCTTGTCATCACCATGGCAATGCTTGAGTAGTAGCTTTATTTCTAGGGATTGGGGCTATGCCCAAGATCTGATTTATGATTATGAATTGATATTTTATCTTTGTTAATTTCGATTTTGCTTTAGATCTGATTTCTAGTGTTTTAATTACTCGTAAATTCGGTGGCCACTTATTTGCGTGTCGTAGATATTCTAAGAAGGAACCTAGCGGTGAACTTAGGTATCAGATCTATAGAATCAGACTTAGGACTTAAATCACGAGAGTTAGAAGCGGTCCTTCGAGGATTAACGAATCGTCACGAAACTTAAAGGGTTCGATCTAAATTCAACTACCACGAGAGTAGGGGTTGGTTCATCCACTACCATGTTGATGTATCTTACAATAAACACATGAAATTGGGTGAGCATCCACAATAATTTCCAAATAAACAATAAATTACACCCAATTTCCTAACAATAAAGTATACAAAACGGCAGTTTATCAACCTCCCCACACTTAAGGATTGTTTATCCTCAAGCAATAATCCTGGCCTAAAAGAAAATGGAGAAAATCAAAGAACCAGACATAAGGGACCCTAAATCTTCAACAAGTAATGACAGATAATTTAACTTCAAATATTTATATGGAAAAATCAAGAGATTACCCAATTAGAGACTTAGGTTCCCTGAAATCAAACTTCTCAATGAATAAGGGGTCAGTCTTCTCCCAACTCTCAAATGTATATAAGGGTAAAGATAATTATCACTCAAGTTCCCAAAAGAAATCACATTAGCATAAGTTTATTTATAGACCAAATCTCCACTAAAAATTTACATGCATCTAGAATCAAGATGTCTTTCATGGGTTGTAACGTGGTCATGGGAATGATGTTAGGTGGGAAAAAGAAAGAAAAGGGATATGCAAAGGGCTAAAGGAAATCAGGAATTAAGCAAATAACCCTAAAAGCATAAATGGAGCATTAGATATGAATCACTAAATAACACCATTTATCATTTATAAAGAATTTCACATTTTGCATTACTTTTCCTTTTTCTTCTTCTTTCTTTCTTTCTTTTTTTTTTCCAATTCAATCCACACTTATTTTCATCTCTCTTTCTGTTCAATTTTTCTTTTCACATCAAAGAGAGAGAAATCCCCAACAATATATTTTTTTTCTTGCCACCCATACATAAGCATTAATACATTCCAAATCTAATTGCTCCATTTATGTTTCCAAGAGGTTACCGCCAAACAATTTTTAAATTTATACTTGGGTACCAAGGAAAGTTTTTTCTAAGGCTCAAAATGGGCAACTAATGGGCATGGCAAAACAATATATCTGAAGGGCAGAAAAATACCTACAATTGCCTCAATCATATTCAACATGCATGCAAATTAAATTCGCCTTGAAATGGTCTCAAAGCAAGTTCTGGAATATACAAACTTGAGGAACATTACACAAACAAAGAGAGGGGTGAATATTCATGATTTAGAAAATACCCCTATAATGGTTCAAGTCTCACATTTAGTAGCTCAATTCAATGAAAAACAATCAAACAAGGAACCTCATGCTAATTTTTAGCTTTCAAATGATAATCTCAATGCAATTTTAGTCATAAGTTTCTCAAAGCAATCAAAATTTTTTTGAATTGGGTCCCCTAATGATATAGAACTCTAATTTCCTATGACAATGTGGCACAGAATCATCACCCAATAACATAATGCAATCATCACAGTCAACTAAGTGCATATGACATATAATTCAAGTGAAACTGAGTGCACCTAGTAAGGAAAATTTGAATTTCCCCTCCCTACGCTTAAAATCTAGCATCATCCTCAATGCAGAGGAATAAAAGCACAAGTAATTTCCCCTCCCCACACTTAGAATCTAGCATTGTCCCCAATGCAAATAATTAAAAGCACAAGTAAGGAATAGAGAAATTAACTAAGTTAGAAAGAAAGAGATGGAGACAGAGAACTTCCCGGTAATAGTTGTCATGACTGAATATTCAATTTTATATACAATAGCGTAGCCGCTTGTGTACAAAAATGGATAAAAGAAAATCACTGTGGAGGAGAGCCAAAATGACGCTGCATCATCTGGAGCATAGTCGCCAGCTGCTGGTCTTGTGCATCCATCCACTGGTAAATGCCTTGGATCTGAGTCTCCTGAACATCCAATCGAGCGTAGACTCCTAGCTCGAGACTATCTAAGCGGGCAATGAGACCATCCACGACTGCCTGCGATGGTGGTGGAGCAAGCTGGTCATCCATGTGAGCATATGCGTTTGGGACCTGCTCCTTGAAATCTGCGACAGGCTCCTCCTAAGGGTGCACATCATGGGCTGCTGCTACTGGCTCCTCTTGAGTAGCACCTGGAGCGACGACGCGAAAACCTCCTCGTCGGTCACGCACCAAAACACCGATGTGAGTAAGCATTCTCTCATCAATGGTGAGCATAGTACACATCTGGTGTGCACGAGGGTCTATGGCTCCTAAGCTAAGCGCCACCTGGGAAATGTAGGATCCCAACAAAATGTATCCCTTCTGCCCCTCCTTCAGCCTCATGCCAATGAATCACCATGGCCCAGTGTGACTAAATTGGATCCACTTGAATCACTATGGTCCAATGTGACTCACTATGGGCCGGTGTACCTGAGATGGATCCATATGACCTAGTGTGACTAAGTTGCATCCATTTGAATCACTATGGCCCACTGTGAGTCACTTGGATCCACTTGAATCACCATGGCCCAGTGTGACTCGAATGGATCCACTTGAATCAATATGGGCCAGTTTGACTCACTTGGATCCACTTGAATCACCATGGATCACTGTGACTCACTTGGATCCACTTGAATCACTATGGGCCAGTTTGAATCACCATGGACCGCTGTGACTAAGATGGATCCATGTGGCCAGTGTGACTTAGATGGATCCATTTGAATCACTATGGACCAGTTTGACTCATCATGGGCCATAGTGACTCGGATGGATCCCATTGAATCACTATGGCTTAGTGTGACTCAGATGGATCCACTTGAATCACTATGGGCCAATTTGACTCATCATGGGTCATAGTGACTCGGATGGATCCAATTGAATCACTACTCACTTGGATCCACTTGAATCACCATGGCCCACTGTGACTCATTTGGATCCACTTGAATCACTATGGGCCAGTGTGACTCATTATGGATCAGTGTGACTGAGATGGATCCATGTGGCTCAGTGTGACTCAAATGGATCCACTTGAATCATTATGGGTCATTTTGACTCATCATGGGCCATAGTGACTCGGATAGATCCAATTGAATCACTATGGCCCATTATGACTAAGTTATTGAATCACTTTAAGCCAGTGTGACTCACTATGGGCCGGTGTGACTGAGATGGATCCATATGGCCCAGTGTGACTAAGTTGGATCCACTTGAATCATCATGACCCGGCGTGACTTGGATGGATCCACTTGAATCACCATGGCCCATTGTGACTCACTTGGATCCACTTGAATCACTATGGGCCAGTTTGACTCATCATGGCCCACTATGACTCACTTGGATCCACTAGAATCACTATGGACCGGTTTGACTCACTATGGGCCATAGTGACTCAGATGGATTCTATTGAATCACTATGACCCTAAACAACATGTAAAAACACTTATCCTGGCTTAGAGTAACTAAATTGAGCTTCTGTTGTGTTCACTAGTAAGTTGTAACTTGTATAAAGGATGGGAAAATAATGACAGAATGGCAAATATGGTATAACAAATAAACCAAACACACACATACAACAAAATAAAGCATGAAATCCAACAAACCAAAGATTACTAATATGGTTGTTGATACATGCAATATCATGTGCAACTGCAAAAATAATCAGAGTGCAAAAGAAAAGTTAAAAACTCTTTTTAGATAAGAGTGCAATCTCTTAATTAGAATATATAAATGAAATCTGAATAAAAATTCCCTGAAAAGACTGCATTTGATAAAATCCTTTCAATGAACCAACAAGTGGTCTTATAGTCGCTCTCTGGTATGATTTTATTTAGTATTAACCAAGGCAACATGATCTTTAAAAAGTTTAAAATAAATCCGTAAGGACACATAAGTGCATAACATAGTTGGGGGAACTTATAAATATGTAATTAGTTCAGAACCTATCATTCTAAATGAAAAATCAGATTTCTTGCTGCTAAGCCCCAATAAAATCCCTTGTCTCTACATGTTTGACCTCTTCTATTTATAGAGCAGAAAATAATTCAACACAAAAATCAATGTGCACATATTTGCAGAACGCCAAACAAGATATGTAAATAAGTCTAGCATAATTGTAAGTCTAGCATCTGTACAAGGACCAGGAAAAGGATAAAGAAGGGATTCAGTAGAACAATAAAAACCCCTTAACGAACAATAGCACCAAATTAAACCCATGAAGAAATGTGAGAACAAAACCCATGAACCGAAAATCCTTAACAGCACCCATGAACCAAAAATCCAACAAAACCCATGAACTGAATATCCTTAACAACAATTAAACAACATTAACGCACATCCTAAACACATCAAAGAAGGGGAAATTTGAAAATACAAAGAAACCAATGAACTGTAGTGAAACAGACAAGCTTAGGGTGCAGAGATACCTCCAACCGTTCCAGCCACATCGAAGACCAAATGAAGGAGCAAACGTGAACGGAGCACCGTGACTGCCGAAGAGAACGATTATGAGATGGATCTGGCCAAGGAATGGAACGATAGTTCAGATAGAAGAAAACGGAGCACCATCGCGTTTTTCCTATTGGTGCTTTGAAAGGCAATTGCTTATTTTTATAATAAATTACATAAAACACAACATTAAATGTTACCTTGTCAGCAATTGGGTGAGTTACAAACTATAGTGATGCAGTTAAATTAGCCGAGACACCCTATAAGCATCCTGCTTGAGATACAAAAAGTTATATGATCAAACTCTAAAAATACAAAGTATATATAACTATTGGATGGAATAAACTATATGTTATGATGATAATATTGATTGATAATCGAATATAGAGAAGGGTGGTTTATATAATACCCTCAAATACAAGAACAAGAAGGAGAGACTTAGTCAAAGTAAAGAAACTAAACAAAGACTCGGTCAAACGGTAACAGAATTGCTAAGCTGATAACAACTAATTAAAGGATAATAGAAATAGCAAAAGGGAAGGGTAGTCCCTATGCTAATAGCCCCCCTCAAGGTGGTGGGTGAATGCATTTCATGCCCAGCTTGTGTATCAAAGTCTGAAAAGGAGAGGGATCGAGGGATTTAGTTAATAGATCTGCCAATTGGTATGTACTAGAAATTGGAAGGAGATGGAACAATTTTGCTTGCAGCTTCTCCCGTACAATGTGGCAATCCAGCTCTATGTGTTTGGTACGTTCGTGAAAAGATGAATTTTAATCAATATGCCATGCCGACTGGCTATCACAGTAGAGTAGTGCAGGTTGAACAAAAGAAAGTTTGAAGTCTTGAAGAAGATATGTTAACCACTGAAGTTCACAAACAGGTGATGCTAGAGCCCGGTATTCAGCTTCAAAAGATGACTTTGAAACTGTGGCTTGCTTTTTGGATTGCCAAGATATAAGAGATGAACCAAGGAAAACACAAAAGCCCGTGACAGATTTTCGGGTATCAGGGCATGTAGCCCAGTCAAAATCGCTGAATCCTTTCAGCTGAAGTGTAGAAGTTCTTGGATAAAAAAGGTCTTGGGCCCAGCCTTTGATATATCTAAGCACGCGAATTGCAGCTTGTTGATGAAGATCGGTAGGACAACTCATGTATTGACTCAATTGCTGAACAGAAAAACTGAGATCAGGCCATGTGTTAGTCAAGTAGAGAAGCTTGCCTATCAATATCCTATAGGATGCAGGGTCTTTAAGAGGAGTGCCATTTTCAGCACTGAAGCGAGTTGTTTTGGCAAGAGGAGTGTTGACAGGTTTGGAAGCCAAGAGTCCACATTCTTCTAAAATGTCCAGAGCATATTTCCTCTGGCATATGTACAACCCATCTTTAGATCTTGCAATCTCAAGGCCCAAAAAGTACTTTAAATGACCCAAATCTTTGATTCTAAAGGTGGAATGTAGAGCTGTTTTGATGCTGTTGATTTCATGAAGGTTATTGCCTGCAAGTATTAAGTCATCTACATAGACTAATAAAACAGTAAAAGATGAGTTAGATGCTTTAATGAACAGAGAATGATCAGAATTAGATTGAGAGAATCCTTTATCATGCAAAAAGGAAGACAACCCAGCAAACCATTTGCGGCTAGACTGTTGTAAACCATAAATTGACTTAAGCAACCTACAGACTTGATTAGGTTTGGGGGTAGAAAATCCGTGGGGTGGGGTGGGGTGGGGTGTGTGTGTGTGTGGGGGGGGGGGGGGGGTGCATATAAGCTTCCTCTTCTAAATTACCATGAAGAAATGCGTTATGTACATCCAATTGATAAAGAAACCAATTGTTAGTAGAGGCAATGGCCAATAAGAGTCTAATAGTATAACTTTAGTCACTGGGGAATAAGTATCAAAGTAATTAAGACCTTCTATATGGTTAAAGCCTTTGGCAACAAGGCAGACCTTGTATCTTTCAATTTCACCATTAACATGGTATTTAATTCTATAAACCCATTTACAGCCTATAGGAGTTTTTTGTGCTGGTAAGTCAGAGAAAACCCAAGTTTGATTGGAATGAAGAGCAGCAAGTTCATTATTCATTGCATGAAGCCAATGATTATGTTTTATAGCCTGATTATAAGTTTTAGGTTCTATATGAGATGAAATAGCAAGAGTAAAATGCAAATGGTTAGGAGATAAATGAGAATAAGAAAGAACAGAGGAAAGAGGATACTTAATAGTGGAGTTGGCATGAGAAGTGAGGAAATTGCAATGGAAATCCTTCAAGTATGAAGGCTGTATTTTGGTTGTGAGATCGCCTCAAATTCTAAACAAGAATGTGTAAGGGAGATTCGGGTGCTGGATCAGGTGTTGGAATGATAGGTGCAGGTACTGGAGTATGCAGAGGAGTGGAATGTGCAGGTTCCTGAATTGGTGAAGATGCTGGAATAGGCAGAGAATTAGTAGATCCAAGGTCCTGATCAAGTAATGGTCTTGTAGAAGGTGAATCAACCAAATCAGTGTGATGAGTGATAGGTGGATAATCAAATAGGAATAGATAATTAGAGCCTGTTATTAACGAATCAGAACCAGTATGCACAGTAGATGTATCAGTTTGATATGGGAAATGGTTTTCATAAAAGATGGCATTTCTAGAAACAAAACAAAGAATTCTTTAGAATGTAAGTCATAAAGGAGATAGCCTTTAGTGCCTAGTTTATATCCTAGAAACAAACACTTTCTAGCTCTAGAATCTAATTTATGTCTATGTTGAGTCAAAGTAGTTGCAAAACTAAGACAACCAAAAACCTTTAAGTCCGTAGGAATCAATTTGTAATTGGAAAAACATTCAATATATGGACAAATATGATCATTGACCCCGGAATCCAAGATCCAAGTGAATAAGGGAGAAATATGTTTACCTGATTTAGAGACACCGGAAACCACATGGTGACTGGTGTTTGATGTGGATGATTTACTCACACTGTTGATAGTAGAATTAGAATCATGTTTAGATGAATGAATCAAATTTATGAGGTATTGGTAATCATCTTTTGTAAAGGTGAAAGAATTTTCAGCAGGAGCAATCTTAGTAGTATTCGAGGGATATTCAATCCTAGGAATATCTGTAGTGGATAGAGCAGTAGTTTGAGACGATAAATTGTTGTTCTTGGTGCGATAACAGGGGGGAAACCATGCTTGAAGTAATAATTATCAACAGTGTGGTTGGTGCGATTGCAATGGGTGCACAACATTGGGGACCTTGTATTGTTGTAGCCTCTACCTCTTCCTTGAGCTGGAATATCTCTGCCTTGATTGAAATTTGTGGTTGATAGGGCAGTTGAGTCAGGAAGGGGAGTAGAATTTCGATCTTGCTGGAGGACCATGGAATAGGTCACACTGATTGATCGTAAGGGGTTCATAATAAGAATTTGGCTGCGTACAGGTTGGAAAGTCTCATTGAGATTTTTCAAGAAACAGATAACGTGCTCTTTGCCTTTGTAAGCTTGAACCTATTTATTGAGGTCACAGGTACAGACAGTAGCGCAAGAACAATAAAGGGTCAGGCGTAGGAACTCTAATTCATCGCAAATGATTTTCATATCAGTAAAGAATGTGGATAAGGATCGCTCACCTTGTTTCATGGAATGGAGTTTTTGGAGCAGATCGGACATTCGAAAATGGTTACCATGAGTGAATCGAATTTGTAGGTCCAGCCACAAATCCCTAGCAGTGTCGAAGGAAGCTGTGCTCTGGGAAATTTGTGGAGACAAGGTCCGAGTGATCCAAGATACAACCATATGGTTACATCGCTGCCAGGCATCAAAAAGTGATCTGTAACAGTTGGTTGCGAAAGTGTGCCATTAACAAACTTGAGTTTGTTCTTGGAAGATAAAGCTCTCAGCATTGCACGGCTCCAATGATAGTAATTATCACCATGAAGGGCTGGTGATACAAGAACATAGCCTGGGTTTTCACCAGGATGAAGAAAATAAGGGCTAGATGGGTTTTGGGATTGGTCGATTGGTGGAGTAGGGGGAGGGGGAGGTGGAGGATATGTTTCAGAGTCATGATTGTGGCTTGAGGTGTGACTTGAATCGTTAGCCATGAGAGAAAATGAATAAAATGCGGAAGGTAAGAAATCAGAGTAAAATCTGGTACCATATTGGATGGAGTAAATTGTATGATATAATGATAATATTGATTGATAATCGAATACAGAGAAGAGGGGTTTATATAATATCCTCAAATACAAGAACAAGAAGGAGAAACTTAGTCAAAGTAAAGAAACTAAACAAAGACTCGATCAAACAGTACAGAATTGCTAAGCTGATAACAACTTATTAAAGGATAACAGAAATAGCAAAAGGGAAGGGTAGTCCCTATGCTAATAATAACAGAGTGAGTTTTACAACTTAGTGAATAAAATAAGGGTGTTCAAGTGTCACTAAGCAAATTAATTCAAGTATATTTGTAGAGTTAACAAGGATTGCGTGTCAGAAACATGTTTCAATATTTTTTATATTCAATAAAATATTAACGAATTCAAAAATCAATTCGAAATATTTAATTTTGGGAAATCTTTCTTCAAGGAATCTTGTATAGTAAGAAAGTCATCTTTTATAAATCCTTTCATTTTAGATATTAATTTCTTATGGGAATATTTTTAGGTTCTATCAGACGAAGAACGTTTTCTTGCATATATCATCTTAATTTTTAGCCCTGAATATTTTTGGTTTGCCATGAGTCAATCAACTCAATGGAACCTCCTCAAATTCACCAGTGTAAAGATTCAAGAAGAAAAGGAACGGAAGAGTTCATAAGAGAAGTACGAATGAAATTCACAACCTACCATTCTTATGTGAAGATTTGTGAACATCGATGCAAGGAGCAAAGTGAAAACAAAAGATCGTTTAGTTCCCAAGCCTCAAATTCTTTGGTTGGCTTTACAAGGATTAATAAGGGAAAAAATTAATATCGATACGTGATCTCATGATACATTCACAAATTTGGGATTATCCTATCAATCAACAAGATAAATTTCGTGTAGATGTTGATGTTCCAAACACGCTTCTTCCAAAACTACTCAATAAGGAGTTTTGATGATGACCACCGAAGTTTCATTTCCAACTTATGAAGACTTGTAATAATTTTAGAATTTTGATTATTGATCTAAAATTAGATGTTTTAGTAGTTGGCTCGAGAAAAATATTTTTTTAAAAAAAGGTTTTAAAACATCAAAATGATTTGATTACTTGAGTCTTCTTCTTCTACTTTCTAATTTTTTATCATATGAGCTTTTTAGAAGCGATGCACTTTTACAGTGTTATATTTTTTATAGCTTTATTTAATTTGATATTGTTTTTAGAATTGGGTGGGGTATCCCATTTTGTATCTAAGGTGGGAGTATCCTTATGTGATTAGTTTCTTGAGTGTGAAATCTCAAGTTAGGATAAAGGTGAGGGATCCTTTATGTTTGTAATTTATACTTGTAAAAGATTGTGTAATTTTTTAGATTATAGTGATAATACTCAAGTTTATGTTTGAGGACTAGATGTAGAACACTCAAGTTGTGTTTGAACCAGCATAAATTGGTTGTGTGATTCATCTTTCCTTTATCTCTTGAATTTTTGTGATTAACATTGAAATTGGTTATATTGCTTTATTATATTGGAAATATCGGTAATATTTTACATTTTGTTCAAGTTGCTTAAATTTGTTGAACTGTTGTTATATTACTTGCAAGATTCTTATATTGCTCTTTATTTCTTATTTTTTTTCTCTTTACTTTGATTTATTTCCTACATCATTAAAAAGAGGCAATTTTTTTTTTTAAGAAATCAAGTTTTTCAAAAGAATTTTGTAAAACCTCAATTCACCCCCTCTTGAAGTTCCCTTTAATTTCAACATTTCGTAGGATATATTTACTTCTACATATTAGTTAATTTTTTATTGTTAATTTATATTATGTATATCCGGTCCTGCCTCCCCTTATAAGAAAGGTCTGTCTCCACCCCTATTTGTATGGAATTCAATTTGTATATTCCTCATTCTCGATTGATAGTTTATGTCATCTATGGTGGATGCATGCCCTTTTTTTTTCCAGCTTTAGTGGGCTAAGTGAGAATGCATTCTACCTTCATTTACTTGTTTAGTTTCCTTCCCTATTTTATCCCACAACTAGTTCTCTCAAATCTTCATATGCCATGCTCCGATGTGTAGTGACGATGGTAGGTGGTTATGTGACTTTGCTAAGCATGTGGAGCAAGCTATGACTTATTTAGGAGAACTTTGGAGTGCTCTGGAGGGTCTCAGATTGGCTAAATCTCGGAGTTTCACATGTGTTGAAGAATTGCAAATGGATTCAGAAGTGGTTGTAGGGTGTTTGAGAGGCGATGGGAGGGGTAGTCATACTGGTTGGAATTTGGTGGCTTGGGAGAGAGAAAAAAATTCATTAGAAAATGATCCAGATGGGCTAGCCCACGGATCAGCCCCATCCTAATCCTTTGACAAATAAGGTTGAATGTGTTAGGGTCATTGAGCCCTGGACCTGAAGAGGCTGAAAAAATAGTTAGCCCTCAAGCCGGGTTGAAAGGGCTGTCCCATGGGCTTGGGCCTGTTTGATAGCTCTACTTAGGAGAGAGAAAAAACACCAGTAAAAAACGTTTCAGATGGGTTGTCTCAAGGATTAGTTTCATCCTAAGCCTTTGACAAATAGGGTTGAATGGGTTAAGGTCATAAAGCCCTGGACCTGAATAGGTTGAAAAAATAGTTAGCCCTCAAGCAGAGTTGAAAGGTTATTCCAATGGGCTTAGGCTCTGTTTGACAGCTCTATTGGTGAAGCAGATGAAAAGGCTTTACACCTGTGAGGATTTACTTCTTCATGATCTTGCCGGGGTGTCTTTGTTAAGCTTGGATCAACTCTTAATGAAATGAATAAACTTCCTTGATCTTGAAATGAGAGGGTAAGCTCTTATATAGCAAGTACAAAACAATAAGAAACTAACTAAGCCAACCAAAGCTAACAGACTAACAGAGAAACAAAAATAACCAACTAACAGAACCAACTAACTGATTACATTGACTAAGCCTAACAAGACTCAACAAACCCTCCCTTAAACTATTGCATATAAGAAAGAGATGCAACTAGTTTATCTTGGGAATTTCACACACGCCAAGTAGCCCTCGAAGTTTGACAAACAGGTATAGTTTCAGTGGCTTGGTCATCAAGTCAGCAATCTGATCTTTTGTTCCACAATGAACCATTTCAATAGTTCATTCCTTTGTAAGATCTCTAAGGAAGTGAAACCGCACATCAATGTGCTTACTTCTTCCATGCATGATTGGATTCCTGGACTATTTTATGGCAGAGTTGTTGTCACACATTAGAGTAGTACAACCTTCCTGTACATGGCCTAATTCCCTCAGGATTCTCCTCATCCAAATAGCCTGACAAGCACATGCTGCAGCTGCTATAAATTCTGCTTCAGTGGTGGAAAGAGTGACAATAGGCTGTTTCTTAGAACTCCAGGCTACTGCTCCACCACTTATCAGAAAAGCATATCTGGATGTACTCTTTCTATCCTCCAAGTCACCTGCATAATCACTGTCTGTGTAGGACAACAGCTCTTCATTCTCTCCCTTCTTGTAGAAAATCCCAAAATTCACAGTTCCTTGCAAGTACCTTAGAACTCTTTTGGCAGCTTGAAAGTGTAATTGTGTTGGCTTACACATGTATCTGCTGATTAGGCTAACAGCAAACATCATATCTGGTCTAGTGGCAATGATGTAGATGAGACCTCCTACTATTTGCTTATAGTAAGTCTCATTTATCTTTTCTCCATCTTCAACTTTGTGCAATTTTTGTCCTGGAACTATAGGAATTCCCACTGAGTTGCTTTCTGTCATGCCAAATCTGCTCAAGAATTCCATAGCATATTTCTTTTGATATATGTATATTCCATGCTCATTATGTAAAACTTCAATGCCAAGAAAGAATCTCATCTTTCCTAAATCTGTCATTTCAAACTCCTGTTGCATGGAACTTCTGAAGGAATTCATTAAGCATTCATCATTGCTGTTGTAAATGAGATCATACACATAAACACTGACAATAAGAACATTTCCCTCCTTACTGTGCTTTAAGAACAGAGTTTGTTCATTCTTACTCCTTTGGAAACCTTTACTGATGAAATAAGACTCTATGCGGCTAAACCAAGCTCTTGGAGCTTGTTTGAGGCCATATAAGGCCTTGTGCAACTTGTAGACCTTGTGCTCACTGGCCTACTTCACATAACCCTTTGGTTGTTCAACATATACATCTTCATCCAGTTTTCCATATAGAAAGGCAGATTTGACATCCAATTGATACACTTTCCAACCTCTGTGTGCAGCAACTGCAATTATCATCCTGACTGTGTCCATTCTGCTCACTGGTGCAAATACTTTAGTGTAATCCACTACATACTGCTGAGAATACCCCTTTGCTACCAATCTAGCTTTATATTTATCCACATGACCAAGTTCATTCAACTTAGTCTTGTAGATCCATTTCACTCATATCTTCTTTGCATTATTTGGAAGATTAGTGAGTTCCCAAGTTCCATTCTTGATGATGGAACTGATTTCTGCATCCATGGCTATCCTCCACTTGTCACTTTTTACTGCTGCTTCAAATGTCTCAGGATCTGTTGAATCTACCTGAGCCATGTTCACTGCATCTTCCTCTTCTTCTATGATTTCTCCACCTGTGACATAGTCACTCATCCATCCAGGAGGATGCCTATCTCTTCTTTCTCTGTTACTATCAGCTTCAGTTGATGTGTTAAGAGGCAACTCAGGCTCATCTGCTTCTTCATTTGAGTTACTGTCAGCATCATTTGATCCTTCTGTTTCTGATTCACCAAAATCCATATCTACTATCAAGTCTTCTTTGTAGTTGATCTCCCAGTTCCATGTTGTTTATTCTTCAAAAATCACATCTCTACTTACAATGATCCTTTTTGTAATTGGATCATATAACCTGTATCCTTTTGATTCATCACTCATGCCAAGAAGCACACATTTGCAACTCTTGTTCTCTAGTTTGGTTCTTTTGGCATTTGGTACATGAACATGTGCCAAACATCCAAAGACCCTGAAATGGTCAACTGCTGGTTTTCTGCCACTCCATGCCTCTTCTGGAGTTTGATGCTTGACAGCCAAGGTTGGTGATCTGTTCAAAACATATGCAGTCCAATTCACTGCTTCAGGCCAGAAACATTTGGGAATTTTTTTTTTTCTGAAAGCAGTGACCTAACCATGTTCATAACAGTTCTATTTTCCCTCTCAGCTACCCCATTCTGTTGGGGAGTGTAAGCTGTGGTTAATTGCCTCTTTATTCCATTCCTTTGACAGAACTCATTGAATTCTTTAGAAGTAAATTCTCCACCTCTATCTGTTCTAAAACATTTGATAGGCAATCCTGTTTCTTTTTCCACTAGATTCTTGAAACATTTAAAGTAATGAAAGGCTTCTGACTTTTCTACTAAGAAGTAAATCCATGCTTTTCTTGAAAAATCATCTATAAAGCATAGAAAATACCTCTTTTGACTGTTAGAGGCTGGAGCGATGGGACCACAAATATCAGCATGCACAAGCTCCAATTTCTGTGATGCTCTCCACTTGCTCTTCTTTAGTATTGGATCTCTATGCTGCTTTCCTTTCATACAGTCAGAACATACAATTTCTGATGCTGTCAACTGAGGAAGTCCTTTAACCATTCCTTTGCTGTGCAAGGTTTTCAAACCTTTAAGACTCAGATGACCATATCTACTATGCGACAAGTGAGTGAGATCTTGTGCACTGGTATGGAAAAAGGTATTCTTCTTGGCAGGGGGTTCAGCATACAGAATGAACATTCTGTTATTTGTCATAATAGTTTGCAAAATCAACCCCTTCTCAGAATGGTACACCTTGCATTTTCCTGCTTGAAACATAACTGTCAAGCCTCTTTCTTGTAATTGTCCAATACTCAAAAGGTTGTTCTTGAGTTCAGGCACAAAGAACACATCACAGATCACATGTTTAACTCCATTTATGCTCAGCTTCACATTTCCTTTTCCAGTCACATCCATTATGGTGTTGTTTCCTAGCTTCACTTGTTGTTTGAAACTTTCATCTAATTCACAGAACTAGGCTTTCTTCCCACACATGTGGTTTGAGCAGCCAGAGTCCAAGAACCAACATCTCCTTGCTGTGCATCACATTTCTCATCATAGGCCATCTACAACATCTCTTCCTCCTAATTGAATTCTTCATAATTCACCTCCTTATCCCACTCAGGGCATTCATATTTGTAATGCCCTACCTTGTGACATTTGAAGCACTCAATTGTTGCTCTACTTTGCCTCCCTCGGCCTCTACCTCTTCCTCTCTATAGTCACCCCTTCCTCTGCCTCCAAGATCACCCATTTCTTCAGAGCTAATCTTCAAGTCCTGCTCTTCTCCATGATTCTTGTGAAACTTCTGTTCATGAACTATTAAAAAACTCTGCAGCTCATCAACAGATAGCACATCAGTGTCCTTAGATTCTTCAATTGAACAAATAATGTAATTGAATTTGTCAGTTAAGGATATAAGGATCTTCTCAACTATGGTGCCATCTCTCATCTGTTCACCATGACTCCTCATCTTGTTTGCCACACTCATCACTCTAGAGAAGTAATCAGTGATGGTTTCTCCAGTTTTCATTTCAAGAACCTCAAAATCCTTCCTCAAAGCTTGAAGAATGGATCTTTTCACCATGGCATTGCCTTCATACTTCCTTTTCATCGAGTCCCAGATCTCCTTGGAGGTGTTCTTCTCCAAGATTGTTTCCAAGATTGTTCTGTCAATCGCTTGAAACAAATAATTCTTCACCTTGAGATCTTTCAATTTTGACTCATCAAACCTCCTCTGTTGAGCCTCATTCATCACTTGCCCCTTTGTTGTTTCTGTGACACCTGTCTCAACTAGACTCCAATACTCCTTGGAGCGCAAGAAATTCTCCATTAGCATGCTCCAATGATCATAATGACCATTGAAACGAGGAATTGCAGGTTGCACAAAGTTTCCTTCATTCGCCATTGTTGCTAACACTTCTAAGTATGCGACTTTTCTTCTCAGGCCCCCGTAGGAGCTCTGATGCCAAAATGTTAAGCTTGGATCAACTCTTAATGAAATGAATAAATTCCTTGATCTTGAAATGAGAGGCTAAGCTCTTATATAGCAAGTACAAAACAATAAGAAACTAACTAAGCCAACCAAAGCTAACAGACTAACAGAGAAACAGAAATAACCAACTAACAGAACCAACTAACTGATTACATTGACTAAGCCTAACAAGACTCAACAGTCTTTCCCCCCGTTCTGTCTTAATGTAATTTGGGCCTAGTGCCTCCTTTTTACCAATAAAAAATAAATTATTGGGAGTTGCGAGTTTCTCGTGTCTATAGGGAGTTTAATAGGAGCCCTAACGGTATGAGCCAATTTGAATTGTGAGTTTGGTGCTTCCTTGATAATTTACGAGCAGTGCATCTTGCGGACGTTTTTCTTTCTAATGTAATGGAAATTTCTACTCCTTGTATAATTCCTATATAATTTCTTTTTCCTGGTCGAGTGGACCATATCTATTTCTTGGAGTTGCACTTTCTATTGATATATCTAGCACTAGCAGCAAAGAAACTGTGTATATTTATTTAGGAACAGAAGCCCAATAATCTGGATCTGGATGTAGGGTTGCCCTCGTTTGCATGGGCCAGTACACATGGATTACCGCACAAATGATTGTAGGGTTGCTCTCTTAAAAGGAAGACTTTAAGAATTTTGAGGTAATGGATTAAGCTGTTATCTCAGTCCTACACAAATGGGCCAAATGTGGGCCTCAATTGCTTTACTGATTGTAGAGTAATAGAGACGCTGATGTCTCCATAAAAAAAAGGGCCTCACGGCTAAAAAACACAAGATAGCTAGAAATTTCCACGAATTCGAGCAACCTATCCATCGTTATATACTGTGAAACACATGGATAAAGCAATAAAGATTCTCGCAAAAGCATCACTGAGCATAAAGTACTAGCTAAGATTTTATTTTTTTCATCAACTACTTTACTCCCAGCCTAAAAATCTAAGCCACTACACTCTTTTATACTCTGAGGAGAAATTCTTATATACTATAGTTTCTTCAATCTATTAAAAATACAATATGTGAATACTATGACTATATATATAAATGAACTATAATTAAATATTATTTTAAATTCGTATCAAAACTCAACTGTTTAGAGAAAAATATTTTCAAAGTACTTAAAGATTTTTTCAACTTGTGTGAAGCTTTTGTAAATTGTAAGAATATTTATACGTGATGACATCTATCATTTCTCATATTCTTAGCTCAACAGTGGACCAAACGTTGAAAACAGCTAAGCTGATTGAGTCAATTGGCGATTGGAGCACAATGTTAACCACGCAATTACTTTGATGGAAGGAATGTCGGAAAGTTTTCAACTACTTTTCCTTTTCTCTTTTTGTTTGGAACTTTTTGACCCTGCCTTTTTAAGTATTCAGATTAAGATATAAAAGGCAAATCAACCAAGTAAAGATATTAGAACACATAATTAGCCTCATGATATTCACATACGTCTAAACGCTTCTTTTGATTTCCCGTTGGATGCATGATTCAAACAACAGCCAAAATCCATGTTTGCAGGATAATTGTTTAAGAGAATCCTCCATTAAGATATATGATGATAGACAATAGTCAACAACAAAACATCTCTCCTTTTTGTCCAACTTTTTCTTATCATTCCCTCTTTTTTTTCTTCAGATGCTTATAATTTGCTATTAACTTTTTTATTTGTCATCTAATCCTTTTATGATCTGGAAAGGGACATGAAAGATTTATTCAATTTATTGTTTCGGTTGAGAATGCTAAAACCATACAACCTTTTTCCGGTGAAAGTTATACAACACCACCCACATGGTATATCGTGGTCAATTATTTTGTCATTTGGATCATTTGACTTTTCAACCCATGTTGTATTTTTTTAGTAGTCAAAATATACTGTATTTGCATTCGATATTTACGTATTTAATACTTCTATAATACATGGATGGTGGCCGGTCGACGGCATGCAGTGGTGGACGGTGACTGTCGATGGTGTTGTATTTTAAAAATACTATATACGCAAATACCAAATACAAATACAATATATTTTGACTCCTAAAAAAATACAACTTGAGTTAAAAAGTCAAATGCCCATCATGACAAAATGATTGGCCCACAATCTGTAATGTGGGTGGTGCACCTTAGACAATATCCCTTTTTTCTTATAAAACCGGTCACTTATATTTGTGTACCGATAGCCTTTTTATTGGATTTAATTGATATATATTTTTAGTGTAAAAAATACAATCAATCGTAAATTATTAAATCATTAAAATTAGAGATTGATTTATATGTACAATTAGTATAAAGCTTTTATACCGTCGACTAATCAAAATTATGATAAGTAACTTTTAAAGTAGTTAAAAATTAAATATTTTAAATGATGTGTCAATTTTTGATTGATTTACAGTATAAAGAATCTTTATACTGATAACATGTACCAATTAAATCTTAAATATATTTGACTTTTAAAATAATTATCTCAAAAACAATTCATAAAATAATCTATGATTGATTAATTGTATAAAAAAACTTAACCTGAAATCATACCAAAACTAAAATCTTTTTTATTATGTGTAGCATATAAATAAGGTGGCATCTAACATGAGGGGCCAAATAGGTCTCTCATGAGTGAGGGAGTATCATACATCATTTGATATATTATTAAAATAAATGGATGACTGAGATCTTACACCTAAACTTGGTATTCCCGGTTGCAAAGAAAGCCCCTCGATTTTGTCAAATTCTCGGTGCCCAAGGAATGTACAATGCAGACTTCTCTTTTTCATCCCCTTTCTCAGACTTAATTAATGTACAATATTGGCTTGTCTATTTCATCTCCATTCTCAGACTTATTTCGCTATCTCTTCCTCTTTGTTCCCATTGTTTTCATTGTCTCTGTTTTTCATTGCAGCATTTTATACGTACATCATCAACCATCACGATTGTTCATAAATTTTTAGCCTCAAGCATTTGTGCTTCGGTTAAGTTAATTGTCCATCGTATTTGTAACCTTTGAGCATAATTTTTTTTCCCGATGAACTGAGCAGAATATTTTTGTTTAGACATGATAGGACTGAATGATATTCTCTATTTTGTTGGCTATCGTCCCTGAAGATTATACATTCACTAGGTTGATTTAATCATTGGGCTTGTAGATATGAACTTTGGCATGTCGTATCGGAGTATTCAATTTCCATGTAAAGGCTGTAGGACCCTATTTCATTTCTTCTTCCCTCCTCCGGACAAGTTACAAACATCATTTTACCATGATCAAAGCCTTCCGTGTGGGGAGAAGAGGGTGGGGCATATTTTTTAACCCATTTTACCTAGCGCAACATCGAATTCATTCAAGAAGCATCATTCTGGATGAGCACCGCGAGCTTTGTTAGAGAAGAAAGAAGAAGGTCCTCCTCCTTATGCTACAGAAAAACAATTGTTTAGCGACCGTAATTTTCGGTCGCTAAACCATGTAAATCGGTCGCTATTTGTTTTAACGACCGAATCAGAGACCGATTTATGGTGGTAGCTGAATACCTGGTCGCTAAGGTTTTAGCGTCTGAAATATTATTTCGGTCGCTAATTAGCGACCGTAAATTCGGTCGCTAAATAAAAATAATCGGTCGCTATTAGGTTGGTCGCATTTTTGGGGTAACCATTTCTAGCGACCGATAATCGGTTGCTAATTCGGTCGCTAATTTTGGTTATTGTTAACCTATATTAGCGACGGATTTTCGGTCGCTATACCTCATCTGTAAATGTCAAATACAGTTTAGCGACCGAATTATTGGTTTCCAATTCGGTCGCTAAACTGGTTATTTTTCTTAAAAAAATTTAATTTTTTAAAATAAAATTTTTATTTCTGATTTTCTTTAAACGTTAGCAAACTTACTAAAAAAACACACCAAATTACTTATGAAATATACAATCATAAGAAAGAATAAATATATATAAAAAGAATAATCTAAAATGTCGTACAAGAATCGTTTAAAGTAAAAAATATGGAGAAAAAAAATCAGTCATGATGAGGGGGAGATGGAGGAATCCAATCATCCTCAGCGTCCGTACCATCGCCGTCTGCTAGCTGATCGTCCTCTGGAGTAGCAGCATCGATGGCGGGCGCGGAATCGAGGAGCGCAGCAGCAGCGCAAACCGCCGTCGAGCATCATCTCGAGCAAGCGGAGTCTGGATCCTCATCTGCTCCAACACCAGCCGCATGATGTCACGGCCTGCTCGATGCTCGCTTGCATCATTCACCGGTGTGCCCGAAGTCAAGCTGTGGCAATCTGGTTCGCCATCTGCTGCTCTCTCTCGCTCTTCTCCCGAAGCTCCGCGTTAATTTGCGTGATGGTGTCCTCGCATTTGGTGGAAGGCGCTCCCGAGGGACGGTATCGGCGCAAGAGAAGGAGCAGGCGTCTTGGGACGATGAAGCGATGAACTCGGCTCCCGAGTGTCCGAGGCCATAGGCGTGCCCCTTCTTGTTTCCCGCCCCGACGACCTCCAAATAAATGGCATTATCGTCGACGGAGACAGGAGAGCGACCATCACCGATCAAAGCCTCATCTTGTGATTTGTGAGGCACGTGATATGGCATCGTCCTTCTTCTTGTTGAAGCCCACCTACAAAGTATAGTTGAAGAGATTTAGTTAAACTTATATCCAATATTAACAAATCATTTATAATAAATTACAAGTAAACACTAAATTATTTTTTTGCTTACAAAGATAGTTACGGGCCTTGTCGTTGACCCATGTCCCCGACTTCAACTTCTTCGTCCTCTCCACCAACTCCATAGCAGATCGGGCCCATTGTTTTCGTGCTTTATGAGAAGAATAATATAATATTAAATTCATAAGAATAATTAAAAATGAAAACTAATTAATTAAATAGTATATTAAGTCAAAAGTTTAATGTATTACCGGCTCGTCGTAGTGGGCGGCGGCTGATTTAGACCCACCGGTCCAAGCACATGCGCCACCATCAGAAGCTCGATCACGCCGAGCCGTGGCCTCGGATCTCCTGGAACTTCTCGGTAGCCCAAGATCTTGGTCCAGCTGCCTCTTGATCTCGAGGATCCACCCACCTCCCCTTATTCTGACCCTTCCTCAGCTTGTTCATCAGATTCTTCATGACCAGTGAGCCTTTATGCTCAAATATGTCCCTGACGAGAGCCTCTAAAGCTAAGTCCCACCTATACTCTTTCTGCAACTTACAGTTGTTAGGAAATTCGTGTGTACATATATATAACGTAAATTTAATTTAAAAAACTTAATAAATTGTTACCTTAAACTCTAGAAACAACTGATCCCTATGGCCCAGTGGGATGGCCTTCCATGTAGGCCATGGACCATCAAACTTGCGTCGCAGGTCTTCGATATCGAATCAGAAGGGCCCTTCGTGGGCAGAAAGCTGCAGTAAAATTAGAGCATTAATAAATGTTATAATTAAATTAAAAAACAAGTAAATAGAAATTAACGATACTTTATATATATTAAAAAATTAAATTAGCATACTCGTTATCCCCCCTGGGGATAAGAAGAATCCTCCTGTCGGATGGACCACGACTCTCCTGTCCCGATGATGATGATGGTCCTATCGTCGTAGGTATGGATGATGAGGGTGCAGCCTGTGTCCCGACCACATGAGGATGGGTGGGGGGGTGCAACTCCATCACCCTGAGGTGTCCCGTCAACAGAGGTGCTGGTAGGGTGGTCTCGATCTGAAGGCTGTGGGTCGGCCGGCGAAGGGACTCTCACAGCACGACCTCCACGACGACCCCTACCTCTGGAGGAATCTGCCATCTGTGAAAAAATGAAAATATGATTACACAACAGTGTAAATAATACAAAAATAAATTACCTAATAAGTTGAATGACATTCACACAATGAATTATGACATAAATAAATTACCTAAGTAGAATCTTCGTCACTAAATTCACCCTCACTCTCATCAGTATCACTTGATCGGAATGTACCTTCGCTAGATGCGTCCAACTCGGATTGATCCATTAACTCTCTTTCAACTTCTTCCCCATTTCCGGAAATGTCCGCCAGAGAATTAACAATAATGTCCGACGTAATTTGCAACGGTACATGGGGTCTTGAACACTCATCATCTTGGTACGGAGCATCTTTTTCAGGCTGGTTGATTACATTATCAGTAATTATACTGCGAGCCTTTACCTTAATAACACCCAACCAGCCATGATGTCCTTCGGGATATGGCGAGTAATAAACCTGCTCTGCTGTTGTGAAAAAAATGAATGGGTCGTACGCCTTATTATACCTTCGAGACAGCCTAACTTGAACAATACCATAATTTTTATCTATTTTTGTCCCTACGTCAAGAGTAGGATCAAACCAATCACACTTGAAGATAACTAATTTCATCACGGGAAACCGGTATAATCGAGTTCAAGGATGTCGGTTAGAACCCCATAGAAATCATCCTCTACATTGCCATCGGTGGCTCGCACACAAACACCATAGTTACACGTCTGCATTCCTTCATTCCATGTTTTTGTGTTAAATTTATATCCATTTACAATATAAGTATTCCATGATGTAACCCATCTGTTAGGCCCCCATGCCAAATTTGTCAACAATGGATTTTGAACATTGTTTTCTGGATCTAGTACCTAAACAATCAAATATTATATTATTCTTATACATGCTATATATTTAAGGAGATAAAATGTATGCTTCAAAAAATGAAGATGCTTAACCTACATATTTACTGAACCACGTAGCAAAGTGAGAAGTAATTTCTCGATCAACCTGATCGTTTGAAATGTCAGGTTGGAGTTCCCTTAGAAAATTGCCGTACATCCTACATATGGGAGATTAATAGCAGGATGATTAATAATCATAAATGTCAATTGAACTTATTAAAGACGTTGTAGAAACTTACTCTAAATATGGCGCCACCTCTTCACAATTTTGAAGGATATACAGATGAGCAGCATTAATGTCACACTGCTCCAAGAAATATCCTTTTGATTTGCCACTAAATCTGCCCGGATAGTTGAATACTGATATAGGAGGACTAGTTGAACATCCTTCGCCCGAATCAACGTTTCTAGGCATCCTTGTCCTTCTCGTGTTAACTTCGTCCGGATAGTAATAAGCGGCAAAATTGAGAGTCTCCTCTACTAAGTATGCTTCACAAATGGAACCCTCCACTCGTGCCTTGTTCTTGACTTTGTGTTTAAGGGAGTGCAGGAACCTATTAGAGAGGGACACATACAAATAATTACTAGTTTTAGGGAAAGCTAAACTACGCTCTCGTGTTCGTGAATTTCATATGTATTAAGTAAAATAGTTGATGTTGTTTACCTCTCAAATGGATACATCCAGCGGTATTGGACTGGGCCACCAACTCTTGCTTCGTAAGGTAGATGAACTGGCAGGTGTTCCATGGAATCAAAGAAACTCGGCGGGAAGATTTGCTCCAGCTTACATAACAAAACGGGTATTTTGACTTCCATATCCTTTAATTGATTCGCATTTAGTGTTGTCGATGTAAGCTCCCTGAAAAAGTGGCTAAGCTCAACAAGTGGGTTCCAAATTTGCTTTAATGATGTCGTCGAACGCAATTGGAAGCAACCGTTGCATGAACACGTGGCAATCATGACTCTTCATTCCATGTAACTTTGCTTCCTTAATGTCAACACATCTACCCAGATTGGAAGCATACCCATCTGGTAACTTTAGTTTTTTAACCCACTTACAGACGGCCAATTTCTGTGCTTTGCTTAGTGTATAACTTGCCTTCGGTTTGATAAGTCTGCCACGACCACCGTCTTGCAACTCAAGCTTCTTCCGATTACAAATGTTAGCCAGGTCCAATCGGGCTTTATTTGTATCCTTTGTCCTCCCCTTGATGTCCATCACAGTGTCAAACACATTCAAAAACACATTCCTCTCAGTATGCATGACATCAATGTTGTGACGGAGTAGCTGCGTCCTCCAATACGGAAACCTCCAAAATATACTTTGTTTTGTCCAATTATGGTTGACGCCATAATCAGGAATATGTTCTCCTTGGGTTTCATGGACGAGCGGTAAGTACCGTACTCTGCGCCATACATTAGGACCAGTCAAACGTGGTGGAGGCGATGTTCTCTCCGCACAACGCTTCTTGAATGCATTCTTGTTCCGCCTATAAGGATGATCTTCCGGAAGGAATTGATGATGACAATCAAAATATGAGATCTTTCGACTGTGTTTAAGCGTGAATGCCTTCAATCGCTCCATACATATTGGGCATCCAAGCTTCCCCGTGGTCATCCAACCCGACATCATCCCATAAGCAGGAAAGTCGTTGATCCTCCACATTAAAGCTGCTTTCATGATGAAATTCTGCCTCAAAGATACGTCATATGTCAACACACCATCATTCCACAGCATTGTCAACTCATCTATCAGCGGCTGCAAGTACACATCAATCTTACCTTTTGGATTAGACGGACCCGGAATTATGACTGTTAGGAACATAAACTCCCGCTTCATGCACATCCCCGGGGGAAGATTATACGGAGTCAGGATAACCGGCCAACAAGAGTATGCTTTTCCAGACCGCCCAAAAGGATTAAATCCATCAGTAGATAACCCCAATCGGACATTGCGAGGGTCCTGCGAAAATGCCATATGAACCCTATCAAAATGCTTCCAAGCTTCTCCATCAGATGGATGACACAAGATATCTTGCTCCCTCTCATGCTCACTATGCCACCTCATGTGAGCTACAGTGGCCATCGAAGAGTACAATCTTGTAAGTCTTGGCACGAGCGGAAAGTACCACATCTTTTTTAGCGACCTCTTCTTCTCAATGCCCATCCTAGTGGTTGTCTTATACCGATCCGCACCACAAAATCGACAACATGTTATGCTTTCCGCTGAATCATCCTTATAGTACAACATACATCCATTCGGGTAACAATCAATTTTCAAACACCCCAGACCCAAATTTTCCACGGACTTCTTAGCATGATAAAAACTTGTAGGCATCCGATTGCCTTCTGGCAACGCCTTGGACACTGACCTGGTGAGGCGATTAAAACAGCCTTCTTGCATATTGTAGTCAGATTTGATACTCAACCATTCCATGCACATCGACAACTCCGTGTACTCCCGACATCCTTCCCACAATGGAGATCGTGCAACACTCAGCATATCATAGAATCTTTGAGCTTCGGGATTCGGATTCTCCTCTATGTATTGAGAACCCATTCCACCATCTTCTCCCACATCTTCTTCTAGTACAACACCAACCGATGGTCCAACATGATCCATTATCATCTGCTCGTATGGATTCAATTCTTCCCTCCCGTCACCACTTCCATAGTACGAACCTTCAGCCACAATCGGGTTTAAGTCAGGCAACGTCTCACCATGGTTACTCCACCAATAGTAATCAGGCATGAAGCACTTCTCATAAAGATCGGCTACAACTCCATCCACGCTTTTGAAAGATTGACACTTGCATCTTTTGCAAGGACACCTCAATTGATCACCGCCCAGCCGTATAAATCTCTCCTGGCTAACAACAAACTCTATAAACTCACCTACTCCAACTCTATACTCTTCCCTAAGACGTTTATTCCGATCCAACCTACGATACATCCATTTCCGATTCTCCGGAATATCCATTGCTGGAAATTAAATAGCCTGACCAATCCTACAATAACACATATATATTACGGTGCATTCCAATAACTCCATCAATCCCGTTCTTATGACAAGGTATGAACCTATTCCATTCGAGAAGAAACCTTTGCCACACTTGGCTACTAATAGTTATTCCCATATTCAAATACCTTATACTTGACAAAATTTCGGCAGCATTTCCCATCGGTCTCCAAGTTACACGACTCGAGCACGGTCATAATCACCGCGATCAAGTATGCACCAGGAGAACAAAAGGAAATGCATCAGACCGAGATTTCAACAAGTATATAAGGCATTTGAACATTGAAATGACTATTGTCCGAGTGTGAAAAAGGTTTTTTCCCAAACTGTCCCACTTGGACAATTCAAGATTCAATACAATGAGCATGCATACCTTGATACGTTACGCATGCTCATTAATATTGAATCTCAAATAGGAAACTAAGGCTTTCGTAAATTAATTATTAACTCTAACAGAAAATAAAACCATTAACCTATAAATATTGTAACATTGTTGAGCTTATATAAATTGCAGCGTAAATCAATACAAACTTCGATTAAATATTGTAGCAAACATCCTATTGAGCTCCGCTCTCCACTAACAAGTAGCAGTTAATTGTCAAACACATGCATAATTTCTAAATTATCAGCACACAACCAGCATCCCGCCTTTCGGACAGGATCACATCCTATTGAGCTCCGCTCTCCACTAACAAACAACACATATTGACAAACACATGCATAAACATTAAATTATCAGCATACAATCAGACAAGATCACATCCTATTGAGCTCCGCTCTCCACTAACAAACAACACATATTGGTAAACACATGCATAAAAGATAAATTATCAGCACATAACCAGACATCCTGCCTTTCGGACAGGATCACATCCTACTGAGCTCAGCTCTCCACTAAGAAACAATATGATAATTCACTTAACACATTACAAATACCATTTAATTCAAGGAATAAGAGAGAGTATTTTACTTACCTCAACTCCAAGCACACAAAGATAAGGGGACTCTGGTTCAACAAGTGGTGGTGACAAAGTAAAAAAACTGCAATCCAACACCCTGTTTAGACATAAGTGGTTAAATTCAACCCATAAGTTACAATTTTTGTTTAATAAGTTCATACAAAGGCAGAATTACAAAAAAAAAAAAAGTTAATTTTGCCATCTCTATACAAAATTCAACCCTCATCACGAAATGAGAAGATCAAGCATCCTATAAAAAATGAATGCACTACCACAAAAACACACATCCCTAAACTCACACACATACACTAAACACACATCTCTGCACACACACACACACACACACACACACACACACAAACATCTCAAACAGACACACACACAAAGCACCCCAAATGCACAATACACATCAAACACACAAACATCAAACACGGTGAGACACACCTACCCTATGCTTACAATCCAATTGAACACACAAACTTTAGTACACAGAACACACAACAAACACACACTCATAACACACACACACACACACAACACAACAAACACACACACAACACCAATGTACACACAACACACAACAGAAACAACAATGTAGAGAAAGACAACGAGAGAAGCAATTACCTCGGTTAGTGTGAGGGAGGGCGTTGTGGTGGTGGTGGTGTGAGCAATGTGACCAGAATGAGCCCTGAAATGTGACAATGAAGTGAGACAGTGAGACAGATAGAGATATATGAAAGAGAAACAGAGACAGAGAGATGGAGTAGAGGAGAGCTTACCTGAGCAGAGGGGAGATGACGGTGGTGACCGGAGGTGTCTTGGGGTGTTGAGGTGGCCGGAGCGCGCGCCGTAGAAGAGAGAAACAGTGGGTGGGAGAGAGAAACGCGATGGAAAAAATGAGGAAGAAGGAGGTTCTGTCGAATTTAGGGATTTCAGTTTTAGCGACCGAATTAATTCGGTCGCTAATTCGGTCGCTATTATGGTTAGTTTTAATTTGAATTTGTAATTGTAGCGACCGAATTAAATTTCGGTCGCTAACACGCGCAATTTTATTTTTTTAACGCGCCTTTTAGCGACCGAATTAATATCGGTCGCAAATATAAATAAAGTTTAAAGTGTGAATTCATAAATTTAGCGACGGATTTCTAAATCGGTCGCTAATATAAACACAGTTTGACCGTTGCATTTAATTCGGTCGCCATTTCGGTCGCTAACAATTCATAAATTTATGAATTTTACTTTCCTTTGTTTAGCGACCGAAGTAGCGACCGATATCTCTGCTACGCCTTTATTTGGTCATGAGAATCAACTCTAACCAGTGTTTCATGTAGATCCTACAATCGGTCGCTATTTCGATCGCAAAAAGGAACCTAGAAATTCGGTCACTATTTTCGGTCGCTAAATGACCTTTTTTTTGTAGTGTGAGATGAAACAATAAAAAATATTTTAATATTAATAAATAATAAAAGATATTTTAATATTAATAAATAATAATATTTTAACTGTAGAAAGAGGTGTGCGCCTGTGCGGAGTTGCATATTTTGATAAACGAGGAACTGTATTGATAACATGTACACCCGTTGTACTATAAAAATATGATAATTTAATATATGGACAATCCAGATAATTTAATCAATAGGCGCATGGGTGCACCATAAATAGCACCCATCAATCCACTTTTACCTATTGTATCAGGTCATCAAGGACCCTCATGGGGTGAGGGACTTTTTTTGGAACCTTACCTCAGAAGCCACCTATAAATAAATACCAGTCAAAGTTATCTTCGTGTAAACATGACAATGATGTTTATGCAAAGTGTAATATTTTGGTCCCTATACGTGATATGAATTCTCGATTTGGTCCATATACATAAAAAATTATTAAAATGGTTCTTATACGTACAAAAAGTCTCCATTTGATCTCTATACATTACCCGTTTGGTCCCTGTACGAGCAAAAAATTATTAAATCAGTCCCTAACATTTTGTACGGCAAGGACTATTTTAATAATTTTTTATATATAGGGATAAATCAAGAATTCGTACCACGTATAATGAACATAATATTACTTTAACCTGTAATAAATTTTCGCTCAAGTTATCCTAGGAGAAATTAATTAAGTACCGAATGATACATACTTTCTGCTACAGTGACCCTCCCGTTATTTACTAATTTGAGATATGGACACAACGTAGGTACACTAGGCACGGTCGGGACGAAGCGACCCAATATACTGTGACGTCTAAAACTAATTTTGAGTAAGGGTTTTTTAAATCTAATAAAACTATTTTTATAAAAATAATACTAGATTTAAAATTTATTTTTATTGTAGAGGCAGAAAAATGTTGGCGTAGCTCACGGCTTTGGGATGACATTTTGCAGATTGCAAATAACTCTGAAACATTCAAGGATTGGTGTTTTTCTGCCCTAGGAAGACTCTCCGTTGAAAAAAGTGCCATGTTTGCTATGGTCTTATGGTCTCTATGGCACAGCAGAAATGAGGTCCTTTGGGAGCAAAAGAACTCAGATGCTTCACAAATTTGTTCTAGAGCAGGTACTTGTTTAAATGATTGGAGACAGGCGCAGGTAGCTCGGGCGCACACAAGAGTGGTGGAGGCTGAGGCCGTTGTTATGTTTCATGCTATGTGGATGCGTCTTTTAATCCAGCCCTTGAAGGTGAGGCTTTTGGTTTGTGGTTGGCTATCCACTGGGTTCGTCAACTTGGTTTTCAAAACCTCATTTTCGAGCTTGAGTGTAAGGGTGTTGTGGACAGTGTTTATTCATCTAGAGTTGATATTTCTGAGGTTGGAATCATTGTAAAAGATTGTTCTGGGCAAGGTTTACAAAACCGGACCGGCCATCGAACCGGTGAAGACAGCGGTTCAAGATTCAATGGTCCAACCGAGGTTGAACCGTGGGTGAACCGGTTATAATTAAATAATATTATTTTAATTTTTAATATAATATTTGTAACAATATTAAACAAAAAAACAATATAACAACTAAAATTATTAAGCACAATTTTTTTTATTTTGAAATTAAACTAAATAAATATAAAAATATATGTTAAAATCATCTTCATAAGGAAAACCAACCCAAAATCTACAACTAGCCCACATATGTTAGAAAACAAAAAAATTGGGTTTTGGCTAGGATGACCCAAATCCTTTTATACTATTTTTTTTTTTAAGAAACCGGTTCTGGCCGGTTCACTACCGGTTATGACCGGTTTTACCGGTTTTTCCACCGGTTCGATGCTAGACCGGTTTTCCCTGTGAACCGGACCGGCCAAGGTCCCGGTTCCCGGTCGGACCGATCGGACCGGTCGGCCAGGCCGGCCCGGTCCGGTTTTCAAAACCTTGGCTCTAGGTGGTTGTTTTTTTTTCCAAACTTCAGTTTATGGTGAAGTTTATTAGGAGGTAAGTTAATAGAATTGTTTATTCCTTGAGTAAGGAAGCTCTGTCTAAGTCTAAGCCTCATATTTATCATTATGTTCCTCTTCAATAATTTTCAGTAAAATGAAGTAGTTTGGTTTTCCTAAAAAATAAAAAAAATGAATTTATTATGATTTATGTAAATTCTTTTACACTGAAACCAGTCATAGATTATAGGAATTTCTATGGTATCATAAAAAAATCAATTGATTTGGAACGGTTGTTTTTGAATCAATAGATAGGTAATTATAAGTTTAATGAAGTCAAGTCAAACTTTTGCTTTTTAATCCAAAAACTTTTATCTTTTACAGAATAGTCCCTGATAATTAAATAAGTTTTTTATCTTTAAATTTTATTTCAGAGTTTTTAAAATTTTAAAAAATGATAAATTTTTTGAAGACATGTTTATTGTTATTTTCCAGAAATTAGATCCTACCATCATGAACCATAATTCCCCATTCACCTCAAATTGGGTAGTCTCCAAAAAAAAGTGAGGAAAAAAGACTTCAACCTCACGACAGTGAGGAGATAATAAAAGACGAGTAACAATGGAAGAGGAGCCTCACCTACTTACAGTACACATCATCTCTATTTATCCCCAAAACACACACACACTTCCCTTTAGAGATGGGCGGCAGCAGTCCCCTAACATAGGCAGGTGTCTGTTTTGGTTTTGTAACAAGGACTCTGTTTTACTGGTTTTGTCTGTAATTGATGGATACTACTGGTACTCAATATATATATATATATATATATATATATATATATATATATATATATATATACTAATTACACTTTGTTCATCAAAAAAAAAAAAAAAAATCCTCACTCTCCTCTTTCTCCTTTCCAAAACCCTCCCTCTCAACTCAACTCAAACCCCTCTCTCCCACACACTCACAAGACTCCCAATGTGTCTCCGTGGCTTATTTTGTTGCCACCCCTATAAAGATTTCACCTTTTTCTCCCTGCGCTTTTCATTTGGTGCGCAAGTTTTAATTTTGAACCTTACCCAACGTCATTGATTATATCATGATAGTAGCAAAGAGGGTATGGATGATTCTAGGTTCATAGTCAAATCAAACTAAACACAAACGTTTGGATTCCTTGGTTCAGAGATTTTTTAATTTGGTTTCATAAAATAATGTTCTTTTTATTCTAGATGATTCATTTTTCAATTTCAGATAATTATTAATTAAAATAATTTGAGGTAAAAAAAAATTAGTGAGGAACTAGATTGTAAAAGAAGAAAGTGAAAGTACTAAATAATAAATGAAATGAGATGATTTCATTAAATGCAACTTAATTGATTATTGGTCCAAATAACAAGTGTTCCAAACCTTTAAATTATTGAAGGTACCCTAGCAACTCCCTCGTTAGATGGATAATTAGGATAAGAGTGAAATATTTTTAATGATATGATAAATGTTTATATATTTTTGAAATATGTGTATAAAGAAAATAAAAAGTAAGTGAGAAATGAAGATAAATGTACACATATCAGATAAAATATCTAAAGAGTTATTTTTTTTACAGAGTAAAGAGTTTAATTTTGATATTCGATCTATGTAAAATTTTTTACACTATCAATTAATCACGTATTATCTCATGAATGATGTCTTTTAAGATATAGTTATTAAAAGATTTAATCAATTTTATGATATATTAATATATAATTGATTAATAGTGTAAAATCTTAAACATACACAATTAGTGTAAATTTTTTAAACCAACGGTGTATTGCAATTACATCCATATATATTTTTTGAAGGCAAATTACATCCATATTTAAAACTTGTTTTTTATTTAAAACTTGATGCTCAACGGTGTATTGATTTGGTATAGCTTTATAAAAAAGGAATTAATATAATGAAATATGCTCAATGAGACTGTTAAATAAGAAAAAATGGTTGAAGCTGAGATTTGTTAATTTTGAAGTAATAAAATGTTAGAACAGAACCGTGATTTTCTCTATTGATACAAAATCAATCAAAGTGAAAATGAAAAAAATAAATCTTTGTTAGACTTACAAGCCTCAAATCAAACCATTGAATTTCATTTTTCCAACGGTCGAATTAAAAGATCTCTTAAATAGATCAATGTCTCTTTTTGGTAGCCATGGCATATCTATAAATTATCCACCACCATTAGTAGTGATTAAATTTCATCGGAAATCTATTGGGCACATAAGATGGGTTGTTTCCTCCCAACCAGGTTTTTTCCATACACAAGAGTCAACATTCGAACCCACCACTTGCTTAAGATGCCCAAGTCAAATATTTTTTTTTGGTTACAAAGCAAAAGGACCAAATCAGAAAAACATAACAAAGACTAATGTGTCACAAAAGAGACTCTCATGGCATCCGCAAGAAGAATGGAGTCCATCCCTTGAGGAGCATCATCTATCACAGATAAAAATGAATCACTTCTAGCTCCCATTTTTGCTAAAAAGTCTGGAGCAAAATTTCCTTCCCTGAGGATATGGACTAAGGTACAATCCCAGTCTTGACGCATAAGTCTCTTGGTGGCAGTCACAATATTGCCATACATGTGATGATCACTCACCTCCCCATTCATCAAATCCACGACATGGACAGAGTCAGAGAAGCAGATAACATGCCGAAACCCTTTCTCCCAGCACAACCACAACCCATGATAGATGACTAGAATCTCAACATGCATGATTGTGGACAGCCCAATACTACCACTAAAGCCATGCAAGAAGCGACCGAGGTTATCCCTGAGCAAACCCCAAAACCAGCTTTTCTTGAATCTGTAAAAACACTACCATCCACGTTCACCACAATGGCATTGCTAGGAGGAGGCAAGGCAATTTAATTTAAACGTATAATATTTTATTTTGGCGTATAATATTTTACTTAAAACATAAGCGAATATCAATTTAAAGATTACATATATATTAATATCTAATTCATCAAAAAAATTTATATATTTGATCATTAAGATAATATCATGTCATTCAATTGTTTTGATTGTTAAATTCATGTTATAAGAAGTAATTAAACAGAATAAGTATCCAAAACTTAGAACCAATGTTTTAGTAACTGAACTGGACATCGAACCGGCAAGATACTCAGATCATGGTTTAATTGGTTCGACCGGTTTAACCCGCAGTTGAATCGGATGATTAATAAATTAATAAAATATAAAAAAGTACTAAATTGGGGTCGGGAAAATTAAAAAAGTAAATAAATAATTCATTTCGAACGGTTCAACACGGTTCAATTGATGGTTCAAAGCGGAGCGGTTCAAAAGGGTTGATTGAACCGTCAAACTGGTCAGTTCACGGTTGAACCGATTGAACCGTTTGAACCATCCGATTTGGTCTAGTTTTTAAAACATTGCTTCCCTTCCTTTTTATTTTTGGTATCTATTCACGGTAATTATTTATGATAAAATATCTATAAAAAATTATAGTAAAATCTTGTTTAAATTTTTAGGGTGTGAACTCTCAAATCCTTCCTAGAAGGTGGGGAGGGGAATCACTTTAATGTTAAAGCTAGAGTATTTGAATAATAGTTTTATTTGTAAAAAAAAAGTAAAATCTTGTTTAAATTTATAGCATGTTTCTTTCGTTGTTGTTTCAGTTGTAGCATGCAATTCGTTTTGGTTACCACCTGCATTTAGACATGAAACTAGACGATGAACTCGTGTGATGTACGGACAAATAATACATGAGGAGCATAGATATTTATTATTTTAAAAACCGACAAACTTACTATAAAAAAATTATAGCACGATAAAAAGGGCAATTGATGACAAAATGATACGAAAAGCATACAAAAATAAAAATACTAAATGTTTTGTAAGTTGTCTTATGTTAAATTCTAAAATAATTATTTATATATTACAATTGAGGTGGAGCTTGAGATGTGGTTTTTATTGTCAGGTTGATAGATGCAACAATAGTTTCACCAGAATATCATTACTAATACTGGAACAATATTTTAATTCAATACATTATCTTTTTTACCTTTCATTGTAAGATTTTCAACTTTATATTATATAATATAAATATAAATAAAATATTTAAGTGGGGTTGGGTAGCTCAACTGGTTTGAGCTGAGAGTATAAGGAGTTGACGGAGTAGGAGGTCCAGGGTTCAAATCCTAGTAAAGGAGAAAAAATTAATATAACAACTAACCACTAACATTTGCATATAAAAAAAAATTAAATATTACCTGATTCTATATTGATATATTTTAAGCATATGATCAATTTATTGTTTACAATAAATTATATAAGTCGACATTTACATGTAAGGACCTAAAAATTATTTTATAGGTTGACTCATTTCTCAAAATCACTTAATAACATGTCTTCAGAAGCTCAATAGCAATCTTCAAAAGATTATATTAAAGCATTTCAAATGTTCCTAGGTTTAGTTCAGACTGTGCCTGAGTACCTTTAAAAATATAAGATTTAGTTTCTCAAGAGAGACAAATTGCCTAACGACCATTGAATCAATATATTGCTTCAGTAAATTTGTGTCACTTATAATTTCGATGCCCATATTTGATTCATATATAATCAGCATCTCCATTTTCCAATTTATATAATTGACTTTGTCATTTCTATCCAACCGAAAAATTTCTATCCAACTAAAAACTTGAAGCTCAAGTAATGTAAAACAGTAGTATGCTAGGACTCCATGAAGTGAAGGTCTTTTCATTCTCTTCAATGGAATTTTGTAAAGTACAATGATGGCTTATTGTTATTCCATATGCTCAGACACATGCATATAAATGAGACATCGCAAATTTATGCAAATTTATGTCCTCCAAAAAGTTGAGGCGAGACTACTTGGTTTGCTTGCAAGTTGCTAGAGAAAATAAAAAGGTAAAATGCCAGCTTTCTTTGGCTAAGTAGTGGAATGAGAAGAAATTACAAACACTATTTTAATACCTTAAGTTTTGTTTTGGTCATTGGATGCAAGGACATAAGATTTCCACTTCTTGTGCTTGCTTCCCAACCTATGCAAAGATTCAAAAACAAAATTCAAGTTAGATGCATGATAAGAAAGTAGAAGATAAAGCTTTTAGATAAAGATCGAGATATACCTGCTACCAGTCATAAACATGAAACACTAAAGCCTAGGACTCAAGATCTTTAACAACCAAATTAAATTCTTCATTCCATTCAGGGTTCATGTTCTTGTGATCCACGGTAGTCCATTTTTTATGGCAGGTTATCCCCGGTAAGATTTAGCTTCACGTAAGTATCAGATGCACCAAGAAGATATTTCTTCTTTTACTTTGTTGCTTTTAGAACCTTCCCATTTAAAATTCCAACATGCCTCTTCATGGCTCTAACATTCCCAGTAGGGTTTAGGAATTAAAACAGAAAGGGTGTTAAAAGTAATTACAAACATTTAATGAGAAATATTTTGTAAAATTGTAGAAGCGCATACTTAGTTGGATCTATAATTTGAACTTCCAAGGTTTTGAGCCAAAGAGACATATTTGCAACATGATCTTTGAGAAGCTCTTGAAAACAACAAAAGTATTTAAAGTATCTTCAAACCAACAAATATTTCAAGTAACTCATAAAAGTAGCTAAGGGCAACAGCAAATACATCAAAACGTTGCAAGGGAAAATTTCATGTTTCTACATTATTAGTTATGAAACACAAAAGTAAACATTGAAAAGAATATTATGCAATATGTGCTAACCAAAAGGAAATGGTTTCATAAATCCATGAAACAAAACTGACAATGAGACATTTAGGGAGAGACACACCTGAAGAATGAAGAGGTGTGGGGAGAGACAGAACGAATCTGATCACAAAAAAATAATAGCAAACGACAAAAACCCCCCAACTTGATAAACTTGAAGCCATTGATTGATTGTAAAAAACAACTCAACGAAGCTACACGGAACATGATAACCTGTCAACTGTCACAAATTAAAATCAGAAAATAAATTGAAATTATTGATAAATTATAAATATAATAAATTATTTGATATTTAAAATTGATATTTATTTGATAAATTAAAAAAATTGTAAAATATCAGTATCAATTATCAATTTGTGAGAAGAGATAGCATATAATTTGGTGAGAACCAAAAGTTAATAGGATAAGATAGAATACAATATTATATGATGAAAATTGATTATCAATTAAAACCTAACCAAGGCAGTCAATCAATCACAAATCTCACCACCAAGTAGCTAGTGGCCACAAACCTGAAACTTTATCCACAAACCTCCACACTTTGCACCATCAAAGATTCATCAAGGAGTTTCTTTTCTTCTTCGGCATGAAGATTATGCCAACACCCACACTTTGTCCCTAAACGAAGCAAATGGCAATGAATTAATGAATCATCAAGAAGAGAGTTTAAGAAGCCCAAGAGTCTTCCTCCAACAAATGGAAGGGCATTAAACCCACCCCCCACCAAGTTTAAATGCATCCCAACCATATTTGAATTTCAAATTAAAAGCTGACTGAATGAGTAGTGGAAGCATAGGGGCGGTGGGAAAGTCCAACAGGAAGCATGGGAAACATCATATATCATGTTGGAAACAGTGTTATATTTAAAGTGAGTTAATTATTCGGCTATTTCGAATTTATCTATTAATTTTTTTTATAAAACCTACTTTAATTAGTTAATTTATTAAAAAATATATTAAATTAAATCTTCAGGTAAAATAACCAAAAAGGATTGCTTTGTGGAGGGAAAATTTGACCCCAACCTGCTTGGTTGAGGCGAGACTGCTTGGTTTGCTTGCAAGCTGCTAGAGAAAATAAAAAGGTAAAATGCCAGCTTTCTTTGGCTAAGTAGTGGAATGAGAAGAAAATACAAACACTATTTTAATACCTTGAGTTTTGTTTTGTTCATTGGATGCAAGGACATAAGATTTCTGAAGTTGACACAAGCAAACACAAGAAGGGGGTTGAATTGTGTTTGTTAATAATTTTCGAAAACAACCTTTTTCAAAACAGATTTCTCACACAAAAAGATTAACACATAAATAAACACACACAAATAGATCTTTTAGAAGCTTAACAAAAGCAATGTCAAAACCCCACAGTCAGTACAAACAAATAAAACCGAAGAGTTTAGGGATAGAAGATTCACACAAGTGATTTTATCCTGGTTCGCTCTCTTCCAACCAAGTGCTACGTCCAGTCCCTTTGACTTGAAGGTTTTATCCACTATTTCTCCAAATAGATTACAACCAAGTTTTCAACACCTCTCCAGGCTTACAAGTATTCATTTCATACCAAGTCTCTCCAGGCTCTAAATCTAACAAATAGATTTAAATTGTGATCTTCTTAACTCACTATGTGTAAGGATATGAAAGTTTAAGATCAGATGAATATTTTCACAATATTCAAACTAAAGAATTACAGACTTTTGCTTTTGAAAGAATGAAAGAATAAGAGCTTGTTCTAGCAAGTATTGTATTGACAGAAGTTGGGCTAACAAAAGTTGTTCTTCAGTACTTTAGGTCTTCTATTTATAGTGACCTTCTCCTTCTCTTGAAAAGCTTCAACGGACATTTTGAATTTTCCGTTTAGAGATGAAATAATGTCCGTTGTGGCTGAAGGTTTGATCTTGGCAATGCTGAAATGTACTTTTGGGTTTCAAGGTAGCACAAAATGAAGGCTCACTACTCTGAGCATTGCAGCTTGAAAACTGTTGTTCCTCCTTTGTGTACAATACAGTTTTTTCCAGTCATAAAGTTGTCATCATACAGATCGTGTTGTAATTTTCAATGTACTAATATGCTTTTTGTAATTCTTTGATGGTACTATGTTTCTTTTCCAACAAGGTAAAACATTAAAGCAGATTAAACAAAAGTGAAGAACAAATATTATATTGAAATAAATTCAATCATTTGAAATAAACTCAAGAGATTCGGATTGCCTTTATTCACTTAAGAGATGGAGCTTGTCTACTCAGTTATTTGTGAGACTAAGTCTGTTTACTATTTTATTTTACTCGTCTGCTGACGTGGCATATCCTCTTTCCTATCAAGTCTTTGGACTTGCTATACCCCAGCGAGTTATCAAAATTTCCGTTTGGTGACGTGGCACTTAGAGCTCGTCTACTTGATTATTTTATTTTTCCGTTTATCTAATTCTATCAAGTATTCCCGTCTGCCGACGTGGCAAGCTAGACACGTCTACTCAGGGAATTTTTAGGCTCGTCTACTCAATCAATGAACTCGTCTATTGACGTGGCAAGTTAAAACTAGTCTATTTGATCTTAAACTTAAAATTCATCTAGTAAATATTTAGTGTCTCGTCTACTTAAAGAAACCAGTTTACTCAATTAAATAAATAAATAACTTTACCAAAACATTGAGTAGCACGTCTACACGGGTGGACGTGCGTTTTTCTTTATGAGTCCAAGTAGATACATATGAAAACTTATTCTAAGTTTCCATGTCTTATAATTTTAAGTGTTCCTGCATAACTAAATAAACTTGTTAGATATCAACTAACACTTTGCAAAGCAAATTTAATCCTTTTGTTAACATCAAAACTTAGAGATTAATTAAATCTAAATCACTTTGGTTCCAACAATCTCCCCCTTTTTGATGATGACAAAAAACTAATTAAATTTGAGTAGCAAAGTCTAAGAGAGCTTACAAAGTTCCCCCTAAGACAAAGCATTCAAACATTTAAAACGGATCAGGATTGTCATATCAAGGTAATTACTTATCATATCAACCAGAAATGAACATGTAGACTTAAAATATATCAGAGTAATAAAATAATTCATATTAAACAATTATCAGAGCAATCAAATAAGCAGACATAGAATATTTAAAGCATAAGCAGAGACATGCATGTGCAGACAGACATATGCTTTTCAAAAACTGACTTTTCTTATTAATTTAATTCTCTTCCTTTCTCCCCTTTTTTTTGTCATCAGACAAAAAGGTAAATGAGTTGGAACATCATTGTCAGTAAAAAGAAAAGAGTAAGCTAAGACGAGGGTGGAGGTGGAGGATGAGGGTTTTGGTTTTGGTTTGGGTTTGGTGGAGGGGCAGGAATCTGTGGAGGCAAATTCTGGCTTTGCTGAAAACTGAGCATGATGCTCATCATTTGATTCATCATCTGATTTGTGGGGACCAAGGCTTCAACAACCTATTCTCGGACTTGCTAATTCACTTCTACTTTTACTCTTTCCTCAATGAATTTACCAATCATCTCTTAAAAAAAGTTTGGCGGTAGAGAGAGTGATGGTCTAGAGCTTTCACCACTATCTTGAGCATGACTAGGCAGGGTGTCTAATGCTCTTGAGTGTTCAGGTTGATCTTGTGGGTGAATTATTATGAGTGCCAGAGGTTGAGAAGAGTGCTTATCTGAAGTGCCTGGTCTGGGTGTAGACTCAGCAACTTCCTCATGCTCATTTGTCAAATTAACAACTTCATACTCTACAACAGGTTCCTCAATAGTGATTTCCTCTTCTACGTGTTCTGATGGAGGTTTATGAGGTGGTGAAGTAGCAGGTTCTAGTACTGGGTCCTCAAACCACTTAATTTCATATTCATTTTCCAGATGAAACGACAGGTAGTCCAAAAACATCATTGATGATGATAAACTTGCGGTCTGAAATACCACATTTTCCTCCGACAGTTGGAATATCTTTCTTTTCTTCATGAGACAGTCCAGAGGAGGAGGCTTTTCTTGTGCAATGAATAACACGTGATTTCCAGAAGTTAATTGCATGTACCTTTTCAGAGATTTCTTCAATGGAAATAGATTACCAATGTTCCAGAAGGGTAGAGTCAAAGGGTTCTCAATTGAGATCCAGCATTATTGACTCATCTGCTGGCATCTTGCCTTTGAAGATTCTTCTCTTCTTGTCTTTGTCTTTGTTGAAATCAAGCATTGACAGTCTTGGTGCAATTATGTATGGCTTGATCCCAATATTGGTTGCCGATGAATGTCTTAGCCAGGTTGGAGGGACAAAGTTTGTAGCTCTGTCAATTTTAAAATGGTTAAACTCCCACTTCAGCATCTTGTACATCAATGTTTCAACAAAATCTGCAGCTCTGCCATACACACTGGGGTGCTTAAATGTTTCCCAGCCAGTGTTTCTATCCATGATGAAGGGGACATGCCTGAATGATCTGGATCTTTTGCATGTGACATCAGATAGATCCTTCTTGGCAGGGTCAGTATGATGGTTTGAAATGATGTGCCTGTGAACTCCTTCAGTGAATGGTTTGAAGGGTGGAAGTTTAATGAGGTTGGGGTAAATCTTGCTAGGTGGGAATTTCTTTTGTGGTAGATGGGTTAGAATAGGTCCAAAGGAATTGAATAGTTCATATGGAAATGGTCCAACATGTGTGTGAGGTTCAGGGTTAACCCAATATGAGTAGATGTTTGCAGGTTCATACTCATATTCTGGTAAAGGGTACCATCTGGTTAGAATAGGTTCAGGTTCAGTTTGGTGGATGTGGAAAAGAATCTTCCAGTCCCTCTTGACTTTTCCCCAATTCTCAGCTTTTCCCTCATATAATATTGATGGATCAGTATAGGGAAAGTTGATTTTCTTGATTTTTGGAAAGGGGGCACCAGGGCAAACTCCATTATCAGGCTGGTTGAACCAAGGGTCATCAGGAGGGATAATAGGTTGGAAAGTTGATTTAGGAGGTAGGGTTATTTGTGGTTGGTCTGGAAGGTTTGTTTGTGGTGAAAGGGATGTGGGAATGTATACATCAGTCATATCATCATTAACAGATGTACCAGAAACATCTATCATATGCTCAAAGCTAGAAACTAGGGCATCTACTGCTAACTTAACAGGGTCATTAGCAGGTAGAGTTACCTCAATCTCAAAGACAGCTTTGGCTTTCCTCTATGGGTGCCTCCTTCTGGTTGGAATGGCAGAGAGGGCAGCAGCAGCAGCAACATTCTTTTATTTCTTTAAACAGAACTGATGGGAATTCTATCCCCATCATCATCTTGTGATATAACCAGATTTCTTGTCCTCTTTTGGGAAATGGCAGGTTGAGGGGTAGCAGCAGTAGGTTCCCTGATGACAATTCTAGTAGGCCTTTCAGACATAGGCTTCCTGGCAGTAGTGGTCTTTTTCCTGATATTCTTCTTTGGCTCCACAGTCTCAGCCATGTTCTGTTCTACCATTTCTTCTTTAATTTTCATCAATTCCTCAGTCTTAACAATAGTAGCAGCAGCATATGTACTGAGGTTCATGTTTGCTATGTTCATTTTTCCAAAGTCAGCAGCTGATGTTGGTTTTTCAATCAGAATTCTGGCTTGTTCCTCACGAGTCCTTGTAGCAATGTATTCATGAAATCCTTGTGCCTTGAAGATTTTTGAAAGAAGGTGACAGTAGGGAAATGCTGATAGTCTAATCTTGTTCATCACAACATCCCTAAATCTTCCATACAGAATTCTTGGAAGATTGATCTTTGTTTCAGTCATGAGGTGGCAGAGGCAGAACTTGTGTAGAGAAGAGAGGTTGTCCTTGGACCCAACCTTATGAAGAACTACCTTATTAAGTTGCTGATGAAGGATGCGAACAATATCCTTCATTTCAACGGCTTTCCAGGAGTGAGTTCTGACAGTGTCTTCTTTCATCAAACAGACTTCGATAGTCTCAGAACCACCCAGATCAGCTTCCCAAGTCTCAGTGAGAACCAACCCTTCCTGGGTGCAGAAAATAGCATCAGCAATGATCTTCTTTGAGACTGAAATCTTCTTTCTCAACACCATAGAGGAGAAGTCTGTATCATAAATTCAAACATTCCTCCAGAAGTCCCTAATTAGGTTTGGAAAAATAGAGACTTTCTCTGTGAAGAGTCCTCCCCAACCAGCAGCATTGACATACTTGTTGACGTCCAAGTTATAGTCTTGCAAAACTCCAAAGTTGAAGTGACGCTCAATTGCCATGTTAAGCTTGTCCACGTTGAAGCTTGAAGAAGAAGCCATTTTTGGTGATCAGAGAGCTTAGGATTTGAAAGCAGAGAGAAGGATAGCTCGAAGGTTCAAGGAAGTGTAAAGTTTTTCTCAGATGGAAGAGATAGCTTTTAAAGGATTTTTGAATCCCAAAGGTTTTTCCTTTTAGAAATAAATTAAAAGAAATTGACAAGACATGTCATAAAGAATAAAATGGCATTGGTATTTTGGAACTACAAAAAAGGTCTTGATGGGATTGATGGAAGTTACTGACTCAGCAGAGAGAATATACTAGATAAATATGTCTATAAGACAAAATAAATGCATTTAACAAATATATGTATAGACGGGTTCAAGCATTAGCAAGTATGGACGCACATATTAACATGCAATGGACGCGGCAAGCAAAGGTAGTAGACGCGTTATGCAGTAGACGTGCAGCTAAATATGGAATAGACGTAAGTAAGTTTTATCATGCTCTGGATGCAAATTTTTTAACATGCATTGGACGGAAAAAAAATCTATAGACGTATATTTATCAGAACAACATTCTCAACTCTGAACGCTTATATCATTCTACACATAACATATTTAGATGTTTCCTAATAAAGATAAATCTGTCATCTGCAAGAGGTTTAGTAAAGATATTTCCCCATTGATGGTCAGTATCCACAAATTGTATATCAAACACATCTTTTTGCACATAATCCCTAATGAAATGATGTTTAATTTCTATATGCTTAGCTCTAGAATGCAGTATTGTATTCTTAGATAAATTAATTGCAGCAGTATTGTCACACATGAGTGGAATACTACTTACAAACACATTGTAATCCTTCAATTGATGTTTGATCCAAAGAAGTTGTGAGCAGCAGCTAGCAGCTGAAATATACTCAGTTTCAGTAGTTGATAAAGCAATGGTACTTTGTCTTTTACTTGACCATGAGACAAGATTAGCTCCAATGAAGTGAAATCCTCCACTGGTACTATTTCTTTCAATTCTATCTCCAGCATAGTCAGCATCACAAAATCCAACTAATCTGTAATCTTTATATTTCTTAAAACACAAACCCAAATTAGTAGTACCTTTCAAATATCTAAATATTCTCTTAACTGCAGACAAGTGAGATTCTCTAGGATCAGATTGAAAACGAGCACACAAACATACACTGAACATAATGTTAGGTCTGGACGCGGTAAGATATAAAAGAGATCCTATCATAACTCTATATACCTTCTGGTCTACTGATGAGTGTGATTTCACCTCATTTTCCATGTACATTTCTGCATGCATTTGCATTTAGTTAGGCCATTTTAGTTGGATTTTGTTTAGTTTTTCCTTTGGAACGGATAAGGTGGTATTGTGTGTTGTTTTGCAGGGATTTATGATTAAATGCCCAAGTTTTAGCCATGAGGAAGCTGAGATGAAGAGAAGGCCTGAAAACTGAAGAAAAAGGGGGCCAAAAGTCAGAAGCTGTCACGGCCTGGCCGTGATGGCTATCACGGCCGTGACCCAAAACCACCAAAAGTCAGAGACGATCACGGCTTGGCCGTGATAGAGATCAAGGGCGTGAAAAAATGGCTCGCGACTCGAATGTTTGCTCGCCACGCGAGACTGATTGTGCCAAAACCACCAAAAGTCAGAGACGATCACGGCTTGGCCGTGATGGAGATCACGGGCACGAAAAAGTTGGCTCGCGTCGCGAAGAGAGGCTCGCCTCGCGAGAGAGTAATTTTGCCAGAACTGCAAGAGACAAACCGTCACGGCCTGGCCGTGATGGCTGTCACGGCCGTGACCGGCCACGAGTTATAAAGGAAACTCTAGGCAGAACAGAAAAATATATCCAGAAAACCCTAAAAACAGATCCTCTGCTGCTGTGGCTGCTGTGCAACATTCTATGGAGCTCTCTCCTTTGTTCATCTCTGTAACTCTCTCTTTTGTTTTGTCTTCAATTATGTGTAGCTAAACTCCCCTTTGTTGGGGTTAGACTATTGCTATCTGAACTTGGTTGTAAAATGACTTGATCTTAATACAGTTTCCTTCTTCTTTATGAGTGTATGATTCTATGCTTAATGCTTTCCTAGGCTTGATCATCTTAGGAATGATTAGTTGCTTTAATAGACAATTGAAAGGTTGATGTTAAAGCATGCTCATGAATTATATGCCAAGTAGTCCAAGAATCTAGACATAGGTGTTGGCTACTTGCAATCTTATGAATCTTTATTCTTAATGCAATTTCTCTTATTAATCCACCTAAGACATTAGGGTTTAATTTGGGATTTTAGGCTCATTCCACCTAAGACATTAGGGTTTGAGTATATTAGAAAATATTCGATTGTCATAAGTGAAGTAGGAACTGTGTTAGTTATCATTTCATAACAATCAAGGGAGGATTAGCTTAGTCTAACCCTAGCAATTCTATCTAATTGTTATTCACATTTCTGTTTGCATATTAACTGTTTGATAAAATTCCAAAAAGAACAAAAATATTTTATTCTTGTTTGCTTGTTAGATGATAGAGCTACCTTCACTCCAAAATTTGATCGCCTAGATAGTAGTCTAATTTGCGAAGTGGTAATTGTCCACGATCCCTGAGAACGATATCCGGTCTTACCGTTTTATTACTTGCAACGAACCGGTACATTTGCCGAGTCCGTGTCAAGTTTTTGGCGCCGTTGCCGGGGATCGGTGTGCCAATATCACGAGTACCAAAGGGGACTCCTAATTTAGGCATTTTTACTGTTTTCCTACTGTGTTTTTTTTCTTTCTTGTTTTCTGTTTCTCTGCTGTATTTTTGTGTTTTTCTGCTGTTTTTCTGTTCTTCTCTGCTTTTTCTGTGCTACTCTGTTTGTTCAGTGTATGCGAGGTACAATCGACCCAGGTGAACTCCAATTCGAACCTGAGATCGAGAGACTCTGTAGAAGGAATAGAAAGAAAGCCAGGGCAAGACAGAACAGAGAAAGAGCATCTTCTAGTAGACAAGAGCAACAAGTTGAGTTACCCAGTGTGCAAGAACCACAAATTGAAGTAACGACTGTCACCATGGCAGAAAATAATGCACCAAGGAGAACAATGGGGGACTACACTTCCCCTAGAGTTGATAGATGTGGAACTCCGATTGTGAGACCTGCAGTGGCTTGCAATAATTTCGAAATCAAGGCATCACTTCTCCACCTTGTGCAGCAAAACCAGTTTGGAGGTTTGGAGAGTGAAGACCCTCATGCTCACATTGGTACTTTTATTGAGCTGTGTGACACCATCAAGTTAAACGGAGCTTCTGATGAGGCCATTCGGTTAAGGCTTTTCCCTTTCTCTTTGAGGGATAGAGCTAAGGCATGGCTTCAATCTCATCCTCATGGAAGCATCATCACCTGGAACGACTTGGTCAGCAAGTTTTTATCTCGATTCTTTCCTCCGTCAAGAATGATTAAGCTGAGATCAGAGATCAATGCCTTTGCACAAAGGGATGGTGAGTCACTCTATGAAGCCTGGGAGAGATTCAAGTCCTTACTCACAGCTTGTCCAAATCATGAGCTAGAGACATGGCAGCAGGTTGCAACATTTATTAATGGGCTCAACAGGAATTCAAGAAGTATGATAGAAGCAGCTGCAGGTGGGACACTGAGTCAGAAGACAGTGGAAGAAGCAAAGGACTTGATTGAGAACATGTCTAATAATGATTATCAAATGCCTAGTTCTCGATTGATGGTCAAGAGAGGTGTTCTAGAGCTGGATGAAATTGGCGCTCTCAAGGCACAAATGGCTATTCTTACCAAACAACTGGGGTCGGTTCAACTGCAGAATTCTCAACTACAAGCTGTCCAAGTTCAAAGTACCTCAATGTGTGATTTCTGTGGAGGCAACCATGCAAATGGAAATTGTGAGATCAATGTGGTTGGAAGTTTTGGACAAGAAGAGGTAAATTATATGGGCAACCAAGGGCCTAGAAATGACCCTTACTCCAACACCTACAATCTGGGGTGGCGCAGCCATCCTAACTTTGGGTGGAGACAAGGGCAAAGTTCGAGTTCTCAAGCACAGCCTCCTCAAGAGAGTTCAAGCAAATTGGAGAGCATTCTGGGCCAGTTCATGCAAGCCACTCAAGAGACTATGAAGAATCAAAATGCCTCCATCAAAAATCTTGAGCACCAGATAGGACAGTTGGCAAAGCAAATGGCAGAAAGACCTCAAGGACAATTGCCAGGAGATATAGAGAAGAATCCGAAGGAAGGTTGCATGGCAATTACCACAAGAAGTGGGAGAGTGTTAAATCCACGAGAAAAAGAGAGGGAAGAAAAGACAAGTGATGCTGGAATTGATAAGGTGCAGTTTGAAGAGGTAAACAACGAAGAACCCGGAACTTCCCAAGATACTACCTCTATTCCTACCGGTGTAGAAGCTGAAAAACCACAGAGGGAGAAATTGGTTGATGAAGAATTTGCGAAGAAGAAGACTAAAAGACAGATTCTGGAAGAGGTTGATAATCCCAAAGAGCTGCCCCCATATTTCAGAATCCCGTACCCCCAACGGTTGAAGAAGGAATCAAAAGACCAACAATTTTCTAAATTCCTGGATGTATTCAAAAAGCTACAGATCAACATCCCTTTTCTTTGAAGCTCTTGTGAGATGCCTTCCTATGCTAAATTCATGAAAGAGATTCTTACAAACAAAAGGCGGTGGAAGGAGGAGACAGTTATGCTTCATGAAGAGTGCAGTGCTATAATTCGAGAGGAAGCTACCAAGTAAAGATGAAGGACCGGGTAGCTTCACTATCCCATGCACTATTGGTCATGTGAACATTAGGAGAGCATTGTGCGATCTAGGCGCAAGTATCAACCTTATGCCGTTGTCCATTTTCAAAAAGCTGGGAATTGGTGAGGTAAAACCAACAGGGATTTCTCTTCAACTGGCAGACCGCTCCATTACATGTCCCTATGGTGTTGTGGAGGATTTGTTGGTGAAGGTGGATAAATTAATCTTCCCAGCAGACTTTGTGGTTTTAGACATGGAGGAGGATTTCAAGTCCCGCTCATACTAGGGAGACCTTTTTCGGCAAACTGGTCGGGCTTTGATAGATGTAGAAAAAGGCCAGTTGAAATTCAGAGTGCAAGAAGAAGAAGTAACTTTCAATGTATTGGAAGCTGTGCATCGCACGAGCAAGGAAGAGGAGTGTTTCCGCATGGATATGGTGGATACAGTAGATAAGGAAGTCATTGCACATCAACACCACCCCTCTACTCCAGAGAAGAAGGAAAAGCCCAACATGAAAGCAAATCTAAAGCTATGCAAGACAAATGATGCATCAGTTGGTGAGGAAGTTGGCCCTGCTCATCTTGTGAAAACAGAACCTCCACCGGGAAGGAGTAAGAAAAAAGGCAAGAGGCCCAGAGCGAAAAAGGCAAAGCAGAAGCACAATTGTTGGCCTTTTAAGAAAAATCAGCTCTTTACAGGAGTTTCATGGAAGAAAAGTGCTCTTGCAATGCTGTGTCCAGCAGACCCCGGTTAATTGAAAGAAGTTATCTACACGTCAAGCTAGTGACGTTAAAGAAGCGCTTATTGGGAGGCAACCCAACATTTCTTAACTCTTCTTTTTAGTGTTTTCATTTTCTTAATAGTTTTGTTTTTGCTTTAACCTCTTGAATAATTTGAGAAGCTCAAGAGGTTTGTTAATAAATTTGTTAAGTGTCTTCAGATTTTGAATAAAGGAAGGAGAAAAAGGGCAGGGGAAAGCAAAGCCAGAAAGCATGTGAACCAGCACCCGCTACCACCTTGGTGAGTTATTCCAATTTTCTCCCCTCTCTAACTTAATTATTTACATTGAGGACAATGTAAGTTTTTAAGCTTGGGGTAGGGGTAATTTTGTGTAAATTTTTTTGAATTCTTGCATTTTGCATTCATATAGGTTTAGTCTTGCATGATCACATGAATTAATTGCCCCCTGCTTAGATTGAGCATCTGATTGTGAGAACTAAGTGCCAATTAAATTGTGATAGTGGATTTTTGAACCCAATTTATTTCATTCTTGTGATATGGCTTCAAATAAATATGCTTGAGATGGTCTTGGATAGTTGATGATTAGCATGTGTTTCTATGGATTTGTGTTTCTCACTGGTTCTTGAACTGATAAATGTGAGCTTTTGAGCCATTAGGGGGTACTCACTAAATCTGCCCCCGTTCTTTGTGTAGAGTGTGTTCCTCTTGGATTGTTTTTCTCTAGAACTTGACTTGAAACCATTTCGAAACTTGAAAATTTTTTGAGAACATTTTTGAAAAGGATTGAGGCAATAGGTGTTTTTTCTGGCCTTCTGAGCTTTGAATGAATAATGCTACCCTTAGTTGCCTCATTTTGAGCCTGAATGAATAGCATGCTTTTCTTGGTACACCATAGAGGAGAAGTCTGTATCATAAATTCAAACATTCCTCCAGAAGTCCCTAATTAGGTTTGGAAAAACAGAGACTTTCTCTGTGAAGAGTCCTCCCCAACCAGCAGCATTGACATACTTGTTGACGTCCAAGTTATAGTCTTGCAAAACTCCAAAGTTGAAGTGACGCTCAATTGCCATGTTAAGCTTGTCCACGTTGAAGCTTGAAGAAGAAGCCATTTTTGGTGATCAGAGAGCTTAGGATTTGAAAGCAGAGAGAAGGATAGCTCGAAGGTTCAAGGAAGTGTAAAGTTTTTCTCAGATGGAAGAGATAGCTTTTAAAGGATTTTTGAATCCCAAAGGTTTTTCCTTTTAGAAATAAATTAAAAGAAATTGACAAGACATGTCATAAAGAATAAAATGGCATTGGTATTTTGGAACTACAAAAAAGGTCTTGATGGGATTGATGGAAGTTACTGACTCAGCAGAGAGAATATACTAGATAAATATGTCTATAAGACAAAATAAATGCATTTAACAAATATATGTATAGACGGGTTCAAGCATTAGCAAGTATGGACGCACATATTAACATGCAATGGACGCGGCAAGCAAAGGTAGTAGACGCATTATGCAGTAGACGTGCAGCTAAATATGGAATAGACGTAAGTAAGTTTTATCATGCTCTGGATGCAAATTTTTTAACATGCATTGGACGGAAAAAAAATCTATAGACGTATATTTATCAGAACAACATTCTCAACTCTGAACGCTTATATCATTCTACACATAACATATTTAGATGTTTCCTAATAAAGATAAATCTGTCATCTGCAAGAGGTTTAGTAAAGATATTTCCCCATTGATGGTCAGTATCCACAAATTGTATATCAAACACATCTTTTTGCACATAATCCCTAATGAAATGATGTTTAATTTCTATATGCTTAGCTCTAGAATGCAGTATTGTATTCTTAGATAAATTAATTGCAGCAGTATTGTCACACATGAGTGGAATACTACTTACAAACACATTGTAATCCTTCAATTGATGTTTGATCCAAAGAAGTTGTGAGCAGCAGCTAGCAGCTGAAATATACTCAGTTTCAGTAGTTGATAAAGCAATGGTACTTTGTCTTTTACTTGACCATGAGACAAGATTAGCTCCAATGAAGTGAAATCCTCCACTGGTACTATTTCTTTCAATTCTATCTCCAGCATAGTCAGCATCACAAAATCCAACTAATCTGTAATCTTTATATTTCTTAAAACACAAACCCAAATTAGTAGTACCTTTCAAATATCTAAATATTCTCTTAACTGCAGACAAGTGAGATTCTCTAGGATCAGATTGAAAACGAGCACACAAACATACACTGAACATAATGTTAGGTCTGGACGCGGTAAGATATAAAAGAGATCCTATCATAACTCTATATACCTTCTGGTCTACTGATGAGTGTGATTTCACCTCATTTTCCATGTACATTTCTGCATGCATTTGCATTTAGTTAGGCCATTTTAGTTGGATTTTGTTTAGTTTTTCCTTTGGAACGGATAAGGTGGTATTGTGTGTTGTTTTGCAGGGATTTATGATTAAATGCCCAAGTTTTAGCCATGAGGAAGCTGAGATGAAGAGAAGGCCTGAAAACTGAAGAAAAAGGGGGCCAAAAGTCAGAAGCTGTCACGGCCTGGCCGTGATGGCTATCACGGCCGTGACCCAAAACCACCAAAAGTCAGAGACGATCACGGCTTGGCCGTGATAGAGATCAAGGGCGTGAAAAAATGGCTCGCGACGCGAATGTTTGCTCGCCACGCGAGAGACTGATTGTGCCAAAACCACCAAAAGTCAGAGACGATCACGGCTTGGCCGTGATGGAGATCACGGGCACGAAAAAGTTGGCTCGCGTCGCGAAGAGAGGCTCGCCTCGCGAGAGAGTAATTTTGCCAGAACTGCAAGAGACAAACCGTCACGGCCTGGCCGTGATGGCTGTCACGGCCGTGACCGGCCACGAGTTATAAAGGAAACTCTAGGCAGAACAGAAAAATATATCCAGAAAACCCTAAAAACAGATCCTCTGCTGCTGTGGCTGCTGTGCAACATTCTATGGAGCTCTCTCCTTTGTTCATCTCTGTAACTCTCTCTTTTGTTTTGTCTTCAATTATGTGTAGCTAAACTCCCCTTTGTTGGGGTTAGACTATTGCTATCTGAACTTGGTTGTAAAATGACTTGATCTTAATACAGTTTCCTTCTTCTTTATGAGTGTATGATTCTATGCTTAATGCTTTCCTAGGCTTGATCATCTTAGGAATGATTAGTTGCTTTAATAGACAATTGAAAGGTTGATGTTAAAGCATGCTCATGAATTATATGCCAAGTAGTCCAAGAATCTAGACATAGGTGTTGGCTACTTGCAATCTTATGAATCTTTATTCTTAATGCAATTTCTCTTATTAATCCACCTAAGACATTAGGGTTTAATTTGGGATTTTAGGCTCATTCCACCTAAGACATTAGGGTTTGAGTATATTAGAAAAGATTCGATTGTCATAAGTGAAGTAGGAACTGTGTTAGTTATCATTTCATAACAATCAAGGGAGGATTAGCTTAGTCTAACCCTAGCAATTCTATCTAATTGTTATTCACATTTCTGTTTGCATATTAACTGTTTGATAAAATTCCAAAAAGAACAAAAATATTTTATTCTTGTTTGCTTGTTAGATGATAGAGCTACCTTCACTCCAAAATTTGATCGCCTAGATAGTAGTCTAATTTGCGAAGTGGTAATTGTCCACGATCCCTGAGAACGATATCCGGTCTTACCGTTTTATTACTTGCAACGAACCGGTACACTTGCCGAGTGGTCGCGCTGTCGCCACGCGCCAAAAGGAACGAGCGATTATAAAATAATGCAGTATAGTGCGACAACTCGGATCGTCTCTCAAGAACTCTTTAGGTGTTGTCATTATTAACAGAAAATTAGTAAAAGTTAGAAATGGGGGTTTTGAGATTAAAACTAAATTATCAAAACAAATCAAAAACAGAGAAAAGAAACAAAGCAGTTTAAGAAATTAGCAAATAAACAAAAGCGATTAACCTACTGTTCTCAGTTTCCCACTATCATTGGTTCATGCAAATCCTAAGCAGATACTAATCCCCTCCCGGTTGTAGCAACAATTAACAAACGAAAACCGCTACTACAGATGTATGTTCCTATTCTCGAAATAACAAACGGGGTTAAGCTCTCATGAACAAACGAACATGAATGAACACACGCGAAATAACAAACGCGATTATATATAGGAACATTACATCACCGAAATGAAACAATACCACACTATACATTCCTGAAATAACAAATAGAAACATACAGCATGGCATTGAAAAGAGAAGAGCAACTAATCATGGAATACAGAACCTCAAGTGTTAACAGAAACCAATTACAGTAGATTAATCTAGGAGACTAATTCTCCATTACAGAAATAAACATTAAACTAAGAGGAAAACAAAAGGCTAACAAGTTCAGAAACTAGCCAAAACTGGCTAATTCTGACTTCTCCCTTCAGTTCTGCCTAAGACTACTTATATACACGTTTCTGGAATCCAAGTCCTCGCGAGGCGAAGCACTGCTCGCGAGGCGAATTATGCGAAAGGTCTGCAACTCTTGGTCTTCTCGCGAGGCAAGCATATCTTCGCGAGGCGAACTCTTCAAATTCCCAACTGTAACGCCCGTGGCCTTCAACACGCCCAAACCGTGATCGTCTTTGACTTTTCCAAGGTAGCATTACTCGCGAGGCGAGTCCAGTCTTCGCGGGGCGAGACAGAAAGTTTTGCAATTTCAGGAACAGTCACCTTCTGGTTCGCAGGGCGAGCAACCTTCTCGCGGGGCGAAAGCTCCAGATTTATTCCTTTTTATTAACCTGAAAATAGAAAATAAAAGTAAATACTTTATTCACTCTAAATCAACTAAATTAACTTAAAAACACTTTACAGACTCAAAATACTACTTAAGGACAATCAAGTCTAAATTGGGTGAAAATGATATAAAATTAGCACAAAGCCAAGGTCTTTACTAGTTATAAAACCAGTCAAACAGAGGCTCATCAAAATACCCCAATCTTAAACTTTGCTTGTCCTCAAGCAAACTAAAACTTAAAAACTTAAAAACTTAAAAAGACTCAAGACCTGGCAAGCTCAAAAGATTCAATCAACTTTCGCACAAATTTCAAGCAATTTATCAAAATACTTTCAATGTTCCCCCCTTTACAAACAAAGCAATCCCCAAAATCTTTCATTCTAAACAATTGAGAATTTCATTATTTAAACAATCATCAATCTAAGCAGGGGATCTAAGTTACACACAAAAGGGAGATCACCAAAATCAAACAACTGCCTTCCTCACAAGGGAAATTTGTGTTCACTCAATCGCTCAGTTTTTGTCAGGTTATCAACAATTCACTCAATTTCACTTTTCAGAAGCACTTCCCGCAAATTTGATTTTCATCTCCTAATGGTTCCCACAGAAAACATGCAAGCAACATCAAAAGGTCTTTTATGGGTTGTAATGGGGCCTGGCTAAGGGTAGGATATACAAAGGTATTAGGCTGAAGACCCTAGGAACTAAGAGAGCATAAACATTTTTACACTTTGAATTTCACTCAAGTTCCTTTTCCATTTTCTTTTCATTTGCATTGGGTGACTACAGCCATTTATTCTTTTTGGCATTTTTGCACTTTTTATTTTTATTTCTTTTTTTTTTCTTGTTCTCTTTTTTTTTTTTCAATCCCAAACAGCACATTGCACCTGGTAGCCACCCCAAACTTAATTTCTTGCACCCATTCTAAGATTACATGCTCTCCTAATCCTAAGATCGGGCTAACATGGTTTTCCAGATTTTTGGGCTTATAACATTAGGTTATCAAGAAGCAATAGGCTAATAGGCTCAATGGGGCTTACTAGGGAACATGCATCAGGAGTTGTTATTTTAGGCTATGTAGTTATTTACAAAGAAAATGCCTAAATCATCTGAAGCAAACATATAATCATGCAAACCAAAAAGAGATTCAATCAAATCCAGGAAAGTGCAACTTAAAAAATGATTTTCACACAGTCAAAAACATGTTGGAGGCTCAAAACCTCACCTGGACATTTATGCAAATTGTTTAACTGAGATTCTATCCCTAGTGTGTGCTTCCTATCACCCCAAACTTATCATAAATCATGCCATCATAACAAAATCTCAAAGTTCAGTTTTCAATCACATGGGGATCATTTTTCAAAAAATTTTCAAATCCTAGGGGGAAAACAGTCAACACTATCATGCAATCCATCTATGCAAAAATTAATAAAATCCAATAAACTTGCCATAACCAAGACTCAAACAACTCCTGAGCTTCTCAAATTATTCAGGAGCTTTATTCAAAGAAAACAGAAATAAAATAAGGAAAAGAAAATTAAAAAGAAGAAAGGGTTAAGAAAAGCTCATTCAGAGGCGGTTCCACCAGGATCCCACTTCCTGTAGCATAAGTCCCACATGGTAGCCAAAGGACTGAAATTTATTCCAAGCCTCCCTAACTTGCAGCTTTGATGCGGAGGTGAGCGTTTGACAATTATAATAACTCCACCCAGTGCGGCGGACTTCTCACTACCTCTCGGGTCACAGATGACCTCTCTTTCAACTTTGTCCATAAAATCCTCCCAATAGAATCGGGGCTCAACCTCTTGGACTGGCCATGGTGCCAAATCCAAGGGTGCAAAATCCAGAGCTGGTGGCTCCTCAGGGGGAGGTGACAAATAGTTAGTTGGGGTCTCCGGTGTTGCTTCAACTCCTGCAAGGTCTTCATCCACTGCACTACCGGATTCATCACTTGTTAAACCTGCAGAAATCTCATCACACACCACAGAAAGGTTAGAGTTAGTACAGTTAGTAAATATATTACAATAAACTAAATCGAAAGCTTGAATGTCTGGAAGTTGCTTGAGCTCTATGGAGGGTGGCTGTTCAATGGATGGTATATTTGGAACTTCGGCTGAACAAACAGCATCACTCTCACTATCACCCTGCAAAATAGAGTCAAGAAACCCATCACAAACATCACACGGGTTAGTGTCAGTACAATTAGTAATATTATTAACAGAAACTGAGTTAGTAAAGGTCTGATTGTCTGGACTTTCTGCACACGGTTCATCCACCCCATCACTCTCAACACATGCATCTGATTCCACAGGTTCTTCATTATCCTCAAGCACGGTGGAGCAGATGTCCTCTTGATCCTCCTGATCCTCATTTTCTTTGTTTCCTTTCAAGTATAAACCTGCATAACAGTGTATACACAAAGCAAAAAGTACCATCACAATAACAATCATTAGAATCAGGGGATTCAACACATAATTCATCATCAACAGAAATATCATCATCAGAATTATCATCAAAAGTATTTTCAGGAATAACCATCTGTGAATCCTTATGTTCCTCAAGGGGCTGTGGAGTTAGCATTGCAGCCGAGTTGGCGGTAACTTGATCAATTAGAGCCCACAACTTTTGAGATTCAGCTTGGTCCCTCTGTTGGGCTTCAAGATTACTTGCCTCCATTGCCTCCATCCTCTGTTGAAATTCAAGATTGTATGCTTCCGTTTGTGCAGCCATTTGTTGTAGCATTTCTTCCAAACTGAGTTGGGCTAGTGTAGGGTCAGGCTGGTATTGCTGGCTTACTGCCATCCGTTGATTGTTCTCGGCCATTTGTTGTATCATAGAAGCAATCTCATCCAGGCTGCCTTGATCTCTAACCTGTTGGCTAGGATAAGCATTCATTCCAGTCATATCAAAATCATTGCTATACTCATAATTTCCAGCAAAATTAGGATAATTTGTGCATGGTGGCGGTTTACTAAAATCAGGATAATACATGCAAGGTGGTGGTTCATGATAAACATTAGGCAAATACCCATACATGTAATTATCCATGGGGGAAAATAAAATTTACAGACCAGACAAAGCAGACAAAACTAATTAGCAAAGCAAAAAGTTTTTTTCTTTTTTTTTTTTCAAAAATTATTTTCTGCTAATAACAACAAACCAGAGTCCCCGGCAACGGCGCCAATTTTTGGTCGCGCTGTCGCCACGCGCCAAAAGGAACGAGCGATTATAAAATAATGCAGTATAGTGCGACAACTCGGATCGTCTCTCAAGGACTCTTTAGGTGTTGTTATTATTAACAGAAAATTAGTAAAAGTTAGAAATGGGGGTTTTGAGATTAAAACTAAATTATCAAAACAAATCAAAAACAGAGAAAAGAAACAAAGCAGTTTAAGAAATTAGCAAATAAACAAAAGCGATTAACCTACTGTTCTCAGTTTCCCACTATCATTGGTTCATGCAAATCCTAAGCAGATACTAATCCCCTCCCGGTTGTAGCAACAATTAACAAACGAAAACCGCTACTACAGATGTATGTTCCTATTCCCGAAATAACAAACGGGGTTAAGCTCTCATGAACAAACGAACATGAATGAACACACGCGAAATAACAAACGCGATTATATATAGGAACATTACATCACCGAAATGAAACAATACCACACTATACATTCCTGAAATAACAAACAGAAACATACAGCATGGCATTGAAAAGAGAAGAGCAACTAATCATGGAATACAGAACCTCAAGTGTTAACAGAAACCAATTACAATAGATTAATCTAGGAGACTAATTCTCCATTACAGAAATAAACATTAAACTAAGAGGAAAACAAAAGGCTAACAAGTTCAGAAACTAGCCAAAACTGGCTAATTCTGACTTCTCCCTTCAGTTCTGCCTAAGACTACTTATATACACGTTTCTGGAATCCAAGTCCTCGCGAGGCGAAGCACTGCTCGCGAGGCGAATTATGCGAAAGGTCTGCAACTCTTGGTCTTCTCGCGAGGCGAGCATATCTTCGCGAGGCGAACTCTTCAAATTCCCAACTGTAACGCCCGTGGCCTTCAACACGCCCAAACCGTGATCGTCTCTGACTTTTCCAAGGTAGCATTACTCGCGAGGCGAGTCCAGTCTTCGCGGGGCGAGACAGAAAGTTTTGCAATTTCAGGAACAGTCACCTTCTGGTTCGCGGGGCAAGCAACCTTCTCGCGGGGCGAAAGCTCCAGATTTATTCCTTTTTATTAACCTGAAAATAGAAAATAAAAGTAAATACTTTATTCACTCTAAATCAACTAAATTAACTTAAAAACACTTTACAGACTCAAAATACTACTTAAGGACAATCAAGTCTAAATTGGGTGAAAATGATATAAAATTAGCACAAAGCCAAGGTCTTTACTAGTTATAAAACCAGTCAAACAGAGGCTCATCACCGAGTCCGTGTCATCTACCTTTTTCTCTTTATCATCTTTGTTCAGTATGGACGTGGGGTGCATAGGGGTATTCATTGGTTTGCAATCATCCATGTTGAACTTCTTCAGGATTTCCTTACTTGGTTTGGTGGATGAGCACCTCGTCCATGGTTTGTTTTACTTGAAGTCTAAGGAAGAGTTTGAGTTCTCCCATCATGCTCATTTCAAACTATTTCTGCATTAACTTAGAGAATTCTTTGCACAAAGATTCATTAGCAGCACCAAATATAATATCATCAACATATATTTGTACAATTATGAAATTAGACTTAATGGACTTCCTAAATAAGGGTGTGTCGACCTTTCCTCTATTAAATCTATTTTCCATAAGAAAGGAACTTAGTCTATCATACCAAGCACTAGGGGCTTGTTTAAGACCGTATAAAGCTTTCTTAAGCTTATATACATGTTCAGGATGGGTTTCACTCTCAACCCGGAGGTTGCATAAGATAAACTTCTTCGTTAATAAAGCCATTTAGAAAAGCACTTTTAATATCCATTTGAAAAAGCATAATACTATGATGTTCAGCAAATGAAAGTAGAATTCTAATTGCTTCTAATATAGCAACAGGTACAAAGGTTTCAGTGTAATCTATACCTTCTTCTTGAGAGAAACCTTGAGCAACAAGTCTTGGCTTGTTTCTCGCCACCTTACCATTTTCATCAAGTTTGTTTCTGTAAACCCGCTTTTTTCCAATCACTGATTTATCTTTAGGCAGGGGAACCATAGTCCAAAGTTCACTTCTTTCAAACTGATTCAGTTCTTCTTGCATAAGCATAATACAACCATCGTCCAGTAGAGCCTCGTCTACTGTCTTTGGTTCCAACTCAGACTAGTGCAGAGTCTTCTTGCTCTTTGAAGGTTGATCTGGTTCTTAGCCTATCATTGGGGTTTCCAATGATTTGATCTTGTGGATGATAGTTCCTGAAGTACAAAGATTTTTTAACTTTATCATGTTGAGAGATTGAGGTTTCTGGTTGTTGAGTGGGGTCGTCTGCTTGATCATCAGTTTTTATCTCTGGTGTATCTCCTGAGATGTTTGGATCATGATTTGCAAAAGCTTCATCTAGATATGATAATTTCTTATCAGGCTATTTGTCATCAAACTTGACATGAATACTTTCTTCTACTACTAGAGTTCTAGAATTGTAAACTCTAAAGCCTTTTGAAGTTTCAGAATATCCTAACAGGATTCCATTATATACTTTTGCATCAAATTTACCAAGTTGATCTTTAGTGTTAAGAATATAGCATTTACAACCAAAAGCGTGAAAATAAGATATGTTGGGTTTTCGTCATTTCCACGGTCCATAAGGAGTCTTGTTCAGGATAGGTCTAATGTATATTCTGTTCTGAATGTAGCAGGTAGTATTAACAGCTTCAGCCCAGAAGTGTCTAGGGACAGAGTTGTCATTGAGCATAGTCCTAGCCATCTCTTGAAGAGATCCGTTCTTTCTCTCTACCACACCGTTTTGCTGTGGTGTTCTAGGTATTGAGAAGTTGTGAAGAATACCACTTTCTTCACAGAACTTATGAAATATCTCATTTTCAAACTCTCACCTATGGTCACTTATGATAGAAGTGATACACATGCCTTTTTCATTCTGTACACGTTTGCAGAATACATAAAAGACCTTGAAAGACTCATCCTTGTGAGTTAGGAACATAACCCATGTCCATCTAGTGTAGTCGTCTACTATGACAAGACCATATTTCTTACCACTAACAGAAGCAGTCCTTGTTGGACCAAAAAGATCAACGTGTAGCAACTCTAGTGGTCTATTGGTACTAAAAGTATTCTTAGATTCAAAAGAACCTTTGACATGTTTTCCCTTTTGACATGCATCACAGAGAGCATCAGATTTGAACTTAAGGTTTGGTAGCCCTCTCACGAGGTTATGCCTATTTAGCTTTGAAATTAATTTCAAGCTTGCATGACCTAGCCTTTTGTGCCAAATCCATCGCTCATCTTCAATGGACACCAGACATGAGACACTTTGATTTGAGTGGTCCTCCAAGTCAATCTTATAAAGATTGTTTTGCCTCTTAGCAGTGAATAAAAGTGATCCATCATCTTTCTTGACAGTACACAAGTTCTTATCAAAAGAAACAGCTTATCAATTGTCACATAATTGACTTATGCTCAGCAAATTATGTTTTAAGCCACTTACTAAAAGAACATTATCAATGGAAGAAAAAGGGTGTTTACCAATTTTACCTATACCAATGATCTTCCCTTTCCGATTTCCTCTAAATGTAACCCAGCCACCATCTTTGGGCTTAAGGCTTTGGAACATACACCTTTCTCCTGTCATGTGTCGTGAGCATCCACTGTCCAAGTACCAAGATGCTTGTTTCTTTTCTGTTGTTAAGCAAATCTGCAACAGGTATTATCTTATCTATAGGTACCCAAACTGACTTGGGTCCTTTCTTGTTAGTAGTCATTGGACGAGTATGCTTAGCATGTTTATTATGTATGCATCTAGATGAAGTGCGCCCATTCTTTCCACACACTTTTCAAAAGGTGTTGGACGGGCCAGACTTGGTTTTAGCATTTTTAGCTCGAGCTTTTGAAGCTCTGTGTTGAGTATGTGGTGTTGACTTTTGTTGAGATGCTTCTTGCTTCTCCTTGTCATAACCAATGCCCGATTTATCATGTGATGACCTAGAGTACCTTAAAATGAGACTAAGCTTGTCTGAGCCACCTACAAGCTTTGGCAGAGAGTCTGTCAGATATGTTATTTCTTGCTTCAGTTTTGCAACTTCACAAGAAGCATCATGCTCACACTCCATTTTGTCAGCTAGACTGACATTCACTGATTTTAGTATGTCATTTTCATCTTTAAGGTTTCGTTTCTCAGTGCAGACCCTATCATATTCTCTAGACAATTTAGAAATTTTCTTTTTGAGACTCCTATACTCTCATGACAGTATGGACGACTCATGCAACAACTCATCAAAAGCATTTTGAAGAGTGGACGGGTCAGAGTCCATTACCTCAGTATTAGTGTATTCACTTTCTGATGCAGTGTCTGCCTTGAGACAGATATTTTCCTCTTCCTCAGCATTATCTTCTTCATCTGATGAAGACAGATCAAGATCCTCCAATGTAGCCATTAAGCCTTTCTTCTTTTTGAAGAATTTATTTTTATCCTTTAGCTTAGGGCAGTCAGCTTTGAAATGACTAGGTTTCTTGCATTTAAAGCACAAGGGTGGACCTTTTTCCTTGGAGTCTGACTTCTCCTTGGAAAACTTTTTGTTGAATTGCTTCCTTATGAAACCACATTTCTTTCTCCACATATGTTGAATCTTCCTGGAGATGAAAGACAATTCATCCTCGTCTGATCCTTCATCATTGTCAGAAGATCCAGACTCACCTGATGACTCAGCAGCTTTGAGAACATTTGATGAGCTTGCTTTCTTCGCCTTTAGGGCAATATATTTTCCTTTTCTGGAATTTTCTTCTTCATTAAGTTCAAGTTCATGAACCTTGAGAGATCAAAGAAGCTCTTCCAGAGAGAGTGTATTCCGGTTTTTGGCTTCTTGAATAGCAGTAACTTTGGGTCTCCATTGCTTGGATAAGCTCCTCAGAATTTTTCTGACATGATATCTATTTTCATATGTTTTTCCAAGAGATCTGAGACTGTTAGTGATAGTCTGAAATCTCCCAAACATTTGATCTTTTGATTCATGATCAGCCATCTTAAACAGTTCATACTGGAGAACCATCATGCTTAGTTTTTATTCCTTCACTTGTGATGAACCCTTATGAGCTAGGGCAAGAGTATCCCAGATTTCTTTAGCAGAATTGTAGCTATGAACTTTGTCATGTTTGGATCTGGTAATAGCACACATGAGATAGTGCTTAGCTTTCAGATTCAGCTGATGTTGATTTTTCTGTTCTTGAGTCCATTGGGCTCTAGGAACAACAGCTCCAGCTTTGTCTCTTGTCTCTGTATAGCCGGTTTCAATAAGCTCCCAAATATCTACATTCTGTGCATCCAAGAAGACCATCATCCTCTTCTTCCAATAGTCATAATCTGTTCCATCAAAGAGAGGAGGTCTGTTGATAGCTAGTCCTTTTGCATCCATGGTAGTTGGATCGTACTCCCTTAGCACTTGTTAGATGCTCAACCCTTTCGAGGCTGAGCTCTGATACCAACTGAAGTTGACACAGGAAAACACAAGAAGGGGGGTTGAATTATGTTTGTTAATAATTTTCGAAAACAACATTTTTCAAAGCAGATTTCTCACACAAAAAGATTAACACAAAAATAAGCACACACAAATAGATCTTTTAGAAGCTTAACAAAAGTAATTTCAAAATCACACAGTCAGTACAAACAAATAAAACTGAAGAGTTTAGGGATAGAAGATTCACACGAGAGATTTTATCCTGGTTCACTCCCTTCCAACTAAGAGCTACGTCCAGTCCCTTCAACTTGAAGGTTTTATCCACTATTTCTCCAAATAGATTACAACCAAGTGTTCAACACCTCTCCAGGCTTACAAGTATTCCTTTCTTACCAAGCCTCTCCAGGATCTAAATCTAACAAATAGATTTAACTTATGAACTTCTTAACTCACTATGTGTGAGGATATGAAAGTTTAAGATCAGATGAATATTTTCACAATATTCAAACTAAAGGATTACAGACATTTGCTTTTGAATGAATGAAAGAATACGAGCTTGTTCTTGCAAGTATTGTTTTGGCAGAATTTGGGCTAGCAAAAGTTGTTATTCAGTACTTGAGGTCTTCTATTTATAGTGACATTCTCCTTCTCTTGAAAAGCTTTAACGGTCATTTTGAATTTTCCGTTTAGAGATGAAATAATCTCCGTTGTGACTGAAGGTTTGATCTTGACAATGTTGAAATGTACTCTTGGTTATCAAGGTAGCACGAAATGGAGGCTCACTACTCTGAGCATTGCAGCATGAAAACTGTTGTTCCTCCTTTGTGTACAATCCAGCTTTTTCCAATCATAAAGTTGTCATCGTACAGATCGTGTTGCAATTTTCAATGTACTAATCTGCTTTTTGTAATTCTCTGATGGTACTATGTTTCTTTTACAACAAGGTAAAACATTAAAGCAGATGAAACAAAAGTGAAGAACAAATATTCTATTGAAATAAATTCAATAATTTGAAATAAATTCAAGAGTTTCGAATAGCCTTTATTCACTTAAGAGATAGAGCTTGTTTACTCAAAATCTCCGTCTACTGAGTTATTTGTGAGACTAAGCCTGTTTACTATTTTATTTTACTCGTCTGCTGACTTGGCATATCATCTCGTCTATCAAGTCTTTGGACTTGCTATACCTCAATGAGTTATCAAAATTTTCGTCTGGTGATGTGGCACTTAGAGCTCGTTGGTCGCGCTGTCGTGCACGCGCCAAAAAGCGAGCGGTTTATAAAACTGTAGTTTAGGAGCGACAACTCGGATATCGTCTCACAAGGACTCTTGACTTGTTATTTATCACAAAAATCAGTATTTTTTTTGGTGGGGGGGGGGGGGGTTGGATTGGACTGCAAATAAGAAACAAAGCATTGAAAACAGAGCAGTTGTAAAGATTATCAAATAGCTAAAGACGATTAATCTATTGTTCTCGATTTCCCAACTATCATCGGTTCATGCAATTCCAAGCCCTAAGCAGATTCTAATCCCCTCCCGGTTGTAGCAACAATTTACAAGCGAAACCACTACTACAGATATATGTCCCTATTCCCGAATTAAGCAAACGAGGTTAAGCCCTTCGTGAACTAAGCGAACACGAAACGAACACACGCGAATTAAGCAAACACGATTAATTATAGGAACATAATATCACCGAAAATAAATCAACACAACACAATATACTCTTGAATTAAGCAAACAAAAATATATAGCATGGCATTGAAAAGGGAAAAGCATACAAAACAGGAAATACAAGAACCTCAAGTGTAGTGGAAATCGATTACAATAGATTAATCCTAAAAAATTAGTTCTCCATGGAAAAACGAAAACACACAGAAAAATGTAAAAACAATGGAGAAGCAAAAGTTCTTCCAATCTGTCCAGAACAGCCATTTATACTATTCAGAAATTTATCCCACTCGCGAGGCGAACACTCGCTCGCGAGGCGAATATCATGAAGAGTCATACTTAGTTGGATCTATAATTTGAACTTCCAGGGTTTTGAGCCAAAGAGACATATTTGCAACATGATCTTTGAGAAGCTCTTGAAAACAACAAAATTATTTAAAGTATCTTCAAACCAACAATATTTCAATCAACTCATAACAGTAGCTAAGGGCAACAACAATTACATCAAAACGTTGCAAGGGAAATTTTCATGTTTCTACATTATTAGTTATGAAACACAAAAGTAAACATTGAAAAGAATATTATGCAATATGTGCTAACCAAAAGGAAACGGTTTCATAAATCCAGTAAACAAAAATGACAACGAGACATTTAGGGAGAGACATACCTGAAGAATGAAGAGGTGTGGGAAGAGACAAAATGAATCTGATCACACAAAAAAAAAAAAATTAGCAAATCACAAAAAACCCCAACTTGGTAAACTTGAAGCCATAGATTGATTGTAAAAAACCACTCAATGAAGCTGCATGGAACATGATAACCTGTCAGCTGTCACAAATTAAAATCAGAAAATAAATTAAAATAATTGTTAAATTAAAAATATAATAAATTATTTGATATTTAAAATTGATATTTATTTGATAAATTAAAAATATTGTAAAATATCAGTATCAATTCTCAATTTGTGAGAAGAGATAGCATAAAATTTGGTGAGAACCAAAAGTTAACAGGATAAGATAGAATACAATATTATATGATGAAAATTGATTATCAATTAAAACCTAACCAAGGCAGCCAATCAATCACAAACCTCACTACCAAGTAGCTAGTGGCCACACAAACCTCCACACTTTGCACCATCAAAGATTCATCAAGGAGTTTATTTTCTTCTTTAGCATGAAGATAATGCCAACACCCACACTTTGTCCTTTAACGAAGCAAATGGCAATGAATTAATGAATCATCAAGAAGAGAGTTTAAGAAGCCCAAGAGTCTTCCTCCAACAAATGGAAGGGCATTAAACCCACCCCACCCCAATTACCCACCAAGTTTAAATGCATCCCAACCATATTTGAATTTCAAATTAAAAGCTGATTGAATGAGTAGTGGAACCATAGGGCGGTGGGAAAGTCCAACAGGAAGCATGGGAAACATCATATAGCATGTTGGAAATCATATATCATGTTGGAAACAGTGTTATATTTAAATTGAGTTAATTGTTCAGCTGTTTCGAATTTATCTATTTTTTTTATATAAAACCTACTTTAATTAATTAATTTATTAAAAAATATATTAATTTAAATCTTCAGGTAAAATTACCAAAAAAGACTGCTTTTTGGAGGGAAATTTTGTCCCCCAACCTGCTTGGTTGCGGCGAGACTGCTTGGTTTGCTTGCAAGCTACTAGAAAAAATAAAAAGGTAAAATGCAGCTTTCTTTGGCTAAGTTGTGGAATGAGAAGAAAATACAAACACTATTTTAATACCTTAAGTTTTGTTTTGGTCATTGGATGCAAGGACATAAGATTATCACTTCTTGTGCTTGCTTCCCAACCTATGCAAAGATTCAAAAACAAAATTCAAGTTAGAGGCATGATAAGAAAGTAGAAGATAAAGCTTTTAGATAAAGAGATATACCTGCTACCAGTCACAAACATGAAACACTAAAGCCTAGGACTCAAGATCTTTAACAACCAAATTAAATTCTTCATTCCATTCAGGGTTCATGTTCTTGTGATTCACGGTAGTCCTTTTTTTATGGCAGGTTATCCCCATTAAGATTTAGCTTCACGTAACGATCAGATGCACCAAGAAGATATTTCTTCTTTTACTTCGTTGCTTTTAGAACCTTCCCATTTAAAATTCCAACATGCCTTTTCATGGCTCTAACATTCCCAGTAGGGCCTAGGAATTCAAATAGAAAGGGAGTTAAAAGAAATTACAAACATTTAATGAGAAATATTTTGTAAAATTACAGAAGACCATACTTAGTTGGATCTATAATTTGAACTTCCAGGGTTTTGAGCCAAAGAGACATATTTGCAACATGATCTTTGAGAAGCTCTTGAAAACAACAAATTATTTAAAGTATCTTCAAACCAACAAATATTTCAATCAACTCATAGCAGTAGCTAAGGGCAAAAGTAATTACATCAAAGCATTGCAAGGGAAAATTTCATGTTTCTACATTATTAGTTATGAAACACAAAAGTAAACATTGAAAAGAATATTATGCAATATGTGCTAACCAAAAGGAAACAGTTTCATAAATCCAGTAAACAAAACTGACAATGAGACATTTAGGGAGAGACATACCTGAAGAATGAAGAGGTGTGGGAAGAGACAGCGGGGTCCTACACTTTCTTCCATACAAAGCCTCATATGGTGCCATTCCGATATTATTATGGAAACTATTGTTATAAGTAAATTGAATCAATGGTAAGAACTCATCCCAACTGCCAGTATGCTCCAACACACAAACTCTCAATAGATCCTCCAATGATTGAATTGTCCTTTCTGACTATCCATCCGTTTGGGGATGATAAGCAGAACTCATCCTCAACTTTGTTCCCAAGGTATTTTGCAATTGTCTCCAAAATCTAGATGTGAATCTAGGATCTCGGTCTGAGACAATGCTCGATGGCACACCATGCAATCTAACAATTTCTTTGATGTAAATCTGAGTCAACCTTTCCAAATTATAACTTTCACCAATAGATAAGAAGTGAGTACACTTCGTCAACCTATCAGTGATAACCCAAATCGTATCATGCTTCTTAGGAGTTCGTGGTAATCCGACCACAAAATCCATAGCTATACTATCCTATTTCCACTCTGGGATATCTAAAGATTGTAGTAATCCTACTGGCTTCTGATGTTCAATCTTAGCTTTCTGACACACCAGACAAGATAAAACATACTCCGCTACTTCTTTCTTCATCCTTGTCCACCAAAACATTTTCTTCAAATCCTGATACATTTTTGTGGATCCAGGATGGAAACTCAACTTACTCTTATGTGCTTCCTCTAAAATCATCTTCCTAAGTTCTGCATCCTCTGGCACACATATTCTATCTCTAAACCTTAACACACCATCCGTTCCTCTATTAAACTCAGAAATTTTACCTTCATCGATTCCTCTACTTACTTCCTGGAGGTATAGATCCTGAACTTGTTTATCTTTAAGATCTTTCATAAAATCACTACTAATAGTGATCATACTTAAGCAAATCCTATTCTCAACCAATTCCATTCCTAAGTTCAAATCCCTGAAATGCTCAAGCAATTCTAACTCCTTAACCATCATCGCAGACACGTGCAAGGATTTCCTGCTTAAAGCATCCGCTACCACATTGGCCTTCCCAGGATGGTACAGTAATTCAAAATCATAATCTTTGATAAACTCCATCCATCTTTGCTGTCTCATATTCAATTCTTTTTGATCGAATAGATACTTCAGGCTCTTGTGGTCACTGAAGACATTAAACTTTGCTCCATACAAAAAGTTTCGCCATATCTTTAATGCGAACACTATTGCTGCTAACTCCAAATCATGAGTCGGATAATTTCTCTCATGAATTCTCAACTGTCGGGAAGCATAAGCCACGACTCTTCCCTCTTGCATCAGGACACAGCCTAAACTTTGGTATGACGCATCACAATATACGTCAAATTGTCCTAGTGGATCTGGTAAGATCAACACAGGTGATGTAGTCGACCTGTCCTTCAGCTTTTGAAAACTTTGTTCACTCTTGTCCGTCCATACAAAAGTTATATTTTTCCTTGTTAACTGCGTCACAGGCAACGCAATCTTCGAGAATCCCTCTATGAACCTCCGATAATATACAGCTAGTCCTAGGAAACTCCGTACTTCACTTACTTACTTAGGTCGTTCCCACTTAAGAACTGACTCAACCTTAGCTGGATCTACGACTATTCCTTCTTTATTAATCACATGACCTAGGAATTGTACTTCTTCTAGCCAAAATTCACACTTGGAAAGTTTGGCATAAAGCTGCCTATCCTTCAAAACTCGCAACACCAATATCAAATGTTCCTCATGCTCTTCCCGCATACGAGAATAAATAAGAATATCGTCGATGAACACAACAATAAACTTATCGAGGAACGGTCTAAAAATTATGTTCATATAATCCATGAACACGGCTGGCGCATTAGTTACACCGAAAGGCATAACTAAATACTCATAGTGCCCGTATCTCGTCCTAAAAGCCGTCTTGGGTATATCTTCATTTCTTACTCTGATCTGATGGTACCCAGATCTTAAATCAATCTTAGAGAACACTACTGCTCCTTTCAACTGATCCATCAAATCATTTATCCTAGGCAACAGATGCTTAATCTTAATCGTCACCTTATTCAACTGCCTGTAATCTGTGCACATCCTCGTACTTCAATCCTTCTTCTTAACAAATAACACTGGTGCTCCACACGATGAAACACTCAGTCTGATAAACTCTTTTCCTAAAATGTCATCCAATTGTTCCTTCAACTCTGCCAACTCAACCGGTGACATCCGATAAGGTGCTATAGATATAGGCCCTGTCTCTGGTACGAGATCTATAGTAAATTCCACTTCTCTTTCTGGTGGAAAACCTAGAACGTCTAGAGGGAAAAATTTAGGAAACTCTCTCACAATAGGTATGGAATCTATACTGGGAGTCTCATTAGCCTCCACTGTGAAAAGCATCACAAATTGTTGAGAGTTGTCACTCCTCGTAGAAACTCCTTCATTGGCAGATGCTACACTAAAAGGTTCAAGAAATGATAAAGTCTTGCTAGAACAATCTAGCACTACATGGTTAGCCGAAAGCAAATCCATGCCAAGAATAACATCTATCTGTTGCATAGGCAAACAGATAATATCTACAATAAATGTCCTATTCTCAACAATGATAAGACACTGTAAACAAACAGACATAGTAGTCAAAGGATTACTGGTTGGAGTAGACACTGTGAGGGTATAAGGTAATTTGGAAACAGTTAAGTTCAAATGATCCACACACTCATGCGAAATAAAAGAATGTGTAGCGCCTGAGTCAAACAACACATACGAGAGTCTACCAGCTATCAAACACATACCTTGTATAAGATCAGCAGATTGAGAGGATTCAGCTCCCCTCACGGTAAACACTCTTCCAGTGGCTTGAGGTTTGGCCACTTGTGGTCTTGCTGCTGGGACTCCTCTTCCAGCTCCACCTTTATTGTCTCCAGTTCCTCTTCCAGCAGCTGTCGACTGTTGCATAATGCGATCCTCCACATCTGAAGCAAACTAAGCCTTGTGGTTGCTGACCCGTTCTAGGCATTGGTGCTGGTGCCGGTGTTTGCCCGGGTCAAGCATATGGTCTCTGTCTTCACTGAGAACCACTTTCTCCGTGCTTCTGGAAACTTGATCGGTTAGGACCTCCACTCCTCAGTTGTTTCTGTTCATTGGCCATCCTTAGGTCTATACTTTCAATGACACTGCATCTCTCGACTAGTTCTGGGAAATATTGTATGTCAAGAGACACTACAGCCCTCTGCAGCTCATCTCCGAGTCCTTCCTCAAATCTTCTACATTACCAGTCCTCACTTGGAAACCTCTGATAGAATTCCGAAAACTTGATCAAAGCTTCAAAACGTGATGCATACTCACCAATAAACATGTTGCCTTGTCTGAGGTTTGTGAATTCCTTTTCCTTCTCGCGTCGAACTAGACGCGGAAAATATTTTTCGAAAAAGCAATCAGTGAATAACTTCCAGTTAATGTCTTATCCTCAGCTTCCAACAGTCTTTTCTTACCCTTCCACCAGTATTCTACTCCTTCGGTTAACATGAAGGCGGCTCCTCGCTGCAGCGCATAGTAGCAAATATCTTTTCGATCTCTTGTATCCACCATTCTGCTTTCTCTGGGTCATACTCTCCTCGGAATTGAGGTGGTTTTCCATTCATAAAATTAGTCAATCCGACATCTTCAGCTGTTGTCGCCCTCCTCTGATTCTTAATTTATAGATGTTCTTTGTTCATCTGCAGCATCTCAGCATTCTGCTGGGTTTGCAGTAGCATAGCAGCAGCTAGGGTTTCCATTGCACTTGGAGTAGAAGATGATCCTCCTCCATTCTCAGTATTGTCAGCATTACCATTGACAGCTCCAATAATCCTTTCTGGAGTTTCGTCACCACTGTTAGTTGGACGTCCTCTTCCGCGAGCCATGATTCTGTTAAAAGAAATCATCTGCTCTTATTAGTATGACATATAATACTACATAGACAAGTATATAAATACCATATTCCAGACTAATATTAACCTCTCACATCAGATTCGGACACACTACCCAACTTCCAAGCATAGTCAAAATCCGATGTGGATTCAACTAGACACGGCCAGTAACAACATCCTAAAATTTGCAGTCCTTGATTCTGATCGGACATAACCCACGGTCTGTTTTAGAACCAAATTGCTCTGATACCAAAATGAGACACCTCGTTGTGCCCCGGTGTTTTATTAGCTTAAAACCTTATTAATTAATTCCTTAATCGCGTGCTTAGCATGAAAAGTACGTAAAAATTAAAACTTTATTTAAACAATCATATAACTTCTGCAAATTAAACACACCAAGGTTGTAATATATAAATACACACCTATTTATTTATTACATTACCAAAACACTGTTGAGGGAATCCTCTCAGTAGGATCCTTCACAGGCATAAACTAAAAATAAAAACCATACTTAGTGGAAACATATAAAAAATACTCCTCCTTAGACACACTGGCCATACTATCTATACTCTATTCGCCATGGATCACAGCTCGACCTCCAGCGTCTGGTTTGTAAGGAGTTCCATCCAACTCCTCAGCAACCACCGTTCCATACAGAGCTCTGCCCAGCTCCTCAGTAACATAATCCTCCATCGGGTCTTCTAATGTAAGTAAAGTAACCCACAAGAATACAGAAACATAGGAGATAAGAAACAGTTCTATCATCATAAAGCGGAAAAGAGTCATAGTAAATCATACAGTAATTGTCACAGACAAACAACGCACATAACTAACAGATCACCCTCAAGTTAATATATCATCCTCTACCCCCAATCTCATGCTACTCAAAGACACCATAGTTGCACACCTATTTCCTAAGGTGGAAGTGGTCTTGCGAGAACTCTTGATTTTACGTGTATTATATTACCAATACACGGTGTATTATATTACCAGTACACAGAAGTGTTTTACATGTATTATATTACCAATACACGGTGTATTATATTACCAATACACGGTGTATTATATTACCAATACACAGAAGTGGTTTTACGTGTATTATATTACCAATACACGGTGTATTATATTACCAATGCACAGATGTCCTTGTGTATTATATTACCAATACACTTTCGTCTTTGTGTATTATATTACCAACACACTTTTGTCGTGGTGTATTATATTACCAATACACTTTTGTCCTTGTGTATTATATTACCAATACACGGTTGTGGACAACAACACCTATACTTGAATCTCACCAACCCGTTTTAGCAACATCCTAGTGCCTTAACCTTCCATTAGAACTTGACACATATTCTATGCCATAACACCTCTTTAACATACATCATCTAGGTTAGGTACCTCTAAATCATCATTATCCTCACACCCAAAACAATCATCTCTTAGACAACATATATATCTTTGCTTAAAATTCATTAAGCATAATAATAAAAACCAGGCAGATCTTGCATAACACAATATCAATCAAAATATTCCCATATCACCCACATAGCACAAAATCAATTCAATAAAGGAAGTAAAATCAAATCAACCATCAACAATATAAAATCAATCTAATATCGATAAACCTACAATACCCGAATCACCATTGGTTTTTCAGAAAAGGTTTCCAATGTGATTTTGGTTTTGTCGATTACTCGACTACTAGTAGGGTTTAGGTCACCCTACACAATTATTATATAATCTACTACTTATCCATTCCAAAGATAGGGTGGTTCTTTCCCCTGCCCGGGTTATCACCGGACTCCCGAACTCGAAGCTCCTCATTGTCACACTACAAAGTACTAACTCTACCTTCTGTGAAGGTAAGGAGATTAGATGCTCGAAGAGGTATACCACGAACGTCCTCGTTTCCTCCGCGATGGAAGTCTAAGGTTATGAACATAAAATCACAAGTTAAAATCAAACAAGAACACTAAACTACAAGGTATAGGTTCAGCCAAGACTAGTTCTTAGGGTTAGAGATTCCCGAAAATTATACAACTCATGGATTTATGATCCTTAAATGTTAGGAGTTCATAAACAATGATCACTTAAAAAAGTTGAATTAAAATCCCACTAAGTTATAAACTTAGGGTGTTCGGCCAAGACTAGTAAAATAGGCTAGCTTTCATTAAACTTTCCAATCTCTTAGGTTTAGCATCCATATGTATTAAGGAGCTCAAAACTATGATCAATTTGGAAAAATAAGAACAAAGTACCCTAGGTCCATAACCTTCTAGGTTCAGCCTTCATAGGATTTATAGGTTAGAAATCTTTAAACTTTCCAATCTCTTAGACTTAGCATCCAAATATCTTATGGAGCTCAAGTCCATGATCATTTTGGAAAACAATGGAAACTTAAACATTCAAATCTCTTAGACTTAGCATCCAAATATCTTATGGAGCTCAAGTCCATGATCATCTTGGAAAAATGAAAGTAATACATCCTAGCTTTAATAACATAGAATAAACAAGTTAGAAATCCTTAAACTTTTCAATCTCTTAGACTTAGCATCCAAATATCTTATGGAGCTCAAGTCCACGATCATTTTGAAAAAATGAAAGTAATACATCCTAGCTTTAATAACAGAGAATAAACAAGTTAGAAATCCTTAAACTTTTCAATGTCTTAGACTTAGCATCCAAATATCTTATGGAGCTTAAGTCCATGATCATTTTGGAAAAATAAAAACTCAAACATCCTAGAACCTAAACACTAAGTTTCGGCCATCATAGGATGATGAGGAAAATATTCTTTGTTTAACAATAACTCTTAGGTTTAGAATCACAAGTTATTAAGAGTTCTAAGTCCATGATCATACTTGGAAAGTTGAAACATGGTATCTTAGGCTTACTTATTCATATTTTCAACCATCACAGGAACAAGCTATCAAAACTTCCAAGATTTAGAGATTTAATATCAATGGATCGTTAGAAACTTAAACACATGACCATATTCCAAAAGTTGAAACAAAAACTTCCTAGGTCACAAATGCAAGCATTACGTCTTCATTGGAAGAGATAGGTAGAGATTTTTATTTTACACAACCTCTTAGTATGTGAAAATATAAGTTAATGCAAGACTATATAAAGTGGTTTCAACTCAAAAGGAGTTTTCTACCATTTTAGAGAGATTTTAGAAGTTTAAAGCATATAAAGAACACATAAAGTAAACTAAGAAATAAAATATGAAACTTGCAAAAAAGATTCATATGAGAGCATTACCCTTAGTATAAGGAAGAACTTTAATGAAGAGCTTAAGTAGAAAAGATGAATAAAAACTAAAGCTTTAAGAGCTTGAACTTTTAGAAGAAAGGAAGAAGATGAAGGTTTAATGGAGTTTGAAGAAGGAAGATGATGGAGTGAAAATGAGATGCGTATATATAGACAAGGGAGAGAGTGGCACGGAATTGAGGAGAGAGGAATGAGCTTGGAGAACAAGTTTTGACCTTGTGCCTTGTTTAGCTTGAGAAGAGAGAGAAAAATAGGTTTTTAGAATATAATATTTTATAATTTGAAAAGTGTGATGATCACACTTTTGGAATGTGTCATAACCCATTTCCATCAAGTCCCATCAAGTCACTTCACTTCTTTTGTGCTCCATAATCTGATCCATTTCGTACCCGGTTTATTTTCCGATCGTAATTCTTTTGACGTTTTCGCCCGAATAAAATATCATATTCTATTTTTGAACGAAAATTTTCAAAATAACCAAGGTTGAAGGAAACATATTAAAAACACCAACCGTCTCATTCACGGGTCAAAATTAGGTTTTCTGCACAGTAAACTTGTACCGGGAGTGAAAACACAGATCAACTTTCGTGTGAATTTTCAACCAAAATTTTTACCGTAACTCTCTACCATAAAGTAGACTGTGAATATGATTTTATTTTAATCAAAAACATTTTCTAACTCTCAAATTAAAATATAATTTAATTATATTTTAACCGGTTGAACAACATAATTAAAATCAGGCTGTTACATCCTCCAACAAATGGAAAGGCATTAAACCCACCCCCACCCCAATTACCCACCAAGTTTAAATGCATCCCAACCATATTTGAATTTCAAATTAAAAGCTGATTGAATGAGTAGTGGAAGCATAGGGCGATGGGAAAGTCCAACATGAAGCATGGGAAACATCATATATCATGTTGGAAATCATATATCATGTTGGAAACAGTGTTATATTTAAAGTGAGTTAATTATTCAGCTGTTTGGAATTTATCTATTAATTTATTTTTATAAAACCTACTTTAATTATTTAATTTATTTAAAAATATATTAAATGAAATCTTAAGGTAAAATTACCAAAAATGAATGCTTTTTGGAGGGAAAATTTGACCCCAACCTGCTTGGTTGAGGCGAGACTACTTGGTTTGCTTGCAAGCTGCTAGAGAAAATAAAAAGGTAAAATGCCAGCTTTCTTTGGCTAAGTAGTGGAATGAGAAGAAAATACAAACACTATTTTAATACCTTAAGTTTTGTTTTGGTCATTGGATGCAAGGACATAAGATTTCCACTTCTTGTACATGCTTCCCAACCTATGCAAAGATTCAAAAACAAAATTCAAGTTAGATGCATGATAAGAAAGTAGAAGATAAAGCTTTTAGATAAAGAGATATACCTGCTTCCAGTCATAAACATGAAACACTAAAGCCTAGGACTCAAGATCTTTAACAACCAAATTAAATTCTTTATTCCATTCATGGTTCATTTTCTTGTGATTCATGGTAGTCCTTTTTTTATGGCAGGTTATCCTCGGTAAGATTTAGCTTCAGGTAAGGATCAGATGCACCAAGAAGATATTTCTTCTTTTACTTCGTTGCTTTTAGAACCTTCCCATTTAAAATTCCAACATGCCTCTTCATGGCTATAACATTCCCAGTAGGGTTTATGAATTAAAACAGAAAGGGACTTAAAAGTAATTACAAATATTTATTGAGAAATATTTTGTAAAATTGCAGAAGCGCATACTTAGTTGGATCTATAATTTGAAATTCTAGGGTTTTGAGCCAAAGAGACATATTCGCAACATGAACTTTGAGAAGCTCTTGAAAACAACAAAAGTATTTAAAGTATCTTCAAACCAACAAATATTTCAATCAACTCATAACGGTAGCTAAGGGCAACAACAATTACATCCAAACGTTGCAAGGGAAAATTTCATGTTTCTACATTATTAGTTATGAAACATAAAAGTAAACATTGAAAAGAATATTATGCAATATGTGCTAACCAAAAGGAAACGGTTTCATAAATCCAGTATACAAAACTGAAAATGAGACATTTAGGGAGAAACATACCTCAAGAATGAAGAGATTTGGGAAGTGTAACACCCTTTTCGGGTGTTACATCGTAAGTGACATTTTAAGACCGAAAAGTAGATTAATTAAAATTGGCTATAAAAGAACGGGGTAATTCTTTTCTTTTTCGTAAGTCATAAATATAACTACTTTGATTTAAATGAATGGACAATAAAATTTTCCATTATAACATTTAGGATCATAAGTTTGAAAGTCATTTACATAATACTCAACCCGACTCATAAACAGAAATCATAGAATGTAATGACTCAACACAAAGATGTGGAGACACACCTCCTAAAATATAAGATACTTGGAGTCACAGCTCCATAGACAGCAACATTAACTCCCAAACATACCCAGCTGGCCAAATTAAAATAGAAAAGACAATCATTTCTCATACATCGTGAGAAAGACAAACCCAATTGATGAGATCTAGTGGAAACTCTATTTGAGTCCACTACCGACGTCGTCACAAAAGTCACTACTAGAGCTACTTCAATAGTAACTCTCGAACTAAGCTATTTCCTCTTCCAAGAGGAAAAACATGGTCTACGAACCATCGACAGTATGGAAGACGTCCACTAGAAACTCTAACATATCGTCCACATGCTCGAACCTCGACCTCTACGATGCATCAGCCAAGCGACATCTTGTCGTCTCAATCTTCTCAAAAGAATACAGAATGCACATAGCCCGCCGACATAGGCAATTTAAAAATAAGGAGGTGATATTTCCATTTATCTTACACACAAGGTACACATGCGGTGGTACGACTCTCAGGTACGTACAATTAACAATTATAAATCATATCCACAATCATAACAAAACAATAATGTTTCACAGAAACATGACCACAGCACCGCGTTTTCCTAGATAGAAGACATCTAAGACTTGAGGAATGACCTCTGAATTCCTATACCATGGTTTTACGAATAGTCGGAGAGAGTGGTTTGGAGGACTGTTCCGGAGGTACCTGCCTTGGATAATAAAGAATGCGTCAATAGTAGAGGGCGTGCACGTCATAGGCTTTTATGGAAACATCCTACACTACCAGAAAACACGTAGCGTCTATTCAAGTATTTCGGTGTATTGCCAGATCACCACGCCACAGAGGAGCAACCCACTGGGTCTATGTGAGTATTTCATAACCCTGACATCCCCAAACATCAACCAGATCGGCCCTACGGAATTCACACCCGCATTAAAGTGTTAGCTCAATCTCCTAGGCACAACGGCCTTACAGAACATAGTTTCACTATGTGTTTAGGTAAAATTTGCCGGAAATGCGTTCTTATTGTTTATCTATCGGATGACATCTTGATTCCATCGTAATTCTCTCAACGTGCTTTCTCATATGCTAGATGTTCTCAACATCGAGCTGAAGTTCTCAAGTAACCTTTCTTATCTGTGTAAAGATATCTTAAAACACTTTGTTTAAAAGTCCTAACGCATTATGATATTGGAACACAAGTCCAATTATTTATTTCTCTGTACTTCTCTAATTGAGCCTTTTTATTTGGCTTCCAAGAAAACAAATCATTTTGAGTCCTTTAAATTTTATGGAATATGGATAATAAATTATCCATACTTTATGACATAATGTCGAGTTCCACCCCATGTCATAAATTATTACGTTCGTATTTTCACTGAGTCGTTCTTGACTTAGGTTTTTACATTTTACTGTAAAAGCTTGTCTTTGAAGACTAAAATCCACGTAGGTCAGGTTAAAGCTCTAAATATCAAGATATTTCTTTGTTGTCATGATGACTAGGGTGAGTCACCACCATGACTCACCATGGTGTCTCATTCCTCTTGAGTCATCATTGATGACTCTTCGTTCTATCTTTCGGTGTATCTCTGTGCATCCGTATCTTATTTTGTTGCTTACCCGATTAGGGTTTTTGAGAGAAAGGTGGTGAAATGAAATCAAAATGAAATGGGTTTGGTTTAGTGGAGGGGCTGCACGAAATTAAGTAGTTAGGAGGGTATTTTGGTCAAAAATTCACTTAGGGACACTCTTGGAATTTCACTTAAAGATCAAGGGCATTTTGGTCCTTTTACATATAACCATCATTACTTGCATTTAATGCAAGATGACTAACCCCTATGACTCACCCCTTGTATGATGACTCATTCTGTTCATACACCCGGTGTCGGGTTTTGTCTCTGCATCTTCGTTCACGATTCCGTCGATCCCCGATCGTCGAGTAGTTGCCCGATTATTGTATAATAACCTATTTATTTTGAAAATTTTCAAAATAACCACTATGGTTGGAAATAAAATAAAAATATAAACGGTTTCTTTCTCGGGTCAAAATTAGGTTTTTTGCTCACTAAAATCTTACTTTCAGTTAAAATGCAGACCGAGTTTCGTCTAAATTTTAAACCTAAATTTTTACCGTAACTCTCTCCGATAAAGTAGAGTAGAAATATGATTTTGTTTTATTAAAAATCATTTTCTAGGTCTCGGATAAAAATATAAACAAATATATGTATATATTTATCGATATTAAAGAACAGTAAAAATCGGGGTGTTACAAGAAGAGACAAAACGAATCTGATCACAAAAAAAAAAAAAAAAGTAGCAAATGACAAAAACCCCAACTTGGTAAACTTGAAGCCATTGATTGATTGTAAAAAACCACTCAATGAAGCTGCACGGAACATGATAACCTGTCAGCTGTGACAAATTAAAATCGAAAAATAAATTAAAATTATTGATAAATTATAAATTTAATAAATTATTTGATTTTTAAAATTGATATTTATTTGATAAATTAAAAATGTTATAAAATATCAGTATCAATTCTCAATTTGTGAGAAGAGATAGCATAATTATTTGGTGAGAACCAAAAGTTAATAGGATAAGATAGAATACAATATTATACGATGAAAATTGATTATCAATTAAAATCTAACCAAGGCAGCCAATCAATCACAAACCTCACCACCAAGTAGCTAGTGGCCACAGACCCGACCGAACTTCACCCCAAACCTCCACACTTTGCACCATCAAAGATTCATCAAGGAGTTTCTTTTCTTCTTCAGCATGAAGATAATGCCATCACCCATACTTTGTCCCTAAACGAAGCGACTTTAAACCAAAACCTTTAGATAACATCAAATCAATTTTCAAGAATAATTTCCATCAAAGATACATAGGTATCAATTTCTCAAAACATTTGCTCGAAAATCCTTAAAAACGTTTAACGACGGTTTTGTCGCTTTTTACTAAATTTAGGCCCAAAAGCCATATTTTTTAAAACATGGTTCTTCACCTCACATATGTTACTCTCATAGGTCATATTATTCATATGAAAATTTTTAAACACTGATTTTACATCTAAATCTCCATTCATACAAAATTTCTAAGAATTTAACCGAACGTTAATTTTGTAAATCGCGTAAATCCCTTTTCAACGATTTTACAATCTAATAGTCCAAAAATCATTTTGGAGTTTTAGAACAGTTTAATAGGTATGAAAAACAGTTTCTAACTGTCCAATTATATAAATTTTCAAAAATTACAGTTTAGTCCATAAACTTTCATTAATTACAAAAAGGTCCTTATTCACTTAAAACCTTGTAACTTTTTATTTATAACTTCAAATCACAGAAAACCAACTTCTTTAGAAATATTTTTCAGTTGCCTTCAAATTTCCAGAAATTATATTTCTGCCCAAATATTTTACAATATTTGCACAAAGGTCTTTGTTTACTAAAAGTTTATATCTTTTTATGTATTAATCCAATTAACACAAAACCAATTTCTATGGTTTTGTCTCATCAAAGACTACAATCTTAACACATAAGAATATGAATTCCAGTGCAGCCATTGAAATTCTCAGAAATTGCATTTTAGTCCCTAAGGATTCATAAATTCATATCTTTCAATATACACATCCAAATCAATCCAAATCAATTTCTATATGTTAAGTCTCTAAAATGTCTGATGTGCATTTCCCTAGGTTTTGATGAGAACTAAACATTGGTTAATAATTTAATTAACCTTCATACTGGTTGCTAACCTGTCTATCAAGTGTGCAGATTAAATAAGAGAATCTCACGTCCAACACAAGTAACAGAAGCGCACATCCAACACAAGTAATAGAAGCTCACGTCCAACAGTATAGTGATAGAAGCTCATGTCCACCACACAAGTGATTGAAACAAACGTCCAGCACTGTAGTGATTGAAGCGCACGTCCATAACGCAAGAGATAGAAACTTGCGTCCACTAAAGTGACACAAGTGGTCGTCCACTAAAGTGATGAAAGCCAGCGTCTACTTAAAGTATCAGAATGGCCCGTTCAATGACGTGGCAGATGGAGCTCGTCCATTAAGGTATCAGAATGGTCCGTCCAATGACGTGGCAGATGGAGCTCGTCCATTAGGTTACGTTCAACCAGTTAAAGGAGTATCCGTCCAATGATGTGGCATATGGAGCTCGTATGCTAAAGTAACAGAGGCTCTCGTCAACTAAAGTAACAGAGGCTCTCGTCCACTGAAGTGCAAGAGGCTCTCGTCCACTAAAGTAACAAAAGTGCTCGTCCACTAAAGGTGACAGAAGCGCTCGTCCACACTAGTCTTTGGACTTGCTGAGTCCTTAATATGGAGCTCGTCTACTAGCCCGAATGAAAACTCAAATGGCTAGATAGACATGGTTATTTTCAAGATGGAAGCACTTATCTTATAGACGCAAATTCTATAAGGATTATCAGAATCGTATTTCAAGAACCAGAAAGAGACTTAAAACCCTCTCTCCTACTCAGTTTCACGATTATCAAGAAAAGTCAGAAGCAACCTTGGATAATCAGAACCAAAGACCAGTTAAAGAATGCTTCATACATGCTTTATTCCCTAGTACCTCTGGTTCTTACACGAAAAGGGAAGTGTGCTCGGCAAAATACAAAAAACTCTCTGCACAACTCTGATATGGCTGTATCACGATGCATAAAGCCATGATCCTTCATGTTAGAGTACAACCAACGACTCTATTACATTAATGGCTGCCCAGAACGACTCTATTGCATTTAATGAAGTTCTGCTTAAAGCCAACATCTGAGGGAATGTCTCTAACGGATCCTAAATGCTTGAAGACCATACATACAGAAGTCATTGAAGATGAAGAACCAGAGAATACATGCTGCATAAAAAAGCCATTACTCTGCGCATTAATTTCTTCATTCTTTCATTCTTTATTCTTCAATCATTTGAAGTTATTACGTAGACTTTCCTAAGATTTACATTTAAATCACTCTGAGTGTTAGTGAAAGTTCTGCCTGTCTAAGTTGTATTCATTACAAACCAAATCTCTCAAACAAACCTGAGTGAGCTTGAAGAGGCTAAGTGTGCAAAGAATACTTGTCTTTGAACCTGAAGAGGCTAAGTGTGCAAACAATACTTGTCTTGAGCCTGAAGAGGCTAGGTGTGCAAAGAATACTTGTCTTTGAGCCTGAAGAGGCTAGGTGTGCAAATAATACTTGAGTCTGTAATCTGATCAGTTATAGTGGATAAATCTTGGTGCTGCCAAGGACTGGACGTAGCTCTTTGCTTTGAAGAGTGAACCAGGATAAATAACTGTGTCAATCTCTCTTTCCTTAAACTCTTTAATTGCTTTAGTTTTCTTACGTCTATCAAGTGTTGTGTTTGCAAAAGTCACGCGTCCATACTGTATTCTTCCACTCGTCCAAATTTAGCTTCTGTTTATGAAAATATTTCAACTTTGCTTAAATTCTGATAAACACAATTCAACCCCCCTTCTCGTGTTTATACTTGTCTATTTCACTATACTCTTATATATTCATTCAATCCTCATAAAAATTATTCAAACAATTTAACTCCATATGGAACCCATTTAACCCGTCAAGGCCGAATGGCCAAAGGATGATCATGTTAGGTAATTTTTCATATTAAATCAAATAAACAACCATCAAGTATCCAATTAGAAATCTTTAACACCAATATCAACATATATCAAAATCAAGCATCACCCAAGTCCTCCAAGAGGATCACACATATGCAAATAATTATACAAATTTCATACTTAGGAATTACAAGACCACATATACACTAAATAAACCATCAACATATCTACATTAAGGTAGGATAGTGGTAATCTCCCCATACCTCTTGTAGATCACTTGAAGATCAAACATAAACAAGTCAAACCAAGCAAGGTAGGCCATGGTTTTGTCCACCAAAACCTAGCAATGATCAATCAACAAGAAACAAGTTAAAGAATGAAGAAAATCCTACTTAACCCATTGATCATAGGTTCGGCCAACTCAAAATTAAATAGCTAGGGATCTCTAAATTTTTTAAGCTCTTGGATGATGAATATAGAAGTCATATGAAGATCATAGAAATTGACCTCACATTAAAATGATTTTTCTATGAATTTCTAGAAATTTTTGAAAAACTAGATCTAGAAATTGGAACTTGAAGAAGACTTGAGATTGGAAGAAATTTTGTGAAGAGAGATGAAGGTATGATCATGGCTCATAAGACTATTCCTTTGGAATTTCAAGAAATGATCAAGATCTTAGAGTTCATTTGTAAATCACTATGAAGAACTTAGAGTTTTTGTGTAGGAAAATGAAGAATGGAGATGAAGTGAAGATGAAACACTTGTGAATGAGCCAAAATTAAATGGAGATAGCCTTTTATAGAGGGGAGGCCATGGCTTAAAAGGACCAAAGGGTCAAAAATGTTGTCATGGCAAACTTGGAGTTACAAGGAAAGATTAAGGGTATTTTGGACTTTTCACATATAAGTAATCATTTTTCTATGAAATGAATATGTGGTGAAGGTACTCATAGGGTGGTGTGGCTGAGTTATACACCACATGTGAGGAGGAGAAGTCAATTTGAAATTGCCTTGTGAACCATGATTGAATTAACCAAACATAGGTTAGGTCAACTTAGGGGTAATTTGGTCATTTCACTTGAAGTCATCATGATAAATAAGTGGTAATGGTGAGTAGGAGTATGTGGTTGATTTGTGACTACACGTGAGGAAGAAGATATTTTGTTGTAAATCATAGTTGGCTAACCTTAGTTGGAGTTAAAATGGCAATGAATTAATGAATCATCAAGAAGAGAGTTTCAGAAGCCCTAAGAGTCTTCCTCCATCAAATGGAAGGGCATTAAACCCACCCCCACCCCAATTACCCACCAAGTTTAAATGCATCTGAACCATATTTGAATTTCAAATTAAAAGCTGATTGAATGAGTAGTGAAAGCATAGGGCTGTGGGAAAGTCCAACAAGAAGCATGGGAAACATCATATATCATGTTGGAAACAGTGTTGTATTTAAAGTGAGTTAATTATTCTGCTGTTTCGAATTTATCTATTAATTTTTTTTATAAAACCTACTTTAATTAATTAATTTATTAAAAAATATATTAAATTAAATCTTTAGGTAAAATTACCAAGAAAGGCTACTTTTTGAGGGAAAATTTCACCACAACCTCGGTTACTTTTATATATATAAAGATAACTTCCATCTTAAATTTTCACAATTAAAAAAAGGTTTGCTAACCAGTAAGGACATTGGTTAAGGAGTCCACAAATGGAAGGTTTGTATTTAAAAACTAAGTGTAACATTTTTTAAAATACAAAATACACAATTTCTCATATATATATATATATATATATATATCGATTCCTTAAACAATACCCTGAGAACACTTGTTAGCATTCTCCTAAAAAAATTAGTAAAGGAAATCCAATATTTTTTATTACTACGATTATCAATGTGCCACGTGTTTGCTGGTCGTTATGGTGATGCGTCATCACATTGACACGTAGATATCTAAAACAATAAAAAAATTTGGAAGACAAACTGGAATTGTGTGCACAGGAACGCCATATATATTTCACGTGCTCTCCCCACCTGCCTGTCTTGCCATTCCATTATGTTCCAAAAATTCAAATATAAATTATTTCAAGCAGTTATTTCAAAAAAAAAAATTTGTTTATTTCAATTTTCAGGACTTAATATGTTTCTGTACCATTTAAATATATTAGTTTCTTTTTTTCTGATTTCTTAAAAAAAAGTACAATTTGTTTTTCATAATTTTAAAAGTTTGCCAAATATCTACTTTTTATTTTAAAAGTGAGTAAAATTAGCTCAATTTAATCTCTTTTATTTTAATTTTTTGCGCCCTTCAAATGAGGAAAAAATAGGCAAATTTTTTCTTTTGGATGTCTAGTCAACAAGTCAGTTAGGTTTGGAAATACCATGTAGGAGAGGAATTAAAAGAATTGAGTGAAAAGAAAAATTTTATTATCCTAAACTAACTTATGGAATCTATTTATTACAAAAAAAATCTTAAGGAATCAATTTGAATAAAACAAATAATTTAAGGGACAAAAATATAATTTTGGCAAAAAAAATAATAGAGAAGGTTGAATCTAATTGTACTGACTTTTGAAATAATCAATAATAACATATTAAGCATTACTTTAATAGCAATTTTTTTCAAAAAAAAGGAAAAAAATTCATATGACATGTGACGGTCATGGAAGGAGCTGATTTTGTGGGCCCATAGCAATATTACGTTGGACTTGGACTTTTATCCGTACAAGTAGAACACGTGGTGGATTCGATAGGAACACTGTTACTATAGAGTGTTTGGACTTTGGAGTTAAAAAATAGTTGACAAGTTTTTTCGATTAATAATGATGCATCATATTGATGTGTGGAGGAGCCATTGACTAATCATTACTCCTGATTGTATTATAAGTAAAAATTAAATAAATCACACATAATAAGATGATTGATTGAATTTATTGAATCTTATAAAAAAAATAAGTTTGTCATTTAAATTATTCTTCATCTAATACTTCAATCTTCATTATGAGTCATTTGAATTTGTATTAAATGAAGGATATTTTGAGAATAATGTCATTAAATAAGTCATTGGAAAACAAAATTTGTTTATATATTGAACCAGAAACTTTAGATTTTTTTTACTTATAATAGAGACAGAATGGAGTATGTTAGAGATAAAGATCAATGGTAGAAATTGCCCAATACTGAAAAGCCTTGTGGCTAAGCCTTGGTCCTCACCAAAGAAAAAAATTGGTGAGATAATTTAACCTAAGCTATGTTTGTGACTTGTTTTTTTCAGGGGAAAAATGGAAACGAGAGGTTAATTTTGTCCTCCTCTTATTTGTGAGTGCTATTAATTGGAGAAATGTATTTTATTTAATCCTTATTCTCCTCCTCATTCAATTTTTTTTTTCATTTCATTCCCAAACAAAGAGATGGATATACTCTCATTCTCCTTCCCTCCCTCCCTTCCCATTTCTTTTCTTCCCCTTTGATTTCCTCGCTTTACTTTCCTTCCCCTCCAAACTCAAATGAATTGTTTAGGTTGAATAGGATGTACACATGTATAAGAAGTGTTTTGGAGGGGGGACCAACCTTGGTCACAAGATGGCTAGCTCTTTATTGTCTTTGTTCATTAAATTGAATTACACCCCAGCTAAACATATACTCCCTTCGATTACTATTACAAGCAAAAATTTAATCGAATGGTAAGTTAATTTTATTTAAAAGAGTCATTGAGAATAAAAAATTAAGTTTATTATCCAAATTGTCCTTCCTCTTATTTATTAAACTTATGTTGTTGAGAATAAAATGAGTCATTGAAAAACACAATTTATATTAAATAAATAATATTTTCAAAATAATTTTATTAAATAAAATAAAAATAAAAAAAAATATTTATATTTTAGATAAAAAATTTGGAAATTTTTATTTATGGCGTTGATACGAAATTACGAAGGAGTATAGAGTTTGCAAGGAGTATAGAGTTGCAGAGTATGCAAGTTGAGTGCATAACATTGCGAGCAATAATCTTTAGTATTGGATTCTGTGATCTCTTACAAAAGCCTGCAATATTAGGCGTGACTTGGCCTCAGCTGGACAAGTGGCTTCCCATGTCATAAACAAACCATGTTTATTTTGACTGTCAAACACGTAGAATGCTAATAAATACAAGAGGCAGCATTATGAATAGACCCTGGATTGCTGTCTCTGATGGCCACGCTTTTTAATGTCTACATACACTGCTTCTTTGTCTTTTTGTCTTTACTTGTCATTATCACAAAATATGTGTTTTGACATAGAACCATTTTAGTTCAAATATGTTTTTTAACTTATATGATGTCCCTTTTATTTTTGGTATTATATATAAAAATATAAAAGATAAGTGAGATATAAAAATAATTATATACAATATCTAAATTCTCATGATCAAAATAACACAACTGTTTTTAGTTTGAAGGACCTATCTATCATTCTATTGCCTACATAAGGAAAAATAAAAGGCTTCTTTTATCTTTTGAAAAAAAAGGTTTTATTGGTTCAAATTTTTTTTAATGTTTCATATCAATTCCTAAAAGAATTACACATTGGCTTTGTTAAAGTTACAAACCTTATTTCGTACTGGGAGCAAAAAACCGTAATTACTGTGGTTCCAACAAAAAAGTTACAACCCTCGAATCAAACCAAATTAAGCATAGTAGACCCTTATTTTATTTTATTTTTACTTAAGGGTACATAGAAGACCCTAAAAAGAAAACAACAGAAAGTTCAAACATAAGGCTGTTCTCCACTCATCCATCACGTGTGCAAGCATCTAGTTCAAGGCCTCTTGTGACTGTGTCCTTATTACTGTTGTGGCAAAATTTTGCCAAAATACATTCAATGTATCTTGGATTCTATGTGTGTAACTTGCTTAATTCTGAGTTTGCTATATGGCTTACAAAGTAACGAGCTTCACAATGTTGTTGCCTTTACTTGACATTTTATTTATACCTAAATTTCAAATAATCATCATTGTATAATATTACTGTAAATGGAACCCAACAAGGCTGACATTTTTCTTTATGCCCAAATTTCAAATATTCATCATTATATATTATTGTTGTAAATGGAACCTGATAAACAAGAAACTGTGGTTCTGAAATCAAATTTAATATGCCAGCAAAATGAAAATAATGTATATGTTCATTTGTTTTGATTTGGTCAAGTGGAATGTGAAAGAGGATGTGTCCTCTACAAGTTTAGTTTATTAAATACTTGCATATACGTGCAAAGTGCACATGACCTGCATTCATCCAGTGCTCAAATCTAGAAGAGACAGGTACCCTATCGGTTAGATTAGAGAGTGAACTGGGAGTCATCAGGTGTTTGAGTGGGGAATTAAGGAGTGAAGTAATAAAAAGATTAAGAGTTCAAATCACATCCACTAATAAAAATACTAACATTAACACATCAATGTTTACCTATAAAAAATGCTAGAGGGTGAGCCGACTATGTGATTATGTTCCTTTATGGATACTGGCAAGTGACTATAATTAAAAAGATAAAAGGGCTACTGCCACAAAATTGATTTGTTACCAAAGCGTCTAGATTCTTCTCACTTTGGAAAAGTGCTCAGAGAAAAAGGTAATAGTTACTTCCAAGTTCCCAACTTTCACAGAGTAGTAGAACCAACCTGGAGGTAGGAGAAACAGTTGTTCAAAATATGGGAAAGACCGACTAAATTGAGGTAACTTCTAAGTATATCAAAGAGGATTAGATTTTTTTTTGAAGTTGAAATGTAAAATGAAAAAGATAAGAGTGCATCTCCTTTATTAGTTAAAATAGATTGAGATCTCAACGTATTTTAACTAATCAATAATAAATACATCTTACTTTCTCGACTTACACAGGAAAATGTTAACCACCTGTACTGAATTTTCCCATAAATCCTAATTTGGGAACCCTAAGTTTATGTTTGATAAGATTTTTAGAAAATTATATTCCTATAAAACTCATATCAATGTTTTTTGACTAAATTTTTCCCAAAAACATTCTCACCGGAGGTGGTGGGTACTGATTTCTCATGGATATAAGAAAGTTTTTACTATTTACAAAGACTATATAATTATACCCTAATTTCACATGAATACTATTAATAATATGTTAAAATATATTTGTGGTTATAAAAAACATTTATAAATCAAGGGACGTCATTTGTAGTATTTTTTAATTTTTTTAAAAGAAAATTTATATTCAAAAATATTTTTGAGAATAATTATAACAATATTTTCGGGAAAGAATAAAGAAGCCTTTAAACCAAATATGGGAATAAAATTTCTCAATTAACATATTCGAAAATATTTAAGGTCTACCAAACATAATTTTAACATTTTCAAGAATCATTATTCTTTATTCAAAGAATCATTATTCTTAGGATTTAGAATTTTGAACTTGGGAAAAAATTCCCTACCAACCGCCCCTTTAGGATATTGATTAATATGATCGTTTATCAAATATTGAATAATAGAATATTTGCTATTTATGATGAAATAAAAAGAAAAGTTTTTCTTAATAATCTTAATTTATTAATTTCATAGTTTTTTAATAAAAATTAAGGATTTTTTTCCATTGTTTCAGCATAATAGATAGTAAGTTTGATTTGTTAATATCTTATTAGGAGTGGCAACATGATGGGATGGGGAGGGTATGGGCAATACTTCCTCACCCCCTCTCGTCGGGTGAAAACCCCACCGTTACCTGTGCGGGTATCCACTAGACAGATATTTAGCGTGTTTAACAAATACTCATGGATACCACAAGTATCCACAGATGTCATGGGTTTTGGACATAGATTACTCTTTTTTCCAAACAAATTTATGCTTGGCCCTATTAAACAAACATAAAAATTGCCCACTCACTTACACTACAAAAAATCATCTGTTTAGCGAACGACATATTTGGTCGCTAAACTTTATAATTCGGTCGCTATTTAATTTAGCGACCGATTCATGGTGGTGGTTGATAACCTGGTCGTTAAGATTTTAGAGAGCAAAATATTAATTCGGTCGTTAAATGGCGACCGTAATTCCGGTCGTTAAATGGCGAACGTAAAAATAAAAAACGGTCACTATACGGTTGGTCGCATTGTCTAGGTAACCATTTTTAGCATCCGATAATCGGCTGCTAGTTCGGTCGCTAATGCTGGTTACTGTTAACCTATATTAGCGACCGAATATCGGTCGCTAAACCACAATTTTTTAATGTTAACTAAAGTTTAGCGACCGAATTATTGGTTGCTAATTCGGTCGCTAAACTGGATTTTACTAAAAAAAATTTAAATTTAATTTTTAAAATAATAATAAAAAAATTCTTTAAAGTTTAGCAAAATTACTAATAAAACACCAAATTACTAAAGAAATATACAATCATAAGAAATAATGAATATATATAAAAAAAATAATCCAAAGTGTCGTACAAGAATCGTTTAAAATCAAAAGAATGAAAAAAAAAACCAGTCATGATGAGGGGGAGGTGGAGGAACCCAATCATCCTCAACGTCCGTGCCGCCGACGTCTGCTATCTGATCGTCCTCTGCAGTAGAAGCATTAGTAGCCGGCGGCGGAACTGGAGGAGCGACAGCAGGCAGCACAACCGTCAGAGCATCACCCTGAGCAGCTGGAGTCTGGATCCTCATCTGCTCCAACACTAGCCGCAGTGTCTGACCCTACTTGATGCTTGTTTGCATCAGCTGCCGGTGTGCCTGAGTCAACTGTGCAATCTGGTTCGCCATCTGCTGCTCTCTCTCGCTCTTCTCCCGAAGCTTCGCGTTCAGCTGCGGGATGGTGTCCTGCATTTGGTTGAACTGCCCCTGAGGGACAGTATCGACGTAGGAAGGAGCAGGCGTGCCGGATGATGAAGCGATAAACTCGCCTCCCAGGTGTCCGAGGCCATACATGTGCCCCTTCTTGTTCCTGCCCCCGACGACCTCCAAATAAATGACATTATCGTCGACGGAGATAGGAGAGTTGGCTCCATCACCAGTCAAGGCCTCATCTTGTGATTGTGAGTCACTTGGTATGACATCGTCCTTCTTCTCGTTGAAGCCCACCTGCAAAGTATAGATGAAGAGATTTAGTTAAAATTATAATCAATATTAACAAATCAATTATAATAAATTACAAGTAAACACTAAATTGTTTTTTTGCTTACAGCATAGTTACGGGCCTTGTCGTTGACCCATGTCCCCGACTTCAACTTCTTCGTCCTCTCCACCAACTCCATAGCAGTGGAGCCCCGCTGTTTCTGTGCTTTATGCACAGAAAAATATAATCTTAAATTCAAAAGAATATTTAAAAATGAAAACTCATTAAATAGTATACTAAGTCAAAAGTTTTAAGTATTACCAGCTCGTCGTAGTGGGTGGCGGTTAATTTAGACCCGCCGGTCCAAACACATGCGCCACCATCAGAAGCTCGATTACGCCGAGCTGTGGCCTGGATCTCCTGGAACTTCTAAGTAGCCCAGTACTGGTCCAACTGCCTCCTGGTCTCATGATCCACCCACTTCCCGTTATTCTTACCCTTCCTCAGCTTGTTCGTCAGATTCTTCATGACCAGTGAGCCTCTATGCTCAAATATGTCCCTGACGAGACCCTCTAAAGCTACGTCCCACCTGTACTCTTTCTGCAACTTACACTTGTTAGGAAATTCGTGTGTATGTCCCAGTGGGATGGCCTTCCATGTAGGCCATGGACCATCAAACTTGCGTCGCAGGATCTTCGATATCAAATCAGAAGGGCCCTTCGCGGGCAGAAAGATGCAGCAAAATTAGAGCATTAATAAATGTTATAAATAAATAAAAAACAAGTAAATAGAAATTAACGATACTTTATATATATTAGAAAATTAAATTAGCTTACTCGTTATCCCCCCTGCGGATAAGAAGAATCCTCCTGTCAGGTGGACCATCACTTTCCTGTCCCGATGATGATGATGGTCCTGTCATAGGTGTGGATGATGACGGTGCAACATGTGTCCCGACCACATGAGGCTGGGTAGGAGGTGTAACTCCATCACCGTGATGTGTCTCGACCACAGAGGTGCTGGTAGGGTGGTCTCGATCTGAAGGCTGTGGGTCGACCGGCGGAGGGACTCTCGCAGCACGACCTCTGCCACGACCTCCACGACGACCCCTACCTCTAGAGGAATATGCCATCTGTGTAAAAAATGAAAAGACGATTACACAATAGTGTAAATAATACAAAAATAAATTACCTAAGTAGAATGACATTTACACAATGAATTATGACATAAATAAATTACCTAAGTAGAATCTCCGTCACTAAATTCACCCTCACTCTCATCAGTCTCACCTGATCAGAATGTGCCTTCGCTAGATGCGTCCAACTTGGATTGATCCATTAACTCTCTTTCAACTTCTTCCCCATTTCCGGAAATGTCTGCCAGAGAATTAACAATAATGTTCGGCGTAATTTGCAATGGTACGTGGGGTCTTGAAAACTCATCATCTTGGTACGGAGCATCTTTTTCAGGTTGGTTGATTACATTATCAGTAATTATACTGCGAGCCTTTATATTAATAACATCCAACTAGCCTTGATGTCCTTCGGGATATGGCGAGTAATAAACATGATCTGCCTATTGTGAAAAAATGAATGGGTCGTACGCCTTATTATACCTACAAGACAGCCTAACTTGAACAAAACCATATTTTTTATCGATTTTTGTCCCTACGTCAAGAGTAGGATCAAACCAATCACACTTGAAGATAACTAACTTCATCACAGGGAAACTGGTATAATCGAGTTCAAGGATGTCAGTTAGAACCCCATAGAAATCATCCTCTACATTGCCATCAGTGGCACACACACAAACACCATAGTTACACGACTGCATTCCTTCATTCCATGTTTTTGTATTAAATTTATATCCATTTACAATGTAAGTATTCCATGATGTAACCCATCTGTTAGGCCCCCATGCCAAATTTGTCAACAATGGATTTTGAACATTGTTTTCTGGATCTAGTACCTAAAAAATCAAATATTATATTATTCTTATACATGCTATATATTTAAGGAGATAAAATGTATTGCAACAAATGAAGATGCTTAACCTACATATTTACTGAACCACGTAGCAAAGTGAGAAGTAATTTCTCAATCAACCTGATCGTTTGAAATGTCAGGTTGGAGATCCCTTAGAAAATTGCCGTTTATCCTATATATGGGAGATTAACAGCAGGACGATTAATAATCATAAATGTCAATTGAACTTATAAAAGACATTGTAGAAACTTACTCTAAATATGGCACCACCTCTTCACAATTTTGAAGGATATACAGATGAGCAGCATTAATGTCACGCTGCTCCAAGAAATATCCTTTTGATTTACCACTAAATCTTCCCGGATAGTTGAATATTGATATAGGAGGACTAGTTGAACTTCCTTCGCCCAAATCAACGTTTCTAGGCATCCTTGTCCTTCTCGTGTTAACTTCGCCCGGATAGTAATAAGAGGCAAAAGTGGAAGTCTTCTCTACTCAGTATGCTTCACAAATGGAACCCTCCACTCGTGCCTTGTTCTTGACTTTGTGTTTAAGGGAGTGCAGGAACCTATTAAAGAGGGATACATACAAATAATTACTAGTTTTAGGGAAAGCTAAACTACGATTTCGTGTTCGTGAATTTCATATGTATTAAGTAAAATAGTTGATGTTGTTTACCTCTCAAATGGATACATCTAGCGGTATTGGACTGGGCCGCCAACTCTTGCTTCGTAAGGTAGATGAACTGGAAGGTGTTCCAAAGAATCAAATAAACTCGGCGGGAAGATTTTCTCCAGCTTACATAACAAAATGGGTATCTTGACTTCCATATACTTTAATTGATTCACATTTAGTGTTGTCGATGTAAGCTCCCTGAAAAAGTGGCTAAGATCAACAAGTGGGTTCCAAATTGGTTTCGGTAATGCGTCGAATGTAATTGGAAGCAACCGTTGCATGAACACGTGGCAATCATGACTCTTCATTCCATGTAACTTTGCTTCCTTAATGTCAACACATCTACCCATATTGGAAGCATACCCATCTGGTAACTTTAGTTCTTTAACCCACTTACAGACGGTCACTTTCTGTGTTTTGTTTAATGTATAACTTGCCTTCGGTTTTATAAGTCTGTCACGACCACCGTCCTGCAACTCAAGCTCCTTCCGATTACAAATTTCAGCCAGATCCAATCGAGCTTTATTTGTATCCTTTGTCCTCCCCTTGATGTTCATCACAGTGTCAAACACATTCAAAAACACATTCCTCTCAGTATGCATGACATCAATGTTGTGACGGAGTAGTTGCGTCCTCCAATACGGCAACCTCCAAAATATACTTTGTTTTGTCCAATTATAGTTGACGCCATAATCAAGAATATGTCCTCCTTGGGATTCATGGAAGAGCGGTAAGTACTGTACTCTCCGCCATACATTAGGACCAGACAAACATGGTGGAGGCAGTGTTGTCTCCACACAATGCTTCTTGAATGCATTCTTCTTCCGCCTATAAGGATGATCTTTTGGAAGGAATTGATGATGACAATCAAAATATGAGATCTTTCCACTGTTTTTAAGCGTGAATGCCTTCGATCGCTCCAAACATATTGGGCAACCAAGCTTCCCCGCGGTCATCCAACCCGACATCGTCCCATAGGCGGGAAAGTCGTTGATCGTCCACATCAAAGCTGATTTCATCATGAAATTCTGCCTCAAAGATACGTCATATGTCAACACACCATCATTCCACAGCATCGTCAACTCATCTATCAGCGGCTGCAAGTACACATCAATCTTACCTTTTGGATTAGACGGACTCGAAATTCTGACTGTCAGGAACATAAACTCCCGCTTCATGCACATCCCCGGGGGAAGATTGTACGGAGTCAGGATAACCGGCCAACAAGAGTATGCTTTTCCAGACTGCCCAAATGGATTAAATCCATCAGTAGATAACCCCAATCGAATGTTCCGAGGGTCCTGCGAAAATGCCATATGAACCCTATCAAAATGCTTCCAAGCTTCTCCATCAGATGGATGACACAAGACATCTTGCTCCCTCTCATGCTCACTATGCCACCTCATGTGAGCTGCAGTGGCCATCGAAGAGTACAATCTTGTAAGCCTTGGCACGAGCGGAAAGTGCCACATCTTTTTTAGCGACCTCTTCTTCTCAATGCCCATCCTAGTGGTTGTTTTATACCGATCCGCACCACAAAATCGACAATATGTTATGCTCTCCGCTGAATCATCCTTATAGTACAACATACATCCATTCGGGCAACAATCAATTTTCAAACACCCCAGACCCAAATTTTCCACAGACTTCTTAGCATGATAAAAACTAGTAGGCATCCAATTGTCTTCTGGCAACGCCTTGGACACTGACCTGGTGAGGCGATTAAAACAGCCTTCTTGCATATTGTAGTCAGATTTGATACTCAACCATTCCATGCACATCGACAACTCCGTGTACTCCCGACATCCTTCCCATAATGGAGATCGTGCAGCACTCAGCATATCATAGAATCTTTGAGCTTCGGGATTCGGATTCTCCTCTATGTATTGGGAACCCATTCCACCATCTTCTCCCCCATCTTCTTCTAGTACAACACCAACCGATGGTCCAGCATGATCCATTATCATCTGCTCGTATGGATTCAATTCTTCACTCCCGTCACCACTTCCATAGTACGAACCTTCAAACACAAGCGGGTTTAAATCAGGCAATGTCTCACCATGGTTACTCCACCAAAAGTAATCAGGCATGAAGCCCTTCTCATAAAGATCGGCTACAACTTCATCCACGCTTTAGAAAGATTGACACTTGCATCTTTTGCAAGGACACCTCAAATGATCACCGCCTAGCCGTATAAATCTCTCCTAACTAACAACAAACTCTATAAACTCACCCACTCCAACTCTATACTCTTCCCTAAGACGTTTATTCTGATCCAACCTACGATACATCCATTTCCGATTCTCCGGAATATCCATTGCTGGCAATTAAATAGCCTGACCAACCCTACAATAACACTTATATATTACGGTGCATTCTAATAACTCCATCAATCTCGTTCTTATGACAAGGTATGAACCTATCCCATTCGAGAAGAAACCTTTACCACACTCGGCTAATAATAGTTATTCCCTTATTCAAATACCTTATACTTAACAAAATTTCGGCAGCATTTCCCATCGGTCTCCAAGTACACAACTCGAGCACGGTGAGAATCACCACGATCAAGTATGCACCAGGAGAACAAAAGGAAATGCATCAGACCGAGATTTCAACAAGTATATAAGGCATTTGAACATGGAAATGACTATTGTACGAGTGTCAAAAAGGTTTTTTCCCAAACTGTCCCACTTGGACAATTCAAGATTCAATACAATGAGCATGCATACCCTGAGAAGGTACGCATGCTCATTAATATTGAATCTCAAATAGGAAACTAAGGCTTTCGTAACTTAATAATTAACTCTAGCAGAAAATAAAACCATTGACTTATAAGGATTGCAGCATACTTCAACAAATATATATTGAAGCATAATTCAATACAAACTTAGATAAAATATAGTAGCAAACATCCTATTGAGCTCCGTTCTCCACTAACATGTAACACATAATTGTCAAACACATGCATAACTTCTAAATTAGCAACACACAACAAGCATCCCACCTTTTTGACAGGATCACATCCTATTGAGCTCTTCTCTCCACTAACAAACAACACATAATTGCAAATACATGTATAAATATTAAATTATCAGCACACAATCAGCATCTTGCCTTTCAGGCAGGACACCTTCCTATTGAGCTCCGCTCTCCACTAACAAGTAACACATAATTATCAAATACATGCATAACTTCTAAATTAGTAACACACAACAAGCATCCCGTCTTTTTGACAGGATCACATCCTATTGAGCTATGCTCTCCACTAACAAACAACACATAATTGCAAATACATGCATAAATATTAAATTATCAGCACACAATCAGCATCTTGCCTTTCAGGCAGGATACCTTCCTATTGAGCTCCGTTCTCCACTAACAAGTAACACATAATTGTCAAACACATGCATAACTTCTAAATAAGCAACACACAACAAGTATCCCGTTTTTTTGACAGGGTCACATCCTATTGAGCTCTGCTCTCCACTAACAAACAACAAATAATTGCAAATACATGCATAAAATATTAAATTATCAGCACACAATCAGGATCTTGCCTTTCAGGCAGGATACCTTCCTATTGAGCTCCTCTCTCCACTAACAAGTAACACATAATTGTCAAACACATGCATAACTTCTAAATTAGCAGCACACAACAAGCATCCCGCCTTTTTGACAGGATCACATTCTATTGAGCTCTGCTCTCCACTAACAAACAACACAAAATTTCAAATACATGCATAAATATTAAATTATCAGCACACAATCAGTATCTTGCCTTTCAGGCAGGATACCTTCCTATTGAGCTCAGCTCTCCACTAACAAACAACAAGATATATAATTCACATAACACATTACAAGCACCACACAATCAGAACCTTTTAGACAAAGCAGAACCTTAAAAGAGAGTATTGAGAGAACTTACCTATGCGACCAAATGCAAAAACAAGTAAGGATAAAGGGAGGAGCCGCAGACAAGAAGATCAGGAACTGATAAATATAATAAGACAATACGAAAGCAAATTAATATCCTTAGAGCCAACTTAATTGTATTCAAGTTAGTAATATAAAAGTTCAACAAATTGCCATTACGACCAATTGATTACCTGTGGAGATGGAGAGGGGACGAAGGGACTCGGTTTCAACTCACGAGAAATAAAGCAATGACCTATAATGCATAAATAAAATTAATCCCGTCAAATACTAACATTTAAGAAACTAACATTTAAGGCTCTCATATATTGTCACTTTGCAACTAATTCGATGTACTCATGAATCTTGAACCACTCAACTCACTCTTTTAATTATCGGTTTTGTTTGCGATGTTTTTCAAAATCTTGAATCAACTCTCTCAAAACTTAAACTATATAGGTGAAGGCACATGAGTAACTTCATGTAGCATTCATAATGTACAAGTCCATTTTTCAGATATTTGGCGTTGTTTCATTAATTGTTATATGCTGAATTAAAACCTTAACCAATAAAATACATGTTTAAAATGAAAACATAATAAAGATCAAACACAAGGGATGGTTCAAAAGCATGAGCTTTACATTGCCTATGAGAATCTAGAAGGTTGGCAAATATATTTTTCAAGTCACCGCACACAAGGGATTAAGTTTGGTTTTCTATTGGTTCTATCCAAGATTCCATGTGATTACTACCCCCCCTCCAGCTCTCATATCATGCTTTGTGCTAAAGAGAAGTGTGTAACAAAGAAACAACACAAACACAAGCATAACAAGTTTTAACAAGTTCTCTAATTTGTTAGTATCAAGGCCAGTATAATAATACTTGAAAATTCAGCATTTTTAAACAAACAAGCATAACAAGTTTTCACAAGTTCTCCTATTTTTTAGTATCAAGACCAGTATAATAATACTTGAAAATTGAGCATTTTTTAGTCAATAGTGAATATAGTTATGTTGCATAAAATAAAATGAATGAAAATAAAAAAATGCACACTAGCTACATTCACAGTAGCATCACCATCTCTTTAGTTTCAGTCATGTATATTTTCAAGCAGCTATATTCATAGTACCGAGTTTCAGTCAAAATAAAATAAAAAATACATTCAAAGAGGGTTTACAATAGCAGTAAAATACCCCCAATTTAAGAGCATTTACTAATCACTAGTTCCCTGAATAGGTAAATCAATCAATATAGTCTAGAAAAGCTATGAAGTGTCATACAATCAATAAATCAATCAATAATCATGTTTCATACTATCAATGGACCAAGTCTTTTCATTAATGGTCTGCATGTTTAAGATTGGCAAAGAGTGTGATTGTTGATTACTTGAGACATAATCATTAATGATTCTCTGAACCCTAACCTGAGACAAAACTGATCAGAGGAGACTGTGGGGGTGGTGGCCGCGTGAACAGAGCCCCTTGAGATGGTGGTGGTGGTCGGAGGAGGAGGTGGCAGCACCTGATAAAGACATAGAGATAGAAACTTATATATAGAGAGAGAACCGAGCAAGAGAGAGCGTGCGAGACAGAGAGAGATAGAGGAGAGAAGTAGAGAGCTTACCTATGGCAGAGGAGGATGGTGGTGGTGGGAGGAGGAGGAGGATGAAAGAGAACCTAAGAAAGGGAGAGAGAGAGAGACAGAATGAGACAGAGAGAGACGGAGAAGATGAGAGCTTATCGGAGGAGAGAGGATGACGGTGGTGGCTCGAGGCGTCCTGTGGAGGCCGGAGCTCGCGAGATGAAGAGAGAAACGGTGAGAGAGAAGGAGAGGATTGGTGCGAAAGTGAGGAAGAAAGGGGGTTCTGTTGGGTTTAGGGATTTTATTTTTAGCGACCGAATTATTCGGTCGCTAAATCGGTCACTATATGGGTTAATTTGAAATTTGAATTCATAAAGTTAGTGACCGATTTTAAATCGGTCGCTAACACGCTCTATTTTAATTTTTTTTACGCGCCGTTTAGCGACCGGATTAATATTGGTCGCAAATATAAACAAAATTTAACTGTTGCATTTAACTTGGTCGCCATTTCGGTCGCTAAAAAGTCAGCAAGTTTTGACTTTTAATTTCCTTTATCTAGCGACCGATAACTCTGCTACGCTCTATGTCGGTCGCTATTTCAGTCGCAGTATCAACTATAACCAGTGTTTCATGTAGATCCTACAATCGGTTGCCATTTCGGTCGCAAACAGCAACCAACAAGTTCGGTCACTATTTTCGGTCGCTAAATAACCTTTTTTTGTAGTATTAGAGAAACAAAAAAAATAATCAAAAGCCTCGTGTACAACATATCAGTTTCTTAAATAACACAAACAAAACATATAAGTAACTAAAAAGACAAAAGAAAATAAACACACCCGTTATGAATCCTAACATCTAGAAGCCAATCACATACTAAAAACAAATCAATAATAAAAAACAAAAAGGGGAAAAACTCATAAGAAGGAGCTTCTAGCTTCCTGACACTACCAACAAAGATGTAAAGAAGTGGGCTGAACGTAGAGGGGTGGACGGTGCAACGCCGTTTAGCGACCGAATTAATATCGGTCGCAAATATAAACAAAATTTAACCGTTGCATTTAATTCGGTCGTCATTTCGTTCGCTAAAAAGTAAGCAAGTTTTGACTTTTACTTTTCTTTATTTAGCGACCGGAATAGCGATTGATAACTCTGCTACGCTCTATTTCGGTCGCAGTATCAACTATAACCAGTGTTTCATGTAGATCCTACAGTCGGTCGCCATTTCGGTCGCAAAGAGCAAATAACAAATTTGGTAACTATTTTCGGTTTCTAAATAACCTTTTTTTTTGTAGTGTTAGAGAAACAAAAAAAATAATCAAAAGCCTCGTGTACAACATATTAGTATCTTAAATAACACAAACAAAACATATAAGTAACTAAAAAGACAAAAGAAAATAAACACACCTGTTATGAACCCAAACATCTAGAAGCCAATCACATACTAAAAACAAATCAATAATAAAAAACAAAAAAAAGGGGAAAAACTCAGAAGAAGGAGCTTCTAGCTTCCTAACATTACCAACAGAGAGGTAAAGAAGTGGGTTGAACGCAGAGGGGTGGACGATGCAACGGAGAATGCTGGTTAGTGACTGTGGTAGAGAGAGAAGCAGAAGGTGCGGAAGCGACGGTCTAAAGTGGGTGGTGTGTGCGGTTGTGTGTAGGCGATGAAGGTTGGGACGGAGGGATTAGGACATTTGGACGACGGAGGGGGTAGATCGAGCGGTGGATCTAGATAGAGGTGGAGAGAGCGGCACGCGCGACGCAACAGGGGCTAAGTTTGTTGCATGTATTTTGTTTCGCGTAGTTGCTAAGTTTCGTCGAGACAACGATGCGGATTGAAGGAAGAAGTACAGCAAGACTCGCGATAGTGAGAGAAGGGAGAGAGCAACAAATTGCAAAACGAAGTGGGTGACGAAACTGAAGAAAGAATGACGGCGTCCAGCGAGACTGAAGGAAGAAAAGGAGAACGACGCAAAGTGTGAGAGTCTGAGTAAATGAAGGTTGGGAAATTTGGTTAATTAGAAGTGAACAAGTGAACAATGAAGATGCAGAAGTGGATAAATGAATCACTTTGGGTTATTAATTAGGGATATTTTTCTAATTTCACCATCGGATACGGGTACCTGTAGATACATGTACCTCGATATCTGTCCCGCCCTGTTAACAAGCAAGACTCGTATCCGACGGTTGGGACAAAGGGATCACGATGTTTGGACGGTGGAGGGGACTGATTGAGTGGTGGATCTGTACAAAGGTGGAGAGGCGGCACACACGATGCAATATGGACCGAGTTTGTTGCATCTATTTTGTTTCGTGCAATTGCTAAGTTTCGTCGAGACAACGATGCGGGTTGAAGGAAGATGGACGACATGACTCATGATAGTGAGAGAAGGGACAAAGCGGCAAATTGTAAATTGCAAAACAAAGTGGGCGGCGAGAATGAAGGAAGAATGACGGCGTCCAGCAAGACTGACTGAAGAAACGGAGAACGACGCAGAGTGCGAGTCTAGGTTATATGAAGGTTGGGAAATTTGGTTAATTAGAAGTGAGTGGGTGAACAATGATGCAGAAATGGACGAATGAATCACTTTGGGTTATTAATTAGGGATATTTTTGTAATTTCACCATCGGATACGGGTAGCCGTAGATACATGTACCTCAATATACGTCCCGCCCTGTTAACAACCGAGGTGATAAAAATATCCGTTTATTTTATCTTCATGTAAGCATTAGGACCACCGCCACATGCATGTTCGGATTTTATCCGCTAATATCTGTGGGTATGGGAAAAGAAAAATGCTAGCATCACACTCCTTCTTAACACACTATCTATTATTTGGTGGATTTTATGTGAGACCCACCAAAACATATGGTCCCACACGAAATCCACCCAATAATAGGGAGTGTGTTAAGAAAAGTGTGTTTAAGAGTGTGATGCCAATGCTCATTGGAAACTTGTCATCCTTATATCTTATGTGAAGGGAGACATATTACCGGCTCTTTGACCAAAATAGGGTCCTTTTAGAAACTTATTACCAGTTCAGGGTCTTTTTAAAACATATTACCAGTGGGAGGTCCTTTTTCACACAGTGACATATTTTATTTTATTTTTTTCTGACAGATCAAAGACGCTAGTCAGAGTGGTGTCTTCAAAGGCGTCACTTTGACGGGCGCCTCCCATATTTAAAAAAAAAGGCTTAATTACACTTTTACTCCTTCTATCATAACACTTAGACAATTTTGATCCCCATATTTTTAATTGCTCGATTTTGGTCCTCACACTTTTAAAATTGCTTAATTTCACACTATTAAAATTGCTTAATTTTGGTCCATGTGTTAACTCTCCATCCAAAACTAACGACTCACTGAGCTGGCTATGGGTTTGATGATGTGGGGCATGACAAGTGAGGACATTCTCTCCTCCTTCTTCCTATCTCTGACCCCTTCTTTGAAGAATGGACATGCTTTGAGAGTTTGAGTTTATAGATAAGTTGTTGGCAGTAACATAAATGATACACTTGAACTTTAGCAAAAGGACAAAGGATGATCATGAAATTAAAAGTTTGCGCCCGTGTAGTTCCCTGACCCATCAAGCTGAATCTGGTCTCGATCACATCAAGAGGTTGCAGGCAAGAGGCCTCCACCATCCCTCCAAAGGAGCCAGAGATTGCCTTCATGTAGGGTGGGATTAGTTTCTTTTTCCATCACTGATAGATATAATAATATGGCAGTGTAAGTAAATTGGTGATATTTATGCGTTCTCTGAAAAATCACTAAGTTAGGGCTTGTCTGGTGTTTTCACAAACGTTGAGTAAATGTTCTAATTAATTCATCAAAGATATAACGTTGAATGATTTTTCAATAGGAAATGCAGATTTACAGGGATAATTTCAATCATTTAGAGAATAACATGATGGACACTGTATAGATGGGGGAGAGAGAGAGAGAAGGGGAAAGAGAGAAAGGAAGAGTCGGTAGCATGAGTCTAGATTGCAGAAAGGGAGAGAATAGATGGAAAAAAGAAGCGATCAGAGATGGAAGAAGGAGGAGAGAATATCCTGATCACGTGTTAGGATTTTTATCAAAATGAGTTGTTTTTAGAAATTATTTATCAGTTTAAGTTTAAGGTTATTCTGAAATTATTTATCAATGAGGATTTTTTTGGATACGTGGCATATTTTATTTTTTTTTCACTCTGACGGGTCAAAGACGCCAGTCAGACTGACGCCTACCAGGGTCAAAGGTGCCAATCAGACTGGCGCCTACCATTATTATAAAAAAAAGACAAAACCTGCCCTGCAGCGTACTGTAGTATTCCTTTAAAATTACATGTAACTTTCTTTTAATTCTTATAAGGTAAATTTTTTTTACTAATGTAATAATTGATGAATATTTATTAGTGTAAATTGTTATTGCTATTATTTTTTTATGCCTCATGTGATATCATTTATACTTGTTATTAGGGGATTTTTTATTGTCTCTTGTTATTTTAAATAAATACTTTATCATTAATGTCATCGTTACTCCCAATACTTATAGTATAATTTTTTTGTAGCAGTGTTCATTTAAAATTGCAGATAACTTTATTTTAATTCTTCCAAGGTAAAATTCTTTTTTACTACTGTAATAATTGATGAATATTTATTGGTGTAAATTGTTATACTTATTATTTTTTTATGCATCTTGTGATATTATTTGTTACTCGTTATTAAGGATTTTTTATTGCCTCTTGTGATATTATTTGCTACTTTCTTTTGATTATTAAGTTTATTTTTTTCTTATAATATAATATTAATTTTACTTTTATTAGTAGCAGTATTTACTATTAGTAATTGGTAATTAATTTTATTTTGTAATATTATTATTATTAGAAATTGTGAATTTATGGTTCATCTTCATCTTCATCTGACTCATCCTACATCTCGCTCGCCCAATCTTCATCTTTGTCATCTGTATTTGAACCAAGGTTTACCGGCACATTTTGCTGCTCGAAATTACTACCCAATGACTGCATAGGGAATGTGGAAGTGCCCGTAACATTAACATCAACATCAACGTACAACTCAAGTGTCGACATCCAGGGATTTTGGATTAAACCATTCAGCATGCACTCCACATCTCGATCATTAGCAATTTCAACAAGAATATATTTCGTCGGGTTGCCACATATCATATATCTTGTCACAATTTTTGAAACTGATTGATTTGGTTGCAGCATCAACTTTGGGTGAATATTTGTCCTCAAACGCTCGTACTGGATGCCATGTTTTATTTGCACAATTTCTTGGTACCCTTCAAATGTCATTCCTTCTGGTCCATCGAAAACTCTCCTGTTCGAGTACACAAATACTGCAACTTGACTCATGACGTCTGCCCTACAATAATATCAAATACATAAAAATAACCCATAAATTTACAATTTCTAATAATAACAATATTAAAAATACACAACAACAAATACAAATAATGATATTAATAATATTAACATCATATTTAATATTAAATATGTAAACTTAAAAATAACATTAATATAACAACATTATTACCGCAAAATAAAAATAATAACAATAACCAATAAATTCACAATTTCTAATAATAATAATATTAGAAAATAAAATTAATTACCAATTACTAATAGTAAATACCGATACTAATAGAAGTAATATTACTATTATATTATAATAAAAAAATAAACTTAATAATTAAAAGAAAGTAGCAAATAATATCATAAGAGGCAATAAAAAAAATCCCTTAATAACGAGTAGCAAATAATATTACAGGAGGCATAAAAAAATAATAGCAATAGAAATTTACACCAATAAATATTCATCAATTATTACAGTAGTAAAAAATAATTTTACCTTGTAAGAATTAAAATAAAGTTACCTGCAATTTTAAATGAACACTACTACAAAAAAAATTATACTATAAGTATAGGTAGTAATGATGACATTAATGATAAAGTATCTATTTAAAATAACAAGAGACAATAAACAAAATTCCCTAATAACAAGTAGCAAATAATATCACAAGAGGCATAAAAAATAATAGCAATAACAATTTACACCAATAAATATTCATCAATTATTACAGTAGTAAAAAAATTACCTTGTAAGAATTAAAAGAAAGTTATCTGCAATTTTAAAGGAACACTGCAGTACGTGGCACTGCAGGGCAGGGTTTTTTTTTTTTTTTAATAATGGTAGGCTGGAGCCTTTAACCCGTCAGAGTGAAAATAAAATAAAATATGCCACGTGTCCAAAAGGACCCCCATTGATAAATAGTTTCAGAATAACTCTAACCAGGTAAATAATTTCTAAAAGGAACCCATTTTGATCAAAAAACCCACTTGTTATGTTCCACATCATCTAACTCATACCGAGCTCAATAGATCCGTTAGTTTTGGATGAAGAGTTAACAGATGGACCAAAATTAAGCAACTTTAAAAGTGAGAGGACCAAAATCAAGCAATTAAAAATATCGGGACTAAAACTTCCCAAATATAATAATAGAGGGATTAAAAATACAAATAAACCAATTATTTATGCTTTGCGCCCCGGTCCCTGTGCCCACTGTCCCATCCCCCACCCCACCCAATTAATTAAACCCCTCCCTCCAACCACCCCTCCCCACAAACTTTCCTATATAACATAAATCATACCATTGATTAAAAAAAATTTAGAAAAATTAATTTAATTAAGTATTATCACACTCTAGCTTAATTTAATTAAGTATTATCACACTCTAGCTTAATTTAATTAAGTATTATCACACTCTAACTTCACACTCTCGTATTTTTTTTATAACGGTGTTTCTATCAAATTGCTTGAAAGCATCATTTTAATTTTGTAAGGTATTTTTTGATGATACATAATTTTATTTAAATGTAATATTAATTTTTTTGTACATTTTGTATTTTTATTACTACAAATTTTAATATGTCGGTACTGTTTTTATTTTTATTTATGTGCTATAAAAAATGTCATTACTTTGTCTTTAAAATTGCTACTTAATTAATTATTTAATTATTTTAATTATGTTTTTAGTTAATTAATTACTTAATTAATTTTTTATTACTTAATTGAGTTTTTATTACTTTAGTTTTTTAAGTGTTTTTTTAATATGGCGTTAATCGAGGGCACATTTGGTAGACCTCGGTCCGGTGAAAAGATATGTCATCATCTATCTCACAAACAAGGGCACGTTGGTAGACCTTGGTGCGGTGGATACATCACTATTGAAAGGTAAGAACATGTCTCAATACCCATTAATTACCAATTTAAAGCGCATATTACACTCTCTGATTTTTGATCGATTTTAGTGGCTCTGGACCTGTCTGATTGGTTCTTAACTAGTTCTATACAATTCTAAAATCAGTTACTTTTTTTATGAGTAAAGTAATAATTAGTAATTATTTAATGGTGATTAACAGTATAAATTTACACCACTAAATAATCACCAAATTATTACTGTTAAATTATGAAGAGTAATAATGACACTAATCACCAATCGTCCCACCTTATATTATCCCCCCTCCCTATCTCCTGTATGATATAAATCACACCATCAGATTATCCCCCCTCATATTTCATAGTATTAATTTTCCTACCGGTGTTTCTTAATTAAATTGCTTTTAAAAAATTAATTTAATTAAGTATTTTCACACTCTAGTTTCACACTCTAGTATTTTTTTTTTGTGATAGTGTTTCTGTCAAATTGCTTGAAAGTTTCATTTTAATTTTGTAAGGTATTTTTTTATGATACATAATTTTATTTAAATGCAATATCAATTTTTTTTTGTGCATTTTGTATTCGGAGAGTGTAATATACACTTTAAATTCGCAATTAATGGGTATTGGGACTTGTTCTTACCTTTCAATAGTGATGTATCCACCGGACCAAGTTCTACCAAACGTGCCCCTGATTGTGAGCTAGACGATATCATATCTTTTCACCAGACCAAGGTCTATCAAATGTGCCCCCGATTAAAGCCAAATTAAAAAAATACTTAAAAAACTAAAGTAATAAAAACTCAATTAAGTAATAAAAAATTAATTAATTAATTAATTAACTAAAAACATAATTAAAATAATTAAGTAATTAATTAAGTAGTAATTATAAAGACAAAGTAACGACATTTTTTATAGCACATAAATAAAAATAAAAGCAGTACCGACATATTAAAATTTGTAGCAATAAAATTACAAAATGCAAAAAAAAATAAATTACATTTAAATAAAATTATGTATCATCAAAAAATACCTTACAAAATTAAAATGAAGCTTTCAAGCAATTTGATAAAAACAACGTCATAAAAAAATTACTAGAGTGTAATAATACTTAATTAAATTATTGTTTCTAAAAACAATTTAATCAATTGTATGATTTATATTATATAGGAGAGTGTTGTAGGGGGTGGGGGTGGGGGTGCACAAATTTTTTTATCTTTTTTAAATATGGGAGGCACTAGTTAAAATGGTATCTTTGAAGGTGTCATTCTGATTAGCATCTTTGATATGTCAGAAAAAAAAATATATATGTTATCGTATCAAAAAATATCCTCCATTGATAATTTGTTTAAAAAAAATTCTAAATTGATAATAAGTTTAAAAAGAATCTAGTTTAATCAAAGAGCTCATATTACCCTGAATCTTTGACAAGAAAAAATGGGGTTTGAATTAAATATTTTAATAAACTGCAGCAGCTTCAAAAATAGCAATATTTAAACTTCCAATACTTATAGCAATCACAAAGTAATTATTCTGAACAGGTCGTTTCCCCGACCAACCTTATTGGCTATTGCCTAATGTTAATTAATGGTAGCGAGGAGTAGCGACAGTACTCTGGAGAGTGTTACACCATGGCTTTCTCTGCATAAGCATATGATTGTGTCGCTCTAGCTATCGGATGCACCTCCTCTCCATTTATAGGAGTTGTCTGGTATGAAAAAGAAAAAGACATAAAATAATATAATATTATTTTATTTATGTTTCTTTTTCTCTCGTATTGGACTCATCCAGGGAGAGAATCCGGTTCCCTAGCCACTTGCCTCCTTAACTCAACTCCAGTGCAGACATTTCATTTATTTCATAGTACTACGAAGAAGTACATGAAGGTATAGTTTGATTAAGAAATCCATATAAAAAAATTAAATAATTAAATATATTCATTCTCATTATATTGAATATATAATTTTTTTTTTATAAAAACTTACTTTTTATATTTTTTTTAACCAATGTTCTTAAAATATTTGTTGGCATAAGCTTTTTTTTAAGATTTAATATTAACTATCGTGTTATATTAAGAAATAAAATGATAAATTTTATTGAAAATTGAAAATATTATTATTTTAAGTTATTAAATGCATCATTTAACACCATTTTTAATTAAAATTTAATTTTTATTCCTTAAGTATTATTCTAAACAAAACCGTTTTTTAATACATACCTAACCAAAAACTCTCTAAAGGTGGACTTGGCCGGCAGAATGAAAACGGCGCTCTGCTAGGGTTTTGTTGCTGCATGAAAATCTAGGGTTTGCATGATCATGGCTGCACATGGTTCTGTTTGCCCCTGGAAATTCCTTGATCCATTGTCTTCGCATGGCTCCCCTTCTGTCTCTCCTCTTTTATGTAAGTCCTTTGCTCAAGCCCTCAATAATTCTTTTGATATTCCTGTAAGCCAACTTCCCAAACCTTGTGTCAAGGACAACCGCATCTCAGTCAAGATTTCTCAAGACGAGTACGTTAAAGGCCTGGAAGGTTGTAAGAACAACCTGCATGGTAGGCTACTCTTGTCAAAAGGGGAAAAGCATCTTAAGGCTGGTGACCTTCACAATATTCTGTCCAATCTCTGGAAGCCGATTGGGCAATGGAAGATGACTCCATTGGGGAAGGGTTATTATGAATTCAATTTCGCTTCACTTGAAGATCTTCGTAGTGTTTGGGCGATTGGTACTTGGAACATCAATCCAGATATTCTTAGACTATATCAACGGACTCCTGATTTTATCCCAAACATTCAAAAGCATACGCATATTCAATGTTGGGTTCGTATTTTTGACTTACCTCGGGAGTATTGGAGGCCCAAAATCCTCTATGAGATTGCTGGGGTTTTAGGGACTCCTATCGCCCTGGATGAAAATACAAGGAACAGATCCCTTGGTCATTTTGCAAGAGTTTTAGTTGACATTGATCTGTCAGGAAAATTCTACTCTGAGATTTTGGTAGAAAGGGACAATTTTGCGTTTGTTGTAAATATAGAATATGAAAGGCTTCCGGCTTTCTGCTCTTTCTGTCAATCCATTGGGCATGAAATATCAGGTTGTAAGAAGAAGAATGGCAATTCTGTTAACTTAGTCAATGTCATACACCCCCCTCCAAAAGAAAAGCTGGTTTACGTTCCAAAATAAAGAATTGAAGGCGTCACTCAGTCAGCAGTGCAGAAGGAAAATTTGATTATTGATGTCGATCAAGAGGCTTCCAAGTCTCAATCTCCTTTAGAAGTGTTGCCTCATATTGAACAGGCTGTGCAGGCCATTCAGAGTGTTGTTTTTCCCGATTCAGTGCCTCATGTTCTTGAACAAATTATCCATGCTAACTGCATTAATACTGATGCTGATGATCAGCAGAATGATGCGGCTGCTGCAACCTTTGTTGATGATGATTCAGATTCCATTGAAACTGTTTTTGATGAGTCCCTACTTTCGAGTGGTCCTGCTAATGTGGTTCATAATCATGATATTGGTTATGTTTCTGATTCTCAAAAATCTCCACAGGTTTCTCTGCACATTGGAGGTTCAGTGGGTAATATATGTTCACTTGAACAGGTTGAAAGAGTGGAGTTTGCCTCTGAAAATTTGTTATCTGCTGCTGCAAGGAATGACATGCGAATTGTTTCAAAGTTCTGGGCTGATCAAACTGATCATGATGTCCAGGAGCCTGTTGTTAATGCAGTTTCAAATCCTGTGGAAGATGCTGCGGCGGATAAGGCCAACACAGTCTTCACTCCTGTGTTGTCGAAATCAAGGAAGAAGAAGCTTAAACAAATTAGGAAAAATGAGGCTATTAATCCAAAGAGAGTGGAAGGGAACACCCGGTGCACGGCTGGTCCTAGAAACTTCGCTTGATGAAGGTACTTTTCTGGAATATCAGAGGTCTAGGTAATGCTGAATCTAGACTAATTCTGAAAAAACTGTGCAATCAACATAAACCTCACTTGGTTCTCATTGCAGAACCTTGGGTGGAGTTCTCTAGTATTTCTCCTTCTTTCTGGAAGTCGCTTGGTCTGAGTTCTTTTATGTTTAATGAAAGAATTAACAAAGCTCCAAATATCTGGTGCCTTTGCTCTGAGAGTATTTGGCCTGTTTCAATAGCAGTTTCTGCCCAGTATTGTTCCTTCTTAGTGGTATGGGAAAATCAGCAGATTTGTATATCAGGTGTTTATGCCTCTACAACTTACTTGGGAAGAAAAGAGCTTTGGAAAGATCTGTCCTCTTTAACCAGAAATCACTCTAATCCTTGGATTTTCATTGATGACTTTAATGCTGTCTTGGGAGCTCATCAGAAGAGAGGAGGCTCTCTTCCTTTGAGGCAATCTTGTGAAGACTTTAGTAACTGGTCAAATGACAATGAGCTGACTCATGTGCAGACAAAAGGTGCGCAGTTCACTTGGTGTAATAGAAGATCTGAGAGGGCTTACACTGAACTTAGGCTTGACAGGGTCATTGTAAATGATAGCTCCTGAACCTTTTGGGACAAAATTTCCTGCACCACTCTAACCAGGAATAAATCTGACCACTTCCCAATTCTTCTTTCGCTGACCAAAGGTTTTGTTCCTAAACCTTCCTCTTTTAAATTCTTCAATATGTGGTGTGATCATGAGGACTGTGGTAGGATCGTTAAGGAGGTATGTAATAGGCTTATAGTTGGCTGCCCCATGTTCATCTTAGCTCAGAAGCTGCGATTTCTTAAAGCTGAATTAAAAATCTGGAATAAAAACATTTTTGGGGATGTCACTCAAAATGTTGAGAGGGCATTTGCTGATCTGAACTTTGTGCAGCAACAAATTCAGGATGTTGGTTACTCGGATTCCCTTCAAGAACAGGAAAATAAAGCGCAAATTGATCTGCAAAAATCTGTCTTTTGAGGAGGCCTTTTGGAAGCAGAAAAGTCAGTTCAACTGGTATTCAAAAGGAGATAGAAACACTGCTTTTTTCCATAAAATGGCTAAAGTCAAACACACTACAAAACAGTTGACAGTCTGAAAAGGGGGGACATGGTGATTGACTCTCAAGCCAATATCGAGCAACATGTTCTTGATTTCTATTCCAACCTCTATGCCTCTGAGAATGAGTGTTCTGATAACGGCTTGATTGATAGAGCCATTCCCAAACTGGTCTCCACCGCGGACAATTGCATGTTAACCAATCTACCGTCTATGGAAGAGGTAAAGACAACCGTTTTTGCTATGAATGGATCTGGCTCTCCTGGTCCTGATGGTTTTGGGGGCTGCTTCTACCAATCGTTTTGGGACATTGTTTGTGTTGACGTTCATAGATCAGTTTTGCAATTCTTTACTCAATATTGGTTGTTGCCTGGGCTGAATTCAAATTCTGTGGCTCATATTCCAAAGTTCCCTGGAGCTACTAAAATTGAAGACTATAGGCCTATTGCACTTGCTAATTTTCAATTCAAGATCATCACCAAGGTTCTGGCAGACAGGTTAGCTTTAATTGCCCCCAAGATTATTTCCATTCAGCAAAGAGGTTTCATTAAGAACAGGCACATATCTGATTGCATTAATTCTGCCTCCGAAGCTATTAACCTCTTAGACTCTAAATCTTTTGGTGGCAATGTGGCTTTGAAGTTTGATATAAACAAGGCTTTTGACACTTTGGATTGGGCTTTTCTTCTTAAAGTGCTGGATGCTTTTGGTTTTGCTCCTAAGTTCTGCAGCTGGATACTCATAATCCTAAAATCAGCTAAACTCTCTTTCATGGTTAATGGTCGTGCTGTTGGTTATTTATCTTGTAAGAGAGGTGTGAGACAAGGTGATCCTCTTTCTCCTCTTCTTTTTTGCTTAGTTGGAGATGTTTTAAGCAGGAGCATTGATCTATTAGTGAAATCCAAGAAGCTTTTGCCTATGGCAGGTCCTAGGGGGTTCCAAACTCCTTCCCATGTCCTTTATGATGATGATATTATGGGTTTTTGCAAGGGAACCAAAAAGAACCTTTCCACGTTGATGTCTCTATTTGTTGACTATGCTGAGTCTTCCGGTCTGCATCTTTGCATTGGTAAATGTAGGTTCTTTGCAGGGTCAGTCTCTTCCAGAAGATTGCAGGAGATTAAGTCCATTCTTGGTTTCCCTGCAGGCAGTATGCCTTTTTCTTATCTGGGTGTTCCAATCTTCAAGGGAAAACCCAAAGTATTTCATTTACAGCCTATTGCAGATCGAATCAAGGCCAAGTTGAGTGCTTGGAAAGGTTCTCTTTTGTCCATTATGGGTAGAGTGCAGTTGGTGAATTCTATTATTAATGGCATGTTGCTTTACAGCTTCCACATATACTCCTGGCCTGTTTCTTTACTATAGTCTATTGATAAATGGATTAGAAATTTTGTTTGGTCTGGGGATATTCATTCTAAGAAGCTTGTCACAGTTTCTTGGAAGAGAGTGTGCACTCCTATAAAGGAAGGTGGGCTTGGCCTTAGATCAATCCGTGCCATCAATGATTCTGCCTTGCTAAAGCTAACTTGGGAAGTTGTTTCATCCAATGAATTCTGGGCGGCCTTCTTAAGAGCTAGATTTTTCAGAAACAAAAAGTATCCTACCACTTATTGCAAGTCATCCATTTGGCCTGGTCTTAGGAAATTCTTGTGCTTGGTCTATGATAATTCCTCTTGGATTATTGGGGATGGAAAAGGCATTAACTTTTGGAGGGACAGTTGGCTTGATCTCCCTTTTGTAGATGCCATTCATTTGCCTTCCAATCTTCATGAATCCCTTCGGGCTACTGTTCATGATTTCATAAGTAATGGATCTTGGTTGCTTCCTCCTGAATTATGCGAAAAGTTCCCTGATCTTTGTGAAGACATCGGCAAAGTGGTGATTCCAATTTGTGCTGATGAGAAAGACCAGCTGGTTTGGAAAAATTCAGATTCGGGTGCACTGTCTCTCAAAGAGGCTTTTCTGTTTCTCAACCCTGCTGCTTCTCAGAATTGGTGTCAGGTTCTTTGGTCTAACTATATCCCTCCATCCAGATCTTTTTTAGTTTGGAGAATTTTCCATTGCAAAATGCCAACTGACGATTGTCTTAGGAAAAGGGGTGTTATCATAGTCTCTATGTATTCTTTATGTGGAGAATCAGATGAAACAGCTGAGCATCTGTTTTTACATTGTAAATTCACAACCCAGTTATGGAACTGGTTGAGCCACACGCTGCAATGTCCTCTAGATCTGTCCTTAATTGCCGCAATCTTCTCAGTTCTGGACAGAAATTGGAGCAGACAGCTTAATTTGGTCATCAAGGCTGCCATCATCAATGTGGTTTGGATGATTTGGAGCTGCAGGAATCACTGCAGATTCAATAACGTCTCCATTCCTCCTTCGAGGGCAGTTAGTGCTATTTTAGCAGCTACCAACCTTTCTGGCTCCTTATCTCCTGGTCCAATGTTTTCCTCAATAGAGGAGTTTAAGATTCTTAAGCATTTCTCAATCTCTGGCAAGTGCTGCAAGGCTCCTACCATTAAACAGGTGGATTGGTTTCCTCCTAAGTGCTCTTGGATTAAATGTAACATTGATGGTCCGGCTAAGGGCTCCCCGGGTCATGCTGCTAGTGGGGGTATTTTTTGGGATTCATCAAGTGGTGCTATTCTTGGATGCTTCTCAACTTACATTGGCATAAATTATGCTTTTACAGCTGAGCTTATGGTAGCCATGACTGCCATTGAGATTGCCTTTAGCAAAGGTTGGATCAAACTGTGGTTGGAAAGTGATTTTATGTTTGTAGTGGACACTTTCAGTTCTAATAAGGCCATTCCTTGGAGACTGAGAAATAGATGGAGAAACTGCTTGGTGTATGTGTCACAGATGCAATTTTCAGTTTCTCACATTTTCAGAGAGGGCAATGCTTGCGCTGTCAAATTAGCCTCATTTGGATCATCAAACCATGGTTTCCACTGGTGGGATCTCCCCCCTCCTTTTATTAAGGATGACTTCATTAGGAATAGACAGGGTCTTCCTAATTATAGATTTTGCTAATTCTCTCAGGGGTTTTGGCCATTGTCCCCCCATGTTTTTGTACTCTTTTTATCTTTTTAATATATTGAGGTGTGCTGCAGATGATGGGTAGGGGCTGGTGGTGCCAACCTAGGTGGGATTACCTTATCTATTGTGATGCCTATGCATGCCTTAGCCTTTTATTAAAAAAAAATACATACCTATATCAAATTATAAGTGAATTTGAGTTCGGTAATTGAAAACTTCTTAATGTCACAATTTGGATTTTGGAGCAAGAAATAATTTATGCAGTATGAACTCTAAACAAATATTAGTCTCACACTTTCAGATAAACAAAAAACAAACTAATAATATGAGGTAGTATCTAGGATGAGGGAGCTATTAAGTCCCTCCTCACCCATGAGGGAGTAGTAATGACCATTAAATATAATAATTAAATTAATAAGTGGTTGTGACGACTTCAGGATAACCTGATCTCCGAGTTATTCCAATATTTATGAATATTAAAAAATATTGTTAACTCTCTCTCTCTCCTGCGTTTTCCAGGCATCTGGACTCCGGCTCCAAAAATCTGTCCCTGTGGATGTGATGGACGGGGCTTTGAAACCCGTCGAGGCTGTAGCTCCGGCTACCCCTCAAAAGAAAACAGTAAAAGATTCTACTGAAAAAAGAGAAGCCTTCCACCGAACACCCCAGAAGAAAGATTTGTGCACGATGGTTATGAGAATGGGAGCACCAAGGAAGGGGATCAGAGCTGAGAAATTTAGCACCTGCTAACACCAACAAAACATGCGGATCTGGTTTTATTGTGAATGACCACCCTTCTCATTTTCCACTTTAAAATCATGATTACCTTTTTCATTCTCCACTTTGGGTAAAGGTGTTAGATTTGGGCAAATTGATGTGCACCCAGGTGAACCATAAAAGGCACCCAATCCACTATGGTCATCCAATCAGGAAGTTCGTTTTGCAAATAAAAGACAAAAAAAGAGCTATTCACCGTAAATGCTCCAAACACGGTGGTGTTTCTAATGATGGAGTTCAAAAAAAAAAATGAAGAGAAGAACACAAATATGTGGAAATAGCAGCCTTCGTCCTCTTCCTATGGGTAACAACACCCGATTTCATTTGATCTACGAAGAGAAGAACATTGCTGCCATCAAATTGAACTCGGGAGATAAGGAGATTGCTGCCATCGAGTGGTTTATTTGCAAAAATCAATTTTTTATAATAATATAATATAAGATTTTAAATTAATGTATAACCTATTACACCACGTAATAATAGTCCCCTCATGGGTGATGGACTTAGTAGCTCCCTCATCCTAAAAGCCATCATAAGATTAAGACTTTCATAATGAAAAGTTTATTATTATTTTTTTTGGGCAAAATGAAAAGTTTAGTTGGGGCTATGTGGTTTCTCATATTTATGGTGGTGTGGGGTTAAGTTAGACTTTTAACCATATAAGGTACGTTTGGGTAAACAACTTAATTAAGAGCTTATCACATAAGACCTTATCGTATGAGAGCTTATGTCATAAGCGCTTAAAGAAAGAAAAAAGAAAGGAAGGGACATGAGAGGATTTGAATAGTGAAAAACACGGAGAGTGTGTTTAGTGAATAAGCTCTTATGATAATGCCATAAGCTTCTCCCAGTGACTTATGAAAATAAGTCAAAAACTCCTTACGGGATGTCATAAGTTATTTTTATAAGCTCTGTCAAACACACTGCATAAGAACTTATGCCATCAGATAAGTCAAAAGAAGCTTAAATAAGCTCTTCTAAACGTCACCATAGTTCTGATAGATACTCAAGGTTGAACTTTTATCTTGTTGTCTAGCATAAACGTAACCTTGTATAAGGGTTTGAATACCTTTATTAGGGGTGGGAATAGGTCAGGTCGCTCGTTGGGGGTCTGTGGCCTAGCCTATTTAAGACCTAGCTCGGCAACCTATTTAGTAAAAAGGTCAGGACAAGGCTTTATAAAAAAATTATATAGCTAAATAGGTCAGACCTAAGGCTTTAAAAAAAGCCTACCAGGTCGGCCTATTTAATACATACACACACATAAATATATATGTATAATATAATATATTATAATACTACAATATATTATTTACATTATTCATAATATTTAAAGGTAGAGGCCTATTGGCCATGTAGTGGCTTACTTGTCTATTTATTTGTGAATACCTACACTAGTGCAAAATATGTTTTTAACGTCAGGATTTTAACATCGGCTCAGTTTTAACTGATGTAAAAAATGAGGCGGTGACATTTTTTAAATTAATGTCAAAACTTTTGACATCGGTTTTTAGCATCGATTCCTTTTAACACCTGATGTCTAAAAGTAAAACAAAAAAGAAATTTGAAATTCTGCTTAACTTTTAACATAGGCTCTTTTGCGACCGATGTCTAATGTCAACAAACAACATCAGTTTTCTTCACAACCGATGTTTATTAACTCAAAACCCATTTTGTTTTCTAGTCATCCCCTCCTTTCTCACAGCGCCCTTCCTCTACACCCATTTTGTTTCCTAAACCTAAACCCTTTGTTTTCACCGCCAAAAGTCCATCATCTCTCACCTCCAAAACCACCTCACCGACGTGCACCGTCCATCGTCTTCTTCTTGCACCGTTCGTCGTCTCTCACAGACGCAGAGGTTGGAGCGCTCTCCAGTCACCACGGCCTTTTGGAATCGAGAATATTAAGGATTTCAGAGCAGATTAGGGATTTCACCTGCGCCGCACCTCCGTTCGCCCTACGCCGCTGCATGCTGCTCCTCCCATCACCACTCTCACTCCCCGTCGCGTGTTCTCGATTCTCTGTAAGTGATTCTCAATTTCACGAACCCTACGCCGTCCTCCGTCATTCTCTATTTGGCACATCGGTACGAATCCTATTTCGTTCATTTTCAATTTCGCCTTTGTTTCAGTGGAACCCTATGGATCCATGCAAGTTCTTTGGCAAATGAGCATGTAGCATATTGATATGTATTTATTTCTTCATTTTCATTCATTTCTATCCGTGCGCTGTGTTTTAGGAGCGAATTGTAGCACCCTGCTTTTTATTTTCCGATTTTTATTTTTTCGATAAAAATAATTTATGTTATATTAACCGATACAAATATATTTATCTATATTTTTATCTGAGGTCATGGAAATTGATTTTTATGAAATAAAAATCATATTCATACTCTACCTTATAGTTGGAGGTTGCGGTAAAATTTTGGGTTGAAAATTCAAATGGAACCCGGTCTGCATTTTCACTAACAGTAAAATTTTACTGAGCGGAAAACCTAAATTTGACTCGTGAACGAAATAATGTAGGTTTCTATCATGTTTTCAACGAGATAGGCTATTTTTAAAATTTTGTAAAAAAAAAAAGACTTTAGACGATTCTCGGGTGTTTTGTCGTTAATCTGGTATCGACTGAGCCGGGAACTGCTGAAAAATATCTAGATATTTATTTGAAAATATCTAGATATTTATATTTAACTAACCTATGTTAATTAACACAACCATGATTCACTTTTAATTATTAAACAAAACAATTTCCTATCTATAAATACCCCACCGCTTGTGCAGCAGCCCTCCCCCTACATAAACCCACTTTGCTTCATTTCCCACACTTAGACTGTTTTATTCTTCATCTTCATCTCTTTTCTTTCATTTCTCAAGAACTCTTAGAACAAAATTGTGAAGAAAGTGCTTGATTCCTTTCAAATCCTTGACATCCAAGAGGTATACCATACTTTGCTTGCTCAATAAATCCTATGTTCTTCATTCTTTTTTATGATTCAAGCATGATTTCCGTGTTTTCAATTTCTAGATCTAGAAACTTCAAAAATTCATAGAAAATTGTAGAAAAATCATTTTAATGTGAAACCAATTTCTATGATCTAGTTATGATCTCTACTTTCACTACCCAAGAACATGTAATCAAAAACATTTTCCTTCCCTAATAACCCTATTTGGCCGAAACCCTCTAGGAAAGTGGGTTTGATGTTTTGTTTATTTTGTTAAAAGTAGTACTTGATTTAAGTTCTCTAATACTCTAAGATCATTTATCTAAGAGATTAAGTTGATTTAAAAATTCTAACCTATTTAACCATTGGAGACCGAAACCCTAACCTAGTTGGTTAGAGGATTTTGTTTCATAACTTTAACTATTAACACTTAACTTATGTTAGTTAATACTCTAGGAATTAGTATCTAAATGATTGGATCACTAGTGGAAAATATACATTAGACGGTAAAGGTTTACGTCAGTTAACCAAAAACTAGACGTTAAAAAGGGGGCGGTGGCAGTTTTGTAAATATCAGATTTCATTAATTCAATTTTAACGTCAGTTGTTTTAAGGACTGACGTTAAAAGTGAAGTGACTCACTTTTAACATCAGTTCAATAAACAACTGATGTTAACAGTGAACGTTTTAACGTCAGTCCTTACATCAACAGACGTTAAAGGTTATTTTAATAATTTTTTTATATAGTATACGTACCCTTCCGCATTGCCTTCCTCAAAGTTTCAGTTTCACAATTGCTTTGATGTTTTGTGTTTCTGTTTTGAAAACTAAAATATATGTGCGAAGTATCAGTTGAATCAATAACCCAAACCGGATCTCATTCATGAAGTGTAATACAGACTGATACAGAACATTGAAAGGGTTTAAAATCCTATAAAAAGTTACATTGAAAGGGTTTAAAATCCTAAACATTAAAGCTACATCCCATCTGAGAGTTTTATGAAATATGCCAAAGGAAAAACTATACTCCGAAGGGTGCACTCGATCTGTTTTAGCAATGGTCTTGGAACAGTCACTTGCATCCTTTAAGACCTCAGAAAACTGGGGGGCATGAGAGATCTCAAGAGAGGCAAAAACAAGTACACTAGATCTGTTTCAAGCAAAGGCAGTGGTTCTAGAGACTTCCATGACGGTCACTTGCTGCCAAAGCTGAGGTTTTGGAACTGTGACGCCCGAGCACCTGATTTGCCCTCCAGCAGCTGATTCTCCGGAAGGATGATAAGGTGAGCAACTCACATTACGTGGTTTACACAAGCTTATCACCCATGTTACGTGACTTACACAACCTCAGAAGTTGTTTGACCATTAAGACAATGATCTTTGAGTCTAGGAATAGGAAGAAAGAGTGATGAAGTTAATCTCCATGACAGAGCCATATTGTGAAGCCGAAAATTAAAAGGATGGAAGGAAGCTATTTACAGGAGCAGGGGATGAAGTTACTAAGCTATTCTGATTTTCTTGAAAACTTATCTATAAACTTAATGCTCATTAAGAGGATTAAGTTACAAGGTGCATGGGTAAGTAGCACAGTAGTCAAAGGAATGAATTTTTTGCAGATATCTATCCACTTTTAACGTCAGTTGTTTAAAAAAACTGACATTAAAAGTGTTTTTTAAATAAAAAATATTTATTGTTAACGTCAGTTTTTTATACAACTGACGTTAAAAGTGTGATTTTTACTTCAGTTAAATAAATAGTTGACGTAAATAATCCTATATATTATAAACGTGCAGAATGAATATTGGAAATAATGTAATTAATATACGGGAACTTGGCAGTCATAAATTAAGTTAACGTTAAAAATGAGGTGGTGGCAGTTTGTAAATATTAAATCACTATTTGCGTCAGTTCTATAAATAACTGACGTAAATAATTATGAAACTCATTTCATTGGTTGTCATGTCCCTATTGTCCCTCTTAACACAGATCACTCCATATAGTGCAGTTTATTTCTAAACCTTTTTTTTAAACAAGTTTATTTTTAATTTTTATTAATTAGCTTGAATTAGTAGTAAACAAATTCTTGTGCAAATTAAAATAAATAAACACTTAACATAAAACAAGTTATATGTATAATCAAATCGTATCTCATTGAAGCGATTCATAAGTTAAAATAACATGATTAAATGATAAAAAATTTCTGCAACATAGCCCTAAAAAATAAAAAAGTTTCTCCTTCAACATCATTTTCTTCTCAGTCCTGTCATCAGAAACTCCAATGGATGCATCACCTCCCTCACTTGAATTCCATGATGCAAAGTAAATCCTCAGTCACTAGCAGCGAAAGCAAAGTGAAATGGATCTTTGCATCTTTCTTCTTCACTGGAATTCCTTGATGCATCGTCTTGAATCCACAGTCACTTGCTTCCAAAGCAAAGTGAAAGGGATGACGGGGATGAAATAAAGTGAGAGAATCACATTACGTGATTCACCCAACCTTAAGATCCATGTTATGTGATTTACACAACCTCAGAAGTTGTTTGACCATTAAGACAAAGATCTTTGAGTCTAGGCATAGGAAGAAAGAGTGATGAAGTTAATCTCCATGGCAGAGCCATATTGTGAAGCAGAAAAAATTAAAAGGATGGAAGGAAGCTATTTATAGGAGCAGGGGATAAAGTTACTAAGCTATTCTAATTTTCTTGAAAACTTATCTAAAAACTTAATGCTCATTAAGAGGATTAGGTTACAAGGTGAATGGGTAAGTAGCACAGTAGTCAAAGGAATGAATGTTTTTGCAGAAACTAATAAACTTTTAACGTTCGTTGTGTATTACAACTGACGTAAGAAGTGTGAGTGTTTTTAACGTCAGTTTCTTAAGACAACTGACGTTAAATATATGACCTTTAACGTCAGTTTTTACTAACAACTGACGTAAAATATATGACCTTTAGGTTATAAGGTGAATGGGTAAGTAGCACAGTAGTCAAAGGAATGAATGTTTTTGCAGAAACTAATAAACTTTTAACGTCCGTTGTGTAATACAACTGACGTAAGAAGTGTGAGTGTTTTTTAACGCCTGTTTCTTAAGACAATTGACGTTAAATATATGACCTTTAACGTCAGTTTTTACTAACAACTGACGTAAAATGTTGTTTTATTTTGATTATAACGTTTACACCCGCGCGCCTTCTGCACTTCTCTGTACGTCTCTTTTCTCTTTTCATCACTCTCAACCCTCACTCTGCCTAATCGCGAGCTCATCTCCACCGCAACCACCGCGAGAGCTTCTTCGCCACCACCGTGAGGTACACTCTTAACCCCTAACTCTGTCTTTCCCGCTCATTCTTTGCAATAACTTGACATCTCTCTTTCCCCTTCCCGCGCACTAACTCTCCTTGTCCCTCTGCTCTCAGTAACCACATCGAATGTTGGCCACCACTCGAGCTTCCCCCCCACCACCACGCGAGCGCCTATTTCTGGTGAGTCTTTAGGACACATTTTTTTATTTTTGGTTTTGAGTGTATGTTGGAACTGTAGTCTCAGTAGTTGAAACTTGAAACTGTGAGTTTGAGTTGTTTGGAATGTCTCTATTTTTGGTTTTGAGTGCATGTTGTTCTGCTGGTTGATCTGTCACGGCCGTGATGCTCATCACGGCTAGGCCGTGATGCTCATCACGGCTAGGCCGTGATCAGTTTTTCATGTGAGGGTCTGGTTCAGTTGGCACGTTACGGCCGTGATGGACATCACTGCCAGGCCGTGACCAGTGCTTGGCAATCTTCAAAAACTATAGTTTTCAATCTCCCGTATTGTCCTTATATTGGATAGATGTTTTGTATATCTACAGGACCTATCTAGTTATTTTTATTTATACTTCTGTATTTATTTTGAGTTATAACCTAGATTAATACATATATATTGTTTCTGAGCAGGCATACATATGGATCAATCGGATAGCCCACATGCACGGGAGGACACTGTGGGGGCTTCGCAAGACCCGATCACGCCTACGCCTGATTCTAGTGTAAGTTTACATGTTATATATTATCTTTAGTCCTTCTTTTTAATGTAAGTTTATAATGTTACAACCCTCTATTTTATCAGTTTTTTGCCCATACAGACATCACAGACTCATAGGAAACGGGGTAGAGGAGCCACCTCGTTGAAGAAACTAGAGAAGGACAGGCAAAGCGGACAGAAGCTTGAGGTGTCCTTCGATGCTAATCTAATTGCCCAGGGACCCCGTGCTAAAGAATTTAATAAGTGAGTGTTTCTACAAGCGAAGCAGCACGTAAGCATCAACAACAACTACTGGAATGACGTTCCACAGAACGTTAAGGATCAGATTTGGGAGTCTATCACGGTATTTTACCTTTACATTCGTTTGATATACATTATTAGATAATTATCCGAGTTATAATCCATCCAGTTGTTATGTATTTAATGTGTATGTAGCTTGGACTGTGCCAAATGACAAGGATCATCATCATAAATGTATGAAAATGGCATCAAAGCGTTGGAATGGGTTCAAGCATTATCTTACCAGGTACTATGTAACAAGGAAGAAGCGGCTTGATAAAATGTTCTCGGATTATCCCTGGATTGAACAGGATACTTGGGATATGTTTGCCAGGAGTCGACAGGATGGAGAATTTCAGGTTGGTTGATTAAGTTAATTTTGTATGCTTATTATAGATCATTTAACTGTATTTAATTATGTGTTTTTGTTTGAATAGGCTAAGGCAAATAAGGGTCGGCAGAATCAGGCGAAGAACGTCCACCGCCACACCATGTCTCAGGGTGGGTACCAGACTCGGATCGAGCAGATGATGGCGGATAGGCTGAGGGCGAAGCAGGAAGAGCACTCTACTAGGATTGAAAGAGGAGAGGTGCCTGAGGGCACACCATTAAGTCCTCCGTCGGACATCGACCGCGAGGATGTCTGGTTAGCCAGCCGCATGACAAAGACGAGATCTTTTAAAGTTGATGCCACTCGCGAAGTGGCAGATAAAATTGTAAGTAAATAATTAACATGATTTCAATTGATATTTGTATAGATATTTCCAACACTTTTCACTTGCACGTTTTTTCATTTTTTTCATTGTAGATGGATCTTAAAGCACAATCCTCCCAGGGCGCATTCGTCCCTTCTGGACGGCGGGACGTCTTGATGACTGCTCCAGGCAAGAAAGACCATCCTGGTCGGGTTCTCGGTGTTCCTAGGAACGTGACCATCAAAGAATATTATGGCAAGAATGCTTCACGAAAGCGGGTGGTCGATGAAGCATCAATTTTGGCTGACATTACTCAGCACCTCGTGTCCAACCCAGCTATTACAACACATCTGATGCAAGGCTTAATATCCAACCCAGATTTCAAGCAAGCGCTTGCCAGACGGCTTTCCTTCATCGGTACATCCCAGGACACCGCAGGGCATGCCAACCCTTCACATGTGAGCACAAAAGAGAGTTTTAGTAGGGCACATGTGGAGGATGATGAGTTGGCAGCTAGGGAGCGGGAGTTCGAAGTCCAACGCCATGAGCATGAGTTGGAAATGAAAAGGCGTGAGCTTGAGTTGGACTCCAAACGACGTGAGCTCGAAATGTTAACAAATGTATGTATTCATTATTAATGTCCAAATTAGTCAAATAAATACTTGTGTTTTTTTTAATTATCAAAAACTTATCTATTTTATTTTTCCTAAACTGAAGGCCTAGTCGACGTCGGTATCGCTGCCACCTATCACTCGTTTGTTCTCACTTTGTGACGATTATGCGTTTGAGATTTTTGAATATCCATTGGAGCACGATGGATGGGTGGCACGCCCAGATCAACAGAGGAGATTTACCTTCTGTGGTGACGATCTCAGGAACGCCTGCAGAAATAACGTCTGGATGAACAACAATGTTTTCAGTCTCTGGTGCACGTAAGTTAATTTTAATTTTATAACTTATTTATTTTTGGTATTTTTCCATTTAATAATTTATTTTAATTTCAATATATATATATATTATGTAATTAACATCCACACCTTTTCATATCTTAGGTATCTCCATCGTCTTCAGCTTGATAAGGGCGTTGCATCAGTTTACGGCTTCTTAGATCCGTCAGTCCTTCTGCCCCAAGGAACTTGTTGGGAGACAATCGGAAAGAATTATATCTGGCTCACTAGTGCAATAAGTGCTTTTTACGTCAGTTAAAATTGATTTTTTACGTCAGAATACTGACTGACGTAAATACAGCTGACATTAAAAGTTACACTTTTAACGTCAGTTTACAACTGACGTTAAATATAACACTATTAACATCGGTTCTTTAACACAACTGACGTTAATTTTGTCAAAATTAACGTCAGTTCTTTAAAAAAACTGACGTTAATTTTGTTAAAACTAACGTCAATTGTTATTAAGAACTGATATTAAATGTCTTAATGTTACGTCAGTTGTAATAAACAACTGACGTTAATAGTGTACTGTATATTTTATAAAATACTATTAACGTCAGTTGTATGATAAAGCTGACGTTAATAGTATTTTTTTTTAAATTCAATTTTAAAATATCACACCCCTCAGCCATCCCTGCATTCAGTAAATATCCCAGTAACACAGAATATCACACACATTACAGAATTGCAAAGGAAAAATGGAACAATGATCCATATGTATTCAGAAACAATTAGTAATATTTATTAACATAGGTTATAACTCAAAATAAATACATAAATATAAATAAAAATAAATGTATACTAAGTTTAAACTACCTATATCAATATCCCTTCGTGATGATCATCACGAATGACATGTACATCGTCCACCTGTGTCTCCTCGATTATAGTAGGCATGTTTGTTGAAAAAGAAGGAGTCTCAGGAATATCAAGATTTGAATCTTCATTTTCATCACTACCATTATACATGCTTTTTCCTTGGAGAACCACGGACAACCTTTTGTTAGAAGGATCAGTGATGTAGAACACTTGTTTTGCTTGGGAAGCCATTATGAAAGGCTCATTTATATGACCTAACTTGTTGAGGTCTACCAATGTGAACCCCAACTCGTCGGTTTGTACACCACCGTTACTATCAACCCACTTACATTTAAATATCGGCACCGTAAGCTTAGTGTAATCGAGCACCCAAATATCTTCAATATATCCAAAGTAAGGTCTCGGTCTCAGAACGGGTTTTGTGTCCTTTGCACTAGAGAAGTGCATTGCTTCGGCCACGATCATACCCCCACTATTTTGCATGGTACTCTTGTTATCTTGTTCCTTTGTATAAAAGGAAAAGTTATTTATGTCGTATCCGCTCCAACATTTGACGTTGAAGTTAGGCCCACGTGCTGGCCATTTTACATCATCAGAAGCAGTACTACCATCCTTAAGCATTTCTTCCTTGAACCATGGTAAGAAAGTCTTGTTATGCTTGTTCAACAACCACCTTTCGCTCATTCGAGGGTTTTCTTGATTGACTTTTCTTTTATGTTCAAATAAGAAAGGCTGAACACATTCGACGTTGTTCAATACATACAAATGTGCTTGAAGCACTTCCTCCCGATCCTTCCTATTAATTCTTAAGCCATGTGTACCCTTACCTTGACATCTGATCTCATCATGCCGAGGCTTAGGAACCCCTATAGGATCCGTGTTATGAAGGTAGTCCGAACAAAACTCAATAGCTTCTTCTGCAACATACCTTTGAACAATAGATGCTTCCGGACGATGAGGATTCTTCATGTACCCTTTCAAGATCTTCATGTAGCGCTTAACTGGGTACATCCATCTTAGAAAAAACGGCCCACATAATCTAATCTCCCTCACCAAATGAACAATTAAGTGAACCATTATGTCGAAAAAGGACGGAGGAAAATACATCTCCAATTGGCACAAGATTGTAGCAGCCTCAACTTCCAAGTCATCCAACATACGGGGGTTAACGACTTTGCTACATATAGAATTGAAGAATGAGCACAACCGAGTAATGGCATGTCTCACATTTTTTGTAGCAATACCACAAATAGCAACGGGCAAAAGTTGCTGCATCAAGATGTGACAATCATGAGACTTCAAGCCAACCAATTTAAGATCACTAGAGACAAGCCTCTTCATATTTGAAGAGTAACCATGTGGAACTTTGATGCCCTGAAGACACCCGCAGAAACTTTGTCTCTCTTTTTTTGACAAAGTATGACATGCTGGCGGCAAATAAGTCCGCTTACCATCCTCAACAACTGGAGCTAACTGCTCTCGTATACCCATAGCAACGAGGTCGAGACGAGCATTCACACCATCCTTTGTCTTGCCCTGAATGTTGAGAAGCATCCCGATCACACTATCACACACATTTTTCTCCACATGCATCACATCAATGCAAGTGTCGACATCAAGCTTGCGCGCGAAGATGGAAGATCAAAGAATATCGACCTCTTCTTCCATATGTTTTTCTCAGCAGACTTTACCTTTCTTTTTGGACTTACCGAATATAACATCGATGTCCTTTACCCTCTCGATAAACCTGCTCTCCAATTAAGGCCGTCGGCGCTTCTTCGGTCTCTTGGCATCCATTAAAAGCTTTTTTCATCTTACGATATGGGTGATCACGTCTAAGAAATCTCCGATGCCCAAGGTAAACCGTCTTCTTTCCATGATGCAACTGAGTGTAGCATGTGCCTTCTTCACATATAGGGCATGCTTTATGACCCTTGACACTGTACCCGGACAAGTTACCGTATGCTGGAAAGTCGTTGATGGTGCAAAATAACATGGCACGAAGCTTGAAAGTCTCATGAGAATACCCATCAACTACATCAACACCTTCCACCCACAACGTTTTCAAGTCTTCAATCAAGGGACCTAGATAAACATCTAAGTCATTTCCCGGTTGCTTTGGGCCCGAAATCATCATAGACAACATCATGTATTTGCGCTTCATGCACAACCAAGGGGGCATGTTGTAAATCACCAACAGAACAGGCCATGAACTATGAATACTACTCATGTTACCATAAGGATTCATTCCATCCGTATCAAGTCCAAGCCTTAGGTTTCTTGGCTCATCGGCGAAATCCGGAAACATAGTATCGATATTCTTCCATTGAATAGAATCAGCTGGATGATGAACCTTTCCATCACGTTTCATCTCATCATTATGCCATCTAAGATTCTTCGCATCTTTCGCATTGGCAAACAATCGCTTGAACCTTGGAATTATTGGAAGATACCACAACACCTTCGCAGGAGGACCATTTTTTCTCACATCATCAACATCATCATCATCATCACCACCCTTCACTTTGTATCGTGATAACCCACATTTGGGGCAATCGTGTTTGTCTTCATGAACACCGGTGTACAATATGCAATCATTGGGGCATGCGTGTATCTTCTTATACTCCATACCCATAGGACACAATACCTTCTTGGCCTCATAGTTACGGTCAGGCAATGTGTTGTCCTCCGGAAGCAAGTCTTTCAACACTTCAAGCAATTCCGTGAAGCTTTTATCGCTCCAACCATTTCTCGCCTTCACACAAACCAATTTTAGCACCGCCGACAACCGTGTATGAGTAGTACACCTTGGATATAAAGGCTTATCCGCATCACCGCACAACCTATCATACACATGCGCTCGATGAAAAGATTCTTGTCCAATATCACGGATCATGTCCTCTACTCGATCATCCTCCATATCTACGTCAACGTCCTCACTTTGGGAGACACTCGCCGTATTACTACTCAACAACATATCACCATGCCATATCCATCTTGTATAACTCAAGCAAATCCCTTCACAAATCAAATGAGTACGTATATCCTTCACCGTACATTTCCTCGTATTCAAACACTTGACACAAGGACAACAAAACATTCCATTACTATTAGGAACATTCCTTTGAGCAAATTCTATAAATTCTCCCACCCCCTTCAAATACTCAGCACTAGTACGCTTACAAACCATCCAACTACGATCCATAACTAGATAGGTCCTGTAGATATACAAAACATATATATATCCAATATAAGGACAATACGGGAGATTGAAAACTATAGTTTTTAAAGATTAATTGCCAAGCACTGGTCACGGCCTGGCAGTGATGTCCATCACGGCCGTAACGTGCCAACTGAACAGACCATGCCATCACAGGCAGAACTGATCACGGCCTAGCCGTGATTAGCATCACGGCCGTGACAGATCAACCAGCAGAGCAACATATGCACTCAAAACCAAAAACAGAGACGCACATTCCAAACAACTCAAACTCACGGTTTCAAGTTTCAACTACTGAGACTACAGTTTCAACATACACTCAAAACCAAAAATACAAAAATGTGCCCTAAATACTCACCAGAAATAGGTGCTCGCATGGTGGTGGGGAGGGGAGCTCGAGTGGTGGCCAACGTTCGATGTGGTTACTGAGAGCAGATGGACAAGGAAAGTTAGTGCGCGGGAAGGGGAAAGAGAGATGTACGTCAAGTTATTGCAAAGAATGAATGGAAAGACAGAGTTAGGGTTAATAGTGTACCTCACGGTGGTGGCGAAGAAGCCCTCGCGGTGGTTGCGGTGGAGATGAGCTCGCGATTAGGGTTCTGTGTTGGGTGAGAGTGAGAGTGAGGGTTGAGAGTGATTTAGAGTTGAGCGTGATGAAAATAGAAAAGAGACGTACGTACAGAGCGAAGTGCAGAAGGCGCGCGGGTGTAAACGTTATATAAAACAACATTTAACGTCAGTTGTATTAAACAACTGACGTTACAATTAATTTTTTATCGTCAGTTTTATTAACAAACTGACGTTAAATATTAATATTTTAAAAAAAAAACACTTTTAACGTCCGTTGTTGAATACAACTGACGTTAAAAGTGTTGTGTCTCTGTATAAAGTAACATTCTTCTGTATCAGCCTGTAATACTGCCTCTTCTTTTCCTCTATATTTCTATTCCTTCACAAAATGGCTATGAGACTTGTGTTAATTGAGTGACAACAGGGCATTTCAGATAGCTAGGGATATAGGATTATTTACGTCAGCTATTTATTTAACTGAAGTAAAAATCACACTTTTAACGTCAATTGTATAAACAACAGACGTTAAAAATAAATATTTTTTATTTTAAAAACACTTTTAACTTCAGTTTTATTCAACAATCGCGTTAACGGACTTGTGTTAAGAGTGACAACAGGGCATTTTGAGATAGGGATATAAGATTATTTACGTCGGTTGTTTATTTAATCGAAGTAAAAATCACACTTTTAACGTCGATTGTATAAACAAATCGGCGTTAAAAATAAATATTTTTATTTTAAAAACACTTTTAACGTCGGTTTTATTCAACAAGCGACGTTAAAAGTGTATAAGTTTCTGCAAAAGCATTCATTCCTTTGACTACTCGCTACTAAATTACCCATTCTTCTTTGTGCTACTTACCCATGCACATTGTAACCTATAATCTTCTTTATGAGCACTAAGTTTATACCTAGACTTAAAGGTCTATTTCTTCCTAATCCTTTGGGCGTTTTCTTTTCTGCACGTTTATAATATATGACTGCCAACTCCCAATGCGCCTTGTAACTTCATCCCCTACTCCTATAAATAGCTTCCTTCCTTCCTTTAATTTTTCTGCTTCACAATATGGCTCTGCTATGGAGATTAACTTCATCACTCTTTCTTCCTATACCTAGACTTAAAGGTCTCTGTCTTAATGGTCAAACAACTTCTGAGTCTGAGTAAATCACATTACATGGGTGATAAGGGTGTGTAAATCGCATTATGTGAATTGTACACACCATCATCCTTCTGGAGAATCAGCAGCTACAGTTCCAAAACCTCAGCTTTGGAACCAAGTGGCTGTTCCAAGAATATTGCTGAAACAGATCGAGTGCACCCTTCACTCTGCCACGGCTCCAAAGTGACTGTGGATTCAGATGGAGCATCAAGGATTTCAAATGAGGGAGGGGATGCATTCAATGTTGGAGTTTCTGAGGACAGGACTGAGAAGAAAATGATGTTGAAGCAGAAACTTTTTTATATTTTAGTGCTATCTTGCGGAAATTTTTTATCTTTTAAACATGTAATTGTAACTTATGAATCGCTTCAATGAGATACGATTTGATTATACATATATAACTTGTTTTATGTTAAGTGTTTATTTATTTTAATTTGCACAAGAATTTGTTAATTTACTAATTCAAGCTAATTAATTAAGATTAAAAATAAACTTTTTTAAAAAAAAAGATTAGAAATAAACTGCACTATATGGAGTGATGATCTGCGTTAAGAGTGACAACAGAGAGATGACAACGAAAGAAAGATAGGAATGAGTTGATTATTTACGTCAGTTATTTATTTAACTGAAGTAAAAATAACACTTCTAACGTCAGTTTTATAAACAACTGACGTTAAAAGTGTTAATAATTTCTTGCAAAACACTTTTAACATCAGTTCATTAAACAACTGACGCAAATAGTGATTTCATATTTACAAAACTGCCACCGCCTCACTTTTAACGTCAGTCCTTAAAACAACTGACGTTAACAGTGAATTAATGAAGTCTGATATTTACAAAACTGCCACCGCCCCCTTTTTAACGTCTAGTTTTTGGTTAACTGACGTAAACCTTTACCGTCTAATGTATATTTTCCACTAGTGTCTGATAGCCACTCTGCTTTTCCAACAAAAGCAGCTGGGATAATCTGTCTGACTTCCCTACATTGGCAGAGGTCAATCAGAGTGCTGTATTCTCAACAAGCTTAATGAACAAGCTAGAACCGCTTACCACTTTTAGTGACATGGCTTCTCATTAATTTTCTCTGAAATCTAAGGCACTGCTGGTTGTAATTTTGTATGTTGATTTCCCCTCTCATAGTAACTATGTGATGACAAGATGATATATGTTGGGTCTTGCTAACCAGTTCCCTAAGACAGACGCCAGTTAAGGAATACAAAAAAAATAAGTTTTTATGAAAAAAAAATTAAATGTACCATTTCTCAAAATAACAAATACATCATCACTTCCAAGACAAACTTGCTTTTTTTTTTTTTTTTGTATACCTTTAAGGCACTGGTTAAGGTAGGCACCAGTTAGCATTTTCCATATATATTTTCATGCTCTATTTTGCTTGTCTATATTTTGAACCGTAGGTAATAAAAATAGAAGTGGCTTTCGGGAATCACTTATATTAGTCATCTTAGAATTGTATATGGTCTAGTAAAGTAGTCTCTTTCATTGAATGATTTTCTTTTGTTACTGGTTTGTTTGTATGCAGATTTATAGAAGCATACAGAAGGACAAATCATCTAGATGTATAGCAGAATACACCTATGTTATAAGACACAGTTCCTAGAGAAGATTCATAGGAGATCACCATCTTCAACAATACATACTGCTAACAGCAAGTGATATAATATTGCATAATTGGACAGACATTAGTTTCCAAGAGTATTTTTCTTTTTCACCAAGACTGAGTCAGGACAAAGTACTGTAGATTTACCTTACTGTATTCTATACAACACTTTATCTTTCATTCAGTTCCAATTCTGTAAATTTTCCAATTCGATTTAGAAGTCTTAATACAGCACTGATATTTTCAAAGACACTCTACTTGAAATCTGACAAGAAAATATGCTGTTATTTTAGTGCATTTGTCTGTACTGTTGTCCTTTTTTTTTTTTGGAGTGGGGGTGTGATGCCTGTGCCTCCTGACCGAAAATTGATTTCTTCATTACTTGTGAGAAAGGGACATGCATTGAAATAGATCTCACAGTCACAGGCAATCAGGCTATCAATGCAGTAATGGTAGCTAATCATATTTACAAAATTTTGATTTTCAAACTATTACTCTCTTTTCTAGATCATATATTACGTCAGGAATTTTTTTTTTTATTATAGAATTTAGGCCATTTATTCTATTTAGATTCATAGATAAAATGATAAGAACTCAAGTGTGTTTGAGAAATTAAGTGTAATTTAGTTTATAAAAATCTCTATAGTTAATTGTGAGGTATTAGAATCAAATTCCAACTTCACTAATTTGTATGACATGAGTAAAGTTCATCCTTCCTAAGTGAGTAAGTGTAGTGTGTATGCTGTGTACGGAGACTAGGTGTTATCTAATGTAAAAAAAGAAGTGACGTGTGCTTGAACTGTACTAGATATGTGCAAAGACTACATAAAAATCATAAACTTGGAAATGGGGGACAAAGATTTTTATGCTGATCCTCCTGCTTTAATATATTGGTTACCACATTGCTGATGCAGAGTTTGAACTACCTTCTAAAAAATGCATGTATCTTCTGTTAATCTAGGTGAACCTCTATGCTTTAGATTCAGTCACAACCGTGTGCTACTATACCTTCTAATATGTTTAGTAAATTAGGTTGTTTTTGTTCATTACTAGCATGTTCTCTTCCATACACTCCAAGTGTTGCACAAATAATTTGTTATTGTTTTTCTTTTTATATGTTTTAAAGATGATTGCTAAAGTTATTAGATTAGATTCAGAGCATCCCACTTGAATATAATAGCAGAACAACTTGCCAATTGGGGGAGGGCCACACACACATGATGTGGGTGGATTTCGACAAGTATACCGGATTAGTCGCCAAGTAATAAAAAAGATCGATCCCACAGAGACCGTGATCTCAAATCATAACTAATTATCAAATCAATTAAACTGGACTATATAAAAAAGGATTTTGCAGAGGTTTTGATTTTTGAAATAAGAATCAAGTAACAATCAAATTTAAAATTTGCAATCAAACAAAATAGGAAAGTAAATCAATTTGGGGTTTTTCAAATCTAAAGAGATTCCTAGGAATTGGGTTACCAACAAGATTGTTCATGTTACTAAATTGACTACCCCTTGTTAATTATCAAAATTGCTTTGAAGGCGAATTTATCCTAAATAAGTTAATGCTCCCTCTCGGGTTACAAAAACCGTGCCCAATTAAACCAACCCCTACTCTCGTGGTAGTTGAATTTAGATTGAACCCTTTAAGTTTTGTGACAATTCGTGAACCCTCGAAGGACCGCTTCGATCTAACTCTCGTGATTTAAGTCCTAAGTTTGATTCCTATAGATCCAATACCTAAGTTCACCGCTAGGTTCCTCCTTAGAGTATCTATGACATGCAAATAAGTGCGCACCAGATTCACAAGCAATTAAAGCGATAGAAATCAAATCGAAAGCGAAATCGAAATTAACAAAGGGAAAATATCAATTCATAACATAAAACAGATCTTGGGCATAGCCCCAATCCCTAGAAATAAAGTTACTACTCAAGCATTGCCATGGTGATGACAAGCTTGGTTAACAAAAACATGAAATAAAACCTAAGAGAAGATAAGAGAAGAAGAAGAGATTCCTAATTTTGCCTAAATGTAGCAGCCCAAAAGTCCCTATCAAGTCCCCCTATTTTCGAGCCTAAGTGCTCTATTTATAGATTAGGGTAACTTGAATCCCAATCAAACACAAATTCAGATCAAATCAGTTTCTACAGATCCATATATTGTGCGTCACGACCGTGATGGCCATCACGGCTAGGCCGTGACGGGTTCTGCCTTGGAGGTTGCTTCGCTGGTTGGTCTGTCACAGCCGTCACCACCATCACGGCTTGGCCGTGATCAGTTCTTCCTGTGAGGGTCTGGTTCAGTTTGGCATATCACGGTCGTGATGGACATCACGGGCTGACCGTGACCAGTTCTGACTTTTCCATTCTTTCTTTTAAGCTCTACTCGATCACGACAATGATGGCTGTCACGGCTAGGCCGTGATGGGCTCTATTTGGCTCATTTTCTTGCTTTTCAAGCTCCATCATGGTTAATTTTGAGCATTTTAATCTTCAATTCCTGCACAACAACACCACAAAACAGCCTTACCAGTTCCAAGGTAAAAACTAACCAAAATCAAATTAGAAATGCCTAAACTATATGAAAAATGCATGCAAAATGTCAATGAAATATGAGGTGAAATCACACTCATCAAACTACCCCAAGCTTAAGACTTTTCTTGTCCTCAAGCAATCACTAAGGCCAGACAATATAAATAATCAGAGCATGGATAGTGAACCAAGAACCCGAGTGACTAATCCAAGTGACGGGCTTATTCAAATAAGTACCCAAGATACAATCAATTTCAAGTCCAATTAGAAGCTTAGGTTCCCTAAATTTATATCTCTCACTAATTCGGACACTCTTCTCACCTCACTCAAGTGTTTAAGGATATATGACAATTCGCTCAATTTCCTCAAGGAAGGTATTCTACCATAAGCTTGACTATTAATCAAATCTCTACTTTATTAATGAAAACACATAAGAATCAAGAGGTCTTTTATTTGGTTGTAATGGGGCCACGGGATTAATTGTCAGGTGGGGAAATCAAGAAAAGGAAAAATCAAGAAGGCTAAACAAAATATCAAACATTGCAAAGCATGACAACCTTCTAAAATACCTTTTTGGGCTTTTAGTTCACTTTTCCACCTTTCTTTCTTTCTTTTTATATTTTTTTTCTTTCTATTTTATTTTATTTCTCACTTTCTTTTTCTCACCCCCTTCTCCATTTTTTTTGTTTATTTTGTTTTATTTATTTGGAGAATGGGAGATTTTCAACTTAAGAGAAATATTTTTCTACTTTCCCATCCCACAATTTATTTTTCAAACTACCTTTTTATCCTTTTTGCAATACTTTAAAAGGTGTCATACCAAGCATTATTCATCAAAATATTTCAAGGTACCAAGAAAAGTATTTTATTCTTTTAGGCTCAAAATTGGGCAACTAAGGGGTAGCATTTAATCAATAAAAGCTCAGAAGGCCGGAAAGATACCTAGTGCCTCAATCATTTCCAAAAATGTTTTCAAAAATTTTTAAGTTTCAAAACGGTTTCAAGTCAAGTTCTAGAGAATACAATCCAAGAGGAATAAAACACTTTATCACAAAGAATGGGGTAGATTTAGTGAGTACCCCTTTTAGGCTCAAAAATCTCTCATTTAGTAGTTTAAAATCAATGAGAAACACAAGTCTAAGGAACCACATGCTAATTATCAACTATCAAAATATCATCTCAAGCATTTTTATTTTTAGACTTATCACAAGAATACAAAAAATGGGTTCAAAAATTCACTATCTCAATTCATTTGGCACCAAGTTTTTACAATTGGATGCATACTCTAAGCAAAGGGCAATCTAATCATGTGATCATGTAAAACTATGCCTATATGAATGCAACTTGAAAAATGCAAAAAAATGCAAAAATACCCCTACCCCAAGCTTAAAAACTTATATTGTCCCCAATGTAAATAATCAAGTCAGAGAGAGGAGAAAAAATGGAACAACTCACCGAGGTGGTAGAGGGTGCTGGCTCACATGCCAGTCAAAGAGATGTTGGAAAATGTGTCACGGCCATGATGCTCATCACGGCTAGGCCGTGATCAATTCTGGTCTATAGGAGCTGCCTGTCACGGCCGTGACTTCCATCAAGGCTAGGCCGTGAGACATTCTGATCTTCAGGGTCCTTCTCATAATGCCCGTGATGGATCTCACGGCTGGGCCGTGATCCTTTCTGATCTTCTTTGGTTAGCTAATCACGGCCGTGACCACCGTCATGGTCTGGGTGTGATGACTTCTGACTTTATTTTTCTTTGCCTTTTTGCTCTTACTGCTTTCGTAACCTGAAAATACTTGGCAAAGCCATATTATTCAAAAAACAAAATTCAAAAACAAATGGAAAAGGGACAGGAAATTTGGGTTGCCTCCCAAGAAGTGCTTATTTACGGTCTTAAGCTTGACCATACTTCTTTCAATCAACCGGGGTCGGCTGGGCGTGGAGGTGAAAGAACACCTCTCTTCCAAGGAAGTCCTTCGTAGAGCCTATTTTGTTCGTATGGCCAATTGCGCTTTCGCTTTGCTCTTTTCACTCTGAGTTTCATGGCCTTACTTCCTCCCGGCGAAAGTTTTATCCCCACATGAGGAGCAATTCCAACTTCATCACCATTTGGTGCATCATTTGTCTTGCAAAGCTTCGGAGTTGCTTCCATGTTAAGATCTTCCTTCACCTCTGGAGACATTATATCGATCCTGTACACATGACTCTCAAAAGGAGGGTTGTTATATGAGTTAGTCAAATCAAAATCTACCCTACCTTCCTCTACATTTAAAGAGAGCTTGCCATTTTTTACGTCTATTATCGCTCCAGCTGTGTCCAAGAATGGCCTTCCAAGAATGATAGGGAATTTAGAATTCCCGTTCATATCCAACACCACGAAGTCGGTAGGAATGAAAATTTTCCCTACCTTTATGGGGACATTCTCTAGTATGCCTAGAGGAGTTTTAGTTGAGCCATCCACAAATTGTAAAGAGAATTTGGATGGACTCAATTCCTTGGTTCCCAACCTCTCGAAGATAGTAAGCGGCATCAAACTCGCACTAGCCCCTAAGTCACATAAGGCTTGGTATATTTTCACCTCTCCAATTGAGCAAGCAATAGAGAAACTTCCTGAATCTTTCAGTTTAGGAGGCATATTAGTTTTTGTCATGGCATTATGCTCCTCAATTAAGCTCTTAGTTTCTATTTCTACTTGCTTTTTCTTGACCAACCTTTGTGGGAAAGGTATTGGGGGTTGGTAAGGTGGTGGAGGGACATACTTTGGCTCTATCTCTTCATCTTCACTCATGTCTTCCTCACATTCCACATCCTTTTCAACCACCCCAAGCTTATCATCCCTCAAGTATATGGCGTTACAATGTTCGTTGTGATTAACTTCGGGTTGTCCCAGAAACGTACCCTTAGGTCTAGAATATGTACTAGCTTGTTGGGCAATCTGAGTTTCCAACATCTTATTATGGATGGCTAAGTTATCTACCTTAGATGCTAACTCTTTTATTGCCTCATTGACTACCCTACCTTGTTGCCTAAACTCTTCATTTTGTTTTGTTTGAGTTTCAACAAAATTTTCCAGAAGAGACTCAAGTCTAGACTTTTGTACTTGAGGATACCCCGATGCGGGTTTCCTATTACCTTGGCCTTCCTGGAATTCGTGGTTCAGGTGTTGTTGTAGTTCCCGTAGGAGAGGTAAGGGCTATTCTTCCTTCTTTGGTTGTAAGAATTTGGGGGAGCATAGTTTGGCAACTTCGGGTTCGTGTCATAGAAGTCGTGACAAGAGTTCACTTGTTCCCCCGAAGCACCGGATCCAGGAGCAATACCATGTGGGCACTCCATTATATCATGTCCCTGCATTCCACAAATCTCACAAACAATATTAGTAGCACCTATTGAACTCACATTAGCCTTTTCAAACTGATCAAAGCGTTTCTTCAGTGAGTCAAATTTAGACATAATAAGATCAGTGCTATTCATTTCAAACTTACCCCCCGAAAGGTTTTTCGGGTTATTACCTCTTTCCGAACCCCATTGGTGGTAGTTGGGGGCTACGTTTTCAATGATATTGAACGCTTCAGTCAGAGGTCTATTCATAAAGGCTCCACCAGCTGCGGAGTCAAGTGACACCTTCGAAGAGTAATCCAATCCTTTGTAGAAGGTATGCACTAATAGCCACCTCTCGAGTCCATGATGTGGGCAAGACTCTAGCAATCTCTTGTAGCGATCCCAAGCTTCAGATAACCATTCTTCGTCCTTTTGGAAGAAGCCGGTGATCTGAGTTCGTAGGTAAGCCGTCTTGGATGGAGGGAAGAATTTCTCCAAGAATGCCAGCTCCAGTTGGTCCCAAGTTGACAAGGTATTAGCGGGCACTTGCTACAGCCAAGCTTTTGCCTTTCCAGTAAGAGAGGAGGGGAACAACCTCAAGCGAATAGCATCAATCGGGGCGCCATGAATTCTAATTGCATCGGTGAACTCCAAGAATGTCTCCACATGATCAGTCGACTCCTCCGAGGGCAATCCTCCGAATTGATGTTGCCTAATCCTGCTAATTAGTATAGGCGGTATAGTGTAGTTCTCCGCCTCGATTTCTAGCCTAGCGATCCCAGTTCGCAAACCCCTCGCATTTGGGGCTGCGTAGTCCTTCAATGGTTTGATATTCGGTAGATTCACCATGAGTGGAATGGGAATCAATCTCTCTCCCTCTCTTTGTAGTCTCCTACGTCTATGAAAGGTCCTTTCGATTTCGGGGTCAACTTCAATAAGGTTTCCAAGACTTAGGGATCTTTGCATAAAAAAGAAAAAGACAGAGAGATAGATACTCTAGGAAGAAAAGGAGATAAATGAACAAAAGAAATTTTTTTTATAACAAAAAACAATTAAAAAGAAAAAGAAAAAGAAAAAGTCCAGAAAAATCAATTTAAAAATTAAATTGAGATTCAAGAAAGCACAGTCCCTAGCAACGATGCCAAAAACTTGATGTGCATGGATTCCGGCAAGTGTACCGGATTCGTCGCCAAGTAATAAAAAAGATCAATCCCACAGAGACCGTGATCTCAAATCACAACTAATATCAAATCAATTAAACTGGACTATATAAAAAGGATTTTGCAGAGGTATTGATTTTTGAAATGAGAATCAATTAACAATCAAATTTAAAATTTGCAATTAAACAAAATAGGAAAGTAAATCAATTTGGGGGTTTTCAAATCTAAAGAGATTCCTAGGAATTGGGTTACCAACAAGATTGTTCATGTTACTAAATTGACTACCCCTTGTTAATTATCAAAATTGCTTTGAAGGCGAATTTATCCTAAATAATTTAATGCTCCCTCTCGGGTTACAAAAACCGTGCCCAATTAAACTAACCTCTACTCTCGTGATAGTTGAATTTAGATTGAACCCTTTAAGTTTTGTGACAATTCGTGAACCCTCGAAGGACCGCTTCTAACTCTCGTGATTTAAGTCCTAAGTTTGATTCCTATAGATCCAATACCTAAGTTCACCGCTAGGTTCCTCCTTAGAGTATCTATGACATGCAAATAAGTGCGCACCAGATTCACAAGTAATTAAAGCGATAGAAATCAAATCGAAAGCGAAATCGAAATTAACAAAGGGAAAATATCAATTCATAACATAAAACAGATCTTGGGCATAGCCCCAATCCCTAGAAATAAAGTTACTACTCAAGCATTGCCATGGTGATGACAAGCTTGGTTAACAAAAACATGAAATAAAACCTAAGAGAAGAGAAGAAGAAGGAGAAGAGAATCCTAATTTTGCCTAAGTGTAGCAACCCAAAAGTCCCTCTCAAGTCCCCCTATTTTCGAGCCTAAGTTCTCTATTTATAGATTAGGGTAACTTGAATCCCAATCAAACACAAATTCAGATCAAATCAGTTTCTACAGATCCATATATTGCGCATCACGGCCAGGCCATGGCGGGTTCTGCCTTGGAGGTTGCTTCACTGGTTGGTCTGTCACCGCCGTGACCACCATCACGGCTTGGCCGTGTTCAGTTCTGCCTTTGAGGGTTTGGTTCAGTTTGTCATGTCACGGCCGTGATGGACATCACGGGCTGGCCGTGACCTGTTCTGACTTTTCCATTCTTTCTTTTAAGATCTACTCGATCACGGCCATGATGGCTGTCACGGCTAGACTGTGATGGGCTCTGTTTGGCTCCTTTTCTTGCTTTTCAAGCTCCATCCTCATGCAAGCTCCATCATGGTTAATTTTGAGCATTTTAATATTCAATTCCTGCACAACAACACCACAAAACCGCCTTACCCGTTCCAAGGTAAAAACTAACCAAAATCAAATTAGAAATGCCTAAACTATATGAAAAATGCATGCAAAATGTCAATGAAATATGAGGTGAAATCACACTCATCAACACACACACAGATATATATATATATATAATTAAAATAGGTGAGACTCCTAACTTTTATGTGTAAGAGCAGTATTATTTGAACAGTTGATTTTGATAAATTTTCACGACACCTTATAGTTTTATATACAAAGACACGTGCTTTGCTCAAAAACAATATCTTTGTCTCAAGAGATTATCAGGCCGAAACAGAATCAAAGACCGTGGCGGTGCTTTTTAAGAGTGCTATACTTTAGTTCCACAAGATGGTCTGTTTTTTATTTACTGTACATTGAAATTACAATGTCTAATTGCTGCAGAAATTGCAACAAGATTTACAGGCCAATTCAGAATCTCATCCCTTTGAGGAGGTACCTTTTTTTTATTTAATATCTTCTGGATTCAGTTGGTGATTATCTTCTGGATCATTATTTTTGGTTGTTGTTTCGGCTAAAGTAAAATATGATTTATTGTTGTCTCCTATATATTAGATTTCTGTGTATATGTACAAGTGATCTGTGTGTGTATTTATGCAAGCCGGCAACAAGGATTTTGTGTCATCAGGCAGAAGATGGAAGCCACATGCAGAAATTGTGTAGAATTACTAGTGTGTCAGTTAATTAGCTTGTATATATTGTTAGTAGTGAGCACATGTATTGGTTAATTAGCTATAGTTATTGTCTAGTGTAGCTAGGGTAGCTACTTTTTGGTATTTGGACTTATAAATATCAGAATTGGTTTTGTGTATGTGTTATTCCGAATTGTTTAGAAAGTATATTAGTTAAATGGTTACATGGTTTTGATGTTTGGTTTATATATACTTAATTACCAATATTGTATGTAAGTTTTGCACTATATATATATGTAAATGCATGGTTTTGTTGAGTTTTGAGGAGTGCGGTGGGAAGGATAAGTTGTTTGATGTCTTGGTTTTGCTGAGTGCAGGTGGGAAATGTAAAAAAAAAATGAAAGTTGCTTTAAAAAATAGGGGAATAGATAGCGCTTTTTCAAGGAAGCGCTGTCTAAAGTGAGGAATAGACAGCGCTTCTTTGAAGAAACACTATCTATTGCCTACTTTAGATAGCGTTTTTTCAAAGAAGCGCCGTCTAAAGTGAACCGGTAGATAGTTATATTCCTCACTTTAGATAGCGCTCCTTGAAAAAGCGTCGTCTATTCCGCACTTTCGATAGCGCTTTAAATAGCTCTATCTTTTCTTTTCCACCTTCAGCAGTGTGTGAATAGATAGCGCTTGTAAGCGCTACTGAAGCAAAAAAAAGCGCTACTAAAACCATTTTCTGTAGTAGTGACTGCATGTGACATTTATTTTGGTGTTTGAATATTTTATTGATTATTGTGTTATGCATGATCTGTCTGGTTTGTTAAATTGTTTAGTTGATTTTAAGTAAAGATATATATTGCTCGGAGGTATTTTGTTTGGGTGAGAATTTTGAATATGAATTAGAGGTGCCTAGCTATTATTTTATAGAAGTGATGTGATATAGAACGTAAGTAGAGGTTATGAGGAAAGCTTGAGGCACTAGGTTGTTATTGGTACAAGTTATTGAGAATCATATGTTGCATTGTTGTTCATAACCGTATATTTGAGATACACGAGGTCCGAAGTTCTCATGGATAGTTCCAAATTAGAATTTAAGTTGTGCAACTATAGTGTCATTGCTATGCATGAGGCACCCTTGATAGAGATGAGAGAGAACCAGGGTGTGCACCGACGGTACTGTGCAGCTATAGTATCATTGCTTTGTACGAGCATTCTCACCATGGATGGGAATGTGCACCGGTGTTGGGAACGTGTCACTTGGACGACTGACTGACATTCCCAATGAGGGATGTGTGACAGGATTAGTGGTGGCCACATCAGCATAAGGGTTTAGTTGTATGAGTTGGAGGGTAGAGGATGATATCATAAGGTAAGGATGATTGTAGATTGTGAGTGATGCGTGTTTGTGACTATTATTGTATCATATGCTATGAATATTTTCCGCTTATGATGATAGAATTGTTTCTTGTCTTCCTATTTCTGTATTTTTGTGTATGTCTACTTTATTACGTTAGAAGACCCGATGGAGGAATATGTTGCTGAGGAGATGGATGGAACCCTGTACGAGACGAAGGTTGCTGAGGAGTTGAATGACACTCCGTATGAAGCTGATGCTGGAGAACAACTTACAGATCCTAATAATATTGTGTAGTAAGTTTAGGGTCAGTGAGTCATATATTTTATTTTTCGCTAGTTATAAGCAGTCTATGTAAATAAGTACATGTGAGGGATCCTACCGAGAGGATACCCTTAACAGTGTTTTGGTAATGTAATGAATAAGCATGTGTGTATTTATACTTATAACATTGTTGTGTAGTAATTTTGCAGAAGTTATATGATTGTTAATTAAGCTTTAAATTGTTACGTATTTTCAACGATAAACGTGCGATTGAGTAAATAATTAATAAGGTTTTAATCTAATAATACGATGGGGCACAACGGGGTGTCTCACGAATAGTGAAATCGGTTCTAAGTAGAAATGGATGAAGTTGTTATAATCGGCGAATACCTTGAGGAAGTTGAGGAACGAAAGTTGGTCTGTCATTTTCTAAATTCTCGCTATACTTCAATGGCTCTTTGTTGTGAGGTGTTATGTATTTTTTATGCTTGCTTTTGTTCGCCTATGTAATTACTTGCAGTTCATTTGCTTTGTAAATCTGTCAACTTGGATCTATATTAGGTTTAAATTATTTGAGTGGCTCTAGATAGCATAGATAAGAGGGTTCCTTCATTGATACCTTGTTCTCCTCAGTTTTGGTGGAATGTTTTTCCTCCACTTTATTTTTATGAAAAAAAACTCTCGTCCATCAATTTACTGTTTGAGATTTGGGTCTGGTAATCTCATAATTTGTTTAGAGTATAATGGTCTTCTCTCATTGAAAGTCCTTAATTTAAAAATTTAGACCCCGTGGACAACAACTTAAAAAGGTAAAATTTTTGTTAGTCAACAATCTGCTAATGGAATATTTTGGCAGCAGCCGTTAGATGTTTGTGTGGGGTTGAAGCATGTGTCCTGGGTTGTCTATTTTGACACAATATGAAAACTGCAGTTTTGAAGGGCCTGATTGTGCTATTGGTTTTGATTTTATCTTTGCTATATATTCGAGTCTCTCTTAACTATATTTTACCATTGGCATTGATGTTGTAACTTGTAACACCCGGGTGCTGACGAGGGCGGGGAGTGGTCGCCGGTGCAAGAAGGCATGGACAAGGAGTGGCTCCTGGCAGGCTTCTAGGCGGAGGGACACATGAATGAACCGATTACACACCCGAATGAGAGGGATCCCGAGACTGTGTAGGTATGGGACTATACAGTTGAGGGAGACTTATATGAATTGATTGGTACTACCTATACTAACAAGATGTATCTTCTTTTCGGGAGCCCATTACTTAAGAACTCTATAGTTAAGCGTGCTTGACTTGGAGCAATTCTGGGATGGATGACCTCTTGGGAAGTTTTCCCAGGAAGAGTGTGAGTGACAAAGCACGCTGAAAAGACCCGTGTTGGTCTGTGTGGACAGTCGTCAATCTATAGAGCAGTCAGGGATGTTACAAATGGTATTAGAGCGGCACCTCTCCCAGTACGTTGTGGTTCGGGGACGAACCAAGCGGAAGCTGGTGGGCATGTAACACCTGGGTGCCGACAAGGGCGGGGAGTGGTCGTCGGTGCAAGAAGGCATGGACAAGGAGAGCGATCCTGAGACTGTGTAGGTATGGGACTATACAGTTGAGAAATGCTTATATGAATTGATTGGTACTACCTATACTAAGAAGATGCATCTTCATTTCGGGAGCCCATCACTTAAGAACTCCATAGTTAAGTGTGCTTGACTTGGAGCAATTCTGGGATGGGTGACCTCCTGGGAAGTTTTCCCAGGAAGCGTGTGAGTGAGGACAAAGCACGCTCTGTGGGGACAGTCGTCAATCCATAGAGCAGACAGGGGTGTTATGGGGAGAAAATGTAACATCCTAAAATTCTAATATAATTAATTTGATGAAAAATATATTAAGTTATTAAAATATATATATATATATATATAGTGCAAATAAAAAATATAATTAAGAGGTTTAGTGTAAAGAACAGATAGTATAAGGATTTATTGAAATTACTCAATTATTATAAATAAAGAATACAAAATTTATATATATATATATATATATATATATATATATATATATATATATATATATATAACCAAATGATATGATCCTAATACGGACCGCCTTGAAATTTCAGACAAAAGAAGGATATTGACGCCACACTCAATATATAGGTGAGAAGGTGAGTGATAAGTCATGGGTTTGATCGCCACAAGTTGCCTTGATAAGATCGGATTTAGTTCTTTTACCCAATAACCCAAGGGAAGCTCTCACAATAGAGAAAACTCTTCAAATTTCATTATCTTCAAAACTGATTTGTGTAGTACAAGAGTTCCCTATTTATAGGCTAACTTGGAAATACAAGAAATAAAACTCCCACTATCATGCATTTACCACAAATTGGTAATTGCATTTACATTACCTAGTAAATGAGCATAAACATGATATCCCACTATCATGCATTTACCACAAATTGGTAATTGCATTTACTTTATCCAGATGTATGAATTATTATTATATTTATTACTTTGATACATTATTATTATTTTATTTAATATGAGACATTTTACAGACTTATATAATTGAGAAAAATTTTATGACCAGCATATTTTAATTAAATGTTTTGAATGATTTTTCTCGAAATTAATTTGTGTTACTAATGTAACGATGGACGTTACATAACTGCTGTCTAATGCCACTTATTTTCAAAACCAAAAACTCTCAAGACAGAATTTCTAATTTGGCATTCATCCCAAGAGTAGTGGGACGTAAATTATCATCGAAGTCTTCCATTCAAAATTCTTCATTTGGATTTGTATCTCTACAAAGCTCTAAATCGATTAAAGTTTACGGGTTTAGATGCTTGTACCTGTTATACTGTCATAAATTTTATGTCATAGAAGTGCTAACTACTAGTTTTATGATATTTTTTTTATTTTCACTGTAGAGATGGGTTCTTTTTTGCTGTAAAGGAAGTTTCATTGCTTGATTAAGGGAATCAAGAAAAGCAAAGTGTTTATCAACTGGAGCAGGTAACACAGGCTTACTCTTTCTATTGTTTTATAGTTTTTTTTTCGTACTTTACTTTTTACTAATGAAAAGTCTTTGATGAGAAAAAAAGGTTTTCTTACATATTAGGGATTTTGCTGTCTTGTCACTTGTGCAATATCTCATTATTTTTTTTAGAGGAGTTTAACTCTATTTATCATTTCCTTAAATGTTTTTCCTTCCATATTTCTTCTCTCACCGTGTTTCTTCCTCTCTCAGGAGATTGCGCTTTTGAGTCAGTTTGAACATGAGAATATAGTTCAATACTATGGCACAGAAATGGTACTTTTCTTTCTATCATCTCATGTCTTCTCTGATTCCTCTTATGTTCAATTTAATATTCTCTTGTTGTTTGCCATTGTTGAATCTATGTTGAAAGTTTTCATTACAGATTGTGTTAAATGTAACAAGTCTTTACGCATCCTGAAATGTTTTACTGGATGCTAGCAGTTCAAATTAAAATTGTTAATATATGAAAGCATGAATCAACATTAGATTATATGTTGCATGGCAAAACGTTTAGATACTGTTATATCCCATCAATTATTTTTTATTAGTTATGTTGCAGTTGTCATTAATCGACCTTAAAGATTAATTTTAACCGACGTTAAATCCGTTTTCTGCATTAGTACTAGTGACCTATTTATTAGTATATATCTACCAATTTCTTTGTCATTAGAGACCTACGAGCCTATTTATAAATGAAGGATTGTGACCTATTTATAAATAGAGACATATTTGAAGGTCTTGTTGATAAGTAGGCTTTTAAGTAGACTTTCAGGTCATGTCAGACTTTAAAGTAGGTCAGGCTCAGGAATTAGAAATTGGCCTATATCAGGCTATGGGCCAGGCTTAGGCCTCGTGATTGGAACACAGGTCAGGCCCAGGCTTACCAGGGCCTAGCTCGAACTAGCATATTCCCATCCCTAACCTTTTACTCATTTCAATATACTTTTCTTATAAAAAAAAAAGGAAAACATTAGTGAAAACTAAAGCATTAAATACATTTTTTTTGAAAGGAAGCATTAAATACATTGAGAATTAAAGATGTTATATTTTTTATTAAAAACAATTCATTTGGATTTCTTAATAAGTTTCCTGATGTTGAAAAATATATATTTATTTTATTTCAGCATTTTTCTTTGCAGATGATTTTAACCCTTGTTAAAAATAAGGGGAAGTTCAGAAATACCTCCTCAAATAATATATATGTTGATGTGCAATCCAGTCCCAATTTCAAAACACGCAAACGGGTCCTTCAACTCTGTTAAAGGTGTAAAGGAGTCCAATATTCATGAGAGTAAGCCTATAATACTTTACATAAAATAAATCATGATTTAAACTTACCCCAGATAAACATTATCTCAGAAATTAACAGTACCTGTATCTGTTTTATACTTTACCGCTATATGAGAATGGAACAATTGAGAAATGTATAACTGCATGTTAGGATGTATATTAATATGATAGTAGCCAATTTATTTATCACTTTTAATTTTGTATGGCCGTTTCAGTAAATAATTAAATTATGGAGGTGGCACTTAAAAGTGAAAAGAAAAACGTGGAAAATACGTACTACCCCTTGATGGATTTGAACTAAGAATACGTACGTTATTGGTGAGGGTTTGAATGCTTCAGGGAAAGAATCGCATAGAACGCACGGAAGGTATGTTTAAATTATGCTTTGGCAGATGCGTAGTATTGTCGAATTTATTATACGTATTGAAGAAGAAAAATGCGTTAGGTATTGAGGTAATAAATAGAACAACTTATTTTTTTGATCAATAATGGAACAACTTATTTAGAATCTTGTCAGAGTTGGTAAGTCGTAAATTATATATAAGAGAAGGCCACAATATTCAGCTGATAAGTATTGAAGTATCTTGTTCAAAAAATAAAGTTAAAATCATCAAATCATTTAAAAACTAATCTACAACTAAAAAAAAAACCAATCTACAACTATTATTACAAGTTCTCTCTTCAAATTTGCTATATCAGATTTTCATTTCTGTTAAGCTATAAAACTGGTATGCGGATTTCGTTGCTGGTCAGAGGTCAACTACACAGTGTTATTCTTGCTACTATTGGAATTCGAAGGGCCAATATACCTGCAGCGGTTTCCTTTGGTCTATTAGGATTGTTTCTTTTTCAATGTTACATTCCAAGTTCTCTGGTTACTAATCATCCTGAAGCGGTTATTGTAAACAAATTGGCATGTATCTTTCTTTTCGGCTTGTAGGGTGCCTTGGTAGTGTTTATACTTTTTGAGGATTAGGGGCTAAGTTAGTTTTTCAACCAATTGGCTTTATTCTTCTTGTTGAAGATTTACCTTACGTCTCGGTTTCTTTTATTCTTATACTTATGTTACTTCTTGTGAATACGAGTTAGAGTACTCCTAGTATATTTTTTAATACAATTTTCCTTATAAAAAAAGCATTCCCTCTTTTGGAGGGAGTTTGTATGAACTTAGTTTTTTTTTTTAAGAAAACTGTTTGAGTATGATATTATTCTTGTCAAAATCTAGTAATTCAGAATATGACCTGAACACCAAAACACTCTAATGAGAATCTCTCAAGAACACTCAAACAATTTGTGAATATTTCGTATATTTTTTGGTAGATTTACTCTGCTAGCACGTATCCTTCTGGGGAATCAAAACCTAACATGGTTATAATTAACTTCTTCTATTTATAATGCTTTGAGTGGCAGTTAATGGCCAATTGTGATAATTTTACTTTGATCGTGGGTAGTTACCCTTTGTTGCTGAGCAGCGTGCCTTTGTACGACGGTTGCTGGGTGGACGTGGTTCCGCATTCATAGGGCGCTAATAAGAATGTGGGTTTACCCCTTGGTTCCGAGATGTTATTCTCGAAACTTTATGTTTATCATAACAGAGGTATTTACCTCAACACCATACCTTCTCGGCCATTATTTGTAAAGCTCGGACGAGGATATTTAATATCTCTCATTATCTGAGTTAGTGTTCTCGGTTAATGTACCAAGTATACTCGATTCTTGATCTCAAGTTCTCGGCCAGTACACAATCCCCCCAAGCTCCGAGTTTTCTAAAACGAGGGAGCTTTTTCATGAAATTCTCGAAGGTCGAGCTTATACCTAACCAAGCATTTCGAAGGTTATACTATTGATACCTGGCTCTCTCACACCCTGGCTCTTTCGAAGGTGATTTTCGAGCCTCATGTCCTAATTATGAGGACACTGAACCAACGCGCCCTTCCATAATTTCAAATGCTGATATCCCTTGGGATTCATCTTATACGGTTACCCACTTAAAGGTTTTCCGTACCTCTTCATCTTCCAACAACGTTCCAGACTTGAATCGCCACCTACATTTATTGTACCCTTCTTCAATCACCAGGTTTGTGCTATAAATTCCTCCTCATTTCACCATTTTACTCAAGCTTCCAATTTCCTCCTTACTTGTGTCTTTTAATGCTTGCTTTGAAAAGCTTCTTCTTCCTCGCGCTCTCTCCATTATCACCCTAAATTTCCAGGTACGTTCCATTTCATCCCCTCCCGTATTAATTCGAAAAATGGGTTCATAAGATATTCCTCAATCTTCCTCTCGGGTTTTAATGCTTGATCCCGAAATCTCAAACACTAGGGGTTCCCCTTCAAACTTCGCATTCCCCTCCCAAGAACTTGACGTTGAGCTAGAGGAGAACCCAGAAATTGAAATGAATCCAAGGGTCGGGGGTGCCACAGAGGCAGCTCCAACGGAGTCTAGTTCTGCCACCCCCGTGACTATTCCCCTTTCTCGTCTGAAAAATCGACGACGAGCTCCTAAGGTCCCCAAGAAAACCCTTCCTGACATAACTATTCCAGGTTATGCTTGGGTTATACTAGAAGTAGGGACTTATCATTCCACCTTCTGTACAGATGAATAAATTATCAGTCTGAGGAGATCTCTCCCCCTTTCCAAAAACGAGAGATCCTTCATCTGTTCGCCCTGCTCGTATTACGAGTATGTATTTCTTCGGGCTCTTCCTATTGAAGCCCATTTTACTTATATGTACAAAACCCTATTTGAACAATTGCGCGTCTAATCCCCCTTCACCAAATTTGAATGTGAAATCCTCACCCTTATGAATGTTTCCCCCACTCAACTCCACCTAAATAGTTGGGCTTTCTTGAAAGCCCTCCAAATTATGTGTGAGGATCTCGGCATGGTTGCCACTGCTCCCAAGGTTTTATAGTTTTATAGTACCCGGTTTGGGGATAAGATCGGTTGGATATCCCTTAATGACGTTAACAGGATGGGACTAATCGACTTATACACATCATCATATAAGAATTTCAAAATAAACTTTTTCTGAGTGCACCCTACCGATGGACATTTCTCGTCTTATTTCGATAAAGATGGCAGGCCAAGTTTCCCTTTTATTGGAAAGCTTTTCTGAGAAAATTCTCAGATTATGATATCAACCTCATGTTAGTTCAAGAGCGAGCTGACGTTGAGACTCTTCTCAAACTTTCTCACCCTTTACATTTCGGGCATCTTCTTCAACTTCCTATTTCCTCTACTCGGAAAGAGGATTTTGATAGTAAGCGGCAAACCGCGGGCTTTATTTGTTGTCATGACCCGAATTTCGTATTCATGACCGGTCGAAAGGAAAGCATCCTCTTTCCCTTTCGCAGTCTCATGCAAAAAAAATGAACACAATCAATGTTCACATTTCTCATAGAAATCATTCATAATAAAATCCCTCACCTCTTATAGACCTTAAGCTTGAGGCTTCAATAATCTAATATGAAAAAAAATAAAGAGGGATCAAGATCACCTAGCTCCAAGCTCTCCAATGTTCCTTCTCCACTAAGCTTTCTAACACTTTCTCACTCTAACTCCTCTCTAGGGTTTTTTATAAAAGAAAAATTGAAGAATGAGTGAGAAGGGTGTGAACCCCTTTATTAACATGACATTGGGCCCTAAGTTGGTAAAAGCCCATAAACCCATTAAATCACTAAGGTCGTTAGCTTACTTTAATTAATCTAATTAGTAAGAGTGTGTCAAATATGCACTAACACATATTCATCTTAAAATCATAAATAAATGTCTAAAGATTTCTCCAAAAGTTTTTTTTAATAACGTAGCTTATTAATTACAAGCACGTTTATAAAAAAATTATCATGTAGGAACTTATACAAATAGTAATTTTTTTTATAAAGTTTATTGATCATATTTTCATTTAAAATTTTAACTTCAAATTATTAAAATTACCGGATATTACATTCTACTCCCCTTAAAAGGATTTTGTCCTCGAATTCCAAGGTCACATACAAAAAACTTTAACAATAATCATAACAAACACCTAGATATAGTTCATTAACCATCTAAAATTACTTTAATGGGTACACAAACTAGTCTACCAAACAAGCCATACATAAGTTGGAATCAACCATAAATCAAGTATCTTTTTAATATATCTTCACACAATTACTTTTTCAACCTTACTTGTATCATTTCATATCGTCGTCTCGCTGCCACGTGGAATAAACACTTAAAACTTTTTAAGAAAACCAAGACCAAAATTAAACCGTAAAATGTTAAAGATCTAACCACAAATGTTATCAATGCTTAATTCCTCTTTCAGGACTTTGTAACTTAGGCTCGGATACCAACTTTGTCATGACCTGAATTTCGTAGTTATGACCGGCCGAAAAGGATAGCATCCTCTTTCCCTTTTGCAGCCTCATGCAAAAAAGAATGAACACAATCAATATTCGCACCACTCATAGAAATCATTCATAATAAAATAAACACATCCATCACCTTTTATAGACCTTAAGCTTGAGGCTTTAATAATCTAAGATGAAGAAAAAAAAATAAAGAGGGACCAAGATCACCAAACTCCAAGCTCTCCAACGTTCCTTCTCCACTATGCTTTCTAACACTTTCTCACTCTAACTTCTCTCTAAGTTTTTTTTTAAAAAAAAAAATTGAAGGGAGAAGGGTGTGAACCCCTTTATTAACATGACATTGGGTCCTAAGTTGGTAAAAGCACATAAACCCATTAAATCACTAAGGTCATTAGCTTACTTTAATTAATCTAATTAGTAAGAGTGTGTCAAATATGCACTAACACATATTCATCTTAAAATCATAAATAAATTTCTAAAGATTTCTCCAAAACTTTTTTTTAATAACATAGTTTATTAATTACAAGCACATTTATAAAAAAAAAAATTATCATGTAGGAACTCATACAAATAATTTTTTTTTAAAAGTTTATTGATCATATTTTCATTTAAACTTTTAATTTCAAATTATTAAAATTACCGGATATTATATTTGTGCTCTTGTTTCCCTTTTATGTTACTAATTAACTTTGCTTTGTTATTTGTTGCAATAATCATGGGTAAGTTTAACTACAAGACTGTAGTTAAGTCCGGAGTCGTCAAGGATCTTATACTCGCCTCTTCAACCGCTGAGCATAAATCAAAGAAAAAGAAGACTACTCAAGTTGTTGACACGAAGAAAGCGGTTGAATCTAGCCATAAAAGAAACGAGCATCTAGACGACGATGCTCAAAACAAAGCACCTATCGTGAAAATTCCAAACAACGGGAACTCACCAATTCCCCCAACTCATCATACTCAAGTACCCATTAAATGGTACAATGTTCCAATTAGGAGAGGGGCTTTCTCTAGGCCTATGATTGGAATCCCTCCACTTCGGTGGACAATCATCTCATCCACTCTGCTGATGTGCGGTGCAATCTTGAGGCTGGACCCGAAGCAAGAATGGGACCAGTTCAGGCCTAATCTCCCGAGCATCAGTAATTTCTCGGCTATGGGCACAAGTCCATAGTCAAGAAGGTACAAAACATGGAGCAAGAGTTTGATCGGGTGAGGGAGTTGAAGAAACAATTGGAGGAAGCCTCTTCATAAAAGGCTAAGCTAACTCAATTGAATGATGCGATGGCTTCCATCGTTACCGAGCACGTTGCGGGCTTCCAGAAGACCATCTCTCAAGTTCAATTTTTCCTGCCCGACGCCGATCTTACCGATATCGAGGTCGACAAAGACGTTTAAGATGGATATCTAAGAGCCCTTGTCGAGGATGATGGTATGGAGGGGGAAGACGAGCACCCAGCTGGATGGAACGATGCAGCTGGCAACGCAGGCCATGGGATGAATATGAGTAACTTGTACTTTTTGTTTTTGTTTCAAGTATAGTACTTGACTTCTAAGCCCTATTTTGTAATCTTCTGCTTGAGGCTATTTTTTTACTCAGGCCTTCGATCTCTGTGACACCGTCTACCCCGCACGTTAATATAAAACATTTACTTAAAAGAGGTAATATAAAAACATGCATTTATTTCTTAAAATAAAAACTGGGTAAAAGATACCACATTATAACATCTCAACGCAGAAAGAAACATAGTTTTAAAAAGATAAAACATAACCATAAACCTAAACATAGCACAAACATAACCCAACCCCGATGTTACAAACAGAGCTGGCATAACCGTACCGGAATAAAATCCTCGGAATACAACTGAAACTAAAACTAACAACTGTAAAACTAAACATCCTAACTAGAGTCGCGGCTCCTCAGAGTCACTCCTCCACTGGCTGCTCACCGTCCTCTGCATAAGGAGATACATGCCAACAACAGAAACAGAGAAAACAGGCAGTAAGAAAACATATAAACAAATCGGCATGGAAGTAGTAAGCAAGATGAACATACATCATAGCATGGCATAGAAATACATAACATATAACATCAACATATAAATAATCACATCAACATATCATCTCAACCAACATATGCTATGCGGTGCAACAATACTCCGCTACTCCATTATGCATGTGGATCCAAACTATCTCAGGAAGGCAACTTCGGAGTTACATATTCACATTGTCCATAAAATAACCAACGCCGGTAGTCCACCAAACCATGGGTGAACTCCTTGGATAGCCGACGCATCATAATGAGGATACGCCATCGTGGGGGCCCACGGTCCACCAAACCTTGGGTGAACCACCGAGACTTGGCCAGATCACTGTACTCTAGAATGAACTCCCCTATGTTGAACTTCCCCCACTAACAACTTCAGTGTATGAATGCATGAGCACAACGATAGACAAGGCAACCACCTCCTTTGCTTGGGCCAATAAGCACCTAAGGTTTATCACCAACATCAACATCAACACCCCGACCCTTAGGTCAAGGCCCCCTTGGCCAAAAAGTACCAAGGTTCAACTCATTAACACCTCGAACAAAAACCATCGGGACCACTTTGGTCAAAAAGCACCAAAGCGTATCAATGTGCGGCAACCCAATGGGTACCGACTTAACCAACTTATTATCCTTATTTCATCTTAATTAGTCTTTAATTAAGTTATCTAACTCTTCTTTGTTCAATTGGTGTGTTATTACATTATTGAGGATATTTAGGATGAAACACTCCTTAATTCCGTTAATCTCAGATTCTAACCAGTTGGGGAGCACGAGCATGCTCACCCCAGCACGACCGTGCTGCCACTTAAGTGGAGCACGGTCTTGCTCATTGTCTTGCACGACCGTGCTCAATGCGCGGCCATCTTCCAGAATTCAATTGGGAGCACGGGCGAGCTCCCTGTTCAGCATGGGCGTGCTCCTGGGTCAGCCATACTGTTCTGGGTAGATTCAACTTATATTCTTTGAGCCATAATTCCCTGACACTCTCAAATCAGATCCTAGGATCCTTGACTAGTCCAGTTGGCATCAAACCTCACCTCTCATTAACAGTTCATGTCTTATGAAATATTGGGGAAATAATCCCTAAATTCTTATGTTAATTAAGAGTCCTATTTAGCCATTTAGGGTCTTCTTAACATGTTCAACATAACGACAACATACTCAGCCAATCAACATTCAGCCAATCAATGCATAACAACATAACAGTCATATTCATATCATGAACCGATTCAACTATTTATACATCATTGGCATACAGCATAGAAATTATAAACAATAGGCATACCATTAACCAACTAGAAATTATAGCAATTAGCCATATAATCAAACAGAACATGGCATACTCAACAATTAATAACAACAATTACAGTATACAACGGGGCTATGGGAACCCCTCATCTTACACTACCCCCTTGCCTAATGCATACACTATCCTTCTCCCCATACCTGGTATGAAGAATCTCGTTAACTAACGCAGATCACCAACTGGTTCCCTCGAACGGCTCGACGAACAAACCCCAAGCCTTGGCTAACACGAAAAGGTTAACTAATTAGTTCCCAAATCAAGAACAAGAAAAGGGAGACTAAAGGGAAGAACTATTACCTTAATAAGATTGGCACTTACTAACTAGATGTTCCCACCAGTCTCCAAAGCTCCAACAACGCAATGAGTCTAGAGAAAATAGGGAATAAAGGGTTTGCTACCGCACTAAGGTTCCTGTTTGTGCCAAAATAGGGTTTATGAGAAAACCCTCGGTTACTGTTATCTTTTTAAAGGCACATACCCAAGCACAGTTGTAACACCCCGATTTTCGCTGCTTTATAATATCGGTAATAAATATATAAATATATATATATATATATATATATATATATATATTTTCGAGACTTAGAAAATGATTTTGGCTAAACCAAGGTCATTTCCTTGTTATACTTATTTTTATAAGGTTACGGGGAAGTTTTTGGTTGAAAACTCAGACGGGAAGCCTCATCTGCTTTTCTTCTGTGTTTTCACTGACAGTAAAAGTTTACTGCTCAGAAGACCTAATTTTGAGTCGTGAACGAGATGAAAAATATTTTTATCGTATTTACTCCGATATTGGAAGTTTTGAAAATTTTGGTAAAAAAATTAAAATATTATATTTGTTGCGGGCATATACGTTGAGATGTCTCTAGGCAGAGCCTGAGTCAGATGAATCGGGAAGTCGGCAAAGTAGCAGAGACATTGGATTGACCGACTTGACGAGCATTTATGACGAGTTTATCCTATCATAAATGGCCATAATGGCACATTTATGGCAACATTAAATTTTCCTATGAAATGACCAAAATACCCTTGTCTTTTTATGACAATTTCTACCAAATGCCATTGGACAAATTGACCAAGCTTTGCCCCATCCTCACGGCTTCAATAGTGCCATCTTCTCTAAGTTGGTTGTCTTCTACATATAAATAGCCTTCTTCCATTTTCATGACTTTTTTCTTCAAAGTTCATAAGTTGCCATAAGAACACCATAGTACAAATTCAAAAGAAACTCATCCAAAATCTTGTTTTCTTGGATCAACAAGAGGTAATACCTTATTCTCTTGTCATTTAAATCCTTTCTCTTCACAACTTTTGAGAGATTCATGACTAAGATTTATATGTTCTTCACTTGTTTAAAGTTCTTGAAGTTAGATTCAAAAATTCATAACTAATTCTAGAAAAATCCTTTTGACATGAAACCAATTGCTATGATCTTATAATCATCTCTATTTTCATCATCTAGAAGCACAAGATCATGAGAAATTTCCTTCTTTGAAATCTGGTTAAGGCCAAACCTAGGTTAACTTTGAGTTCTTAGGTTTTGTTTCATTTTCATAACTTGATTCATGATTCAATCCTTTTTTATCTTGCTAGTTCTTGTATTCAAGTATATAGAAGATAAAAAAAAATCAAACTTTAACCTATTAATCTCATCAAAACCGAAACCCTAGATTTGTATACTTAAGGGTTTTATGACTCAAAGTTGTTTGTAACACTTGAATCAAACTCTAAACTTTATATGTTGATTTAATCCAAAAGTTGATGAAGTTTCAAAATTTCTAGCCTATGGAGCTTGATGAAATCCGAACCCTAGTTCTTAGAACTAGATGAGTTTAGTTCATGTCTTAGTTCATAATCATGGTTTAAGTGGTTAATCATGCTTAAGTAACTTATGGATAATTAATCCTGAAGTTAATCAAATCTTCAACTTTCTAACCTAGATAATTGGTTGAAGCCGAAACCCTAACCATAAAGGTTAGAGGATTTTGTTTCAAATTTTAGTCTTGTAATAAGTAATCTATGTTAGTTAAGACTCTAGTAATTAGGATCCAAAAGATGACATTAAGAAGATAACCCTAAACCTATTTTCTAAGTCTTGGCCGAACCTAGCCCTAAAGTGTCATAAATGGTTGTTAGTTGATTAATTATAGTTATGATTGTTTGAATGAAGGTGATTGTGTTAACTCGTGGCGGGATAACGAGGATCGTTGTGTGCGTGTTTCCGGTGCAAACTCAGGAGGGGGAAAGAACCATTCCATCGTCGGAACCGATAAGTAGTATATAATTTATAATAATGGTGTAGGGCGACCTAAACCCTACTAGTGGTCGAGTAATCGACAATACCAAAATCGTATTGAAATCTTTTACGTAAAACCAATGACGATTTGGGAATTGTGGGTTTATCGCCTTAGGTTGATTATTCATATTTGAGGATGTTTGAATTATTTACTTTTGATTGTTTGTGATACGTTGGTTGAGATATTCCATCTGCATGTGACGTATTGTTTGTGTTTGAATATTATGATATTGAGGATGTTTGAATATTCTGTTAATTAATGTGTTATGTATGATTTGCCTGGGTTTAATTCTATGCTTAGAAAATTTTAAGGAAAGATATATATTGCTTGGAGGTATTTTGTTTGGGTGAGAGTTTTGAATATGAATTAGAAGTGCCTCGCTATTATTTTATAGAAGTGATGTGATATAGAGTGTAAGTGGAGGTTATGAGGAAAAGCTTGAGGTACTAGGTTGTTATGGATAAAAATCAGTGAGAATCATGTGTTGCATTGTTGTTCATAACCGTGTATTTGAGATACACGAGGTCCGAAGTTCTTGTAGACCGTTCCAAATTAGAATTTAAGTTGTGCAACTATAGTGTCATTGCTTTGCATGAGCACCCTTGATAGAGTTGAGAGAGAGAGAATCAGGGTGTGCACCGACGGTACTGTGAAGCTATAGTGTCATTGCTTTGCATGAGCATTCCTACCATGGATGAGAATGTGCACCGGCGTGGGGAACGTGTCACTTGGACGAACGACTGGCATCCCTAACGAGGGATGTGTGACAGGAGTAGTGGTGGCCACATCAGCATAAAGGTCTAGTTGCATGAGTTGAAGGGTAGAGGATGATGTTATAAAATATGGATGATTGTAAATTGTGAGTGATGCATGTCAGTGACCGTTATTGTATTATATGCTATGAATCTTTTCCACTTATGATGATAGAACTGTTTCTTATCTCCCTATTTCTGTATTTTTGGTTTATGTCTACTTTGTTACGTGAGAAGACCATATGGACGACTATGTTACGGAGGAGATGGATGGAACCACATACGAGATGGAGGTTGTTGAAGAGTTGAACAATGTTCCGTATGAAGTTGACGCTGAAGAACAACTTACTGATCCTAACAATGTGGAGTAGTTAGTTAAAGGCCAGTGAGTCACATAAGATGTTTTGTTTCCGTTAGTGATATGTAAGTTGTGTAAAATAAAGGATACTTATATGTGTGTATTTATGTAAAAATAGTTTGGTGTGTTTTATATCTGCATAAGTTATATAATTATTAATTAAGTTTTAATTTTTACGTATTTTCAACGTTAAGCGTGCGATTAAGTAAATAACTAATTAAGGATTTAATGTAATAATACAATGGGGCACATTAGGGTGTCTCAACAGTCATGCTCCTCCTTGAGAACAACCTTGCTCAACTTAGCACCGACGAGGTGCGGTTTGCCTTTGAGCACGGGTGTGCTCACTGTTGAGCACGGGCGTGCTCACTGTTGAGCACGGGCGTGCTCAACTTAGTGTCAGCTAGACGCACTAGCCCAACGAGCACGGTCGTGGTCTCTGTTAAGTACGACCGTGCTTGTGACTCAGACAGTTACAAGACACAAGCCTAAGGAAGGGATTTTCCACCTAAAATCCCATTTAGCCCACTCTCAACCTTCCTAGCAAACAGGGTACACACAAAAGCACTTAACGGAAAAACGGGGTGTTACAACTCCACCCCCTTATAATCTGCCAAACATTGAGCCTTGATCGGTCCCCTTGACTCATAGGTAATCCCGAACTCTAACAATTCAATCAACTATACTATCATTCTTCCCGAAAGCTATGGCTTCCTTAGCACTTGCTTTATTGTATAATCAGTAATGACAATAATCTGATGACTCTGGAAGTAAGGCGCTAATCTTCCAACCGATGTTACTAAATCGAGTGCTAATTTCTCAATTACCTGATATTTGACATCCGTATTATGCAAAACCATACTAATAAAGTATATGGGCCATTGCTGCTTGTCAACTTCTTGTACGATCACTCCACTGACTGCTTCCTCGGTAGCCGACGAATAAAGATACAACTCCTTGTCGGTTTGTGGTTGAGTAGAATAGGAGGCGCTGATAAAAATGTTTTTAACTCTTTAAAATCTTTTTCACACTCCTCATTTCACTCGAAGGCATGTGACTTTTTTAACAGTTTAAAGTATGGGCGAGCTTTTTCAGCCCACTTGGAAAGGAATCGAGACATAGCTGCTAACCTGCTTGCCAACCTTTGAACCTCTTTTACACTTTAGGGGATTCTCATACCCATAATCGCCTTGCACTTCTCAGGATTGGCTTCAATGCCTCTGTGGGTTAGCATGAAGCTGAAAAACTTTCTGACTAAGCCCAAAAGAGCACTTCCCAGGATTCAACCTCATGTTGTAATTTTTTGACTTGCCAAAGTATTTCTTCCAAATATGCAATGTGTCCTCTGGTTGAGCCGATTTGACCATAATATCATCAATGTACACCTCCAAGTTTTTGCCAATTTGCTCTTGGAACACCTTATCCATCAACCTCCGATATGTTGCTCCAGCATTTTTGAGGTCGAATGTTATCATTTTTCTAGTAATAGTTTGATCCCTCGGTAATAAAGGCTATTTTTTCTTCATTTGGAGGATACATTCGAATTCGGTTGTACCCCGAGTATACATCCATGAAACTAAGGAGTCCATACCCTGAAGCTCCATCCACTAACCTGTCAATGTTGGGTAGCATATAAGAGTCTTTAGGGCATGCTTGGTTTAGATAAGTATAGTTTATGCTCATCCTCCACTTTCCATTTGTCTTATTTATTAGCTCAATATTGGCCAACCAAGTTTTGTACTTGATTTTCCTGATGAAGCCTGCTTTTTTCAACTTTTCTATTTCCTCTTGCACCACTCTCATTCTTTCCTCGACCATCTTTCTTTTCTTCTGTGCAATTGGCTTGGCTTCCTGTTGAGTCACCGGCAAGTGTACCGGGTCCTCGCAAGTAATAAAATAAACACGGTAAGTAATTACCGAGGTCGAACACAAGGATTGGGATACCAATTCGACTAATTCGCGAGAAATTCGATAAGTTGGTTAAGTGACAGCAAATGGATGAGGGGGAGAGAAGATGGGATCGCAATTCAAATTAACGAATAAAACAAAGCTAAGGTATTAAAATCTGAAATTAAAATATCTAAGGTCTCAAATCCACCTACCCAATCATGCATAGTACCCAAGTGATGATGATTCTTCCCTAGGTTCAATTACAATGTCAACCAGGACCCCCAAATTCTCCTATATCCACTGTCGTGCTCAATAGGACGTATTCAACGATTGGATTAATTACTTACTAGGTTTCATAACCCTAATCATCAAACTCTATTAAATCTGGTTCCTATAAGGTTGCACCGATCTCCTGCTCACTCTCGTGCAATAGTTGATCGATGTTCCCAATTCAAGTTCTAAAACGCGAATTGCCTCCTAAGCCTCAACAAGTTTAACTAGTCAATCACGCATGCATATGATCAACGCAATCTAATCAGAATTCTAAAACACTAATTGAGAAAAGGGAGAGAAACATACATCACATCGAATTCTACACCGCCATAGGTGGTTTTATTGATCCCTTAGACGAGGGGATTAGTTCCTCATGCTCGTAACAACGCACAAACAGACGGACATAATCACCATAGTAAAGTAAGAAAAAGAAAAGAGGAGACGCAGCTCCAGAGAACAAGGAATTCGGCCAAAAACGCTACAAAACAGGGGAGAACCAAAAGCTACTTAATTCTGCCCTAAAACAGCAATATATAGGATTCATATTCTGCGCGCGCTCGCGAGGCGAGTAGCCTCTCGCGAGGTGAATATTAAAAATGGCGCACTTTCAAATTGGACTCTCGCGAGGCGAGAGTATGTTTCGCGTGGCGAGGATTCAAATCCTAGTCTGTCACAGCCGTTACCTTCATCACGGATAGGCCGTGATGGTCTTTGTCCTCCAAGGTCTTCAGTTTTGGCGAGGCGAGTAGCCTCTCGCGAGGCGAGACAAAAATGATGACTGTTGCTGCTCAGCTGGTCTTCAGGCTCGCGAGGCGAGCAGCCTCTCGCGGGGCGAGTATCTCCAAAATGGCAATTTCCACTGTTTTCTTCATTTTCCTTGACTATAGGAGCTTCAATTCTAACCTGAAACATAAAAAGAAACAAAAAGCGTAATTCTACTCCAAATAGACTAAAAACTACTAAAAATACATAAACCGAGTCAAAGTCTAACTTAGGAACAAAACAAGGCCAAATTTGGGCGAAAACGAGATTGAACTCGAATAATTAGCACATAAACCACAGTCTTACTAGTTATAAAACTTGATAAGCCAGAGGCTTATCAAACACCCCAAACTTAAACCTTGCTTGTCCCCAAGCAAGCTAAAACTCAAAAAGACTCAAGACTTGGCAAGCTTAAAGATTCAATCAATTTCGCACAAATTTCATGTACTCTTAACAAAACAGTTTTTCCTTCAATGAATTCCCCCCTTGCATTAATGTAATCCCCACATTCATTTACTTTAAACAATTGAGAACTCCATCATTCATGCAATCATTAATCTAAGTTGAGGATCAAAGTCACACACAAAATGAAGATCACCAATTTCAAACAATGCCTTCCTCACAAGGGTATGTAAAATTTCACTCATTCGCTCAAATTCGTCTAGGCTATCAAATTTTCACTCAATTTCACATATCAAGAGCACTTCCCATGAATTTGATTTTCATCTCAAAAATAGTTCCCACGAAAACATGCATGCAACATCAAAAGGTCTTTTAAAGGTTGTAATGGGGTCTGGCTAAGGGTAGGATATTCAAGGATACTAGGCTTAAGTCCCTAGGAACTAAGAGAGCATGAGCATTTGACACATTGAATCTCCACTCAATTCCTTTTTTCATTTTTATTTTTGCCTTGGGTGACTACAGCCCTTTCCTTGCTAAGCATTTTGTTTTGCCCCTTTTCTTTTGGCAATTTTTTTTTCTTTTCTTTTTTCCTTTTTGCCTTGGGTTTCAACCTTTATTTTTTCTTTCTTTTTCTCAACCCATAATGACATATCAAACCTTGTAGCCACCCCAAACTTAGTTTCTTACAATCCTTCTCTTGCTAAGCTTCCATGCTCTCCTAATCCTATGATTGGGTTAACATGGTTTTTTCAGATTTTGGCTTATAATATAGGGTCATCAAGAAACAATAGGCCAATTAAGCTCAATGTGGCTAACTAGGGAACATGCATCAGGGATGGTTCTTTTTAGGCCAAGTAGTTATTCAAAGAAAATTGCCTAAATCATTTGATGCAACACATAGACATGCAAACCATGAAGAGATTCAAGCAAATTCGGGAAAGTGCAACTTAAAAGTGATCCTCACAATCAAAAACAAAGTTGGAGGCTCAAATCCTCACCTGGACATTTTTGCAAATTGTTTGATCGAGATACAATTCCTAGTGTGTGCACCCCTTCACCCCAAACTTGTCATAAATCAAGCAATCACAATAAAGTTTCTCAAAGTTCAATTTTCAATTTTTCACATGGGGATCAACTTTTCTATTTTCAGAACCTAGGGGGAAATCATCAATGGTCAAAATAATTCATGCAATCAATCTATGCTAAATTTAATTAAAATACAACAAGCTTGCCGACACAACATTCATACACAAACTCTTGATCTTCTCAAATTATTCAAGAGTGGCAAACAAATACAAAAACAAAACAAAAAAACAAAAACAAAGCAATTGGTTCCCTCCCCCACACTTAAAGCATACATTGTCCTCAATGAATGAACACAAATATAAAATAAGAGTGAGGAAAGGAAAGGGTGCTCCCTGATCAAGTTGTAGTGGCCGCTTCCACGCAAAGCTCTTCTATGGTTGCATCCTAATCCAATTGGTCTCTCGGGCACCCCTCTGCTGGGCCAAAGTCCTCTCCTGGAAAAAATCCTGCAAATCAAAAACTTAATTGCAGATTCGCGAGGCGAGAGATCACTCGCGAGGCGAATCTGGAAAATTGTTATTCACACTTTCCAGAATCGCGAGGCAAATCTGGAATTCCAACAGATGATGATGCCCAGAATCGCGAGGCGAAAGCAGTCCTCGCGACGCAAGACAGAAGCGTGAGATATTAACATGCCCAGAATCTGGAATTCTAGTTCATGTCTTATGAAATATTGGGGAATTAATCCCTAAATTCTTATGTTAATTAAGAGTCCTATTTAGCCATTTAGGGTCTTATTAACATGTTCAACATAACAACAACATACTCAGCCAATCAACATTCAGCCAATCAATGCATAACAACATAACAGTCATATTCATCTCATGAACCGATTCAACTATTTATACATCATTGGCATACAGCATAGAAATTATAAACAATAGGCATACCATTAACCAACTAGAAATTATAGCAATTAGCCATATAATCAACCAGAACATGGCATACTCAACAATTAATAACAACAATTACAGTATACAACGAGGCTATGGGAACCCCTCATCTCACACTACCCCCTTGCCTAATGCATACACTATCCTTCTCCCCATACCTGGTATGAAGAATCTCGTTAACTAACGCAGATCACCAACTGGTTCCCTCGAACGGCTCGACGAACAAACCCCAAGCCTTGGCTAACACGAAAAGGTTAACTAATTAGTTCCCAAATCAAGAACAAGAAAAGGGAAACTAAAGGGAAGAACTATTACCTTAATAAGATTGGCACTTACTAACTAGATGTTCCCACCAGTCTCCAAAGCTCCAACAACGCAATGAGTCTAGAGAAAATAGGGAATAAAGGGTTTGCTACCGCACTAAGGTTCCTATTTGTGCCAAAATAGGGTTTATGAGAAAACCCTCGGTTACTGTTATCTTTTTAAAGGCACATACCCAAGCACAGTCATGCTCCTCATTGAGCACAACCTCGCTCAACTTAGCACCGACGAGGCGCGGTTTGCCTTTGAGCACGGGTGTGCTCACTGTTGAGCACGGGCGTGCTCAACTTAGTGTCAGCTAGACGCACTAGCCCAACGAGCACGGTCGTGGTCTCTGTTAAGTACGACCGTGCTTGTGACTCAGACAGTTACAAGACACAAGCCTAAGGAAGGGATTTTCCACCTAAAATCCCATTTAGCCCACTCTCAACCTTCCTAGCAAACAGGGCACACACAAAAGCACTTAACGGAAAAACGGGGTGTTACAACTCCACCCCCTTATAATCTGCCAAACATTGAGCCTTGATCGGTCTCCTTGACTCATAGGTAATCCCGAACTCTAACAAATCAATCAACTATACTATCATTCTTCCCGAAAGCTATGGCTTCCTTAGCACTTGCTTTATTGTATAATCAGTAATGACAATAATCTGATGACTCTAGAAGTAAGGCGCTAATCTTCCGACCAATGTTACTAAATCGAGTGCTAATTTCTCAATTACCTGATATTTGACATCCGTATTATGCAAAACCATACTAATAAAGTATATGGGCCATTGCTGCTTGTCAACTTCTTGTACGATCACTGCACTGACTGCTTCCTCGGTAGCCGACAAATAAAGATACAACTCCTTGTGCGGTTGAGTAAAATAGGAGGCGCTGATAAAAATGTTTTTAACTCTTTAAAATCTTTTTCACACTCCTCATTTCACTCGAAGGCATGTGACTTTTTTAACAGTTTAAAGTACGGGCGAGCTTTTTCAGCCCACTTGGAAAGGAATCGAGACATAGCTGCTAACCTGCTTGCCAACCTTTGAACCTCTTTTACACTTTAGGGGATTCTCATACCCATAATCGCCTTGCACTTCTCAGGATTGGCTTCAATGCCTCTGTGGGTTAGCATGAAGCTGAAAAACTTTCTGACTAAGCCCAAAAGAGCACTTCCCAGGATTCAACCTCATGTTGTAATTTTTTGACTTGCCAAAGTATTTCTTCCAAATATGCAATGTGTCCTCTGGTTGAGCCGATTTGACCATAATATCATCAATGAACACCTCCAAGTTTTTTCCAATTTGCTCTTGGAACACCTTATCCATCAACCTCCGATATGTTGCTCCAGCATTTTTGAGGTCGAATGTTATCATTTTTCTAGTAATAGTTTGATCCCTCGGTAATAAAGGCTATTTTTTTCTTCATTTGGAGGATACATTCGAATTCGGTTGTACCCCGAGTATGCATCCATGAAACTAAGGAGTCCATACCCTGAAGCTCCATCCACTAACCTGTCAATGTTGGGTAGCATATAAGAGTCTTTAGGGCATGCTTGGTTTAGATAAATATAGTTTATGCTCATCCTCCACTTTCCATTTGTCTTATTTACTAGCACAACATTGGCCAACCAAGTTTTGTACTTGATTTTCCTGATGAAGCCTGCTTTTTTCAACTTTTCTATTTCCTCTTGCACCACTCTCATTCTTTCCTCGACCATCTTTCTTTTCTTCTGTGCAATTGGCTTGGCTTCCGGGCAGTTAGCTAACTTATGACACATAAAGTATGGATCGATGCCTGGCATGTCCGAGGTTTTCCATGCAAAAAGATCGACATTGGCTCGAACTGTTCGGATGATATCCTGAGTTGCGCATCAAGTTGTTTACCGATTTTGTCGGGCTGCTCAAGTTTTGGACCCAACTGGATTCTATCCATCTCCTTAACTAGCTGAGGTCTTAGCTCATGTGCATCTATTCTCAGATCTAGTTCCACTGAACAGACCGACATGGGTGGGTTCTCTTCGACGTGTTGCTCCACTTCTTTCTTAAACTCGTCGGGTTTTACTTTCCACACTAAGAGACTGTCAGCATAGCATTGCATGGCCAATTTCTGGTCGGCTCGGATAGTAATTACCTCGTCATTCAAAGAGGGAAATTTTATGGTTAAGTGTGGTGTTGCACATAACTCATTTAAGGAAGGGCGGCAATTAAGGATTTTATAAGAAGTTATATCATTCACTATTAAGTGATTAGGGTGAATTCTTGAGGGGAGGGGGTGTAACATCCCTGACTGCTTTATAGATTGACGACTGTCCACACAAACCAACACGGGTCTTTTCAGCGTGCTTTGTCCCCACTCACACGCTTCCTGGGAAAACTTCCCAGGAGGTCACCCATCCCAGAATTGCTCCAAGTCAAGCACGCTTAACTGTAGAGTTCATAAGTGACGGGCTCCCGAAAAGAAGATGCATCTTGTTAGTATAAGTAGTACCAATCAATTCATATAAGTCTTCCTCAACTGTATAGTCCCATACCTACATAGTCTCAGGATCCATCTCATTCGGGTGTGCAATCGGTTCATTCATGTGTCCCTCCACCTAGAAGCCTACCAGGAGCCGCTCCTTGTCCGTGCCTTCGTGCACCGGCGACCACTCCCCACCCTCGTCGGCACCCGGGTGTTACATGCCCACCAGCTTCCTCTTGGTTGGTCCTCGAACCACACCGTACTGGGAGAGGTGCCACTCTGATACCATTTGTAACATCCCTGGCTGCTCTATGGATAGACGACTGTCCCCACAGACCAACACGGGTCTTCTCAACGTGGTTTTTCCTCACTCACACGCTTCCTGGGAAAACTTCTCAGGAGGTCACCCATCCCAGAATTGCTCCAAGTTAAGCACGCTTAACTGTGGAGTTCTTAAGTGATGGGCTCCCGAAAAGAAGATGCATCTTGTTTTTTTTCTTTTTCTTTTTATTAATTTTTATTTATTTTAATTTTATATTCTTTTATAATTATTAAACAATTCTAACAAATTAATCCTTTTCTACACTAAACCTCCTAATAGCTTAATTTAATTAAAAGACTATATTGAAATTTTAGGATGTTACAGGGGATGCCTTATTAGCATTGTTAACACTTAGGATGACCCAAAGATGTCTCCATCCGGTCGAGTGATAAACCTTTGGTTCATCTAGTTTTATGCCTAGAAAGACCACAATTTTAATACCAATTAAGCGAGTTCAATCTCATTTTCGCCCAAATTTAGCTTTATTTGTCCACAAGCAACGTTTTGAGTCCTTGAAGCAATTTTTAGATAATTTTAATATTTTTTAGGTCAAATAAAGCACTAAGTGTTACTATTTATTTTCAGGTTAAAAGTGAAGCTCAAGGGAACTTGGAAATTGAAGAAAACAAGCAAAAGGAAAATTTCAAGGTCTCGTCCCGCAAGCCAGAGCTGATGCTAAGCAAGGAATTGAGATCTTTCTAGCTCGCCCCGCGAGCAAGGAAACACCTTGTGAGCCAAATACAGGAATTCTGAAGATGTTTTGTCTCGCCCCGCGAGACATTGCTGGCCCCGCAAGGATTCAAAATCATATTGGAGCCAAAAGTAAGTGCTCGCCCCACGAGCGAACACATATCCAGTTTCTTATAAATAGCTTGTAACTGTGTGAATTTTAGAATCCAATTCTAGTTTTCTTTGAGCTGCGTCTCGTTTAGGTTTACAAACAAATTTTTTAGTTTTCTTTTATGATTTGTTTTGATTTTATTATGTTGAAGCACGCTGTGAGGAACTAATCCTATTTTCTGAGGAAGCGATGAAGCCGCTCATGACGACATAGTAAAATTGTAATGTTTTCTACTCCCTAATTCTCAATTCTTGTTTCTTAATTCTGATTTATTTATGTTAAATATATGAGCTCGCGGTTAACTAGTCAAGTGTGATGAGTCCGAACGGATATTCACGCTTTAGGACTAGAATTAACAACACAAATTGAATATTGATAGAGATATAATAGGAGATTTGTGCAATCTTTATAGGGAACCATGAACTTAATGAATCTAACTTGTTAGTCTTCGAATAGAGATATAGTTGATTGGCAGGCTTAGGTGTTTTCTATTGTGCTCGACCGAGACATTAGGATAATTTTGGGTTCCTGGTTGGCATGTAATTGAACCTAGGGATAGAAAATAATCACTTTTGATCTATGCTTGATTGGGTTGGTGAATTCGTGACCTTAGATCTCCCCCATTCTTAACCACAACTTCTTCATATTTGTTATTGTCTTGTTTAAACTCTTGCTTGATACTTGATAAAGATAACTTCTTGAAACTCAACAAACCTCTCTCCCTTGACTTGGTCAATCCTAATTGCTTCCCTTAAATATTGATAACAATTGGCCACCCAATCCATGTGTTCGATATCCGTAATTTACTTACCGTGTTTTTATTACTTGCTTCGATCCGATACACTTACCGGAGCTCATCACCAAGCTAGAAGGGCCTCCTCCCGCGAAACCATCGGCAATAGTATTGATCACACCTCTAACTTGACCATCACCTCGTTCCATATTGTTTTAATGATTTCTTCTTTCCCCATCATTTTGTTGTCCCCTTCCTCCATGGCCCCGACCACTTCCTCAACCCCGACCTTACTAATATTGCCTGTTGGAGTTATTTCTCTGCACGAACTGCCTAAGGTGTCCAGCTTGTATAAACTCTTCAGTTTTGTCTTCAAGTGTCCATTATTCCTCCATCCTATGGCCATAGTTTCTGTGATACCGACAATGTTTTGATCGGTCGGCATTTGCAGGTGTATGACCAGATCGAGGTAATGGTAACAGCTCCGTGTGTCAGATTTCTTCGAACACTCGTACTTAGTGGAGTGTAACACTCATACTTCCATCTTCTCTGAGGTCTCTCCTTTTTGGTTTTTCTTTTGTTTGACGTCTGCCTTCCCCTCTCTTTGTGATAAGTTCTTCGCTCAATGTCAGCTCGAGTTTTGGGTTGATATTCGGACAACTCAACCACTTGAATGTAGCTAGTAGCTTTTGCTTTAAACTCGTCCATATCTAATAGTTTCTTTCGACAAAGATAGTCAACTAAGGGCCCTGGCTTCAACGCCATAAGCATGGGATGGAAAGCGACTGTTGGATTAAGGTATTTGATTTTCGCGGATACCACCGCAAATCCGTCCATGAAACTCCTCAAGGACTTGTTCTTCTATTGTCTAAGACTTACCAACGCAGACAAGGTCATGTGATGAGCCTGACTAGTGGCGAATTGGGCACTGAACCTGACAACTAAAGCTTCAAAGCTATCAATAGACGCAGGCAACAGCCGACTCTACCAATTCAAGGCTGCCTCCTTTAAAGAAGTAGGAAAAACTTTGCATCTTGGGGGATCATCATTGGTAACTGTATTTACCTGAGTAACATAATCATTCATATGATTATCCGGATCAGTAATGTCATCATACCTGTCTAAGGTCAACACCTTCCATCCATGAGGGAGTGGGGTATTCGTGATCTGAGTTGTTGGTGGACTTCGTCGGACCCTGCGTATCCAGCTTGTACTCTAGCCGGTCGTGTATCTCTTCATTCCCATCCTGGATTTCGAGATGTGATCGCTCATCCTCCACCCGAGTATTCCTGGTGAAGCATGGACTCTCAGCACATGTTTGAGTTGTTCGAGAACGTTCAACGTTTCTTCTTGAAGTTCTAGAGTGAGTCGGACTTACGAGGTGGTAACTCATCACATAGTCCTCATCATGTCGAGATGACACAATCCTTTCTCAACTCCTGCTTCGTTCTCTTTCTGTCCCCCTTTCTCTCGTTGAAGTGCCTCCATCTTGTCTAATCTCATCATTCTCTCGTTGAAGTGCCTCCATTTGAGCCCTCATTTCCTAGAGAAAAGAGTTGTTCTCCAAAGAAGGATCTCTCTCATTCCGCGGACCATCTGTTACCTCGTCCTTCTGGTTTTGATCCAACTGTTCCATCCTATCACCTCCCGCGTTGCTCCTTGTTAACACCATTGTTGAAAACTATTGTGGCCGACAAAATGTTTGCCTCGACCCCATGGTATGACGGATGTTCCTACCAAAATCTGGTAATTCGGAATCTGACTTGAACACCGAAACACTCTAATTAGAATCTCTCAAGAACGCCTCAACAATTTATGAATATTTCGGATATGGCTTGACATATTTACTTTACTCCTACGTATCCTTATGAGAAATCAAAGCCTAACGTAATTCTATTTAACTTTTTTCTATTTATAATGCTTTGAGTGGCAGTTAATGGCCTATTGTGATAACTTTAATTTGATCGTGGGGTAGTTACCCTTTGTTGCTGAGCAACGTGCCTCTGTGTGGCAGTTGCTGGGTGGACGTGGTTCCGCATTCATAGGGTGCTAATAAGAATGTGGGTTTACCCCTGTGCTCCAAGATGTTATTCTCATAACTTTATGTTTAACATAACTTAGGTATTTACCTTGACATTCTACCTTCTCGGCCATTATTTGTACAGGTCAGACAAAGATATTTAATATCCTTCATTATCTAAGTTAGTGTATTTAACCATTTTTACACAACTAAAATAAAATAACATATCTTAAAATTGCTTCTCGGAATAGATATTCAAACATAAAATTGAATATATTATAATTAATTATAAAAATAATCAAGTATACGCTTAATTTATTACTGAAATAAACTATTTTTTTCTAGATAATCCAATTACATGCTCTTGTTAGATTACAAGAGCATGGGTTGTTGTTCTCTTTTTTTCATGACAATCCAATCTTTTCTTCTTCTTCTTTTTTGTATTTTTTAATGTATTATATCTAAAGCATTTTTGTTGAAAGGTACTTATATAGTGAGAACAATTTATATTTTAAGAATGCACTATTAAAAAAAAACTAATTTAACAATCAAAATAAATTAGGTCACCTTTAGCGACCAAACAAACGAATAGTAAAAACAATGAATTTTTGTAGTTAGCAACTAATCTGCACAAAAGTCGTAATAAGGCAAATGTATATATTGCTCCAAAATAAAAATAAACAAATTTAAGATTGTTGGCAAGTACCTGTTTAGTTAGTTTCTTATTTCATAATAATCGAAAATAGCACTTTTAAGGACCAAAACAAAAGCACATAAATTAAGAAATCACAATCGAAAGGGTTCAATTATCTATGGAAAGTCTAGTATGTCTGATTTCACGTATATCAATATCTATTATATTGCTCAATCCCTCTATTTTTTTTTATAAGCAAAAAGTGTAATACTAATAAGAATATAAGGGGTACTCAAACTCAATACAACAACTTCATTTGCATCCCAAATTAAGAAAAAAGGACATCTACTTCCTATAACAAGCTTCCAAGCAACACATAGAGGATTAGTGCACCAATCTACAAATGAAAAATGCACACCATGCAAAAGGATATGACTTATTAAGGATCTGTTTGCTTTGTTTTCAGGTTCCTATTTTAATTTCATGTTTTCTGAAATAATTGAAAAACTGTCATCTTATTTTTATTTCATTTTCAATTTTCAAAAATTTATATAGGAAACATTGGAAAAAAACTTTTTGTTGTTTTCAATATGTCCTTACACAAATTTGAAAATAGAAAACAAAAAATAGATGCTGACAATTTTATAATTATTTTTTTAAAACGAGTAATAAAACAGAAAATTGGAAAACTGGAAACAAAATTAACAATCCCCAAGTTTTTGAATGAAGTCTAGACCATACAGAAGAAAAATAAAGTATAAAGGAGCTTATAACACTTAAATGACTTAATTGTCTCCTTTGTTCCGAACAAATGTTAAAAGAGACAAAAAAATCATATAAGATAGATAGCCAAAACATGAGAAAGAAAATATTTTAGAATTGAATACTGGATTTTTTTTGAGTTAGGCAAATGTTAGTATGTTAGTTGTTAATTTTTCCTTCTTTGTCAATGATTGAACCTTGAACCTCCAACACCTTAAACCCTTAGCTAGCTAGCTCTAATCACTTGCGCTACAATTGACAAGTTAGAAACTAAAATTTACTATTCCAAACAAAAATAAATAATCTTTTTGTAACACCCGGGTGTCGACGAGGGTGAGGAGTGGCCGCCGGAGCAAGAAGGCACGGATAACGAGTGGCTCCTGGCAGGCTTCTAGGCGAAGGGATACATGAATGAACCGATTACACACCCGAATGAAAGGGATCCTGAGACTGTGTAGGTATGAGACTATACAGTTGAGGAAGACTTATATGAATTGATTGATAATACCTATACAAACAAGATACATCTTCTTTTCGATAGACCATTACTTAAGAACTCCACAGTTAAGTGTGCTTGACTTGGAGTAATTTTGGGATGGGTAACCTGAGAAATTTTCCCATAAAGTGTGTGAGTTGAAAAGACCCGTGTTGGTCTTTGGGGTCAGTCGTCAATCCATAGAACAACCAGGGATATTGAAAAGACCCGTGTTGGTCTTTGAGGTCAGTCGTCAATCCATAGAACAGTCAGGAATGTTACACTTTTAGCATGCATTTGGTATAGGTGAAAAGGGATGGAAAGAAAACATGAGGAGAAAAGAGGGAAGAAAATGCACATTTCTCTTGTTTGATATAAAAGCTGGAAAAATGGAGGGAATGGAAAAGTACGCATGGAACCCACATGCTAAAAAATGTCTAAAAAAGTTCATTCTTTTTTCATAAAAAAATATTTTATGACGGGAAATTATGTCATTCTTAAATTTTTTTTTTTTTTTCCTTTCAATATCTATCCAATCAAATATGAAAAAAAGAAAAGATTGAACTTTCTTTCTTTTTATTTTCTTTCCTACCAAAAACCTATGTAATCATATCATTTTCTATTCTTTTTCTATACCAAATATAATGTTTTTTTTTTTTGATAATATGCCAAATATAATGTTAGTATCAGTCTACTTAAATATTTGTAGATCGAATTTTCTTATTAAAGGTTTAATTGTGAAGCTTTCTACTGCGTGTAAGGCAAAAAGAAAATCGTAATACTGCCCCATTTACTGTGTAAAAGGAACTAATTTACAGCAGAAGATTTAAAAGTACTTTTAAATGGAGAAAGCAGTAGACGTTATCATATATATTAATGTGCCTAGCAACTTGCTGTAATGCGAAGCATCAACAAGCCCCACTTTAATGATCAATGCGTTGATACAATACAAATGTGAACCCTGCAGGTGACCATTTTCAGAGATTTCACATGCCATGGACACTCAAAGCTAGCAAGCACATAAATGTATGCATATATGTAAATGATACGCAGATATATATATAGCTAAGCCTGATTTCCCCTTTTACCAACCGGCAACCACCAAAGAAAATAGCCCAACTTCTCATGTTTCCATAACCAATTACAATGGTGGGAACTACGAGCATTCGATTATGTCCACACACACACAAGCTCATGTAAATTTGACCCGCTGATGTAACTAAAGCATTGCCTATTGCAGTGTGCATGGGCATTATGGAGCCCATTTGACAACTTCATGTCAAATAGACAAATAGTGCTAAAGATTACATATTATATTTATATCAAACTGAAAAAGTATCTATTAATTCCCTCCCCACCCTCCCAAAAAAATAAGCTTTTTACGTCGTATATAAATGTTGGTGCCTTTTAGGTTCCATTAGAATTGAACATAATTCACCACCTAATAAAAAAAAGTGAATCACCTTTTAATTATTTCTTTGATCCTTTACCACCTGTGAATTTTTTCACTCACTTTAACCGCATGAATTGGTACGAACATTCTTCAATTAATTTACTGTCTTAACTAATTAATGTTCAGCCTTAGAAGCAGGGGGAGGGGAAGGGGATTCACACTTCACAAATTTAACATGTAACCTACTAACTAATGTTGATTTTTTAGTCAAAAAAAAAAAAAACTAATGTTGAATTGGAATTTGGCTGGGTATAAACATGCAGTTATTCTCACTATTCACGCAAAGAAAATATTGTATCCCTAAATATCACAATTATTATTAAATTATAAATAAATACACCTTTAATTACTCAATTTTCACATAAATTTACCATAAAGAATGAAAACACAATTATGACAATGGATTGTAGGAGAAAATATATATACAGATAAATTCCTCGGCATCAGGTGAACGAGTGGAGTACTAGAGATAGAGCGCGTGAGAGTAATCATGCGTAATGCTAATTCGAATTATACCATCCATAAATAGAACAAATGGAATTGTAATCTTGCTTCTGATTTGCGACATAATCATTAACTGGAGCTTATCCCTTATTCCCTTTTATACTTGATTCTAATCCTTCAATCTATATATATGCGCACACACACACGTTATGGAGTAATAGTCAAGCAATTGAGTACTAAGAGGCTCGATCTCACGAGACATGGCCCTTCTCCTACCACGCATAGAACTGTAGCCACGACATAGATACTACATTTACATTCCTATGACCACAACATAATTTAATTTTTTTTTAATATACATAATTTAAATATCTGTCAATGCAAATTGCGTACAGGATATATTGGCCTGCAAGAGAGAGAAAAAGGATTCCTTATGTTATTATTCTCTACATGTTCAGCTCAAAACATGTTGAGATGATAATTATAAAATTAGTAAGAGGGATCAATACTTTTTCCTAAGAAAATCCGTTAAAAAACATAACTACCCCCTTTGTTTTTTTATACGTATTTTTAGAAATGTTTTATATTCTTATTTATGTATCACTTTAGAAAACATGTGAAGTATTGATCATTTTTTTAACTTACTTATAGTATTGATTTTTTTTTTTCGATAATTGAGATATCCATTAAATATCATCTAGTTACAGCATCACAATAACTAGAAAACAGATTAATAGAGTAGCATTTTGAGTATTTGAATGATTGGTAATTTTTTCTATTATCCAACCTATTTATTAATCTTTTTTTATAAAAAAAAATGTGCATTCTACAAGAAAAATAAACAATAGTGTATTAATTAACAGCAGTAAAACCAATTCATGTTGATTTAATGGAATTTCTTGACTTTTTTAAGCATGAGATTTTGCTTTCGATCCTTAAATTTATGTGTATAAAAAAACACCATTGATAAGGATCTCTACTTAAACGTTTGACCGTATCTCACTACCTCACAAGATTATTTTCTGACTTATCTAGTGGGTTGATACTCTAAAAAACTGAAAAAAGAAACAAAATATTACACGTATAATATGATGATTAAATCTTATATCATCCTTATGTAGAACAGTAGAAGTACTAAAAATTGCATTTTTTTTAATAAAAACACAAATTTATTACATGAGGTGCCAGGCCCTTCATTTTTCATGGGCAATTATAACTTGCAATTTTTTCACAGGATTTTTTTAAAACAAATTTGACACATTTTTTTACAGGATTTTAACTTGCAATTTACTCCAAAAAAATAGAAAAATATACACCCTTCATACTTTAGACAAATGCAAATCCCAACTTATTAATTTGAATCACTAAAATTAATTGAATTCTCACTTAAAAATTATTTTCTTTCTAATTATTATTGTATTAATTTGATCTTTATTTGAAATAATTCTAAATATATATATGTATTCTAAATGCTTGATAAGTTGATATAGGAGATACACTTTAAAAGCTGTCTAAAAAGTTAATTTGGTTTGCTTTTTATATACTATTTTCAATTTTCAATATACAAAAAAGTTAATTTTGTCTGCACATACATACATGTCATTCCCATTATACCCTTAACACCATTAAAAAAATATGAGCTTATTTGTTGTACACTATCACCGTAAAGTTTTTTACACTGTTAACCAATCAGAAATCATGATTTGAATGACTTTTAAATGGTTAGGATGAGAGTCAAAGATTTTTAATGATTCATCAATTTCTGATTAGTTGACAGTGTAAAAAATCTTTACACTGTCAGTATATATCAATTAAATCCAAAAAATATTTATCTTTGAGTTTAATTTTGATATACTATCAATGTAAAATTTTTACACTGTCAACTAATTATAAATCATCATATGTAAGGATGTACAAAACCCGGCCCGGCCCTAGAACCCGTCCCAACCCGTAGTGCTCGGGCTGAGTCCGACCCTAACCCGTAGAAGAGAAGGGACAAACTTGCATCCCATTTAGTGACCCGGTGTTGAGTCAGGGATGGGTCCGAGATGACCTTTGGGTTACCCGGACCGTCCCATATAATAAAATCTTCTTTTACTTTTATCACTTCCTAACGTACGCTTCACACACATTCACTAAGAAATAAGTTTGAAGTAAATTACGAAATTTACTCTCGCATTGGCTCAATTGGTGACTTTTAGGAAACATTTTTTGACTTTTGTAACATTGAAAGAATCGTGTTTGACGAAAGTATCTTGTTTTTAACAATGTGACTTTGGTAACATGATCGTCAAGAAAGCATCCAACAAAAAGATCTATTTATTGATATTTTGTAACTTCCAGTTTTAAATCTATTTCGTGACACGATATCAATTAATGGCTTTTAAGTAGCATGTTTTGCTTATATTTTGACTTATAAAAAAATAACATTTTTCTCACTCGCATAAATTTAGTTTACAAAGAATCTATTTAACTTCGGGTTAATCCGATCTCATCCCATTTATACACGGTCTTAAACCAACCAGCATATGATCATGTTTCTTCGGGTCTATAGATGGGTTTGGGTTCAAAGAATTGACCCTATCAATGTTTAGGGCGGGTAAGAGACAAACATAGCTCGTCCCAACCCATCTCACACTCACCCCTAATCGTATGTGTGACTTTTAAGATAGTTATGATAAGAATCAAATATTTGTAATGATATGATAATTTATGATTGATTAGTAGTATACTTTTTTTTTACACTAACAGTACATATATACCAATGAAACTATTATCTTTATAAGAAAAAACATAATTATGGTTTATTGAAAAATAATATTATAAAGACTCTAAGTTTGTCTAAATTAACAAGAGCTACTCTTTATTTCAAAATATTTGTCATTTAAGGTATTGTATAATAATAAAGAAAGTTATTGCACCAAAATAATAATAATAAAGAAAGTTACTAAATGGTCATAATTTTTTTTTTAAAACTATAACTATAATTGAATAAAATACAATTACTAAAATACTTAAAATATTACCACTCTATGAGTACAAAATATTATTTTAGTTAGTAAAGATACCAATAAAAGTAACAAAAATAAGAAATAAATAAATCCTAATAAATAATTCAAATAGAAAATATTTTTTTAATGACACATACTTCATAATAATAAAAGAAATATATTAATATAGTTAATATGCATGAACTACAAAATTCACTAATTAATATAGGCTTATGCTCTTCGATATTTTTTGAAAGAAATCCCACCTCTTTTCTTATGTAGGTGGAGGCACCGTTCTTTTCTTTTCTTTTCTTTTTGGGGTGGGGTGGGGTGGGGTGGATGAAAATAAGTTTCTTTTATCGTTAAAAATATCCTTAAAATATATAGCCATTAATAAAATAAATAAATAAATTCATTGAGTTATGTGTTTGTTTAAGGAAATGAATGCAATGAAACAATTCAACCATTGAAAGCAACACTGGTGAGATACTAGGAATCTTCAATCGTGTCAATATCAAGCTTCCTTTTTTGTCTTGTACACAAGCTGTACCCAAGTTTCCCCCTGTACAATTAGTATCTCATTTCTTTCTTTATTTTTGCTTATATACGAGAAAAATACAATCTCCTATTCTCCTTATTGTTGGAATTTATATATTTTTCCTCAAGATTATAGCATTGCTACTTTTAGACAGTTATCATTTCCATTTTGTGTCATATCACTCGAATTGATGTTCCATTTTGTGTCTTATCAATCGGATATCCAAGAGTTAAAAGTCCAAAAGTCTTCTCTGAAAATAATTTCGGGTCATAACAAAAAATAAATTACTCATTTAATTCCTCAAATTTTTAAATATATGATATATTAACTCATAAATTTAGTTCTGACATTTATTTACTTGTTTTCATGTATTTCATTAATCATCATACTTGGCTTATCAGTGATCTTGTGTGGCCTGTGATGAATTTTCACAATAAAAAATTAATGTAAAATGAAAAAAATGCATAATTTTCAGGTATTTGAATTTTAAAATTATACATGTTTTTCAATTTTTATTCGTTTTCCATATAAGAAATTCTTCATAAGCCACATATGACCACTGATGAAACAGGTAGGATGGATGACCACTGATGAAACAGGTAAGATGGTTAATGAGATACGTAGACAAGTAAATGGATGTCGGAACTAAATCTAAAGATTAATGTGTCCCACACTTAAAAATTTAAAAGACTAAATAATTAATTTATTTTTTCAAGACTAAAAAGTGGGTCTCCAAAATTTTCCAATATCAATATAGGTCTTCGCTCAAAATCTGAAAAGAAGGAAAAAAAAAAAAAAAAAAAAAGGATCCATCACTCCATCATTCTTTGGCCAGCTTGTTACCTTTTAACCATATCTTCACATATTTTATGTGTTGACTTCACTAATACAATGCAGTAAAAGATTGTAAAAGGAAAAGGTTATTTTGAAACGCTCCCTTTTAATCTGGCTAAGAAAAAACTCTTCCTTAATATTAAGTGACAACGTGCTGAGTAGCAACATACACGTTTGTAACCATCAAAATTAAAAGAAGGTAATTCAAAATAAAACCGAAACTGTGTAGAGAACTGAAAGGGAATAAGAAATAATTAAATATCCGATTTTCAAATCTTTTAATTGCACTATTAAATTCATATTCAATTAGTAGTCCACCCATTATAAGTCCACCAATTAAATTTGCATAATATTTGGAGTATTTGAATCGGTCATTGACTCATTGTAACTTTTTAATGGAAGATATGGTAGGAAAAATAAATTATTTCAAGACTACTAATTAATTGGGGATCCCTTCTTAAATTTCAAAGGAAGGCAAAGGTCTTTCTCTATAACTTCGCCGTAATTTACTTAGAAGGTATTATAACAAGTTCCTGTGTAATTTTGTATATGTTAATGATCTCAAAAGAATAAATTTGTATAAAAACTCATATTTTATTATTTAAAAATTGAAATGCTTAGTTTTCCAATAAATAGTTATTTTTAGGTTTTTTAATATGTATAAAGCTAAGGAATTAGAGTGTGTTTGGATGTACTTTTTCACAACTTAAAAGGGTGTTGAGAAATCCAAAACCATTGTTGTCATTTTTCTATATGATATTTGGTTTGCATTTGAACCCAATTGAACGGATTGGTTTTGGGGTCAAGATGAGATTTGAATAGAAGCAGAAATTTATTACTTTTACATCAACTTATATATAGACTCTAATCCAAACACTTTGAGCTTAACAATCTCTTGTTTTTTTGGGCGGAACCTTAAATAAGTCTCGTGCACCGAAAAAGTCCAATTTTGACATCTAAGACTCTCTTATTCAGTTCACCTTTTTGATGTACACACTAACAAACACTACACAAGCATTTTTTTTCTCTTTATAGAACTTTGCTATGCCGATGCGGCTAAAGCCACCGAGATTTTTTGTTCGCCGCGTGTGCACTGTGTAACGTTCTGAACATTCAAAAAGAACAAATAAAAATGAAATTCAACAACTAAAAAAAAAAAGTCTCCAATTCACATTCAGTCATTCACAAATCACAAATCACAAATCACGACCCTTTCTCTGTCCCATGCCACTCACCGCTCTGGACCCAACCAACCGACCGACCGACCTGCAACCACCGCAATCAGCGCATGCTAGAGTCGCCCCTTCATTGGCAACGAGCAACGACACGACACCATTCACACATTATTCATTAATTAACATTTTCGTATTTTCTTGACAATGCAAATTTGGTTATACATATGGCATACCTATAGTCTTCCAAAAAAGGAGGAAATAAAATTGGGAACGAGTGAATAGTGAATAAACATAAACATGGATTAAAATGTGCACAATATACATTATTACACTCTACTTATTCAGCAAAATCTAAACAAAAACTTCACTCAACTCTTCCCCGTTGGCTATTTGTAACGGAGTAGTATAATAAAACAAATAAAATACTAATATATTTAAATTAAAACTTGAAAACTAAGCCAATTTTTTTCCGGAATTCCACCAGAAGCAAAATCTTCCAATGGCAACAGGCAAAATTTTTGTCCCAAACCATACTTGAGAGACATTCAGATTCAGTCTGAGAGCACCACCAAAGGATCTGAGGCTAACAAAATATCTTCAAAGAAATTATCCACTTGGCACAACGTTGTTGATGAAGGAGAGCATGCTTTGTCGAAATCAAAAAGCGAATCAGCCAGAACAAGGTTGTCACTCATATCCTCATCAGAACAAACCGGTGTCGTTTCGCCCAACATCTGAGGTTGTAGTCCCTCTTCGAAGAGAAAAGGGTATTTCGGGGTTTCGAAATTGAACACATCATCCCAAACCACAGGCATCTCAAATTGGAAAAACTTACCGGCCTCATCAAATAAGCTGGTCTCACCTTCACACTCTTGAAAAACTTCTTCAACCGGTAGTTTTTGAGATTCAGTGTTGTTTTCTTCATTGGTTCTGAATTGAAGAACCGAAGTGGGAGATAGGTGGCAGTGGTCGTCGCCGGAATCGTAACTGGAACCGGAAGCTTCAGCATTAACAACCACCTTCATTTCCGGTTGTGCAGCCACCACCACCATCGGAGTTTCTTCTTTGGGTTTCTGTTGTTTTTCTTTCTGCGTGCCGAAGTTTGTCAAAGCATCAGGACCACGGAGCCTGATAGCATATTCATCATAAATCATAGCAGCTTCTTCTGCAGTGTCGAAGGTACCCAACCAGAGCCTCTCTTTTTTTGCAGGGTCTCGAATCTCCGCAGCCCATTTCCCCCAAGGTCTCATCCTCACGCCACGGAACTTCCTCCCGTTGTTGTTGTTGGAAGACACTGAAGCAGCCTTCGCCGGCCGCCGGAAGATGTCGCCGCCCGCGGGCCTCTTCCTGGAGGCACCGTTGTTTTTGGTGGCGGTTTCAATGTCAATACGGTTGACAAAGCGCTTCATTCTCCTCCGGTTGAAGCACTCTCCTTCCTCGTCGCTGGAGGAGTCGGTGGCGTCTGGATCGGTGACGGATATGCGAACCACTCTTGGCTCTATGGGGTTGGTTTGGGAACCACCAGAGGCTTTTTTGGGCTTCACGAACTTCTTGGTGACACTGTGGTGGACAGTGTATTTGCATAGGATACTCTGTTGTTGTTGTTCCATGATGTTTGTTATGTGATCAAAAGGGGTGGGTTTTGGATACAACAAATAGGACCGGGTTTCGTGAAGGAGAAGATTTTTTATGGCATTAAAAGGTGAAATAAAGAAAATGAATACAAAAAACGGAAGGGGGTCAGTGAAGAGATGGGGAAATGGTAGAGAGTGATGGGAATAAAGGGAAAAGGAGAGATTTTTTTGACATCATGAAAGAGAGTGAGAAAGAAAACAGCACACTAGAGTAGACTCACTCTTAAAAGAGAAGAGAAGCTCAAAGGAATTGGTTGATGGTGGTGACTATTGAGTATTGAAGTAGTAGAGAGACTTTGGTTGATAGGAAAAGAAAACTACCGATTCAAAGAAGAGGAGAATAGAATAGGAAGGCAAAAAAGGATGGAGAATCTGAAGCTTGATTGGGTATCAGTACTAGTGAGGTGTGGTTGAATGGGTAAGAGCTAAGAGCTAAGAAACACAAGAGTTCAGTTGCGGAGGAGACTGAAACACCGAAATCGCTGCTTTATAGGATCAAACAGCCGAAGCCGGAAATATCACAATATCAGGAGACTATTAAATCAAATTAAATTAATTCATAAAACACTTTCTTCTCTTGAAAATAAAATTGATTTTATTTCCACTCTAAAATTTGTTTCCTTTTTCAAAAAAAAAAATAAAAAAATGTGCATATGGAGTGAAGGGTGTGTGATGGAGAAGGCACGACTCTACGACCCGCCGCATTCTTGTGATTTTGACACGTTGCAAAGATGGGTCCCATATAAGAGATCTGGACCAATGAGATATTATCAACGGTGATAAGTGTGCTTTGTAATCATATGTTACACATTCTCGGGTATTGTGTTGTGTGTCACGTGAGGCCCAAGATACCCGGCCCTTTGAGATTAATTAGTCATATTGTTTTGACTAATCGAGAGGATATTTTCTCTAACTCACCTTTTTTACTTGTGTTATGCCAAAATGGTAGGAGGGTAAATTTGACAATCTGATCTTCATGGACTGGAAACACTTCATTTTGTGCTGGCCAGTTGGGGTGGGAGTGTCATGTGTGTGGGTCAATAACTTTTTTAGCCACGAAAATGTTTACATTTATTGTTTTTCCTGTAAAATTATTTTCCTATTTAACTTTTTACAGCTAGCTAGAGGTAGAACATAACGTGGCGGGCAACCTAGAATTCGCCGCCATTTACAATTCTATTCTGTACGTCTCTGGGTTTTTTCTGCTTACTGTTACGTGGAGATATGCCAAATCTACGCGCCCGTCTGACTCGTGCGAAACGCACTCCTCAGTCTTCACTTATGAATATCATGCTTTATATATATTTTTCTAAAGATAAAATATATAGAAATTTCAAATCACTGAGTCAAAAATAAAAATAAAAATTAAAGTCACAAAATAATTTATAAAGTCTTTTAAAATATATATATATAATAATTTATGAAGTTATACCATTACTTCAATTTTTAAAGACAAACTTATTTTCAAAAAAAAAAATTCTCATGTAGAGTAAGTTGCTCTTCATTCATTTGTCAAAAAAAAAAAAAGGTGCTCTTCATTCGTTGGTTTGACATGCTTTCATCTTGTTAGCATGTCATGCTTTGAGTAACAGAGATTTAAGTTCTTTAAATATGTATTTTCAGTTTAATTATAATAGTTACATATAAAAATAAAAAGTTTCACCGGAGTTAATTTACTTTGAAAATAACCAAGCGTCTTGACCCGATGGTTGTAAGGTCTGTTCTAAGACATTTTAAGGGTCGACTCGATTTGATATCGGATTCTTTTTCTGATGGTGTGAAAATAATGTTTGGCCCGTGGAAGTCACACCCTGCGAACAATGATCAGTTCTTCGTTGACAGTAGTGGGATACACTGTGTTTAGAACCAAAAAAAATTTACTTTCAAAATAAATAAGGATGTTCTTAAATCATTTAATGAGTTTATAGTTCATTGTAATTTATCAAATTAAGAACGAATACATTTTTACTTATTCATTTTAGTGACAATCTCACTTTCAAGAAAATAAAAGAAAGGGTTGTGAAATGTTTTCACTTAGACGTATAATTATATTCATGTAAATACTGGTGTTTCATTTACTAGGTAAACTGGTTAAAAAATATATATATGACCAGATTTGACTATGATATCCTGATTTGAACAAAAAAAAAATTTATTTGGTTCTGATTGTGTCATGATATGGATAATGGCAGGGTTAAAGTTATGATAGTTTATCCATTTCAATATTTTTTTAGGAGGTCTCGAAAGGAATTAGTTTCCGACAATCAGTTAATGAATATATTTATTAAAAAAAAATTAAAAATTGTGCTAGTTTAAGATCAATCTAAACAAAATGTACAAATTTAAATATTGTGTATAAGGATTAAAGACTTACATGAGATATGTTGGGAGGAATTCAACTTCACTCAACTCTTGCTCGATATTTGGATTGAATAATTTTCTTATACTCGAAAACGAACTAATCATGGCCCATTAATGGTCAGCTCATAAATTGTTACGTAAATAAAAATATTCGACTCTTATGATAATTATTTTAAAAAAAATACAAATAACGTGAATTGTGATTAGATGACAATGTAAAAAAATTTAAACGCTGATAGCTTATTAGAATCAAATTTTACACATTTTTAATCCTTACAAAATTAATTTTTTATTATAGCTCTCGTATTTTAAAACGTCATTTGTATTAAGTAGTCTTTTCGTTAGACTTTGGTAACGATATCTTCTTAAGTAAAGACCCGTTTCTGACATTAATTGATCACGTTAAATTTGAGTTGTAAGATATGTATAAGTTACCACAAAACATTTACCTTATGTTTCTCATGTCTCGCTCATATAAGAACAATCTCACCTACTTATAGTTATTTCACCATCACAATAAAGAAAGGAAATATAACTAAATTACAAGGTGTATTATCATTCCCGATCTGAGGATTACTCTCAATTTTGCCAGTAGTTCCGACGGATAGTCTCAATTTTATCCGTGAGATGCCCGATCAAAAACAAAATACTACAAAGTGTGCCATGCATTTTACGAGTGTTTTTAAAGTTATAAAAATATTTTTTTTTTAAAATTAAAAGAAGACAAATTAAGAATGACAATGTCATTCTATAAAAGAAAGTAGCTTAAGAGATTTATTCACTCTCAAGTCTAGAGAACGTATAGTCTAATGTGTGTGTGTTGAAGACGTACAATGAAATGATAAAGTATTAAATGGAAATAAATAAATGATATAGTAAATATTAAATTATTGTATAAAATTTATTATAATTTTTTCCTTAAAAAAATAAGAACAAAATATAAATGAGTAAATAGTATAGTAAATAATTAAGACATTTTTTTATAAAAAATTATTGAAAAGGATAACAGACAATTATTCCATAATAGTTTTTATATAATAAATATATAGATACAATAGATGAATTATATATATATATATATATATATATATATATATATATATATATATATATATAACTGTTGAAATTTATATTAGAATCATCATATTATTAAAAATATAAACAAATATTTGTGTTTTTAAAGTTATTATTTATTATAACAGATAAATAATTTGATATTTCCTCACACTTATTATTATTATTATTATTTTGTTGAAACCCACCGTTATTAGTTCCTTTGGCAACTCAGTGGGTCCACAAAGTATCTACACATGCTTAGATCCTTTAGACTCGTTATGAGACTGTTATCCACTTGGGTAGTTAGTCACAGTTAAGGTTCTTCGTCCCTCACCAAAGATGCGTTTTGCGAGATTCGAACTAAAGTCCTCCCCCACAAGTTCAACTTGCACCCAATTGACTCACAATCGGGTCACACTTATTATGATAGTTATATTGCATTTTGTTATTATTGTTCATATTTGTCACAGTAAAAGAATCTGGTTAATCGCTTTTGTGATTAGAAGTTTGAATATACTATTAGCCAAAAATTTCAAATTATTTTGTGATTGATAATTTAATTTTAAATTTTAACTTAACACTATTCTACAATGCTCTTCTGCAATTGTAGTGACAAAAGTTTTCATACAACAACACATCATAAGTTACCTTTTTTTTTACTAAAGGCATCATTTTGGTGTATTAATAATCTTTATATATATAAAGAAGCAATGAAACTGCTATAAAATTCTAGGGGGGAATGGTACCATGGAATTATTAAATATGACAACAATAAAAATGATGTTATTAAAGTTTTAGTATAAAAATATCATTATCATTCATCATAGGAAATCTGACTATTTTGGTATAGTTTTGCATCTTGCTACTATATGGAGAATTAATGTATAGGAACAACTTAGCAATTTAGTTAGCAGATCACATTAATTTGCATGATAAAAGCTCGCGAGGAAGCTATCTCAGCAAAGCAAATTGTACCAGATTTTATTTACTTCAAGCTTATGAGTTCTAAGAATATTATTGTGTTTGTGATCATATTTTTAACAAAACACGTAATTGACTAAAACATGAATTCTGATTTGAGGAAAGATATTGATAATTGGTACTATTTTCTAATAGGTAATGGAACTGGAAGATGCATTGATAGCTGAAGAGCAACATTGGTAATAGTTGAGATTATTGTTCATCTACAAAAACTATTATATTGCATTTCGTTATTATTGTTCATATTTGTCACAGTATAAGAATTTGGTTAATCGCCTTTGTGATTAGAAGTTTGAACATAGTGTTTACCAAAAATTTCAAATTATTTTGTCATTGGTGATTTAATTTTAAATTTTAACTTAATTAACACTAGTCTACAATGCTATTCTGCAATCATAGTGACAAAATTTTTCATACAACAACAAATCATAAATTGATATTTTTTTTTTTACTAAAGACATCATTTTGGTGTATCAATAAAAAATAAAAATTTTATACAAATACCATTAAACTTATTCATTCTTTCGTCTATCTATTTGCCCTTTTTCTACTACACGAATACTTATTCTTTACTATTTTAATTTTATTATTTTTCATATTAAGTGTCAAAATTGTTTCAGAAAAAAGTCAAATATTTCTCTTTACAAATAATTCTTCCAAGTATCGCACGGGTGAAAAATCTAGTTAAAAAAAAGAGTTTTGGAGAACCTAACTATTCTCAAACACTCATCTAACTTCTGTTAAGTACTAATATAGTAACCCGTGCCATGCACGTGATATATGTTGACTTTTGATATTTTTTTAAATTATTTGTAATTTGAAATTATGTATCAAAAACTATAAAATTATAACTATTTATTTCAACCATAAATCACAAAACGTAGTAATTTTTAAGTTACTAATTACTGTTGTCTATTATGAACATAAGTTGGATACCTCGTTATTTATTTACTAAAACAGAGGAAACATAAATATGAATTATGGTTGAGATGGGATAATAGATATTGATATATTTAAATTCTAAGATTATTTCATTACATAGAAATATGATTGGTTTAAAATGTTCTTTAGGGTATATTTTTACTTTTAGTTTACCTTATTTTTATTTATGACAATAAATTAAAAAAGTACTAAAATTATAGTATAGTATAAAAAAAATTATATATAAATTTCTTTTAACAATTCATATGTGAATGCGATTTCAAGTAAAATATTCATCATCATGTATTGCATGTACTTTACCCTTAGCCGTAAATTTCCCTTACTATTTTCATGTAAATATTGTTAAGTCTCTAAAATGTCTAATGTGCATTTCCGTAAGTTTTGATGAGAACTTGATAAGCCTCTGGCTCGTCTAGTTTTATAACTAGTAAGACCATGGTTTTTGTACTAATTATTCGAGTTTAATAATTTTCACCCAAATTTGGATTTAATTGTCCTCAAGCAACATTTTGAGTCTCTTACGTAGTTTTAGGATATTTTAGTTAATTTTGAGTCAAATAAAGCATTTACTGCTATTTCATATTTTCAGGTTAATGAGAAGAGCAAAAAGGGAAGGACACTTAAAGCAGAAGTCATCACGCCCAGGTCGTGACACTGGTCACGGCTGTGATGAGCTACCCATAAAGACCAGAAAGCATCACAGCCCAGCCGTGATAACCATCACGGGCGTGATGATAAGACCCTGAAGATCAGAAAGCATCACAGCCTAGCCGTGATGGAGGTCACGGTCGTGACAGATCAGCACCCATGGACATAATTGATCACGGCCTGGCCGTGATGGGCATCACCGCCGTGACAGACTGGAATTTGAATGCGCGCCCTTGGAAGAACACGTCACGACCTGACCGTGATGGCCATCACGGCCGTGACGCGCACCTGATCTATAAAAAGGCACCAGGGCAGACGCAGAAGAACAATTTTTCACTGTTTACAAATTATTTCAAAAGTTTGTATTACGTTTGTGATGGAGAACTAATCACCAGGGATTGGTCTGCTGTAATCGGTTTCCACCGACACTTGAGGTTCCATAATTCCCAATCAAATTGCTTATCCCTTTCAATATTATGCTATATGCCTTGTTTGCTTAATTCAAGTTATATATAACAAGTATTGATTAATTTCGATGATTCTATGTTCCTATACCTTGATCGCGTTTGCTTAATTCACGAGAGCTTCAATCCGTCTGCTTAATTCGGAAATTAGGAACATATATCTCGTAGTGTCAATTGCGCTTGTTTAATTGCTGCTACAATCGAAAAGGGATTAGAATCCGCTTAGGGCATGGAAATTATGTGAATCAATGATAGTTGGGAAACCGAAACAGCAGATTAATCGTTCTAGCTTATTGATAATCACTTAATTGCGGTGTTTTCTTAATCGAATCTTAAACCTAACCCACCCCCCCCCCCCCAAAATCGATTTGTAGGTTAATAATAATTCAAGAGTCCTTGAGATACGATACTCGAGTTGTCGTTCCCTAACTACAGTTTTTCTTCCAATCACTCGTTTTTGACCCGTGTGCGACTGCGGATCAAATTGGCGCCGTTGCCGGGGACTCTAGTTATTATTAACAGATTTGTTGATGCATTGCTGAATTAGTTCTGGCTACTAGGTCTGGTTGTTCTGACCTGTTTGATTTTGATCCTGAAATTGAGAGAACTTTGCACACACGCCGTAGAGCAATTCAGGCTAGCACTAGTCCACCAACCAATAGTGATAACATGACTGATCAAAGAACACTAAGACAGCTTGCTGCTCCTGATGTTAATTACAATGGTTTATGCATTGAATGTGTTGATGTCGCTGCTCCTTTTGAATTGAAATCTGGTTTAATACACTTGTTGCCAAGGTTTAGTGGTCATGCAGGTGAGGATCCGCATAAGCATCTGAAAGAATTACAGGTTGTTTGTTCTACACCATTGAGACCTGAAGGAATAACAGAAGACCATATCAAGCTGAGAGCCTTCCCATTCTCACTTCAAGGTGCTGCGAAGGATTAGTTGTATTATCTTGAGCCGAATTCCGTTTCAACCTGGAATGATTTGAAGAAAGTCTTCCTAGAGAGATACTTCCCTGCCTCTAGAGCTGCATCAATCAGAAAAGATATATGTGGTATTAGACAAGGCAATGAATCATTGGCCGAGTACTGGGAGAGATTTAAGAAGTTGGTGTCCAGTTGTCCTCAGCACCATATTTCCGAGCAACTGCTTATTCAGTACTTTTATGAGGGATTTCTACCAATGGATATAAACATTTTAGATGCTGCTAGCGGGGGAGCACTTGTTGATAAGACCCCAGCTGCTGCCAAGTCATTGATTGAGAACATGTCACTCAACTCCCAACAGTTCACAACAAGAAACAATTTTGTCGAAACAAGGGGTGTGAATAAGATCCATGTTTCTTCTTCCAACAAAGCCCTTGAAACCAGACTTGATGAGCTTACTTCTTTAGTGAAGTAGTTGGCAGTGGATAAAGTTCAAACTGCAAGGTTGTGTGGTATTTGTACTTCTCCTGAACACCTGACCGATACATGTCCCATTCTGAAAGATGAGTCGGTCACTGAGTTGCCTCAAGTGTATGCAGCCAATCTTTACAATCAAGGCAACAATCAGAACAGGTACAACATTCCTGACCTTTCCACTAATAAGTACCACCCCAGCTGGAGAAACCATCCAAACCTTCGGTATGGAAACTCATCCACACAACAACAACAACTGATGTTACCGCTGACACCACCACATAACTCTCCCCAAGTGACCACCTCTGCACCTTCCGGACCTTCACTAGAGGACCTTGTCAAGCAAATGGCTGTAAACAATCTCCAGTTTCAGCAACGAACGGATTCTAGTATTCATACTTTGCAGACACAGATTGGACAGCTTGCCACTTCGATGAATGCCATGCAGCAAGCTCAAGGATCGAACCAACTACCTGCACAAACAGTAGTGAATTCTAATGTCCCAAATCCTAATGTGAGTGCAATTTCTTTGAGATCCGGGAAGGTTACAGAACCATCCCCTGAAAAAAATAAAAAAATTGTTGAGTGACCGTGCTGTCGCCACGCGCCAAAAAGAACGAGCGTTTACAAAATAATGCAGTATAGTGCGACAACTCGGATCGTCTCTCAAGGACTCTTTAGGTGTTGTTATTATTAACAGAAAAAGTTAGAATTGGGGGTTTTGAGATTGAAACTAAATTAAAGAAGCAAAACAGAAAACAAAGCAAGAAAATAGAGCAGTTACCAAATAAGCTAAAGCGATTAACCTACTGTTTTTCAGTTTCCCACTATCATTGGTTCATGTAAATCCTAAGCAGATACTAATCCCCTCCCGGTTGTAGCAACAATTAACAAACGAAAACCGCCACTATAGATGTATGTTCCTATTCCCGAAATAACAAACGGGGTTAAGCTCTCATGAACAAACGAACATGAATGAACACACGCGAAATAACAAACGCGATTATATATAGGAACATAGCATCACCGAGATGAAACAATACCACACTATATATTCCTGAAATAACAAACAGAAACATACAGCATTGCATTGAAAAGAGAGAAGCAAATGATCATGGAATCACAAAACCTCAAGTGTTAACAGAAACCAATTACAGTAGATTAATCTAGGAGACTAATTCTCCATTACAAAAGTAAAACACAAAAGAAAAGAAATAAACTACTGAAAACTACTACTACTGTCTACCAAAGATTAGCCAAAACTGGCTAACTCTGATTATTCCCTTCATTTCTGCCTAAGACTGCTTATATACACGTTTCTGGAATCCAGGTCCTCGCGAGGCGAAGCACATCCTTCGCGAGGCGAACTCTTCAAATTCTCAATTGTAACGCCCGTGACCTTCAACGTGCCCAAACCGTGATGGCTTCTGATCTTCCAATACTCGCGAGGCGAAGGAATTCTCGCGAGGCGAACGCTTCAACTTCAGAATTGCCACGGCTGTGATCTTCAACACGGGCAAGCCGTGATCGTCTCTGACTTTTTCATGGTTGCAATACTCGCGGGGCGAGAGATTATTCGCGGGGCGAGCAGCTCCAGATTTATTACTTTTTATTTTATTAACCTGAAAAACAGAAAATAAAAGTAAATACTTTATTCACTCTAAATCAACTAAATTAACTTAAAAACAATTTACAGACTCAAAATACTACTTAGGAACAATCAAGTCTAATTTAGGTAAAAATGGTATAAAATAAGCACAAAGCCAAGGTCTTTACTAGTTATAAAACCAGTAAAACAGAGGCTCATCAAAATACCCCAAACTTAAACTTTGCTTGTCCCCAAGCAAACTACACTCAAAAACTTAAAAAGACTCAAGACCTGGCAAGCTTAAGAATTCAATCAACTTTCCATAGATTTCAAGCAATTTTTTTCAAAAGAATTTTTCTTTCAATGTTCCCCCTTTACAAGCAAAACAATCCCCACATTCATTTATTCTAAACAATTGAGAATTTCATTATTCAGGCAATCAGAAATCTAAGCAAGGGATCCAAGTTATACATACAAGGGAGATCACCAAGTTCAAACAACTGCCTTCCTCACAAGGGATATTTATGTTTCACTCAATCGCTCATTTTGTCAGGCTAACATTTTCACTCAATTTTCACTTTTAAGAGCACTTCCCATAAATTTGATTTTCATCTCAAAATGATTCCCACAGAAAACATGCAAGCAACATCAAAAGGACTTTTATGGGTTGTAATGGGGCCTGGCTAAGGGTAGGATATACAAATGTACTAGGCTGAAGACCCTAGGAACTAAGAGAGCATGAAACTTTATTTACACTTTGAATTTAAATCAAGTTCCTTTTTCATTTTTCATTTTGCTTTGGGTGACTACAACCTTTTTATTTCTTTTTGGCATTTTTGCACTTTTTTTTTTCTTTTTTTTCTTTTTTTTTTTCTTAAAAATTTTACACTTTCTCTTTTTTTTTTTTCTTGTTCTCTTTTTCCCAATTCCAAACAACACATTGCACCGGGTAGCCACCCCAAACTTTTGTTTCTTGCACCCATTCTAAGATTACATGCTCTCCTAATCTTAAGATCGGGTTAACATGGTTTTCCAGATTTTTGGGCTTATAACATTAGGTTATCAAGAATTAACAGGCTAATAGGCTCAATGGGCTAACTAGGGAACATGCATTAGGGATGGTTATTTTTTTGGCTAAGTAGCTATTTACAAAGAAAATGCCTAGATCATCTGAAGCAAACACATAATCATGCAAACCAAAAAGAGATTCAATCAAATTCAGGAAAGTGCAACTTAAAAGAGATTTTCACACAGTCAAAAACATGTTGGAGGCTCAAAACCTCACCTGGGCATTTTTGCAAATTATTTGAACAGAGATACTATCCCTAGTGTGTGCTTCCTATCACCCCAAACTTATCATAAATCATGCCATCATAACAAAATCCCAAAGTTCAGTTTTCAATCATATGGGGATCAAATTTTTCAAAATTTTTTTTTTCAAATCCTAGGGGGGAAACAGTCAACACTATCATGCAATCAATCTATGCAAAAATCTAATCAAATCCATCAAACTTGCCATAATCAAGACACAAACACAACTCCCGAGCTTCTCAAATTATTCAGGAGCTTTATTGGAAACAAAACAGAAATAAAGCAAAGAAAAAAAAGAAAATTAAAAGAGCAAGGTAAAGAAAAACTCATTGAGGGGCGGTTCCACCAGGATCCCATTGCTTGTAACATAAGTCCCACGTGGTAGCCAAAGGACTGAAATTCATTCCAAGCCTCCCCAACTTGCAGCTTTGATGCGGAGGTGAGCACTTGACAATTATGACGACCTCGCCGAGTGCGGCGGACTTCTCACTCCCCTTCGGGTCACAGATGACCTCTTTCTCAATAAAATCTCCCCAATAGAAGTGGGGCTCAACCTCTTGGACCGGCCATGGTGCAAGATCCAAGGGTGCAAAATCCATCACTGGTTCCTCAGGGGGAAATGGTAAACAGTTAGAGAATGTTACTGGTGTTGCTTCAACTTCTGCAATGTCTTCATCCACTGCACTAACAAAATTTTCACCTGCTATACACGCAGAAATTTCAGCACACACCACACAAAGGTTAGAGTTAGTACATATATTACAAGAAAATGAATCAGAAAAATCTACAATGTCTGGAAATTCTTCAATTAATTCATCCACCCCATTACTCTCAACACATTCAATTGTTTTACTTGAATCATCTACTCCCAAAGGTTCTTCTTTATCTTCAGGCACGGGGGAGCAGATGTTCTCTTGATCCTCCTGATCTAAGTTTCCTGAACAGAATAAACCTGCAAAACGATCCGCATTTTCTATTTTTCCTGAAAAGTATAAACCTGTAAAACATTCAACACACAAAGCAGTTCCATCACAATAACAAGCATTAGGATCAGGGGATTCAACACTAAATTCATCATCAACAGAAATATTATCAGAATCATAATCAGAAGTATTTTCAAAAATAACTGGTGACTCTGTACGATCTTCCAGGGGCTGTGGAGGTAGCATCGCAGCCGAGTTGGCGGTAACTTGATCAATTAGAGCCCACAATTTCTGAGATTCAGCTTGGCTCCTCTGGTACTCAGCCTCCATCTTCTGTTGAAATTCCTCTATCATCCGTTGAGTTTGCTCGGCCATTTGTTGCCTCAGTCCTTCCATATTTGCACTTATCTGCAGTCATCTGTTTGCACAGGTCCTCTAGGGAAGGTTCGGAAGGTGCAGAGGTGGTCACTTGGGTAGGATAGTATGGTGGTGGCTCACTAAAATTAGGATAATACATGCAAGGTTGCTCATAATAAACATTAGGCAAATATCCAAACATGTAATTATCCATGGCAATCAAACAACCAGACAAAGCAGTCAAAACTAATTAGCAAATAATTTTTTTTTTTTTAAATGTAACTTTCTGCTAATAACAACAAACCAGAGTCCCCGGCAACGGCGCCAATTTTTGAACGCGTTGTCGCCACGCGCCAAAAAGAACGAGCGTTTACAAAATAATGCAGTATAGTGCGACAACTCGGATCGTCTCTCAAGGACTCTTTAGGTGTTGTTATTATTAACAGAAAAAGTTAGAATTGGGGGTTTTGAGATTGAAACTAAATTAAAGAAGCAAAACAGAAAACAAAGCAAGAAAATAGAGCAGTTACCAAATAAGCTAAAGCGATTAACCTACTGTTTTTCTGTTTCCCACTATCATTGGTTCATGTAAATCCTAAGCAGATACTAATCCCCTCCCGGTTGTAGCAACAATTAACAAACGAAAACCGCCACTATAGATGTATGTTCCTATTCCCGAAATAACAAACGGGGTTAAGCTCTCATGACCAAACGAACATGAATGAACACACGCGAAATAACAAACGCGATTATATATAGGAACATAGCATCACCGAGATGAAACAATACCACACTATATATTCCTGAAATAAAAAACAGAAACATACAGCATTGCATTGAAAAGAGAGAAGCAAATGATCATGGAATCACAAAACCTCAAGTGTTAACAGAAACCAATTACAGTAGATTAATCTAGGAGACTAATTCTCCATTACAAAAGTAAAACACAAAAGAAAAGAAATAAACTACTGAAAACTACTACTACTGTCTACCAAAGATTAGCCAAAACTGGCTAACTCTGATTATTCCCTTCATTTCTGCCTAAGACTGCTTATATACACGTTTCTGGAATCCAGGTCCTCGCGAGGCGAAGCACATCCTTCGCGAGGCGAACTCTTCAAATTCTCAATTGTAACGCCCGTGACCTTCAACGTGCCCAAACCGTGATGGCTTCTGATCTTCCAATACTCGCGAGGCGAAGGAATTCTCGCGAGGCGAACGCTTCAACTTCAGAATTGCCACGGCTGTGATCTTCAACACGGGCAAGCCGTGATCGTCTCTGACTTTTTCATGGTTGCAATACTCGCGGGGCGAGAGATTATTCGCGGGGCGAGCAGCTCCAGATTTATTACTTTTTATTTTATTAACCTGAAAAACAGAAAATAAAAGTAAATACTTTATTCACTCTAAATCAACTAAATTAACTTAAAAACAATTTACAGACTCAAAATACTACTTAGGAACAATCAAGTCTAATTTGGGTAAAAATGGTATAAAATAAGCACAAAGCCAAGGTCTTTACTAGTTATAAAACCAGTAAAACAGAGGCTCATCATTGAGGTAACACCTGAAACTTCTGTTGTTATTGAAGCTGAAAAAGAGTATGTGCCACCAATTCCCTTCCCGCAAAGAGTACTGAAAAATAAAAATATTGACGAGGAAGACAAAGAGAGAGAGATTCTGGATGTATTCATAAAAGTGGCGGTAAACATTCCGCTTCTTGATGCGATTAAGCAGGTTCCAAAATACGCGAAGTTTCTGAAGAATTTGTGCACACACAAGAGGAGGTTGAAGGGAAATGAGAGAGTCAATTTGGGACGAAATGTTTCAGCCCTCATTCAACCTAAACCTGCACCTGAAAAGGTTACCGTTTCAGCCCTCAATCAGGCAATGCCACAGAAATGCAAGGATCCAGGAACTTTTGCTATTCCATGTACCATTGGGGATAGTAAATTCGACGATTGCATGTTGGATTTAGGAGCTTCTATTAATGTTATGCCTACTTCTGTTTTTAACAATCTTGATCTTGGTCCTTTGCAGCATACAGGTCTTACTATTCAGTTGGCAAACAAGACCAATGCTCGTCCCCATTGGAGTAGTAGAAGATGTGCTTGTTCAAGTCAATGACTTGATTTTCCCTGCTGATTTTTACATTCTGGACATGGCAGGAGAAACAAATTCAAGCAGATCACCAATCATTCTGGGCAGACCGTTCATGAAAACGGCGAAAACAAAGATTGATGTTGACGATGGAACCATGTCCATGGAATTTGGTGACATTGTTGCGAAATTCAACATTTTCGATGCTATGAAGCATCCCTTGGAAGAGCATTCTGTTTTTCAAATAGAGTTGCTTTCTAAAATTGTTGATGACACTTATTATGATTTGGTTGCAGCTGCTGATTTTCCATCTGTTTCTGGTTTTGATGATGTTTACTCATGTTCTGATTGTACTAACACTGACCTTTGTCTTTGTTTGTCTTTGAGATTGATCTTTGCCTTGCAGGGTGACAGTGTAAATGAAGCTGTTTATTCAGCTGAAGTTATTGACAACACGGCTGCCCCAAACATACCATCTATTGAGCAGCCACCCTCCCTAGAGCTTAAGTTACTTCCTGAAAATCTGAAATATGCTTATTTAGAGAGGAATGAAAAACTTCCGGTTATAATTTCCTCTAACCTTGATTTTGACCAAGAAACTAAGCTTTTGCAGGTTTTGAAGAAGCATAAGAAGGCGATTGGGTGGACCTTGGCTGACATACCAGGTATTAGCCCATCCAGGTGTATGCATAGGATTCTGTTGGAGGATGGGGCTAGAACAGTTAGGTATCCCCAAAGGCAGCTTAACCCCTTGATTCTTGATGTTATGAAGAAGGAGGTAACAAAACTCTTGCATGCAGGTATCATATATCCTATCTCTGACAGTAATTGGGCGAGTCCAGTGCAAGTTGTTCCTAAGAAATATGGACTCAAAGTGGTAAAAAATGAAAACAATGAACTTGTTCCCACTAGAGTTCAGAATAGCTGGAGAGTTTGTATTGATTACAGGAGATTGAACCAGGCTACTAGAAAGGATCACTTCCCTTTGTCGTTCATCGATCAGATGCTTGAACGGCTAGCTGGTAAATCATACTATTGTTTTCTTGATGGTTTTTCAGGTTACTTTCAAATCCACATTGCACTAGAGGATCAAGAAAAGACAACTTTTACGTGCCCTTTCGACACTTTTGCTTACAGGAGGATGCCATTTGGTCTTTGCAATGCTCCTGGCATATTCCAGAGATGCATGATTAGTATTTTTACTGAATATATTGAGAATTGCATGGAAGTGTTTATGGATGATTTTACTGTTTATGGTTCCTCATTCGATGCATGCTTGGATAGTTTGAATCTGGTTTTGGAGAGATGCATTGAAACTGACCTTGTTTTGAATTATGAAAAATGCCATTTTATGGTTGAACAGGGAATTGTTTTGGGGCATATTATTTCTGAAAAAGGGATTTCAGTAAATCCTGCTAAGATTAAGGTGATTTCTACACTGCCTTACCCATCATGCGTTCGCGAGATTCGCTCTTTTCTTGGTCATGCAGGTTTTTACAGGCGCTTCATAAAGGATTTCAGCAAGATAGCTCTTTCTCTGTCAAACTTGTTGAAGAATGATGTCATTTTCAACTTTGATGACAACTGCAAAAAGGCGTTTGATTTCTTGAAGAAAGCATTGACCTCTACTCCCATCATCCAGCCTCCTAACTAGACACTCCCTTTTGAGATTATGTGTGATGCCTCTAACTATGTTGTGGGGGCGGTCCTTGCACAAAGGGTGGACAGGGCTGCCCATGTGATTTATTATGCTTCTAGAACTTTAGATGCAGCACAGGCTAATTACACTACTACTGAAAAGGAACTCTTAGCTATTGTTTTTGCTCTTGATAAATTCAGATTATATTTGCTAGGTTCCAAGGTTGTTGTTTTCACTGACCATGCAGCTTTAAAGTACTTGATGAAGAAACCAGAAGCAAAACCGAGATTGATTCGGTGGATGTTGTTGCTCTAAGAGTTTAGTGTGGAGATTAAAGATAAAAGTGGAGCTGAGAATTTAGTGGCTGATCACTTGAGCAGAATAGAGAGGGATGGAGATCCTTCTCCCATTCAAGATGACTTTCCTGATGAGCAACTTTTACAGTTACTTGGGGTAACTCCTTGGTTTGCAGATATTGTTAATTATCTTGTTGCTGGTGTTTTTCCGACAGGTGCAACTAGGTCACAAATTCACAAACTCAAGAGTGATGCCAAATATTATGTTTGGGATGATCCATATCTTTGGAAATGTGGTAGTGATCAGGTAATTAGGAGATGTGTCCCCGACTATGAGATTGAATCTATTTTGCATTTTGGTCATGCTTCTCAAGTAGGGGGACATTTTGGGCCACAAAGGACTGCAAGAAAAATCCTAGATTCAAGTTTTTATTGGCCCACTATTTTCAAAGATGCTTATGAGATTTACCGCACTTGTAAAGAGTGTCAGATAGCAGGTACAGCCATCACTCGTAAGAGTGAAATGCCTCGGCAACCTATGCTTTTCTGTGAGGTGTTTGATGTGTGGGGAATTGACTTTATGGGTCCTTTCCCTGCATCTTTTGGTTTTCTCTATATTCTACTTGTTGTTGATTATGTTTCAAAGTGGGTGGAAGCTATCCCCACTAGGACTAATGATTCAAGAGTTGTTGCAAATTTTGTCAGGTCCAATATTTTCTGCAGGTTCGGAATACCCCGTGATATCATAAGTGACCAAGGCACTCATTTCTGTAGCCGCACCATGGAAGCTTTACTCCGAAAGTATGGAGTTGTGCACAGGGTCTCTACTGCATATCATCCCCAAACTAATGGGCAGGCTGAGATCTCAAATAGAGAATCAAATAGATCTTAGAGAAAGTGGTGCAGCCAAATAGGAAGGACTGGAGCCGCCGTCTAGAAGAAGCACTTTGGTCTCAAAGAACAACTTTCAAGACACCAATAGGGATGTCTCCCTATAAACTTGTGTTCGGTAAGGCATATCATCTTCCTATAGAAATTGAGCACCGTGCTTATTGGGCGGTCAAAAGTTGTAATTTGGAAATGCAAAAAGCAGGCATTGAAAGAAAACTCCAATTACAGCAGCTTGAAGAGCTTAGGTTGGAAGCCTATGAAAGCTCTCGAATTTATAAAGAAAAAACTAAGCACTTCCATGATAATATGATTTCTAGGAAGGAATTCTCTGTGGGCCAACAGGAATTCCATGACAGTGATGGCTGGGAAACTTCGATCCAAGTGGATTGGCCCATTTATTGTTACTGATGTTTTCCCTCATGGTGCGGTAGAAATAAAAAGTGCAGGTAGCAAAAAGGATTTTTAAGGTTAATGGGCAGCGTTTGAAGCTATTCCATGAGAGCTCGGTGCCTGAAGATGCAACCGTAGAAGAGCTTTCCTTGGAAGAGCCCACCTACACTACAACTTGATCAGGGAGCACCTTCTCCTTTCCCTCACTCTTATTTTATATTTATGTTCTTTCATTGAGGACAATGTATGTCTTAAGTGTGGGGGAGGGAACCAATTGCTTTGTTTTTGTTTTGTTTTCCTTGTTTGTGTTGCTTTGTGTCGTATGTGTGTGAGTCTTGTGTCGGTGAGCTTAATGGATTCTAATTAAATCTAGCATAGATTGACTGCATGATATTTTTTTACTGTTGATGATTTCCCCCTAGGTTTTGAAAATCGAAAATTTGATCCCCAAGTGAAAAATTGAAAATTGAACTTTGAGATATTTTGTTGTAATTTCATGATTTATGTTAAGTTTGGGGTGAAGGGGTGCACACACTAGGAATTGTATCTCGGTTAAACAATTTGCAAAAATGTCCAGGTGAGGAATTTGAGTCTCCAACATTTTTTTTTTCATTTTGTGAATCGCTTTTAAGCTGAACTTTCCCGAATTTGGTTGAATCTCTTCATGGTTTGCATGTTTATATGGTTGCATCAAATGATTTAGGCAATTTTCTTTGAAATAACTACTTGGCCTAAAAAGAACCATCCCTAATGCATGTTCCCTAGTTAGCCACATTGAGCCTAATAAGCCTATTGTTTCTTGATGACCTTATGTTATAAGCCAAAAATCTGGAAAAATCATGTTAACCCAATCTTAGGATTAGGAGAGCATGGAAGCTTAACAAGAGAAGGGTTGTAAGAAAGTAAGTTTGGGGTGGCTACAAGGTTTGATATATCATTCTGGGTTGAGAAAAAGAAAAAAATAAAGGTTGAAGCCAAGAAGAAAAGAAAAAAAATTGCCAAAAGAAAAGGGGCAAAAACAAAAAGCTTAGCAAGAAAAAGGTTGTAGCCACCCAAAGCGTCAAAATGAAAAATGGAAAAAGGAATTAGAGTGAGAATAATAGTGTATAGGCTTCATGCTCTCTTATTTCCTAGGGATGTAAAGCCTAGTACCTTTGAATAATCCTACCCTTAGCCAGGCCCCATTACAACCTTTAAAAGCCCTTTTGATGTTGCATTCATGTTTTCGTGGGAACTATTTTGAGATGGAAATCAAATTCATGGGAAGTGCTCTTAAAATGTGAAATTGAGTGAAAAGTTGATAGCCTAGACAAATTGAGCGAATGAGTGAAATATTAAATGCCCTTGTGAGGAAGGCAATTGTTTGAAATTGGTGATCTCCCTTTTGTGTATAACTTGGATCCTCAACTCATATTACTGATTGCATGAATGATGGAATTCTCAATTGTTTGAAGTAAATGAATGTGGGGATTACATTGTTGCAAAGGGGGGAAACATTGAAGAAAAATTGTTTTGTTAAAATTGCATGAAATTTGTGCGAAATTGGTTGAATCCTTTAAGCTTGCCAAGTTTGAGTCTTTTTGAGTTTTAGTTGGCTTGGGGACAAGCAAAGTTTAAGTTTAGGGTATTTTGATAAGCCTCTGGCTCGTCTAGTTTGATAACTAGTAAGACCATGGTTTTTATACTAATTATTCGAGTTTAATCTCGTTTTCGCCCAAATTTGGATTTAATTGTCCTCAAGCAACATTTTGAGTCTCTTAAGTATTTTTAGGATATTTTAGTTAATTTTGAGTCAAATAAAGCATTTACTGCTATTTCATATTTTCGGGTTAATGAGAAAAGCAAAAAGGGAAGGACACTTAAAGCAGAAGTCATCACGCCCAGGCCGTGACACTGGTCACAGCCGTGATGAGCTACCCATGAAGACCAGAAAGCATCACGGCCTAGTCGTGATAACCATCACGGGCGTGATGAGAAGACCCTGAAGATCAGAGAGCATCACGGCCTAGCCGTGATGGAGGTCACGGCCGTGACAGATCAGCACCCATGGACAGAATTCATCACGGCCGTGACAGACTAGAATTTGAATGCGCGCCCTTGACAGAACATGTCACGGCCTGGCCGTGATGGCCATCACGGCCGTGACGCGCACCTGATCTATAAAAAGGTACCAGGGCAGACGCAGAAAAACAATTTTTCACTGTTTACAAATTATTTCAAAAGTTTGTATTACGTTTGTGATGGAGAACTAATCACCAGGGATTGGTCTGCTGTAATCGGTTTCCGCCGACACTTGAGGTTCCTTAATTCCCAATCAAATTGCTTATCCCTTTCAATATTATGCTATATGCCTTGTTTGCTTAATTCAAGTTATATAGAACAAGTATTGATTAATTTCGTTTATTCTATGTTCCTATACCTTGATCGCGTTTGCTTAATTCGCGTGTGTTTGATCGTGTTTGCTTAATTCACGAGAGCTTCAATCCGTCTGCTTAATTCGAAAATTAGGAACATATATCTCGTAGTGTCAATTGCGCTTGTTTAATTGCTGCTACAATCGAAAAGGGATTAGAATCCGCTTAGGGCATGGAAATTATGTGAATCAATGATAGTTGGGAAACCGAAACAGCAACTTAATCGTTCTAGCTTATTGATAATCACTTAATTGCAGTGTTTTCTTAATCGAATCTTAAACCTAAACCCCCCCAAATCGATTTGTAGGTTAATAATAATCCAAGAGTCCTCGAGATACGATACTCGAGTTGTCGTTCCCTAACTACAGTTTTTCTTCCAATCACTCGTTTTTGACCCGTGTGCGACAGCGGATCAGAACTAAACATTGGTTAATGATTTAATTAACCTTCATATTGGTTACTAACATGTCTATATAGTGTGCATATTAAAACAGTAAGAATCATCTGTCTGATCATATAGGTGACTACCTGTCTGGATAAGGGAAAGTCAACACCTCTGCTGACTAGGATTATTCACTTCTTTCAAGATACGTCTTCAACCCGTCTCTCCACGAGTTCCTACACTAGTCTAAGGTTTCTCGTTGAAGAACCAAGGACCTAACACGCTTTTGTTGGATGTCCCATCAGAAAGAGACTTGAAGCCTTCTCTCATACTCAGTCTCACGCTTTTCAAGAAAAGTCAGAAGTGACTCTCTCAAGCAACCTAGGATATCAGAATCAAAGACCAATTAAAGAATGCTTCCAACGTGCTTTATTCCCTAGTACCTCTGGTCTTTACACGAAAAGGGAATTATACTCAGCAAAGTAAAAAAAAACTCTCTGGAAAACTCTGATATAGCTGGTTCATGATGCATAAAGCCATGATCCTTCAAGTTAGAGTACAACCAACGTTCCTATTGCATTAATGGCTGCCCAAAACGACTCTATTGCATTTAATGAAGTTCTGTTTGACGCCAACATCTGAGGGCATGTCTCTAACGGATCTTAAATGCTTGAAGACTATAAATACAGAAGTCAATTAAGATAAAGAAGTAGGGAATACATATAGCATTAAAGAGTCATTACTCTGCGCATTAATTTCTTTATTCTTTCATTCTGTATTCTTCAATCATTTGAAGTTATTACGCAGACTTTCCTAAGCTTCACATTTAAATCACTCTTTGAGTGTTAGTGAACGATCTGTCTGTCTGAAGTTGTATTTATTACAAACCAAATTTCTCAAACAAATCAGAGTGAGCCTGAAGAGGCTAGGAGTGCAAAAAATACTTGTCTTGGAGCCTGAAGAGGCTAGGTTTGCAAACAATACTTGGAGTCTGTAACCTGATCGGTTATAGTGGATAAAACTTGGTGCTGCCAAGGATTGGACGTAGCTTTTTGCTTTGAAGAGTGAACCATGATAAATAACTGTGTCAATCTCTCTTTCCTTATAAACTCTTTAGTTGCGTTAGTTTTCTTATCCGTTTATCAAGTGGTGTGTTTGTCTAAGTCACTGTTAAAATTTCATCAGACAGGTCACCTATCTATCGTGTATCTTTCCACTCATCTGAACCAAGCTTCTGTATGCGAAAAGTGTTCAACTTTGTTTAAATTCTGGTAAACACAATTCGACCCCCCCCCCCCTTCTCGTGTTTGTAGTTGTCTATTGCAGTTGGTATCAGAGCTCAGCCTCTGGGTTGAGCATCTAATAGTGTAGAGGTAAAAGGTCTTGAAGAATAGACATGACTGCTGGAGATAGTTCAAGTGGAAGTCACCAGACTGAAGGAGCTTCCCTAACCAGACCTCCTTACTTCAATGGAGAGAACTACAACTATTGGAAAGATAGAATTCAATGGTTCATTCTATCTACAAACTCTGATCTCTGGGATGTCATTACATATGGTCCATTCATTCCCAAAAATGATGATGACACTGACAAGCCAAAAGCTCAGTGGACTACTGCAGAAAAGACAAAATGGGAGCTGAACCACAAAGCTAGATATAACATAATTTGTGCTCTCAGTCCTGAGGAGTTTGAGAAGGTATGTGCTTGTGACTTTGCCAAAGAAATATGGGACACTTTAGCTATCACACATGAAGGAACAACCAAAGTCAAAGAGTCAAAGATTGTCATACTTGTCAGAAAGTATGAACTATTTGTCAAGGAGGAAGGAGAATCTGTTGCTCAAATGATAGGAAGATTTCAAACTAGTCAACAATTTAAAATCTCTTGGCAAAGTCTACACCAATGCTGTGAAGGTTGGAAAGATTCTGAGAAGTCTACCTAAACAGTGGAGACCTTTGGTCACTGCTATCTTTCAAGCCAAGGATCTTACTACCTTGACTATGGATGAACTTCTTGGAACACTAACTATTCATGAGCAAGAACTTGGAGATGAAGTTGCACCAAAGAAGGGCAAGTCAATTGCTCTGAAAGCTTATCAAAAGTTAGCAAAAGCTTCCAAGGCTCTAAAGGCAGACGAGTCATCCAGTGATGCTGACCTGTCTGAACACGAGGATTCTGAGAGTGGTGAAGAATTGTCTCTCATGACCAGGAAGATAAAGCTTCTCCTACAGAAAAAGAATTTCAAGAGGGATAAGCCATTCAGAAGGTTCAACAAGGACAAGAACTTCAAAGAATCCACTCCAACAGACAAAAGTCCAATTGTCTGCTATGAGTTCAAGAAGCCTGGTCACATCAAGGCTGAATGTCCTCAACTTCAGAAGGTCACTTTTAAGAAATTATTCCAGAAGAAGAAGAAAGGAATAATGGCTACTTGGGAGGATCTGGAGTCAACATCTTCTGATGAAGAAACAGAGGAAGAAGCCAATCTCTGTTTGATGGCCAACACTGACTCAGACTCAGACGATGAGGTACATCCTAATTATGAGGAATTACTTGATGCCTATGAGGAGTTGCTATAGGAATCCAACTGTTTATCTAAGGTCTTCAAAACCCTCAAGAGAGAGTGTGAGAAGCTAGCTAAAGAGAACAGTGAGCTTAAGACTGAAAAGTCTACTGAAGCTAAGATCTCAAGTGAAACATCACCATCTGAAGAAGTTGAAAAGCTTCAACAGAAAGTGGAAGATCTCACTTCTAATCTTGCCAAATTTGTTAAAGGTAGAGATAATTTCACTAAGCTACTTGGCTGTCAGAGGCACTCTCTTAACAAAGAAGGTATTGGATATATCCATCAGACACATCATAAAGTATCAACTAAAGCTTCTACAGTATCTGCTAAGTCAACTGTAACCAGGTCTACAACTGTCTGTAACTTCTGTGAAAAAACTGGACATGTTATGTCTAAGTGTATCCATAGAAGAGAAGGAAGTATTCACAGTCTCCTAGAACTAACAGAAAACGACCCAAAAAAATATGGGTACCTAAAGATCAAATAATTTTTGTTGCAGATGTCCTCAACAGGGCAAAGAAAACACCACTACTGGTACCTGGACAGTGGTTACTCATTTCATATGATAGGAGAAAGGTCTATGTTCCTAGACCTCCAAACTAAGAAAGGGGAACACGTTGCCTTTGGAGGGAATCAGAAAGATAAAGTTATAGGAATTGGTACTATTAGAGGTAAACCCCCTCTTCCCTCTATATCTAATGTTCTTATGGTTAAAGGATTAAGACACAATTTGCTTAGCATAAGTCAATTATGTGATAGTGGATTTGATGTTTCCTTTATCAAGGATGTATGAATAGTTAAATACTGTTGTGGCAAAACCCTCTTTTCAGCTAAAAGGCAACAAAATCTTTATAAGATTGAACTGTCTGATCTCTCAGATCAAAGTGTAACCTGTCTCATGTCTAAAGAGGATGAGAGATGGTTATGACATAAGAAACTAGGACATGCTAGTATGAAACTAATTTCTAAATTAAAAAGGAATAACCTTGTGAGAAGATTGTCTGATATTAATTTTAAGAAAGATGTCTTATGTGATGCATGTCAGAGAGGTAAACAGATAAAATCAAGTTTCAAATCTAAACACCAAGTATCAACATCTCGACCTCTTCATTTGTTACACATGGATCTGTTTGGACCTGTTAGTGTTGCCAGCTTGGCTGGAAGAAAATATGGATTTGTCATAGTTGACGACAATTCTAGATTCACCTGGGTACTCTTCCTAACACACAAGGATGAGTCTTTTAAGGCTTTCTCAGTATTCTGTAAAAGAGTACAAAATGAGCAAGGTTTCTGTATTTCTACCCTGAGAAGTGATCAGGGTGGAGAATTTGAAAATATACAGTTTAGACAGTTCTGTGAGGAGAATGGAATCTAACAATTTCTCTGCACCCAGAACTCCATTGCAAAATGGAGCGGTTGAAAGAAAGAACAGATCTCTGCAAAAGATGGCTAGATCTATGCTCAATGAAAATAATCTCCCTAAGTACTTCTGGGCAGAAGCTGTAAACACTGCTTGTTATATACAAAACATAATACTTATTAGGCCATTTCTAAAGAAGACTCCTTATGAATTGTGGAATAGAAAAAGGCCCAACATATCCTATTTTCATGCTTTTGGAGGTGAATGTTTTATTCTGAATACCAGAGATAATCTTGGAAAATTTGATTCTATGGTAGATAAATGTATTTTCATTGGATATTCTGAAATGTCTAAGACTTTTAGAGTTTACAATTCAAGAACTTGCATTATTGAAGAATCTATTCATGTTAAATTCAATGATGGATTAAAGACTGATAAAGAACTATCAGATCTAAAAGATGATCTTGCAGGTCTTGATATAAACAATCCATAAATTCAACAACCAGATCTGACCAAGACAAAACTTGTGCTTAAGGCTGACAAACAAGTGGAGCAGACAAGACAGCAGACTAGTCAACAGACGAGTCAGCAGATAAGTCAAGATCTTCATGATGATCTCAAAAGGGATTGAAAGTTCAACACTCATCGCCCTAAGGATCTGAAGGAACAAGACCTAGATCCACGTTAAGATAATCAAGCAATGTGGCTTTTATATCGGAATTGAAGCCAAAATGCATTGAAGAAGCTCTTGAGGATGAAACTGGATTCTTGCAATGCAAGAAGAACTCAACCAGTTCACCAGAAATGATGTCTGAACTCTTGTCTCTAAGCCTAAAAGCAAGTTTGTTATTGGAACAAGATGGGTCTTCAGAAACAAATTGGATGAAGATGGTAAAGTTGTCAGAAATAAGGCAAGGTTAGTATCTCAAGGCATAACCAACAAGAAGGTATTGATTATACTGAAACCTTTGCACCTGTAGCTAGAATAGAAGTCATACACATTTTAATGCCATATGCTGCACAACACCAAATCACCCTGTTTCAAATGGATGTAAAAAGTGAGCTAGAATAGAAGCCATACACATTTTAATGCCATATGCTGCACAACACCAAATCACCCTGTTTCAAATGGATGTAAAAAGTGCTTTTCTAAATGGTATAATTGAAGAAGAAGTGTATGTTAAACAACCTCCTGGTTTTGATAATACTGATAAGGCAATATATGGTTTGAAACAAGCACCTAGAGCATGGTACGATAGACTTGGTTCTTTTCTCATGCATAATGGTTTTACTAGAGGACAAGTAGACACTACTTTGTTTAAGAAATGCTCTAAAGATAACTTTATTGTAGTTCAAATATATGTTGATGATATTATTTTTGGAGCAACTAATGAAAAGGCGTGGAAGGAATTTTCAAATCTAATGCAAGCTGAATTTGAGATGAGCATGATGGGAGAATTGAAGTTCTTCCTTGGATTACAAAACAAACAGACAAGTGATGGAATTTACATCCATCAACAAAAGTATACCAAGTAGATACTAAAGAAATACAAAATTGAAAATGCAAAACTCATGAAAACCCCTATGCAACCCAATGCAAAACTAAGCAAAGATGATGAAGGTAAAAAGGTAGATCAAACCGTCTACAGAGGTATGATTGGCTCTCTACTGTACTTAACTTCAAGCAGACCTGACATTCAATTTAGTGTCTGTATGTGTGCTAGATTCCAATCTGATCCTAGAGATTCTCATCTTAAGGTTGTTAAAAGAATATTTAGATATTTGTTTGGAACTACTAATTTTGGTTTGCTTTATTTAAGATCAAAAGAATATAGATTAGTGGGATATTGTGATGCTGATTTTGCTGGAGACAGAATAGAAAGAAAAAGAACTAGTGGAGGATGTCACTTCATTGGAGCAAGTTTAATCTCATGGTCAAGCAAGAGGCAGCCAACTATTGCACGGTCTACTGCTGAAACAAAATACATCTCTGCTGCTAGTTGCTGATCTAAACTCTTATGGGTAAAACATCAACTTGAGGATTACTCTATTTATGAGCATAACATATATGTATGGTGTGATAATTCCATTGCTATATGTTTAACTAAAAATCCAATTCAGCATTCTAAGGCAAAGCATATTGAAATCAAACATCATTTTATTAGGGATTATGTTCAGAAAGGCATCTTTGCTATTAAGTTTGTTAAAACTGAAAATCATTGGGTTGATATTTTCACTAAACCCCTAGCAGAAGAAAGGTTTTTATTTATTAGAGATAATCTAAACATGCATTGCATTGTTAAATGACATGTCTGAGTGTTGACCTGTCCGTGCTTTATCACCTGTCTATGCTTACCTGTCTGACTCTGCTGAATCGCTATGCTAGAACTCAACAGTTTTGTTGAAATGGTTATTAATTAATTAATGTCATTCCCTTATCTGAATCTAATCATGTGCACGGTAGTTTATATATCTCGAAACCATGTTTTCATTATGTCTTAAGTAGGCGTTGTTGTTCCCCATACGAATCGTACCGTTTTGATTTAAAAATTCTTTTTTCCCTCTCCTACCTTTATGTCTATAAAAGGTAGAGGATCAGAAAGGCTCAATCTTTAATCTTTCAAGATTCCAAAATCTTTTTGTCTTCTCATCTTTCAAACCATCTTCTCTCTCTAAACCCTAAAACCGTTTTATCTCAAAAATAGCATAATCCAAGTGTCTCTTTGCAAAAGAAATCGCTGAGAAATACAATCTCAAAGTTACTGAGATAGAAAAGATTATTTCGGGAAAGATTGTTGATCTTCAAAAGATGAAGAAACTAGGTATGGATGTCACTGAAGAGTTGGAGTACTCCAAGTGGACTCCTTTCTTCGACATCAAGGAGCTTGTTCACCCTAAGCTCATTCAAAAGTTCTGGAGAAATGTTGTGGTTGTCACCAACCGACTCAACGGAACCAAGTGCTTTAAGGCTGAAATGGGGGATAGAACCCTTTTCTTCCCCATCAGCTCTCTGGAGCTTGTCACAAAATGTCCAAGAATCGGAGCTGGCTTCACACCCAACTGGGAAGATGAAGTGGGAGTTGACAATGTCAATATTGCCATCTATGGTGTTCCCAAACCTGTGAAACCTAAGCCTGTCAACATGGTGGTCAAGTGCAGATTCCTGCACAAATTGCTGTTGGAGTGCGTGATGCCAAGGAAAGGCTCACGAGATAGAATGACCAAGATGGACATATTTGCTCCGTACCATTTGATCCACAAAATCAAGGTTGACATCAACGACCTTATCTACATGTACCTTGAGACTCTGATCAAGAGAACTAACTTGCAGACCTATCCTTATGGGATGTTGCTGACAAGGGACTTCAGGAACAATTTGTTTGTTCCTAGTGATGTTCACTATGTGGACATGTCACTGCCCATAGACAGGAAGATACTTTCTATGGTGGACATCAAGGGGACCCCTCTTGCTGATGAGGAGGAAGATGATAAGAATAAACAGAAGAAGAAGAAGCCTGCTGTTGAGCAGAAGGAGGAAGAACCAGTGGTTTCCACTGATGAGTCAAAAGTCCCCATTTCTGAGAGACTATTCAAATCGTCTGGAAAGGTGGCCAGACAAGCCCAAATTCCAGAGCTGCAACCTTCAGTGTCTGAAGATTCTGCTGAGATAGTTGAGCCATTGAGGTTCAAGATGAAGAGACCCTCTCCTAAGAGGAAGACTAGTGAAGCTGAGGAATTAGTGGATGTTCCTGCTCATCCCGGTAAGAAGAGGAAGCTGGTGAAGACCTTTGCCAACGTCAGACAAGTTGAGTCTGAGCTTAGTCTGCTCAGGGGGAGAAGATAGAGCAAGTCCTGGAAGAACCAAATAAGACTTTCATTTTGGGAATTATTCCCAAAAAGATAAGATCTGGTTACCCAGTACCTGCAAAGACTGAAGTGCCTGCAGAAGCTAACACTGCAGAAGACCTGTCTGGAGGATCTCAGACAGTTGTACCCGAGGATGACCAAGTGTCTCCATCTCACAAGAAGTTGAAGCTATCTGAAAACCAAATAACTCCTTCTTCCCCTTTTCATCAAGGTATCATCACCCCATTTGTCTCTTCTCCATCTGACCTTTTTGTTCAACATTTCTCTGTTGCATCTCCTTTCCACTCGATCACCCGTCTCCTCTTTACAAACTCAAAAATCGTCTTTCACTGTCGTACCTGACGAATGTCAGTACACAGTTGGTCACAGGGACTTTGCTCCCAAAGAACAAACTGGGATATCATCGAGACTCTTTGTGTCTGATCTGCATTCTCTTTTATTTGCAAGTATCTCACATGTCTCTGTCACTCCTTCTCCTCCACCTCATATTTTTAACCCCTTTAGAGAAATTGTCTTCTACCCACCTATTGTTGTCTTCATTAGAACATTAGCTGGAACTCACTATCTTGCTTCTGTTGTGATGCTACCTCGTAGGTCTAGGTATTTCTTTGTGATAGTTACTGGATCAAATTCTTTCTTTTGTCATATTGATTCCTAATTACCTATCCCTCCATCTATATCAGCTCAAACACCTCTTCCCCCACCTATCCAAATAATCATCACCAGACTATCTATGTCCGAGAGACTTTCCTGTGTGTTTCCTTCACTTGATACTGACTTTGTCAGAATCAGTCTTATCTTCAAATTTATATTTCTTCCTTTCTATGCCCTTCAAACTCTCCATGAACTTTTCTTCCCTTCATCACCTCTCCCCTATATCTACCAAAGGCACACCCCAGTTTTAGCCTTACCCTGGAACTCTCCTCTGTCTGTCTCTTCCTCAAGCCTATCTACAGAAGCCTCCACTTCTCAGACAATGGCCTCACAAGAATTTCATCTGCTTCAAACACAAGTAGATGACTTAAGAAGACGGCTGGATGAAGAAAGGCGAGCTAGACTGCTCTTAGAGCAAAGTGTTGCTGCCTTATATTTGTTATTTAGTCAATCTAGGCAGCTTTGTTTCTCTGTTGTTAACTGCCCTGTACTTATAAGAGCTCATGATGAATAAAATATATTTCTTCCTTACTTTCCTTTTTTTTTATGATTACTCCTTTTTACTGTTGACAAAAGGGGGAGAATGAATGTGATATGATCTTAATGAGAAAGTAATATATGGACATGAGTATGTTCTAATATGAGCAAAGTATGTTGATCAAAGTATGTTCTGATAATTGCTCAGATAAATCTTAAGTAAGATTACTCTGATAATTTCCAAGTAAGACAATTCAAATTTATGTGTGACTAGGTTAATCGGATTATATGATTAATCTTAATGTCTGATCAAGCATCTGCATAACCTGCCCGCTTAAGAAAATTTCAACCTGTCTGATATATGTTATTTTCTGAGGTTCATTAAATCATCTCAATGTTTGTCATTATCAAAAAGGGGGAGATTGTTAAGTCTGTAAAATGTCTGATGTGTATTTCCCTAAGTTTTGATGAGAACTAAACATTGGTTAATGATTTAATGAACCTTCATTTTGGTTGTTAACCTGTCTATCTAGTGTGCAGATTAAAACAGTAAGAATCATCTGTCTGCTCATATAGGTGACTACCTATCTGGATAAGCGTCTGCTGACTAGGATTATTGACTTCTTTCAAGATACGTCTTCAACCTGTCTTTCCACGATTTCCTACACTCGTCTGAGGTTACTCGTTGAAGAACCAAGGACCTAATAAGCTTTTGTTAGCTATCCCATCAGAAAGAGACTTGAAGCCTTCTCTCCTACTTAGTCTCATGCTTATCAAGAAAAGTCAGAAGTTACTCTCTCAAGCAACCTCGGATATCAGAACCAAAGACCAGTTAAAGAATGCTTCAAACGTGCTTTATTCCTAGTACCTCTGGTCTTTACACGAAAAGGGACTTGTACTCAGCAAAGTACAAAAAGCTCTCTGCACAACTCTTATATGGCTGATTCACGATGCATAAAGCCATGATCCTTCAAGTTAGAGTACAACCAACGTTCCTATTGCATTAATGGCTGTCCAGAACAACTCTATTGCATTTAATGAAGTTTTACTTGAAGCCAACATCTGAGGGAATGTCTCTAACAGATCTTAAATGCTTGAAGACTATAAATACAGAGGTCATTGAAGATGAAGAAATAGAGAATACATATAGCATTAAAGAGCCATTACTATGCACATTAATTTCTTCATTCTTTCATTCTGTATTCTTCAATAATTTGAAGTTATTACGCAGACTTTCCTAAGCTTTACATTTAAACCACTCTCTGAGTGTTAGTGAAAGATCTGTCTATCTGAAGTTGTATTTATTACAAACCAAATTTCTCAAACAAATCTGAGTGAGCCTGAAGAGGCTAGGTGTGTAAAGAATACTTGTCTTGGAGCCTGAAGAGGCTAGGTGTGCAAACAATACTTGGAGTCTGTAACCTGATTAGTTATAGTGGATAAAACTTGATGCTGCCAAGGACTGGACGTAACTCTTTGCTTTGAAGAGTGAACCAGCATAAATAACTGTGTCAATCTCTCTTTCCTTATAAACTCTTTAGTTGCTTTAGTTTTCTTATCCGTTTATCAAGTGGTGTGTTTGTCTAAGTCACTGTTAAAATTTCATCAGACCGGTCACCTGTCTGTCCTGTATCTTTCCACTCGTTTGAACCAAGCTTCTTTATGCAAAAAGTTTTCAGCTTTGTTTAAATTTTGATAAACACAATTCAACTCCCTTCTCGTGTTTATAGTTGTTTATTTCAAATACTCATTCCCATGTGTTATGTTTTGTCTATAATTTTTATGTTTTATCCATCAACTAAAAAATGATATGTTTTATCTATAATTTTTATATTGATAAATTTATATAAATATTAATTTGTAAAAAAAAATATCAAAATTTGATCAAATTAAAAAATTTAAAAATATTTAATAAAATAATTAGGTGAGAAGATAATTGATAAAGAATAATGATTTGCCTAAAAGTTATTAAGATTTACTTACATAATAATAATAATAATAATATATAATAAATTAATTACTAAGATAACAAATAAGAAAGATTTATATTAATGTTGAAATTATTAAAACAATGAATTACAATAGGCGCTTAAATTATAATAAAGTATATTTCTTTTTAGTAATTTTTATGTATGCATGTTTTTATTTAATTTTTCATTCTATATTTTATGTGTTATTTCTCTTGCATGTCTTTGCTTAAAATATTTATCTCTATTTTTTCTCTTCATGTTTTGTTATTTCTATATTAACTTATTAAGAGATAGAAATTAATTTATAAAAGAAAATCCAAATTTACTCATATAAAGAATCTTTAATAATTTAGTTAGGAGAAAGGATAACAAGTTTACATTAGTTTTTTTACATTACTTTTTTTGTCATGTAATTAAATGTAAATTAATTAGTGAAAAAATAAGTATGTTTAGATGAAATGGAACTTGAACAATTTGTTTGGTGAGAAGATAAAAAGAAATAAAGGAATAATTATTTGTCTAAAATTATTTAGCTTTTAAATTTTTTTTATGAAAGATAAAAAAGAATGAATTTAATTTGGTTTTCTATCACGTAATTAAAAGAAACTTAAAAAAAATTCATTTGGTAAGAAGATAACAACTGATAAAGAAATATACTTATACTTATACTACATTATTATAACAATGAACTAAAAGAGTACTAAGTTAGTATTTTTTCCAATGAAAAATTACTAAAATTATGTAAAAAAATTACTAAAATAATAAAGTATAATTTTATCATAGCAATTCATTTGTTGGAGTTTAATGTAGAATATTCGTCCACGTGTTTAATGTAGAATATTCATCCAATGACAATAAAAAAAATATTCATCCATGTGGCTCACTAATAAAAAAATTATTCATCCCTATGAGTTTTAGTGTCTATGATTTTTATATTGTTTAATTTATATATAGATATCAATATATAAAAGAAATTTCAGCCCTTTTATCTTTTTGTTCGAGCTTCTGAAAGGTAATCCACCTCGTAAGCTCTTTTATCTTTATGTTCGAGCTTCTGACGGGCAATCCACCTCGTAAGCTCTTTATCTTTTTAGTTCGAGCTTCTGTTTGAGCTTCTAACGGGCAATCAACCCCGTAAGCTATTTATCTTTGGTTTTTTAAGCTCAGCAGGAAATCCACCAAGCAAGCTTTATGTGTAAGCCTTAGTGGGCAATCCAAACCGTTGATTCTTTACAAGAAATCTCTTTGGAGTCACATGTCATTTTGCTTGTCAGTGTACCCCGGACAAAATTGGAGTTCTTGTCTTTACTAGTTCCTTATAATGATAATTGGTCAACTACGGTTACACCTATTATCTAATAAGAAACAAGTAAAGAGGGGCAGCTGTGAACACCTAATTTTGTCCGGGTGTTTTCTTTTTTAATTAATATTTTGAAAAGAAAAAATATATAAAAACTTAAAAAAATATATCTTTGTGCATGTTATTGGCCTAAATTGTTTTTGTTACGAGTTTTTTTGAGCCCAGCATCCAAGCCCAAGTAAACAAAAAATTAAATTAAATAAAAAAAGAAAAAGAAAAAAGAAACAGGTTTCTGATTGTTAATAAAAAAACACAAAAAATTTGAACTTTTATTTTGCATTCTGGTTCACATCACTCGTGTATTGTCCTTTTCATCCATTTTCAAGTATAAATCCATTTCACTTTTCTTTTGTCCTTTGGTTTTTACCGTCTCTTTAACAAAAATGGTATCCTGCTCACCTCCTCCTCTGCTCCCAAGACAAAGCAAGCTGATTTTCTCCACTGTAACAAGGCATCACTGTTGTCCTCTCCTCTCAACTGTCATAAACATTTTTTGTCATCTTTTTCACTAATTTGTACTATAAGTTTGACACACAACACATTAGAAATCAGGGGGGAGCGTGAACCAAAAAAACCAGGGAAGCAAACTATTCTTCCTTCTTCATCAATTTTCTTTCTTCCATTTTTCCTTCACCTTCACCCTTCCATCTTTATCACCACCCATTCACTTCATAACACTGCACAACAATCAATCATCTCCTCCATTTTTTTTTTACCATCTCAACAATCTTCCCACCATTTCCCTCTTTACCAAGAAGCTCAAGTAAATAAATCAGATGCATTTTTTTATCTCCCCTACCCATTATCATCATCCTCACACACTCATGAGTCATGAAACCTCCATTCATATACATATCCCTTCAATCATTTTGACCAAAAATACCAAAAAAATAACAAAAAACAAAGCACACCCTGGTTAGAAGACCCTCTGCCATCCTGCTCGTCATCTCCGCCTTCTCCGCGATCACTGCTCTCCCCTCCGCCTAGCTCCGCCACGAACTCAACACCGCACCAAATGTTTTGCTCCGTTCCCCATTCGTGAATCAGAAGGCACCACAGCCCAGCTCCGCCACGACCACCACCATACCGTAGCCGTCTCCACCGTGAACTCCGTCACGGATCGCCGACCTTCCTTCTCTGTCCGGTACAGTGTCGTCATGCACGAACCGCCACCGCCACCGACAAATCTGTTCACGTTATCGCCTCAGTCCTTCACCACGAGTCACTCACGAGCCGTCGTTGCCGCCATTCACGTCTTCTTCCTCACCACCATTCGCCGCACTGCCCATCTCTCCACCGAGTCGTCCTCCCTTTCACGTTCAGCCACCTCCTTCTTTGACCCTCTGTTGGTAACGTTGCCAGAAGGTTCTGGGAAGACCCTTTCATTTTTGCTTTTATTTGACTGTTATGTTATTAAGTGATTTGTTTCTGATATGGGTTGGGTTCTATTCAGTTTTGGGCCTTAAGTGTGAAGCATAATCTCACTTTGTTTCAAACAAAAAAATTAAAAAATATAAAATCTTTTTAAAATTATATTTTCAATCCTTGTTTGAAATAAAAATCCTGCTAAAAATATTTTGAAATAACAATTATTTTTTTGAGTTCACGCAACAATCTACGATGTTGATATATGATTTTTCATCCTCAAGTGTCGTATGATTTGTAAGGTTTCATCGTATAGCTTAATTCGCTATCTTTAACCTTATGCAAGAGTGAATTCCCTTCTGTAAAAAAAAATGTTTTCAATTTACACTTTTAACCAAATTTTATCCGATTTCATAAAATAAAGTAAAAACATTGCTTTGAATTCACGCAACAATCTACGACGTTAATGTATGAATTTTCATCCTCAAGTGACGTATGAATTGTAAGGGTTTATCGTATAGCACCGTTATCTTGGACCTGGTGCATGAGTTAATTTATTTTGAAATAAGATCACTTTTCAACATCATTTTAAAAAAAAAAAAAATCCTTTTCAAAATTAAAATCAACCAACCAATCTTTTTCTGTAAGAACTACGTGGCTTTGAGTTTCCCATCGCACCCGGGAATACGTAGGAGCAGAATCAATCATTCTGTCAAGCCAAAATTTAATTTTCCCTTTTGTTGTGTATACATATATATTTTTTATTTAGAATGTGGGGTAAAATAAATATTTTCAAAGGTTATTAAAATTATTTGCACAATTAACTTGAGGTACCGTTTTTTAAACGGGCGATGTAGGGTGCTAACACCTTCCCTACTCGTAACCGACTCCCGAATCCAAATCTCTATCTTTTTTCTTTAAGACCAGTTTCCTTAAAATAAATGGTTTTTCCAATATTTTTTCCAAATAAAATATTGGTGGCGGCTTCTCTGTTTTTACCTTCTTTTCGTGGTGCCCGGACAGGACGGTCGCGACAAAGTACTAAACAAACCAACCAACAAAAATTTTGAATGGACTTTGTTGTTACAAACACAAGCAAGTACCACCAAATATTATCCTCAACATTAAGCTTCACCGTGACCACGACAACAAATATAGAATCCCGCGAAAAAATAACAGTAGCTTAAAAATTATCGTTAATTGGTCGAGTGATAGAATGATCAGACTAACCTCCATGCATTCCTTCAACTTCTGAATGGCACATCTCAGTGTCAAATTCAGAAACTCTTTTGATAGGATGATATTATGGAACCCTTGCATTTGATTTTCTCTCAAGTTGGTTTGAAAATTTTTATTGCCATCCTGAAAAATCAAACAAAATGGGGTTTAATACAAATACAAATGTCATGAATGCAAGAAAGACAATTCCATATGCTGTTGCAATTGTAACAATATGAAATATGAAATTAGGTCAATAGAATCCCCCTATTAGTACTAATCATTTATAACGAATGCAATGTGTAGCTTTTTTCGAATTAGAATTGTCATCAAATGTTAATCCTAATTAAATGTAAGGAAATCAAAAAGATTATTAATGATTATTGACCTAATTGAATTAACAACAATCACTACAAAAAAAAGGTATTTAGCGACCGAAAATAGTGACCGAATTTGTTGGTTGTTGTTTGCGACCGAAATGGCGACCTATTGTAGGATCTAAATCAAACACTGATTACAGTTGATATTGCGACCGAAATAGCGACCGAAATAGAGCGTAGCAGAGTTATCGGTCTCTATTTCGGTCGCCAAAAAAAGGAAAGTAAAATTCAAAAAATCATGACTTTTAGCAACCGAAATGGCGACCGAGTTAAATGCAACGGTTAAATTTCATTTATATTGGCGACCGATATTAAATTGGTCGCTAAATGGCACGTAAAAGAATTAAAATGGAGCATGTTAGCGACCAAATTTTAAATCGGTCGATAAATCTATGAATTCAAATTTCAAATTTACCCGTTTAGCGACCGAATAATTCGGTCGTTAAAACTGAAATCCCTAAATCGCGACGATCCTTCCTCTCTTCCCCTATTTCTCTCTTTTCCTCTCTTCTCTCTCACACGCAGCAGCGCGGCGCAGCAGCTCCGGCCATCATTCTCTCTTCCTCGCGAGCTCCGACCACCAGCCTCCGGCCACCGCCGTCAGGTAAGCTCTCTCCCTCTCCCTCTCCCTCTCTCCCTCTCCGTTTCTCTCTCTCCCCATCTCTGTCTCTGTCTCTCTCTCTCTCTCTCTCCGTCTCTAACCGTTTCTCTCTCTTAGGTCTGTCTTCCTCCGCACGTCCAGAGCAGCGCCACCACCGTCACCACCAGAGCAGCGCCACCGTTACCACCGCAGCACAGTAAGTCTTCTTCCCTTTGGCAAAATCAAGTAATGCGAGTCACGGCCGTGATGGCCATCACGGCCAGGCCGTGACGGATTCTGCCTTGGAAATTCTTCATGGTTGGTCTGTCACGGTCGTGATGGTCATCACGGCCTGGTCCTGATGGCCATCACGGCCTGACCCTGACAGCTTCTGACTTTTTCGTTCTTCTTTCTTTAAGGCCAAAACCACAAAATCTGCCTTAAGGCCAAGGTCTTAGATAATGAAGGATTAAGTATAGGGTTAGATAAAATGAAGGGTGGGGCACAATTTGCCAGGAACATGACGTGCCGTCATCATTCAAACATTATTCACATTAGAAAGTAGCTATGTACACAATATAATGAAAGCAACTCTGGTTTTCTACTCATTTGTTTCACTAGGCAACGGAGCTTTCCAGAAATAGTTGTTGATGACCATCCTTACTAGGTTATCTAGGCATTTCCAGTAGGAGGGTCACTTATAGCCCTCTTACAAAACAACCAAACATAACTAGTTTTATATTAGATTTGGGATTTGGATATAAACCTTATAAAGTAATATTATCAAATGTTGTCATTTCAGCTCTGACACGATTATTTTTATTTATGCACTATAGTGTGCAATGGCAATGACACCCACTGGGTCATATTGAGGATAATCTTACCAATGTTAGCTGTGATGATGTCTGAATAAAATGTAGAAGGGTAATGATGGCCTATACACACTATATCTTGTTGTTTGTTAGTGGAGACCTGAGCTCAATAGGAAGGTATCCTGCCTGAAAGGCAAGATGCTGATTGTGTGCTGATAATTTAATATTTATGCATGCATTTGTAATTATGTGTTGTTTGTTAGTGGAGAGCAGAGCTCAATAGGATGTGATCCTGTCAAAAAGGCGGGATGCTTCTTGTGTGTTGCTAATTTAGAAGTTATGCATGTGTTTGACAATTATGTGCTGTCTTGTTAGTAGAGAGCGGAGCTCAATAGGATGTTTGCTGCTATATTTTATCTAAGTTTGTATTGAAATATGCTTCAATATATATTTGTTGAAGTATGCTGCAATCCTTATAAGTCAATGGTTTTATTTTCTGCTAGAGTTAATTATTAAGCTATGAAAGCCTTAATTAATTAGTTTCCTATTTGAGATTCAATATTAATGAGCATTCGTACCTTCTCAGAGCACGCATGCTCATTCAATATTTTGGATGTGCTTGAAGGATTCTTGAAGTTTGAGGTTTTTCTTTAATTCTGCCTTAAGGCCAAGGTCTTAGATAATGAAGGATTAAGTATAGGGTTAGATAAAATGAAGGATGGGGCACAATTTGCCAGGCACTTGACGTGCCGTCATCATTCAAACATTATTCACATTAGAAAGCAGTTCTGTACACAATATTATGAAAGCAACTATGGTTTTCTACTCATTTGTTTCACTAGGCAATGGAGCTTTCTAGAAATAGTTGTTGATGACCATCCTTACTAGGTTATCTAGGCATTTCCAGTAGGAAAAGTCCTTTCTATGACCATCCTTCAAAACGACGTAAAAGCATCTGCTTTCCTGAAAACTACTATGTTTGCTAATCTGTAAAGTTGCATGTGAAGTTGCATTTCTTTGTTCTATTTTAACATGCTAGTATGCTACATGGATCTTTCCATCTTTTCTTATTATCACTTGATGAAGTTTAGACATATGACTTGTTTTCCTTATCGTTTTATCAGAAAATGGATCCGACTAAATGTTTTGAGACAGCCATCCATATAGACCAGGTACAGTATCTCATCAACTTAAGAATAACGATCGAATTCACGTAATGATGGTTAAGGTATAAACTAATCATTACTAAATTGTTCTTGTGTATTTGCAGGATTTGATTTCAATCCCGTGATCATTCTACCGTCGTTGGGGACAAGAAATACCGCGTGTTGTGACTATTGAAGACAAAAGCGGAAATATGTTCAATGGGAATATAGTAATATATGAGGATCGCCCATATTTTGCAACAGATACAAATGGTATCAGGGAGTTGTATTTGTTGTCCACTGGTGCATTGGCAAAATTTAAGTACCTTGGGGGTTGTCGCTTCTACATGTTCGTCCCTTTGGAAGATTGATGAGTTTTAATATTTTGATCAGTACTTATTGACTGTGGTGTATTTTTATGTTTTGATCGTTAATTAGTATATTATTAAACTTTTTTTTATAAACAATTATTAAACTTACGTTAATTAATGTATATGTTTTCTTGATCATATTGACTGTGGTGTTTTGAATCGTTAGTACATCATATTTACGTTTTCTATTTATTCAAAAAAATATTGGTGTATTTTGTTTATATCAGAAATTAAAAATCAATGGGGTAATAGTTGAAAAACAAAATTTGGTCAGTAGGATTAAGTTATAGGAAAATTTAAAAAAAAAATTCAAAATTTGCGGTCGAAATAGCGACCGAATATCGGTCACCAAATTAGGTTATCTGAGCATGGGACCAACTATACGGCGACCGAAATATATAATTTTGTGACCGAACTATCGGTCGCAAATTTGCGACCGAAATACAAATTCAGTCGCTAAACATTTAGCTACAAGGGTTTCTGCTACCCCCTTAATTCGATCGCTAATTCGGTCACTACACAGTATAGCAACTGAATTATCATGTTTAGCGATCGAAATCTTTGGTCCTGAATTATCATGTTTAGCGACACAATAATTCGATCGCTATTTTGAGATGTATTATTGGGTATCGGCTTTTATTTGCTTCTATATATTTCGTAACTTTGATGTGAGTTGATTTGGATTTGAATTATGTATGTTTTAATGTATTGAAATTCTTTTCATTTATAATTGATTTGCTTTCGATTGAATTTTTGTTCTCTATTAATTCATTCAAGAATCCTTGCCAAAAAATTGGAAACATTGAAGGTACCGATCAAAGTCAAATTATGATTTTCACGTGCATTAATATTTATTCATTGAATCTATCTTATGTTGATACATAAGACTTGTTGAGGTGCCATCGTTCATAGAAGAGAATTCTCTTGAAACAAATTTTACTTTATATATATAATAGATCTTAAAATTTTCTATCTAACAAAGTCATTGGCGAAAAATTAATCCGTGCAATATGCAAGTGAATTAGTATATTAGATTATGTCTTGATAACCAGTGTCTTATTTAATAATATTGATTAAGAAATTCATATATAAATTTTTTTTATTGTAAATCACAAGTTTTAAAATTTAAATATGTTAAATATATAATTGCCGATAATTTTTTTTTTTTGATTTAACTAATATTTTTAAAATATTGATTAGCATTCACGAATATCTTAGCGTTGCTACTTGTCTACTAACGTCCATAGAACATGTAAGCAGGTCTGCACGTGGAAACTTAAACTTGATAAACATCATTAGAATTGTAAGATCTCAGTGCCTGTATACGGTCCCCATTATTTCGCTCTTTCCTAATATGAGGTGAATATTTATTAAAAGAGTCTGGGTAACAAGTAGCATATAAAGTCATTGGTTAACGAATCAATAAAATGAAAGTTTTTTTTTATAGAAATAAAATGAAAGTTTATATTTTTTGGTTTCTCAGGATATCGTCAACGTGCAATTGTGAAGACTAATCCCTTGAGTCGGGTAGGACCACAAAGACGATAAAGCTCTCCCTCAATAATTTTAATGCTGCTGCATTCCCCGGACCAACATTGGAACTTGAGACATCTGGTTAAGCTGGAAGAGACATATATCATCTCATCCAAACACTCTTAAATACATGTGTAACACTTTTCTATATCTTAAATATATCATTTTCTGTACAAAATTTCATTTTTTTTTCAATGTTACGACGGTATTCGTTTTATTCTTCTAAAAATATACACAACTGAACAAATAATGTCTTATTTTCAAAATTGAGAAAGGACATTCCGAAATATTTTTATGATTAGGCACTTTTAAAGCGAAAAAGTAAATAAATAAATATATATTCATCGTTGATCGGTAAAAATGTATTGAAATTTCAATTTTTTAAAAGTGAAATCATGTATTTAATTTATTTTCTGATGACGAACCACTTTGTCTGAATAGGCTATACTCTACATCTTCATAGACCAACGAATTCATAACTAACTAATAACGGCTTGTTTCTTTTTTGCTGCTTATGTTAAGCCAAAATAAACCGTCTATATGTACAAAAAATAAAAATAGAAACAGCCAAACAAAGTTTTGGAACTTTGGCATATACATTGCCTAACTGATAATTGGAATAATACATTGCCTAACTGATAATTGGAAAAAAAATGAGTGGATGGTTATGTCCAAAGTACACTTGTTTTACTTTTTGTTTTTGTGCTTAGCAAAAGGCTTTTTGTTGTCAAAATATAATATATAATTCAAGTGGTGTATTCATATGACTGCGTTCTCTTGCTGTTTGTGTGAAAGCTCCAACGACTAGAGATTAATACACAACAATTCAAATTAGAGATTACATACAACTTACTATGTATATAAAGGAAATTTTAATGCTAAAAGATACAAAGTTAGCTTTTGTTATAATTTGCAGCCCGGTAAAATTAGAAGGACAAGCATAGCTCACTATTGAAGTTTTGAACTTAATTTTGTCAAATTTGCAAAATTAATAAAAAAAAACTTAAAATATAATAAAAAGAAGCTTAAAATGTAAATTCATGGGCCAAGTCCGGCCCTAAGGAAAAAACCCAATCACCCGAAATAATACCTGAAAGGCTAAAACAGTGCATAAAACAAAGAGGCCGACTATTTGTTTTTATTTCACGAAATAAATAAAAAACCGAAAAAGACAAAAATGGTATAATTTGTAAAGGGTAGTCTTAATGCTTGTGACCTGGCTCTGATAAGTCCATTTATGACATATGTCTTTATGTGTCACCCAATGAGTTGTGGTTATGCTTTTTCACTTAAAATTGAAAAAATAAAAAGTCTTATTAATCAGTATATAATAAGAGGCAAGCTTTTATTAAAAGACCATTTAAAAAAAAAGCTTTTATTAAAAGACTTGATTTGCATAAAAATATGGGATATGACAGTATAGGAGTACTTATTCAATGTTTAATTCAAAAAATGATAATGAGACAATAATAAGACCCATATTTCTGTTTCTCACCAAACTATGGGATAAGAGATTGTTCTAGAAACAAACAATCAAAAGTTCAAAATCCTACTTTTATTTCTCATTAAGTTTTCTCTCTAACGCAAATTATAAAACATTATGCATGTAATGTATACAAATTATATTATATATCATTAATAATAATAATAATAATATTATTATTATTATTATTATATAACATAATATTATACTTTATATATAATACTTACTAATATAATATTATATATTATAATATATTATAAATGGTATTTAAGTAAATTTTACATTATTTTATTTATGTTGTCTATTGTCTACCAAACAATATACTGAACAAAGAGTAGTGTTGCCACTCAGGCATTTGTCCTATGTTGTACTCATTGTCTTATATCTCAATACTAATCAAACGCACCTTAATTAAGTGTATCGCTTTTTAGTTCATTAAATATATCAATTTTCAACAAAACTTATTATTATTTTATGGTACGGCAAATAAAACTTATTATTTTGAATTCTTAAAGTATTTGCCATATAGAAAAAATATGAACGTAAAGCTAGTTTAATTCTGCTAAATGTCGACAGACTGCTTTTGCCGTTTTGGAATTGAAAGGCAGTTTTGGTTTATGCAGCATCGTTTGTGGTTAGATACATGTGGGTATTCAAAGAGGGAAGCATATATTAATTTTGTTGTTGTTATCATATCAGGCGGTTTCGTGTAAAGTGTGTAAAGAGTTAACATATATGTGTAACCAAACATATGTATATTGCACTACATTATACTAAGCAATTTGGCATGCATGTAGCTAGAGTGGTCACTGGTAACACGAGTAGGGGAGTTTGAATGTGTACATCTTCAAGGGAAAAGTGAAAGGACTAATGTACCATATGTTTGGTTCTAAGAATTACTCATATTTATCATACTAGCATGTTATGCATGTTGTGTGGGTAGGGTGAGTGGTACACTGGTACGGGTGCGTTTGCCAGTTGTTGTGTGCATATAAGTTCATTTCAGGCATCTCCTAGACTTGCTATTTATTTGGCTAAAATAGGTGGAGCTAATTAATGAATAATCCTTACAGCACTACGTACATTTAGATCTTCTTTATTTATTTATTTATTTTTATAAGCAAAAATTGTATTAATGAGAGCATTGGAAGTGCTCAATTACAAGGGAAAATTATAGTATGGATACAAGGTATAAATTCAACCCAGAGTAATGTAACAACCAGGTTGAATTGCTAACTTGCCTTCAAGACCAATTAACTAATAATTACCATATCCAATTACATAACCAAAAGTCCCACAACACCAATCCCACCCAAACACCTACCGCAAACTTAATTAGTATACCATACCACTGATTGCAAATCCCAGCCCCGTCAAAAAGACTAAAACCAAAAAGCTTCCGGAAACATATTGCACTTATTCACTCATGTAAATAATTCTGATTATAGTTAGCTAGATATCAATCAATTAATTAATATGGTAAGGTGAAGGCTGTCTTTACATTTTCAGAAAACTCTTTTTGAGTAACAAATTTGCATAATACTCAAATAATAAAGCATTTAAATGACCCACAAGGTGTGATCCAAGTGACTAGTAGCTTGAATCATTTAACCATATATCCGAGGTTCGAATCTCGATAATGAGAATAAAGCTATATCTATTGGTAGAGAAGTTGTTCCTTAACTGATATTTTAAATCATCGGGGAATTAGTCTTATACCTACCGGTTGTAGGGATACCTGGGTTCCATCCCCAACCTAATAAAAAAAGGCATTTAAATGCTTGAAAATGGAAACTTCGTATTAACCAAATTGATGATTCTATATAAGTTACTATGCTGGTGTGTATATACAGCATTTCTAATTCTGTTCTATAAATTGTAATCTTGGAATTGAGAGTTGAGCAGTATTATAAGTCAAAGGTCTATATTATACCTGGCATGAGTGATAGGGATAAAGAGGTACCCAATACAACTTGTATTGGACAAGTGGACTCATTTGATATTTCCCAAAACGTATTCCGACAAAATGAAGTTTGTCAGTGGGAAGTCTCCCTTCTCACTCTTTTGTATCTATTACCACTTCTATATTTTATTAATTTTTAATTTTTCAATGTAATGATTTAAATTATAGTATATAGTTTATTTAATAAAAAGTTAATAAAATATAAATGACAATAGACACAAAATAGTGATAATAAATATTTACTTATTAATCAATTCCCGTCTCTTGCAAGTTTTCAACAATACATGATAACATTACTTTAGATCAATTGTTTTAAGTTAAGTGTATAAGGAGTTTGAGGGGTAGGAGGTTCAAGTCTTGACAAGGAGAAAAAATTAACTTAACAACTAACTACTAATATTTATCTATAAAAAAAATCATTACTTTAGATCATTTAAGCACCTGCTTGTTTAAAATTTCACTCATTGAAGATTCACGGTCAAAATTCTGTTTATTAAAAACTAGTGTCATGTACTAGCTTCTAAAAATTTAGTATCGAGATTCAATGTTTTCTCGTTTGCAGTGGGAAAAATTTAAACCAAACAGACTACGCATTGATTTTAGATGAAAAACAAGAATACAAGAACAAAACATTTTAGCTTGTTTCTATAATGAAAAATATTATTTCAAAGTTGATGCGTCCTTTTAGCAGATTTAGAGAACGAGCTTTTTAATTACGTTCACATAAAACTAGGCCTAAACTTCAAACGGTATTGTGTTTTTGAAAGATCCCATGGCATAAGAGAGCTAGTACTCATTGCCAATCCACCTATACAAACATATATGGATCATCAAAGACAAAAATCAATGTTGATGGAAGTCCTTGGAAAATGGTCCTAACTAGTCTCTCCGGACTCTCCCCCATTGACATTATTGAGCCAAGTGAAACAAAGCTTTACACCAAGATAAGACACATCAAAACACCGAATTCGACAAATCACTCGGTGGGCTATTTCCAACTTGCTCATTTATATTAAAATCCGAAGAACGTCGTCGTTCTCTTTAATCTTCTCTGCACCTAATTAACCTCAACACTTCTTCTCACGTTCAAACTATTTTTCATAATAACCCCCATGGCGTTAGTCTAATGGAGAATGACAGCATCTCGTATCTGACATGTTGTAGGTTCGAGCCCCCACTAGTCCCCTTGAAGTGAGATAAATGTAAATCCATTTATAAATACTCATAGAACCCGAAAGTTTTTCTTGCCTTAAACTGATGCACCATCCCCTCACCCTAAATTTGCTTTACCAAAAAAAAAACTATTTTTAATACTAATGTATTATACATTATGTATATTGATACGAGTACCTTAAATATATAGTTCTGAGTTCTATTTTGAAATCCTTCTATATATATAAAAATATTATTGAAAATGTTCCTCATTTAAGTACCTAGCTGCATGTTGAGATATTGTTTTTTTTTTCCCGCTTATCAAGTATCAAGTGTGGGATATTTCAGAAAGATAAAAAAAAAAAGGCTCAAATCGGTCGTGAAAAACATAGGAACCCATTTTTTTCAAAAAAATAAATAAATTAATCATTTAACCCTCAAATTTATATATGTGGGGACACATTAATCCCTCTTTTCATTTCTGATATCCGTTTACCTGTCTATGTGTCTCGTTAGTTATTCCACCTGACTAGTTAATGGTCATGCATAGCCTGTGACAAATTTATACCATTAAAAACGAATAAAAAGTTAAAACATGCACAATTTTCAAGTATATATTTTTTTTATTTTCTTTCATTTTTCATGGTGAAAGTTTGTTATAGGTCACACAGAAATACTAACGAGTCGGATGTGATAATTTACATACACACAAGTAATGGATGTTGGAAGTAAAAAAATTGACTAATGTATCCCGTACTTATAAATTTATGGAACTAAATAGCAGGAACTAGACCTTTAATAATAAAAAAAATATTTTTTAATAGCTTTTAGCTTCTATATTTTAGTGCCTGGATATGGGTAGAACCCAATAAATATCGAGTCCAAGATCCTCTGTGGCCGTACGCAGATGCGATGCCCTTGATTTGAGTGTGACCGGCTTATTACGCTCCTTTGGGTTCAATTCAACTAATTCCACGCTGGCTAATAGGGTGCAAGTTGCATTGCGCCCACCATCCCGAATCCACCTGCATCTCCATGACTTTTGTTTTTCACTGTTTTTCCTTGTAAATGTTCTCTTGATTTTTTTTACTTTTCCATTTAATTATTACCTTTTCATCACAATGAACTCCTGTGTTAACTAGTATCCTCACACCCGGTTACAAAAAAAATCAAGAAAAGCAAATATTTTTAGAAAAACTAAAAATTTCACTTTAAAAAACAATTTTAACTACTTCATTTTCCTTGTCTAAAAAAAACTATATAATTTTCCTATAAAAATTTGCCATATTTTAATATACACTACACATTAATTTTTATCATTCTATTGTTTATTTTTTGGAATAATTTTTTCCTTGCAAAAAAATAATTATATAAAAATTCCATTTTCATATTTATATATAATGATTAAATTCTTGCATGTTATTTGGTGCCCCTCAAAATGAGGTCTTGTGCAGTTGCCTATCCCAAACTCAAGGTCTGTTTAGCAAGGCCAACCCTCTATAAATTATTGCGGATAGCTTACAACGAATGAAAAAGTAACTTGTTTGGTAATTATTTTTCTAACTAGCTTATAGTGTTTCTTTCAGACACTAATGAAAGTAACGTTTGAGCTTATAACTTATAGCTTATCATTTTCTATCCCTACTATTTTAATCAATTTTCTCATTTATCCTCGGCTAAATAAAATGGAAAATACTAATCTAATATTTTATAATCCCTAATTAAAAATTAATATTTTAATTTTTGAAATGATAAATAAATTAAAGTATTAGAAATGATAATTATTTTAAAATAAATAATATATATACATAAATAGAGTTTATATAATATATATATATATATAAGCATGCCCTTTTATGTCATTGTACATTTATCACCTAGTTCAACCGTAAATTTTTTAAAATACTTCAAATCCAATCTGTTAGCTTATCTGCTCTATGCTATCAGCTAGCTCATCCGTTAATTCACTATAACTTCATCCGCTATCAGCTAATTGCTATCTACTATAAGCTCGTCATCTACCTGTTAGTTTATTCGTTATCCGCTAGTTTTTAACACACAAAACCTTACTTAAAGCCACCACTAGACAGTACTAGTTAGCAATTTTAGTCATGATATTTACCGGATCTTCAAAGAGATTTTCCTTAATTTATAGCTAGATACTCTTGTAATCCCTCGTTGTATAAAACATTGCACCTTAATGAAGTTGGAATTTCATTTCTTCTAGACGTGTGTTGTAAATAAAGAATAAAAATGTACAGATCAAGTGATAGCAAATATAAACTCAATTGTCTATCAGAAAGTTCTCATTCAATTGTGAAATATATGATTGTCTTTTATTTCTGAAACAGCCACATTAAAAGCAAAAGGAATGTGTGGGTGGGGGGGGGGGGTGTGTGGGGACTTCCAATAGAAAAGGGACAGTTTGCATGTTGGGAAGCTAAAAATTATTTAGACAATGCAATGAAAACCATTAAGAAAGGTAATAAATGAAATGTTCAAAATTTAAGTTTTAAACTTAATTAAAGTAAATTATTTTAAAATAAATTTTTTCCATAGAATCATGATAAGTTTTTTTTCTCCAAATAAACCAAATTCGTATTAGAGAGATAAGTTTATCAAGTCACATCCCATGTAAACAAATTAAATTAGTTAATTTAAGAATAATTTAATTAATCTGCATGATGAGCTTGGTGTTGGCTTGGAGTTTGGCAGGTTTATATTATTAATATTATTATTATTATGTAAAGGAGGAAGGAGTGCGTGTTTTAAGTTGTATTAATAAACTTAACATGAGAAGGACTGCAGCTTGGGAAGATAGTTCCTTTTCAAAAAGGGAAAGAAAGGTGATATTACTAGTATCTTTTGTAGTACTAATATTAACACTGCACTATTAACGGTGGTTAAAATTGACTTCACTAGTGCAAAAAAGGGATTCTACATCGGAGTTTACACATCGGTTTAGTATAAACCGATGTGTAAAACGAGGCGGTGGCATTTTTGAAATTCAAAGGAAAGTATTACACATCGGTTTAGAGAATAACCGATGTGTAAAACTTTTCCACATCGGTTATATATAACCGATGTGTAAAATTAAAATAAAAAAATTTAAAACTCGGAATTTTTAACATTCAACATCGGTTCTTTTTGAACCGATGTGTAAAATGGTGAGTAACCACATCGGTTTTTAAATAACCGATGTATAAAATTATAAAGGAAAAAAAATAGAAATTTAGGTTACACTTTTACACATCGGTTTTTATTAACCGATGTATAAAATTTAAAAGAAAAAATCAGAATTTAAATGTTTCATGTTTACACATCGGTTTTTGCATAACCGATGTGAATAAGATGTTTAACACATCGGTTTTCCTCATAACCGATGTGTAATAGTCCCAATTTTTCTATTTCCCTCCGTGTGTTTTGCGCCCTCATTCTCAGTTTCTGAACGTACCCTAAAACACAACACTCCCTCCCTCTGCTAACGCGCGTTGTCATTGCTTTTCCATCTCTCTCACTGCACTCACATCCGCGAGCTACCCTCAGGTATGCGTCTCTCTCTCTCTCATTCTCATTCTCTCTCTGCATTTCCTTCTTCTCATTCTCTCTCTCTGCATTTCCTTCTTCTCATTCTCTCTCTTTCTTTCTCTTTCTCTCTCTCGCTCCCTTCTTCACGTCCTTTTTCCCTTTTCAATCGTAGACAAAGAAGACCACTGCGACTGCGAGCCTTCATTTTCTGCTTCGTAAGAGAACCATTGAGAACGATCATCAGCGAGCTACCCTCGTTTGCGTGAAGAGCGCCATTTTTGCTCGTCCCTCAGGTATATATTTGTTTCTTCTTTATAAGTTAAGTACGTAATTAATTTTTAAATACAATGATAATTAACATGTTTTTCCAATATATTAGGTATCTGCATCGTATGTTAGTCGATCAGGGTAACATCGCCCTTTATGGGTTCATTGACCCCATGTTCATTCAGGGTGATGTTCTCGTAGCATCGGAAGACCCGGTCACTACCATACGTGATATACTTGCCCGAGACGATCATCAATTCTATCTTGCGCCTTATCTCAATAAGTAAGTACCGGTTATTAATTTAAGTATAACTATATATGACGTACAGTCACTAATTGTTCCGCAAATACAGCAAGCATTGGCAACTGTTGCTCTTGTACCCAAGAATGAACGTCGTGGTCTTCTTACGCTCATTGGGACATAAGCCGCGAATGAACTGAAGACGATCATCGAAACGTAAGCGTTAAAATACTTTATAATCAGTAATGCAGTTGTTTTAATTATCTGAAATCTATTATATATACTTTAATTAATGTTTTTGTCATGATAGGTCTATTAATGCATCCCACATGCAGCGTGGTGAAAGGCGTACTCGGGCTATCAGATGGATTATTCCCAGCGTAAGATATTTATTAGTTCAAATGCATCAAATGCAGTGGGTACAATAATTGATTTCTATTTTATTTAATTCCTCATATTCTAATTGGGTTTCATTTGTACGTAGTCACGTATACAACGTGGGTCATGGGAATGTGGCTACTATGTGATGCAGTGGATGTTGGAAATTATCTCCTCAGGGATCACTGAAAGATGGAGTGAGGTAAATGTTAATTGACACAATTAGAAGTAATAGTATAGATTCGTTATATGTTTTATGTTAGTTTATTACTTAAAAGTAATAATCTTTTGTCCAATTAAACTTTGAGATATTCAACAATCCATCTCCATTGTCCGGTTTCGACATCAACATCATAAAGAGGCGTTGGGCAACTTTCTTTCTTGAAGTGTACCACCCATAGTTTGTATATATGTAGTTAGTTTAAAAACTTATCATATACTAGCTATAGTGTACGTACCTTTATTTGATGATATGTATTAGTGCTCGTGTCTGGTTCAATTTTTCTTCTCTCGTGTTTTGATGTAGCTTTGATAAAGTGTTGTTTTCATTCATAAGAAAATTGAATGAAGTATGTTTTGCTTTTGAATGATTGTGTCAAAACTGGTTTGGTGTTCTGTTGTTGTTTCTTGTTTGATCGAGTGGTCTCGCTGGTTTGTTTATTGATCCGCATTAGTGAAACAGGAATGATTGAAATGTAAATAACAGATTAAAAAAAAAAAAAAGATTTTACACATCGGTTCTCAAGAATCGATGTGTATATNTAACTTTCTACATCGGTTTTACATAAAACCGATGTGTAAATTTAACTTTACACATCGGTTCTTTAGAAAACCGATGTGGAAGGTCAATTTTACACATCGGTTTTATGAAAAACCGATGTAGAAAGTTAAATTTACAACTGCTTATCAATTGCTAAATTAATTTTACACATCGGTTAGTAATAAACCGATGTTTAAAATATACTTTACACATCGGTTTTAAAACCGATGTGTAAAGTGGCAATAAACCACATCGGTCGTTTCCACATCAGTTTCAAAACCGATGTGGAAAGCCAAAAATAACCGATGTGGAATCCCCTTTGTGCACTAGTGCTTGTAACGTTGGTTTCGAAGGTGACGTTATTTTAGTCGACGTTACAAGTTTAACTTGTAATATCGATTATCCAATTGCTATTACAATTAAATATGTAACAACGTTTATTGAGAAAACTGTCTTTACAAGTGGCGGATTAAATGATCAAAGCAATGTTACAAGTTAACTTGTAACATCGGTTTTCAAAGGAACCACTGTCATATGTGACTTGTAACGTCAGTTATATTCTTAATCGCTGTTACAAGTTTTTTCTTTTAAAAAAAAATTTGTTTGCTTTCAGTTTATTTCACAAAACATTGCATCTGCTTTCAGATATACGCATGGACACAAAAAATTCATATCAAATGGCAGAATCAAGTTATATTGCTATATATACATATATATCTTACAACATACACACTATACCAAAATTGACTAAGCTACTAATTAATTAAGTCGTGATCTGTACATACACAATCTAATAATGTTCTAAGTAACTAAAACATTTTATGCCTACGATCTAAGTCTATTTGTTTCTCTTTAGAATTCTCAAAAAAGAACTCTATAAAATGCTCCCTCAAGCTTGTGAATTCCGAAAAAGTCAAGCTAGAATCATTATCGAAAGCCTGCACAAGTTCAAATTAATGCAACATAAATTAAATTAAGTCAATAACAATAACATAATATAATTAATTAACAGGATATATATATATATATATAGCTATTTATTACCTGCAACCATTTGTCTTTAATACAAGTGGAGACAATGTCTAACATATGTCTCATGACATAGTAGGCACACTCCCAACCGCCGACTTGTCTACGAGACTACAAATCAATTTAAAATTGATCAATATCAAGTAAAAATAATGTATGAGTGTAATAATAATAATAATTACTATTTATTAAACTACTTACCTTTGGGATAATCCATGTAGGCTTGAGTTTTGCCTTTACACTCCTACTTTTACCATTTACGCAAACAATGTTACACGCAATCATTACACTATGATAAAAAAATGTGAATGTCAATGATATGTTCATGCATATTTAATAAAATAAAAGCAAAAGGTTACAAATTAAATAAGATTTTACGTACCTATCAATATTCTGTTTCACTTGAGGGTCCGGCTGATAGTGCAACGAGCAAAGAAATACGACTTTATGCTGCGCTGGACAAAGTAGAAGCAACTACCAATGGTCATTCCTGAGAAGTGGTGCCATATATACCTCGGAGTGGCTATTGGATACAATTGATTGCAAGTATCTGGTGATGGCATCACCAGTTATGCATAAATCACCCTGAATGAGGTGGGGTCTAAGAATCCATAATTAGATTGGATGCCCCTTTATAACAAGGTGATATGCAGATACCTAAGAAATGAAATAATTAGTCAATGTTAATTACGTAATATATTGAAATAAATAAATTATATTGAAATATAAGTACGTAAGTGCACCAGACACTAACAACCGTATTGGCTATCCATACTCGATCATGGAGTAGGTCACCCCCCTGGAGATAGAAAAAGCAAAAGCAAGAAACCAGTCAGTTACAGCGCTGTCATGTTCCAAAGGCATATCAAACTCGTCGTAGTGGCACTAGTGCAATAAGTGCTTTTTACGTCAGTTAAAATTGATTTTATACTTCAGAATATTGTCTGACGTAAATACAGCTGACGTTAATAGTTAATATTTTAACGTCAGTTGTTTAAACAACTGACGTTAAAAATAAAACTATTAATGTTCGTTCTTTACCATAACTGACGTTAATTTTGTTAAAACTAACATCAGTTGTGTTAAAGAACTGACGTTAAATGTTTTAATTTTAACATCAGTTGTTTATTGAAACTGACGTTAATAGTGTACTGTATATTTTATAAAATACTATTAACGTCAGTTGTTTGATACAACTGACGTTAATAGATTTTTTTTTTAAAATTCAGTTTTAAAATATCACTCCCCTCAGCTATCCCTGCATTCAGTAAATATCCCATTAACACAGAATATCACACACATTAAAGAATTGCAAACACTACCCTTAAATTTCAATATTAACAAAAAGAAAAGAAATATACGAAGGAACAATGGGGGGACTTAAAACCAAAACCCATGTATAGGAAAAACATAACTATCTACAAGTATATATATAAATTTTAGTCTCTAATGTCTAAAAACAAAACTACCAATCTAAGTATATATATATATACATGTTATTAATTAGTTTCTAAAGTCTTACAAAAAAACTATTCATCTAAGTATTGCGGAGGAATCTTGTCAATTCCTTTTTCAGCCGCATACTTGAAGAAGAATTCAGCTAAGCACATCCTCAAGTCTCTAAACTCATCTTCTTGAAGAGGCGATTGATCGTTAAATGCCTACACACGTTCAAATAATAACAATAACATTAACGCAAGTCATCACCAAAACTATAATATATAATTTAACAAGTTGTTTAAATATTACCTTCTTCCATCCATCCGTAATAGATGCAGAGACTATGTTCAGCATATGAAGCATCACATAATAGCCGCACGACCACTCGTCAGGTTGAAATCGAGACTACAAACAAAATTAATTTCAATGTCAGTTAAATATACATATAAATTAGTAATTATAATATTAATTATTTGATAAATAAACTACCAAACCTTGAGGATGGTCCATTTAGGATTTGCTTTAGCCTTAGAAGTCCTACTTCTCTCGTTGGCGCAACTTATGCTACTCGCCTTCAGCGCGCTATCATAAACAAATAATCATGTCAATTAACAAATTCATATATCATGTGTAATAAACTAAAAACAACTTATATTAAAACTTAAATTAAATTTAATATTAGTTACTTACGTATTTATAGCTTCCACCACCTCCTGTGGCGGGTTTTGGTGGAGAGAGCATAAGAATATGACAGTATGCCTAGACGGGTGAAGTACGAACAACTGTCAATGGTTATTCATACAGTAGGGAGCCAGATATAATTCTGTCTGATTGTCTCCCAACAAGTTCCCTATGTATTTACTAAATGCATCGCCAGCAAAGAATTGGGGCACAAGGATTGACGGATCTAAGAAGTCAGAAGCGATGCAACGCCCTTATCAAGATGAAGACGATGGAGATACCTAAGATATGAAAAGGTGTGGATGTTAATTACATAATATATATATTGAAATTAAAATAAATTATTAAATGGAAAAATACCAAAAATAAATAAGTTATAAAATTAAAATTAACTTACGTGCACCAGAGACTCAAAACCGTGCTGGCCATCCAGACGTTATCTCTGCAGGCGTGCCCGAGATCTTCACCAGAGAAGGAAAATATCCTATGTTGATTTGGGTGTGCCACCCATCCATCGTGCTCCAATGGACATTCAAAAATCTCAAACGCATAATCCTCACCAAGTGAGAACAAACGAGTGACAGGTGACAGCGACACCGACGTCGACTTGGCCTTCAATTTAGGAAAAATAAAATAGATAAGTTGTTGATAATTAAAAAAACACACAAGTAATTATTTGACTAATTTGGACATTAATAATGAATACATACCTTTGTTAACATTTCGAGCTCACGTCGTTTGTGGTCCAACTCAAGCTCACACCTTTTCATTTCCAACTCAAGCTCATGGCGTTGGACTTCCAACTCCCGTTCCCTAGCTGTCAACTCATCGTCCTCCACATGTGCCCTACCATAACTCTCTTTTGTGCTCACATGTGAAGGGTTGGCATGCCCTGCGGTGTCTTGGGATGAACCGACGGAGGAAAGCTCTCTAGCAAGCACCTGCTTGAATTATGGGTTGGATATTAAGCTTTGCATCAGATGCGTTGTAATAGCAGGGTTAGAGATGAGCTGCTGAGTAATGTCATCCAAAATTGATGCTTCATCGACCACCCGCTTTCGTGAAGCAGACTTGCCATAATATTCTTTGATGGTCACGTTCCCAGGAACACCGATAACCCGACCAGGATGGTCTTTCTTGCCTGGAGCAATCATCAAGAAGTCCCGCCGTCCAGAAGGGACGAATGAGCCCTGGGAGGATTGTGCTTTAAGATCCATCTACAATTAAAAAAATGAAAAAACGTGCAAGTGAAAAGTGTTAAAAATATCTATACAAATATCAATTGAAATGAAGTTAATTATTTACTTATAATCTTATCTGCCACTTCGCGAGTGGCATCAACTTTAAAAGATCGCGTCTTTGTCATGCGGCCGGCTAACCAGACATCCTCGCGGTCGATGTCCGACGGAGGACTTAATGGTGTGCCCTCAGGCACCTCTCCGCTTTCTATCCTAGCAGAGTGCTCTTCCTGCTTCACCCTCAGCCTATCCGCCATCATCACCTTGATCCGAGTCTGGTACCCACCCTGAGACATGGTGTGGCGGTGGACGTTCTTCGCCTGATTATGCCGACCCTTATCTGCCTTAGCCTATTCAAACAAAAACACATAATTAAATACAGTTAAATGATCTATAAGAAGCATACAAAATTAACTTAATCAACCAACCTGAAATTCTCCATCTTGTCGACTCCTAGCAAACATATCCCAAGTATCCTGATCAATCCAGGGATAATCCGAGAACATTTTATCAAGCCGCTTCTTCCCAGATACATAGTACCTGGTAAGATCATGCTTGAACCCATTCCAACGCTTTGATGCCATTTTCATACATTTCTTACGATGATCCTCGTCGTTTGGCACAGTCCAAGCTACCTACATATTAAATACATAACAACTGGATGGATTATAACTCGGATAATTATCTAATAATGTAAATCAAAAAAATGTAAAGGTAAAATACCGTGATAGCCTCCCAAATCTGATCCTTAACGTTCTGTGGAACGTCATTCCAGTGGTTGTAGTTGATGCTAACGTGCTGCTTCGCTTGTAGAAACACCTACTTATTAAATTCTTTAGCACGGAGCCCCTGGGCATTTAGATTAGCATCGAAGGACACCTCAAGCTTCTGTCCGCTTTGCCTGGCCTTCTCTAGTTTCTTCAACGTCGTGGCTCCTCTACCCCGTTTCCTATGAGCCTGTGATGTCTGTATGGACAAAAAAAATGATAAAATAGAGGGTTGTAACATTATAAACTTACATTAAAAAGAACGACTAAAGATAGTATATAACATGTAAACTTACACTAGAATCAGGCGTAGGCGCGATCGGGTCCTGCGTAGGCCCCACAGTGTCCTCCCGTGTATGTGGGCTATCCGACTGATCCATATGTATGCCTATTCAGAAACAATATATATTTATTAACATAGGTTATAACTCAAAATAAATACAGAAGTATAGATAAAAATAAATGTATACTAAGTTTAAACTACCTATATCAATATCCCTTCGTGATGATCATCACGAGTGGCATGTACATCGTCCACCCGTGTCTCCTCGATTATAGTAGGCATGTTTGTTGAAAAAGAAAGAGTCTCAGGAATATCAAGATTTGAATCTTGATTTTCATCACTACCATTATACATGTTTTTTCCTTGGAGAACCACAGACAACCTTTTGTTAGAAGGATCAATGATGTAGAACGCTTGTTTTGCTTGGGAAGCCATTATGAAAGGCTCATTTATATGACCTAACTTGTTGAGGTCTACCAATGTGAACCCCAATTCACCGGTTTGTACACCACCGTTACTATCAACCCACTTTACATTTAAAAACCGGCACCGTAAGCTTAGTGTAATCGAGCACCTAAATATCTTCAATATATCCAAAGTAAGGTGTCGGTGCTTTAACGGGTTTTGTGTCCTTTGCACTAGAGAAGTGCATTGCTTCGGCCACGATCATAACCCCACTATTTTGCATGGTACTCTTGTTATCTTGTTCCTTTGTATAAAAGGAAAAGTTATTGATGTCGTATCCGCTCCAACATATGACGTTGAAGCTAGGCCCACGTGTTAGCCATCTTACGTCATCAGAAGCAGTACTACCATCCTTAAGCATTTCTTCCTTGAACCATGGTAAGAAAGTCTTGTTATGCTTGTTCAACAACCACCTTTCGCTCATTCGAGGGTTTTCTTGATTGACTTTTCTTTTATGTTCAAATAAGAAAGGCTGAACAGAATCGATGTTGTTCAATACATATAAATGTGCTTGAAGCACTTCCTCCCGACCCTTGCTATTAATTCTTAAGCCATGTGTACCCTTACCTTGACATCTTATCTCATCATGCCGAGGCTTAGGAACCCCTATAGGATCCGTGTTATGAAGGTAGTCCGAACAAAACTCAATAGCTTCTTCTGTAACATACCTTTGAACAATAGATGCTTTCGGACGATGAGGATTCTTCACGTACCCTTTCAAGATCTTCATGTAGTGCTCAACTGGTTACATCCATCTCAGAAAAACCGGCCCACATAATCTAATCTCCCTCACCAAATGAACAATTAAGTGAACCATTATGTCGAAAAAGGAAGGAGGAAAATACATCTCCAATTGGCACAAGATTGTAGCAGCCTCAACTTCCAAGTCATCCAACATACGGGGGTCAACGACTTTGCTACATATAGAATTGAAGAATGAGCACAACCGAGTAATGTCATGTCTCACATTTTTTGGAGCAATACCACGAATAGCAACGGGCAGAAGTTGTTGCATCAAGATGTGACAATCATGAGACTTTAAGCCAACTAATTTAAGATCACTAGGGACAAGCCTCTTCATATTTGAAGAGTAACCATGTGGAACTTTGATGCCCTGAAGACACCCGCAGAAACTTTTGTCTCTTTTTTTTTGACAAAGTATGACATGCTGGCGGCAAATAAGTCCGCTTACCATCCTCAACAACTGGAGCTAATTGCTCTCGTATACCCATAGCAACGAGGTCGAGACGAGCATTCACACCATCCTTTGTCTTGCCCTGAATGTTGAGAAGCGTCCCGATCACACTATCACACACATTTTTCTCCACATGCATCACATCAATGCAGTGTCTGACATCAAGCTTGCACCAATATGGAAGATCAAAGAATATCGACCTCTTCTTCCATATGTTTTTCTCAGCAGCTTTACCTTTCTTTTTGGACTTACCGAATATAACATCGATGCCCTTTACCCTCTGATAAACCTGCTCTCCAATTAAGGCCGCCAGAGCTTCTTCTGTCTCTTGGCATCCATTAAAAGCTTTTTTAATCATACGATATGGGTGATCACGTCTAAGAAATCTCCGATGCCCAAGGTAAACCGTCTTCTTTCCATGATGCAACTAAGTGTAGCATGTGCCTTCTTCACATATAGGGCATGCTTTATGCCCCTTGACACTATACCCGAACAAGTTACCGTATGCTGGAAAGTCGTTGATGGTGCAAAATAACGTGGCACGAAGCTTGAAAGTCTCATGAGAATACTCATCAACTACATCAACACCTTCCACCCACAGCGTTTTCAAGTCTTCAATCAAGGGACTTAGATAAACATCTAAGTCATTTCCCGGTTGCTTTGGGCCCGAAATCATCATAGACAACATCATGTATTTGCGCTTCATGCACAACCAAGGGGGAAGGTTGTAAATTATCAACAGAACAGGCCATGAACTATGAATACTACTCATGTTACCATAAGGATTCATTCCATCTGTAGCAAGTCCAAGCCTTAGGTTTCTTGGCTCATCGGCGAAATCCGGAAACATAGTATCAATATTCTTTCATTGCATAGAATCAGCAGGATGACGAACCTTTCCATCACATTTCCTCTCATCATTATGCCATCTAATATTCTTCGCATCTTTCGTATTGGCAAACAATCGCTTGAACCTTGGAATTATTGGAAGATACCACAACACCTTCGCAGGAGGACCCTTTTTTCTCACATCATCAAGATCATCCTCATCATCACCACCCTTCACTTTGTATCGTGATAACCCACATTTGGGGCAATCGTGATTGTCTTCATGAACACTGGTGTACAATATGCAATCATTGAGGCATGCGTGTATCTTCTTATACTCCATACCCATCGGATACAATACCTTCTTGGCCTCATAGTTACGGTCAGGCAATGTGTTGTCCTCCGGAAGCAAGTCTTTCAACACTTCAAGCAATTCCGTGAAGCTTTTATCGGTCCAACCATTTCTCGCCTTCACACAAACCAATTTTAGCATCGCCGACAACCGTGTATGAGTAGTACACCCTGGATATAAAGGCTTATCCGCATCACCGCACAACCTATCATACACATGAGCTCGATGAAAATATTCTTGTCCAATATCACGGATCATGTCCTCTACTCGATCATCCTCCATATCTACGTCAACATCCTCACTTTGGGAGACATTTGCCGTACTACTCAACAACACATCACCATGCCATATCCATCTTGTATAACTCAAGCAAATCCCTTCACAAATCAAATGAGTACGTATATCCTTCACCGTACATTTCCTCGTATTCAAACACTTGACACAAGGATAACAGAACATTCCATTACTATTAGGAACATTCCTTTGAGCAAATTCTATAAATTCTCCCACCCCCTTCAAATACTCAGCACTAGTGCGCTTACAAACCATCCAACTACGATCCATAACTAGATAGGTTCTGTAGATATACAAAACATATATCCAAGGCGTTTAAAAATTATTTCAAATTTACACCATTTTCAGGTTTCTTAAGACAAAAGAAATAAGCAGATGAAGATAAATTAACAAAACAGAATTCCAATGAGCAATATATTGTTGATGTCACATGCTACAAGCAACTCTAAATTTCTTCCCATTTTGAAATAGGTCATGATAGCAGAAGAAAAACAAGAGAAAACACAAAACCCACGACCAGAAATAGAGACATTCCAAACAACGTAAACTCACAGTTTCAAGTTTCAACTACAGAGACTACAGTTTCAACATACACTCAAAACCAAAAATAAAAAAATGTTCCCTAAAGACTCACCAGAAATAGGTGCTCGCGTGGTGGTGGGGAGGGGAGCTCGAGTGGTGGCCAACGTTCGATATGGTTACTGAGAGCAGAGGGACAAGGAGAGCTAGTGCGCGGGAAGGGGAAAGAGAGATGTCAATTTATTGCAAAGAATGAGCGGGAAAGACAGAGTTAGGGGTTAAGAGTGTACCTCACGGTGGTGGCGAAGAAGCCCTCGCGGTGGTTGCGGTGGAGATGAGCTCGCGATTAGGGCAGAGTGAGAGTGAGAGTGAGAGTGAGAGTGAGAGTGAGAGTTGAGAGTGAGAGTGAGCGTGATGAAAGAGAAGAACAGAGACGTACAGAGCGGAGTGCAGAAGGCGTGCGGGTGTAAACGTTATAATCAAAAACCAAAAATAAAACAACATTTTACGTCAGTTGTTTGTAACAAATGACATTAAAGGTCATTTATTTAACGTCGGTTGTCTTAAACAACTGACGTTAAAAGTTATTGTTTAACGTCAGTTGTATTAAACAACTGACGTTAAAAATAAATATTTTTTAATAAAAACACTTTTAACGTCAATTGTTGAAGACAACTGACGTTAAAAGTGTATAAGTTTCTGCAAAAACATTCATTCCTTTGACTACTGTGCTACTTACCCATGACTACTGCGCTACTTACCCATGCACCTTGTAACTTAATCCTCTTAATGAGCATTAAGATTATAGATCAGTTTTCAAGAAAATCAGCTAGTCTCTCTTCTCTATATAAAGTACCATTCTTCTGTATCAGTCTGTAATACACCCTCTTCTTTTCCTATATATTTCGTGCGTTTTCTATTCCTTCACAAAATGGCTCTAAGACTTTTGTTATTTCTTCCTATACCTAGACTTAAAGGTCTATGTCTTAATGGTCAAAAAACTTCTGAGGTTGAGTAAATCACGTAACATGGATGGTAAGGTTGAGTGAATCACGTAATGCGATTCCCTCACTTTATTTCATCCCCTCATCCCTTTCACTCCGCTTTCGCAGCAAGTGACTGTGGATAAAGCAGATGGAGCATCAAGGAATTCAAGTGAGGGAGGAGATGCATCCATTGGAGTTTCTTAGGATATGACTGAGAAGAAAATGATGTTGAAGCAGAAACGTTTTTATATTTTAGGGCTATCTTGCAGAAATTTTTTATCTTTTAATCATGTAATTGTAACTTATGAATCGCTTCAATGAGATACGATTTGATTATACATATAACTTGTTTTATGTTAAGTGTTTATTTATTTTAATTTGCACAAGAATTTGTTTACTAATTCAAGCTAATTAATTAAGATTAAAAATAAACTTGTTTAAAAAAAAGTTTAGAAATAAACTGCACTTTATGGAGTGATCTGCGTTAAGAGTGACAACATGGAGATGACAACGAAAGAAAGATAGGAATGAGTTTCAGATAGGAACATATGATTATTTACGTCAGTTATTTATTTAACTGAAGTAAAAATCACACTTTTAACGTCAGTTGTATAAACAACTGACGTTAAAAGTGTTAATAATCACTTTTAACGTCAGTTCATTACACAACTGACGTAAATAGTGATTTAATATTTACAAAACTGTCACCGCCTCATTTTTAACGTCAAACATATAGTCAACTGACGTAAAACGTTCCCGTATATTACATTATATCCAGTAGTGTGGTACTCTGCCGCCCATATAGTCAGACAAGCTATCGGCAAAATACACTTTCTTGGATTCAACGAAGTTGCATCATCCTAAAGAAACAATATAAAACATTATGAATAAAGGGTAAATATTATCCTAAACAATATAAAAACACAAGTAATAATTGAATGATTATGAATACATGGGGTAAAAGAGACTTCTCCTCTGCTGCCACGGATTCAATGGACCACCGAATTTGTTATTATCCTAAACAATTAACAAAGATAAAGCATTAGTAAATATTGTCAAGTCATTTCAATTGTAAATAGAGAAAGACATAACCGATTGAATGAATATGAATACCTTCAGCTCCACCGGCGCCACCAGCTCATCATCGTCCCGCTCCTCATCATGTTGACCTGGACAGCTTCCCTTTGTACTCACATATGAAGGTTGGACAGTTGGGTTTCCTTCAGTTTGCATAGATGATATAAGAGTCCGGAGAGCCCTTGGGTCCTTTAAAAGCGACCGAATAACATCCTCTCTAATCTTCTCCGCAAGTAGCTGCTCCCGTTCGCTCATGTGATCGTGGTCCATGGAATTGCCGAATGCCCAATTGCCCTCCAACACCAATGACTCGGCCAGGGAGGTCGTCTTTGTCTAGGGCAATGGCCAGGATATCCCGACGATCCTGTGGAACGAACGATCCTTGTGAGCTTTGTTCCTTCAACAAAGCCTACAATGACGAAATTCAAAAAAATGTGTAAGATACATAAAAGTTTGTTACAAAGTACAAGTAGAATTAAATATTAATTACTTACAATCTTTTCAGCAACAATGCGCGTGGGCTCAGATTTAGTAACCCCCGACTTTGTATTTCAACCTTCAATCCATGTAACATCCCGTGGGGGTGGAGACGGAGGATCAATAATTGTCTCCTCATCTCCCGCTTCTTCCTGCTTCTTCTGCAACTTCGCCTCCATTATATTTTGCCGAAGCAATTTATAGCCACCATGAGACATCGTGTGTTTGTGGACATTTTTTTCTGGATCTCCTGCGCCTTTTCCCTTTTCTCCTGTTACAAATAGCACGTAGTCCATTCAGTTAAATAAATAAATTAGGTTGGCCTATTATAAAAAAATTTAACTTCAACTAACCAGGTAGGCAGGCGAGCGTCGGATCGCCACAAACTGGTCCCACGTATCTCGATCAAGGAAAGGGTAATCATCAGTAGGAGACTTGTCGGCCTTCTTTACAAAGATGTACTTACTAGATAGGGTTGACTTAAACCCCGTCCAACACTTAGCCGCAAGTGAAAGCACTTTCTTCTTCATAGCTGCAGTATTCAGCATATTAAAACGGACCTACATTACAGAACAAAATAGAGGAATTAGCGTGTGATAATATGCTTAAATACAATAGATACAAACGAAGAGGTTGAAAGTTACTTCACCGTGAGTGTCTCCCATTCCTCAATCAATATGCTAGCATGGCTTTTAGCTTGAACAGCCAAGAAACTAGAAAAATCCTTATCATGCTGGCCAATAGCCTCCCCATAACTATCAAACTCAATCGACCAATTCATATTATTAGGAAGGTGGGTGATCAATTTTTTCATGGTGGTGCATGATCTACCCCTCTTTTTGGAAGAGGTACTACCAGCACCGCCCTGTGAAGGAGGCATACCTGCTGACGAGGGACTACTAGCACCGCCCTGTGAATCAGCCATATATATGTATGCCTTTTTAGACAAAATATGTTTCCAAAGTCAATCCAACATTCACATACTTGACAATAGATTTAAATATAAGATCATAATCTAACTCACCCAAGCAACCTATTTTCCTTCTCTACACAATGGGCAAAAATCCAACACAAACACTACAACAGAAAAGGCTTTAGATAGCATTTCCGTGTGCCTTTTAATAGAGTTTTTAAACGCTATCTATTTCCCCGCAATTAAAGCTTCTGACCTAAGATAGCGCTTCTGAAACGCTATCTTAGGGTACATCTAAGATAGCGTTTCCACAAAGAAACGCTATCTTAAGGTTTTTTTTTTAAATGTTTACACTGATTTTTCCAAATTCTCTCTTCATTCATCAAAACCCATTACATAAGAAAATCGTATAAAAAACATCAACCAAATCAAAACACAGTAAAGCTAAAAATCATGATATTCAATGTATCAAATTAATACAATTGTGTGTAAAAGATGAAGACCCACAACATAAACAAAAACAAACAAAAAAATTACACAATCCTCAAATCCCCTCTAATTTTGAAACCCTAAGATTACATAAACAAAAAGGAGCGTGAAGGAACATAGATCAGGAAGAAGGGACTTGGGGTGCGACTGAAATCGTGAGATGAAGGAACTTCGAAGGAACCATGAAATCATGATGGGTGGAATAGATCTGGACAAAGGAACCATGAAACCGTGATGGGTGGAGTAGATCTGTTTGAACCGTGAAATCGCCCAAGGTTGCGACTTCAAAAACGAAGGAAGGCACATCGTTGCCTTGTTAACGATAGAAAGAAAAAGAATACCGTGGGACAAGGGAATTGAACGCCTCTCACGTTTTTAAATTTTGGAAAAGGAAACAATAGCGTTTCTGTATAGAAGTGCTATTGTAGTGGTACATAAGATAGCGTTTGCTAGCGGAAGCGCTATCTTAGGTGGTTAGTTAAGATAGCGTTTCGGCAAGGAACCGCTATCTTTTCCTCAGCTTGACTTTTAATAGCGGTTCCTTAAGGAAACACTATCTTAGGTGGTTAGTTAAGATAACGTTTCCTCAAGGAACCGCTATCTTTTTCTGCAGCTCGACTTTTAATAGCGGTTTCTTAAGGAAACGCTATCTTAGGTGATACCTAAGATAGCGTTTCCTTAAAGAACCGCTATCTTAGGTGATACCTAAGATAGCGTTTCCTTAAAGAACCGCTATTAAAAGTCCCCGCATCACTTTTAATAGCATTTCCGCACGGAAATGCTATAAAAGGTGCGTTATTAAAAGTCTAATCTGTTGTAGTGAAAGTATCAACAATCTTTCACATACCATGCACACAGGAACCTGAAATGAAAATAGAAAAGAGTAAAGAAAAGAAATAGCAACATACTCATAGCCAAGCATATTTGCTTTAGATTTTCTGAACTTTAGAAATTAGAGCAATGACAATCATAAAACAAAATCCTTAGTTAAGGAACAGAGCATGTCAATGTTTACATAATGATATCTTCATATATATGTTGATACCTAATTTACTGACATGATCAAATGAGCAATTCATAAATATTTTATAGCTTGCAAATAACAAAGGGTGCACAATAAATTTCATCATAAATGTTTAACCCGAAGCTATCATTTTAGGTGAACCCGAATGAAAATTGAAAAGTGTAAAGAAAAGAATGAAAACCTTAAGAGAGCAGTTCTGAAATGTTCATAAGGGCGGCGGCGGTGTTGCAATTCTGAAATGTTTAATAGAGCTATTAGGGCTTGATAAGGAGTAAGGAACAAAAAAGAAGTGATGGCTATTAGGGCTTGATAAGGAGTAAGGAACAAAAAAGAAAATGGTGGCAGTACTTACCTCGCGATGGGAGACCTACTTTTGGAACGGGGGGATGGGGGAGAGAGAGAGACAACAGTGGAGGATGGTGGAGGACGGTGGCTTTGCAAGAGACGACCGTGGCTTTGCAGAGAAGAAGGAAGAAACAAAGAAGAAGGTGTGTTAGGGTGCGGGAGTGGTGAGAGACTTGATTTTTCATTTTAACGTTATAATGACATGTAGCGTCTGTTAAAAGGACAACCATTATTATATGTTACTTGTAACATTGGTTTAAAGAACAACCGCTGTTAAAAGTTTTCCCTCCACCCCAACCACCGTTACAATGTTACAGGTCACTTGTAACATCGGTTAACTCAAAACCACCGTTACATGTAATTTAAATGAACAAGATATTTACGATGCTGACACCGCCTCTTTTATAACATCGATTTTGTACTGATGGATGTTACATCCGGTCCTAATTAACAAGCATATTTTTCACTAGCGTAATAATCAGTATGTTACTGTGTAATAAATTCTTAAACATCAACTAAAGAAACTATAAGATCTATTCTAAAAAGAAGGGCCATTTGCCACAGAATTTGAAGCTTTAATTACTATCATGTCGGTCTTAATATTTGTGTCTGTTGGTCGTGATCAAACAACGTAGCGCGCATTTCCATGGAAGAAAAATTTAAAGAAGGATGGCAAGGTTTCAGGGCAGTGAAGTTTAATAACAATAATATGATACAAAGATTCAGTGATCAATTAATTTTTTATCCTTGACTAAGAAAGGCGTCCATAAGCTTCTCTTTGAAGCAAGAGATGTTGGTCTTGTGTGTGTCATAATTTTGAACCGTAAGATTTAAAAAAAAAAAAAAAAAAGAACAATTAAATGATTGCATTTACCCCCCCAGTAATACTCAAACAGGCAAACAGCTAGCACTTAATATGATAAGTTGATCAGAACATCACACTAGTTGCTAGGATTCATTTTCTTTCCTTAGCAAGTCAGCAAGTTAACTTCTATCACGTGATTCTTCGTGTTTGTTAAATAGTTAATTAGGAACTTAGGAAGTTAATCAAATCAAACATCTTTTTGCAAATAAAATATCACTTACAAAATTCAAAACATTTCCCTTTATACGAAGGAATTTTTGGCCCTTGGAAACAAAGATGCTGCCAATATGACATAATGCAATGAACATATTTCCCAAAAGGGAAACCAGAGAAAAGCAGGAAAAGAAAAAAGCTATATTTTTCTCTATAAAAAAAAAAGAAAAGAAAAAGAAAAAAAGAGCTACATTATGCAGTTTTCTCTTAAAGAGTTGCCTTTGCGGGGGTTAGGTTAACTTCCCTTTTCTTTTCTATTTAAAGTGACTACAAGCTTTTCACTCATATGAGCATGAATCTATTTTATTAGCTTAAAGTCGTCTTTTGTTCTTTTTTTACCAGTGAAATGCTAATTCATATTCTTACGAAAGTTAATTATTCGCAGGATAAAGGACCAGATCTACCTAGTGATGTCCTTTTGATTATTCCTTTTATCCATGGAAAGACCTACCCGTGTTACCATCATCAGCAATTATATATATATATATATATATATATATATATATATATATATATATATATTATCTTATATTAATTTTTAGTGATATTTCATCTCCTGATTCAATCATGGTCAGCCCAAGAGTAAAACTAGCTACAAAAGCCATATAGCTTTAGGCTCATGAAAATTTGTTTTAGGTCTCACTTATTCTTGGATCGATCCGGAATTCAGTATTATATAAATGAAATAATGTAAAATAGTAGAAATCAATTCCATTCAAGTTTTATTAATAACCAGTACAAACTCAAAAATATTAATAAGATTAAATTTTTCAAAAGTTTGCTAACGTGTTTTTTAAAAAAAGAACACATATATTGTATCAAATTAATCATATATCCCATAATTGTATCACATATATAACAAGATATTAATCTTAGATAGGATAAGATTATCATATTTCAGGTACTAATAATTTAGGAGAAAATATATTCAAATAATTAAATAACAATAAAAAATTGTAAGAACATCGTAACTACGTGGAAGTTCTTGAAATAAAGCAAGTATGCTTGCCTACAGCTTGTTTAGTTCCCTGTTGGGATGGGTTTCTTTCATTTTTGAAGTCTTTAATTCTATTGAGGAAGAAGATTCACTTAAATTTCAAGCAGATCACGTGTTCCTCTATGGAACTTGAGTTGCTTAAACAACAATATCTTGTAAGCATTACTCAAATTTTACTAATAAAACAGAGACGCGTGCGGGACGTGCATGAATGTGTCAAGAAGAGAGTATCGGTCATGAAGTTGCACTTTAATCCCACAAAATTATGGAACGTCCATAAAGTTGGTCCAAAAAAATTGTTTTCTTTTGATAAAATAGGGGACTGTTTTGCTATTATATATTATATGGATTTTTTTTGTTACATAAAGTTTAGGTATGTCGAGTCTTGGGGGCTCATCAGAACTAAGGCATGTCTCACGACTCAAAGAACGTTTAAAAAGGTACGTACAGATTATCCACGCACCAAATAGGCCCTCACATCCAGCGGTGAGATTCAAACTCATGACCTTATGGGTTATGAGCCGTATCCTTACCAACTGGATCAACCTTCGTTAGCATATATTATATGGATTTAATGTATATACATTGATATAGTGTAAAGAAATTTTACACAATCATATCTCACCGCATAGATATTTGTAAAGATATTCTATGAATTAATATAACAAAATGATAATGGTGAAATATGATTGGACGTCCTTGTAAAACTTTTTTACAATGTCAATATATATTTATTAAACTCATTATATACTATTTAGTGTTTGGTTGACATATCAAAATAGAATGTGATAAAACATGAGTTCTATATATTTTGTATTTGAATTGTATTTATAGAACAAAAAAAATATATGATTATGAGATTAAAAACAACATGTGTCACACTGATGATGAAAGAGACAATGAGTGGATTTGTTATTACTTATTTTGTTAAAAAAATCATTTTTTTTAACTAAATAATCATTTTTTAAAATATTTAGTGTGTTTGTCTTTGTTTTTGAAAATAATGAAAAGCTAAAAAAAATCATTTTCAGGGTTAAAATGAAAAACAACTTTCATTAGCTTTTGGGAAAAAAAAATCAGTTTTTATAATTAAATACTGTTTAAAATTTTTTTTTTTGATTGTAAACAAACATAAATCTGCTTCATCTTTTAATTAAAATATCTAAAAATAGTCATAAATTATTTTGTATTAAAATCATTTATTTTTTAATCTTAAACAAACGAACTCTTTGAAGGATAACTCTCATTCAAGAATGAACACACTAACTTGATATATAAAAGTTAATATGTGATTATGAAATATGCTAAATTATAATAAATATAAAAAAATAATAAAGTAATTAATTGGTTATCATATTGAAATTTGTTAATTTGAAAATAATAAAAGTGTTGAGCGGGACACTATTTTTTTTTTGTTCCTCAGGGTATCCTCCGCGCTCAACTGCGGAGACTAATCCTTCGAATCGGGTAGGACCACAAGGACGGCAAAACTCTCCCTCAAGAGTTTTGATTATAGAAAAAGCAATCAATTAATTAAAAAAGTAATCAATAAAAAATAATAATTAAATTGATTATAGAAAATTCTAAACTAAAATAATAATAATAAATGATACCGATAATAGACGGATTTGAAATTATATTAAAAATAAAATATAAAAAAATATATTCTTGACATAAAATCAGTTGATTTTTTTTTATTTAAAAAATGACAAAATAATGTCATGTTTAAAAATGGGGACTCAAATTTAACATACAAAATGGATTTATTACCACTGAACACTCGATGGAGGGCAATAATATTCTTTATAAAAAAAAGTCTAGAATGGTTTCGAGATATGGAACTAATCTATAAAATTATATTTTAGTAAATTTCATTTTTAAAAAAAAAAGTAAATTGATTTAAGACTCTATGTTTATTATTAATATCTAAAAAAATAAAAAGGACGTCCACTGTGTACTGTATGGTAAATTAGTAATATGGTTTACAAAATATTTTTGGTTTAAAAATAGTTGTTAGCAACAAAAGTGGGCATGGTCCCATGGTTGCATGGAGTATGGACTTTGTAAAGCCTGCAAACTGCATAAGTGCAAATACAGAAACAGGGTCGTATCGTATCGTATCGTATCGTATGGGCGGGGATTCTGTCTCGAGACTAGAAGACATACAACGGTAAATGTTGAGCCGGTAGGCCCCACTGACACTTCACCGTTCACAACCGGTTATCGGCGCCGTTTAGACCACCGTGAAAGAGGCACCTGTACTTCACCATGCGGAGACGACGTCACATTTATTTCTCTAACAAGTATTATTATTATAATAAAATTAATAACTACCAAATTCCCCAGAAAGCGCAACAAGGGTGGAAGAGAAAAGGATTGAATCAGGTAAAGGAGGCCTAGGACTTCGTAGTTTTTTTTTTTTTTTTAATTATTACTATTATTTTAATTTATTTTAAATTTAGACTTTATGTATATGTATTTTATAATTATAATTATTTACACAATAATTTCTAGCATGGTTGTCAAACTAACTGGTCAACTCGTAAACTTAGACGGGTTTACATTCTTAGGTAGGCAAAATTGGTTCACTCTGTGCAGAATCAGTTTTGGAGCAGGTTCAACTAGGGATGTAAACGGGGAATGGTGGATCAGGGTAATAACCTCCGGCTCTTCTTATTGGATGAATTTCGTACTCGTCTTCACTCTATATCCGTATAGATATTCATTTTAAATAAATTTATCAAAATTTGCAGGTATCCATGGATATTCAAATACCTCACAATTTTTTTATTCACACATGAAATTCAGACTAATTATATCAATCAGACTTGATTTGAGTTTCTTGATACAACGATAAATTCTTATGTACATGAAAAATATTATGATAAATATACTAAACAATATGATATGTAAACAATATAATGATGCATGTAATGAAAGAGTGATGAAATGAAAAAGAGGATGTAAAAGATAGGTTAATTTAGGTGTTTTGGTCGTCAAATTTCATAAACAAAACCAAACCAAAGTACTTAAAAATTAATACTTGGTTTATATATAAATGAGTATTTTATTGATTTATCTTAGCAGGTATCCATGTAATTGGACATTAATACATTATCTGTCCCGATCTCGTCAAGAAGTGGATATAAAAAATTTCCATTTATTTTATTCGTGAATATCCATAAAAGTTCCTATTTTCTATCCCTTGTGGATAATCTCTTAACATCCGTAACTATGAGTAAAATTTACTGACTCAACTAAACTAGATTGACTTGGTCAGACTCTAACTCGCGAGTAAAGGACGATTTTGCGAGTCTGAATTTGTTCCTGTTGTTTGTTCAAACTCGAAACTAGTTTGTTTGCCTCTACTCTCTGTCGAGCTGATGTCCTCCCTCCCTACCAGCGAACGACCTCTTTCCTTGTCCATCGCTGATAAAACCGTGTCTTCCACTCTTCCCCTCTCGACTTCTTCACCTTCCTTCCCAGTTCGGGCAAGCAGTAGCAGCAGCTCTAATCCTCTTTCCTCTACTTGAATCCATCTTTCTCTACTTGAATCGTGCCTTAGTTCACAATGTCCGAGGCTGATAATGGTAACACAGTTACAACATCAACAACTTTCAGAGGTAGGGGGTAAGAAATTAGGAGGATTGGAAATTTGAAGAAATTAGGATCACTTTGGTTTATTTTCGTGAAATTATTCTAACAAATAATAATTACAATAAAAATATTTATAAAATTGTTACTTTATTTTTATTTTGTTTTTTTATTTTTAAATATTTGTATAGGAAAAAAACAAATAAAAAATTATTTTTATTATTTCATATACAAATATTTAAAAATAAGAAGCATAAAAATAAAATAATAATTTTATAATTAATTTTGTTGTAATTATTTTTAAAATCAGAAAATGAAAACATGAAACATAAAATAAACTAAACAGATCTTCAAGAGTTACTTTTTTTTATTAAATGTTTTAGTTTTAGGAATTTATGTTTTTGTGAACTTATTATTAATTTAGTCACATTTTACTGTTACAGAGTTGGATTGTTGTATTACACTTTCTATATTATTTATATATGCCATGTGTAGGGTTTTTAAATATTTTTTTACAAGATTAAATCTGTTTGTAGTCCCTCAAATTTGGTGATGTTAAGTTTCAGTCCCTCGTTTGGAAAACATACATTTTTAATCTCCAAATTCTAAAACGTATTAGTTGCGGTCTCCAAACGTACATTTTAATCCCGTTTAGGGACCATAACTCATGTTTTAGAATTTGGGGACTAAAAAAATATTTTTTTCCAAACGAGGAACTAAAATTGAACATCACCCAAATTTGAGAGAGTAATAACATATTTAACCCCTTTTTTATATTAGGTAGACTCTTACGAGTCTAAGAATCGAGTATACTTACCCTCCATGAGTCTACGTAGACTCTCAAGTTTGACAACCTTGATTCTAACCGTAAATTTCTATTATAACATGGTAACCTAGTTTCTAGCAAATATTTCACAACACGAATGGCGATGGCTAGGTTTGGGTAGATTAGTATAGTATTTTATTTTTTATTTTGATCAAGAGATTAGTATAGTATTCATCTTTGTACCCATGTTTTAAGAAAATACCTGGCCATATCCATGTGAGTAGCAAATTTCTTACTTCTACCCTTACTCGCCAGGTATTTAAGTACCCATATGCATACCCATTAGTCGCACTTTAATTAACTATGCAAAGTCAATAAATAAATAAAAATTGATTAAAAATACATTGATAACTGAATTGAAAAACTATTGAAAGATCATCCAAATCTAATTATATATAAAACATTACAAACAAAACTATTTAATTAACATAAAATACAACATAATAAACTTATTAAATACAATGCATAATATTATGACATAAATGACTAGGTTTAGGTTAATGTATGTGTGTGTATCATATGATAATTTTTGCGAGTATTCATCAAGCCCATTATCCATCGACTCTCCAATTTTACATAAAAAGACATCAGAGGTGTCGGTTCGATCCGCCCAGACTAAAGGGTATATATAACCGGCCTTGGTCCACAATTGCTTCAGGCTAATATTTTGTTGGTCCAAGCATGCCTTATGGGCCACAAGCCATTTAGACCCTTTTAAAAAAAAATTAACTTTTATATTGTTTAAATGCTTCGATATATATGTGATGAGAGATCGGTTTATATCAGTGTGAGTCATTTTTTACATACATCAAATCTAACTGTTAATTTTATTTTCATCCAACGGATTAAATTAGTAAAATCACAAATCTCAAAGAAGTTTTTTTTTATATAAAATTCATTAAACATGTATTTTTTATATATCATAAACCATTACACTAACAAACTAACTTAAGCGTTGTAAAAAAAAAAACTAACTTAAGCAGCATTTATTCTTGTAAAAAAAAAGTTAAAGCAACATTTATTTTTAAAAATTAGAAAGATCCATTATTCAGAAACTGTAATGTGAACAATTAAATTATGTTATTATAATTATATAAAATTGTAGGATTTTTTTTTAGAAAAAAGAAAACAAAATTGCCCTGTCGGGTCAAGTTGGGCCAACATGCAGGCTAATTTGGCTCAAGTTTTTTCGAGCCAACAATCCTCTTGGCTCATCCCAATCTTAAACTGGGCTTATTTGGTCCGGTATAGCAGGCTACTAAAGCTGGTAAATCGAGTCACCCAGCCCAACCCAGCCAAGCCCAGCCCACCTTAGCCCATCGTGCTAGAGTGTATAAACATGTCGGGCTGAGTCGGCCCGAATTCAAAAGGGTTGTCGTTTTGTAGGCTCAATTTGCCACCACTAAAAAACATGAGCTTCTATAGAGAAGCAAAGAACATTTATAGGACGGTGGTTTTAAAAGAAAAATGAGTCTCTAAAAGAATATTGTTTATAATTAAAACTTTCAAAATTAGTCGGTTGAAATTATAATAGGAGGAGAAGGACATAAGTTCGAATCCTAATACCGACATTTTAATTGGGAGGTGGCGAAAATCAATGGTTGATTTCCAGCTCTAAGCAGCCGACTGAGGATTAATTCCATAGTCGGTCCAAAGGGCCAAAGCTTGTACGAATATCTCGAGTGTTAATAGGGAGCTAAATACCCTAATCATGGTGATTCATAAAAAAAAAGGTAATTATAACAGAATTTGAAGGTGAGGATTATAATAAAAACATTTGTAGATCACTAATTAAAAAAATACTATAGATTTTTTTTTAAAAAAAAAGAGTTTAATTTCTATGTACTCTCAGTATAAAAAAATTTCCACTGATCAGAAATCATGAAATTGATGACTTTTAAGGTGGTTAGGATAAGAATCAAAGATTTGTAATGGTTTGTCAATTTCTGATTGGTTGACTGTGTAAAAAAAACTTTACACTATTAGTGTATACCAATTAAATCCCAAAAAAAATATATATATATATAAGTAGTAAATTAAAAACTAGAAAAAAGTATATACTTTTTTGTTGATTACTACTTTGCGCTAATTTTCGACTTTGGAATCCTAATCTGCTCTGAAAAATAGGCAGAATGAGAGGATTCGGTGGCAACCCAGAATTATCTGCCTCAAAATAGGGGTGGAGGAAGTAACATGCTTTGGTTCTCACCAAAACTTTAATCCCAACATTCAAGAACGGAAATGCTACAAAAGGGTTTGGTTAGACACATGGAATATTTGATATACTATTTGCTTAATTAAAAGAGTTTGGAAAGAAAAAATATAAAAAGGACGAAAAGTAGCGAAGAACCAAACAAAAGAAATACAAGCTAAACTCAGAATAAGGGAGTTTGGTAGAGGAAAAGTGGAAATCCAAAAACCTGTCCTGCAAAAGCACAACTCACTCGTGCTTTCTTACACGGTTTTTGGTTCTCTGTTTGGAAATTAATTGCCTGCATCAACTGAGCTTTATTCGCATATAATGTCACATTATATGCAGTTTCCTAATTCCTGTATACCGCAATACATGTGATTTTCCTTTTATTGTCTCAGCATAAAAAGTAGGTTCCCACTTCAAACTTCTCATAATTCATTTTGGTCACTATTATTATTTGAAATTCTAAGTGGGTTGCACGTACGAACCAACATCATTTCCTCATTTCATTGTGTGTTGATCAATAATTTCTAGCGATTAAGTATATAAAATCTAAATGATAATATTAATAATTGCATAGATTAAGAGCTAATTATATAAATAATTGTTGATTATCGACAGCTCCAGCTCAGGAACTGCATTGACTCTAAGTGGTGACTGATCAAAATGACATGTAAAATTTCCACTGATTACAGATACTATATTCTACAGTGCATTGTGGTTTGTCCTCTATAAAGACAAGGTCACCAGAAGTACATGGAACTAAGATTAGGTATTTGGGGTTTACTAATTAATCAACCGGATTTTCAGGGGCTATGCTATCTTATGGTTCAAACCCACTCGTGGGCACGACCAATTTGCAAGTTCATTTTTTAAAATTCTTGTTGAAAAGAATTTATTTGATTATTATTTTTGAAAAGTAAATCAAGCAGGTACATGTAGTTGGATACGTATGACTCTGAATATAAAAATAGAATATTAAATACAACACTCGTAGAAGAAAATAAAAAAAATATACACGACATGGGTCACGATGTCCCTAGATATTCAAACACATAAACTATTGATGTAGTGGAAAGGTAATGTTATATCTTGGCCTTTTCTGAGCAGCAGCATACTATATATATAACAATAATGATCATTAAACACTGATTTTGATACCAAGCATGGACATGATATAGTTGATGGAGTTTTTTGGGAGTGATAAAATATATGATGAGAAAAAAAATACTATAAATAAGTGGTGAAGAGTGTTTTTATATGATGTTGGATACCATTTTTTGTGTTCAAATATAATTACCCATATAAAATTATACATGAAGATTGGAGTTTGAATTCTTGTCCTAGGCTCTACTGTGCGTTTGTTAATTTGATACAATAGTTATCAATTTTTGGAAAGTTTTTTTTTTTTTTTGACCGGGTAACAATTTGTTACAATACTTATTAATTTTCATGTTACCAATGAGACATAATTAGTATAAATACAAAAACGTACATATACATGTTACTAGTATTTTTTTTTTGAAAAACATATAAATGTTAAATTGTTTATTTTTTAAGACAATTTCAAGGTTTGGTAAAAAAAAAGAAAGAAGACAATGATTGAGGAAACAAGTAAAGATAATGTTTTATTAGAAAAAAAATACATTTCTTGATATGTTAACTCCACATCTTTTCTCTAAAACCTTGCATTTTTAATTCTTTTACTTGTTATCATTTTCCTGTTTTTTAATTATTGTCCATGTAAAATTAATTTTATTATCATTTGGTTATGTATGGATTAATCACTGAACCATAATTTCACACAATAGTTCTCTGGACTTGAAATATAGATACAGTACAAGACCACTGTACGTCTATACCTTGTGTACAAACTTAACTGTTTTATTATAAAATAAAAATAATAAGAATTAAATTCCTGAGCACTTTGTTATTAAGGCTCTGTTTGGTGTTTGGCATGATTAATAAGCTAGCTTATAGCTTATTTGATTAGCTTATAAGTTTGTTTGACTGAAGTAAGATGTTTGGTAAACATGTTTATCTCATTAGTTTATAGTCTTTTTTTCATAAGCTAATTTATTTAGCTTTTGGCTAGTAACTTATAGCTTATTATTTTTTCTTTCGTTTTTAATCACATTCATTTAATGAAATTCTCACTTTACCATGTCTATCATAAATATGTCTTTTTATATCATTTTATATTTATAATCTAATTCAAATATTAATTTTATAGAACACTTCAAATTTAATAAGGTAACTTTCAAGCTATCGGCTAAAAATTAATTTATCAACTATTAACTAATTTATTATAAGCTATTTTTGCCAAACTAAGTCTATGTTTTTTTTTTTTTGACAATTATTATTAAGTTCTTATATCATACTAAAGATTATTTCTTCTAAAAATTTGTGGACGAAGGCACAAAATGAAATTTATATTAAATATGTTTGGTTCCGGCCTTAAACATTTTTTGCTTTTTGTATAATTATTTTTGGTGGCGTTTGAAAGAGCTTATTTAAATTTCTTTTGACTTATCTGATAACATAAGCTCTTATACAGTGTGTTTGGCAGAGCTTATAAAAATAACTTATGTCATCCCAGAAGGAGTTTTTGACTTATTTTCATAAGTAACTGGAGAGAAGCTTATGAAATTATCATAAGAGCTTATGCACTAAACACCCTCTTCGTGTTTTTCACTATTCGAATCCTCTCATGTCTCTTTCTTTCTTTCTTTTTTCTTTAAATGCTTATGACATAAACTCTCATACGATAAGATCTTATGTGATAAGTTTGTAATTAAATTGTTTACCCAAACATGCCCCTCGATCCGAACGGACACTGCTTACAGCGTAAGTAAGGGGTTTGATTGGTAGAGAAGGCTGATGCCTGATATGGCAGGTGCCATTTAATGCCGCCGATAAAGTTGACTTTGACCCAAATGTACCTATATATTCTTTTATAATTAGGATGTTGCTAACTAATGTATTAAGGAAATTTATCAAAGAATCCATTAAAAAAAAAAAGTTTGTGTTTAAAAATTAAGTATAACAAATTTTAAAATATTATATAAATATATTACTTTTCACATAAATATTTTATTATTAATTTCTTAAATAATATCATAAATACACTCGTTATATCAGGTATCTTTTGCATTAGGCTCTTACCAGTCCTTTGGAATTTGGGGCAGCAACGGTTCCCTACATACATAAAATAATATTCATTGTCCCTTGTTGTTGCTATATTATTCAAGTTAGATGCCATGTAGGAGATAAGTTGAGACAAACAATTACATTCTGTTTGGTTGTAGGAGAGAAAGTGGGAGGAAAGATAGTGAGAGAAAAGAAAGAGAAAGAAAAGAAGAAGAATGAAAAATTAGATGATTGTTTAATTGTTTGATATAAGAAAAAATGAAATGAAAGAAAAGTAAAATTGTTCGCTCTTTTGTTTGTTTGTTTTGTTAAGCAAGAGAGTATTAAATCGAGTATAAGGGATAGCCCAACACAATACAAAAATAGTGAATTATAGAACACACAAAATCTGATAGAACTAAAGATATATGAACAACCAACTACGTGTATTTAAATGCAAAAAGGTTTGGGCGTAGCTAAAGTTCAACACCCACAAAACAAAATCCCGGCCAAAAACTAAGTATAAACATAAAATCCCCCAACAAAAAACAGCAGAAGCTAACAATGCCTAATCCAAAACCAAAATGCAAACTCGTAGAAGGGGAGATGAAAGAAAAAAAAAATATTTATGAAATGACAATAATATTCTAATATATTAATTTAAAAAAATAAAAAAGTAAAATGTTTTTTTTGTCCTTTTATTCTAGACAATGTACTGAACCCAGCATTTGTCAATTTTCTTTTTAAAATAAGGAGAAAAATTACTTGCATGGATTCCACACTTTTTTCTTTTTTTACATTCCCTCCTTTTTCATTTAAAACCAAACAAAGGAAAGATTCTTGAAATGTGTGTTTTCTATGCTTATAGTTTCTTTAATTCCTCTGTTTCTTGTGTTCGAAACGATGTGTTAGAGAATGCGATACTTTTGGTAGATATTAGAGTATAGGAAATATGAAATAAAATCTCCCACTTTTGTTGAAATGAAAAATTAAAATAAGGATAAATTTTGAAATATAATCATTTTTCGATGAATAAAAATGGTGGCGAGTGAATTGTCATTCTGAAGCCTAGAGCGACTATGATCCCTCCATAAGGAATTTATTTTTCGTCAGGATTTGAGTCAGAGACCTGCCATATGAAAGTATTCGTGTACGAACTCTCCTACCCGATAGATCTAGCATGTTTCCACTAGGTCAATCCCTTTGGTATGGAATATAACCAATTAAAGTTAAAAAAAAAAGTAGGGAATGTATATAGACATATTGAAATGCCAATAGCCTCACCCATCAAATTAATACTCCATGTGGTAAATTGAACTTCTTTTACTAGAGAGAAAAGGGTTTAGACTGTAATGGCTATACAACTGATCCAGGAAAAAACTGTTTGCTCCCAAATTAGTATAAACGCTATTTTAATAATATTAAAAACAGAGAAAAAAACTAAGTATACGATTATGATGCCAAATTTGAGCATAATACTTTTTTTTTTTTTTGAAATATTGAGCATAATACTTAATAAATATAAAAACGAATGTATAATATTATTATATAATATCTATACTAATATACTAATATAAAAGGTGAATAGCTATTTTTACTGTACATCCACTTGGCAAGTTATAGATTTTTTGGTATTATTTTATTAGTTATTTTTTATAATTTATAGATATTTTATAAAGTGGGGAAGGGGTGTTATAAGGGTTTAAGGTAGGTGGGGAGGCTGATTTTACGAAGGGGAGGGGGAATAGATAAAAGAGATAGGAAATAAAAATAATATTTATTATAAATAAAATTATTTTTATAATATATTTAATTATAAAATATAAAATAAAAATTATATATTATTTTTTTAAAAAAAATATATACAATACAAATAATATGTTACTTTTTTAATTAGGGGTACTTATGTCATTTTACATATTCATTATCATCTTTTTAAAAAAATTCTCTCAACTACTTCCTTATCATACCAAAAGCTAGAGCCCAAATACCCTACTAGAATGAAAGTAATGTGAAGAGATTTGAATTAGGCGGGGAAGAAAAAGAATGTAAAATTTGGAAGTAGCAGAAAGAAATTCTTCCCTGATAACATTATTATTAATATTTATTAATATTTATTATAACTAAAATTATTTTTATAATATATTTAATTATAAAATATAAAATAAAAATTATATATTACTTTTTAAAAAATATATATATAAAATACAAATAATATGTTACTTTTTTAATTAGGGGTACTTATGTCATTTTTCATATTCATCATCATCTTTTTAAAAAAATTCTCTCAACTTCTTCCTTATCATTTTATCACATATTTCTCTCATATCAAATAAGTCTTAAAATTAATTATTTTTTTTAACCATCTTCTCTCTACTCATATTCTCTTTTTCCATCTTCTCTCTTCTCAATTTCTCTTCCATACCAAACAAAGCATTAATAATGTATCCTTGTAGTAAAAAATGAATGGATTGCTTAAATTGATGACACACAATGAGGTCCAGAGTAGGGTCCACTTAGGAAGTTAAAGTGGGTTGCTTATCTAGATAACGTTGGATAAGTGTTATTGATATAGCATTTGATCATTTTTTTACAATATGTGTTATAACAATTATATAGTTATTAGTCATTATATCAATCAACATTTTTTTGTACTTTGTACTCTTTTAAATTTTTGTATAAGTTATGATTGTTTTAGATACTATAAACAAACAGAAAAACTGTGTTACTAAAACATATTTAGTTATTTCAGGAAAAAAAATTAAAGTGAATGAAAAGTGAATGAAAAAACACACAATTATTGGGAAACACCAAAAGCTAGAGCCTAAAGGCCCTATTAGAATGAAAGTTATGTGAAAATATTTGAATTAGGCGGGGAAGAAAAAGAATGTAAAATTTAGAAGTAGCTTAAAGAAATTCTTCCGTGATAACATTATTATTATTTGACTTCATGATTCTAATTGGAACCATCTTATGGGTTGAAAACGTTACATAAAAATATACTTATATGTATATCTAGATGTATATAATTATGTATAATGTATAATATTTTATATTGAATTTAATGTTTTAAATGTGAAGATAATAATTTAAATATTTACTATCCACGAGAATAATTTTCTAAATTAGTATATAAATTTGTAATAGAATCTCAAATGATTTCTATATATATCCTCGTTTTGATTGGATCATTTCAAAGTGAGTTAATAGAAAAACTTTGTTACTAAAACATATTTTAGTTGTCTGAATTTGATAAAGGTATTTAAACACGCTGGGTTCTAATGCATTAAAAAAACAAAAAACAAAAATAAAAATAACGATATAGAATGAAAGGGAAACGGCTCTTGATTCATAGAGCATTAAGTGAATTTGGGAAATTAAGTGAATCGTCCGAACATATTGGAAGAAACAAGAAAAATGAAGGGCATGGAAATAATACAATTCTTAGGAATGATTGTTAATGTTCTCAAATGTGGCGTCAATAGCGAGAGTACAACTTTATCAATAAACTAAAGATTAGATTTTGGAATGTTGAAAAAAAATGGTATGACCAGTTAGCCAAAGTTTCTTTGTAAGTTTGCATAGGACCAACTAATCTCAAGAAAGATAAATATGTTTTTTTAAAGGGTTAATTTGACGGGGAAAAACTGAGAAATAAATCAAATAGATTTTTCAGAGGGAAGGAAAATAAAAATGATAGATAAATATATTTTCTAAAAAGGAATGACTTGCACGGAAAAATGATAGAAAGAAATCAAATAGATTTTTAAGGAAAAAAAATGAATATGATAGACACATATTTTTTTGACTTAAAAAAATAATACTTAACTTGAAAGGGAAATGAGAAGAAACAATTCGAAAGATTTTTCAAGGGAGAAGAACATACGATATATATAATAAAATAAAATTAATTGAGATGACATTTGATATAAGATATAGTTTCAGATTCCTAGGAAAGTGAGATGAGAATAAATTTTTTCATGTTTAGTACAAGAGATAAAAAGTCATTCTATTAAAGGATGTTCCCAAAAATGTAGTTTATATGACAATATAAACATTCTCGAAAGTAAACGTTATATTACAGTTGTCATCGACACCTGTTTTTTCCTTTTTTTAAAACTATTTTTTTATAATTAAATTTTTTCTAATATTTTTTTAAAATGTTTTTTTTTGAATTATTTTTTTCTAATTTACTTTTTTTAATGTTTATTTTTATAATTAAATTTTTTAAAAATATATTTTTTTATAGTTAATTTTATTTTTCTATTTTTTCAATTATTTTTTCAGAATTTTTTTAAAATATATTTTTCCCTAACTTTGTTTCGAATTATTTTTTCTAATTTACTTTTTCTTTTTTTTTTTCTCTTTTTTTTTATAATAATTTTTTTCCTAATTTTTTAAAAATATTTTTAAATATTTTTTCTAATTATTTTAACTATTTTTATAATAATTAATTTTATTTTTCCTATTTTTTAAATCTATTTTTTCCTAATTTTTTTCCTTTTTATTTTTTCCTAATTTTTTTCGAATTTACTTTTTTATTTTTCCTTTTAATTTTTGTTATATAATTAATTTTTTAAAATATTTTTTCCTGATTAAGAAAAAATAGAAAAATAAAAAAATATATAAAAAAATTTAATTAAAAAAATTAATATTTTAAAAAATTAAATTTATCAAAAATAATTAATTTTATTTTTCTAATTCTTTTTTTCCTATTTTTTTTAATTTTTTAAAATATATTTTTTTATAATTATTTTAAATATTTTTTTATATTTACTTTTTTTCCTATTTTTTTTTAGATAAATTTTTCTAATTACTTTTTTTGCTAATATTTTTTAAAATATATTTTTTCTACTTTTTTTTGTTAATACTTTTTTTTAGCTACATCGTTGCCTTTTTTTTTATATTTTAAATAATAAATCCATATCTATACTAATTAATAAGAGAAAATTATGATTTTAGTGTAGCACAACAACCCAAACCATATGTCAAGTTATGGATTTTTTTATTGTTAATTGTTTTATTTTCTAAAATATATATATGTTTTTGTTTTAAAATATTTACAAAACGGTAAATGTATAATATTTTGAGAGTCAAACACTGCAATCTCTGAATTGACATAAATAGATGCAGATCTATTCATATTTTCTAATATATTATTTGGCTACATCCTTGTCTTTGTTTTTTCTATTTTAAATAATAAATCTATATCTATACTAATTAATAAGGGGAAATGCTGATTTTCTAATAAAGTGACACATGTCAGCACCACATGATTTAAGAGGATTAGTTGATTATTAGTAATAGTCAAAGAGAAACACTTAACACATAGTGTTACATTACGTATTGTAATATCATTTTAAAATAAAAAAATATACTCAATATTTTGTACTCAAATTATAGATAAGATTGTTTCAAGGTTTTTGCTGATCACTTCTGTCTATAAATAAATAGTCTTGCAGATACCAACATGGTGTGGCATAGTTGGTAGATAACTGAGCCCCTTAAGCATGTGGGCAGGGGTTCGATTCTTGACTCACGCGTATGGAAGAGCATCTGTTGGAAGCGGTCAACCCCTTAAATGGATCTCAGTACCTCGAGGGATTGGTCTTTGGCTTCTGACCGGAGGATATCCGGGTTTACAAAAAAAAAAAAAAAACCTTGGAGATGAATGAGTACCACCACAATGGGTGGGAACGAAAGATTGAAGTCAAATTGTGAAATAAGTAAAAAAAATGTTTGACATAGTGGACTTAATTTGTTATAAAGGAAAGAAAAAGTTTGGTATATATAGAGGAATAATTCAAGTTATTAATGATAATAATATTATCAATAATAATAGTAATTGATGACCCGTACATCACACATATAAAAAAAATTAAAAAATACTAGTTATTGAAACAGTTACATGGATGATAGATGACAAGATATCTTTTACTTTGCAGATATCAAATTAAACAAAATAATAAATCAAGGAAGCACTTAATGTTACACCAAATGTTATAGCAGAAGTTAGTGTAGAATTTTACTATTTGTGGCTGCTGGCATTCTCAGTTTTCACTTACCTCACCTGCCACTACCAGGCAATACAGCTGAGGCAGTAAAGGACCTTGTCCCTTTGTTGGATTTGGCCATTCTGTAAATGATCAGAAAAATACTGATGACAAATTTGGAGGTGTTACACTTACCGTACTAAATTTGTTTGAATAAATAAAAGTTCTCTAACATAACAAGACATGTTGAGGATCCTTGTCATGATGTCCACGTTGCGAAATGTGACCAACCCAATTATTTTTACTTTTTTAGGGTCCTCACTCTTTGGGTGGCAAAATTATCCAATTATTCACCATCCATCCAATCCATCCAAAGCTTAATCCATCAAATTCATCCATTACAAAAGAAAAAAAAATTAATAGATTGAATCAAATTGGATCCTATTATTTTAGGATGGATAATGATCCATCCACTATCTTTTAAAATCCAATGGATCACATCTTTAAAAAAAAACATTGGATAAAGTTTAATAAAAAAATAAATCATAAAAGTCTGAAAGTGTTTTCAACTTTTCATTTTTCTTCCCCCTTCATTCAATTGACCGAACCCTAAACGTCTCAAAATTTCAAATTTCTTCCATTTTCCTTTACTTTCTCGCTTCCAACTCGCATTCGTTCAAATTTCTTCCATTTTCCATCTATTTTCCTTCGATTTCTTGCTCGCTACTTGCACTTTCGTTCAATTTTCTTCCATTTTCCTTCTCTTTCTCGCACCATACGTTCGATTTTTGGCTTGCTTCAGGTTCACCGTCTCTACTCCAACAACATGTTTGCTTCTCTCTCTCTCTTCGGTGAAGGTCGCAATCTCAAAGCTTGGCTACCATTCAAAGCTTCGGTGAAGGTCGCGATCGGAAAACAGAGTTTAATCGAAGGCTTCAGGTTCACCATCTCTACTTCGACGTGTTTGCTTGAATTTTTTGCATCTGAGTTTTTGCTTCTGAGTTATCAATATGTGTTGAATTTGCTTTTTAGGTAGTGAGCTAAATGAAAATTTCTTAACCGAGTTATCATTTTCTGAATGAAATTCCCATTAAATCATGAAAGTTAGCCATTTGGTGAAGCATATCTATAATGAAATTCACAACCAGAAGATCTTGTTTATTGCTCTGTTCTATGCATCTCTGTCCCCAATTAGTGCATTCGGTTTCTTGTATCTGCTTGGAATCGTCCTCTGCTCCAAGGTCTTGCATCCATTTATTTTGTTTTGTTTTGTTTCAATTCTGTTTTAAACTATATGTTCTTCTTTGGAAACAAGTATATGCAAATGGGAGTTTCAAAATTGGATTAGGAGCTTAACAAACTTGTTTTATTTTTCTTATGATGTGTCTTACTGACTTTGATGAATGACTTTGGATAACAAAGTCCTCAACATGTTTTCACTTCTTTCATATTAAGCTACTTTTTTTTAAAAGGGTAGATAAAGTGGTATATTTGAAAATGTGTTGTGACTTGTGACTGTGAGATATTGTTCCTCTTGAATATGCAGAATCTCTTGTGACTTGTACATATAATCTGTCATGTGGGTAATTTGAAAATATTATTAAGGGTATGTTTTCTACTACTCACTAATGTCGTTTTCCTTTTTGGGACCATATTTCATGGTGGATCCTCCTCTCATCGTCTGAAACCTCTTCAAAAAAGTGATCTGCGTGGTAATCTTAGCTAACATTACCAGATTCTTGTTATTCCCTTTTTCTTTCGCTTCCTTTCTTTGTTCTTGCTCTTTTTCTCTCTTGTTTCAAGGCTTCAACGTACGAGGTATACGAGTTTAATCCGTGCACCAATTGGGAGGATTTCCTGTTATTGAAGCTTTAAACATCGTCTTTTAAGGTATAATTAATCTTGTTCAACTTTTGAGGTTTTGGAAGGATTGCACGAAATGTGTTGTGTACATAGTTACCTTTGTTATGTTTCTTACTAAAACATGTTCCCAGTTAATATCTATGAGCCTATGACCGTCTTGTTTGTTATATTTTTTTGTATTCAAAATCATGCTAGTTTGATTAGATCGGATTCCTAGTATAGTATGACCATTTAGCTAAATAACAATGCTAGTTATGAAAAATGTTGAGCATGGTTGGATTGCTGCTGTTTCCTTATGATAATGATAATTTATTGTATGCTTCTGTATTGGTGCAATTAACTTATAGATTATGATACTTGTTAAGTACTTCAAATTTAACTTTTAAATCGCAAGTTTATCTTGTAATAGTTTTGGGTTTCGCTAAGAGCACTAGTTATGAAAAGTTTTATTGTAAAATATAACTTTCATATTTCCAATGTTCAATACAAAATTTTTCTTAGTACTTGTTAGCATTCCTCTTTTACTTCCTAATCATGAAGCACAATATACCTTCACTAATGGCAAAATATATATTGTCATGTTTTACTTTTTTTAATGCTTGCTATGCATATTGGAGATTGTTATGTTTTTATTATTCAGCTGATATTTTGTTTCTTTTAGTTGCCTTGTAGTACCTGATACATATATGGACTTGCGCTCTCTTGTTAATGCTGTAGACGACAACTTGATAAGTAATCTTGAAAGTACTTTTAGTGAGTCACTACATATTGAAGAAGCTCATAAATCCGAACCTGTGTCTATGGGGAATGATATCTGTGATATGGCAGAGGGAAACTTTGGTGGAGGTTTTAAACAGCAAGAAACAAAACTAAACGTTAAGGAGGAATCAGAATGCCACCTTGGCAATTTGGTTCGGACAAGTTTTGAGAATTCGGCTGCTGGTAGAATCAGAGGGTTAGGTTTATGTTCAGGGGATCCTTATTGGACAGTGGATGATGAGAATTGGATGACAACCATAGGGAATAAAGAAGCAGTGACTGAAGTTGAGGCTTCAATAGTGGTGGGTTGAATTTGGATGAATTGGAGAAAAACAATGTCGTTAGTTGTAGAATAATTAGTGGTTATTTTTGTGAGGATTATGAATTTAGTGATGTTAATGTTGGTGTTGTAGTTAGTACTAGTAGAAGTAGTCTTAATTTTGAGAGAGGCTTTACTGAGATGTTACCCCATTCAAAAATTTAGGAAGGTGATTTTAGTGATATTACCCTAGAGATTCATCTATTCAACCTTACATTTTTCCTTTTAAAGTTGAATCTGAAGCATTAGGCTACTACACCATGAGTAGCATGATTGTGTTGAGAGAGTCCATATATCTTCGTAGTCCTTTAATCAATTAGGTCTTATATATATATATATATATATATATATATATATGTGGTAATATTATAATATATGCATGGATTCAAAAGTAGCTCATATATCTTCCATCTAAGTTTATGTACATTTGTTGAATTCCATGAACATGGTAAAGCTGCAAAAATATCTGATAAATGTCCTCTAAGTTTAATGTTATCTTGGTCAGATCAATGTAATGGGTCTGGTCTCAAAGGATTGAATTGTGTTTCTTGAAATGCATGTCAGTGTGGTTGTGTTATCTTATCAAAAGCATAAACCAATTTTGCAGAGAGCTTGGGCCTTTTATAGTTGTTTAAGAATGGTGGAATTAATCGGTAATAGGGAAATGACTTTCAGTACATCCTGTGCATACTAATATTTTGTTTTTTGCATTGTTATGCAAACTATCTAATATCGAAGACAATTATCTCCTGGTCGATTTGGCAGATTTTTAGGAAATGGTGTTGAATATAAGGAAGGTACTCCTAGTCTGCCAAAGATTGTGTTAGTTCAGGCTGCTGGGGGGATTATTGCTGGTGCAACTGCATCCTGCATAACAACCCCGTTGGATACTATCAAGACACGGTTACAGGTATTGATAACCTTGTTCACATCGTTTCTTTCCCTTGCTTAAGTATCTTTTTAAATTATTGTATGTTTAATTATTTTCTACTTTGATTCTCATTTGTAGCTATGTTGGATCTTGACACTGAAGAACTTGTTGTGGACCTTTCACCCTTACTTATATCCAGAAATGAATGATTGTAAGTTTTTCCCGAAAGTGTGCCTGTTTAGTTTGTTTTGAGAGACCTTGAAAATCCTTGTGTTGAACCACATGCTTTGCAGGTCAAGCATTTTTTATGCAAATTTTGTGAAGCTTGTTCACTTTCATGATGGAGAGACCCGACGAGAAAAGAGCATTCACCAATTATTCCATCCTGCTGCACATGTTGCTTTCAAATATTCTCTTTGTATCTATGGACTTGTCTGTAATGAGAATTTTTGGAATTGGAATTGGAATTGAATATCTTTAATAAGATGTAGTTGTTTCCATTAATGTTTTAAAATGAGTAGTTAAAGATGTATGTATTTATAAATTATTTAGTAGAATTGAGATCTTAATGCATTTTATCAAATTAATGGTAAATAGACTATCACTTAATTTAAATACAAGTTCATTTCAAAAGAACATTTTCCTATTTTAATATGTAACTACGTAAAAAAAATCGCAGAAATGAATTATATATTTTAGTGGTTAACTCATTTCATACTGAGTTAAATGAAAATAATTTTGCAAGCCCACTAGAAGCCCGTCTTGGGGCCTATGATCTTTTAATAATTTAGAGAGAGGAGAGAGAGGGTAGAGATGGGAAAGAGAGAGAGGGGGAGAGGATATTTTAAAACTAATAAAATTATTTAATTGTACAAAAAAAATTTTATTCTTTAAAATAATTTTTATGGATGGATTAGATATCCATCCATAAAAAAGTTGTTAATTGATGGATTTGATGGATTTTATTAAATGGATCATGGATAGATTGAATTTTTTTTTAATGAATTTTTAATGGATCATAATGGATTAGCGGATCATTTTCAATCCATCCATTACAATCCGCATAAAAATTTATCCAATCCATCCATTTGCCACCCCTACTTTCAACCAACCCCGTTTAAGTGAGTGGGTCATCCATGGTGGGCTTCATGCTTGTTCTTTATTTGTTGGGTCATCAATATGGAGTTTCCAGATTCGATTGTTTAGTTGAATTTCAATCCAAATTACAAATTAGCAATGGGTTAGTGTCCAGTTCATTATGGGCCGGTCCAGCTTTTCTATTAATGGCCGAGGCACAGAGAAAATGGTAACTTTCTAAGGAATAATAAACTATAAGAATGAAGGTTGGTCCAGCTGATAAGGATACGACTCATAACCCACAAGGTTGTGAGTTCGAATCCTACTGCCGATGTGAGGACCTCGTTGATAGATAATCCATAAGTATCTCTGTAAGCACTCTTTGAGTCGAAAGGCCTGCCCTGATCTTGATAAACCCTCGGGATCATACTCACATAAACTTTTTTGTACCAAAAAAAAAAAAACTATGAATGCATTTTTTTTAACTAAATAATGGTTTTTAAAAATTTTTAGTGTTTTTTTCTTTTAAAAAATAATTAAAATCATAAAAAAGAAATAATTTTTAAGGTTAAAATGAAAAAGTACTTTCATTAGCTTTTGGAAAAAAATCATTTTTTATAACTAACTATTTTTTTAAAAAAAACTTATGATTGTAAACAAACACAAAATAGCTTCTACTTTTCTTTAAAATCTCTAAAAAATAATCTCTAGATTATTGAATGTCAAAATAACTTATTTTTTAATCAATAACAAACGGGCACTATAACATTTGTAATTAATTAATTACGATCCATTTCTATTATATTACTAGTGTAATGACCCGTGCGCAACGGACGGGTAGTTTTTCAAAATAAATAAATAATGCTATAATATTTAATTTTAATTTTATTTATTATCACTCTTCATCTTTCAATATATTTATATCATGAATACACACTATAATGTTGATAATGAGCAGACATTTAAAATGTTAGTTTCATGTTAACACCAAGATAAAATATATCAATATTACTAAAATGGTGTAGCACGGTTAGCACATAACTGGGTCCTTGAAGTATGTGCTTAGAGATTCGATACCATGTTATTGTGTATGGAAGAGCATTTATTGGGAGAGGTAAGCCCCTTAAATGAATTTCAATACCTCGAGGAATTAACTCTAACTCCCGGCGAGACGATACCGGATTCACACAAAGAAAGATTTTGTTGACATTAACTTTTTAAATATTTGTTATGGAGGATAATAACATTGAACTAATAAATTTATGAATTTAATTGTTATACAATGCCAGTGTAAAAATATTTTACACAGTCAACTAATTACCAATTGCCATATCATTAAAATTATTTGAATCTTATTCTAACCACCTTAAAAGTAATTCATATCCTGATTTGTGATTGTTTACCAGTATAAAGAATTTTTACACTAATAGTATACAAAAATTTAACTCTAAATTTATTTGATAATGATAAGTGATTAATGTTAATATATAATGTTTGTAAACATTATGTATGTTATTATTCACTTCATTTTTCGTTTCTTTCACGCTGCCCCTCTCCACTCCAAAATATACCATTAACCACTAAGTGACCCCATTTTAAAAAAATAAGTAACTAATCACCTAATTTTAATAAACCCTAGACATAACACCAACTCACTAAATTCTCTTAGTTGAGCATTGTGTGCCATTTGCCCGTTTAACTACTCTAGTTGACCAATGATCCACAAACCTTTACATCTAGCCACGCCTGTCTCATTCGGAGCCAAGGTCCCAATTCACTTGAAAATCTATTTGATTTATTTCTCTTCTTCTTTCGTGCAAGTTAACCATTTTTTTAGGAAATTTATTTATCAATCATTTATTTTTCTTCTCATTTGAAAATCTATTTAATTTAGTTCTCTTTCCCTCATTAAAAGTGAATCGTTTTTAAAAATTATATTTATATATCAAATTATTATAAGATTTATTAAAATGCAATACAATGCAGATTTATTAAAATGTGATACAAAATATAACTATTCCATCAAATTATGACTTCCCTCTATATGAAGCGTAGACCAAAATAATATCAATGATCTCCTACTTTATATCATGTTAGTTGAATTGAACATCATTTTGTCTCTTTCCATATGTCCTAAACTCTCTTCGTGTTATTTTCTTTTTCCGGCTTTACTGCTTCCTATAAGCTGTATTTCAAAAAGTGCCGTTTAGAAGAAATAGAGAAACTGAAAGAATGGTGTCTCTTTGCAAAACTATTACGACAATGGAAGATGCTTTATTGATTGCAAGGCAAAAACTACAATTTTGTGTGGTGGTAATTTCATGTCTAATCTACATCACATTATGTCATTACAGCAAAACCTCATTGCCTGTTGATACAACTTAAAGGAGAAAGACCGACCCAGTAGCATAAGTACAATTACTTTTTTTTGTGTGTAGTTATCACTATAACATATATTTCTTCCTGCACCAAAAAAATTGAAGTTAGAAATAACAAATGCAGAAAAATGATGTCTAAAATTGGAAGTGAGTGGCTATAATTTGCAACATTTGCATAACTTGTAAACTGCTCAAACCATGTACCATATATAAGCATAACACGCAATAATGAGTTTCCCCCCGTTAGAAGAGCATATCCTGCCTCTGCTTTTGAACTAATTCCACCCTAAGATCTATAACACTAACAGCCTATGGTTTTATCAAATATAGAAATATGTTAGTTAATAACTTCAAAAGTGTATTTCAGCTAATTGCAAATTCTTTTATCACATACCTTTGCTCAAGGGATATCTGAGGGTCCTCCATCAAAGTAAATCCATACCTATGGTTTGGCTGCAACATATAGTAGACTCATTATTGAAAATTTAAGAAAAGCTTAGCCAAAAAATTTTTCCAGCATATATTACAATATGTCCAATTCAATAAATACTTTGTGAACATAAGTTTTGTTAGCAGACAGTAGAAAAGAATATATGGTATAAAACACAATTCATTACAAAACAACTACCAGCAAAATACTCTCTAACAGTTTCACTCGATTATCATAGCAAATCACAATCTCCGGAGGGAAAACAACTCTACTTACACTTCTTTATATGCTTTCCTTCCTCTCTTTCCATTTGAGCAAGGAACTAATTAGAGAACTATGTTAATTAACAACTTCAAAAGTATTTAAAAAAGTTAATAGTTTAAATAAATTCTAAGTGCTTAGATTTAACCTCAACATATTAAAGGAAGAATTCCAAAATTAATAGTTAAATAAATTTGTCAGCAAATGATTATAACATTACAATGAGGGTCTAATGATCATGCAATGTGTCAAAAAAGTTTAAGAAAGTCAACAGTAGTACTGATAGAAAGCCAAAAGTATATTATCATTCCTCAGTGGCATTGTTGCAGTAGTTAGAGCTGCAGGAAAAAAACACAGGGTTCACTATCATAGCAAATCCCAATGTGCAGTGACAAAATGAATGAAAAGAAAAGGAGAAATTACAGTTAAGATAAATTAAAAACCAAAAAAATGAATCAAAAGACCATTCGAAGATTTATGTGAATCCTAGATAAAATTATAGTGGTCTTTGCAACATATAAGAACCCGCCTCCATAATATAAAACCAAAACAAAATGAATCCAACCAAGGTAAACCCCAATAGACCTGGAGCATATAACACAACAGCATGTGGAGAGATTAACAAATTACATTGACCTATTTTTTGGGGGAAAAAAAAAAGAAAATCTGTTATCATGTAAACTAACCATTTGAAGTAACTATTTTTGATAAACTTCGCCTGTTATCAATTGACTTAACCATCAAACTCAATAAAGCAATAGAATTAGTTATCATGTACACAATTATGAAGTCACCACCAAACTCAATAAAAAACCATAAATAGGATCAAAAGTTTACTGACTTGAAACTTAATGAAGCAAACTGTATGCCTCCTGCCTCAAAAACTTCATTTGCTTAAAACCAGGTTGTCTGCATCATAAAGTCGAGTTCTACATATCAATCCAATACTTCAGACAACATAGAAAATACTACATAAAATGAACAAAAGAATGTATAGATGCTACCTCATATCTTGTTCAAGTTCAATACAGAAAGCTGAAATCTTACCCATATTTTGTTCAAAATCTGTTAGGAACCCTATATTGGAAGTGAGAAATAGAGAAAGAAAAGATTGAATCTTTATTGAATTTGAATAGAAAAAGAACACATTCAAACATAGTCAATGAGCATGGTTTAAAACAGATGGTAACTGCAAGTATGATTCGGAATTCCTAACCTCCAGAGATTTTTCTCCATCGTACATAAACTTTCGAAGTTTCCTCATGAAATATTTTCTATCAACTCCAACTAGTGCCTAGCGTATTTGGAAAGTTCATAACAGAGAAGTGAAAGATATTAATTTTTCTAACATACAAACTCATTAAACTTTGTAGTGCCATCATGCACATATGCACATATTTTTCACAGAAGGTACCTGGTTTCTTCAATCCCATCCACCTTTTTCTTGATCCCCGATAACTGGGAGCCACGGTTGCTGGTCACTTGCTTCAGAAATTCCATAGAACTCTCCAGGGCTTCAATTTGAGACTCCATCGCCGCCATGGATGATCCAGCAGGTCGGACCAAAATTGATAGAGATCAAAATGATGATTAAGTAGAATTATAAGAAAAAACATAGATTGAGAAAGAGAGAGATTATCTTATCCTAATGAGAACAACTAAGGCCTATTTATCTACCTACCTCACCTCCTAACCCCAATTGAAACCACTTGTAACTACTAACCATTTTCGGTCCATTCCTTCTGAATATACCATTCACACCTTATATTAAATGTGTTTCGCTCGTGCCCAACAATTACTATCGATTTTGCCAATTTCACAAAACAATCTCTATGGATAGTGAATATGTCACAAAGCCCAGAATTTGAACAACAGAATTTGCTTAATAAAGTCACAATTTTTTTTTGTTGACAAACTTGTATAAATTACTTACAGGAATTTTATATGGATGGAAGCCAGTATCAAATAAAAGCATGGATCTTTAGCAAAACGGAATCAATAAAAATAAAAAATCCAAATTTGAGAGTGCAGAACAATATTCATATGTTATTAAACCAACAATGCAGGAAAAAAGAAAAAGCAAATAGATTTCACAGAAAAAAAAGAAGCCACCTTTAATGTTCCTTTGTAGTGAGAGAACCTGAAGCAAGCTTTATGGCATCTAACTGTTTTCTCACCAGCCTGAACACTTTTGCTGTGTTCCAATAAAAGACATGGCTGTGATTTTTTGGATCTAAATTCACCACCAATTCCAAGTGGATCTGCTTCATATAACACTCTTACTTGTTAGATCAGCCTATAACAATAACACGTAAAAATGTTTGTCTTCATTTTTAGGAGCAAGTCAATTGATCAATCCAATATCAAGGCACTAACTTATGAAAATCATGACAATTAAAACTTACAACTTGCCTTGTGTTAAGAAATCTGTAAGTTAGAAACATCTCAACATCATACCTGCATAAATACCATTGAGTTAATTAGGACAAATGAAATCTTTGATGATTTACTCTTAAAACAAAAAACTTGTGTATTAAAAAGAGGAAATCTATCAAAATATAGAATATACCCAAACCTTGATTCAAAATAAAAATATCCAACAGGTTCATTATTATGAAAAGGGCAAAATTACTCAATATTTTTGTTCGAATGATCAAGATAGAGGAGAATGAAAACATCACTTGCTCCTTGCTAAATTCTTCGATTAGGAACCAACAGTTTGAAAATTTGTGTTTTACAGCAAATACCTAGAGATGAAAAGTAAAATAAAAAGGTGTTTCAATGTACAGAGTCCAGCGATTACCGTTCTCAGATTACCGTTCTCAGGTCAAGTACTCCGCCACGAATAGCACACACCTCACCGGTATTAGCTTCCAAGTTCCAACGTTGTTCGTCTCCATCGAGTTCCGCCTCTGCCGAGTTCAGCTTCCGTCGAGTTCTCCTCCCGATGCAAAACCTCATTCAGCCCCTCAATGCACGAGTTCTCCGTGATCGCTTCCCTCTCCTCCATTTCACAGTTCTCTTCTCTGATCAAAAACCCCCTCAACCCTCCTTCCCCAAAACCCTCAAAAGGAGCACAGACACAGAAAAATAGAAAGATGTACAGGTGCACTCAATGCATATGAAAAGGGAGGGTATGGGCAAGAGTCGTCGAGGCGAGAGATTAGAAAGGGAAAAGATTGGAAGATGAGACTGAAAACTGAAAGGGGAAGGTAGGTTGCGTGCGAAAGGAAAAGAGGACTGCGGGAAAAAGTAATTAATATTAAGTAATATTAAAAAAGTAAAAGCTGGAAATTTTGTGGGGCCTTGAAGCCGCCACGTCGCTAGCCATTCCCTAAAAATTTAAAGTTTGTATGGTTACATTATTTAGGTAAGTTATAATTTTGAATTGTTATGTTCAATTTAAGTTTCAAATTATCTCTTTTTAATTTTTCAGTTTTCATCAATTTAAATTTTCTTAGGTTTAAAGGTGCCATTTAAATTTAAAGTTTGCTATAAAGAAGACCAAATTCATAAATCTATTCTAAAATCAACAAAATTTTACAACTGGATATAAAATAAAAAAAACAAAGAAACATCCAATTAGTAAATAAAACATGCAATAAGTCATGTTGGAAGCTTTGTTCACGATCATTTTTTGAAAAAATGGCATACTACATTTACACATGCAATAAATCATAGTTATAGTACTATAGTAAGCACTATTACATGCACATGCTATTAATAACTATGATTCCAATGTTCTTTATTGGGTTAGTAAAGAATATTATATCCCTCATTACAGATTGTACCTTTGACATCCAATTTTCAGCTTCATTTAACAATCCATCCTCCAACTTATTCAAATCATCAATTATCTCCTCTAAAACACTTATAATGCCATCATTTCCTGATAAAGCCATGACCAATACATGCTAGAACTGTCATATGCATAGCTATATATGAAACATCAAATTGAACAAATATGCGAGTCATTGGCCAGTCAATATCAAATATATATTGATCATTTGAACATCAAAGTATGTCTAAAAGAGATATATACATCATATAGAATAGTTAGCAATTATAAAGTGGATGTCAATGGAAATGTTAAACAATCAGGACTATTCTTCCTTCCAAAGAATCTGGGTTTCTTCATTGGTGGATATCAACTTGGGTTGCCCTAATTCTCTTTATTTTTTGCAATGCCAACCACGTAAATGGCATTAAAATAGGTTCTGGTCCCAACAATATGTGCTTCACTCATCACTTCTAATGCTCTTTTCAACTTAAGGCTAGTAGCTGTACAAAACTATGACCTAACTGATATATATATATATATATATATAAACTATCCATTCCAACATTGTTATATAAGAAGAGATAATTGAAGTTAATATATTTGTTGATTTAAAACATACTAAAATATCAGTCTTTTGAGAATGCAGTGGCCAGGGCTCTTCAATACATAAACTAAAATAATAGACTTGCAATGTGAAATAAGAAAGATGTTAAAAGTTATAATATGCTGATCCAAGTGTCCATTTCAACAAAAAATAGTGGACTAAGGGAAAGGAGGCCTATGAGATAATGTGCTTGAGATAACGTATCTTGTTCAACAAAACCTGCCACTCCAAAAGACCAACGCTGTTGTGTTTGACTTCCCCTCTGCTGGTCTAAATAGCAAAAGCCACAAAAAAGGGGGAAAAAGGCAAAAAAAAAATCTACAATCCAGAGGGACTAAGGGAAAGGAGGCCTATGAGATAACGTGTTTGAGATAACGTATCTTGTTCAACAAAACCTGCCACTCCAAAAGACTAATGTTGTTGTGTTTGACTTCCCCTCTGCTGGTCTAAGTAGCAAAAGCCACAAAAAAGGGGGAAAAAAGGCAAAAAAAAAAACTACAATCCAGAGGACGAAGCAGGTGACATGTTTTCATAAAACCTTAAAACCAAATGCAGCACCAGCATTACAACAATGGATGCCAAGGGGACCACAAATTTTGACTTCAATTAAAGATTGTCAAACACACTAAAAAAAGGTGCAAGCATGAATGTCATCAAAATAGGAAGACTTTCAAAACCAAAACATTTAGAGAAGAAACAACTTAAGAACAATCAACTACGGATGCAATCTATAAAAAACAATGATTAAAAATACTTATAAGCAAAATACAAAGAGTAAAAAAATTGTAAGCAGCAACAACTACAAAATGCTAGGAATGTTCTTTTTTATTAGAACCTGCACTTTACTAATATATAAAATCATCCATACATCCAATAGAACACATCTGGAAAAGTAGAACATATCTTTTTTATAGTCTAATTTGAGTCTGGAGAAAAATGTAGATAATCTATAGCAAAATTTAAGCAATAAGTAAATATAAATGATTGCAAAAAAATTTTTTACAAAAATTGAACACCCGTGAAATGAAAACCATCAAATTAGTCTTAAACCATCTCATAACATACCTTACTCTTTTGTTCCATAATCAAACCTTAAACTATTCAACTTTTAAATTCAGTTGATGAGCATGAGCTTGATTCTAAGACTGCAAAGCAAAAAGAAACCAACAATAACATAAATTCCTTTAACTTGTTATCATTTGGCAACAAATATTGTTCCCAACATATATAAAAAAGTTATCAAAGTCATGGTCACAGCCTGAGCTGCTGAAACCATTGCCATTGAAGCCAATGAGAAGATAAAGCATGAAAAACAACCTTAGCAATTTGCAAGACCAATGTTGATACTAAGTAGTATGACAAAACTATCAAAACACACCCAAAAACTCATTAGCATGTGCCTTGCACAAATGATGGGTGATCAGCCGCTGGCTCATCTAGTTTTATAGCTAGTATGACCGTGGTTTTGTGCTAATTTTATATCATTTTCGTCCAAATTAGACTTGATTGTCTTTAAGCAGTATTTTGAGTCTCTAAAGTATTTTGAGGTTAATTTGGTTGATTTAGAGTTAAATAAAGCACTTATGCTATTTTCTGTTTTCAGGTTAATAAAAAGAAATAAATCTAGAGCTTTCGCCCCGAGAGAAGGAATTCGCCTCGCGAACCTGAAGGTGACTGTGCCAGAAAATTTGCAATCCTTTCTGTGTCGCCCCGCGAACATCTGACTCGCCTCGCAAGGTTGAAGACTAGAAGCCATGACTTTTCCATTCCTCGCCACGCGAGCCGTACTTCGCCTCGCGAGAAGACCAAACGCTGCAAGATTAGCCTCGCGAGACAGTGTTCGCCTCGCGAGTCTGCGGATTCCAGAAGTTGTATATAAGCCTGTTTGAAGGCAGAACTGAAGGCTAGTTAGGGAGAGTAGGAGTCAGTAGTATTAGTTTTCAGTAGTTTATTTTCTTTTGTGTTTATTTCTGCAATGGAGAGCTAGTCTCCTAGATTAGTCTACTGTAATTGATTTCCATCACACTTGAGGTTATGTAATTCCTATTTTGTTTGCTTTTCTCTTTTCAATATTATGCTATATATTTCTGTTTGCTTAATTCAGGAGTGTATAATGTTGTATTGATTTATTTCGGTGATGTTATATTCCTATATCAAATCGCGTTTGCTTAATTCGCGTGTGTTCATTCATGTTCGCTTAGTTCATGAGGGCTTAACCCCGTTTGCTTAATTCGGGAATAGGAACATATATCTGTAGTAGTGGTTTCGCTTGTAAATTGTTGTTACAACCGGGAGGGGATTAGAATCTGCTTAGGGCTTGGAAATTGCATGAACCTATGATAGTTGGGAAATCGAGAACAGTAGATTAATCGTCTTTAGCTATTTGATAAGCTTTTCAACTGCTCTGTTTTTATTGCTTGGTTTTCTTTATTTTATTTCAATCCAAAACCCCCCAATTCTGACTTTTTCTGTTAACAACAACATCCAAGAGTCCTTGAGAGACGATATCCGAGTTGTCGCTTCCTATACTACATTTTTATAAATCGCTCGTTCCTTTTGGCGTGTGCGCGACAGCGCGACCAATGGGTCTTGGTTTAAAAGTAAATAATTAAAATTATAAAATAATAACCACATAAATATGACTTCACAAAATATAATTTTAGTAACTATACACTTCACAAAGGTATGGAACAAAATTTGATATTATGCAGGGCTTCCAATGAATTAATTGCATTTACCTTTATGTCAATAATTATACGCTTCACCTTCTACCTTTATCAATTTTTATCACATCTACCATTAACATTAGAATTCTTTGCTGTTATATGAAAAAAAAATTCAACTACTGTAGATAACATAAGCAATAGGAGGAACTTTGTCAAACGGCAAAATGCTTCATGAATATGGGAAATTGCATTAGAAATTTAGAATCCATTAAAACCAAGTGCACAAACAGAAGTGGTGTAAGTTGATCCATCCTCTCTCTCTCTATGTATATATATATATATAAGCTCTGTCATTTATCTACTAAGTATACAAAATATAGCAAATGTGCCAATGATCTATGTACTCAAATCCAACTCACATCAAAATCATGGATATAAGGATACAAAAAATGCTGAAGAATTATATATTGGAAAACAAACTGGAGAAAATGATTCTAAGGTCCTGCATAATTATAGCCCAATAAATAGAGCTCCAATTAAAACAATTTGCCAATGCAAAGACTTAAGCAGTCTCACTTTTGTAGGTTCATTAGTAATGGTAATTGAGTAAGACTGGGTATTTACAATGTTAGAGCTAACTGAAAATGAAGTTGTAAACCATCGTGAGAATATTGTCAAGCCACATAAAAAGCTGGTTGTATAATTAAACAATATTCAAAACCTCTTGATAGAGGGAACTTTATGCAGAGCTTTATATGTAAACTTGATTTTGTTTCAGGAAAAAACAGTGGCAGAGATCATTACCTCGCACATGTTCTTGGCTTCTTCCTATTTTTGTTCCTTCACCCCACCTCTTTCAATGCTGCACTTGGAAATAATCAAAGGAAAAATAAAGTAGAAAGAAAAAGGAAAAAATAGAAGAGATGCATCCGAAGGGAAAAGAAAGTAGAAAGATGAAGGAAGGGGTGCAGGAACCTCTCGCCGTCGTGCCACCGCCGCCATGCACGGTGCAAGAGCCCTATTATAAAGTCCTTCAACCATGTCCCAGCTACTCACAAAAATACTTTGGAATCAATCAAGATAATAGTCAGAAAATTAAAACTTGAGCAAGGGAGTAAGATATAGAAGCTTCTTGGCAAAAGTAAGTGTAAGAAACTGACATATAAAATCAAATCAAGTGTAATCAAAATAACGTAAAACTGAAGTTTCACATTGGCCATTGAAAAAAATGAAATCCCTCTGATTCTAGGAAGTAAGATCTTAGAAACACAATATTCATCAGAAATGAAAATATCAAATAAAAAAAAAAAGAGCCAAAAAAAATAGAAGAAATGGGAAATTGGAGGGAAGTGGGAAATTTATCACAGCATATTTGACCTTTCTCAAAGATGTTCACTTACACATTCATTCAAATAGATTGTAGGCATGTAACAAAACTGTCAAATACTTCACTTACCCATTTCATGAAATTGCTGACCATAACAGATCCTCAATGGATACCACAAATCATGGACCCAGAATATGTATAAGATAATAAGAACAATAAAATGCCCTCCAAAGTAAAACCCCATTATTCATCAAGAAACCAGAGCCATAATGAAACAAATGCAGGGCAAGTTATTTCACAATAAGAAGAGATATTGAATCTTAGAGAGAGAGAGAGAGAGAGTAAAACCTTCAACCAGTTGAGAGGAACCTAGGAGATAGAAGTCCTTGGCTCCTTACAGTCGTATAGAAACCCGCCGCCGCCGCCATTGGAGCTCGTCGTCCTTCTTGCTCCTCGTTGGTTCTTCTTGGTGGTCCGTGGTAGTCGTCCTTGGTCAGAGAGAAGGAAGGGAAAGAATGGAAATGGTACTGGTTGAGTGTGAAGAAGTGAGAAGAAGAGGTGATGTTACATCCACTATAGTTACACGTTTCTCCAACGTACATGACAAGCAAAACCAATAAATTATAATTAATATTAAATAATAATAAATAATATTAAAGAAAACAAAATCTGGAAACTGCATGTGAGACCCGCTCAGCTGCCACTCATGGACTTGTGTTTTGATTTAAAAGAAAAAAGGAAAATGATGCCAAAAAAATATGAGTCCGACACGTGTCTATGAATAGTAAAAATAGATCCAGGCTTATTCAATGTATAGATGGCAGACTATTATAAAAAGGACTCTACCAATTGGTCACAATATTTTCTCTCAAAGTACTATTACTGTTTAACTATAATTGGGTTAATGAGATTAAGCTCGACCCATGATTAATATTACGACTAAGGACACGTTTAGATAAATATTCAATTAAGTATTTATTCAATAATTTTTTTTTTAAACAAGCTGAAATGAACTTTCTTTCGTAAGTTTAGATAAATATTCAATTAAGTATTCATTCAATAATTTTCCATCTTATTTGTCTCAGTTGTGGTAGATATGGACATAGATAGAGCCTCTCAATGTGTTAACCCTTCTTCTGTCTCAAAATTAGCAGCTTTAATTTGTCAAGACAATAAAGGATTGAAACTTAACTCTGCAAATAGTCTTTCTGTCAGCAATCCATCTATAAAGGAGGATAATACTACTAGGAAGGAGAACAACAAGATAGATCCAGAGGTAATCAATGAAAGCAGTATGGAAACAACAGATCCTTCCTCTGTGAACTGTGATAAGGAAAGCTCTAAGCCTTTGCAGGCTCCTTCAAACTAGTGTTATCATGATTAGAATATTCAATCTTGACTTCATAGCCATTTTGGAACCTAGAATTAGTGGAGTGAGAGCTGACAGAGTCATTCAAAAAATTGGTTTTGTTGAGGGTGCAAGGATTGATGCCTGTGGCTTTTCAGGGGGTATATGGTGCTTATGGAGATCAAATTTTATTCCTGTGGATGTCATTTCCAAATCCCAATTCTTTATCCATCTCAAGATGAACCCAAATACTCCCCCTCAGCTTGGTACTTTTCAATAGTGTAAGCTAGTCCTGATGTTGGTCTTAGAGATCAAGTTTGGCAAGAACTAAGAGACTTTAATTCAAACCATCCGGGGCCATGGTGGATTTTAATTCTATTTTATCCGCTAGCGAAAGATCTGGAGGTGCTGAAGTGAACCTTAGAGCTTGTAATGCCTTCAGGGGTTGTTTGGAAGATTGTGGTTTATTGGATATGGGGTTTGCTGGACCACCTTTCACTTGGATCAGAGGCCAACTTAGGGAAAGATTAGACAGAGTGCTTTGCAACTCCGAGTGGCAATCTACTTTCTCCACAAGCTCAGTCACTCATGTCCCTCTCTCTTCTTCGGATCATTGTGGTTTATGGCTCAAAGTGGAAAATGGAACATCTAGAAGTAGAAGAAATTATTTCAAATTCTTGGGGGCTTGGCTAGATCATGGGGACTTTTCTAATCAAGTGAAACATTCTTGGGCCGCGGCCAGTTCATGGGATGAAAATTTGGCTCGATTGACTGAAAATCTAAAATGGTGGAATAAGGAAATCTTTGGTCATATCTTTAAAAGAAAGCATCGGATTTTTAAGAGATTAGAGGGTATCAACATAGTTCTTTTAAATGGTCCAAATGATAGACTTATCTGCCTTAAGCAGGATCTTTGGAATGAGTACAATATGATTAAAGCACATGAGGAATGCTATTGGTTCCAACAGGCTAAGAGTAAATGGGTGACCATGGGAGATCAAAACACTAGATTTTTCCATCAATCCACCCTTAAAAGGAGGAGACAAAATAGAATTGTTGCTCTTCAGGACGACAATAAGCAGTGGATATATGATGAGGACCTCCTTCAAAACCACATCATTCACTATTTCTCTACTCTTCTACTTTGCAATCTATTGAACATTTTAATACTGTTTCAACCTATCCTGGTATTAAAGATACTAATAAAATCTTCCTTGCAGGTGAGGTCACATTAGAGGAAACTAGAAGAGCACTTTTCACTATAGGAAATTATAAATCTCCAGGCTCCAATGGGTTTCATCCCATTTTCTTTAAAAGCCAATGGGAGATTGTAGGCCCATCTATTTTCAAATTGGTTCGTGATTGCTTCCTTCATGCCCACAAAACAGGTGATATCAACCAAACTCTTATCTCTCTTATCCCTAAATGTGATGACCCTTCAAAAGTTAAACATCTTAGACCTATTGCCCTTTGCAATGTTAGCTACAAGATTATCTCTAAAATTATAACTCAAAGGCTTAAAGCTTTCATGCACTATGTGGTCTCTCCTAACCAAAGTAGCTTTATAGCGGGTAGGTCTATGATAGACAATATTTTAGTGATGCAAGAGGCAATCCATACTCTTAATAATCTTAAGGATAGGAAAGGGTATATGATCATCAAGTTAGACTTAGAAAAAGCCTATGATTGTTTGGAATAGAGCTTTATTATGGATTCCTTAAATCTCTTAGTGATCCCCGGTAACATTAAGAACCTTATTTTCCATTGTATTTCTTCCCCTAATTTAAGTATTAATTGGAATGGGAATAAGACCCCCTCTTTCAAGAACTCTAGAGGGCTTAGGCAAGGAGATCCTATATCTCCCTACCTCTTCGTCCTTGCTCTAGAAAGGCTAGGTCATAGAATTAATGATCTTGTGGATTCTAATAGATGAAGACCTTTAACTTTTGGGAGAGGCAATAGTCCATCTCTCTCTCATATTTGTTTTGCAGATGACATTGTTCTGTTTGCTGAAGCAAGCCAGGAACAAGTTCAGATTATAAAGGAAACTTTGGATGACTTCTGTAGGAAGTCTGGTCAGAAGGTTAACCTTTTAAAATCTGAAGTTTTCTTTTCGAATAATATTGTAGAAAATGAAGCTGATTTTCTCAGTCATGAGCTTGGAATAAAACAAACCAATGACCTAGGAATCTATTTAGGAGCCCCTATGCTCCATAAGAGGCTCTCTAAAAATAATATTAGTTTTATCCTTGGTAAGATGAGGAAGAGTTACTTTAGCCCAATCTTGTCTTTATAACATTCCTATGGCCATCCCTAATTCTATTTGTGATAATGCTGAAGCTATTTGTAGGAACTTCATTTGGGGTAGCAATGATACCCAAAGAAAGTGTCATCTTATTGCTTGGGATAAAGTTTGCAAACCTAAAGATCAAGGTGGTCTCGGGTTTAGGAATCTTAAAGTTCTCAATAAAGCCTATATGGCTAAGTTAGCTTGGCAACTTGTTAATAACCCGGATAAACTCTGGGTTAGGATTATGAAATTTAAATACAATTGTGGCCCCTTTGGTACCCCTTCTATTAATGCTAGACACAATTCTTCTAATGCTTGGAAAGCAATTTCTAATATCTGGTATCTTATTGACAGGAACCGTTCTTGGACTACAAGGAATGGGAGTAGTACCAGTTTCTGGAGGGACTACTGGATTCTAGGTGTTGGAAAGCTTGAAGACCAAATCCCAAATGATATCCCTGAAAATGAGAGGAACTATCCAGTATCTTTCTATGCTAATAATAATGTTTAGAAGTGGTAGTTGTTTAGAGAGCTTCTACCTGAAGAAATTTGCCTTGCCACTGCAAATGTGAGACCCCCTTCACATGGTCAGCCTGATTTCCCTTCTTGGAATCCAGCCACCGATGGACAATTCCCACTGAAATCTGCATACTCATTACTCTCAGCTCCAGATCTGGATCCACCCCAAAATATCCTGTTTCAAAAGGTGTGGAAATGGAAGGGACCTGCAAGAATGAAATCAACCATGTGGAAATCAGCACATGGTAAGCTATTGTCAAATGTAGAAAGGAAACACAGAGGTATGTCAGATGATGACCTGTGTCCAGGGTGCAACCGCTGCCCAGAATCTGTGATTCATTTATTGAGGGATTGTGAAACAGTACAGGATTTCTGGTCAAAGAATATAAACCCCATTCACTGGAGCAAATTCTTCAGTCTGGATTTGTCTGCGTGGATGGACTGGAATTTATCCTCTCAGGATGTAGGGCTAACTTCTCTGAATTGGCCTCTGCTTTTTGGGATAGCTATCTGGGCGCTGTGGCGGGATAGGAACTCATTTATATTTACAAATCAATCTACAATGGGTGAGGAGCTATGGTTCTCTGTCTGTAACCAAGCCCACTTCATAGAGAATACTATATAGCATCACTCTTCCTTCCCAGGCAACTTGGTCCAGGCTACCCCAAGGTGTTTTCAAACTGAATACGGATGGATCCCATGGAGCAGGAAACAGAAATTCAGCCTGTGGAGGACTGATAAGAGACGATGCCGGCCAGTTCATCAAAGGTTACTGTTGCAAAGTAACCTCAAGTAACGCACTCTGGGCAGAGCTATGGGGTGTTCTCTCTGGATTACGTCTAGCTCAAAATCTCAGGTTACCCAGAGTTATTGTCGAATCGGACTCTAGGGTTGTGGTGGAAGCTATTCTGCAAGGATCATCCGCAAATCCTTCGATCTAATTCCTGATGGATGAAGTCCGTCTTCTTCTTCTTCGGAGGGAATGGGAGATGGAGGTTGTCTAGACTGTAGATTAGTTTTGAAGATTCCAAATAGATTAATTATAATGTGAAATTAGTGATATGTCTGATAAGTATGTAGAAAATAGACTTAACATCACTCGTCTATTTTATGACCCGTCTATATTTTGGTAGAGCACAATATTTTAGGCTCGTCTGAAAACCACTCGTCTAAATTAGTCAGTCAATACAGTCAAACACCAAGTCAACGTTCAGTCAAAAGTATACTTGATGATGTGGCAAGAAGCATCTGTCTGAAGAAGACTCTGCACAAGCACCCGTCTAATTTTGGACTGCACAAGCACCCGTCTAAATTTCCAACAATGCTACAATGTCAGTCTGTCAGAAATGAAGTCCAGGTCAACCTTATTCAAATTAGATGTCTTCCTTAAGGATCTCGAAGACATCTGGACAATAGCACAAAGGATAAAGAATAAAGAACATTTGATTTAAGGATTTAAGGAATAAACACGCAATCTCTGTACCACAGCAATAACTTTTTAGCTGTTTTAGTACAAAGTAAAAGTGCTTTTTGGAAAGTGAATTGAGTGTTGCACTGAAAGAGGAAAGCTCTCTGTTGCAAGTGCAAGAAGCCTGTTGCTGCAACTCTGATACAACATTGCTCAGAACAAAGTGTACTCTTGGACAACCTTATCAAACCTCAACGTTCCTAAGCATTTAATACTTACACAGAACGACTCTTTGGCATTAATGGTGTCCCAGAAGCTCAAATCAAATGAATACAATTTCTGAAGCTGCGCAAGAAGAATTAACTCACTTCATTAACTTATTCATTCTTTCATTGAATACTTCTTCAATCATTTGACATTAATTCGCAGTCTTTCACACTTCTTCTTTATTTCACTCTCTGAGTGTTATCTAAAAGATTTGCAAGTTGTATTGATTACACAAAACCTTTATCACTTACTGTGTTGAGCCTGAAGAGGCTGGGTGATAAAAGAATACTTGTTTGAGTGCGAGCCTGGAGAGGGTAGGTGTGAAAAGAATGCTTGTACTGTAATCTGATCAGTTATAGTAGAAACTTGGTACTGCCAAGAAACTGGACGTAGCCCTGTGGATTTTGGGGTGAATCAGTATAAAACTCTTGAGTGATATTCATCTTCCCTTATCTCTTTAATTTGCTTAAGTATTATTTGTTTAAGCTTTTAACTTGGGGAGTTATTATTGTGAATATCAATCTCTGTTTTATCCTTCTCTGTATGCTTGTGTGTTCTGTCTTAAATTTAGATGTATCACTCGTCTAAATTTTTGTTGTCTGATTTTTGCTTGTTGTACCTACGAAAATAATTTTCAAAAATTTCCTAAAAAATGGGTAAACACAATTCGTTAAATTTGGTTATTTCACGGGTTATGCACATCCTGAGATCTGCGAACAAATGCGCAGATGCGTGCGCACGGCTGGGTCACTCTGGAGATTTTGCATTATCAATTTTGGAGGAGCCTTTGCCTCTTCCGAACACTTTGCTTCGAGAAGACGTTGTAGGAAGGGTTTCTCATGTTTTGTTTAGTTAGATTAGGTCCTTTTCTATACTAAAAAAAAAAACAAAACAAAACTATACAAGCATAATACTCACACTTTGAATTTAACTTTTTAAAGTGACCAAATGTATAAAGTGAAAAAGTGAAGATATATCTATATTTGAGTATATAAAATGGATCGAGATCTTACTATACTTTATTAATTAATCACATTTGTTCACCTTAGAGAAAATAAATCCTTACCGTTTAATGAAATCTTGTTAGGTGTGTAACGAAACCTGGTAAGTAGATGTTGTGAGCAATCATTCAATTCTGCAAACCTTCATTATGGCACAAATTCATAAATGAGAAAAAACTTTTTTTTTTAAACAAAATGAGAAAAAACTAAAACCGTTAAAGTTAAAAAGAAGTTTTTTTTTAGAAATGCTTTAGATAAAAATAATTTATATAAAATCAGAAGTTATTTTGTATCTAGTTACAAATTTAAAAATGATTTCATTTGTCAAAATAATTTTGACCCCTTTGAATATAATATTGAAAAAATATATTTTCTATAAAATTACAAAAAGAGAACATAAGAAAATTCCAATAAACATGATTGGATAGAAAAAATATTTTTTAAATATGTTAAAATCAATAATACAATTTACAATTACTATATTCATAATATTTATCTCAAGATAGTTTGATTTAATAATTTATTTAATAAAAAAGTGTGAATATTAATAATCAATTTGTAAAATTTAAAGAGATAATTTTGACCAAAAAATTATACAATGATTCTCTCTACTATTTGGAAAAAAAAAACCTTTTTCTCGTAAGCTAAAAAGTTCATCTCACAAACGAGCTCTAGAATGGGATAACTCATTCTAATTTCTAAGACTAGAGGTATTGGGTTAAAAAATCACCAAAAGGCAGATTTTAATTGAGAAACTAAATAAATTCCTATACATTGAATACATCACTTGTTAATTAAAACTTTGCCTTTTTCAATTCTTCAACTAGTGCCAACTAATTAGCATTTAACAAAACTAAATATACGATGCCACAGTTAAAACAAAGTTAAAACTTTGAGCAAATATTTAGTTGAGCCACATTTCACTGTTCTAAAATTAACATTTGCAATACAAACAGCAAAAGCCACGTTTTCCTCCAATAATCTTTTAACTGGAGGGGCCTTAATCCCCTCATGATTGAACACAACAAATATATTCATACAAAGGCTGTTTAGGCCTAAACACTGGAAGTAAAGAGGCTCTCCCTCACACATACCACAGGTCACTTAGCCCATGGCATATTTTTGGGTCCAGCTTCTGGCAGTTGACTCGTACTTGTTCCGGTCTGTCTTGTACATGTGGGCGATTTCAGGGACCAAAGGATCATCAGGATTTGGGTCCGTCAACAGGGAACAAATTGAGAGCAACACCTAAAGATGTAAATAAAAAGTAAATAAGGCTTAGTTACAATTCAACATCTTATTTTGAATAAAGGAGTTTTTAGAATGCTCAAAACCCTAAGGTGGCGTTTGGTAGCTAGAATGTTTTATTCTCAGACAAACTACATTCATGGGAATCACATTCCCGAGCATAGAGTTTTCCCACCTTCACACATGGGAATAAAGTTTTCCCAAGTTTCTAACTATCATTCACTAATTTTATTCCCGAGAATCTTTTATGCCTGGGAATAAATTTTTAAAACTTGTATCAAACATGAGAAACTTTTAGTCCCATACCAACATTCTCGGGAATGTTTTTTGAAGACTTGTAACAAACGCTGCCTAACAAATATGCGCTTGTAAGTATCAAGCGATATATTATTAAGGTCTCCTTCCATGGGAGTCATTCAAAATTAACCCCATAATCCAAATTTCATGCAAACCAGCCATTCAAGCTTCATAGCATAAAATATTCAAGACTTCTATTATAATCCATTGCTAATGAAAAGGTTTTTACATCACTAAATCATGTGTTGTTTAGTAATGTGCAATACATTATTAAACGAAAGTGTAAAGAAGTTTTATACTAAATCAAAATTAAATCCAAATATTAAGTAGAACCACATGCCCAATAAATATATTGTTGGCCATGAAAACTAATGATAGCTGTTCTCATTATGTGAAATAATTAAGAAACAAACCTTGGAAATGGTTAGAGCAGGGCTCCATTGCTCTTTCAATATGTCAAGGCAAATGCTTCCATTGCTATTAATATTTGGGTGAAAAACCTTCGTCCTGAATGCAACCTGAAAGTCATTCACAAACCATGAGTATGCACAACTTGTTTGAAGAAATTACTTGGAGCTCATGATTGCATACAAATTAGAATTCGTTGATATACATATATATATATATATATATATATAGAATGTACAACCTTATTAAGATTTTCAGCTTAAGTATATGCATCTTGCCGTCTTATAATACTATTTGTTTTATAAAGATTTGAGTGTTTAAAAGAAGAAGCATTGACTATTTAATAAGTCTCCTTAAAACAGAAAAACTCCAAACTAAATAAATGGGGGAAAATAGTATTCCAGCATTATTTGGTAATGAACTGATACAGAATTAAAGACAGGAGAAACATTACAGAAATAGACACTTGAATGAATTACGAACCTTGGGTGGCTTAAAGGGGTAATCTGGAGGGAAATGAATAGTGACTAGGAAAACACCTCCAGCATATGGACTGTCTGGAGGACCCATAATTGTTGCCTGCCAATGAAACATGTCTTCAGCAACAGGACCTGCACCATTTTGAAAATGGACGAAACATGGGATAAGTACAAATTTCTTCTAAATGCTAACATAGCTAGATCGGACAAATTCCTAACATAAAAAAGCACAGCATTGCGCCTCAAGCTGCCAATTGGTAGGCTTATAACCTGCTGATACTAGAGATAAGTCAGAGAACTAGTCAAGCGAATTCCCAACAATTTTATCCAACTATATTTTTAATCCAAAGACTATAATTATACATTGATTTTGTCTGTATGGCAATAAAGATCAATGGCATATGAAAATCTTCAGGAGATTTTAAGTTAGTGGTGAGATTAATTACATCAATCCCATAGAGATACCTCCTACAGTAGTGTCATAATTTAATAGAATATTTCGGAAAAAATGCTACATTAAGAACAAAAGCTAGATGAAGGAATGTGAAGACCTAAGACCTAGATGATCATAATATGAGGTTCTCAGCCACATGGATAGTTCAATTATCAATGTGCTCATCGGCGCCTAACCCTGAGAAATAAAACGGCAGCTCACTGCACAAAGCTCCCACCTGCCGGAGTCTAGGGAGGGTAAATGCACACAGTCTTACACCCGCAAGCGGTGAGACTATTTCCATAATTCTCTAGGTCACAGACAACAACCTTACGTTTCACCCTCGGGCATACTAAGAAATATGAGTAATAAAAGTCCATACTTCCAAAAACACCAATGATCGCATAGGCCATTAATTTTGATTAATCGCTGGGCCATTCTCAGGCCATAATTTTAATAAGTACAATTGCAACACTAATAGGTGTTGAAAGGGAGCAAGCAATTCGAATTTCCTTAATGCAGAATATAGTGATGAAAAACAAAGGTGACTTGATATGCATGTAAAAGAGGAATAAATGATCCAGGAAATAATAATATCATCATTTATGAGGCAATAAAATAGAAGAATGCAAGCTTCGACATATAAACTATAATATGAAATTAGGAAAATTGATTCAAGTGAATGAAGCCACAAACAATTCACAGTACGATAATTGAATGACCTAACATCTTAACCTCTCAACACATACGCGGTTCATAACCAAATTTATTTATTTAATTAATTAAAAAAAGAGGGAAAAGGCGAAGGATGAGTGAAATGTTATATACCGGCGCTGCAAGAGGTAGGAGGATCCTTCTGTAGATCCTTGAGTTCCTTTAAGATCCGTTTGGATGCCATCGTCAAAACCTATTCAATTTCCCAATTCATCTCAGATATCATATCACACCAAACAAATCAATAGAGATCATTCATTCATGAAATCATAATCGTAATACCTAGCTGGTAAGAGAAAAGCAACACCGCAGATCCTCCTTTCCTTTTGCGTTGTTTGGATTTGAGTGAGAGAGAGGTTAGAACTCAGAATAGAGGAAATGGAATGGCAGGGGATTTCCGAAGGAAACATCGTTTTATAAAACGTCTGGTGCCGCTTCAGGATTTCCATCCACTTTCTCTCCCCTTTCCATTCCTTTTCCTTTTCTTTTTTTGTTTAATTTTTACTTATTATTGATAATTATTAAATTATTATTATTTTCCTAAAGGGATTTTTCCTTGCTTTGCGTTTTTTGTACGAAATATCGAAATCCAATCCTTTTCTTTTCTCCTCATAGGTCAGAAAGTGCCACCCAAAACGAGTGGTCTTCATCTCTCCCCTACACATCTATAATCTATAATATATTTGTTTTCAGGTAACTATTATAAGTCTTTTTTTTTATAGGTGGCGCTCAATTAGCAGTCCACTAAAAAAAAAAACCATTTTAAAAATTTGTAATTTAAGGAAATGAGCTGTGTCATTTACACGGTTTTTTTCCCAACGATTAAGACCCAAATCAAGCTGGTTATTACGAATCATTCACGATGATAGATGTTGACCACTTAATGTTATTTTCAAATTTTGATTTTGAATTTGATGGTTCATTCTCCAATGCATTAATTGTGAATGGTTGCATTTTTTTCTCTACACACTTTTTCAAATTTTTCCTCTCCGACCTTCATACTCATGCTTCTCTTTTTATTTCAAACATTTTCTTCTTCCTTTCTGGACCTCATGGCTATTCTTTTCCCTTTCTCCTTCTCAGTCATGACCGCTATCGCTGCCAGGACATCACCACCGCTACGAGGAGACCGCCGTCGCTGAGATGTCGTCTTCTATGTCAAGCTCCTCTCTATCTCTCTGAGGTACTTCTTCCTTTGTCTATTTCTCCATCTTGACGTTATATTTGGAATCGACTCCTTATTTGAATTTAAACTTATTTTCAAGTTACCATTGCAAGTTTTGTTGTCCGTCTTGGGTTTTTCGGTGGTGAGCTTTAGTGGACGGTCTTGCTTTATTTTATTCACAAAGGTTTTTATGAAGTATTTGGGCAATAAATTTTTGTAGGCTACACTGATTATAGGTTTATGATACTTCCTATTTGAAATATTTTTGTTTGACTTTACATTCTTTCGTGTACAGTCTCGGTGGCCTTAGAAATTGAATTTTGCATACAAAAGTCTGTAAAGTTAGATCTGAATGGCGACAAGGACAAGCAGAAGGCTATGGAGACAGTTCACAGTCTCAACATTTTTAGGTACCATATCAATGCACATGAGGTATTTGACAAAAGTTCATTTTTGCTCAGTTTTTTCCCAAAAAATGTATGCAATTGGATTCCATTCTATCTTCAAAACACTATTGATTCTCCAAGATCACTGTTATCAAACTTTTTTCCTCTATCTTTATTTTTCATCATAGTTATCAAATGGCTGGGAGATGCAGGGGATTTGTAAGTTGTGGTGTTTTGTTTCAGGATGAAAGATAAAGGGGATTTGTACAGCTGCATACCAAGCCATTGGATTCAACATCCTCGTCCCGCCAATGAGGTATATGCATCTCACTTGGTTAGGACTAAATAAAAAGTATTTGGTCTTTCGACATTTTGTAGTAACAATGTAACGTTTGAATAAAAAAAAATAGATTAATCAAATATAGATTACCTCTACTTGGGAATTTTTGAAAGTGCATTATTTGGTTTAAACTTCAAAATTATTACTTAATTACTTAATTTTTAGATTACATTACACTTTACTATTATTGGTATTTTACAATTCTGTTGCTTCATTTACTATGTACTTCTTAACAATAGGCATTCACGTGTTAATTATTCTTTTTTGGTTTTGCACAATATCATTGTTTTGTTTCTTGCTATTATCAACATTAGATTCTTAACAATAGTTGAGACACCCCGTTGTGCCCCTTTGTGTCATTTAGTTTAAAACCTCATTATTTAATTACTTAATCGCACGTTTAACATAAAAATTTCGTAAAAATTAAAACTTAATTTCTTAAGCAAATAGATTCATATAGAACAGAATATTAAAACATAAATATATTAAACATACTTAAAGCATCAGAGTTATCAAAACACTGTTTCGGGGCATCCCATCAAAAGGATCCCGAACTGGTGCATAGTTATACAAAACATAAGCGGAAAGATAAAGCTTCACGACACAGACGCACTGGCCATAACTAACTAGACCCTAATCACCATGGGTCACAGCTCGTCCCCTACGGCATCAGGTTCGTAGGGAGTTCCATCCAACTCCTCCCCAGTTACGTTCATCCACAAGGAGACAAAATACAACATACGTAAATATACGGGGATAAGAAACAGTTCAATCATCAAAAGCGGAAAAGAGTCATAGTAAACTATACAAGTAATTATCACAAACACAACATCGATCAAGTCATCCATCTTCCATAAAATTCATATATCCATCCTACCCTCACTCCCGCAACTAAAACTTGATATCGAAAATGGCTATGGTTTCCCTATCATAGTTATGGTTATCGGTCGATCGTCAAGCGACACGTCCCATTCCCGGTGCACATCCTTGGTCATGGTGAGAATGCTCATGCAAAGCAATGACACTATAGCTGCACATTAAACCCGGTGCACACCCCAGACCGTGGGTGCTCATGCAAAGCAATGACACTATAGCTGCATGATTATCCCGGTGCACACCTTCACCATGGTAATAACGCTCACGCAAAGCGTGACACTACAGTTGCACGATGATCCCAGTGCACACCTCGTCCACTCCCAGAGGTGCTCATGCAAAGCAATGACACTCGTAGCTGCACAAGTTAAGTTTACCCTTTGGACGGTCCCACAAGGACTTCGGGTCTTGTATGTGTCCCACATACGGTTATAGAAACCACACAACTTATGAACCTCGCAGACTCCTATGGTCATAACCTAGTGCCTTAACCTCTCATCAAGACCTCAACACATGCTCTATGCCACAACACCTCTTTAACATATTTCATGTAGGTTAGGCACTTCTAAAAATCATCATGATCCTCACGCCCAAAACAACTCATATCTTAGACCACATATATATCTTCGCTTAATCCACTAAACATAAAGTAAATACCACACAGATCATGCATAACATCAAGTCAATCAAAGATATTTCAAAACATCAACATAGCACTAAATCAGTTCAATAAAGGTAATAAAACTCAAATCAACCATCAACAGTATAAACATCAATCTAATATCGATCAACCTACAATCCCCGAATCACCATGGATGTTTTATAAAAGTAATTTAAAGCGATTCTGGTCTTGTCGATTATTCGACTTCTAGTAAGGTTTAGGTCGCCCTACATAATTACTACATAATCTACTACTTATCGATTCCGACGATAGGTTGATTCTTTCCCCACCTGAGTTATCACCGAAAGCTCGAATTCCCAGCTCCTCGTTATCCGACCACGAGGTGTTAACACCACCTTCAACCAAACAACATAAAAACAACTAAATCAAATAAACTCATCTATGTTCTCATTAGGTAGGTTCGACCATTTAAATCTAATATGAGAGTTAGGTTTCATTTCACACTCTAAGATTTTAGATACTTAACTCTTAGATTCTAGGTGACTTAGATAATTTGTTATAACTTGAAAATATTGAATAAAATCATCCAAACTCTTAGGTTAGGTTTCGGTCTTGTATAGTAAAATAGGTTAGAAAACTTTAAACCTTCCAATCTCTTAGATTTTGCATCCCAATGTATTAAGGAGCTCAAATCCATGATCATATTGAAAATAAAAGAAAACAAAATATCCTTGTAGTACTGAATTTTGAATTGAGTCTGCTTTATCACTATGGATTTGCAGGAACTGTCATATAATCATATATTGTATAGTTATCAGGGCTACTTTTATACTATTTAAAAGTAGACACCAAAAACGACTTTTTTTTAAACTTTCACATTATATATTAGCATATATAAAAATAATAAATAAAATAATAATATTTAACACAAAACGCCAAAATAATTTTTTTAAATTATAAAACATAACACGTATTGCATTGCACGAGGGTAGATACTAGCTTGCAACTAACCATTGGTTATACTTATTCCACCTATTGTGACGTCGTTTCATACCAAAGCAATCATGTGGGTGTCACTGTCAAAGCTAGGTAAACAACCATTGTTTTCCCGCGTTTTTTCTGACCGCGCCACCTACACGGCCCTTGGTTTATGCCGCTCTACGGTTTTGCTTCCAGGAAATGAGGGAAAAAGAGTTGTGGTTTTGAAAAGAGTTTTATGACTTTTACAGGAGAATGGACATCGTTTAAGAAAGGAAATATTGTATGTATTTAATATTTTGAAAAATATAATAATTAATACTCTTAGGTAATGTTTTGGTATAAATATTTTATTTTTAGGTAAACTATATTTTTGATAATGTGATTTTTGGGATAAAGTTTTCCCACCTTCATTCGTGGGAATAGAGTTTTCGCAAGTTTATAATTATTATTCATTAATTTTATTCCCGGGAATCTTTTATGTCCGGAAATAAAATTTTAAAACTTGTAACAAATATGAGAAAACTTTATTCCCATGCCAACATTCTTGGGAATATTTTTTTAAAACTTGTATCAAACGATACGTTAGGACACTCGTTAGCAAGACCTTTATCTAATTAGCTATCATTCTTAATTTGAGGATTAATTCTTAATTTAAGGATTAGTCTCACGGCTATGTTTATGAGACGTCCTTCTAAAGATTAAAAAAAAGTATACTCACTCGTGATATGTGGTCTCAACTTTTTTGACATGTTTAAACATTTTTAAAAAAGAGAAATGTTAGTAATATACTCTTTAATACATTATTTTCAACACATTCCTTCCTGTTGGTTGAAATTCACATGGGTTCTAAGTGGGACCAACATGAATTAGTGAGACCTCCAAGAATTTCAACCTATAAGAAAGTATGTGTTAGTAAGAGCTTGTTTGTGAGTTTTGGATGGGAAGGCTTCGGGAGGAAGAATGGGAAAAGGGATGGGGAGGGGAATGGAAGGATACTCCCTCACCTTGCATGGGGTTTAGTTTGATTCATCTTATTTAAAAAATATCAGCTATAATTTGGGGTTTCTGTTTCAATAAACCGAGGCTGGGGAGTTTGAACTTTGGTTTTGTTCAATGTAGGAGAAAGCAGGAAGCAAGAGAGTTTGTAGGACCTAAAGAAACTAAAAGACAGCAAAGAAGTTGAAGGGGTTTTTATACAGGGGTGGGGTGGGGGTTTCAAGTTTCAATATATATATATATATGTATTGGTGAGTGGTGAAGGGGTTTGGTTATGTGGGACATCTCATATGTTAACAGTAACCTATACCTTTCGGTCACACAAAAATAGTTCTAAATCTAATCTTTGTTTATGTGATTTATGAATAGGCATTGTTGTTTATGCTTATTGAGAACCTAAGAATTGTAATTCTATTTCCATTGGGGATTAGCTGATTTAACTGAGTTGTATTTTTCTAAGTAGAGAATCTGATTGTGTTTGGTTTAAGTTGAGAAAATAGGTGAAATATTTATGTTAATACATGTTATTCATCAATAGATAACACATGATCACGTCTTCTTGATTTTTTCTAAGTTTAAGGAACTGAAACTAGCAAGGAATGAGTTGAAATTGTCTTAGTAATTGGAGTATAACTTGTTTGTAATTTGTAAAATTAGAGTTGCCATTTCCCAAAACCACGTGAATAGAAAGTTTTTGAATAACTTAATGCATAAAATAATTCTTATAATGACATATTGCATCATTTTCTTTTGTATTAGATTAAAAGTCATGGGATCAAATTGCCAAGGTTTAGTGAAGAGTATTTCAATGGTGTCGAGTCATTATTAGATTTTGCCTACACTATTGGAAGACATCAAGACCCATTTTAGTGTGCTCTGGATCTCTTAGAGTATGTACTGGCTATGAGATTCTCCAAATTATAAGCTACTTGCAGCAAAATCTTATAGAGGTGAGTGATATCTGTATCTATTTTCCTTCAGGAGTGATGACTGATGGTTCGTCCATTGTCAATACCAAACTAAGGTGGCGTTTGGAAGAGCTTATTTAAGCTCCTTTTGACTTATCTGATGACATAAGCTCTTATGCAGTGTGTTTGGCAGAGCTTATAAAAATAATTTATGCCATCCCAAAAGGAGTTTTTGACTTATTTTCATAAGTCACTGGGAGAAGCTTATGGAATTATCATAAGAGCTTATGCACTAAACACACTCTCCGTGTTTTTCACTATTCGAATCCTCTCATGTCCCTTTTTTTATTTTTCTTTCTTTAAGCACTCATGACATAAGCTCTCATGCGATAAGATCTTATGTGATAAGCTCTTAATTAAGTTGTTTACCCAAACGCACCCTAAAAGGACCAATCTTTGCTTGGGCTTATGTGCCATATATAGGCGGGTTCTAGCGTGCATGACGTGAACATTTCGCTCACCGTGAGTCACGTTTAAGAACCGTTAGATTAAAATGTACACCAGATGCTATCATGTACCATCCACACCATATATATATTTTTTAATTTTTTGTATTTGGCTCTCTCTTGCTCTGTTTGAATGCATCTTCAACCTCTCTGCCCCATCTCCCAGAAATACAAACAATGAATCCAGAAATTTCAGAACCCACCAAGCAGCACCTGGTCACCAACACTGGCACCCAAAAGATTGGACAATTCCTTTGAATTTTGAATCGATTTCCAATATTCTATGGTCAGGAATCATTACCAAGGAGAGTGAGGAACATGTACGAAAGGATGGAGACACGGACGAAGAAGACAAGGGAGGACGTTGGGGTGTGATGAGGGAAATACCCCTTTTGGATCATTCCACTAAATTTGGTGATTCCACCGTATACTGATTTGAATGAGGGGACCTAGATGGAAATTATTACTAATTAAAATTTAATCTTTTGGCCGTTAATTATTACCAACAACCTAGCCCTTTTGGTTTTCTTATTCTTCTTCTTTGTTTTACAGATTCTTAGTTGCATCATCATATTTTCCGGTCTTTTTCCAAATCAAGTTTCTTCCTCTTTTTTCCGGTAAATATTCCATCAATTTCACTAGTTGATTTTTTAGGAGCCGAACAGGATGCCAAATATGGCAGAATCAACCCTAAGCACAGGGGGCTTGCGAGTGATGGTCATGTCCGAAGCGATCCACGCTCGTCCTACTTGCAGCATCCACCATCTTCAACCTTTCGTCGGCACTGCTCGCTCTCTGCCACCGCCGTCATCTTCACCGGCGCCGGAGGGTTGAAAACGGAGTAAGAAACTCAGTGAGAACAAGTTAGTGCGAGGGGAGGAAGAAGGGACGTTAAGTAAGTAGGGGCTATGGAAGGAGTAATCGATGAGAGACTTCTGTGGGGAGGTTGAAGAAGGTACAGGATGAGAATAAAAGTAAAAAAGAAAAAATCTGGTGTAGACAAATGTATGATAAAATCTTTTGAATTATTTGATCTAACGATAATGAAACGTGATGCGCGGTGAGAGACATGTTAAATTCTCTCACCCTTGAATTTGCCGCCATATATATGAAAACCAAATCTATCTCTTTGAATTGTCTAATGATGATAAGTGTGCCGTTCTTTGATGTGGTACTAAACCAAATCTACCGTAAAAGTATAACACTGGCACTTTGATGTGGTACCATCCTATATTGTTGTATGTGCAGTCTTGATTTTTATCTATTATTTGAGGATATCTTGCATAGTGTTCCTGCTCAAAGTCACATATCAAGTTCTTATGCGAAAATATCCTTCCTAGTCAGGTGTAAGTTCTCCCATGATAATTCCCGCTCAAAAATAGATGTTTCTGGTTTTTGTTTTCTCTTCTTCAATTCAACATTATTGCTTTTGCTAAACCTCTCTCTGTGTTTATGTTGCAAAAGAAGAAAACTGGCACTTAAAACAACAAGACGGTGGTAAGCATTTACCACTTTTCTGTTTCTTTCCTTAAAATGTTTGATGTTGGGGATTGGGAGGATTGAATCTATGGGACTAAGGGTGGCAAATGGATGGATCGAATAAATTTTTATTCGGATCTTAACGGATGGATTAAAAACAATCCATTATAATCCATTAAAAATTCATTAAAAAAAATTCAATCCATCCATGATCCATTAAATAAAATCCATCCGATCCATCCATTAAATAATTTTATATCTCTTTTATCCATCCATAAAATATTTTTTTTAAAAAAATAATTTGTAAAAAAAATTAAAATATTATCTCTATCTCACCCTCTTTCTCATCTTTCTTCCTCTCTCTATCCTTTCTCTCTCTCTCCTTTTTTTCCCTACTCTCTCTATCTTTACTCTTTCTCCACTCTATCTCACAACTATTTTGTATCACGGTCATTTTTCTATTATTATATGGGAGTTATTGATTATGTGCATCTACCGAAGTTGTTTTGTCACAACGTTCGGTGACATTGTTTTACGAAACTTGTTAAGACTTTCTGTACTTTCAATTAGTTAATAATTTTTTTAAAGTTTCTCAGCAAAAAAAAGGCAACGAAAAAAGAAAACGTATGTGATAACGTGGACTACTACTGGTGTTTGAGAACAATTAATTAGTTAATACTTAATATAACAAAAAAAAAAGAAAAAAAGGCAGATAAATAAAATAAAAAATAGTGAAAAAAAAATAATAGGGAACGAAAGAGAAAATTAGATGGAGTGTTTTTTTTTTATTTGGTAAAAAATAAAATGAAAAAAATAAATTGGTTTTGGAATAGATAAAAGTTGATCCATTACATTTTTAATTGTTGGTCCAATGGATTTTAAAAAATATTGGATGGATCATAAACAATCCACTAAAAAAATAATATAATCCATCCAATCCATTTATATTATTTTTTTTTATAAATGGATGGATTGAATGGATTTTTTCATGAATGGACTGAATGGATGGTGAACAAATGAATCATTTTACCATCCCTATATGGGACTGTCTTCTGTAGCTGCTTCGAATGAATCGGCACAGTTATGCATTTTTATATGAGGAGAGGGGATCAGAACACTAAGGGCATCACTTTTACAAGGTAAAGTTTACACTATCAACGATTCATGTTTTCTATGCTTAGAAAGAATCTTAAATTGTTTCATCAAAGCATAAAGACACTGTCACTGTGATGGGAAAGGTGTTATAAAATTGTAAAATTCATGAAAGGTAATCTGAGTTTTCATTTACTAAATAGTGAATTGATTACAAAGGGGGAAGGCTATGCTGTATGGAATGGGATCGTCTCCATTTACTGAAAATTTACGGTTGAAGAGAGATAGACCCATAGAATAAAATAATAATATATAAAATATATTATTATTTTATTCTATGGGTCTTTCTCTCTCCAACTGGAAATTTCCGGTAACTGGAGAGGAATTGAACCCATGCTGTATTTATAACTCAGTCATAGCCTCTAGCTGACACAAACACAAAGCTGTTATCAGATTAGCTTATCTAATCATAACTAACTGAATAGAAATAATCCCTTAACAACTCTAACTAACTTTGACTCTTTCTACACTCCCCTCAAGTGCATGCAAGTTTATAATGCCCAATTGAATTAAGGGCTCAAATTTGTCCCTTCCCAAAGGCTTTGTGAGCACATTAGCTATCTGGTCTCTGGTTCCAATCTTCATAGGCTCTATGTCTCTTGACTGAACTCTCTCTCGAACAAAGTAACAATCCATCACAACATGTTTAGTTCTTTCATGAAAAACAGGATTCGTTGCTATGTGCAATGCAGCCTGGTTATCACAAAACAACTGTGTAGGACATGTTTGTGGAGCCTTCAATTCTATCAGAAGCCATCTCAACCAGATCAACTCCCTCATTGTGGCTGCCATTGATCTATACTCTGCCTCGGCTGAAGACTTGGCTACAATAGTTTGCCTTTTAGTCTTCCATGAAATTGGTGAACCGCCAAGGAGAATCATGTAGCCATTACAAGACCTTCGAGTAATGGGACATCCTCCCCAATCTGCATCACAATAAGCTTGCAGACTGAGATTTTCTTCTCTTGACAGTAGAATTCCCTGCCCTGGAGTCTTTTTCAAATATATCAAAATTCTCTCCACAGCATCCATATGAATTTGCTTTGGAGCTGTCATGAATTGGCATAGTGTATTGACTGCATATGTGATATCGGGTCTAGTTACAGTCAAGTACAACAATCTGCCAAGTTATCTTCTATACCTTGTTACATCTGCATCAGGATCTTTGTCACAGGTTCTCAAGTTGCAATTTTTCTCCATTGGAAAGTTGCTTGGTCTGCATTCTTCCATCTCGGTCTCCTCTAGAATGTCTAGGTGTACTTTCTTTGACTAAGTACTATTCCTCCTCTTGTTCTTGAGACTTCAATGCCTAGGAAGTATTTTAACACTCCCAGGTTCTTTATGCTGAACTTCTTATCCAAGTACAGTTTTACCTTGCTCATGAAATCCAAGCTATCTCCTGCTAGGATCACATCATCCACATATATTAGAGCTATGGGTAGCAAAATGGGTTGGGCCTTAAGGGCCAACCCGTTTAACTTCTAAGTATAGTCAATATCCGATGTGGATTTAACTAGACATGGCCAATAACAACATCCTAGACCTCACAGTCCGATTAGAATCGAACTGCTCTAATACCAAAATGAGACACCCCGTTGTGTTATTAGATCAAAACCTCATTATTTAATTTCTTAATCGAGTGCTTAACGTGAAAATACATAAAAATTAAAAACTTAAGTTAATAAACATATAACTTAAACATCACACCATAGTTATATTGCAAATACACACATAAGTCTTTTACACATATTTCAAAACACTGTTGAGGGTATTCTCCCAGTAGGATCCCTCACAGGAATACTTAAACAAAATATTAAACTTAGCGTAAAATATAAAAATGTCTCACGAGACGCACTGGCCATAGACTAACTAGACCCTAATCACCATGGGTCACGACTCGACCTCTGGGTTCCGGTTCATAGGGAGTTCGACCCAACTCCTCTTCGTTCAGCTCGGTCATAGGGTCTTCAAGTACGATCCCATAAAAGATAAAATAAAACATACAGAAAGATATAGGGGATAAGAAGCAGTTCTATCATCAAAAAGCGGAAAAGAGTAATAGCATATCATACAATAAATGTCACATACAATCGACATACATAACTAACAAATCATCATCAAATTAATGTATCATCCTCTACCCCAATCTCATACAACTAAACTTTTATATTGACGTGCCATCTCTATTCCTATCACGTTAGTCAGTAGTCCAGAACGGTCCAGTACCAATAACTTTCGAACGCATCAAAGACTAAACAAGTATTAGTCTAAAATGGTCCAGTGCCAAAAATATACGAACGAGTCAAGGAGTATCAATCCAGAATGGTCCAATGCCAAGAACATGCAAACTCGTCAAGGAATATCATTCCATAACGGTCCAGTGCCAATAACATTTGAACGCGTCAAGAACTAAAGAGTATTATGGTAGTCTACCTCGGCATCCACATCCGTAGGGTATTCACCCGCAATATCTGATATCCCAAAATAGGATATCCCGACCTCGTGTGTTCCACTCACACGACTGTGAATAACAATACAAACACATGAATCTCACTAACCCATATTATTAATATCCTAGTGCCTTAACCTTCCATCAAAATCTCAACACATACTTTATATGACAACTCCTCTTTAAAGTAAATCATTTAGGTTAGGGATCTCTAAGTCACCATTTTCCTCACACCCAAACAAATATATTCCAAACCACTTATATCTTTGCTTAAATCCACTAAGCACAAATATTAAAACCAGGCAGATCATGCATAATCACAATATCAACAAAATATTCAAATATCAAAGTATCACATAAAGCAATTCAATAATAATAACAATAAAGTCAGATATCATCAAATACTTAAAATTAACCTAATGTCGATAAACCTACAATCCCCGAATCACCATTGGTTTTACAGAAAAGGTTTCCAATGTGATTTTGGTCTTGTCGATTAATCAACTACTAGTAGGGTTTAGGTCGCCCTACACAATTATTATAGAATATACTACTTATCGTTTCCGACGATAGATTGGTTCTTTCCCCCACCTAATTGACGTACGCGCTTTCCTGTACAAGCTCCAAATGGGTCCACTCTACTTCCAAGAACCTCAGCACGCTTTCCAACAACATCCACAAATCTGCCACCATCCATCCTTACACATCCACCGTTCCGCTTTTCGTCCTGATTACACGTACGAGTAACACAATTCGACGGAAACAGCAAATACCAACCGAATCAAAAATAGGGTTTCAAATAAATAAATCTATTTGAATCAAGAGACAAAATCGATGGAAAAACTTACGAGAACAACGACTGGACTTAGGGAAAATCGGATTCAAAATAAGCTCATGAATCCTAGGGAAAAGATACCAAAATAGGGCTACTGTTCGAGCACCATTCCTCTGGCCAAAGAGCTCTATTTAGAAAAATGAATGGTGAAAATGAATAACTATCCTTCCTAAACCTTCTCACAAAGTTTCAGTCCGATCCAACGGTTAAAACCTCTCAGATCGCAATTCTTTGGTGACACCTTAGATGGTATCCGGTTGAGTTTCTCACCTCCTAGGCCTACTGTCCGAGCTTCATATCTCACACTTTGGAGATTTGTTCCAAATTATGACCGTTGGATATAAAGAACCACAAGTTTTGAACCTTATTATAAAATTGGAGAATGATCCAACGGTTTCAGAGTGTTTGGTGACTCTCTCACTGAGACTGCTCCAACTCGGTTTTAAAGCTTCCAACAAAGGCTTCTTGTAACTATTGAGGTTTCTCTCTCAATTCTTCTCCTCTAATCCGATGTAGTGGGTGATAAAGAGAGTTAAGAAGATGAGGAAGATAACTAAGATCATATAAGTGAGGGTTTACCTCTAGATAATGAAAGAAAGTGAGAGAATGATCAAGTTGTGCAAGAACAACAATGAAGTTTTTGAAGAAAAATGAAGAAGAAATGGAAAATATGAAGTGAGAAATGTGGAGGGGGCTGCTTCTGGGGTTTGGGGGTTTAAATAGGATAGACCTTAGGCTTTGTTTGGTTCCTTAGAGTCCAATTAATGGGTTTTGTGAATATTCAATAATATAATAGTTAACCATGGTTAATAATTAAATTAACTAGGGTTACTCATGTGGCTCACATTTTAGGAAGGGTGTGGCTGATTTTGGGCCACATCTCATGAGTCATCCACGACTCATTGATCCCATCCATTAGCGGTTCCCGGAAATCTCGTACTCAGCTCCGCCATTCACTCGATTTCATTTTTTGAGAGGAAAATGATGAAACGAAAGCAAAATGAAATATGTATGGTTTAGTATATATGGCTGCACGAAATTGAGGAGATGTGGGAGATTTACAACCATGTAAAATGAGTGGTTAAGAGTGCGTAGATGTGTCTTGTTAATAACCGCGAAGGCTTGGGGGTATTTTGGTCATTTTACCTAAAAGTCGCGATTACTTGCATCTAATGCTCATAAATGTTTGGTGACTCATCCTCCATGAGTCATCATGTATGAACCGTTCTCCCGATCTCTTGATGGGTCTCTGCAGTTCCGTTTTCGACTCCGTTGGTTTCCCGATTAGGGTTTCTGTCCGTTTTTCGATCGAAAATTTTCAAAATAACCAAACTAGTTGGAAATATGATTTAAAAATAAACCATTTCGTTCACGAGTCAAAATTAGTTTTTCTGATCATTAAAATCTTACTGTCAGTGAAAACATCAACCATTTTTCATTCGAACTTTAACCAAAATTCGTCCGAATAAATATAATATTTTATTTCTGATCATAAATTTGGAAAATAGAATTCCTCCAGAACAAAATATAAAAAATATACAAATTTCAGTTTCGGGTCAAATTAGGGTTTTCTGCCAGTATAAAATTATACTTTTAGTAAAAAATCGCAGACCGGTTTCCGTCTGAGTTTTAAACCCAAATTTTAACCAAAGCTTCCTACCATAGAGTATGTTCTAGATATGATTTTTTTCCTCCAAAATCATTTCCTTGGTCTCAGATAAAAATATAAATATATTTTTACTGTTAATACAGCGTATCCGAAAATCGGATGTTACAAGACGGGTTGGCCCGTTTTGCTACCCCTAATTAGAGCTGTCATAGAGATTCCTTGCTCATCATAGATGAATAGAGAATGATTTGTCGTTGAATGTTTGAACCCGATTGTGTTTAATGCATTTGTGAATTTTTTATACCAGTTTCTGGAAGCTTAGCGTAGTCCATAAATTGACTTCCTCAACTTGCATACCCGGTTGTCTCATTTCCTTGCAAACCCTTGAGGAATCTTCACATAGATTTCCTCAGTCAAGTCTCCATGTAGGAAGGCATTATTCACATCCATTTGGTGAATATGCCATCATTTCTTTGCTGCTATGGTGAGTAGGCACCTCATGGTTACTAGCTTTGCCACAGGTGCAAAGGTTTCATGAAAGTCTTCACCCTTCACTTGTGTAAAGCCTCTTGCAACTAGCCTTGCCTTGTACTTATCTATGTCACCACTTGATTTGTATTTGATTTTGTAAATCCACTTTGAGTCCACAACTTTCTTTCCTGGTGGCAGGGTCTTCAAGGTCCAAGTCTCATTCTTTTCCAATGCCTCCATTTCTTTCCTCATTGCTTCCCTCCACTCTTTGTGAGCTACGGTCACAGTGTATCATATCAAAACAAGACTTGGTTTTTATTGCACTTATAGGAAAGGGCAGCCTTGTTTGCTTGGCCCTAATACAAGAATCGTGGGGAATTATTTTCCTAGCTACATTGGGAATGTAATCTATGCTACTCATCTTATTATCTGATGTATGCCCTAATCTTTGATGCCATACATCAGTATCTATTGTATTTCCTACTTTCATTGAAACTCCTTAAGCTGGCTCAATAAAATACAGTCCATTATGATGTTTAGCCATTCCAATCATGGTCCTCGAGGCTAAGTCCTGCACAATGCATGTGTTAGCCAAGAAAATAGCAGCATAATTGTGTTCTTTTGTCAATCTACTAACAGATAAGAGATTGCAATTAAAATCAGGAGTGTACTGATAAGCCTCTGGCTTATCTAGTTTTATAGCTAGTGAGGCTACCGTTTTTGTACAAAATGTGCGAGTTTAATCTCATTTTTGTCCAAATTTGACTTTAATTGCCGTTAAGCAACATTTTGAGTCTCTTAAGTAGTTTTTAGGATATTTTAGTTAATTTTGAGTCAAATAAAGCATTTAATGCTACTCTTTATTTTCAGGTTAAAAGTGAAGCTCAAGAAAACTGGGAAAATTGAAGAGAACAAGCAAAAGGGAAATTTCAAGTGCTCGCCCCGTGAGACAGTGCTCGCCTCGCGAGCCAGAGCTGATGCTGAGCAAGGAATTGGGATCTTTCAGGCTCGCTTCGCGAGCCAGACAAAGAAAATCTGAGAGCGTTCTGTCTCATCCCGCAAGACAGTCCTTGCCTCACGAGGATTCAAAACCATATTGGAGCATGGTCCTACACGTGAAACTGAAATGAAGGAGAGTAAATGTTACAAATTGAAATAGTATCAGGTCTTTAATTGGAATAGCCCACGTCAAGTTAAGATTGCAATACAATTGAAGATGATTGGCAATTAAATACAAAGATTGAGAAGCTAGCAACAATGGATTTGGATAGCAATTACTTATAAGGAAAATAAAATATTAGGATTTTGGCTTGAAATTGCAACTTGGATATGAAATTACTTGAGCAAATTGTGCAAGGGTCCCACGTGAATTAAAATGCAAAAGGAAAGAATAATTTCTTTGGCCAATTTGATGCTTGGTCAACGTGAAGTTTAATGACTTGGATTTGGCAATTGAAATAAAAAAGTCATGCGAGACCCACCAACGTAGATTCAATTTGTACTTAGAAGATAACTTTTGGAGTAAATAGTCAAAATGGTCCCTGAAATTGTGAGATCGTGTCAAGTTGGTCCCTCAAATTAACGAAATTCCAAAAAGGTCCCTGAAACTGTCAAACGTTGATCAGGTTAGTCACTCCGTTAGTCAAGGTTCGTTGACACCGTTAACGACACTTATGTGGCACGTTAAGTGCCCATTGGACTGTCAACTCATCATGCCACGTAAGATGGGCACTGTACACGTATATTTGAGGGACCAAATTGATACAATGACCAAATTGACACTCAGTTTTTTTCAAAAACCCTAACTTCGTCTTCTTCTTCCCCAAGGTCTCTGGTTCGTCTCTCTCACTCTCTCTGTCCTTCATCTGTTTCTGTCTCTCTCTCTCTCTCTCTCCAACTACAACTACACAAAAGGGATGCCGATGGATGGTGGTTCGCCGTTACCAACTTAAGACAAACCAAGAAACCCACAACTCGCACTTGGTCGAGTAGCTCTAGGGTTGATGGGGTAGAAATCAACAACCCCTTTCCTTTGTTTTGCAATTGTGAGAGAGGAGAGCTGTGGTACGAATCTCTAGGACTCCGAGGAACCCAGGGAGGGCCTTCTATGGATGTCCCTTACCATTGGTAATATTCAATCCCAAAACTCCAAAAAGGTCACATGGGCACTTAACGTGCCACATAAGCGCCGTTAACGGCGTCAATGAACCCTGACTAACGGAGGGACTAACTTGATCAACGTTTGACAGTTTCAGGGACCTTTTTGAAATTTCGTTAATTTGAGGGACCAACTTGACACGACCTCACAGTTTCAGGGACCATTTTGGCTATTTACTCATAACTTTTGATTGATCAATATTCACGTGAAGCTACAGGACCTATTTTGCATAAATTGTTTCGATACAAGAGTTTGTTAATATTTTATTTCATATTTCTATATGAAGCATTATAAATTATAAAAAAAAATATTTTTAAGGATTTGAAGGATTATATTTTAAATTTGTACAAGAGAAATAAAATTAATAACTGATATACTAACATGAAAAATGCATAATCAATCAACTTTATGTTGGGACTTAAAGTTAGAAAGACGGAAAAAGAGACTTAAAGTTAGAAATAAGGGAAATAAAATAAAATTTCATTATGTTGAGTACTATTTTATTCACTAAATTAAATTTCTTTAATTTGGGGTGTTTCCTAATTAACACATATATACTATTGAACTATTGAATATTGAAGAGGTGTGTTAACTCATTGAGTTTAATTGGTATGTATTGTCAGTGTAAAGATTTTTTTACACTGTCAACCAATAATAAATCGTCACGTCATTGAAAATATTTGATTCTTATCCAAACCACCTTAAAAGTTATTCATAACATGATTTGTGATTGGTTGACAATGATAAAAACTTTACACTGACAATATATATCAATTAAACTCTAACTCATTTTAAGTGACTTATCGTAAATTAGTAAAATTCGTTGGGTTTGAGTGATTTATGTTATGTAAACTAATATTTATCTCAAACCAAAAAAATTGAAACTTACTATTATTTATAAAAAAAAATTATTGTTACTTAAATAAAAAACTATACCCGTAAGCCCAACACGGGTCACGAACCCTAGTTATATTTGAAGAAGGATACTTGCACTACATAAGTGGCGCAAGTCAGTAACCAAAAAGAATGGAGGAGACGCACAGGGAACAGTAGCGTATGGCAGCTGGGCAGTACCGCGAGTCACAGTGCCGCAACACAGTCGCAGCAATACAGCATCAATATAGTTTTCTTGTTCTTTTCTTTTTGTTTCTTTTAGCAGCTAATTCCCTTTTTTAGGATGATGATGTAATCATATCATCACCGTTTGATAATTTATTTCAGTTTATTTTTTTTATTTCTTCTTCTCTTCTACTTGTGTTTTATTCTATGTTTTTAATACTTCTAACTATTTGATCACCATTTAAATGACAGATGTACGGGCCGAGGTTACTAACCCGGCCACCGAGCTCAAGTACCCGGCCTAATCCGGAAGTTAAAGATAATAAATCAAAGATCATTTAATTAAAGAAATAAGATATTGATATTAATTCCTGATATAATCTAAAATAACCTTATCTGGTTAAAAGAGATAATATCCCTTAAATTAAGGAATCATATCTCAAAAGAGATATTAAGAGATAAATCAAATCTCTAAAAGATATTAAGAGACAAGTCAAACCTCTAAGAGATAGGGAAATCCTATTATAAAAGGAGGAGTACCCCTCATAAGAAAGACACATTTTCACTGAACACCGGTGACTCTCTCTTAAGCGTATTAGAGAAACTAGCGTCGACCAAGAGACTATCAGAGAGTCATTGCTCCCTAGTATTCATCCGATACAAAATTAAGAGATCGAGATCACCACGGCCAAGGGTTGAATCAAGAACTACGTCTGGCTTTGATTCCCTTCGGGATACGTAGGATCGGAATTATTGAATTCTGCCAAGCCAAAGCCTAAAACAACCCCAGTTATTCATCCCTGGTTTGACGTTCACGGCGAGGCTCCGGTAAACCGGATCTCGGCAGGAACATTTGGCGCCCACTGTGGGGCCGAGGCGAAACTTTCCCCGGTTCCACAAGAAAAGCTCGATGGTGACCACACGGAATGGACTGCGAGGAGGGGGGAGCAGCATGAATCATGAGGGCCATGAGGCTTCGGACGCCCAGAACCACGACAATCATCTTTTCTCCCCCCTCAGTGAAGATAACCCTCGGTTGGAGGAAATTATGGGGCAACTCAAGCAGCTTCGGAAGGAGAACGAGAAGATGCGGGCGCAAAATCAGAAGCTTTTGAAAGCCCGAAAAAGGGGAAGGTCCCTGACACCTTCGGACGGAGAGCAATCCTCACCCGAGGCCGGCCAGAAGGATCCTCCGGCGCACTCTCCTCGGGGCACTAACCGAGCATCCAAGACCAAACCCCCTCCCGGGGCTTCAGAAGTCAAGTCCCACGCAGGGAGGACTAGCCAGAAAGAAAGGGCATCAGACCGACGTCCGAGGCTCCCCTTCACCGAGGACATTAATGAGGTAAACGTGCCAACCCATTTTAAGCCCCTTAACATAGACAAATTCAATGGCACCACTGATCCAACCGAGCACGTAGAGTCCTTCATATCCTCTATTTACTTGGTGACTGATTCAGAGGCCGTCATGTGCAAAGTTTTTCCAACTACCCTGCAAGGCCCAGCTCTGACTTGGTTAACAAATCTGCCACCTCTGTCAATTGATTCCTTTGACGTGCTCATAACCAAGTCCACTGCACAATTTGCGGCAAGCCGAAGGCACAGAAGGCACTCAGTCTCATTGGTAAATTTCAAGCAGGAAAGGAATGAATCACTCAGAGATTACATGGCCCGCTTCAATGCAAAGCAGATCCTAATTCCTAATATGAGCTCGGAACTCTGCCTCCACACCGTCATGGCTGGTCTTAAGCCAGGACCATTCTTCGAGTACCTATCTCGGAAGCCACCGAGAGACTTTGAGGAGCTACAGGAAAAAGGCTACAGGTTTCATGAACTCGGAAGAGATGCTGGAGTTTAAAAGGAGAGAAAGAGGTTACGAGGACAAGAGCTCAGCCTCGAACAAAGACAGAAACAAGGGGTCTGACTCACAAAGGACCCAAAAAACCAATGAAAGAGAATTCCCGCAGAGGCATCCCAGGTATCCATCTTACACACTGTTGAATCGATCTCGGGCAACCATCCTTCAGGAAGTGTGCCGTGCAGAATTGCTTACCTTACCTGAACCATCCAAAACACCGGACAAGGCCGACAGAAGCAAAGAATGCATGTGGCATCAGAACTATGGACACTCCACTGAAGAGTGCAAAACACTCCAGAAAAAGATTGAGGAGTTGGTGCAAGCAGGCCGCTTAGATCGTTTCGTCCGCCGAGATGACAACGGAGGCAGACGAACCGGTCGGAGACAACGAAGACACGGTCACGATGACCGAGACTGAGATGCAAACTATCGAAGAAATCATCAGGGCGGAGATCACCTGAACAACCAAAGGCCTTCTATCGAAGAATCAGAGGGAGGAATCAGGGGGGTCATCAATACAATCTCGGGGGGATTTGCAGGAGGAGGAACAACAAGCTCAGCTCAGAGGCGTCATGTCAAAGCCCTCTGATCTGTTAGCACGGTCTCTGGAAGGCCTCCAAGAGCAAGGCCCCCCATAACATTCACAGATGATGATTTCCAAGGGGTAGATCCAAACCAGGATGACCCAATGGTGATAACGGTCGAGCTGGCCAACTTCTCGGTCAGACGAACGCTTATTGACCAGGGGAGCTCGGCCGATATTCTCTACCTGGCAACCTTCAAGAAGCTTGGAATCCCTGAAAAGCTGATAAAAGAGCAGGAGGACAAGCTGGTAGGGTTTGCCGGGGAACAAGTCAAGACCCGAGGGTATATAGATCTCTTAACAACGTTCGGAGAAGGCAGACTCTCCAAGTCTGTATCAGTCAGGTATGTCATTGTAGATGCCACCACGTCGTACAATATCCTTATCGGAAGACCGATGTTGAATGAGCTCGGGGCAATTGTCTCTACCCCACACCTGACAATGAAATTCCCAGCCGACTCAGGGGAGATAGTTTCAGTCCGAGCTGACCAAAAGCTAGCAAGGCAGTGCTATGTGGACAGCCTGAAGGTTACCCGTCACCAGGACGGCCCAAAGAAAACAGAGGATGGTAAAGCAGAGGTCGTAAGCTCGGTCAGCTCGGTAAATTCAGCAAGTTCACTCAGTATGTTTGAGCTGGACCCAAGGGCGGAGATGTATGAGACCAGAGCCGAACCAATAGAGAGGTTCCAGTTGGGAGCCCATCCTGAACAGTGCATCCATGTCGGTAGTCAGCTGGACCCCTCACTCAGAGAGAAGATTCACACGGTACTAATAAAGAATGCTGACCTGTTTGCCTGGAAGACATCGGATATGCCGGGCATAGACCCTAACTTTATGTGCCATAAGCTGTCTATATGTCCCGAAGCTAAACCTGTAACTCAGAAAAAGGAAACTGGGTGAAGAAAGGCGCCGAGCCATGGCCGAGGAGACTTCTAAACTACTCAAAGCAAATTTCATCCGAGAGGTGAAATACACCACCTGCTAGCCAACATGGTATTAGTCAAAAAGGCCAATGGTAAGTGGCGCATGTGCACCGACTATACCGACCTCAACAAGGCATGCCCAAAGGATTCCTATCCCTTACCCAACAACGACAGGCTGGTGGATGGGGCCTCAGGTTACAAGGTTTTGTCATTCTTGGATGCATATTCCGGTTACAACCAGATCAGGATGTACCCCCCCGACGAGGAAAAAACAGCGTTCATGGTTGATGGGGCTAATTACTGTTACCGAGTAATGCCCTTCGGCCTAAAAAATGCCGGGGCGACATATCAGAGGCTTATGGACAAGGTTTTCGCCGGCCAAATCAGAAAGAACTTAGAAGTGTATGTTGATGACATGGTAGTAAAATCTGATGATCCGAGCCAGCACCCTGCCGACCTCGAGGAAATCTTCGGCCAACTCAGAAAGTACAACATGAGGTTGAATCCAGAGAAGTGCTCTTTTGGTGTACAGGGAGGAAAATTCTTGGGATATATGCTAACACACCAGGGCATCGAAGCCAATCCAGATAAATGCAAAGCCGTCATGGAAATGCGGGTTTCCTCGGAATGTGAAGGAAATTCAGAGGCTAGCCAGCCGATTAGCCTCCCTATCCGCTTTCTACCGAAGTCTGCAGAAAAGGCAAGACCTTTTTTCCAGCTCCTGAAAAAGCCGAAGGATTTCATTTGGACTGAAGAATGTGAGAAGGCATTCGAAGATCTGAAACTCTTCTTGGCATCTCCCCCAATCCTCACTCGACCTCAGCTCGGCCAAGATCTGTACCTATACCTCTCCGTCAATGATTATGCAATCAGTGCAGTAATTATCCAGGAAGAGGAGGAGCAACAGATGCCGGTATACTATGTCAGTAGAATCTTGAAACATGCGGAAACGCGATACCAAGTAATTGAAAAATGGCTCTCGCCTTAGTTATGGCAGCTCGGAGGTTACGGCCCTATTTCCAATCTCATCAAGTCATTGTCAAGACGGATCATCCGATAAAGCAGGTACTCAGGAAACCTGATCTAGCCAGACGAATGATAACTTGGTCAGTGGAGTTGTCAGAGTTCGGTCTACGATATGAACTGAGGGGGCCAATGAAAGCCCAATGCCTCTCTGATTTTGTTGCCGAGCTTTCTTCCAAACCAAGGTCGGAATCCTTCCTCTGGCTCCTATATGTTGATGGATCATCTAACCTGAAAGGAAGCGGGGCTGGAATAATCCTCGAGGGACCCGATGACCAGATCCTCGAGCAATCTTTGAAGTTTGGGTTCACTTCTTCGAACAACCAAGCAGAATATGAAGCCCTTATTGCTGGGCTATTGTTAGCTAAAGAAATCGGGGTTCGGGAGCTAAAATGCAGAAGTGACTCGCAGCTCGTAACGGGACAAGTCTCGGGCAATTATCAGACAAAAGACCCCCAATTAACCAGATATCTCTGCAAGGTCAATAGTCTCATCTCCGAATTTGAGCATTTCTCCATTGAGCATTGAGCACATACCTCGAGAAGAAAACTCCAGAGCAGATCTGCTTTCCAAATTAGCAAGCACAAAGAGGGCTGGCCAACTCAGAACTTTTATTCAAGAAAACCTCCTCGAGCCGAGCATTAAGAGTGCCGAAGTGACAGTGACCGAGCACTATGACCGGGGCTGAATGACTCCAATTTGGGAGTACCTAACCTCGGACAAACTACCGGATGACCAAAGGGAGGCAAGAAGAATCCGTCTGAAGTCTTCTCACTACACCATCCTCGACGGTGAGCTGTACAAAAGGGGATTCTTCAGGCCGTTATTAAAATGCCTCACAAAAGAGCAATCCGAGTATGTCATGGATGAGATGCACCGAGGAATCTGCGGAATGCACTCAGGCGGCCGATCTCTGGCAGCTCGGATCTTACGAGCAGGGTTTTATTGGCCAACCATGAGACTCGATTGTTCTGCTTGGACCAATAAATGTGACCCTTGTCAGAAGTTCGCCAACATAGCCCGTGCTCCAGGAGAGGAGCTCCACTCCATGTTCTCGCCATGGCCCTTTACCATGTGGGGGATGGACATAGTCGGACCTTTCCCAGTGGCCAAGGGTCAAGTCAAGTTCCTTCTGGTAGGAGTAGACTACTTCACCAAGTGGATTGAAGCAGAGCCATTGGCTACGATAACTGCCAAGAAGGTCCAGAATTTTGTATGGAAAAACATTATATGCAGGCATGGCCTCCCCTATGCAGTTGTTACAGACAATGGGAAGCAATTCACCGATAAGGAGCTCGGAGAGTTCTATTCAAACCTCGGAATTAAACACAAAGTGACCTCGGTTGAGCATCCACAAACGAATGGCCAGGCAGAGGCAGCCAATAGGGTTATTCTAAACGAGCTCAAAAGAAGGCTGGGACAATCAAAAGGAGCTTGGGTTGAGCAGTTGCCAAGCATTCTGTGGGCTTACCACTGCTCACCACAATCCTCAACGGGAGAGACACCGTTCAAACTAACCTATGGAACCGATGCAATGATTCCAGTTGAACTCGGTGAGCTCTCATTTCGAAGGCATCATCACAATGAAAGCAAAAATGATGAAGAACTCCGAGTTGAGCTCGACATGGTCGAAGAAGTCCGAGATACAGCGAGGATCAGGGACGAGCTGTGCAAGCAAAAAGCAACTCGGAAGTACAACTCAAGGCTGCGCCTAAGGGAATTTGTGCAGGGCGACTTGGTGCTGAGACTGCAAAGTGACGCGAGAAAAGACTCCAGGGAGGGTAAGCTCGCGGCAAACTGGTCAGGCCCATTCAGGATAGCAGAAAATCTAGGAAATGGTGCCTACAGGCTAGAGGAATTGTCAGGAAAGTCGGTTCCCAGAACATGGAACACTTCCCACCTCAAATTTTATTTTAGCTGAAGTTAGAAGTGATGCATTCTTTTTCCTATCTCGGTCTTTTTCCCACGAGGTTTTGGCCGAGAAGGTTTTAACGAGGCACACTAGGAAAAATAAGTGAATAAAAATTTTATTTTCCTTCAGTTGAGCTATTATGTTAAAACTGCTTAAACCCTGAAGAGGCCAACCGAAGCCTCTAAAGGTGCTTAAACCCTAAAGGGGCCAACCGAAGCCTCTAAAGGTGCTTAAATCCTAAAGGGGCTTAAATCCTAAAGGGGCCAACCGAAGCCTCTAAATGTGCTTAAATCCTAAAGGGGCCAACCGAAGCCTCTAAAGGTGCTTAAATCCTAAAGAGGCCAACCGAAGGAGCTTAAACCCTGAAGAGGCCAACCGAAGCCTCTAAAGGTGCTTAAATCCTAAAGAGGCCAACCGAAGCCTATAAAGGTGCTTAAATCCTAAATAGGCCAACCGAAGCCTATAAAGGTGCTTAAAACCTAGAGAGGCTGGCCGAGCCACTATCGACCGACCAAGCCTATAAAGATATATCAGGTTAACATTGATCAATCAGGGTCAACGTACCGAACCTATAAAAACATCAGAAAATTTACCAAGTGCAAATAGATTCACAAGTAAAATAAGAAATTTCATTAAGATAAATGGGGCAAGTCCCCAAATACATAAAGGTTTTGCAAAAAACGACATTTCCTAAACTACTTATACAACTTCAGGAATCGAGGTCCTCCTCAGCATTGGGAGGGATGATGTCAATCTGGCCAGGTTGGTCCACTTCACCTTTGGGTCCCTCCTCGTCCAATTCATCCTCGCCCTCTTCTCCATGAGTTGCGGCCTCATCCTCATCCTCCAGCTCGGCCAATGGCACAAGGATCCCGTCTCGGTTGAAATCCTTGTCCACATCGGCACTGGAGAAGTCGGCAGTAGGGTTGAAGTGCTGAAGTTGCTTCACGGCTCGGGAGAAACCGTTAACATGCTCCCTCATAATTGAAGTCTCAGCCTCAGCTAGATCATCACGGAGCCTCTGACTCTCCTCCTTCTCGGCCTCCAGTAACTTCCGCAGCTCCTGGCTGGCTTCCTTCTCGGCTTCCAGCCCTTTCACTACGTTCTGAAGGTTAAGTCGGTCAATTCTCTCCGCTTCTAGCTCGGCCGTAAGAGTAGCTCGGCCTTCTTCCAACTGCATCTTCTGGGCCTTCAGCTGACCAATGACCCGGCCTTGCTCCTCACACTTGGCCAGGGCCTGAGCAAGCTCATCTCTCACCTTCAAAGCTCGGGCCGCATCCGCCCTCATCATCTCCATCTTCTTCGCGTTATCAATAAGATGCTGGCTCCAGAAGCGTGTGATTGAGGCAATACGGAGGGCATAGGCGCCAGCCGCCTCCATGCTTTCCTCAGGGCCCTGTTCTAGCAACAACCGGGCATCGGATGGCTTCAGCACCTGGCCATCAATTAGGCCAGCAGGATCAAACTCATTGCCCCAGAGCGAGCTGATCCCCGGATTACAATTACCGTTGTACCATTTGGTGTCTAAGGAGAGATCGGTCACCAGAGGAGCGTTGCTCGGCTGGCTACCGGAAGGAGGAGTCTCTCCAATCATCAGCTGCAGAGGAGAGTTTCCGATCGGCACCTCGGGCTCCAGGTCAGCCCTCGTCCTCTTCGGAGGACGAATGTTCAACTCAGAAGCTTCAGCAAACTTCTTCTTTTCCCCCTTAATATTGGCAGCGGCAGCTGACCCGCCAGCAACCGACTTCTTCCTCAAGGCCTTGTAGTTGAATTTTCCCATTATCACTGCAAAAAGAAGAATAGGTTAGATACAAACACATGGCTGAACAAGTAAAGCACCCAACAACAACTACTTACACTCAAAATCGGCTTGCCGAGTTGATGACTTAGGAAGCAACAAAAGTCTACCGCAGGGCAACGACCGAGGATAGAGTTTTAAGAACTCGACATCGGATCTCTCTTGCGTTGTCATGCAACCGACATCATAACTATGGAATTTAGTGGGGTGGGGTTGCCAGTAGAGGGGATATCTGGAGACTCCATCTGAGTCATAGAATAAAGACTCGTTCCCGGAAGTGGGCCGGACTTTGAAAAAGTCCGACTTGAAGAACTTATACGAACTCTTATAGAGTCCAATAATGCCCCCCGACTCGGCCCCACTAAGGGAAATCCAACCGACCCGGTCCCCAAACCTGACCTTGTAAAAATAAAGGAAGATTGGAGCAGTGGCCACTACGCCTATCTGTTCACACAGGATCTGGAAGGCCTTCAAAAAGGCCCAGCTGTTCGGGTGGAGCTGGGTAGGAGCAACATTCATAATTTTTAGCACATCACACTCAAACTGGGAAAAAGGAAGACGGACTCCAATTTGCGCAAACAGAGTTTTATATACATAGGTGAAAGAGGGCTGCCCTGGAGCAGGATGAAGAAAGACATGTACATCCCCAGAACATGGAAGACACTCCACACCGCCTTCAAGGGAAGAAATTTTGTTTTGTAATGAGGAGAGGGATTCAAAATTCCTAAAGTTGGAGTGAAAAGCCCCTACATCTGGCCTCACCCAGAAATACCCAGGAATAATGATATCTGGGTATGGCACCCTGGGCGTTCTGGTGGTACGCTTGCGACGTTTGGGAATGGGAACCGCTTCAGCCGTGGCTGAGCTGTTCCCGTCGGAGGAGGAAGAGCCACCAACGGCACCGCCACCACCATGAGAAGAGGATGGGGAAGAATGGGGAGAACCCCCAATTAGACGAATTTTAGGCTCTACAACCTGAACCCCAGAAGAGACATCCTGGGATACCTCAAATGAAGATTCCATGGAGGAGTAATCACGAAAGTAAAAGTCAAGGAGCTTGAAAGAGAGGAATAGGGCGTACCTACAGCAGAAGGGAAGTATAAACGCTCGGGCTAGAAATGACACGATAAAGAGGTCTAGAGTTCACGGAAGCACAAAGACCTATGGCCTCATCCTAACTTATGAAAAACGAGAGCAGCACCTCCCCCTTTGCATTAATGAGGGTTGTTGGGCGAGAGCAGGGAAACGTCCCCTCGCATCTCTGACCTAATTCACCAACCACATGGGAAAGCCACACGTGGCAGTAATGTCCGGGTATAAACCGCCCTCACAGGAAACTAGGAGCACGCCAACGAGCACGCCACAATCCATAAATCTCAGGAACAGTACCACGGGGGCCACGTGTCATATAAGGTAACGTTTCTTTTCCACCTCGAGGCTCGAGAAAGTATGGCGTCAGCACAAAACAAGTAATCACCTCCACCTCGGCTAACCTCGACTCCAACAGAAAAGCTTCCACGCCGTTGGCTCAAAGCTTGGGGGGCTTGTGTATGAACCGAGATATAGAGTGACACAGAGTCCGGCACCCAGAAAGCATCAACCTCGGTCACCGAGCATCAAGCTCGGCCACCCGAACTGCTCATAGTGCGGGAGACAAAAAAAGAAACCGAGTTCCTGAGCTCGGCTAACATCGTGAAAGATTTTACACTTCATCAGCTCAAAGCTTGGGGGGCTTGTGTACGGCCCGAGGTTACTAACCCGGCCACCGAGCTCAAGTACCCGGCCCAATCCGGAAGTTAAAGATAATAAATCAAAGATCACTTAATTAAAGAAATAAGATATTGATATTAATTCCTGATATTATCTAAAATAACCTTATCTGGTTAAAAGAGATAATATCCCTTAAATTAAGGAATCATATCCCAAAAGAGATATTAAGAGATAAATCAAATCTCTAAAAGATATTAAGAGACAAGTCAAACCTCTAAGAGATAGGGGAATCCTATTATAAAAGGAGGAGTACCCCTCATAAGAAAGACACCTTTTCACTGAACACCGGTGACTCTCTCTTAAGCGTATTAGAGAAACTAGCATCGACCAAGAGACTATCAGAGAGTCCTTGCTCCCTAGTATTCGTCCGATACAAAATTAAGAGATCGAGATCACCACGGCCAAGGGTTGAATCAAGAACTACGTCTGGCTTTGATTCTCTTATGGATACGTAGGACCGGAGTTATTGAATTCTGCCAAACCAAAGCCTAAAACAACCCCAGTTATTCATCCCTGGTTTGACGTTCACGGCGAGGCTCCGGTAAACCGGATCTCGGCAGGAACAACAGACTAATCATAATGAGATCGGGAGGAGATTTTTGTGTGTCAAGGGTATTGAGGTAAAATCATAGGATCAATACGGATAGGGATATCGTAGGAGCCTTATGCAATCCTTCATAGAGAATCATGAACTCAATGAATTTTTTGATAATTAATCTTCGGATAGAGATATAGTTGATTAAGGATAGGAGATGTGTTCTAACGTGCTCGAGAGAGACATTAAAATAAACTAGGATTATTGGTTGACATTAGAAGTTGATTAAGGGGTTAGAAAGAATTGATATAATTGAACCAAACCAAGTGGGATAAGGATTCCTTGTCAACGAGGAATGCTTATTCATAGCGCAGGTGAAGTTGAATCCTAGAATTTTCTTTAATTGATTGTTTCTTATTTTGCTTTTTAATTAATTAATACAAAAATCCAAAAATATCAATTTAGATTATTTTCACACTAGTGCAGAAAAGGGATTCCATATCGGAGTTTACACATCGGTTTCTTGGAAACCGATGTGTAAAACGAGGCGGTGGAATTTTTGAAATTAAAATCAAAGTATTACACATCGGTTTACAGTTTAACCGATGTGTAAAATCTTTCCACATCGGTTATTTCTAACTGATGTTTAAAATTAAAATAAAAAAAAATTAAAGTCAGAATTTTTAACATTTAACATCGGTTCTATAAGAACTGATGTGTAAAACGGTGATTAACCACATCGGTTTCTAATTAACCGATGTATAAAATTATAAAAAAAAAATTAGAAATTAAAATTTTAATTTTACACATCGGTTTTGTATTAACCGATGTGTGAAAGTTTACAACATCGGTTCTAAATTAACCGATGTGTATTGTTATTTACATCTTTAATTCCCTCTTCCTCCCTTTTCATTTTCGCGCTGAGACCTTTTCATCTGAGCTCTCTCCCTCCTTTTCGTTTTGATTTCCTTTTCATCTGTTCTTCAACCCTAGCTTACACCAACAGCGGCGGCCGTGAAAGTGTTGACCTCTAACCCTAGCTTATACACTGCGAGCCAGAGAACGGCCATCCGCGAGCTATCAGTGTGTGATGCCGATGTTGCTCTCATAATCTTCTCTTCTACTGGGAAGCTCTTTGAGTAATCCAACTCAAGGTCTTTCTTTTCTATACCCTCTTTCCCTCTCTCTCTGTGACTAATAATTATGATGGGGTCTCAGTGCTAGCTAGACCGTTTGTGTTTTAGAAAGTTTACTTTTTGTTTTTATCTTTCTTTGTTAGTATCTATCTATCTGTAGTTTACAATTTTACATGAACATAATAAGCAGGTTAGCCATTATATACTAAGCAGGATTGTATACAATACACTTCAGTTGGTTCTGTTAAGGAATGATATTGATATTAGTAATCAGTAATCACTAATGTGAAGTGAAGTTCAGTTTTTTCATTTACTGGTTAGCAAAACGAAAATAAAAAGATAACAGAAAGGAATATATAACACAACACTTTCTGGAGGCTACACAGTTTTGAGGTAGTTCATAGTTGTAATCCAGTTATATAATTCATTGTAAAACATTTTTATCCTTTGCTTAAAGCAAGGTTACCGTGTTAGCTCTTTATGCTTGTTTACTTTTTAGATTTCCTCCTTTAATTTGCTTCTTTGTTTTGTTTTGTTTTGTTTTGTTTTGTTTTGTAGGCTTTATAACTTTTTGAGCAAATAAAGGATAGTATAAATGGGTTGCATATTTCTTACTAATTCTTAAAGCATATATATATAAAGAAGGATTAAACTACCCAATCTCCGATCAAATAGCTTAAATCTGTTTCATCACCCTACAAAAATCATTAAATCTAATGTACAGAACAAATCTGAACCATTAAGTTCACATGTATTGTTCTATGCAAAATTTTCTCCAAATATACAGCAACCTATATAAATATAATGCCACCTAGAGCCATTTCTTTGTGATTCTTTGGTTTGTTTTACTCTTTCGAAAGGGAAAAGGAGCTTACACTACTTTTCGAGCATTATGTGAAAGGAGGGTTATGGAAATTTCACAGTGGAGGAGTTGCAAAGTGTGTTAACAGAGAGGTTGTCACTCTATCTAGCAACCTACATTTCTGAAAAACCTCTCCAAGGGGAAAATATTTTGTACTGTAGTTTGGGTGAGGGAAGCTGAGTTTGAATTTGAATTTTTGTCTTTGCATTCTTGTGCATTTTATCGTGTTAAAAATGATTTGTATTTATCATACTATATTTAATTTGAATTATTTGCTTTCTGTTTTTTAGCAATAAGCTTGGTATCTTAATATACTGGAATGTGCTTAACACGATCCTGCTAATTGCCTATTTTATTCCGTTGATCAGGTATAGACAAGGAAATCATTTGATTGATTTTACTGAGATATTCAACTTGCTCTCCTGGGAAAAGAAACAACGACTTGTCAAACTCTTCGATCTTGTTTTTACCCTTTTCCTCTCTGTGTTTTGGTAAGTGACTTTAAAAAGACCTTATAGTGTCTGTCAATTTTATGGTTTTCATTAGAATTCTTAGATGTTCATTTTGCTGCAGGGTGATCTACACTTCATTGCATAGTGCTACTGCCTCTGCTTTGTTCACTTCTCTGCTGTCTTTGCACAATAACAACTAGGTGTGTCTCTCAGAAGGTACGTTTTGGCTGAAAAGCTTTCATTGGAGTTTTAATGTATTTTCTTGAAAATTTATTTGATTCGATAATATGCCCACAATAATTAGTAAAGCCTTAGTTTCCCGTTTGAGATGCAATACTAATGAGCACACGTGTACGTGATTAATGTACCGCTCATTGTGTTGGATCTTGAATTGTCCAAAGTTGGACAGTTTGGGAAAAAACTTTTTCTTAACTCAGTTATAATAGTTATTCATTGATTCTAATGTTATATACTTGATGAAAGTTCGGATTGATACATTTCCTTTCGTTCTCCGGGTGCATACTTTATCGTGGTGGATGTCATCGCGTTCAAGTAGTGTACGTCGGAGACCGCGGGGAAATACTGCCGAAATTTTGTCGAGTATGAGCATGAGAGTTAAGGACTAACTGTTAAGAGAATGTTGAAAAAGTTTCTTCTCGAATGGGATAGGGTCATACCCTGTCATAAGAAGTGGTTGATGAATATGTTGGACTAAGTACGAAGGTATTGGTTTAATCATGGATCGTGGTTGGATGAATGCTAGACGGACAAGTAATGAGTATGAGAATGGAGTGGAAGATTTTCTACAGTTTGCAAAAACAAATGCTCCTGATAGTGGTAACGGAAGGTTTTATTGTCCTTGTGTTAACTGTTTGAATGAGAGACGACTAGAAGCTGAGGAGATACGTGATCATCTTATTTGTGAGGGGATTTGCAAGAGTTATACAACATGGATATGTCATGGTGAATCGTTAGACAGGCCGAGGGTGTCGGATAGAGAGGAAGTTGATGACGTGGAAATGGACGATGGACTAGAGGACATGATCCATGATGTTGGGCAAGAGTCTTTTCGGCGCGCACATGTGTATGATACTTTGTGCAGTGATGCGCAAGTGGCTTTGTATCCGGGGTGCACTAATTTCACACGGTTGTCAGCGGTGTTAAGATTGTTCAATGTGAAGGCGAGAAATGGGTGGAGCGATAAAAGCTTTACCGAATTGCTTGAGTTGTTGAAAGAAATGCTTCCAGAAGGCAACACATTGCCATCTCGCAACTATGAGGCGAAGAAGATATTGTGTCCGATGGGTATGGAGTATAAGAAAATACACGCTTGCCCCAATGATTGTATATTGTACAGGAAAGAGTTTGAAGAGATGCACGAGTGCCCCAGGTGTGGGGTATCACGCTACAAAGTGAAGGATGGTGATTCTAGTTGTGATGTGGTCACCAAAGGTCCTCCTGCGAAGGTGTTTTGGTATCTTCCCGTGATTCCGCGGTTCAAGCGATTGTTTGCTAATGTAAATGACGCAAAGAACATTAGATGGCATGCAGATGAGAGGAAGTGTGATGGACAGCTTCGGCATCCGGTCGATTCTTTGCAATGGAAGAGAATTGATAGTTTGTTTCCGGATTTCGGCAATGATCCCAGAAACCTCAGGCTTGGACTTGCTACCGATGGAATGAATCCATATGGAAACTTAATTAGTATTCATAGTTCATGGCCTGTTCTCCTGGTAATTTACAACATGTCTCCTTGGTTGTGCATGAAGCGCAAATACATTATGTTAAGTATGATGATTTCGGGTCCTAAACAGCCAGGAAATGATATTGATGTTTATGTGAGTCCCTTGATTGAATATTTGAGAATGTTGTGGGATGAAGGCTTTGATGTGATCGACGGGTATTGCCGTGAGACATTCAGATTGCGTGCCATGTTATTTTGCACCATCAATGACTTTCCAGCATACGGGAACCTGTGTGGGTATAGTGTTAAGGGGCATAAAGCATGTCCAATATGTGAAGAAGGCACATGTTACCATCAACTGCAACATGGAAGGAAGACGGTTTACCTTGGGCATCGGAGATTTCTCCGACGTAATCATCCTTATCGTAGATTGAGAAAAGCTTTCAATGGACTTCCGGAGAATGAAATTGCTCCGGTGGCCTTGACTGGAGAGCAAGTTTATGAAAGGGTGAACAACACTAATGTTATCTATGGGAAGACCTAGAAGAAGGCTACCGAGAAGAAAATATGGAAGAAGAGGTCGATCTTCTTTGATCTTCCATACTGGTGCAAGCTTGATGTAAGACATTGTATTGATGTGATGCATGTAGAGAAAAATGTGTGTGACAGTTTAATCAGAACGCTTCTCAACATTCAAGGCAAGACAAAGGATGGTGTGAATGCTCGTCTGGATCTAGTTGTGATGGGTATACGAGAGCAGTTAGCTCCACTTAAAGTGGGGGATAAGAAGACTTATCTGCCCCCAAAGATGTCATACTTTATCAAAAAAAGAGAAAAGAAGTTTACGTGAATGTCTACGGGGAGTCAAAGTGCCACAGGGTTACTCTTCAAATATCAGAAGACTTGTCTCAATGAAAGATCTCAAATTAGTTGGCTTAAAGTCTCATGATTGTCATGTCTTGATGCAACAACTACTACCGGTGGCCATTCGTGACATATTGCCTAAAAAAGTCAGACATGCCATTACTAGGTTATGCTTATTCTTCAATGCTATATGTAGCAAGGTCATTGACACTAAAAATTTGGATGAGTTGGAAAATGAGGCAGCCATTGTCTTGTGCCAATTGGAGATGTATTTTCCACCTTCATTTTTTGACATCATGGTTCATTTGATTGTTCATCTAGTGAGGGAGATTAGATTGTGCGGTCCCGTTTATTTAAGGTGGATGTACCCGGTTGAGCGATACATGAAGATCCTGAAAGGATATATGAAAAATCCACACCGTCCCAAAGCATCTATTGTTGAAAGGTATGTTGCAGAAGAAGCTATTGAGTTTTGTACAGACTACATGTCAGAAGCGGAACCTGTAGGGCTTCCGAAGTCTCGTCACAAAGGAAGATATGATGGTAAGGGTACACGAGGTGTCACTATTTAGAGCATGGATCGGGAGGAAGTGCTTCAAGCACATTTGTATATATTGAATAACACTCATGAGGTTGAACCATACTTATGTGAGCATAAAAGCATCATCAATGAAACTTACCCTAGAATGAATGAAAAATGGTGTTTGAACAAGCATAACAAGACTTTCTTGAACTGGTTTAAAGAAAAAAATGCAAAGGATGGTACTGCTTCTGCTACATTAAAATGACTAGCATGGGGGACCTAACTTTGATGTCATATGCTGGAGTGGGTACGATATCAATAAGTTTCCTTCTATACAAAGTCCCAGGATGACAAAAGTACTATGCAAAACAGTGGGGTTATGGTCGTCGCTGAGTCCATGCATTTCTCTAGTTCGAAAGATAAAAACCCTGTTATGGCATCAGTTTCATACTTTGGAATCATTGAAGAGATATGGGAGGTTGATTACACGAAGTTTAGAGTACCTGTTTTTAAATGTCAGTGGGTCGACAGTAACAATGGTGTGCAAACCGATGAGTTAGGATTCAAATTGGTGGACCTTAGTAAGGTAGGTAATAAAGAGGAACCTTTCATCATGGCATCCCAAGCAAAACAAGTGTTTTATATCCGTGATCCTTCTAACAAAAGGTGGTCAGTGGTTCTCCAGGGAAAAAACATGTATAATGGTAGTGAGGGAAATCACGATTCAACTCTTGATATTTCTGATACTCCTTCTTTCTCAACACGAGTGCCTAATTTCAATGAGGAAAATGAAGTGGATGATGTACATGCTACTCGTAATGATCACCAAGAAGGGTTATGGGAGAACTTTACTAATTGACCACAAAGTAAGTTTAGTTTGATATTACCATCAAGTTTGGCATATTATATGTTTACGTTGATATTTATAAGTTATGTTTATGTACGTTGATCGATATTTATAAGTTATGTTTGATATTTATCCTGACATACTAACAAGTTTTTTTTTTGTTTTGTGTTTAAACAGATATACATGGCTGATCATGAGGATATCCCTCCTTCATGCAGCGGGTCAGAGACCCCGTCTACCGGTAGAAAGGGTAGACGTGCCACACGGATGAGGAATTTGACTGTCAATCGTGGGTCAAATCAAAGGATAAGAGTAGACTTTGATAATAACCTCAATCCTATTAGGCCAATGGAAGATCAGTTTAACAGTTTTGTGGCGACCCTTGCTAGGAACAGGCCCAGTATACTCATTGATAGGTGGAGAGATGTACCGGCGGACGTGAAGGAGCAGATATGGGAGAGTATTCTGGTATCTATACTTCTACGTCCTGTGTTTGTCTGTATCTACTTTATTTTTATCTTAATAATATCATACAGTAATTCGTTGATTCTTTTGGTCTTAATGTAGTTGACCTTTGACATACCGGATACATACGCTATGAAGAAGCGTTTGCTAAAGTATGCTGGAGAGCGTTGGAGGGCTTTTAAGGCCGACCTGAGCAGATACTATATATTCAATCCAAAAAGTAAAAAGAACCCACTTGAGGTATATCCGTTTCTTGACAAGGCGACGTGGGATCGCTTTGTTCAGAGCCGACATGATCCCAGCTTTCAGGTTAACTTATTTGATTTGTCTCTAAATTTATGTAATTGCATTAATTTCATTTACTTATGTAATTTAATTGTCTTTTATTTATAACAGGAGAAGAGGAAAAAGGGGCAGAAAAACCAAAGCAAGAATGTCTACCCCCATGTCATGTCTCGTGGGGGATATAAAAAGCTTGTTCAGAAAATGGTTGAAGAGGAAAAGAAAGCACGTCAGGAAGCAAAGCATCTCAAAGCGGATCCTAATGCTGAAACTCTTCCAGAGGTTGTTGATCCACCTCCACCCCCACGCCATCGTTCATGGAAGAGGGGCCGACAAAGAAAAACGGGACAATATACATCCGAGGAGGCCCGCCAAGTAGCTGAGAAGATTGTAAGTATAGTTTGTTGTAATTGTCATTTTAAGATTGTTACCGAATTGTAATGTGACCTGATATTTTATGTGATAGGATGCCTTGGATGATCAGCTAACCCAAGGAACCTTTGTTCCTAGAGGACGCGATGATATCTTATCTACTGCCATCGGTAAACTAGACCACCCGGGCCGTGTCATTGGTGTTGGATGGGGAGTCGGTATTCGCCAATACCATGGTTCATCTTCACACCAATGCCACAGGGATGTTGAAGCAGATAGAGCACGACTAAAACAGGAGATTGCAGCTGAGCTTCGACAAGAGATGGCCGAGCAGTTTGCCCTGCAGATGGCAATATTGACTTCTATGTCCCAGCAGATGGCAGCCGGTGTCCAACCCTCTATCCAACCCTCTGTCCATGTGAGCACTAAGGGCTCATGTGATCCTCCTCATCATCCTGAAAATGATGATGATGGTGATGCTGATGATGATGATGATGATGATGATGACGACCCTGATAGGTGTGAGCTGTATGTTGATGATCAACATCATCACTGCTTAGTGGCATTGGGTAGGGCACATAATAACTTAGGTAATACCATACACCATCGGTTATTACAGGATGATCAGCTGAGGGTCGTTGTTGAGATTATTCGAGATGCTGATGCTCGAGTCCCTGTGCCCATTGAGGAGGTTCAAACAATGGGTCAGGCCCCCGGTAACTTCATCCTCTGGCCAAGAAGACTGGTCAACTTTCTTGTTGCATCTGAGGTATTCGGTTAGTTGTGTTTTTCTATATTCATAGTTGAAATAATTTATTATTGTTTAAAGATAATGCTTTATTTTTATTCGTTATAGGATGTTGGAAATGATATTGTGCCTAAAAGGTCGGATCTAGGAAGACCAGAGATGTCTGCTCCTGCCAAGGTATTCATTTGACCATTTAGTTAATAACGAATTAAATAACTTAATTATCCGTGATTACTAATATATATCTATGTTGTTTAGGGGATCGACAAAGGGGCACCTGGCCATGGTGATGTTTTTAAAGTTCTGGCTATACAGGTTGTCACCATGGAGAATGACGCAGCCTTGGTAAGGTTGGAACATGATGCCTGCCCTGGTGAACTGTATATACCAAAGAAGGAACTTATGGAGATGGTACTCAATAAAGAAATGGCCAGTTCTGCACACATATCGTTTTGGTGCACGTAAGTACATTTTATTTATAAGTTAAGTACGTAATTAATTTTTAAATACTATGATAATTAACATGTTTTTCCAGTATATTAGGTATCTGCATCGTATGTTAGTCGATCAGGGTAACCTCGCCCTTTATGGGTTCATTGACCCCATGTTCGTTCAGGGTGATGTTCTCCTAGCATCGGAAGACACGGTCACTACCATACGTGATATACTTGCCCGAGACGATCATCAATTCTATCTTGCGCCTTATCTCAATAAGTAAGTACCGGTTATTTAAGTATAACTATATATGACTTAGTCACTAACTGTTCCGCAAATACAACCGGCATTGGCAACTGTTGCTCTTGTACCCAAGAATGAACGTCGTGGTCTTCTTCTGCTCATTGGGAAATAAGCCGGCGAATCAACTGAAGACGATCATCGAAACGTAAGAATTAAAATACTTTATAATCAGTAATGCAGTTGTTTTAATTATCTGAAATCTATTAGATATACTTTAATTAATGTTTTTGTCATGATAGGTCTATTAATGCAACCCACATGTTGCGTGGTGAAAGGCGTACTCGGGCTATCAGATGGATTATTCCCAGCGTAAGATATTTATTAGTTCAAATGCATCAAATGCAGTGGGTACAATAATTGATTTCTATTTTATTTAATTCCTCATATTCTAATTGGGTTTCATTTGTACGTAGTCACGTATACAACGTGGGTCTTGGGAATGTGGCTACTATGTGATGCAGTGGATGTTGGAAATTATCTCCTCCGGGATCACTGAAAGATGGCACGAGGTAAATGTTAATTGACATAATTAGAAGTAATAGTATAGTTTCGTTATATGTTTTATGTTAGTTTATTACTTAAAAGATATAATCTTTTGTCCAATTAAACTTGCAGATATTCAACAATCCAACTCCATTATCTGATTCTGACATCAACAACATAAAGAGGCGTTGGGCAACTTTCTTTCTTGAAGTGTACCAACCATAGTTTGTATATATGTAGTTAGTTTAAAAACTTATCATGTACTAGCTATAGTGTGCCTTTGACTGATGATATGTATTAGTGCTCAGGTCTGGTTCAATTCTTCTTCTCTCGTGTTTTGATGTAGCCTTGATAAAGTGTTGTTTTCATTCATTCGAAATTAATTAGGCCTGATGCCCTCTGTTTTCAGATTCTGTGCTCACTAGTCATTTGATGAAATGTCAGTATTTTTAACCATATGTGTAAGAGCTGATTGTTTGTGCCAAGAAAATTGAATGAAGTATGTTTTGCTTTTGATATGGTTAAAACTTTGTTGCAATTGTGTCAAAACTGGTTTGGTGTTCTGTTGTTGTTTCTTATTTGATCAGGGTACTGCTGGTTTGTTAGCTTAAACAAGTTCCTGGAATTGATGGTTATGAATTAGTAAGTGCTCTTACTTTACCAATTAGTATGCCTTGCCCATTTGTTATCTAACTCATGTGATGCCTAAATCACGTGTGGTTAATGCCTTGCTGTTTCTTGTCATCGAATGAACTATAAAAAATTGTGTCTTCCAATTGTATGTGGCTGCTTGTTATCATTTTCTACTGGTTTGGTGCAATAACTACATTATGTTTACCCCAAAATTTACAGTATGTTATTCTGGTATTGATCTGCATTACTGAAACAGGGGAAATGAATGGTTGAAATGTAAATAACAGATTAAAAAGAAGAAGAGATTTTACACATCGGTTCTACAAAAACCGATGTGTAAATTTCACTTACACGTCGGTTTTATTGAAAACCGATGTGTAAATTTCACTTTACACATCGGTTCTGATAAAACCGATGTGGAAAGTGAAATTTCCACACCGGTTTTTGGGAAAACCGATGTGGAAAGTGAAATTTCCAACTGCTTATCAATTGACAAATTAATTTTCCACATCGGTTAAAAGAAAACCGCTGTTTAAAATATACTTTACACATCGGTTTTATAACCGATGTGTAAAGTGGCAATAAACCACATCGGTCGTTTCCACATCAGTTTGAAAACCGATGTGGAAAGCCATAAATAACTGACGTGGAAAAGCTTTCACGCCGTTGGCTCGAAGCTTGGGGGCTTGTGTATGAACCGAGATACAGAGTGACACAGAGTCCGGCACCCAGAAAGCATCAACGTCGGTCACCGAGCATCAAGCTCGGCCACCCGAACTGCTCATAGTGCGGGAGACAAAAAATGAAACCGAGTTCCTGAGCTCGGCTAACATCGTGAAAGCTTTTACACTTCATCAGCTCAAAGCTTGGGGGGCTTGTGTACGGGCCGAGGTTACTAACCCGGCCACCGAGCTCAAGTACCCGGCCCAATCTGGAAGTTAAAGATAATAAATCAAAGATCACTTAATTAAAGAAATAAGATATTGATATTAATTCCTGATATTATCTAAAATAACCTTATCTGGTTAAAAGAGATAATATCCCTTAAATTAAGGAATCATATCTCAAAAGAGATATTAAGAGATAAATCAAATCTCTAAAAGATATTAAGAGACAAGTCAAACCTCTAAGAGATAGGGGAATCCTATTATAAAAGGAGGAGTACCCCTCATAAGAAAGACACCTTTTCACTGAACACCGGTGACTCTCTCTTAAGCGTATTAGAGAAACTAGCATCGACCAAGAGACTATCAGAGAGTCCTTGCTCCCTAGTATTCGTCCGATACAAAATTAAGAGATCGAGATCACCACGGCCAAGGGTTGAATCAAGAACTACGTCTGGCTTTGATTCCCTTCGGGATACGTAGGACCGGAATTATTGAATTCTGCCAAGCCAAAGCCTAAAACAACCCCAGTTATTCATCCCTGGTTTGACGTTCACGGCGAGGCTCCGGTAAAACGGATCTCGGCAGGAACAACAGACTAATCATAATGAGATCGGGAGGAGATTTTTGTGTGTCAATGGTATTGAGATAAAATCATAGGATCAATACGGATAGGGATATCGTAGGAGCCTTATACAATCCTTCATAGAGAATCATGAACTCAACAAATTCTTTGATAATTAATCTTCGGATAGAGATATAGTTTATTAAGGATAGGAGATGTGTTCTAACGTGCTCGAGAGAGACATTAAAATAAACTAGGATTATTGGTTGACATTAGAAGTTGATTAAGGGGTTAGAAAGAATTGATATAATTGAACCAAACCAAGTGGGATAAGGATTCCTTGTCAACGAGGAATGCTTATTCATAGCGCAGGTGAAGTTGAATCCTAGAATTTTCTTTAATTGATTGTTTCTTATTTTGCTTTTTAATTAATTAATAGAAAAATCCAAAAATATCAATTTAGATTATTTTCATTATAATCAAAATCCTAAATTTCACTTTGTCTAAATTGGTTGTTGACTTTGTAAATTGATTGTTGGTCACCCAATCCCTGTGTTCGATACTCGGTAATTTACTTGCCATTTTAATTATTACTTGCTTCGATCCGGTACACTTGTCGGAGCCCATCATGTACAGGACATTATCTAGACTCATGCCATTAAATAAATCCAATTTCCCTAATCCCCTTATTGGCACACTAGAACCATTGGGGTAATGCACAATTTGCTAACTGGAAACAAGCATATCCTTTAGTAAATTCTTATTATAAGTTATGTGTTCTGTGGTCCTAGAATCTATGATCCAGGGCCTGTGAGATGAATTGTTACCTGCTATGTTTACTGCTGGTCTAGCTTGTTGATTGATTGTCACCGAATCGCCATAATCCTTCAAATGCTGTAGTAAGTTTTCATATTGCTTCATTGTCAATCCAGGGATAGGGCTGTCTTCAGTGGTTACTTGTGCCACTTTGAAAGAACCCTTCTTGTTGTTCCAATGTGTTGATCTGGATTCCTTTCTCTGTTTGGTGTCGCAACCGTCCCGTCCAGACGCCACGAAAAGAAGGTAAAAACAGAGGAGCCGTTACCAATATGTTATTTGGGAAAAACATTGGAAAAACCATTTATTTTAAGGAAACTGGTCTTAAAAAAAAGATAGATATTTGGATTCGGTAGTCGGTTACGAGTAGGGAAGGTGTTGGCACCCTACATCGCCCGTTTAAAAAAACGGTACCTCCAGTTAATTGTGCAAAATGATTTTAATAACCTTTTTAAATATTTATTTTACCCCAAAAATTATTTACAACAAAACTATTTTTATTTTTGATATTTTGTATATTGTATTTTATGATCATTCAATTTTAAATTTATTATTGATAAAACCTAAATGAAGTTGAACATGACACATAAATCCACAGGGCAACCTCAAATTTAAGGGGTTGAACATGACACCGTGTCCATAGAGTATCCCTAAATATCACAAGTTTAATTATTTTGATTAACAATTTGAAAATAAAAAGTGACACTAAAGTAAGGAAATTTTAAATTTTGGCTTGACAAAATGATTGATTCTGCTCCCACGTATTCCCAGTTGCGATGGGAAACTCAGCCACTAGTTCTTTTGGAAAGAGTTCGATTAATTGGTTGATTTTAATTTTTTTTTGAGAAAAGATTTGATTTTATGAAAAGATTTTTTTATTTGATTTGATTTTTCATTTTTTATTGGCTAAATTCTAAATATCGAAAACTTCTAAGCGAGATAGAACATGGCACATGTGTCCATAGAGCGATCCCGGATCTAAGGAATTGAGTGTGATACATTTTATAAAACAATCCTAAAATTATTTACGAGTAGTTATTATATATTTTAATTTTATGTTTGGCAAAAATAAACAAAGGAAAAGACTCACTCATGATCCTAAAATAGTAAGCCCAATCAATTAGAAGCCCAAAATCAAAAGATAAAACAAATTATAATTATAATAAAAACTAAAAGAAAGAGAATAAAACCAAGCAAAATGGAAAAGAAGCTTCTAGCTTCTCGTTGTTGTTTCCAACGTGCAGAGCAGAGGGTCAAGGAGATTGGTGGAGGCGTGGACAGCGAAGGAAAGATGACGCGGCGAAAGCAGGAGGCGTGGCGACTGGGCTGGTCGACGACGTGCGGCAATTCGTGCGGCGGCGGGTGCGTGCAGTAGATCTAGCGGTTTGTGGCAACTGGAAGGACGACGCGACGGAGGTGACGATCTGAGCATATCCGTGTTTGGATTCACAGTGGGCGATGTGGCGGCACGAACGGTGGTGAGAAGCGCGGTGCTTGGCGGAGTTAGGTGACTGGACGACTTCGGGTTGGAGCAGCAGTGACGGATTGAAAGCAGCGGAGGTGGCGATCTGAGCATATCCGCGTCTGGACAGCGAGGCTGGTGACGACGAGGTTGCGTCTGGCGCGGCGACCGGATCTGCGTACGACATCGTATCCAGACATGGCGGAGACGGCGGAACAATGGGGCGCTGTTTGGTAGGTACAGGTGAAGGTCAAGTGTTGTTATTGAAGGTGATGTTGTTAGGAGGAAGATGAAGATGATGGTTATGGTGCTTGGCTATGGAGGGAGGTTGGCTGTGTTGAGATGTTGAAAGCGAATGGTGAAAATGGTCCTGTTTTGGATTGATGAAGGAAGAAGATGGTTTTCTCTGTTATTGATTTTTTCTTTGTGTTATGTTTTTTGTGTGGGATGATGGAGTTTTGTGAGTGGTATGGTGGTTATGGGGATGAGGCTCTTGGGTGAAAATGAAGGTGAAGGATGGTTATAAGTGATTCATGATGAAGGCTTGGGAGGCTTTTTCTCTGAAGAATCAGTCATCTCCTCCTGTTCTGGTTCATTTTTTACGCCTCCCCCCTATTCTAATGTGTTGTGTGTCAAACTTATAGCAAAATCCAGTGAATAAAAATGACAAAATGTTTCAGGCCAGCTGGGGATGAAAGGGACTATTGATGGGGTGTTGTGGAGTGTTGCAGTCTTGCAGAGATTGAACCATGCTTCAGTCATCTCTCCATTTCCATTCTTAGTGTTCCACTCTTCTGATCTAGGCAAAATGCTCTTCCCCATGTTCTGAAAACTACCCAAAAATGAGAGCCTATTTGCTTGAGCTTTCTGCTGAGAAGAGCTACGGTGGTGTAAACACAATGGGCACTTGGCAAAACATTTAACTTTCAAAAAAATATTTTTTATTTAATTATTTTTTTTAACTTGGGCTTGGACTCAAAACTATCTTGTAACAAAAACAAATTGGGCCAATAACACAAACAATTTTTTTAAAAAGTTTTTTGTAGTTTTTTTTAAAATTATTAATTAAAAAAAAAATATCCGGACAAAATTAGGTGTTCACAGCTGCCCCTCTTTATTTTTTTCTTATTAGATAAATTGTGTAACCGTAGTTAACATATTATCACTATAAGAAACAAGTAAAGACATGAACTCCAATTTTGTTCGGGGTACACTGACAAACAAAAAAGACATGTGACTACAAAATTATTTCCTATAAAGAACCAGCGGGTTGGATTGCCCACTGGGGTTTACACATAAAAAGCTTACGGGGTGGATTGCCCGTCAAAAGCTCGAACAGAAAGATAAAAGAGGGCTTACGGGGTGGATTTCCCGTCAGAAGCTCTAACATAAAGGTCAAAGAGCTTACGGGGTGGATTTCCCATCAGAAACTCGAACAAAAAGATAAAAAGAGCTTACGGGGTGGATTACCCGTCAGAAGCTCGAACAAAAAGATAAAAAGATGCTTATAGGGTGGATTGTCCGGCAGAAGCTCGAACAGGAATATAAATGAGCAAACGGGGTGGATTGCCCGTCAGAAGCTCGAACAGAAAGATAAAAAAAGAGCTTACAGGGTGGATTGCCTGTCAGAAGCTCGAACAGAAAGATAAAAGAGCTTGAACAGAACGATAAGAAGAGCTTACGGGGTGGACTGCCCATTAGAAGCTCGAACAGAAAGATAAAAGAGAGCTTACGGGATGGATTACCCGTCAAAAGCTCGAACAGAAAGATAAAAGAGCTTACGGCGGGGATTACCTATCAGAAGCTCAAACAGAAGATATAAGAAATTACGGAGGTATGGTACCCACCGAAACTAACAACAAAAGACAAAAAGCTTGCGGAGCCGAGTATCCGCTGAAGCCTGAAGAGATAAACGAAAATCTTGTGGAGTCGGTTTTCCACTGAAGCTTGACAGGAAAGGTAAAAAGCTTGTGGAGTCGGTTATCCGCTGAAGCTTGACATGAAAGGTAAAAATCTTACTGAGTCGGTTATCCGCTGAAGCTTGACAAGAAAGGTAAAAAGCTTGCGGAGTCGGTTATCCGCTGAAGCTGAATAGAAACAACACAAAGCTTATGTGTCCTATGCCTCCTAAAGTTAACCAAGACATGACTTTTGGGGCCCTGTGCCCGCTAAAACCGAACAAAACAAAGCTTATGAGGCCCTATGCCTACTAAAGCTAACAATAACATGACTTTTGGGGCCCTGTGCCCGCTAAAGTCGAACAAAACAAAGCTTATTAGGCCCTATGCCTACTAAAGCTAACAAGTCATGACTTTTGGGGTCCTCTGCCCGCTAAAGCCAAACAAAACAAAGCTTATGAGGCCCTATGCCTGCTAAAGCTAACAATAACATGACTTTTGGGGCCCTGTGCCTGAAAGTCGAACAAATGCAAGAAGTGATGTTGACTTTGTTGATGCATGAAATGATGAGACAATGCATGATACGAGATGATTTTTTACTTGGTTGGTGAAAATCCTGTTTTTTTTTTATGCATGATGCATGAGATGCTTTTGATGAGTGATGCAGACCTTGATTAATTTTTTTTAAATGCATGATGCATGAGATGCTTTTTATCAATGATGAAAAAACTCAGATTTTTTTATTTTTCTTTTTTACAAACACCTCTTTGATCCTTGACTCCTTAGATTTTTATTGCAGCCGAGATTGATGATGAGCTGGAGTGAGACTCCTTGATTTCGATCACCACTTATTTGTTGAACTGATGTTTTACTTCTTGCCTGAGATATGCTTCTTTGTGATGATTATCCCAATTGGATGAGATTGCCTGATCAATCTTTCAAGGATGTGACTTGTCCCAGCCTTCATGTATTGGGAGCTTTTCATGGCTTGTCCTCTTAAACTGCCCCAGTTTGTTATTTTGAGGAGACTTCATGTGCTTTATTTGTATTTGACCCTAATTCACTACAAAAAAACAACTGTTTAGCGACCGTAATATTCGGTCGCTAAACATTGTAAATCGGTCGCTATTTAATTTAGCGACCGAATTAGCGACCGATTAATGGTGGTGGCTGAATACCTGGTCGCTAAGGTTTTAGCGACCGAATTAATATTTCGGTCCCTAAATGGCGACCGAATTTACGGTCGCTAATAATAATAAACGGTCGCTATTAGGTTGGTCGCATTTTTTGGGTAACCATTTCTAGCGACCGATAAACGGTTGCTAGTTCGGTCGCTAATTTTGGTTACTGTTAACCTATATTAGCGACGGATTTTCGGTCGCTATATCACATCTGTAAATGTTAAATAAAGTGTAGCGACCGAATTATTGGTTTCTAATTCAGTCGTTAAACTGGTTATTATTAATTTTTTTCTAATTTTAATTTTTAAAATACATTTTTTTTCTGATTTTCTTTAAACGTTAGCAAAATTACTAATAAAACACACCAAATTACTTATGAAATATACAATCATAAGAAATAATAAATATATATAAAAAGAATAATCCAAAATGTCGTGCAAGAATCGTTTAAAGTCAAAAATATGGAAAAAAAAATCAGTCATGATGAGGGGGAGATGGAGGAATCCAATCATCCGCAGCGTCCGTACCACCGACGTCTGCTAGTTGATCGTCCTCTGGAGTAGCAAGATCGTGAGTCGGGCGGCGGAAGCGGAGGAGCGGCAGCAGCGGCACAATCGTCGAGCATCATCCCGAGCAATCGGAGTCTGGATCCTCATCCGCTCCAACACCAGCCGCGATGATGACCGGCCTCGCTCGATGCTCGCCGCATCAGTTCTTTGGTGTGCTCGAGTCAATCAGGCAATCTAGTTCGCCATCTACTGCTCTCTCTCGCTCTTCTCCCGAAGCTCCGCGTTCAGCTGCGTAATGGTGTCCTGCATTTGGTGGAACTGCTCCTGAGGGACGGTATCGGCGTAGGAAGGAGCAGGCATGCCGGATGATGAAGCGATAAACTCGTCTCCCAGGTGTCCGAGGCCATACACGTGCCCCTTCTTGTTCCTGCCCCCGACGACCTCCAAATAAATGGCATTATCGTCGACGGAGACAGGAGAGCAGGGCCCATCACCAGTCAAAGCCTCATCTTGTGACTGTGAGGCACGTGATATGGCATCGTCCTTCTTCTCGTTGAAGCCCACCTACAAAGTATAGTTGAATAGATTTAGTTAAAATTATATCCAATATTAACAAATCATTTATAATAAATTACAAGTAAACACTAAATTATTTTTTTTCTTATAGCATAGTTACGAGCCTTGTCGTTGACCCATGTCCCCGACTTCAACTTCTTCGTCCTCTCCACCAACTCCATAGCAGTGGGGGCCCGCTGTTTCTGTGCTTTCTGCATAGAAAAATATAATCTTAAATTCATAAGAATAATTAAAAATGAAAACTAATTAATTAAATAGTATATTAAGTCAAAAGTTTAATGTATTACCAGCTCATCGTAGTGGGTGGCGGCTGATTTAGACCCACCGGTCCAAGCACATGCGCCACCATCAGAAGCTCGATTACGCCGAGCTGTGGCCTGGATCTCCTGGAACTTCTCAGTAGCCCAATACTGGTCCAGCTGCCTCCTGATCTCAGGATCCACCCACTTCCCCTTATTCTGACCCTTCCTCAGCTTGTTCGTCAGATTCTTCATGACCAGGTAGCCTTTATGCTCAAATATGTCCCTGACGAGAGCCTCTAAAGCTAAGTCCCACCTATACTCTTTCTGCAACTTACAGTTGTTAGGAAATTTGTGTGTACATATATATAATGTAAATTTAATTTAAATAACTTAATAAATTGTTACCTTAAACTCTAGAAACAACTGATCCCTATGGCCCTTTGGGATGGCCTTCCATGTAGGCCATGGACCATAAAACTTGCGTCGCAGGATCTTCGATATCGAATCAGAAGGGCCCTTCGCGGGCAGAAAGCTGTATCAAAATTAGAGCATTAATAAATGTTATAAATAAATAAAAAAAACAAGTAAATAGAAATTAACGATACTTTATATATATTAAAAAATTAAATTAGCATACTCGTTATCCCCCTGGGGATAAGAAGAATCCTCCTGTCGGATGGACCACGATTCTCCTGTCCCGATGATGATGATGGTCCTGTCGTCGTAGGTGTGGATGATGAGGGTGCAGCCTGTGTCTCGACCACATGAGGCTGGGTAGGGGGTGCAACTCCATCACCCTGAGGTGTCCCGTCCACAGAGGTGCTGGTAGGGTGGTCTCGATCTGAAGGCTGTGGGTAGGCCGGCGAAGGGACTCTCGCAGCACGACCTCCACGACGTCCTCCACGACGACCCCTACCTCTAGAGGAATCTGCCATCTGTGAAAAAAATGAAAAGATGATTACACAACAGTGTAAATAATACAAAAATAAATTACCTATGTAGAATGACATTTACACAATGAATTATGACATAAAAAAATTACCTAAGTAGAATCTCCGTCACTAAATTCACCATCACTCTCATCAGTATCACTTGATCGGAATGTACCTTCACTAGATGCGTCCAACTCGGATTGATCCATTAACTCTCTTTCAACTTCTTCCCCATTTCCGGAAATGTTCGCCAGAGAATTAACAATAATGTCCGGCGTAATTTGCAACGGTACGTGGGGTCTTGAAAACTCATCATCTTGGTACGGAGCATCTTTTTCAGTCTGGTTGATTACATTATCAGTAATTACACTGCGAGCCTTTATCTTAATAACACCCAACCAGCCATGATGTCCTTCGGGATATGGCGAGTAATAAACCTGCTCTGCCTGTTGTGAAAAAATGAATGGGTCGTACGCCTTATTATACCTTCGAGACAGCCTAACTTGAACAATACCATAATTTTTATCTATTTTTGTCCTTACATCAAGAGTAGGATCAAACCAATCACACTTGAAGATAACTAACTTCATCATGGGGAAACCGGTATAATCGAGTTCAAGGATGTCACTTAGAACCCCATAGAAATCATCCTCTACATTGCCATCAGTGGCTCGCACACAAACACCATAGTTACACGTCTGCATTCCTTCATTCCATGTTTTTGTGTTAAATTTATATCCATTTACAATATAAGTATTCCATGATGCAACCCATCTGTTAGGCCCCCATGCCAAATTTGTCAACAATGGATTTTGAACATTGTTTTCTGGATCTAGTACCTAAAAAATCAAATATTATATTATTCTTATACATGCTATATATTTAAGGAGATAAAATGTATTTCAACAAATGAAGATGCTTAACCTACATATTTGCTGAACCACGTAGCAAAGTGAGAAGTAATTTCTCGATCAACCTGATCGTTTGAAATGTCAGGTTGGAGATCCCTTAGAAAATTCCCGTACGTCCTACATATGGGAGATTAACAGCAGGACGATTAATAATCATAAATGTCAATTGAACTTATAAAAGACATTGTAGAAACTTACTCTAAATATGGCGCGCCCTCTTCACAATTTTGAAGGATATACAGATGAGCAGCATTAATGTCACGTTGCTCCAAGAAATATCCTTTTGATTTGACACTAAATCTGCCCGGATAGTTGAATATTGATATAGGAGGACTAGTTGAACTTCCTTCGCCCGAATCAACCTTTCTAGGCATCCTTGTCCTTCTCGTGTTAACTTCGTCCGGATAGAAATAAGAGGCAAAAGTGGAAGTCTGCTCTACTAAGTATGCTTCACAAATGGAACCCTCCACTCGTGCCTTGTTCTTGACTTTGTGTTTAAGGGAGTGCATGAACCTATTACTGAGGGATACATACAAATAATTACTAGTTTTAGGGAAAGCTAAACTACGCTCTCGTGTTCGTGAATTTCATATGTATTAAGTAAAATAGTTGATGTTGTTTACCTCTCAAATGGATACATCCAGCGGTATTGGACTGGGCCACCAACTCTTGCTTCGTAAGGTAGATGAACTGGCAGGTGTTCCATGGAATCAAAGAAACTCAGCGGGAAGATTTGCTCCAGCTTACATAACAAAACGGGTATCTTGACTTCCATATCCTTTAATTGATTCACATTTAGTGTTGTCGATGTAAGCTCCCTGAAAAAGTGGCTAAGCTCAACAAGTGGGTTCCAAATTTGCTTCGGTAATACGTCGAACGCAATTGGAAGCAAACATTGCATGAACACGTGGCAATCATGACTCTTCATTCCATGTAACTTTGCTTCCTTAATGTCAACACATCTACCCAGATTGGAAGCATACCCATCTGGTAACTTTAGTTCTTTAACCCACTTACAGACGACCACTTTCTGTGCTTTGCTTAGTGTATAACTTGCCTTCGGTTTGATAAGTCTGCCACGACCACCGTCCTGCAACTCAAGCTCCTTCCGATTACAAATGTCAGCCAGATCCAATCGGGCTTTATTTGTATCCTTTGTCCTCCCCTTGATGTCCATCACAGTGTCAAACACATTCAAAAACACATTCCTCTCAGTATGCATGACATCAATGTTGTGACGGAGTAGCTGCGTGCTCCAATACGGCAACCTCCAAAATATACTTTGTTTTGTCCAATTATGGTTGACGCCATAATCAGGAATATGTTCTCCTTGGGTTTCATGGACGAGCGGTAAGTACTGTACTATGCGCCATACATTAGGACCAGTCAAACGTGGTGGAGGCGGTGTTGTCTCCGCACAACGCTTCTTGAATGCATTCTTGTTCCGCCTATAAGGATGATCTTCTGGAAGGAATTGACGATGACAATCAAAATATGAGATCTTTCGACTGTTTTTAAGCGTGAATGCCTTCGATCGCTCCATACATATTGGGCATCCAAGCTTCCCCGCGGTCATCCAACCCGACATCATCCCATAAGCAGGAAAGTCGTTGATCGTCCACATTAAAGCTGCTTTCATGATGAAATTCTGCCTCAAAGATACGTCATATGTCAACACACCATCATTCCACAGCATTGTCAACTCATCTATCAGCGGCTGCAAGTACACATCAATCTTACCTTTTGGATTAGACGGACCCGGAATTATGACTGTTAGGAACATAAACTCCCGCTTCATGCACATCCCCGGGGGAAGATTGTACGGAGTCAGGATAACCGGCCAACAAGAGTATGCTTTTCCAGACTGCCCAAAAGGATTAAATCCATCAGTAGATAACCCCAATCGGACATTGCGAGGGTCCTGCAAAAATGCCATATGAACCCTATCAAAATGCTTACAAGCTTCTCCATCAGATGGATGACACAAGACATCTTGCTCCCTCTCATGCTCACTATGCCACCTCATGTGATCTGCAGTGGCCATCGAAGAGTACAATCTTGTAAGTCTTGGCACGAGCGAAAAGTACCACATCTTTTTTAGCGACCTCTTCTTCTCAATGCCCATCCTAGTGGTTGTCTTATACCGATCCGCACCACAAAATCGACAACATGTTATGCTTTCCGCTGAATCATCCTTATAGTACAACATACATCCATTCGGGCAACAATCAATTTTCAAACACCCCAGACCCAAATTTTCCACAGACTTCTTAGCATGATAAAAACTAGTAGGCATCCGATTGTCTTCTGGCAACGCCTTGGACACTGACCTGGTGAGGCGATTAAAACAGCCTTCTTGTATATTGTAGTCAGATTTGATACTCAACCATTCCATGCACATCGACAACTCCGTGTACTCCCGACATCCTTCCCACAATGGAGATCGTGCAGCACTCAGCATATCATAGAATCTTTGAGCTTCGGGATTCGGATTCTCCTCTATGTATTGGGAACCCATTCCACCATCTTCTCCCCCATCTTCTTCTAGTACAACACCAACCGATGGTCCATCGTGATCCATTATCATCTGCTCGTATGGATTCAATTCTTCCCTCCGGTCACCACTTCCATAGTACGAACCTTCAACCACAATCGGGTTTATGTCAGGCAACGTCTCACCATGGTTACTCCACCAATAGTAATCAGGCATGAAGCCCTTCTCATAAAGATCGGCTACAACTCCATCCACGCTTTTGAAAGATTGACACTTGCATCTTTTGCAAGGACACCTCAATTGATCACCGCCCAGCCGTATAAATATCTCCTGGCTGACAACAAACTCTATAAACTCACCCACTCCAACTCTATACTCTTCCCTAAGACGTTTATTCCGATCCAACCTACGATACATCCATTTCCGATTCTCCGGAATATCCATTACTGGCAATTAAATAGCCTGACCAATCCTACAATAACACTTATATATTACGGTGCATTCCAATAACTCCATCAATCTCGTTCTTATAACAAGGTATGAACCTATCCCATTCGAGAAGAAACCTTTGCCACACTCGGCTACTAATAGTTATTCTCATATTCAAATACCTTATACTTGACAAAATTTTAGCAGCATTTCCCATCGGTCTCCAAGTTACACGACTCGAGCACGGTGAGAATCACCGCGATCAAGTATGCACCAGGACAACAAAAGGAAATGCATCAGATCGAGATTTCAACAAGTATATAAGGCATTTGAACATTGAAATGACTATTGTACGAGTGTGAAAAAGGTTTTTTTCCCAAACTGTCCCACTTGGACAATTCAAGATTCAATACAATGAGCATGCATACCTTGATAAGTTACGCATGCTCATTAATATTGAATCTCAAATAGGAAACTAAGGCTTTCGTAAATTAATTATTAACTCTAACAGAAAATAAAACCATTAACCTATAAATATTGCAACATTGTTGAGCTTATATAAATTGCAGCGTAAATCAATACAAACTTAGATTAAATATTGTAGCAAACATCCTATTGAGCTCCGCTCTCCACTAACAAGTAGCAGTTAATTGTCAAATACATGCATAATTTCTAAATTATCAGCACACAACCAGCATCCCGCCTTTCGGACAGGATCACATCCTATTGAGCTTCGCTCTCCACTAACAAACAACACATATTGACAAACACATGCATCAACTTTAAATTATCAGCATACAATCAAACAAGATCACATCCTATTGAGCTCATCTCTCCACTACCAAACAACACGATAATTCACATAATACATTACACTGAGTGTTCAGAGAACTTACCTGAGATAAAAAACACAACCGAGCAAGGATAAGGGGAGGAGCCGGAGCCAACAGAGAGTAGAAGAATATGACAACAAGGACCTACCGTGCATAAATGAAATTAGTCATTTCAAATCAAATCACTATTCTATATATACAGAATCCAGTACAACTATTTATAAGACTAGAAACACATAAATTAATATAAAATAGAATCAACAATATATGGTTACAAATTTAGAACAACTTGCAACTTCCCTTCTTCCTTATACTCTCCTCCCCATCTCCTTTATTTCATAAGAAGAGGAAATAAAGGGAGAAAAGTACTAAGGAACCTTTTCTCTCCCAAAACCTAACTCTTGGAAGATGAGGTAAGGGTTTAAATCTTAAATTACAAATTCCATTTGTTTGTGGTTTGTCATATTTGCATGTCTGAGAACTCAAAACAAAATTCAAAACACAAAATTTAAGCTTTAATCAGTGACAAAAACGTAACTATAATAAACTAAACTAAAAAAAAGAATGTTTCAAATGCTTTTTGGACGGGCAAAGCAAGTGTCACGATTCATGAAATCATCCAGACCTGGACTCTACTCTGGTGTTTATACAAACACATAAAACTCACCCAGGATAATTGTTCTCTCTCACTTTTAACTCTCAAACTCACACAGCACTTATAAAGGAATAGAAGAAAATTTATGTTCTCATATTCTTGATTCATTCCATCATCAAATTGCCAACGTACAACCATGGCCTTTTATAGGCAACACTTCATAATAAACTATTAAAATATAAACAAACTTAATTGATAAGAAAGTCTTAGGCGGTGGCACACAAAATATGACTATTCTACATGAATCATGATAACGATGCAAGTAGATAATGAGCTGTAAAAAGTTCCTTGTTTACTATGCAATGCGGCAGGTAGACTTCAATTTGGACTAATATGACTTGTGTTAATTGTTGGTGATTAAAAAAAGGCTTGATTTAATTATCAAACACTCGCCATGAAAAAGATGAAAAAAAAAGGTCTCAGATGCATAAAACATCTTTATATTGGTGCTGCTGGCAATTAACAGATGGGAAGTTTTTTGAAAATGTCATCAATAATTGCAATATGAATTAAAGCAACAGTTTTAAAGTTTCTAATAGTCCCAATAATATAGTTTGAAAAGAAAGCAGGAAGTTGAAAAGTGATGCATGCATGGGTCATTTGAATTAGTAAGTGGCATTTGAATTAGGAAGTTTTAAAGTGATGCATGCATGGGTCATTTAGAGTACTCCCTCCTTTGAATATGATGACCACCAACAGCAACACAAAAAAAAAGAAAAATTTCAAAGTTCCTTCCTCTCTTGCTTCTGAAATTCAGAGAGAAAAAGATGAACCCTCAGAAAATTTTTGGACCCTCTTAGACATACCACCAGACCAGAATTTTTGGACACACTCATAAAGCAACCAAAACAGTAATCATCATTGTTGCAAAAATAATTTCAGAGACTGTGAAATAACAATAAAACGGAGAATGAAGGGCGTATGGGGATACATAGAACGAAGGAGGGGATACCTTTGCAGTGGTCCTTGCGGTTGTCCGTGTGGTGGCTGGAGCTCTACGGTGGTGGCACTGTTTCTGCGGAGGGAAAGACCAAAGATGAGAGGGAGGAAAAGGAAGAGAAGAAAGGAAGAGATGAGAGGTAAGAAGACTTACGTACTGTGATACGGTGGTGGCCGTACTGGTGCGGTGGTGACCAGAGGGATGCGGTTGTGGAGACGGACAGGTTAGACGACGGACTGGCGCGGTGGTGGAGGTAGGGAGCAGAGCTGAGAGAGGAAAAATGAAGAAGTGAGGAAGGAAATGGGAGATTTCGTGATTTAGGGATTTCAGTTTTAGCGACTGATTTAATTCGGTCGCTAATTCGGTCGCTAATGAAATTTGAATTTATAATATTAGCGACCGATTTAAATTTCGGTCGCTAACACGCGCTATTTTATATTGTTACGCGTCGTTTAGCGACCGAATTAATATCGGTCGCAAATATAAATAAAGTTTGAGATATGAATTCATAAATTTAGTGACGGATTTTTAAATCGGTCGCTAATATAAATAAATTTTGACCGTTGCATTTAAATCGGGCGCTATTTCGGTAGCTAGAAATTCATAAATTTCTGACTTTTACTTTCCTTTATTTAGTGACCGACATAGCGACCGATATCTCTGCTACGCTCTATTTCGGTCGCTATTTCGGTCGCAGAATCAATTCTAACCAGGGTTTCATGTAGATCCTACAATCGGCCGCTATTTCGGTCGCAAAAAGCAACCAAAAAATTTGGTCACTATTTTCAGTTGCTAAATGACCTTTTTTTTGTAGTGATTTTTGCGTAGGTTGCTCTTTGCGAGTTTTCACCCTACCGAGTCGCTCTAACTTTTGCCTAGACTGCCTTTTCAGGTTTTCAGTCTAGCGAGCCATTTTTCTAACTTTTTCTTTCTTTTTCTATTTTTTTTCTTTCTTTTCGGGATGTGGACAATTTTTTACCACCCTTATCCATGAGGATCAAAGCTTCTTGCTTGATTGTCGATTGAGATGCCACTTTCCCCTTGTGTAAAGAATTCTTCCGGCCAGAGTTGTTCATCAAAGAATTACCATAGATGGTTAAATTGTATCATTGAACTCATGTTTACCTTACCTGAAGCATCATGTAACAAACATGCATGGATTCAAAAGTATGGCAGGAAAGGCCATTATTGCCTGAATAACTCCTCGATTGGTGTTGGAAGTTTGACAACTCAAATGGTATTCAGAAGGGCAGAAATGAAGCAAGATGCACAAGAGGTGATATGAAGGTCATAAGGGTGTTGCCCCAATTTGTATTGATTTGATCATGGCGATTGGTTCGATATTCTTTAAGAACAAAATTGCCCCAGAGTAGTTTCCTTGAGGATGGAATGCCCCAATGTAGGGTTCCCAGAATGAAACTGCCCCAGTGTAGGGTACTTGATATGGAAAACTTGAGAATGGTGTTGCCCTAGTGTAGGGCATCCAATAATGGAAATGCTCTGGAATAAGGCCCTTGAAAGCAAAGTTTTGCCCCATGTAGATCTTTCCCTAGCTTTTACTTAGACTGCCCATGAGGGATTTCAGCTTAACCAGCTTTCTTTTTTCTCTTTTCCATTCTTTTTTTTTGGATTTTTTTTTGAAGAGGAGCAATCAATTAAAAACAAGAAGAGCACAAACTTTTTGTTTCCAAATTAAAATTGATGAAAAGGTAGCAATCATTCATTGATCAGAATGGACTTTTTGAGGCTTGTGACGTGGCCAATTGTTGAGGGTCATGAAAGAAAGGGTATAAGGCTCAAACAAAGTGCTTTTAGGGTTGAAAAGGACCAAGGATCCATGCTCTTTTTATATATTTTTAGAACATTTGCTTTTCCGCCAACTTTCATTTTTATTTGTCCCTTTTTATTCTTTTTTCTTTTTTTTGCATGAGGCTTTTCATCCTCTTTCTTTCTCCATCTTTATTTTTGTTCCTTCTTCTTATTCTTCTTCTTTTTTTCATTTTATGCTTCATGATCACCATTTCCTTCTTGTTTGCCCCTTGTTTAGGGGTGATCCTTGTCCAAGGTTCTTTGAAAAAAAAATTCAGGCTCAAAAGGGGTAACTAGGGGTAATGATGATATTTTGTTAAGGATAGAGAAAGATGACCAAACTTCATTTCAAATGATGATTGCTTTATTTTGAAAACTTTATTTGAAAGACAAAAAGATGGTGCTCACCAAGTGTTTATTTATTTGCTCATCTTTTATTTTTATTATTTTCTTTCTTTCCTTTTTTTTTTGAAAAGGTATGGGCACATGTGGGTTTCATTGTTGTCCACAAAGAACTTTCAAGAAAGTGGGCCTTATTAACCAAACCAAAAAATATACTTGGGGAAGAAAGAAAAAAAAAAGGGAAGATGAGATAAGGGTATGACAAGAGAAACATTATGGTGTGGATGGAGATGTAAAGAAAGGATGAGACAAGGTACACATGCAAATCCATTACATTAATGCTTCAAGAAAGTGAACATGGTTCAATTATCTCATGATAGAATACAACATAACCATTATGTCATGGTAAGTCCCTGATAAACAAATCTAGCCTTGGTTGCTTAGAAATTCTCAAGACGGGGATCACAAAGTATTACCTCTTCTCAATCACTAGGATGTGACTCTCTGGTGATGTTAGCACAGCCTTCATCTTGAACTCTCCATAGTCGATTGAGACTGTCCATATCATGATTTCTTTCTTCCTCAGTCAGGGCCTTATTATCCTGAATTTGCATGATTTTCCGAAGATCACTCCATAAGAGCCTGAATATGTGCTACCTGACTCCAGTAGGACGATATGAAATCCTTCACATTAACATTCAAACATCCATGATTAGGCAAAAGGTTGTGCCTACATTTTTAGGCCGCTTGAGCAAACATTGTCTCCAGTTCCACCTCATGATACAAGGTTTAGTTGACATTCTTTTTTTATTGAAAGTGCAGTGGTTCACTTTTCTCTAGGAAAGGAGCACAATGCATGAAATGCATGGAATGAATTATTTTTAATAAATGTTCAACTTAAAAAGAAACGAGTATATGAGATGCATAAAAAAGTTTTTTTTTTGTTTTTGGGCCAAGTACTAATGCGTGAGATCCATGAAATGAATTCTTTATGTTATTTTATTTTTTTTAACTAGAGAATTGTATGAAAAAAGAGTTTATTTTTTATATAACAATGCCAATGCATGCATTTTTTTGGATGTATGAGATGAATGATTTGTTTTTATATTGACCCAAAGAGGTATGAAATGCATGTTATGGATTATCCTTTATCAAATTTTCTTGAGAGATGCCAAAAAAAAGAAGAGATGAATGTATTTTCATTTTTTATTTCTTTTTTATCCAAGAGCTCAATGAAATTGATGCATAAGATGCATGAAGAAGGTTGAGTTTTTTTATTTTATTTATTTTTTCACCATTTGCATGACGTGAATTTTTTCTTTTAATTTTTTCATGTGGCTTGATGCATGCAATGCATGAAAAATGAATTTTTTATTTGCTCATATTGATTCAAAAAAAAAAATTAATTAATGCATGAGATGCATGGATCATCTTTTTTTTCGAATATGAATGAGTTACAAAAAAAAAAAAGATTTACACAAGCCCATTTTTTCATTTACAGAAATGCATGAGTTACAAAATATAATTTTTTTTTGGTTTTATATATATTTTTTAATAAAAGTAAAAGGGCTTATGTAAATCATTTTTCTTTTAGAAAAAACTAAAAAAGTGGATCCATTTTTTGACAAAATGAAAGAAAAAACATCAAGATGAGTAAAAAAAAGAAAAAAACGCCCCCTTGTGTCCTAAGACGGACAAGACTTAGGGATTGGCACACCTAAAGTTATGATTTTAACTGGCTGGCCCTTAAGCTTGCTCTATCAGTGGTAGGGTCTAGACTTCTAAAAGCCATGGTTCCCAGATTGCCCATATCCCAAAAGATAAGGATCCGACTCATGAATCTAGTCACAAGTAGGGATAAACCCTTCAGGATAACTAGTCCATGAAGCTAGTAATAATCTGAGTGGTGAATCAACAAATAGCAGGGTGGAACTAGGCCATCAATGATAATGCTGAGGCACCGCCTAATCCTTAAGCTTCCACAAGCTCGGGTATAGAGCTAAGAATGTGTGAAATAAGTGTAAGTGATGTGTGTGTTGGAGGCATGCAAACCTTTACAAAACCTATTAAACAAAACTACCCAAACTAGCGAAAAGAACAAACAACACAATAGTTCTCTACCCTAGGGTTGCCAAAATATATACAAAGTCATTTATGAGAGCATATAAAACTATTTCCAAAATAAATAAAACAAATAGGGGTAAAACTAATAGTTTCAAAGCTATTACAAAAATTGCACAACCAACTATGATAGGCTTGACTCTCAAAAATCCCCAGTGGAGTCGCCAGCTGTCGCGACTGTCCCGTCCGGACGCCGCGAAAAGATGGTAAAAACAGAGGAGCTGCCACCAATATTTTATTTGGGAAAAACATTGGAAAAACCATTTATTTTAAGGAAATTGGTCTTAAAAAAAAGATAGAGATTTGGATTCGGGAGTCGGTTATGAGTAGGGAAGGTGTTAGCACCCTACATCGCCCGTTTAAAAAAACGGTACCTCCATTAGTTGTGCACAATGATTTTAATAACCTTTTTAAATATTTATTTTACCCCAAAAATTATTTACAACAGAACTATTTTTATTTTTGATATTTTGTATTTTGTATTTTATGATCTTTCAATTTTAAATTTATTATTGATAAAACCTAAATGAAGTTGAACATGACACATAAATCCACAGGGCAACCTCAAATCTAAGGGGTTGAACATGACACCGTGTCCATAGAGCATCCCTAAATATCACGAGTTCAATTATTTTGATTAACAATTTGAAAATAAAAAGAGACGCTAAAGTAAGGAAATTTTAAATTTTGACTTGATAGAATGATTGATTCTGCTCCCACGTATTCCCGGGTGTGATGGAAAACTCAAAGCCACGTAGTTCTTTTGGAAAGAGTTCGATTGATTGGTTGATTGGTTGATTTTCATTTTTTTTAGAAAAGATTTGATTTTATGAAAAGATTTTTTTTATTTGATTTGATTTTTCATTTTTTATTGGCTAAATTCTAAATATCGAAAACTTCTAAGCGAGATAGAACATGACACATGCGTCCATAGAGCGATCCCGGATCTAAGGAATTGAGTGTGATACATTTCACAAAACAATCCTAAAATTATTTATGAGTAGTTATTATATATTTTAATTTTATGTTTGTCAAAATAAACAAAGGAAAATACTCACTCGTGATCCTAAAATAGTAAGCCCAATCAGTCAGAAGCCCAAAATCAAAAGATAAAACAAATTATAATTATAATAAAAACTAAAAGAAAGAGAATAAAACCAAGCACAATGGAAAAGAAGCTTCTAGCTTCTCGTTGTTGTTACCAACGTGCAGAGCAGAGGGTCAAGGAGATTGGTGGAGGCGTGGACAGCGAAGGAAAGATGATGCGGCGGGAGCAGGAGGCGTGGCGGCTGGGCTGGTCGACAACGTGCGACAGTTGGTGCGGCGACGGGTGCGTACAGTAGATCTAGCGGTTCGCGGCGACGAGAAGGACAACGCGGCGGAGGTGACGATTTGAGCAGATCCGCGTTTGGATTCGCAGTGGGTGACGTGGCGGCGCGAACGACTGTGAGAAGTACAGTGCTTGGCGGAGTTAGGTGACCGAACGGCTTCGGGTTGGAGCAGCAACGGCGGATTCGAAGCAGCGGAGGTGACGATCTGAGCATATCCGCATCTGGACAACGAGGCCGGTGACGATGCGGTTGCTTCTAGCGCGGCGGCCGGATCTGCGTGCGACAGCGCATCCAGACGTGGCGGAGACGGTGGAACAATGGGGCGCTGTTTGGTAGGTACAGGTGAGGGTCAAGTGTTGTTATTGAAGGCGATGTTGTTAGGAGGAAGATGAAGATGATGGTTATGGTGCTTGTCTATGGAGGGAGGTTGGCTGTGTTGAGATGTTGAAAATGAATGGTGAAGATGGTCCTGTTTTGGATTGATGAAGGAGGAAGATGGTTTTCTCTGTTACTGATTTTTTCTTTGTGTTATGTTTTTTGTGTGGGATGATGGAGTTTTGTGAGTGGTATGTTGGTTATGGGGATGAGGCTCTTGGGTGAAAATGAAGGTGAAGGATGGTTATAAGTGATTCATGATGAAGGCTTGGGAGACTTTTTCTCCGAAGAATCAGTCATCTCCTCCTGTTCTGGTTCATTTTTTTACGCCTCCCCCCTATTCTAATGTGTTGTGTGTCAAACTTATAGCAAAAACTAGTGAATAAAAATGACAAAATGTTTCAGGCCAGCTGGGGATGAAAGGGACTATTGATGGGGTGTTGTGGAGTGTTGCAGAGATTGAACCATGCTTCAGTCATCTCTCCATTTCCATTTTTAGTGTTCCACTCCTCTGATCTAGGCAAAATGCTCTTCCCCATATTCTGAAAACTACCCAAAAATGGGAGCCTATTTGCTTGAGCCTTCTGCTGAGAAGAGCTACGGTGGTGTAAACACAATGGGCACTTGGTAGAACATTTAACTTTCAAAAAAATATTTTTTATTTAATTATTTTTTTTAACTTGGGCTTGGACTCAAAACAATCTTGTAACAAAAACAAATTGGGCCAATAACACAAACAATTTTTTTTTAAAGTTTTTTGCAGTTTTATATTTTTTTTGTTTTTAAAAAAAATATTAATTAAAAGAGAAAATACCCGGACAAAATTCGGTGTTCACATTTGGCTTCCTCCGATCTTGAGGATACCCAACTATCTCCCAGCATTCCTCTTGTACATGTCCCAGCTTTCGGCAATGATTGCATTTTAGTCTTTCCTTATTGAAGTTCTTTCTATCTTCTGTTTCTTTAAAGCGATTGCTTTGTGCTTGGAAGCAGAGATTTCTGTCCCAGGTTCGTGAGTTGTTGAGATCAACCTATGTTGCTCATCTTCAGCAACAAGATGATATGCATGACCTAAGGCGAGTTTTGGTGTTTGTGTTTTCACTGTGCTGAAAACCTCATCTAAACCCATAAGGAAATCATACAATTGTTCTCTCTCGCGCATTTCATTCAATTGCTTCTGAACATTGCATGTGCATCCTCCACAGGTACAGTATGGCCATGGTGAGATAGATTGAATCTCATCCCATAAACCTTTCAACTTTGTGTAATAAGCGGACACTGACATCTTCTCTTGTCTAAGGTGAGTAATTGCTCGCCTTAATTCATACACCCTAGGTGCACTCCCTTTCGAGAATCTTTCAGCTAATTCGACCCATATTTCTCGAGATGTGCTTGCATAACGAACTATGCTCCTTACTTCTTTGTCCATGCCCGTCTTCAACCATCCTTTCACCATCGCATTGCACCTCATCCAGTGTGCAAGATTACTGGAATTGACTTCTGGCATTGGAATTGAGCCATCTACGAATCCAATTTTGTTCTTTGCGTCTAGGGCATTACCCTTGCCAGCTACCCACTCTCCGTAATTCCCTTCATCAAGTGGTTCACTCACAAAGATTTGCCCTGGATGATCAGAGGCATGAAGGAAATAGGGTGACATTGCATCGATGCCAATTTCATTGCCTGTTTGAGCTTTCTTCTCTTTGTGCGGTGATGAATCCTTCTGTGGTGAATCTTGCTTTTGACTTTTGGGGGAATCATCTTCTTGCGCCATTTTCTTGGAGACGACTGAGCTAATTTTGTAATTTCAGGCTTTTGGCTCTAGATACCATATAAAATTCATGGAAGGTAATATGAGTTTTCATTTACTGAATAATGAATTGATATACAAAGGGGGAATGCTATGTTGTATTTATAACTCAGTCATAGCCTCTAACTAACACAAACAGAAAGCTGTTATCAGATTAGCTTATCTAATCATAACTAACTGAACAGAAATAACCCCTTAACAACTCTTACTAACTCTAACTCTTTCTACAAAAATGATAATAAAATAAATAAAAAACCATCCGTCTACGTAGTTTTATCTTAATAATAATTTGCTAATAGTAGTCACCAAACAATAGCGGAAAAAAGGCTTTATATGCAACCACGTAATATATGAAGTTGCCTACAAGATAATTTGCATCGAATTTTCAACCAACAGAAAATGATGATAGATCATTAGAACATGATTTGGAAAAGGTCTCCTATGTGGTCAAAAGTTTAATCAACTTTGTAGGTATGTTGGATTTGTTAGAAACAAAGTGATTTTGGATTAAATAATCTCTTAAGTTTTGATGTTAACAAAAGGTTAAATTTGTATGGTAAAGTATTGTAAAAAATCTAACTTGTTTATTCTAGATTGCAGGACTGTTTTAATGTTTCTAGATAAAGAAACTTGGAAAGAGTATATTTTCTTTGCTAATGGAATTATATCGGATTCTATTGATCCTCTAGACAAGTCTTCTCCTTTGGTAAATTATGAGTCTCTTATAATTTCACTAGGCGAGGTCTTAAAAATTGGCTAAGGTAATATGATCTGTAGACGAGTATCTAAGTCTAAGAAAAGTTAAGTAGATGAGCCAATAAAATAATCTTCAGAAAAACACCAAGTCAAAAGACTTGATAATAGACGAGTAGTCTCACTAAACGTCACGTCAGTAGACGAGCTATTGAGTATAGCGAGTCCAAAGACTTGGAGCTAGACAAGAGTCTATAGCGTAGTATCAGTAGATGATCCCGTCTAACTGATAAGTTAATTTTGCACGTCCAAAGACATGTGCGTCTACTAGATATTAAAAGTGAACCCGTCTAAGTTTAAACGTATTTATTTCAAATGATTGAATCTTTAATTCAAGAGAATACATGTCTCTTTCCCTTGCTGCTTCTTTGTTAACTCTTTGTTCCTTGAGAATAAGAACATAGTACCATCGAGAACATAAACCTTTGTACTCTGTCAACTACACTGCTGTAAAGTTCAAACCAAGTACAAAGAAGGAAAGTCAGAAAGCAACCTTCGGTACAACAGGGAAGTGACAACTCTACTTTGAGCATTCCTCTGATAAACAAGAGCATTTCTCCATGAAGCATATCAAGTCATCAGTTTCAACGGATCCTAGCATTTAATGCTATGTCTAAACGGATACAATTTGAAGACCGTTGAAGAAGTTCAAGACAGCCAAGCACTCATTCTATAAATACTGGAAGAATCTCACCAGATGATATACACACAAGCTCTATTATCAAAGTGCAAAAACTCAACTAAATTGTTAAACAAGTTTACTTGTAAACCTTACTGATCTTAAACTTTCATATTCTCACACATAGTGAATTCTTAGATCAAATCTGTTAATCTCTTTGTTAGAGTTAGAGCCTGAAGAGGCTTGATAGAGAAATAATACTTGTAGCCTGAAGAGGTGTTGGATACTTGTAATCTATTTTGGAGAATAGTGGAGAAAAACCTTCAGTTAGAAGGGACTCAACGTAGCTCTTGGTTGGAAGAGAATGAATCAGGATAAAACATTCGTGTGAATCTTTTAACCCTTATCTTTTACATTTTTTGATTATACCAACTGTAGGGCTTTAGATCTGAGGTTGTTAACTCTTTAAAAAGGTTTTTCTGTTTGTGTGTTGTTTTTATTGTTTTGCTTGTAAAAGGTTTGAGAAAAATGTTTTTCAAAAAACTGTTAAGAAATACAATTCAACCCCTTCTTATATTTCTCTGTGACAACTTAAGGATTTTATAATAAACCCAGATAAGTGGTTTGGCTAACTAGCGAGGTCAAACGTTACAAAACACCAGACAATAAAAAAGATAAGGACTGCATATATTTTGTGTTTGATTATATTTCTATGCTATATGCAGGCACCTGATACAAATTCTGATACTAATTATTAGCTAATTCTAAAAGCCTGCCTTTTGGAAAACACATTTCCATGGTCTTCTCCAAGTTATTTTTTATAGTAACCTCTTATTAATTCTTTTATCTAATGGTGATGTGATGTCAGATTGAGGTTTCTACATTTTTTCATTTCTTGAATGTGAGTTTGTATAAATTCAGGGACGATCCAAGAGCAAGTGAGGTCTAAAACAAATTTTGAATGAGATCTTTTTATCTTAAGTGAGAGAGTGTATATGAGTCAGGTTGTGTTTTAGGGTGAGCCTGTTTGTTAGCATATGTGACCTTTTTACTTTATAAAAACTAAGAATAAATAAATGTTTTTGTTGATGTACCTAAAGCTAGGACTTTAGTGGCTTCATCCTTATCACTTTGTTTGTATAATTTTTTTTTCATTTTTATTATTGATTGATTGTTTTTGTGTTGACAGGAAGACGGGATAAAGAATAGATTGAGACGAGAAAACTTTTTAAGTTTGTTTTGCCAAAACACTATTAATTTTGACTTCTTGTGTTGTTTTGTTTGTGGCTGGCTTCTTTTTTGGGATTAATTGGACGTTATCTTCATACTACAGTTTTCTTTGTTGCTACTGATGCAACTATGCCGTGAAGAAGAAATGTGACTTAACATGTACCATTTGACGAGTGCAAAGAAAAAGCTCAAAAAAATTGTTTTACAATTGAATGTAACATTTTGTTGTTTCAATGTTTTTTTATTTGATTTGATTAGTTTTCAAATGCATAATGATGTATGTATGTATACCAAATAATTTCAAGTTATTTATTCTATTTTAAAAGGATTGATATTATAGACTGGAATGAAAAAAATATATATTATAGTTTTCAAATGATAAATTAGAACACTGTTCCAAAATTCTTATTTATCAAATTGCAAACAAAATTTAAAATATATAAACTTTTTATATTACCGCCATTCATTATTGTATCAAATGCAATACACGCGTAACTTGCTAGTGTCTATAATTAAAAGGTTTTATGCTTGCTTCGATGCTGGTAAGATGGGGTCGTGGCAGGTTCGACCTAAAATTAAGCTAGCATGAATTTTAATTACTTTTTTAAATATAAAGACTTAAGAGAATATCACTACTTTTTGGTTAAAAAATCAAGTCCCAATTGGAAATTAACCTGGTTATTTAATTTATTTGTTATTGACCCAAAACTTTACCATTTTTTGTTGATTTAAATTTTTAAAGATTTAATTCATTATTTAGAAAAGAATTGCGGAGCTAGACTAATAAAATGCTAACCTGAAACATATATATATACTTTTGTTATATTCTCTTACAAAATCTTCTCGAGATCAAATAAATAAAATATTAGATAAAAAGTAATAGATTCAATATTTTCAAAATATTAGAAGTATCTAATTTTGTTTTTTAGTGATTACAATGTTGGTAGAAGTAGCCGTGTATTGTTAAGGACCCATAGTGTTAAAAATATCTTTGATTGTGACATGAGAGAGGATGAAATTGGAGAATGAAGATTGTTCCAAAAACATGGTATTCCTCAAGAAAGCATTTTTAACATCTTGAACTTATAAACTTCCCCCGGACTATGAAAAACACCTGGTGGAGGTACCATGTAAACTTCCTCTCGAAGATCGCCATTTAAGAAAGCATTTTTAACATCCATTTGAGAAATATGCTACTGACGAACAGATGCAACTGCTATAAGAGTGCGAATAGTTATCATTTTAGCAACAAGAGCAAATATTTCTTCATAATCCATACTATACTGTTGAGAGAATCCCTTAGCAACAAGACGAGCTTTGTAGCGCTCAATAGACCCATCAGACTTGGTTTTGATCTTATACACCCAACGAGAACCAATTGCACTTTTTCCTGGAGTAAGGGGGACAAGGTCCCAGGTATCTGTTTTATGCAAAGCAGAAAGTTCCTCTGCAATAGCCTGCTGCCAAAAGGGATCAAGAATAGCCTCTTTGTAGGAAGATGACCCATACAAACTGTGAATGGAGGTTAGAAAGGAAGCAAAAGAAGTGGAATAAATGAAATAAATATAATCTGGTAAGTGAGTGGACTTACGATCACGTTGAGGATGACAGGGAGGAGGATCAACAATCACATCAGGTTCTTGGGGAGCCGTGAGGTGTAACGTCCTTCGTTACAATAGTAACCCAAAATAGGTTCACATACAAAAAAAATGGCTAAATAAAATTTTTCATAAATATAATATTCTTAAAATACCTTAATAATTGTTAAAGTAAAATAATGATAACAAATCCTTACATAAGTACAAATGAATTGCCTCAAAACCCGGGCATCTACTAAAATTAACCCAATATAAAATAAATTAAATAAACGTGTCTAGCCACAAACGACTCTTTATTTAAAAAAAAAAACTACTAACCAAGCGAGTTAATAAATAATAAAAATTCACTAAGTCTTCAAGTCTCTTCAGTCTCAGTGACGTCGTCCTCGTGCTCTGAAAACAACACTTTTAATGAAATATAATCCCAGAGAATAAAAACAAGTTCTAAAAATATTTTCACAAATAGTGTTGTTCTCAGCTGACGCGGTAACCGGAAAAACATCCATGGTACCCGCTAATTTTCAAAATAATAAATATAATAAACCTCCAAAATAATAACATATAAATTAATCAATATCAAACACTTAAAACCTCAAACTCATAAAATCAACTACGTCACATCTCATTACATTTAATCACATTCACTATGCAATGTAACTCCACGAACATGACTCGGCGATTCCCAGAATCACTTGAGTTGACTCTTTGGTTCCCATATTCGGTGTGAATCACAGATCCACTAAGGTCTATGAGCTCATATCCATGCAATGACGTCCCACTGCCTTCCCCATCCCAGATTGAGGTATCTAATAATATTCCATTCCAGATGTGAATATTTTAATTATCTGATATCCTATCCCATATGGTGATATCTCCATCCTATTCCTGGAATAGAATGTATACCGTCATCCCTTCCCGGAAGGTGATAACATACTCATGCATAATGCAATATGTCATCCCAGATGACTATCAAGGTTCTCAACTCTATGCGTCAAATAACAATTATATTATGTCATACTAAGATAACACTATAATATCATCTAACATGCCAATCGACCAAAACTCATATAAATCAAACATATTTCTTAACAAGAATTAAAGTGGGACTGAACCCATAACACAATTAAATAATAATGAATTAAATTCTAATTAAAAAAACAACTCAAGGTGGTGAAACATGCATCAGTGAGGAGGAAGTTTGATTTCAAATTCAATATTTGATTTAATAGTATAAAGATGACTAACAGGGGTTTGAATTCAAAAATGAATTGAAATATAAAGAAGTATTAGGGTGATGGAACCGTGATTTCAATTCACAATTGTTACGCAAGCAAAACGAAAATTATTATAAAAGCACGTCAGGAATACTTTCAAAAATTTATAAAATCACGAAATTATTTGTACCATGGAAGAGTGAGCAAAAGTTATTTTCACTCACCTCTTAAAGACCTTCAAAAAGCCTCAATTATTTCCTATGAGAAAATCCTATTTTGTTTTAGAATTTGTCGTCACCGTCAGGCTCTTATTTCCCTGTCTTGTACCACCGCGTAAAGCAAACCCACTTTCTTTTTATTTTTGGTTCGGCGCTAGTATAGAGTAATACTCCTTACTTTGTAATCTGCAAAGTGACTAATATATATTGGCTGCGCACTACATGAAACCCATAGGTTTTTAGGTTTTCTTTCTTTTTAATCTAACTTTTATAAGGTGGACCCACTGCACTTAACTATCAAATGAAGCATCAATATTCTAACATGATTTTACGTTAGCATGTATACATATTATTCTCTTTTTTTTCTTTCTTATTTAAATATTATTTATTTATTTATTTATTTATTAATTATTATTATTATTATTATTATTATTAATCCAAACCTTGTATTTCTTTTTATAATTGTCAAACCAATCAAATAAATTATCATACTAACAAATTTCTACATTAAATCTCATACTAGCTTAATCTTAGTATTAAAGTAATCATATTAAAATTTTAGGATGTTACATGGGGACAGAAGGGACAACTGGATCTGTAGAACTACTAGTGTCAACCCTGCAAATCTCAACATCTGAAGTATTGGAAATATCTGTATCCATGGCAAAAGGATCAATACGAATGAGATCAGACTGTGTAACACTATGAGAAGCAGAAGGAATAGAATAAAATGGTATATGCTCAAGAAACACAACATGACGTGAGACAAAGTTTTTTATTTACAGGATCATAACAACGATAACCTTTCTGACCATCACCATAACTAAGAAAAACACATATCGCAGAGCGAGAAGACAATTTACTACGTTATACGTGAGGACGAAGAACAAAGCAAGTAGAACCAAAGACTCTCAAGGCTGAATAATCAGGAGTACAACCATATAACTTTTCAAAAGGAGACAAAGCTGAAGTAACAGAAGATGGAATTCTGTTAATAGCATGTATTATAGTAAGGACAGCTTCCCCGCAAAACTCACTTGGAACCGAGGTAGACAAAAAGAAGGGAACGAGCAGTTTCAAGAATGTGACGATATTTCCTTTCAGCAACTCCATTTTGTTCAGGAGTGTCAGTACAAGAAGTTTGGTGAAAGGTCCCATCAGAGGCAAGTAATTCAGAAAATTTATTAGAAGTATATTCACCACCTAGATCACATCGAAAACACTTGATGACATCATTATGTTGAGTTTTAACAAAGGCACGAAACATATGATAAATGCTAAAGAAGTCAGAACGATGTTTCATAAGATAAACCTAAAAATAACGAGTACAATCATCAATGAATGATACATAATATCTAGATCCACCTTTAGTAATAACCGTTGATGGTCCCCATACATCATAATGAACCAAGTCAAATGGTGCAATAGAAATCGAGACACTTTTGCAAAAGGGCAAAGCAGAATATTTAGCAAGTTTACAACCACAACAATCATAAATATCATTAGTTTGAAACTTCCCTAAAACTCCTTTAGAAGCTAAGTATTTCAAACGGGGAGAAGAAACATGACCAAGAAGAGAGTGCCATAAATAAAAACTAGAGGATGAGGAGTTCAAACGAAAAGAAGACAGGTCAACACTAGAAGCTGCAACATCTGGCACTCTCAGCTCATCCAAGATATAAAGTCCCCCTGCCTACGGCCTGTCCCAATCAGCCTCTTGGATTGCGGATCTTGCAAGTAACAAGAGGTGGAAGAAAAGAAAACTGAGTAACTGGAATCACATGATTGACTAGCAGAAACAAGACTCAAAGTGAGATTAAGAATGTAGTAAACATCTGAAATGGACAAATGAGATGTAGAAATAGACCCAGTGCCTGCTATTGACATCGGAGTGCCATCAGCAGTCATGATTGGCACAGAAATGGCAGGATGTAAAGACACAAATGAATTAAAATCAGGTGACATATGATGAGAGACTCCAGAATCGAGGATCCATATGGATGAAGATATACATGGTGGTCTAGAGGAGAACAAAACTATATTAAAGGAGGCGGACGTGGCTTGTGGCTGTGTGACAAGAAACCTCTGAAACTGTTGTGCAAGAACAGATATCGTAGGACCTGTAAAGGAAGTGCTTGCAAGAGAATACGCATGTCCAACATCAGGTGAAACATCCTTTTCACAAACCATTGCTAACAAACACAAACTGAGAAGAGAAAATCCCAATTGTTACAAAGAAAATCGCTGGTAAATGCTAAACCCCAAATGTTGCTAATGGATTTATGCCAAGAATAAGTTGCCAAACTCTGGTAAAATTTTCATTCCAACACAATAACTTCAAATAATTGTACTATCAGAGTAGAATTGACGAAAACTGAGTGCAAAAATGGAAAAATCTCACCAAAATACAGCATAAATGGTGGTCAAAGGCTCTGGTCAACAAGTCAAAGGCACAGGTCAAAGGTCAACTGGTCAAACACGGGTCATTGGCGCAGCGGAGGTCAACAAAACGAAAATGGGGTGGGTTTGCGGATCTTGAGGTGGGTCGCGGAACCAGGAGCTGCGCCAGCGCTTGAACCACACGCGCCAAAGAGGCACCGGCGCGTGGTGGCTCGTGGTGGCGCGTGGCTTGTCGTACAACGACGATTTTTCACGGGTAAGAAGATCGGAGGAAGGTGAACACAGCTGTATGGGAGGTGAGATGAGACGATGGCCGAAAAATGAAGACCTAGAAATGCCCAAGGGTGTGCCTAAAGCCAAATAGAAATTTCTCGAAAACAGAGGCAACCAAGGAGAGTAGGGACCGGAGAGAAAGAAGAGACTGTCAGGAACAATAAACCTAAGCTCTTGATACCATATTAGATAAGCTTGTTAGATAATATAGGGTTTTTATTTATTCACTCTCATTAAGGGTAGTTTAGTCGTTTTGCTTATGCATATATATTTACTCTTTCTCATTATTGTATTGGTTAGCTTTGACTATTGCAATGTATTGAAATCTATCACACTTCTCTCATTTATTCTCTCATCTCCTTCTCTTCCCTTTGCATGTTGCATTGTTAATCTAATATGGTATCAAAGCCGGATTTTGCAGGCAATGTGGGAATTGGACCCAGGCCCACGCTACGCGTGAGGGTTGAAGTTGACACAGGCAAACACAAGAGGGGGGGGGGGGGTTGAATTGTGTTTGTTAATAATTTTCGAAAACAACTTTTAAAACAGTTTTTTTTTTGCACATAAGGAGATTAGAAACAGAAGCAAGCACAAAGAAATAGATCCTTTTTAAAAGGCTTTAACAAAAGCAATATCAAAACCCCTCAATTAGTAAGAAACAAATAAAGCTGTAAGAGTTAAGAGATAGAAGAATCACACAAGATGTTTTATCCTGCTTCACTCTCTTTTAAATCAAGAGCTACGTCCAGTCCCTTCTACTTGAAGGTTTTTCTCCACTGTTTTCCAAATAGATTACAACAAAGTATTTAGCACCTCTCCAGGCTACAAGTATTTCTTTCTTACCAAGCCTCTTCAGGCTCTAACTCTAACAAAGAGATTTAACGTTTGATCTTCTCAACTCACTATGTGTGAGGATATGAAAGTTTAAGATCAGATGAATATTTTCAAAATATTCAAGCTAAGGAATACAGACTCTTGCTTTTGAAAGAATATTAGAATGAGTGATTATCGACTTGGCAGAAGTTGAGCTAGCAAGGTTGTGCAGGCAAGAGTTGGTTCTTCAGTATCTCAGGTCTTCAATTTATAGTGACCTTCTTTTTCACTTGTAGTTCTTCAACGGTTATTTTGAATAATCCCGTTTTGAGATAGCATTTAATGCATGATATCCGTTGTGACTGATAGCTTGATTGTGGCAATGCTGAATAGTACTTTTGGTTATCGAGGTAGCATGAAATTGGAGGCTCACTGCTCTGAGTATTGCAGCTTGAGAACTTGTTGTTCCTCCTTTGTGTACAATCCAGCTTTTTCGGTCATAAAGTTGTCATCGTGCAGATCGTTTTGCAGTATCTCATTGTACGATTCTACTTTTTGCATTTCTTGATGATACTATGTTTCTTTTACAACAAGGTAAAACAATAAAGCAGATAGGACAAAAGTGAAGAACACATATTCTATTGAAATAAATATCAATCATTTGAAATAAACTCAAGAGATTCGGATTGCATTTAATTCATTCAAATATGGAGCTCGTCTAAGAAAAACTCAATCTACTTAGTTATATGTGAGACTAAGTCTGTTTCAATGGATTATTTTGCTCGTCCGATGACTTGGCATATCCTCTCGTCTATCAAGTCTTTGGACTTGCTATTTTTCAATGAGTTATAAAGATCTCCATCTATTGACGTGGCAGATAGAGCTCGTCTACCTTATTACTTTATTTTTCAGTTTATTCAATTTTACCAATTACTTTCGTCTGCTTATGTGGTAATCCAGACACGTTTACTATCAAGTCTTTGGACTTGCTGTATCTAAGAAGTTATTTTGATTTACGTCTAGTAAGCATTTAGAGCCTCGTCTACTTAAGAAAACCAGTCTACTCAAATAAATAAATAACTTTACCAAAATATTGAGCAGCCCGTCTACAAGGGTGGACGCGTATTTTTCAATGAAAACTTATCCCATGTTTCTTTTACTTATATTTAAATATTCCTGCATAACTAAAAGAACATGCTAGATCTCAACTAACACTTTGCCAAGCAAATTTAATTCTTTTGTTAGCAACAAAACTTAGAGATTATTTAAACCAAAACCACTTTGGTTCCAATAATCTCCCCATTTTTGATAAAGACAAAACTAATTAAATTTGAAAAACAAAGTCTAAGAGAGATTGCAGGGCTCCCTCTAAGACAAAGCATTCAAATAATTAAGCGGAAAAAAAAACATATGGAAAACAACTGCATATAAGCTAATAGATAGGTGCAACAGCTTATCATACTCAGAGTATATATGAAGGAATAAATAAGCATAGTCAGCAGATATCAAAGCAAATAAGCAAACATAAGTATCAGAGCAGTTAACAAGTATAAAAGAATATGCATATGCAGAAAAATATGAGCTTTTCAAAACTGACTTTATATATATAAACAAATCTCTTTCCTTTCCTTTCTCCCCCTTTTTGTCATCAGCCAAAAAGGTAAAAGGAGTGTACAATCATTATCAGTATAAAAAAGAAGGATCAAAGGTTAAGGTTAGGCAGGAGGAGGTGGTGGAGGTGGAGGGTTCCGAGTCTGGCTTTTCTTGAAATCCATGAGGAATTCCAGTATTTTATTCACAACCTCTAAGGTTGGAGCCATAGAAACTTGGACTCTCTGAGAGACTTCTTCAGTGATTTTCTCTGTCATCTTTTCAACTTTTTCTTCAACTAATTTTCCAACCCTATCATCAACAATTTTTCCAAGAACCTCTTCAAGATTAGGTGGCAGAGCCTGTTGCCTTGAACTTTCAGCAGACTCTTAAAATGTGCTTAATGTTCTTGACTGATCTGAAGGGTGCATCACAGCTAAAGCTAATGGTTGAGAAGTGTGTTTTTCTGATGAGCTCTGATTATGAATGGATTCAGCTGTTTCTTCTAAGCCAACAGTAGTGGCATTTTGATTAGGTTCTTCAACAACAGTTTCATCTGCGAGAGGCTCTAAAGTAGGTGAAGGGATCACTGAGACTTCTTTTGCCCATCTGATGGGGTAGATGAATTCCACATTTTTACTATTTATGGGAAGTCCCAAAAGGTCTTTATAGATCATATACTTGAAATTTGAAAGACCTTCAGTCAGTCCAGAGGAAGATGCCTCTCTTGTGAAGTGAATAATATGATATTTCCAGAAATCTACAGCACGATGTTCATTGATCAACCCAATGGTTTCAGTATGCAAAAAGAAATCCATCATTGAGTAGTCAAAAGTTTCTTGATGTAGATCAAGCATTACTGATTTAGCTTCAGGCATGACTCTTTTGAATCTTCCGTTTTTCTTGTCCTTGTCCTTATTCAGATCTACCATCGGCAGTCTTGGACAGATTCTGTGTGGTATGATTCCAACTCTGGTGGCTTCATTATGTCTCAGCCAGGATGGAGGGACAAAATGCACGGCTCTATCAACTCTGAAATGACTGAATTCTCACTTCAGCATTTCATAGATGAGCTGATCCAAGAAGAAATAAGAGGCTCTCCCGTAGACTCTGGGATGCTCAAAGGATATCCATTTTGTGTCCCTTGGCATGATCATGGGAACATGCTTTGAGGATCTTGCTCTTTGCTCAGGGATGATAGGAAGATTTTTTCTTTTGGGGTCAGTCTCCCAAACATGTATAATGTGCCTCTCAACTCCATCAGTGAGGGGTATGAAATGAGGAATTTTGACAAGGTTAGGGTAAATTTTTCTCGGGGGGAATTTGTATAGGGGTAGGTGAGTGACTAATGGTCCTAAGTTGTTGTGCATTTGTGAAGGCACAATTTTGATTAATTTACAATCAGGATGAGGTAGGTAAAGGGGTTCAACGGGTGGGTTGACTTCTTCCTCATACTCGGATAGAGGATACCATTTGTTGGGAATGTGTTCAGGTTCAGGTTGGTGAGAGTGAAATAGAACTCTCCATTCCCTTTTTACCTTGGCCCAATCCTCAGATTTGCCATCATAAAGAACAGAATTTGGGGTGAAGGGAAATAGGGTTCTCAAGGGTTTGGGGACAGGAGCACCAAGGGAAATGCCATCATCTGGTTGATTGAACCAGGGATCATCGGCAGGGATAATAGGTTGAAATTGTGGAGTGGCTAATTGTGTTGGTTGGGGTGAAAGGGGTGTGAGAATGTATACATCATCTAGAGTGGAGACATCAATGTTATCTTCAACAGAAACATCATCAACTCTAGTTTCTAGACTAGACACTAAGGAATCTATTGCTATTTGAACAGGATCACTAGCAGAGATGGTCACCTTAGAGGTCTTAGTTGTTCTGGTTTTTATTGCTGGTTGCCTTCTGGGTTTTGTTGTAGCAGGCACAACGGCCTCAGCAGCAGCACAGAAGTTTTCTGCTTCTTCAAGATGGTACTGATAGGAACTCTGTCCTCATCAGATTCCTCATCTTCATTGTGTGAGAAGATAACTCTTCTTTGCTTCTTCACAGCATGAGCATCATATGATTCCCTGATAATAATGCTACCGGCTGGTCTTTTGGCAGGCTTCCTTGCTATAGTGGTCTTTTTCTTGATATTCTTCTTTGGATCCATAGCCTCAGCAGTGTTTTCTTCCACCATTTCCTCTTTAATTTTCATCAGCTCCTTAGCTTTGGCCATTGCAGCAGCAGCATAGGTACTGAGGTTCATATTAGCTATATTCATTTTACCAAAGTCTGCAGCCGAAATTGGTTTTTCAGTTAAGATCTTAGCTTGCTCCTCAGGAGTCCTTGCAGCAAGAATTTCATGAATTCCTTGAGCCTTGAAGATCTTAGAAAGAAGATGGCAATAGGGAAATACTGAGAGTCTTTTCTTGTTCATCACAGCATCTCTAAATCTTCCATACATAATTCTTGGAAGATTGATCTTCATTTCGGTGAGGAGATGGCAGAGGCAGAATTTGTGTAGAGAGGAGAGGTTGTCTTTGGATCCAACCTTATGAAGAACCACCTTATTTAGAAGCTGATGAAGAATGCGAACAATGTCCTTCATTTCAACAGCTTTCCAAGTGTGAGTTATGATTGTATCTTCTTTCATGAGACAGACTTCAATGGTCTCAGAGACACCCAAATCAGCTTCCCACGACTCATTAAAAACCAAACACTCTCGAGCACAGAAAATAGCATCAGCAATAGTCTTCTCCGAGACTACAATCTTCTTTCTCAACACCGTAGAGAAGAAGTCAGTATTAGTCACTTGAATATTCCTCCAGAAATCCCTAATCAAGTTGGGAAATACATAAACTTTCTCTATGAAGAGTCCTACCCACCCAGCTGCATTAACATACTTGCTTATGTCTAAGTTGAAGTCTTGCAGCACTCCAAAGTTGAAATGATGCTCAATTACCAAGTTAAGCTTGTCCGCGTTGAAGGTTGAAGAAGATGCCATTTTAGGTGACCAGAGAGCTTAGGGTTTGAAAGCAGAGAGAGAGATAGCTCGAGAGGTTAGGAAAGTGTAAAGTTTTTCTTAGAGTGAAAATATTACTTTTAAAAGAATTTTGAATCCCAAAGGTTAAAAAAAAACTTTTGACATGACATGTCATTATGGATAAAACGGCGTTGGTAACTTGGAAGTATAAAAAGGTCTTGATGGGATTGATGGAAGTACTGACTCAGCAAAGAGAATTGACGCGCTGTCGCACACGGGTCAAAAAGCGAGCGGTTTACAAAATTGTAGTAGAGCGCGACAACTCGGGTATCGTCTCACAAGGACTCTTGAATTGTTATTTACCACAAAAATCAATTTTTTTTTTTGGGGGGGGGGGGGGGGGGTTTGGGTTGAAATTCAATTGGAAAACAAAGCAAAAACAGAGCAATAAAAACAGAGCAGTTTAAAGGATTATCAAATAAGCTAAGGACGATTAATCTACTGTTCTCGGTTTCCCAACCATCATCGGTTCATATAAATTCTAAGCCCTAAGCAGATTATAATCCCCTTTCGGTTGTAGCAACAATTAACAAGCGAAATCGCTACTACGAGATATACGTTCCTAATTCCCGAATTAAGCAAACGGGGTGAAGCTCTCATGAATTAAGCAAACACGATTGTACACACGCGAATTAAGCAAACACGATTAAATATAGGAACATAACATCACTGAAATAAATCAACACAAATTCTATACACTCCTGAATTAAGCAAACAGAAATATATAGCATAGTATTGAAAAGGGAAAAGCAAACAAAACGGGAATTACAGAACCTCAAGTGCGGTGGAAACCGATTACAGTAAACTAATCCAATGGAATTAGTTCTCCATGGAAAATGCAATACAACTCAGAATTCGTAAAACAATGGATAATGAAAAGTCCCTCCTAATCTGCCCAGAACAGCAATTTATAACATTCAGGATCTGCGCCATCTCGCGAGGCGAACAATCACTCGCAAGGCGAATCTTATGAAGAAACCTGAAACGTTTGGACTTCTCACGAGACGAGGAATTGAAGAGTCTTCTTATTACGCCCGTGATGAGTATCAGGGCCTGCGCGTGATGGCTTCTGGTCTTCAGGATCGCGAGGCGAGACATGGTTCGCGAGGCGATACAGAGAGGGTTGCATTTTTCTGGCACAGTCAGCCTTCAGGTTCGCGAGGCGAGGTGTGGTTCGTGGGGCGAGACAGAGAGGATGACATTCTGCTGTTCAGGCTGGATTTCAGGTTCGCGAGGCGAGTATACTCTCGCGGGGCGAATCCTTCCAGGATTGCAATTTCCACTGTTTCTTCATTCCCTTGACTCTAAGTTAACCTGAAAACAATGAAATAGCCATAAGTGCTTTATTTGATTCAAAACTGGCTAAATTAACCTAAAACTACTTGAACGACTCAAAATGCTGCTTGAGGACAATCGAGTCTAATTTGGGTGAAAACGAAATATAATTAGCACAAAACCATGGTCATACTAGCCATAAAACTAGATGAGTCAGAGGTATCAAAATACCCCAAACTTGAACTTTGCTTGTCCCCAAGCAAACTAAAACTCAAAAAGATTCAGGACTTGGCAAGCTTAAAGGATTCAATCAACTTTGCACAAATTTCAAGCAATTCATCAAAATAATTTTTCCTTCAATGTCCCCCCTTTCAAACAAAGCAATCCCCACATGCATTTACTCTAAACATTCGAGAATTTCGTCATTCAAGCAATCATTAATCTAAGCAAGGGATCCAAGTTACACACAAAAGGGAGATCACCAAATTCAAACAATTGCCATCCTCACAAGGGCATTTAACATTTCACTCAATCCGCTCAGTTTGTCTAGGCTATCAACATTTCACACAATTTTCACTTTTAAGAGCACTTCCCATGAATTTGATCTTCATCTCAATCAAGGTTCCCACGAAAACATGCATGCAACATCAAGAGGTCTTTTAAGGTTGTAATGGGGCCTGGCTAAAGGTAGGATATACAAAGGTACTAGGCTTAAGTCCTTAGGAACTAAGAGAGCATGAAGCTTTTTACACTTTGAATTTCCTCTCAAATTCCTTTTTCCATTTGTCTTTATGCTTTTGGGTGACTACAGCCTTTTTCTTTTAATTCCTTTTTTTTTTTGACATTTTTATTCTTTTATTTTTTTTTCTTTTTTCTTTTTTTCTTTCTTTTTGCCTTTGGCTCCAACCTTTTTATTATATTTTTTTGTTTTTTTTTCTCACCCCAGAATGACATGTCACATCCTTGTAGCCACCCCGAACTTAGTTTCTTACAAACCTTCTCTTGCTAAGCTTCCATGCTCTCATAATCCTAAGATTGGGTTAACATGGTTTTTCCAGATTTTGGCTTATAACATGAGGTTATCAAGAACAATAGGCTAATTAGGCTCAATGCATGCTCTCCTAATCCTAAGATTGGGTTAACATGATTTTTCCAGATTTTGGCTTATAACATGAGGTTATCAAGAACAATAGGCTAATTAGGCTCAATGGGGCTAACTAGGGAACATGCATTAGGGATGGTTCAATTTAGGCCAAGTGGTTATTTACAAAGAAAATCTGCCTAAATCATTTGATGCAAACACATAAGCATGCAAACCAAGAAGAAATTCAAGCAAATTCGGGAAAGTGCAACTCAAAAGTGATTCACACAGTTAAAAACATGTTGGAGGCTCAAATCCTCACCTGGACATTTTTGCAAATTGTTTGACCGAGATTCAATCCCTAGTGTGTGCACCCCTTCACCCCAAACTTATCATAAATCATGCAATCACAACAAAATATCTCAAAGTTCAGTTTTCAATTCAATTTTATTTTTTATTTTTTTTTCATGGGGATCACTTTTCAAAAAAAAATTCAACCTAGGGGGAATCATCACATAATCATGCAATAAATCTGTGCCAAATCAATCAAAACCAATCAAGCTCACCGACCAAAGACTCACACAAATTATTCAAGAGCTAAAAGAAAAACAAGACAAAACACAAAACAATTGGTTCCCTCCCCCACACTTAAAACATACATTGTCCTCAATGAAAGAATATAGATATAAAATTTGAGTGAGGGAAAGGAAAGGATGTTCCCTGGTCAAGTGGCAGTGTAGGTGGGAGCTTCCAAGGAGAGCTCCTCAACAGTAGCATCCTCAGGCATCGAGCTCTCATGGAATAGCTTCAGTCGCTGCCCGTTAACCTTGAAGGCCTTGTTGCTACCTGCACTTTTAATTTCTACTGCACCATGAGGAAAAACGTTAGTAACAACAAATGGGCCAATCCACTTGGATCGAAATTTCCCAGCCATCACTTTCAGGCGGGAGTCAAACAGTAAGACCCGTTGGCCCACAAAAAATTCCTTCCTAGCAATCATTCTATCATGGAAATGCTTGGTTTTCTCTTTATAAATCCGGGAGCTTTCATAGGCTTCTAGCCTAAGCTCCTCAAGCTGCTGTAATTGGAGTTTTCTTTCAATGCCAGCTTTTTGAATTTCCAGATTACAGCACTTGACCGCCCAATAAGCACGGTGCTCAACTTCCACAGGGAGATGACATGCCTTACCAAACACAAGCCTATAGGGGGACATCCCTATTGGTGTCTTGAAAGCGGTCCTCTGAGCCCAAAGTGCGTCTTCTAGACGGCGGCTCCAGTCTTTCCTATTCGGCTGCACCACTTTTTCTAAGATCTGCTTGATCTCCCTGTTTGAGATCTCAGCCTGGCCATTGGTCTGGGGATGATAAGCGGTGGAGACCCTGTGCACAACTCCATACTTTCGGAGTAGAGCTTCCATGGTGCGGTTGCAGAAGTGAGTGCCCTGGTCACTTATGATGGCACGAGGTATGCCGAACCTGCAAAAAATATTGGACCTAACAAAATTTGAAACAATTTTAGAATCCACTACAAAAAAAAGGTCATTTAGCGACTGAAAATAGTGACCGAATTTTTAGGTTCCTTTTTGCGACCGAAATAGCGACCGATTGTAGGATCTACATGAAACACTGGTTAGAGTTGAATCTGCGACCGAACTAGCGACCGAAATACAGCGTAGTAGAGATATCGGTCGCTACTTCGATCGCTAAACAAAGGAAAGTAAAACTCAGAAATTTATGAATTTTTAGCGACCGAAATGGCGACCGAATCAAATGCAACGGTCAAACTGTGTTTATATTAGCGACCAATTTAGAAATCCGTTGCTAAATTTATGTATTCATGCTTTAAACTTTAATTATATTTGCGACCGATATTAATTCGGTCGCTAAAAGGCGCGTTAAAAAATAAAATTGCGCGTGTTAGCGACTGAAATTTAAATCGGTCGCTACAATTACAAATTCAAATTAAAACTAACCATATTAGCGACCGAATTAATATAAAACTGAAATCCCTAAATTCGACAGAACCTCCTTCTTCCTCATTTTTTCCCTCGCATTTCTCTCTCCCACCCACTGTTTCTCTCTTCTACGGCGCGCGCTCCGGCCACCTCAACACCCCAAGACACCTCCGGTCACCACCGTCATCTCCCCTCTGCTCAGGTAAGCTCTCCTCTACTCCATCTCTCTGTCTCTGTTTCTCTCGCATATATCTCTCTCTGTCTCACTGTTTCTCTCCTCCTAGCCGCGCGCTCCGGCCACCACCATCATCCCCTCTGCTCAGGTAAGCTCTCCTCTACTCCATCTCTCTCTCTGTCTCTGTTTCTCTCGCATCTCTCTCTGTCTCACTACCATTTATAGACCAATGCCTGCATTTTCGTTTTCTCTATCTCTACCATTTCTGTTAGTTTTGTCTTGTTTCAGTTGATGTTTCTTCTCACTATTATGTCCCACCTGACTTGTTCGATCTTTTCAAACTTGTTGGCATGTCATGTAGCTGTTATATGAATGGCATTGTAGGGTGATGGTTTTTGGTAAATAATGTTTGCAGTCTGGTAATTTCATTGGCATAAGAGTTTTAAGTCTTTGCATTTCTTATATTTCTATCTTTCGAGGATATTGTTGGCAACATATATAATAAAGAGAGTGATTTTACCTTTTGATGGATGATTAATAAAGAAGGTGTGATCTGATTAACCTTGAATGCAATCCTATCTTTTGATTGCTTGTTTGTATCAATCAATCCACACCTTAGGTGATTATTTGAGGTTGTATAATACTTTTTCAGTTTGCACACCTTGTTAGCATTGACCTATTTCTCAAACGCAAGAGGAATTTCCATTTAGACTTCTTCTTCTAGGCCTCTATTTAGGAAGACATTCTTAATGCCTAATTAATGAAACAACCAATCCAGATCCAATACCAAGGATAGAATGACTCTGTCTATTTGGTTTTGTTACAGGTGCAACAGTTTTTTAGTAATCAATCTCATAAGTTTGAATGTAGTCTTTTGTGACAAATCTCGTCTTTTATCTATCAATACTCCTTCATGTGGGTGGTATTCATTGATCATACTTATATTTCCCTTGGTGCATTCCTACACAATCCAATAAAACAAGTTAAAAACATTGGCGATAAGATTTGCACTCTTTTAAAAACAATTGCTATCACCCAATTTTGATCCACAAAGAATTGGAAAAACAATATATGCATTTACATCGGTTGTTGATATGTTCAGATGTTGGTAATTTGCCTTTCTCTTTTTCCTCACAATAGCCAACTTTGATACTTTCCTTGTTAATCAGAGACAAGCTTCATGTGCTACACGTAAAAGACTACGAATGTCACCTAATGACTCCTTTGTTTGATTGTTATCAATGCAAATCACATTGCTTGTTTTTGTCTTGCCTTTATAACATGCGTGATTATTAGGGTTTACTATAGCCATAGGACGTACTTTGTGCATGCAATATACAGAGAGAAAAATCACCCACAACCTCAAACTCTGCAGCAACTTCAGAACCTTGGGAAACTCTTTGCATAAACTATTAAACATTTGCATCTGAGGCTACAGCTACTCCACATCATACCAACTTTTGATGTATGCATGTTTCCTTATGCTTTTACTTTATCTTGGCAAAGTATATTTTAATGGCATTTCCTTCATCTTTTCTTATGCAAGAATAGCAAGTGAGTGTCTTCACATAATACCTTTAAACACATACAACATGCATTGGGATCAAACATCATGTTAATTTGTTGCGATCAAACACAACATATTGTTATACCATCTCCCATAACACATCATAAGTACAAATTCCATCCTGAGCACACTAAAGAAATAGAACAATTCATTTCCCCCCAGAATTTAACTTGAACCTTATTAAACTTCACATGAGTGTACTCTCATTGGAATTTTCTTTCAATCATAGAGTTTAATCCACAAGCAAAATTACTGTTAAAAGATGAAGAATCTATCTCAAATTTCTTTTCTACCTTATCATGGAGGCCATTACCATACTATACTATAGATTGTTGTAGAGATAAGAGATGTTGTTGAGTTTGTATACCCATAAAAAACATGTATGCTCTTGCTCCTCCCAGTTGTCATTCCAACCAAAAATCCTTCTTTAAAAAGATCAGGACCCATCTATACCGCTCACTATACAACCTACTCTACCATCCATTGCCTTGAAGGCCAAATTAATGGATGAAAGCAACACTTTCCTTCAAATCCAACCTTTATCAATGAATCATATACCATATTTTTATTACAAGCTTAACACTTTTTGGTAAATAATGTTTGCAGTCTGGTAAATTGCTTTCCATATTCTTGCTAGCTGCTTAACTGTAAAATAGTCTAGGTAATTTGGATTATAGGCCATTTCGAATTTAGTTATTTTTGTTTAGTAGAGATGTGGAACATATGAGGGGAAAATGGAAGGAAAGAAGTATTTAAGGAAGAGGGGGTCTGAGAGGCAGAGATGTATATAAAAACAAGAGGAAGTAGTACCAATGAGGACTGAGAAGGGAGAAATACAACCTCAGGAACAAATTCAATTCATAAATCATCTCTCTTTCTCTAAGTACTTATCAATCCTTAAATGGGCAAAACCAACTTGATAACCAAGAAATCCTAAATGACTAAAAACCTTAAACAAACCAATTTATTAAAAGTATCATAATAACCCCAAAATACAAGATCCAAATTACATTGATTCCAAACTATATCATGCCTAAAAGCCAATGTGAAAAGTAGATCAACCTTTCATTCATTGTCTTAAAGTATGGTACATTAAATGGCCTACACTAAATGGTATATTCGGATTGCGGTTCCTAACTTTTAGTGTTGAAATTTTCACATGGGAAAGAAAATAGGAATCTTCTTTTCAGTTTGGAAGGTAAATTGCAATTATCCAGTGTAGGATCTACTACACCATTCTGCAGCCATTATATTAATTTGAATGATTTTAACGTTGGAGAATAATTGGTATGCCCTATGATGTTTGATTTGAAATGAATAATTTCATTTATGCACGATAGGTCCTTGTTGTCATATTCTTCTACTCTCTGTTGGCTCCGGCTCCTCCACTTATCCTTGCTCGGTTGTGTTTTCTCTCTCAGGTCAGTTCTCTGAACACTCAGTGTAATGTATTATGTGAATTATCATCTTGTTTGGTAGTGGAGAGCTGAGCTCAATAGGATGTGATCTTGTCTGATTGTATGCTGATAATTTAATGTTTATGCATGTGTTTGTCAATATGTGTTGTTTGTTAGTGGAGAGCGGAGCTCAATAGGATGTGATCTTGTCTGATTGTATGCTGATAATTTAATGTTTATGCATGTGTTTGTCAATATGTGTTGTTTGTTAGTGGAGAGCGGAGCTCAATAGGATGTGATCCTGTCCGAAAGGCGGGATCTTTGGTTGTGTCTTGATAATTTAGAAATTATGCATGTGTTTGACAATTAACTGCTACTTGTTAGTGGAGAGCGGAGCTCAATAGGATGTTTGCTACAATATTTAATCTAAGTTTGTATTGATTTACGCTGCAATTTATATAAGCTCAACAATGTTACAATATTTATAGGTTAATGGTTTTATTTTCTGTTAGAGTTAATAATTAATTTACGAAAGCCTTAGTTTCCTATTTGAGATTCAATATTAATGAGCATGCGTAACTTATCAAGGTATGCATGCTCATTGTATTGAATCTTGAATTGTCCAAGTGGGACAGTTTGGGAAGAAACCTTTTTCACACTCGTACAATAGTCATTTCAATGTTCAAATGCCTTAAATACTTGTTGAAATCTCGGTCTGATGCATTTCCTTTTGTTCTCCTGGTGCATACTTGATCGCGGTGATTCTAACCGTGCTCGAGTCGTGTAACTTGGAGACCGATGGGAAATGCTGCCGAAATTTTGTCAAGTATAAGGTATTTGAATATGGGAATAACTATTAGTAGCCGAGTGTGGCAAAGGTTTCTTCTCGAATGGGATAGGTTCATACCTTGTCATAAGAACGAGATTGATGGAGTTATTGGAATGCACCGTAATATATAAGTGTTATTGTAGGATTGGTCAGGCTATTTAATTGCCAGCAATGGATATTCCGGAGAATCGAAAATGGATGTATCGTAGGTTGGATCGGAATAAACGTCTTAGGGAAGAGTATAGAGTTGAAGTGGGTGAGTTTATAGAGTTTGTTGTTAGCCAGGAGAGATTTATACGGCTGGGCGGTGATCAATTGAGGTGTCCTTGCAAAAGATGCAAGTGTCAATCTTTCAAAAGCGTGGATGGAGTTGTAGCCGATCTTTATGAGAAGGGCTTCATGCCTGATTACTATTGGTGGAGTAACCATGGTGAGACGTTGCCTGACTTAAACCCGATTGTGGCTGAAGGTTCGTACTATGGAAGTGGTGACGGGAGGGAAGAATTGAATCCATACGAGCAGATGATAATGGATCATGTTGGACCATCGGTTGGTGTTGTACTAGAAGAAGATGGGGGAGAAGATGGTGGAATGGGTTCCCAATACATAGAGGAGAATCAGAATCCCGAAGCTCAAAGATTCTATGATATGCTGAGTGTTGCACGATCTCCATTGTGGGAAGGATGTCGGGAGTACACGGAGTTGTCGATGTGCATGGAATGGTTGAGTATCAAATCTGACTACAATATGCAAGAAGGCTGTTTTAATCGCCTCACCAGGTCAGTGTCCAAGGCGTTGCCAGAAGGCAATCGGATGCCTACAAGTTTTTATCATGCTAAGAAGTCCGTGGAAAATTTGGGTCTAGGGTGTTTGAAAATTGATTGTTGCCCGAATGGATGTATGTTGTACTATAAGGATGATTCAGCGGAAAGCATAACATGTTGTCAATTTTGTGGTGCGGATCGGTATAAGACAACCACTAGGATGGGCAATGAGAAGAAGAGGTCGCTAAAAAAGATGTGGTACTTTCCGTTCGTGCCAAGACTTACAAGATTGTACTCTTCGATGGCCACTGCAGCTCACATGAGGTGGCATAGTGAGCATGAGAGGGAGCAAGATATCTTGTGTCATCCATCTGATGGAGAAGCTTGGAAGCATTTTGATAGGGTTCATATGGCATTTTCGCAGGACCCTCGCAATGTCCGATTGGGGTTATCTGCTATTGGATTTAATCCTTTTGGGCAGTCTGGAAAAGCATACTCTTGTTGGCCGATTATCCTGACTCCGTACAATCTTCCCCCGGGGATGTGCATGAAGCGGGAGTTTATGTTCCTAACAGTCATAATTCCGGGTCCGTCTAATCCAAAAGGTAAGATTGATGTGTACTTGCGATCGATTGATAGATGAGTTGACAATGCTGTGGAATGATGGTGTGTTGACATATGACGTATCTTTGAGGCAGAATTTCATTATGAAAGCAGCTTTAATGTGGACGATCAACGACTTTCCTGCTTATGGGATGATGTCGGGTTGGATGACCGCGGGGAAGCTTGGATGCCCAATATGTATGGAGCGATCGAAGGCATTCACGCTTAAAAACAGTCGAAAGATCTCATATTTTGATTGTCATCGTCAATTCCTTCCAGAAGATCATCCTTATAGGCGGAACAAGAATGCATTCAAGAAGCGTTGTGCGGAGAGAACACCGCCTCCACCACATTTGACTGGTCCTAATGTATGGCGCAGAGTACAGTACTTACCGCTCGTCCATGAAACCCAAGGAGAACATATTCCTGATTATGGCGTCAACCATAATTGGACAAATCAAAGTATATTTTGGAGGTTGTCGTATTGGAGGACGCAACTACCCCGTCACAACATTGATGTCATGCATACTGAGAGGAATGTGTTTTTGAATGTGTTTGACACTGTGATGGACATCAAGGGGAGGACAAAGGATACAAATAAAGCCCGATTGGACCTGGCTGACATTTGTAATCGGAAGGAGCTTGAGTTGCAAGATGGTGGTCGTGGCAGACTTATCAAACCGAAGGCAAGTTATACACTAAGCAAAGCACAGAAATTGGCCGTCTGTAAGTGGGTTAAAGAACTAAAGTTACCATATGGGTATGCTTCCAATCTGGGTAGATGTGTTGACATTAAGGAAGCAAAGTTACATGGAATGAAGAGTCATGATTGCCACGTGTTCATGCAACGGTTGCTTCCAATTGCGTTCGACGCATTACCGAAGCAAATTTGGAACCCACTTGTTGAGCTTAGCCACTTTTTCAGGGAGCTTACATCGACAACACTAAATGTGAATCAATTAAAGGATATGGAAGTCAAGATACCCGTTTTGTTATGTAAGCTGGAGCAAATCTTCCCGCCGAGTTTCTTTGATTCCATGGAACACCTGCCATTTCATCTACCTTACGAAGCAAGAGTTGGTGGCCCAGTCCAATACCGCTGGATGTATCCATTTGAGAGGTAAACAACATCAACTATTTTACTTAATACATATGAAATTCACGAACACGAGAGTGTAGTTTAGCTTTCCCTAAAACTAGTAATTATTTGTATGCATCCCTCTGTAATAGGTTCCTGCACTCCCTTAAACACAAAGTCAAGAACAAGGCATGAGTGGAGGGTTCCATTTGTGAAGCATACTTAGTAGAGGAGACTTCCACTTTTGCCTCTTATTACTATCCGGACGAAGTTAACACGAGAAGGACAAGGATGCCTAGAAACGTTGATTCGGGCGAAGGATGTTCAACTAGTCCTCCTATATCAATATTCAACTATCCGGGCAGATTTAGTGGCAAATCAAAAGGATATTTCTTGGAGCAGCGTGACATTAATGCTGCTCATCTGTATATCCTTCAAAATTGTGAAGAGGTGGCGCCATATTTAGAGTAAGTTTCTACAACGTCTTTAATAAGTTCAATTGACATTTATGATTATTAATCGTCCTGCTGTTAATCTCCCATATGTATGATGTACGACAATTTTCTAAGGGATCTCCAACCTGACATTTCAAACGATCAGGTTGATCCAGAAATTACTTCTCACTTTGCTACGTGGTTCAGTAAATATGTAGGTTAAGCATCTTCATTTTTTGAAGCATACATTTTATCTCCTTAAATATATAGCATGTATAAGAATAATATAATATTTGATTGTTTAGGTACTAGATCCAGAAAACAATGTTCAAAATCCATTGTTGACAAATTTGGCATGGGGGCCTATCAGATGGGTTACATCATGGAATACTTATATTGTAAATGGATATAAATTTAACACAAAAACATGGAATGAAGGAATGCAGACGTGTAACTATGGTGTTTGTGTGCGAGCCACTGATGGCAATGTAGAGGATGATTTCTATGGGGTTCTAACTGACATCCTTGAACTCGATTATACCGGTTTCCCCGTGATGAAATTAGTTATCTTCAAGTGTGATTGGTTTGATCCTACTCTTGACGTAGGGACAAAAATAGATAAAAATTATGGTATTGTTCAAGTTAGGCTGTCTCGAAGGTATAATAAGGCGTACGACCCATTCATTTTTTCACAACAGCAGAGAGCGGGTTTATTACTCGCCATATCCCGAAGGACATCATGACTGGTTGGGTGTTATTAAGATAAAGGCTCGCAGATATAATTACTGATAATGTAATCAACCAGCCTGAAAAAGATGCTCTCGCACCAAGATGATGAGTTTTCAAGACCCCACGTACCGTTGCAAATTACGTCGGACATTATTGTTAATTCTCTGGCGGACATTTCCGGAAATGGGGAAGAAGTTGAAAGAGAGTTAATGGATCAATCCGAGTTGGACGCATCTAGCGAAGGTACATTCCGATCAAGTGATACTGATGAGAGTGAGGGTGAATTTAGTGACGGAGATTCTACTTAGGTAATTTATTTATGTCATAATTCATTGTGTGAATGTCATTCTACTTATTTGGTAATTTATTTTTGTATTATTTACACTGTTGTGTAATCATATTTTCATTTTTTTCACAGATGGCAGATTCCTCCAGAGGTAGGGGTCGTCGTGGAGGTCGTGCAGCGAGAGTCCCTTCGCCGGCCGACCCACAGCCTTCAGATCGAGACCACCCTACCAGTACCTCTGTTGACGGGACACCTCAGGGTGATGGAGTTGCACCCCCCACCCAGCCTCATGTGGTCGGGACACAGGCTGCACCCTCATCATCCACACCTATGACGATAGGACCATCATCATCATCGGGACAGGAGAGTCGTGGTCCATTCGACAGGAGGATTCTTCTTATCCCCAGGGGGGATAACGAGTATGCTAATTTAATTTTTTAATATATATAAAGTATCGTTAATTTCTATTTACTTGTTTTTTAATTTAATTATAACATTTATTAATGCTCTAATTTTTGTCAGACTTTACGCATGAAGGGCCCTTCTGATTCGATAGCGAAGATCCTGCGACGCAAGTTTGATGGTCCATGGCCTACATGGAAGGCCATCCCACTGGGCCATAGGGATCAGTTGTTTCTAGAGTTTAAGGTAACAATTTATTAAGTTTTTTAAATTAAATTTACATTATATATATGTACACACGAATTTCCCAACAACTGTAAGTTGCAGAAAGAGTATAGGTGGGACTTAGCTTTAGAGGCTCTCGTCAGGGACATATTTAAGCATAAAGGCTCACTAGTCATGAAGAATCTGATGAACAAGCTGAGGAAGGGTCAGAATAAGGGGAGGTGGGTGGATCCTGAGATCAAGAGGCAGCTGGACCAGTACTGGGCTACTGAGAAGTTCCAGGCCACAGCTCGGCGTAATCGAGCTTCTGATGGTGGCGCATGTGCTTGGACCGGTGGGTCTAAATCAGCCGCCGCCCACTACGACGAGCTGGTAATACATTAAACTTTTGACTTAATATACTATTTAATTATTTAGTTTTCATTTTTAATTATTCTTATGAATTTAATATTATATTTTTCTGTGCAGAAAGCACAGAAACAGCGGGCCGTGACTGCTATGGAGTTGGTAGAGAGGACGAAGAAGTTGATGTCGGGGACATGGGTCAACGACAAGGCCCGTAACTATGCTGTAAGCAAAAAATTAATTTAGTGTTTACTTGTAATTTATTATAAATGATTTGTTAATATTGGATATAATTTTAACTAAATCTCTTCAACTATACTTTGTAGGTGGGCTTCAACGAGAAGAAGGACGATGCCATATCACGTGCCTCACAGTCACAAGATGAGGCTTTGACTGGTGATGGCTGCTCTCCTGTCTCCGTCGACGATAATGCCATTTATTTGGAGGTCGTCGGGGGCAGGAACAAGAAGGGGCACGTGTATGACCTTGGACACCTGGGAGCCGAGTTCATCGCTTCATCGTCCCAAGCACGCTCCTTCTTCTGCCGCGCCGATACCGTCCCTCAGGAGCAGTTCCACCAAATGCAGGACACCATCACGCAGCTGAACGCGGAGCTTCGGGAGAAGAGCGAGAGAGAGCAGCAGATGGCAAACCAGATTGCACAGTTGACTCGGGCACACCAGCAGCTGATGCAGGCGAGCATCGAGCAGGGCCAGACACTGCGGCTGGTGTTGGAGCAGATGAGGATCCAGACTCGCTTGCTCGAGATGATGCTCGACAGCGGTTGTGCGCCACTGCCGCTCCTCCCGCTTCCGCCGCCAGCCTCACGATCTTGCTACTCAGGAGGACGATCGGCTAGCGAGACGGCGGCGGTGGTACGGACGCTGAGGATGATTGGATTCCTCCATCTCCCCCTCATCATGACTGATTTTTTTTCTCCATATTTTTGACTTTAAACGATTCTTGTACGACATTTTAGATTATTCTTTTTATATATATTTAATCTTTCTTATGATTGTATATTTCATAAGTAATTTGGTGTGTTTTATTAGTAAGTTTGCTAACGTTTAAAGAAAACCAGAAATAAAAATTTTATTTTAAAAATTTAAATTTTTTTTAAAAAAATAATAACCAGTTTAATAACCGAATTGGAAACCAATAATTCGGTCGCTAAACTGTATTTCACATTTACAGATGAGGTGTAGCGACCGAAAATCCGTCGCTAATATAGGTTAACAATAACCAAAATTAGTGACCGAATTAGCAACCGATTATCGGTCGCTAGAAATGGTTACCCCAAAAATGTGACCAACCTAATAGCGACCGTTTATTATTATTTAGCGACAGAATTTAAGGTCGCTAATTAGTGACCGAAATATTAATTCGGTCGCTAAAACCTTAGCGACCAGGTATTCAGCTACCACCATAAATCGGTCTCTGATTCGGTCGCTAAAACAAATAGCGACCGATTTACATGGTTTAGCGACCGAAAATTACGGTCGCTAAACAATTTTTTTTTGTAGTGATCGTTAGTCCTAGTGGGGATAGCTTCCACCCACTTTGAAACATAGTCAACAACCAAAAGAATGTAGAGAAAACCAAAAGATGCAGGGAAAGGACCCATAAAGTCGATTCCCCACACATCAAACACCTCACAGAAAAGCATGGGCTGCTGAGGCATTTCACTCCTACGAGTGATGGCAGTGCCTGCTGTTTGACACTCCTTACAAGTCCGGTAGACCTCATAAGCATCTCTAAAAATGGTGGGCCGGTAGAACCCAGAATCTAGGACTTTTCTTGCAGTCCTCTGTGGCCCAAAGTGTCCCCCTACTTGAGAGGCATGAGAAAAGTACAAGATAGACTCAATCTCATAGTCGGGGACACACCTCCGAATTACCTGATCACTGCCAAACTTCCAAAGGTACGGATCATCCCAAACATAGTACTTGGAATCACTCTTGAGTTTGTGGATCTGTGATCTAGTTGCACCTGTAGGAAAAACACCAGCAACAAGATAGTTAACAATGTCAGCAAACCAAGGAGTTACCCCATGCAGCTGTAGAAGCTGCTCATCAGGAAAGTCATCCTGGATGGGAGAAGGATCCTCATTCCTCGCTATTATGCTCAAGTGATCAGCTACTAAATTTTCAGCTCCACTCTTGTCTTTTATCTCCACATTAAACTCTTGGAGCAACAGCATCCACCGAATCAATCTCGGCTTCGCTTCTGGTTTCTTCAACAGGTACTTCAGAGCTGCATGGTCAGTGAAAACAATAACCTTGGAACCTAGCAAATATGACCTAAATTTATCAAGAGCAAAAACAACAACTAGAAGTTCCTTTTCAGTGGTGGTGTAATTAGACTATGCAGCATCTAAAGTCCAAGAAGCATAATGAATGACATGTGCAGCCTTGCCCACCCTTTGTGCCAGGACCGCTCCCACAGCATAGTTAGAAGCATCACACATGAGCTCAAAAGGGAGGGTCCAGTCAGGGGGTTGGATGATGGGGTAGAGGTCAATGCCCTTTTCAGGAAGTAAAATGCCTTCTTGCAGTTGTCGTCAAAGTTGAACATGGCATCATTCTTCAGCAAGTTTGACAGAGGAAGAGCTATCTTGCTAAAGTCCTTAATGAAGCGCCTGTAGAAACCTGCATGACCAAGAAAAGAACGAATCTCGCGAACGCAAGATGGGTAAGGCAGTGTAGAAAAACTTGTTAGACGAATCTGGGCAAGTATACACAGTCGTGCAAGTAATACGGTGGTAAGACCGGTTTATCGTATCCACGGGGATTGGATGTCAACTACCAATTCGCAAACTCAGCAACTATCTAGACTAAACAGAGAAATCAAGAGAATTCAAAATAAACAAAAGAAAAGAAATAAAATCTTTTTGTCTTTTTATCGAACACTTGGAGTGCAGAAATGATATGTTGGGACCAGACTTCACCAACCCTCTATCTCATGCAATATCAGGACTAGATACCTCCCATTCATGCTTCAGATATTAAAATCAATCCACTAAACTACTCAAGTCCCGATCTCTCGGATGACAAGAGCCTAATTCCACTAATAGACCCTAATCTCTTAGGTGGCCTAGATTAATGAAATTGCATTAGGATTAGGGATTACGCGATTACTAGCAAACCAAACTCCATCTCTAGATGTAAGGGTTACTAGGTGATTAAATTCAATTCCGGTTCTAATATGAACGTCTCCATTACATACTAAAACACAAATCGAGTCATGGGGGTGCTAGCCACAACAAGCATTAAGCATAGAAAAATAACCACTAATACGAAGGCATAAACATAGAATAATCAATCAAGATAAATACATGATTATCAGTTGGCTACATCTAATCCCAACAACAGAGGATTTAACTACTCATAAAAAAGAGAATACAAAGAAACATAGATGAAGGAAAGAAGGGATTCCATGGGAGCAATCCTCCGAAGCTGCCTCGACTCAAGAAAATCATGCCCCTCCCTGGTCTCTCTCGAGAGAATAATATCTCCTCTCGTCCAAGTCTCTGAGAGAATTATATCTCCTTCAATGGTGCTGCCTTTTGGCCTCCTTGTCATAACTGACGCTGCCCCTTGGTCTTTTGTATCCATCTAGCAATAAATTCCAGATTTTTAATCTTTGATTTCTCAATCTGCATCTTTTGATTTCTCATGCGGGTCCCTTGTGCATTTAATTCATGTTCTTTGGCAGTTTATTTCCTTGATTCACGTTACTTTTCTATTCTCACTTTCACATTGCAAATCACTTTGTCTTCTCTTTAGCCTTAATTAACGTGGACCCCTTTGGACTAATTGATTTCAATTGTCATAAACCAACAATTCCTTCTTTGTCTGTTACTTTTCATTCTTGCCTTATCTTTATTTTTATTCACATAACTGTCCCATTTCAATCTTCCACATTAATAACGCAGCTGTTAAACTTTTCCATTCAATACTCTTTATTTTTTTCTCATCCAGCAACCTTAACTTTCACGTTGAACCTCTCTCAAATGCCACTTGAGATTCCAATTCATAATTCACTCTTGATTTATGCTATCCTTTCTTCATTTTTAAAGCTCCAACTTAATCCAGGCTCCATCATGGCTCATTTTGGGCATTTTATCTTTAATTTCTGCAAAACAACACCACAACACCGCCTTATCCGTTCCAAGGGAAAACTAACTAAAAATAAAATAAAGAATGCCTAATCTATATGAAAAAATGCATGCAAAAGTGTACAGAAACATGATGTAAAATCACACTATCAAATCACCCCAAGCTTATTCAATTGCTTGTCCTCAAGCAATCACTAAGGCCACAAGATCAAACTAATCAAGGCAGTGGATAGTGAACCAAGAACCCGAGTAAATACTAATCCAAATAATAGGCATTTTAAACAATTCAGCAGGAGACAATCAATTCAAGTCCAATTAGAGGCTTAGGTTCCTTAGACTCATGTTCTCAATTATTTGGGCACTCTTTCTCACTTGAAGCTCACCCCAAGCTTGTTCATTTGCTTGGCTCTCTTTCTCACCTCACTCAATTGTTTAGGGGATAAGACATTTCACTCAATTTTCCTCAAGGAATGAATCCTACCATAGGCTTGACTATCAACCAAATCTCTACGTTATTAATGAAAACACATTAGAATCAAGAGGTCTTTCACTTGGTTGTAATGTGGCCATGGGATTAATCGTTAGGTGGGGAAATCAATAAAAGGACATTTCAAAAGGCTACACAAAACATTAAGCATTGCAAATCAGGACCTTCTAAAATACCTTTATGGGTTTCAATTCACTTTCCACCTTTCTTTTCTTTCTTTTTCTTTTTATTTCTCATTTCTTTTTGTCTTCCCCTTCTCTATTTATTTTCCCTTTTTTTTTTCTTTTTCTTTTATTTGGAGAAGGGGAATTTTTTCAAATCAAGAGAATTATTTTTTTTTCTGATTCTTTCATCCCAACTTTCAACTACATTTTTTTTTTACCCTTTTTGTAATACTTTAGAAGGTCCCTTATCAAACATATTCATCAAAATTTTTCAGGGCACCAAGAAAAGTATTTTCTTTCAGGCTCAAAATTGGGCAACTAAGGGGTAGCATTTCATCATTAAAAGCTCAGAAGGCCAAAAAAAATACCTAATGCCTCAATCATTTTCAAAAATGTTTTCAAAAATTTTTAAGCTTTAAAATGGTTTCAAGTCAAGTTCTAGAGAAAACAATCCAAGAGGAATAACACTCTAACACAAAGAATGGGGTAAAATTTTGTGAGTACCCCTTTGGCTCAAAATCTCACATTTTAGTTCAGAATCAATGAAAAACACAAATCCTCAGAACCATATGCTAATTATCAACTATCCAAGATTATCTCAAACATTTTTATTTGCAGCCATATCACAAGAATAACAAATTGGGTTCAACAATTCACTATCTCAAATTATTGGGCACTTAGTTCTCACAATTGGATACAAAATTCTGGCAAGGGCAATCTAATTGTGTGAACATGCAAAGCTATCATGCAAAACTATATGAATGCAACATGCAAAATACAAATGCAAAATACCCCTACCCCAAGCTTAAAAATTTACATTGTCCCCAATGTAAACAATCAAGATGGAGAGAGGGAAGAAAAATAAAATAAAATAAAATAAAAAAATTTGGAACGGCTTACCGAGGCGGTAGCGGGTGCTGACTTTGCTTTTTTTCTGCCCCTTTTTCTCTTCTCCTTGTCTTCTTGATCTCCCTTCCTTCCTTATTACCCTGCAAACACTTGGCAATTGACAATTTATTATTTTCCTCTTGAGCTTCTCAAATTATTCAAGAGGTTAAAGCAAAAACCAAACTATTAAGAAAATGAAACAACTAAAGAGAAGAGTTAAGAAACTTTGGGTTGCCTCCCAAGAAGCGCTTCTTTAACGTCACTAGCTTGACATTCTAAGATCCTCCTCCTAGATCAAATGGAAATTGGGGTGGTGATTGCAACAGTAATATAACTTTATTCTCAATTCCACCCAGCCATTGGGTGGAAATTCCATTGACCTTTGCAATTATATATTCACTTCCTCTCGGGTCAAGTGGAATTTTCAAGAGGAAGTGTGACAGACAAGTGGAAGGGCTAACTTACCATTATCCACACATGCATGCAAGCCAACATATTTATTTAATGCAGAAAATTCAGCAAGCATGGTGGAGGGAGTGCTTTCCAAATGCACCGCCTTCTCACTTGTTGTTTCCCAAGGATTTGTGGAAGGTAATTCCTCTTGTTGTGGTTCACTTACCACCACCATTTCATCTTCATTGTGATCCATTCCCACAACCAGATTTTTCTCAAATGCGGATTCTTGTGGCTCTATGGGAATCATACATGGTGGTGGAGGTGGCAAATAGGAACAAAAGGTTTCCCAATCCTCCTCGGAGAAGTTATATGTAAGCCTTCCCGTCGTATAATCAACTTGTGTGGGAGTAACATGATCCATCAAATCCATGACGTCTCCCAAACACCAGTTGTCTTCCAAAACGTGACTGGAGGCTTCCTCATCAGGTGGATAATAAAAATTTTCCATGAATTTCGTCCACCTGGCACTACCAAAGCTCAAAACAAAAAGATCAAATATATACAGAAAATAAAAGAAATAAAATGTCTAAATTAGTTGCCTCCTTTGTTACTAATGATATTGGCAAAACCAATCCCCAAGAATGGCGCCAAAAACTTGTTAGACGAATCTGGGCAAGTATACCCAGTCGTGCAAGTAATACGGTGGTAAGACCGGTTTATCGTATCCACGGGGATTGGATGTCAACTACCAATTCGCAAACTCAGCAACTATCTAGACTAAACAGAGAAATCAAGAGAATTCAAAATAAACAAAAGAAAAGAAATAAAATCTTTTTGTCTTTTTATCGAACACTTGGAGTGCAGAAATGATATGTTGGGACCAGACTTCACCAACCCTCTATCTCATGCAATATCGGGACTAGATACCTCCCATACATGCTTCAGATATTAAAATCAATCCACTAAACTACTCAAGTCCCGATCTCTCGGATGACAAGAGCCTAATTCCACTAATAGACCCTAATCTCTTAGGTGGCCTAGATTAATGAAATTGCATTAGGATTAGGGATTACGCGATTACTAGCAAACCAAACTCCATCTCTAGATGTAAGGGTTACTAGGTGATTAAATTCAATTCCGGTTCTAATATGAACGTCTCCATTACATACTAAAACACAAATCGAGTCATGGGGGTGCTAGCCACAACAAGCATTAAGCATAGAAAAATAACCACTAATACGAAGGCATAAACATAGAATAATCAGTCAAGATAAATACATGATTATCAGTTGGCTACATCTAATCCCAACAACAGGGATTTAACTACTCATAAAAAGAGAATACAAAGAAACATAGATGAAGGAAAGAAGGGATTCCATGGGAGCAATCCTCCAGAAGCTGCCTCTGACTCAAGAAAATCATGCCCCTCCTGGTCTCTCTCTGAGAGAATAATATCTCCCTCTGTCCAAGTCTCTGAGAGAATTATATCTCCTTCAATGGTGCTGCCTTTTGGCCTCCTTGTCATAATCGACGCTGCCCCTTGGTCTTTTGTATCCATCTAGCAATAAATTCCAGATTTTTAATCTTTGATTTCTCAATCTGCATCTTTTGATTTCTCATGCGGGTCCCTTGTGCATTTAATTCATGTTCTTTGGCAGTTTATTTCCTTGATTCACGTTACTTTTCTATTCTCACTTTCACATTGCAAATCACTTTGTCTTCTCTTTAGCCTTAATTAACGTGGACCCCTTTGGACTAATTGATTTCAATTGTCATAAACCAACAATTCCTTCTTTGTCTCATTACTTTTCATTACTGCCTTATCTTTATTTTTATTCACATAACTGTCCCATTTCAATCTTCCACATTAATAACGCAATTGTTAAACTTTTCCATTCAATACTCTTTATTTTTTTCTCATCCAGCAACCTTAACTTTCACGTTGAACCTCTCTCAAATGCCACTTGAGATTCCAATTCATAATTCACTCTTGATTTATGCTATCCTTTCTTCATTTTTAAAGCTCCAACTTAATCCAGGCTCCATCATGGCTCATTTTGGGCATTTTATCTTTAATTTCTGCAAAACAACACCACAACACCGCCTTATCCGTTCCAAGGGAAAACTAACTAAAAATAAAATAAAGAATGCCTAATCTATATGAAAAAATGCATGCAAAAGTGTACAGAAACATGATGTAAAATCACACTATCAAATCACCCCAAGCTTATTCAATTGCTTGTCCTCAAGCAATCACTAAGGCCACAAGATCAAACTAATCAAGGCAGTGGATAGTGAACCAAGAACCCGAGTAAATACTAATCCAAATAATAGGCATTTTAAACAATTCAGCAGGAGACAATCAATTCAAGTCCAATTAGAGGCTTAGGTTCCTTAGACTCATGTTCTCAATTATTTGGGCACTCTTTCTCACTTGAAGCTCACCCCAAGCTTGTTCATTTGCTTGGCTCTCTTTCTCACCTCACTCAATTGTTTAGGGGATAAGACATTTCACTCAATTTTCCTCAAGGAATGAATCCTACCATAGGCTTGACTATCAACCAAATCTCTACGTTATTAATGAAAACACATTAGAATCAAGAGGTCTTTCACTTGGTTGTAATGTGGCCATGGGATTAATCGTTAGGTGGGGAAATCAATAAAAGGACATTTCAAAAGGCTACACAAAACATTAAGCATTGCAAATCAGGACCTTCTAAAATACCTTTATGGGTTTCAATTCACTTTCCACCTTTCTTTTCTTTCTTTTTCTTTTTATTTCTCATTTCTTTTCTTTTTTTTTTTTCTTTTTTTTTTCATCCCCTTCTCTATTTATTAAATTTTTTTTCCTTTTCTTTTTCTTTTATTTGGAGAAGGGGAGATTTTTTCAAATCAAGAGAATTATTATTTTTTTTTCTGATTCTTTCATCCCAACTTTCAACTACATTTTTTTTTTTACCCTTTTTGTAATACTTTAGAAGGTCCCTTATCAAACATATTCATCAAAATTTTTCAGGGCACCAAGAAAAGTATTTTCTTTCAGGCTCAAAATTGGGCAACTAAGGGGTAGCATTTCATCATTAAAAGCTCAGAAGGCCAGAAAAAATACCTAATGCCTCAATCATTTTCAAAAATGTTTTCAAAAATTTTTAAGCTTTAAAATGGTTTCAAGTCAAGTTCTAGAGAAAACAATCCAAGAGGAATAACACTCTAACACAAAGAATGGGGTAAAATTTTGTGAGTACCCCTTTGGCTCAAAATCTCACATTTTAGTTCAGAATCAATGAAAAACACAAATCCTCAGAACCATATGCTAATTATCAACTATCCAAGATTATCTCAAACATTTTTATTTGCAGCCATATCACAAGAATAACAAATTGGGTTCAACAATTCACTATCTCAAATTATTGGGCACTTAGTTCTCACAATTGGATACAAAATTCTGGCAAGGGCAATCTAATTGTGTGAACATGCAAAGCTATCATGCAAAACTATATGAATGCAACATGCAAAATACAAATGCAAAATACCCCTACCCCAAGCTTAAAAATTTACATTGTCCCCAATGTAAACAATCAAGATGGAGAGAGGGAAGAAAAATAAAATAAAATAAAATAAAAAAATTTGGAACGGCTTACCGAGGCGGTAGCGGGTGCTGACTTTGCTTTTTTTCTGCCCCTTTTTCTCTTCTCCTTGTCTTCTTGATCTCCCTTCCTTCCTTATTACCCTGCAAACACTTGGCAATTGACAATTTATTATTTTCCTCTTGAGCTTCTCAAATTATTCAAGAGGTTAAAGCAAAAACCAAACTATTAAGAAAATGAAACAACTAAAGAGAAGAGTTAAGAAACTTTGGGTTGCCTCCCAAGAAGCGCTTCTTTAACGTCACTAGCTTGACATTCTAAGATCCTCCTCCTGGATCAAATGGAAATTGGGGTGGTGATTGCAACAGTAATATAACTTTATTCTCAATTCCACCCAGCCATTGGGTGGAAATTCCATTGACCTTTGCAATTATATATTCACTTCCTCTCGGGTCAAGTGGAATTTTCAAGAGGAAGTGTGACAGACAAGTGGAAGGGCTAACTTACCATTATCCACACATGCATGCAAGCCAACATATTTATTTAATGCAGAAAATTCAGCAAGCATGGTGGAGGGAGTGCTTTCCAAATGCACCGCCTTCTCACTTGTTGTTTCCCAAGGATTTGTGGAAGGTAATTCCTCTTGTTGTGGTTCACTTACCACCACCATTTCATCTTCATTGTGATCCATTCCCACAACCAGATTTTTTCTCAAATGCGGATTCTTGTGGCTCTATGGGAATCATACATGGTGGTGGAGGTGGCAAATAGGAACAAAAGGTTTCCCAATCCTCCTCGGAGAAGTTATATGTAAGCCTTCCTTCCGTCGTATAATCAACTTGTGTGGGAGTAACATGATCCATCAAATCCATGACGTCTCCCAAACACCAGTTGTCTTCCAAAACGTGATTGGAGGCTTCCTCATCGGTGGATAATAAAAATTTTCCATGAATTTCGTCCACCGGCACTACCAAAGCTCAAAACAAAAAGATCAAATATATACAGAAAATAAAAGAAATAAAATGTCTAAATTAGTTGCCTCCTTTGTTACTAATGATATTGGCAAAACCAATCCCCGAACGGCGCCAAAAACTTGTTAGACGAATGCGGCAAGTATACCCGATCGTGCAAGTAATACGGTGGTAAGACCGGTTTATCGTATCCACGGGGATTGGATGTCAACTACCAATTCGCAAACTCAGCAACTATCTAGACTAAACAGAGAAATCAAGAGAATTCAAAATAAACAAAAAGAAAAGAAATAAAATCTTTTTGTCTTTTTATCGAACACTTGGAGTGCAGAAATGATATGTTGGGACCAGACTTCACCAACCCTCTATCTCATGCAATATCGGGACTAGATACCTCCCATTCATGCTTGAGATATTAAAATCAATCCACTAAACTACTCAAGTCCCGATCTCTCGGATGACAAGAGCCTAATTCCACTAATAGACCCTAATCTCTTAGGTGGCCTAGATTAATGAAATTGCATTAGGATTAGGGATTACGCGATTACTAGCAAACCAAACTCCATCTCTAGATGTAAGGGTTACTAGGTGATTAAATTCAATTCCGGTTCTAATATGAACGTCTCCATTACATACTAAAACACAAATCGAGTCATGGGGGTGCTAGCCACAACAAGCATTAAGCATAGAAAAATAACCACTAATACGAAGGCATAAACATAGAATAATCAGTCAAGATAAATACATGATTATCAGTTGGCTACATCTAATCCCAACAACAGGGATTTAACTACTCATAAAAAGAGAATACAAAGAAACATAGATGAAGGAAAGAAGGGATTCCATGGGAGCAATCCTCCAGAAGCTGCCTCTGACTCAAGAAAATCATGCCCCTCCTGGTCTCTCTCTGAGAGAATAATATCTCCCTCTGTCCAAGTCTCTGAGAGAATTATATCTCCTTCAATGGTGCTGCCTTTTGGCCTCCTTGTCATAACTGACGCTGCCCCTTGGTCTTTTGTATCCATCTAGCAATAAATTCCAGATTTTTAATCTTTGATTTCTCAATCTGCATCTTTTGATTTCTCATGCGGGTCCCTTGTGCATTTAATTCATGTTGCTGGCAGTTTATTTCCTTGATTCACGTTACTTTTCTATTCTCACTTTCACATTGCAAATCACTTTGTCTTCTCTTTAGCCTTAATTAACGTGGACCCCTTTGGACTAATTGATTTCAATTGTCATAAACCAACAATTCCTTCTTTGTCTGTTACTTTTCATTACTGCCTTATCTTTATTTTTATTCACATAACTGTCCCATTTCAATCTTCCACATTAATAACGCAGCTGTTAAACTTTTCCATTCAATACTCTTTATTTTTTTCTCATCCAGCAACCTTAACTTTCACGTTGAACCTCTCTCAAATGCCACTTGAGATTCCAATTCATAATTCACTCTTGATTTATGCTATCCTTTCTTCATTTTTAAAGCTCCAACTTAATCCAGGCTCCATCATGGCTCATTTTGGGCATTTTATCTTTAATTTCTGCAAAACAACACCACAACACCGCCTTATCCGTTCCAAGGGAAAACTAACTAAAAATAAAATAAAGAATGCCTAATCTATATGAAAAAATGCATGAAAAAGTGTACGAAACATGATGTAAAATCACACTATCAAATCACCCCAAGCTTATTCAATTGCTTGTCCTCAAGCAATCACTAAGGCCACAAGATCAAACTAATCAAGGCAGTGGATAGTGAACCAAGAACCCGAGTAAATACTAATCCAAATAATAGGCATTTTAAACAATTAAGAAGCAGACAATCAATTCAAGTCCAATTAGAGGCTTAGGTTCCTTAGACTCATGTTCTCAATTATTTGGGCACTCTTTCTCACTTGAAGCTCACCCCAAGCTTGTTCATTTGCTTGGCTCTCTTTCTCACCTCACTCAATTGTTTAGGGGATAAGACATTTCACTCAATTTTCCTCAAGGAATGAATCCTACCATAGGCTTGACTATCAACCAAATCTCTACGTTATTAATGAAAACACATTAGAATCAAGAGGTCTTTCACTTGGTTGTAATGTGGCCATGGGATTAATCGTTAGGTGGGGAAATCAATAAAAGGACATTTCAAAAGGCTACACAAAACATTAAGCATTGCAAATCAGGACCTTCTAAAATACCTTTATGGGTTTCAATTCACTTTCCACCTTTCTTTTCTTTCTTTTTCTTTTTATTTCTCATTTCTTTTTTTTTTTGTCTTTTTTTTCATCCCCTTCTCTATTTATTAAATTTTTTTTCTTTTCTTTTTCTTTTATTTGGAGAAGGGAGATTTTTTCAAATCAAGAGAATTATTATTTTTTTCCCGATTCTTTCATCCCAACTTTCAACTACATTTTTTTTTACCCTTTTTGTAATACTTTAGAAGGTCCCTTATCAAACATATTCATCAAAATTTTTCAGGGCACCAAGAAAAGTATTTTCTTTCAGGCTCAAAATTGGGCAACTAAGGGGTAGCATTTCATCATTAAAAGCTCAGAAGGCCGGAAAAAATACCTAATGCCTCAATCATTTTCAAAAATGTTTTCAAAAATTTTTAAGCTTTAAAATGGTTTCAAGTCAAGTTCTAGAGAAAACAATCCAAGAGGAATAACACTCTAACACAAAGAATGGGGTAAAATTTTGTGAGTACCCCTTTGGCTCAAAATCTCACATTTTAGTTCAGAATCAATGAAAAACACAAATCCTCAGAACCATATGCTAATTATCAACTATCCAAGATTATCTCAAACATTTTTATTTGCAGCCATATCACAAGAATAACAAATTGGGTTCAACAATTCACTATCTCAAATTATTGGGCACTTAGTTCTCACAATTGGATACAAAATTCTGGCAAGGGCAATCTAATTGTGTGAACATGCAAAGCTATCATGCAAAACTATATGAATGCAACATGCAAAATACAAATGCAAAATACCCCTACCCCAAGCTTAAAAATTTACATTGTCCCCAATGTAAACAATCAAGATGGAGAGAGGGAAGAAAAATAAAATAAAATAAAATAAAAAAATTTGGAACGGCTTACCGAGGCGGTAGCGGTCTTGACTTTGCTTTTTTTCTGCCCTTTTTCTCTTCTCCTTGTCTTCTTGATCTCCCTTCCTTCCTTATTACCCTGCAAACACTTGGCAATTGACAATTTATTATTTTCCTCTTGAGCTTCTCAAATTATTCAAGAGGTTAAAGCAAAAACCAAACTATTAAGAAAATGAAACAACTAAAGAGAAGAGTTAAGAAACTTTGGGTTGCCTCCCAAGAAGCGCTTCTTTAACGTCACTAGCTTGACATTCTAAGATCCTCCTCCTGGATCAAATGGAAATTGGGGTGGTGATTGCAACAGTAATATAACTTTATTCTCAATTCCACCCAGCCATTGGGTGGAAATTCCATTGACCTTTGCAATTATATATTCACTTCCTCTCGGGTCAAGTGGAATTTTCAAGAGGAAGTGTGATGAGACAAGTGGAAGGGCTAACTTACCATTATCCACACATGCATGCAAGCCAACATATTTATTTAATGCAGAAAATTCAGCAAGCATGGTGGAGGGAGTGCTTTCCAAATGCACCGCCTTCTCACTTGTTGTTTCCCAAGGATTTGTGGAAGGTAATTCCTCTTGTTGTGGTTCACTTACCACCACCATTTCATCTTCATTGTGATCCATTCCCACAACCAGATTTTTCTCAAATGCGGATTCTTGTGGCTCTATGGGAATCATACATGGTGGTGGAGGTGGCAAATAGGAACAAAAGGTTTCCCAATCCTCCTCGGAGAAGTTATATGTAAGCCTTCCCGTCGTATAATCAACTTGTGTGGGAGTAACATGATCCATCAAATCCATGACGTCTCCCAAACACCAGTTGTCTTCCAAAACGTGACTGGAGGCTTCCTCATCAGGTGGATAATAAAAATTTTCCATGAATTTCGTCCACCTGGCACTACCAAAGCTCAAAACAAAAAGATCAAATATATACAGAAAATAAAAGAAATAAAATGTCTAAATTAGTTGCCTCCTTTGTTACTAATGATATTGGCAAAACCAATCCCCGGCAACGGCGCCAAAAACTTGTTAGACGAATGCAGGCAAGTATACCCGATCGTGCAAGTAATACGGTGGTAAGACCAGGTTTATCGTATCCACGGGGATTGGATGTCAACTACCAATTCGCAAACTCAAAGCAACTATCTAGACTAAACAGAGAAATCAAGAGAATTCAAAATAAACAAAAGAAAAGAAATAAAATCTTTTTGTCTTTTTATCGAACACTTGGAGTGCAGAAATGATATGTTGGGACCAGACTTCACCAACCCTCTATCTCATGCAATATCAGGACTAGATACCTCCCATTCATGCTTCGGATATTAAAATCAATCCACTAAACTACTCAAGTCCCGATCTCTCGGATGACAAGAGCCTAATTCCACTAATAGACCCTAATCTCTTAGGTGGCCTAGATTAATGAAATTGCATTAGGATTAGGGATTACGCGATTACTAGCAAACCAAACTCCATCTCTAGATGTAAGGGTTACTAGGTGATTAAATTCAATTCCGGTTCTAATATGAACGTCTCCATTACATACTAAAACACAAATCGAGTCATGGGGGTGCTAGCCACAACAAGCATTAAGCATAGAAAAATAACCACTAATACGAAGGCATAAACATAGAATAATCAGTCAAGATAAATACATGATTATCAGTTGGCTACATCTAATCCCAACAACGAGGATTTAACTACTCATAAAAAGAGAATACAAAGAAACATAGATGAAGGAAAGAAGGGATTCCATGGGAGCAATCCTCCGAAGCTGCCCTCTGACTCAAGAAAATCATGCCCCTCCTGGTCTCTCTCTGAGAGAATAATATCTCCCTCTGTCCAAGTCTCTGAGAGAATTATATCTCCTTCAATGGTGCTGCCTTTTGGCCTCCTTGTCATAACTGACGCTGCCCCTTGGTCTTTTGTATCCATCTAGCAATAAATTCCAGATTTTTAATCTTTGATTTCTCAATCTGCATCTTTTGATTTCTCATGCGGGTCCCTTGTGCATTTAATTCATGTTCTTTGGCAGTTTATTTCCTTGATTCACGTTACTTTTCTATTCTCACTTTCACATTGCAAATCACTTTGTCTTCTCTTTAGCCTTAATTAACGTGGACCCCTTTGGACTAATTGATTTCAATTGTCATAAACCAACAATTCCTTCTTTGTCTCATTACTTTTCATTCTGCCTTATCTTTATTTTTATTCACATAACTGTCCCATTTCAATCTTCCACATTAATAACGCAGCTGTTAAACTTTTCCATTCAATACTCTTTATTTTTTTCTCATCCAGCAACCTTAACTTTCACGTTGAACCTCTCTCAAATGCCACTTGAGATTCCAATTCATAATTCACTCTTGATTTATGCTATCCTTTCTTCATTTTTAAAGCTCCAACTTAATCCAGGCTCCATCATGGCTCATTTTGGGCATTTTATCTTTAATTTCTGCAAAACAACACCACAACACCGCCTTATCCGTTCCAAGGGAAAACTAACTAAAAATAAAATAAAGAATGCCTAATCTATATGAAAAAATGCATGCAAAAGTGTACGAAACATGATGTAAAATCACACTATCAAATCACCCCAAGCTTATTCAATTGCTTGTCCTCAAGCAATCACTAAGGCCACAAGATCAAACTAATCAAGGCGGTGGATAGTGAACCAAGAACCCGAGTAAATACTAATCCAAATAATAGGCATTTTAAACAATTCAGCAGGAGACAATCAATTCAAGTCCAATTAGAGGCTTAGGTTCCTTAGACTCATGTTCTCAATTATTTGGGCACTCTTTCTCACTTGAAGCTCACCCCAAGCTTGTTCATTTGCTTGGCTCTCTTTCTCACCTCACTCAATTGTTTAGGGGATAAGACATTTCACTCAATTTTCCTCAAGGAATGAATCCTACCATAGGCTTGACTATCAACCAAATCTCTACGTTATTAATGAAAACACATTAGAATCAAGAGGTCTTTCACTTGGTTGTAATGTGGCCATGGGATTAATCGTTAGGTGGGGAAATCAATAAAAGGACATTTCAAAAGGCTACACAAAACATTAAGCATTGCAAATCAGGACCTTCTAAAATACCTTTATGGGTTTCAATTCACTTTCCACCTTTCTTTTCTTTCTTTTTCTTTTTATTTCTCATTTCTTTTCTTTTTTTTTTCTTTTTTTTTTCATCCCCTTCTCTATTTATTAAATTTTTTTTCCTTTTCTTTTTCTTTTATTTGGAGAAGGGGAGATTTTTTCAAATCAAGAGAATTATTTTTTTTTTTTCTGATTCTTTCATCCCAACTTTCAACTACATTTTTTTTTACCCTTTTTGTAATACTTTAGAAGGTCCCTTATCAAACATATTCATCAAAATTTTTCAGGGCACCAAGAAAAGTATTTTCTTTCAGGCTCAAAATTGGGCAACTAAGGGGTAGCATTTCATCATTAAAAGCTCAGAAGGCCAGAAAAAATACCTAATGCCTCAATCATTTTCAAAAATGTTTTCAAAAATTTTTAAGCTTTAAAATGGTTTCAAGTCAAGTTCTAGAGAAAACAATCCAAGAGGAATAACACTCTAACACAAAGAATGGGGTAAAATTTTGTGAGTACCCCTTTGGCTCAAAATCTCACATTTTAGTTCAGAATCAATGAAAAACACAAATCCTCAGAACCATATGCTAATTATCAACTATCCAAGATTATCTCAAACATTTTTATTTGCAGCCATATCACAAGAATAACAAATTGGGTTCAACAATTCACTATCTCAAATTATTGGGCACTTAGTTCTCACAATTGGATACAAAATTCTGGCAAGGGCAATCTAATTGTGTGAACATGCAAAGCTATCATGCAAAACTATATGAATGCAACATGCAAAATACAAATGCAAAATACCCCTACCCCAAGCTTAAAAATTTACATTGTCCCCAATGTAAACAATCAAGATGGAGAGAGGGAAGAAAAATAAAATAAAATAAAATAAAAAAATTTGGAACGGCTTACCGAGGCGGTAGCTGGTGCTGACTTTGCTTTTTTTTCTGCCCTTTTTCTCTTCTCCTTGTCTTCTTGATCTCCCTTCCTTCCTTATTACCCTGCAAACACTTGGCAATTGACAATTTATTATTTTCCTCTTGAGCTTCTCAAATTATTCAAGAGGTTAAAGCAAAAACCAAACTATTAAGAAAATGAAACAACTAAAGAGAAGAGTTAAGAAACTTTGGGTTGCCTCCCAAGAAGCGCTTCTTTAACGTCACTAGCTTGACATTCTAAGATCCTCCTCCTGGATCAAATGGAAATTGGGGTGGTGATTGCAACAGTAATATAACTTTATTCTCAATTCCACCCAGCCATTGGGTGGAAATTCCATTGACCTTTGCAATTATATATTCACTTCCTCTCGGGTCAAGTGGAATTTTCAAGAGGAAGTGTGACAGACAAGTGGAAGGGCTAACTTACCATTATCCACACATGCATGCAAGCCAACATATTTATTTAATGCAGAAAATTCAGCAAGCATGGTGGAGGGAGTGCTTTCCAAATGCACCGCCTTCTCACTTGTTGTTTCCCAAGGATTTGTGGAAGGTAATTCCTCTTGTTGTGGTTCACTTACCACCACCATTTCATCTTCATTGTGATCCATTCCCACAACCAGATTTTTCTCAAATGCGGATTCTTGTGGCTCTATGGGAATCATACATGGTGGTGGAGGTGGCAAATAGGAACAAAAGGTTTCCCAATCCTCCTCGGAGAAGTTATATGTAAGCCTTCCCGTCGTATAATCAACTTGTGTGGGAGTAACATGATCCATCAAATCCATGACGTCTCCCAAACACCAGTTGTCTTCCAAAACGTGACTGGAGGCTTCCTCATCAGGTGGATAATAAAAATTTTCCATGAATTTCGTCCACCTGGCACTACCAAAGCTCAAAACAAAAAGATCAAATATATACAGAAAATAAAAGAAATAAAATGTCTAAATTAGTTGCCTCCTTTGTTACTAATGATATTGGCAAAACCAATCCCCGGCAACGGCGCCAAAAACTTGTTAGACGAATCTGGGCAAGTATACCCAGTCGTGCAAGTAATACGGTGGTAAGACCGGTTTATCGTATCCACGGGGATTGGATGTCAACTACCAATTCGCAAACTCAGCAACTATCTAGACTAAACAGAGAAATAAAGAGAATTCAAAATAAACAAAAGAAAAGAAATAAAATCTTTTTGTCTTTTTATCGAACAAAGCAAAAACAGAGCAATAAAAACAGAACAGTTTAAAGGATTATCAAATAAGCTAAGGACGATTAATCTACTGTTCTCGGTTTCCCAACCATCATCGGTTCATATAAATTCCAAGCCCTAAGCAGATTCTAATCCCCTTTCGGTTGTAGCAACAATTAACAAGCGAAATCGCTACTACGAGATATATGTTCCTAATTCCCGAATTAAGCAAACGGGGTGAAGCTCTCGTGAATTAAGCAAACACAATTGTACACACGCGAATTAAGCAAATGCGATTAAATATAGGAACATAACATCACCGAAATAAATCAACACAAATTCTATACACTCCTGAATTAAGCAAACAGAAATATATAGCATAGTATTGAAAAGGGAAAAGGAAACAAAACAGGAATTACAGAACCTCAAGTGCGGTGGAAACCGATTACAGTAAACTAATCCAATGGAATTAGTTCTCCATGGAAAATGCAATACAACTCCGAATTCGTAAAACAATGGATAATGAAAAGTCCCTCCTAATCTGCCCAGAACAGCAATTTATAACATTCAGGATCTGCGCCATCTCGCGAGGCGAACAATCACTCGCGAGGCGAATCTTTTGAAGAAACCTGAAACGTTTGGACTTCTCGCGAGGCTAAGAATGGCTCGCGAGGCGAGGAATTGAAGAGTCTTCTTATTACGCCCATGATGAGTATCAGGGTCTGCGCGTGATGGCTTCTGGTCTTCAGGATCGCGAGGCGAGACATGGTTCGCGAGGTGACACAGAGAGGGTTGCATTTTTCTGGCACAGTCAGCCTTCAGGTTCGCGAGGCGAGGTGTGGTTCGCGGGGCGAGACAGAGAGGATGACATTCTGCTATTCAGGATTGCTTTCAGGTTCACGAGGCGAGTATACTCTCGCGGGGCGAATCCTTCCAGGATTGTAATTTCCACTGTTTCTTCATTCCCTTGACTCTAAGTTAACCTGAAAACAATGAAATAGCCATAAGTGCTTTATTTGACTCAAAACTGGCTAAATTAACCTAAAACAACTTGAACGACTCAAAATGCTGCTTGAAGACAATCGAGTCTAATTTGGGTGAAAACGAAATATAATTAGCACAAAACCATGGTCATACTAGCCATAAAACTAGATGAGCCAGAGGCTTATCAAGAATAAAGGATAAAATTGTCATTAAGACAAAATAAATGCATTTATTAAAAAAAATAAAAATATGCTTAAACGCAGGCAGATGTGGACTCGTCTGGAACTATACAATGGACGCGGTAACCAACAACAGTGGACGCGTCATATGGACGTACAACACAACATGCAATAGACGCATAACTTTTAATAGGTAATAGACGTGCATAGGTAGTAGACGCAAGATTAACAAAGCAAATTTTTCTCAAGGCTGGACGCCTAAATTAATCCACACATATCATATTAAGATGCTTCCTAATAAAGATAAATCTGTCCTCTACAAGAGGTTTAGTAAAGATATCTGCCCATTGATGGTGAGTATTAACAAATTGTATATCAAATACACCTTTTTGCACATAATCCCTAATAAAATGATGTTTAATCTCTATATTCTTAGCTCTAGAATGAAAAATTGGATTTTTAGATTGATTTATTGCAGCAGTATTATCACACATAAGTGGAATACTACTTACAAACACATTGTAGTTCTCCAATTGATGTTTGATCAGGAGAAGTTGTGAGCAGCAACTTGCAGCTGATATATACTCAGCTTCAACAGTTGATAAGGGAGTGATACTTTGTCTTTTGCTTGACCATGAGACAAAATTAGCTCCAATGAAGTGACATCCTCCACTAGTGCTTCTTCTTTCAATTCTATCTCTAGCATAGTCAGCATCACAGAAACCAACTAATCTGTAATCTTCATTTTTCTTAAAGCACAAACCAAGATTAGTAGTACATTTTAAATATCTAAAAATTCTCTTAACTGCCGATAAGTGAGATTCTCTAGGATCAGATTGAAATCGAGCACATAAATATACACTAAACATAATATCAGGCATAGATACAATAAGATATAAAAGAGATCCTATCATACCTCTGTATACCTTTTGGTCTACCTTTTTCTCTTTATCATCTTTGTTCAGTATGGAAGTGGGGTGCATAGGAGTATTCATTGGCTTACAATCATCCATCTTAAACTTCTTCAGAAGCTCTTTTGTATACCTAGCTTGGTGGATGAGCACCTCGTCAGGGTTTGTTTTACTTGAAGTCCAAGGAAGAATTTGAGTTCTCCCATCATGCTCATTTCAAATTCTTTCTGCATTAACTTAGAGAATTCCTTGCATAGAGACTCATTAGTTGCACCAAAAATAATATCATCAACATATATTTGTACAACTATGAAATTAGACTTAATGGATTTTCTAAATAAGGTTGTGTCAACCTTTCCTCTATTGAATCCATTTTCCATAAGAAAGGAACTTAGTCTGTCATACCAAGCTCTAGGAGCTTGCTTAAGACTGTACAAAGCTTTCTTAAGCTTATATACATGTTCAGGATGGGTTTCACACTCAAAACCCGGAGGTTACATAACATAGACTTCTTCATTAATAAAGCCATTTAGAAAAGCACTTTTAACATCCATCTGAAAAAGCATAATACTTTGATGTGCAGCAAATGAAATTAGAATTCTAATAGCTTCTAATCTAACAACAAGTGCAAAAGTTTCAGTATAATCTATACCTTTTTCTTGAGAGAAACCTTGAGCAACAAGTCTTGCTTTGTTTCTTATTAGCTTACCATTTTCATCAAGTTTGTTTCTGTAAACCCACTTTGTTCCAATCACTGATTTGTCTTTGGGCAGGGGAACCAGAGTCCAAACATCACTTCTTTCAAATTGATTGAGTTCTTCTTGCATGGCTAGAATCCAACCATCATCTAGCAGAGCCTCGTCCGCAGTCTTTGGTTCCAACTCAGAGATTAGTGCAGAAATATCTTGTTTTTTGAAGGTTGATCTGGTTCTTAGCTTGTCATTGGGGTTTCCAATGATCTGATCTTGTGGGTGATAATTCTTGAAGTACCAAGATTTTTGAACTGTATCATGTTGAGAAGTGGAAGTTTCTGGTTGTTGAGTGAGGTCATTTGCTTGATCATCAACTTTTATCTCTGGTGAGTCTCCTGGAATGTTTAGATCAAGATCTGCAAAAGCTTCATCTAGCTCTGATAATTTCTTATCAGGCTGTTTGTCATCAAACTTGACATGAATACTTTCCTCTACTATCAGAGTTCTAGAATTATAAACTCTAAAGCCTTTAGATGTTTCAGAATATCCTAATAGTATTTCATTATCTGTTTTAGCATCAAACTTACCAAGTTGATCTTTAGTATTCAGTATATAGCATTTACAACCAAAAGGGTGAAAATAAGATATGTTGGGTTTTCGTCCTTTCCACAGTTCATAAGGAGTCTTATTCAGGATAGGTCTAATGTATATTTTGTTCTGAATGTAGCAGCAAGATAATGACTTCAGCCCAGAAGTGTCTAGGGACAGAGTTGTCATTGAGCATGGTCCTAACCATCTCTTGAAGAGATCTGTTCTTTCTCTTTACCACACCATTTTGCTGTGGTGTTCTAGGTATTGAGAAGTTGTGAAGGATACCACTTTCTTCACAGAACTTATGGAATAGCTCATTTTCAAACTCTCCCCCATGATCACTTTTGATTGAAATGATACACATGCCTTTTTCATTCTGTACACGTTTGCAGAATACATAAAAGACCTTAAAAGACTCATCCTTGTGAGTTAGGAACATAACCCATGTCCATCTAGTGTAATCGTCTACTATGACAAGACCATATTTCTTACCACTGACAAAGGCAATCCTTGTTGGACCAAAAAGATCAAGATGTAGCAATTCTAGTGGTCTATTGGTAGTAACAACTTTCTTAGGTTCAAAAGAACCTTTGACTTGTTTTTCCTTTTGTCATACATCACAGAGAGCATCAGATTTGAACTTAAGGTTTGGTAGTCCTCTCACGAGGTTATGCTTGTTTAGCTTTGAAATTAATTTCAAGCTTGCATGACCTAGTCTTTTGTGCCAAATCCATCGTTCATCTTCAATGGACACTAGACAAGAGACACTTTGATTTGAGAGGTCCTCCAAGTCAATCTTATAGAGATTGTTTTATCTTTTAGCAGTGAATAAAAGCGATCTATCATCTTTCTTGACAGTACACATGTTCTTATCAAAAGAAACTGCATATCCGCTGTCACATAATTGACTTATGCTCAGTAGATTGTGCTTCAAGCCATTTACTAAAAGAACATTATCAATGAAGGGAAATGGATGTTTACCGATTTTACCTATACCAATGATTTTCCCTTTCTGATTTCCTCCAAATGTGACCCAGCCACCATCTTTGGGCTTAAGGCTTTGGAACATAGACCTTTCTCCCGTCATGTGTCGTGATCAGCCACTGTCCAAGTACCAAGACATCTGTTTTCTTCTCGTTGTTAAGGAAATCTGCAACAGGTATTATCTTATCTTTAGGTACCCAAGCTGACTTGGGTCCTTTCTTGTTAGTTGTTACTGGATAAGTATGCTTGGCATGTTTATTGTGTATGCATCTAGATGTAATATGCCACTTTTTCCACATACTTTGCAAAAGGTGTTGGACGAGCTAGACTTAGCTTTAGTATATTTATTTGGAACTTTTGAAACTCTATGTTGTGTAAGTGGTTTTGACTTTTTGTAAGGTGCATCTTGCTTCTCTTTGTTATAACCAATACCAGATTTATCATGAGGTGACCTAGAGTACCTTAAAATGAGACTAAGCTTATTCGAGCCACCTACAAGCTTTGACAGAGAATCTGTTAGATATGTTACATCTTGTCTCAGTTTTGCAACTTCACAAGAAACAACAGGTTCACACACTATTTTGTCAGCTAGACTGACATTCATTGATTTTAGTATGTCATTTTCATCCTTAAGGTTTTGTTTCTCAGTGCAGAACCTTTCATATTCTTTAGTAAGTTTAGAAAATTTCTTTTTGAGACTCTTATATTCTCGTGATATTATAGATGATTCATGCAACAATTCATCAAAAGCATTTTGAAAAGTGGACGGGTCAGAGTCCATTACCTCAGCATTAGTGTATTCACTTTCTGATGTAGTGTCTGCCATGAAACATATATTTGCCTCTTCCTCAACTTCATTTTCTTCATCTGATGAAGACAGATCAAGATCCTCCCGTGTAGCCATTAAGCCTTTCTTCTTTTTGAAGAATTTCTTTTTATCCTTTAGCTCATGGCAGTCAGCTTTGAAATGACCAGGTTTCTTGCATTCAAAGCACAAGGGTGGACCTTTTTCCTTGGAGTCTGACTTCTCCTTGGAAATCTTTTTGTTGAGTTGCTTTCTTCTGAAACCACCTTTCTTTCTCCACATAAGTTGAATTTTCCTGGAGATAAAGGACAATTCACCCTCATCTGATCCTTCATCATTATCAGAAGATTCAGACTCATCTGATGACTCGGCAGCTTCGAGAACTTTTGATGAACTTGCTTTCTTTGCCTTTAGGGCAATATATTTTCCTTTTCTGAAATTTTCTTTTTCATTAAGTTCAAGTTCATGAACCTTGAGAGATCCAAGAAGCTCTTCCACAGAGAGTGTATTCGGGTTTTTGTCTTCCTGAATAGTAGTTACTTTGGGTCTCCATTGCTTGGATAGACTTCTCAGGATTTTTCTGACATGATCTCTATTTTCATAAACTTTTCCAAGAGATCTGAGATTGTTGGTGATGGTTTGGAATATTCCAAACATTTGGTCTATTGTTTGATGTTCATCCATCTTGAACAGCTCATACTGATGAACCAGCATGCTGATATTTGATTCCTTAACTTGTGAGGAACCCTCGTGAGCTAGGGCAAGAGTATCCCAAATTTCTTTAGTGGTATTGCAGCTGTGAACTTTGTCATGTTCAGATCTGGTTATAGCACACATGAGATAGTGCTTAGCCTTCAGATTCAGCTGATGTTGGTTTTTCTGCTCTTGAGTCCATTGGACTCTAGGAACAGCAGCTCCAACTTCATCTCTTGATTCAATGTAGCCGGTTTCAATTAGCTCCCAAATATCTACATTTTGTGCATCTAAGAAGGCCATCATTCTCTTCTTCCAGTAGTCATAATTTGTTCCATCAAAGAGAGGAGGTCTGTTGATAGCTTGTCCTTCCGCATCCATGGTTGTTGGATCGTACTCCCTCATCACTTGTTAGATGCTCAACCCTTTCGAGGCTGAGCTCTGATACCAACTGAAGTTGACACAGGCAAACACAAGAGGGAGTGGGGGTTGAATTGTGTTTGTTAATAATTTTCGAAAACAATCTTTAAAATAAATTTTTTTTTGTTTTTTGCACACAAGGAGATTAGAAACAGAAGCAAGCACAAAAAAATAGATCCTTTTTAAAAGGCTTTAACAAAAGCAATATCAAAATCCCTCAGTTAGTAAGAAACAAATAAAGCTGTAAGAGTTAAGAGATAGAACAATCATGCAAGATGTTTTATCCTGGTTCACTCTCTTCCAACCAAGAGCTACGTCCAGTCCCTTATACTTGAAGGTTTTTCTCCATTATTTTCCAAATAGATTACAACCAAGTATCCAGCACCTCTCCAAGATACAAGTATTTCTTTCTTACCAAGTCTCTTCAGGCTCTAACTCTAACAAAGAGATTTAACGTTTGATCTTCTCAACTCACTATGTGTGAGGATATGAAAGTTTAATATCAGATGAATATTTTCATAATATTCAATCTAAGGAATACAGACTCTTGCTTTTGAAAGAATATTAGAATGAGTGATTATCGACTTGGCAGAAGTTGAGCTAGCAAGGTTGTGCAGGCAAGAGTTGGTTCTTCAGTATCTCGGGTCTTCTATTTATAGTGACCTTCTTCTTCACTTGTATTTCTTCAACGGTTATTTTGAATAATCCCATTTAGAGATAGCATGTAATGCACGATATCCGTTGTGACTGATAGCTTGATTGTGGCAATGATGAATAGTACTTTTGGTTATCGAGGTAGCATGAAATTGGAGGCTCACTGCTCTGAGTATTGCAGCTTAAGAACTTTTTGTTCCTCCTTTGTGTACAATCCAGCTTTTTCAGTCATAATGTTGTCATCGTACAGATCGTTTTGCAGTATCTCATTGTACGATTTTGCTTTTTGCATTTCTTGATGGTACTATGTTTCTTTTACAACAAGGTAAAACAATAAAGCAGATAGGACAAAAGTGAAGAACACATATTCTATTGAAATAAATATCAATCATTTGAAATAAATTCAAGAGATTCCGATTGCATTTAATTCATTCAAAGATGGAGCTCGTCTAAGAAAAATTATGTCTACTTAATTATATGTGAGACTAAGTCTGTTTCAATGGATTATTTTGCTCGTCAGATGATGTGGCATATTCTCTCGTCTATCAAGTCTTTGGACTTGCTATTTCTCAACGAGTTATAAAGATCAAGGTTTACAAAACCGGACCGACCATCGAACCGGTGAAGGTAGCGGTTCAAGGTTCAATGGTTCAACCGAGGTTGAGTCGTGGTTGAACCGGTTATAATTAAATAATATTATTTTATTTTTAATATAATATTTATAACAATATTAAACAAAAAAACAACATAACAACTAAAATTATTAAGCACAATTTTTTTTTATTTTGAAATTAAACTAAATAAATATAAAGATATATCTTAAAATCATCTTCATAGGGAAAACCAACCCAAAATCTACAACCAGCCCACATATGTTAGAAAATAAAAGAATTGAGTTTTGGCTAGGATGACCCAAATCTTTTTATGCTATTTTTTTTTAAATTTTTTTAGGAAACCGGTTCAGGCCGGTTCACAACCGGTTATGACCGGTTTTACTTTTAAGCAAGGGCGGTTCTGAGGGTCAACCGAACCTGCCTAGGTCCCGGGTCCCGGTTAAACCGGCCGGTCCGGTCCGGTTTTGTAAACCCTGATAAAGATCTCCGTCTAGTGACGTGACAGATAGAGCTCGTCTACCTTATTACTTTGTTTTTCAGTTCATTCAATTTTACCAATTACTTTCGTCTGCTTACGTGACAATCTAGACATGTTTACTATCAAGTCTTTGGACTTGCTGTATCTAATAAGTTATTTTGTTTTCCGTCTAGTAAGCATTTAGAGTCTCGTCTACTTAAGAAAACCAGTCTACTCAAATAAATAAATAAGTAACTTTACCAAAATATCGAGCAGCCCGTCTACAAGGGTGGATGCGTATTTTTCAATGAAAACTTATCCCATGTTTCTTTTACTTATATTTAAATATTCCCGCATAACTGAAAGCACATTTTAGATCTCAACTAACACTTTGTCAAGCAAATTTAATCCTTTTGTTAGTATCGAAACTTAGAGATTATTTAAAACAAAACCACTTTGGTTCCAACAAGGGTGGGTATTGAAGTTGCATTTATGTCCCACATTGTCAAGGTTCCTTGGCTGTGCAATGCTTATATATGCTTGGGCACCCTCATCCTACGAGTTAGTTTTTGGGAGTGAGATCCAATCATATTTAATGTATAAATACAATAATACATCGGAAATTGTAGTGTTGACACTTGACATATGACACATGACAACATTTCATGCATAAGGAAGATGACATGATAAAACTATATTACATAGGGGATAGAATTGTATTATTTATAGATAGATTTAGATTTATATTTAGATTAGATAATGTTACCTTTAACCTTTTTTTTTTGTCCTAAATTCAATGTATCCCAACATTGGCTTATGTCGACCAAATATTATTTTAACATCACCCAAAATTGAATCCGAGAACAAATCGAATCAATTCCTAAAATATCTCAGGACAGTGCTTATAATTACTCGGCCAAGAGGTTCGTCCATGTTCAATGTCCATGTTCAAGATTAAAGAATCCTTTCCTGATTATCATTGATGTATCTTCAATTGGATTATACCAAAAGAATCTTGTCCACTTATTATTCTAGAAACTTGTATTTGAATTAGAAAAGGACGTGGAATTGGAAGTCAAAACGAGGAAGTGGATGGAATTGAACAGAAAAGATTTATTTTTCTAAAGTGAATAAATAAATAAAAATATATTTACCTTATCGTATATTAAAATCTTTATATTTTATTTTATTAGTAAAAAAATCTTTGTTTGAAAAAAAAATCTTTATATATCATATTAAACTAATAATTATTATATATTTATATTTACGTTAATAATAAAATACATAATTTGAGGTGGTATGTAAGTCAATCAAAGAAGGCCAACAACATTCTTATTCTAGCATTCTATTTTGAAGTTCTTAAATGAGTTTCATCATTATACATTACATATTTTTATTTTTTATAATTTAAGCATCTCATCTGTCCAACCCAACAATTTCTAAAAAATTCTTAAATGAATCCCACCAATAACCACACATCCTTATATTGTCAATAATTTATTTTATTTTACAACTGATTTATTATTAAAAAATTTAAAAAAAAAACTCGCTTTGTATTATAAAGAAAGATACTTGTACAAACATTTTCTATCTCCAAATTTTTATACAAGCACCCACTCGTTCCCAACAACCCAAACAAGCATCCCATTTTTAGGTTAAGAACCGGTTAATCACCTTGCGATGCAGGCGCTCTATGCAGCCAAACAAATATTCATCTTCCACCTCATAAGCGCGGCTGGCTGACTTATGATCCAGCTGGAGATGGGGTCCACTTTCTGCATTGAACTTGCACATGATTCAAGTCCAACTCACCGAGTTGGCTCATTTCAACTCACAACTCGGACGCCCTTCATGTTTTAACTTTGGAGGCTAAGACGACACGACGGAACCACCGGTTAGGATGCAGAATGACGAAAATTCCAGATCTCACCCTTCCGAATACGACGCCCAAGACGATGAAACGACGGATCAAGAGAAGCTCCCATCAAAAGGCGACTATATCAATGTCCCTTCTAACCCCTTTCTCATGAAGATTTTGCAAAAACAAGGTCGCATCATTTATTTAATTTCATTATTTTTTATTTGGTTTAATTTCAGATTCACGGGAATTTTTTTAATTCTAATTCTCATTTCTTTTTACAGGGGACCAACAAGTTTTATTTGCAGATAAGGTGCTGAAATTCACGGGTTCAGGGAAGATGAAATGCCGCATTTTGTTAATTACGGATTTTGCAATTTACATTGTCGACCCTGACACTGATTCCCTTAAACGGAGGATAGCCCTTGCAGCTGTTGACAAGATTTGTGTTAGTAAACTTAGTGATAATTTTTTTGCGGTTATAATTCCGACAGAGTATGATTTGCTTATGGCCAGTACTCGTATGAATGAAATTGTTACTACATTTGTTCAAGCTACCAAGACAGCCTCTGATTATGAACTCGACGTGGTTTCCTCCAATAGGTAAATTGTAATTACCACTTAATATTACATTCTTTCACCATCCTTTGTTCCTAAACTATAATGATATGTATATGCCCAGAAAATGCATCTCATTTCTCATTTCTGTTATCCTACAGCTCACAAGGTAGGCCGTAACATGCATGATGCACATTGCTGTTGGGAATTTTAAGTGCGAGTAAGATGTGAATGAAGAAGTCCTGCCCTACATTGGAAAGGAATGGACAAGTTAAATGCTATAGCTATATAAGTGGAAAAGCCCTAAAGACTTAATGTTTTAGGGTTTTGGGTCAAGATTTAGTGTCAATTTCACTTATGTGGTTCTTTGCTTAGTCCATTAGATACAAATTTCTCTGGTGTTTTGGGCTCCTTGATTCCGATAAGTGGTATAAGAGCCGATGGATCAACTAGGACAAGTATTAGAGTGAAGACGGTAACTGGTGGATCAATGTGTGGGGTCTCTCATGTCAAAAGTCTTCCTAGCAATATGAAGGCTAGGCGACATGTTCTGTTGTAGATGATGGACGAAAATGGTACAAGTATGAATATGAAGAGCATATGTGATTCAATTTGGAAGAGATGTCGCTCGACACCATCAAATACTCGAAAAAATGATTGGGGTAGTGATTTCACATTGGAAATGAACAAGTTAATGGCTATATAAGTGGAAAATATCTGTAGACTTAGCATTAAGGATCTCACTTATGTGGTTTTTTGCTTAGTCCATTTGATGCAAATCTCCCTGGTCCCTAGTGTTTTGGGCTCCCAGTCCTAATACATTCCTGCATGGCAGTGCCTCTAATCTACTAACTCAGTGATTATTAGATTGTTAGAATTGTAACAACTAAAGCCATGTTGTGACATTTCCTGATCCCGAGCTTAAAATTGTTTCTACTCAGCTTGATTGAGTGTGTTGAGCTGTCTTCATATGATTTTTACTGTTGTAAATTGAGTTGAGTATTGTTTTTGGCAGTTATCATGAAACTTTTTTGAGTTTTAATCTAATTACTAATGGCATGTCTGGCAATTCCTTTGTAGGTTTGAGTATAATGCTGCGTCTGATTTGGTTAAGGAAATTGAATTTGAGGAAGTTGAAGGTATGTGGCAAAAGTTTTTTTATGAGGGTGGGGGGAAGTGGTTGGAGGGGGAATTATCATCTAGTTCACCATTCCACACTTTCTTATTTGTCTGGTTGAGAGTACTTTCTGCAGCATTTTTCTGAAGCTTCTTGTACTTCTGTTTGAATAAATTTCAGGGGGTGTCAAAACAAGAATTTTGAGGAAATGAATTTCGGTTTGTATTTTCGAAATGATGCCTGTAAACTTAATAGGAGATACGTACAGGAAGTGAATATTTGAATGACTGTGGGAGTGTTTCTTCTGGGCATATTTTTCTTCCTAAAGTTAAATTGTTAATCTGATACCCAGAAAGTTTAGAAGAGAAGAAATATATACGTGATGTAAGTTTTCGACTTGAAACCAGATACAGCTGGATGTATGAAATGGAATTATCTCAATTTTTTAGAATATAAAAGTTCTGATATTTACCATTTTGTTTGTAGCTTATTTCAATAGCCTTTGTCTTTAAGTCAGCATTGTGGAAACTTAAGAACTTCCTCTAGGTCTTATCTACATCCAATCCCTTCCCTATCTCCGTTTAATGCAGACCTTGACTTTATAGGAATATAGTACCACCTACAATGTTGATGTTAAATATACTCAAGTCACCACTCCATAAGTCTATAGAAGCTCAGTCTCTATTAATCTCTTCTCAGTGGTTGTGAAATGTGCTGGAGTCTCCAGTGAGTGAATGCGTACTATGTTGTCTTTACAAACTGAATGTACGGGATAAATCAACTCATCAATCTGTCTCTAACTCACTAGCTGCAAAGTGCAAAGCTATTCAGTATATGGCAATTGGTGGTGAAATTGCTATGCCTTTTCCCCTCTTCAGCAAATGGGTTGTTCGATTGGTTTAGTTTTTGTCATACATATGATAAGAGTAATCCTACCTACCAAGATATTTTTTGCAGTACTAGGAAACATGGTCTCTGTTTCAGTTTTATAGTAAAAAAAGTTTATAGGAGAGACATAATAAGCTCAGGTAGAATTGGTAAAATTACATAAAGTGAGAAAAAAAAATCGTGTAGGTTGTCAAAATGCTAATTCAATTCCTATTTATTCCATTCTCATACTTAAACAAACTGTACAGGTGAAGTTTCTAGCACACGCTTTAATCTTCAAATTATTTTCTTCTTTTTGTGGTAAGGTGTCTTGCCAATACTTGCATCAATCCAGACTAAATTCCTCTCGGGCAATTTTAAGGGCACATCCCCTACATTATTGTGGTATATTTGGAGGGATTAATTGCTATCCCTAAATGCTTTCCGAACTGATTTGTCAATGCATGGACCATACCTGCTTAACCACTCAGCTAATCCTGTTAAATTATTCACCTTAAACTTAATTGAAGCTGCATGTAAAGTTGTACATATTTTTAAAATGGAGAATGGTGAGTATAAAAAATCAAATCTGTCATTCTTTTTTCTTGTCCCATTCTCTATATGGATAGAGTAAACGATATTTTGTCCAGCAAGTGGAAAATATCAAAGTGAATCGGCAAGATTTTGGGATCATGTTCAGGTTCAACTGTTGATTGTAGCAGATAATATCGTAAATATAGTAATAATTCATATATAATAACTTGAAACATTTAAAAAAGATTCTGAAGAATAAAAAATAATAAGTTTTTGTTTTTAATATAATATAATGGCCAGCCGTTTGACTGTGAATTTAATTGCAAGACTGAAACCGAACGATAACTTGCTAGGTGTGTAGTTCCACTGTCATTGTAGATCCCATCTCCACAGGCATAACACAACAAATAGATTCCTTGACTGCATAATTCTCCAATAGTCCCTAGCCAGGGTCCCAACTTGATTTTGCCATCAGCTAAATCTGGCAGCTTAACTACTTACTTGGCACCAATTTTAATACTAACATCGAAGACCCACTACATCAAATATCATTTCTCTTGTTAAGAATAAACTTGCAATTGAGACCTTGATTAACAACTCTTGCCCAAAACAAAAGAATCTCACTGTGCAACAGAGGTAGAAGGTACCTCAATTTGCACGAGGGGTTGGGGTAGAACTAGAAACTTCTGATCTAGACTCGGTTGATTGTAGATTTCCGTTATTTGCATGACGGATTTCCTCCATTCTTCTCACCACGTCTGGCATTTTTGGTCTCCGATCTGGTATTCTTGCTGCACAAGACAACCCTATTTGTAGCATCTCTACCATTTCTTCCTCTATATTTGGGTACCTCAACAGCTCTACATCAAACACTTCTGCAGTCCACTCCTCTCTAACCACAGAATTCACCCATCTAACCAAGTGCATAACCTCCCCACCACCTCCTGTGGCATGTATGGGGGATTTCCCAGTTAGAAGCTCAAGTAGCAGGACCCCAAAGCTGTAGACATCTGATGCAGGGGTTGGTTTTCTGGTGTCTGTTACTTCTGGAGCCCGGTATCCTGCTGCCCTCGTTGCTGGCACGGATATTGGACTCATCAATGTTGCCAAACCGATATCGGATATACAACCATATCCTTGTGAGTTGAGGAAGATGTTTGAGGCTTTTATGTTTCCATGAACGAGTTTCCCTCCGTGTTGAGCATGCATATGAGCAATGCCTCTTGCCGCGCCAACAGCAATTCTCAAACGGCTATCCCAGTCTAATGAACTCCTGCCTTCTCCACTTCTGCCTGCATAAAGGAGTTTCAAAAACATACTTGACATTAACCACTTCCAGAAAGCTCTAGGAAAATTACATAGGAAGCCACATGATTGGATCCAACTTTGTTAGTTATAAGAAAGATGCATGAGTTGGAATAAATGAATATTAGCCTAAATCCTGCTTCTGCTTTTGTATTCATTGAATCTCACCACTAAAGTAGGGAGGGAAATTACAGTAGTGACATGGATTTGGAGAATTTTTTGTAATTTTTCTGATTTTCCTCTTTGATCGCCTGTTTGAGTAACCACAAGTACTGGAATATAACCAACCTAATCTCAGACTTGGCTTCATGATTCGTAAGTTTAATGCACCTATAGTCTGTGGCAAATTTTAATTTAGAACATCCCTGATGCCATACCACTAGGCTAATACCTAGTTGGTTATATTGAGATGCGAGACACTATATAGGAGGACAGAACAAAACATTGGAAGTTGCACTCATACCTAGTGGTTAAGACCAGGGCATGCTTTAAAAACGATTCCTATTAGATGAATGCAGAATACCAATCTAACTTTGTAGATTATTGGGAAGTATTAGAGAAACTGAATATAATTTAACTGTAAGTTTCCAGATAGGAGGGAAAGTTCAACATACCATGCAACATTGCAGAAATGCTGCCTTGCTGATAGTAATCATGTACTATAAGTTTCTCCTCCTTTGAATAGTAATATGCCCTTAATGCATCCACATTGTCATGCTTAATTTTCCCCAGTACCTCCATCTGCTGTTCAAAATCTCGTTTTCCAACTGTGACCTCCTTTAACCTCTTCACCACCACAGTGGTTCCATCATCTAGAGCAGCCTTATATGTTGTACCAAAGGTACCCTTTCCAAGAATCTCAGCAGACGCTCTCAACAGGTCCTCTAGGTCAAATGCAAGATTGCAATCAAAGAAGACAATTTTGTTTTTGTCTTGAGACTCTTGACTTTCAGAAGCTGCTTTTTTCATAGAGACTTCTTTTTTCTGGGACTTAACTAGTTGCCCATCTTCACCATCCTTGCCATACCAGCACACAATCATGAAAGCTGCAACCACAAAAATCCCAGAGCACAACCACCAATGATGATACCCAACAATGCTTGTTCACTAATTCTTCTACTTTTCTTTGCTGGTTGAGCATTCGGTGGTTGCATGGGAAAAGCTGGAGCAAGTGCAGTTGCAAAGGTAAGATTGTTACCAGAAAAAGCCCAACTTGGAAATTTAACAAGGGATTTAGGCACCACCCCACTAAGGTTATTGTTGGCTAAATTTAGCTCTTGCAGGCTATGAACATTGAGATCAGGAATTTCACCAGAAAGCAAGTTGTTAGCAAGGACTAATGAAGTGAGATGAGTCAAATTTGAAATTGACAAAGGAATGCTCCCATTAAAAGAATTGTTGGATAAATTGATAACACTAAGATTATTCCAAACTGAAAAATCCAAAGGCAACGGCCCTGAAAACTTGTTAAATTGCAGATAGAGGCTTGTTAAATTTTTTAGCTCAGAGAAACCAATAGGGAAAGGACCAGTTATACCATTTGATCTAAGACTCAAAGTCTGAAGTGCCGAGAGGAGACTAAGAGTGTTGTTTGGGATTGGACCACTCAACCCAGCTCCTGGCAATCTGAGGGCTATAACTCTTGAATGAGCAGTGTTGCAGGTCACTCCTCTCCAGCTTTGACATACAGGAGAGTTGTCATCCCAGTTGAGATGAGAAGGGTGATGCATGTTGTGAAGGAAATCAAGCAAAGCTTGTTTATCTTCCACTGGCTCAGCTCTAACATCTAAGAACATTGCTCCCATCATGAAGGCTGCTGAGAAAATGAATAAGAGGCACAGCTTCTTGTCCATCCTGTGGCTTGAAGAGATTGAAGATCAAGAGTTCAAAGACAACCTGGAAGTGGAGTAAGGACTATCCTTAAGATGTTGGTCACTTCTACATTAAACCAAACTGGAGCGATAACAAGAGGATTAGATAACTAAACAGGACTATTAGATATCTATGCAAAACCAGAACCAAAGACAACTGAGTTTTGAGTATAAGACTTGTTTGAGTGTACGGTATACATATTACTAAATATATTGGAGTTACTATTTTTTAAGATAGTAACCCAAGATTATACTATTAAGTGTTTTTCGGTCAAAATAAACAGCTCTTGTTTGACAAGTAATTAAGTAATTAACCATATTAGCATATATTTTTTTCTTCACCTACTCTTTTCAGTTCCCTAATACATAGAAGAAAAAAAAAATGCCAACCAAACCTTTGAAACAAGTTGGTTAAACAGTTTAATAGCCAATAATCTACCGACCAAGACTGTGACATCATTAAAATAGATCATTTAATGGAAATCAGAAACATAAATATTTCCCATAAGTATATGCAAGAAAAGCATAATAAAAAATTTAAAGCTCTTGGGTTTATTCTTTCCTTGGGTTTGGAAAGAATCCAACTTAACAGAAGTATAAAGCTAAAAGGCAGAGAACTTGACAGTTGACACTTCCATAAAAAGAGAAAATGAATACTTACAACTCACTTCTAGATCCCAAAATTCACCAAACTAGTTAAAGATCCAAATTACAGCCAACAATGTCCTCTAAAACCATACCATGAATATTCAAGAGCAAGGTTGGGGTGCTAGCAAGAAAACCAGTAGGTCCAGAAGAACCATATCAGATAGGATACAAGTCCATCTTGTTTCAGAAGCAGTTAATTAAGAGTGTGGAAATCCAAAGTGGGGCCATTGCAATGATGGTGTATTGGTCGTAGTGATGGAAGATGAGCTGTATATGCTTGCGGGAACAGCAGCATCACATGCAAATGAAGTAAGAGAAACTCATTTGGTAATCATTTAGAAGCCAAAGGTTACCTATTATTTTATGCCGCAGAAATAGGAGGGTGCATATGGAGGAGCCCATTAGAGTAGTAATGAAACAAAGATGGAGGCTTATTTATATTTATATATGCATTCATAACTATATATATAGTCACTAACTCACACGGAGAATCTTAATAAACTTAAATATAGCCAATACTTACTCATCCAGTAAATGCTGCTTCTCCTTCGTTTCTAATTTCTTGATACAATTTTCATTGACTCTGTCATCTGGGGACTATAATAGGATTGTGAGTGAGAAAGAATGGAGAGGCAAGTACAAAGAAAGGTTAAAGTTTCTTCAACATCAAAATAGGGATATCAAGTGTGGTGTCCTTTTACATTTTTTTAAGGGTATGTTTGGAAGTTTTGAAGGAGATGGGGTAGAATGGTTAGTAATGGAGTGAGAGTAGAGAACTCAATTGTTTGGAAGTTTGGAGGGAGATCCCAAACCCCCAATTTGGAGATATGAAAATGAGGGGGTTTGGATGAAGTGGAGTAGTTTGGGTTACCATCTTCAACCATCCTATTCCATTAATAAAGGAACTCCCAAACAATAGGTTAATGGATTTTCCCCACCCACTGTATTACTAACAACCTCACTCCATCCTCCTAAACATAATATAATGTATTTTTAAAATATGTGCATTTAAAATATAAAAAAATAAGTAAAAATAACCATAAATTTATTCCGTATCAAATAAGATATTTAAATGTATTTTAAACTTATTAGTAGCAGTAAAAATGAAATGCGTTCCCAGACGAACTTTACTTACGAAGTTAAGGGGTTTAAATTTTGTAGTCACGGTTCGAGCCCCCATCAGTCTCCTTAGGCTAAGATAAATGTAAATCTCTTTGTAAGTGTTCATAAAGCCCGAAAGTTTTTCTTATTTTAGATCGGGGCATCTCTTCTTATCCTAGATTTTGTTAATAAATAAAATAAAAAGTTTTAGTCACCGTTTTAGAGAGGATTTTATTTAACAATCACCCCCAAACAGAGGGTTACCCTCATAATTATTAGCTAAGCCGGTGGGATATCCGGTAGAGACAAACAAAAATAAAATATTGAAATATGATAACTCATGAAGAAATGTTGCAACTGAATTCTTGAGGTTAGTTTGCACGTAAGGCGACAATGTGGAACACGCTCGCATGATATATGGTAGGTCATTAAATTATGACAAAAAAAAAAAAGAAAAAGAAAAGAAATCTAGTCAAAGAATCATCATTTACCTTCTAAAAAAATATTTGTTTGACATGAATGGGGATTAAATCCTCAAGATTTATTTAATTCGTATCAAACTGCAGAAGCCTACACAGACGCGTCACACGTAAGTTGCCAGTTATTAGTTCTTTTACCAGTAAATAATGTGTTATAGTAAAAGATGAGTATGAAAAGACAAGTTCGTTGACATTGGGATGGATGTAGACAGCAAGAGCATGATCATGATCATGATCATGATCATCCACCGAAAGAACTAAGAATAAGAAAGGGTTCAATTCAACATTGCTGTTGTTAGGCAGCACCTCCCGTCAAGGTTAATTATTCATGTACATTTCGTATGTGACTTCGCTCTAGACAAACTACTTTTTACCATCACCAAGAGAAGCCGTTCACCTCACAAGTCCTATCATACAACATGAATTAACGTCGGTTATTTCAAGCTCTGACCCTGAATGGTCAATGGGAGGCTAATTGGATCATTACATTACATTGTAATAAAAAAAATAAAATTACAATTCTAAGATTTTTTTTTTTGCGATAAACAACAATTCTAAGTAATAAATACATATTGCGTCAAAAAAAAAAAAGTAATACATACATACACCAGCTATTAATCTGAAACCTATAAATTTGAATTTATGTTATTTAAATAATCGACTTTATTGCAAACTTGAGCTTATTTATTTATTCAAACAAACGTAGTTAATCGATATTTATTAAATTGAATTCGAATAATTCAAAAATAACTTAACTTATTTACATTTTTAATCAAAATGATGTTGTAATATGATGTCAATCATAAACGAGCTTAATGGACAAGACGAGCTATAGCTCATTTTTTTATAACAGAAGGGGACTAACCCAAGAAAAACAAACACAAAACTACCTACAACCCCTCTGATACATAACAGTGGAGGCATCAAAATGAGGAGCATCCTTAAATAAATAAAAGTCCCGGTTCATAAGTCCTCCACGAGCAAAAATCAAGCCTTCTTGCCAAACATTGGATATCGTTGACAAGGCTAAAGCACGAATGACAAACTAAGCATCCTTCTTAAACGAATTGGATCGCAAGTTTTGAATCCAATTCAACCCAAACTTGCTTAAAACCCTTGTTAATCACAACATTCAGACCATGCCATATGCCCCATAGTTCAGTCTGGACAATCGAACACGATCCACAAGATCCCCAAAAACCAGCTATAAAGGCTCCCCTAGTGATCTCGTATAACACCTAGGGGTGTTCGCGGATTGGACTTGATCGGTTTTGAGCTAAAAAGTCATCCGATCCAATGATGAAAACATCGTGCGGTTTGGATTGGATCGGTTTGCTTCCTTAAAAAAATTCGATCCAATCAAATGCGGTTTGGATTGGATTAGATAATTCGGTTTTTGTCATACTTTTTTTTTTCCGAATGTCAAGTGTCATTTCTACTTATTTAATAGTGGATAAAAGATAATCTTCGTTTTTATTTGGGAGTTTGAGAAGAAAAAAATTGTTGATATTTTTTAACACGTTCTTTTATATTAATTATCTATATTTACTTTCACTTATCCTATTTTTTTTCCTTGAATCGGCTACAAATAAATTGTAACTAATTATTTTTCAAATTTACTTAATCGATTTACTATTTTTCATGTTTACTCAATCAAATATATATATGCTATGCATCAAAACTTTTAGCAAATTATAACTTCAAGACATTAATATTTATTCTAAATAATCTCACATATATCATTCCAACAAAAATATTAAAGAGAATGAGAGACATAGAAGTATGAAGAATAATGTTTAAGTATGAGTAATACTAAAATTTCAAAAATAATAGTATATGTATATAATAGATCGGTTTGGATTGGATTGGATTTCACTAGAGGATCCGAAATCCGATCCAATCCAATAAAAAACTGCGATTTTTTTGGTTTTCTGTTTTTTCAATTTTCGAGTTGTTCGATTTTCGGTTTTTGCGGTTTGAATCGGTTTGGATTGGTTGATGAACACCCCTAATAACACCTCCACAGCTAGATCGAGATGAAGAGCTAGAGAACAGTTTATATGTTAAGAATAATATCTCTTTAAGCCGAGAATATATACTCGGCTAAGTCGAATATTTAGACCAAAGATATATATTTTGGATTGTTATGACTCAGTCAATGCTGACTTGGTCAAGATATAACTGCACACTTATTCACTATCATGAATATGATTAGACACCCATCATAACATTATCCAGTATTTCACTAATGGATAAGAACTTATCCTAATCAGTTATCACACTGACAAATAAAGAGATACACTACATGTACCAGCATCTTCTGATTTCATCGAGAATTACTTTAGATTTGATTCTCATTTGGGATACATAGCAACAAAATATCAATTTTGTCACTCTATATTCATAAAATATCCTTACAATTCGTACTTACAAGCATTTGTTACTCGTTTCTAGGGTAAATTGACCAAACTGGGTTCCTTTTAGAAACTATTTACCAGTTTAGGGTTGTTCTGAAACTATTTATCAATGGGGGGTCATTTTGAATATTTTATTATTTTTCGGTCTAACGGGTCAAAGGCGCCACTGCAGATGGCGCCACACTTTTTATAAAAAAAAAATTAAAAGGGGAGGCACCAACTGCAGTGGCGCCTCTACCCTCAAGCAAGACTTCTGATGAGCGCCATCGTAGTGTGACCCTTTTTTTAAAATTTTTTTTTGGCTTTTTTAAAAAGATAAAAAATTTATTTATAAAAAAACTCATTCACCAGATAATGAACTGAATTCACCAGATATTTGTACCCGATTCACCAGATATTTACACATACTTAACCAAAAAAATTTATTTCTCAAAAAAACCCATTCACCAGATAATGAACTGAATTCACCAGATATTTATACCCGATTCACCAGATATTTGCACATACTTAACCAAAAAAATTATTTCTCAAAAAAACCATTCACCAGATAATGAGTTGACCATGTCTAATCCTCTTATCCTAATAAATGAATCCCTTCCTGATCAAGCAACCAACAAACAAAATAAATGAAATAATATAAAATAATAAAATAACCAATAAAACAGACAAAATAATATAATAATTGAAATAAAAAAAATCCCAAATATTTGTGAGGCCGCCACCTCAGCACTACATGAGGCATAAAAAAATAATAGTAATAACAATTTACACCAAAAATCATTCGCTGCCTTCTTCCTACAGAGAGAGGAAGCTTTTTACTGAACTGAACAAAATACAAAGAGAAAAATGTTCGCGGAAGAGAATGGTCTGAAGGGAGACCCAAGGCTCCCAGGCATCTCCCAAGCAAGGAACTGATCTCGATTTTTTGACCAAACTGGGTTCCTTTTTTATAAAGTATCTATATAAAAAAACAAGAAGTAATAAAAAAAATCTCGTAATAATGAGTAGCAAATAATATCGTAGTAGGCATAAAAAAATAATAGCAATAACAATTTACACCAATAAATATTCATCAATTATTACAGTAGTAAAAAAAATTATTTGGTGAGAGCATTGCAGAAAATCTCCGGAGTGAAATTAAGAAGATGGGTTTACCTGAGATGAATATTCCTTGATCCTCGCTGCCGATGGTTCCGTGAGGAAGCTCTCTCTCAAAGAAGCTCATAATATACTGATGTGCCTTCGGGACCACTAACTTTGTCCTTCTGCAAGTACCTACCACTATCTTGATAAATGAGTATTTCTGCATATGTGCTAGAAAGTATTTCTGCAGTCTAGCTCTTCTATCTTCTTTCCGTTGGGCAAGAGTCACATACAGCGGTTTGCTTACAACCATTTTGCCATTCATCTCCAAGAGCTACCACACAATAAAGGGAAAAGAAATCATTTTTAAAGTAAAAAACCACTGACTATTTTCAACATGAAAATACCACCTACTTACAGCTTTGGATGCCTCATCAGGAGTTGAGAATGCAACAAATCCTGATCCTGATCCTCGACTTATGCCATTGCACAGTTTTTTTTTACTGAGATTGCACATAGTTAATTATAATGAAAAATTTGGAGGATCAGAGGTTCACCTCCCCTTTTCTTTTTCTTTTTTTTTCTTTTTCTACACGTTCGTTCTGCTATTTTTTTTTCGGCTTTTTGACCAAACTGGGTTCCTTTTAGAAACTATTTACCAGTTTAGATATCTGGTGAGTGGGTTTTTTGAGAAATAAATTTTTTTGGTTAAGTATGTGTAAATATCTGGTGAATCGGGTACAAATATCTGGTGAATTCAGTTCATTATCTGGTGAATGAGTTTTTTTATAAATAAATTTTTCATCTTTTTAAAAAATTCAAAATTTTTTAAAAAAAAGGGCTGCTACAGTAGCGCTACTGTAGCAGTGCGCAGGGGTAGAGTCGCCACTGCAGTTGGCGCCTCCCCTTTTAATTTTTTTTTTTTTATAAAAAGTGTGGCGCCATCTGCAGTGGCGCCTTTGACCCGTCCGATCGAAAAATAATAAAATATTCAAAATGACCCCCCATTGATAAATAGTTTCAGAACAACCCTAAACTCGTAAATAGTTTCTAAAAAAAAACCTAATTTAATCAATTTACCCGTTTCTAGTCAGATTCCAATTAACCGGATTTTGACCGGAACAGATATGATCAGTCACATTGCTTTTCCATCAAAATTACACCTAAGCTCAAATAATAATAATAAAATATTAAAATATATTATCATTATAACCACCCAAATGAATGGCTATGCATGCATGTAGTTCCTTTATTTTTTTTTAATTTTTTTTTTTAAAAAGGTCGGGCAGGGTATGTTGGTAATTGACAGTGGCCACCTCAAAAGTCAAATAACTTGCATGAACTTAATGTAATATAATATAGTTGGTGACTCGTGGGTGCTACTTAAGGCCATGACAAATGTATGGGTGGTATAAGGTCAAACACTGCCCTCCATAGGCCGTCGCAAATCTTGATTCCATGACACCTCTAAATAAAGGGTTATAATATTTTAACATAAATTTTGGATACCGTATGTGATATCGAATATATTTATTTTTATCTCTCATTTATTTTTTATCTCGAAAATACACTAAAAAAACAAAGAGGTGTCCCCCTTTTTTTTTACAAAAAGAATTACTCCTAAATAAACAAACTTTTTTATTAAAAAAAAATGTTTCATGCCTTGCCCCATGCTATAGAATGACAATAATATGTTACTCAGATATTGCCGTGTGCGAAACAGCAACTGAAGACCGGTAGAATTACATGTATGATTGTTGTACAAGCAACATTCTTGGAATGAGTTGCGCAAATAGATGACATTATTAAAGGTTTTTGAAATATGAAAATTATTGAGAGAATTAATATATACTTTTGTTAAAGAATAATCGTTTTATGCCTGTGAAATCTTCTATTGCGAATTCGGATATTGATAGCAATGGCCCAATCACAGCCCGAGAAACTAGGCCCAAGAGAGACAGCAGGAGACCCAAATACTTGGAGAATTACATATGAACAAACAATTAGAACATTTTACTGCCGAGTCACTCATCATAGGTGCACCTTACATAATCTGTTACGATTGCATTATGTTATTTTCCATTCAGTAGATTCCTTATTTGTTTCCTAGAATTGCGTTAGCCAATGATTGGTTGATGTATGCATGTTTAAATACTGCACTATGGAAAGGAATGAGATATGAAGAGTATTATCCAGAAATCTTCCTTAATCTCTTTGTTTTCTTAGGAGCTGCCTTGTGCTCGAATTCAAGGACTATCCTCACCCTATCAATTGGTCCGACCTGCCACCACCACCGCCATGACTCGCTCTACCACCATCGACCGCTTAGAGGAAGTTATCCTCTAACTCACCCATAACCAAACCTCCCTCACCACCTCTCATGCTGAACTTTCCACCAAAGTTGATAACATTCTCAGCCACCTAACTTCCCTAGACATCCATCACCTCCCACCTCCACCCCCTTCTCCCTCACCGAAACCCCACATCAAACTTGAAGTTCCCAGATTCGATGGCCATCATGCCATGGGTTGGATCTTCAAGATCAACCAATTCTTTGACTACCAAGGTACCCTTGAAGAAGATCGAATCACTATAGCTTCATTCTATATGGATGGCCCTGCCCTCTCATGGTACCAATGGATGTTTCGAAACGGGTTCATAACCTCTTGGTCCGGCCTCTTGCAAGCTCTGGAGACCCGTTTTGCTCCCTCTTACTATGATGACCCAAAGGGGGCTCTATTCAAACTTACACAGCGAGGCTCAGTCAATGAATATCTTACAGAGTTTGAACGACTCACCAACCGTATTATCGGCCTCCTTCCGGCGTGTCTCCATAGTTGCTTCATTTCTGGCTTGCAGCCTGAAATTCGCCGTGAAGTCCAAGCACTTCAGCCCATCTCTCTTCCTCGGGCTACCGCCTTGGCCAAACTACAAGAAGACAAGATCGAGGACCGTCGCCGAGCCGCCAAGGGCAAGAATACCTTTCACCCCCGCCCCCACCACTATTTCCAATTACCAATGCCCCAACCCACCACTACTTCCTTCCCCTCCTCAACCCAAAATCCAGTTTAAACACCTTCCACCGGACGAGATAGCGGCTCGCCGTGAGAAGGGACTCTGTTATAACTGTGACGAAAAATGGTCTTCCCAACACAAATGCAAAGGGCGATTCTTCTGCTCGTTACTAATGATGAGGAAGACTCTACCTCCAACACCGACAACCCGTCGGACACCGCCATCCCACAACCCTCCGACGCCTAAATTAATCTCAACGCCTTATCGAGCCTCCCTGTACCCGAAACTTTTTGCATTCTCGGTTTGGTTAGCCACTCTCTGGTCACGAACCTCATCGACAGTGATAACACTCACAATTTCGTGCAAGCCAGAGTCTCTAAGTTCCTTGACCTCCCTAAACAGCCCACCCCTACCCTCCAAGTGATGATCGACGATGGCAATGTGTTGGAGTGCCATCAACCGTGTCCTAATGTCACGGTTTCCATCCAAGGTCAGGAATTCCAAGTGGACCTACACATTTTGTCTATTAGTGGTGCAGATCTGGTGTTGGGCGTCCAATGGCTCAAAGACCTTGGGCCCATTGTGACCGATTATGGTAAATTGACCATGCAATTCACTCTTGCAGGCCAGTTGGTGGAATTTCGGGTCGATGCGCCCATTAAACCAGACCCTGCCTCAGCCCACCGGATCAAACGTTTTTTACAAACCCACTCAACCTCAATCTTTTATCACATACAATTATTACCTGACCCAACCCGAGACCCCATCCTTAGCCACCCCATACCAGAAATACAAACCCTACGTACTCCACTGTTACAGAGAACTATTTCGTCCTCCCTCCACATTCCCCCCATGTCGCACCATCACCCACCACATCAACCTGTTACCCAACTCAGCCCCCATTACCATTCGCCCTTACCGCTACCCTCACTCCCAAAAAGGCGAGATCGAAAAACAAGTCGAAGAAATGCTCCATTCTCAGTGATCCAACTCAGCCATAGTCCTTTTTCGTCCCCCGTTCTTCTTGTCAAGAAAAAAAGATGGAAGCTGGCGCTTCTGTGTTGACTACCGCGCCCTCAATTCCATCACAGTTAAGGACCGCTTTCCGATGCCTACCATAGATGAACTTTTGGACGAACTCGGGGGTGCTTCGTGGTTTTCCAAACTTGATCTCCGCCAAGGGTTTCACCAGATCCGTATGACTGAGGAGGACATCCCCAAAACGGCCTTCCATACTCATCAAGGCCATTATGAGTATCGGGTCATGCCCTTCGGCCTATGCAACGCACCCTCGACCTTCCAGGCCACCATGAACGAACTTCTGAAACCATTTCTCCGTAAGTTTGTGGTCGTTTTCTTCGACGATATATTGGTATATAGAAAATCTCTCGATGACCACCTGATTCATCTTGAAAAGGTGTTTGTGACCCTGTTGGATGGTAAATTTTATTTGCGTGATTCCAAGTGCCTTCCGGGACAACGGCAACTGGAGTACCTGGGCCATATAGTTTCTCAGTCCGGCGTGACTCCGGAACCATCCAATATAGAAGCCATGGTTGACTGGCCACCCCCGAACTCCATTAAGGCTCTTCGAGGTTTCTTGGGACTCACAGGATTTTACCGCAAATTAATTCGCAACTATGCCTCCATCGTCGCTCCGCCCACTGCACTTCTTCGAAAGGATTGCTTTCTTTGGAGTGACACTACCCAGAATGCCTTTGATACCCTCAAGAAAGCTATGACTGAGGCTCCGGTGCTAGAACTTCCGGATTTCACCTTACCATTCACTCTGGAAACGGATGCCTCTGGCTCAGTCATGGGTGCAGTTTTGATGCAGAGGGACCATCCTATTGCTTTCTTCGGTAAACCATTTTTCCCCAGGATGCAGCGTGCTTCAACCTATGTTCGTGAGCTCCAAGCTATAACAACTGCTGTCCGCAAGTGGCGTCAGTACTTACTGGGACACCCTTTTGTCATTCTGACTGATTATAAAAGTTTAAAGGAGATTATGTCTTAGGTAGTTCAAACCCCTCGAAAGCAGGTATATTTGTCCAAATTGTTAGGCTATGGTTACAACATTCAGTATAAATGTGGTAAAAGTAATTCGGTTGTTGATGCTTTATCATGTATTCATGCTGATGCAAAGCTTCTTGTATTATCAATGCCTAGCTAACTTCACTTTTCTAGAGAAATTACGTCTATCTCTCGCTAGCAGCTCTGATTTCACAAACTTGAAGAATGCCATTTCACAGGACCCTGCATCCTATAGTGATTACAGTATTTATCAGGACCTCATTTTGTATAAGGGGTGTATTTGGGTGGATCCTTCCAACCCCTTCAAACAACTGCTTCTGGAGGAGTTTCACAAGACCCCATTGGGGGGCCATATGGGTATCTCTAAGACCCTGCACCGCCTTTAGACTAACTTTTGGTGGCATGATATGCGCAAAGATTTCAAGATGTTTGTATCTCAGTGCTCTACATGTCAAGTAATCAAGTATGAGACCAAGAAACTAGCCGGCCTCCTCCAGCCATTACCGTGACCCTCAACTGTTTGGGAAGATCTCTCCCTCGATTTCATTACAGACCTACCCCTCTCCCATGGTCACACAGTGATTTTAGTGGTGGTGGACCGCTTTTCCAAGGGTGCTCACTTTGGAGCATTGCCTACTCAGTTCACTGCTTTTAAAGTGGCAACGCTGTTTCTTGATATGGTTTGCAAACTTCATGGCTTTCCTCGCAGTCTCGTATCTGATCGTGGCCCCATCTTTATCAGCATATTTTGGCGTGAACTATTTAAATTGCGTGGCACCAAATTGCGGATGAGTACTTCATATCATCCAGAAACCGATGGCCAAATCGAGGTCCTTAACAGAGTTCTGGAACAGTACATTCACTCATTCATGCATGAGAAGCCTACTTCCTGGTATCGTTTTCTCTCTTTGTCAGAATGGTCTTACAATACTTCAGTCCACTCTAGTACCGGTCTGACACCATACCAGGTAACTTATGGTAAGACTCCTCCTACTATTCCTCAATACTTATTGGGTTCATTATCTGTGGAAGTCGTTGATTCCTTGCTTGCCACCCGTCAAGAGCTCCTTTCTCTCCTTCAAAGGCGCTTAGCCAAATCTCAGGCTTCTATGAAAACTACTACTGACTGCAAAAGGAGAGATGTGGCTTTTCAAGTTGGTGACTGGGTTTATGTCAAATTACGGCCTTATCGCCAAGTATCCTTATCCAACACCTCCTACACAAAACTCAACAAACGCTTCTTTGGTCCCTATCAAGTCACCGAGCGCATTGGTCCTGTGGCATATCGCCTAGCTCTTCCTCCTTCTTCCAAAATCCACCCTGTTTTCCACTGCTCCCTATTGAAGCCACATCAGGGCCCTTTGACACCAACACTTGACCCACTGCCTCCTTTATCCCATGACAATCATCCTTTGGTGGAACCACTTACTATTCTGGACTCAAAGTTAGACACATCCACCACACCACCTAGCAAGATTGTTCTGGTCCAGTGGCTTGGTCTCGCTCCAGAAGATGCTAGTTGGGAAAAATGGGACAAGCTTCAAACACTCTACCACCTTGAGGAGGTGGTGAATTTTCCAGCGGTGGGTGATGACAGCAATGGCCCAATCACAGCCCAAGAGACTACGCCCAAGAGAGACGGTAAGAGACCCAAATACTTGGAGAATTACATATGAACAAACAGTTAGAACATTCTAGTGCCGAGTCACTCATCATAGGCATATTTTAAATAATCTGTTACGATTGCATTATGTTATTCTCCATTTAGTAGATTCCTTATTTCTGTTTCCTAGAATTGCGGGTAGCCAATGATTGACTGATGTATGCATGTTTAAATACTACTGTGGAAAGGAATGAGATGTGAAGAGTATTATCCAGAAATCTTCCTTAATCTCTCTGTTTTCTTAGGAGCTGCCTTGTGCTCGAATTCAAGGACTATCCTCACCCTATCAGATATATACCATTGGACTTAACAATGGAAGCTTGTTCAATGATGTATAATCAAATTCAAGTGACTGATTACAAATTAGTCGGGGTAGTAGCCCAACTCAAGCGTTGTGGTCTCATAAGCCACTACATGGGAACCAGGCTTTGATGTGGTGTATGTTTGGAAACTCAATCTGTTGTGCGTGTTAACGTCGGTTTTTGGTTTGACCAAAATTCCTTAGTGACAAATAATTATAGATCAAACGAGTGTGAGATCTACGAGTTATGCGGTAATCTTGTCAAAATAAGGATGTGAATTGTCTCCCAAGTACGAATTTGACAATGAAGCCAAATTAAAAATTACTGGCAAAGGCTTAGTATCAAAACAAGTATGTAAATATATCAAAAGATACAAAGTGTTGTCAATAATGAATTTTGACAATAAAACGACTTGTGTTTTAAAAGATAAGTTTGAAATTTAAAAGAAGAAAGTAGTTTCTATTGTAGAAGATAACTTCCTAGTTGCATTAAGTTTGTAATAAAAAGAAACAAGAATTTGAAAGTAAAGTTAAGTAAAATGGGATCTAAGTAATACCATTCATGAAAGGTAAATGAAAGTAAGAACATAAACGAAATATCATGGAATAATGGAGAACAAGTAAAGAACTTTGAAGGATAAAACCAGTATTGTACTTGGTTGTGATATTGAATTGAATTGAAATGAGAAGGGTGGAGGGAGTACTTTGAATTAATCCGTCAATCTGCTGTGTGATCGAGATGTGTAGGATGTGTATCAAGTAACCGACCGACCCTGGTTACAATGAGTTTAATACTATTTATAGAAAAATAAAATAACTTCCTAGTAGTAACTTCCTATTTAAATAGCTGCCACATGTCTTTGGCAGTTCTTTTAGATTCTAAACCTAACTACTTGTCAAAACAGTTCCAATAATTTCTCAATGCCTTGAACTGCTCCGTATCAACTAACTTGTCTTTGACGGAATTAACTGCTTGACAACTTATTTTAACTGCTTTGTTGACTTTAAGACTTGATCATTTTTCCTTTTCTACCTTATTGGCGACTCTTTCATGAATATTGTCGGAAAAACCATCCGTCAGTCAATATGCACATCTTCTTGCCAGCGAAGTATCTTCAATACTTTAGAAAAACAATAGTTTTAACTTCACTCCCTTTGTTAACCTATCAGAATTATTCCTGTCAAGAATTTGAAATTCTTCCATTAACAGATGCCCCCCAAATTTTGCTTTTCGACGGTCTTGTCCGAAATAATAGCAAAATTTTGAATTTTCAAATCTTTAATAGATTTTTAATTCTGGGTTTTAATCTCAGGAATTAAATCTTATCAAACTAATCATATCCCTACTTAATAGGAATAATCATAACGTTGCAGTTGTCTTAGAATTCGAACCAACAACTCCCACTTTCTTTAAATGCTCGTCATATCAATATTTAACTCCTTCTGACTTCCTTTGATCTTACTTTCTCTCTCTGCAAAAATTTCTTCTTTACAAAAGAACCTTTCCTCTTCATCACTTCGTTTAATCTCCATGGCAACATCTTCAAAGATGTCAACTTTAATACCTCAGGCCATGGTCGCTGCTCCTAGGGCAGTAGTTCAAGACCCAATCTTGGAAGAATCAGAATTATGGCAGGAATCTAAGGTAATTTACCCTGTTCATGATTCTCCCGTGTTTTTGAATCCACCTGCTGCATTCTTAGGTCCCCTTATAACCCATAATGACATTTCTTAGGATTTACGTGGTTCTTTTCCTTCCGCTAACTCAAATGTGGTTATCTTAGCTTCATTAACCCCAATCCCTATTCACGTTTTTAAAAAGAGCAATAGAATTTTTAGAATGCCCCCTGCTACTCGGTTTGATGCCTATATCAGTTTGATTGACCGAGTCCAAATTGAGAAACGTAACGTGTGGGAGAAAGCTGGAATTTTTGAGTTTATTCAGCTTTCTCGTCATATCGAATTAGTAGATTTTTCTCTAATAGGGGCGTCGGTCTTTTTCTGGAACAGAACTACAAACAATTTTCATTTCCCCTATGGAATGATGGGTCCGACCTTATTTGACATGTCGGCTATTACGGGCCTTCGTCCAGATGGCCCTACTATGCACTCCAATGTCGAAGTAGAAAACCAGATTGATGTTTATGTTCCAAAGTGCTCCTTTTATAAATACATAACGGATTTTAGAGGTAAAGATCGAGAACCTGTGACGGATACCGAACACATAGCCTTTCTATTTCTTTGGCTATGTGCCTATGTCTTATGCAATAAATCTACTACCCTAATTGCTTCTTATGTCCCTCTTGCTAATCTTTTGTCAACTGGTAAGAGATTAGCATTAGGCCAATGCATTCTTACCAATCTTTATGATAGAACGAGCATGTTGGTTGATACTGTCAGGTCTAGACAAAAGAAAACCAACATAGGAGGGTCATTCTGGCTTCTTCATTTGTGGTTGAATGCTGTTTTAGAGCATCAATTCTCATACAAAGCTCCTTTGGATCTGTCAATCGTCACTTATGGTTCTTACCACTTCTACGTCTCTGTTGAATCTTTATCGAGAGACGAAACTGCCAATTTCAAGTTTTATTTCAAAATCTTTCATTCTCTTTTCTCCACCTCTCCAAAGATCAATTTCACTCCTTTCGTTGATCGGAGATATGGTCCAAAGTGGTTTACTAATCTAAGTACCACTATATCCAAATCTAACAAGTCAATTTGGACCAAATTTCTCTGCCAAAAGGTCATTTTTGTCGATGGTCCTGGTTTCAAAACCCATCGTATTTATCTTCACTTGCCCAATACCACTGCTTGTCAGCTTGGTTTCTGTCAATCCATCCTTGCCCCTTACTCATCAAACTCTGATGAGGACTTCATTGATGCCAAAGCTCCAACATATGAAGACATTATGGCCATCAGTGACAAAGACAAGGCTCGTAGGACTTTCTTACAGCCTGTTCCATTCTGGCTTCCATGGAGTAACTCAAAGCTTTCTTCACTGGTGGGATGAGTACTATTCCAATTATCATCCAAGTCTAAAGGCTTTCTTGAGTTGTATTGAAGACACTGCGGGTAACGGTGATGATTCTTCTATGCAGGAACAAGATTCAGCATCAAAAACTCAAGGTGAACTTGTCAAAGAAATTCGAGCCTTTGAAAAATTTTACTAAGTCAAGTGGAATCCCCTAAGACCATATGATATGGTTCGTCATGTTAACAGTATTTTAGCTGAAGCCAAAAGGAAGCATGATAACAAGGAATCCGAAAGGCTTGCCAAATATTGGGACATCCCAAATATGACTAGAAAATTTTTTGACAGCTTAAAGACTCCTTTTTCCTAAACCTGTGCCTATTCCTTGTGCTCCTTTTGGTTTAGCCGACTCACATCCTGGAAAGCCGACGAAGGGAGGTAACTTCTTCTTTCTAGAGAGCGTAAGTGCTTATGTTGACCCTCTCGAAAAACCGAATCCAAATACCTTCGCTCGTTGGTTTCTCCAACCTGATGACGACTTTGAATTCCATTCGCGAATTCTAACTCATAACTCAGGTACTTGCTCATCAGGCAAGTTTTTATTCTTTCCACTTTGCTGACAATCAACTTATTCATGTTGTTGTTGACAACTGTTCCTCTTGACAAACCCCTTCCTGGTAAGTCCAAATCTGATGTACTGACTGGAGAAGCATTTGAAAATGCTAAACCTCAAACAGTAAAAGGGGCCAAGAAAAGAAAAGGGAAAGCTGTTGCTTCTGACCTCCCTTCCAAAAAATCAAAATCCACCAAAAGCTCTTCAATCTCGATCGACTCTGATGCTACCAAGGCTTCTACCTCCATTAAGGCTCAAGACATTGTCGTTGGCTCCTCCAACACTTCTCCTTCCGACCAATCCAAGGTAAAAAAAAATTTACTTTTGAAATTGGTCTATCAAGTTATACATATTCGTTCACATCTTCTCATCCTCATTTTGACAGAAAAGGAAAGTTGTCAAAACTATTCAGGCAACTGAAAAGGCAAGTGCCGATGTCGACTTAATGTCTTCAGACTCTAACATGGTATTTCCATTGATCTTGTCATTTTCCTTCATATTATTTTTATAATCACATATATCTCATTTTCTTTCATGTCAGGAAAAATCTCTTCAGATTGAAGACTCAATGGCTATTCAAGAAATTGTCAACAAGACTGTCGAACCAACGAATCAACCTGATCCAGAGGTACAAGTCATTTTTTTTTTACTTCCTTTCCTTTTTCAGGTTGACGGAAACTTAGAAAGCACTATTATCAACATTAGAGGTCTGACAGATGATCCTCAAAATCCTGAATCTAATCCAGAATTGCCCCCCAGCCCTCATCATCATACTCCAATCACTCCAACTTCCATAGTTGACACACCAACTGAGGCTACTGTCTTGATTAAAATTCCAGATGAAGATATTGACATAGAAGCTCTGTTGGCTGAAGAAATTCCCGTCGTTCCTCCTCCGCCTGTAATCAGACCACCAATCATGAAATCTCCTGACCCTAAACCGGCTCTTCACTTCAACACTTGGATTAATATGCTGTCGGAAGTAAGCCGAAAAGAATCAACACTTTCTACCAACTCTTCATCAACTCAACATGACTCTAGTGATTCTCGAGTCGTCAATCTTATGCATGATATCAAGGCTCTTCTTGACAATTCTTTTAATACACTTTTATCTGACGCTAGTATCCAACAAGAATTGTCACGACTCATCAAAGAGATCACTCCTCTGCATTCCAATCTCCCCATGTCAAGCCGCACACATTTTTTCTCCATCTATATATTCAGGGAGCGACTCTCTGGAAAGTTAGAAAGGATGACCTGTCATTCCTTCTTACGAGGAGGAAGAAAAGATTAAAGATGACCTCTTAGCTAGGTTCTGGGATCTTGAAACTTCTAAACAAATGGAACTTGATCTCATTTCCACTGGAACTCATACTAAAGAGAGTCTCCTGAAGTATCGAAAGAAACTGTTGGCAGAAATCGAATTGACAGACCTGAAATGTGCCAAGTTTGACAAAGCTCTAGAAAAGAGTAGAGACAAAGTCAAAGCTATTGATGACGAATCTGTTCAACTTGGTCAGAAAGCTGAAAGCGTAGTTGGTAAACTCTGCATTACAGCCCGAATATGAATCTTCCGCTGCAGACAAAACTGATCTTTCCTTTGCATGGGATCAGCTATCCCTTGATTTCAACTTAAACCAAAGTTGACTATTGTAATTCTTTTCTTTGTCAAATTCTAATACTGTAATATCCGACAATTGGTGATTAATTTAAAATGTCTCTTCACTTATCTGCATGTTTGTTTACTGTTCGATTTGATTGCACGTTTCCAACCAACTTCGTAACTCATGCTTATAAAATCATAATAAATGAAATAATAAGTTTCAAAACTTGGGTGAACCACTCGTATTAAATTTGTTATCTCTCTGGACCAACTATAAATAACGAGGTTTGCAAATCAAACAATTTCATAGTTAAGCATTTCACACAATATGCTTCCATCTAAAAAACGTTTTCATTCATTCTTCTTTCTTCCCCCATGGGAATCTAACCTTACCACATTAAAACCTCAGACCAAAGTTTCTGTTTTAATGGTCATATTCTTAGTGAAGGTCAATAACCAACGTAAAAAACGCAGTGGAGGTCAGTAACCAACGTAACATCTAGAGTTGACCTTGCTGCACATCTGGGGAGAAGTCGATCTCATAACGAAACGAGTGCATCTTGCTCTAGTTCCATCATCTTCATCCTGGAAGGTAGTGGCTCTCTCTTGGTGTCATCTTTATTGCACCATAGCAACCACAACCTTCTGGGTTAAATGATGGTGAGATATGCTTCTGCTCGTCTCCTTCTCCGCATCTCTGCACACTCTCGACACATGACGCAAATAAAACCTCATCAAATGGGGAATGAAGCTTCAACAAATCAGTTTACACTGCTGCATTGTCGAAGAGAGAAAGATAAAAGTCTACCGAACTCAGTATAGCCTTAGACTTTAGGCCTAAGTCAATCTTAATTGACAATTTGTATTGTTGGTAATACATTACTATATTGCCAACTGAGATATATATGACTTTAGATTAAATTGACAATTTGTACCTTTGACGATATATGAATGTATTGCCAATTTAGCGAATGAAAATTTTCATTTCTTTTCACTCGTTGTCAATCTTTAGCTCCATCATTGTCGGTTTATATTCCTTCAAATACTTGTCATTAATTGATTTAATTCTTAGGCCCGTATTGACATCGACAAGTGCATAAGCATTTCTAGAAAATGCTTTGTTAACTTTAAATGGTCCTTACCATTTAGGTGACCATTTGCCATAATCTCAACAACTTTTATCTATGGGCAATATGACCTTCCATACCAAATCATCTACCTTAAATGATTTGAATTTAACTCGACTATCATAGAACTTTGCAATTCTTTCCTTCTGTCGAATCAAATTTTCTAATGCAATCAATCCTTCATCACTCAATTTATCCAATTCATCCAACATTGCACTCCAATATTGGTTGGTAGGCAAGTCATTTTGCCTTTGAATGCGAATAGATTGAAGATTGATTTCGACGGGTAACACAGGATCGTGTCCATAAGTTAGCCGATATGGTGAAGTTCATGTCGACTGCCTGGGTGAATTTCTATATGCCCACAATATTTGATCAAGAGTATTATGTCAATTCTTAGGTTGTCGGCCCACATGCTTTTTAATAAGACTAATAATGATCTTATTTATGGCCTCAACTTGGCCATTGGCTTGTGCGTAGTAGGGAGTAGATGTAAGCATCTTTATCTGTCTAGAGCTGGCATATTCTATAATTTTCTTCCCAGTAAAAACTGACCCTTGATCAGTTGTCAACGTTTGTGGAATTCCAAACTGACAAACTATATGATTTTCATTAAAATCAATTACATCTTGCTGGGTAACTGCTTTAAGGCAAACTGCTTCTACCCTTTTGGTAAAATAGTCCACTCTAACTAGGATGAATTGATGTCCTTTCGATGAAGTAGGATGTATTTGACCAATCAAATCCAAAGTCTATCCTCTGAATGGCCAAGGCTTGACAATAGAATGCAATTCGTTGGCCGGTACATTTTGTATATGGCCATGTTTCTGACATTGTTCACAAGACTTGGCAAACAAAATGCAATCTTTAATCATAGTTGGCCAATAATACAAACTTCGTCGAAGAACCCATTTCATTTTGTCTCCTGCCTGATGGGCTCCACATATGCCCTCATGGACTTCTGACAGAGCCAAATAAGCATCTTGCTCACTCAGGCACTTGTGTAGAGTCCCGTCAACATACCTTGTATATAACAGTCCTCCTTGCATTGTGTAATTCAATGCTTTGTATTTCATTTTCCTATCTACACTCTGACTTGGATTTTCCATATATTCAATTATTGGTAACCTCCAGCCATTAGGTAGAATTACATCATTAACCAAAATATCTCTTTCTTCTAATGGATATAATAATTCTCTGATTTCCATTAGTCCTGACAAAGTCTTTTGAGATATCTTGTATCCTGAGGTTATTTGAACCAACTCATTAGCCTCTTGATTTATATTTATGGGAATATATTTGACAATTACGTCATCGAATTTCTTCATTAACTTACTAGCTATGATACAATATTTTGTCATGTTGTAGCTGACACACTTATGTTCTTGAGTAAGTTGTTTGATAACCAATTGAGAATCCCCAAAGATATGCACATTTCGTGCTTTCATTTCTATTAGTATCTTTAATCCGACAATCAAAGCTTCATATTTAGCTTCATTGTTGGAACATAGATACTTAAGTTCAAACATGAACTTAGTAGGAGTTCTTGTGGAGTCACGATTAAGATTCCTACTCCACTACCTCCTTGATGCCTTGATCCGTCAAAGTAAAGTTTCCAGGGTTGTAAACTGACAACATTTATTTCTGGCATGTCCAATCCTGGATGTTCTACCAAGAAGTCAGCTACTGCCTGTCCTTTGACAACTTTAGATGGTACGTATTGTAAAGAATATTCTGACAAAGCAATGGTCCATTTACCAATGCGTCCACTAAGGACTGGTTTTGACAACATATACTTTATAACATCAGTTTTGGAAATAACGAATACATTACATGGCGTCATATAATATTTAAGTTTTGTACAAGAAAAATACAATGCTATACATAACTTCTCTATTGCACTATATCTTCTTTCAGCATCATTAAGGACTCTTCTTAGATAATATATAGCCCTTTCAAGATTGTCATCATCATCCTGGGCCAGTAGACATCGTATAGTGTCTTCAGATGCTGATATGTAAAACTTCAACGGTCGACGAGGCATTGCTGGCATTAGGGGTGTAATCGGGTCGGGTTGGATCGGATTTGAGGGGTTTCATCATCCGAACCGATCAAATTTGATCGGTTCGGATTTGGTAAATTTTCAGGTACGGATCCGAACCGAACCGAACCGATCATAATCGGGTTGGTTCGGTTCGGATCATCGGGTTCCTTTTTTTTTTAAATTTACACTTAAATATTAATAAAAAATTAGAAAAATAAAATAAAATATACATATTTAATTATTAATTATATTAAATTTATATATAATAATATATTAATATTATATAAAATAATTTAAAAATAAATATTTTTAAGGGTTCGGATCGGATCGGATCGGATCAGAATTCTCGGATTCGAGACCCGAACCGATCTGGTTCGGATCGGCGTTTTGGAATCCGATCCGATCCGATGATCCGAACCAATCCACCAAAACCGGTTCGGATCCGCCGGGTTCGCGGATCGGATCGGATCCGCTTACACCCCTAGCTGGCATCATGACCGGTGGATTGATTAGGTATTGCTTGATCTGGTCAAAAGCCTCTTGGTGACAAGGCTCCCATACGAAGCTTTGATCTGCTTTCAACTTGACCAATGGTGCAAATACTCTTGTTCTTCCCGATAGATTTGATATAAACCTTCTTAGAAAGTTAACCTTTCCTAGGAAGGATTGTAGTTCCTTTTTATCTGTCGGTGCTGAGGCTTCTATGACTGCTTTGGCTTTGTTTTTGTCCACCTCAATTCCTTTTTTGTGAACTAGAAAGCCTAAGAATTTGGCAGCTGACATTCTGAAGCTACACTTCTCTGGGTTCATTTTGAGGATGTGTCTTCGCATCCTTTCAAACCCTTGCTTCAGGTGCTCCAAATGGTCATCTTTGGTTTTGGATTTGACAACCACGTCATCAATATATAAATATATGAACTTCCCAATCACATCATGGAAAATAGTGTTCATTGCTCGTTGATAGGTGGCTCCTGCATTCTTTAAACCGAAAGGCATGACAATCCATTTATATGTCCCAATTGCTCCTAGACACTTGAAGGTAGTCTTTCACACGTCTTCTTCGGCTATAAAGATTTGATTATAACCTGCATGGCCATCCATACAACTTAAAATTTCATTTCCTGATGCTGAGTCAACAAGCATGTTGGCTATTGGCATCGGATACTCATCTTTGGGGGTAGCCATATTTAAATTTCTAAAGTCTATGCATACCCTCATTTTGCCATTATTTTTCATGACAGGAACTACATTAGAAATCCAATCGACATACCTGGTTGTTCGAATGAACTTTGCTTTAAGCAATCTTTGCACTTCCTCTTTGATTTTATGCACTACCTCTGGAGCAAACCTTCTACTTGCCTGTTTGACAGGCTTGCAATCCTCCCTAAGTGGCAGCTGGTGTTCAACAAGATCTCTGCTTAGACCAGGCATTTCATCGTAGTCCCATGCAAAGCAATCTTTATACTCTGCAATTAATCTGACAAGTTTTTGTTTGTAATCCTCTGACAGAAAATCACTGACAAAAATGGGCCTTTTCTTTTATTCTATTCCTAAATTTATTTCTTCCAGAGGATCTTCTATTTCAACATTTTGCTTAACTTTGGCTCCTTTCTCAAAACCCAAAGGACCGTCGTCAATGATACAATCTGCCAAACACTTTCTGCAGTGTGTACTTCTCTGTCGGCCAGATAGGCCGACAATCTTCTCAGGTGTGTTTCAAGTCTCATTGTCGGAACTGGGCCGAGACTTGTCGGCCACTTCCTTTATCTTCACACTAAAATGACCGAGAAAACTTGCTTGTAGCGCATCTTTGTCAATAATTCCTTCGTTGGCAGTCACAGGTCTGACGTTTGGCGAATATACTTTGAAATCCACGTGTGACTGCTGGGCATAACACTCGCCATCATCTGCTTCGACGATCTCCACTTGATCTTGCGCATTCCATAAGATTATTTTCTAATGTACTATCGAAGGAATTGCTCCCACAGCTTGAATCCAATCCCTTCCAAGTAATAAGTTGTAACTTGATTTGGCTGGAATTATCACGAACAATGTCATTCTCTCGACAGTGCCAACCTGGATATTGAGAAGCACAACACCATCTGATGGAGATGTTTTGCCACTGAAATCAGTGATGAGCATGTCTGTTGGAATTAAGTCTGATTGATCTTTTCCAAGTTTTTTAAACATTGCCCTCGGCATCAAATTGACAGCAGCTCCTCCATCAATCAGAACTCTATTAGTGGGCCTCCCATCAATTATGGCCTTGACATGCAATGGCCTTAAATGATTTCTTTGTTCATTAGTGGGCTTCTCCAACTGGGCTATATTATCGAACACAGTGACCAAATTCTCTTGGACATACATCCAAAAATCATCTGGATTTCTGTCATTGTCGACCATACCCTCATCGTCGGAAAAATCCACTTTGAGATATCCTTCATACTCCACTGGGATGACGGAAATCAATCCTATATTCATTCTCACGCCTGGTTCCAGGATGATTTTATTCTCTGGATCCTCATCTAAGAATGCACCTCCTACAGTTCTTCCATGATTTCTCTTCAAATGTTAGCTAGATCCAGTGCACCACAGTTATCCCTGGTGTTCTTCCCTGCACCACAGTTATCCAGTGCCTCGATGCTGTCAGCTAGATCTTCATTTTGGCTATCCATGTCCATGCCTCTGCTGCTGTTAATATCATCATTTGGATCATTTAATGCCTCAATGACAGCATCAAAAGACAATTCCTCCTTGGTTAAATCACATTCAGGTTTGAATGTTGCCAACTAATGATCTTGCATCCTCGCCTCGAACTTCTTCTCAAGACCTGCTACCTTTTCCATGTCTACCAATCCAACTGGCCATTTGCCTGTGGATTTTGTTGGCGGTGACGACATTTCAAAGGCCTTTTTCTCTGCTACACAGACCTGGGGTAAGGACTTATTTGACCTATTTTGAGTAACAGGAACCCTCATGTCAGTCTCCATTGGATGAGCCTCTATCACGCTCTTCATTTTGACATCTCCACTTTTGTCAGCTACACTGTCAGCCATTGCAACCAAACAACCAGTATTCTGCGAAGGCATCTCTTTTATGGTGACACCTCCTTGCCTGGCAAGCTTCTTCTTTTGAGCCTGTCGGAGCCTTTGCAACCTCCTCTTTTGGCTCTTAGAGATGGCCGGCTGAGTTGATGGTCCTGACAAGCCAGGTCCTGTCATCTGAGCATTCTGAGCTAGTTGTCCCTTTCGGCAATCCTCATTCCAAAAGGGTGGATTGTGGTCATTGAACTTGTTTTTTCTGACCCATTTCTGCTTTCGTAACTCTGGATAATGAGTCGTGGTAGAATTCTTTACCCATTGATCCACTATTACATTGGACGGGGGTTTCCTGGTCTTGACGGAATTGAACCTACCACCGATAAAGTTGTTACTTCCTACTGATCCTCTGACCGGCTCTTCAAGCCAACCTTCAGTGTGGTGCTGTCTAGGTCTTGTTTGATACATGTGTTGTTGACGGCTGTTTGCCTGCCTGTTAATAACAGGTGCAACACTTCTGTGTACACTGTTAGACCCAGCATGGCTGCTCAAGTGCAAAAACCTGCCTTGGTTACCACCATTACGAGACTCGGTTCTATCTTGTGGGTGATATGATGGCGTTTTCTGCCCCCTGGCTTTCTCGATAGCCACTTCGTCATAAAATGTTTCGCATCTTGGGCAAACTTTAAGTATGCCACTAGATTTCTTGCGTGTCATGAAATCGACAAGAGGTTCTCCTGGCTTTGGATAAATATCAAATGAATCCGATAGATCCATCTAGATATTTTGCCCAGCTCTGATATTGACCATACCTATTCCCATAGGGACTCGGCGGTCAACCTTGTTAACTTCAGGACCAAACGGTTCTGTATCAACCTTCATGTCTGGTTTCTTGTCCGAAAATTTTAGCCTTCCTTCTGCCAAACCTTTCTGAATAATGTCCCTGAAATGCATACAATCATTAATTACATGACCAAAAGTGTTATGATACTTACAGTACTTCCGATCCTTAATCTCATGGGATTTCAAAAGCCTATGGTCATCTAACAATTTTAAGTGCTTATCTTTGAGTAATATGTCAAATATTTGATCGGCCTTGGTCACATCAAATGTATACACTTTCTTATTGATGAAAGGAATCCTTTCTTTGGCCCTCGCAGGCTTCAAAGCTTATCATATATAAGGTGGACCATTTTTTAATTCAATGTAATCTACCTCATATTCCTCAGAATCATTGCCCTCCTCGTCAGATTCACTATATCCGAAAAAGTTAATCTTTTCTCTTTTGAGGAATTTCTTTTGCTTGAAAACCTTTTCGGCTTTCAATTGTTCAATTTGTCGGACTTTATCTCCTAACTGGGCAAGATCAACTATATGTTGGTTGACCAACTTCTTCCTAATATGATAATCTAGACCCCCAGAATCAATCTTCACTATTTCCACCTCAGGGATAGGGGTGAAGCAACGACTCCTCATTTGACGGAATCGGGCAAGGTAGTCATCGACAGACTCGTTATTCATCCTCTTAATGCCAAATAAGTCTGTCAATCCTATCTTTAGGTCACCCCTAAATAAATGATCATGAAAACTTCTCTCCAATTGATTCCAGGAGTGTATGGAATTAGGCCTTATGGTCGAAAACCAAGAAAAAGCATTCTTAGTCAACGAACTAGGAAAGAACTTCATTTTTAGTCCCTCCTCTAAAGACAAATCTCCTAACTCGATTGTATATCGGGCAATGTGCTCAACAGTCGATTCTCCGCTTTCTCCTGAAAATTTTGACAGCTTGGGTATTTTGTATCCTCGAGGCATTTCTGCCTGTTCGACCCAATCAGGAAATGCTGATGCAAAAAATGGTTGATTGACATAACCTATATTAAAACCAAATCTATTCAATGCTTGCTCGACAACTTGGTTAACATTTTGGTTTAGAACATTTTGACGAAGCGCTCCAAGAGCACCCTGGTTTATGACAAAGTCCTCGTCTTCCTCTGGTTGTAAAATATGTACATTTCCACGTCTCAAAAAAATCCGATGATGGGGTTGTGGTCGCTCGTCATATTGTTCAGATCCGTCAAGTTGTACAACTTGTGGTTGGTTATTCTTATTGACATTTCTATTGGTATTTTGGTTATCATCTGGGGCTACAACGCCAAAGGCTCTATTTAACCTACGTATCTTATTTGCCAATGTCAAGCATGCATTATTCGTGTTTTCCATTAATGGCGTAATCACTGTACTCATTTGTTGAGTAAATGTATTCACCATGTCATGGTTACTAGAGTCAATTTGTTGTCGAACATTGGCTAATGTAGCCTCTGACAGACTAACAACATTTTGCGGGGGTTGTCTTAGTGGGGATATATGTGGCCTTACTACTGGTTGCTCTTGTTGAGAATGGGTTACTGCCATTGACCCTGTTATCCCATTTGCATGACTGGGAATTTCCCCCTAGTCAATGGTCCTGCCTGTCCAGATGCATGGGCAGCCATCGTCATTCCATTTGGATATGATATGTATGCAAATGGGGTATTTGGATTGACAACAGTCGAACCATAAGGCATCCCATACAAAGGTTATGACAGAGGTCGCGTAGTCCCTCTTGGGTTTGAATTCACAACACTTCATGGAGACAATCCGGTGGTTGGTGGATTTATTTGTTGTAAAACTGGGGAAGTTGGTGACGGGAGTGTTCCTTGGCCAACTTCGTCAAATCTATTGACAACTTGAGCATAAGAAACGCCTCTTCTCGCACCTAAACTATTAGTGCTATTATTCCCTGCATTAGTAGCGTTAGCCCTGGTTGCAGGATTACTGTCAACTGGTGCAATAGCATCCACCGTTGACGTAGTGGCATTAGTGCCTACTATGCCTGCATCACTTGCATTACTCATATTCACAGAGTTTTGGGAAATAGATGATGTTTGAACCACCTTTCCACTCCGTAGACGCATACAAATAAATTTGTATGTCAAATTTGTGACACTGTACGAGTTACTCTAAACTCGTCCCACCGGGCGTACCAATTTGTTAACGTTGGTTTTTGGTTTCTGACCAAAATTCCTTCGCGACAAATAATTATAGATCAAACGAGTGCGGGACCTACGAGTTATGCGGTAATCTTGTCAAAATAAGGATGTGAATTGTCTCCCAAGTACGAATTTGACAATGAAGCCAAATTAAAAATTACTGGCAAAGGCTTAGTATCAAAACAAGTATGTAAATATATCAAAAGATACAAAGTGTTGTCAATAATGAATTTTGACAATAAAACGACTTGTGTTTTAAAAGATAAGTTTGAAATTTAAAAGAAGAAAGTAGTTTCTATTGTAGAAGATAACTTCCTAGTTGCATTAAGTTTGTAATGAAAAGAAACAAGAATTTGAAAGTAAAGTTAAGTAAAATGGGATCTAAGTAATACCATTCATGAAAGGTAAATGAAAGTAAGAACATAAACGAAATATCATGGAATAATGGAGAACAAGTAAAGAACTTTGAAGGATAAAACCAGTATTGTACTTGGTTGTGATATTGAATTGAATTGAAATGAGAAGGGTGGAGGGAGTATTTTGAATTAATCCGCCAATCTGCTGTGTGATCGAGATGTGTAGGATGTGTATCAAGTGACCGATCGACCCTGGTTACAATGAGTTTAATACTATTTATAGAAAAATAAAATAACTTCCTAGTAGTAACTTCCTATTTAAATGGCTGCCACATGTCTTTGGCAGTTCTTTTAGATTCTAAACCTAACTACTTGTCAAAACAGTTCCAATAATTTCTCAATGCCTTGAACTGCTCCGTATCAACTAACTTGTCTTTGACGGAATTAACTGCTTGACAACTTATTTTAACTGCTTTGTCGACTTTAAGACTTGATCATTTTTCCTTTTCCACCTTATTGGCGACTCTTTAATGAATATTGTCAGAAAAACCATCCGTCGGTCAATATGCACATCTTCTTGCCAGCGAAGTATCTTCAATACTTTAGAAAAACAATAGTTTTAACTTCACTCCCTTTGTTAACCTGTCAGAATTATTCCTGTCAAGAATTTGAAATTTTTCCATTAACAGGGCGAAGCACTTTTGGCAAAAGCTCCTAAAAATAGCTTTTAGCCTTCCAGAAGAGCTTTTAACCATTTTAAATGTGTACCAAACATAACATTAAGCACAAATGTATTCAACTTTGGATGTGTTTGTATACATGTTAAAATCTCCCATCTTTATCTCTCTTTACTTGTATAGTTTTTGTCCTTTTTTTTGTGACAATGTAAATCAAGAGTTGGGAATGTGAGAGAAGCAAATCCAATGATAATAGAGTGACCGTGTGAAAGTGGGACTTCCTTGATTGCAGGAAATCAGTTCCGTTAGAACGGACGTTCACTACTAGTGGAAAAACTTTCTTTCACTGTCAATGTAAAATTTAGGCTTATTGAATAATATGGTCCCTATAAATAGGAATTATTTTAGTTTTAGTTTCTTTTTTTTTTATGATTTGGTTTTATACTTTTTTTTTTACAAATGGTTTTATACATTTTAAAATTCTGGAAATAGTCAATAAAAAAGTTTAATTTCTATACACTGACAGTGTAAATGAGTTTTACATTGACATCCAATGATATATTGACAAATTGATTTTATTGTTGTTTCTCTCTTATTTATTAAATTAAAAGCACATATGTCAAAATCTTAAAGAATGTCGGTGTAAATTTTTTTTATACTGATAGTATATACTACCTTTTCTCCAATAAAAATAAGGATTTAATTGGTATACACTGATATTGTAAATTCTTTTTACAGTGTCAATGTAAACCAATAAGAAATTGACACATCATTAAATTGTTTGATTCTTATCTCAATTACTTTAAAAGTCATTCATTTTATGATTGGTTTACACTGACAATATATACATATTAAACTCTAAAAATAATAACCGTTTATAAAATGATTTGTGATTCATTAATGATATAAATAACTTTACGTTGGAAAACTCTTAAACAATTAAGGAGTGATATATTTAATTTTCAAATAAAAGATATTTTTTAATTTCCTCAACCTTGGAACAATGGATATTAAATCCGAAAGTAGTTCATAAATTAACACGTAATTGATGATTAACTGTTACTAAATTTATCATTTGTCATCAATTTTTTCTCTTAATTCCGTTGCTTTTCGCTTCAGAATATATTTCCCTCACGAGATATCGCTATAAGGAAACCCAAGCTAGAGCAGAGATACACACACTTACGCAAACTAAGAATAAAAAATAATCGAAAAACGAGAAAATAGATGAGAAAATAAAAGATAGGATGAAAAATACAGGTAAAAGCAAAAGCAGATAGCAGCACAAACCCTAGTTCGAAAATATCGCGATAAATCGAAAAACGTTATTCAAATCTGCGATCTCCGTTTATCTCTTCTTCGAGATAGACCGGTCTCTAACACTCTGTAAGCTCCAAATCCAAATTTCTCGCAATCTCATTATTTCCTTAATTCTCATCAACATCTCTTTTTTCCCCTTTTAATTTTTCGTTTTAAATTTGGATAATTTTCTGTATCTCCTCTATTGTAATCAATTTCTGCGAGTGTTTAATTCGAGCTTACAGATTATAGATTTAGTTCCCTTTGTGTTCAGGGGAAGATTGATTTCAATTTCTTTTTGTTCCAAACTTGATGCTCTTAAGTCTTAAATTTGAATGATTGGAATGAATATCTTGTATATTCTTAGAATAAGTAAATTAAAGATTAAATTTAAATTTTATGATTTTTATCTTATATATTCTTAGAATAAGTAAATTAAAGATTAAATTTAAATTTTATGAATTTTCCTCTTGTATTCAATTGCCTGGTGCCATATAAGATGCTTAACTTGATGCTTTTGCATGGAAAAGGAAGTGTTCCAATAATGTCATGGAAAACTGTATCATGTGAAAGCTCACTAATTCACTGAGCTTAATTCAACTTTGTTGCATTAACAATCATGGTTCATGTTAGTGAGTTTTTGGTGAGATTCTTATTTCATTATCTGGTTTGCTGTTTTGGTGTAGGTCAATTGTGATATACTACTCATCCAGAAAGAGTTTCTGCCTCCTAAGTAAGTTATAGCTTGTTTTCTAATGACTTCATTTGATATCATTACTTCTTTTGCATTTTGGCATCTCCCATTTTTTTCAATTTGAATATTTTGTCAAGCTAGCTTACTGTTAGTTTTATCAACGCAAATGAACTAATTAACAGTAAGAAAAAACATTTAGCATATAATGTGGTGGCAGTAATCCCTTTCTTTTTTTAACAATGGTAGTGGTTCGAGAAAAAGATATTTGTTGGGAATATGCAGAAAAATTAGATGGAAACAAGGTAAGGTGCAAATTTTGCCAAAGAATTCTGAATGGTGGCATTAGTAGGTTGAAGCATCATTTATCTCGATTTCCAAGTAAAGGGGTAAATCCTTGTAGCAAGGTCAGAGATGATGTTACAGACAGGGTAAGGGCTATAATAGCATCAAAAGAAGAGGTCAAAGAAATCCCCAGTTCGAAGAAGCTAAAACTAGCAGTGGCAGAAGTCAAGTCTCCTGGTAATCTTTCTGCAACAAAAGGTCTTGTATCTATGGATGCAACATCCCCTATTATGAAGATTTTCCCTACTGGGAATCCTTTGACCCCTTCCTCTACAAACAACCAAGAGAATGCTGAGAGAAGTATTGCTCTATTCTTTTTCGAGAATAAGCTAGACTTCAGTGTTGCACGATCTTCATCCTATCAGTTGATGATTGATGCCATTGCGAAGTGTGGTCCTGGATTTATAGGTCCATCAGCAGAAATCCTGAAAACAACATGGTTGGAAAGGATAAAATCAGAAGTGGGCTTACAGTCAAAAGATGTTGAGAAAGAGTGGGCTACCACAGGTTGTACCATTATTGCAGACACATGGACTGATTATAAATCAAAGGCCGTGATTAATTTCTTAGTCTCATCACCATCCAGGACCTTTTTCCACAAATCTGTGGATGCCTCTGCATATTTCAAGAACACAAAATGGCTTGCTGATCTTTTTGATTCTGTAATTCAAGAGTTCGGCCCAGAAAATGTCGTGCAAATTATTATGGATAGCAGTTTTAACTACACTGGCATTGCCAATCATATTGTTCAGAACTATGGAACTCTATTTGTGTCTCCTTGTGCCTCTCAATGTTTAAACCTAATCTTGGAGGAATTCTCCAAGGTAGATTGGGTTAGTAGGTGCATTTTACAAGCACAAACCATAACAAAGTTAATTTACAATAATGCCTCATTGCTTGATCTTATGAAGAAGTTCACCGGAGGCCAGGAACTTATCAGGACTGGGATCACAAAGTCTGTATCCACTTTCCTGTCTTTACAGTCTATGTTGAAGCTAAGAACAAGATTGAAGCATATGTTCCACAGCCCTGAATATGCCTCAAACACTTCCTATGCTAATAAATCACAGAGTCTCTCTTGCATTGCAATTGCTGAAGATGGTGATTTCTGGAGGACAGTGGAAGAATGTGTGGCCATCTCTGAGCCTTTTTGAAAGTGTTGAGGGAAGCGTCAGATGGGAAACCAACTGTGGGTTCCATATATGAACTAATGACCAGGGCCAAGGAATCAATTAGGACATACTACATAATGGATGAGAATAAGTGCAAGACATTCTTAGATATAGTAGATAAAAAATGGCGGGACCAACTCCATTCCCCCTTGCATGCAGCTGCAGCATTTTTAAACCCCAGTATCCAATACAATCCTGATATAAAATTTCTTTCCTCTATAAAAGAAGACTTCTATAAGGTTCTGGAGAAATTACTTCCTGTACCAGATATGAGGCGTGACCTCACCAATCAAATCTATACTTTTACAAAGGCTCATGGGATGTTTGGTTGTAGCCTAGCAAAGGAGGCAAGAAATACAGTTGCGCCATGTAAGTTTTAAATAGTGCCCCTCAAACCATTTTGTTTCTCATATAGCCAATTTTATGATGAAAGTTCTTTTTAAGCTGCACATTTCAACCCAACAGTAAATTTTATGGATATTAGGGACTGACTTCAGCATTGAGATAAAGAAAACCATGCTCATCAAGCTTACTCTAGTTTGTACAGATTATTCTTTTGTTTTTGGCTACCTAAATAGTAAAGTTTTCAGAAATTTTTTGGAGTTTGTTTTATGCATGGATAGTAAAATTGTCTCTGATTTATCTGGGGATTAATTACCTAAAATCTGGCTTGATGCATATGTGGGAGGCTAGCACTAGCGGTCTGGAAACAGGAGGGGGGGGGGGGGGTTGGTGTTACTAATTATGTGACTTAAATTCTTTTTTGTTTCATCCACTGGACTACCACTCACCATCTGATTTACCTATCAGTCCCCCCTCTGTGAAACATGGGTCCAGCCTATGTGAGTCCTAGGAATGGCACTTGTTTCATTTGGTTTAACTGATTTTCATATGCTTTGTTTTTTCTTGGGAGGGGGCACCACATCAAGCTGAATTGCTGAAATGCATCTACCACTATGCTTAATGCTGTTGGTGTTCATACGATAAATCTAACATGCTTAGTTTTAGTGAATGCTGAAGTAGGATACTGATTTTTCCTGTCTGTTATTTACCTTAAACAATGGATTTGAACAAACATATATATAAAAGAATAAGAATTTTTTTTGTTTGCTTTAGTTGCAAAGCTGCTGATACCACTACACAGCAGGGTTATTAATCTGCAAACTCATTGCTTATTCATTCTAGGGATGTGGTGGGAACAGTACGGTGACTCTGCTCCCGGGTTGCAACGAGTTGCCATTAGAATATTAAGTCAAGTTTGTAGCACCTTCTCTTTTCAGAGGCAGTGGAGTACCTTCCGGCAAATTCACTCAGAGAAGCGGAACAAGATTGATAGAGAAATACTGAATGACCTTGTCTATATAAATTACAATCTTAAGTTAGCTAGGCAGATGAAAGCAAAGTCTTTAGAAGTTGATCTGCTTCATTTTGATGATATTGACACCACTTTTGAGTGGGTGGAGGAGAATGAGAGTGCAAGTCCAACTCAGTGGCTAGATCGTTTTGGTCCAGCCTTGGATGGCAGTGATCTGAATACGAGACACTTTGGTTCTTCTATATTTGGTGCAAATGACCCCATATTTGGATTGTAATTTTGTACCCCATCAATTATTCCTGTAGCATAACCAGTCACTAATGTCCTTTTAGATTTCCTTGTAGTAACGTCAAAGTGATTGAAGACAAGACTATATTATCTATCCCCCTTTCTCTACCGTCAACCAACTCCCCCATGAATGTGGGAGACTAGGAGCATAGGATTATTGTTTCATGTATGTATTATCTTTCTTATACTCGAATTTAAAAAATCCAACAATCCTCGCAATTGGATTGGGAGAAAAATTTAGATATTTTTTTGTTTAAATATAAGCATGTGAGTAATTCTTAATATAAGCATATCAACTCTGACTAGGTCAAATAAACACAAATGAACCACAGCACAGCATTCGTGAGAATTTGTAAGAAAGGGCAGCACGCTATTTCATTGGCACTTGTTTTTCTATAAGCAAAAATTGTATTAATGAAGAGTAAAAGGGGTACTCATAACCCATTTACAGTATACATGTTACCATTAGTAATAAAGATCAACAAAAAGAAAATCAAAAGCCACACTAACAGCACTTGTGCCAATACAAACATCACCCCAGAAACCAAGTTTTTTGATGATATATGCTATATACCATATCCAAGCAAAAACAAAGTTCCAAACATGTGTAATAGTTGTGTCAGCAGGAGCATATCAGTTATGAATCATAATGCAGCACCGCCTGAGGATTAATGGACCAATCCAAAAAAGAGAAACCTCCCTGATTTAGCCGTGCCTGACTCCAATTCCACACCCTGATTTTGATCAACTTTATGACTTTGTCCAAATCTTTAGGTCCTTGAGAGAAAATGATGTCATTCCTAAGGAGCCAAATAGACCAAATAATAGCGAACCAAAGCATCCTCCAAACTCTTTTCAGCTTTCTACCCACAAACAAACCAACATGTTGTTGTAGAAGATCCGAAAGATTGCTTGAAATCACAGTTTCTATACCAAGCCACCAATAAATATGCATCCAAACTGAGTAAGAAAAGTTGCATATAATGAACAAATGCGAGCTGGTTTCAGTGGCATAATTGCAAAGACAACACAGTTGGGAATCATTTTAGTTTATAATACCTCTTCTTGACAGGTTGTAGAGAGTTGGAATCCTATCTAGAATGGATCTCCAACAAAAGGCTCCCACTTTGAGAGGAATAGACTTGTCCCAAAGTAATTTGTATGTAGTATCCTGCTGCTGTCCCCCACACTCTGTAATGGTTGCATATGCAGATTTTACAGTATGATTTTGTTCTAAATCCCCCCTCCAACACCATGAGTCGGCCACCACCCTCCCTGGAATTTTGTCAACAAGGAGAACCATCAGATTTTCCACTAATTGTTCCTCCCAAAGACCCAAACAAACAAGCGTCTCCTCCATTTTAAATTCCAAGACCACTCTCCATCCCTCCATTCCCCCATCTGAGAGACTTTAGCTTCCTTAGACAGTGAGACTAAGTAGTCTGTTAAACATAGTTGACAGAGATAACGAGCCCGTCCAAGGTTCATTCCAAAATGAAATGGACTCCCCATTCCCCAACTTCCTAGAGATACTATTTGATAACCATCCCTCTTTGAGTGAGTTCTCTCCATCTAACCTTCCTAAATCACACCACCATGATGAAACCGGACCTCCATCAATTGATTTCATTGGCCAAGATGTCCTATAAGAAGTAGGGTACCCGTATCTCACTCTAAGAACTTGTGCCCAAAGAGAGTCAGTTTCCGTAAAGAAACGCCATCTCCATCCTCCTAAAAGAGCAAGGTTAAACGCATCAATGTTCCTTATCCCTAAACCCCTTTTCTCTCTTTTTTTGCACACCAAGTCCCACTTAACCCACAAAATTTCCTACACTCCTCACTCCCCCCAGAGGAATCTCCTTTGTAACTGAACGATTTTATTTATTATCGTTTTCGGTGCTCTGTAGAAGGAAAGGTGGTATACTGACCCTACCAAAATGCCAAGGAATTTGAAAGGCAGAACCGTGATCTTGCAATTCAGAATAGCAGATGCAAGTTCTAATGATCTTGGGTTTGCATTTATACCTATCAAGCCACTTTTATGGAAGTTCACTCTCAAGTCCGACACCAGTTCAAAGTTCCTGAGGATGCACTTGATAGCCCTTGCATTAGATATGGTCATTTCACCCATCAATATTGTGTCGTCGGCATATTGAATGTGTGAAATTCCCAACTCCTGTCCATCTCCTGATATAACAATCTCCTTGAAAACATTCTTTTCCACTGCACTTTGAACGATCTCGTTTAATCCCCCGCCACAATTAGAAACAACAAGGGAGCCACGGGGTCTCCCTGATGAGACCCTTGGACATAGAAAACTATTTGGTGGGGCTCCTGTTAATGAGAACCGAATCTGATGAAGATTGGAGGCAAGCCTTTATCCAAGATCTCCATTTGCTATCAAAACCCATTCTGATGAACATGTGAGGAACTCCCAACTCACTGAATTATAGGTTTTTTCAAAGTCCACCTTCAAAACCATGCAAGAGTTCCTTTTTTTTCTTTACATAATCCAGCACCTCATTTATGATAGAACATTAGCCGATCCCACCTAGTGGGATAAGGCTTGGTTGTTGTTGTAATCCAGCACCTCATTTACAATTACCACTCTATCTAGAATGTTTCTGCCTCTCAAAAAAGTCGTTTGATTTTTGGAAATAACCGAACCCAAAACCTTGGCCATCCTCTCTGCTAGTAATTTTGCAATGAGCTTGTATAAGCACCCCACTAAGGATATGCAGGCCCGTGGATAATGCTAAGGCCAATGAGGCAACAGCCTAAGGCCTCAAATTTTTTTTGCCTATTACTATTCAGTTTTTTTTTTTTCATTATTATTATCCTATAGTTTTTATTGGAGAAAGAAAACAACATGATTACAGGTTCTAGACTCCCAAGGCTGCACGTTAGAAAATCAAGGAGTCAACTACGGTAGCACGGTGTTGGCAACGTTAAAGAAAAACGTTATTATAAAATAATAAATACCAACTCTTCACTTTTTTACCAATTAGGAATCTGGCACCTTAACTTAGCAATTAACATCACATAGCCATTGAAGTGTAAATGGTAAATTAATTGTTAGTTATCATTCAAGGTTTTTTTTTCCTTACATCTTAATTCAAGGTTATAACAATTACATTATATATATATATATATTAGGATAAATTATACTTGTGGTGTCTTATCTTTATTTTAGGTTTCATTTTTAACTCTCTTTTAATTTTTTTTCCCAAAATGATCCCTTATTTTGTAAAGTTATACCAATGTGGTCCCTCTTTTATTTTTTGTTCTGAAATGGTTCATCATTTTGCAAAATTTAAATCAATGTGGTCCTTATTTTTGTTCCAAAATAGTCCCTCTTTTAATTTTTTCCCGAAATAGTCCCTTATTATTTTGCATAATTGATATCAACTTGGTCCTCTTCGTACCACAATTTAAACGGAAATGGCCACATTGAAACCTAAAATAAAGACAAAGAACCAAAATGAAACAGAAAATAAAAGAGGGATCAAATTGAAACATAAAATAAAAATAATGGGTCAAAAGTGAAATTTTAGAATTACTTAATTATAAAACTTTGATAAATGATTTTACCGTTCAAAAGATTAGAAAATTAATATAAAAATTGATAATTTATATTATATTTAGTCTCTTTAAATTTTTCGCCTTAAGTTCCGAAATGCGTTTACACGATCTTGATGATATGAGTCTATAATCATCTAGGCCAACAGGAGCCTCCTCTTAGGAATGAGGACCAAGAAGGAAGCGTTGCATCCTCAGGCGAGAGATGCATTTTTGTGAAAATCTGTTACCATTTTGCAAAAATCCTTCGCCGCCTGTTTCGAGAAACTTTTAATGAAGGTGAAGTTGTAGCCGTCGGATCCCGGACTATTGTTTCCCTCACACCCCCATACGACCCTTTTAATTTCCTCTGTGAACATGAATGTCAACAAACCGTTCTCAGAGTCTGATATTTTCTTGAACTGAATGCCATCTAAGATAGGTCTCACCCTGTTTGGTTGTTCGAAAATATTCTCAAAATGATCCGAAACACAAGGCTTCACCCTTTCCGGCTCTTCAATCCAACTACCCTGCCAATTAATCCCATGTATAGCATTCGTCCTAGACCTGTTTTTAACACAAGCGTGGAAGAAGGAAGAGTTGCAGTCACCCATGGCACTTAGTTTTTTTTTTTTTGGTTTCTCAGGATATCCTTCACGCGTAACTATGAAGATCAATCCCTCGAATCGGGTAGGACTACAAGGACGGCAAAACTCTCCCATTGACACTTAGTTTTAACTTACCAATTTTTTTTTTTATTTTGTCTTTGTTTTTTTTTTAATAGGAGGCTCATAAGATGCCTTATATGGAGGAGAAGAATGTAGAGAGAACGAAATTGAAAAAGGACGTAAAAGATCGCGGGGCTGGGCTTGGGTTTGTGTATTCACAATTCATACCCAGCTTAACCAACTGACCTTGTGGAATTTAACTTATCATTTCTATTATTTGAAAACTTCGAAACTATGTAGAAAATAACTTTTTCTTTTCTTTTCATTTGTAAATATAATATATTCATTCTATTTTAAAATACAAGATATCTTTATGATCTGGTTGTATTATTTTCAATTTCTTTGTTTTTATTTTATGGTTTAAAAAAATTTGTAAAAAAACAATGAAAATAAAATGTGTTTATCCTTGAAATCTATAAATAAATAAAATATAGACTAAAATATATATTTTTTTTCCCTTAAGTGATTTTTTAGATTCATTTTCGTCATTCAATTTCAAAAAGATTAATTTTGATACCTTATGTATGAAACGTTACACATTTTAGTTTTTTCCGTCACATTCGTATAACGTTAACATCCTACATTGAGAAACCAAAATGAATCTATTGAAAATGTTGAGTGACTAAAATTAATCTACTTAAAATGTAAAATGACCAAATCGGCTATTGTTAACAGTCACATAGGACGCCATTAACGTTGTTATACACGAATGTGACAGGAGTGACCAAAATGTATAATGCTTCATACATAACTATACAGGGGATCAAAATGAATCTCTTTAAAGTTGGGGGACTAAAACGAATCTAAAAAATAACTTAAGGGATCAAAAAAATATTTTAGCCATATATATATATATATATATTTATTCTTAATTTAAAAATCTTAATCCACTTAATAATCTAAATATAAATACGTTACTTAGTTGAAAGGACAAACTCAGTTTGAGCCCAAAGTCTCATCTCATACGAAATTTAGAACCAAACATTTTTGACGTGACACGAGAAAGCGGAAGTGTTCGGAACGCAGGAGGTGGTTTGATAAATCGGAAGTCGGAAGCATGGATTACGAATTCAGGAGCAGATCGGGTCAAACTCCAATGTACCAACGTCCGCCACCGTCTTCCTCCATGTACCCCAAGGTTGGCCCCCACCCCCAGACCACCGCGCCGTCACCCTATCACCACAATTCTACCCCATCTCGTAAGTATAACCAAGTAGAACAACAAATTAGGGTTTCATTCAATTCAATTGATTTATCAATAATCCTATTTTGTTGAATTTGCAGCAGCAGGAGGGTTGGGAATCAAGGTTGTTATAAAGCCACAATATAGAATCACTCCCCCGCCTCATTTATCACCGCATGCCTCTGATATTCCACGCAGCAACTTCCATTTCGATTTTGGATTGGAGAGAAAAATATTGGCTGAATCTCACAAGGATCATCCTAATTGGACCAAATTTGGCTTAGACAATCTTCCTACTAAACTTCCCGATTCAACTTCATCCAAGGTATCTTTATCTTGATTTCACCAACCACTCCAATTTATTTATGCTATTCTAACCTAACATTACTATTTGCTAGTTTATGATAAATTTGGTACTTTATTTTAATGCATATAGATAGATAGCTAATTCTTTTACTGTTTTCAACCCTTGGGGTGTGAAATTAAACCTTTTTTTTTTGCCCCAGGTTTCATCTTTGGATCCCATTGTGAGCAAATATATTGCCATGGGGCTTAGCCGAGAGGCTGTTCCCATTGCTGTTGCAAATTATGGTGATAATCCAACCAAGGTATGTTCTTGATCTCTGTATCTCATAAATGGACATCATTCATGCTTTGATAATGCTATTGCTCTGAAAAGTATTATTATTATCATGTTTCTGAATATTATATGTCAAACATTATTCTCTGTGCTGGCCGTGTAGATTGAATAATGTTTTGGTTTCTTGATTATAGACATTGCAAGGCTCAAATGGTTCTTCCTGTGATACTCGAATTTCTCCTCCAAATTATTACTGTGAACTTATTGTTAGTTATCAAGTTAGTAGTTTTTTCAAGAATGATAAAAAGTGGTCAATTGATAGTTATTTAAAAACTTTTACATAACTTTGCATATGTCTTGGTTGATCTGATTGTTTTCTGCTTGTGACTGCTCCTCGCTCAGTGTTGGGTAGGAGGAGTGTCTTTGGTGTTCCGTGGAGTCTACCAGTTCCTTTTATTGGCAAATGTCAATGATCTAGGTTTTCCACTTGTCATCTGGAGTTTGCTTCCAGTTCAAATATAATTGCTTGTCAACCTTGTCTACTAGGAAAGGCCTTTCTGAGCATGCGAGAATTTTAGGAGCTTTTCCCTGACTCAGTTTGTTTGTTAGATACCTTGTTGGATCTTAGTTCCAACTTTTCACTGTCATTCTTATGACAAGTACTACTAACGGCCTGAAAGTAGTACCATGCTGAAATTTATTTGCATGAGACAGTTCTTTGTATTGTTTGATGGTTTTTGAAAGTAGTCATTACGTGGTGTTTTATATTGGTTTCAATACCACCTTCAGGCTTCAGGTAGTTTAGTGTTTCTCTTCTTTGGACTAGTGCTGAAGTTCTTATATTTGCATTGCTAGTTGCCACACTAGCATGCAGAAGACTTGTTGCAGTTTTTACTGCTTAAATTGTTTTACTGACCTAAAATATTACTCACTTGAAGGTCCAGGAATTTGTCAATGGCTACACCCTTCTGCGGGAAATGGGGTTTTCATCAAGCAGCGTTGCTGAAGCTTTGGTTATGAATGACAATGATACGGATAAGTCACTAGCTCATTTCCTTAACAGCTCATCATGAAGCATATTTGTTATAGGTATCATGTATTGGTGAACAATATACTAGTTCCCTTTGTATAGTGATAAATAATGGTGAAATATATAGGGATATGGGCAATCTGATGTTGTCTACAAGGCTGCTCCTCTTGTGTTTGAGTCGTGGCCGTGGGAGATGGGAATTTGAAGGACAAAGTAGAGCCGATTATTGCCTATTGTAATCCAGTGGTTTTATTTTATTTCAAAAAGGGCGATATCCTTTTTAGTTTTCATTAAAAGATCTCATTATGTTTGCTTTAGGCCAAGACCTTAACTTATTAGTTCTTCCATTCACTTAAATTTGTTTCGCCAGACCAAGAAGAATCGCGTGAGTTATTATTATTTTTTTTTATGAATCAAAAGATATATTAAAAAGAGTATTAGGTGTACTCAAAACCATATACAGTAAACAATTACATAGCCCCAACCAAGTAACAGGAATCCAATTACAGCCCTGCACCTGGAAAGTCAGTACATCTATAAACCACCACCACCAGTGAAATTGCTATTGCAGTAACAAGCCAAACTCAAAACCTATAGTATAGAAGTATAACGCAAGGGAAAACACTTGTACAACCCAAAAGAACCGAACATAGTTAAGTTATAAAGTATGCCAGCCCAATGGTATTCAAACCATAACCGCACCCATATTTGGTAAGAAAGAGCTCTATGGTGTGCACCCCAAGGTAGTATGCAGGCCATATGAAAAAGAAACCAAGAAAAAAACCACAGCATATAGAACAGAACCGCTTTGCAATTTCAAGCATAGCAGCAGCAAAGATCAGCAGCAGAAATGCAGACTGCACAGAGACACCACTCGGCAATTTTAACACCAAAACAGAACAGCAGCAAAGGCCAACAAACCAGAACAAACAACAACCAGAACAACATCAAACCAACACAGCAGGACAGCATCAGACCAGGACAGCTAGAACCAAATTAAAACAGCACTCGCGTGAGTTGTTTAAATCATTGGAAGGAAGAACTATTCTAATTGTGGATTAAATATGGAATAATAGTTTACATGAAAAAAAAAAAGAAAATCAATTCAATACGTCTGTTTTGTGGGTCAAATTTATGCAATGCCAGATTAACACTTTTATTTCCAACACTTGTAATTCGGTGATTTTTAGAGTTTTATTTTCTTCGTCTCTCAAATATTTTCAAATATAAAATATAAATTAGGATGTGTTTAATTCAACCGAAAATAATTTTTTTGATTGAAAATCTTAAGAAATAAAAAGCAATTTGAAAATTTCTCTAAAATGTAAAATCTTCTTAGGTTAACATATATTTTTATCTTTATGTGATATTCTTTTTTAATTTATTGTTTACACGTATAAATGTACAATCGTTTTGAAAGCTATCCAGTCTCCGCTGTTATAACACAAGCAAGCCCAACATAGGAACAAAAAAAAAATTTATAATGACACTTACTTTAATTTGGATGTATTGTCAATGAAAAATTCTTTACATTGTTAAAATCATTGATTTAAAAAATGCGACTCTTATAATAACCATATTTTTGTTTTGATCTAAGAGAAGACTCATAGGCCTTGAAAGATATATTTGGTGCTATACAATTGGTTGAATGTGAAAAAAAACCTTTACACTAATAATATATCATAGCTCAAATTAAATCTGATCAGCTTGAATTAGTTCTTTTTCAAAATGTAATCAATCTAATCTAATTCAAACTGATATAAATAACATAAATCTATTGACTTTTTAAATTAAAATCGATTTAATCTTAATTTTAATCTGAATTGTGAATACCTTTCGCTTGCACTCGATCACTCTCTTCAGATTTTCTTTAAAATATGAACTGCTTGCTCTATTGGCAGATATCTAAATGGGCCTCAGCCGCCCTGTAAGTGTAGCCCAAGACATGGACAAACCGAGACCGAGATATTGCCGAGAATATCAGAGATTCGGTACTCGAGAGAAGCTCGGGGAAAAAGTGACCGAAAGGGAATCCAAGTGGAGGACGTGCAGGGGAAGTTGCTAAATGGAGAGAGATGGTTATCCAGGCTTTATGGGAGGGAAGTCCGAATATTGGAAATAATAACTGATGCATTTGAAAATAGAGCCCGTGTATATATAAAGGGGTGGATGGGAAGAAGGGGATACGCTATTTTCATGTAACCGACTATTCTGTTAATTCAGAGAGATTAATATACGAGTTTCTTTGAGTTAAGAGTGTTCTTGCGAGTAGCGATACTGTTCCTTGTAGATTCTCATCGTTTGTGTTAGAATTTCCAAGAACATTTGGCACCCACCGTGGGGCCGAGGTAAACTTTCCCCGGTCACACTGTTACTTTTCCAAAAAGATGGCAGGATCGAGGAGCATGGAGGGAAGGAGTACTGAAACTGGTTCTCGACAATAGTCAAGAAGGCAATCGAGGGACAGAGGCAGTGGAGCATTAGAAAGAGACGTCAGTAACTTGAGACGTCAAGTTGAACAGTTGAGGAGGAGTCAAGATGATGGAAGAAAGAGCTGAAATAGAAGCCGCGAGAGGAGTAGGATATCTCGCAGGGATGATCGTAGTCGAACTTGGCATGAAAGGAGGAGTAGACGAGATGAGGAATCTGGCACTGAGGTGTCAAGTCCGGAGAGGCGTAGACACAACAACCTTGGAAGCCGAAGTCGGAGACGTAGTAACTCCGAAGACAGAACTTATGTCTTGAGGAGTGAGATAGGAGACTCTAGTAGGGAGCGACGCCGCCGTCGTTCTGCGGAACGAGAATCTAGTTGGAGGAGAAGTAGAGAATGGGAGAGAGGATACCGAGAACTATGTTCGAGAGGGAGGAGAGACCATCCTTTCACTGAAGATGTGATGTCTGAGCCAGCCCCCCATAACTTCCGTTTCCCGAAAATGAGACACTATGATAGTACTTCAGACCCGCAAGAACACCTGACGACGTTCAACGTTAAAGTGATGGTGTCTGACATTTCATCAAGGGTCAAATGTCAAGTATTTCCCGCAACTCTTGAAGGACCGACACTCATGTGGTTTTCTCAATTGCCATCGAGATCGGTTCATTCTTGGAATGATTTGACCGCAAAGTTCCTCATACAATTTGTAACCAGCAGGATGTACAGAAAAACCTCGGCTTGCTTGGATAACTTCAGGCAGGAGAAAAATGAGTCGTTGTCCGACTATCTGGATCGGTTTACTGTAGAAATAGTGAAGATCAGAGATTTGGAACCAGGAGTGACTTTGCACTCCATGAGGACTGGTTTGAGGGAGGGACCATTCCTGGATTCACTGTCGAAGAGGCCGGCTCTTGATATAGATGATTTAAGGCAACGAGCATCAAAGTATATCAGCATGGAGGAGGCAAGGGAGGCGAAGAGGAAGGAGAGGGTGGATAATCAAGAAAGAAGACCAAATCAGAATGTCGGGAGGAGATTAGCGTCCAGGATTGAGGTGTTGTCCAGGTTGTACGAGCCGAGAAGTCCAAAGTATGCCATATATACTCCGATCAATACCACTAGAGCGTAGATCCTAGATGAAGTATGTCATGCAGGCTTTGTTGAGTACCCTCCTCCAACCACCGCACCAAAATCCACTGACAAAAGAAGATACCGTCGTTTCCATAACTTGTATGGTCACACCACAGAAGATTGCATTGAATGGAAAGATCAGATTGAAGAGTCGGTTCAAATGGGGCAACTTTAGGATTATGTACAATGGGGAGGATCGAGAAGGCAGGTACCATGGAGAGGCTATGGTGGAAGAGGTTGAGGATGGGTAAGAGGTGCAGGAGGAAGAGGCAACATTTTTAGGAGAGAATACCAAGACAGGACAAGAAATGATCAGACAAACGAGGATCACCAGGTAGAAGACAATCCACAGGTGAAGGGTGTTATAAATACAATCTCGGGTGGTTTCACTGGTGGTGGGGTAACTAGTTCGACAAGAAGAAGGCATCTTAGAGCGGCGAAAACATTTTACTCGGTCCTTCAAAAGCCTTTGCAAAACCATCGGCCCATAACCTTCACGGACGATGATTTTGTTGGGGTGGACCCGAATCAGGATGATCCCATGGTCATTTATGTAGAATTCAGCTGACATCATGTATTACAGAACCTTTAAGAAGTTAGGGATACCAAAAGTTGAGGTAAAGGAGTTTGGAAACACGTTGGTAGGTTTTGCTGGAGAACATGTGGAGACTCGGGGGTATATTGAGTTACTGACAAAGCTCGGTAACAGCACAACTGCCAGTAGATCGCGGTGAAGTTTATTATTGTGGATGCTCCAAGGGTGGCATACAATTTGATTCTCGGACGACCGAGTTTGAATGAACTCGGTGCTATAGTGTCTACACCCCATTTAACCATGAAATTCCATTCCAGTGTGGGTGAAGTAATATCAGTAAGAGCTAACCAGAAGGAAGCTCGACAATGTTATGCAGACAGTTTGAAAGTGAACTTCAAGGCGGATGAGAAGCCAGCCGAGAAGGGAGAAGAAATGGATCAAAATAAGAAGGGCAAGATGTAGGTGGCTTCGGTAGGAACAATAGAGTTGTATCCGCATGCCGATATGAAGGAATTGCGTCACCAGTCGGCAGATGATTTTAAAAACTTCCGAATTGGGAAAAAGAAGGGACAAAACACCTACATTGGAACACAAATAGAGCGCGACGTGGAGGAGGAGATAAAAAAAGTAGTTATAAAGAACTCTTATATCTTTGTATGGAGCACTACTGATATGCCTGAGGTGGACCCGAGTGTTGTGTGCCACAAGCTTTCATTATGCACTAAAGCCAAACCTGTTTCGCAGAAAAAAAGAAAGGTGGGGGAAGAAAGAAGGAAGGTGATAGAGGAGGAAACCAAGAGATTAGTAGATGCAAATTTTATTCGGGAGATAAAATATACAACCTGGCTTGCCAATGTGGTTCTGATGAAGAAGTCCAACGGGAAATGGCGCATGTGCATTGACTACACCGACCTAAATAAGGCTTGCCCCAAAGATTCGTATCCTCTGCCCAACATTGATCAGTTGGTGGATGGAGCATCTGGCTACCAGATTCTCAGTCTCATTGATGCATACTCAGGATACAATCAAATTCGAATGTATGCACCTGACGAAGAAAAAACAGCCTTCATGTCGAATAGAGCCAATTACTACTACAAGGTTATGCCATTTGGTTTGAAGAACAAAGGAGGTACTTATCAGGGGTTAATGGACAAAGTATTCGAAAAGCAGATAAGGAGGAATATGGAGGTTTATGTGGACAACATTGTAGTGAAGACCGAGGAGCGGAGTAAGCACGCGGAAGATTTGAGGGAGATCTTCGGTCAAGTCCGAAAATATGACATGCGGCTCAACCCAGAGAAGTGTAACTTTGGGATCAGGAGTGGGAAGTTCCTGGGGTTCATGCCGACAAACCGAGGGATTGTAGTTAATCCCGACAAGTTCCGAGCAATCATCGAGATGAGGAGCCCGACGAATGTCAAGGAGGTGCGTAGACTAGCAGGAAGGTTGGCATCTTTAGCCAGGTTTTTATTGAGATCAGTCGAGAAGGCTCGGCCTTTGTTTAAATTGCTTAAAAAAACCGCATCAATTTGAATGGAATTCCGAGTGTGAACGAGCATTTCAAGAGTTCAAGTATTTCTTGAGTTTACCACCTATTTTGACCAAACCACAAGTTGTGAAGGAGTTATTCCTGTATTTGTCGATGACCGAGTGTGAGCGTAGTGCTCGTCCAGGAGATCGACAAGAGACAGCTCCCAGTATACTACATCAGCCGAGTTCTGCATGATGTTGAGACACGGTATCAGGTGATTGAGAAGTTGGCATTTGCATTGGTTATAGCAGCCAGGCGTCTGAGGCCGTACTTCCAAAGTCATCATGTAATTGTGAAAACGGACCACCCAATTAGACAGGTTTTGCGAAAACCGGAGCTGGCTGGAAGGATGATCATGTGGTCTGTGGAGTTATCGGAGTTCGGGCTTGAATATGAACCTAGAGGGCCGATGAAAGCCCAATGTCTTTCAGATTTCGCCGCTGAATAACTTCTGGAGCCGAAACTATAGTCAAAATGGTGGACCCTGTTTATGGATGGGGCATCCAATGTGAGAGCCAGCGAGGCAGGAGTAATTCTGGAAAGACCGGGAGACCTGGTTTTGGAGCAATCACTGAGATTCGACTTTAAAGTGTCGAGTAATGAAGCGAAATATGAAGCAATGATAGCAGGGTTGAAACTGGCAAAGGAAGTAGGGGTGAAAGCAGCCAGATGCAAAAGTGACTCGCAATTGGTAACTGGGCAAGTCGGAGGAACCTTTCAGACCCGGAAACCACACTTGACCAGGTATTTGTGCATAGTTAATTCCTTGATTTCTGAATTTGAAAGGTTTGAAATTGAGCATATCTCGAGGGACAAGAATAGCAGGGAAGATTTGTTGTCCAAGTTAACCAGCACAAAAAGTTCTGGAGGACACAAGACAATCATCCAGGAAACACTGTTGAGGTCAAGCTCGAAGAGGAGAAGGTGGTATTGGTGGTAAAAGAGGCAAATCGAGAATGGATGGAGCCGATCTAGAACTATCTGACGAAAGATGCTCAAGAGGCAAGGAAACTTCGCAGGCAGGCAAGTCGATATATAATCACGAAGGGAGTGTTGTGTGGGAGGTCTTTCTCGGGTCCAATGCTGAAGTGTCTAACCAAAGAGAAGAGTGAGTATGTCATGGCTGAGCTTCACGAGGGAATTTGATGAATGCATAATGGAGGAAGGGTACTCGGCAGAAAGCTTATTCGGGCAGGATTCTGTTGGCCGAAGTTGATGATTGATTGTATCAAGTTCGTGCACAACTGTGATGAGTGTCAGAGGCATGCCGTTATCCCACACTCAAAACCAGAGAAGTTACATAGCATACTTCCAGCATGGCCTTTCGACAAGTGGGGTATCGACATTCTCGGACCATTTCCGGTAGCTCGGGGACAAGTGAAGTTTTTGTTGGTTACTGTGGACTATTTTACGAAATGAATTGAGGCAAAGCCGCTGGCTAGAATCACTGCTAGTCAAGTGCAGAAATTTGTATGGAAGAACATTGTATGTAGATACGGGATTCCGGCAGTTATTATCTCAGACAATGGGAAGCAGTTCACTGATAAGGAGTTTGCTGAGTTCTGCACTAATCTCGAAATAAAGCAAAGATTCTCATCAGTAGAACACCCTCAAACCAATGGGCAGGCAGAGGCAGCCAACAAAGTAATCCTCGGGGAATTGAAGAAACGGTTAGGAAGGGCAAAAGGTGGATGGACCGAGGAGTTGCCGAGCATTCTATGGGGGTATCACTGCATTCCCCAGTCAACAACAAAGGAGACGCCTTTTCGATTAACTTACGAAGCAGATGCAATGATACCAGTAGAAGTCTGAGAGACATCTGTAAGGAGGCAACTATATCAACCAGAAGTAAATGAGGAAATAAGGAAGGAAGAATTAGACTTGATAGAAGAAGTCCGAGTAAGAGAAGCAGTGTGCAAGAGAAGGATTGTTGAGATGCATAATGCACTGTTGAAGCCGAGAAAGTTTGAGGATGGAGATTTGGTACTGAGACTTCAGGGCAATGCTAGGAAGGATCCATTCGAAGGGAAGTCGCCAGTAAACTGGGCTGGTCCTTTTTTCATAGTCGACAACTTGGAGAATGGAGCTTATTGACTTGAGGAGTTATTAAGGAAGGCCATTCCTAGGACTTGGAATGCCTCCCACCTAAAGTTCTATTTTGGTTGATTTAATGTATTAAGTGGTACTCTTTTTCCTACCTCAGTCTTTTTCCCTCATTAAAAAGGAGGTTTTTGGCTGAGAAGGTTTTGATGAGGCCACCGAGCTTATGTTATCTCCTGTCAATGAATGAAATCTTGTTTTGTTCTCTTTGTTTTTGAAAGTACTGTTTAGTTGGGCATAATAGTTTTACACTGGAATGGTTGGTGTAAAAAAAAGGTCTTCTATGTTAAAAGTTGAAAAGAGGTTGAAATGAAGAACGAGAGGTTATGAATGTAGAAAGGAGGAAGAGGAATGAAACTTAAACAGTTTTATGTAGTGAAACTGGTGGTCGGAGGAGAGAAGAAGAAGGAGAAGAAAAAGGAGAAGGAAAAGAAAAGAAGAATGGGAAGAGAAGAAAAAGAAGGAAAGGAGAAGGAAAAGAAAAGAAGAATGAGAAGAAAAAAGGAGAAGGATAAGGAAGTAGGAGGAGGTGAATGAGGAGAAGAAGGAGCAGTGGGATAAAAGATTAAAAGAAAAAAGTGAAGGAGAAGGAAGTAGGAGGAGGTGAATGAGAAGAAGAAGGAGAAGGAAAAGGCAATAGAGGGACATAAATGAGTTAAAGGAGGAACGTAAATGAATAGTAATACTCGGATGTAACTCTCAATTGTTTAATTTTTTTATCAAGGTGGGATTATCATAAGGATTTAGATATTGAGGCGGCGTATATGAATAATGTGGAGGTGTTGAGGAGGAAAGGTAAGAAACGAGAAAGGGGTGTAAAATATTAGAGTTCTAAGGAAGGAGAATCAGTATTGAAGAAAGGAGTGGTGCATGGAAAAATAATGGAGTAGGTAAAACCATTGTTAAAGGGGAGAGAAATAAAGAGAAGTTATGGGAGAAGATTAGGTGCAGAGAAAAGTAGAGGCAAAGTTGTCGGAATATGAGGTAGAAGCTCCAAACAGCAGAAGAATTTATAGAAAACTGCATGAAAGTTACGTGGTGGAATAGTCCGGAAATGAAGGAGTGGAAAAATGCAGCATGGTTTTGTGTAGCTTGGAGACAAAATAAAATATAAAGTAAGTTATTTCAAGTTAAAGGTGTTATCAAGAAGATGGCAAAGAGATGAGAAGCAGAAATGTAGGGAGGTGATGAAATTCTCGGGGAAAGTGTGCGCCGAGAAATTGTGTCAAGAAAGGAAATTTTCAGAAGTACTCGGTAGTGGTGAGAACGGATAATTTTATATCTCCTAGTTAGTTTAAACATTATCGGTGAATTTTGAGAACAAGAAGTGCGTTGTTCACGAATAGTTGAATTTGAAGTAGTGGAAGATAAAAAGTAATTTCATTCATAAGTTATGACATACACAATGAGAGGTTTAAACACCTCTTTGTCTTGAAAACAAAAACAAAAAGCAGAAGAAATAAACATAAGATTACTTAGGGACGTTTCCCTTAGTAAGAACGTCCTGGGTATTGGTAGGAGTGGCTTCAGGGGTGGCAGTGGAGATTGGAGAAGTATTCCCCTCGGGTAGGTTGCTTGTCATATTGGCTCTTCCGGAAGACTCATCTTCAGAATGCAGAACAAGCTTCCCATCTACAATCTCTTTCCACACATATGCCTCAGAGAGGTCTACTTCAGGAGCAATTACGTGGACTTGATCGATGGCATGATTGAAGCCCAGCTCAAACTTGTCGGTAGCCTCCTTCTTGTATTCTTCTAATTCAAGATCAAATTTAGCTTTCTGATTGGCTAAGTCTTTCTTCAATCGAGAAATGTTGGTGTCGGTGGTTTCCAATTCGGCAATAGCAGCAGTCTTGGCTTCTTCAACAACTTTGGCAGTCTCTTTAACTCCCTCTTAGAGGTTAGCTTGTCAGTGGTCTTCTTCAGCTCTTTGTTTTGATGGGCCAACAACTCCCTCTCCTTTGTGCAGTCGCGGAATTCTTGCTTCAGCTTCTCTATCTCGGCTAATGTCAGCAGCCATCTTCTCCATCTGCATGTGTATTTGGATCCGCTCCTTCTCGACTATGCGGATGAGTTCTGCCGAGCGTAAAGCATAAGTTTGAGCAGCTTCATATGGAGCAACGGCTTCGTAGCGACCGATTACATCAACATTAGTCAGAAAAAGCATCAGAGTGTCAATCATGGTGCGGGGGTTGAAATCATGATGCCAGAAGGAGTTTGGTTCAACATTTTGAGTGACATCGAACCACTTGCATTTGTTAATTCTTTTCTCGGATGTCGGTTTGGCAGGAGGATCCTTGTCGATGGCGGCAAGTGGTTCAGAGTGTTGCTCGGGTTCAACGGTTCTTGGCTTCTTGGTAGGTGGAGCAGAGGATGGTGCAGTTGGTTGTGCAGTCGGTTTCTCGGCCGAAGCCGAGAAGCCATGAGGAGAACGAATGGGATTGGTTGAGCTGGTAGATGGAGGATTGGTAGGCTTTGACTTGTCCAACCTTCGTCTTCTCATCTCAGCAAAAGAAATCTTTGAATCCATAATCCCTGCACATCGAACAATACAATAAATAAATGTCAGATATAATTGATTGTTAGCAGAAGGTGAAAACACAATCTCAACCTATCTTACTCTGCCGGTTCTCATCTTTATGTTTCTCGGCAGGAGGATTAATGAGGTTTTGGCAGTTAAAGGGACCAATGTAGGAAAGGAATTCAACTTCCTTTTTCTCGAAGGCCGAGAGTTGGTGATAAGGGTCCGAGATACGGCAAGGTGAGCGGGTCCAATAAAGGGGAAATTTGGTCTCCTTTTTGGAGTTAAGGAAAAAAGACATTTCGTTAGGGGCATACCTCACCTTAAAGAAATCCTTTTTAAAGTGTTTATAGGAAGAGGTGAAGAGATGAAACAGTTTGTTGTTGTGGCGGCCATTAAGGGATACCCAACGAGCCTTTTTGGTCAACCTAATGTAGTAAAAATGAAAGAATTTGGTCATTGTGGGGGGAATATCAGGCTCGGAGCATAAGATCTCTAAGGCCTTGATAAAAGCCCATCTGTTTGGATGGAGCTGAGTCGGAGCTACATTCAAAAAGGTAAGCACTGAACATTGGAAAGAAGAGAAAGTAAGAGTAAGGGGAAGCTCCTTGAACAAGGTTTCATACAGGAAAACGAAGGGAAATTCTTCCTCAGTGGCACTCATACGGTTAAAGCCAAAAAAGGGATAACCGATGAATTGTTGTTCTTTTTCTGGGGTGGAAAGTTTTATTGTCTTCCTAAGTTCGGCTATGGAGGCATCTGTTTGGTAGTCAGAAAACATCTTGATAACATCTTTGTGTACCCATTCATACCCAGGAACGGGTAGAATGGGAGGAGGAGGAAGAATTACACGGTGGGGAGAATGTTGGTCGGAGGTTGGAGACGAAGCATCATGTGAAGGCTTTCGTGACCTAAAGCATTCTGACTAAGAGTGGCAGAAGAGAAGGTAAACGACGAGTCGTCATCGATTAACAAAACCTCTGGGTTAGCTGAAAGGGGTTGAATGTAAGGGGGAGAAGTGGAAGCCATTAAAGGGAGATAAGAAACAGAGGAAGTAGAGCGTACCTGAAAAGATGGTGAAGAAGAAGCAAGGTAGAAAGAAATATTTAGGAGTGTGCAGATGATAGCTATGGATACAGTGGGAGTAAAATTGGGGAAAAAGAAGGCTATTAATAGGAGGGGAGAGGATATGAAGGGTCGGACAACAACACTGATGAAATGAAAAGACAATCGCCATCATTACTACAACACGTGTCAAAAGAATGTGGAGGGAGAAGCTGGCTGAAGCGCGTGGGAGGATTGAAAAGACAGGAGCAGTTAGAATGAGGCTTGAGGCATAGTTTGGGAGGCGTGTAGTATAAATGACAGTCATTATGCTGATAATTAAGGACGTGATGATGATTAATGAGATATTAATGGCGCGTGTGAGGAAATCTGCCTACAAGGATAGAGAGGTGCAATGTCACAAGAATGAGGGAGTTTATAATTGCTTTCTCGGGTATGTACTCTTTTTCCTACCTCGGTCTTTTTCCCTCTGGAAAAGAGGTTTTTGGCTGAGGAGGTTTTAATGAGGCATGCCCCGAAAGCAAGGTTATAACTCCGGAAGTGAGTGGATCTCGATAGATGTATTCTCTTCTTCAGTTAGCATTGAAGTTCTTTCGTCTCCCCGAGACTGAGAACTGGGGGGACTAGTGTATTACCGATGGTGGATATCCGAAATTTATTGAAGCCGCAATGAAGCTCTTCGACTCCTTCGTTAGTCTAGAGCTTGGGGGACTAGTGTATTGGCATATATCTAAATGGGCCTCAGTTGGGACCTGTAAGTGTAGCCCAAGACATGGACAAACAGAGACCGATATATTGCTGAGAATATCAGAGTTTCGCTACCCGAGAGAAGCTCGGGGAAAACATGACCAAAAGGGAATCGAAGTGGAGGACGTGCAGGGGAAGTTGCTAAATGGAGAGAGATGGTTATCCAGGCTTTATGGGAGGGAAGTTCGAATATTGAAAATAATAACTGATGCATTTGAAAATAGAGCCCATGTATATATAAAGGGATGGATGGGAAGAAGGGGATAAGCTATTTTCATGTAACCGACTATTCTACTAATTCAAAGATATTAATATACAAATTTCTCTGAGTTAAAAGTGTTCTTGAGAGTAGCGATACTATTCCTTGTAGATTCCCATCGTTTGTGTTAGAATTTACAAGAACGGATATAAATAACATAAATCTATTGACTTTTTAAATTAAAACTTATTTAATCTGAATTTTAATCCGAATTGTGAATACCTTTCGCTTGCACTCTACCACTCTTCAGATTTTCTTTAAAATATGAACCGCTTGCTCTATTAAGCATATATGTAACTGACACAGTCAAAAGATTGTGAGCTTGTATTAATAAAGCTTAACCATGACTCAAATCGCCGCCACTGCCATGTACAAATACAAAGTCCCCTTTTAGTGCTAAAGAAAGTATCAGTCACCTTATTACTCCTATAAATACTTTCACTAGCATATTTTTGGTAGTTCTACTACCAAGAGGAGTCTTCTTCCCGTGTCAAAGAATGAATGAAACAAGATAAAGCAACTTACAGGTAGAAAGGTTTTTTTTTTTTTGTTGGACTGTCTTGCACGCCTTTAGCAGTAACTGTTAGTAATGGACAAACCCACCAATTTGCCAACTATGCTCACAAGTTAACGGAAACTATTTTGTCCGATGGACTTCAAATCTAGAAGCAACTTTCCAACATACATCTCTAGGATCACTACGCTTCCAATAGAGATCAAAGATCTGTCTAAGCTTCTCACAATCGGTGACTCTGTAGTATTACATTGGTAGTCTTCTCACAAGAATGCACTGAATCAACTCAAACGCCAGCACAAATCGCTCCTGAAAAAAGACCATGTTGGACCTTGAGGTTGCAAATAAATTTTGATTCATATGACAACCTATTTTAAGTAAATTCTGCGTATAATCTCGCAAAATACTCAAAGTCAGGCCATCTTTTAGGTGGCTATTAAGTTAATGTCATGAACTTGAATTTTAAATGAGCACATGCAACATAAACACAAACACATGAGAGAGAGAGAGGGAGGGAGGGAGGGAGGGACCTGCCGACCAAGACGAGCAACAAAACTTTGCCTCATCGACATGCTTCACATCAAGCCCAATAAACCAGGATCCAGCACTGACATCATCATGGGCATAGGTTCGAAGCATAACTCTGCCAACTCAGAACAGATTCATGATGAGTTGCACAAACAACATCTAACAGAAAGGTGCAGCAAAGAGTGGATTTGACCTGTTTATTGATATGAATTTAGCCAAAGCTCGTGATATGACATACATCTCTCCTGATGCATGACGAAAATATCTGTTTGACAGGAGATTTTAATCATCATTTTAAGAGGAGATAAATATATGACATGAAGAAAAATGTTTGTGAAACTTGGTGAACATCAATGTATTCAGAGTTGTGTATCAAAATGCTACATAAATGTAATTTGACTAGCTTGCCAACTCTGCTTGGTTTTGAGGCTCAAGACATTGCACATGACATGACAGTATGATACAATGAAGTTATATATTTTGTGAGGACCTAGGATTTTGGTGCGATAATGTAAATTCATGTCACAAAATAGGCTTCTCCAGTAAAAGATTGTTCTGAGAATCGAAGTAAAAGTACTTAATGCAGACTTGCTTGTACGAGATCAACTAACACACAGCACTGCTGAATACAAAACCTAGTTTCACAAAAGATACACATGCAGCGATTTCAAACTGGTCAACACTGAGTTGAAAATGACTATCTTATAGAATTTTGATGTGCAGTGAAATTAACACAATTGTTCACTCATATCAAATAGCCGGTTGCTTGACTTACGATTTTTTGTCACCAAATTTCCACCATTCTGGTTCATACCATTTATGGTTCCTGTCATAATTCACAGGCACTGATATGAGAATTGAGAACCATAAAAAGTCTTCTTTTTATAAGCACATAACATTTCAAACAACATAATTCCAAAAGGGGCTAACAGTTCAGAGAAAACTTCGCCTGATTTCATGCATCCTATGTAAACACGAGGTTTGTCCAAATGAGGTGCAAGTGTAGCTCCTAAGGCATCTGTGCAAGGAGAAATTAGTAAGTTGCAGGAAATATATACAAGAATATGATTAAATAGGGCAAATGGGCACACAATAATATCATATGATCAAAAGGAATAATGTTAACTTCTATTTCTTGGAAGATGAAAATATGCAAGGACCACTTCAGGGATAGATGCAGTTATTGATTGATGTAACTTTCCTTTTGCACCCTTTGTTCCCATTCTTGGTAGTGCTTTTATAGTTTTATTAGGACTTCGGTAATTTTTGTGGCTTAAGCACATTGTTAGTATGCATTTTCCAGGTTGAGATTCTTTCAGCATTAAATTATAAAAATACATGATAGGAACCCATGTAAGCCAACTGAGAAACTGATAGAAAAATGCAGAAAGAACAGATGCTTCATTACTTGACTAGAAATGGACAGAACTAGGAGATGATCTTTTCCAAAGGGCTACTCCTTTTCCAACAGAGCCTTTGCTCGGTTACTACAAAGCTAACAATTCTGAATGAACCTCCCTTCTACCCTCTTCCCTCTATTTATCTACCCACAACCCTTCTAATCAACTACTCCCCCAGCCTACTAACTGTCTCAACTCAACAAATCCTAACTAACTAACTGCCTCTGTTGCTAACAGTACTCGATAAAAGAACACGGTAAGGTTATCCATAATTCAATAAAAGGTTTTTAAGCACCACTGCATTTTATATGTTGACGAGAAACTCATGGTCGTATCGTATCCTATATGTACCAATGGAGTTCTCTAATGCATAGAATGATTTAGCCATGGAGTTCTCTAATTAAGAGATAATAGGGGAATATTACAATAACCACAGTGAAATACTCTGAAGATTTGCAGATCTTGACCTAAAGTATTAGGTAAATTGCATTAGAACAATTATCACTTCATCCAGTCAAAGAAAAACTAACCAATATTTACATAAACATCATCATTGACTTTAGCATAAAACTCGGCATCCCATTTATCTGCAGCATGAGCGAAGAACAATTTAGCCTTCTTTGGGAACCCCTCATTTGTTTCCACATGATCATCCTGTCAACATAAGTGTTGAAGGTGTGAGCTAACTAGCTTATGCTCTTGAACCTTATTCTCAACCCACAGGAAGCCACAAAACACAAAAAAAGACATTATGAGCACCAAGCAAGTTAAGCAACTACAACTGCCAACCCATCACCTTTAAACTCATCTGACTGCTTACTTAAACTAATGACTAAAAACAACATAAATTACCGTACTTGTATCCTGTAAGCATTTGTCAAGTTATAATAAAGTAGAAAGTTTGTAAGCATACGAACCAAATAAAATCCATAATAATTAGTTAAACATACAAGAATTAGGAAGTCATTAGTCAGCCTATTCTCGTGATCAATGTCCGTATCCAGATTGTCCCCGTGATTTCCACTGCAAAATAATAAGTTCTTCATAAGAAATGGTTCCAACTGAATCCCACCCCCCACCCTCAACAAATCTAAAAGTAAAAAACTAAACCTTCTTCCAATAACAAATCGTACAATAATGCCCTTTCCATCTTCCATTTTTTTCAAAGCTGCACCTGCAAGATGATCTAAAATTAAAACATCGTCTGAACCACAATCTTAGTGCAATAAGCTGTAACACATTTTATATAAAAAAACTGTAAAGAAAAGATCCAAGATACACCAGAACACTATATATTTCATGAACATTTGAAATAACTATGTTCAGAATCAAAGAAACAAATCATTGTAATATAATGTAAAACAGAGTTATATCAAAGAGTCTTCGGATCAAAGAGTCTTCGGATGATCAATATCAGGTATTAAAGGGATTAAAATATATCAATATGAGGAAACCAAAACTTGAAAGTTCCTCTTGTTACTTTGTCTGTACCTTAACAGAATATCAAGTATCAACTGGTGCTGTGGTGTAGAAAGCCACGATTTTATCATTTTGAACTCACATCAGTTCATGATAAAGTGACATATTAGTGTCTAAGTGGGTTTACATAAATGTTTTACATCAAGCTTCATATTCAATGCTGTTTTCTTCATTTTGAAAAGAATGTATAATTAACAACTGTATACTAGTGAAGACTCAAATTAAATATACCCGTTCAAGCCGGAGTTATTTACAATGTTAATATACTAACAAATGCAAGCGAGCAAGAGAAAGCAAAGAATATATATATATATATATAATAAATTACCACTTCCCATCCATGCTTTACGAATAGCATCTCTATTCTTCCGGCCACCAAACCTTGTGAGTATACCTATGACTACCAAGGGCCTTGTCTTAGAGTAAGTCCCATTGGTCTCACTCTCTACCAAGTGCTTTGAAGAAAATCCCTCTTGTCTAGCTGCAGCAAGTTCCATCTCAAGGGCATCAAGCTTCTTATGTTGTTCCCTAAATGATCACGAGAGAAGTTAAGAAAACCAAAGGAGACCATTCATTCTTTTTTGAAAAAAAGAGTAAAGTTTCATTCTGGTCCCTAAAAACAATGCGCTACCCAAAGTAGTCCTTGAAGAAAAAGAAAAAGTGAATAGCCAAATTGGTCCGTGAAAGATGTAACCGACTTCAATTAGTCCCCAAGAGTGTAAAAACACGGTTAAATTGATCCTTTTTATCAGTCAAACTGGTTCCTATTCTTACACATTCAGGAACTAAAATGAAGTTTTTCTTCTCTCAAGGACTAATGTCTGTGAAATCGCTCACATCTTTCGGGGGATCAATTTGACTATTCACTCGAGGGAGAAAAAAAAAGAGCAGATATGATATAAGTAAAAAGTATAATTGACCTGCAGGCTATGATCTTCAATGTATCATCGACGGATATAGCAGATTGTCCCTATAATTGAAACCATAACTGATTAAATAACACACTCTTAATGATTAATCAAATCCGTAGTAAGAGTAAGTGACAGACCTGACCAGTGATTCTATCGAGCTCTTTGATGAGATAAACCCTGTTCTGTGCGTCCTGCCATAACCTGAACAACAATGACGAGAATTAAAACAACGGTGGAAAGATTACAAGAGAGGAAGAGGAGGAGGAGGTTACTGTTGTACCTTCCAGCGACGTAGATAGAAGCGAAAGTAGCGAACATAGAGATGAGGAGTGCAGGAATGCTGGATCGATGATGTGAATGAGAATGAGGCATAGCCATACTCCAAGCTACTCGGTTACTCAAATTGGGATCCAATTCAATTGAATTGAATCCAATCGTGAAATGCTATGCCTATGATGGAAGAGATGCTGTTGGTTACTGGTTGGTGCTGTGCTGGTGCTGAGTGGTCTACGCTAGTACTGCTTTCCTTTCTTTCTTTCTTTCATTGCCAAACAAACAATATCTTTCTTGTTTTTTTTTGGGTGAAAGCCAAACAAGATCTTCAGTTCTTCATTGCCTCTAACCATTTTTTTTAATTTTTACGATCCATAATCATCAGTTCATTTTATTCCAACTAAAATATAAATTTAAAATAATATATTTTATAATTAATTCTAAAATTTAAATTTAAATATTAAAAAGGAATAAATTAATATGACATTTATCATTTTATAAATATATTAGCTCAAGAACCAACATGTGGTAGGTCCAAGTTGTAAGAGACTTGAATATCTTAAGCAATGCAAGTGGTCAAGGGTTTTTGAATACTGACTCTTGTGCATGTAGAAAACCTGGTTGGGAGGGGAGATTAGTCACTACTAATGGTAACAGATACTTTGTACCAATGTTGTAAAAGCCGGACCAAACAACAAACCGAAAATGTTTCGATTCAGGTTTAACCGATTCAATCAGATGGTCTAACCGGATAATGTATAACATAAAATTTTCTCATGAGTTATAACAAGCAATACTATAAAAAATATTATAATAATTAAAAGTTAAAACAAGAAATTAAAAATTAAACCTACCATCTCTATAATATAATAATATTATTATAAAGTTTATAACTTTTAACTTTATACGTTTTAATTTTTAACTTTGGAATGATTGAGGAGTCTGTTTTTATTTTTCAAATTTTAAATTTTATTTTTTTCTCTCTAGAAAACTGATCAGATCCGGTTTAGCTCAGCCCAATCGGGTTTTTAATCATTTAAAGCGGTCTGACCAAAGAAACGGTTTTGAACCCTGACCAAGATCGGACAAGAGGTCGGTTCACGGTTCGATCGATCCGATCGGCCGATTTGGTCCGATTTTGATAACTTTACTTCGTACCTATAACATGGTTACCCAAAAAATATTAGCTCCGGAGATTTATTCATTCTTAAGTGAGTATACTATAACTTAATATATATGTGGGTGCATACATGTAACAGATAATCAATCGGCAGGGCGTGTAACATATAAAGCCATTACGTCTGTGGCCTTAGTCCCCGAGTTTTTTATTTTTATTTTTTTTATTATATATTATTACAGTAATTCGTAAGTGACGATTTCTTCCTGGTAGGGGTGGGAATAGGTTAGGCAGAATTAGGCCCTGGTAAGCCTGAATCTGGCTTGTGTTCCAATTATGAGACCTGAGCCTGACCTATAACTTGATATGGGTCAATTTCTAAGGTATGGGCCTGACCTACTTTAAAGCCTGACCTGATCTGAAAGCCTACTTAAAAACCTAGTTACCAACAAGATCTTTAAATATTCTTCCATCTATAAATAGGTCACAGTCCTTCGCTTGTAAATAGACTCGTAGGTCTCTAGTGGCAAAGAAGTTGGTAGACATATACTAATAAAAGGTCACTAGACATTCACAAATAAATAGGCAAGTATGCCACTATATGGCCAATGTAACGTCCTTCATTACAATAGTAACCAATAATAAAACATAATTAAAATATAGCCAAAATAAAAATTTGACAAAATAAATTACTTTAAAATAAATACCTCATAAATAATAAATAGAAATGCTAATAAATCCTTATAAAATAAATTCATTTGCCTCAAAACCGGGCGTCTGCTAATAAACCTAACGATAAAAAAAATAAACATGTCTAGTCACAAACGACTCCTTATTTAAGGAAATACTAACCAAATTAGAAAAATAACTAATAGAATTCACTTAGTCGTCAAGCCTCTTCAGTCTCAGTGGCGTCATCCTCGTGATCTGAAAACAACACTTTTAATGAGATATAATCTCAGTGAATAAAAACAAGTTGTAAAAATATTTTCGTAAATAGTGTTGTTCTCAGCCGATGCGGTAACCGGAAAAACATTCATGGTACCCGCTAATTTTCAAAACAATAAATATAATAAATCTCCAAAATAATAACGTATAAATTAATCAATGTCAAACATTTAAATCACAAGCTCATAAAACCAACCACGGTCACATCTCATTACATTTAATCACATTCACCATGCAAACTCTATGCAATACAACTCCATGAACATGACTCGATGATTCATAGAATCACTTGACTTGACTCTTTGGTTTCCAAAACCTATGTGAATCCCAGATCCACTAAGGTCTATGAGCTCATATCCATACAATGTCGTCCCACTGCCTTCCCCATCCCAGATGTGAATATTTTAATAATCTGATATCTCATCCCAGATGGTGATATCTGTCATCCTATTCCCGTAATAGAATGTATACCACCATCCCTTCCCGAAAGTAATGACCAAGTGTCGCGACCGTCCCGTCCGGGAGCCGCGAAAAGGGATAAAAAAAACAGAGGAGTCGCCACTAAAATTTTTATTGGGAAAATCTTAGAAAACCCAATTATTTAAAGGTAAACTGGTCTTAAAAAAAGAGAGACGAGTCCGGGAGTCGGTTACGAGTAGGGAAGGTATTAGCACCTCACATCGCCCGTTTAAAAAACGGTACCTCGAGTTAATTGTGCAAAAAAACATTTTAATAACATTTTAAATATTTATTTTACCCAAAAATTATTTACAAGAAAGTGTTATTTTTAATTTTAAATATTTTAGATTTTTATTAGTTTTTAATATTTTTAAATTTATTGTTTATAAAAATTAAATGAGGTTGAACATGGCACATGAGTCCACAGGGCAACCTCAAATCTAAGGGACTGAGCATGGCACCGTGTCCATAGAACATCCCTAAAAAGGAAAAGTTTAACTTTTTGATTAATTATTTTAACATAAAAAGGGGATGCAAAAAGAAAAAAAGAAAATTAATTAAATGAGGTTGAACATGACACATGAGTCTACAGGGCAACCTCAAATCTAAGGGACTGAACATGGCACCGTGTCCATAGAGCATCCCTAAAAATAGAAAAGTTTATTTTTTTGATTAATTATTTTAACATAAAAAGGAGATACAAAAAATGGAAAATTTAGTTTTGGCCCAACAAGATGATTTATCTTGCTCCTACGTATTCCCGGGTGCGATGGGAAACTCAAAGCCACGTAGTTCTTTTGGAGAAAAAAAAAAGCTTGCTTGGTTAGTTTGTTTTAAATTGATTTTTTTTTTTAAAAAAAAACAAAGATGTGAAGATCTCTTAAAAAGATTTTCCATTTTTGATGTTTTTTTTGGATTTTTTAGAAGAAAAAGAAATAAATGGATTACAGCATTATTCAAGCCCAAAGGACCCAACTTCAGAAAATATTTTTTGCTTTTTTTTATTTTTTTGTTTTTTGTTTTGTTTTAGCTTTGACCCAAATCTCTAGGACCTAGAAAAAGAAAATTGAAGAAAGAGGCCTAGTAGCTAGCCCAAATCAGTAACTTAAATAAAAAACAAACATATTCACCATGAACCCAAACAAATCAGAAGCCCAAACACCATCAAATGACATAAAAATATCAACAGAAAAAATGAAAAAAAAACGAAAGAAACAAACACAATAACATAAGCTGAAGTTTCTGGTTTCCCCCAGAGTTACCATTACCAACGTGCAGAGGTGAGCCACAAGGATAGCTGAACGTGTGGGGGAAGAGCAGATCTGGTGTGGTGGTTTCAGGCTAGCGGCGGTCCCTTGTTGTGACGTGCGGCGGTTCTGGGTGGATCCGGAGGGCTCTGACGCGACGATCCGAGGCGGAAGAGGGTGGCGAGGAAGGGGCCGACGATTCGTGGTGGTGACGGACTAGGCAGGGACAGGGGACTCTTCACGATGGCTCGCGGTGGTGGCGAGGCGTCTGACGCGAGCGGGAGCGGTGGACGACACACTGCTACGTCGGCGCGGGCCGGATCCGCGTGCGGTGGTCGAAGAACCGAAAGTCTTGAGTGAGTACGGTGATGGATCTGGCCGCGATTCGGATCGGGTAACGCTGGCAAACACGGCCTGTGTGACGAGACTCTGGAGGAACTCGATCATGTATCCGAATCTCTTTTCCTTGATGTATTTGGGTTGCTCTGTTTATTGATATTTGGTTTGGGGAAGGAACTTGATTATGGTGCTTGGATTTGGTAGAGAAGAGGAAAATGAGTATCTGAGGTGGAAGATGAAGATAATGCAAGGAAGGTGAGTTGTTCTTTTGAAGGCAATTTTGGATAACTCTCTGTGTATTCTCTTTCAGGAATTTTTTGAAAGAAACCCCCCTGCCCTGCTTCTTCTATTGTGCGTCTTATATTGGCATCAAAGGGGAGAGGATGACAAACATCTTTGTTGGCCAGCTGTGGAGGAAAGGGACCACTGATGGGGTGTTGTGGAGTGTTGCAGAGATTGAACCATGCTCTAGTCCCCTTCAATTCCCATTTCTGTGCCTCTTTTCTCTGATCTAGGCATACCCCTTTTACCCAAGCTCAGTATAACAACCAAAAATGGAGTCTGAACTTGTGCTGCTTTATGGGAAAGGGTTTTGACGGTTGGGTTATTTCTTTAAGGCAAATCTGAATGTTGTTTGCTTGTTGTATCAAAAAAATTGCTTGGGAGCATGTTGGTTAAAGAGAAAAACCAAAGGGGAATGACCAAAAATGAAGAAAAACCATGGTAGAACAGGGTACCAGATACTGTATGTTGGAGGAAGGCAGATTCTGTTGTTTTTTTTGTTTTTTTGTTTTTTTTATCTTTTTATCATTTTATTTTATTATTTATTTATTTTATTTATCATTATTATTTTTTTCCAAAACTTTAATTAAAGGCATCCGGATAAAGTTAGGTGTTCACAGCTGCCCCTCTTTACTTGTTTCTTATTAGATAATAGGTGTAACCGTAGTTAACCCATTATCGTTATAAGAAATTAGTAAAGACAAGAACTCCAATTTTGTCCGGGTTATTCTGATAAGCAAAGGACCTGTGTTTACAAACCAATTTCCTTTAAAGAACCCGCGGGTTAGATCGCCCACTGAGGTTTACACATAGAAGCTTGCGGGGTGGATCGTCTGTCGAGCTTAAACAGAAAGATAAAAGAGCTTACGGGGTGGATTGCCCGTCAGAAACTCGAGCATAAAGATAAAAGAGCTTACGGGTTGGATTGCCCGTCAAACTCGAACAGAAAGATAAAAGAGCCTACAGGGTGGATTGCCCGTCAGAAACTTGAGCATAAAGATAAATGAGCTCACGGGGTGGATTGCCCGTCTGAAGCTCGAACTAAAGATAAAAGATCTTACGGGTGGATTGCCCGTCAGAAACTCGAGCATAAAGATAAAAGAGCTTACGGGTTGGATTGCCCGTCAGAAACTCGAACAGAAAGATAAATGAGCTCACGGGGTGGATTGCCCGTCAGAAACTCGAACGGAAAGATAAATGAGCTCACGGGGTGGATTGCCCGTAAAAAGCTCGAACTGAAAGATAAAAGAGCCTACGGGGTGGATTGCCCGTCAGAAACTCGAGCATAAAGATAAAAGAGCTTACGGGTTGGATTGCCCGTCTGAAGCTCGAACTGAAAGATAAAAGAGCCTACGGGGTGGATTGCCCGTCTGAAGCTCGAACAGAAAGATAAATGAGCTCACGGGGTGGATTGCCCATCTGAAGCTCGAACAAAGAGATAAAATGAGCTTACGGGGTGGATTGTCCGTCAGAAGCTCGAACAGAAAGATAAATGAGCTTACGGGGTGGATTGCCCATCAGAAGCTCGAAAAAAGAGATAAAATGAGCTTACGGGGTGGATTGCCCGTCAGAAGCTTGAACAGAAAGATAAATGAGCTTACGGGGTGGATTGCCCGTCAGAAGCTCGAACAGAAAGATAAATGAGCTTACGGGTTGGATTGCCCGTCAGAAGCTCGAACTGAAAGATAAAAGAGCCTACGGGGTGGATTGCCCATCTGAAGCTCGAACAGAAAGATAAATGAGCTCACGGGGTGGATTGCCCGTCAGAAGCTCGAACAGAAAGATAAATGAGCTTACAGGGTGGATTGCCCGTCAAAAGCTCGAACAAAGAGATAAAATGAGCTTACGAGGTAGATTGCCCATCAGAAGCTCGAACAGAAAGATAAAAGAGCTTACGGGGTGGATTGCCCGTCAGAAGCTCGAACTGAAAGATAAACGAGCTTACGGGGTGGATTGCTCGTGAGAAGCTCGAACGAAAAGATAAAAGAGCTTATGGGGTGGCTTACCCGTCAAAAGCTTGAACTGAAAGAAAAAAAGAGCTTACGGGGTGGATTTCCCGTCAGAAGCTCGAACTGAAAGATAAAAAGCTTGTGTTGTCTTATGCCTATAGGAGCCAATAAAGGTATAGCTTATGAGCCCTCTGCCCGTTAGATCCAAAACAAAAACAAACACGAAGCTCATGAAGTCCTATGCCTACTAAAGCTAATAAAGACGCAGCTTATGAGCCATATGCCCGTCAAAGCTGAACAAAAACATAACGAAGCTTATGAGGCCTTGTGCCTGCTAAAACTAAAGGTAACAAAAACAATGCTTACGGGCCCTATGCCCATTAAAACAAAAAAAAGCTTGGAGACCCTATGTCCGCTAAAGCTAACGAAAACAAAGCTTCCGGGCCCTATGCCCAGCAAAACAGACGAAAGCTTAGGGACCCTATGTCCGCTAAAGATAACAAAAGCAAAGCTTATGGGCTCTAAGCCCGTAAAAACAAACGAAAGCTTAGGGACCCTGTGTCCGCTAAAGCTAACGAAATAACGGTTATGGGTCCTATGCCCATTAAAACAAGAGAAAGCTTAAAGATCCTATGTCCGCTAAAGCTAACAAAACAAAGCTTATGGGCCCTATGCCTATTAAAATGGACGAAAGCTTAGAGACCCTATGTCTGCTAAAGCTAACAAAAGCAAAGCTTATGGGCTCTAAGCCCGTAAAAGTCAGTAAAATGGGAGCTTATGGGCTCTGTGCCTAAATGTGATGCAATGATGTTGAAATAATGCATGATGCAAAAGGTTCTTTCAGTGATTGATAATGAACTTTGATCATTTTTCGCAAACCACTCTTTGACTTCTAGCCCCTTAAAGCTTCGATCACAGCCAAATTTTAGGAAGAACTGGAATATCATTCATTGATCCGGATTGTCACTTTCTTGCCCAACCGATGCTTTGCCCCTTGTCACAAATATGCCCGTTTATAATGATTATCCCAATGGGTGAAACTGCTTGATTTCTCTTTCTTTTCCAACATTTCCCTTTGTCAGGAGATTGACGTGCTTTCCATGACCTTTGCATCCCTGAGTAACTCTAAATGATATCATTATTGATACTTGCTTCACCTTTCAGTATGTATTAAAGAATGCAAATTGAGTCTATGGTAGGAAAAGGGGATGTAATTGATAAAGGATGGACAGGGAGTAACAATATGTGGAAAGTGGTAAGGATACGAGCAAAAGAATTGAAAGGTTGTTAGAAGGAAGGAAACTATGACGGGATGGAGTTCACATTTTTCTTCAGGTGATACTCTTTTAAGATGATAAGTGCTAGCTTCTCATGCGTATAATCTCGAGCACCGCTTTAATCAGCTTTCAAGAACATGGTTTGTTCCAGTCTTCATGTATTGAGAGCATTTCATGACTCGCCTTTAAACTGCCCCAGTTTGCAGTTTGCATTTCTTCAAGAGACACTCGTATGATCTCGAATACTGCTTGAATCTCCTTCCGAGGACATGATTTGCCTTTAAATTCAAACTGCCCCAGTTTGTTGCTTCGGGAAATCTGTTTGACCCTAACTTTTGCGCAGGTTGCTCTTCCGATCTTTCAACCTACCGGGTCGCTCTAATTTTGCCTAGGTCGCCCTTGCAGGTTTTCAACCCAGCGAGCCTCCTCTCTTTTTTTTTTATGTTTTTTTCATTTTCTCTTTGTTTTTTCTTTCTTTTCCTTTTTCCGAGAGCGATGCATTGAAAAAGCACATACATTTTGTCTCACAATTAAAGTTAATGAAAATGATAACAATCTTTCATTAATCAGAATGGACTTTTAGGCTCATAACGCGGTCAATGGTTGAGAGTCATGAAGGAAAGGATATAAGGCTCAAACAAATGTTTTAAGGTTGAATAGGACTGAGGATCCACGATCTTTTCGATTTATAAGAACATTTGTTTTCCTCTAACTTTCCTTTTTATTTCTTCCCTTTTTTTTGCCTTTGCATGAAGTTTTTTTTCTTCTTCTTTTTCTTCTTCTTCTTCTTGTTTTTTTTTGCTTCATAATCACCGATTCTTTCATGCTTGCCCCTTGCTTAGGGGTGATCCTTGTCCCGGGTTCTTTGAAAGAATTTCAAGCTCAAACGGAGTAACAAGGGATAGTACAAGTATGTGAAAGATATAGAAAGATGGTCATTCTTCATTTCAAATTTTGATTGTTAATTTTCATAAATTTTAAATGAAAGACAAAATGATAGTACCTGCAAAAAGCCTAACCGGGCGCTCTTTCTTGATTTCCCTTTTAATTTCCTTTTTTTTTTCTTTTTTTTCTTTTCAAATCATGGAGTCTAGATTGAATCAAAAAGATTTCCTTTGATTGCCTCAATCATCTTCGGTTGATCTCATGAGGAAGTTTTCCATGGTTGTCCGAACCAGCATGGTTAATGAGGTGATCAGGATCATACGATGAGGTTCTAGCACTTATTATTTTATTTTATTTTTAAAGAGAATCACCTTCAGATCTGCTTTATTGATAACTTTCAAGAAAAAAGAAGAAGGATGAAGGTAAAATCAGAAGATGAAGGAAAGGAAGGAAACTCAATGCATTCATTTATTCATACTGAAATGGAAACAAGTAAGCCCATTATTAAAAACTTCCTAAAGCCTTGGGCAGAGCTAAAGGATTTGCATCAATGAATTACTCTACACAAGATTCAAAGGTCATGTTCCAAAGTGTCCTCTACGGCATGGACTCCAGAACCTCTTGCATCAAGAGTGTCTCGCTGGAAACTTAGCACATTTGCATTGATCAGATCTTGCATTTTATATTTTAAGGTCTTGCAATTTTCAGTTGAATGACCTATCACTCCTCCATGATAGTCACACTTGACATTTGCGTCAAACCATTTTGGGTATGGGGGTTGCACCGCCCTGGTCGGGACTGGGACCAACAAAGATTTTTCAATAAGGCTGTGCAATAGCTCCGTGTAAGTCATAGGTATAGGGTCAAACTGCATGGGCTTCTTTTCTGGGTTGTAAGGTTGTCTCCTTTGATTTGCATTTAGGTTTTGTTGGGGCGGTATGGTGGGAAAGGTTTGATGTTGGAAAGGGTTTGATGGGTGGTATGGTGTCCTCATAGGATTGGATTGGGTTGGAAATTGTGAGATGGCGGCTACATATGGATGGTTAGGTTGGTGATGTGATGGATAATATGGAGTGTAGGTTGTTTGAAAAGACGGTTGAGAGTTGATAGATATTTGACCCGGTATCCAATGCCCAGACCACTCAGACTCTTGCTCAGATGCCACAACATGGGCCTCTTCTTCATTCTTCTTGACAAATGGAGCTTTTGTCATCCCGGCTACCCCCACAGAACTTTCAACAATCTTACCATTTCTCATCCCATTCTCAATTCTTTCTCCAATGATAACCATGTCAGAAAAGTTTGATGATACACTTCCAATCATTCTATCATAGAAGGGTGGCTGAAGTGTATCAATGAACATTGCTATAATTTCCTTCTCAGTTAATGGGGGCTCTACCTGAGCAGCCAATTCTCTCCACCGTTGTGCATACTCCTTGAAGGTTTATGTATCCCTTTTTAACATATTTTGAAGTTGCATCCTATCAGGGGCCATGTCAATATTATACTTGTATTGTTTCAGGAATGCATCTGCTAGGTCTTTGAAGGATCGAATGTGGGCCCGCTCGAGGTGTATGTACCAATTTGAAGCTGCCCCAGTCAAATTATCTTGGAAGAAATGAATCAAGATCTTATCATCCTGGGCATGTGATGCCATCTTCCTGACGTACATGGTTAAGTGGCTTTTTGGACAAGTGGTTCCTATGTATTTGTCAAAATCTGGCACTTTGAATTTTGGAGGTATTACGACATTGGGCACTAGACAGAGTTCAGAGGCATCCCGAAGACCATGACTGTTTGCCCCTTCAATAGTTCGCAGTCTTTTCTCTAGAACCTCCAGCTTTTCTATGGATTGAGGATTCCCACACGACTGATTCACAGGAACATACTGTGGGGAAGCGAAGCTCTGTGCCACTTGGATCCCATTGGCACCAATGTGGAAGGTGAATGGTGAAGTGTTTGGGTTAACGGAATGCACCATATAATTGGTGGGGATCTGTGTCTGGGTTGTGTTTTGTGAGTTTGGATTGCCATTTGTTGGACCAGGAGTGACTGGTGGCACAAATCCTCGAGGAAGACCATATGGGGAATTGCTTGGGTCAACTGAAGGACGATTTTGATTGCTTGGGTAGCCAGTGAAAGGCATCACGACCCCTTGTTGGTTGTTCTCATGAGTGAGAAGAGGTATGGCCGGCTGCTGCTCTTGATTGAGGTGAAGGATTCTCATTCGTGTTCTTTTCCTTCTGCATGACTTACAACATTACCATCATTTGGGTCATCTTCTCTTTGAGTTGACTCCAGTCTTCTATGAACTTTTGAGTTTGCTCTTCCTCATCCATGATTTTGGCTTGTGATCGAGTCCAATAAGGGTGCCGCAGAGCAATTATTCAAAAAGTCACTGTGAAGTTTGGGGAAAAGGGATTAAATCCTTATTTGTGAAAGTTTACTGAAGATAACCTTTTGAGATGCATGAAAAAGATTTTTCTTGACCCAAGAAGGTGTTAATGCATGGGTTGCATGGAAAAGATTTACTTTTTATTTTTATTTTTATACTTACCCATATTTTAATACATGAGATGCATGAAGGAACTTCTATCAAAACAGCGATACATGAAATGAGCTTCTTATTTATTTTTTTTAGAAGAATCATTTTTTATAAATGCAAGAGACAAATGAATTTATTTTCTTTGTTTTGAGACAAATGAGAATCATGTTTAGAGACAAATGCATGGATGTATGAATATGAAGGGAAAGGTAGAGAATAATCATGCCCCCTTTTGTGTCTTAAGACGGTTAAAACTTAGGGTCGGACACAGCTGAAGTCATAACTCTAATTGGTTGGCCCCTAAGTTTCCTCTATCAGTGAAAATTGGGTAGGTTCTAGACTTCTAAAATCCATGGTCCCCAGATTGCCCCTATCTCGAAAGATAAGGATCCAACTCATGAGTCTAGCCACAAGTAGGGATAAACCCTCTCAATATGACCATCCCATGATATCGGGTACAACCTAAGTGGTGAATCGACAAATATCAGGGGGGTACAAGACCTCTTCAATGACAATGTCGACACACCGCCTAATCCTTAAGCTTCCACAAGCTCGGGTATAGAGCTAAAAGTGTGTGAAATAAGTGTAAGTGATGTGTATGCTGGGAGCATACAAATCTGCTCCAAACCTATTAAAATGAAAACTACATCACACATGCAAAAAAGAACAGCCAACAATATAATAATTCTCTACCTTAGGGTTGCAAGAATATACAAAGGCATATATTAAAGCATATAACAATATACAAAACAAATAAAACAAAGAGGGGTAAAACTAATATTTTCAAAGTTATTAAAAGAAGTTGCACAACCAACTAAGATAGGCCTGACTCTCTAAAGTCCCCAGCGGAGTCGCCAGCTGTCTCGACCGTCCCGTCCGGAAGCCGCGAAAAGGGATAAAAAAAACAGAGGAGTCGCCACTAAAATTTTTATTGGGAAAATCTTAGAAAACCCAATTATTTAAAGGTAAACTGGTCTTAAAAAAAGAGAGATGAGTCCGGGAGTCGGTTACGAGTAGGGAAGGTATTAGCACCCCACATCGGCCGTTTAAAAAACGGTACCTCAAGTTAATTGTGCAAAAAAATATTTTAATAACCTTTTAAATATTTATTTTACCCAAAAATTATTTACAAGAAAGTGTTATTTTTAATTTTAAATATTTTAGATTTTTATTAGTTTTTAATTTTTTAAATTTATTGTTTATAAAAATTAAATGAGGTTGAACATGGCACATGAGTCCACAGGGCAACCTCAAATCTATGGGACTGAGCATGACACCGTGTCCATAGAACATCCCTAAAAAGGAAAAGTTTAACTTTTTGATTAATTATTTTAACATAAAAAGGGGATGCAAAAAGAAAAAAAGAAAATTAATTAAATGAGGTTGAACGTGACACATGAGTCCACAGGGCAACCTCAAATCTAAGGGACTGAACATGGCACCGTGTCCATAGAGCATCCCTAAAAATAGAAAAGTTTATTTTTTTGATTAATTATTTTAACATAAAAAGGAGATACAAAAAATGGAAAATTTAGTTTTGGCCCGACAAGATGATTTATCTTGCTCCTACGTATTCCCGGGTGCGATGGGAAACTCAAAGCCACGTAGTTCTTTTGGAGAAAAAAAAAGCTTGCTTGGTTAGTTTGTTTTAAATTGGTTTTTTTTAAAAAAAAAAAACAAAGATGTGAAGATCTCTTAAAAAGATTTTCCATTTTTTTCATTTTTGATGTTTTTTTTGGATTTTTTAGAAGAAAAAGAAATAAATGGATTACAACATTATTCAAGCCCAAAGGACCCAACTTTAGAAAATATTTTTTGCTTTTTTTTATTTTTTTGTTTTTTGTTTTGTTTTAGCTTTGACCCAAATCTCTAGGACCTAGAAAAAGAAAAATTGAAGAAAGAGGCCTAGTAGCTAGCCCAAATCAGTAACAAATAAAAAACAAACATATTCACCATGAACCCAAACAAATCAGAAGCCCAAACACCATCAAATGACAAAAAAATATCAACAGAAAAAATGAAAAAAAACGAAAGAAACAAACACAATAACATAAGCTGAAGTTTCTGGTTTCCCCCAGAGTTACCATTACCAACGTGCAGAGGTGAGCCACAAGGATAGCTGAACGTGTGGGGGAAGAGCAGATATGGTGTGGTGGTTTCAGGCTAGCGGCGGTCCCTTGTTGTGACGTGCGGCGGTTCTGGGTGGATCTGGAGGGCTCTGACGCGACGATCCGAGGCGGAAGAGGGTGGCGAGGAAGGGGCCGACGATTCGTGGTGGTGACGGACTAGGCAGGGACAGGGGACTCTTCACGATGGCTCGCGGTGGTGGCGAGGCGTACGCGACTGGAGCAGGTGACGACGCTGTTGCGTCGCGGCGGCGCGGCCGGATCCGCGCGTGCGGTGTGGCTAAGAACCGAGTCTTGAGTGGTACGGTGATGGATCTGGCCGCGATTCGGATCGGCAACGCAAGACGGCGGCCTGTGCCCGACGGAGCTCTGGAGGAACTCAGTACAGGTATCCGAATCTCTTTTCCTTGATGTATTTGGGTTGCTCTGTTTATTGATATTTGGTTTGGGGAAGGAACTTCAGTTATGGTGCTTGGACTGGTAGAGAAGAGGAAAATGAGTATCTGAGGTGGAAGATGAAGATAATGCAAGGAAGGTGAGTTGTTCTTTTGAAGGCAATTTTGGATAACTCTCTGTGTATTCTCTTTCAGGAATTTTTTGAAAGAAACCCCCCTGCCCTGCTTCTTCTATTGTGCGTCTTATATTGGCATCAAAGGGGAGAGGATGACAAACATCTTTGTTGGCCAGATGTGGAGGAAAGGGACCACTGATGGGGTGTTGTGGAGTGTTGCAGAGATTGAACCATGCTCTAGTCCCCTTCAATTCCCATTTCTGTGCCTCTTTTCTCTGATCTAGGCATACCCCTTTTCCCCAAGCTCTGTATAACAACCAAAAATGGAGTCTGAACTTGTGCTGCTTTATGGGAAAGGGTTTTGATGGTTGGGTTATTTCTTTAAGGCAAATCTGAATGTTGTTTGCTTGTTGTATCAAAAAAATTGCTTGGGAGCATGTTGGTTAAAGATAAAAACCAAAGGGGAATGACCAAAAATGAAGAAAAACCATGGTAGAACAGGGTACCAGATACTGTATGTTGGAGGAAGGCAGATTCTGTTGTTTTTTTTGTTTTTTTTATTTTTTTTATCTTTTTATCATTTTATTTTATTATTTATTTATTTTATTTATCATTATTGTTTTTTTCCAAAACTTTAATTAAAGGCATCCGGATAAAATTAGGTGTTCACACCAAGTCATATGCATTATTCAATATATCATCACAAATGACTACCAAATATTTTCTCAACTCCATGCATCAATCACATAGACACGGTAACAGGTTTTAAAACACAAACAAAACCATAACATTTAAGTCCTTAATATAATTTATGTTTGTTATAGTACATGTAATCACTAATAGGGACGTGTCATATATGGATTAATAGAAATCATCTATTATCAAAATTGGAATAATTATAAATAAATAAATAAATCCAAGAAAGAAACACATGATGCTAAATAATATTATGCCACTACAGCAAGGTTACGCACAATACAAAATTTGGGCATTTATTTATCTATTTATTTTCTTTATTATCCTTTATTTTATTGCCATCAAACATAAATAGAATAACAAGAAAATTACACTCACTAAATCAATTATTCAAGTGACAAATATTTCAAAGTTACAAATAAAAATCATGTACTCTAAAATCTTAATTTTCGTAATTAAACAAATATATGACAAAGCTTCAAATTAATCGTACCATGAAAGTGTGAGAAAAAGTATTTTTACTCACCTCTTGTATAACGTCAAAAGCTTCAAAATATTTATCCAGTGCGACCCCCCCGCTTTTTTTAAAGCTACTCCTTATATCAATAAACAAAATAGTCACACAGTTTGGAATCGGATCCTCTAATGTTATGGGCGGGAAAGTTATGTAACTTTCAGTCATTCTGAGCCATCGGATCAATCCGACGGCCCAGAACATGACACATGGTTTCTTCTTCTTTTTTTCTTAAAACAAAACACAATTTGAATAAACTCACACATATAACCTGGACTGAAACATAACAAGGAGAAGATTGTTTCTCTGTCGCTGCCGTCGCACCACCGACCATTGCCGCCGTTGTAGTCACCGGCGACCACCGTACATGTTAGTAGTAAAAATAATGGCTTCTTTTATGATTTTTCTTTCATTGTATTTTTTAAAAATTGGACGATCCATGAAAAAAATGCCTTCTTGCTGTTGCCACTCATGAAAGCAGATATATGCTTGTGTGGAATTGTTTTTTAAAAGAAGGGTTATTGTTTTTTATTGTTTCTTTTATCAGAAATTGTTTAAATCATGCCTCCTTTTGCTGTTGCCACTCATGAAAGCTTTCATGCTTGAGTGGAATTCTTTTTTTAAAAATGGATTTTTGTTTTTTTTTGGTTGCTGATTATTATTTTTTTAATTCTTCTATGCACTTATCAGGTGTATTCATTTGGGGGGTTTGATCAAATATGACATCTTCAAATGTTGATTGGAAGCCAAGGGTTGGTATGGAATTTGACAATAGAGAGATAGCTTTTGAATTTTGGCTTGCATATAGTATACGTGTTGGCTTTGGAGTTCGAAAACGTTACACGAACAGGCGTAAGAAAGATGGTACTATATCATCATGTAGGTTTGTTTGTTGTAAGGAAGGGGTGCGAAAGAAGGACAAGAGAGATGCTTTAGTTAGCAAGCCCAGAGCAAAGACTAGAACTGATTGTAGAGCAAGAATTTCGCCTGTATTAAAGAATGGAAAGTTTGTCATCCATGAATTTGTAGAAGACCATAACCACCCTCTACAACCTCCAGAGACAACACATATGCTTGCATCACACAGAAAGATAACCGAAGTCCAAGCATATGAGATTGATTTGGTCGATGACTCTGGATTAAGGCAAAAGTCAACATTTCAGCTTATGCGCACACACGCACGGCATAGAGCCAATCTTGGATATACACGTTTGGATGTAAAAAATTATCTCAAAGCAAGAAGACAAAGAAGTATGGTGTACGATGAAGCTGGATGTCTTACGCAATATTTTCAGAGGCAACTATTGGAAAATCCATCTTTCTTCTATGCATACCAAATGGATGTAGATGAACAAATCACAAATGTATTTTGGTGTGATGCAAATATAGTGTTGGATTATGGGTATTTTGGTGACGTTATGTCATTAGATACTACATATTGTACCAACCGTGCTAATAGACCACTTGCTCTGTTTTATGGTTCCAACCACTATAGGGGTTCAGTCATTTTTGGAGCAGCACTATTGTATGATGAAACAACTGAATCGTTTAAATGGTTGTTTGAGACATTCTTAGAAGCACACAACCAAAAAAAACCTCAGACTATCTTCACCGACCAAGACCAGGCAATGGCCAGGGCACTTGCTGAGGTAATGCCTGAGACTCACCATGGTTTATGCACTTGACACTTATTGCAGAATGGAATTAAACACCTTGGAAACTTGATGAAGGGAGGAAGTTATTTTTTAAGATATTTCAAGAGATGTATGACTTTGACATTGAAGCTGATTTTGAGACGGCTTGGACTAACTTGATCGACAAATATAATGTTCTTGAAAATAACTGGATCAAGTCAGTTTATGCTATTAAAAAAAAAGGGTTTCGTGTTACATGAAGGAAGCATTCACACTTGGCATGCGGAGTACCCAACTAAGTGAAAGCTTGAATTCTCACTTCAAAGCTTGTATGAAACCAAATGTGGATATTATCCAATTTTTCGAACACTTTGAACGAGTTGTTGAGGAGAAGAGAGGAAACGAACTGACTCGTCAGTATGAGTCCCTGCATAAGCTTGCAATGATAAGGTATGAGTTGTCACCAATACTAATACAAATGGGAAATGTGTACACACACACACACACACACACTATATTTGAGTTGTTTCAGAACAAGTTTAAGTTATTCTCAGCTTTATGCATATCAGAGAGAAATGAGTCTCACTTTTTATGTCAATATGTCATCACTATGGTCAACCATGAAGGGTCTTAGAGAGTATCATTTGATCGTGCTTCAACCTCCATATCCCGTAGTTGTAGAAAGTTTGAGACATTTGGCATACTTTGTTCACATGCATTGAAAGTTTTTGAAGCAAATGATGTTAAGGTCATTCTCGAGAAGTATATTTTAAGAAGGTGGACAAGAGAAGTCCGTTGCGGCATTGTGCAAGATGCGAGGGGAAAGGATGTTGAAGAAGATCCAAAATTATCTAGCACACAGAGATTTAGACAAGTTGTCTCTAAATTCACTAGATTAGCGACCGAGGTGTCGACTTGTGAAGAATACCACAACATTGTAGAAGACAATGTGGATGCCATGTGTAAGAAAATAAAGGAACTTCGCTTACATGACAAAAACAATGACAATCATAACAATGATAATCCAACATTTGTGAGTAATGATGTTATGCAACCGAAGGGTTTCAACCAACGACCTGGCTTAAAGAGGCATAAGAGAATTAAGAGCTGGGTTAAGGGCCAGCATAATAAAAAAAAGGAGCTCCACCTAAAAGACAACCACATGGTTAAGTATCTTAGGTATACAAGTTATCATGAAGATCACTTGTTTTAACTGTACATGTAATATAATTTGTTTTAATTTTACATGTATTATAATTTGTTTTAATTTTACATAATCATTTTAGGATAAAGAATTAACAAGTCATCTGCCTGATGGAGTATCTTGTTCGACACCACCAGCTTATGAGCCCCCTCAAACACAAGAGGGTCAATTTAGTTTCACAACTTTTTTTTTATGGTAATTCATCCGTCTTTTATTGAAAAAGGAGCTTGTCCTTACTTTTTTTTCTGCTCTTTTTTTTTTGATAATCGACTTTTTTTTTACTGCTCATGATGTTGATTAGTTTGTCTCATTTTGTAGGCACCCCTTAATGATACAGACAATGCAACATTACACTAACCGATCCATGATCTACGTTGAAAGAATTAGAGCTGATTGATCACAATATTGTATTTTTTTGGTGCTGTATTTTTTTGGCACTTACTTTTATTTTGGTACTGTTTTGTTTTGGTACTTTTTTCCGATCTACTTCGAGGAGCATCCCACCGTCAACCTGAGACGAGGACTAATCTTCCACGGGAGTTAGTTCGGCACCTCGATGGGTGACATCCCTTCCAGCTGAGATTTTTTCCATACCCAAGGCTCGAACCCGAGACCTTGGTTAAGGGGCGAGAGGCCTTTAACCACTCACGTCAACCTCAGTTGATTATTGTTTTGGTACTTTACTTTTTTGATGTAGACAATATTATATAGCTTGCAAAGAAGTATACAGCTTGCAAAGAAGTAATGGAAAAGTCACAATGATCTTGGCATAAGTTGAATTTCATTAATAGATATAAATACATGCTTTCAATAGTATACATTGTCATTTCAAACTATACATAAACCCTTAAACCCCTTTTACAACCATTAGATTTGAGACCAAATGTTGAGTCTTTTTCCTCTATAAGTAATTTGAAAATAAAATTTGAGTCTTTTTCCTCTAACAAAGACAAGGAGACTCTGTCAGTGTTTAGCATCCTAAAAGAAGCAGAAGCTATCACCTGAGGTCGATAGAATCTTTGTTGTTGTTTATATCTGACCCCAAGGGACAATTAAAGCAGAGCATATGGTCAATAATCTCCAAGTTGATGCAGCCTGGAAAGGTGACTTGTGACTCTTAAGAAACAGACTCAAATGAATTTGTAAACAAAAAATGCTAATTTGACACAAATTTCCCAACATCAATACGACGACATCATATGTGTCACACTATGCGATACTGTAGCTGCACTGTGAGATACTGTAGCAAGTCTTTTTAAAAAAAAAAAATAGTTTTTTTAAAAAAATTTTTATAAATAATTTTTTTGGTTAAGTATGTGTAAATATCTGGTAAATCGAGTATAAATATTTGGTGAATTCAATTCATTATCTGGTAAATGGGTTTTTTTGAGAAATAATTTTTTTGGTTAAATATGTGCAAATATCTGGTGAATCAGGTATAAATATCTGGTGAATTCAGTTCATTATCTGGTGAATAGGTTTTTTTGAGAAATAAATTTTTTGGTTAAGTATGTGCAAATATATGATGAATCAGGTACAAATATATGGTGAATGTGTTTTTTTTTATAAATAATTTTTTTGATTAAGTACGTGTAAATAACTGGTGAATCAGATACAAATATCTGGTGAATTCAGCTCATTATCTGGTGAATGGGTTTTTTTAAGAAATAAATTTTTTGGTTAAGTATGTGTAAATAGCGGATGAATTCAGTTCATTATCTGGTGAATGAGTTTTCTTGAGAAATAAAATTTGTATTTTTTTAAAAAATAAAAATTAAAAAAAAAAGGTGATGCTACAGTCGCATTACTGTAGCATGATGTCGCATATGATGTCACAAATCTGGGTCAAATTATCAGAGCTCATCTGTAAATGTGGATGCAGCTTTGCAATCTCTCATCAGTCAGAAGCTTTTATCTGCTGAGAATTTTCACAGCCATATGGAAAACTTGGAGATCTGCATTCAGGATCTAGAAGTAAGAGTTGGACAACTTTCAAATTTTGTCTCAATTGTACATACATTTGATCAAACTTTGATCTGTTACTAAATATAATAGGTTAAAGTAATGTTTTGGTCCCTATCCCTAACACTGATTTTCAATTTGGTCCCTATACGTAAAAAGTTATCAATTTGGTCCTTATACGTGACACTGGTTTTCAATTTGATCCTTACACCTAATTGGTCCCTATATAAGAGGGACCAAATTGCAAATTATTATCACATGTAGGGGACCAAATTGAAAATAATTGTTACATGTAGGGACCGATTTCAAATTTTTTTTGTTGAATTGGTCCCTACATGTGACAATAATTTGCAATTTGGTCATCTTATACAGGGACCAATTAGCGGTGAGGATCAAATTGAAAATCAATGTCACATATAGGGATCAAATTGATAACTTTTTACGTATAGGGATTAAATTAAAAATCAATGTCAGTTATACGGACCAAAACATTACTTTAACCAATATAATATTACACGAGGTTCAAATTATAGCTAATTTATGAAATTAAAGCTAATTTATGAAAGAAAGCAGAAACCCACCCCGGACCCTTAACCGAACAACAGCAGCAGCAATAACAATAGTAGCTATTCCTAGAACAGAAGTTGGAGCTAGCAAAGTCATATAATAAACAAAATAATAAAGGACAGTTCTTCACCTTATGCTGGCCGGTGTCTTCGCGGCGACGACATGTACACACATGGCGGGTTAATGCCTGATGTGGGTTTGGTCCGGGATCTTCAGCTTACGGCGGCCGGAGGGTCGTCGACGGCAGGATGAGGGAGGCAAGACGGCGGCCGGCTTCGCGGGGAGGCGACAGCCGGCTTGTTGGCGAGCGGCTTGAGCGGAGACCGAGTTGTAGAGAACGGGTCTGGTGGGGGTAAGGGATTCTGATCTTATTTAATTTGTGTTTAAAAAAAAAAACCACGTGTCATGTTTTGGGCCGTCGGATTGATCCAACGGCTCAGAATGCTTGAAAGTCACATGACTTTCCAACCACGAAGTCAGAGAATCAGTTTCCACACAGTGTGCTCTCTTAGCCAGCTACAGAGTATCACTTTTGTTAGTTGACAGCGCTGACACGAGTGCCTCAAGTTGCGTGACTTCTTATAAGCTAAAGTCAATCTCTAATGGTTAACCTTGCATGTGTTATTATTTTATTTATTTATTTGTTTCTTATTGATATGAACCTACTATGGTACCTATACGTGGGCTTGGGGTCTTACTATTTTTTTTTAAAAAAACCTTTTATATTTTATCTTGTGGGCCGACTACCTCTTTTTTTTTTTTTTTTTTTTATTATTATAAATAATTCGAATTGAATTTATTATGTTACTACACGTGCACCCATTATGTATTGTGCTTTTGTTTCTTCTTTTTTTTTTTATAAAAAAATAATCTTTGTATTCCTTTATCATTGGTAAACAATTCTAATAAATTTTTATTAGAACAAATTTAACTCTAAAACTCATACTAACTTATTTTTTTTATTAAAATAATTATATTGAAATTTTAGGATGTTACATTTTCTCCCCCTAAAAAATTTCATCCCCGAAATTAACATGTCCTACTAAAAAACACAAGATTAAAAGCATCTATAGTTATGTACCTGTGCTAAAAAGTTCTGGATGATATTGCATAACATTTTCCTGAAGTTCCCAAATAGCTTCCTACGGAGTCAACCCTTCTCAATTCACATTCACCAATGGTACCGTCTTGTTCCTTAGAGTCCTGATGTTCTTGTCAATGATCTGAATAGGCCTGAGCTTAATAATCAAATTATCCCTCAATTGTATTGACTCAGGAGCTATCACGTGCGAAACATCTGGTACATACTTCTGAAGTTGAGAAACATAGAAGACGTCATGGAGATTTGACAATTGTGGTGGAAGAGCCAATTGGTACGCAACAGGCCCGACTCTCTTTAGTATTTGAAAGGGACCAATGAAACGAGGATTTAGCTTTTTTACTTTCACTAAGCTCTCAACCCCAATCTTAGGAGTGACTCTCAAGAATACACGTTCATCTTCCTAAAATTCTAAAAGCTTTCTTTTCTTGTTGGCAAAACATTTTTTACCTACTCTGCACACTGCGCATATTTCCCTTAATTATTTGAATCCTAATTGTGTCTCTTAAATTAAATTCGGTCCTAATAAGATTTTCTCATCTACTTCGCAATAATAAAAGGGGACCTACATTTCCTAATCACATCATCAATACATATAGTTATTAACTACATTAACTATTTCACCACATGATAAGTATACAATTCATGACACCTTAACTATAAAAATATATTCAAAATGAAGTAAAAAATAACATTAATATAATAAAATAATGCACTTAAACATTTCTTTATGTTCATCCCCTATAATTATATTAGCTTCACTTGTATTTCATTATTATAAGCATTCTCAAAATAATAGATTTATAACAACAATTCATAAAAGAAATTGAAGTAAAGTTATACAATCTATACATATATCTAATAGTCTCTTATAGGCTCTACACTAAATTTCTTATATTATTTACAGAACAAAGGAGTTTTATAAATAAATAAAAAACAAAGAAGGAAAGAAGAAGCAGGAGCGACGTCCATCCTACATACCAAGTCTTATCTAGTCCCAGATGATAATTTCATAAGAAAAAGAAATAGTTCACTTTCTCTTAACAAGATTATCTAACTTAAAGAAATGTAATGACAAAATCAAGAATAAGATTTAGTAAACTTGCAATTAAAATGTGGAGACATTGTGCAAAACAACGGTAATAAAAAGAAAAACTCCATGAATGAACACCATAATAGTACTAAGTAACCAACTTCATCTTGATCTTTGAGTAGGCACACCCAAATAAGAAAATACCTTTCTCACTTTTTTATAAGAAAAATAAGTTTGTTAGGATTAGACATGTCATTAATCTATACGGCAAACAATTCCAACGGCATATCAATCACGATTAATGTTTGGTCACTTGAAAAACAATCTGACATTTCAAGACAAATGTTTCTAAAAAAAATTCATGTAACAAAATTACACATAATAATAAATTTTGAGCATATAAATATATATACAATTTCTTTAATACAACATTCATGTTTATTCCCATCCACCAATACATCTTCTTTAAATTTTGATACATCTTGATTACCTATACTATGTACTACTGGAAACAAAAAACAAAAAAAATGAATTCACATGTTACTTATTTTTGTTTCTTATACATATACATACATATATATATATATATATATATATATATATATATATATATATATATATATATATATATATATTTCCAATATATTTCTTTATTGTTATTATTGGAATTAAAGATAAATTTCATAATAAATTCTCTATTTTATCATAATTTTTCCAAACCACACGCCAAGTACTAAGTCTATTAAAAGTTTCATGCATAATATAAATGATTTAGGGTCAAAGGAATAATGGTGTTCCTAGCCTGCCACAAAATAAATATCAATATTTTATCCCAAAGGTAACTCTAGAATATCTACAATAATTATTTTTAAATCAATCACTTTTAAATTAGAACAACATACATAAGAGTCACAAAACAACATGCTTAATTTTCTGCAAAATAATACCTAGATAATAAATTAAGAGATGATGACATTGACATACCATCACACAACAAGTTGTAAAATAAGTTCTTGCCATTCATTATATTGTGTTTGTTTTTTTAGCATTACATTTTCAAAATAGAATCATAAATGCAGCAAAACAAAATTCATTTGTCAAACATTAACATCTCATCCTATCATATCAATGATAATTTTATTACGAGAGAAAAAATAGTCTGTTCATATTTCAAGCGGTGTAAATGTAATAGATTTCTCCTCAACTATCTTTAGAGAAAATAGCAAGTTAATGTCTTTTTTTTTTTTGAAATAGATTACCACACATGGAAGGATCAAATAAACAATTAACCAAGCTGAGAACTGATACATACATGTAGCAATAGATCATGATATCCATTTTCACTCTCATATATCAATAATTAGTTGGCCAAGTGGTAATTCAATTTTCAATCATTCACTATAATTTCAATTAATTATTCATTATCGATAATTACGGTAACACATATTTTCAATGGCCAGGACAGGTGCTGATATCATTCTTTTCTTAAGTTCCCAGAAATTCTCTTCATACTCCTTATCTCACTCAAAAGGTTTCTCTTTCCTAACTAACTTGGTAAGGGGTAAGGTTAGTCTATATAACTACTCTATGAACTTTTATACCTGTCAATCTTAGGAAATTCGTCAAATTGTTTCTTAAGCCCACTCAACTATAAAGATGTCATCTTGTAAGTCGCTACAGATATTGGTCCATTCTATAACGCTAGATCTATGCTAAACTCAATCCCTATTGAAACTTGTGCGCCATATGTATAGTCGCCACATCATTGTGTGCCTCTATAGTAGCAGTGAATGCGAGTATGTATCCTTGAGTTCTCTAAACCAAGTAGTTATCACAAGAAACAACAAATAAAAAATGGGTCGACACAGAAGGATCAAAAGTCATTGGATGTGAAGAGATAAGGATAGTTATGTCAGAGTACTTTGTGTCAATGAGTCTAGATGACAATAAGTCAATACCAAGAATAACATACAATCCAGACATATATAAAAGATCGTTGACATAAGCCATGTCCTGATGCACAAGAAAACTATTTTGAACAAGCACTGAAATAATAAGCTTATCCTCTATAGAAGTAGAAACACATGAATCAAGGACAAACGAAAGAGAGGTAACTCCAAATTTCAGACACGAAGGATATATCAAAGAATGTGTTGCTCATGAATCAAACATTATAGTAACTTTTCTCCTATACTAGTAGAGGAGATTCAGTCTCCTTCGGATCTAAGCTGCCTCCCTGGCTGCTTCGTACTTTGTCCACACTCACACGCTTCCTGAGAAAACTTCCCAGGAGGTCACCCATCCCAGAATTGCTCCAAGTCAAGCACGCTTAACTGTGGAGTTATTAAGTGATGGGCTCCCGAAAAGAAGATGCATCTTATTGGTATAGGTAGTACCAATCAATTCATATAAGTCATCCTCAACTGTATAGTCCCATACCTACACAAACTCAGGATCCCTCTCATTCCGGAGTTAATCGGTTCATTCATGTGTCCCTCCGCCTAGAAGCCTGCCAGGAGCCGTTCCTCGTCCGTGCCTTCTTGCACCAGCGACCACTCTCCGCCCTCGTCAGCCCCGGGTGTCACATGCCCACCATCTTCCACTTTGGCTGCTTTATGGATTGACGACTGTCCCCACAAAACCAACACGGATCTTTTCAGTGTGCTTTGTCTTCACTCACACGCTTCCTGGGAAAACTTTGAAGTTGACACAGGCAAACACAAGAATGAGGGTTGAATTGTGTTTGTTAATAATTTTTGAAAACAACCTTTAAAACAACTTTTGCACACAAGGATATTAGAAACAGAAGCAAGCACAAGAACAAAGATCCTTCTTAAAAAACTTTAACAAAAGCAATATCAAAACCCCTCAGTTAGTATAAGCAAATAAAACTGAAGAGTTTAGGGATAGAAGATTCATGCAAGAGCTTTTATCATGGTTCACTCTCTTCCAACCAAGAGCTACGTCCAGTCCCTTCGACTTGAAGGATTTATCCACTATTTCTCCAAATAGATTACAACCAAGTATTCAACACCTCTCCAAGCTACAAGTATTCCTTTCTTACCAAGCTTCTTCAGGCTCTAACTCTAACAAAGAGATCAATGTTTGATCTTCTTAACTCATTATGTGTGAGAATATGACAGTTTAAGATCACTTGAATATTACAACAATATTCAAACTAAAGAATACAAACTCTTTCTCTTGAAAGAATAATGGAATGAATGATTATTAAATGGTAAAAGTTCAGCTAGCAAGATTGTGCAAGCAAGAGTTGTTCTCCAGTATCCGATGTCTTCAATTTATAGTGACCTTCTTCTTCACTTATTAAACGGTTACTTTGAATAATCCCGTTTAGAGATAGCATTTAATGCATGATATCCATTGTGACTGATAGCTTGATTGTAGTAATACTGAATAGTACTCTTGGTTATTGAGGTAGCATGAATTTGGAGGTTTACTCCTCTGAGTATTGCAGCTTGAGCACTTGTTGTTCCTCTTTTGTGTATAATCCAGCTTTTTCATTCATAGAGTTGTCATCGTACATGTCGTTTTGCAGTATCTTATTTTTACAATTCTGCTTTTTGCATTTCTTGATTGTACTATGTTTCTTTTACAACAAGGTGAAACATTAAAGCAGATAAAACAAATATGAAGAACAAATATTCTAAAGAAATAAATGTCAATCATTTGAAATAAATATAAGAGATTCGGATTACATTTAATTCATTCGAAGATGGAGCTCGTCTAAAAAGAAACTCCGTCGACTCATTCATATGAGAGTCCAAGTCTGTTCTATATTTTACTTAACTTGTCTGATGACGTGGCATATCCTCTTATCTATCAAGTCTTCGGACTTGCTATTTCTTAATGAGTTAAAAAGATCTTCTTCTAGTGACGTGGCGTTTAGAGCTCGTCTACCAGATTACTTTATGTTTCAGTTCGTTTATTTCAACTAATTACTTTCGTCTGCTTACGTGGCAAGATGGACGTGCTTATTATCAAGTCTTTGGACTTGCTGTACCTAACAAGTTTTTTAGGTATTCATCTAGCAAATATTTATAGCCTCGTCTACTAAAGAAAGCCAGTCTACTAAGTAACTTTACCAAAATATTTGAGTAGCCCGTCTATAGGGGTGGACACGTATTTTTCAATTGAAACTTATTCCATGTTTCTTATATGTAAATATTCCTGCATAACTGAAAGCACATGTTAGATCTCAACTAACACTTTACCAAGCAAATTTAATCCTTTTGTTAGCATCAAAACTTTGAGATTATTAAATCCAAAACCACTTTGGTTCCAACAATCTCCCCCTTTTGATGATGACAAAACTAATTAAATTTGAAAAGCAAAGTCGAAGAGAGCTTGCAGGGTTCCCCCTAAGACAAAGCATTCAAAAACTTAAGCAGACTTATAAGCTAATAGATAGGTGCAACCGCTTATCATTTTTAGAATCTATATAAACACAAGTATCATCAGATATCAAAGTAAATAAGCAAACATAAGTATCATAGCAATTTAGCAAGTAGAAAAGAATATGCAAATGCAAACACATAAGAGCTTTTCAAAAACAAACTTTATATATATATATATATATATATATATAATTCTCTTTTCTTTCCTTTCCCCCCCTTTTTGTCATCAGCCAAAAAGGTAAAAGGAGAGGATAATCATTGTCAGTACAAAAGATTGTAAAGATTAAGAAAAGAAGAAGAAAAAAAAATAAAGGCTAAGCAGAAGGAGGTGGTGGAGGAGGAGGGTTCTGAGTTTGACTCTTCTTGAAGTCCATGAGGAATTCAAGCATTTTATTCACAACCTCTAAGGTTGGAGCCATTGAAGTTTGAACTTGCTGATGAACATCCTCTTTGATCTTTTCAGCTATCTTTTCAACCTTCTCATCTACTAACTTGCCAACCCTTTCATCAACCAGTTTTCCTAGAACTTCTTAATATTTGATGGCAGAGTCTGTTGCCTTGAGCTTTCTGTAGATTCTTGAAAAGTGCTCAAAGTTCTTGACTGATCTTCAGGGTGCATTACAACCAGTGCTAAAGGTTGATAAGATTGACTTTCTGACGAGCTTTGTTGGTGACAGGATTCAGCAGTATCTTCTAAATTATCAGCAATGATAATTTGACCATTTTCCTCAGCAGCAAGTTCATCTGTGATAAGCTTTGGAGTAGGTTTAGGTTTAACTGTGATTTCCTTTTCCCATCTAATGGGGTAGATAAATTTCACATTCCTGCTATTTATTGGAAGTCCCTAGAGGTCTTTATATATATCATATATCTAAAGTGTGAGAGACCACACTTTCCTCTGACCTTGGGAATATCTTCCTTTTCTTCTTCAGATAAACCAGAGGAAGATGCCTCTCTGGTGCAGTGAATTATGTGAGAATTCCAGAAGTCAGTAACTCTATGCTCATTGATCAACTCAATGGATTCAGTATTTAGAAGGAAATCCAACACTGAGTAGTCAAAAATCTCTTGATCAAGATCAAGCAATGCTGACTCAGATTCAGGCATTACTCCCTAATCTTCTGTTCTTCAAGTCTTTATCCTTATTAAGATCCAGCATTGACAATCTCGGACAGATCCTGTAGGGCTAATTCCAATCCTGGTTGCTTCATTATGCCTCAGCCAGGATGGAGGGACAAAATTTGCAGCTCTATCAGCTCTGATTTGACTGAACTCCCACTTCAGCATATCATAGCAGAGCTGATCCAGAAACAAGTCAGCAGCCCTCCCATAAATTTTGGGATGCTCAAAGGACACCCATTTTTTGTCCCTTGGCATGATCATGGGGACATGCTTAGATGATCTCGCTCTCTTATTAGGAATAGCAGGAAGATTTTTCCTTTTGGGGACAATCTCCCAGACGGGTATGATGTGTCTCTCAACTCCATAGTAAGTGATATGAATGGAGGAGTTTTGACAAGGTTTGGGTAGATTTGTGTGTGTGTGTGGGGGGGGGATTTGGTTAAGGGTAGATGAGTGACTAAAGGCCCTAAATCATTGTGCATTTGAGAAAACACATTCTTGATTAATTGACACTCAAGGTGAGGTAGGTAGATGGGTTCAACAGATTGGCTAACTTCTTCCTCCTCATATTCTGGTAGAGGATACCATCTGTCTGGAATGTGTAAACAGAATTTTCCATTCCCTTTTTACTTTGGTCCAATCCTCAGATTTGCCATTATAAAGGACAAAAGTTGGGGTGAGGGAAGGAAATAAGGTTCTCAGGGGTTTGGGGAAAGGTGCACCAGGGGAAATGCCTTCCTCTGATTTATTTAACCAGGGATCATTGACTTGTGAAGTGGTTGTTTGTGTTGGTCGGGGTGAAAGAGGTGTGGGAATATACACGTCATCTGGAGTCGAGACAGGCATATCATCTATCCTAGTTTCTAAAGTAGACACTAGGTCATCTACAGCTAATTGAACAGGATCATTAGAAGAGATGGATACCTTAGGAGTCTTAGTCGACCAAGCTTTTCTTGCTGGTTGCCTCCTTGGTTTAGTTGGTACAATTGATGGACCAGGCACAACGACCTCAGCATCAGCAGCAGAGGTATTCTGCTTCTTTAGAATAGAACTGATAGGAATGCTATCCTCATCAGCTACCTCATCTTCATTATGAGAGAGGATAATTTTTCTTGGACTCTTTGAAGCAGGGTCATCAGAAGACTCCCTGATAGAAATCCTACTTGCTGGCCTCTTGGGGGCAGGCTTTCTTGTAGCAGTGGTCTTCTGCCTGGTTACCCTTTTAACCCCTAGGACGTTAGCATTATTCTGTTCAACCATCTCTTCTTTATCCATCATTAATTCCTCAGTCTTGGCCATTGCAGCAGCATAGGTACTGAGGTTCATGTTGGCTATGTTTGTCTTTCCAAAGTCTACAGTAGACATTGGTTTATCAGTCAATAACCTAGCTTGCTCCTCAGGAGTCTTAGCAGCAAGAAACTCATGTACTCCTTGAGCCTTGAAAATCTTTGAGAGAAGATGGCAGAAAGGAAGTGCAGAGAGTCTTTTCTTGTTCATCACAGCGTCTCTGAATCTTCCATATAGGATTCTTGGAAGATTGATTCTTGTTTTTGTGAGAAGATGACAGAGACAGAATTTGTGAAGAGATGAGAGATTGTCCTTTGATCCAACCTTGTGAAGCACCACCTTGTTGAGAAGCTGGTGAAGGATACGAAAGATGTCCTTCATTTCAACAACCTTCCAAGAGTGAGTCCTGACTGTGTCCTCTTTCATGAGACAGACTTCTATAGTCTCAGAGCTACCCAAGTCTTCTTCCCATGACTCAGTGAAGACTAGACCTTCATGAGCACAGAAGATTGCACCAGCAATAGTCTTCTCCGAGACTGTAATCGTATTTCTTAATACTGTAGAGTAGAAGTCAGTTTCTGTCAGTTGGATGTTTCTCCAGAAATCCCTGACTAGATTGGGAAAGGCAGAGACTTTCTCCGTGAAGAGTCCTTCCCACCCAGATGCATTGACATATTTGCTTATGTCAAGATTGTAGTCTTTTAGCACACCAAAGTTGAAATGATGCTCTATAGCTAAGTTGAGTTTGTCCATGTTGAATGTTGAAGAAGCCATTGTAGGTGATCAAGGAGCTTAGGGTTTGAAAGCGAGAGAGAGGTAGAGAGAGAGATAGTTCGAGAGGTTATGAAAGCGTAAAGTTTTTCTCAAAGGGAAAAGATTACTTTTAAAAGGAATTTTGAATATCAAAGGTTTTTAAAAAAACTTTTGACATGACATGTCATTATGATAAAACGGCGTTGGTAACTTGGGACCATAAAAAGGTCTTGATGGGATTGATGGAAGTACTGACTCAACAAAGAGAATAAAGGATAAATTTGTCTTGTGACAAAATAAATGCATTTATTAACACATAAAAAGAATATTTTTAATCATAGGCAGATGTGAACTCGTCGAAACTATACAATGGACGCGAGTTCTAAATAAGGTTGTATCAACCTTTCCTCTAATGAATCCATTTTCCATAAGAAAGGAACTTAGTCTATCATACCAAGATGTAGGAGCTTGCTTAAGATCGTACAAAGCTTTCTTAAGCTTATATACATGTTCAGGTTGGGTTTCACACTCAAAACCCTAAGGTTGCATAACATAAACTTCTTCATTAATAAACCTATTTAGAAAAGCGCTCTTAACATCCACCTGAAAAAGCATAATACTATGATGTGCAGCGAATGAAAGTAGAATTCTAATAGCTTCTAATCTAGCAACAGATGCAAAGGTTTCAGTATAATCTATACCTTCTTCTTGAGAGAAACCTTGAGCAACAAGTCTTGCTTTGTTTCTTATTACCTTACCATTTTCATCAAGTTTTTTTTTTTCTGTAAACCCACTTTGTTCCAATCACTGGTTTGTCTTTGGGAAGTGGAACCAGAGTCCAAACATCACTTCTTTCAAACTGATTGAGTTCTTCTTGCATAGCTAGAATCCAACCATCGTCCAGCAGAGCCTCGTCTACTGTCTTTGGTTCAAACTCATAGACTAGTGCAGAATTATCTTGTTCTCTGAAGGTTGATCTGGTTCTTATCTTGTCATTGGGGTTTCCAATGATCTGATCTTGTAGATTTTTGAACTGTATCATGTTGAGAAGTGGAAGTTTCTGGTTGTTGAGTGGGGTCATCTTCTTGATCATCAACTTTTATCTCAGGTGAGTCTCCTAGCGTGCTTAGATCAAGATCTGTAAAAGCTTCATTTAGCTCTGATAATTTCTTATCAGACTATTTGTCATAAAACTTGACACGGATACTTTCTTATCAGAGTCCTAGAATTATAAACTCTAAAACCTTTAGATGTTTCAGAATATCCTAATAGTATTCCACAATCTGTTTTAGCATCAAATTTACCAAGCTGATCTTTAGTATTCAGTATAAAGTATTTACAACCAAAAGGGTGAAAAATAAGATATGTTGGGTTTTCTTCCTTTCCACAGTTCATAAGGAGTCTTATTCAGGATAGGTCTAATGTATATTCTGTTCTGAATGTAACAGGCAGTATCAACAGCTTCAGTCCAGAAGTGTCTAGGGACATAATTGTCATTGAGCATAGTCCTAGCCATCTCTTGAAGAGATCTGTTCTTTCTCTCTACCACACCATTTTGCTGTGGTGTTCTAGGTATCGAGAAGTTGTGAAGGATACCACTCTCTTCACGGAACTTTTGAAATAGCTCATTTTCAAACTCTTCCCCATGGTCACTTCTGATTGAAGTGATACAAATGCATTTTTCATTATGTACACGTTTGCAGAATACAGAGAAGACTTTAAAAGACTCATCCTTGTGAGTTAGGAACATAACCCATGTCCATCTAGTGTAATTGTCTACTATGACAAGATCATATTTCTTACCACTGACAGAGGCAGTCCTTGTTGGACCAAAAAGATCAAGATGTAGTACCTCTAGTGGTCTATTGGTACTAACAACATTAAGGAATGCTAGCTACCTGAAAGTGGGTGAAATTCCTAGATCCCCAAACTCTTGAAGAGATTCCAAACTTGCTTGAAGAATTCTTGTAGCCCACTAACTCAAAGCCGTGTTCTTCAATTCCTAGCATCACTATCTTCTTAACCTTCAATAACTTGAGGGGAATGATAGAGAATCATGAGGAGAATCCAATTTAGCCAACATGCAAGCTAAGCTATGGAGAAATTGTGGAATTGTTAGAGAGAAATGGGTAGTGAGGGTAAGAATGTTATGAGGAAGAAGGAAATGAGTTGGTACCAGAAAATGAATACAGAGAGAGAGTCAAGGGGTAAAAGAAATGAAATCCCCACTTATCCAAACAGCAAAGCTTAGTGTCTCTCCCTTTTTTTCCTATTTTTTTTTATATGCTAAAAAATAGCTAATTAAATACATATGGCATTCTAGGTATTAAAAAAAAACTGATTGTTACAATTCCACTCCCCTTAAAAGAATTTTGTCCTCAAAATTCAGCATACCTTATATAAAGAGTTGAGGATATTGATCCCTCACGTCTTTCTCCATTTCCCAAGTAGCTTCTTCTTTAGATAATATTTTCCAGACCACTTTGACCAGGGGTATGCTCTTGTTTCTCAATTTCTTTTCTTGAGCATCAATGATACGCTCTGGTTCAACTGCATAAGATAAGTTGTCTTGCAAATGCATTGCTTCATGTTTAATGACATGTTTAGGGTCTGGGAAGTATTTCTTTAATTGAGATACATGGAAAACATTATGAAGACGAGAGAGATTTGGAGGAAGAGCTAGTTTATAAGCAACAGGTCCAACTTGATCAAGGATCTGGAAAGGACCAATGTATCCGGGGTTTAGCCTTTTGGATTTCATTGATCGCACCACACCCTTAACTGGATTTACCTTAAGGAACACATGGTCGCCGATCTCAAACTCTAAGGGTTGTCTTCTCTTATCTGCATAGCTCTTTTGTCTACTTTGAGCTATTAGCAGTCTCTCCCTAATGAGTTTTATGTCCCTAGAGGCTTGATCAACCAAATCTGATCCTAGGAGATTTCTCTCCCCTAGCTCCACCCAACACAAGGGTGACCTACATCTTCTCCAATATAGAGCCTCAAATGGGGCCATCTGGATACTAGAGTGGTAACTATAGTTGTAAGCAAACTCAGCTAAAGGCAGACACACATTCCAATTTCCCTTCATTTCTAGCACACAGCCTCTAAGCATATCCTCTAAGGTTTGGATTGTCCTCTCAGTCTATCCATTAGACTGAGGGTGATGGGCAGTACTAAACCTCAACTTAGTACCTAAAGCATTTTGCAATGATCTCCAGAATTTAGAAGTAAATCTAGGATCACGATCAGATACAATGCTACTAGGTACTCCATGCAATCTAACAATCTCATTGATGTACACCTGAGCTAATTTTTCTAGATTATAGGTAGCTCTAATGGCTAAGAAGTGGGCAGACTTAGTTAGTCTATCCATAACAACCCAAATGGCATCATGACCTGAGGATGTCCTAGGCAGACCCTTAATAAAATCCATAGAAACGTTGTCCCATTTCCACTCAGGAATATCTAATGGTTGAAGCAACCCAACTGGTTTCTGGTGTTCTATTTTTACTCTTTGATAAGTTAGGCACTTAGACACATATCTAGAGACATCAGATTTCATACCAGGCCACCAGAAATTTTTCTTTAAATCTTGGTACATTTTAGTTTCTCCAGGATGCAAGGTGTACTTACTCTTATGGGTGTCCTCTAATATATCCCCTCTAAGCTCAGAGACTTCATGTGACACCCTTTCCCCGAGCATCACATTAATTACTACGCGTTACGAAAAATATTATTATTAACGAGGTGTCGATTTCTTTCGAAGAAAAAAAAATTCATCATGGATGTTTCCCATCTTGGGATATCATAAAACTTTTATCATAAACATCTTTGATGTAAATAACTAGTAAAATAGTACCATGAATATACATAAACACCTTCTTACATAATTAAAAAAATCATTCTTGGTGACAGGCCACTTGACAGAAGTACATAGAATGAATACAACATAGTTCTTCATAGCAACTAAGTTAATTATTAATAGACTTGCAAAAAGTTAAACTAGATTAGAGGGACATAGTCAGATATAAAATAGAACGATAGCTTTTGACACTACTACCACAAAAGACAACTCTACCACTACGGTTATCTCCACCCTGTGGAGACATAACTGGTGAAGGGTCCTCCACCTCACCTCCCTCGTCAGGATCATCGTCCTCATTATCATCAAGGGGGTGATACTGAGGGACCTCGTCTACCTCCTCCATGGGGTCCTCCTTTAATTCCTCATGAGGGTCCTCCTCCATGATCTCCAGCAGGTCCTCCTCGATAGGTGCAACAGGTGCCTCCTGATACGGTAAGTCCTGGGGTGGCTGCTGACCTAAGACCATTAAGCCATGGGCAGCCCAATGCTGAATGCATATGTCCACATGTGCAGTGTGATCTGTACTGTCTCAGTAGTCTGAACCCTCCGGACGGGTCCATTCAAAATGATGGCCTCCACTGTACTGACCGGACCAGTGTAGTGAGCCACGTGAGCCACCGGTCGAACTCCCACGCCTCTGGGTCAAATTGGTTCTCAAAGATTAGGGCTCGTGCCCGGGAATGAGGCAGTGGTTCATCTATTTTGCGATACAAATAGTATATACCAAATAAAACAAACAAAAATGCAAGGGTGAGATACCAATATATGGATAATTATGATAAACTACATACTTGTAACACAAACAACATACACAACAGATATCATCATATTTACACCATGTGAAATAATAAACTAAATATAATATCACACCAATCAATCAATCAACTTTGAAAAACAATGATGTTCATGAAAAATTCAACTTTGATGCAAGACTCCGGAGTTTTCAACTTTCTTTAAAAATGAGCCGACCAGGCTCGTTGCCATAAAGGCACAACGTGAATTTCCACTACACTGTCCAAACTCCTGGCACAGTGTGCAACGTGTGTGGAATGTCCATAGCATACTGTCCAACACAAGGCACAGTAGTTCCGGCTAATGGACTTCATTGTCCATCAAGGCACAATGAAACACCGTAGCATGAAATACCTGGTCCTTCTAGATATTCATACAAAACAAGGTGGGCACGTCTGCCAAAATAAATGCATGAGAAAATCATTTTATTTTCAGCTTTTATTTGTGCTTGATATTTTCCTTTCGTCGAGGCTCAAAGCTCACGACTTTTCAACATTTTTTTTGTAACTTTTATTATCAACATAGGACTTTACGTCCGAGTGTCTAATCACAACAATCCCAAACTTATGCATCAGTCATTGGACTTTGTGGTCGTAGAAAACAATTTTCACCATGTTTCAACTCAACATATATGGAGCAGCAGTCCATAGCAACATACATTGGAATATAGTCCATAACAACGTAACACGGATCATGGATCAACGTGCTTTTAAAACACTAGTTACCCGACGTCTCGGTTACTGGGTTTAACTTTTCAACTTTTCTTCTTTTTCGCTTGGTGAAAATACAAAACCCAAAAACAAAACTTCCGTAACTCATCCAAGTTATCGGATACTTTATTTCAATAAAACCTTCTTTTGAAAAACGTTTTTCTTTTGAAATTTATATTAAAAACCTTATCATAAAACTCCAAAAGTCCATATTTAGAAAGAAAGTCCTCTTTTACAAAAAAAAAAAAAAAATAGAGATTTTTAAGAAGAAGCTTGGTGCAATATATGAGAACTAAAATCTTGTTGGTAAAGAACCAAGAATTTATTTTTTTTTAAAAAATAATTTCTTTACCATAAATAGTCCTAAAAAAATTTATGACTTTTATAGAAAATATCCTTCAAATCTTATAAAATGATCTTTTTTCACCTTTTGTAAATAAAATCTTTATTTTTAATCTCTTGAATTTTTCACCTAAAAAAAATATTTGCATTCTCTAAAAATACGTTTCAACCTAAAAATATTTATTTTTCAACTTGTGTAAAATTTTCTTAAGGCTTTTATCTTTCCTTAATGGTTGGGCTCTAACCAATGGTTAGGCTACTATACAATAATCAACACAACTTCAAGCACTTACAACATAAATAACATAATTCATTTAAGCACATATTTAAATTCAACATGTCATCATATAAATTCATCTAATTCTAAAACATCCATATTAACAACAACTTCATAAACTAGCGCGCGCGCGCGCACACACACACACACACACACATATAGCAAATCAACCTTTCACATATTAAACAACAACATCAATAAAATCAAACAATCCAAACACACAAATACATAGTTACCATAATTTTAATATCCCCCGAGCTTCCCCCTTACCTTAATTCCGACGATAAAAAGCTCCGATTGGGTATTTTAGAAGGAACGACTTGTCGCTTGTCACGATTTCAAATCTAAACAAAAATACATATCTAACCTAAGTTAAAAATCTTTACAATCTACCCCAAAATTTTCATGTATGTTTCAGCCATGCTAAGAAAACCAAGCTAGAAATTTTCAATCTTTACAAGCCTTTGTGTTTAAATTCTTCAAGCATTAAAGGAACAAAATATAAGTTCAAAACTTGGAAATAAAATTTGGAACCCTTAGCCTCATTAACCATAGGTTTCGACCTTTACATAAAATAGTGGGAAAATGTTGTATTTCAATAAACTTACTTCATTGCATGTACTAATGCTATGTTTTTAAATATCATTTGGTTAACAAAAATTTGAATAAGACCTCATCAACTCTACTAATGAGTTTCGGCCCTGTGATCATAAAAGACTAGGGTTTTTAAATTTTCAAACTCCACATTGAATCATTCATGCAAAGGACTAAAATTGTCATACATGCATCCTTCTTAAAGATTTAAGTGAGTCTTCATCAACTTTTTTATTTTAGAGTCTTAGTCACAAAATATTACCAATGAAGGAAAACATATATTTAATTTTTAATAAAATCCATGAATTTAAAAAAATACTTAAATCAAAGTTCTTAAGCCATGCATGTGAGATTTCCATCAAGGTTCATCCTTTTTCATCTTGGTGTTTCGGCCAACACCATGGTCATAGGATTCGATGAATTTCTCACCACATGCAATACATAAACATAAAGTGAAAATGAGTATAGTTTTGATAAAAATTCAATTGTATGTGAAAATGATTTCTTTGAAAATCATAAGTTGAAATCATGGACTATATAGTATAAGCACTAAATAACCAACATGCATGCATGTGAAACTCTTTGAAAAATCATCATCCTTCCTCTATTAGGGTCTGGTCACCCATTAAAATGATCATAGGAAGTTCTTTTTCAACATGCAAAGGTTGAAGAAAATTGTAAAGATGTTAATAAGCTTAAACAAAATGAACATGCATTAAAAGAAAAACCAACTTTCAACAAAACTTATGAACATGCAAGATGATATTAGAAAGAAAGGAGTAAAGATTTAGAGTTTATACCCACTAAATAATGTTGATGAAGAGTTGAAGATGGTTGTTTAGCTTCCACACTTGAGAACTTGTAAGGTAGAAGATGATGAAAGTTCAACTGGAAAATTTGCAAGAGTTTGGGTACACTTTTGACTAAATGGTGAGTGAATGAAGAAGAGAGGAGTGATATTTATAGGGGATTTTTATTCAAATATTTATATTAAATATATTAGTTTTCTAGGAAATGAAAAATAATAATTACAATGACATGAATAGTATTCAATAGTGACAAGGGTCACTATTCACATCAAGGAAAATCATTTCCAATTCTGGAAAAAATCAGACTTAATTATTTTGGGTTCGTTCCATTACCGATTGTTACGTAACGGTAAAAACCGATCATATTTTTATTCTTAAAATTTCACCCGAAAAATTCATATAAAAATAAATAATTTCTAAAATCATAAAAATAAATATAACTGGGTTAGAAAAAATAAAATTTTGAATTTTCGTATTTTTTTAAAATTATTTCCGGGTCAGTAGGGCTTAACTGACAGCGAAAACTCAAACCGTAAACGTCGGGAATTTTCTACCGAAAATTCAACTGTACATTTCTAATATAAAATAAAGATGACTTGATTTGGTCTATCAAAATAATTCATCACCATTTATGAAAATAAAATCTTAAATATTCATATAATCACAATTTACAGACAAACAGAAAAATCGAGATATTACACTTCAGGCACACACAACCTATCGTGGTATCTAACAAATCCATCCTCAGAGATATTAAATTCCTTCAACTTCCCTTGAACAATTTGCTCCCTAATCTTAAGCAAATATGGATCATTATCCTGAGAAGCTCGAATTCTATCATTAAGATCAATTTGGATCCTCAATTCACTCATTAGGAGACTACCTGGCTTCACAGATACATAAGAGATTGAATCTCTCGAGTCCTCTATCAACTTTTGTTCCTTAATCATCAAAATAGACATGTGGATTAACTTCCTACTTAAAGCATCAACAACTACATTTGCCTTTCCTGGGTGATACTTAAGAAGAAAATCACAATCCTTGAGAAATTCAACCCATCTTCTTTGCCTCAAATTCAATTCCTTCTGTTCAAACAAATATTTCAAACTCTTATGATCAGTAAAAACCTCAAATTGAGCACCATATAGATAATGTCTCCAAATTTTAAGGGCAAAGACTATGACAGCTAGCTCTAGATCATGTCTGGGATATTTCTCTTCATGAGGTCTAAGCTGTCTAGAAGCATAAGCTACTACTCTACCTTGTTGCATAAAAACACAACCTAATACCCTATTTGAAGCATCACTATAACTCACAAAAGGCTCACTAGGATTAGGGATTACTAACACTGGAGCATAGGTAAGTCTAGCCTTTAACTCTTGAAAACTACTCTCACATCTATCATCCCATACAAAAGGTTGATTCTTCATAGTCAATCTGGTTAAGGGCAGTGCTATTTGAGAGAATCCTTGAATGAATCTTCTATAGTAACCAGCTGGACCTAGGAAACTTCGAATCTCAGTTATAGTCTTAGGCCTATCCCAAGAAGTCACAACTTCTACTTTGCTAGGATCTACAGATATACCATCTTTAGATACCACTTGTCCTAGAAATTTGACCCCAGACAACCAAAACTCACATTTACTCAACTTACCATATAACTTCTTATCTCTCAGGATCTCCAAGACAATTCTCAAATGATTCTCATGCTCCCGATGACTTCTAGAATATATCATAATATCATCTATGAAAACCACAACAAATTTGTTTAGGTAGGGTCTAAAAATCTTATTCATGCAGTCCATGAATATAGCTGGAGCATTGGTTAAGCCAAATGGCATCACCAAGAACTCATAATGGCCATATCTGGTCCTAAAGGCTATTTTTGGAATATCTACCTCTTTAACTCTCAATTGATGGTAACTTGATCTCAAATATATCTTAGAGAAAACCGAGGCTCCATTTAATTGATCCAATAGATCATCAATCCTAGGTAAGGGATACTTATTCTTAATGGTTATTTTGTTCAACTGTTTATTGTCTATGCATAGTCTAAGACTACCATATTTCTTTTTGACAAACAAGACCGGTGCACCCAAAGGAGACACACTAGGTTGAATGAACCCTTTCTCTAGCAACTCTTCTATTTGCTTTTTAAGCTCTGCTGGCTCTACTGGAGCCATCCTATAGGGAGCTTTAGATATGGGACCAGGCACAAGGTCAATCGAAAACTCTACTTCTCTATCAAGTGGGAGACCACTAAACTCTTTAGGGAATACCTCTGGAAAATCTTTTACAACTGGTATTTTATCTATTCCTTCTTCTACATTAGTCTGTAGAGAAAAGAAGACCAAAAACCCTTGGCAACCCTTCATAAGACTTCTTACAGCTTGGGTGGCGGTCAAACATGGACATTCATCAGATGGCTTTGACTCAAACATGCAAGCAGGTAAGGAAACAATCTTTTTAGCACAATCAAGAATAACGTTATTAGCAGATAACCAATCCATACCAATCACTAAATCCAGATCATGCATAGGAAGATAAATAAGGTCAAGGGTGGTATTTTTATTATCAAATTGAACAATACACTTCACACAAACATCAGAGGTAAGCACATGAGTTCCAGTAGGAGAAGAAACAGACAAGTCATATGGCAAAGAATCAATTTCCAATCCCAGACTCCTAACACAGTCATATGAAATGAAAGAGTGTGTGGTACCCGAATCAAACAATGCATTTACAAGTTTATCTTTGATCCTTAACGCACCTTTGATTAAATTAGGGGACATACTAGCCTCTTGTTGAGAAAGAGCAAAAACACACCATTGATTCTGTGGTTTGGAGTTAGATGCAGATTCTTTCCTTGACTTATAATGCCTAGCAAAATGACCAGGTTTCCCACATATAAAGCAAACACTCTGACCAGTCCTGCAAATTCCACCATGATTATTTCCACACTGTTTACAAATAGGTCGGCTAGAAGCTTGGTTGCTAGAGGAATGCTCTTTCTTCTCCTGTACATTTTCACTTTTGAATTTTTTATTCAGGGGTTTCCCTTTTCCCTTGAAAGGTTCACTATAGTTTCTCTTTTCAATTGTGAAGGTTTTAAGGCTCTCCTATGCTATCTTAGCTTTGCTAGCTAGCTTAGCAAAATCTCTAATCTCTAGGGTTGTGATGCGGTGAATTTTAGAGATATATTAATAAAGGCAAGTGCACCTTGTCGCAATCAAGTAATACGGTGGTGAGACCGGATATCGTATCCACAGGGATTAGTTGTCAATTACCAATTCGCAAATTCAACAACTATCTAGACTAATCTAAAATATGAGGGATTAAAACAGAAAATAAAGAAATAAAATATTTTTTTGTCTTTTTGGAATTTTGTCAAACACTTGGTATGCAAACAGGAATGTGGCTAGAATTGTCAGGGTTAGACTACACTAATCCTCCCTTAGTTGCAATGAAATGGTTTCTAACACAAGTCCTAATTCAATTATGCCAATCAAGCCTTTTCTAAATTACTCAAGCCTAATGTCTTAGGTGCATTGAGCCTAAAACCCCAAATTAAACCCTAATGTCTTAGGTGGAATAACTTGAGATTTTGCATTAAGTTAAGACTTATAAGATTGCAAGCAGCCAACACCTATGTCTAGATTCTTGACCTACTTGGCATATGATTCATGAGCATGCCTTAATACCAACCTTCCAGTCATCTATCAAAGCAACAAATCATTCCTATGGGTAGCTAATCCAAGGAAAGCATTAAACACAGAATCACATACTCATACGAAATAGAAACTTGTATTAAAATACCAAATCAATTACAAAAGTTCAGACTAGTTCATCTAACCCCAACAATGGGGATTTAACTACTCATGATAAGGAAATACAAAAAGGAAAAAGAGAAGGGATGAAGAACACTCATAGACAAGCTTCCTCCAATCTTCTCTCCATCCAAGAGCAGAGAAAATGCCCCCCGTTTTGGGTCGAAACCCTCTCCGACCACCACCTTAGCCTTTGCCTCCAAGTGCAGCTTATTTTAGGTCAGAAGTTAGTCCCATTTTCTGTCTGCTGTGCTGTTATTTATAGGTCCGTCGCCCGTCACGGCCGTGATGGCCATCACGGCCAGGCCGTGATGGTCTCTGACTTGGGCGAATTTGCACAAAATGGTCACTCGCGAGGCGAGCCCTTTGTTCGCGACGCGAATCCTAAGTCACGGCCGTGATGGCCATCACGGCCAGGCCGTGACAGTCTCTGACTTTTGCCTTTTGCTCTGCTTCATCACGGCCGTGATGGTCATCACGGCCGTGATGGTCATCACGGCTAGGCCGTGATAGGCTCTGTTTGGCTATATTCTTCACTTTTCTAGCTCTTTTTCATCCAAGCTCCACCAAGGCTGATTTCTGGGCATTTTTCCACTAAATCCTGCAAAACAACACACAGAAACCACCTCATCCGTTCCAAAGGAAAAACTATACAAAATCAACACTAATTTGGCCTAACTATATGCAAATGCATGCCGAAATGTACATGAAAAATGAGGTAAAATCACACTCATCAGGTTGCTACCCTGTCTCTGATCTCTGGCCTCAAACCTCTCTCAAAAGTCACTACTTTCCAGGCATCATCATGAGTGTGTCTTAGGTAGGAAGAGAATTTAGACAATTCTTCAAACTTAGCCTCATATTGGGCTACTGACATGCTTTCCTGTTTCAAACTAAGAAACTCTGCTTCTTTTTGGTTCTTCACATTCTCCGGTCATGAGGTGGGAAGGATGCTAAGGCAACAACTATTATTGTTTGAGAAATCATTGATAATGCATTTCTCTCAGGTAGGTTTTGTTAAATTTTGAAGACAAAATTTCTTTAAGGGGATAGTAATGTAATATCCCAAAAATGCTTGATTAATTATTATTTTTTCCATCTTCAATTTCCTTGCTTTATACATTTGAATATTTTTGGGAAATGATTTCATGAGCATTATATGAATATGAATATTTATTTTTCTTTAGATTAGGAAGGTTAGTGTAGTTACTAAGCTTGTAATAATAGAGGTCCTTGGGAGGTAAAGCCCAAATACACAAGCCCATAATAGCTAAAATGACAAAACACTCTCTCCTCCCTCACTTAAAAAAAAACTCACGGTCAAATTCACCTCCAACCACATTTTCTCTTTCATTTCAAAACATCATCTTCTTCATGAGACAAAAGCTCCTCCCTTCCTCCTCCTTATGAATTTCGAAAATCACCATAGCTCCACCATCCATTGGCTCTTTTGAAGAACTAACACCATATTCCCACTCCTCCACATCATCTAAGCCCATGTTGTCTCACCATTTTTCATTTGGAGCAAGTTTTCAAAATGGGTATCCTCTAGCCAACACCAAAACTCATCACCCACTTGATCTCTTGAGAAACCAAGAGCATATTCACACTCCCCTCAACCATTTGAACACAAGTTATTTCATACCTTTTCGCATTTTGAGGTCTCTAGCAAAAATGGGTATTCTTACCTAAGAACATCAAACCCTTAAAATCATCATCTTCTCTTCTTCAAGTAAGATTCCTATCATGATTCCTCCTCTTTGATCTTAGCTAGATTCATGTACATAACTTTATATTAAATGATGTTATCTCATTAGGTTTCTTCTTTACAAAACCATGGTCCTAAGGGGGGAGATTTCAGTCATCAAGAGAAAAGAGAGACAACCCAAACACAAGCTTCATAAACTCTTCACCACTAGTGAGTTCTTGTTGTTTGTAACATTGGGTGACCATAAATCCCAACTTGTTTCTAAGTGCTAGATTACTTTTGTTATATGCTTATTTTGGTGTTTCATGATGTGTGGGACACTGATTTTTGATTGCATGCAAGGTTAGGGGCTGATTTCGGTGAAATTGATAAAGGGGGAGAAATTAGTCTTCAAACCCGTATTGATACCGTATCAGTATTTTGTCTATAACTTACTCCACAGACATCGTTTTGAAATGATGTTTGAACCATTAGACAATAGACAATTTGATACGAAATGGACACTGGAATGACTAAATTTTGTTAAGTATTGGCTGAGTAATCTGACTTGCAATTTGCTGTCAAAACAGAGAATTTGTTTTTATGTTGCTGTAGTATTCTGGCCATAACTCCCTGTACAACTACTGGATTGGAATCATTCTTGTGCCATTAGAAAATAGAATTGTTTTAATACAGTTTAGCCACTTATTTTGCTGTTTTTCATTGAGTATTGATAAAGAAAAACCTGTTACAAGTTAGAGGATATTTCCTGTCCTGTTCTTCGAATGCAGTAGCTTGTTGGTTGAAGCTGTACTTTTTGGACACCTTTCTCCTAAAAATAAAATTATATTTGTAAACTAAACTCGCTTAAATTTCCATAGAGGGGTTGTTTGCCTAAATCCGACTTTGTTTGGAATTTTAATTAAATCATAGAAGTTGGCTAAAAATTGCAGATAATTTGCATGTTGCTGATGCATTATTTCTTGTTAAATACTTGATGGAGGGCTGCTTTGACCGATTTAATGCATTTTTGCAGTAGAGTGATAGATAAAAGTAAACCACCACTTGACATCCAATAATGGTAACCATCCTATATCCGACATGATTCGAATTAGAATGGTTTTCAAAGATATTTCAGATATCAAGTACAGAAGTCCTTTCAGTTTGGAAGGCAAGTATAGAGTCCTTCCCATTTGGAAGGCAATCATAGAAGTCCTTTCAGTTTGGAAGGCAAGTATAGAGTCCTTTCAGTTTGGAAGGCAAGCAAGCAAGTGCAAAGCAAGTGGGACACTGCTTGTGATCATAGACGTATGTCTTGCCTTACATCATAGAGCTGGTTTCTCTTAAGTATCTTAGTGTACAAGGAGGGGACAACGATGTTTTTCACTGATAAAAAACTAAAGGGATGTCCAAGTGTCTAAAGTTTACTCATTTTCATTAAATAACTCAGTCCCAAGTAAGGACTCGGTTAAAAGAGCTGGTGATGAAAGGGTGAGTTATAAGAGAACAATTCCATAGTGGTATAGATTTTGATTAGTCTTACTCTAGCCTGCATTAGTCCATGGAGTGCACACCTGGCAAAATAGTTGAGGTGAGTAGGCTATGAAAGACTCTACCACTATGTGAGGTCATTTATGATATGTGTGCATATATGTAAATATACGTATTTTAATGAGGACGATCAAACAGAATATATTGATTACTCACATGCCTTGCTTGAAGCAGGAACTCATTGAGATTTATTTCTCACTAGACTCCTCTTTATTTCAGATAACAGGTACATATTGGAAACTGATAGGCAAGCTTCGGAGATTGCTTGACAGTCACCCAATAGTGTCCCAGGTTAACATAGTATTTCACAATCGGATCAAAGTTGGAGTCTTACTAGGAGTTGATGTTTATATGAGTTTGGATTGTAAATTAGGGGTGAAATGCTTATTTGTACCAAATCGACCCAATACTATGTGCAATTCTACAAAAAAAAACTCTTGTAAAAATGTTTCACTTAGTTTCAAAATTTTCTATGTTCAACTATTTTTCCTTATATTATAAATAGGTTTATATATTAGTACTTAATAGTATTGTGATGGAAGTCGTGAGGAATAAGACTATTCCAATGGTGAAGGTTATTTGGGAAGGATCAACTCCTAAAGAGGCAACTTGGGAGCTTGAGGAGGACACGGGGAAAGAATACTCTTACCTTTTCGACGGGTATGTTATAACTTAAATTTTCAGGACAAAATTTCTTATAGGGAGTTAAAAATGTAATATCCTTTCTCAGGGGTATTCTAGTTTCTATAACTTTAACATGGGTGTTTTTTTAATCCCTTTGTATTTCGTAAATGTGCAATCTATAATTGATTGATTAGTGAGGTAATTAATTTTAGTTTAGAGAAGGAATATAATTTTATACCGAACGTGTTGGGTTAACTAGTACTAATCTAGAAATATTATAGGGACATATCACCCTCACTTTGATTCATTCCAATTAAATGAACAATCATATTCCCTCTCATTTTGTGCATAAACATGTTTAACACAACCACTAATTTAAACCATAATATTTACCTCTATTCAAAAATCTACAAGTGACCAATGCCTATCAATGAAGTCTAATACTATTGGTTAAATGAATTCGCATCCACCCTCTCAAGCTAGCATATGGCCAGACCAAATGGGTAAGGAGAGACACACTACTTCTTCTTTCATTTTGCATCAAAACCCTTTCTTTTCCTCTTCTTACTCTCACTTTCAACCAAGCACCCCTTTTCCCCTCTCAAGCTTGCATTTTCGGCCAGACGGGGAGCTAAGGGGCTAGACAACTCAACCATCACCTCATCCTTGTAGAAACAACACTTTCCCTTCCTCTCTTCCCTCATAAATTTAGGCCACACACACCACCATCACCTCACCTCTCTTTTTCTCTATTCCTTCCATAACCATCATGAGACATACACCATTTCCCTTTCCTTGAAAGCTTGAAGCAGCTGTACTTGAAAGCCAATAAGGAGAAATAAAATCAGATTAGGGAGGAATTCTAAGGAGATCAACCTCTACCACTTTGTTTCCACTTCTTGGTTATTTGAGTTTCCTCAACTTTAGTGCTGGGTAATCATAAACCCAAGCATAGGAGTTGTTGATACAAACTTTATTTGGTTGATTTTCTAATTGTATGATTGACTATGAGAAGGTTGAACATTGAAATGAGTTGCATGTTAATGTTATAATCATCAACTTTAGTGTTTTGCTTATAACCGTTTCTGTGGGGCTAGATTGTTTATGATTCTTGTTTTGTTACAAACTAGACTCGATTTGCTATAGTTTAGGCACTGAGTTTTCTATTTTTCACTCAGTATTGATGAGGAAAAACCTGTTACAAGTTAGAGGACAGTTGCTGTCCTGTTTTACGAATGCAGTATATTGTTAGTTAAAAACTGTACTTTTTGGAATGCTTTTTCCCAAAAATAAAATTATATTTATAAATTAGACTTGTTTAGTTTTCCATATAAGGGTCGTTCGCCTAAATACGACTTCGTTTGATATTTTTATAAAATCATAGAAGTCGACTGAAAATTTCAGAATTTCTGCTTATGTTGCTGCTGCATTATTTCTTGTTAAATACTTGATTGAGGGTTGCTTTGACTGATTTAAAGTGTTTTTTGCAGTAGAATGATAGATAAAAGTAAACCACCACTTGGAATCCAATAACGGTAACCATTCTATATCCGGCATGATTCGAATTAGAATGGTTATCAATGACATTTCAGATGTCAAGTACAGAAGTCCTTTCAGTTTGGAAGACAAGTATAGAGTCCTTCCCGTTTGGAAGGCAATCACAGAAATCCTTTCAGTTTGGAAGGAAAGTATAGAGTCCTTTCAGTTTGAAAGGCAAGCAAGTAAGTGCAAAGCAAGTGAGACGTCGCTTGTGGTCATAGACGTATGTCCTGCCTTACAGTATAGAGCTGGTTCCTCTAAGTACCTTGGTGTACAAGGAGGGGACAATGACGTTTTTCACTGACAAAAACCAAAGGGATGTCCAAGTGTGTGAAGTTTACCCTCATATTATGTATAAATGTTTATTGTTATTATATATATATATATATATGTATATAAAACTAAGTTTTTGCAAGAAATTCACTGAGATTAGTCATCTCACTGCTCATATTTGTTGTTTCAGATAAGAAGGAGTAGTGTATCTATGTGCTTCAAGGACTTCGGGCATAAAAGACTTTTGTAAAATTTCCTTGTGTAAACCAGATTTAGTATGTAATATTAACTGGCTAATGCCTTAGTTTGAAACTTAGTTTCTTTTATTTTTAGTATAGTGGACATAATTTGTATTAACTAGAGATTGTTTGGCTTCCGCCACTCTGTTATTAACTAGTTATGTCTAACCTATATGTCCTCACTCACACGATTCCTGGGAAAATTTCCCAGGAGGTCACTCATCCCAGAATTGCTCCAAGTTAAGCACGCTTAACTGTGGAGTTCTTAAGTGATGGGTTACCGAAAAGAAGATGCATCTTGTTAGTATAGGTAGTACCAATCAATTCATATAAGCCATGGTTATGAAAAGAAAAATGTTGTACTTCAACCACATAAGGATAATGGAAATAATTGACTTATGATGGAAAATAAAATAATTTCTAATGAGGAGCCCTCGTGATTAAAGGTGTAAGTTATCAAACTTTAGGGTATATAAGTTTCTTATTTGGATATTATGCTTTTTAATCTGTTAATCGATGTTTTACCTATTGATTATTGATTTTTGTCTTAGAAGGGGTAACCCTCACTGAGTTTCATACTCATCCCTTGGTTTTAACATTTTAGCCACATGTCCTTCTTAAAGGAAAGAATTCAAGGATGCCCGATTGTTCTCTAGAGGATCTCTATTTGAAGCTGTGCTGTCATAGGAATTTATAGACTAATTAGGATTTAAGTGTTTATGTGATATATGCATTGTTGAAAGAATTTTCCCTTATTGGAAAAGAAAAATTCTGATGTATATAATGGATCGTGTGATTCATTTTGGAAATTTATGTACGTTGGCACATAGTGTCGCGATGTAATTGTTGGAAGAAGTATCCAAGTAAAGGTTGATGCTAGGCTTCGGGGCTAGGTAGGTGACTTTAGCCTGGGCATGTGACACCCGGGGCCGACGAGGGCGGGCAGTGGTTGCCGGTGCAAGAAGGCACAGACAAGGAGTGGCTCCTGGCAGGTTTCTAGGCGGAGGGACACATGAATGAACCGATTACACATGAGAATGAAAGGGATCCTGAGACTGTGTAGGTATAAGACTATACAGTTGAGGATGACTTATATGAATTGATTGGTACTACCTATACTAACAAGATGAATCTTCTTTTTGGTAGCCTATCACTTAAGAACTTCACAGTTAAGCGTTCTTGACTTGGAGCAATTCTAGGATGGGTGACCTCCAGGGAAGTTTTCCCAGGAAGCGGGTGAGTGAGGACAAAGCACACTGAAAAGACCCGTGTTGGTTTGTGGGGACACTTGTCAACCCATAAAGTAGTCAGGGATGTTACAAATGTAACATCCCAAATTTTCCTAGTTGGCTAAATAGTAACACCCAATAAATAGAAGGAGCCTATCTTTAAAGGATAAGTGTTTTAAGGGCATTTAAAAATAAATGTTATAGATTTGTGTAGGAAGAAATGTTTAGAATTAAGGTAGGGGTGTATTAATTAGTTGAAGGGGTGTAGATAGTAACTTGAGTTTTCTTTATTAAATGAAAAGGGAAAAAAAAGAAAAAAGAAAAGAAGGAGATAAGAGAAAGGGGGAGAACGTGAGAGAGAGAAGGAAGAAAAAGCATAAGAAAAGAAAGAAAGGAAAAAGAAGAGAGAAGGAGGAGAAGAGAAGAGAAGAGAAGAGGAGGCGGGAGAGAGAGAGAGAGATAAAAGGGAAAGAAGTGGAAGCTCTATGAGAGAAGAAGAGGAGAAGTAAAAGAAACAAAGGAATGGGACTTCAATGAAGCAAGGAGATGAAAAGCTAGGTTTTCAACCATGGAGAAGGACCCAAGAACAATAATTGTTTCATCTCCTTCTCAAAGCATATGAGGTGACATTTAGCAGCCCATAAAACCTCTCTATGGTGTGTTTTGTGTGATTTAGCAAGTTGATTTTGAATGAAAATGTATTATAGTTTGATATTTGGGATTTTGGGAGTTAATCCCAAGATTAATGAATTGCATGTGCTTAAAAATGATTATTTACATGCTTTGATGAGTATAGGTGTTTTCCTTTGATGCAAGAGTGTTGATGTATTGAGATATATATACATGCATATTCTTGGAATGCTTTAATTTGGACTATATGTTGGTGAATGACGTTGAAGATTGAGTGTTTAATGCTTAATTTCGTGTTCTGCCCAGTACAGGGGCGTCAGGGAACTTGTGAGTGATGGACGCCAATGAAAACGTAGGAACTGGACTATGATGTCTTCATATGAAATGTAGCCCTAAATATTAGCTAAATAATGGCGTTAGTTTCATTTCAATTATACTTTTACAGCTAACGTTATGGTCAAAATACTGAGCAGAGATCAAGCTGTCAGGATTAATACTTAGAGGTTTCTTCATTGAGAACTTTCACCTATAAGGAGACTAAGATAGGTCTTGGTGTTAACATATAAGTTGTATATAGTCTTCTTATATTTCCAATAAGATAAATATCAATTTGTTTGGATTGGTATAACTCTAGATATAGCCTTTGCCTTGTAAAGAGGTCTTAGAAGTATGTTATAAAATGAAATTAATGACACCTAAGAATCTAATATTCGATTTTAGAGGCCCATCAATTTTAAGCGGATAATTGGGATGATAGATGAATGGTAATCATAAGTAAGAATTCGTGATGTAGAAGTTCTATAACCTAAGGTTTGTAAATAGTCAAATAATGACATGACCTGAGTGCCATAGGTGAGATGTAAGTGGCCTAGTGCCAAAGAGAATATTTAAGTGGCCCAATTGTCACGACAATAGTAAATGATTGAATGCTATATGAGTTTTAATGTAAGATTATAGATGAATGATTTAATTTGTTACGTGCATACGTTTTAGAAGTACTTACAGAGATTTAATACCACTACTAATTTAGTTTTGTATTTCTTAGATAAGTAGGAATGAGATATTGACCTACAAGTAGCTCTTATTGATACTATCCTTAATATTATGATTATGAAGTGTTTATAATTACTGTAATGTCTCCATTGATTATTGTGATTTTTAAGAGAGGGTTTCCATAACTTTCACAACAGTTATGGCTGGAAATGTCTAAGTATACAAAAATGTTTTCATATCATGTCTGTCACTGGGTTTTATAACTCACTATGCTTTGGGTCTTACATTTCCAGGTAGCATATGTGGCGTTGGGAGCTCGATGTCATTTCCAGAATGCTTGACGGCTAGTCCAATAATAGCAAGAGTTGATCAGTAGTCCATGCCGGATCGGAGTCAAGTTTCGTTTCTCACAATGAGTCCAAGTTCTTTTATGAACTAAGATTGAGTAGCCTTTTTACTTTTTCATGTGCGTTGTTTATAGAGGCCACTTTGAAAAAAATTATTCATATGCTTCAAGCTATTAGATACTTATTTCTACTAGAGTAGCCAATATTTTAAGAAAATGAAATCTTTGAAACCAGTCCAACCAAGTATTTTATATTATTATTATTATTATTATTATTATTATTATTATTATTCCTTATTCATTTATAAGGATTTATAAGAGTATAAAGTAATGTCCTATTAGGAATCATGGCGTTAATTAATGGTATCAAAGCAGTTCGACCTTATTGGACTGTGAGTTATGTGTTTAGAGTGATTCGACTTAGGATGTCTATAGTTAATGCCTTTTGTGGTGGTTTGTACATAGAATGGTTCATATATGTGGTCGTTAAGCAGATAACGCTTTCCATAGTTAGATAGTAGTACTTAAAACCAATTTGAAAAGATGATTTTCAACAAGTTGTATATGTGATGACATTACCATATGAAGTTTGTTTGTGTAGAAACTTTTCATGTGTGAAGATTGCACTAAGGCATGTGTTCGATATGTAAGTAAATGTCGTGTATGTCACTTCCTTGGATTGAAATTCCAACGGAGGAATAGAAGTAGAAAGTTTAAGTTTAAGACATGCATGATGTGATGATGTGATGTTGTGATAGATATGTAAGTAAATTGGTTGTTACAGTGGTGGTGTTGTGAGTAGGAAAGAAATGAAAAATGGTTGCATATGGAGAAAATGTGAATCTGAAAAATTCTGGGTAAAACAGCCCTAGTGTGTGAATTATTGTGCTTTATTGTATTGGATTTTTCAAGTGAAACCAATTTTAAAATGATTATGTATGTGTTGGCTATTTCTAGAAAAATTGGCATAATTTTCCTGTTTCATTTACTTGTTCGAAAATTCCAAAACCATTGGGCTGTTCAAGGCTCTGTTTTGAGTAACACACTGTCATAATAACTCCAGTGCGTGAATTTTCATTATTTATTACCTTCGAAATTTTGGGTGAAATCAATTTTAAATTGTTCAATGATATGTTGTTTACCTCCATTAAAAGTTATATAATTTTCGGATGATTTTTACATTTTCTAAAAATTTGTGGATTTCAGACTGTGCTGAGTGAATATTTATGAACGTTTTATAGTCATAGTTTTACAAAATTGTGAAATTCGTGGTCTGAGTTTTAATCCAATAGATACTTGTTATTGAGTATTTAAATGATGATTTAAGTCCCTGAAAAATTGAGTTTTGGTACTGTAGTGGTCTATTTTAAGAAGACAATAAAGAGTAGTAAATGTATGTTCATAAGTATGCATCATTGTTCTTAGTGTTCTTGTTGAAACTTACAAAACTTGATTCTTGATGAATGATTTTGGAAAAATCAGAGGCATATGGCATGTTAGCCACTAATGCTATAAGTCATATTTTAGTTTCTTGCCTTTGATAGTTGCACAAAGAAGCATTTCATTGAGAAATATGGTTAACTAAATGAGGTCAAGGGGATAAGTTTTATGTTTTTCCATAACTTGAGTAGTAGGGGGTAAGTTGTATGCTGCCCCATGGTTTGTGCAATGAAGGGTAAGTTGCATGCTGCCCTAAGCCACAACAAAATTTATGGGTAAGTTGTATGCTGCCCTAAAGTGATAAGCAGAGCAAGGGTAAGTTGAATGCTGCCCTATGACATATGAAGAGGGTGAGTTGTATGCTGCCCTGAGCTGCGCAAAAGAATAGGGTAAGTTGTATACTGCCCTAAGCTACACTAAAGAAGGGTAAGTTGTATGATGCCCTAAGCTACACCAAAAAAGTGGGTAAGTTGTATGCTGCCTTCGGCTACACAAAGGAAGAGGGTAAGTTGTATGTTCCCTAAGCTACACTAAAGAAGGGTAAGTTGTATGCTGCCCTAAGCTACACAAAAAAGAGGGAAAGTTGTATGCTGCCCTCGGCTACACAAAAGAAGAGGGTAAGTTGTATGGTTCCCTAAGCTACACTAAAGAAGAGGGTAAGTTGAATGCTGCCCTGGGCTACACAAAAGAAGATGGTGAGTTGTATGTTGCCTTGAGTTGAGTGGAAGAATATGGTAAGTTGTAAGCTGCCTGATAGTTTGAAGGATAGGTTGCATGCTGCCATAAGCCATGGAAAACATAAGGGTGAGTTGTATGCTACCCTGAGCCACGATAAATATAAGGGTAATTTGTATGCTGTCATTGTTGTGATGTAATTTAGTCAGGTTGGTTTAAGTGTTTTATGAGTCAAAGACATTGGATGCACAATGGACGCAATATGTGCTATGTCCAACTAGAGAATATGGTAGTCCAACATGGTGAGTCCAACCAGATTGGACCTTGTATGCTAAACAGATCGGATGAAGTCTGTTGAAAGTAAATATGTGTGCATATTTTGATGCATGAACCAATTTATGTGTTGGTGAATTCATTCATTAGTAACTGATGATGCTATGAATCAATTCAAGGGACATATGATCTGATTCATGACTTTCAACAGAGAATGTTATTTTGATTAGCTTTCAGTAAAACTAAGTAATATATAATGATAATGATGATTAATATTTGTTGTGTGCTGTTTGAAGTCATTTAAGGGAGAATGAGGTACCAGTGGAGCTATAGAGGCTCATAGTTTTACCATATGAGACACCTCAAGTAATGGGCTTAGAAGAGTTATAGATTGATGAACTAGTAATTGCCTTGAACTTGTTATAAAGGTCATAATAGTCTTAATGAATGTTATGTTTTGTTTGTGATCTTGTAAGAGAATAGTATCCAAGTTGAGTTTTCAGAAACTCATAGCAGTTGTTTTATGAGATGCTAAGGAAAACTTTATCAAGTTTTTTTCCAAAAACCGAGGTTACATTAGATACAGATAGAAAGTGGTATAAAACCATAAGTGAGGAACCCAAGGTTGTCAATACCAATGGGAAGTAAACTCCAAGATAGAGTGGGATGTGGCAAGAGTACCAACTCTAATATAGGAAAAAAAATCAGAGTGGCCCAACGGAAGTAAGATTATGATGATGTACTAAGGAAATTACAATTTATTCAAGTCAACTTGTTAGAATACATTTGAATGATGATGAGATATTGAAAATTTAATATCTTTAGTCGATGTCTTTGGACCCAAAAAGAACCCTTACAAGGGAAACCATGGTATGAGCCATTAGAAGAGGCTAGAGATTTTAACGGTGAGAAGTCTCATTTCGAGAAATTGGAGATGTAGTTTAGCAGTGAGAGTAGAAGTCTAGCAAGATGAGTTTTAAACTGGTCACATCAAGAAGAATAGTAAAGAGTCAGGGAGTCTTACGGTTAAGTTTTTAATTCAAATTTTGAGGACAAATTTTTTAAAAAAGGAGGGGAGTAATGTAACATCTCAAATTTTCCTAGTTGGCGAAATAGTAACACCCAATAAATAGAAGGAGCCTATCTTTAAAGGATAAGTGTTTTAAGGGCATTTAAAAATAAATGTTTTAGATTTGTGTAGGAAGAAATGTTTAGAATTAATGTAGGGGTGTATTAAGTAGTTGAAGGGGTGTAGATAGTAAGTTGAGTTTTCTTTATTAAATGAAAAAGAAAAAAAAGAAAAAAAAGAAAAGAAGGAGATAAGAGGAAGGGGGGGAACGTGAGAGAGAGGGAAGAGAAAGAAAAAGAAAAGAAAGAAAGGAAAAAGAAGAGAGAAGGAGGAGAAGAGAAGATAAGAGAAGATGAGGGGGGTGGGAGGGGGAGAGAGAGATAAAAGGGAAAGAAGAGGAAGCTCTATGAGAGAAGAAGAGGAGAAGTGATACGATTTTTTAATAGGGAAGTGTACCCAGTCGTAAACAAGTAATACAGTGGTAAGACCGGATATCGTCCTCAGGGATCGGTTGCCAATTACCAATTCACAAACTCAACAACTATCTAGACTAAACTATGTTATGAAGTAAGATCAAAACATAAAATAAAGTAATAAAATATTTTTGGTCTTTTGGGATTTTTAACAAACACTTGGAAGGCAGCAGAAGTGTGGTTAAGATTGTCAGGGTTAGACTACACTAATCCTCCCTTCATTGCAATGAAATGGTTACCAACACAATTCCTAATTCAATTATGACAATCAAGTCTTTTTAAATACTCAAACCCTCATGTCTTAGGTGGAATGAGCCTAAAACCCCAAATCAAACCCTCATGTCTTAGGTGGATTAATCTGAGATTTTGCATTAAGAATCAAGACTTATAAGATTGCAAGCACCTCAAGACCTATGTCTAGGTTCATGAACTACTTGGCATTTGATTCATGAGCATGACTTAACACCAATCTGTCAATTGTCTATCAAAGCAACAAATCATCCCAAGGGTGATCAAACCAAGGAAAGCATTAAGCATAGAATCAAATACTCATAAAGAAATAGAAACTTGCATTGAAACCAAATCAAATACAAACAAGTTCAGAAAAGCTACATCTAACCCCAACAACAAGGGGATTTAACTACTCATAATGAGTGACAATACAAAAGCAAAGGAGAGAAGAGATGAAGAACACTCATAGAAGAATCCTCCAATCTTCTCCCATTCCCAGAGCAAGGAAAACATCCCCTTTTAGGGTTGGAACCCCCTTCCAGCCGTCTGGCCTCCAGGTGTAGATCCCCCCCTTTAATTCTGCCCTAAAACAGCCTATAAATAGATGTTCTGGGTTTCGCCCGCTCACGGGGCGAGACCTGCTTTACGAGGCGAAACCGAAAAGGGGGACATCTCTGGCACAGTCAGGCCTTCAGGCTCGCGAGGCGAGATGGTGATTCGCGAGACGAGACAGAAAGGGTGACTGTTGCTGTTCAGGCTGGTCTTCGGGCTCGCGAGGCAAAATCCTGTCTCGCGAGGCGAAACTTCCAGAATTCCTTTTCCACTGCTTCCTTCATTTTCCTTGACTCCAAGATAGCATTAAATGCTTTATTTGACTCAAAATTAACTAAAATATCCTAAAAACTACTTAAGAGACTCATGTTATGTCTCTAAAATGTTTGATATGCATTTCCCTAAGTTTTGATGAAAACTAAACATTGGTTAATGATTTAATTAACCTTCATATTGCTTGCTAACCTATCTATTGAGTGTGCAGATTAAGAAATAGATCAGACGTCCAACAAAGTGAAACAAGCAGATGTCCAACAAAGTGTAACAAGCAGAGGTCCAACACTGTAGTGTTTGAAGCGTGGTCGCGCTGTCGCGCACGCGCCAAAAAGCGAGCGGTTTTTAAAAATGTAGTTTAGGGCGACAACTCGGATATCGTCTCTCAAGGACTCTTGACTTGTTATTTACCACAAAAATCAGTTTTTTTTTTGGGGTGGGGGGGGGGGGGGGGGGGGGTTGGATTTGAATGCAATTAAGAAAACAAAGTAATAACAAAGCAATAAAACAGAGCAGTTGAAAAGATTATCAAATAGCTAAAGACGATTAATCTACTGTTCTCAATTTCCCAACTATCATCGGTTCATGCAAATTCCAAGCCCTAAGCAGATTCTAATCCCCTCCCGGTTGTAGCAATAATTTACAAGCGAAATCACTACTACAGATATATGTTCCTATTCCCGAATTAAGGAAACGGGGTTAAGCCCTTCGTGAACTAAGCGAACACGAATTGAACACACGCGAATTAAGCAAACATGATTAAATATAGGAACATAACATCACCGAAAATAAATCAACACAACACAATATACTCCTGAATTAAGCAAACAGAAATATATAGCATGGCATTGAAAAGGGAAAAACATACAAAACAGGAATTACAAGAACCTCAAGTGTAGTGGAAATCGATTACAATAGATTAATCTAAGAAATTTAGTTCTCCATAGAAAAACGAAACACACACAAAAATGTAAAAAAAACAATGGAGAAGCAAAAGTTCCTCCAATCTGCCCAGAACAGCCTTTTATAGTATTCAGAAACTGAGCCCACTCGCGAGGCGAACCCTCACTCGCGAGGCGAATATCATGAACTGTCTGCAACGTTTGGTCTTCTCGCGGGGCGAAGTACTGCTCGCGTGGCGAGGAATGGAAAAGTCATGGCTTCTGGTCTTCAGTCTCACGAGGCGAGACATGGATCCGCGAGGCGACACAGAACGGGTTGCATTTCTCTGGAACAGTCAGCTGTCAGGGTCGCGAGGCGAGGTATTGTTCGCGGGACGAACCAGAGAGGATGGTATTTTTGCTGTTCAGCTGGCTTTCAGGTTCGCGAGGCGAGAATACTCTCGCGGGGCGAACTCCTCCAGACTTGAAATTTCCCTGATTCTTTATTCTCTTGACTTCTAACTTAACCTGAAAACAAAAAAATAGCCATAAGTGCTTTATTTGACTCAAAACTGGCTAAATTAACCTAAAACTACTTTAGAGACTCAAAACCTTGCTTGAGGACAATCTAATCTAATTTGGGTGAAAATGAGATATAATTAGCACAAAACCCTGGTCATACTAGCCATAAAACTAGATGAGCCAGAGGCTTATCAAAGCGCACGTCCAAAACACAAGAGAAAGAAACCCGCATCCAATAAAAAGTATCAGAAGGCCGCATCCACTAAAAAGTATCAAAAGGCCGCGTCCAATAAAAATATCAGAAGGCCGCGTCAACTAAAAGTATCAGAAGGCAGCGTCTATTCAAAGTATCAGAAAAACCCGTCCAGTGAGGTATCAAAATTATCCGTCCAATGACGTGGCACCTGGAGCGCGTCCATCAAAGTATCAGAATAGTGCGTCCATCAAAATATCAGAAAAGACCGTCCAGTGAGGTATCAGAAAGGTCCGTCCAATGACGTGGCAGATGGAGCTCTTCCATTAAGGAATCAGATGGAGCTCGTCCATTAAGGAATCACTTTGAGCTCGTCCATTAAGGAATCAGATGGAGCTCGTCCATTAAGGTATCAGCAATGCGCATCAAATGACGTGGAAAATGGTGCTCGTCCATTAAGGTCAGAATGTTTCCATCCACCAGAGTAACTGAGACTCTCGTCCACCAGACTAACAGAGGCTCTCGTCCACTAAAGGTGACAGAAGCTCTCGTCCACTAGAGTAACAGAAGTGCTCGTCCACTAAAGGTAACAGAAGTGCTCATCCACTAAAGGTGACAGAAGCGCTCGTCCACTAGTCTTTGGACTTGCTGAGTCCTTAATATGGGGCTCGTCTACTAGCCCGAATGAAAACTCAAATGACTAGATAGACGTGATTATTTTCAAGATGGAAGCACTTATCTTATGATCGCGAATTCTTTAAGGATTATCAGAATCTTGGTTCAAGAACCAGAAAGAGACTTGAAGCCTTCTCTCCTACTCAGTTTGACGATTATCAAGAAAAGTCAGAAGCTACTCTCTCAAGCAACCTTGGATAATAAGAACCAAAGACCAGTTAAAGAATGCTTCCAACGTGCTTTATTCCCTAGTACCTCTGGTCCTTACACAAAAAGGGAAGTGTACTCAGCAAAGTACAAAAAGCTCTCTGCTCAACTTTGATATGGCTGTAGCACGATGAATAAAGCCATGATCCTTCATGTTAGAATACAACCAACGACTCTATTGCATTAATGGCTGCCCAGAACAACTCTATTGCATTAATGACTACTCACAACGACTCTATTGCAATTAATGAAGTTCTGCTTGAAGCCAACATCTGAGAGGATGTCTCTAACGGATCCTAAATGCTTGAAGACCATAAATACATAAGCCATTGAAGATGAAGAAATAGAATACAGATTGCATTAAAAACGCCATTACTCTGAGCATTTATTTCTTCATTCTTTTATTATTTATTCTTCAATCATTTTGAAGTTATTACGCAGACTTTCCTGAGCCTTACATTTAAACCACTCTCTGAGTGTTAGTGAAAGATATGCCTGTGAGAAATTGTATTTATTACAAACCAAATCTCTCAAACAAACCTAAGTGAGCCTGAAGAGGCTAGGTGTGAAAACAATACTTGTCTTGAGCCTGAGGCTAGGTGTGCAAATAATACTTGTCTTGAGCCTGAAGAGGCTAGGTGTGCAAATAATACTTGAGTATATAACCTTATCAGTTATAGTGGATAAATCGTGGTGCTGCCAAGGACTGGACGTATCTCTTTGATTTGAAGAGTGAACCAGGATAAATAACCGTGTCAATCTCTCTTCCCTTAAACTCTTTAATTGCTTTAGTTTTTCTTGCATCTGTCAAGTGGTGTGTGTGCAATAGTCACCTGTCCATCCTATATTCTTCCACTCGTCCAAAGCTAGCTTTCTGTTTGCGAAAAGATTTCAGCTTTGCTTAAATTCTGATAAACACAATTCAACCCCCTTCTCATGTTTATAGTTGTCTATTTCAGTTGGTATCAGAGCTCAGCCTCTGGGTTGAGCATCTAACAATGTACAGGTAAAAGGTCCTGAAGAATAGACATGACGGCTGGAGCTAGTACAAGTGGAAGTCATCAGGCTGAAGGAGCCTCCCTAACCAGACCTCTTTACTTCAATGGAGAAAATTACAACTACTGGAAAGATAGATTTCAGTGGTTTATTCTATCCACAAACTCTGATCTTTGGGATGTCATCACAGATGGTCCATTCATTCCCAAGAATGATGATAACACTGACAAACCAAAAGGTCAGTGGAATGCTGTAGAAAAATCAAAATGGGAGCTGAACCACAAAGCCAGATACAACATCATTTGTGCTCTCAGTCCGGAGGAGTTTGAGAAGGTATGTGCCTGTGACTCTGCAAAAGAAATATGGGACACCTTAGCTGTCACACATGAAGGAACAGCAAAGGTCAAAGAGTCAAAGATTGCCATACTTGTTAGAAAGTATAAACTATTCATCATGGAGGAAGGAGAATCTGTTGCTCAGATGATAGGAAGATTTCAAACTATCATCAACAGTTTAAAATCTCTTGGCAAAGTGTATACCAATGCTGAGAAGGTTGGTAAGATTCTGAGAAGTCTACCAAAACAGTGGAGACCTTTGGTCACTACTATCTCCCAAGCCAAGGATCTCACTACCTTGACTATGGATGAACTTCTTGGAACACTCACTGTGCATGAGCAAGAACTTGGAGATGAAGCTGCACCAAAGAAGGGCAAGTCAATTGCTTTGAAAGCTGATCAAAAGTCTGCAAAAGGTTCCAAGGCTCTGAAGGCAGATGAGTCATCCAGTGATGCTGACCTATCAGAACTCGAGGATTCATAGAATGATGAAGAGTTGTCTCTCCTGACCAAGAAGATAAAGCTTCTCCTACAGAAAAAGAAGTTCAGGAGGGATAGGCCATTCATAAGGTCCAACAAGGACAAGAACTTCAAAGAATCCACCTCAACAGACAAAAGTCCAATTGTTTGCTATGAGTGCAAAAAGCCCGGTCACTTCAAGGCTGAATGTCCTCAACTCAAGAAGGCCCCTTTTAAGAAATTCTTCAAGAAGAAGAAGAAAGGAATGATGGCTACTTGGGAGGATCTGGAGTCAACATCTTATGATGAAGAAACTGAGGAAGAAGCCAATCTCTGTTTGATGGCCAACACTGAATCAGACTCTGATGATGAGGTACATCCTGACTATGAGGAATTACTTGATGCTTATGAGGAGTTGTTGGAGGAATCCAACTGCTTATCTAAAGCCTTCAAATCCCTCAAGAGAAAGTATGTAAAGCTCACCAGTGAGCATAAACAGAAATCTCAAGAGTGCGAGAAACTGACTAAAGAGAACAGTGAGCTGAAGACTAAAAAGTCTAATGAAGCTAAGATCTCAAGTGAAACATCACCATCTGAAGAAGTTGAAAAACTTCAACAGAAAGTGGAAGAGCTCACTTCTGATCTTGCCAAATTTGTTAATGGTAGAGACAATCTAACTAAGCTACTTGGCATTCAGAAGCACTCTCTTAACAAAGAAGGTATTGGATATGTCCATCAGACACATCATAAAGTATCAACTAAAGCTTCTAAAGTATCTGTTAAGTCAACTGTAACCAAATCAACACCTATTTGTAACTTCTGTGGAAAAACTGGGCATGTTATGTCTAAGTGTATCCATAAGAAGAGAAGGAAGTCTTTACAGACTCCTAGAACTAACAGAAAAGGACCCAAAAAAATATGGGTCCCTAAAGATCAAATAATTTTTGTTGCAGATGTCCTCAACGGGACAAAGAAAACACCACTGCTGGTACCTGGACAGTGGCTGCTCCCGACATATGACAGGAGAAAGGTCTATGTTCATAAACCTCCAACTTAAGAAAGGAGGACACGTTGCCTTCGGAGGAAATCAGAAAGGGAAAGTTATAGGTATTTGTACTATTTGTGGTAAACCCCCTCTTCCCTCTATATCTAATGTTCTTATGGTTAAAGGATTAAGACACAATTTGCTTAGCATAAGTCAATTATGTGATAGTGGTTTTGATGTTTCCTTTACCAAGGATGTATGCATAGTTAAAGACTGTAGTGACAAAACCTTCTTTTCAGCTAAAAGGCAACAAAATCTTTATAAGATTGAACTGTCTGATCTCTCAGATCAAAGTGTAACCTGTCTGATGTCTAAAGAGGATGAAAGATGGTTATGGCATAAGAAACTAGGACATGCTAGTATGAAACTAATTTCTGAATTAAAAAGGAATAATCTCGTGAGAGGATTGCCTGATATTAGCTTTAAGAAAGATGTCTTGTGTGATGCATGTCAGAGACGTAAACAGATAAAATCAAGTTTCAAATCTAAAAACCAAGTATCAACCTATAGACCTCTTCAATTGTTACACATGGATCTGTTTGGACCAGTTAGTGTTGCCAGCCTGGCTGGAAGAAAATATGGATTTGTCATAGTTGATGACTATCCTAGATACACATGGGTACTCTTCCTAACACACAAGGATCAGTCTTTTAAGGTTTTCTCAGTATTCTGCAAAAGAGTACAAAATGAGCAGGGTTTCTGTATTTCTACCCTTAGAAGTGATCACGGGGGAGAATTTGAAAATGAGCAGTTTAGACAGTTCTGTGAGGAGAATGGAATCTCTCACAATTTCTCTCCACCTAGAACTCCACAGCAAAATGGAGTGGTTGAGAGAAAGAACAGATCTCTGCGAGAGATGGCTAGATCTATGCTCAATGAAAATAATCTCCCTAAGTACTTCTGGGCAGAAGCTGTAAACACTGCTTGCTATGTACAAAACAGAATACTTATTAGGCCTTTTCTAAAAAGGACTCCTTATGAATTGTGGAAAGGAAAAAGCCCCAACATATCTTATTTTCATGCTTTTGAATGTGAATGTTTTATTCTGAATTCCAAAGATAATCTTGGAAAATTTGATTCTAAGGTAGATAAAGGTATTTTCGTAGGTTGTTCTGAAAAGTCCAAGGCTTTTAGAGTTTACAATTCAAGAACTTGTATTATTGAAGAATCTGTTCATGTTAAATTCAATGATGGTTTAAAGACTGATAAAGAACTATCAGATCTAGAAGATGATCTTGCAGGTCTTGATATAAACAAGCCAGAAAGTCAACAACCAGATCTAACCAAAACAGAACCTGTGCCTGAAGCTGAAAGACAAGTGGAACAGACCAGTTAGCAGACAAGTCAAGATCTTCATGATGATCTCAAAAGGGATTGGAAGTTCAACACTCATCATCCTAAGGATCTTATTATTGGAAATCCTTCTGAAGGAGTAAGAACCAGATCCATATTAAGAGAATCAAGCAATGTGGCCTTCATTTCAGATTTGGAGCCTAAACGCATTGAAGAAGCTCTTGAGGATGAAAGCTGGATTCTTGCTATGCAAGAAGAACTTAACCAGTTCACCAGAAATGATGTCTGGACTCTTGTCTCTAAGCCTAAAAACAAGTCAGTTATTGGAACAAGATGGGTCTTCAGAAACAAATTAGATGAAGATGGTAAAGTTGTCAGAAATAAAGCAAGGTTAGTAGCTCAAGGCTATAACCAACAAGAAGGTATTGATTATACTGAAACCTTTGCACCTGTAGCTAGAATAGAAGCCATACGCATTTTAATGTCATATGCTGCACAACACCAAATTACCCTATTTCAAATGGATATAAAAGTGCTTTTCTAAATGGTATAATTGAAGAAGAAGTGTATGTTAAACAACCCCCTGGTTTTGAGGATACTGATAAACTAGATCACGTTTTTAAACTTAAAAAGGCATTATATGGTTTGAAACAAGCACCTAGAGCATGGTATGATAGACTCAGTTCTTTTCTCATGTATAATAGTTTTACTAGAGGACAAGTAGACACTTCTCTTTTCAAAAAATGCTCTAAATAGAACTTTATTATAGTTCAAATATATGTTGATGATATTATTTTTGTAGCAACTAATGAAAAGCTATGCAAGGAATTTTCAAATCTAATGCAAGCTGAATTTGAGATGAGCATGACGGGAGAATTGAAGTTCTTCCTTGGATTACAAATCAAGCAGACAAGTGATGGAATTTACATTCATCAACAAAAATATACCAAGGAGATACTCAAGAAATAAAAAATGGAAAATGCAAAGCTCATGAAAACCCCTATGCAACCCAATGCAAAACTAATCAAAGATGATGAAGGTAAAAAGGTAGATCAAACTGTCTACAGAGGTATGATTGGCTCTCTACTGTACTTAACTTCAAGCAGACCTGACATTCAATTTAGTGTCTGTATGTGTGCTAGATTCCAATATGATCCTAGATAATCTCATCTTAAGGCTGTAAAAAGAATATTTAGATATTTGCTTGGAACTACTAATCTTGGTTTGCTGTATTTAAGATCAAAAGAATAAAGATTAGTGGGATATTGTGATGCTGATTTTAATGGAGACAGAATAGAAAGAAAAAGCACCAGTGGAGGTTGTCACTTCATTGGAGCAAGTTTAGTCTCATGGTCAAGCAAGAGGCAGACAACCATTGCCTTGTCTACTGCTGAAGCATAATACATCTCTGCTGCTAGTTGCTGCTCTCAACTCTTATGGGTAAAACATCAACTTGAGGATTACTCTATTTATGAACATAACATATCTGTATGGTATGATAATTCCAGTGCTATATGCTTAACTAAAAATCGAATTCAGCATTCTAAGGCTAAGCATATTGAAATCAAACATCATTTCATTAGGGATTATGTTCAAAAAGGCATCTTTGATATTAAGTTTATTAAACTGAAAATCAATGGGCTGATATTTTCACTAAATCCCTCGCAGAAGAAAGGTTTTTATTTATTAGAGATAATCTAAACATGCATTGCATTGTTGAATGACATGTCTGAATGTTAAGCTGTCTGTGATAAATCTGTCATTACTCCTATATACATGTTCCTTCAACTAAGCATTAGTTCAGGGGGAGTAATGATGCAATAGTTTAAGTGGAGTATGTCTAACCCTTTTTGATAAAACACATAAATAAAACTTGATAACCCTTTTTGATGTTGACAAAAGGGGGAGAAAGGGAGAAATGAATAGGGAGAATGGTGGGAGAAATAAAATGGGAGAATGAATATGATATGGCCTGTTCACTTAAGAAAATTTCAACCTGTCTATATATGCTATTTTCTTTGTTGATATTTTGAGGTTCATTAAATCATCTCAATGTTTGTCATCATCAAAAAGGGGGAGATTGTTAAGTCTCTAAAATGTTTGATATGCATTTCCCTTAGTTTTGATGAAAACTAAACATTGGTTAACGATTTAATTAGCCTTCATATTGGTTGCTAACCTATTTATTGAGTGTGCAGATTAAGAAATAGAATCAGACGTCCAACAGAGTGAAACAAGCAGACGTCCAACAAAGTGTAACAAGCAGACGTCCAACACTGTAGTGTTTGAAGCGCACATCCAAAACACAAGAGAAAGAAACCCGCGTCCAATAAAAAGTATCAGAAGGCCGCATCCACTAAAAAGTATCAGAAGGCCGCGTCCAATAAAAATATCAGAAGGCCGCGTCCACTAAAAGTATCAGAAGGCAGCATCTACTCAAAGTATCAGAAAAACCCGTCCAGCGAGGTATCAAAATTATCCGTCCCATGACGTGGCACTTGGAGCGCGTCCATCAAAGTATCAGAATAGCGCGTCCATCAAAATATCAGAAAAGACCGTCCAGTGAGGTATCAGAAAGGTCCGTCCAATGACGTGGCAGATGGAGCTATTCCATTAAGGAATCAGATGGAGCTCGTCCATTAAGGAATCAATTTGAGCTCGTCCATTAAGGAATCAGATGGAGCTCGTCCATTAAGGAATCAGATGGAGCTCGCCCATTAAGGAATCACTTTGAGCTCGTCCAATAAAGTATCAGCAATGCGCATCCAATGACGTGGAAAATGGTGCTCGTCCATTAAGGTCAGAATGTTTCCATCCACCAGAGTAACTGAGACTCTCGTCCACCAGACTAACAGAGGCTCTCGTCCACTAAAGGTGACAGAAGCTCTCATCCACTAGAGTAACAGAAGTGCTCGTCCACTAAAGGTAACAGAAGTGCTCGTCCACTAAAGGTGACAGAAGCGCTCGTCCACTAGTCTTTGGACATGATGAGTCCTTAATATGGAGCTCGTCTACTAGCCCGAATGAAAACTCAAATGAATAGATAGACGTGATTATTTTCAAGATGGAAGCACTTATCTTATTATCACGAATTCTTTAAGGATTATCAGAATCTTGGTTCAAGAACCAGAAAGAGACTTGAAGCCTTCTCTCCTACTCAGTTTCACGATTATCAAGAAAAGTCAGAAGCTACTCTCTCAAGCAACCTTGGATAATAAGAACCAAAGACCAGTTAAAGAATGCTTCCAACGTGCTTTATTCCCTAGTACCTCTGGTCCTTACACAAAAAGGGAAGTGTACTCAGCAAAGTACAAAAAGCTCTCTGCTCAACTTTGATATGGCTGTAGCACGATGAATAAAGCCATGATCCTTCATGTTAGAATACAACCAACGACTCTATTGCATTAATGGCTGCCCAGAACGACTCTATTGCATTAATGACTACTCACAACGATTCTATTGCAATTACTGAAGTTCTGCTTGAAGCCAACATCTGAGAGGATGTCTCTAACAGATCCTAAATGCTTGAAGACCATAAATACAGAAGCCATTGAAGATGAAGAAATAGAATACACATTGCATTAAAAACGCCATTACTCTGAGCATTTATTTCTTCATTCTTTTATTCTTTATTCTTCAATCATTTTGAAGTTATTACGCAGACTTTCCTGAGCCTTACATTTAAACCACTCTCTGAGTGTTAGTGAAAGATCTACCTGTGAGAAATTGTATTTATTACAAACCAAATCTCTCAAACAAACCTAAGTGAGCCTGAAGAGGCTAGGTGTGAAAACAATACTTGTCTTGAGCCTGAAGAGGCTAGGTGTGAAAACAATACTTGTCTTGAGCCTGAAGAGGATAGGTGTGCAAATAATACTTGAGTCTGTAACCTTATCAGTTATAGTGGATAAATCGTGGTGCTGCCAAGGACTGGACGTAGCTCTTTGATTTGAAGAGTGAACCAGGATAAATAACCGTGTCAATCTCTCTTCCCTTAAACTCTTTAATTGCTTTAGTTTTTCTTGCATCTGTCAAGTGGTGTGTGTGCAATAGTCACCCGTCCATCCTATATTCTTCCACTCGTCCAAAGCTAGCTTTCTGTTTGCGAAAAGATTTCAGCTTTGCTTAAATTCTGATAAACACAATTCAACCCCCTTCTCGTGTTTATAGTTGTCTATTTCAACTCAAAGTGTTGCTTGAGGACAATTAAGTCTAATTTGGGTGAAATGAGATATAATTAGCACAAAACCAAGGTTTTTCTAGTTATAAAACTAGATGAGCCAGAGGCTCATCAAGAAGTAAAGGAAGCAAAGAAATGGGACTTCAATGAAGCAAGGAGATGAAAAGCTAGGTTTTCAACCATGGAGGAGGACCTAAGAACAAGAATGGTTTCATCTCCTTCTCAAAGCATATGAGGTGACATTTAGCAGCCCCTAAAACTTCTCTATGGTGTGATTTGTATGATTTTGCATGTTGATTTTGAATGAAAATGTATTATAGTTTGATATTTGGGATTTTGGGAGTTAATCCCTAGATTAATGAATTGCATGTGCTTAAAAATGATGATTTAAATGCTTTGATGGGTATAGGTGTTTTCCTTTGATGCAAGAGTGTTGATGTATTCAGATATATATACATGCATGTTCTTGGAATGCTTTGATTTGGACTATATGTTGGTGAACGAGGTTGAAGATTGAGTGTTTTATGCTTAATTTAGTGTTCTGCCCAGTACAGGGGTGTAAGGGAACTTGTGATTTCTGGACGCCCATGAAAACATAGGAATTGTTTATGATGTCTTCATATGAAATGTAGCCCAGAATGTTAGCTAAATAATGGCGTTGGTTTCATCTCAATTATAATTTTGTAGCTAACGTTATGGTCAAAATACTGAGCAGAGGTCAAGCTGTCAGGATTAATACTTAGAGGTTTCTTCATTGAGAACTTTCACCTATAAGGAGACTAAGATAGGTCTTGATGTTAACATATAAGTTGTATATACTCTTCTTATATTTCCAATAAGATAAATGCCAATTTGTTTGGATTGGTATAACTCTAGATATAGCCTTTGCCTTGTAAAGAGGTCTTAGAAGTATGTTATAAAATGAAAGTAATGACTCCTAAGAATCTAATATTCGATTTTATAGGCCCATCAATTTTAAGCGGATAATTGGGATGATAGATGAATGGTATTCATAAGTAAGAATTCATGATGTAGAAGTTCTATAACCTAAGGTTTGTAAATAGTCAAATAATGACATGACCTGAGTGCCATAGGTGAGATGCAAATGGCCTAGTGCCAAATAGAATATTTAAGTGGTCCAAATGTCACGACAATAGTAAATGATTGAATGCTATATGAGTTTGAATGTAAGAATATAGATGAATGATTTAATTTGTTACGTGCATACATTTTAGAAGTACTTACAGAGATTTAATCCCACTACTAGTTTATTTGTGTATTTCTTAGATAAGTAGGAATGAGATATTGACCTACAAGTAGCTCTTAGTTGATACTATCTTTAATATTATTGATACAAGTGGATCTTATTAATACTATCCTTAATATTATTGTTATTAAGACATTAACTATAGACATCCTAAGCTGGATCACTCTAGACACATAACTCACAGTCCAATAAGGTCGAATTGCTCTGATACCATTAATTAGCCATTACACAAATCTAATTGAGATGAAACAACGTCATTATTTAGCTAACATACAGAGATACATTTCATATGAAGACATCAAGATCCAATACCTACGTTTTCATGGGCGTCCAGCACTCACAAGTGCCTTGACGCCCCTGTGCTGGGCAGAACACGAAATTAAGCATAAAACACTCAATCTTCAACCTCATTCACCAACATATAGTCCAAATCAAAGTATTTCAAGAACATGCATGTATATATCTCAATACATCAACACTCTTGCATCAAAGGAAAACACACATACTCAAAAAAGCATGTAAATCATCATTTTAAGCACATGCAATTCATCAATCTATGGATTAACTCCCAAAATCCCAAATATCAAACTATAATACATTTTCATTCAAAATCAACATACAAAATCATACAAATCACACCATAGAGAGGTTTTGGGGTTGTCAAATGTCACCTCATATGCACTTAGAAGGAGAGGAAGCAACTCTAGTTCTTGGGTCCTCCTCCATGGTTGAAAACCTAGATTTTCATATTCTTGCTCTCTAACTCAAGGCTTTATTTCTTCAATTTCTTGCACCACTTTCTTATTAACCTTCAATAACTTGAGGGGAAGGATGAAGAATCATGAAGAGAATCCAATTTATGCCACATGCAAGCTATGCTATGGAGAAATTTGTGGAATTGTTAGAGAAAAATGGATGGTGAGAGAGGGTTTCTAAGAGAAGAAGGGAGGTACATTCTGAGAATTGAATGGAGAGAGAGATAGGGTCAAGAAAAATGTCCCACACTTATCCCCAACAACATTTTAGTGTCTCAAATTTTATTTTATTTTACTTTTAGTTAAGTTTTGTTGCTGCTGTCTAAAATAGCAGCTACTGGGCGAAATAGAAACTATAGAGTAGTTGTTATTTTAGTTGCTATTCTTCTCAGCTTTTTGTATGGTGCTAAAATTATGTAATTAAACACCTAGGTCACTCTAGGTATTTTTAAAAAACTGATTGTTACAAGAATCGCCTAACAAGTGTATGTTGCAGAAAGAGTATAGGTGGAGCGCTGCTTTGGAGAAGATCGTCAGGGCCATATTTGAGCATAAAGGTTCATTGATCATGAAGAATCTAATGAACAAGCTGAGGAATGGTAAGAATAAGGGGAAGTGGTTGGAGCCTGAGATCAGGAGGGGACTGGAACAGTACTGGGCTACTGAGAAGTTCCAGGAGATCCAGGTCACAGCTCGGCGTAATCAAGCTTCCGATGGTAGCACATGTGCTTACACCGGCGGCTCTAAATCAGTCGCCGCCCACTTCGACGAGCTGATAATACTTAAAACGTGAATAACTTATCATACTATTTAATTAGTTTTCATTTATTATTCTTATGATTTTAATATTAATTTTTTCTGTGCAAAAAGCATAGAATGATCGACCCCCCACTGCTATGGAGTTGGTGGAGAGGATGAAGAAGCTGAAGTCGGGGGAATGGGTCAACGACAAGGTCCGTAACTATGCAGTAAGTAAAAAACAATTTAGTATATAATTTTCATTTATTATTATTGATTTGTTAATATATATTGATTATAATTGTAACTAAATATGTGGGTGGGCTTCAACGAGAAGAAGGACGATGCTATATCACGTGCCTCAGTCACAGGATGAGGCATTGACTGGTGAGGGTCCTCGCTCTCCTGTTTCCGTCGACGATAATGCCATTTATTTGGAGGTCATCGAGGGCAGGAACAAGAAGGGGCACGTGTATGGCCTCGAACACCTGGGCAGCGAGTTTATCGCTTCATCATCCAACGCTGTTGCTCATTCCTACATGGATATCGTCCCTCTGGAGCAGTTCAACCAAATGCAGGACACCATCACGTAGCTGAATGCAGAGCTTCGGGAGAAGAGGGAGAGAGAGCAGCAGATGACGGATCAGATTGCACAGTTGACTCAGTCACACCAGCAGCTGATGCAGAGGTCCATCGAGTAGGGCCAGGCACTGCAGATGGTGTTACAGCAGATGAGGATCCAGCCTCCAGTTGTTGCGGATGGTGCTCCAGCAGTTGTGGCACCTGGTGTCACTCCTCCAGTTCTGCCGTCTCCTGCTGCCGATGATGCTGCTCTAGAGGACGATGAGATGATAGACGTCGGCGGCACGGACGTTGAGGCTCATTGGGTTCCTCCACCTCCGCCTCCGCATGGTGATTGATTTTTTTTTTCATTTTATGGATTTCTAGACTATTACTGTGTGACAATTTTTTTATATACATTCATTATTTTTATATTTGTGAGTTGCATTAGTAATTAATGTTTTAAATAAAATTTTAAATTCCTACCGAAAAAATAAATTTTAAAATAATAACAAAAAAATTTAATATTAATGTTTTAAATAAATTTTTAAATAAAAACAAAAAAATTAATATTAATGTTTTAAAGAAATTTTTAAAATAAAAATACATAATTAGTCTTAGCGGTCGAAATAGCAACCAATATTTTAGTTGCTATACTTAAGTCTCAGGAAAAATAAAAAAATATAAATTATTTCATGGTTAGCGACCGAAACCATGGTCGCTATTTTGGTTGAGGAAACCAACATTAGCGACCGAATATCAGTCACCAAATTCAGTTACCGTGATTATACGACCAATTTAGCTGCGACCGAATTTTATAATTTAGCGACCGAATGTTCGGTCTCTAGTTGGAGACTGAAATACAAATACGGTAGCTAAAACCTTAGCGACCAGGGTTTCTGCTACCCTCATAATTCGGTCGCTAATAGGGATAACAACCGAGTTATCATGTTTAGCGACTGAATTCTTCGATCGCTAAACATGTTTTTTTTTGTAGTGAAAGTCGTCGGTAAATTTTAGTGGCCGTCGGAAAATGATGAATGTGAAATTTATGTTAGTTTGTAAGTGCAAATAGGGATTATTTGTAAATAATATTAGAAATCATAGGAAAGGTGATAGGAAAATACATACTTTGATATGAATAAAGTTTGGATTCATTGGATCTTTATTTGTGTGAAAAAGACACTCAAAACACGTGAAAATGTGCAGGACTAGTAGTCCAGCGCTTAGCTCTGGAACAGAGCGCTCAGCCTGATGCGTGTGATTTCACCTCATCTTTGTCCATCATTTTGCATGCATTTTCATGTAGTTTAGGCATATTTTTATTAGATTTTAGGTTAATTTTCCTTTGGAACGGATAAGGCGGTTTTCGTGTGTTGTTTTGCAGATATCAATGGTAAAATGCTCAAGATCAACCATGATGGAGTTTGGATGAAGATGGAGCTTTAAAAGTGCAGAAAATGAGCCAAACAGAGCCCATCACGGCCTAGCCGTGATGACCATCACGACCATGATCGAGCAAAACTGAAAAAGAAGGAAGGCTGAAGTCAGAGTCTGTCACGGCCTGGACGTGATAGCCATCACGGCCGTGACCCAAACCACCACAAGTCAGAGCCCATCACGGCCTAGCCGTGAAATTCATCACGGGCCATGAAGCTGAGGGCTCGCGTCGCGAGACATATCTCACGTCGCGAGAAACTGAATTTTCCAGAATTGGCAGAGGCAGAGATCGTCACGGCCTAGCCGTGATGGCCATCACGGCCGTGACGCGCATTACTTGGATCAGAAGCAACCGAATTAGATCAGATTTTGAGTTGGATTGGGACTCTAACTTCCCAATTTCTATAAATAAGGATCAAGGCATCAGATATAAGAGATATAGAGGATCATATCTAGACTTGTACACAAGGACTTAGGATAGATCTCTCTTCTCCTCTCCTCCTCTCTTCTCTTTTCTGATTTTTCATTATGTTGTCAACCAAGCTTGTCATCTCCATGGCAAGACTGGAGTAGTAGTTTGTTTCTAGGGATTGGGGCTCTGCCCAAGTTTTGTTTACAATGTTGAATTTGATGTAATATCTTTGTAATTACGATTTTGCTTTAGATCTGATTTCTAGTGTGTTAATTACTCATAAATTCGGCGACCGCTTATTTGCGTGACGTAGACGTTCTAAGGAGGAACCTAGCGGTGAACTTAGGATTTCTAGGGTGTTTCACTCGTAAAATTCGGCGGCTGTTTGTTTGTGAGATGTGGATGATCTAAGGAGGAACCTAGCGGTGAACTTAGGTTTATTTGCATGACTTAGACATTTTGAGGAGGAACCTAGCGGTGAACTTAGGTGTCGGATCTATAGAAGTCAGACTTGGGACTGAAATCACGAGAGTTAGAAGCCGTCCCTCGAGGAGCAACGAATTGTCACGGAACGCAAAGGGTCCAATCTGGGATCGACTACCACGAGAGTAGGGGTCGGGTCAATTGGGCACGGCTTTTGTAACCCGAGAGGGAGCTTAAGCTATCAGAGGATAAACTCGCCTTCAAGGCAATTTCGCTAATCATCAAGGGTAATCGACTTAACAACGTAAACGATCTTGTTGGTAACCTAAATCCCTAGGAATCCATTTAGATCAAAACCCCAAAAAGATTTGTTTTCTGTTTGTTTATCTTTTAATTTCAAATTCAAAACCCCTTTTCAAAGATAAAGATATCCTTTAAAACTGTCCAGATCTAATCGATTCGAAAACCGATTGCGATTCGGAAACACAGTCTCTGTGGGTTCGATATCTTTTATTACTTGACGGCAATCCGGTACACTTGCCGGAATCGCAGAGTCGCGTCGCTCGACGCACGCGCACGCTCAACATCAAGTTTTTGGCGTCGTTGCCGGGGACTGTGCCTTTTCGAATTTCAATTAGTTTTTAAATTGATTTTTCTGGAAATTTTCTTTTTATTTGATTTTTTATTTCTGAAAAAAAAAACTCTTTTTTTCCTTCTATTGTATCCATCTCTCTGTGTATTTTATGCAAAGATCCCTAAGTCTTGGGAGCCTTAGTGAGATTGATCCGGAGATCGAGAGGACCTTCCACAGACGTAGGAGACTACAAAGAGAGGGAGAAAGGTTGAGTCGCGTTCCACTCATGGCGAATCAACCGGATACGAAACCTTTGAAAGACTACGCAGCCCCAAATGCGAGAGGCTTGTGAACTGGGATTGCAAGGCCAGCGATTGAGGCGGAAAACTATACCATACCGCCTATGCTAATCAACATGATTAGGCAACATCAATTCGGAGGATTACCTTCGGAGGACCCGACCGATCACATAGAGACATTCTTAGAGTTCACCGATGCAATCAGGATTAATGGAGCCTCGGTCGATGTTGTGCGTTTAAGACTGTTCCCCTCATCTCTCACTGGAAAGGCGAAGGCCTGGCTTAAGCAAATCCCCGCTAACACATTGACTACTTGGGACCAACTGGAGCAGGCATTCTTGGAGAAATTCTTCCCTCCATCCAAGACGGCCTACATAAGAACCCAGATCACCGGCTTCTTCCAAAAAGACGGAGAATCATTATCGGAAGCTTGGGATCGATACACGGGACTGCTGGAGTCGTGCCCACATCACAGACTCGAGAGGTGGTTACTAGTGCACACCTTCTACAACGGATTGGACTACTCTTCGAAGGTGTCACTAGATTCTGCAGCCGGTGGAGCATTTATGAATAGGCCTCTCACTGAGGCATTCAACATCATCGAGAATGTCGCCACCAACTACCACCAATGGGGATCCGAAAGAGGTAATAACCCGAACAAGATTTCGGTGGGTAAGTTTGAAGTAAGTAGCATTGATTTGATTTTGTCTAAATTTGACTCACTAAATAAACGATTAGATAAGATTGAAAGAGCTAATGTGAGTGCAATAGGTGCTACTAACACTATTTGTGAGATTTGTGGAATGCAGGGACATGACATGATGGAATGCCCACATGGATCCGGCGCTTCGGGTGAACAAGTGAACTCTTGTCACAACTTCTACGATACGAACCCGAAGCTGCCCAACTATGCTCCCCCAAATCCCTACAATCAAAGGAAGAACAACCCTTACCTCTCTTACGGCAACTACAGCAACACGCTCAACCATGAGTTCCAAGAGGGTCAAGGTAATAAGAGAGCAGCACCGGGGTATCCTCAGGTACAAAGATCTAAACTCGAGACTTTATTTGAAAGTTTTGTTGAAACTCAGACAAAACAGAATGAGGAGTTTAGACAACAAGGAAGGGCAGTGAGTGAAGCAATAAAGGTGCTAGCATCTAAGGTAGACAACTTAGCAACCCACAACAAGATGCTAGAAACACAAATTGCCCAACAAGCCAGCACGTACTCAAGACCTAAGGGTACATTCCCGGGGTAACCCGAAGCAAATCCCAATGAGCATTGCAATGCCCTACACTTAAGGGATGATAAGCTTGGGGTGGGGGTAGCTGAAATGGAGGTGGAACCGGAGGAGGACACAAGCGAAAAAGAAGAGCCAGAACCGAAGTATGTCCCTCCACCACCGTACCAACCCCCGATACCTTTCCCACAAAGGTTGGTCAGGAAAAAGCAAGTAGATGTAGAGACTAAAATGCCTACTAAACTGAAAGACCCAGGTAGTTTCTCTATCGCTTGCTCGATTGAAAACGTGAAAATAGACCAAGTCTTATGTGACCTAGGGGCTAGTGCAAGCTTGATGCCCCTCACTATCATGGAAAGGTTGGAAAGTAAAGAGTTGAGACCATTCAAATTCTCCTTACAATTTGCGGATGGCTCAACTAGGACTCGTCTAGGCATACTAGAGAATGTTCCTATGAAGGTAGGGAAATTCTTCATCCCTACCGACTTCCTGGTATTGGACATGAAAGGGAATTCTGAATTCCCCATCATTTTAGGAAGGCCATTCTTGGCAACCGCTGGAGCAGTAATAGACGTAAGGAATGGTAAACTCTCTCTAACTGTAGAGGAAGGTAGGATCGATTTTCATTTGACTAACTCTTATAACAACCCTCCTTTTGAGAGCCATGTGTGCAGAATTGATACAACGTCTCCAGTGGTAAAAGAAGAGCTGAACATGGAAGCAACTCCGAAGATATGCATGGCTGATGATGCACCAAATGGAGTTGGAGTTGCTGTCCATGCAGAAACAGAACTTCCGCCGGGAGGAAGGAAGGTCAGGAAGCTCCGAGTGAAAAGAGCAAAGCGGAAGCATTATTGGCCGTATGAGCAGAAACGGCTTTTTGAAGGAGTTCCGTGGAAAAGAAGTGTTCCGGCACATCTACGCCCAACCGACCCCGGTTGATTGAAGGAAGTTTGGTCAAGCTAAAGACCGTAAACAAGCGCTTCTTGGGAGGCAACCCAAGTTTTCTTTCCCTTTTTCCTTTTGTTTTGCTTTAACCTCTTGAATAATTTGAGAAGATCAAGAGGCAAAAATATCATTAATAGGTTTGTCTAGTGTTTTCAGGTTAAGAAAGGGAAGAAGAGCAGAGAAAAAATAAAGTCATAAGCCATCACGCCCTAGTCGTGACAGTGGTCACGGCCGTGATGAACTAAACAAGAGCACAGAAAGGATCACGGCCTAGCCGTGACAACCATCACGGGCGTGATGAGTAGGATGCCAAGGCCAGAGAGCATCATGGCCTAGCCGTGATGTAGATCACGGTCGTGACAGGGCAACTCCTGAGGACCAGAAACGATCACGGCCTGCCCGTGATGAGCCTCACGGCCGTGATACTATTTCCACCCAAGTTTTGACTGGAATGTGAGCCAACACCCGCTACCGATTCGGTAAGTTGTTCCAATTTTTCTCCTCTCTCCGACTTGATTATTTACATTGGAGACAATGTAAGTAATCAAGCTTGGGGTAGAGGTATATTTTTGCATTTGCATTGTTGCATTCATATTGCATTCTCATAGGCATAGTTTGGTTTGATCACATTCTTTAGATTGCCCCTCACTTAGAATATGCATCCAATTGTGAGAGCTTGGTGCTAAATGAATTGAGATAGTGAATTTTCGAACCCAATTTATTATTCTTGTGATATGGCTAAAAATAAAAATTCTTGAGATAGTCATTTGATAGTTGATAATTAGCATGTGGTTCCTTAAACTTGTGTACCTCACTGATTTTTGAACTACTAAATGTAAGATTTTGAGCCAAATAGGGGTATTCACTAAATCTACCCCATTTCTTGTTATAGAGTGTTGTAATTCCTCTTGGACTGTATTTTCTAGAACTTGACTTGAAACCGTTTCGAAACTTAACTTAAAAATTTTTGAAAACATTTTTGAAAATGATGGAGGCACTAGGTATTTTTCCGGCCTCCCGAGCTTTGAATGATAAATACTACCCCCTAGTTGCCCAATTTTGAGCCTAAAGATTAAAATACTTTTCTTGGTACCTTGAATTATTTTGATGAATAATGCTTGGTATGACACCTTTTAAAGTATTACAAAAAGGGTAATTGGTAGTTTGAAAAAGTATGGGATGAAAAAGCTAGAAAATAATTTCTCTTGAGCTATAAATCTCCCCTTCTCCAAATAAATAAAAATGAAATAAACAAAAGAAAAAAAAAATGGAGAAGGGGATGACAAAGAAAGTGAGAAATGAAAAGAAAAAGAAAAAGAAAAAAAAATAGAAGGAAGAAAGGTGGAAAAGTAAACCAAAGCCCAAAAAGGGGGTATTTTAGAAGGTGTCATGCTTTGCAATGTTTGATGATTTGTTTAGCCTTCTTGAAATTCCCTTTCCTAGATTTTCCCACCTAAAAATAAATCCCATGGCCACATTACAACCAAAGGAAAAGACCTCTTGATTCTTAAGTGTTTTCATTAATAAAGTAGACATTTGGTTAATAGTCAAGCCTATGGTAAAATACTTTCCTTGAGGAAATGGAGTGAATTGTCATATACCCTAAAACACTTGAGTGAGGTGAGATGAGTGCCCAAATCAGTGAGAATATGAACTTGAAGAACCTAAGCTTGTAATTGGACTTAAACTTGATTATCTCTTGAGTGCTTATTAAATATGCATGTCACTTGGATTAGCTTCTAGGGTTCTTGATTCACTATCCATGCTTTGATTGATTTATATCTTATGGCCTGAGTAATTGCTTGAGGACAAGCAAAGTTTTAAGCTTGGGGTGATTTGATGAGTGTGATTTCACCTCATCTTTGTCCATCATTTTGCATGCATTTTCATGTAGTTTAGGCATATTTTTATTAGATTTTAGGTTAATTTTCCTTTGGAACGGGTAAGGCGGTTTTCATGTGTTGTTTTGCAGATATCAATGGTAAAATGCTCAAGATCAACCATGATGGAGTTTGGATGAAGATGGAGCTTTAAAAGTGCAGAAAATGAGCCAAACAGAGCCCATCACGGCCTAGCCGTGATGACCATCACCCCCATACCATCCCCCCGTGATGACCATCACGGCCATGATCGAGCAAAACTGAAAAAGAAGGAAGGCTGAAGTTAGAGTCTGTCACGGCCTGGCCGTGATAGCCATCACGGTCGTGACCCAAACAACCACAAGTCAGAGCCCATCACGGCCTAGCCGTGAAATTCATCACGGGCCATGAAGCCGAGGGCTCGCGTCGTGAGACATATCTCGTGTCGCGAGAAACTGAATTTTCCAGAATTGGCAGAGGCAGAGACCGTCACGGCCTGGCCGTGATGGCCATCACGGTCGTGACGCGCATTACTTGGATCAGAAGCAACCGAATTAGATCAGATTTTGAGTTGGATTGGGACTCTAACTTCCCAATTTCTATAAATAAGGATCAAGGCATCAGATATAAGAGATATAGAGGATCATATCTAGACTTGTACACAAGGACTTAGGATAGATCTCTCTTCTCCTCTCCTCCTCTCTTCTCTTTTCTGATTTTTCATTATGTTGTCAACCAAGCTTGTCATCTCCATGGCAAGACTGGAGTAGTAGTTTGTTTCTAGGGATTGGGGCTCTGCCCAAGTTTTGTTTACAATGTTGAATTTGATGTAATATCTTTGTAATTACGATTTTGCTTTAGATCTGATTTCTAGTGTGTTAATTACTCATAAATTCGGCGACCGCTTATTTGCGTGACGTAGACGTTCTAAGGAGGAACCTAGCGGTGAACTTAGGATTTCTAGGGTGTTTCACTCGTAAAATTCGGCGGCTGTTTGTTTGTGAGATGTGGATGATCTAAGGAGGAACCTAGCGGTGAACTTAGGTTTATTTGCATGACTTAGACATTTTAAGGAGGAACCTAGCGGTGAACTTAGGTGTCGGATCTATAGAAGTCAGACTTGGGACTGAAATCACAAGAGTTAGAAGCCGTCCCTCGAGGAGCAACGAGTTGTCACGGAATGCAAAGGGTCCAATCTGGGATCGACTACCACGAGAGTAGGGGTCGGGTCAATTGGGCACGGCTTTTGTAACCCGAGAGGGAGCTTAAGCTATCAGAGGATAAACTCGCCTTCAAGGCAATTTCGCTAATCATCAAGGGTAATCGACTTAACAACGTAAACGATCTTGTTGGTAACCTAAATCCCTAAGAATCCATTTAGATCAAAACCCCAAAAAGATTTGTTTTCTGTTTGTTTATCTTTTAATTTCAAATTCAAAACCCCTTTTCAAAGATAAAGATATCCTTTAAAACTGTCCAGATCTAATCGATTCGAAAACCGATTGCGATTCGGAAACACAGTCTCTGTGGGTTCGATATCTTTTATTACTTGACGGCAATCCGGTACACTTGCCGGAATCGCAGAGTCGCGTCGCTCGACGCACGCGCGCGCTCAACATCACAGCCCACACAGAAACGAAAGGAAACGACAGTTCAGAGAGATGCCCAGTCAGCGCCCAGCGCTGGTATAAGGGTGTTCAGCTCCATCAAGCTGACAGAAGCCAGCGCCCAGCGCTGAGTTTTGGCCACCCAGCGCCAGGAAAGACGGAAAAGGTTGTTTCACTACAGTAGGGCGCCCAGCGCTGGCCAGGGACGCCTAGTGCCGGGGGACGAGCAGAGAACTTATAAGTTCATGTTTCTGTTGAAGAGGGATCTTTGGCTCATTTTCCACATTTTCTCACTTTGGTTCATCAATTTCTCTCCATTTCCTTGAGGATTCAAGCTTGGGAACAAGACTTGGAGCCTCCATGTAGTCTTCCACACTCTCCTACTCAAGTTCTTTCATCTCTTCCTTTTCTATTATGAGTTGTTAGATCAATTAGGTTTTGTTAGGATGATTTCAATTTAGAATTTGATGTAATTGACTTTGATTTCTGATTTCAATTCTATTTCATTCAGATTGAGTAACTGCTTCTATGCTTATTGCTTCCATTGGATTGATCAACTTTGGATTGATGTTAGATTCAATTTCACAATTGGAAAGTTGGTTATTGGATTGGAATTGAAGTAGAATACCATTGGAATGTTGATTCTAGGAATAGAACTCTATTGCAATGCATTCTTATGAATCTCATGCTTAATGTTTGTTCTAATTCTTGAATCACTTGAGGAATTAGGGTTCTTAATTGGTACAAAAAGATTATCGCATAAGGGATTGGGGATAAATCTAGGTTAGTGATTTGAATGTCAATTGTATGGAGTGAATTGAAGTTAGGATTGAATAAGGTTGCGTCAAGTGAAGAATTGGATGATTCCAATGCCTAACTGCTTTTCCCTGTATTGAATTCATATTTCAATTGCTTGTTTTATTCATTGCTGTGATAATTCTAAAATCAAATTCCAATTACTCTTTCATAAAAATGCTATTCATTAGTTCAAATATCAATTGTCAAAGCTACGTTGATACTTGACAACAATCCTCATTGGAAACGATACTTTAATTTCACTATTATTACTTGTTGTGATTTGGTACACTTGCCAAACACATCAACAAGTTTTTGGCGCCATTGCCAGGGATTGTTGATTTCAATATCAACGAAGCAAAGACATTGTTAATTTGAACATTTTTCTTTGTTAATTTTCTGTTTTTGTTTGAATAATTTATATATTGGATATTCTCATCTTTTTTATTACTTTGGATTCTTGTTTTGTGAGGAAAGTATCCACTACAGACCATGGACATAATTGAAGCTACGCTTCTCGCTCAAAGAAAACTTATTGCACAAGAGTTAGAGTTGATGCCTAAACAACTTCAAGTCATGCAAGTGAAGGCAATGAAACCATTGCAACCTACATGTGATTTTTGTGGTGAACACCATAAACCTGAAAATAGTGAGGTTCAATTCAATGCCCACGAGGAGGTTTATTACATGGAGAACCTTATGAGGGAACAAGATGTACAACCTTACCATCAATCCAATAAGTCACTAGATAGAGTGTCCAACCTTGAAAATGTTTTAATTCAATTTATTGGAGCTACTCAAACGAAATTCAAGGACATACAAGCTTCAATCAAGAATCTTGAGATTCAAGTTGGGATGCTATCTGAGCAATTGGTTGGAATTGTATAGAAAAAGATAGAGTTAGTAAGAGAGAAAGAGTCACATGTTTGGGAAATGGTTGACCAAGAAGAAGAATTGCTTGTAGAAATGGAAAGTGAACATGACTCAATTGAAGTGGTGGAGGAAAAACAAAAAAGAAAGTGTAGTTGTAGAAGTAGATGAAAACCAGAAAAATAAAATAGTGACATCGAAGAGAAGCCAAGGGTGATACAAGAAGAGATTCATATGACTAAGACTCAACCCTTGGTGATTGAAGAGAAGAGTCCTTTGCAAGACGAGTTTTACATGCTTCAAAAATGGCGGAACACATATCCCAAATGCTTAATTGTTGGAGCATGGGAACATTCTTGTCCCTATGCCAAATACATGGGATTGTTACCTAAAAGAAGAAAGCTGAAGGATGAAATTTTATTTTTATCATATTATCCACCCTAATGGGGTGACAATATGTCAAGCTAGTGACGTTAAAGAAGCGCTAATTGGGAGGCAACCCAAGCATAGATCTCCATTTTTTCTTCTTTAATTTCTGTTTTTAGCATTCATGCATAAGTAGTTCTTTGAGATGATTGAGTGGTTCCTTGATGTGTAAGCAAATTAATGTGGTGTAATTGTTTTGAATTGTTATGCAAGCACATCTAAGGAAAAAGGACCAAAGGAATGGGAGAAATGACACAAGAAAATGGTGAAAATGACTCTCTTTGGGCGTCGGGCGCTACTGTGAGCACTGAGCGCAAACAGAAAGCAGATTCAACAGGAAATACTGCACCTTGGTCGCTGAGCGCAACTTTCTAGCTCTAAGCGCTAGCCAGTGTAAAAAAAAATTGTACATGCTCATCCATTGTGCATAAGAAAGGGGGTGCTCTAAACTCTTTACTTTTTAATCCCCCTTACTTGAAAACTCTTAGTTGAATAATTTGCACACATTAGCATAAATTGCACAAATTTGTCATTAGGAATGGGTTTTGTGTAGATTCTCTAGTGAGCATAGAACTTTTGCTTGGCTAAAATTTCTAGCATCATGCATTTTGCACAAGCTGTGCATATGATATCATTGAGACCTTTGATCCTTGTGACTTGTTTATTGACAATCTTTCATACTATGAATATGCAATGTTGGATGCATGGATTTCTCTTTCACATGATCCTAAACTGTGAGCTTATGAGCCCAAACACATCACATTACTTGATTTCTTTCATGTGTGCTTATCCATCACTTGCATATTCTCACTTTTTCTTGCCTTAATGCTTGTCACTGTTGCAATGTTTTTGCATATCATATATGATTGAGGCACTATTTCTTTTCTTAAGCTCAGGGCCATAATTTCCATCCTAACATTTGCCATTGCTATGCCCAGTTGAGCCTTGGCATATCTTTCTTGTCATGGTAGCACATTATAAGCCAAAAATCGAAAAACAATTTTGTCCCACTATTTTGGCTTAGTGGAATGTTTGGACTTAAGTTTGGGGTTGTTCTCTTGCATAGGGACAAGCAAGCAAATCAAGTTTGGGGTGTGAGTAGGTCACTAAAGATGTCTACTATGAAAAAAAATTTGAAAAAAAAAATAGTTTGAAAGAAAGAAAAAGAAAAATAAAAGAGAAAAAATTTAAAAAGCCAAAGAGAAAAAGAAACAAAGAAAGAATATAAGTGATGAAAAAGAAAAGAATTAAAAGAGAATGAACAAGAAAAAAGAAAACAAAAGAAAAAGACAAAGTTGTAAATGAATAAAAATAAAAATAGCACAAATTGTGTGCTTATGTGCTTGTGAACTAGCTAAGCAAGGGAAGCTCCAAGAGTCCACATTCCTTGAAGTCAAATTAGTTTAGCTGACATCCTTGATTTTGTCCACCCCCACCTTAGCCCCATTACATCCAAATAAAAGACCTTATGATATGTGTTGCATTGACATTTGTGATGTGTGTTCTTAGCATCTTGTCAAGATTAGGATTAGGGAGGTAATGATGATTGGAATTGAGAGCAAATATCACCAAGTGAGGATGTGTGAAACACTAAATAGAGAGGTTACAAGGGACTTTCTTGTTCATTCAATGGAGCCAATTTTGTAGTATGTTTGATTGTTTTAAAGCATGAAGCATGTGATCAATTGCAATTTATGAATGATTGTGTGATGCTTGTGCATTTTGAAAAAGTCTTAGGGAATTGAAATCTTGCATGAGTAATATATTTCACAAGAGAATTGAACATGGAAATCTATCACCTTTACCCCTTATGAATTTAATTGTTTGCTTGAGGACAAGCAAAATCTCTAAGTTTGGGGTTATGATGAATGTGAAATTTATGTTAGTTTGTAAGTGCAAATAGGAAAGGTGATAGGAAAATACATACTTTGATATGAATAAAGTTTGGATTCATTGAATCTATATTTGTGTGAAAAATACACTCAAAACATGTGAAAATGTTCAGGACTAGTAGTCCAGCACTCAACTCTGGAACCGAGAGCTTAGCCCGAACAGAAACAAAAGGAAACAGCAGTACAGAGAGCTGCCCAGCCAGCGCCTAGCGCTGGGATAAGGGCGCTCAGCGCCAGCAAGCTGACATAATCTAGTGCCCAGCGCTGGGTTTTGGGGACCCAGCTCCAGGAAAGACAGGAAAGGCTATTTCGCGTACAGTAGGGAGCTAAGCCCTGGCCAAGGGCGCCTAGCGCTGGGGGACGAGCAGAGAACTTATAAATTCGTGTTTCTACAGTTGAAGAAGGGCCTTTGGCTCATTTTTCACATTTTCTCACTTTGGTTCATCAATTTCTCTCCACTTCCTTGAGGATTCAAGCTTGGGAACAAGACTTGGAGCTTCCATGAAGTCTTCCACACTCTCCTACTAAAGTTCTTTCATCTTTTCTTTTTCTATTATGAGTTCCAGATCAATTAGGTTAGGTTAGGATGATTTCAATTTAGAATTTGATGTAATTGACTTTGATTTCTAATTTCAATTCTATTTCACTCAAATTGAGTAACTACTTCTATGCTTAATGCTTCCATTGGATTGATCAACTTTGGATTGATGTTAGATTCAATTTCATAACTGGAAAATTGGTTATTGGATTGGAATTGAAGTAGAATACCATTGGAATGTTGATTCTAGGAATAGAACTCTATTGCAATGCATTCTTATGAATCTCATATGCTTAATGTTTGTGCTAATTCTTGAATCACCTAAGGAATTAGGGTTCTTGATTGGTACAAAAGGATTATCGCCTAAGGGATTGGGGATAAATCTAGGTTAGTGGTTTCAATGTCAATTATATGGAATGAATTGAAGTTAGGATTGAATAAGGTTACGTCAAGTGAAGAATTGGATGATTCTGATGCCTAACCGCTTTTCCCTATATTGAATTCATATTTCAATTACTTGTTTTATTCATTGCTGTGATAATTCTAAAATCAAATTCCAATTACTCTTTCATAAAAATGCTATTCATTAGTTCAAATATCAATTGCCTATGCTACATTGATACTTGACAACAATCCTCGTTGGGAACTATACTTTACTTTCACTATTATTACTTGTCGCGATTTGGTACACTTGCCACCGCACACTACCGAACCACCGTACACTGCCACAAGGACCACCCGCACTTCCACCGCCGTTTTGGGGCATTTCCGATGGCTTTTGTACGTTGGTAAGTCTCTATTTTTTTTTGTAGTGACAGCTCTAGTGCTAACAAAAGATAAGCAATTGTTGTTTATCTTTATGCAACCCATAAGCAATTAGCAATGGAGATGCTCTAAGCCTTTAATGTGGTTTTCATTACGATTATTTGGTATGTTTGGAATGCTAGAAATTAGTTTTGAGTGCTAGAAATTAGCATCTTTATAATAAAGTTGACATATATAGTTGTTCACGAAATTGTGGAGAAAATACAAATTATACCTTGGTCATGGTTTTTATCTCAAAGAAAGGGGTTGAAATGCTCATTTGAGGAGTGGTGAGGGAACCTAAGCGTTAATTTGTTTGGATTAGGAAATAAGTGAGGAAGAAAGATGTAAGGTGGAAAGAAGTAGGAGATGAGAGACAACGAGTAGAAAATTGATAAATTTTTAAGTTGTTTGAATTAATGTTTTAAAAACCGGTCCAACTTAAGGACCAGAAACTGAGAAAATGGAATGGTTCAAGGTTCAACCGATTCAACCGGTCTAACCGATGGTCGAACCGGTACATATATAAATACAAATTAATAAAGAGATCAATCAACAAGTCAAAAAAAAAAATTACAACTTTTAAGATGCATGATAGTTCAGAACATTTAAGTTATTAATATGCTAATTTTAGTGAGATAATATGTCCTAATTGAAATTGACCTAGCTAGTTAACCAAAGATGCATTTTGAGTGGATTCTAATCACTCAAGTCTTGGAGTCCCCAAACAAACCAAACCAAAATCCAAAAGTAATTTCCAATTTTTTTTTAAAAATAAAACAATGAACCGATCGGTGATTTAAATCCATTTTTACATTGGTTTAATCAGGTTTTTTTGGTTGAACCGGGTTTTGGTTGGCTTTGACTGGTCAGCCCTCTTTCTTGGTTTTTAATCCGATCGAAATCGGAAAGGGCACGGGTCGACGGTCCAACCGGTCCGATTTTTAAAACACCGGTTTGAATTGAAAGTAGCAGTACGTGAAGTTGACACAGGCAAACACAAGAAGGGGGTTGAATTGTGTTTGTTAGTAATTTTCGAAAACAACCTTTTTCAAAACAAATTTCTTACACAAAAAGATTAACACAGAAATAAGCACACACAAATAGATCTTTTAGAAGCTTAACAATAGCAATATCAAAAACCCACAATTAGTATAAGCAAATAAAACTGAAGAGTTTAGGGATAGAAGATTCACGAGATTTTATCCTGGTTCACTCTCTTCCAACCAAGAGTTACGTCGAGTCCCTTCGACTTGAAGGTTTTATCCACTATTTCTCCAAATAGATTACAACCAAGTATTCAACACCTCTCCAGGCTTACAAGTATTCCTTTCTTACCAAGCCTCTCCAGGATCTAACTCTAACAAAGAGATTTAATGTTTGATCTTCTTAACTCACTATGTGTTAGGATATGACAGTTTAAGATTAGATGAATATTTTCACAATATTCAAACTAAGAAATACTGACTCTTGCTCTGTAAAGAAATATGAGTATGAGTGATTGTAGTTTTACAAAAGTTGAGCTCGTAAGGTTGTACAATAAAGAGTCCTATTCTTCAGTATCTCAGGTCTTCTATTTATAATGACCTTCTTCTTCACTTGTATTTCTTCAACGGTTACTTCGAATAATCCCGTTTAGAGATAGCATTTAATGCATAATATCCGTTGTGACTGATAGCTTGAATATGGCAATGCTTAATAGTACTCTAGGTTATCGAGGTAGCATGAAATAGGAGGCTTACTGCTCTGAGTTTTGCAGCTTGAGAACTTGTTGTTCCTCCTTTGTGAACAATCCAGCTTTTTCAGCCATAAAGTTGTCATCGTACAGATCATTTTGCAGTATCTTATTATACGATTCTACTTTTTATATTTCTTGATGGTACTATATTTCTTTTACAACAAGGTAAAATATTAAAGCAGATATGACAATAATGAAGAACAAATATTCTATTGAAATAAATATCAATCATTTGAAATAAATTCAAGAGATTCGGATTGCATTTAATTCATTCTAAGATGGAGTTCGTCTAAAAAGAAACTCCGTCTACTTAGTTATATGAGAGACTAAGTCTGTTCAATATTTTATTTTGCTCGTCTGATGATGTGGCATATCCTCTTGTCTATCAAGTCTTTGGACTTGCTGCTTCTCAAGGATCTCCGTCTATTGACATGGCAGTTAGAGCTCGTCTACTAGATTACTTTATTTTTCAGTTCATTTACTTCTACTAATTACTTCCGTCTGCTTACGTGGCAAGATGGGCGTGCTTATTATCAAGTCTTTGGAATTGATGTATCTAACAAGTTATTTTGGTATTCATCTAGCAAACACTTAGAGCCTGGTCTATTTAAGAAAACCAGTCTATTAAATAACTAAGTAACTTTACCAAAGTATTTGAGCAGCCCGTTTACAAGGGTGGACGCGTATTTTTCAATGAGAACTTATCCCATGTTTCTTTTACTTATATGTAAATATTCCTGCATAACTGAAAGCACATGTTAGATCTCAACTAACACTTTGCCAAGCAAATTTAATCCCTTTGTTAGCATCAAAACTTAGAGATTATTAAATCCAAAACCATTTTGGTTCCAACAATCTCCCCCCTTTTGATGATGACAAAACTAATTAAATTTGAAAAGCAAAGTCGAAGAGAGCTTGCAGGGCTCCCCCTAAGACAAAGCATTCAAATAATTAAGCAGAAATATAAGCTAACAAATAGGTGCAACAACTTATCATACTTAGAATCTATATGAGGGATTAAATAAGCATAGTCAGCAGATATTAAAGAAAAATAAGCAATCATAAGTATCAGAGCAGTTAGCAAGTAGAAAAGAATATGCATATGTAAACAAATATGAGCTTTTCAAAACTGACTTTATATATATAAACAAATCTCTTTTCTTTCATTTGTCATCAGCCAAAAAGGTAAAAGGAGTGGACCATCATCGTTAGTATAAAAAGATAAAAGGTTAAGTTTAGGCAGGAGGAGGTGGTGGAGGTGTAAGGTTCTGAGTCTGACTTTTCTTGAAGTCCATGAGGAATTCCAGCATTTTATTGACAACCTCTAAGGTTGGAGTCATTGAAGTTTGAACTTGCTATTGGACATCCTCCTTTATTTTCTCAGTCATCTTCTCAATCTTCTCATCAACAATCTTGCCAACTCTGTCATCAACTATTTTTCCAAGAACCTCTTCAATATTAGGTGGCAGAGCCTGTTGCCTTGAGCTTTCAGCAGTCTCTTGAAATGTGCTTAGTGTTCATGAAAGATCTGAAGGGTGCATCACAACTAGAGCTAATGGTTGAGAAGAATGTTTTTCTGATGAGCTCTGATTGTGAATGGATTTAGCTGTATCTTCTAAGTCCATAGTAGTGGCAATTTGACCATGTTCTTCAACGACAGGTTCATCTGTGATAGACTCTGAAGTAGGTGGAGGGTTCACTGAGACTTCTTTTACTCATTTGATGGGGTAGATGAATTCCATATTTTTACTGTTTATAGGAAGTCCGCAGAGGTCTTTATAGATCATATATCTAAAATTTGACAGACCACACTTCCCTCTGACCTTAGGAATTCCTTTCTTCTCTTCATCAGTCAGTCCAGAGGAAGATGCCTCTCTGGTGCAGTGGATAATATGAGATTTCCAGAAATCAGCAGCTCGATGTTCATTGATCAACTCAATGGATTCAGTATGCAAAAAGAAATCCAACATTGAGTAGTCGAACGTTTCTTGGTTCAGATCAAGCATTGCTGATTCAGATTCAGGCATGACTCCTTTGAATCCTCTGTTTTTCTTGTCCTTGTCCTTATTTAGATCTAACATTGGTAGCTTGGACAGATTCTGTAAGGCATGATTCCAACTCTGGTTGCTTCATTATGTTTCAGCCAGGATGGAGGGACAAAATGCACGACTCTATCAACTCTGAAATGACTGAATTTCCACTTCAGCATTTCATAGATGAGCTGATCCAAAAAGAAATCAGAGGCCCTCCCATAGACCCTGGGATGCTCAAAAGACACCCATTTTGTGTCCCTTGGCATGATCATGGAAACATGCTTTGTGGATCCTGCTTTTCGCTCAGGAATGGTAGGAAGATTTTTCCTACCGGGGTCAGTCTCCCAGACAGGTATGATATGTCTCTCAACCAGTGATGGGTATGAAAGGAGGAGTTTTGACAAGGTTAGGGTAAATTTTTCTGGGGGGAATTTTTTTAGGGGTAGGTGAGTGACTAACGGTCCTAAGTTGTTGTGCATTTGAGAATGCACATTTTTGATTAATTTACAATCAAGATGAGGTAGGTAAATGGGTTCAACAGGTGGGCTGACTTCTTCCTCATACTCAGGTAGAGGATACCATCTGTTGGGAATGTGTTCGGGTTCAGGTTGGTGAGAGTGAAACAAAACTTTCCATTCTCTTTTTACCTTGGCCCAATCCTCAGATTAGCCATTATAAAGAACAGAAGTTGGGGTGAAGGGAAATAAGGTTCTCAAGGGTTTTGGGAAAGGAGAACCAGGGCAAATGCCATCATCTGGTTGATTAAACCAGGGATCATCGGCAGGGATAATAGGTTGAAATTGTGGAGTGGCTATTTGTGTTGGTTGGGGTGAAAGGGGTGTGGGAATGTACACATTATCTAGAGTGGAGACAGGCACATCATCAATCCTAGTTTCTAAACTAGACACTAAGGCATCTACTGCTATTTGAACAGGATCACTAGTAGAGATGGTTACCTTAGAAGTCTTAGTTGATCTGGATTTTCTTGCTGGTTGTCTTCTAGGTTTTGTTGGAACAGACACAACGGCCTCAGCAGCAGTAACAGAGGTCTTCTGCTTCTTCAGAATTGTACTGATAGGAATGTTGTCCTCATCAGCTTCCTCATCTTCATTGTGAGATAAGATAACTCTTCTTTACTTCTTTTCAGCATGGGCATCAGAAGGTTCCCTGATAACAATGCCACTAGCTGGTCTCTTGGGGGCAGGCTTCCTTGTTGCAGTGGTCTTTTGCCCAGTTACTCTTTTTACTCCCAGGACTTCAGCATTGTTTTGTTCCACCATCTCTTCTTTAGTTTTCATCAACTCCTCATTCTTGGCCATTGCAGCAGCAACATAGGTATTGAGGTTCATATTGGCTATATTCATTTTACCAAAGTCTGCTGCCGAGTTGGTTTTTCAGTTAATATCCTAGCTTGCTCCTCAGATGTCTTTGCAGCAAGAATCTCATGAATTCCTTGAGCCTTGAAAATCTTGGAAAGAAGATGGCAAAAAGGAAATGCTGAGAGTCTTTTCTTGTTCATCACAGCATCTCTGCGTCTTCTGTACAAAATTCTTGGAAGATTGATCTTTGTTTCGGTGAGAAGATGGCAGAGGCAGAATTTGTGATGAGAGGAGAGGTTGTCTTTGGATCCAACCTTATGAAGAACCACCTTGTTAAGAAGCTGATGAAGGATGTGAACAATGTCCTTCATTTCAACAGCTTTCGTGGTATGAGTTCTGACTGTATCTTCTTTCATGAGACAGACTTCAATTGTCTCAGAGCCACCAAAATCCTCTTCCCAAGACTCAGTAAAAACCAAGCCCTCCTAAGCACAGAAAATTGCATTAGCAATAGTCTTCTCCGAGACTACAATTTTCTTTCTTAACACCGTTGATAAAAAGTCAATATCAGTCACTTGGAGATTTCTCCAGAAATCCCTAATCAGGTTAGGAAAGACATAGACTTTCTCCGCGAAGAGTCCTCCCAACCCGTCTGCATTAACATATTTTCTTATGTCTAAGTTGTAGTCTTGCAACACTCCAAGATTGAAATGATGTTCAATTTCCAAGTTGAGCTTGTCCACGTTAAAGGTTGAAGAAGAAGCCATTATAGGTGATCAGAGAGCTTAGGGTTTGAAGGCGGAGAGAGTGAGAGAGATAGGTCGAGAGGTTAGAGAAGTGTAAAGTTTTTCTCAGAGGGAAACAATTACTTTTAATGGAATTTTGAATCTCAAAGGTTAAAAAAAAACTTTTGACATGACATGTCATTATGATAAAACGGCGTTGGTAACTTGGAACTATAAAAAGGTCTTGATGGGATTGATGGAAGTACTGACTCAGCAGATAGAATAAAGGATAAATTTATCTTGAGACAAAATAAATGCATTTATTAACACACAAAAAAAATGCTTGAACATAGACAGATGTGAACTCGTCTGAAACTATACAATGGACGTGGTAACCAGTATCAGTGGACGTGTCATATGGACGTGCAATACAATATGCAATAGACGCACAACTTTTAATAGGTATTAGACGAGCATAGGTAATGGAAGCAAAACAAATTTATCTCAAGACTGGACGCCTAAATTAATCCACACATATCATATTAAGATGCTTCCTAATAAAGATAAATCTGTCCTCTGCAAGATGTTTAGTAAAGATATCTGCCCATTGATGGTCAGTATCAATAAATTGTATATCAAATACAACTTTTTGCACATAATCCCTAATAAAATGATGTTTAATCTCTATATGCTTAGCTCTAGAATGCAAAATTGGATTCTTAGATAGATTTATTGCAGCAGTATTATCACACATAAGCGGAATACTACTTACAAATATATTGTAGTCCTCCAATTGATGGTTGATCCAGAGAAGTTGTGAGCAGCAACTTGCAGCTGATATATACTTAGCTTCAGCAGTTGATAAAGCAATGGTACTTTGTCTTTTGCTTGACCATGAGACAAGATTAGCTCCAATGAAGTGACATCCTCCACTAGTGCTTTTTCTTTCAATTCTATCTCCAGCATAGTCAGCATCACAGAAACCAACTAGTCTGTAATCTTCGTTTTTCTTAAAGCACAAACCAAGATTAGTAGTACCTTTTAAATATCTAAAAAATTTCTTAACTGCTGATAAGTGAGATTCTCTAGGATCAGATTGAAATCGAGCACATAAACATACACTGAACACAATATCAGGCCTAGACGCAGTAAGATATAAGAGAGATCCTATCATACCTCTGTATACCTTTTGGTCTACCTTTTTCTCTTTATCATCTTTGTTCAGTATGGAAGTGGGGTGAATAGGAGTATTCATTGGTTTACAATCATCCATCTTAAACTTCTTCAGAAGCTCTTTGGTATACTTGGTTTGGTGGATGAGCACCTCGTCCATGGTTTGTTTTACTTGAAGTCCAAGAAATAATTTTAGTTCTCCCATCATGCTCATTTCAAACTCTTTTTGCATTAACTTAGAGAATTCTTTGCATAGAGACTCATTAGTACCACCAAAAGTAATATCATCAACATATATTTGTACAACTATGAAATTAGACTTGATGGATCTTCTAAATAAGGTTGTGTCAACCTTTTCCTCTATTGAATCCATTTTCCATAAGAAAGGAACTTAGTCTGTCATACCAAGCTCTAGGAGCTTGCTTAAGACCGTACAAAGCTTTCTTAAGCTTATATACATGTTCAGGATGGGTTTCACACTAAAAACTCGGAGGTTGCATAACATAGACTTCTTCATTAATAAAGCCATTTAGAAAATCACTTTTAACATCCATCTGAAAAAGCATAATACTATGATGTGCAGCAAATGAAAGTAGAATTATGATAGCTTCTAATCTAGCAACAGGTGCAAAAGTTTCAGTATAATCTACACCTTCTTCTTGAGACAAACCTTGAGCAACAAGTCTTGCTTTGTTTCTTATTACCTTACCATTTTCATCAAGTTTGTTTCTATAAACCAACTTTGTTCCAATCACTGATTTGTCTTTGGGCAGTGGAACCAGAGTCCAAACATCACTTCTTTCAAACTGATTGAGTTCTTTTTACATGGCTAGAATCCAACCATCATCTAGCAGAGCCTGGTCTACTGTCTTTGGTTCTAATTCAGAGACTAGAGCAGAATTGTCTTGTTCTCTGAAGGTTGATCTGATTAGTAGCTTGTCATTGGGGTTTCCAATGATCTGATCTCGTGGATGATAATTCTTGAAGTACCACAATTTTTGACTGTATCATGTTGAGAAGTAGAAGTTTCTAGTTGTTGAGTGAGGACATCTGCTTGATCATCAACCTTTATCTCAGGTGAGTCTCTTGGAATGCTTAGATCAATATCTGCAAAAGTTTCATCTAGCTCTGATAATTTCTTATCAGGCTGTTTGTCATCAAACTTGACGTGAATATTTTCCTCTACTATCAAAGTCCTAGAATTATAAACTCTAAAGCCTTTAGATGTTTCAGAATATCCTAATAGTATTCCATTATCTGTTTTAGCATCAAACTTACCAAGTTGATCTTTAATATTCAGTATATATCATTTATAACCAAAAGGATGAAAATAAGATATGTTGGGTTTTCGTCCTTTCCACGGTTCATAAGGAGTCTTATTCAGGATAGGTCTAATGTATATTCTATTCAGAATGTAGCGGGCTGTATTAACAGCTTCAGCCCATAAGTGTCTAGGGATAGAGTTTTCATTGAGCATAGTCCTAGCCATCTCTTGAAGAAATCTGTTCTTTCTCTCTACCACGCCATTTTGCTGTGGTGTTCTAGGTTTGAGAAGTTGTGAAGGATACCACTTTCTTCACAGAACTTATGAAATAACTCATTTTCAAACTCTCCCCCATGTTCACTTCTGATTGAAGTGATACACATGCCTTTTTCATTCTGTGAATGTTTGCAGAATACAGAAAAGACCTTAAAAGACTCATCCTTGTGAGTTAGGAACATAACCCATGTCCATCTAGTGTAATCGTCTACTATGACAAGACCATATTTCTTACCAATGATAGAGGCAGTCCTTGTTGGACCAAAAAGATCAAGATGTAGCAACTCTAGTGGTCTATTGGTACTAACAACATTCTTAGATTCAAAAGAACCTTTGACTTGTTTTCCCTTTTGACATGCATCACAGAGAGCATCAGATTTGAACTTAAGGTTTGGTAGTCCTCTCACGAGGTTATGCTTGTTTAGCTTTGAAATTAATTTCAAGCTTGCATGACCTAGCCTTTATGCCAAATCCATCGCTCATCTTCAATGGACACTAGACATGAGACGCTTTGATTTGAGAGGTCCTCCAAGTCAATCTTATAGAGATTGTTTTGCCTTTTAGCGGTGAATAAAAGTGATCCATCTTCTTTCTTGACAGTACGCATGTTCTTATCAAAAGACACTGCATACCCACTGTCACATAATTGACTTATGCTCAATAGATTGTGCTTCAAGCCATTTACTAAAAGAACATTATCAATGGAGGGAAAAGGATGTTTACCAATTTTACCTATACCAATGATTTTCCCTTTATGATTTCCTCCAAATGACACCCAGCCACCATCTTTGGGCTTAAGGTTTTGGAACATAGACCTTTCTCCTGTCATGTGTTGTGAGCAGCCACTGTCCAAGTACCAAGACATCTGTTTTCTTCCTATTGTTAAGCAGATCTGCAACAGGTATTATCTTATCTTTAGGTACCCAAACTGACTTGGGTCCTTTCTTGTTAGTTGCCACTGGATAAGTATGCTTAGCATGTTTATTGTGTATGCATCTAGATGTAATATGCCCACTTTTTCCACACACTTTGCAAAAGGTATTGGACGAGCTAGACTTAGCTTTGGTATATTTATTTGGAAATTTTGAAGATCTATGTTGTTTAAGTGGTTTTGACTTTTTGTGATATGCGTCTTGCTTCTCTTTGTCATAACCAAGACCAGATTTATCATAAGGTGACCTAGAGTACCTTAAAATGAGACTAAGATTATCTGGGCCACCTACAAGCTTTGACAGAGAATTAGTTAGATATGTTACATCTTGTTTCGGTTTTGCAACTTCACAAGAAACATCAGGTTCACACACCATTTTGTCAGCTAGACTAACATTTACTGATTTTAGTATGTCATTTTCATTTTTGAGATTTTTTTTCCAATGCAGACCCTATCATATTCTCTAGACAGTTTAGAAAAATTCTTTTTGAGACTCTTATATTCTCGTGATAGTATCGACGACTCATACAACAGTTCATCAAAAGCATTTTGAAGAGTGGACGGGTCAGAGTCCATTACCTCAGCATCAGTGTATTTGCTTTCTGATGCAGTGTCTGCCATGTGACAGATATTTGCCTCTTCCTCAGCTTCATTTTCATCATCTAATCAAGACAGATCAAGATCCTCCCATGTAGCCATTAAGCCTTTCTTTTTTTGTAGAGTTTCTTTTTATCCTTTAGCTCGGGGCAGTCAGCTTTGAAATGACCAGGTTTCTTGCATTCGAAGCACAAGGGTGGACCGTTTTCCTTGGAGTCTGACTTCTCCTTGGAAAACATTTTTTTGAGTTGCTTCCTTCTGAAACCACCTTTCTTTCTCCACATATGTTGAATCTTCCTGGAGATAAAGGACAATTCATCCTCATCTGATCCTTCATCATTATCAGAAGATTCAGATTCTTCTGATGACTCAGCAGCTTTGAGAACTTTTGATGAACTTGCTTTCTTTGCCGTTAGGGCAATAGATTTTCCTTTTCTGGAGTTTTCTTCTTAATTAAGTTCAAGTTCATGAACCTTGAGAGATCCAAGAAGCTCTTCCAAAGAGAGTGTATTTAGGTTTTTGGCTTCCTGAATAGCAATTACTTTGGGTCTCCATTACTTGGATAGACTTCTCAGGATTTTTCTGACATGATCTCTATTTTCATAAACTTTTCCAAGAGATCTGAGACTATTGGTGATGGTTTGGAATCTTCCAAACATTTGGTCTATTGTTTCATGTTCACCCATCTTGAACAACTCATACTGACAAACCATCATGCTGATCTATGATCCCTTAACTTGTGAAGAACCCTCATGAGCTACGGCAAGAGTATCCCATATTTCTTTAGCAGTATTGCAGCAGTGAACTTTGTCATGTTCAGATCTGGTGATGCCACACATCAAATAATGCTTAGCTTTAAGATTGAGTTGATGCTTTGCCTTTTGATCTGCTGTCCAGTATGCTCTAGCAACAGCATCTCCATTTTCATTTCTGGGTTCGGTATAACCAGTTTCTATGAGCTCCTAGATGTCTAGACTTTGTGCATCCAAAAAGGCCATCATCCTCTTCTTCTAGTAGTCATAATCAGAACCATCAAAGAGATGAGGTCTATTGATAGCTTGTCCTTCCGCATCCATGGTTATTGGATCGTACTCCCTCAGCACTTGTTAGTTGCTCAACCCTTTCGAGATTGAGCTCTAATACCAACTGAAGTTTACACAGGCAAACACAATAAAGGGGGTTGAATTGTGTTTGTTAATAATTTTCTAAAACAACCTTTTTTAAAACAAATTTCTTACACAAAAATATTAACACAGAAATAAGCACACACAAATATATCTTTTAGAAGCTTAACAAAAGCAATATCAAAACCCCACAGTTAGTATAAGCAACCAAGAGCTACGTCCAGTCCCTTCGACTTGAAGGTTTTATCCACTATTTCTCCAAATAGATTACAACCAAGTATTCAACACCTCTCTAGGCTTACAAGTATTCCTTTCTTATCAAGCCTCTCCAGGCTCTAACTCTAACAAAGAGATTTAAAGTTTGATCTTCTTAACTCACTATGTGTGAGGATCAAACTAAGAAATACCGACTCTTGCTCTCTAAAGAAATATGAGTATGAGTGATTGTAGTTTTACAAAAGTTGAGCTCGTAAGGTTGTGCAATCAAGAGTCCTATTCTTCAGTATCTCAGGTCTTCTATTTATAATGACCTTCTTCTTCACTTGTATTTCTTCAACGGTTACTTCGAATAATCCCGTTTAGAGATAGCATTTAATGCATAATATCCGTTGTGACTGATAGCTTGAATATGGCAATGCTTAATAGTACTCTAGGTTATCGAGGTAGCATGAAATAGGAGGCTTACTGCTCTGAGTTTTGCAGCTTGAGAACTTGTTGTTCCTCCTTTGTGAACAATCCAGCTTTTTCAGCCATAAAGTTGTCATCGTACAGATCATTTTGCAGTATCTTATTATACGATTCTACTTTTTATATTTCTTGATGGTACTATGTTTCTTTTACAACAAGGTAAAATATTAAAGCAGATATGACAATAATGAAGAACAAATATTCTATTGAAATAAATATCAATCATTTGAAATAAATTCAAGAGATTCGGATTGCATTTAATTCATTCTAAGATGGAACTCATCTAAAAAGAAAGTTTGTCTACTTAGTTATATGAGAGACTAAGTCTGTTCAATATTTTATTTTGCTCGTCTGATGACGCACTAGCGCAATAAGTGCTTTATACGTCAAAATATCGTCTGACGTAAATACAGCTGACGTTAATAGTTAATATTTTAACGTCGGTTGTTTAAACAACTGACGTTAAATATAAAACTATTAATGTCAGTTCTTTAACACAACTAACGTTAATGTTGTTCAAACTAACGTCAGTTGTGTTAAAGAACTGACGTTAAAGGTTTTATTTTTAACGTCAGTTTCCTTATACAATTGACGTTAATAGTGTACTGTATATTTTATAAAATACTATTGACGTCAGTTGTTTGATACAACTAACATTAATAGATTTTTTTTTTAAATTCAGATTTAAAATATCACTCCCCTCAGCTATCCCTGCATTCAGTAAATATCTCAGTAACACAGAATATCACACACATTACAAAATTGCAAACACTACCCTTAAATTTCAATATTAACAAAAAGAAAAGAAATACACAAAGGAACAATGGGGGGACTTAAAACCAAAACCCATGTATAGGAAAAACATAACTATCTACAAGTATATATATATATATATATATATATATAATATTATATATATATATATATATATATATAAATTTTAGTCTCTAATGTCTAAAAACAAAACTACCAATCTAAGTATATATATAAATGTTATTAATTAGTTTCTAAAGTCTAACAAAAAAACTATTCATCTAAGTATTGCGGAGGTATCTTGTCAATTCCTTTTTCAGCCGCATACTTGAAGAAGAATTATGCCAAGCGCATCCTCAAGTCTCTAAACTCATCATTTTGAAGAGGCGATTGGTCGTTAAATGCCTACACACGTTCAAATAATAATAATAACATTAATGCAAGTCATCACCAAAACTATAATATATAATTTAACAAGTTGTTTAAATATTACCTTCTTCCATCCATCCGTAATAGATGCGGAGACTATGTTCAGCATATGAAGCATCACATAATAGCCGCACGACCACCCGTCAGGTTGAAATCGAGACTACAAACCAAATTAATTTCAATGTCAGTTAAATATACATATAAATTAGTAATTATAATATTAATTATTTTATAAATAAACTACCAAACCTTGGCGCAACTTATGCTACTCGCCTTCAGCGCGCTATCATAAACAAATAATCATGTCAATTAACAAATTCATATATCATGTGTGTAATAAACTAAATACAACTGATATTAAAACTTAAATTAAATTAAAGATTATTTACTTACGTATATACAGCTTCCACCACCTCCTGTGGCGGATTTTGGTGGAGAGAGCAGAAGAATATGACAGTATGCCTAGACGGGTGAAGTACGAACAACTGCCAATGGTTATTCATACAGTAGGGAGCCAAATATAATTCTTTCTGATTGTCTCCCATCAAGTTCCCTATATATTTACTAAATGCATCGCCAGAAAAGAATTGAGGCATAAGGATTGACGGATCTAAGAAGCCGTAAACCGATGCAACGCCCTTATCAAGCTGAAGACGATGGAGATACCTAATATATGAAAAGGTGTGGATGTTAATTACAAAATATATATATATTGAAATTAAAATAAATTATTAAATGGAAAAATACCAAAAATAAATAAGTTATAAAATTAAAATTAACTTACGTGCACTAGAGACACAAAATCGTGCTGGCCATCCACACGTTATCTCTGCAGGCGTGCCCGAGATCTTCACCACAGAAGGAAAATATCCTCTGTTGATTTGGGTGTGCCACCCATCCATCATGCTCCAATGGACATTCAAAAATATCAAAGGCAATCCTCACCAAGTGAGAACAAACGAGTGACAGGTGACAGCGACACCGACGTCGACTTGGTCTTCAATTTAGGAAAAATAAAATAGATAAGTTGTTGATAATTAAAAAAAACACAAGTAATTATTTGATTAATTTGTACATTAATAATGAATATATGCCTTTGTTACCATTTTGAGCTCACGACGTTTGAGGTCCAACTCAAGCTCACGCCTTTGCATTTCCAACTCAAGCTCACGGCGTTGGACTTCCAACTCTCGCTCCCTAGCTGCCAACTCATCGTCCTCCACATGTGCCCTACTATAACTCTCTTTTGTGCTCACATATGAAGGGTTGGCATGTCCTGTGGTGTCCTGGGATGAACCAACGGAGGAAAGCTCTCTAGCAAGCGCCTGCTTGAATTCTGGGTTGGATAGCAAGTTTTTCATCAGATGCGTTGTAATAGCAGGGTTGGAGATGAGCTGCTGAGTCATGGATTCCAAAATTGATGCCTCATCGATGACCCGCTTTCGTGAAGCAGACTTGCCATAATATTCTCTGATGGTCATGTTCCCAGGAACACCGATAACCCCACTAGGATGGTCTTTCTTGCCTAGAGCAGTCATCAGGACGTCCCGCCGTCCAGAAGGGATGAATGAGCCTTGGGAGCATTGTGTTTTAAGATCCATCTACAATGAAGAAATGAAAAAACATGCAACTGAAAAGTGTTAAAAATATCTATACAAATATCAATTGAAATGAAGTTAATTATTTACTTACAATCTTATCTGCCACTTCGCGAGTGGCATCAACTTTAAAAGATCTCGTCTTTGTCATGCGGCCGTCTAACCAGACATCCTCACGGTTGATGTCCGACGGAGGACTTAATGGTGTGCCCTCAGGCACCTCTCCTCTTTCTATCCTAGCAGCGTGCTCTTCCTGCTTCACCCTCAGCCAATCCGCCATCATCTCCTCGATCCGAGTCTCGTACCCACCCTGAGACATGGTGTGGCGGTGGACGTTCTTCGCCTGATTCTGCCTACACTTCTCTGCCTTAGCCTATTCAAACAAAAACGCATAATTAAATACAGTTAAATGATCTATAAGAAGCATACAAAAATAACTTAATCAACCAACCTGAAATTCTTCATCCTGTCGACTCCTAGCAAACATATCACAAGTATCCTTATCAATCCAGGGATAATCCGAGAACATCTTATCAAGCCGCTTCTTCCCAGATACATAGTACCTGGTAAGATCATGCTTGAACCCATTCCAACGCTTTGATGCCATTTTCATACATTTCGTACGATGATCCTCGTCATTTGGCACGGTCCAAGCTACCTACACATTAAATACATAACAACTGGATGGATTCTAACTCGGATAATTATCTAATAATGTAAATCAAAAGAATGTAAAGATAAAATACCGTGATAGCCTCCCAAATCTGATCCTTAACGTTCTGTGGAATGTCATTCCAATGGTTGTAGTTGATGCTAACGTGCTGCTTCGCTTGTAGAAACACCCACTTTTAAAATTCTTTAGCACTGGGTCCCTGGGGATTTAGATTAGCATCAAATCACACCTCAAGCTTCTGTCCGCTTTGCCTGGCCTTCTCTAATTTCTTCAAAGTTGTGGCTCCTCTACCCCGTTTCCTCTGAGACTGTGATGTTTGTTTGGACAAAAAAAAATGATAAAATAGAGTGTTATAACATTATAAACTTACATTAAAAAGAAGGACTAAAGATAGTTTATAACATGTAAACTTACACTAGAATCAGGCGTAGGCGCGATCGGGTCCTGCGTAGGCCCCATAGTGTCCTCCCGTGCATGTGGGCCATCCGACTTATCCATATGTATGACTGTTCAGAAACAATATATATTTATTAAAATAGGTTATAACTAAAAATAAATATAGAAGTATAAATAAAAATAAATGTATACTAAGTTTAAACTACCTATATCAATATCCCTTCGTGATGATCATCACGAGTGGCATGTACATCGTCCACCTGTGTCTCCTCGATTATAGTAGGCATGTTTGTTGAAAAGGAAGGAGTCTCGGGAATATCAAGATTTGAATCTTGATTTTCATCACTACCATTATACATGCTTTTTCCTTGGAGAACCACAGACAACCTTTTGTTAGAAGGATCGGTGATGTAGAACACTTGTTTTGCTTGGGAAGCCATTATGAAAGGCTCATTTATATGACCTAACTTGTTGAGGTCTACCAATGTGAACCCCAATTCGTCGGTTTGTACACCACCGTTACTATCAACCCACTTACATTTAAAAATCGGCACCGTAAGATTAGTGTAATCGAGCACCCAAATATCTTCAATATATCCAAAGTAAGGTATCGGTGCTTTAACGGGTTTTGTGTCCTTTGCACTAGAGAAGTGCATTACTTCGGCAACGATCATAACCCCACTATTTTTCATGGTACTCTTGTTATCTTGTTCCTTTATATAAAAGGAAAAGTTATTGATGTCGTATCCGCTCCAACATATGACGTTGAAGCTAGGCCCATGTGCTAGCCATCTTACGTCATCAGAAGCAGTACCACCATCCTTAAGCATTTCTTCCTTTAACCATGGTAAGAAAGTCTTGTTATGCTTGTTCAATAACCACCTTTCACTCATTAGAGGGTTTTCTTGATTGACTTTTATTTTATGTTCAAATAAGAAAGGTTGAACAGAATCGATGTTGTTCAATACTTACAAATGTGTTTGAAGTACTTCCTCCTGACCCTTGCTATTAATTCTTAAGCCATGTGTACCCTTACCTTGACATCTTATCTCATCATGGCGAGGCTTAGGAACCCCTATAGGATCCGTGTTATGAAGGTAGTCCGAACAAAACTCAATAGCTTCTTCTGCAACATACCTTTGAACAATAGATGCTTCCGGACGATGAGGATTCTTCACGTACCCTTTCAAGATCTTCATGTAGCGCTCAACTGGGTACATCCATCTCAGAAAAGCCGGCCCACATAATCTAATCTCCCTCACCAAATGAACAATTAAGTGAACCATTATGTCGAAAAAGGAAGGAGGAAAATACATCTCCAATTGGCACAAGATTGTAGCAGCCTCAACTTCCAAGTCATCCAACATACGGGGGTCAACGACTTTGCTACATATAGAATTGAAGAATGAGCACAACCGAGTAATGGCATGTCTCACATTTTTTGGAGCAATACCACGAATAACAACGGGCAGAAGTTGTTGCATCAAGATGTCACAATCATGAGACTTTAAACCAACCAATTTAAGATCACTAGAGACAAGCCTCATCATATTTGAAGAGTAACCATGTGGAACTTTGATGCCCTGAAGACACCCGCAGAAACTTTGTCTCTTTTTTTTTGACAAAGTATGACATGCTGGCGGTAAATAAGTCCGCTTACCATCCTCAACAACTGGAGCTAATTGCTCTCGTATACCCATAGCAACGAGGTCAAGACGAGCATTCACACCATCCTTTGTCTTGCCCTGAATGTTGAGAAGCGTCCCGATCACACTATCACACACATTTTTCTCGACACACATCATATCAATGCAGTGTCTGACATCATGCTTACGCCAGTATGAAAGATCAAAAAATATCGACCTCTTCTTCCATATGTTTTTCTCAGCAGCTTCACCTTTCTTTTTGGACTTGCCAAATATAACATCAATGCCCTTTACCCTCGGATAAACATGCTCTCCAATTAAGGCCGCCGGAGCTTCTTCTGTCTCTTGGCATTGATAAGCCTCTTCTGGTTTATAACTAAGGCTTTGTGCTTATTTATATCATACCCAAATTAGACTTGATTGTTCTTAAGTAGTATTTGAGTCAAATTGTTTTATGTAATTTAGTTGTTTTAGAGTTGAATAATTATTTACTTTATTTCTATTTTCAGGTACTAAAAGTAATAAATGGAGCCACCGCCCCGCGAAAACTCTCGCCCCGAGTATTGCAACCATGAAAAGCGAGACGATCACGGCTGCCCGTGTTGAAGATCCCCGTGGCAATTCGAAGTTGAAGAGTTCGCCCCGCGAGCAACCCGCCCGCGAGTCTTGGAAGATCGAAGCCATCACGGTGGGCGTGTTGAATGCCACGGCGAGTTGGAAGTGAAGAGTTCGCCCGCGAAGGATGTGCTCGCCCGCGAGAAGACAAAGAGTTGCAACCTCATGTTATTCGCCCGCAGAAGTGCTTCACCCGCAGTACCCGACCAAACGTGTATATAAGCGGCTTAGCAGAAACGAAGAGGAGTCAGTGCCAGGCTAGTTCAACTGTTAGCTATTGTTTTCCTTAGTTTGTTGTCTTTCTTGTAATGGAGAATTAGCTCCTAGAAATCACGAATTGGTTTGTAACATTTGAGGTTCGATTTCATGATCATTGCTCCTTCAATACCAGTATGTTTCGTTGTTATTTCAGAAATATAGTGTGTATTGTTTCATTGATGTTATGTTCCATATATAACGCTTGTTATTTCGCGTGTGTTCATTCATGTTCGTTTGTTCAGAAGCAACCCCGTTGTTATGGAATAGAACATACATCAGAGAGCGTTCGTTGTTAATTGTTGCTACAACGGAGGATAGTATCCGCAGGATTTGCATGAACCAATGATAGTGGGAACCCGAGAACAGTAGGTTAATCGTCTTTTGTTTATTTGTTAATCTCTTTTCTTACTCTGTTTTTATTTTGTTTCCTTTATTTTATTTTAATCTCAAAACCCCCATTTCTAACTTTTACTAATTTTCTGTTAATAATAACAACACCTAAAGAGTCCTTGAGAGACGATCCGAGTTGTCGCACTATACTGCATTATTTTATAATCGCTCGTTCTTTTTGGCGCGTGGCGACAGCGCGGCCAGGCATCCATTAAAAGCTTTTTTCATCTTAAGATATGGGTGATCACGTCTAAGAAATCACCGATGCCCAAGGTAAACCGTCTTCTTTCCATGATGCAACTGAGCGTAGTATGTGCCTTCTTCACATATAGGGCATGCTTTATGCCCCTTGACACTGTACCCGGACAAGTTACCGTATGCTGGAAAGTCGCTGATGGTGCAAAATAACATGGCACGAAGCTTGAAAGTCTCATGAGAATACCCATCAAATACATCAACACCTTTCACCCACAGCGTTTTCAAGTCTTCAATCAAGGGACTTAGATAAACATCTAAGTCATTTCCCGGTTTCTTTGGGCCCAAAATCATCATAGAAAACATCATGTATTTGCGGTTCATGCATAACCAAGGGGGCATGTTGTAAATTATCAACAGAACAGGACATGAACTATGAATACTACTCATGTTACCATAAGGATTCATTTCATCCATAGCAAGTCCAAGCCTTAGGTTTCTTGGCTCATCGACGAAATCCGGAAACATAGTATCAATATTCTTCCATTGCATAGAATTAGCAGGATGACGAACCTTTCCATCACATTTCCTCTCATCATTATGCCATCTAAGATTCTTCGCATCTTTCGCATTGGCAAACAATCGCTTGAACCTTGGAATTATTGGAAGATACCACAACACCTTCGCAGGAGGACCCTTTTTTCTCACATCATCAAGATCATCATCATCATCACCACCCTTCACTTTGTATCGTCATAACCCACATTTGGGGCAATCGTGATTGTCTTCATGAACACCGGTGTACAATATGCAATCATTGGGGCATGCGTGTATCTTCTTATACTCCATACCCATCGGACACAATACCTTCTTGGCCTCATAATTACGGTCAGGCGATGTGTTGTCCTCCGAAAGCAAGTCTTTCAACACTTCAAGCAATTCCGTGAAGCTTTTATCGGTCCAACCATTTCTCGCCTTCACACAAACCAATTTTAGCACCGCCGACAACAGTGTATGAGTAGTACACCCTGGATATAAAGGCTTATCCGCATCACCACACAACCTATCATACACATGAGCTCGATGAAAAGATTCTTTTCCAATATCACGGATCATGTCCTGTACTCGATCATCCTCCATATCTACGTCAACATCCTCACTTTGGGAGACACTTGCTGTACTACTCAACAACACATCACCATGCCATATCCATCTTGTATAACTCAAGCAAATCCCTTCACAAATCAAATGAGTACGTATATCCTTCACCGTACATTTCCTCGTATTCAAACACTTGACACAAGGACAACAGAACATTCCATTACTATTAGCAACATTCCTTTGAGCAAATTCTATAAATTCTCCCACCTCCTTCAAATACTCAGCACTAGTGCGCTTACAAACCATCCAACTACGATCCATAACTAGATAGGTTCTGTAGATATACAAAACATATATCCAATATAAGGACAATATGGGAGATTGAAAACTAGTTTTTGAAATCCTAATTGAAAACTAGTTTTTGAAATTCTGTCAACCATGTATATCTTATTTGACTAACTGCCTAAAACAAAATTTCCACGGTAATCTCACATCATTCTTCTCATCAAGCAGGCAACAACACATATTAGGACTATTGCTATATCTAGTACTATAACCACTCAATCATATGAATCGATCAAAAGAGCATGATATATACAAGCAAGGCGTTTAAAAATTATTTCAAATTTGAACCATTTTCAGGTTTCTTAAGACAGAAAAGAAATAAGCCGATGAAGATAAATTAACAAAACATAATTCCAATGAGCAATATATTGTTGATGTCACATGCTACAAGCAACTCTAAATTTCTTCCCATTTTGAAATAGGTCATGATAACAGAAGAAAAACAAGAGAAAACACAAAACCCACGACCAGAAATATAGACATTCCAAACAACTCAAACTCACAGTTTCAAGTTTCAACTACAGAGACTACAGTTTCAACATACACTCAAAACCAAAAATAAAAAAATGTGCCCTAAAGACTCACCAGAAATAGGTGCTCGCGTGATGGTGGGGAGGGGAGCTCGAGTGATGGTCAACGTTCGATGTGGTTACTGAGAGAAGAGGGACAAGGAGAGTTAGTGCGCGGGAAGGGGAAAGAGAGATGTCAAGTTATTGCAAAGAATTAGTGGGAAAGACAGAGTTAGGGTTAAGAGTGTACCTCACGGTGGTGGCGAAGAAGCCCTCGCGGTGGTTGCGGCGGAGATGAGCTCGCGATTAGGGAAGAGTGAGAGTGAGAGTGAGCGTGATGAAAAGAGAAGAATAGAGACGTACAGAGCGAAGTGAAGAAGACGAGCGGGTGTAAACGTTATAATCAAAAACCATCTTTAAAAGAACATTTTACGTCAGTTGTTTGTAAAAACTGATGTTAAAAGACTTATTTTACGTCAGTTGTATTAAACAACTGACGTTAAAAATAAATATTTTTTATTTTAAAAACACTTTTAACGTCAGTTGTTGAAGACAACTGACGTTAAAAGTGTATAAGTTTCTGCGAAAAACATTCATTCCTTTGACTACTGTGCTACTTACCCATGCACCTTGTAACTTAATCCTCTTAATGAGCATTAAGTTTATAGATCAGTTTTGAAGAAAATCAGGTAGTCTCTCTTCTCTATATAAAGTACCATTCTTCTGTATCAGTCTGCAATACACCCTCTTCTTTTCCTCTATATTTCATGTGTTTTCTATTCCTTCACAATATGGCTCTGTCATATTTGAGACTTTTGTTATTTCTTCCTATACCTAGACTTAAAGGTTTCTGTCTTAATGATCAAAAAACTTCTGAGGTTGAGTAAATCACATTACATGGATGGTAAGGATGAGTGAATCACATTATGCGATTCCCTCACTTTATTTCATCCCCGTCATCCCTTTCACTCCGCTTTGGCAGCAAGTGACTGTGGATTCAGATGGAGCATCAAGGAATTCAAGTGAGGGAGGGGATGCATCCATTGGAGTTTCTGAGGACAAGACTGAGAAGAAAATGACGTTAAAGCATAAACTTTTTTATATTTTAGGGCTATGTTGCAGAATTTTTTTACCTTTTAATCATGTAATTGTAACTTATGAATCGCTTCAATGAGATACGATTTGATTATACATATAACTTGTTTTATGTTAAGTGTTTATTTATTTTAATTTGCACAAGAATTTGTTTACTAATTCAAGCTAATTAATTAAGATTAAAAATAAACTTGTTTAGAAAAAAAGATTAGAAATAAACTGCACTATATATGGAGTGATCTGCGTTAAGAGTGACAACAGGGAGATGACAACGAAAGAAAGATAGGAATGAGTTTCAGAGGAATATAGGATTATTTATGTCAGTTATTTATTTAACTGAAGTAAAAATAACACTTGTAACATCAGTTGTATAAACAACTGACGTTAAAAGTGTTAATAATTCTTTTAACGTCAGTTCATTAAACAACTGACGCAAATAGTGATTTAATATTTACAAAACTGACACCGCCTCATTTTTAACGTCAAACATATGGTCAACTGACGTAAAACATTCCCATAAAAAGCACTTATTGCACTAGTGACGTGTCATATCCTCTTGTCTACCAAGTCTTTGGACTTGCTGCTTCTCAAGGATCTCCGTCTAGTGACGTGGCAGTTAGAGCTCGTCTACTATATTACTTTATTTGGCAGTTCATTTACTTTTACTAATTACTTCCGTCTGCTTAGATGGCAAGATGGACACGCTTATTATCAAGTCTTTGGACTTGCTGTGTCTAACAAGTTATTTTCACTACTAGAAATCCATCATTTTCGGACAGAATTTCAGACGTATTTCGGACGAAAATTGGAAAATTTCGGACGGATTTCTGACGGATAATTCATTTCGGACGGATTTCAGACGGAATGGCACCCGTCTGAAAAAGCCTCGTGGGAAATTATAAAATCCGTCCAAAATTATGTCCGAAAATATTTACGGACGGAATATGGACAACATGGAAATCCGGATTTTGGTTATTGTTCGGATGGATTTCGGACAGATTTATTTTTATTTTCGGACGGATTTGGGACGGATGTTGTGATTTTGTTGGTTATTGTTCGGACGGATTTCGGACAGATTTATTTTTGTTTTCCAACGAATTTGGGACGGATTTCCCACGGAAGAATGAAAAGTCAGAATCTGTCACGGCCAGGCCGTGATGCCTATCACGGCCAGGCCGTGATGCCTATCACGGCCGTGACATGTCAACTGAGCCACACCCCTTCTAGGCAGAATCTGTCACGGCCAGGCCGTGATACCTATCACGGCTGTGACAGACCATTTAGTGAAGCAACGTTCAAGGCAGAAGCTGTCACGGCCAGGCCGTGATGCCCATCAGGGCCGTGACATGTCAACTGAGCCAGACCCCTTGTAGGCAGAATCTGTCACGGCCAGGCCGTGATACCCATCACGGCCGTGACAGACCATTAAGTGTAGCAACATTCAAGGCAGAAGCTGTCACGGCCAGGTCGTGATGCCCATCACGGCCGTGACAGATCACTTCACTTCCATTACAGTTTCACTATCTATGCGAATTATATGGCACCGATCACTAACATTTGCAGTTTCACATTCAATCACAAAATCATGAATTTGACTATTGTTACAAAATACAGCCTTGGTACCATACAACTTCTAAAAATCAAATACCAATTGCTGCATGCAATCCAAAAGTCATGACTTAAAAACTATTAGAAGATCAAGCCACTGTGAACTGTGAAGGTCATGTAATGAACCAAACAAAAAAAAAAGTTGCCAGAAGAACTATGTGACCCACTTGAGTACTGCCTTGTCATGTTCTCTCGGTTTGAAAGTTCAACAGCTGCTCTTGCAGCCATGCTTGCAAGTTCTGCAGATTCTGCAGCAGCAGAGGCAGCATCTTTGAATTCCATGTTCCTATTCTGCTTACCCATAGGAAAGGCACTCCTATTTTCATAACTCGAATCTCTAAAATCCATTTCTTGTCTTCCAGTTCCTATAAGAAAGAATCCCAAATATTCAGGCAATAGAAAGAACAAAAGCCCCAAATTCATTTGCAATTACTGTCTTCAAAAATTTACCTGAAGGTCTAGTTACTAAGCTTTAACATGATCCTATCCAACTTCAAGAAGCTAGAGAAACTTGCCAAGCGATTTACACCACAGTCAGGACGTAATTCAACAGCTGCTGAGACAAAAATAGAGACAAGCATGTGCATCCAGCATATTTACATAAATGGCATACATAGAATACCAATTTAGACATGATGTCAACAATAAAACAGATACAATTCTGCAGGTCAGTACCTAAAATCATTAGAAATGCAAGGTGCCACTAGCAAGCTACATGACTAGAGTTGCAGAACATGACAAACGATGCTGCAAACAGTTACAAGTTCCTTGAATCCCCTCATAAAAACACCAAGCCATCAAACGCTGACACTTAATACAGTTGTGTTGTCAAAACAAGGTTCAGTGGCTAAACCAAGAGATAGTATAATAAAACCATGTTCCTAACAAAGAAAGCAAGCAATTTGTACAAGTGGCCACACCGACAACATGAAGAAGGAAACTTTTTTATATCATTCATGTAAAGTCCCCACAACAAAAAACACACTTTCACAAATTTGCATTCTTTTCCCAGAAGGGTAGCCACAAATAAAACTATCACAAACTAAATTACAATAATAACTAATAACTGCATCTCAGCTATATGACTGCAACACAAATAATTAGCACTGAATTTTATAATTTCATAACATAGAAGCTTCAAAGATGGTTTCATGAAAAGTCAAAGTAGTTATTGGTGTAACACCCCCCTTGGGCATTACTACATAATCGGTTGTGCACTGACCACTGTCAGGCTTCTCAAACAACACTCACAAACAACATTTAACAACAGTTATCAGAATTATGTCACCAGGCAGATCATGCATCATAGCAATATAATATACAACTACAGATAATCAAATAATTTAAAAGCAGATCAAACACCGATACTCAGATAAACAACACAACATAAACCACACAAACAGATAACCACAACCACATAAATTATACAGACTACACTACAAGTAAGTGGTTATTGAGAAAAATCCCTCAGGCAAGCTCCCCTTACCTTTGAAGACAAGTAAAGGATCCTCGTCTTAATGCTCACGTTAGCTCATATCTACTCCATCAAGCAAGCATAGTCGTGTCAAACGTCTCAGAGAGGGAATCCAACAACGCACAACAACCATAAATCAAGAAATCAATTACACATGATCAAACACACATTCTAATTTGTTCTAAACACTTAACCTTATTACCAAACAAGGTCATTTTCAAAGAAAATCATGTTTGAAGCTCACGCTTCACAATACCTTTTAATGAAACTTTGTTTTGATTAAAGGATCATGAAAGAGAACTTGGGAATCATCAATTAAGAGTCCTAATTGTACTAAATCATAATTAATTTCATAAAAACATAACCAAATTCAAATAAAATCAAATTGGGGTTTAGGGCTCCTAAATACAATTTGGGGAAAACTCATTTGATCAAAGGATAACAAAAATTAGTTTAATAAAACACTAATTTATAGTCCCAATTGCATAAAAACATAGTTTAATTTCATATTACAACATGAAATCAAGGAGCTAGGGTTAGGGTTTCAAAATCAGATTTGGGGGTTTCTTGAAATCCAACAAGGTAAGGTGAGGAATCACTCACCCACAAGTAAGGGAGAAGAGATGGTGGCGGTCTGGATGTCCGGTGCGGCGGTAGTGGCAGCGGAGGACGACGGCGGAGCTTCGTTCTGCAACAATCCTGACCAAACAGAGGAGGCGAACCTCATAGAAGGGAAGGAGGTGGACGAACCACCATAGACAGCGGCCAGGCGAGCTCCCCGGTGGTGCGTCTGAGGACGCCGACCGCAGCTTCGAGCGAGGTGTGCAGGGACGCGAGCGCGGTCCTCTCCTCCTCCAGCGGCGGTCCGAGCAGTGGTCTAAGGCGGTCGACGGAGCTCAGAAGGAACGCAACTGTTGTGGTGAGGAGTGGTTTTGAGGTGAAGGAGATGTGAAAGGAGCAAGAAGAAAAGAGAAAGAAGAAGAAAGAAAGAAAGAAGAAGAAAGCAGAGAAGAAAGAAGAAAGGGACGGGGAGGGGCGTCGAGTGAGAGAGAGAAGAGAAAGTTGGGTTTTAAACTAATCATTTAGTGATAGGTACAAAATGAGGGATAAATATTAGGCCAAAAATACACATGTTTTTACTTTTTGGAATCTAAAAATAAAGATTAATAAATATATGATTTCGAAATTCAAATTAGAGTAAAGATTAATAGTTGAACTGTCAACTAAGAAAATACTCAGTCCAAAATTTAATCTCCGATAAATGTCAAACCATTTTATTTTCAACTCTAAAATTAAATAGAATGAAAATATGAAAATGCTTTTCTCTTAATCTTATTATTTAAAATATTTTTCTGTACTGGTAATAATAGTGACAATAATGTAACTTATTGTCTAGTAAGCATGTATTCACTGAAATAAGTCAGTGCTAACGCACCCAATAAAATAATTTGAAGAGAGTAATTTAATTACTCAAACTAAACCACATAACAAAATTAACATAAACATCCATTCTAATTTGATCTTAACACTTAATCTTATTACCAAACAAGGTTATTTTCAAAGAAAATCATGTTTGGAGCTTACGCTTAGGTCCTAACAAGTCGATTTGGGCTCTATTAGGATCAAACAAGTTCATTTAGGCTTCATTATGACCATAGAAGTTCAATTGGGCCGATCGGGGCAATTGGACCAATTAGGTCCTAACAAGTCAATTTGGGCTCTATTAGGATCAAACCAGTCCATTTGGGCTCCATTAGGACCAAAGAAGTACAAATTGGCCTAGTTAGGTACTAAATGATCTAAAAAGTCCATTTGGGCTCTATTAGGATCAAACAAGTCCATTTAGGCTTCATTAGGACCATAGAAGTTCAATTGGGCCGATCGGGGCAATTGGCCCAATTAGGTCCTAACAAGTCAATTTTGGCTCTATTAGGATCAAACCAGTCCATTTGGGCTCCATTAGGACAAAAAAAGTACAAATTGGCCTAGTTAGGTCCTATATGACCTAAAAAGTCCATTTGGGCTCTATTTGGATCAAACAAGTCCATTTGGGATCCATTAGGACCAAAAAAGTACAATTGGAAATGTTTTTCTCTTAATCATATTATTTAAAATATTTTTCTGTACTGGTAATAATAGTGACAATAACGTAAATTATTGTCTAGTAAGCGTGCATTCACTGAAATAAGTCAGTGCTAACGCACCCAATAAAATAATTTGAAGAGAGTAATTTAATTTCTCAAACTAAACCACATAACAAAATTAACATAAACATCCATTCTAATTTGATCTAAACACTTAATCTTATTACCAAACAAGGTTATTTTCAAAGAAAATCATGTTTGAAGCTTACGCTTAGGTCCTATGATGCGTGATTTTTAGATATAAAGGCAAGTGCACCTCGTCGCAATCAAGTAATACGGTGGTAAGACCGGTTATCGTATCCACAGGGATCGGTTGTCAATTACCAATTCGCAAACTCAACAACTATCTAGACTAAACTAAAGTATGAGAGATTAAAACAGAAAACAAAGCAATACAATATTTTTTGTCTTTTTGGACTTTTATCAAACACTTGGAGTGCAGAATTTACAAATGGATAGAATTGTCAGGTTTAGACTACACTAATCCTCCCTTGATTGCAATGAAATGGCTAACAACACAAGTCCTAATTCAATTATGCCAATCAAGCCTTTTCTAAAATACTCAAGCCTAATGTCTTAGGTGCATTGAGCCTAAAACCCCAAATTAAGCCCTAATGTCTTAGGTGGAATAACCTGAGATTTTGCATTAAGTCAAGACTTATAAGATTGCAAGCAGCCAACACCTATGTCTAGATTCTTGAACTACTTGGCATATGATTCATGAGCATGCCTTAACACCAACCTTTCAGTTATCTATCAAAGCAACATATCATTCCTATGGGTAGCTAAGCCAAGGAAAGCATTAAACACAGAATCACATACTCATAAAGAAATAGAAACTTGTATTGAAATCAAATCAATTAACAATCAAGTTCGGAAAAGCTACATCTAAACCCAACAATGGGGGAATTAGCTATACATGATAAATTCTACAAAAGAGAAAGAGAGAAGAGAGGAAGAAAACTTCATGACGAATCCTTCAATCTCCTTCCAATCCAAGAGCAGAGAGATGTCATCTTTAAGGTCCCAGCCATCAGCCCTCTTTAGGGTTTCCAATCCTCTGTAAAAAGTCCCCTTTTTTTTCTCGTCATTTGTCTTGTTATTTATAGATCCGTCGCGCGTCACGGCCGTGATGTCCATCACGGCCAGGCCGTGACGCTTTTGCATCAAGGCGTGTCTTCGGTTTTTAACTCTCACGAGGCAAGAGAAGTGTTCGCGACGCGAGCCCTCATTTTCTGGTCGGTCACGGCCGTGATGTCCGTCACGGCCAGGCCGTGTGACGATCTCGACTTTTGCCTTCTTCTCTGCTTGATCACGGCCGTGATGGTCATCACGACCAGGCCGTGATAGGCTCTGTTTGGCTCATATTCTTCTCTTTTTAAGCTCCAAAATCATCCAAGCTTCATTATAGCCAAATATGCACAGTTTTCCTTCAATTTCTGCAAAACAACACACAGAAACCACCTCATCCGTTCCAAAGGAAAAACTATACAAAATCAACACTAAATTGGCCTAACTATATGCAAATGCATGCAGAAACGTACATGGAAAATGAGGTGAAATCACACTCATCATCCTAACAAGTCGATTTGGGCTCTATTAGGATCAAACAAGTCCATTTAGGCTTCATTAGGACCATAGAAGTTCAATTGGACCGATCGGGGCAATTGGCCCAATTAGGTCCTAACAAGTCAATTTGGGCTCTATTAGGATCAAACCAGTCCATTTGGGCTCCATTAGGACCAAAGAAGTACAAATTGGCCTAGTTAGGTACTAAATGATCTAAAAAGTCCATTTGGGCTCTATTAGGATCAGACAAGTCCATTTAGGCTCCATTAGGACCAAAGAAGTACAATTGGACCGATCGGGGCAATTGTCCCAATTAGGTCCTAACAAGTTGATTTGGGCTCTATTAGGATCAAACAAGTCCGTTTGGGATCCATTATGCCCGAAAAAGTAAAAATTGGCCTAGTTAGGTCCTATATGACCTAAACAGTCCATTTGGGCTCTATTAGGATCAAACAAGTCCATTTGGGCTCCATTAGGACGAAAGAAGTACCAATTGGCCCAGTTAGGTTGTATATGACCTAAAAAGTCCATTTGGGCACTATTAGGATCAAACAAGTCCATTTGGGATCCATTAGGACCAAAGAAGTACAATTGGGTCGTACGGGACAATTGGCCCAATTAGGTCCTACCGAGTCGATTTGGGCTCTATTAGGATCGAACAAGTCCATTGGGGCTCCTTTATGCCCGAAAAAGTACAAATTGGCCTAGTTAGGTCGTATATGACCTAAACAGTCCATTTGAGTTCTATTAGGATCAAACAAGTCCATTTGAGCTGTTTTAGGACCAAAGAAGTACAAATTGTCCCAGTTAGGTCCTATATGACCTAAATAGTCCATTTGGGCTCTATTTGGATCAAACAAGTCCATTTGGGCTCCATTAGGACCAAAGAAGTACAAATTGGCCCAGTTAGGTCCTATATGACCTAAAAAATCCATTTGGGCTCTATTTGGATCAAACAAGTCCATTTGGGCTCCATTAGGACCAAAGAAGTACGATTGGGCCGCACGGAGCAATTGGCCTAATTAGGTCCTACCAAGTCGATTTGGGTTCTATTAGGATCGAACAAGTCCATTAGGGCTCCTTTATGCCCGAAAAAGTACAAATTGACCTAGTTAGGTCGTATATGACCTAAACAGTCCATTTGGGTTCTATTAGGATCAAACAAGCCCATTTGGGCTGCTTTAGGACTAAAGAAGTACAAATTGACCCAGTTAGGTCCTATATGACCTAAAAAGTCCATTTGGGCTCTATTTGGATCAAACAAGTCCATTTAGGCTCCATTAGGACCAAAAAAGTACAATTGGGCCGTACGGGGCAATTGGCCAAATTAAGACTTAACAAGTCGATTTGGGCTCTATTAGGATCAAACAAGTCCATTGGGGCTCCATTATGCCCGAAAAAGTACAAATTGGCCTAGTTAGGTGATATGATCCAAAAAAAAAGGATCATGTAAATTTTCGGATCTATCTGATAGTGTGATTTCACATCACATTTCATGTACATTTTTGCATGCATTTTCATATAGTTTAGGCATATTTAAATTGATTTTTAGTAATTTTTACCTTGGAACGGGTAAGGCGGTTTTGTGATGTTGTTTTGCAGAAATTAAGGTAAAATGCTCAAGATTGACCATGATGGAGCTTGGATGAAGATAGGACTTGAAAAGTGAAGAAAATGAGCCAAACAGAGCCCATCACGGCCTAGCCGTGATGACCATCACAACCATGATCAAGCAGAGCAGAAGGCAAAAGTCAGAAGCTGTCACGGCCTAGCCGTGTTGCTCGTCACGGCCGTGACATGTTAGCTGTTCCAGACAGAACCGATCACGGCCTAGCCGTGATGAGTGTCACGGCCGTGACATACCAAAATTTGAAAGTGCGCCCAAGGAAAATATAAAAAATAACAAATTCCGTGTGAAATCCGTCCGAAATTTTCGAACGGATTTCAGACGGATGTAAGAAATATAAAAAATAACACAATCCGTCTGAAATTTTCGGACGGATTTCAGATGGATCAAGGAAAATATAAAAAAATAACACAATCCGTCTGAAATCCGTCCGAAATTTTCGGACGGATTTCAGACGGATCAAGGAAAATATAAAAAATAACAGAATCTGTCTGAAATCCGTCTGAAATTTTCAGACGGATCAGGGAAAATATAAAAAATAACACAATCCGTCTGAAATCCGTCCGAAAGTGTTTGGTATTCATCTAGCAAACACTTACAGCCTCATCTATTTAAGAAAACCAATCTACTTTCTTAATAACTAAGTAACTTTACCAAAGTATTTGAGCAGTCCGTCTACAAGGGTGGACGCGTATTTTTCAATGAGAACTTATCTCATGTTTCTTTTACTTATATGTAAATATTCCTGCATAACTGAAAGCACATGTTAGATCTCAACTAACACTTTGCCAAACAAATTTAATCCTTTTGTTAGCATCAAAATTTAGAGATTATTAAATTCAAAATCACTTTGGTTCCAACAGTACGAAGAAGTAAAAGTGGAAGAGAAAGAAAAGGAAGCTTTCTTGTTGAAACATATTTGTCTCTAATAATATATTTGCACGATACAAAAACAAAATGATATATATGTTATTTTAAACTTTTTCTTCTTCCCTTACCTCGAGGGATTAGTCTCCGCAGTTGTGCTTGGAGGATACTATGGGAAACAAAAAAAAATAAATATCACCAAGTGGGGAGAGATTTTTTTCATGTGGGTCCCATCATATATTTTTTCTCCTCCCTTGCTTCTCTCTCTTTCCAAATAATAGATTTCTCACCTCTCTCTCACACACACGCACACACTCTTCATTTTTTTCTTCATTTCTTTCTCTTTAAAATCCCCCAAAACAAACGAATCAAAAGAGTGTGGATAAGGAATGATTTAGCATATATAGATTATGGTGAGTAGATAATAAGGATGATTATATTTGGTATGGATGTAAAGGATCTTTAAAATCCCTTGTATTCTACTAAATTGCTTGTTGTTGATAATAAAATAAAAGTATATATTCATGTATCATGTATTAACATGTTTATGTATTTTTAAGTTCATAGCATCGATCTTTTCTTACATATACATATATTTCTACATTAAAGAATTTATAGTTTATAGGTGGAGTTGAGTTTTAGGAAGTTAAACTTTCAATGCACATGCTCAAGTTCATTGTATCACATGCAGGAATTGCCCAATCTATAAATACATATGTATTAGTTTAATTGTAAGACAAGTAAGCACAACTAATAACAAATTAAGATGGTAAAACTAAGATATAATCAAATCAAATAAATTTTAAAGAAGAGTTTAAGCATTTTTCTTTCTCTACATATCCTCCCTATTTCCGTCGCATACCAGGTTTAGACTTCAAAGGAGAATACATCATCTCAAGCTGCAGGGAGGTTATTCTTGTCAAAAATAAAATAAAAAAATCATCTCAATCAGGGTTGATTCAAGGGATAAGAATTATCAACACACTTTGCGTGTAATATTTATGCCCGCTGCGTACAATATTTCTTACAAGCAATCTATAAATATTACAATAAATTATATCCTGTAATCTTATGCTTACCCTAGCCTGTCCCTAGATTTTGTTTTTGATCAAACCCCGTCCCTAGATATTCCCCTTTTCTAACTTTTTTTCTTAACAAAAAAATAAAGTAAAGAAACACTACTAACATATTAACGTCATACTACTTATTTTAGCCGGCTATACTTTTATACTTGTGTCGAAAGAAAAGAAAAAGTTCTTCTCTCTTATATACATACCAGAGCTGACAATTTCCCTTTAACTAATTAATTCTCTTTATAGTATTACTTTGTCTTAAAACGACCTAACTCATATATCAACAAGCCTTTTACTAATTGGAAATATGATATATCTGATAAAACCTTGGTCCCGTTGTAACTTTTTAAATTGCTTTAAATGAGTATACCAGCCTAGAGCCTCCAAGGAGTTTTATTATGACACATTTGTGTAAATATCATTTTTCTTAATGGCTATATAATTATTAAATTTGATTTACATTAATGTTTTAAAACTTGGCAAGTAATTTGTGTAAAAGGATTGGCAAGAAAATTACCATTCTATATCTTGATTAAAGCTCTAGTGGGGAGGACTATAGCTATTCCTCAACCTTATAGTTTTTGTTATGCTTCACGTTGATGTAATATTTGTAGTTGTTCTGTTTTCAGTGACTCTATTGACACGTCGTATACGGGTTTGGGTATCCTTATACTCAATTCATATATTATTTTTGTTTATAATTTTTTTTTTTGATTATTCAACATCTGAGAAAAAGCAGAAGAAAAAGTAGTAATGTTCACCAAATGCAATTCAGAAACAACAGATGCTTGAGGTCTTCGCGTATTAGGTTGATATACACAAAGTTTTGGGGACTAAACTCATTAATCCAGCATGTTTCCAATTGATGCCAACCAAAATCCCACGTCTCTGCTTTTTCAATTATTTTTCTTTCAAGCACTAGTCATTATTATAGTGTCAATTCTTTGATGGCTTGTGTTTACGTGCTTTTTATTTTTTAATCTCTAACTGCTCCCATATCTTACTGTCATTTAATTATAAAATACACATGTAAACAAATTTTGGTTGAGTTTCGTGTTAAACTTTTGACTCTGCGGCTCCAAATCTAGATCGTGCATGAATATGTGTCTCGTGGAGGAGAAAGAAGGGGACATGTTTTTTTGTCCTACGCAGCTCGAAAGGGTATGTCGCTTTTATTTTTAGAAATTGCCGAGAGTAAAATGCCTTCATTTTTGTCTGGAAGATGTTTTAATTCAATTCAAATATAACATCAGCATCGTAAATCATGTCTAATAGTATGAGTATTGTACTGGTCGAGAATGTAAGACCGAGAACTCGTCTATACGCCGGACCAACCGAGCTTACCCCCGCGAATGGGCCTTAGCCCAAACTCCTCCGAAGCCGAGAACACGTCAGCACACCTGACGCCCGAGGATGACTACTCAGTCCTTTTCCATGACAGGCCACGCGCGAAGATACCTCGGCCCCAAGCTATCCAGCCGCAGCTAACTGGGCCTAATATCTCGCTAGTCATAACACCTCTCCGGATAATCAGGCTCCGGATATCTCTCCCAATAATCAGGCTAATCCTGATATCTCTCCGAATAATTGTGGCCTGATCCAAATATTTCTCCGCTTATTTCGGAGCTTGATCCTGAGAGATCTCTATAAATAGGGGGCTTACCCCCTCATTCAGAACTACGTTTGCTTTGATTCCCATTTGGATACGTAGGAGCAGAATCCACATTCTGTCAAGCACAATCCAAAAACACCCCACTAATCCTCGTTCGGTCGAGTATCTCACATCCGAGGTATTTGGACGGAACATTTGGCGCCGTCTGTGGGAATCGAAGCAAATATTTTCTCATACCACAAAAAATGGTGAGGACAAGGAGCGGAAACTGCAGGAGGGAGGAACCAGGGAATGCCGATAACGGGCAGAACGGAGAGCGATCCATAGGCCCAAGCGAGAATGACCGACAATCCCATGAGTTCAGAGCTTCGCGCAGATTGCAGCGCTGAGAAGGGAGAACGAAGAAATCCGCCGGCAGAACAGCCGTCGTGAAAGAGAGCAGAGCAGGGAAAGGTTTGTCTCTTCTCCCCACGAGAGAGAGCGCCGACCGCTTGAGAATGAGGGGTCTAGAAACTTGCGCAGAGAAGAGGGCCCACAACTCCGAGCTTCCCCTCATACTACCCGGGCGGAGGAGGAAGGATTTCCTAGACACGCCCCAGAATTTTCACTCCAGACAAACAGACTTAATGACAGGGTCAGCATGCGGAAGCCGAGGCATCCCTTCACGAACGATATCATGGGGGTCCCCTTTCCAGCCAACTACAAGCCCATCAACATTGACAAATATGATGGCACCTCAGACCCCGAGCGCCACTTGGACGCCTTCACCACGCAGATGTACCTCTTTACCGATAACGACGCTGTCATGTGTAAAGTCTTCCCAACCACTCTGAAGGAGGCAGCGCTGACCTGGTACACCCAGCTACCCCCAGCATCGGTAGACTCTTTTGATACATTCGTGGCTAAGTTCAGCGCTCAGTTTGCCACGAGCCGGGCCCACCAAAAAACCTCGGCCTCGCTGGTAAACTTCAGGCAAGAAAAGAATGAGTCCCTGCGCAACTTCATGACCAGATTCAGCAAGGAGGCGGTACTCATCCCCAATCTCAGTGCCGATGTTGCACTACACACCATCCTGACCGGGTTAAGGCCTGGCCCTTTTGCTAGGCACTTGGCTCGGAAACCACCAGCCAATATGGACGAACTGAGAAGAAAAGCTGCGGGGTTCATCAATATGGAGGAGGTTGAGGAATCCAAGAAAAGGGAGCGGACCGATGATGCTGACAGGCGAGAAGGTAAAGAGAAGAGGAGGGCAGGGGGTGATAAACCGAAATTTAAAGGCCCGTCCGAGCATTTCCAGAGGGGACCGAAGTATGAGCATTATACTCCCCTCAACACAAACCGGGCTCGGGTGTTCGAGGAAGCGTACAACGCGGAACTTCTGCAGCTCCCAAATTGTGGCCACACCCCCCAAAACGCAGATCGACAGAAGCATTGCATTGTCGGTATCACCGCAATTATGGCCATACCACCGATGAGTTCTGGGTCCTACGGGATAAAATTGAAGAGCTGGTTCAGGCTGGCCATCTCAACAATTTTGTTCGGAGAAACCACAACAACGGTGAGAGGCGTGGCAGAAACAGAAGGAGAGAGGGTGACCAAAGCCCGAGGAGGGGTGGCGGTCAACGAAATAATGAGAGAGCAGAAACCAGAGAAGGCCAGAATGAAAGACGAGAAGAGGATAATGTCATTCGGGGAGTGATAAACACCATTTCAGGAGGATTTGCGGGGGGAGGCACAACAAGTTCAACTCGGAGAAGACACCTGCGGGCCATCCGAGTTGTCAATCCTCAGTATCCAAGCAAGCCTCCCCGAAGTTCCCCACCTATTATCTTTTCCGATGAAGATTTCGTGGGAGTAGATCCCAACAACCAAGATGACCCCATGGTGATCACTGTACAGTTGGCCAACTTCTCGGTCAAAAGAACCCTTGTCGACCAGGGGAGCTCTGCGGATATATTGTATTACTCAACGTTTCAGAAGCTCGGGATCCCGGAGAAATCAATTCAACCGTACGACAAGAAGCCTGGCTTCGGCTTCACAGGGGAACAAGTTGATACTCGGGGATATATTGACCTCCTGACTACTTTTGGTGATGGCAGAGCTTCTAAAACTATCATGGTCAGGTATGTGTTAGTCAATGCTGTTACATCATATAATATCCTGATCGGAAGACCGTCCTTGAATGAGCTAGGGGCTGTGGTCTCTACTCCCCACCTCACGATGAAATTCCCTTCCAGCTCGGGGGACATAGTTGCTGTCCGAGCAGATCAGAAGATGGCCAGACAGTGCTATGCTGATAGTTTGCGTGTGAGCAAACTTAAACCCACACCAGCAGAAACCCTAGACAGGGGGAAAGACAAGGCGGTGAATTCCGTAAACTCCGTTGAGCTGGATCCCAGGATGGACATGCAGGAACAACGTCCACAACCTATTGAGGAGTTAGAGAAGTTCCAGCTCGGTGCGCAGCCTGAACAGTGCACTAAACTCGGCGGTCACCTTGAACCTACTTTGAAAGAAGAAATAAAGCAAGTGCTACGCAGAAATGCAGATCTATTCGCCTGGACCACATCTGACATGCCGGGAATTGATCCCAACTTCTTGTGCCATAAATTGGCAATTTGTCCCGAGGCGAAGCCAGTGGCCCAGAGGAAAAGAAGACTATGTGAAGAAAGGAGAAAAGTTGTGGAAGAGGAAACAACGAAGTTGGTCAAGGCCAATTTTATCCGAGAAGTAGAGTACACTACATGGCTGGCCAATGTCGTTCTCATCAAAAAAGCAAACGGCAAGTGGCGCATGTGCACCGATTACACAGATCTGAATAGAGCTTGCCCGAAAGACTCCTATCCTTTGCCGAGTATTGACAGACTGGTTGACGGGGCTTCCGGATACAGAATTCTAAGCTTCTTGGATGCATACTCCGGGTACAATAAAATCCGAATGTACCCCCCAGATGAGGAGAAAACAACCTTCATTACTGAGGTGTCAAATTACTGTTACCGAGTGATGCCGTTTGGGCTGAAGAATGCGGGAGCTACATACCAGAGACTCATGGACCGGGTATTTGAGAAACAAATCGGCAGAACTATGGAAGTATATGTGGATGACATGGTGGTGAAATCCGATGACCCCAGCAACCACCCTACAGATCTGGAGGAAATCTTTCAGCAGCTGAGAAGGTACAACATGAGACTGAACCCGGAGAAGTGTGTTTTCGGTGTCCAGGGGGGAAAATTCCTCGGCTTTATGCTGACGCACCGGGGAATCGAGGCCAATCCTGATAAGTGTCGGGCCGTGATTGAGATGAGAAGCCCACAGAACGTTAAAGAAGTGCAAAGATTGGCAGGACGGCTTGCATCATTGTCTCGGTTCCTGCCCAAATCCGCAGAGAAAGCTCGGCCTTTCTTCAAACTACTAAAGAAGCCCCAAACCTTCACGTGGACCGAGGACTGCGATAAGGCCTTTGTCAACTTCAAGGCCTTCTTGTCCTCCCCGCCGATATTAACACGACCCATCCCCGGGAAGGAGTTGTATTTATATCTGTCAGCCTCCGAGAATGCCATCAGCGCAGTCATTGTACAGGAGGTAGAGAAAGCTCAAATGCCAGTGTACTTCATCAGTAGGGTACTTCATGATGCCGAAACTCGGTATCAAGTCATTGAGAAGCTGGTTTTAGCCTTGGTAACCGCAGCTCGGCGATTGCGCCCGTACTTCCAGAGTCACCAAGTGATTGTTAAGACGGATCACCCGATTAAACAGATACTCAAAAAGCCCGAGTTGGCGGGGAGTATGATTGCTTGGTCAGTAGAATTGTCCGAGTTTGGCCTGAAATACGAGATAAGAGGACCTCTGAAAGCTCAATGTCTCTCCGACTTCATGGCCGAGCTCCATCCACAGCCAGTAGCCGAGGATATATGGTGGAATTTGTACGTGGATGGATCCTCGAATGTCAGGGGCAGTGGAGCGGGGGTGATTCTGGAAGGGCCGGGAGATCTGATCTTGGAACAGTCATTAAATTTTGAGTTCAAAACCTCGAACAATCAAGCCTAGTATGAAGCTTTGATAGCAGGATTAAGGCTGGCAAATGAAATGGGGGCAAGGGCTGTTAGGTGCCGGAGTGATTCACAACTAGTCACCGGACAAATATCCGGAGGCTACCAAACGAAGGAACCTCAGCTCACCAGGTACTTGTGTAAGGTCAACCAATTAATCTCCGGCTTTGAAAAGTTCACTATTGAGCACATTCCCCGGGAAGAAAACACTCCGGCTGATTTTCTGTCCAAGCTAGCTAGTACAAAGAAGCCGGGTCACCATAGAACGGTTATTCAAGAAACCCTCAATGAACCGAGCATTGGGACAGAAGAGGTGATGGCCAACGAGTTGGTTGACCGAGAGTGGATGACGCCTATATGGGAGTATTTATCCTCAGAAACTCGCCCTCGGATCGAGCCGAAGCCGGGAAAGTCGGGCTCGGGGCAAGTCACTTTACTATAGTCTTTGGGGAGTTGTATAGCGAGGATTCTCGGCACCATTGCTAAAATGTCCGACGAGGCACAATCCAAGTATGTCATGGAAGAGGTTCACCGAGGAATCTGTGGGTTTTCACTGTGGGGGCAGATCAATGGCCTCCAAGGTAGTCCGAGCAGGTACTATTGGCCTACCATCCGAGCTGATTGCATGGAGTGGACGAAGCGGTGTGATGAGTGCCAAAGATTTTCCAATGTAAATCATACCCCCCCGAAGGACTTCACACATTAAACTCGCCTTGGCCGTTCGCTATGTGGGGAATGGACATATCGGGGCCTTTCCTCGTAGCCAAAGGTCAAGTCAAATTCCTATTGGTAGCGGTGGACTACTTCACCAAATGGATCGAAGCAGAGCCCTTGGCAAAGATTACCGCCGAGAAAGTGCAGAAATTTGTATGGAAAAGCCTTATCAGTAGGCACGGAATTCCCCTTTGCGATCGTCAGCGACAACGGAAGACAATTTGTGGATAAGACATTACGAGAATTCTATGACAACCTCGGTATTAAACACCAAGTTACATCGGTTGAGCACCCCCAAACCAATGGGCGGCCAAGAAGCTAACAAGGTCATCCTCGGGAATCGAAGAAAAGGGTAGGAAGATCCAAAGGAGCTTGGGCAGAAGAGTTACCGAGTATCCTCTGGGCCTACCACTGTACGCCTCAATCTACCACTCAAGAAACACCCTTCAGGCTGACGTATGGAACAGACGCCATGATCCCAGTGGAGGTTGGTGAACCGTCTTTCCGACGTATACAACACGAGCCGAATGATAACGAGAGCAATCTGAGGGTCGAACTTGACTTGGTAGAAGAAATCAGGGAGGAGGCCAAAATCAGAGAAGAAGCCTGCAAACAGAGAGCCACCAGAAGGTATAATTCAAGAGTAAAGCCGAGGAGTTTTCTGCGTGGAGATTTAGTACTGAGAATAACAGGAGAGGCAAGGAAGGATCGCACGGAAGGCAAGTTGGCAGCAAACTGGGGAGGGCCATTCCGAGTAATAGAAAACCTGGGGAACAGGGCATATAGGTTAGAAGAATTGTCAGGGAAGCCTATCCCGAGAACCTGGAATGCTTCTCATTTAAAGTTTTATTATAGTTGATGTATATAGTCGGGTCTTTGTACTCTTTTTCCTACCTCGGTATTTTGTCCCAAAAAGGGTTTTGACCGGGGAGGTTTTGACGAGGCACACCACAGACTCCATCCAATAAAAGAATTTATTATGCATATTGTTTTATGTTCTCTTATTTTGCCGAAGTATTTATTTTGCAGGCATCTTATTCTAATGGCCGAGTTTGAGCCAGTCAAATTTATAAGGCCAAGTTTGAGCCTGGTGGCACGAGCGAGCACCAAGGCCAATGAGTTCGAGCCACATCAAATTTCCAAGGCCAAGTTTGAGCCTGGTGGCCGAGTACGAGCCAACGGCCGAGTTCGAGCTATCAAATTTCAAAGGCCAAGTTTGAGCCGGTGGCCGAGTACACATTCACATTTATGCCAATTTACCGCGAGCACGAGCCAATGGCCGAGTTCGAGCCAGTCAAATTTCCAAGGCCAAGTTTGAGCCTAATGGCCGAGTTCGAGCCAGTCAAATTTATAAGGCCAAGTTTGAGCCTAATGGCCGAGTTCGAGCCAGCCAAATTGATAAGGCCAAGTTTGAACCTAATGGCCGAGCTCGAGCCAGTCAAATTTCCAAGGCCAAGTTTGATCCTGGTGGCCGAGTTCGAGCCAATGGCCGAGTTCGAGCCAGCCAAATTTATAAGGCCAAGTTTGAGCCTAATGGCCGAGTTCGAGCCAGTCAAATTTCTAAGGTCAAGTTTGAGCCTGGTGGCCGAGTACGAGCCGCTAAATGAAGTCCGAAGGTCAAGTATGAACCTATTAGCCAAGTCCGAGCTATCAAGTTATTAATGCTGAATTTGAACCGCGAGATTATTGAAATCAAATACAAGTATCAGTCAACAAGGAACAAAGTTCGGATCAAAAAGGCCGAGTACGAGCCATTATTTTATTAACCGAGTACAATGAGTAAAGCAAAAATAAAGCCGAGTTTGACTCTTGAAAAGTACATTCAGGGGACCGAGCACAACGCTGAAATTGAAAGCCGAAATTGAAAATAAGGGCCGCTCGGTGGGACAGTAGTCCCCCCAATTAGAATAGGGGCAAGCATGGAAGACCCCCAGTCCCCCTAATCAAGCACCACCACTCTCTCTTAAGGGAGGCTGTAGTCACTTCCCCCTGAGAAAGCTGGACGATGAGGTGCTCGGCCAACTCCGGGAGTAGACGGCCTCTACCCCTTTCTCCACTCCCGAAGATTACTGTTCTCCCAGTTAACATCCTTCTTGAAGGACCGAATCATAAAAGGAATTCTGGATCCCATCTCCCACTTACATCCTTTTTGGTGGATGGGAAACCCAAAAAAGGATGTTAACTGGGAGAGGGGAACATAAACCCCTGAAACTAGCATAAAACCACTCGGGTGGAAGAGAAGTAAGAAACGAATTTGGCTGATGGAAACGGATGAGGAATGAACAAGTAAGGCAGTGGAATAGACCTATTTATAAGCAAGGGAAGAAGTAGTATGTGTGATAAAGGGTTTGTTGGAAAAAACATATCTCAAAACTAAGCAAAAGACAGTAATTGCATGAACCCATTGCGGTTTCCAAAGCATTTAATGCGTGACTGCATACGTAAAGAGTAAAAACATGTTTTTCACGTGTAACAGCCACCGTCCATTTTTGATATGGACGGTAGACTACCTCGGCCTTAGCCGAAGAGTTGGTTAACAAGTCAAACGTAACGACAGAAAGTCAGCGGAATGATAACAATTTTCATTCAGTAATATAAAGTTACAAGGGCATGAGCCCATTACAAAGGATGGACAAAAAACAAAAAACTACAACAATTACTCCCCCCTATGGCTTTCCTCGGCATCAATGTGGCCTTCGGGAGAGTCCCCCACCATGTCTACCTCTTCCTCCTCCTCGGGAATAATGGGAACAAGTTCCCCATTCACCACCTCTTTATTTACATCGACCCCCGAAATATCAACACCAGGGGCTAGGACCTCAACTTGGGCAATGGCCTTGTCGAAACCTTTTCGGTGCTCGAGGATAATACAACTGGTGGCCTCATTCACATCCTCCTCGAGCGCCATCTTAGCTTTGGTCTCAGCCTCCAGGGCAGCCTTAAGTCGCTCAATTTCAGCCTGAGCCTCCTTGAGCTTGTCCTCGGCACGAGCCTTATCCTCCTCAACCCGAGCTTTGCTTTCCTCAGCTGACTTTGCTCAGGAATCCAGCTCGGAGTTTCGGGTGTTAATCTCGGCGAGGGTGGCGGTCAGACGTTCGTTGCCGCGGGCCAGCTCCTCGCGCTCAGAAGAAATCCGGGTGAGATCTCCCTTCAACTTCTCAATTGCAGCAAATTCGGATTCCAACTGTTGGGACCTCCTCTCGGTCTCTGTTACCTCTCGGCTACAGAAACGAGCCAGAGCCGCAGCCCGAAGGCAGTAGACCGAGAGGGCCTCCATGCTAGATCGGGCCCCCTGCTGCTTGATAAGCCGAAGATCGGCGGGCTTTAAGAAGCTTGAGTCGAAAGAGGGGAAGGGGTTGAAGTCTTCACCCCAGAGAGATGAAGTCCCTGCCTTCAAGGAAGTGTTGTACCATTTCGGCTCGATGGGGGCAGAAGATGGTTGTTCTCGCCCCGCGGTTTCCGTCCCCTGAATAGTCGGGTGGGGGGAGCTTGGGCGAGGAAGGGGAGAGTCTTCGGCGACTACTTCAACCTCTACCCTCTTCCTTTTTTGAGGGGCGGATGACGAAGCCCCCCTGCGTAAGTCTTGGTGGGAGGAGGTCTTTTCTCGCTTCTTCTCGGTCGAAGAGGGACCACGACCCTCTTTTAGCAAGACCAGCCTTTACAAGCTTTGAGAAGTCAAATTTCCCCATGATGACTGCCAAAAAGAAAAAGTTGTTAGTTCAGCAACGAAGACAAAAAGACTCCAGAACTGAAATACCGAGTACTTACTTTTTAGGTCAGATCTCGGGGTTGATGAGAAGGGTAGTTTCAGGAGGCGTCCACAATGGAGGGGCCGAGGAAGTGTTTCTAGTATGTCTATGTCCCGCCTATCCTCGGCCGGGAGGGACTGGTACTCAAAGCCAACAAACATGGTGGGGGAGGATTGCCAATATAGGGGAATGATTGCTTCCTCTGACAGAGAGAGAGGACTTGATTGAAATGACAGCTGGGAATGTGGATACCTGCGTAGCCGAAGAATAAGCTCGGTTTCGTACTCATCAGCTCTTTCGCTTATTTAAGCTCGGAGCTCGGGGGGCTTGTGTACTGGCCGAGAATGTAAGACCGAGAACTCGTCTATACGCCGGACCAACCGAGCTTACCCCCGCGAATGGGCCTTAGCCCAAACTCCTCCGAAGCCGAGAACACGTCAGCACACCTGACGCCCGAGGATGACTACTCGGTCCTTTTCCATGACAGGTCACGCGCGAAGATACCTCGGCCCCAAGCTATCCAGCCGCAGCTAACTGGGCCGAATATCTCGCTAGTCATAACACCTCTCCGGATAATCAGGCTCCGGATATCTCTCCCAATAATCAGGCTAATCCTGATATCTCTCCGAATAATTGTGGCCTGATCCAAATATTTCTCCGCTTATTTCGGAGCTTGATCCTGAGAGATCTCTATAAATAGGGGGCTTACCCCCTCATTCAGAACTACGAGTATCTCACATCCGAGGTATTTGGACGGAACAAGTATCATATCCTGCTGTACAAATATGTTGTACTAAAAAATAATGTCTCTATATCTTCCACTAATAAAAAATTGAGTATGTACGTCAGTATTAACGAGCTATGATTTTATTAAGTGATAAATTGTAATTGATAGGAGACGGAAAATGTGACAGGAAAGTGGGACAGAAGATCTCCATTCATATTCTAAGATGGATGAAGATCCTCTATCCCACTTTCCTGTCACATTCCCTATCCCCACCAATTACAATTTGCCACTTAATAAAATAAAATCTTAATTACTCATTAATATTTATGCACATTATCAATTTTTTATTGATTAGGGATATGATATACCATTTTTTGGGACAGCTTGTTTGTATCCATCTAAGATAACAGTTGGCTTATGAAGACAAAACTCTTTGGAGGGACTTTCCAAGTTGGGTGCAATTTACTTTCCTCTCCAAAAGAAAAAATTCTTCTCAGGGGCTAGCTTTTTTTTGGTTCGTTAACTCAAGCCTGCATTATCAAGCTTCTTGAGCGTTGCATGAGTTCTGGAGTAGGAAGGTTCTATAATTTTATTGGTTGATGGAAGATGTTTTGTCTTGTTGGCATCTTCCTTTTTCTGTGCTTTTCTGCTATTCGGATACAGCTAAATTTGTTTTGAGCTTCAGCGGCTAAACTCTTGTGGTGGGCTGGAAAAGCTGTTACTAGTTACTACGGTTCAGTTTTGGTGTGGGGGTAATTATGTAATTGAGTATGTGTTCGGGAAGATTGAAAAAATAGATTATACCATAACCAATTATTGTGAAAATTGATTATAATTGAAATCTGTTTTTTTTTATGTATATTTATTGAAAAAGAGTATGAAGTTATTTGTTTTATAATATTTGGTGGAAAAAGTTAATAATATTTGATTTTTTTATATGTTGTCATCAATTTTTTTTTTCTATTTATAAATAATTGAAAAAAAATTCTAACATTTTTTCATGCTCCGGAAAACATGTGAAAGCGGTTGGTGGTGCGAGCAAGGTGAAGAAAATAATCGAAGAAAGTGTGTAATGAGGAAAGATGAAGCACTAATGAGGTTGGTGATAGTGATAATCGTACAGGTAATTACGAGAAAGATGAAGCACTGATGAGTATCTTTAAAAATAATCTATCTACCGGTCCTTTTTTTGAGATGGTTAGAAAATAGATTTTTTTAAAAAAATAAAAATAAAAACTTTTTTATAGATTAATCTAAATACCTAAACATAATTTTTTTATAAAATAGTGTTTTTTTCAAAAAACAGTTGAAAGTATAACATTCAATCATTCTCAAACAAGTTCTCAATGTTAGTGATTCTTTTGTTGGTGGTATAGGGTGCTTTTTATTCTCCTTTAATTTGCTGAGTTAGCTTTTGTTGGTGAATGTATAATTGATTCCGGTTTCTTTGTTGTTAGGGGCAATATCAATTTTAAATAAGTTTTTCTGCTATCTTTAGATTAGAGTATATGTTGTACTTTTAATCAATATATATTTTTGTTTATAAAAAAAACTTATGAATATAGAATATAATAGAGCATATGTAATGAAATATAAAAGAACAATATTCAACAAAAAAAATACAAAAAATAAATAAATTAAATACAGTGTTTAGTAACTGTAGAATTAAATAGAACCTTGCATCATATTCTACATATTTGATTTTTTTTTTCCAGAGTATCATTCGCACGTATTGCATGTTCTAAATAGAACTTGACTTTTTTTTTTCAAGTATCGTATTATGATAATTATGATTTAATATTTTTTTTAAATTATTAATATCATAATATTTTTAAGTTCGCGTAAGTTATCAAATAGTTGATACAATATTATAATATTAATAAATTTTGGATTAATTTTGGCATGGAGAAATTTTGAAATATTTAATACTAGTAATTGAATCCATGCAACACACGGGAATAATTTTTGTAAAAATATAGTTAGAAATTAGAATTGCTTAATACTAAATAAAAATATACTACATATGGTTAAAAACTATAAGCATTAGAAATAAGATATATTTATATTGTTACAAATTCGGTTCTCACTTCAAGTTTTATGAAAAATTTATGGATGGATTACAAATTTTAACCAATGTTGATGGTTAATTTTGACTCTTATGAGTTTAAAGGAATGCCAATTTCACAATTTGACTTTCACACATTAAGTAAATTTTAAAAAACAATTTCCATTCTTAAGCCAAGAAAGTATCTCATTACTTGTTTTCACACTGAAGTTTAAACATGACCTTCCTGGAATACTAATCTTTAAGAGGGATCGATGAAGGGGTTAATAGTGACAATTTCCTAAAATGCATATTGTTTTAAAATTTAATCTTTTAGTTTTGGTTCATATTTCAATTGATTATAACTTTCATATAAAATTTAAAAAATACGGAAGGAACCAAATCTTAAACCAAAAACAACTTAGTTACGCCTTTGTCTTTTTATTGTTTGTATAAATACATTAAGATATTAAAGTATTAAAATATAAAATATGTAAAATAAAAAAGTTTAAATAACAGTTTAAAAGTGATAAGAATATATTGAATTATTCAAGGCAAAAGCTTTTGGAGTGTCTACTTCATTAGAGGTAACTTCTACAGATTTTCAAAAACTTCTTTGTATACAACATTTTGGGTAACACCAGACACATTTTCATCTTTATCTAAAATAAGTATCTTCAACCCCTTCCTTGATCTGACTCTAGAAAGTGCAACATAAAGTTGTCCATGAGAGAAAACTGGTTCAGGAAGAAACAATCCAACATGAGATAAAGATTGTCCTTGACTTTTGTTTATGGTCACGGCAAAACAGGGGATATTGGAAACTGTCTTCTTTGAAACATGAAAGTCATTCCAATATATGAAGGTATTAGATTCATCCTTGGAATTAAATCTTCTCTCCAAGGTTAGTTCCATGCATAAACAACTGTAGCTCCAATAATATTCCTTCCCAGCTCATTGACAACTAGTCTGGTACCATTGCATAAACCTCCACTTGGATCAATATTTCTGAGTAACATGACTGGAACTCCAATCTTAAAAACCAATCTATGATTTGGAATTCTAGATGTTTTGATATCGTTTATAAATTATGTCGTAAACTACCCACTTTGAAATTCGGAATCTTCATCAGACTGGCAAGGTGACTCAAAACTGAGATATTCCTTTTCGTCTCCTGGTATCAGGGAAGTATGAAATTGTTGACCTTCTCAACTGCTTCCAATGTGGGTGCCAATATTGTTCTTTCTTGAAAGAAAGCTGCATCGGTTATATTATTCAACAAATAAGAGTAAGAAAAGTTTACCAAGTGTAGCAAAGGATTGTTTGTGTCTTCAATTAGAAGGTCAGATGGAATCTCTATTTCACTTTCCTCATCATCGTTGCCATTAACAGAACCATCCCTTACTTTTAGAATCCATTCAGAAACTCTTTTATTAGCCCATTATCTTGTGTTGTTAAGGAAGTCTTCAATCTCATGTTCTGAGTCAGTTTTAACACTTTACAAAACTTCCACAAATAAGATGAGTTTATTGTAGCACCAATGATGCCATGTTTACAACCCTTTCGAATAACCGACAAAATTTGACGAAAGTCGTCACCTAGTACCACAACTTTCCCTTCAAATGGTTGTTCTAAACTATTGGGATTTTTGTGTCTCATAACTTCTCTCAAAGTCCTATCAACAGCTTCAAAACAGAATTTGTTTAACATCCTAAATAATCAATTTGGCATACTGGATAAGTTCCGTCTTTTGACTACCCTGCCTTATATTGCAATTAGACATTTCATTGATGACCAAGGGAATATTAAATTTAGAATGAGTTGTTCTTCCTCCTAGTAAAAGTAACGATGCAATACCACTGGACGCTACATTGAGGACTATGTTGCCTTCTGATCTAAGAGCTGCTGACCGAGTATTCCACATAAAATGCTTTCTTGTTCCCCATATCCATAAAGGAAAAAGAAACCTCCGTAATCTATTAAAACTGCATTCAAAATCTCTTCTTACATTTTCCTCTGCTCTTCTGTCATTGACAAAAGCAGTGATTCATGTTTCTATTTCAGCTGTTGTTTGTCGTAGCTGAGTTCATCAGCAACAAATTTGTTACTATATTGATGAGTTTCATGCAATTGTGGAAATGGCAAAGAGGGAAATTCTTTAAGACTTCTTCCATTTAATTGGAGTAAATTTTATACTTTAATCAAACAAAGATTCTTAATTTCATCATCTTGCAAATGCAACGCTACATAAAAAGAAGATTACATAAGATATTAACAATGGATTAAGAATTAAGAATTAAGAATGAATTATATACAATTCAAAATTCAAAAAACAACATAACCAAAACAACATAGCCATGTAATATACCCGATTTCTATTATATTAATGAATAAATGAATGCACAAAAAAAGATTATAATGAATAAATGAATGAACCAAAACTCCATAGTCATGTAAAATTCGATTAATGAATAAATGATTGTAATTGAATGTTTGTTAACGATAATTAATATGATACAGAAGTAGATAGTAAGTGCCATTAAAGACTAATTATTGTTAAAGTTTTTAAAATCTTTTAGTAAATGCAATCATTAAAGTTAAATAGATTTTTTTTTATGAAATAAAGTTAAATAGAATATTGATTGAAATTAGTTTGATGGAAAGATCATTGTGTATCTATTTTGAATTTGATTTTAGGAAGTGATTTATAGCATTAAACTACTGTTGCGTTATTCATTTTGTATTAAAAGATTTTGATTGTATTCACTTTGATTGTCAACTAGTATAATTTCCTTGCAATTAATACTTATATATCAATTTGTGTTGGAATTATACGAATAATTAATGAGCAACTAAGAAAATATCTTGAAAACATTTTAAAACTTGAAATTCGAAACTTGAAATAAAAATTTTAAAATTTAAAATTTAAAAAATAAAAGAATAAGTTATAATATTATATGAGAAGCTATTGCACCAGAGATTGACACATGTCGAAATATCCTTAGCTTGAATCTTCTTTTATATATAGTATAGATTGAAAATTTAAAAAATAAAAGAATAAGTTAGAATAGTATATGAGAAACTATTGCACCAGAGATTGACACATGTTGAAATATCCTTAGCTTGAACCCTCTTTTATATATAGTATAGATATAGATAGATAGATAGCCTGTATTCATATTTAAAAAAATAATAATTTTATAAGTATTAATTATTAATATTAAAATTTTATAGTATTAAACTACTGATGCGTTATTTATTTTGTATTAAAGGATTTTGATTGTATACAAATTTTTTTAGAAAAAATTTAATTTCATAAGTATTAATTATTAAGATTAAAATTTTATAGCATTAAACTACTCATGCGTTATTCATTTTGTATTAAAGGATTTTGATTGGATTCCCTTTGATTGACAATCAGTATAATTTCCTTGCAATTAACACTCATATATCAATTTTTATTGGAATATACGAATAATTAATGAGCAATTAATAAAATGTCTTGAAAACATTTTAAAACTTGAAATTCGAAATTTGAAATAAAAATTTAAAAATTAAAAATTAAAAATTAAAAATTAAAAAATTAAAATAATAAGTTAGAATAGTATATGAGAAGTTATTGCACCAGATATTGACACATATCGAAATATCCTTAGGTTGAATCTTCTTTTATATATAGTATAGATAGATAGATTATAGCATTAAACTACTGATGCGTTATTCTTTTTGTATTAAAGGATTTTGATTGTATTCACTTTGATTGTCAATTAGTATAATTTTCTTGCAATCAATACGTATATATTAATTTGTGTTGGAATTATATGAATAATTAATGAGCAGTTAAGAAAATGTCTTGAAAAAATTTTAAAACTTGAAATTCGAAACTTGAAATAAAAATTAAAAATTAAAAATTATAAAAAATAAAAGAATAAGTTAGAATAATATATGAGAAGCTATTGCACCAGAGATTGACTAACACTTATCGAAATATCCTTAACTTGAACATTCTTTTATGTATAGTATAGATATAGATATAGATTTAAATATGAAATCTTAAAATTTTAAACTATGAAAAAAATTAAGAATATGTTTTATAGAAAAATCACTTCATCTTATAACATTTTTATTATTATACACATAATTTTTTTAATGATAATTTAGTGAAAAAATATAATTATGAAGTATAGAGAGTTTTGTGACAAAGAAAAAGAATTATAAAACCTTTCATGATATTATTTGTTAATAAATGATAAATAAATAGAATATTTATTTCGTTATTTTTAGTTCTACCCATTATATTGGATTAAAAAAAGTCTCACTTTTTTAATCTTTATATCCTTTATGTTTTATTTATAAAATAAAATAATATATAAAATAAATCCCATATGTTATTTACAATCCACTTCTTCTACTATATCATTAAATTTTATAAATAATAATTTCCTTTTCCAAGTCTAAACAACGAGCCCTTAATAATTCTTTTTGGAGTGTTTTGTGTAATTCGGTTTCACAATTTTTTGTCCAAAACTGGCTCTTGCCAAACCTGAATTCAAACCTTGTGATGCTCATTCCAAAAGTACAACATGCTGACAGAATTGAAGACTATAGACCTATTGCTCTAGCAAATTTTCAGTTGAAGATCATTGCCAAAGTCTTAGCTGACAGACTTTCTCATATTGCTCCTAAAATCATATCTCATCGACAAAGAGGCTTTATCAAGGGTAGAAACATTAAGGAATGCATATGTCTTGCTTTTGAAAATGCTAATCATCTACTAGACTACAAGGCTATCAGTGGAAACTTGGCTTTAAAATTGGCTATTAGGAAAGCTTTTGATACTTTGGATTGGAGCTTCCTTATCTCTGTGTTGGAAGCTTTTGGATTCAACAATACTTTCTGTAATTGGATCAAAACTATTCTTCAATCTGCCAAGCTCTTTTTGGTGAATGGTAAAACATAAGGATACTTTGCATGAAAAAGGGGTGTAAGGCAAGGGGATCCTTTATCCCATTTGCTATTTTGTTTAGCAGAAGATGTTCTTAGTCAAGCAATAACTTCTTTAGTTGATCCTGGTTTACTGCATACTATCTCGGGTCCAAAAAACTTGAAATCTCCCAGCCATGTGTTGTATGCGGATGATGTCCTAGTTTTTTGTAAAGGAAATAAGACTAGTCTTGAAGCTCTGATGCATTTGTTTGATGATTATGGTCTTGCTTCAGGACAACATTTAAGTCTTAATAAATGCAGGTTTTATTCAGGCAATATCACTCCTACAAAGCCAGCTATAATAGCAAACATTCTTGGTTTTTCAGCAGGATCATTGCCTTTTAACTACCTTGGAGTTCCAATCTTTAAGGGTAAGCCTAAAAGGTCTCATTTACAGCCCATTGCTAATAGGATTTGTCAAAACTTGCATACTGGAAGGGCAACATCCTATCACTAATGGGAAGGGTTGAACTTGTGAAATATGTCATTCAAAGTATGCTATTGTATAGCTTTTATATATATCTATCTATGGTCTTCCTCTCTTCTTAAGGCTATGGACAAGAAAATCAGGAACTTCATTTGGTAAGGAGACCCTAATGTAAAGAAGATTTGCACAGTTGCTTGGAATAAGCTATGCATGCCTACTATGGAAGGATGTCTCGGTGTCAAGTCTCTTAAAGCCCTTAATGAAGCTGATCTTCTTATGTTAACTTTTGAAATGATGGCCTCAAATAAAGAATGGGCAAGTTTTCTTAGATCAAGATTCCTGCAGCATAGGAAGCCTGCTGCCGCCTATGTTAAATCACCCTTTTTGTCCATGTATTAAAAGCAATATGCAATTAGTTATTTCAAACTCAATTTGGCAAATTGGTGATGGTAGGGTAACTAACTTTTGGCTGGATAATTGGTTATCTCAGCCTATGGTGGACCTAATGCAAATTCCCTATAATCTGCATTAGCATCTTACAGCCTCAATACCTGATTTTATGAATAAAAACTGATGGCTCATTCCATCTGCTCTACTTGACAAATTCCCCGAGATAGGTCTGGAGTTATCTCAGTTGCCTATTCCTAAATACTCTGCCTCAGATCAGCTCATTTGGAAGAATTCCCCAACTGGTGACTTATCCTTTAAGTATGCCTTTTTATTCTTTAAGCCTGCTCAAACTCACTGTTCTTGGTCCAACCCGATTTCGAATAATGTTGTCCCACCTTCAAAGTCTTTTGTTGTATGGAGATTAATTCATAATAGGCTGCCTACTGAAGATCACCTTCAAAAGAGAGGTTGTGCTACTATCTCAATATGCAGTTTATGTTATGCTGATGCTGAAACTCAAGATCATTTGTTCTTAAGGTGCTCATTTGCAAAGCAGTTTTGGGATTGGCGTAACTCTATTGTTGGATTGCAGATTGACATTACTTCAATTCATTATGTTCTGTCCATATTTAATAAACCTTGGAATCTTCAGCTCAAAGATGTCATCTCTGCTGTTATTATCAATACCATTTGGATCATTTGGTTTGCTAGAAATAAACAAGAATTTGAGGATAGGAAAATTTCAGTAAGGGCTATTATCAGTATGGTTAAAGCATCCTCTATTCTCACAGGCAATTTATCAAAACACATTATGCATTTTGTTTCTAAGGAAGTAAGAATTCTAAAGCTGCTTGGAATTTCTTTTCACCCGAGCAAAGCTCCTATCATAATCAAGGTTGATTGGATTCCTCCAAGTTGTGGTTGGATTAAGGTTAACACTAATGGTGCAGCTAAAGGATACCATGGTCATGCTGGTGGAGGAGCAATTTTCGGAGATAGAAGTGGGGCTATCTTAGGGTGTTATGCTGAATATTATGGCATTATAGACTCACTAGTGCAAGAAGTACTTTTCACGTGAGTTGAAATTGCTTTTTAACGTCTGAAAAAAACCTGACGTTATTAGAGCAGATGAAAAAAGTTTAACTTTTAATGTCAGTTCATAACTGACACTAAAAGTACACTTTTAACGTCAGTTGATTAAATAACTGACGTTAAAAGTACACTTTTCACGTCAGTTATTTATTTTAATTGACGTTAAAAATAACACTTTTAACGTCACTTTTCTATTAAAACTGACGTTATAAATAATGTTTTTTTTAAAATTACTTATAATGTCAGTTGACAACTGACGTTAATGTTGTCGTTTTTTTTAATATCCTGTTACAATATCCATTCCCCCAGCTATTCCCTGCATTCAGTAAATTAACACAATCCAAAATATGCAGAATAGGCATATTACAGAATTTGCACATACACTCAAATTTAGCAACAAAGGGCATCAGTAAAACCTTATGATGCAAAACCCTCCTTAGGGATAAAAACTTCATTAAGGAAAAAGAGTACCCTTAAATTTTATTAAAAAATGATAATAAATACAAAGAACCAATGGAGGGATAAAAACCAAAACCCATTGATAGAAAAAACATAACTAAAAGTTCCTAAGTATTTTAAATGTAATTTATACACCTCTATAAGTTTCTAATTATTAACTACACATCTTCTAAATACTCGAGAGGTATATTTGCCATTCCTTTTTCTTTAGCATACTTAAAGAAAAATTATGCAAACCGCGCGCACCTTCAAGTCTTTAAACTCTTTTTTGTCAAGAGCAGATTGGTCGCTAAAAGCCTGCAAGCGTTCAAATAATTCACTATAACATTAACGCAAGGAAAAGGAAAACTAAAATATATAATTAAATAAGTTGTTTAATTAAGTATTACCTTATTTCATCCCTCTATAATAGATGCGGAGACTATGTTCAGCATATGATGCATCACATAATAGCCACACGACCAACTGTCTGGCTGCTTACAAGACTACGAAAGAAATGAAATTCAATGTCAGTTAAATAAACATATATATTTCTACATTAGTAATTAGTAATTATAATATTAATTAATATTTAACAAACTAGCAACCTTGAGGATAATCCATTCAGGATTTCGTTTAGACTTAGTAGTCCTACTCCTCCCGTTGGCACAACTTAAACTACAAGCCTTCAGCACACGATCATAAACAGAATATTCATATCAAATAACCAATTCATCATGTGTAATAAAATAAAATCAAATGTTAAAACTTAAATTAAATATAAGATTAATTACTCACCTATTGATAAGTTCCACCACCTCCCGTGGCGGGTCCTGATAGAGAGAGCATAGGAAGATGACAGTATGCCTGGATGGATGAATTATGAGCAACTGCCAATGTGCATTCAATATGTACGGTGCCAATAGCTCTTTTCAATCATCACCTCCCAGTAATCTCGTTAAGTATTCAGTGACTTGTTTGTGATTGGCAAAGAAAATAGGCCGAAGAGAGTAGGACTCTAAGAAGCCGTATTGGTTGGAGCCCCTCTCAAGTTGAAGCCGATGGAGATACCTACGATATGAAATAAGTGGATGTTATTTGCATAATATATTGAGGTATCAATAAATCATAAAATTGAAATAAAATATATAAATTAAATTAATTATAAAATTAAAGCATACTTACGGGACCAAAGACTCACAACCGTGGAGCATAGTTGCTCGCCATCGTTGCAAAAAAACCCAATATCGTCGCCACTGAATACAAAACCAATCTCACGCGGGTCAATTGGGCATGCCAGTCATCCATCGTGCTTCAACGGGCATGTAAAAAGCAAGTTCGTAAAATACTCACCAATCGAGAACAAACGAGTGAAGAGAGATTGCGAACTCGCCTTTGCCTTCAGTATTAAATAAAGAAAGTATATAAGGAGTTGAGAATAAAGAAAACATAAGTAATTACTTGAGAAATTTGATCATTAATTATGAATATACCTTCCAGGCTAACTCTAGCTTCTGCTATGCCAGCTCACGGCGTTTGACCTCCAACTCCCGCTCCTTGTCTGCCAAGTCATCCACCTCCACTTGTGTCCTATGATAGCTCTATTTTGTACTCACATGTGAAGGTACGGAAGCTCCCACGATGTCTTGGGAACCCATGGAGGAAAGCTCCTTAATAAGCATCTACTTGAAGGATGGGTTGGATAAGAAGCGGCTCATCAGCTGGTCTGTAACGGCCAGGTCGGAAAGGAGATTTTGTGTAATGGTTTCTGTAAGTGCATCCTCATCGACCCGCATGCGTGAATCACATTTGCCATAAAATTCTTTGATGCCCACCGTCCCTAGAACACCGATCATCCGACCAGGGTGGTCGTAACTCCTATAGCAGTGATCAATATATCCCGACATCCAGAAGGGACGAATGAGCCCTGGAAGAATTTTTCCTTAAGCTCCACCTACAATGAAGATATGAAAAAACGTGTAAGAGAAAGGTGTTAAAAATATCAATATATAAAAATATCAACTAGAAATGCAGTTAGTTAGTTAGTTACTTACAATCTTATCTGCCATATCACGAGTGGCTTCGGCTTTAAAATTGCCTTTTTTGTCATCCGGTCGGCCAACCAAACATCCTCGCGTGGGATAGGAGACGGAGGATCAAGGGGTGTGCCCTCAGGCACCTCTCCAGCTGCTATCCTCGCATTCAGCTCCTCCTACTTCACCCTCACCTTCTCCGCCAACATCTCGTTAATCCTAGTGGTGTACCCACCCCGAGACAAGGTGTGGGTGTGGACGTTCTTAGCCTGATTCTGTTTACCCCTTTTCCTCTTAGCCTGTTTAAACAAAAACACATAATAAATTGAGTTAAATAGATTTAATTTCTTTACTTGAATGATCTCTAAATTTCATAAATAAATTAACTTCATCAACTAACCTGAAATGATTCCTCATGTCGGCTCTTCACAAATTTATCCCACATCTCCCTATCAATATACGGGTAATTTATGAACAACTTTGAGAGACACTTATCCCCATATATATAATACCTAGTAAAATCATGCTTGAATGCACTCCAGTGCCTTGCCGCCAATGAGAGCCATTTCGCCCGATGACGCGCTCCGTATTCGACACGGTCCAAGCCAACTACACATTAAATACATAACAAATAGGATGAATTAGAACTCGAATAATTATTTAATAATGTACATCAATATAATGTAAAATTAATATACCGTGATAGCCTCCCAAATCTGATCCTTAACGTTCTGTGGAACGTCTTCTCAATCGTTGTATATGATGCTAATGTGCTGCTTGGTTTCCTTAGACACCCAAGTAGTAAATTGTTTAGTACGGGGTCCCTAGGGCTTTAGTCGAGCATCAAAGGACACCTCAAGCTTCTGGCCACTGAGCCTAGCCTTTTCTAACTTCTTCAGCATAGTGGCTGCTCTACCCCGTTTTGTCTTAGACTTTGATGCCTGTTTGGACAAAAAAAATATTAAATTAGAGGGTTATGTATAACAAGGATAAATAAAGAATATATAAAGAACATAAACTTATATTAGAAATAAAGAATAAAGATAGTATATAACATGTAAACTTACACTATCAACAGGCGTAGGCCTCGTCGTGTCCTGCATAGGCCTCATAGTGTCCTCCCGTACATGTGGGTCATCCGACTGATCCATGTGTATGCCTGTTCAGAAACAATAATTATTAAAATAACTTCTTTTAACATGGATAACTAAAGATAAAGATAAATACAGATGAATAAATAAAACACTTGTCTAAACTAACATGGATAAATAAGACATTAGCATTAAAAGAACAAAACTCACACTATAATCAAGTTTAAATTACCTATATCAATATCCCTTCGTGATGATCATCATGAGTGGCATGTATATTGTCCACCTGTGTTTCCTCAATGATAGTAGGCATATTTGTTGAAAAAGAAGGAGTCTCAGGAATATCAAGAGTTGAATCTTGATTTTCATCACTACCATTATGCATGTTTTTTCCTTGGAGAACCACGGACAACCTTTTGTAAGAAGGATTAGTGATGTAAAACACTTGTTTTGCTTGGGAAGCCATTATGAAAGGCTCATTTGTATGACCTAACTTGCAAACGTCTACCAATGTAAACCCTCATTCGTCGGTTTCTACACCACCTTTACTACCAACCCACTTACATTTAAAAACCGGCACTGTAAGCTTAGTGTAATCGAGCACCCAAATCTCTTAAATGACTCCAAAGTAAGGTATCAGTGCTTTAACGTGTTTTGTGTCCTTTGAACTAGAGAAGTGCATTGATTCGGCCACGATCATAACCCCACTATTTTGCATGGTACTCTTGTTATATTGTTCCTTTGTATAAAAGGAAAAGTTATTGATGTCGTATCCGCTCCAACATATGACATTGAAGCTAGGCCCACGTGCTAGCCATCTTACTTCGTCAAAAGCAGTACTACCATCCTTAAGCATTTCTTCATTGAACCATTGAAAGAAAGTCTTGTTATGCATGTTCAACAACCACCTTTCGTTCATTCGAGGGCTTTCTTCCTTGACTTTTCCTTGATGTTCACAAAGGTTGAACAAAATTGAGGTTGTTCAATACATACAAATGTGCTTCAAGAACTTCCTCCCGACCCTTGCTATTAATCTTTACACCATGTGTACCCTTACCTTGACATCTTCTCTCATCATGACGAGGCTTAGGACCCCTTATAGGATCCGTGTTAGGAAGGTAGTCTAAACAAAACTCAATAGCTTCTTCTGCAACGTACCTTTGAACAATAGATACTTCAGGATGATGTGGATTCTTCACATACCTTTTCAAGATCTTCATGTATCGCTCAACTGGGTACATCCATCTCAGAAAAACAGGGCCACATAATCTAATCTCCCTCACCAAATGAACAATTAAGTGAACCATGATGTCGAAAAAGGAAGGAGGAAAATACATCTCCAATTGGCACAAGATTGTAGCAACCTAAACATCCAACTCATCCAACTTATGGGGGTCAACGACTTTGCTACATATAGCATTGAAGAATGAGCACAACCAAGTAATGGCATGTCTCGCTTTTTTGGAGCAATACCACGAATAGCCACGGGCAGAAGTTGTTGCATCAAGATGTGGCAATCATGAGACTTTAAGCCAACCAATTTGAGATCACCAGAGACAAGCCTCTTGATATTTGAAGAGTAACCATGTGGAACTTTGATGCCCTGAAGACACTCACAAAAACTGTCTCTGTTTTTTTTTTGACAAAGTATGACACGCTGGAGGGAAATAAGTCCGCTTACCATCCTCAACAACTGGAGCTAACTGGTCTCATATACCCATAGCAACGAGATCGAGATGAGCATTCACATCATCCTTTGTCTTACCCTGAATGTTGCGAAGCGTCCCGATCACACTATCACACACATTTTTCTCCACATGCATCACATCAATGCAGTGTCTGACATCAAGCTTGCACCAGTATGGAAGATCAAAGAATATTGACCTCTTCTTCCATATGTTTTTCTCAGTAGCCTTACTCTTCTTTTTGGACTTGCCGAAGATATCATTGATGTCCTTTACTTTTTGATAAACATGCTCTCCATTTAAGGCCGTCAGAGCATCTTCAGTCTCTTGGCATCCATTAAAATTTTTTTTCATCTTACGATAATTTCCGATGCCCAAGGTAAACCGTCTTCCTTCCATGATGTAACTGAGCGTAGCATGTGCCTTCCTCACATATAGGGCATGCTTTATGCCCCTTAACGCTGTACCCGGACAAGTTCCCATATGCTGGAAAGTCATTGATGGTGCAAAATAACATGGCACAAAGCTTGAAAATCTCGTGATAATGCCCATCAACTACATCAACAACTTCGACCCACAGCTTCCTCAAGTCTTCAATCAAGGGACTTAGATAAACATCTAAGTCATTTCCCGGTTGCTTTGGGCCCGAAATCATCATAGATAACATCATGTATTTGTGCTTCATGCACAACCAAGGAGGTAGGTTGTAAATTATCAAGAGAGCGGGCCATGAACTATGAATACTACGTAAGTTACTTTATGGATTCATTCCATCCGTAGCAAGTCCAAGCCTTAGGTTTCTTGGCTCATCGGCAAAATCCGGAAACAAAGTATCAATATTCTTCCATTGCACAGAATCAGCCGGATGACGAACCTTTACATCACTTTTCCTCTCATCATGATGCCATCTGAGAGTCTTTGCATCTTTCACATTAGCAAACAATCGCTTGAACCTTGGAATTATTGGAAGATACCACAACACCTTCGCATGAGGACCATTTTTTCTCACATCACAAATCGAATCATCAAGATCATCACCATTGTCACCATCCTTCACTTTGTAGCGTGGTAGCCCACACTTGGGGCAATCGTGATTGTCTTCATAAACACCCGTGTACAATATGCAATCATTGGGACATTCGTGTATCTTCTTATACTCCATACCCATCGGACACAATACCTTCTTGGCCTCATAGTTACGGTCAGGTAATGTGTCGCCCTCTGGAAGCAAGTCTTTCAACAATTCAAGCAATTCAGTGAAGCTTTTATCGCTCTAACCATTTCTTGCCTTCACACAAACCAATTTTAACACCACCGACAACCGTGTATTTGCAGTACACCCGGGATACAAAGGCTTGTCCATATCACTGAACAACCTTTCATACATATGTGCTCGCTAAAAAGATTCTTGTCCAATATCACGAATCATGTCCTCCACTCGATCATCCTCCATATCTACGTCAACATCCTCACTTTGAGAGACACTTGGCTTAGTACTTAACAACACATCACCATGTCGTATCCATCTTGTATAATTCAAGCAAATCCCACTACAAATAAGATGAATACGTATATCCTTGATCGTACATTTCGTCATATTCAAACATTTGACACAAGGACAACAGAACATTCCTTTACTATCAGGAATATTCCTTTGAGCAAATTCTATAAACTCTTCCACTCCCTTCAAATACTCATCACTAGTGCATTTACAAACCATCCAACTACGGTCCATAGCTAAATAGGTTTTGTAGATATAAACACATATAACCAATATAAGCACAGTGGCAAAATAGGTTGATTGATCTTGTCCATTTTTTATTATATTTTTTACTTTGGTCCTATATGTTTTATTTTTTTGCATTTTGGTCCTATATACGATATCATGTCACAATGTTAGTCCTAGAACTGACGTCATCAAGTAAGAATTAGCTAAAAAGACTAACATGTCAACAAAACATAATGTATAAGACCTATTTGAAAAAATAAAATTTATAGCACCAATGTGAAAAGGAAAAAAAATCTTACGGAACAAATCAACCTATTTTATATAAGATGATTTATTATTGGTTGATAACGTAAAAAAAACTTTACATTGTGTATCATAATTAAACTCCTATGAAAATATTATTTCTTTTCAAAGTGGAATGAATAAGGCCCATCTAATGGAAAAGTTAAACCATAAGGCACTAGTATCATTTTAAGCATGCAATACAGAATATTTGAAACTCCTCCCCCTATTTTTCTTCATAGGGTTATGGGATGGAAGATGGAACATTTTGTGGAGTTATGTCCCTCACCCCTCACAGCCACCCCTAACCCATCCCTCACCACCAACAATTTAAAATCATCAATGCAATACATAATATTTTAAAACAATATAACCAAAATGACAAAAAGAAAAGATGAGGTTTAGGGCACATTACCGGTTTCACAAAGAGGAGAGGGAGAGTAGCTCAGTGGTGAAGGAGAGCGGCTCAGGGGTTCCTTTCCCGTGGAGAACCTTAAATGAGATAGAAAACACAAAGAGACATTAGGGCAGAGCAGGGACAGAGTAGAGAGAAGAGAAGATAGAAGAGAGAAGAGAAGAGAGAAGAGAGAAGATTGTTAGTGAAAGTTCAAAAAACTGTTCATGTTCAGCAAACTATCAACCGAGTTTTGAAATTTTTTAATAATAGATTAGTCTCTTTAGCAGCCATATGTATAGTGTAGAAAATAACTTATCAGAGTCCAGGCACCATTTCAAACACATGGTTTTCCTACTGGTTTTATGAACCTTCACAAATCAAAATTCCCTATCACCATTATCAAACTCCATCAAATACCAGTTATCAACAAAATACCCTCCATACATATAACAGAAATAAACATAATAACACAAATTATACCACATCACTATTTCAATATTGTTATTTACAAACCATTTATCAGAAAGAAGAAACAGAGACAAAGACTCTGACATATTTTCTCACAGTTCACAAAGTTAGGGCATTACCAAAGAATACGGTCACTTCTGTTAGAGCTCAATGGTGAATGAGAGTGAAGGAGAACCTTAAATGAGAAAGAAAAGTACCCTTAAATGAGAAAGAAGATAAGAGAGAAGAGTAGGGAGAAGATGACTCACCAGAGAATACTGTCGCGATGGTGGCGGAGAAGAACTCGCAGCGGTGGTGGTGGAGAAGACCTCGGTCACGGTCACGGTGCTTGACAAGGGTTAGGGCAGAAGAGAGTAGTGATGGTGATCGAGAATAGAGGCAGAAAGTGGTGAAAGTGCAGGGTGAAGAAGGAAGGCACGCGGGTTTATGTGTAACGTATACTTTCTAATTTGATTCCACTTTTAACGTCAGTTGTTTATACAATTGACATAAAAGGTGAACCGTGTCACTTTTTATGTCAATTGTTTAAACAACTGACGTAAATAGTCATTTAAAATAAACCTGATAATTACAGAACTGTCACCGCCTCCTTTTTAACGTCTAAGTTTTACTTAACAGACGTTAACCTTACCTGTTTATTACCTATTTTGCACTAGTGACTCATTCTTTGCTGAATTATATGCTGTTATGTCTACCATTCAGATAGCCAAGACTAAGGGTTGGACAAAGCTCTGGATGGAATGTGACTCTTCCTTGGTGGTCCAAGCTTTCTCCAATCCTAAAATTGTTCCTTGGAAGCTCAGAGTTCTGTGGAGGAACTGTATTGTATTGTCCTCTAGTTTTAATTTCAGAATTTATCATGTTTTTGAGAGGCCAATCAATGTGCTGATAACCTGGTCAATTTTGGAGTAATATCAAAATGTTATACTTGGTGGAACTTGATCCCAAATTTCATTATCATGGATTTCTTTTGTAATAGATGGGGTATATATGCCTAACTTTAGGTTTAAATAGCACTTTTTCTTTTCATGAATTTTGGTCTATATACCTCATGATTTTTGTATTCTTTTCTATTTTTAATAATATTTTGGTGTGATGCAGATGATTGGTATTGGTTTTGGTTCCAACCTACTTGGGATGATTACCACTACAGTGATGCTTTTACATATCATTTTGCTTAAAAAAAAATATTTTTGGTGTGTTTCAACTTCCTTTAATTTCATTCTTCAAGTGCGTGACTCCAGTCTAAGGACCTAACCTGACTTCTATTGAAGTTTTTTCTTCGTTTTGAACCTTTTCCTTTAAAACTTTGCTAGGTCTCTTTTAATTTCATAATTGTTTTTTGGTGTGTCATAGGGAACTTCTCTTAATCAAATCGAGAAGGAAAATAATCACATTTTATTTCAGACAAATTTATTAATTTCAATTTCATATCTCAAATCTCAAATCTATAATAATCGCACATTTAAAGTAATTTATAATAACTCATAAAATAATAATCGCACATTTAAAGTGATTTTTTATAATTCATAAACTGTCTCTTCTGCCCAAACGTTGAAACGTGATTCGTAGCTGTAGTCTGTAGATGTGAATTACGACCCCCGATTAAACTTTATGGTACCTTTGGAATACCTTGACTATTGTTTAAGTCAAATAGTGCTGTTTTAAACAATGGATTTGAATTATTCATCAAAAGCAGCAGGTTATTCTTTGTTTTTTAGTTTACTTTGTTTTTTAATCTCCTCCACTTTTCAAGCCTCATTAATTGAGTACCATATATAAATTATGCCCCTAATTAGGCCGGCCACATATATATTAGAAGCTGAAGTGTGGTAGATGCTTTCGATGATCAAAGTTTTGCAGAAAGTACATGTGATTCCTGATCACACGAAGAAAGAATTAATGGGATTGAATATGTATATAGTGCCAAAGGCAAATGTAATATCCAATACAATACATGGGGGAAAAAAAACGATGTCAACGTTGAACGTCATGAGAAAATTTAAGGATAAATGACCTACCAACAAATCCATTAAAGAACTTTCCAACTAGCTAGCCACCAAAATAGAAGCAAATTCCCATTTTTGCCCCTTTTTTCTCATTTGTAGTCTTGGATTACAAAACAACTCAAAAATGTGATCTAAGCTTGACTTTATTTTGCTGTTTGCATTCTGACTTTTGACATCTAAAAAGAATTTGCTATTTGGCAACAGCTGGCTTCATTAATATTGCTATTGTAGTGAGTCTTATTACTTGATAGCTGTTTTTCTCTTCCTTTTATATATTAAAATTTTTTGTTTAAATTTTTAATATAGTTTTCTCATTTAAAATAGTGCATATTTGTCAAAAGATAGTGCATTAATCTCTATTTATGAGATGTTCAAATTGTTGCGATATTAAAAATAAACTTATTTTTATTAAATTTAAAATAATCTCTTTTTTTTTTGGTTTCCCAGGACCTCCACGGGCAACTGTGGAGACTAATCCATCAAGCAGGGTAGGATCACAAAGGCGGCAAAGTTCTCCCTCAAGAGTTTTAGTTTTAACGCTGCTGCATTCCCAGGGCCAGGATTCGAACTTGAGATCTCTGGTTAATAATCTAATTTTTAATTGTGAAGCATTATACTTTCTTAATTATGTGTATTTATATTTTTTAGAACGTGGTGAATCTCTCCCTATTATCATATTGTAATTTGACAATATCTATTATCAACATCTAATTAAGAGAGTTTACAAGAAAGCATGTTTGTTTTATAATATAATTTTACTTACATTGCCTGTGGTTAGTATTCTACACCAAAACTAATAGTATATATATCCACGGAGTTGAGCAATAAACAAGAAAATTTAATAAAATTAATTGAAATATGATGTAGTATTATAAAACTATATTTATTAATTTTATTTTTAATTATTAATTCTATATTAGAATATTTACATAAAACCTTAGTCTATATATTAACTAGTAACTGAACCCGTGTAACGCACGAGAATAATTTTTATAAAAGTGAAAATTAGTTATATAGGTGCTTTTAATATCTAAAATATATAAATAGTTAATTAATTAAATTTAGAACAATAAGTGGTTGATAAACACATAACATAAAATTCTACAAAATAAATATAAAAAATGTCTATAATATAAATTTTTTAGAGGAAATTTAATATAATTAACTAATAAGAAAATCACAATATCAATTAATAAATGAAAAATCCGTAAACGTAGAGATTGATCCTTGTATGGAAGTTAGTAACTATGAACAAAGGTGAATGAGTACTTGATTTTACGTAAATAAATAATCATAGAAGATTTTGATATCTGATAAAGAGATTTAATGGTTTAATCAAATTTGAATGATTGATTTAATCTTTTTATAGGAATAAGTTCCTAATTTTCTAGCAATTAAAAAGTACAGAATGAACCAAATTTTGAACCAAAAACAACTTAGTTACGCCTTTGTGTTTTTATTGCTTGTATAAATACATTAAAATATTAAAATATATAAAATAAAAGAAGGTTAAATAACAGTTTAAAAGTGAAAAGGATATATTGAATTATTCAAGACAAAGACTTTTGGAGTGTCGACTAATTCATTAGTGGTAACTTCTACAAATTTTCAAAAACTTCTTTGTATACAACATTTTGTGTAACACCAGACACATTTTCATCTTCATCCAAAATTAGTATCTTCAACCCCTTCCTCGACCTGACTCTAGAAAGTGCAACATAAAGTTGTCCATGAGAGAAAACTGATTTAGGAAGAAACAATCCAACATGAGATAAAGATTGTCCTTGACTTTTGAAATTTGAAACTGAGAAGGTATTGCACAAGAATAATTTAAAACAATAAAGATTTGAAATTGTTTAGTATATACTAATAATTTAAACCAATAATGAAAGTTTTAAGATGTTAGAATATACTAATTGCTCATTATTTACTCATATACTAATAGCTTTCATAGTAAAACTTTGATTCGTCTGATTCTTCTTTCTCAACAGATTTGCCACATTTGCATGCTATATACCACCAAATTTCATCCTAATTCAAATGTTTAATAGTGGCAAACACAACAGAAAAACGATGCTGAAATAGCAACAAAAATAAAGATTATACATGAAATAAGTAGGGTTGAAAAATAGAGGATTAAATATAGGAAATAGCGATATGAAGTTATGGACCTCCAGGCAGTCATTGATCTCTTGAATATTCTTTTTATCAGACACATTCAATAGTTCTTGCTCAACATTCATTTTTGGAGATTCAGTTATTTGGCTGAGTGTAACATCCCTGGCTGCTGTATGGATTGACGAGTGTCCCCACAGACTAACACGGGTCTTTTCAGCGTGCTTTGTCCTCACTCACATGCTTCCCAGGAGGTTACCCATCCCATAATTGCTCCAAGTCTAGCATGCTTAACTGTGGAGTTCTTAAGTGATGGGCTCCCGAAAAGAAGATGCATCTTGTTAGTATAGGTAGTATCAATCAATTCATATAAGTCTTCCTCAACTGTATAGTCCCATACCTACACAGTCTCGGGATCCCTCTCATTCGGGTGTGTAATTGGTTCATTCATGTGTTCCTCCACCTAGAGGCCTGGCAGGAGCCGCTCCTTGTCCGTGCCTTCTTGTACCGGCGACCACTCCCCGCCCTAGTCGGCACCCGGGTGTTACATGCCCACCAGCTTCTGCTCGGTTCGTCCCCGAACCACACCGTACTGGGAGAGGTGCCACTATGATACTATTTTGTAACATTCTTGGCTGCTCTATGGATTGACGACTGTCCCCACAGACTAACACGGGTCTTTTCAGCATGTTTTGTCTTCACTCACACGCTTCCCAGGAAAACTTCCCAGGAGGTCACCCATCCCATAATTGCTCCAAGTCTAGCACGCTTAACTGTGGAGTTCTTAAGTGATGGGCTCCCGAAAAGAAGATGCATCTTGTTAGTATAGGTAGTACCAACCAATTCATATAAGTCTTCCTCAACTGTATAGTCACATACCTACACAGTCTCAGGATCCCTCTCATTCGGGTCCTACACAGTCTCAGGATCCCTCTCATTTGGGTGTGTAATCGGTTCATTCATGTATTCCTCCACCTAGAAGCCTACCATGAGCCGCTCCTTGTCCGTGCCTTCTTGCACCGGCGACCACTCCCCGCCCTCGTCGGCACCCGGGTGTTACACTGAGGACATGAGAACCAGATTGAATAGTGTCAACCATTCTAGGAAGCAAAAATGGAACAAAAGCTATTAGTTTAATTCTTCACCATAAAGCTGATTTTAGATTTTTGAATTATGAATGTTGAAGAAAAAACAGCGGTTTTAGATCCACAACCTCTAGTATCTCTGGATCGAAAAGCAGCTTGGTTGAATACATAATAGTTTGAATACGGTTTACACCTTAGAACATAATATATCAAATATATGATTCTAAAAGATGTAAACTATTCTGTCATGAAAAAGCCAAAATATACAACAAACCTTTGTATGTCCTGACTTTGGCAAACTGTATGACAACAACAGAATTGACTCCACCACCAGCACCAATAAAGTTATTGAACTCATCAAGAAAATTGCCAAAGAGAGCATATTCAATTTTATTGCTGCTTAATTAATAAATTACACGTTAAAAGACATATAATAAGAAACGAAACCACAAAATAGGGAAAAATAATTTAGATGAGTAAGAACTAACCCATTATTGTCCAATTCGATAACCTTCAATGTGGATTTTTTCCCCATCCTTTACATATTCCTTTTCGGAGCCAACACCAGTAAGTAGACCGATTATATCTAAAAGCATCCAATTGAGAAGTAAAAACGAAGAAATAATGTGGAAAGTACATCACTGAAAATTAATAAATGAAATAGCAAGTACATTACTAAAAAAACGTACCAACCAAGTAACATGCATTAAAATTGAGATCCAATATTTCGATGAAGGGCACAAAAGAGTAAGGAGTTGGAAAAATTTGGGTCTGTTGCAAAGGCTGCACTTTAGTATCATATAGAAAATTCAACTTGTAGTCATGTTTTGAGGTCCTGTAATCACCTCCATTAGAGCCAACACCAACAACAGTTATAAGAATGACTTTGCCCTCAGACAACAGGCGCTGAAACCTATAGATAAAAGACTTTCAAATAGATGCTTGTATTTTTTTCACCCTGAAACATAGATAAATAACATTTAGAGTTTGAGAAATTAATCATGGTTAATATTAAATTAAATAGAGAACACTAAAAATTTACTTGCTCGTCCATGACAAGCAACTCCAATGAGTATAGTATTCTAGAACCATTTAAACTCGGAATAGACCCCATTCTGACGATTTCAACTTTGAGGTTCCAAGTAGACTTTGCAGTTGTTACAGCAGACGCCAATTCATAGGATGCATCCATGATGAATAATTAGCACAAGAATATGAGAGTGTTGACAATTGCTATAGTATGAGAAGTAAGATAATTGGAGTGATAGTGGTTTTGGTCCTTAATTTATACACATGCGTTTTATATATTAATGTATATGTCATCAATGTCATCAATATCTATTTTAATTGATAACCAATATATCAACCTGCTTTTCAATAACCAAATTTTTTTTGAATTATTTGATTAATTAACGTGCCTTTAAAAAAATGTGTTGATAACATTTTAAAAATTTTATTTCATTTTAAAAAATGAATTTTGAAGTAAAATAAATAATATAAATAAATAAAATTAAATTAAAATCAAAGAAAATAGAATGGGAATCTACAAATCTAATCTAAAATCTAAAATGTAAAATATCAAAGAAAGGAACATTCAAAATAATAAAAATAAAATAAAATAAAAATCAAAGAATGATTTCTATGCTTATCAATCAAAATAAAAGAAGATTAATATGATATTGAAAATCAATCAAAATCTTTTTGTTTTTATATGAATGGTTATGAGTAAACAGATGTTGATATCAATTTGAATTATATGAATCAATTTGAATAAATACATGTTGATATACAAATATGAATTAATTGAGCTAATCTATACTATATATGAATTAATGTATTGTTCCTAATAAAAAAATTGGATTTCGAATTATACTCCTCAATTAAAAAATGAACGAGCTAACTAATACATAAATATGATTTAATGTATTATGAGTAATTAAAAATCACTACAAAAAAAAGGTTATTTAGCGACCGAAAATAGTGATCGAGTTTGTTGGTTGCTGTTTGCGACCGAAATGGCGACTGATTGTAGGATCTAAATCAAACACTGATTAGAGTTGATATTGCGACCGAAATAGCGACCGAAATATAGCGTAGCAGAGTTATCAGTTTCTATTTCGATCGCAAAATAAAGGAAAATAAAGGTAAAAAATTATGACTTTTTAGCGACCGAAATGGCGACCGAGTTAAATGCAACGGTTAAATTTATTTATCGTTACGACCGATATTAAATCGGTCGCTAAAAGGCACGTAAAAAAAATAAAATAGAGCGTGTTAGCGACCGAATTTTAAATCGGTCGCTAAATTTATGAATTCAAATTTCAAATTAACCCATTTAGCGACCAAAGTTGCGACCGAAATATCGGTCGCTAAAGCAGAAATCCCTAAATCATGTAGAGCCATCTTTCCTTCCTTATTTTTGCGTTTTTCTTCTTTGTTCCCTCAAGCCTCTTTATTCCCTAATACCGTCGTCGCCACCACCGCAACGCAACCACCACCACTCTGCACCTCCTCCCTTTCCATTCGCCTCTCCCCATTTGGCCTCCCTCTTTCCCTTTGCCCCATATCCGCCACCACCCCTCCTCCCTCCTCTGGCCACTGTTTGCGTCGGCAAAGCCACCACCGCAACGTCACCACCAAGGTATGTTAAACACCCCTTCTTCCTCTCCCCCTTTTCCTCTCTCTCTCCCCATCGTGCACAATCCCCTCCCCATCTCCTTGTTTTTCTCCTCTTCTCTGACTTCTCTGGTTTGTGTTTGCAGCCCTCCCCCACTCTTTGCATTGGTGACTGATTGTGGCTCTATTTCTCTTCAAAGCGTAAGCTTCCATTTCTCTTTATTTGCTAAACCCTAAACCCTAAATTCTCTATTGCTTCCATTGCCCTGCTATCATATTCTGTCATGTCAAATTACTCAACTGTTGTTGTGTGGATTTTGATCAGTACATTCATGCTTGCAACAACTTGTTTATATGTTGTGTCAGTATTTATCAGTTAGGCGTAATGTATATAAACATAAGTCAGTGTCAATGTGAATTTGGGTTGTTTGCACATTTGAAAATTTGAGTTTTGCACTTGAGGATTTAATTATAAATGAGACTGTAGTAATTGATTTATGTTTTTAAATATTTTAATGTTAAAACAGTGTTCAAAAGAGTTAATGTGATTTTGATTGTGTCATTCGTATTGATTTAAGCGAATATGAGAAGGGATTAATTTTTAAGGCTACTGTGGTAAGAGTAAAGGAGTTGAAAAACTCAAACCGATTTTTGGCAAAACACATAAATAACAATTTTTTTGCTTCTATCCATAAGTGAGTTTAGGACTCAAAATGGGTTTGCAGTCATGTTTGAACATATAAACAAAGTTCATCAGTACATTGATGTTTACAACAACTTACTTTGTCCGGAAATTTGGTGCAATCCATTTTACTGAGTACTGAGATGAGAAGCTAAGAATACGCCAAAAAGATAGATAGATTTATATATTTTGAGTAGCTTCAGCTTCTTCAAACTTCATGAACTGATGTTAAAGGTCAGTAGTAATTCAACTTTTTGGTGCATAGATTATGTTTTTATATATATTATTGCTATTATTATTTTCAACGTGCTCTTCCTTGTCTCTTTGGTTAGAGACTTAGGTAGGAGGATCAGTTAACCATGTGTGTCTTTTGTTGTTGTAAGTTGAGTATGCTTACTGCTTGGTGCTTTGGATTATGTGCTTTAGTTAGGTATATCTTTATTTGTGATTTTTCCCCATGTTTGTTAATAGAGGCACATGATTGTTTAATGTTAAGTGAGTGACTTAAGGTCAAAATGATTTATTAATTAAAGCATAGACAAAAAAACATTAGATTGGGCAACTATTCCTATGGAGGGGGATAGATGGGTATAGAGGTGTACTTTGGAAAAAGTTAAACTAACACAGTGAGGTGATATTTCTATATGTTACGTTTATTTTGGGAAGTAAGGGATTACTTAAGAAAAAAAGAAATCACTTGATTCTGATAGATAACACTCGTACCAAGTTGCAAGTTGTTCTAAATTTGTAACCGTATATTATTGAATCTATTTTATATTAATTTATGTGTTTCTAGTCTTATAAATAGTTGTACTGGATTCTGTATATATAGAATAGTGATTTGATTTGAAAGGACTAATTTCATTTATGCACGATAGGTCCTTGTTGTCATATTCTTCTACTCTCTGTTGGCTCCGGCTCCTCCCCTTATCCTTACTCGGTTGTGTTTTTCTCTCTCGTAAGTTCTCCGAACACTCGTGTAATGTATTATGTGAATTATCGTGTTGTTTGGTAGTGGAGAGCTGAGCTCAATAGGATGTGATCTTGTCTGATTGTATGCTGATAATTTAATGTTTATGCATGTGTTTGTCAATATGTGTTGTTTGTTAGTGGAGAGCGGAGCTCAATAGGATGTGATCCTGTCCGAAAGGCGGGATGCTGGTTGTATGCTAATAATTTAGAAATTATGCATGTGTTTGACAATTAACTGCTACTTGTTAGTGGAGAGCGGAACTCAATAGGATGTTTGCTACAATATTTTATCTAAGTTTGTATTGATTTACGCTGCAATTTATATAAGCTCAACAATGTTGCAATATTTATAGGTTAATGGTTTTATTTTCTGTTAGAGTTAATAATTAATTTACGAAAGCCTTAGTTTCCTATTTGAGATTCAATATTAATGAGCTTGCGTAACTTATCAAGGTATGCATGCTCATTGTATTGAATCTTGAATTGTCCAAGTGGGACAGTTTGGGAAAAAACTTTTTCACACTCGTACAATAGTCATTTCCATGTTCAAATGCCTTATATATATACTTGTTTAAATCTCGGTCTGACGCATTTCCTTTTGTTCTCCTGGTGCATACTTGATCGCGGTGATGCTCACCGTGCTCGAGTCGTGTACTTGGAGACCGATGGGAAATGCTATCGGAATTTTGTTAAGCATAAGGTATTTGAATAAGGGAATAACTATTATTAGCCGAGTGTGGTAAAGGTTTCTTCTCGAATGGGATAGGTTCATACCTTGTCATAAGAATGAGATTGATGGAGTTATTGGAATGCACCGTAATATATATGTGTTATTTTTTTTTTGTCAGGCTCTTTAATTGCCAGCAATGGATATTCCTGAGAATTGGAAATGGATGTATCGTAGGTTGGATCGGAATAAACGTCTTAGGAAAGAATATAAAGTTGGAGTGGGTGAGTTTATAGAGTTTGTTGTTAGCCAGGAGAGATTTATACGGCTGGGCGATGATCATTTGAGGTGTCCTTGCAAAAGATGCAAGTGTCAATCTTTCAAAAGTGTGGATGGAGTTATAGCCGATATTTATGAGAAGGGTTTCATGCCTGATTACTATTGGTGGAGTAACCATGGTGAGACGTTGCCTGATTTAAATCCGATTGTGTTTGAAGGTTCGTACTATGGAAGTGGTGACCGGAGGGAAGAATTGAATCCATACGAGCAGATGATAATGGATCATGCTGGACCATCGGTTGGTGTTGTACTAGAAGAAGATGGGGGAGAAGATGATGGAATGGGTTCCCAATACATAGAGGAGAATCCGAATCCCGAAGCTCAAAGATTCTATGATATGCTGAGTGCTGCACGATCTCCATTGTGGGAAGGATGTCGGGAGTACACGGAGTTGTCAATGTGCATGGAATGGTTGAGTATCAAATCTGACTATAAGTTCAATTGACATTTATGATTATTAATCGTCCTGCTGTTAATCTCCCATATGTAGGATGTACGACAATTTTCTAAGGGATCTCCAACCTGACATTTCAAACGATCAGGTTGATCGAGAAATTACTTCTCATTTTGCTACGTGGTTCAGTAAATATGTAGGTTACGCATCTTCATTTGTTGCAATACATTTTATCTCCTTAAATATATAGCATGTATAAGAATAATATAATATTTGATTTTTTAGGTACTAGATCCAGAAAACAATGTTCAAAATCCATTGTTGACAAATTTGGCATGGGGGCCTAACAGATGGGTTACATCATGGAATACTTATATTGTAAATGGATATAAATTTAACACAAAAACATGGAATGAAGTAATGCAGTCGTGTAACTATGGTGTTTGTGTGCGAGCCACTGATGGCAATGTAGAGGATGATTTCTATGGGGTTCTAACTGACATCCTTGAACTCGATTATACCGGTTTCCCCGTGATGAAGTTAGTTATCTTCAAGTGTGATTGGTTTGATCCTACTCTTGACGTAGGGACAAAAATCGATAAAAAATATGGTATTATTCAAGTTAGGCTGTCTCGAAGGTATAATAAGGCGTACGACCCATTCATTTTTTCACAACAGGCAGATCAGTTTTATTACTCGCCATATCCCGAAGGACATCAAGGCTGGTTGGGTGTTATTAAGATAAAGGCTCGCAATATAATTACTGATAATGTAATCAACCAGCCTAAAAAAGATGCTCCGTACCAAGATGATGAGTTTTCAAGACCCCACGTACTGTTGCAAATTATGTCGGACATTATTGTTAATTCTCTGGCGGTCATTTCCGGAAATGGGGAAGAAGTTGAAAGAGAGTTATTGGATCAATCCGAGTTGGACGCATCTAGCGAAGGCACATTCCGATCAAGTGAGACTGATGAGAGTGAGGGTGAATTTAGTGACGGAGATTCTACTTAGGTAATTTATTTATGTCATAATTCATTGTGTAAATGTCATTCTACTTAGGTAATTTATTTTTGTATTATTTACACTGTTGTGTAATCATCTTTTCATTTTTTACACAGATGGCAGATTCCTCTAGAGGTAGGGGTCGTCGTGGAGGTCGTGGTAGAGGTCGTGTTGCGAGAGTCCCTTCACCGGCCGACCCACAGCCTTCAGATCGAGACCACCCTACCAGCACCTCTGTGGACAGGACCTCAGGGTGATGGACTTGCACCCCCTACCCAGCCTCATGTGGTCAGGACACAGGCTGCACCCTCATCATCCACACCTACGACAGGACCATTATCATCATCGGGACAGAAGAGTCGTGGTCCCCAGGGGGGATAACGAGTAAGCTAATTTAATTTTTTAATATATATAAAGTATCGCTAATTTCTATTTACTTGTTTTCTTAATTTATTTATAACATTTATTAATGCTCTAATTTTGCTGCTGCTTTCTGCCCGCGAAGGGCCCTTCTGATTAGATATCGAAGATCCTGCGACGCAAGTTTGATGGTCCATGGCCTACATGGAAGGCCATCCCAGGGGGTCATAGGAATCAGTTGTTTCTGGAGTTTAAGGTAACAATTTATTAAGTTATTTAAATTAAATTTACATTATATATATATACACACACACGAATTTCCTAACAACTATACGTTGCAGAAAGAGTATAGGTGGGACGTAGCTTCAGAGGGTCTCGTCAGGGACATATTTGAGCATAAAGGCTCACTGGTCATGAAGAATCTGACGAACAAGCTGAGGAAGGGTAAGAATAAGGGGAAGTGGGTGGATCCTGAGATCAGGAGGCAGCTGGACCAGTACTGGGCTACTGAGAAGTTCCAGGAGATCCAGGCCACAGCTCGGCGTAATCGAGCTTCTGATGGTGGCATATGTGCTTGGACCGACGGGTCTAAATCAGCCACCGCCCACTACGACGAACTGGTAATACATTAAACTTTTGACTTATTATACTATTTAATTATTCTTATGAATTTAAGATTATATTTTTCTGTGCAGAAAGCACAGAAACAGCGGGCCTCCACTGCTATGGAGTTGGTGGAGAGGACGAAGAAGTTGAAGTCGGGGACATGGGTCAACGACAAGGCCCGTAACTATGTTGTAACCAAAAAAACAATTTAGTGTTTACTTGTAATTTATTATAAATGATTTGTTAATATTGATTATAATTTTAACTAAATCTCTTCAACTATACTTTGTAGGTGGTATTCAACGAGAAGAAGGACGATGCCATATCACGTGCCTCACAGTCACAAGACGAGGCCTTGACTGGTGATAGGCCCAGCTCTCCTATCTCTGTCGACGATAATGCCATTTATTTGGAGGTCGTCGGGGGTAGGAACAAGAAGGGGCACGTGTATGGCCTCGGACACCTGGGAGGCGAGTTTATCGCTTCATCATCTGGCACTCCTGCTCCTTCCTACGCTGATACCGTCCCTCAGGAGCAGTTCAACCAAATGCAGGACACCATCACGCAGCTAAACGCGGAGCTTCGGGAGAAGAGCGAGAGAAAGCAACAGATGGCGAACCAGATTGCACAGTTGACTCAGGCACACTAGCAGCTAGTGCAGACAAGCATCGAGCAGGACCAAACACTGCGGCTGGTGTTGGAGGAGATGAGGATCCAGACTCCAGTTGCTCAGGGTGATGCTCTGACGGTTGTGCCGCCTGCTATCGCTCCTCCAGTTCCACTGCCAGCTACTGATGCTGCTACTGCAGAGGACGATCAGATAGCGGACGTCGGTGTTACTGTCGCTCCTTCATTAGTAATTTGGTGTGTTTTATTAGTAATTTTGCTAAACTTTAAAGAAAATCAGAAAAAATTTATTATTTTAAAAATTAAATTTAAAAAAAAATTTAATAAAAACCAGTTTAGCGACTGAATTAGAAAGCAATAATTCGGTCGCTAAACTTTAATTAACATTAACAAATTGTGGTCTAGCGACCGAAAATCCGTCGCTAATATAGGTTAACAGTAACCAACATTGGCGACCGAAATAGAAACCGATTATCGGTCACTAAAAATGGTTACCCAAACAATGCGGCCAACCGTGTAGCGACCATTTTTTATTATTTAGCGACCGAAATTACGGTCGCTATTTAGCAACCGAATTATTATTTCGGTCTCTAAAAACTTAGCAACCAGGTTATCAGTCACCACCATGAATCGGTCGCTAATTCGGTCGCTAACTTAAATAGCGACCGAATTAGAAAGTTTAGCGACTGAATATGACGGTCGCTAAACAGTTGTTTTTTTTTGTAGTGAATTGGAATTCACCCCATCAAAAATAAAATGTTGATACCATTTTAAAATATTTATTTCATTTTAAAAAATGAATTCCAAAATTAAAAAAAAAACGGAAGAATGAAATTCGAAATAAAATAAATAAATAAAATAAATAAAATTAAATATTGGAAATCAAAGAATGATTTCTATGCTCATCAATCAAAATAAAATCAGATTAATATGATACTAAAAATCAATCAAATATTTTTGTTTTTATATGAATGATTATGAGTAAACAGATGTTGATATCAATTTGAATAAACACGTGTTGATATACAAATATGAATTAATGTATTATGAGTAATTAAAAAATTGGAATTCAAAATTAAAATAAAATAAAATAAAATAAAATAAAAGAATGAGTTAGAATAGTATATGAGAAGGTATTGCACCAGAATAATTTAAACAAATAAAATTTGAAATTTAAAAACGGGAGACTTAAAAAGTATGTTTTCCAATATTATTATTTGAGTAATTAAAAAAATTTTCTTATTCGAAATTAAGAAAATTTAATATAAAAAAAAATCAAAGAATGAAATTCGAAATAAAATAAATAAAATTAAATTAAAATCAAATAAAATTTGAATTATATGAATGAATATGAATAAACACATGTTGATATACTAATATGAATTGATTGAGCTAATTAATACATAAATATGATTTAATGTATAATGAGTAATTAAAAAATTGGATTTCGAAATTTAAAAATTTAAACAAAAAAATTGGATTAGAATATTATCTGAAGCTATCTCATGAGAAAGTGTCACTTGTCAAAATTCTAGTTTAATTGTTGCTAATGATCGAATCTTCTTTTATATATATAATATAGATGTTATCGTGGGAAATGGGATATGGACATTTAACAAAATCGTATATATTAATGTTTCAAATTAATATTGATTTCATGTTCATATATATATATATATATATATATATATATATATATATATATATATATATATTGATACAATGGGAAAGAAAGCAGACTAAGCAGCTACTGATTTCATGTTCATATTTTTTCCCTTTTGATAGAAGATTTCATGTTCATATAATAGACTAAGTTATTTTTTTAGAAAATGATTTCCATTTTAATATTTTGTTAACAAATAAAAATTTCCACAAAAAAATCCTCGAATGGGACACCCACTACCTCAATTAAATTAAATTAAATTAAATTAGAGCTGGCTCTGGTGCTTCCTTTGGGATTCAAGTAAGTTCACACAAGTGTAATCTCAAATTGAGACAAAACGCTAAGAATGAATTTATTGCTGTAAGAAATAGTTGAATAAATCTATAGTGTGAGGTGAAACAAAGTTTGAAGGGCTAGGCAAGATGAAACCACCATGATCCATAAAATTCCTGTTTTGTTGAAGTGCAGGGCTCAAATCATGAAGGAAGCTAACCATACTAGGATCCAACGTTGACGGCGAGAAAAAGCTCGGTGGAATGGGAGAAAGTGAAGCTGGTCCCGGTGACAAAATCCCTTGAAACATGTTGCTTCCTCTCTCCACTACTCCATGATGATTCACCATATTCTCTAACCCTCCCACGACATCGTTTACATCACTAACACTACTTGCTTGCATCATCATCTGTTTCTTGTTCCCCATAGGAGACCTAGCCTTCTCTATGGTGGCGTAACGTGCCGCCGGCGACACCATTCCGGTGCCGTTGAAAGGGTCATTCGATGATGATGTTACCATCATATCGGAAGACGAGGATGATCCGGTGAGGCGTTGGACGAGGTTCATGAAGTCGCCCGGTGTGGTGTGGATTACCTTTGGGGACACGGTGTAGATTATGATGGGTTGTCGAGGTGGTGGTTGCGGTTGCGAGGGTTGCTGCGGCGGTGCCAACGGTGGCTTCTTGATCTTGTGAGAGTCTTTGTTTATCCTAAGAGGTGTGGGACGAGGGCCTTGGAGTTCTCTTCTTGGTGATCTTCCTGTAGGAATGTCTGTGAAGTTCATGTTGGATATGTTGCTATGCCAACAAGTATTGAATTGTGTGAAGAATAGATGAAAAGGGGTGAAGGGTACGATAGAGGAAGAGGAGGATGGGACAATATTAGCATAATTATTCTAATCTTATAAAGTGGGAAATTATATAAGGGGCTCACATGAAACATATTAAGAGATCTAGTCAATGATAAGGGGTGGGGGGTATTATTTTAATGTAAGATACATTTGTTGGTAAAATATGGCTTCTTCTAAGGTAAATTTTTTATACCTACGGCCGGTTTCGTAATGTTATGGTTGTCTAAACGCGTATGTGGGTTTGGAAAGGGTCTTGTGTGTGCCATGTCATTGGAGTTACAGATGCAAGTGGATAAAGTACGTTGACAAGTTGACACGAGGTAGCTATTTGGCATTTGTGTGTGTGGTCTATATCATATATGTCATTAAATGAGAACATAAATATATGATACTACTATCATCATATCTATGATTATGCAGTGAATGTGAATCTCACGGCAGATAGCCGTCCTAGCTAGTAGCTAGAAATAGAATTCACTTTTTATTTTATACAAGAAGAAGAAGAAAAAAAGAATTCGCTGTATTTTGTAAGGGAGGACTGCGTTACCAGGCTTTTGTGTGGATGAATTTGGGAGTGAGCTGAAACCGAGAAATTTCAGAAATGGAAAGAAAGAAGTGGAGTGAGTTCCATACTTCCATTCGATCAGTGGGATCCACTTTCCTTTCTTAGCAGTTCAAACTCATCAGGAAATGTGACGTGGATATATAGTTATTTTAAAGCTCATTTTTTACTTTCATTATTATTCATGTAGCTTTATGCATTTCTGATTTTGTAGATAATATAGAAGTAATTGTGTACCTCTTGAGTTAGTTCAGTATATTAAGTTATTATGGGACATGAATTGTGAGTTTATAGGTCTAAATTTCCGCAACACACTTTGTTCCTTTCACATTTCTTTCCTGCTCTCTTTCTCCCTTGTATAAGGCGTATTATAAGCCTGGAAAAAAGAAGAAGAAGTAAATGTAGTTTTGTAATATATAAAATAATATTTTCTAGAATATTAAATCATTTCAAATTTTTATATATTTTTTAATGTATAATTATAACTTCAACAAAACGTATATCTATACAAATTCACATTAATTCTGCTACTTATACAGAATTATGAATAAATATGCAAAAAAGTTTGTACAATAAGCATTTTTCTTATAGCCTAGCAAGTTCTTTAGCTAAAGATAATTATATATTCATTAATAAAAACGAAGAGGAAATTAAAATAAAGTCCGAAGAACATTTTTTATAAGCAAAATCGTATAAATAGATTACTTGGGAAAGTCCCAAGAACTTGAAGTGTGACCAAAGTCGGGTGGCACCGAGCACGATCGAGGTGGGCGATCGCCCAGAGCCCCAATTTTTTGGGGGCACCAGATAGTATAAAATTTAATATAGTATATATAAATGTTTTATAAAAATTTTACATACTATCCTTTCAGATCATTGCATCAATTTGAGAGAAGTTTTTTTAGATTGAAATTGTTAAATTTTATTTACGATTTACTATGTCAATAGTCTTGCTTTGATTTCTATCGAAAATGATTTTTTAAGAAACCTTGATTATGATTGAATTATTAAAGATTTTACAGCAAAAAAAATGTAAGAAGGACAATCTTCAAATAATTATGAGGGTACAATTTTCCTGAGTTCGTCCATAACACCCAAAATCTCAGGACCGGGCCTGCAAAATCCTAAACCAAAAGGAAACTGGTGTGTGTCCAAGACAAATTTGGATCCTCTCCGATTACACCCTCTCAATCTTTTTTTGTTTTTGTTTTTGACAAACCCTCTCAATCTTCTCTTTACCTAGATTCAGTAGTTGACATTTGCTTTTATCAAAAAAAAAAAAAAACGTAGTTGACATTTGCTACAAGAGCTGTACTATCGTTAGATTATATTCAAAAGGGAAAAATGTATACTTATACCGCATGTAGTATCATGTGTAAAACCAACAGTATCACCACTAGAAAGGATCCGGACCCGTCCAAGACTTTCGACAATGTTAAACCTAGGCACCTCTAATGCGTCCCAAATCAAAGGAAATGTGGAGTGTGCATAATCGATAATAAAGTATAATATTTTTTAGTTGTCTTATCCAAGTTCAAACACTTGGCATCTAGGACTAGGATAGCTCACTTTTTCCTAAAAGAATTTTTTTAATATCACAAATTTACTATGCAAAATTTTCTAAATTGCATATTGCACTGTTTTTTTTTTTTTTTGCCTTTTTGGGTACCTCTTGTTGGTACTCATATATATACATTTTTTTATTATAAAAAAAAACTCTTATGCAAAAATTCTCATGTAATTTCTTTTTATGCGGCTATACATTTTGTCATTATCATTTGATGGTCATCACCACTATGATCTATGTCACCATATAGCTTCCGGCATCGTCAAGATCGTTAACCCGTAAGATAACAGTGATATCGACTATCATCAAGAGACCTATTTGGATCTTGATGTTTGTGTATTTGTGTCATCACCATCGAGGAACTTGACAACTTTTGTTCTTTTATAGATGATGTTGTGTCGTGTGCCAAGATTCTAAGGTTAGAGTAAATGGTGAGGTTTACTTGCTAACAATAGCTGGTAGCACATAATGAGAGAATTGTCAGAGTCGCTTCAATTTTGGGAGGTTGAGGCGCAGCTTTAGCGAATTACTATCAATGAACATATTACTGCTAACATGTACATGCAGTAGAGGTAATAATAATAATAGTAATTTAAGTTTTCAAATAATACTTCGCGATCAATAAGTTACTATCTTCTTTGTCTTGTCCCTTTGGTTCACTGAGAACATTCCAATGTGGTTGTAGAGCACTTTACGGCTCTCGGAAAAGTCTCATTTGACGGCACATTGGAAGCAGCGTGGCTAGCTTCGACTCTTGCGTTTATAACGTATAAAACCAATATAACACTACTCAACTTCATTCATTAAGTAGTGAAGACTTATTTTGGTATTAAATAAATAGGTGCATGAATGTACCTTTTCATTCGCTTTAGGCGATCTCCAAGAATTACTGCCATGGCAAACAGAGACATTGTTTAAGGAATTGTTTAGAATCAAGAAACATTTTCCATTTGTTAATTTTTTAACCAATTTCTTTAGCCTACTCGCTAGCGAGACTTATTTTTTAAAGGCATATTAACTACTGTACTAAGTTAAGGAATAAATTAATTTTTCAACATAAACTTGCTCTTTTTATTCCTTAATTAGTGTAATTGGTGCAAAACCTTGTTTAAATTTTTTTTAAGTGAGTTAGCTTTAAAATAGTAAGTAATTAATCCTTAATTCATTTAATAAGTTGAGATTCCTGTATGCTTTATCAAAAATTTAATAGTGTAAACATCTTCACTTGTTTATTTTATAGATTAACTCACTTTTTAAAAAAACAATCTTATTCTTATAATATAAGACTTTGGTTTTTAAATTCAGCAATAAGACAACAAAAAATAAAACATTTTGGATTCATAATCATTAATAAGGTTTAATTACTCTGTAGGTCCCTATACTTTTTGGGAATTTTCAAATAGGTCCCTATACTTTTAAATTTTTAATTAGGTCCCTGAACTATTATTTCATTTGTAATTAGGTCCATATACTAAAAAAATTTGTAATTGGGTCCTCGAACTTTTATAAAGTTTTCAATTAGGTCCCTGAACTAAAAAAGTTTTTAATTGGGTTCCTGAACTTATATAAAATTTTTAATGGAGTCCTTGTGGTAGGGTTCCGTGAAGAGGTCTTTAAGTCTACTGATGTTAAACGTGACCTGGAATTCCGCCAAATTTGTATTTAGGGTTACGAGAGACAAAAATGTTGAGTCAGAAAACCAAAACTTGACCTGTGATTGCTTTTCCCCCATCTAAACAAATAGTGCATTCCTTCCTCGATTTATGTTTTACAGTTGTATATCTCTTTCTTGAAATAATTTCGTCTAAAATAGTTTCCTCACTTGCAACTTACTACATCTCACTTCATCTTGTTACTTCTTGCTACATTTTACTGTGACAATTGTGACAGTGTCTCAAGGTTCATCTTCCACCCAAACTACTCTTAAATAGCCAGCTTAGATGAAATCAGTTATATTCTGTCCAATTCAACATATCACTAACGAATTTTATAATTTAGGGACCCCATTGAAAATTTTATATAAGTTCAAAGACTCAATTAAAACTTTTTAAGTTCAGGGACCCAATTGAAAACTTAATAAAAGTTCGAGGACCCAATTACAAATTTTTTAGTATAGGGACCTAATTACAAATGAAATAATAGTTCAGGGACCTAATTACAAATTTTAAAAGTCTAGGGATCTATTTGAAAATTCTTAAAAAGTACAGGGACTTACAGAGTAATTAAACCTTAATTTTACCGAAAGTGTCTTGCTAATCGATGCACTAAGGACACTGGTTAAGAAATTAAAAAAATGATAAGTCTATGTTGGAAAACTAAATATAACACTTATCGAGATATAAAATACATAATTTTCAATACAAAATTACCTTTTTTATTCCTTAATAAGTATCATTACCTAAGGGCATTGCTTGCACTACAAGAAAACATGGATTTACCGACGGGCGGTTACTGACGGGCTTTGTCCGACGAAAATTTTATCATTATCGACGGGAAACTCCGTCGGAAATCCGGAATTGCAAAAAACACGAACTTTTTTTACGGATTTTTCCATCGGTAATTTACGGATTTTGATCCGTAGGAAATGTGCATTACCAACGGATTTTTAACTTTTCCGACGGGTTTTGACAGTCAATAATCCCCATTTTTTGTAGTGTTGACATTTGCCTTTTTTTTGGCTTTTAATATTTGCTTTGCAAAACATTTCTGAAATTATTTTCTTATCCTTGTTGTAAATAGTAATATATAGTTAAGAAAAATTATTTTTTTATCAGTTGTTTACAACTTATTGAAGGACCCATTCTAAATAAAATACTTTTTTTTAATAGTAATCACTTCAAAATTGTGATTACGCGTCAAACATCGTGGTTTAATTAATTAATTAATATATACACGACTAGATTGGTTGTGGATGTCTAACTTAAGCAAGAACCATCACCTGCTACAACACAACTAGAGAGGATTGATTTAGATTTCTAGAAGAACATCATCCGTTTACTAAGAAAGCATCAAAGAGTTAACCACTACCTGCTACTGCCTACTTAACTATTACCCTGCATTTAACAAATTGCATTCTCAAAAGGTTAACTCATATTGTCAACGTAGCAGCTACGAACAACGAGACCGCTGATATTGATCGATATATCGAGACCATATGGTTACACCAACACATTGAGGACATGGTCATGTGAGAAATATGCTGAAATGGTCTCTCTCTCTCTCTCATTAATGTAAAAGAGTGAGACTTCCTATTTGAAAGACATAGTCCCTAAATTCTATCAAAAAAAGTAAAAGACATAGTCCCTCCTGTTAGATATCATTTATTACATGCCATATTTGAAAGTTTTGTATGATCATTCCTACTCCCTGGACATGGTATTCTTACTCGTCTTATAGGTATTGGAATTTAAAAAAAAAAAAACTTATATATCTAAAATGGATAAATAAGAATAGATTAAAATAAGCTTTTAAATCATGTAAATATGATGATTTTTGGATTTAATTCTATTAAAATTTTATTCAATTTTGATCCCTCTTTTAACTAAAAAAAAATAGTGTGAATTTAGTCACTCGTCGTCAGGAATTTAAAATACACTATTTTTTGTATCCGTAATACTAAAAAAGGAATAAAAATTTAGTAATAACCAGTTCCAAAAATTGTTATATTTACAAGAATGGAGGACTTATTTCAATCTTAAAAATTTATCTACTCTATATCAAATTAATATTGATTACATTCTTATAATTGATTCACTTTAAAAATAAATTCACATCAATATAACTTTATCTGAGAATGGGTGCACTACATCTTAACCAACCTCATCAGCCCTTCTCGTACAATATAGCCTAACCTTATTGCAGTTGTCAATGAACTGGAAGGAAGTAGGTTTTTTTTTTTTTTTTTTTTTTTGAGAGGGAAGCAAGTAGTTTTTAAACATTTATTTGACTTTGGTTTTTTTTTTCTTCGCAGAGGATGATTGTCAACGAAACGAGTATTTGAATATCGAATTTGATATTGTGTACATTTTTTTTTATTATTATTCTACTTATTTTTTCATATATATATATATATAATACATAAAAAATTCAAAAGCATATCATTCATTGTTGCACACCTGATGCAATTTTTTTTATCACAATTAATGAAAAATATAACTTAAGATGATTATGACATTGGGACAGAGTTCTATGCTTAAACAATGGCCATTAGGACTTAAAGTTATTATGAAATATACCTCAAATGATTATACTGGACGAATTAAACACATCAGGATGTTAGCAACACATACCCGTAGATGCTGCATGTGGTTACGACTTACAAATACGATGCTTCTTTTTTGGAGTATCCTCTCATTTGGTACGTGGGAGATTAATCTCTTATGAATGTTTCTGCGCTTAAACAGAGATTCCTCACAATTGTACTTTTTTCATTCATATGAATTCATAAATTAAATCCATAATATCTAACTGACTAACGATAGTATAACTAAACTTTAAGTTTTTTTTTTGGATGACGAAATCAAAAGTTCCAAACAAAACCATCACACAGGATCAGGCGATCTATCAAACACAATACTATAGTTACATATCATATAAAAATATATATATTATTTCTCTCTTTCTCTTCCATGTAAGACCTATTATGAGCCTCTTATTGGATAAAAAAATTATTTAAACAATTTGACCAAGAAGATACTATTTGAACAATAAATCCTAATATTATTTATTGTACAAATAACATTTTTTAGCATAAAAATATAAAGTATAATATAATTAGTGCACTTTAAGCCTTATTTTGCTTCGATAGGCTTATCAAGCCCACAGTTCAAAACAATTACAGGGCCTATAGGCCCGGGTGTCCGCTTGGAATTGGATTAAGTGAAACTCCAACAATCTAAAGATGCGCCACACAAGAAACAGCAACAAGTCACCATTATAAAAGCACCATTAGAGTGAGGCCCAAAGAATCCAGACGAAGAAGCCCAAGGAAGGGGAATGTACAACGGGTTGTGGGTTGGGAATAGGCGAATAGCTAAGACAGCTTGTAAGCTTGATTACAGCATGGTTGGTATCAGTTTTTTTTTTTTTTGATAAACAAACAGTATATATATGATGGATACATGCATATCCAAGCCCATATACAAAGTAATATTGTTAACAACACCAAAACCAGCAACTAGAGATATTCCATCAAGCTAAAGCCACATTAGAAATACAATTATATTATTTGAACACAAAATTTGGATATCGTATATGATATTATACATATTTTATCTCTATCCCTCACTTACTTTTTATCTTCTCGTATACACACATTCCAAAAATACAAAAAAAAAAACACCAAATGAACACCATATGGTCTCCCATCTTTTTGCCCTAGAACTATAAGGTTGAAACTAAAGCTATAGCCCACATCAAAAGAGAAAGTCTTATACAGACACAAACTTAACACACATTTGAACACAACCAATAAAACAATGGCAACACATTAAAATAAAAATAAAAATAAAACAAATAATAAGTAATAACCACTTAAACCCAATCAACAAAGTTCCCCCACCACCAAAACCCCTCCGTCTTCTTGTGTCATCTCCATCAAAACCCAACAACGAAGAAAAAATAAAAATGATTCATCTGTGTTATTAGTCTCCTCAGAGTAACTAAAACCACACCACCCTATCTGCATCAAGATTCTTCATTTTGGATCCAGTTCAACTTCACCACCTTCTCCTTTATAGGTCTCTTCTTTTTCGCTTCTTCTGACCATACAACGGAACTGAACAAGGAGAAGAGTTCAATGCCCCACTTTTTTGTTCTAAAAATTGTAACTTTATAAAATAATACATATTATATTTTTATTAACAAATAATACTATGATAAACCCAGTTTTCTCCCTCTTCTCTGGAAGCACTATTGTTCCAAGTTTCAACCCGGTTTCTAATATGTGCGTGTCCAAAATCCTACTCCACCGAATAACAAGTAATAGACAAACCAAAAATCCATATTCATTTTGTTTTACAAATATCAAGATATAAATAATAAACTAAAAATCCACTCCACAGAATGGAATCGTAGACATAGAAATATACAATGAAATGCATATATAAAGAGGTGTTGTTTTAATATGTGTCACATCGCCAATGTTGCTGGCTTGCTGAACAACCATTCTACACAGCCATTACGCACAGAAGTTTCTTTTTCACTGAATCAGTGTTTCACAGTCATCTTTCATTTAATTCATTGCCCTATTTCTGGAATTGATTATCTGAGGGAGTTGTACCAACATTTTGTGACTCATGAGGAAGTCCACCGAAACATCAGTCAGAAGAGCGCAGAATCGTGGCAAAAGCCGGAATCACACCCAGAACCTTCAGGATAGCCGGAATTGACATGATTCCGGCATCGACTAGATTGGTTACGTCGTTGAAAACGGTGTCGGAGACGGTCGCCGGATTCTTCCCTGGTTTGGATTCCGGCGAGAGGGGAGATGGAAGAGGAAAGGATAGAGGCACCATTCTCAAGGAGGAGAGAGGCTTCATTTCTGAAGTTTTTTTAATTTAATTTTAATTGATTAGTTTTCAATGAGTAGTAAACATCTCGTTAGATGTGTCTAAGAGTGAGCTGTTGAGTGCGTGCTGGTACAAGAGTTTCTCACATCAAAAACCACACAGAAATAGCAACTCCAAAACTAAAAGTTTATAAGGAAAAGACAGCTGTAGGCTGTTTACCCCAATTAAATGATCATATGCTGATTTCACTGAAAACATTCCGTCGGTTGAATGCCTTCACTTCCAAGAGTCCTCTCTTGAAGCCACTGGAACACTGTTTCCTACAGTTTCCAACAGGTTACTAAGTAATTCCTCTTCCCAGACGAAAAGCCTCCTCCTCCAAAGGAACTTCCAGGACCACACATCACCACTCCACTGACCCATTTGTGCCACAGATGCTTCTTTTGACAAAGCATTAAGGAACAACCTGTTATACTTAAATTCCAAAGAAACAAAAGAAGCCCAGACCAAAAAGAAATATTGAGACCATTCCCTAAGACTCTAGATATACCGTTTGATAACCACCCCTGATTAGGACTGTTCCCCCCTCCAATCTCACGCGGGTGGCTTCAGTTTCTCGTTCTTAGGTATCCAAGTCAATCCTATCAAAACTGGTGGTCTTCATTTGTCTCAAACCAAATATATTCTAGACCTTCTAAACAAAGCCAACATGGCTAATGCTAAGCCTATAAACACTCCTATGACCACCGGCCTCAAACTCTCAGCAGAGGGTAAATGAGTTTAAAATTTTAACTCATTTATCAAAAAAGTTTAATTTGAATTTTTATATATTCGACTTAGTAATTCTAAAGTTCTCTTTTTAAGGATAGACAATTTGGAGAATTTATTAGTATTATTTACGATAGTTACGACTAAATGAAAGATCACAAAAGTAAAAAAAAAATTACAAAGGAGGGAATGGATAAGCCAAAAACTACACTAAATTAGGACAACACGGGGAAAGGAAACCCCGTTATACTACATTATTCACTCACACAAATGTATGTATGTATGTATGAGGTAGGATCCATTAACATCAAATGTAAGTCTTTTGACTTACATCAAATCTAAACCGCTAAATTTAATGGATCTTACGGCTGAAAATATTCCAACAAAAAATTAGAAAAAAATAAAAAAAAGATGCACGTGAGATTCATATCACCGGCTCTTTATTCTCTTTTAGGAATTTCTCAGAAACAAAAGAAATCGCCGCCACCACTGTGATTAGGTGCCTATTCAAGCGGCGACGAGTTCTTTTGTATATGAGAAATTCCTAAAAGAGAATAAAGAGTCGGTGATATGAATCTCATGTGCATCTCTTTTTGAATTTTTTTCTATTTTTTTGGTTGGCATATTTTCAGCCGTAAGATCCATTAATTTTAGCGGTTCATATTTGGTTTAAGTCAAAAGACTCACACCTAGTCTCAATGGATCCTACCTCATTTATATTTATTGCTCACTTATTCATTTCCATTTAATGTGATTTTTTTTTTAATTTACATCTATATTATACTCATGCTTAAAATCTCACCTGTAATTACAAACCTTCCCACCCAATAGGCTCGGTGTCAGTTCTTGTAAATGGGAGTCCCATGGCTGAATTTACCTTGAAATGGGGTTTAAAACAAGGAGATCCACTAGCACCCTTCCTATTCTTAGTGGTGGCGGAAGGTTTAAGTGGCCTTGTATCTAAAGCGGTGTCGGAGGGAATTTTTAAAGGATTCGGGTTTGGTGATGAGGAAGTTGTGATATCTCATCTTCAGTATGTGGATGACTCATTGTTGGTTGGAGAGGCTACCGAACAAAATGTGTGGGTCATCAAATCCATTCTTCGGTGTTTCGAGCTTGCTTCGGGTCTGAAAGTAAATTTTCAAAAGAGCAATATCATTGGCTTGAATGTGGAGGAGAACTTCCTTGAAGCCGCTGCATTGTTTTTGAATTGTAAAATTATTATGATCCCTTTCAACTACCTAGGAATCCCTTTAGGTGCAAACCCAAGGCGTGCAGAGTTTTGGAATCCTATGGTGGAGAAAGTGAAGAGGAGACTATCGAGCTTGAAAAGAAGGGACCTTTCACTTGGTGGCAAGATAGTGCTTATAAACTCGGTACTCTCGAATCTATCAATTTACTTCTTATCTTTCATGAAAGTTCCAAATAAAATGGTTAAGAAGTTGATAGCGGTCCAAAGGAACTTCTTATGGGGAGGTAAAGGTGAAAGGAAGAGAATAACTTGGGTTAAATGGAGCGAGGTGTGCAAACCAAAAATAAATGGTGGGCTGGGAATAAAAGATATTCAACTGTTTAATTTGTCGCAGTGGTTTGAAGTGCTAGATTATAGATACAGCTTGAGCCATTCAGGTATCATTGAAACTCTGTCCAATTGGCCTGCTTCTTCCACTTCGATACGGTGGAGAGACTTGTGTAATATTGATAGTGGTAGACAGGTTCCATCAGGCTGGCTCAAAGATGCACTTATTAAGAAGGTAGGAGATGGCAGGAATGTGGACTTTTGGAAAGAGGCTTGACTGGATAATGTGAGCCTTAAATTAAAATATCCAAGACTCTATTCTTTGTGAATCAATCAGGATGCAAAAGTGGCTGATGTGGGAGAATGGTTAGATAATCATTGGACTTGGATTTTACAGTGGAGAAGATGTCTCTTTACCTGGGATGAGAACTTGGTACAAGAACTGTTGGGACTACTCTCAAACATGATATTAAAGAGAGGGGTTACTGATGAGTGGCGGTTTAGGCACGATATTGATGCCATATATTCATGCAAATCAGCATACGCTGCCCTATCAAACAGTTGGATGCTCATGCTCTAACCAAACAGGCCTGTAGAGGATGATCTTTTCAAAAAATTCTGGATACATATAATACCTACTAAGGTCCTAGACTTTGGGTGGCAGGTTCTGCTGGATAGAGCACCATCTAGAATGAATCTTTAGATGAGGAAAATCATTGAGGATGTGGCAGGGCTAAACTGTGTTCTTTGTGATGGAGAGGTGGTGACTATGGATCATCTGATTTTTGGGTGCAGCAAATCTGTGTCAGTTTGGAATCTGGTTTACAATTGGGCAGGGATTGAGGTGGTCTTGCCAGCAAGGGGAAAAGCACATTACCTACAACATAGGGGATTGGTAAAAGGGAAATGACTTAAAAAGCTATGGATGGTACTATGGTTCTCTACTTCTTGGTCGATTTGGCTCTCTAGAAATGGTGCTATATTTAATCAAGAGTCATTTGATGCAGCTCAATTGCTGGAACTAATTAAGTTCAGATCTTGGAATTGGTTTCAATTCAGAGGTAAGGGCAGCAGCTATAGCTTCTCAGATTGTTGCATTGCTCCATTAATTTGTACGAAGTCGTGTGTGTAATAGATATGAAAAAATCGACGCCTGCTATGCTTCCATTCTGCTGCCTGTTATGCTTCCATTTTGTTGCTGCTATGCCATGCTTCACGGTTCTGTTTTGGTGATGTGTACACAATTTCAACAATCTGAGATGCAGGGTTTTAAAAATCGGGTGAATTGAGGGATCCTAATTAATGGTATGCTGTCATGAAGGCTGCAGTTATACGTGGTGGGGTATGAAATCAGATTAGGCAAAGTGTAACACCCCGATTTTCGTATAAGGGATTATGTTAATATGGATGTCTAGTTGTTGTTGTTGTTGTTGTTGTTATTATTATTATTAATGAAGTTAGTATTGTTATTTATATAATTGATAATGTAATTGTGCTTAATATTGTAGTATTTTTATGTTTATACATACTTATGTATGTATTATTATATATGATAATATGTATATTAATATATGATTATTTGTATTAATATGAGATTGTGTCTCTTAATGTGTGATCTTATATGAATGTATGGTTTTGTTTGTAATTTTATATGTAAATATATGATATGTGATTTTATTAACAATAAGTGATTAAGAATGATATGATGAGATACCGTGTGATTTAGTATTCGAATAGATATAGTATAATTCTTAGATTTTAGCCCCTCAAGTCAACCAATCATATTTGAGTCCTTATTAACAAAGGATAATCCTCTTTTTGGTTACCTCTTAAGATCTTATTATAATCTCCTAAGGATCCTATCTAGGAATAACTATCAAATCTGTCGCTAAACTTCCATTGAACATTTTACCATCTTAGAGTGCGATTTAGGATTCGGTCATTATACATTAATTTGTATATATTTCTCTGAGCTTTCTAACGACACCAAGAAAACCTCAATAGGAAACTTGTAGCTCAAGTTATGGTCAAAATACCCATCTGTATACAATTTGGGCTGAAATAGGAGCCCGTTATGCCCCAACTTGTATTTATACCATAAAACTCGACCTAAACCCTATTTCTCACATTGTTAAACTCATAATAGCTGACCCTATTCATCTTTTTTAGTTTTCCCTTGAACCCCTTGAAGTTCTTGGAGTTTGTAAGTCCGTTTGAGAGAGAAGTTATGCGTGTTAGCATCGTTTAAGGTAACGTAGTTATCCCTCCTTAATCTCATTTTGCCTTTATTTTGAATTGGGGATTAATTGGTTATTCTCTTCCCTTCTTGTTTGACCAAGGCTTGAGGAACTCGTCGAGCCACTCGAGGGAACGTGTCTAGTTTGCCAACGTTATCGTTTTGGGAATCTTCATTCCAGGTATGGGGAGAAGGATGGTGTATACATTAGGCAAGGGGGTAGCGTAAGATGAGAGGTCCTCATAACCCCGTTATTGTTGTTAATTTCTATGAATGCCTATTCGTTATATGTTGTTAGTAATTGTTATTGATATTGCTACGTTTAGTATGACTATGCTTAAACTGTTGTTGATGCCATGATCTGCCCGGTTGTATGAGTTAATTGTTATAATTGCTAATTGGTTGATGGTATGCTCGATGTTTATGATTATCATGTTGTTCGTCAATGATGTATAATAGTTGAATCTGTTCATGATCTAATTATGATCGTTATGTTGTTGTTGCTATGCATTGACTGACTAATGTTGATTGGATGAGGCTGTGTTGTTGTTATGATGAACACGTTAATAAGACCCTAATCAGTTTTAAATAGGACTCTTAGTTAACATAGGATTTAAGGGGTTAATTCCCCAATGCTTCATAAGACATGAACTGTTAGTGAGAGGTGAGGTTTTATGCCAACTGGATTAGTCAAAGGACCCTAGGATCTGATTTGGGATCTGATTTGAGAGTGTTAGGGAGTTTTGACTCTAAGTATACGTATGAATCTGCCCAGAACAGTACGACTGGCCCATGAGCACGACCGTACTGAACATGGAGCACGCCCAATTGCATTCTAGAAGGCAGGCCGCGTATTAAGCACAGTCGTACAGGACAGTGAGCACGACCGTGCTCCGTTTAAGTGGCAGCACGCCCGTGCTCCCATTGCTAGTCAGAATCTGAGACTAAAGGAATAAAGGGTTGTTTCACCCCAATTGTCCTCAATAATGCAATAATACATCAATCGAACGAAGAAGAGTTAGATAGCTTAATTAAAGGATTAATTAAGATAACAAAGAATAATAAGTTGGTTAAGTCGGTACCATTGGGTTACCGCATGTTGATACACTTTGGTTCTTTTTGGTCAAAGTGCCCTCAATGCTTTTTGGTCGAGGTGTTGATAAGTTGAACCTTGGTGCTTTTTGGCCAAGGCGTTGATGTTGATGTTGTTGATGATGGTGATAAGTCTTGGGTGCTTATCGGCCCGAGCAAAGGAGGTTGTTGCTTTGTATGTCGTTTGCTCATGCATTCATACGTTGAAGTTGATTAGTGGGGGATGTTCAACATAGGGGAGGTCGCCCAAGTTATGAAGATCTGGCCTAAGTCTCAGGTGGTTCACCCAAGGTTTGGTGAACCGTGCGCCCCCGAGGAGGCGTATCTAGTTATGATACGTCGGCTATCCAAAGGGTTTGTAACATCCTGATTTTTTATTACTTTCTAATATCAGAAATTTATATAAATACATTTATATATCTATCTGAGACTTAGAAAATTCTTTTAATTAAATCGAAACCTTATTTACACTCTACTTAATGGTAGAGAGTTACGATTAAAATTTAGGTTGAAAAGTAATGCGAAACCCGGTCTGTGAATTTCACTAACAGTATGATTATACTGATCAAAAAACCTAATTTTGACTCGTGAACGAAAAACTTAAGGCTTTTATTTAATTTCCAACGATTTTGATTATTTTGAAATATTTCACTAAAAAGTGAAATAATATTTTGTATTCGGGTGTTATGTTCAATCGGGCAAACGATGGAGCAAAATATGGAGTTTCTAGGACCAGTTAAAGAATTTATTTTATGATTTCAAGATGGTTCACATGGATGAGTCACTCATGTGAAGTCTTTAAGTGTGCACATGATTATGATGTTATTTTAAGGATTTTGTACTTTAGTCCTTAAAGTTTCTCTTAATTTCTTTTTGGTCCTAAGTTAAACTATCAAGTTGTCTTTATCAATTGGGCCAATTCTTGCTCATTCAAACCATGAGGGGGCTGCGGTTTTGAGTCCCAACACCGTGGTCATGAAACTAATTTTCATGAAACCATTTTGTATGCTTAAAACTTTCCTATGGTTATTACGTCTTAAGACTTTTTCCATACTTGAAATCAAATGGATTTGTTGGACTCTCAAGCACATTTGTGCAAGCCCAAGGCCCTTGTCCCTTGTCCATAAATTCTTGATGAGTCTTGAATACTCTAGCTTCTTCTCCACTCTTCTATCATTATCTTCTTTGTTCTAACTTTCTCTAAGTTTCCATTGTTGAGTTTGTGAAGCAACTTGCTCATTCTTTGCCATTTTTCAAGTTCCAAGAGGTAATCTTTGTTCCTCATCAGCATTAAACATCATGTTTTTCAATTACTTTCATGATTTAAAGCCTTGATCATCCTTTTCAATTCCTAGATCTAGAAACTTTGAAATTTTCTAGAAAATCATAGAAAAATCCTAAAAATATGAAACCAATTTCTATGATCTTATAATCTTCTATATATTCATAATCCAAAAGTTTGTTGCAAACAAAGTTTTCCTCCCTATTTTTCTTTCTAAGGCCGAAACTATGCATGTGAGGGTGGATGAACTTTTGTTCATTTCTTTTGAAAATGATCTTGTATTTCATCCTTCTAGTATGTAACTATGTTGAATCCAAATCCTTGTATCAAACTAAAATCTCTTACTCCATTTATTCTTCATGGTCGAACCTAAGTTTTTGGAGGATTGGAAGTTTTTGGATCAATCTTTTATGATTTGCCATTAATCTATTGTCTTAAGTACTAAGGATCACTAATCCAAAGACTTAAGCAATTTTAGAAATTTTTAGCCACAAAATCTCTCTTAGGTCGTGACCTGTCATAGAGGAAAAAGTGATTTTATTTGCTTGTTTTTGATTGGTTGATTGTGGTTTGTTGAAGGATAAAGAATTGTACGTGTACGTGTATCAATGATTTCCGTATTTGCGGCAAAGTTTTTAATCGGAAGCTAATTGGAATTCTTCGAGAGGTAAGAGGGGATTGCACGAGGGATTTTTCCGATGGCTACGTGCTATCTAGTTGATGTCTGTATTATTTATCTATGGTGTTTGTTTCAGTTGTGTTATTTTTATCTGTGATGGGTTATTTGCACTTAATTGTTTATTAGCAGTTATATATTATAATGTTGTGATGCATGATCTGCCTGAGAATATTGCTATGATGTTGTTATTGATTGTTGTTTGAGAAGCTTGTGATGGTTAGTGCCCAATCAATTAACCAGATAAAAGCTTTAAGAAACTTTAAAAATTATATTCAATGTTTAATGGAGAAATATTGGAATATAATATTGATGGAAAATAGTATTTGGGAAAAATAAGACATGTTGGAAGATATTATTATTTTAATGATTATCAGTGTAAAAGTAAACTATGAGTCACAGTGAGGACGTAACCTTGAGATTATTTTTGTACTACTAATTTTTACCTAAGAAATTCCATAGTATTATAAAAAATTATTTTAAGAAATTAATCTTTGAAAATAACTTAATTATAATTTTAGAAAATTATTTAAGGAGAAAAGGTCCAATTTTGACTTAAATGGCTTTTAAAACGTTAGACGTCAATTAGCTTTGAAAAAGCGGTTACAGAAAGTATTTTTCTTAAAACAACAGTATTTGTTTTTTGTATTCTCAAGTGACTTCCTTTTTTTGAAACATAAGGTTTTTCAGGAAAAAGATTTCAAGTAATTGATGATTTTACAAAGGATTTTCTGTAAATGAGTGTTACTAAACAATGTTATTTTCGACAACTTGGATAAGTTGCAGAGACTTTGTTTTGGATTTGTTTTTCACAGAATGAAAATAGTGTTAACGTTGAAACGCTAACCTAGTATCAGAGACATCGCGATACTAGTGTTATTTAATATAAGCACGAAGATCTTTGATCCGTGTTACGTTGTTATGGACTTTATGTCCTATCCATGCTGTCTATCCACATTGTGGGTTACGTTGTTAAAGTTGGATGGTGTTTTCTATCACCACGAACCTAAGACTGATTGCAAGGTCTAAGGTGTTGTGACTGAGCACTCGGACTTCATGTCCTGTGTTAACGTTGAAAAATCTAATACATTGAAAATGACGAATGGTCGTAAGCCATTTTGAGCTTCGACAAATGAAGAATGAACACAAATAAAAATGACGAGAACAAAATGTTTTATATGCATTCATTGGCAGACGTGCCCACGTTCTTATGTATGATGCCTTAATGATAAAGTATTCGTGCTACGTTGTTATGTATGTTGCCTTAATGATAAGGTATCCGTGCTACGTTGTTATGTATGGTACCTTGATAAATAAGGTATTCCGTGCTACGTTGTTATGTATGGTATTCCATGCCAAGTTATGCCTAATATACCTGGCAATCGAGCTTGATCAGCTCATTTACATGGTGTTGGGATATACGGAGATTAAGTGAAAAGTTAAACGTTGAAAGTTGAAGTGCTCATGCATTTGTTTTCAAAAGATGGTGATCGGGTATGAAACATAGTGATAGACTACTTGTTTATTTATGAAAAGGTATATGTGTATATGTCTTCTTTTATGTTGCGCATGTAGTTATCGTGTTAAGTCCATATATTGGTTTCTCACTCTTGCATTATTCTGTTTGGATTTTTTCTGTTGTGCTCTATATTTGGGGAGGTTAGATGAACCACTCAGGGGATATGATGTATACAAGAAGAAGGTTCCTTAGTTCGGGGCATGCCAATGTTTATTTGCTACTATTATGTCTGTCTTATAGGTGTGACCAGCTTAGGTTTTATTTTTCGTATGTTGTTGTTTTTCAATAAGGACCTATACTTATAAGGATCTAGATGTGAAAACTGTATGATGCAGTATAGCTGTATGACGTTATATATATATATATATATATATATATATATATATATATATATAAAGATCTACACTTAAGATTGGATAATAACTCTGCAGACCTATCCTTCCAAGTGGAAGTATTTCCCATGAAATGTCCGCAGATTGAGAAGATTAAGGTGTTAACTGCATCAGGGATGGTTGCACCTTCATTGTCATAAATTGGATTTCCTATATATATATATATATATATATATATATATATATATCCATATACGATCATGTTTACGTTGTTGTTGTGGTTGTCGAAAAGGAAAAAAAAAGAATTTATCGCCGTTTTTGGAAGAGATAGTCAATTGAGAAAATATTATTTTCCGAAAGCAACCAGCGAATTACTTTTAATTTATTTCCGCGCGTGTTTACGAAGTAATGCCCAAGGGGTAGGGGTGTTCATTGGTTTGGATTGACCCGACCAACCCGACGATCCGAACCGAACCAATGAGAAACTGATGTTGTTTGGTTCGGTCTTCGGATTCAGAGACTTTAAATCGACCCAACAGAACCAAACCGAACCATCATTTTTTTTTTCCTATTTATATATATATATATATATATATATATATATATATATATATTATCTTTTATTATATTAGTTTTAAGTATTAAGAGTAAAAAAAGACTAAACTGATACAGTCCCACTCTCACCCCCACGACCACACGTCTTCGCACATCTCATCTAGGGATCCTTTTCTTCTACGTCGTCCAAATCTTCTTCTTCCTCAGCCTCCGTTCCGTCGGCTCCATCGTTCCTCCGACTCCACAGTTCCTCGACTGAACTGAATGGTAGTCGTTGCCTTTCCAGAAGCCGTCACGCCTCCAGTTACCGTCGAACTTCCACAGTCATCGCGGCTTCTTCCATCACAGTACCGTGCCTCCTTCATCGTTCGCACTTTCAGCCTCGTGCTACCAACAGTCATTCGCCGACCGCCTGCCGCCGTTCGCACCTTTACTTCGTGAAACTCATATCTTCAAATATGTTACATAATGATGTTTATCTGTACAATTTCTTTTTTACTTTGCACTATGTTGTATTAGAACTTTGAAGAAAGTTGGACTCATCTCTTCAGATATGTTACAGAATGATGTGTAATCCTTTTTTTTATTTTTTTTTATCGGATTTAATCCGAACCAAACCGAACCAACCCGTTTTTGAACGGGTTGATTTGGTTTGGATTTCATGAGTAAAAACACACAGATCCGAACCAAACTGAACCGATGAAAATTGATTGGTTTGGATTCATTTTTCGAGCAAACCCGAACCAAACCAACCCGTGAACACCCCTACCAAGGGGGGTGTTACTGGGTGCATCCATAGTTTGGTGAGCTATCGGCGTTGGTGCTTTTATGGTTAATGTGGATATGTAACTCTGAAGTTGACTTGCTGAGATAGTTGGATCCACATGCATAACGGAGTAGCGGAGTAGTGTTGCACCGTATAGCATATGTTGATTGAGATGATATGTTGTTATGTTATTTAATATTGATGTTATGTTGTATTGCTATGCCATGCTATGATGTATGTTCATCTTGCTTAACTACTTCCAAGCCGATGTGTTTACATGATTTCTTACTCCCTGTTTTTCCGGTTTCTGTTGTTGCATGTATCTCTTGTGCAGAGGACGGTGAGCAGCCAGTGGAGGGGTGACTCTGAGGAGCCGCGACTCTAGTTAGGATGCTTAGTTATAGTTGTTAGTTTTGTTTAGTTGTTTCAGTTGTATTTCGAGGATTTTATCTCGGAACGATTATACCAGTTTTGTATGTGACATCGGGGTTGGGTTATGTTTATGCTATACGTTGTTTATGTTTTATTGTTTTAAAACTATGTTCTTTCCGCGTTAAGTGTTACAATGTGGTATCTTTCTATCCCATTTTTATTTTATCAAACAAATGCATGTTTTTATATTACCTCTTTTAAGTAAATGTTTTATATTAACGTGCGGGGTAGAAGGGTGTCACATTTAGTGGTATCAGAGCAGGTCTGTCCTATCAGGTCGTGGTATGAGTCTGTTGTGTGATCTTGTTTGAATTGTCTATATTTATATAGACAATATTACGTGGTACTAAGTACCTATAGCTTCGCTTTGGCTTGACTTACTACATTTGGTGGTTTGTCTTGGACGATCCAAGGAGCCCATGAGCACTTCTTGTGTTCAAAAAGGTTGTTCTATTATCATTTGATAATGAGAACTTTGTTATTGATCTTGTATGCTTACCCCTAAATGACCTTGATGTTATTATTGGCATGGACTGGTTATCTCTCAAACATGTCCTTTTAAACTGTTTTGATAAGACCTTGATTTTTGGAACTCTTGAGGAGTCTAAGAATCCGACCTTTCTCTCTGCCAACCAAGTGAAAGCTTCTATGAAAGACGAAGCCTAAGTGTTCATGATGTTGTCTTCCTTGGAAGTTGAGAGCCCTTATGATGTCGGAAGTGTGCCTGTTGTGCGGAAGTTTCCTGAAGTGTTCCCGGGGGATGTTTACGAACTACCCCTAGAGAGAGATGTGGAGTTCACCATAGATTTAGTACCGGGCACCGGACCTATTTCCATAGCACCCTATAGAATGTCTCCTCTAGAGCTAGCTATGTTGAAGGAACAGTTAGAGGATCTAATCCAGAAGCAGTTTATTAGGCCTAGCGTATCCCCCTGGGGAGCGCCAGTGTTGCTAATAAAGAAGAAAGATTTTAGTATGAGGTTATGTGCCGACTATGGACATCTCAACAAGGTGACCATTAAGAATCGGTATCCCCTCCCTAGGATTGATGATCTTATGGATCAGTTGATCGGAGCCTGTATCTTTTCGAAGATAGATTTGAGGTCAGGGTACCATCAGATTCAAGTTAAGTCTGAGGACATCCCGAAGATAGCGTTTAGGACGTGTTATGATCACTATGAGTACTTGGTTATACCCTTTGGTGTAACCAATGCCCCTGTTGTGTTCATGGACTACATGAACAAGACCTTTCACCCTTACTTGGATAAGTTTGTGGTGGTCTTTATAGATGACATCTTAGTGTACTCCAAGACTAAGGAGGAACATGAGGAGCACTTGAGGGTTGTCTTGCAGACCCTTAAGGAGAGGCAGTTGTATGACAAAATGTCTAAGTGCAAGTTTTGGTTAGAAGAGGTTAGTTTCTTAGGTCACGTGATCTCAAAAGGTGGGATAGTCGTTGATCTGGCTAAGGTTGTGACGGTGCTCCAGTGGGAGGCACCGAAGTCAGTGACTGAGATTAGGAGTTTCTTGGGTTAAGCAAGGTACTATAGGAGGTTTATAGAAGGTTTCTCTAAGTTAGCCTTACCCTTAACCCGTCTCGCCAAAAAGGGATAGTTGTTTGTCTGGGACACTAAGTGTGATGAAAGTTTCCAAACCCTTAAGAATAGGTTAACATCAGCACCAGTTTTAGTGTGGCCTGATCCTAGTAAACCTTTCATAGTATACTGCGATGCATCGAAGCAAGGTTTAGGTGGAGTGTTGATGCAATATAGTAAGGTAGTAGCTTATGCTTCTAGGCAGTTGAAAACCCATGAGAAGAACTACCCCACCCATGACCTAGAGTTAGGAGTTGTGGTATTTGCCTTAATGATCTGGAGGCATTACCTATATGGAGCGAAGTTTGAGGTCTTTGGTGATCACAAGAGTCTGAAGTATCTCTTTGATCAAAAGGAGTTGAATATGAGGCAGCATAGATGGATGGAGTGGTTAAAGGACTATGAGTTTGATCTAACCTACCACCCAGAAAAAGCCAACGTAGTGGCCGATGCCTTAAGTAGAAAAACCTTGCACGTCTCCGCTTTGATGGTTAGGGAGATGGATCTGATTGAGGAGTTTAGAGACCTCAGTTTAACTTGGGAAGTTGCCCCTAAGAGCATTAGGCTTGGAACCTTGAAGGTTACCAACAGTTTGATGGATCAGGTTAGAGAGGGTCAGAAGTTAGACCGGTATCTCTTAGACCAGCGTGAGTTGCTTGCGCAGGGTAGAGACCTTAGTTTTAAGGATGGAAGCGATGGAGTCTTAAGGATCAAGGATAGAGTATGTATACCAGACATACCAGAGCTTAGAAAGTTGATCCTTGAAGAAGGACATAGGAGTGGACTAAGTGTGCACCCAGGTGCCACTAAGATGTATCAGGACTTAAAGCGCATGTTTTGGTGGCCTAGGATGAAGAAAGATGTGGCTGAGTTTGTGTATGCCTGTGTAGTGTGCCAAAAAGCTAAGATAGAACACCAGAAGCCATCAGAAAAGATGCAACCTTTGAGTATCCCAGAATGGAAATAGGATAGTATTTCCATGGATTTTATGTCTAGACTCCCTAGGACTCCAGCTGGTTTTGAGGCTATATGGGTTCTTGTGGATAGACTGACCAAGTCCGCCCATTTTATCCCTATGAACATGGAATACCCTTTGGAAAAGTTGGCTAAGCTATATATCAGAGAGATGGTTAGGCTACATGGTGTACCTTCTAGCATAGTATCCGATAGAGACTTGAGGTTTACCTCTAGGTTTTGGAATAGTTTGCAAGAGGCCTTAGGTACCAAGCTTAGGCATAATTCAGCTTATCACCCACAGACTAATGGTCAGTCTGAGAGAACCATCCAGTCCTTAGAGGACTTGCTTAGAGCTTGTGTACTAGAGCAGTCCGGTAGCTGGGACAAGTTTTTGCCCCTGATAGAGTTTACTTATAACAATAGTTTCCATTCCAGCATTTGGATGGCACCTTATGAAGCTCTTTACAGGAGGAGATGTAGGACACCCTAGTGTTAGAGCGAACCTGGTGATACTATTGTACTAGGGTCTAAAGTGGTGCAAGAAACCACAGAGAAAGTAAGGATGATTCAGGAAAAGTTGAAAGTGGCACAAAGTAGGTAGAAGAGCTCCCATGACAAATGGTGGAAGGTGCTCGAATTCCAAGAAGGTGACCACGTATTCTTGAGAGTTACCCCGACAACTGGAGTTGGCAGAGTAATGAAGGTGAGGAAACTTATTCTGAGATTCATTGGTCCTTACCAAATTTTGAAAAGAGTCGGCGAAGTCGCCTACCAAATAGCCTTGCCACCGTTTTTGTCCAATCTTCATAGTGTTTTTCATGTGTCTCAACTCAAATTACATTCACGACCTTAGTAACGCGATAGTCCCCGATGCCATACAGTTAAAAGAGAACTTGACTTTTGAGGTGTTACCCCCTTCGAGTCGAGGATAGGAGGGTGAAGCAGCTAGGAGGCAAAGAGATCCCTTTGGTCAAAGTCGTTTAGAGTTGGGCTACTGTGGAAAGTGCTAAATGGGAGCTGGAAAGCAAGATGATGGAGTTGTACCCGCATCTTTTCAATCGAGGTGAGTAAAAATTTCGAGGACGAAATTTTTATAATGGGGGTGGAATTGTAACACCCCGATTTTCTTATAATGGATTATGTTACTATGGATGTCTAGTTGTTGTTGTTGTTGTTATTATTATTATTATTATTAATGAAGTTAGTATTGTTATTTATATAATTGATAATGTAATTGTGATTAGTGTTGTAGCATTTTTTATGCTTATACATATATATGTATTGTGAACACCTAATTTTGTCCAGATGTTTTAATTAATGTTTTGAAGAAAATAATAGACAAAACTGATAAATTAAAAAAAAACTTTGCAAATTTTTTTTTATTCTTGGCCCATTGCATCATCAATTGGAGCCCACTTTCGTTTTTGTTCCAAGTTATCTTTTGGGCCCATTATCCCAAACCCAACCAAAGATTGTTTTTTATTATTTTGATTTGTTAAAATGAAAAAAATAATAAAAAGTAAAAAAATTTGAAAAATGGTCAGCTTTCACTTTACTCTTTCAAGTATGGACCAGATTTTGTTTTCTTGGTCCCTCTTTGTCTTCTTTTACTTTTTTTCTAAAAATGGTGGTGTACTACCCTTGCACCATGGCTGCCCCTGCAAGGTGGTGGAGCAAAGGCTGATTTGCTCCTCACTACTTGTACCCACACCAGCTGGCCTAACAGGAAGATTTGTCATCTTCTTCATTCTTGTGCTATATATTGAACAGTGACCAAAGGGGAGGGGGACCGAAAAAAGAGAGAGGTTAAAACCAGTATTATCAGCAGTTGATTTTCTCCCATTTTCCACTCCATTCTGAAAAAAAGACAACAACAACAAACAAAAAAAAACAAAAAACACACAGCAAATCCCTTCACCTCCATCCTTCCATCTTCATCCCACCATTACACCATTCAACCAGAATCTCCATTAGTATCACACTCTCCCAAACCATTTATCTTCCTACCACAATCCATCACCATCATCTCAAAAAAAAAAAAAACCAAAAATAAAGTAAAGATAAATAAACAACATACACAGACAGAATAACCCAGCAACAGTCACGCCCCTCTCTGCCGCCGTTACCGCACGGATCTGAAGCCACCACACCAGATTCGTCCTCCTCGCATCGTCCCTTACCTCCACGACCTCCGTCTCTGCCACTCTTCACCTTTGCTTTCTTCTTCTTGTTTTTTTTTTTTACTTTTTTCTCTCTCCCTTTCACGATTTCCTTCTCCTTCTTTCACGTTATTTCCTCTTCTGCTTCAGCATAATACCCTATCATCTTCCATCTAACTTTTCTCCCTAAACTTTGTAAACCCACTTCTCCTCCACTCAAAAGATCAACGCGCGCTGCCCCTAGGAGTCGCTCAGCCGCCGCTCGCTAGCACAAGGGAGACGACCGCGTGCATGTTCACCACCCTCCGCGGCGAAGCGTCGTCCTCCGCCGCGCTCAGTCCGAAACGTCGTCGCCATCGCGTCACTGCCGCTCGCCGCCACCACCCGTGATCCCACCGCCGTTGGTTGGCAGCCGTCGTCCACCCGAGCTTCCTCCTTCCTGATCCCTGCGCCCAGGTCTGAAGAGGAATGCCTCTCTTGTTTTTGATCTGGTTCCTTTTCTTATCTTTCTTGTTGCTGTGATATCCCTTGGTCTTTCTTTTATGGCTGATTTGAATTGCTGCTAGTTTATTGGGTTCCGTTTTGCTTTGTACGTTTTGGCAGGGGGCTGATGTTGGTTTACTCTTTTTTATTTATTTGATCTGTGAGGCCCCATTTTGACTTTTCTTTGTATCGTTTGTGAGTTATGAAACCCAACAAATAAATAACTTTAAGTACCTTTAATAAAATTTTAACAAATAAAAAACCTTTTGAATTCACACAGCAATCTACAGCGTTGATGTATGATCATCCTCAAGTGCCGTATGAATTGTAAGGGTTCATCGTATAGCTCTGCTATCTTTAACTCAATGCAAGAGTGAATTCCTTTTTGTTAAAATAATAAATGTTTTCAATTTGCTCTTTTTAAAAAAATTTATTTAATTCTTATAAAAATATCTTTTGAACTCACGCAACAATCTACGACGTTGGTGTATGAGTTTTCATCCTCAAGTGACGTAGGAATTGTAAGGGTTTATCGTATAGCATCGCTATCTTGGACCCTGTGCAAAAGTGAATTTATTTCAAAATGCAATATTTTTTAAATAAATATTTTCAAAATCAAATCCTTTTTTTCCAAAATAAAATCAACCAATCAATCAAGCATTTTCAAAAGAACTACGTGGCTTTGAGTTTCCCATCGCACCCGGGAATACGTAGGAGCAAGATAAATCATCTTGTAAAGACAAAACTAAGTTTTCCTTTTTTTGTGTCCTTTTTTATGTTAAAATAATTAATCAAAATCATTAAACTTTTCTATTTTTAGGGATGCTCTATGGACACGGTGCCATGTTCAGTCCCTTAGATTTGAGGTTACCCTGTGGACTCATGTGCCATGTTCAACCTCATTTAGCTTTTTATGAACAATAAATTTTAAAATATAAAAATCAATAAATTTAAAATATTAAAAATTAAAATAATACTTTCTTGTAAATAATTTTGGGGTAAAATAAATATTTAAAAGGTTATTAAAATGTTTTGCACAATTAACTTGAGATACCATTTTTTTTAAACCGACAATGTGGGGTGCTAACACCTTCCCTACTCGTAACCAACTCCAGGACTCATCTCTCTCTTTTTTAAGATCAGTTTACCTTTAAATAATTGGGTTTTCTAAGATTTTCCCAATAAAAATTTTGGTGGTGACTCCTCTGTCTTTTTATCTCCCTTTTTCGCGACGCCCGGATGGGACGGCCGCGACAGCTGGCGACTCCACTGAGGATTTTTGAGAGTCAGGCCTATCATAGTTGGTTGTGCATTTTTTTAATAGCTTTGAAAATATTATTTTTACCCTTCTTTGTTTTATTTATTTCGTATTTAGTTTTATAAGTTCTTATAAATGTCTTTGTATATTATTGCAACCTTAGGGTAGAGAACTTTTGTATTGGTGTTGTTTGTTCCTCTTTGCAGGTTTGAGGTAGTTTTGTTTTAGGAGGTTTTTGTAAAGGTTTGTACGCTCCCATCACACACATCACTATCACATGTTGCACACACTTTTGAGCTCTATACCCGAGTCTTGGAATGCCATAAGATTAGAAGGGGCTTCAGTGATGTTATTGTGATGCTTTTGTGTCCCCGACGGTCATTGATTCTCCCGCTCGGATTGCTACCGGTACATGGACTACCATATTGTGACTTATTTGTCCCTGTGATGAGATTCATGGATTCGGATCCTTATCTTTTAGATGAGGGTAATCCGGGGACCATATGTTTAGGGGTCTAGATCTGTCCCGAAAGTCATGCACATAAAATGCCATTAGCAGCCTACCAAAATAGGGTCTTGACTTCAGAAATCCCAACTTTAGGATTTGACCTATGTAGGACAAAAGGGAGCACATTCCATCTTTTTCTGCAACATGAATAATCACATTTATATCTCCTGCATCATAACGATTTTCTGTACGCATCCCACATGCACCTTAACATGCCACTCATTCGTGCATCCTGTTACACTCAGTATTATATTGTATGCTCGTGCATGTAGTATTTTAGGCCATGCGTCGTCAATATGGCATTCGTTCATGCATCTTGGTACAATCTCATGCATAAGTAATTTTGCTTTCCAGATGTTATTAATAAAATAAATTTTCCCTTGCACATATAATTTGGTAAGAGATAACACCTTTGATAACAAGAGATGGAAAAAGTCAGACACACTAGCAATGTTCCTGCCACCAAGAGCTATAGGGTGATTTTGAACTCATTAGAGAATCTGAAAGAGTTGAGCCAATCTTTGCCTCAAGAACATCGAAAAAGCTTGGTGAAGAAGTATGGAGGGATCTTGGACCTAATTTTCATACCAGTTGAAGCTACTGCTTTGAGTGCTCTAAGTTAATATTGGAACCCACATCTCAGATGTTTCGAGTTGCCAAACATGGACATTACACCCACCATTGAAGAATATGCTTGCCTGTTAAGGTTGCCAATACAGAAAAATCCCACCGTGTACTTTCACCTGGGGCAATACTTGACTACTGCAAGCATAGCAGGGTTACTAGGGCTTCCTGAAATTGAAGTGAACTTGACCAGGCACTCAAACTTGCGAGGGTTAACCCGAAAGTTTCTTGAAAATCATTTGAGGAAACTAATGGATCAACAAGACTGGGAAACCTTTGAGAGGGTATTGGCACTAGAAATATATGGGTTGGTTCTATTTCCATCGGCACTAGACATGATAGATCAAGCAACAATGGATGTGTTCTTCACAGTTGAAAGAAAGAAAAATCCTGTGCCGGCAGTATTGGCTGAAACGCTTTTGACTCTAGAATTTTGCCAGCGGCATCCGAAGGGGAGGCTCAGATGTTGTGCACAGTTGCTCTATGTATGGGTCATGACTCACATGTACGCAAAAGGCTATATAAAATGCCATTCAGATCCACTAAGAGGCTTCCATAACATCCCTACAAGACAGCTTAATGAAGAGGAATGGAAGAGCGAGTTTGACAAAGTGAAAAGAGACTCTTTCAAGTGGGTATGCCCATGGTACGAAAGTCAACAGGGGCAAGATATCATTTATAGTTGTGGTGACTATCCAAATGTTCCTTTGATGGGCCCAAGAGGGTGCATATCCTACACACCCGCCATAGCCTTACGACAACTTTGTTGGATGCAAACCGTGCCCCGAGAAGAACAACTCGGTGGATGTTGTTTCCGATACGAGGATGGTGAGAATACCAAGTTGTAGGCAAAAGAAGTTAGAAATGCATGGAAAAATGTGAGGATGGCGGGGAGATCACAATTGGGCCGACCAATCCTAATCATTGTCTCAGAGTATGAAGCATGGAGAAAATCAAGGAAAGGTCTTGTCAACATTCCTGCAGAAAACACGAAAGCTGAAGATTACTCCCCTTCGGTAACTCAAATGGCAGAACAACTGAAGATCCTGGAAGCACAAATGAAGGAAATGGAACAACAAAAGCAAGATGCCGAGCTGAAAATAGTCATTGGTCAGAAGCGTTGTGAGAAGTTAACCAAGGAAAACGAACATTTAAAGGATTTGTGTGCAGATATCTCCGCAACCTCGAAAGTCCATAAGAATACAAACAAGGTCCCGTCAAGCATCATGACTAGGATCCATAATCTTGAAAGCAAAGTATTGTCCTTGACAACAGAGAGGCATCAACTAAGAAAAGAAAAGCGTCGGTTAGAAGAAGAAGTCATTCAGCAAGGAGATGTGCGAAAGTCATTGGAAGTGGAAGTCGATCGACAAAAGGGAGTCAATGCCAACTTACAAAAGCAAATTTGTGCACAAGATAGGATGACTGATGAATTGGTACAAAAGGTCCAAGAGATGAATATCCTACTAGTCGAAATCAAGAAGCAGTGCGATTTAGGGTGGACCTCAGAAAAACACTATCATGATCAAAGGGTTCAATTAATGAATGCCGTGAAGTAGTGGAGAGAAGAGGCTCGAGAGCGAGGGATAGATATCGACATATGTAAAATAAGATATATGATCATGAATTTGGAGCTAAGCCATTGTATTCTTAATTTTGTCCAATGCTTTGAAAAGGCAAAAAAAAAAAATCGTGCGGACCCTATGCTTCGTCTCCCGGCTGAGTTGGATGATTTCATGCAAATGTGTGGAGGGTTTGCTCGAGGGCTAAAAAGAAAGAGACCCAAGCTATTGAATTTAGGATGAAAATGTTGTAACAATGTCGAGAATTATGATGTAATCCCAATCTATGTATTGTTTTGAGGAGATTTTAATGAAATATGGCCTTGCCTCCATAATTCTATGTTTTGCTTTGAGGAATTTAATGAAATCAGTTCTTGCTCCTATGATTCCTTCGCACTCCAACTCTTGCACTTGACTTGAGACGACACCTATCGTGGAGCATGGTATTCCTTTAGTATGTTGTCAACTACATCTTTGCCTTATAGGATTCTTCCTTCTGTGCAAAGGGTAGGACGAGATGTCTCAATTCAGAATTGCTAGTGTGTGTGAGACAACATCTATTGTGGAGAGTTGTTTCTCCCCTAGATTTGTTGTCAACTCCATCCCATCTTATTGGCACAATGCTCTCTGTGTGAGATGGAGGGACCATCTCTTGTCTGTTATAAGGTGTTAACTCAAAAAAATATAATAATAATAAACTCCAAAGGTGATTTTCATAAAAGCTTTTTGGTTTTTATCAAACATTTTGTTCTCACTTTTGTTTCGATTAAAACGGTGTGTGGCTTTTCTGAACAATTGCTCCAAGACACCCTTATCGCACTCGGTCACAGACAAGAGCCATGGCGGATGAGCTAGAAGAAGTCCAAGAGATCAGGGATGAAGTCAGTCAAATCAAGTATCAGATGATTAAGATGATGGAGATCCTATAGGCAATGCAGAAGGAAAAGAACACAGAGGAGAACCCTCCAGCCTCGAACGAAGGACATCCGGCCACACCTCTCGTTCCCCCGGGTTTTGCTCAGATTCCTATTCAAGACTTCAACCAACCAGGGGCCATGATGCCTTTTCCTATTCATCCAAGCAACCAAACTCATTTTTCATTTGACCCGAACAATCCCCCATACGGTTTGCCTCGCGGATTTGTGCCACCAACGGCCCCCAACCCACAAGATGGCATTCAAAACTCCGAGCATATCACTCAAACACAAACCACCACTGATGCTGTCGAAATGCCTCTAACACAAACTGTCAACCCTACAGATGGTAACACCCCGACGGTGGCACTTTCTGCCAATCCAAAAAATCCACAATACACCCTACATTATGGACCCTAGGGGACTCAAATGATGCCAAATTTCGGATCCTCCTACATGCCATACTCTTTCCCTCAGAATATGTACGGTGAAACTCCAGTGAATCAGTCAGGAGGGAATTCCCAATCTAAAGAAAAGTTGGAAGTGCTAGAAGAAAGACTACGGGCCATTGAAGGAGTAAATAGTTATGGTCTGCGGGATGCTTCGGAACTTTGTCTGGTGCCAAATGTTGTAATTCCACCAAAATTTAAGGTACCCGATTTCGACAAATATCGGGGAACTACTTGTCCCAAAAACCACTTGACCATGTATGTAAGGAAGATGGCGTCATACGCTCAAGATGATAAGATCTTGATTCACTTTTTCCAAGACAGTTTAATTCGGGCAGCTTCAAATTGGTACACGCATCTCAAACGGGCCCATGTCCGATCCTTCAAAGATCTAGTAGATGCATTCCTGAAGCAATACAAGTACAATATTGACATGGCTCTCGATAGGATGCAACTCTAAAATATGGCAAAGAGAGACACAGAGACTTTCAAGGAGTATGCACAACGATGGAGGAGGCTCATTTGCTCAGTGGAGCCTCCATTGACCGAGAAAGAAATTGTGGCAATGTTCATTGATACACTCCAGTCGCCCTTCTATGATAGGATGATCGGTGAGAGAATTGAAAGTGGAATGAGGAATGGCAAGATCACTGAGACTTCAGTAATGAACGGCCCGAAGAGAACCCCGTTTGTGAAAAAGAAAGAAAGAGAAGCACACGCAGTAACCTTTGAACAAAAGAAACCAAACCAATACAAACCAAACCAAACACTCACCTTCCAAACCCAATACGCCCCATATTACCAACCACCTCCGTATCACCAAGCCAACCAGCCATACATCATTTGTCACCTCACAATTTCCAAATCCTCAATAGATGGCTCCTTATCGGCCATCATACCCTTCTCAGCCTCAAACACACCCTACCATGCCACCTCAAATTGTTCAACCCCTAGGTCCAAACCCAAACACCAGCCAAACAAGACCACCGTATAACTCGGAAAGAAAGCCAGTGCATTTTGACCCGATCCCCATGACCTACACTGAGCTACTGCATCAGCTTATAAGCAAATCTGTGTTAACTTATATCCCAATGAAACCATTGGGGCCTCCTTATCCGAGATGGTTTGACCCAAATGCTAAATATGAGTATCGTGTGGGGGCAATAGGTCATTCCACTGATAACTGCAGGGCTTTCAAATTTAAGGTACAGGATCTTATTGATGCTTAGTGGTTGAGCTTTCAGAAAGATGCTTCGAGTGGGGCACAAGGTCCTATGCCTAATCATGGGGGTTCGGGAGTCAATGCCATTGATAGCTTTATGGAACCTACTCTTAAGAGCCAAGTGGCTGATGTCAGAACTCCCATGAGAGTTATTTTAAAGGAGATGCAAAAACTTGGATTGGTGCAAACCTCAATTGTTGAAGAGAAGACTCTTGATGAAGAGATAAGGTGTGACTTCGACGTGAATATGGGGCATTCAATTGAAGAAGCATGCAGAATTTGACCAGGTTGTGCAACAGTTGGATATGAAGATTATCTTAATTGGTTGTGAATCAAATGAGTATGGCATTAATATGGTTACTGAATCTACAATTTCCCCAACCCCAATTAAGATAACCCTTTTTACTGTTGTGGTTAATCCTCAACCAGTTCCTGAGCAAGTCACTCCGAAACCAGTGGTGATATACTATACTGAGAAGGATCCTTTCTTTGGTTCCAAGTGGGATGATAAGCCCTCTGGCTCATCTAGTTTTATGGCTAGTATGACCAGGGTTTTGTGCTAATTATATCTCATTTTCACCCAAATTAGACTTGATTGTCTTTAAGCAATGTTTTGAGTCCTTTAAGTAGTTTTAGGTTAATTTAGCCAGTTTTGAATCAAATAAAGCACTTATGGCTATTTTATTGTTTTCAGGTTAACTCAGAAGTTAAGGGAATAAAGAAGCAGGGGAAATTTCAATCCTGGAGGTATTCGCCTGGCGAGAGTCTTCTCGCCACGCGAACCTGAAAGCCAGCTGAACAGCAGAATGTCATACTCTCTGGCTCGCCCCACGAATCCTCTTCTGGCCTCGCGAACCTGAAGGCTGACTGTTCTAGAAAATGCAACCCTTTCTGTGTCGCCTCGCGGATCCATGTCTCACCTCGCGAGACTGAAGACCAGAAGCCATGACTCTTCCATTCCTCGCCACGCGAGCCGTACTTCACCCCGCGAGAAGACTAAACGTTGCAGACTCTTCATAATATTCGCCTCGCGAGTAGGCGCAGTTCCTGATAGATATAAATGGCTGTTCTGGGCAGATTAGAGAGAACTTTTGATTCTCCATTGTTTTTACATATTTTATGGGTGTATTTCGTTTTTATGGATAACTAATTTTCTTGGATTAGTCTACTGTAATTGATTTCCACTACACTTGAGGTTCTGTAATTCCTATTTTGTTTGTTTTTCCCTTTTCAATACTATGCTATATATTTCTGTTTGCTTAATTCAGGAGTGTATAGTGTTGTATTGATTTATTTCGGTGATGTTATGTTCCTATATTTAATCGGGTTTGCTTAATTCACGTGTGTACAATTCGTGTTCGCTTAGTTCACGAAGGGCTTAACCCCGTTTGTTTAATTCGGGAATAGGAACATATATCTCGTAGTAGTGATTTCTCTTGTTAATTGTTGCTACAACCGAAAGGGGATTATAATCTGCTTAGGGCTTGGAATTTACATGAACCGATGATAGTTGGGAAATCGAGAACAGTAGATTAATCGTCTTTAGCTATTTGATAATATTTTAAACTGCTCTGTTTTTATTGCTCTGTTATTGCTTTGTTTTCAATTGAATTTCAAACCAAACCCCCCCAAAAAACTGATTTTTGTGGTAAATAACAAGTCAAGAGTCCTTGTGAGATGATATCCGAGTTGTCGCTTCCTAAACTACAGTTTTATAAACCTGCTCGCTTTTTGGCGCATGCGCGACAGCGCGACCAAAAATTGGCGCCGTTGCCGGGGACTCTTGTTTGTTATTTTCGCATTTTTTTCTTTTTTCTCACTTTCGTTTTTGTTTTGAATTGGTCTGGCTACTAGGTCTACTTGCCCTGACTTGTGTGATTTTGATCCTAAAATTGAAAGAACACTACACACGCCGTAGATCAATTCGGGCTAGCACTAGTGGTGATTCTAATTCTAAAACTGTTTTTGATAACATGGGTGACCAAAGGACATTAAGACAGCTTGATGCCCCTGATGTTAATTATAATGGCTTGTGTATTGAATATTCAGTGTGCGATACTCCCTTTGAATTAAAATCTGGTCTAATCCATTTTGTTGCCAAGGTTTAGTGGTCTTGCAGGTGAGGATCCACACAAGCATTTGAAGGAATTCCAGGTTGTCTGCTCCACACCCTTGAGATCAGAGGGAATAATTGAGGATAACATCAAGCTGAGAGCTTTCCCGTTCTCACTCTCCAGTCTTTGCAAAGGATTGGCTGTTATATCTCGAGCCAGACTCTGTTACCACCTGGAACGATTTGAAGAAGCTCTTCTTAGAGAAATATTTTCCTGCCTCCAGAGCTGCATCAATCAGGAAGGAAATATGTGGCATCAGACAAGGAAATGAGTCATTGGCTGAATATTGGGAGAGATTCAAGCAGTTGGTATCCAGTTGCCCTCAGCATCAGATTTCTGAGCAACTTCTTATCCAGTATTTTTACGAGGGGTTACTACCGATGGATAGAAATATTTTGGATGCTGCTAGTGGGGGAGCACTTGTTGATAAGACTCCAGCTGCTGTCAAGCAATTGATTGAAAATATGTCACTGAACTACCAGCAGTTTACAACCAGAAGAAATTCTGTTGAGACAAGGGGTGTGAATGAGGTCCATAGTTCTTCTTCCAACCAGGCCCTTGATGATAGAATTGATAGGCTCACTTCTTTGGTGGAGAAATTGGCAATGGATAAGGTTCAGCCGGCAATGTTGTGTGGCATGTGCAACTCTCTTGAGCACCCGTATGATGCATGGCCCATTCCGAAGGAAGGGTCAGTTACTGATATGTCTCAAGCTTATGCAGTCCATCCTTACAATCAAGGCAACAGTCAGAACCAGTACAACACTCCTGACCTCTCCACAAATAGGTATCATCCCAACTGGAGGAATCATCCTAACCTTCGGTATGGGAACTCATCCCAACAATAACCGATGGCAGCACCACAGAATCCTCCTCAAGTGACCGCTTCTGCACCTTCTGGACCTTCACTAGAGGACATGTTCAAGCAAATGAATGAACAAAATCTCCAGTTATAGCAGCAATTTGGACAGTTCCAGGCACAGTTCCAGCCCTCACAGGCACAGTTTCAGCAGCGAACAGATGCTAGCATTCAAAATTTGCAGACACAGTTTGGTCAATCTCAGCAGCGAACAGATGCTAGCATTCAAAATTTAGAGACACAGGTTGGACAGCTTGCCACATCCATAAATAACATACAGCAAGCTCAAAGATCAAACCAACTACCTGCACAGACAGTGATGAATCCAAATGTCTCCAATCCTAATGTGAGTGCCATTTCTCTGAGATCTGGAAAAGTTGTTGAGGCAGCCTCTGAAAAAAATGAAGAAACTGTTGAGGTAACTCCTGAGCCTTTAGTTGATGTTGAAGCTGAGAAAGTGTACATACCACCGATCCCCTTCCCACACAGAGTGCAGAAAAATAAGAAGATTGGTGGTGAAGACAAGGAGAGGGAAATTTTAGATGTGTTCAGAAAGGTGGCGGTGAATATTCCGCTTCTGGATGTGATCAAGCAGGTGCCCAAGTATGCAAAATTTCTGAAGGATCTATGCACCCACAAGAGAAGGTTGAAGAGTAATGAGAGAGTTAATTTGGGAAGAAATGTTTCAGCTCTTATCCAGTCTAAGCCTGCACCAGAAAGAGTTACTGTTTCAGCCCCCACTCAGGCACTACCACAGAAGTGCAAGGATCCAGGCACTTTTACTATTACATGCACTATTGGGGACAGCAGATTCGAAAATTGCATGTTGGATTTGGGAGCCTCCATAAATGTCATGCCCACCTCTATTTTCAATAACCTTGATCTTGGTCCCTTGCAGTATACAGGTCTCACTATCCAGTTGGCCAACAGGACCAGTGCCCGCCCCATGGGAATGGTAGAAGATGTGCTGGTACAAGTTGATGAGTTGATTTTCCCTACCGACTTCTACATCCTAGACATGGCAGGAGAGACAAATTCAAGTGGATCACCAATAATCCTGGGCAGACCGTTCATGAAGACGGCAAAGACTAAGATTGATGTTGATGATGGGACCATGTCTATGGAGTTTGGTGATATTGTGGCAAAGTTTAACATCTTCGATGCTATGAAGCATCCCCTGGAGGAGCACTCTGTTTTCCAAATAGATTTGCTCTCTGACATTATTGATGACACCAATGAGGACTTGATTTCTGATTTTCCATTTGTATCTGGCTTTGATGATATATATTCATGTCTTATTTGTCATCGACACTAACCCGTGTCTTTTTTGTCTTTGAGTTTCTTGATTCAACTTTGCAGGGTGATAGTGTGAGTGAAGCTGTCTGTTCAGCCGAAGTTCTTGACATCATGGCTACTCCAAATGTACCATCCATTGAGCAGCCACCTTCCTTAGAGCTCAAGCCACTTCCTGGGAACCTGAAGTATGCTTACTTGGAGACGAATGAAAAACTTCCAGTCATTATCTCTTCCAAACTTGACTCTGACCAGGAAGCTAAACTATTGGAGGTTACGAAGAAGCACAAGAAGGTGATTGGGTGGACCTTGGTCGACATCCCGGGAATTAGCCCCTCCGGATGTATGCATAGAATTCTGTTGGAGGATGGGGCTAAACCAGTTAGGCGAGCCCAAAGGCGCTCAATCCATTGATTCTGGATGGGGTGAAGAAAGAGGTGACTAAACTTCTGCATGCGGGTATCATATACCCCATCTCTGATAGTACTTGGGTAAGTCCAGTGCAAGTTGTACCCAAGAAGTCCGGCCTCACAGTGGTAAGAAATGATAATAATGAGCTTGTACCCACTAGAGTCCAGAATAGTGGCAAGTAGTCTGTATAGATTATAGGAAGTTGAACCAGGCCACCAGAAAGGATCACTTTCCTTTGTCGTTCATCGATCAGATGCTCGAACGACTGGCTGGTAAATCTCATTACTATTTTCTTGATGGCTTTTCCGGTAACTTCCAGATCCATATTGCCCCAGAGGACCAGGAAAAGACCACTTTCACGTGCCCCTTCGGCACGTTTGCTTATAGGAGGATGCCATTTGGTCTTTGTAATGCTCCTGGCACTTTCCAAAGATGCATGCTTAGCATTTTTACTGAATTTATTGAAAATTGCATGGAAGTGTTCATGGATGACTTCACTGTATACGGTTCCTCATTTGATGCATGCTTGCATAGTCTGAGTTTGGTTCTAGAAAGATGCATTGAGACTGATCTGGTTTTGAACTATGAAAAATGTCACTTTATGGTAGAACAGGGGATTGTTTTGGGTCATGTTATTTCTAAATAGGGTATTTCAGTAGATCCTGCAAAAATTGATGTGATTTCTACATTGCCTTATCCATCTTGCGTTCGCGAGATTCGTTCTTTTCTTGGCCATGCAGGTTTCTACAGGCGCTTCATTAAGGACTTCAGCAAGATAGCTCTGCCATTGTCAAACTTGCTGAAGAATGATGCCATGTTCCATTTTGATGACAACTGCAAGAAGGCATTTGACTACCTGAAAAGAGCATTGACCTCTACCCCCATCATCCAGCCCCCTGACTGGACCCTCCCTTTTGAGCTCATGTGTGATGCTTCTAATTATGTTGTGGGAGCAGTTCTGGCACAAAGGGTGGGCAAGGCTGCCCATGTCATTCATTATGCTTCCAGGACTTTAGAGGCTGCACAATCAAATTACACCACCACTGAAAAGGAACTGCTAGCTGTTGTTTTTGCTCTTGATAAATTTAGGTCATATTTGCTAGGTTCCAAGGTTATTATTTTCACTGACCATGCAGCTCTGAAATACTTGTTGAAGAAACCAGAAGCGAAGCCAAGATTGATTCGGTGGGATGCTGTTGCTCCAAGAGTTTAATGTGGAGATAAAAGACAGGAGTGGAGCTGAAAATTTAGTAGCTGATCATTTGAGTAGAATAGCAAGGGATGAGGATCCTTCTCCCATCCAGGATGATTTTCCTGATGAGCGGCTTCTACATCTGCATAGGGTAATGCCTTGGTTTCTTTGATATTGTTAACTTTCTTGTTCTTTGGTGTTGTTCCTGCAGGTACAAGTAGATCCAATATCCACAAGCTCAAGAGTGATTCAAAGTACTATGTGTGGGATGATCCGTACCTTTGGAAGTTTTGCAGTGATCTGGTGATTCGGAGGTGTGTCCCCGATTATGAGACAGAGTCCATCTTGCACTTTTCTCATGCCTCTCAAGTAGGGGACACTTTGGACCCCAGAGGACGACAAGAAAAGTCCTAGATTCTGGGTTCTACTTGGCCCACAATTTTTAGAGATGCCTATGAGGTCTCTGATAATTGTAAGGAATGTCAAGCAATGAGGCCCCTGCCATCACTCGTAGGAGTTAAATGCCTCAGCAGCCCATGCTTTTTTGTGAGGTTTTTGATGTGTGGGGGATTGATTTTATGGGTCCTTTCCCTGCATCTTTTGGTTTTCTGTACATCCTTTTGGCTGTTGACTATGTTTCAAAGTGGGTGGAAGCTATCCCCACTAGGACTAACGATGCTAAAGTTGTTTCAAAATTTGTTAGGTCCAATATTTTTGCAGGATTGGCATACCTCAGGCTATTATCAGTGACCAGGGCACTCACTTCTGCAATCGCACCATGGAAGCTCTACTCCGGAAATATGGAGTTGTGCATAGAGTCTCCACTGCTTACCATCCCCAGACCAATGGCCAGGATGAGATATCAAACAAGGAGATCAAGCAGATCTTAGAGAAAATGGTGCAGCCGAATAGAAAGGACTGGAGCCGCCGTCTAGAAGACGCACTGTGGGCTCAGAGGACCGCTTTCAAGACGCCAATAGGAATGTCCCCCTTTCGGCTTGTATTTGGTAAGGCATGTCATCTCCCTGTGGAAGTTGAACACCGTGCGTATTGGGTAGTCAAGTGCTGTAACTTGGAAATGAAGAAAGCTGGTATTGAAAGGAAACTCCAGTTGCAGCAGCTTGAGGAGCTTAGGCTAGAAGCCTATGAAAGCTCCCGGATTTATAAAGAGAAAACAAAACATTTTCATGATAGGATGATTGCTAGAAAAGAATTTTCTGTGGGTCAACAAGTCTTACTGTTTAACTCCCGCCTAAAAGTGATGACTGGGAAACTTAGGTCCAAATGGGATGGCCCCTTTGTTGTTACTAACGTTTTTCCTTATGGTACAGTAGAGATTAAAAGTGCAGGTACCAACAAGGCATTCAAGGTTAACGGACAGAGGCTGAAGCCATTCCATGGTGTGGTGCTTTGGTGTTCTCACGACGATGCTACTGTTGAGGAGCTCTCCTTGGAAGCTCCCACCTACACTGCCACTTGATTAGGGAGCACCCTTTCCTTTCCCTCACTCTGATTTTATAGTTATGTTGTTTCATTGGGGACAATGTATGTTTTAAGTGTGGGGGAGGGAACCAATTGTAGTTTTGTTTTGTGTCTTGTTTTGTCTCTCTTAGCTCTTGAATAAATTGTGAGTCTTTGGTTGGTGAGCTTGATGGGTTTTGGTTGATTTGGCATAGATTGCTTGCATGATTTATGTGATGATTCCCCCTAGGTTGAAAAATAGGTTGAAATTTTTTTTTTTTTTGAAAAGTGATCCCCATGTGATTGAAAACTGAACTTTGAGATCTTTTGTTGTGATGGCATGATTTATGATAAGTTTGGGGTGATAGGAAGCACACACTAGGGATAGAATCTCTATCAAACAATTTGCAAAATTGTCCAGGTGAGGATTTGAGCCTCCAACATGTTTTTGACTGTGAGAATCACTTTTGGATTGCGCTTTCCCGAATTTGCTTGAATCTCTTTTTGGTTTGCATGTTTATGTGTTTGCTTCAAATGATTTAGGCATTTTCTTTGTAAATAACCACTTGGCCTAAAATAACCATCCCTAATGCATGTTTCCTAGTTAGCCCCTTTGAGCCTAATTAGCCTATTGTTTCTTGTTGACCTTATGTTATAAGCTAAAATCTGGAAAACCATGTTAACCCGATCTTAGGATTAAGAGAGCATGGAATCTTGACAAGAGAATGTTTGCAAGAAGCTAAGTTTGGGGTGGCTACAAGGTGTAATGTGTTGTTTGGGATTGAGAAAAAGAAAAAAATACAATAAAAAGGTTGGAGCCAAAGGCAAAAAAAAAAAGGAAATAAAAAGTACAAAAATGTCAAAAAGGATATTGAAAGAAAAGAGGCTGTAGTCACCCAATGTAAAAAGAAGAATGAGAAAAGGAACTTGAGTGGAATTTCAATGTTTTGAAGTGTTTCATGCTCTCTTAGTTCCTAGGGACTTCAGTCAGTACCCTTGTATATCCTACGCTTAGCCAGGCCCCATTTCAACCTTAAAAGACCTTTTGATGTTGCATGCATGTTTTCTGTGGGAATCATTTGGAGATGAAAATAAAATTTATGGGAAGTGCTTCTGAAAGGTGAATTGAGTGAATTGTTGATTGCTTGACAAAAACTGAGCGATTGAGTGAAACACTAAACTCCCTTGTGAGGAAGGCGGTTGTTTGAATTTGGTGATCTCCCTCTTGTGTGTAACTTGGATCCCTTGCTTAGATTAATGATTGTTTGAATGATGAAATTCTCAATTGTTTAGAATAAATGATTATGGGGTTTGCTTTGTTTGAAAGGGGGGAACATTGAAGAAAACCGTTTTGATGAAATTGCTTGAAATCTGTGCAAAGTTGATTGAATCTTTAAGCTTGCCATGTCTTGAGTCTTTTTGAGTTTTTTTTTTTTTTGAGTTTTAGTTTGCTTGGGGATAAGCAAAGTTTAAGTTTGGGGTATTTTGATAAGCCTCTGGCTCATCTAGTTTTATGGCTAGTATGACCAGGGTTTTGTGCTAATTATATCTCATTTTCACCCAAATTAGACTTGATTGTCTTTAAGCAATGTTTTGAGTCCTTTAAGTAGTTTTAGGTTAATTTAGCCAGTTTTGAGTCAAATAAAGCACTTATGGCTATTTTATTGTTTTCAGGTTAACTCAGAAGTTAAGGGAATAAAGAAGTAGGGGAAATTTCAATCCTGGAGGTATTCACCTCGCGAGAGTCTTCTCGCCACGCGAACTTGAAAGCCAGCTGAACAGCAGAATGTCATCCTCTCGGGCTCGCCCGCGAATCCTCTCTTCCGGCCTCGCGAACACGAAGGCCGACTATTTCCAGAAAATGCAACCCTTTCTGTGTCGCCTCGCGGATCCATGTCTCGCCTCGCGAGACTGAAGACCAGAAGCCATGACTCTTCCATTCCTCGCCACGCGAGCCGTACTTCACCCCACGAGAAGACCAAACGTTGCAGACTCTTCATAATATTCGCCTCGCGAGTGAGGGTTCGCCTCGCGAGTAGGCGCAGTTCCTGATAGATATAAATGGTTGTTCTGGGCAGATTAGAGAGAACTTTTGATTCTCCATTGTTTTTACATATTTTCTGGGTGTATTTCGTTTTTATGGAGAACTAATTTTCTTGGATTAGTCTACTGTAATTGATTTCCACTACGCTTGAGGTTCTGTAATTCCTATTTTGTTTGCTTTTCCCTTTTCAATACTATGATATATATTTCTGTTTGCTTAATTCAGGAGTGTATAGTGTTGTATTGATTTATTTCGGTGATGTTATGTTCCTATATTTAATCGCGTTTGCTTAATTCGCGTGTGTACAATTCGTGTTCTCTTAGTTCACGAAGGGCTTAACCCCGTTTTCTTAATTCGGGAATAGGAACATATATCTCGTAGTAGTGATTTCGCTTGTTAATTGTTGCTACAACCGAAAGGGGATTAGAATCTGCTTAGGGATTGGAATTTACATGAACCGATGATAGTTGGGAAATCGAGAACGATGGATTAATCGTCTTTAGCTATTTGATAATCTTTTAAACTGCTCTCTGTTTTTATTGCTCTGTTATTGCTTTGTTTTCCAACTATATTTCAAACCAACCCCCCCCCCCCAAAAAAAAAAACTGATTTTTGTGGTAAATAACAAGTCAAGAGTCCTTGTGAGACGATATCCGAGTTGTCGCTTTCTAAACTACAGTTTTATAAACCCGCTCGCCTTTTGGCGCGTGCGCGACAGCGCGACCATGTGCCAACACCAATCGTCATCCGAGTTCTGAGTCCTTTCCCTTACAAGGACACCAAAGCGATACCATGGAAATATGAGATGCAGGTTCAAACCAATCCTTCCGACGGGACTACTGTGGTTACCAACATTTCAGGAATTGGTGGAATGACTAGGAGTGGTCGAATTTATACTCCAAAGGTATTTCGAAGGGAGGAAACAGAAAAGGAAGGAAAGGATCGCAAGGGGAAAGAGAAGGTGGAAGGAACACCGGCTAAAAAGGATACCAAAAAGGGTGATAATAAAAAGGAGGTATCTGATGAAGAAGTCGGTGAATTTTTGAAGTTTATCAAGCAAAGCGAGTACAGGGTTGTGGATCAATTGAATCAAACTCCATCTCGGATATCTCTTTTGTCTTTGTTGATGAATTCGGAGCCACATAAGAGAGTACTAATGAAGGTGTTGAATCAAGCTCATGTCTCTGATAAGCCTCTGGCTTATCTAGTTTTATAACTAGTAAGACGGTGGTTTACGTGCTAATTATTCGAGTTCACTCTCGTTTTCGCCCAAATTCGCCTTGTTTCGTTCCAAAGTTAGTCTTTGACTCGTTTGGTGTATTTTGTGTAGTTTTTAGGTTATTGTGAATAGAATTACGCTTGTGGTTGCTTTTGTTGTTTCAGGTTAAATAAATTAAGCTCTGAGAATCAAGGAAGTCAAGAAGCAATGGGAAAAAGCACCTTTGGAGGTCTCGCCCCGCGAACAGGATTCTCGCCTCGCGAATAATGAAGACTTGGAAGTCAGAGACTATCACGGCCTAGCCGTGATGTGTATCACGGCCGTGACCAAAAACCCACACAAGTCAGAGACCATCACGGCCTAGCCGTGATTCACATCACGGGCCGTGAAAAGAAGGCTCGCGTCGCGAGACATCCTTCGCGTCGCGAGGGTTTGAATCCCACAGAAGCGCCAGAAACAGAAGCCGTCACGGCCAGGCCGTGATGACCATCACGGCCGTGACGCGTGGCCTCCCTATAAATAAGGCACTGCATAACAGAATTAGAGGACTTTTGCATCATAATTTTGAGAGATCTTTGTAATCCTTATTCTGGAGCTGCGTCTCCCCTTCTCTTCTCTTTTCTTATTCTTAGGTTTAGGATGAATTCCGATTGTACGTGCGTCGTTGTTACGGACATGAGGAGCTAATCCCCTTGTCTAAGGGATCGATGAAGCCACCCATGGCGGCATAGTGCTCATGTGATTGTATATCTCCTTCTCCTTTAATTCAATTATTGTTTTCCAATTCTGCTTTCATTGTGTTGATCATATGTTTTGCGTGATTCACTGGTTAAACGTGTTTGAGGCCGAGAGGCGATTCGCATTTTAGAACTTGAATTGGGATCATCGGTCGAGTATTGCACGAGAATGAATAGGAGATCGATGCAACTCTTAGGGAACAAGAATTAATAGAATTCGATATTAGGGTTAAGAGACCTAGTAAGTAATTAACTCAAATCATCGAATATGTCCTATTGAGCACGACAGTGGATATAGGAGAATTTAGGGGTCCCGTTGACATTAAAATTGAACCTAGGGAGGAGATCATTATCACTTGGGTACTTTGCATGATTGGGTAGGTGGATTCGAAACCTTAGATGCTTTTAATTCCAGATTTCATCACCATATCTTAATTGATTTGATTTGATTTGTTAATTAGAACTGCAATCCTATATTCTCTCTCAACCACTTTTAGTTACTTGACCAAACGCATCGGATTTCTCGCGAAATTAGTCGAATTGGTAGCCCAATCCTTGTGTTCGACCTCGGTAGAATCTTACCGTGTTTTATTACTTGCGACGACCCGGTACACTTGCCGGCGTAACAAGAAGTTTTTGGCGCCGTTGCCGGGGATTGGCACAACCAATTTTCCTGGTTTTAGGGTAGTTTGATTATTTGGTTAAGTTACTTTTATTTTTATTTTCATTTTTAATTTCTATTATTATTCTCTATTTCTTGATCCCACTTGGTCTTGCCTTGTTTTGTATGCGAGGTACACGAAGGAATGCTTCCGGGTTGCGAATATTGTAATGGGAACCATGACACTTGGAGTTGTCCGTTCTACTTCCCTCAAGTATATGTGGAACCATGGCATAATGACAGGCGTGCCCCCAGAACAACTATCGAGTCGAGAATCAGTATTGGGGTGATATGAGTAGAGACCATCCGGATTTCGCTTGGAGTAATGCTGACGATGGTCTAGCCTGGCAACCACAACCTCAACAAAATTGGCAACAACAACCTCAACAGAATTGGCAACCACAACCTTGGGAGTTGGCTCTTGAGAAGTTGAGTGCGACACTTGAGAAAGTGTCAATCAATACAAACGCAGCCATTGATAGGATGGCCACATCATTTGAGAAGGCGAATGCGGCATTAGAGATGAAGATTGCCCAACTCGCAAGGCAAATAAATGAGCATCCCCCAGAGACTTTCCCAGTTGATACCGAGAACGACCCTAAGAACCAATGCAATGCCACAACAACTAGAAGCAGTGGGGTGTTGGGATATGACTGGGATGTAACTAGTTCTCAGGGAGTTGAGGAAGAACTACCACATGTTGAGGAAGTACAACCGGAGGAAAAGGAATTGACAAGCGACAAGGACTAGGAACAACCACATGTTGAGGAAGAGCAACCTAAGGAAGAGGAGTTGGCAAAGGACAAGGCACCGGAGCAAGGGGGTAGAGATCAAGATGAAGATAAAGTGGCAGAGGATTTCACCATGCTTGCCAAGCAACCTGATTTTGATGCATTAAATAACTATGTTGGCTTACATGCATGTGTGGACATGGGTAAGTTAGACCCTCCCACTTGTCTGGCACACTTCCTCGTGAAAACACAATTTGACCTAAGAGGAAGTGAGTTCATAATTATAGAGGTCAATGGAGTTTTCACACTCAGACTGGATGGAAGTATGGATAGAGTCGTATTGCTCCTGCGAGGGCCACTTCACAAACCATTTGATCCGGGTGGATGATTTGATATGATGAGCGTCTCTTGGCCCCTGTACCACAGGCTATGGGATCCGGTGGATGCTTCTTAATAAGTCAAGCTCGGGACGTTAAACAAGCGCTACTTGGGAGGCAACCCAAGCTAGGTATCCCTCTCTTCTCCTAACTTTTGTTTTGTTTTGTTTATGTTTTTGTTTTTGTTTGTCACTCTTGAATAATTTGAGAAGATCAAGAGTTGTTGTATGAATGTTGTGTCGGCAAGCTTGTTGGATTTTAATTGAATTGAGCATAGATTGATCGCATGAATTATATTGACCATTGATGATTTCCCCCTAGGTTCTAATAACAGAAAAGTTGATCCCCACTTAAAAATTGAAAATTGAACTGTGAGATTTATTGTGATTGCTTGATTTATGATAAGTTTGGGGTGAGGGGTGCACACACTAGGAATTGTATCTCGGTCAAACAATTTGCAAAATGTCCAGGTGAGGATTTGAGCCTCCAACTCTATTTTTGATTGTGTGAAATCACTTTTAAGTTGCACTTTCCTGAATTTGCTTGAATCTCTATATGGTTTGCATGTTTATGTGTTGCATCAAATGATTTAGGCAATTTTCTTTGAAAAACCACTTGGCCTAAAAAGGACCATCCCTAATGCATGTTCCCTAGTTAGCCAAATTGAGCCCAATTGACCTATTGTTTCTTGATGACCCTACATTACGAGCCAAAATCTGAAAAACCATGTTAACCCAATCTTAGGATTAGGAGAGCATGGAAATGAGCAAGAGAAAGGTTGTGAGGAACTAAGTTTGGGGTGGCTACAAGGTGATGTGCCATATTGGGATGAGAAAAAGAAAATAAAGGTTGACCCAAGGCAAAAAGAAAAGAAAAGAAAAGAAGAAAACAAAAAACTTGCCAAAAGAAAAGGGGCAAAACAAAAAGATTAGCAAGGAAAAGGATGTAGTCACCCGAGCCCAAATGAAAAATGGAAAAAGGAATTTGAGTGGAAAAAGTGTCAAAATGCTCATGCTCTCTTAGTTCCTAGGGACTTAAGCCTAAATATCCTTCATTATCCTACCCTTAGCCAGGCCCCATTACAACCTTTGAAAGACCTATTGATGTTGGATGCATGTTTTCGTGGGAACCATTTTAGAGATGAAAATCAAATTCATGGGAAGTTCCCTTAGAATGTGAAAGTGAGTGAAAAGTTGATAGCCTAGACAAACTTGAGCGAATGAGTGAAATACTAAATGCCCTTGTGAGGAAGGCAATTGTTTGAAATAGGTGATCTTCCTTTGTGTGTATCTTTGAGCCTCAACTTAGAGTAATGATGGCATGAATGATAAATTCTCAATTGTTTAAAGTAGATGAATGTGGGGATTACATTGATGAAAAAGAGGGGAAATCAAAGAAGAAAAACTGTTTTGTAAAGTCGCATGAAATTTGTGCGAAATCGATTGAATCCCTTAAGCTTGCCAAGTCTTGAGTCGTTTTTGAGTTTTAGCTTGCTTGGGGACAAGCAAGGTTTAAGTTTGGGGTGTTTGATAAGCCTCTGGCTTATCTAGTTTTATAACTAGTAAGACGGTGGTTTACGTGCTAATTATTCGAGTTCACTCTCATTTTCGCCCAAATTCGCCTTGTTTCGTTCCAAAGTTAGTCTTTGACTCGTTTGGTGTATTTTGTGTAGTTTTTAGGTTATTGTGAATAGAATTACGCTTGTGGTTGCTTTTGTTGTTTCAGGTTAAATAAATTAAGCTCTGAGAATCAAGGTAGTCAAGAAGCAATGGGAAAAAACACCTTTAGAGGTCTCGCCCCGCGAACAGGATTCTCGCCTCGCGAATAATGAAGACTTGGAAGTCAGAGACCATCACGGCCTAGCCGTGATGTGTATCACGGCCGTGACCAAAAACCCACACAAGTCAGAGACCATCACGGCCTAGCCGTGATTCACATCACGGCCCGTGAAAAGAAGGCTCGCGTCGCGAGGGTTTGAATCCCACAGAAGCGCCAGAAACAGAAGCCGTCACGGCCAGGCCGTGATGACCATCACGGCCGTGACGCGTGGCCTCCCTATAAATAAGGCACTGCAGAACAGAATTAGAGGACTTTTGCATCAGAATTTTGAGAGATCTTTGTAATCCTTATTCTGGAGCTGCGTCTCCCCTTCTCTTCTCTTTTCTTATTCTTAGGTTTAGGATGAATTCCGATTGTACGTGCGTCGTTGTTACGGACATGAGGAGCTAATCCCCTTGTCTAAGGGATCGATGAAGCCACCCATGGCGGCATAGTGCTCATGTGATTGTATATCTCCTTCTCCTTTAATTCAATTATTGTTTTCCAATTCTGCTTTCATTGTGTTGATCATATGTTTTGCGTGATTCACTAGTTAAACGTGTTTGAGGCCGAGAGGCGATTCGCGTTTTAGAACTTGAATTGGGATCATCGGTCGAGTATTGCACGAGAGTGAATAGGAGATCGATGCAACTCTTAGGGAACAAGAATTAATAGAATTCGATATTAGGGTTAAGAGACCTAGTAATTAATTAACTCAAATCATCGAATATGTCCTATTGAGCACGACAGTGGATATAGGAGAATTTAGGGGTCCCGTTGACATTAAAATTGAACCTAGGGAGGAGATCATTATCACTTGTAGGTGGATTCGAAACCTTAGATGCTTTTAATTCCAGATTTCATCACCATATCTTAATTGATTTGATTTGTTAATTAGAACTGCAATCCTATATTCTCTCTCAACCACTTTTAGTTACTTGACCAAACGCATCGGATTTCTCGCGAAATTAGTCGAATTGGTAGCCCAATCCTTGTGTTCGACCTCGGTAGAATCTTACCGTGTTTTATTACTTGCGACGACCCGGTACACTTGCCGGCGTAACAACAGTCTCTCATGACATCACAATTGATAAGCTTGATAACATCGTGGGTAACATCGTTGCTGATAATTATATCACTCTCACTAATGACGAAATTCCAGCTGAAGGAATGGGACACAACAAGGCGTTACACATCTTGGTGAAGTGTCGAGATCATGTCATGGCTAGGGTTCTCATTGATAATGGTTCTTCTTTGAATGTAATGCCAAAGTCAACTCTGAAAAAGTTACATTTCGATGGAACTCATATGAAGCCAAGCACAATGATTGTAAGAGCTTTTGATGGCACCCGAAGGGAAGTTATGGGAGAAATTGAATTGCCCATTCAGATTGGCCCTTGCACCTTTGAAATACTCTTCCAAGTAATGGACATTACGCCAACTTACAGTTGCCTCCTGGGACGACCATGGATCCATTCGTTTGGGGCTGTACCTTCCACACTGCACCAGAAAGTGAAGTTCATTGTCGATAGCAAGTTGATAATTGTTTCTGGAGAGGAGGATATGTTAGTGAGTAAGCCATCAACAACCCCTTACGTTGAAGCTGCCGAAGAAGCTCTCGAGACCACTTTCCAATCGCTTGAAATTGCCAATGCCACTTATGTTGGGGATAATGTTCCACTCTCGAAACCTCAGTCATCTAAAGCATCCATTATGATGGCTAGGGTTATGCTCGGAGGAGGATACCGACCCGGGAGCGGTTTGGGGAAGAACAGCCAAAGTGTCACTGACATCCTCATGCTCACCGAGAACAAGGACAGGTTTGGTTTAGGATATAAACCCACCAAGGCCGACAAGATGAGGGTTGTAGAAGAGAAGAAAAGAAAGAGGTTGACTCGACTGGAAAATCGTGAATACGAGACTGAAAGGGTTCCCATCTGTGACATTCGACAGAGCTTCCGAAGTGTAGGGTTCGCCTTCCTGGACCAAGCAGCAGCTGTTGAAGATGATTATCCCGCCGATCATGGTGTCAATCTGGTGTATCCATGCCCTCCGGATACAGAGCTCAACAATTGGGAGGTCATTGAGTTCCCTAGGACCATAGAGTTTTTTTCAAAGTAATTATGTAATGCTTATCCTTTAGCTCTGCCCAAGGCTTTAGGATTTTTGTTGTAATGGGCTTACTTGTTTTCGTTTCAGTATGACTTATCAATAAATGCATGCATTCGATATCTTTATGTTCTTATCTCTCCTTTTTTACTTTCGCTTTTATTCATCGTTCCTCACCAATAAATGCAGTTTCCCATCTTTAACCGTTATTCATTCATCTTTCCCTAGTAACTACCAAAATGCAAATCTAAAAGTGACTCTCTTGAAAATGACAGTATTAATAACTCAGCATACAATTTTGACTATCCTATTGATCATGCTGATGAGGTTGTTGATGATGACGGGGAAGTTCCTCCTGAACTATTAAGGTTGGTAGAACAAGAATCCAGGGAAATTCGGTCCCATGAAGAGCCGAGTGACCTAATAAATTTGGGAACTGAAGATGATAAAAAAGAGGTCAAGATCGGCCTTTCCCTGAAAGAAAAGGAGCGAAGTAGGTTGATCAAGTTGTTGATGGATTATAAAGATGTTTTCGCATGGTCGTACCAAGACATGCCAGGGTTAGACCCCAGTGTAGCGGAACACAAACTGCCTTTAAAGCCGGAGTGCCTCCCAGTAAAGCAGAAGCTACGAAGGATGAAAGCAGAAATGTCTTTAAACATCAAGGAGGAGGTCAAGAAGCAGCTGGATGCGGGTTTCCTAGAAGTGTTAAAATACCCTCAATGGGTTGCTAACATCGTTCCTGTTCCCAAGAAAGATGGAAAGGTTCGAATGTGTGTTAACTATCAAGATTTGAATAGAGCTAGCCCAAAAGATGACTTCCCACTACCTCATATTGACGTTCTTGTAGATAATTGATGAGTGTGATTTCACCTCATCTTTGTTTATCATTTTGCATGCATTTTCATGTAGTTTAGGCATATTTAATTTGATTTTTGTTAGTTTTTATCTTGGAACGGGTAAGGCGGTTTTTGTGGTGTTGTTTTGCAGAAATTAAAGATAAAATGCTCAGGATCAACCATGATGGAGCTCGGATGAAGATGGAGCTTGAAAAGTGAAGAAAATGAGCCAAACAGAGCCCATCACGACCTAGCCGTGATGACCATCACGGCCATGATCGAGCAAAACTAGAAAAGAAAGAAGACTGAAGTCAGAATCGGTCACGGCCTAGCCGTGATGCCCATCACGGCCGTGACCTGTCAGCTGAGCCAGACCCCCATAAGTCAGAATCTGTCACGGCCTAGCCGTGATGAGCATCACGGCCGTGACAGACCAATCACTGAAGACGCGCCCAAGGCAGAATCTATCACGGCCTGGTCGTGATGACCGTCACGGTTGTGACGCGTGTTACTTGGATCAGAAGCAACTGATTTGGATCAAAATTTGTGTTTGATTGGAATTCAAACTTCCCAAATCTATAAATAAGGCATCTGGGCAGAGGCAAGAGAGGATTTTTTTGGCTGCTACTCTTAGGCTATAATTTAGGATCTCCCTTCTTCTTCTCTTTCTTCTCATAGTTTTATTTTCATGTTATTTGTAACCAAGCTTGTCATCTCCATGGCAAGGCTTGAGTAGTGGTTTAATCTCTATGTTGTTAATTTGATGTTGTACCTTTGTTGATTTCGATTTTGCTTTAGATCTGATTTCTAGTGTTTTCAATTACTCATAAATTCGGTGGTCACTTTTTGCGTGTCATAGACATTCTAAGGAGGAACCTAGCGGTGAACTTAGGTGTCGGATCTATAGAATCAGACTTAGGACTGAAATCACGAGAGTTAGAAGCCGTCCTTCGAGGATTAACGAATTGTCACAAAACGCAAAGGGTCCAATCTAAATTCGACTACCACGAGAGTAGGGGTTGGTTTAATTGGGCACGATTTTTGTAACCCGAGAGGGAGCTTAAACTATTTGAGGATAAATTCGCCTTCAAGGCGATTTCGATAATTAACAAAGGGTTAATCGATTTAGCAACGTAAACGATCTTGTTGGTAACCCAAATCCCTAGAAATCCATTTAGATCTGAAAAACCATAAACTGTTTACTTTCTGTTTTATTTGATTCTGATTTTAAGTTATCTCTTAATTCAAATATCAAATCCTTTTCAAAATCTTTCTTCATAGTTCAGTTTTATCATTTAACAATTAGTTGCGATTTGAGATCACGGTCTCTGTGGGATCGATATCTTTTTATTACTTGGCGACAAATCCGGTACACTTGCCGGATCGCACGTGCACTCGCACGTGGGACATCAAGTTTTTGGTGCCGTTGCCGGGGACTGTGCTAACTCGAATCTCAATTTAATTTTTAATTGATTTTTCTGGAACTTGTCTTCTTATTTATTTAATTTTCATAAAAAAAAAAATTGTATTTTCCTTCTAGAGTATCTATCTCTCTGTGTTTTTATGCAAAGATCCCTAAGTCTTGGAGACCTTACTGAGGTTGACCCCGAAATCGAGATGACCTTTCACAGACGTAGGAGACTACAAAGAGAGAGAGAGAGAGGTTGAGTCCCATTCCACTCATGGCGAATCAACCGGATACGAAACCACTGAAGGACTACGCAGCCCCAAATGTGAGGGGTTTGCGAACTGGGATTGTTAGGCCAGAGATTGAGGCGGAGAACTACACTATACCTCCTATGCTAATCAACATGATTAGGCAACATCAATTCGGAGGACTACCCTCGGAGGACCCAACTGATCACGTATAGACATTCTTGGAGTTCACCGACGCAGTTAGAATTCATGGCGCCCCGGTTGATGCTATTCGCTTGCGGTTATTCCCCTCCTCTCTGACTGGAAAAGCGAAAGCTTGGCTAAAGCAAATATCCTCTAATACCTTGTCGACTTGGGACCAACTGAAGCAGGCGTTCTTGGAGAAATTCTTTCCTCCATCCAAGACGGCCTACATGCGAACCCAGATCACCGGCTTCTTCCAAAAAGACGGAGAATGCTTATCAGAAGTTTGGGATCGCTACAAGGGACTGCTGGAGTCTTGCCCACATCATGGACTCGAGAGGTGGTTATTAGTGCACACCTTCTACAACGGATTGGATTACTCTTCGAAGGTGTCACTTGATTCCGCAACTAGTGGAGCATTTATGAATAGGCCTCTGACTGAGGCATTCAACATCATTGAAAACGTGGCCAGCAACTACCACCAATGGGGTTCAGAAAGAGGTAATAACAAGAAAAAGATTTCGGGGGGGTAAGTTTGAAATGAATAGCACTGATCTTATCATGTCTAAAATAGACTCACTGAATAAACGTTTTAATCAGCTTGAAAGGGCTAATGTGAGTGCAATAGGTGCTACTAACATTGTTTGTGAGATTTGTGGAATGCAGGGTCATGACATAATGGAATGCCTACGTGGTGTTGCTCATGGATCCGGTGCTTCGGGGGAACAAGCGAACTCTTGTCACAACTTCTACGACACGAACCCGAAGTTGCCAAACTATGCTCCTCCAAATGCTTACAACCAAGGAAGGAAGAACAGACATTACCTCTCCTATGGCAACTACAGCAACACGCTAAACCACGAGTTCCAAGAGGGCCAAGGTAATAGGAAACCCGCACCAGGGTATCCTCAGGTACAGAAATCTAAACTCGAGTCTTTATTGGAAAGTTTTTTTGAAACTCAAACAAAATAAAATGAAGAGTTTAGACAACAAGGCAGGGCAGTGAACGAGGTAATAAAAGAGCTAGCATCCAAGGTAGATAATTTAGCCATTCATAACAAAATGCTAGAAACTCAGATTGCCCAACAAGCCAGCACGTACACGAGACCTAAGGGTACATTCCCGGGGCAACCCGAAGCAAATCCCATTGAACATTGTAATGCCATACACTTGAGGGATGATAAGATTGGGGTGGTTGAAAAAGATGTGGAACCAGAGGAGGACATGAGCAAAAAGGAAAAGACAGAGCCAAAATACGTCCCTCCACCACCGTACCAACCCCCAATACCTTTCCCATAAAGGTTGGTCAAGAGAAAGCAAGTAGAAGTAGAAACTAAAATCTTAATTGAGGAGCACAATGTCAAGATAAAAACTAAAATGCCACCTAAGCTGAAAGACCCAGGTAGTTTCTCTATTGCTTGCTCGATTGAAGAAGTGCAAATAGACCAAGCCTTATGTGACTTAGGGGCTAGTGCGAGCTTGATGCTGCTCACTATCTTGGAAAGGTTGGGAACCAAAGAGTTGAGTCCATTCAAATTCTCCTTACAATTGGCGGATGGCTCAACTAGGACTCCTCTAGGCATACTAGAGAATGTTCCTGTAAAGGTAGGGAAATTTTTCATCCCTATCGATTTCCTGATATTGGATATGAAAGGAAATTCTGAATTCCCCATCATTTTAGGAAGGCCATTCTTGGCCACTGCTGGAGCAATAATAGACGTAAGGAATGGCAAACTCTCTCTAAATGTAGAGGAAGGTAGGGTAGATTTTCATTAGTACAGATGGTGCAGAGGAGTCTTCCTAAGTCACTCAGAGACTTAGATCTGGTTGTTTGATGAAGTATTTGATTGTGGAATGACCACGTGAGTTCTTCTCAGGAATAACTTTTAGAATGACCAGCTTAGGGTTTGAGACTTGGATTTTGATAAGTACGTATGAGTATGACTCAAAGAGTCTATATTTTAAAACGGAATGTTTATGGCTCGGAGAGCGTCTCTTTTGAATGAAAACTTAAACTTTTCCTTTTGGTCATGTATAGCTAATTGATATAACTATCTTTAGCATATTAATGCCTTGTTGTATTTGGTGTAACTGGAATTCTGGAATGAAAATGTAATTATTTTAGCAAGTGTTCTTTTACCTGGGATGTCCGAATTACAGAGGAGACTCTGTCAAAATTTCTGTAAAAATACTAGATTTTATTCAAGTATATTCTTTAAATTAAATGGGTTTGCCAGGCTGTGATAGTAAGTCTGTGTGCCGATCAAGGCTTAGGTGTGGAGTCGAGACAAAATTTTTATACCCAATTTCATACACTTATGCACTTATATAAATTATTTTCCGAAAGCACCAGCAAATTATCTTTTAATTTACTTCCGCATGTGTTACGTAGTAATGCCCCAAGGGGGGGTGTTACAAGGTGGTATCAGAGCTGGTCGAGTCTTTCGGGATCTTTGGGGAATAGGTCTGTTAAGTTTTTGTTGTGTGATCTCTGGTTTGCTCTTGTTTGAATTGTTTCTTGTTGAAGCAATGTGTGTTGTCACTACAAGTATATGTTTTCTTGATGGTTTTCCAAGGGCTTTATGTCCTGGGATACCTTAGATCTTGAATGTTACTTGGGTTCGAATATGACATTCGATTATCCTTGCGAATCGTGTCAGACATATTTTCTGATTTTAATTTGAAATCTGTCAGGACTTATGAATTAGTTATGCTAATTCATAAATTTCTAGTTACTCATTTCTTTGTTGTGAGAAGTCGTACACACTTCAAAATGATCCTCGATGTATTAGACATTTGAGTGAATTGATTTAACAGAATCCATTGGTCTGGATACTTTCACACTTTGTTGAGAAAAGTGGTTATGACTATTTCTTGAGTTATAACCCAGATAATTTCGTGATAGCAGAAGTTTCTTGGTGAAACTTAGTTTTGTCACTTCTATTTTTGGTAGAGGTGAAAGTCCTCATTTTGTAAATTCTTTGTACTAAGAATAAGAATTAATCCTCTTTGGATTAGACATTATCCATCCCTTGATTCCTTAAATCCGTTGGAAGATTCTTGTGGAAGAATGAACTTTATTAGATTCATGTTTGTAAATGTGTATTGATCATGCATTTTTACACCCACGAACCTGATGGAATGATCTTTTTCCATACGGGATGTTCCGATATCCTTCAAATTAATGAAATTCTTTTCTATGCTTATGTGAAAGTGAAATCCAGAAAAATTTCTTTTCTTGAGAAATTCTTTTATGATCACCAAGGTCTTGTCTTATTGCAGTTCGAACGTACTTTTCGTCTTTGATCATTGTAGTTCTACGTATTTTCCAAATGTCATCGATGTGTGACCTATCTCATCAGTCGTGAGTTGGATATCTCTACATCAAGATGTACAATTGAGACCTTCCTTGTTGAGATGTTGGCATTCCTTCAATCTTTGTTATGAGTTTTATGAAGACTGATAAGCCTCTGGCTTATCTAGTTTTATAACTAGATGGACTGTGGTTTTCGTGCAATTTATTCGAGTTCACTCTCGTTTTCGCCCAAATTTGCCTTGTTTTGTTCCTAAGTTGGACTTTGACTCGTTTTACGTCTTTTGTGTAGTTTTTAGGTTATTTTGAATAGAATTACGCTTGTGGGTGCTTTTGTTGTTTCAGATTAAATAAGTGAAGCTCCAGGAGTCAAGGAAAGTCGAAAAGCAGTGGAAATTGCAAGTCTGGAGACACTCGCCCCGCGAGTGTATTCTCGCCTCGCGAGACTGAAGGTCAACAAAGCAGCAAAAGTCAACATTTCTGTCTCGCCACGCGAGACTCTTCTCGCCCCGCGAATCATGAAGACCTGCAAGACAGAGACCATCACGGCCAAGCCGTGATGAAAACCACGCCCGTGAACAGTTCGAGGTTTGAAGACTCGCCCCGCGAGAGACATCTCGCTTCGCGAGAGAATGAAGACTTGGAAGTCAGAGGCCATCACGGCCCAGCCGTGATGAAGGTCACAGCCTGAAATTGAAGACTCGCCCCGCGAACACACTTTCGCCTCGCGAGAGTTCAAATTGAAAGCGCGCCAATTTTAATTCTCGCCTCGCGAAAGGCTGCTCGCCTCGCGAGCGAGCGCAGATCAGGAATCCTATTTAAAGGCTTTTGCAGATCAGATCCGGATGGAACTTTGGGGGGAATCGTGGGGGATCGTTAGCATCCAGTTTTCCACTGTTTAGAGTAGCGTTTAGGGTAGTTTCTTTTCTCTTTGGAGCTGCGTCTCCCTTTTTCTTATGGAGATTATGTCCGATCGCTTGTCTATGAGCATGAGGAACTAATCCCATCGTCCGAGGGAACGATGAAGCCACCCATGGCGATGTAAATCCGATATGATGTATGTCTTTCTCCTTTAATTCAATTCTTGTTTCCTAATTCTGATTTGATTGTGTTGATCATATGTGTTGCGTGATTGACTTGTTAACGTCGATGAGGCCTAGTCAGCGATTCGCGTTTAGAACTTGAATTAGGATCATCGATCGAATATTGCACGAGAGTGAGTAGGAGATCGGTGCGACCTTATAGGGAACAAGAATTAACAGAATTCGAGATTAGGATTATGAGACCTAGTAAGTAATTAATCCAATCGTCGAATACGTCCTAATGAGCACGAGAGTGGATTTAAGAGAATTTAGGGGTCCCGGTTGACATTGTAATTGAACTTAGGGAGGAATTCATCATCACTTGGGTGTACATATTGGGTAGGTGGATTTGTGACCTTGGACATTTTAGTTTTCTGATTTTTAGTTAATTAGTTTATTTAAACTTGTTAATTGAATTTTGATATTAATCTCTCTCTCAACCATCTTCCGTAACTTGACCGAACGTATCCGATTTCCCGCGGATTAGTCGAATTGGTATCCCAATCCCTGAGTTCGACCTCGGTAATTACTTACCGTGTTTATTTTATTACTTGCGACGACCCGGTACACTTGCCGGAGTCACAACAAGTTTTTGGCGCCGTTGCCGGGGATTGGCACAACCAATTTTACTAATTTTAGGGTAGTTTGATTATTTGGTTAAGTTACTTTTATTTTTATTTTCATTTTTGATTTCTATTATTATTCTCTATTTCTTGATCCCACTTGGTCTTGGCCCTGTTTTGTATGCGAGCTACCCTTTCAAGGTGGATTGCGAATCATGGAGACTGTTTATTTTCCAGCCTTGGACGGTGTTACAAAATATGACTTTGGGCCTAACATATCCCTGGGAGATCATTGGCGCTGGGGACGTAATTGCCCTCATGCACAAGCTTATAGTGTAATCAAGAAGCATGAGGAGGAATGGGAATGGAATGAGCAAACACCGTTGAAAGCTGCTCTAGAACAATATTCCCAAGAGCTATCCACCTCTGAGGCCAAGGCAAGAGCCAAGCGTGATGAGATGTAAACCGTGATGCAGAATTTCAAAGCGCAAGCTGAGGAGATTTGCAAGCAGTTAGTACAAGAGTCACATGAAGCCCAATTTGAAGAAAATCTGGTTTTGGGGATAGATCAAAATGAAGACGAAGTGGTAGTGGATTCCACACTGTTTGCCAAGCAACCGAAAATTTCTGCATTGGATAACTATGTTGGCTTACATGCATGTGTGGACATGGGTAAGTTAGACCCTCCCACTCGTCTGGCACACTTCCTCGAGAGGACACCATTTGACCCGAGAGGAAGTGAATTCATAATAACAAAGGTCAATGGAATTTTCATACACTGGCTGGGTGGAGTTGATGAAGTCATATTACTGCTACGATCTCCACTCCAATTACCATTTGATCCTGGTGGAAGACCTCATATGATGAGCGTCCCTTGGCCTCTGTACCACAGACTATGGGATCCAGGTGGATGCTTCTTAATAAGTCAGGCTCGGGACGTTAAACAAGCGCTACTTGGGAGGCAACCCAAGCTAGATATCCTTATTTATTTATAGTTTCTGTTCTAAAAAAAAAAAAAACACCATTTGACCCTGGTGTTTTTTTTTTTTTTTTTTCAAAAACTTGTTGTGACTCCGGCAAGTGTACCGGGTCGTCGCAAGTAATAAAAACACGGTAAGATTCTACCGAGGTCGAACACAAGGATTGGGTTACCAATTCGACTAAATTGTTAAGAAATCCGATACGTCGGTTAAGCAATAGAAGGTGGTTGAGAGAAAGAGATTGAGATTGCGAATTCAAGAATCGATTCAAATAATGCTACGGTGATTAAATTCAGAAATAAAAGCATCTAAGGTTTCGAATCCACCTACCCAATCATGCAAAGTACCCAAGTGATGATATTCTCCTCCCTAAGTTCAATTTTAATGTCAACCGGGACCCCTAAATTCTCCTAAATCCACTTCCGTGCTCATTAGGACGTATTCGATGATTTGAGTTAATTACTTGCTAGGTCTCTTAACCCTAATCTCGAATTCTATTAATTCTTGTTCCCTATAGGTTGCATCGATCTCCTACTCACTCTCGTGCAATACTCGACCGATGTTCCCAATTCAAGTTCTAAAACGCGAATCGCCGCTAGGCCTCAACACGCTTAACTAGTCGATCACGCTAGCATATAATAGACACAATGAAAACAGAATTGGAAAATCATAATTGAATTAAAGGAGAGAGAGTTACATTACATGAACACTATGCCGCCATGGGTGGCTTCATCGATCCCCTAGACAAGAGGATTAGTTCCTCATGTCCGTAACAACAACGCACGTACAATCGGAATTCATCCCAAGCCTAAGAATTAAGAGAAAAGAAAAGGAGAAGAAATCCCAGAATAAGGGTTACAAAAGGTCTCTGAAAATTCTGATCCAAAAAGTCCTCTTTTACATTACGATCCGCTCTATTTATAAGGAGGCCACGCGTCACGGCCGTGGCGGTCATCACGGCCAGGCCGTGGCGGCCGCTTCTGGCGCACTTCTGGGAATTGAACATTCGCGACACGAAGGATGTCTCGCGACGCGAGTCTTCTTGTCACGGCCCGTGATGTCAATCACGGCCAGGCCGTGATGTTCTCTGCCTGTGTGGGATTTAGGTCACGGGCCGTGATATACCTCACGGCTAGGCCGTGATATACATCACGGCTAGGCCGTGATGGTCTCTGACTTGTATGGCTTTTAGGTCACGGCCGTGATATACATCACGGCTAGGCCGTGATGGTCTCTGATTCTGGTACTTTTCTGGAGTTCACACACTCGCGACGCGAAGGACGTCTCGCGACGCGAACCTTCCTGTCACGTCCCGTGATGTAAATCACGGCTAGGCCGTGATGGTCTCTGTCTTCCCAGATCTTCAAACTATCGCGGGGCGAGCCTCCTCTCGCGGGGCGAGAATCCCCAGAATGGCAATCTCCACTATTTGTTGACTTTCCTTAATTCTTAGAGCCTCACTTATGGACCTGAAAACAACACAAGCAACCACAAGCGTAATTCTCTCCAAAATAACCTAAAAACTACACAAAAGACGCAAAACGAGTCAAAGTCCAACTTAGGAACAAAACAAGGCAAATTTGGGCGAAAACGAGAGTAAACTCGAATAAATTGGCACATAAACCCTAGTTTATCTAGTCTTAAAACTAGATAAGCCAGAGGCTTATCAAAATACCCCAAACTTAAACCTTGCTTGTCCCCAAGCAAGCTTAAAACTCAAAAACGACTCAAGACTTGGCAAGCCTAAAGATCTAATCAATTTCGCACAAATTTCATGCGACTTTACAAAACAGTTTTTCTTCTTTGATTCCCCCCTTTTTTCATCAATGTAGTCCCCACATTCATCTACTTTAAACAATTGAGAAATTATCATTCATGCCATCATTACTCTAAGTTGAGGCTCAAAGATACACACAAAGGAAGATCACCTATTTCAAACAATTGCCTTCCTCACAAGGGCATTTAGTATTTCACTCATTCGCTCAAGTTTGTCTAGGCTTTCAACTTTTTCACTCAATTTCACTTATCAAGAGCACTTCCCATGAATTTGATTTTCATCTCAAACATAGTTCCCACGAAAACATGCATGCAACATCAAAAGGTCTTTTAAAGGTTGTAATGGGGCCTGGCTGAGGGTAGGATAATCAAGGATAATTAGGCTTAAGTCCCTAAGAACTAAGAGAGCATGAGCATTAAACACATTTTCCACTCAAATTCCTTTCTTTCCATTTTTCATTTGGGCTCGGGTGACTACAACCTTTTCCTTGATATTATTTTTGTTTTGCCCCTTTTCTTTTGGCAATTTTTGTTTTCTTCTTTTCTTTTCTTTTCTTTTTGCCTTGGGTCAACCTTTATTTTCTTTTTCTCATCCCAATATGACACATACCTTGTAGCCACCCCAAACTTAGTTTCTCACAACCTTTCTCTTGCTCATTTCCATGCTCTCCTAATCCTAAGATTGGGTTAACATGGTTTTTCAGATTTTGGCTCGTAATGTAGGGTCATCAAGAAACAATAGGTCAATTGGGCTCAATTTGGCTAACTAGGGAACATGCATTAGGGATGGTTCTTTTCAGGCCAAGTAGTTATTCAAAGAAAATTGCCTAAATCATTTGATGCAACACATAATCATGCAAACCATATAGAGATTCAAGCAAATTCTGGAAAGTGCAACTTAACAGAGATTCACACATTCAAAAACAGAGTTGGAGGCTCAAATCCTCACCTGGACATTTTGCAAATTGTTTGACCGAGATACGATTCCTAGTGTGTGCATCCCCTCACCCCAAACTTATCATAAATCAAGTAATCACAACAAAATCCTCAAAGTTCAGTTTTCAATTTTTAAGTGGGGATAAACTTTTCTAATTTCAGAACTTAGGGGAAATCATCAATGGTCAAATAATTCATGCAATCAATCTATGCTAAATTCAATTAACATCCAACAAGTTTGCCGACACGACATTCATACAAAAACTCTTGATCTTCTCAAATTATTCAAGAGCGACAAACAAAAACAAAACAAAAATCAAAAACAAAACAAAAGTTAGGAGAAGAGAGGAATACCTAGCTTGGGTTGCCTCCCAAGTAGCGCTTGTTTAACGTCCCGAGCCTGACTCAAGTCACCCCTGCAGGTTAATCCGGAGGAAGATCCTGCTTGCCATGCCATTCCTTGGCCTGTTCTTTGTAGGTTTGTGCACTTTTATATACTCGCAAGCTGTTCCCGGACAGCTCATTTAAGCCCAGCATCCTTCTATAATCCGCACGCACTCTCCACTCTGCGATGGTCTTTTTTGGGATCAACTTGTTGTCTTTATTGACCACCACGCTTGTGCTACCTTTCAACCTTGGTGCTTTACCCTTCTTTTTCTTGCCCTTGCAACTGAGCTCTTCCTTTGCACATTCTTCCCTTGGGAGACTCGGTATGGGTTCCATGTCTCGTAGCCACTCAAGGTAGACTTCATCCCCCGAAGGGCCTTTTTCGTCACTGTCTTTCTCATGAGATTCTACTGATAATGTTGCAAGTGAAGGATCATTGTCTTCTCGAGTTGCCTTTACCTTTTCAGTTGGGTCCACCACATCCACTCGATACACTTCCGACCTCTCTACAGGGTGCTTCATTGCTTCAAAGAGATTGAAGACTACCTCATCATCTTGCACCCTTAGAGTGAGTTTCCCTTGCCGCACATCTATCAAGGCACCCCCAGTGGCCAAGAAGGGCCTACCCAGTATGAGAGGAACCTCGGCATCTTCGTCCATATCAAGCACTACAAAGTCCCTAGGAAATATAAGCTTGTCCACCTTCACCAACAAGTCTTCGACCACCCCATAAGGATATTTTATAGAGCGGTCGGCCAGTTGGAGCGACATCCGTGTATCCTTAACTTCTTGGATCCCCAACCTCTTCATCATAGAGAGGGGCATCAAGTTGATGCTTGCCCCTAGATCACATAATGCCTTCCCTACAGTCATCCCCGCAATGGTGCAAGGTATCGAAAAATAACAGGGATCATTCAAATTTGTAGATATTTTTATCTGAAGAATGGCAATACACTCCTAGGTCAAATCAACCGTTTCCTCATCCACTATCATACTCTTCTTGGTGAGAATCTCCTTCATTACACGGGCATATGATGGCATCTGTTCCAAGGCTTCCGCGAATGGAATGTTAATCTGAAGTTTTCGGAAGACATCAAGGAACTTATTGAATTGCTTATCCTGTTGAGGCTTCTTCAATCTTTCAGGATACGGTACCTTCATGTAAGGTGGGAGGTCTTGGGGTTCAACCCACTTCTTTCTACGGAACTCTTCATCTACAAGCTTCAGCCTTCCCCCCTTGCTCCGGTGCCTTGTCACTTGCCAACCCTTCTTTCTCTGGTTGCTCTTCCTCAACGGGTAGTTGTTCCGGGGCCTTGCCATCCTGAGAACTAATTGCACCCCTGTTAGGTTCCAACACCCTTCCGCTTCTACTAGATATGACGTTGCATTGTCCCTTGGGGTTGTTCTCGGATTATTACAGGAAAGTTCCTGGGAGGCGCTCATTAAGTTGCTTTGCGAGTTGGGCCATCTGTGTCTCTAAATTGTGAATTGCCGCCCTGTATGCGTTGTTAACTTGTCAGCTTTCGTATTCACTGTGTCTGTGTTGATTATCATCTTTTCCATTGCTGCACTCATCTTCTCAATAGCCAGCTCCCACGGTTGTCTTCCACCATCTGTTATTTGCAACTGACTAGGCCCTGGAAGAGCCTCGCTTGGGTATTGCACTTGTTGAATTCCAATGTTCGGCCTTATACCCTTTGAGGTTGTTGCCAATTCTGCTTGAGGAGGTTGTTGACCGGTTAGACCACCATTAACATTACTCCAAGCGAAACCCGGATGGTCTCTCCTCATGTACCCCCTATTTTGATTCTGATTGTAGTCATTTTGTCTCCGTTTCTCGATAGTTATTCTGGGGCACAATGTCATAAAAGTTGTGGCATGAGTCCACATGTTCCTGAGGGAAGTTGAATGGACAGTTTCGAGTGTCATGATCTCCATTACAATTACCACAACCTGGAGGCATTCCCTCGTGTATCACATTAGCCTTATTGTTCTCTGACAAAGCCGCCACTTGCATCTTCAACAATCTGTTTTGCTCAAGAATGGCCTCCATTGCCCCAGAGCTGATTCCATTTGAGGTTTCCCTTCCACGGTTGTAATCATTATATGACATTTTCTCTAACAATGCCCATCCATCCTCGGTGATAAATATGAGAAAGAACCGCCACTGCGGCATCACAGTTCATCTGATAGCGTCCCCTCAACCCATTAAAGAAGTGCTGAACTTTTGAGACCGGGTCAAAGAACGCTGAAGGGCATCTTCTCAATAAGCCATTGTACCTCTCCCAAGCTTCATTATATGTTTCATCCTCCGTTTTCCTGAATGAAGTGACGGCTATTCTTGCTTGTGCCGCCTTCTGAGGAGGAAAGTATTTGGTTAGGAACTTCTGTGCCATTTGCTCCCAAGTTCGATCTTTGTTCCTATCCAAACTGTCAACCCAATCGCGAGCGACATCCCTAAGAGAAAGAGGGAAAAGCCGCAAGCGAAACTCATCTTGAGAGACTCCCCTGGTCTTCTGCAAGTCACAAGCTTCAAGGAAGCGAGTGATGTGTCTATGAGGGTCCTGTTTGCCACTCCCATCAAACTGATTTTCCCGGAGCTGGAATGTGACACATGCTTCAACTCTGAAGGAGTCTGTGTTCAGGTTGCCCCTCACAATAGAAGAGTCACAATCTCCCAAGCTTGGTAGATCGTACTCGAAGAAAGGCTTGTAACGAGGAGGAGGAGGAGGATTTTCTTTAGCCATGCCTTCTATTTTAATTGCTTCCAACCTCTTCCTTTCTCTGGCCTCTTTTCTTAACTGCCGCTCGGTCCTGGTGATCTCGAAATCAAATAGCAAGTCCTCTTGTAGGAGGGTACCTCGCATACAAAAACAGGCAAAGACCAAGTGGAATCAAAGAAGCAGAGAAAAATAATAACAATTAAATAAAAGAAAATAAAAAAAAACTAAAAGTCAGCTTAACCAAACAGCCGAATTTCCTAAAAATTAGGAAAATTGGTTGTGCCAATCCCCGGCAACGGCGCCAAAAACTTGTTGTGACTCCGGCAAGTGTACCAGGTCGTCGCAAGTAATAAAAACACGGTAAGATTCTACCGAGGTCGAACACAAGGATTGGGTTACCAATTCGACTAAATTGTTAAGAAATCCGATACGTTGGTTAAGCAATAGAAGGTGGTTGAGAGAAAGAGATTGAGATTGCGAATTCAAGAATCGATTCAAATAACGCTACGGTGATTAAATTCAGAAATAAAAGCATCTAAGGTTTCGAATCCACCTACCCAATCATGCAAAGTACCCAAGTGATGATATTCTCCTCCCTAAGTTCAATTTTAATGTCAACCGGGACCCCTAAATTCTCCTAAATCCACTTAGTGCTCATTAGGACGTATTCGATGATTTGAGTTAATTACTTGCTAGGTCTCTTAACCCTAATCTCGAATTCTATTAATTCTTGTTCCCTATAGGTTGCATCGATCTCCTACTCACTCTCGTGCAATACTCGACCGATGTTCCCAATTCAAGTTCTAAAACGCGAATCGCCGCTAGGCCTCAACACGCTTAACTAGTCGATCACGCTAGCATATAATCGACACAATGAAAACAGAATTGGAAAATCATAATTGAATTAAAGGAGAGAGAGTTACATTACATGAACACTATGCCGCCATGGGTGGCTTCATCGATCCCCTAGACAAGAGGATTAGTTCCTCATGTCCGTAACAACAACGCACGTACAATCGGAATTCATCCTAAGCCTAAGAATTAAGAGAAAAGAAAAGGAGAAGAAATCCCCGAATAAGGGTTACAAAAGGTCTCTGAAAATTCTGATCCAAAAAGTCCTCTTTTCTCGTTTCGATCCGCTCTATTTATAAGGAGGCCACGCGTCCACGGCCGTGGCGGTCATCACGGCCAGGCCGTGGCGGTCATCACGGCCAGCCGGTGGCGGCTTCCCGCTTACGGCGCACTTACGGGATTTGAACATTCGCGACGCGAAGGATGTCTCGCGACGCGAGTCTTCTTGTCACGGCCCGTGATGTCAATCACGGCCAGGCCGTGATGGTCTCTGCCTTGTGTGGATTTTAGGTCACGGCCGTGATATACATCACGGCTAGGCCGTGATGGTTCTCGACTTGTATGGCTTTTAGGTCACGGCCGTGATATACATCACGGCTAGGCCGTGATGGTCTCCGATTCGGTACTTTTCTCGGAGTTCACACACTCGCGACGCGAACGACGTCTCGCGACGCGAACCTTCCTGTCACGGACCGTGATGTCAATCACGGCTAGGCCGTGATGGTCTCTGTCTTCCCAGATCTTCAAACTATCGCGGGGCGAGCCTCCTCTCGCGGGGCGAGAATCCCCAGAATGGCAATCTCCACTATTTGTTGACTTTCCTTAATTCTTAGAGCCTCACTTATGGACCTGAAAACAACACAAGCAACCACAAGCGTAATTCTCTCCAAAATAACCTAAAAACTACACAAAAGACGCAAAACGAGTCAAAGTCCAACTTAGGAACAAAACAAGGCAAATTTGGGCGAAAACGAGAGTAAACTCGAATAAATTGGCACATAAACCCTAGTTTATCTAGTCTTAAAACTAGATAAGCCAGAGGCTTATCAAAGACCTGTATGGGTCTTGTTTGAATTCAAGTGATCGTTGATCGACTGGTGAAGTCTACATCTTCTTACGAGTTAAGATCCACAAGCAGAGTTAGTGAACCGAATAATGTATCAGAGGATTGTTCAGACTTCATGGAGTATCTTCAAGTGTTGTTTTGGATGAAAAATGGAAGTTTGTCAACTTGTGTCGGTTAAGTTTACTTTAAGTGTTGGGGACTAAGTTGAGGCTAAGTCGAACTGATCATCCTTAGTGGGATGGATAAGTAATGAGATGACCTATCCTTAGCGGGTTAGTTGGGAGATAGTGTGGTACTTAATTTTTGTCATCTCTATGGTAGGACAAACCAGAATTGATAGGAGCTTCGTAAATGTATATATGTGAATGGTATTATGAGAACCCTTAAGTTCAACATCATTGAGTAAGATGATTACAATGGACCTTATCATGATCGAGGCAGTTATATCATTAAAGGAATTTAGAGTAGTGATCAACGTTTATGGTTAATGTTGACTTCGTGAGTCCGAGGATTAACGAAAAAATATATATGGTAGTTTTCCTTGAGCTGAACGGAAATAGTAAAGAGGAGTTCTTGAGTGAAACTAAGTTGTTAGAAAAGTTTAAGAATTATGATTTTGGATAATTCAAACTGAAGTGATTCCTTTTGGTTGTGGTTGCATGATGGAATGTAATCGTATTCTTTAAGATTGAAATGAATGACTATGATATAATTTGGAGTGGTGGAATATGTTCAAAGGAAACTAAGACAACAATTGTATACTTTGAGTTGAAGGTTGATGTATGATGGGGTAAAGTTAGTGTTGAACTTGATGTTCGTCGTGAGGATAAGGTGTTGAAGAAGTTTTACTAGCAGACAAATTTTGAGGCAAGAAGTGATTAAGTTTTGATTGTGTCTTTCGAGTGTAATAAGCTATGGTGAAATGTTTATAATCTTTGAGGTCTTATTCTGGTAAATATGTGGTTGATGATCCATAGTGGAAACTGGACATTCTAAATCCAAGATTGCCATTGGGGAGTGTCCACCCGGATTTCTTGGCTTTGTTTTGGTGCAACTCCTACGGGTAATGGCCTTAGAGAAACTCTATTTTATAATCTCTTTTCCAGGCTGCAGGTATATAAGATAAGGGCATATATGATACAAGCACTTCCTTGCATAAGTGATAGAGCTATGTCTTCATATGGAGGAATTAAGAAGAGAACGGACTATGTTGGATGTGGTAAGATTCAATTTCAATAAGAAGATTGAATTTCTTAGGTTCTTGGCGCGAAGTTTATCATGCGCAACTCAGGCTCAGATGTAGTTAAAGGATAAATAGAATGGCATAAGAATCAATCCTGTTATAGAGTTATAGATGAAAGGAATGAAGTGACAAGAATACAACGTACAATTTTAGGGTTAAGGTGTGATTACAAAATCCAGTTTAGTTTTGATCTAGGAAATTTCGAGGACGAATTTTTTTTAAGAGGGGTAGTAATGTAACACCCCAGTTTTTACACCTAGGATCAACTATTTTATTTGGATGTTTAAGTTTATTTTATTATGTGGTTTAGTTTGAGTAATTAAATTACTCTCTTCAAATTATTTTATTGGGTGCGTTAGCACTGACTTATTTCAGTGAATGCACGCTTACTAGACAATAATTTATGTTATTGTCACTATTATACCGGTATAGAAAAATATTTTAAATAATATGATTAAGAGAAAAGCATTTTCATATTTTCATTCTATTTAATTTTAGAGTTGAAAATAAACTGGTTTGACCTTAATCGGAGATTAAATTTTGGACTGAGTATTTTCTTAGTTGATCAGTTCAACTATTAATCTTTACTCTAATTTGAATTTCGAAATCACATATCTATCAATCTTTATTTTTAGATTACAAAAAGTAAAAACATGTTTATTTTAGGCTTAATATTTATCACTCATTTTGTACCTATTACTAAATAATTGGTTTAAAAACTCAACTTTCTCCTTTTCTCTCTCTCTTTCTCGACGCCTTCTCCCTCTTTTTCTCTTTTCTTTCTCTGCTTCTTTTCCCTCTTGACTCCATCTTCTTCCTCCTCCCAATCTCATCTCCTTCCTCTCACCATAGCAGCGCCGCCTGGAAGCTAGCTGGAGCCACGCGACCACCACGTTCGGTTGAGCTCAGCCCGTACCTCAGTCCCATACTCGCGTCCCTGCTCGCTCGAACGCGCCATCTCCGTCGCACGAAGGCCACTCCGTCGCGGTGGGCCACATCGCCGTCGTGGTAGAGCCCTTGCTCGCTGTCAATGGTGGTTCAACCACCATTCTCTCCTTCTTCCTTGTGCCGTTCGCGCAAACCAGTGTTCAAAGCCGCTCGCCGGAGCTATTGTGATGCCGTCACCACTGTACCCCAAGACAGCCACCGTGTCCCTCTCCTTCTTCCACCTTGGGTGAGTTGTTTTCCCTATGTTTCACTCTTTCTTTCATTTTCCCCAAATTGATTTTGAAACCCTAACCCTAACTCTTTGATTTCAGATTTTAATCTTAAAATTAAACCTTGTTTTATGAAATTGGGACTATGAATTAGTGTTTCCCTAAACCAATTTCATTATTCTTTAGTTAAAATGAGTGTTCCCTAAATTGTATTTAGGAGCCCTAAACCCCCAATTTGATTTGATTTGAATTTGGGTATGTTTTGTGAAATTAATTATGATTTAGTGCAATTAGGACTCTTAATTGATGATTCCCAAGTTCTCTTTCATGATCCTTTAATCAAAACAAAGTTTCCTTAAAGGGTATTGTGAAGCGTAAGCTCCAAACGTGATTTTCTTTGGAAATAACCTTGTTTGGTAATAAGATAAAGTGTTTAGATCAAATTAGAATGTGTGTTTGATCATGTGTAATTGACTTCTTGGTTTCTGGTTGTTGCGCGTTGTTAGATTCCCTCTGTGAGACGTTTGACACGGTTATGCTTGCTTGATGAAGTAGATATGAGCTAATGTGAGCATTAAGACGAGGATCCTTTACCTGTCTTCAAAGGTAAGGGGAGTTTGCCTAGGGATATTCAATAACTGTATGCATGTGTGTATGTGTTTAACTGGATATTTATATGTTAATTGAGCTTACTTGGTTATCTAATGTACTTGAACTGTTATGCTATTATCTGATGTTGAATTGTACTTGTTCTAAATGTTATAATGCATATCTGTGATGAACTGCTTTCAACTGTGATATTGGCATTGAACTGATAATATATATACTGCTGTTGATTGAAAGTTTGCTAAGCCAGACTTGTGTCTGTGCTCAACCGTTATAAGGATTAAAAACCTTAATAAGCTTTGAAGATGAAGGGATTGGTGTTCTTTTCCAAAAGCTCATTAACTTAAAGTACTTGTTTTAAATGTTGAAATGGTTTTGGTGAACTATTGTTATACAAGAGAAAAATCCTTTTCGAACTATGTGTCTTCAAGTGAAAACTTTCAAGATTATTTGACAATATCCTATTGGGGAAAATATTTCAAGGATAAAAGTATTTCAAAGATGCTTTATAAAAGATTTTCAAAGAAAAGGTTTTTCCTAAATATTTTGGAAACTTTCCGATAGCCTGGATAGGTTATCGAGGATTCGGTTTTGAATTTGATTTTCACTGAACGAAAAATAAGTACTTAAGAAAGAGAATCTAGTACGCGAGACGTCGCCTCTAGTATTCAGTTATACGCACGTGATCTTGGATCAGTGTTAATTCGGGGCCATGGGTCCTATTCATGATGTTCTGGACTGAGGGTCCAATTCTCGAAATCGAGGACAGTGCATTCTGATTTCATTGTTGTGGACTGTGTGTCCTAATCACGTTGTTGTGGACTGTGTGTCCTAACCACGTTGTGATGAACGTTGTTAAAGGTGAATGTTGTTTTCTGCGACCACAAGCCTAGGATTGGTGCATCGGTCTCGGGCGTTGTGATTGAGCATTCGGACTGTGTGTCCTATGCTTCTAAGTTTTCAAGTGATGGGGAAATGATGAGTAGTCGCTAGCCTTTGAGCTTCGACAACGAATAAGAACGAACACAAAGAAAACATCGAGAACTAAATGTTCTACATTTGCATTTACGGTAGACGTGCCCGACATGGTTTTAACGTGAGACCTTAACAAGAAAGGTATCATGTGACGGTGTATTATCGTTGTGCTTAGCTAGCCAATGAGACGGTGTATTACCGTTGTGCTTAGCTAGCCAATGAGACGGTGTATTATCGTTGTGCTTAGCTAGCCAATGAGATGGTGTATTATCGTTGTGCCTAGCTAGCCAATGAGACGATGTATTATCGTTGTGCCTAGCTAGCCAATGAGACGGTGTATCGAGCCTGATCAACTCACTTTGAGGATGTTGGGATCTCCGGAGATTAAGTTAGAGCCTGATGATTGAAGTGCCATGCATATTTTCAAAGGTTGACTGTGCGGGTTTGAGACCCTTTGATATAACACTGTTATGTTATGTGTATGCATGATTTAACTGCTTATATGATTATGTGATGTATGTATCATGTATATGGTTGTTGTGTGATATATCCATTTGTCGGTATCTCACCCTTACAGATATATCAGGTTTCTTCTGGTTCGCTATCGTACCCTGGGTACTTTAGTACAGATGGTGCAGAGGAGTCTTCCTAAGTCACTCAGAGACTTAGATCTGGTTGTTTGATGAAGTATTTGATTTTGGAATGACCACGTGAGTTCTTCTCGGGAATAACTTTTAGAATGACCAGCTTAGGGTTTGAGACTTGGATTTTGATAAGTATGTATGAGTATGACTCAGAGAGTCTATATTTTAAAACGGAATGTTTATGGCTCGGAGAGCGTCTCTTTTGAACGAAAACTTAAACTTTTCCTTTTGGTCATGTATAGCTAATTGATATAACTATCTTTAGCATATTAATGCCTGGTTGTATTTGGTGTAACTGGAATTCTGGAATGAAAATGTAATTATTTTAGCAGGTGTTCTTTTACCTGGGATGTCCGAATTACAGAGGAGACTCTATCAAAATTTCTGTAAAAATACTAGATTTTATTCAAGTATATTCTTTAAATTAAATGGGTTTGCCAGGCTGTGATAGTAAGTCTGTGTGCCGATCAAGGCTTAGGTGTGGAGTCGAGACAAAATTTTTATACCCAATTTCATACACTTATGCACTTATATAAATTATTTTCTGAAAGCACCAACAAATTATCTTTTAATTTACTTCCGCATGTGTTACGTAGTAATGCCCCAATGGGGGGTGTTACAACCGTGACATATGAACCAATCTTTAAATTGCTACGCAAAAATCAAGCAGTAACATGGAATGAAGATTGTCAAAAAGCCTTTGAGAAGATCAAACAATACCTACAGGAGCCTCCAGTCTTGGTTCCCCCAGTTCCGGGAAGACCTCTTATAATGTATTTAACTGTGCAAGATGAATCAATGGGTTGTGTGCTGGGGCAACATGATGAGTCAAGAAGAAAAGAACATGCCATTTATTATCTAAGTAAGAAGTTCACCAGTTGTGAAGCCAACTACTCACTGCTGGAACGCACTTGCTATGCCTTGGCTTGGGCGGCTCGCCGTTTAAGGCATTACATGTTGTGTTACACTACCTGGTTGGTGTCCAAAATGGATCCGATCAAGTATATCTTTGATAAGCCTGCTCTGACTAGAAGAATTGCTCGCTGGCAAGTCCTGCTATCAGAATATGACATTGTCTATGTCACCCAAAAAGCAATAAAAGGGAGTGCTCTTGTAGAATATCTAGCCAATCAGCCAGTAGAGGATTATGGATCGATGCAATGCGATTTCCCAGATGAAGATATAATGGCTTTGTTTGATCGCGAGTAACCATCAGAAAAGGAAAAATGGACCTTGTTATTTGACAGAGCTTCTAATGCATTGGGACATGGAATTGGGGCAATACTAATCTCACCGGAAAATGATTATTTCCCTGTCACTGCAAGGCTTTGCTTTGATTGTACAAAAAATATAGCTGATCATCCGCTGGCTCATCTAGTTTTATGACTAGTATGACCGTGGTTTTGTGCTAATTATATATCATTTTCGCCCAAATTAGACTTGATTGTCTTTAAGCAGCATTTTGAGTCTCTAGAGTATTTTTAGGTTAATTTAGCTGATTTAGAGTCGAATAAAGTACTTATTGTATTTCCTTGTTTTCAAGTAATAAAAAGAAGCAGTTCTGGAGTTCTTCGCCCCGCGAACGTCCATTCGCCTCGCGAACCTGAAGGCTGTCTATTCCAGAAATTGCAATCCTCTCTGTCTTGCCCCGCGAATACATGTCTCGCCTCGCGAGACTGAAGACCAGAAGCCATGACTCTTCCATTCCTCGCCACGCGAGTCGTACTTCGCCTCGCGAGAAGACTAAACGTTGCAGATTCTTCATAATATTCGCGTCGCGAGACAGTGTTCGCCTCGCGAGCTCGCACAGAACTCACAGATATAAATTTCTGTTCTATGGCAGATTGCAGGAGGGTAGTAGTTTATCTTCTTTTCTTTTAGAATAGGACGGCTATGAATTTAGGTTTACAGTTTTGTGTTTCTTTTGTAATGGAGAGCTAGTCTCCTTGGATTAGTCTACTGTAATCGATTTCCACCACACTTGAGGTTTTGTAATTCCTGTTTTGTATGCTTTTCCCTTTTCAATACTATGCTATATATTTCTGTTTGTTTAATTCAGGAGTGTATAGTGTTGTGTTGATTTATTTCGGTGATGTTATGTTCCTATATTGAATCGCGTTTGTTTAATTCGCGTGTGTTCGTTCATGTTCGTTTAGTTCATGAGGACTTAACCCCGTTTATTTAATTCGGGAATAGGAACATATATCTCGTAGTAGCGATTTCGTTTGTTAATTGTTGCTACAACCGAAAGGGGTTTAGAATCTGCTTAGGGCTTGGAATTTACATGAACCGATGATAGTTGGGAAATCGAGAACAGTAGATTAATCGTCTTTAGTTATTTGATAATCTTTTAAACCGCTGCTCATTTTCTTGCTTTCTGTTTATGCTTTGTTTTCAAATTGAATTTAAAACCACCCCCCCCCCCCCCAAAAAAAAACTGATTTTTGTGATAAATAACAAGTCAAGAGTCCTTGTGAGACGATACTCGAGTTGTCGCTTCCTAAACTACATATTTTTATAACCGCTCGCTTTTTGGCGCGTGATCGACAGCTTGACCAAAAATTGGCACCGTTGCCGGGGACTCTTGTTGTTATTAACAGAAAATTAAAAAAAAAATCTCTTTGCTGAATTAGTTTTGGCTGCTTTATCTGATTGTGAATCTACCCATGGATAATTATATGCAAGGTTATATGCCTAATGTTAATTATGAACCACCATGCATATATTATCCTGACCCTCCTGGTTTAATACATCGGTTGCCAAGGTTTAGTGGTTTTGCAGGTGAGAATCCGCAGGAGCATCTAAGGGAATTTTAGATTGTCTGTTCTACAATGCCGATACCTGAAGGAATGACACAAGACCATATCAAGCTGAGAGCCTTCCCGTTTTCACTGCAGGGAGCTGCAAAGGATTGGCTGTACTATCTTGGGCCAAGCTCTATTACAACCTGGTTCGATTTGAAGAAAGTCTTCCTATTGAGATACTTCCCTGCCTTCAGAGCTGCATCAATCAGGCACAACATTCCTGGCCTCTCCACTGATGAGTACCAACCCAGCTGGGGAAATCATCCAAACCCTTGGTATGGGGACTCACAACTGATGTTACCACTGACACCTCCACAGAACTCTCCTCAACCTACCACCTCTGCACCTTCTGGACCTTCACTAGAGGACATGTTCAAGCAAATGACTGCACAAATGGCTGCACAAATGACTACACTTTTTCAGCAGCACTTTGGACAGTTTCAGCAGCAAACAGATGCTAGCATTAATACTTTTCAGCAAGTCAGCGGGGCTACACTGCAAACTCCACATTCCCTTGAAGAACATACAGATTCACAAGTAGTTATTCTTGACAATACTTCTGAGGATAATTTTGATAATGATGTCAAGAACACTTCTGTTGATGAACTGTGTGTTGAATCTCCAGATATTCATACCTCCCCTGATTCTATTTATTATACTTCATGTGCTGATTGTACTGACACTGCTTTGTGTATAGCATGTTTTGAAAGGTATGAAGAGCAAAACATCCATATGGAACAGGAGACATATGAGGTTGAGGGCCCTGTTCAGCCAGGAAACATAGAAAATGAGGATCAGGAGGACATCTGCTTCACCATGCTTGAGGATAATGAAGAACCTTTGGAATTAGATGCATGTGTTGAAAGTGATAGGGTGGATGAACTGTGTGCTGAATTTCCAGACATTCAGGCCTTTACTGATTCAGTTTATTGTACCATATGTACTGACTGTACTAACACTAACCTTTGTGTGGTGTGTGCTGAGATTTCTGCAGGTTTAACAGGTGATGGATTTGTTAGCACAGTGAATGAAGAATGTGCAGAAAAGGAAGCAGCACCAGCAACACTCTCTGCCTGTTTGTCACCTCCCACTGTGGAACAACCGGTGATGGAGTTCAATCCTCTGGATTTTGCACCCTTGGATATGAAGACACTGTGGCCAGTCCAAGAGGTTGAACCCCGATTTTATTGGGAGGACTTTATTGAGAAAGAGGTCAACCTTGACCCAAGAGGGAGTGAGAAGTCCGCCGCACTTGGCAAGGTCACCATAACCGTCAAGCACTCACTTCTATATCAAGGCTGCAAGTTAGGGGACCATGGAACAAGCTTCCGTCCCTTGTCTATCACGTGGGCTTTATGCTACATGCCATGGGATCCAGGAGGATCATACTGCAATTTGGGCATTCCGTGGCCGTTGTATCACAGACAGTGGGATCCTGGTGGAACCACCCCCAATGAGTTTTCTTAAACCCTTTCTCTTTAGTTTACTTTCATTTTCTTGTTAGTTTCTGCTTGCTTTGTTTCTGTTTTGTTTTCTTTTAGCTCCTGAATAATTTGAGAAGATCAGGAGTATGTGTGTTGAGTCTTGTGTCGGCAAGCTTGATTGGGTTTTAGTTGAATTTGTATAGATTGATTGCATGATATGTTTTGACTGTTGATGATTTTCCCCCTAAGTTTTGAAATTTGAAATTTGATCCCCATTTGAAAAATTGAAATTGAACTTTGAGATATTTTGTTATGATTGCATGATTTATGATAAGTTTGGGGTGATAGGAAGCACACACTAGGGATAGAATCTCGGTCAAACAATTTGCAAAAACGTCCAGGTGAGGATTTGAGCCTCCCAAGATGTTTTTTAACTGTGAGAATCACTTTCAAGTTGAACTTTCCCGAATTTGCTTGAATCTCTTTATGGTTTGCATGTTTATATGTTTGCATCAAATGATTTAGGCATTTTCTTTGTAAGTAACCACTTGGCCTAAAATACCCATCCCTAATGCATGTTTCCTAGTTAGCCACTTTGAGCCTGATTAGCTTGCTAATTCTTGACAACCTTATGTTATAAGCCAAAATCTGGAAAAACCAATGTAACCCGATCTTAGGATTGGGAGAGCATAGAATCTTAGCAAGAGAATAGTTGCAAGAAACTAAGTTTGGGGTGGCTGCAAGGATATGATGTGCTGTTTGGGATTGAGAAAAAGAAAAAAAATATAATAAAAAGGTTGGAGCCAAAGAAAAAAAAAGAAAAAAAGAAAGAAAAAAATAAATAAAAGAACAAAAAAATGTCAAAGAAAAAAAGAAAAAAAAAAGATTATCTAAAGAAGGAAAAGGCTATAGTCACCAAAGCATAAAGAAAATTGACAAAGGAATCTGAGTGGAAATTCAATGTATCAAAAGTTTCATGCTCTCTTAGTTCCTAGGGACTTACGCCTAGTTCCTTTGTAAATCCTACCCTTAGCCAAGCCCCATTACAACCATAAAATACCTTTTGATGTTGCATGCATGTTCTCCGTGGGAACCATTTTGAGATGAAAATCAAATTCATGGGAAGTGCTCTTAATAGTGAAATTGAGTGAAATGTTGTTAGCCTAGACAAACTGAGCGATTGAGTGAAACACTAAACTCCCTTGTGAGGAAGGCGATTGTTTGAATTTGGTGATCTCCCTCTTGTGTGTAACCTGGATCCCTTGCTTAGATTTCTGATTGCTTGAATGATGAAATTCTCAAATGTTTAGAGTGAATGCATGTGGGGATTGCTTTGTTTGAAAGGGGGGAACATTGAAGGAAGAATTGTTTTGATGAAGTGCTTGAAATTTGTGCAAAGTTGATTAATATTTTAAGCTTGCCATGTCTTGAGTCCTTTTTTGAGTTTTAGTTTGCTTGGGGACAAGCAAAGTTTAAGTTTGGGGTATTTTGATTAGCCGCTGGTTCATCTAGTTTTATGACTAGTATGACCGTGGTTTTGTGCTAATTATATATCGTTTTCGCCCAAATTAGACTTGATTGTCTTTAAGCAGCATTTTGAGTCTCTAGAGTATTTTTAGGTTAATTTAGCTGATTTAGAGTCGAATAAAGTACTTACTGTATTTCCTTGTTTTCAGGTAATAAAAAGAAGCAGTTCTGGAGTTCTTCGCCCCGTGAACGTCCATTCGCCTCGCGAACCTGAAGGCTGACTGTTCCAGAAATTGCAATCCTCTCTGTCTCGCCCCGCGAACACATGTCTCGCCTCGCGAGACTGAAGACCAGAAGCCATGACTCTTCCATTCCTCGCCACGCGAGTCGTACTTCGCCTCGCGAGAAGACAAAACGTTGCAGATTCTTCATAATATTCGTGTCGCGAGACAGTGTTCGCCTCGCGAGCTCGCGCAGAACTCACAGATATAAATTTCTGTTCTATGGCAGATTGCAGGAGGGTAGTAGTTTATCTTCTTTTCTTTTAGAATAGGACGGCTACGAATTTAGGTTTACAGTTTTGTGTTTCTTTTGTAATGGAGAGCTGGTCTCCTTGGATTAGTCTACTGTAATTGATTTCCACCACACTTGAGGTTTTGTAACTCCTGTTTTGTATGCTTTTCCCTTTTCAATACTATGCTATATATTTCTGTTTGTTTAATTCAGGAGTGTATAGTGTTGTGTTGATTTATTTCGGTGATGTTATGTTCCTATATTGAATCGCGTTTGTTTAATTCGCGTGTGTTCGTTCATGTTCGTTTAGTTCATGAGGGCTTAACCCCGTTTGTTTAATTTGGGAATAGGAACATATATCTCGTAGTAACGATTTCGTTTGTTAATTGTTGCTACAACCGAAAAGGGGTTTAGAATCGCTTAGGGCTTGGAATTTACATGAACCGATGATAGTTGGGAAATCGAGAACAGTAGATTAATCGTCTTTAGTTATTTGATAATCTTTTAAACTGCCCTGTTTATGCTTTGTTTTCAAATTGACTTACAATCCAACCCCCCCCAAAAAAAAAAAAAAACTTATTTTTGTGATAAATAACAAGTCAAGAGTCCTTGTGAGACGATACTCGAGTTGTCGCTTCCTAAACTATATATTTTTATAACCGCTCGCTTTTTGGCGCGTGCGCGACAGCGCTACCAATAGCCGAATATGAAGCTTGTGCGCTCGGGATCCTGGCAGCAATAGAATCAAAGACAAGGACACTGGAGGTATATGGGGACTCTGCATTAGTCATCCACCAGCTAAGAGGGGAATGGGAAACCTGAGATGCCAAGTTAATCCCGTACCATGATTACATCAAGGGTTTGATTGAGCAGTTTGATGAAGTCACAGTCCATCATATTCCCTGAGAAAATAACCAATTAGCTGACGCGCTGTCCACCTTGTCCTCGATGTTCAAAGTAAGTGACGAGAGGAACTTACCACTCATCAAAATGGAAAGTAGTGATCACCCTGCATATTGTCAAGTGATAGAGGAAGAGTCTGATCAGAAACCGTGGTACCATGACATCAAATGCTTCATCCAAAGAAGGGAATACCCTCCGGGCACTTCAGAAAATGGCAAAAGAACTCTAAGAAGACTTGCAATGGGTTTCTATTTAGATGGAGATATCCTCTACAAAAGAAATCATGACATAGTGTTGTTGAGGTGCGTTGACGCAAAAGAAGCTAAATGGATAATTGAGGAGGTACATGAAGGATCTTTTGGAACACACATGAGCGGTCATGCAATGGCCAGGAAAATCTTGAGGGTTGGCCAATATTGGTTGACAATGGAGGCTGATTGCTTTAATTACACGAAGAAGTGCCATAAGTGTCAAATATATGCTGATAGGGTTCATGCGCCGCCAGCTCCCTTGAATGTCATGACGGCACCATGGCCATTCTCAATGTGGGGAATGGATGTGATCGGTCCAATCGAACCAAAAGCCTCGAATGGGCATCGCTTCATTCTTGTTGCCATTGATTATTTCACAAAGTGGGTTGAGGCTGCATCATATGCCAATGTGACCAGGAATGTCGTGATCAAATTTGTAAAAAGAGAATTAATTTGTCGTTATGGGTTGCCAAGTGAGATTATCACTGATAATGCGACTAACTTGAACAACAAGATGATGAAAGAGGTGTGCAAAAACTTCAAGATAAAGCATCACAATTCCTCCCCGTATCGCCCAAAGATGAACGGAGCAGTTGAGGTCGCTAATAAAAATATCAAGAAGATTGTCCAAAAGATGTTGGTGACGTATAAGGATTGGCACGAGATGTTACCTTTTGCTTTGCACGGCTACCGAACCTCTATTTGTACCTCCACAGGGGCGACATCGTATTCTCTGGTATATGGGATGGAGACAGTGCTCCCGATTGAAGTAGAGATCCCCTCATTAAGGGTACTGAGAGAAAGAGAACTGGAAGAAGCTGAGTGGGTTCAGGACCGACTCGACCAATTGAATCTCATTGAAGAGAAAAGATTAGCGGCATTGTGTCACGGTCAATTTTACCAGAGAAGGTTGATGAGAGCTTATGAGAAGAAGGTACACCCGCGACAGTTTCGGGAGGGTGATCTAGTGCTCAAAAAGATCCTACCAATCCAAAAAGATCATTGTGGGAAGTGGACTCCGAACTACGAAGGACCTTATGTTGTGAAAAAGGCCTTCTCGGGAGGATCTTTAATCCTCACCAGGATGGATGGAGAAGATCTTCCACACCCTGTAAACTCAGATGCAGTCAAAAAGTATTATGCTTGAACGCATTTCCCGAGAAGAAAAAAAAGTGAAAAATGAAAAGAAGAAAAGCTCGCTAGGCTGAAAATCTGAAAAGACAGTCTAGGCGAAAGTTAGAGCAACCCGCTAGGCTGAAAACCTGAAAAGGCGGTCTAGGAAAAAGTTACGGTTCAAAAAAAATAAATAATGGAAATGTCGTCAAGTCGATGAACTTAGTTAGTATGAGGGACACTAACACTAGTCATGGAAAGAGATGTCACTTGAGGAGATGTGTTTCCACTCCACAACCTTTTTGCAATTACATACCCCAATGTAATATCTGCTCTGTATACCTTTTCAGTCCAAATATAATGACATTGACTCCCAGTTCTTTTACTCTTATCTCTTTCTCTTAACTTTTGTCAAATGTGTGTGTGCATTCATCATGATAAGTATATACTGAAATGTGAAACATGTATTGGTGTCTTCAAAAGCATTTAGAATTTCTTTGAAAGTCTCAAAAGTTCGTAAAGAACAAGATGATCTCCCGACAAAGGACACCGTGGTCTACTGACAAGAAGCACGGGGACAATCATTGTAAAGGAAGCGTACCCTTTCAAAAGTGCTTAGCCTTTATTCTCCACGAAGACAGGACTTGTTTTAGTTCATCTCCGGGTTTGTCTGTGATCAACACTTTAAGGGATCAAGGGTGATAATAAAAACCACCTAAAAGATGAAAAAATAAAAATAGTAATATATTACAGGCTTTCCTTGTGTTGCATTGAAATCATTTGAGGTTCTCATCGAGCATATAGGACATTTCTGGCATCATGCATTGCAATTGTTTATCTCTTGTGAGCACAACAACCCAGTAAATTGCACAAACATCGAAGGTTATTACCTTTCATGTCAAGCTTCAGCGGACAACCGACTCCGTAAGCTTTTTACCTTTCCCTTAAAGCTTCAGCGGATAACCGACTCCGCGTGCTTTTTTATTTTCTGTCAAGCTTCAGTGGATAACCGACTCCGCAAGCTTTTCATCCTTTTGCTTTCAAGCTTCAGCGGACAACCGACTCCGTAAGTATTTTACCTTTCCTTTAAAGCTTCAGCGGATAACCGACTCCGCGTGCTTTTTATTTTCTGTCAAGCTTCAGTGGATAACCGACTCCGCAAGCTTTTAATCCTTTTGCTTTAAAGCTTCAGCAGATAACCGACTCCGCGTACTTTTTATTTTCTGTCAAGCTTCAGTGGATAACCGACTCCGCAAGCTTCTAATCCTTTTGCTTTCAAGCTTCAGTGGACAATCGACTCCGTAAGCTTTTTACCTTTCCTTTAAAGCTTCAGCAGATAACCGACTCCGCGTGCTTTTATTTTCTGTCAAGCTTCAGTGGATAACCGACTCCCCAAGCTTTTAATCATTTTGCTTTCAAGCTTCAGCGGACAACCAACTCCATAAGCTTTTAACTTTTTTTTCAAGCTTCGGCGGACAACCGACTCTGCAAGTTTTCAACTTTTCTTCTCAAGCTTCAGCGGATAACCGACTCCGTAAGCTTTTAACCTTTTAATTTCAAGCTTCAGCGGATAATCGACCCTGCAAGTTTTCTATCTTTTGTCAAGCTTCAGCGGGTACCATACCCCGTAAGCTCTTTTATCTTTCTATTTGAGCTTCTATGAGCAACCCATCCCATAAACTCTTTTAATTATGCATCCTTTCACTCGTCAACAAACCCCGGGAAAAATTGGAGTTCATGTCTTTACTCGTCTCTTATAATGATAATAGGTTAACTACGGTTATACCTACTATCTAATAAGAAACAAGTAAAGAGGGGCAGCTGTGAACACCTAATTTTGTCCGGATGTTTTAATTAATGTTTTGAAGAAAATAATAGACAAAACTGATAAATTAAAAAAAAAACTTTGCAAATTTTTTTTTATTCTTGGCCCATTGCATCATCAATTGGAGCCCAATTTTGTTTTTGTTCCAAGTTATCTTTTGGGCCCATTATCCCAAACCCAACCAAAAATTGTTTTTTATTATTTTGATTTGTTAAAATAAAAAAAATTAATAAAAAATAAAAAAATTTGAAAAATGGCCAGCTTTCACTTTACCCTTTCAAGTATGGACCAGATTTTGTTTTCTTGGTCCCTCTTTGTCTTCTTTTACTTTTTTTCTAAAAATGGTGGTGTACTACCCTTGCACCATGGCTGCCCCTGCAAGTTGATGGAGCAAAGGCTGATTTGCTCCCCACTACTTCTACCCACACCAGCTGGCCTAATAGGAAGATTTGTCATCTTCTTCATTCCTGTGCTATATATTGAACAGTGACCAAAGGGGAGGGGGACCCAAAAAAAGAGAGGCTAAAACCAGTAATATCAGCAGTTGATTTTCTCCCATTTTCCTCTCCATTCTGAAAAACAGACAACAACAACAAACAAAAAAAAAACAGAAAAAACACACAGTAAATCCCTTCACCTCCATCCTTCCATCTTCATCCCACCATTACACCATTCAACCAGAATCTCCATTAGTATCAAACTCTCCCAAACCATTTATCTTCCTACCACAATCCATCGCCATCATCTCAAAAAAAAAAAAAACCAAAAATAAAGTAAAGATAAACAAACAACATACACAGACAGAATAACCCAGCAACAGTCATGCCCCTCTCCACCGTCGTTACCGCACGGATCTGAAGCCACCACACTAGATTCGTCCTTCCCGTGCCGTCCCTCACCGCCACGACCTCCGTCTCTGCCAATCCTCACCTTTTTTTTGTTCTTTTTTTTTACCTTTTTCTCTCTCCCTTTCACGATTTCCTTCTCCTTCTTTCACATTATTTCCCCTTCTGCTTCAGCATAATACCCTCTCATCTTCCATCTAACTTTTCTCCCTAAACTTTGAAAACCCACTTCTCATCCTCTCAAAAGATCAACGCGCGCTGCCCCTAGGAGTCGCTCAGTCGCCGCTCGCCAGCACAAGGGAGACGACCGCGTGCCTGTTCGCCACCCTCCCTCCGCCGAAGCGTCGTCCTCCTCGCTCGCTCAGCCAAGCCAAACGCCGCCGCGTCGCGCTGCCGCCGCCGCCACCACCCGTGATCCCACCGCCGTTGGTTGGCAGCCGTCGTCCACCTGAGCTTCCTCCTTCCTGATCCCTGCGCCCAGGTCTGAAGAGGAATGCCTCTCTTGTTTTTGATCTGGTTCCTTTTCTTATCTTTCTTGTTGCTGTGCTATCCCTTAGTCTTTCTTTTATGGTTTATTTGAATTGATGCTAGTTTATTGGGTTCCATTTTGCTTTGTACGTTTTGGCGGGGCTGATTTTGGTTTACTCTTATTTATTTATTTGATCCGTGAGGCCCCATTTTGACTTTCCTTTGTATCGTTTGTGACTTATGAAACCCAACAAATAAATAACTTTAAGTACCTTTAATAAAATTTTCACAAATAAAAAACCTTTTGAATTCACACAGTAATCTACGGCGTTGATGTATGATCATCCTCTAGTGCCGTATAAATTGTAAGGGTTCATCGTATAGCTCTGCTATCTTTAACCCAAATGCAAGAGTGAATTCCTTTTTGTTAAAATGATAAATGTTTTCAATTTGCTCTTTTTAACAAATTTTATTTAATTCTTATAAAAATATCTTTTGAACTCACGCAACAATCTACAACGTTGGTGTATGATTTTTCATCCTCAAGTGACGTAGGAATTGTAAGGGTTTATCGTATAGCATCGCTATCTTGGACCCTGTGCAAGAGTGAATTTATTTCAAAATGCAATATTTTTTAAATAAATCTTTTCAAAATCAAATACTTTTTTTCCAAAATAAAATCAACCAATCAATCAAGCAAGATAAATCATCTTGTCAAGACAAAATTAAATTTTGAGTTTCTCATCGCACCTGGGAATACGTAGGAGCAAGATAAATCATCTTGTCAAGCCAAAACTAAATTTTCCTTTTTGTGTCCTTTTTTTATGTTAAAATAATTAATAAAAATAATTAAACTTTTCTATTTTTAGGGATGCTCTATGGACACGGTGCCATGTTCAGTCCCTTAGATTTGAGATTACCCTACGGACTCATGTGCCATGTTCAACCTCATTTAGCTTTTTATAAACAATAAATTTTAAAATATAAAAATCAATAAATTTAAAATATTAAAAATTAAAATAATACTTTCTTGTAAATAATTTTATGGTAAAATAAATATTTAAAAGGTTATTAAAATGTTTTGCACAATTAACTTGAGGTACCGTTTTTTTTTAAACGGGCGATGTGGGGTGTTAACACCTTCCCTACTCGTAACAGACTCCCGGACTCATCTCTCTCTTTTTTAAGACCAGATTACCTTTAAATAATTTGGTTTTCTAAGATTTTCCCAATAAAAATTTTGGTGGCGACTCCTCTGTCTTTTTATCTCCCTTTTTCGCGGCGCCCGGACGGGACGGTCGCGATATGTATGTATTATTACATATGATAATATGTATATTAATATATGATTATTAGCATTAATATGAGATTGTGTCTCTTAATGTGTGATCCTATATGAATATATGATTTTGTTTGTAATTTTATATGTTAATATATGATATGTGATTTTATTAACAATAAGTGATTAAGAATGATATGATGAGATATCATGTGATTTAGTATTTAAATAAAGATAGTGTAATTATTAAATTTTAGCCCCTCAACCAATCAGATTTGAGTCCTTATTAATAAAGGATAATCCTCTTTTTAGTTACCTCTTAAAATCTTATCATAATCTCCTAAGGATCCTATCTAGGAATAACTACCAAATTTGTTGCCAAACTTCCATTGAACTTTTGACCATCTTTGCGTATGATTTAGGATTCGGTCATTAGACATTAATTTATACATATTTATCTGAACTTTCTAACTACACCAAGAACGCATCAATCGGAAACTTGTAGCTCAAGTTATGGTCAAAATACCGATCTATATACAGTTTGGGCTGAAATAGGAGCCCGTTATTCTCCAACTTGTATGTATACCATAAAACTCGACCTAAACCCTATTTATCACATTGTTAATCTCAGAATAGCTGCCCCTCTTCATCTTTCTTAGTTTTCCCTTGAACCCCTTGAAGTTCTTGGAGTTTGTGAGTCCGTTTGGGAGAGAAGTTACGCGTGTTAGCATCGTTTAAGGCAACGTAGTTATCCCTTCTTAATCTCCTTTTCCCTTTCTTTTGAATTGGGGATTAATTGGTTATTCTCTTCGCTTCTTGTTTGACCAAGGCTTTAGGAACTCATCGAGCCGCTCGAGGGAACGTGTCTAGTTTGCCAACGTTATCGTTTTGGGAATCTTCATTCCAGGTATGGGGAGAAGTATAGTGTATACATTAGGCAAGAGGGTAGCGTAAGATGAGGGGTCCCCATAACCCCATTATTGTTGTTAATTGCTATGAATGCCTATTCGTTATATGTTGTTATTAATTGTTATTGATATTGCTACGTTTAGTATGACTATGCCTAAACTATTGTTGATGCCATGATCTACCCGGTTGTATGAGTTAATTGTTATAATTGCTAATTGGTTGATGGTTTGGTCGATGTTTATGATTATCATGTTGTTCGTCAATGATGTATAATAGTTGAATCTGTTCATGATCTGATTATGATCCTTATGTTGTTGTTGCTATGCATTGACTAGCTGAATGTTGATTGGATGAGATTGTGTTGTTGTTATGATGAACACGTTAATAAGACCCTAATCAGTTTTAAATAGGACTCTTAGTTAACATAGGATTTAAGGGGTTAATTCCCCAGTGCTTCATAAGAGATGAACTGTTAGTGAGAGGTGGGGTTTTATGCCAATTGGATTAGTCAAAGGATCCTAGGATCTGATTTGAGAGTGTTAGGGAGTTTTGACTCTAAGAATACGTATGAATCTGCCTAGAACAGTACGGCTAGACCATGAGCACGATCATACTGAACAGGGAGCACGCCCAGTTGCATTCTGGAAGGCAGGCCGCGCATTGAGCATGGTCGTGCAAGACAGTTAGCACGACCGTGCTCCACTTAAGTGGCAGTACGCTCGTGCTCCCATTGCTGGTCAGAATCTGAGACTAAAGGAATAAAGGGTTGTTTCACCCCAATTGTCCTCAATAATGCAATAATACATCAATCGAATGAGGAAGAGTTAGATATCTTAATTAAAGGATTAATTAAGATAACGAAGAATAATAAGTTAGTTAAGTCGGTACCATTGGGTTACCGCACGTTGATACACTTTGGTTCTTTTTGGCCAAAGTGCCCTCGATGCTTTTTGGTCGAGGCGTTGATGAGTTGAACCTTGGTGCTTTTTGGCCAAGTCGTTGATGTTGATGTTGTTGATGATGGTGATAAGTCTTGGGTGCTTATCGGCCCGAGCAAAGGAGGTGGTTGCTTTGTATTTCGTTTGCTCATGCATTCATACGTTGAAGTTGATTAGTGGGGGATGTTCAACATAAGGGAGGTCGTCCAAGTTATGAGGATCTGGTCTAAGTCTCGGGTGGTTCACCCAAAGTTTGGTGAACCGTGCACCCCCGAGGTGGCGTTTCCAGTTATGATACGTCGGCTATCCAAGGGGTTCACCCATGGTTTGGTGAACTGTCAACGTTGATGCTTTTATGGCCAATGTGGATATGTAACTCCGAAGTTGACTTCTTGAGATAGTTGGATCCACATGCATAACGGAGTAGCAGAGTAGTGTTGCACCGCATATCATATGTTGATTGAGATGATATGTTGTTATGCTATTTAATATTGATGTTATGTTGTATAGCTATGTCATGATATGATGTATGTTCATCTTGCTTAACTACTTTCACGCCGATGTGTTTACATGATTTCTTACTCCCTGTTTTCCCCGTTTCTGTTGTTCCATGTATCTCTTATGCAGAGGACGGTGAGCAGCCAGTGGAGGAGTGACTCTGAGGAGCAACGACTCTAGTTAGGATGCTTAGTTATAGTTGATAGTTTTGTTTATTTGTTTAGGTTGTATTTCGAGGATTTTATCTCGGAATGGTTATACCAGCTCTATATGCGACATCGGGGTTGGGTTATGTTTATGCTATACGTTGTTTATGTTTTATTGTTTTAAAACTATGTTCTTTCCGTGTTAAGTCTTACAATGTGGTATCTTTCTATCCGGTTTTTATTTCATCAAATAAATGCATGTTTTTATATGACCTCTTTTAAATAAATGTTTTATATTAATGTGCGGGGTAGAAGGGTGTCACACAAAGACAACTAAAAGAGGGTCGAATTTTCTTGCCCATTTAGACTAGTGCCTTTTTATTTTGGGTGAACCTGAGAACTTGTGTAGTTATTTGCCTTTGTATACATTGTGTGTTATTGATGTAAATCTGGGGGGTGGCTCTTGTAAAGAAATACTGGTCTTTTTGGCGGTACTAGTATTATTTTTACAAAGATGCTTACTCTCCACACTAGTGCAAAATATACAATATACGGAGAAGGTTTACGTCAGTTAACAAAAACTTAGACGTTAAAAAGGAGGCGGTGACAGTTTTGAAAATATCAGGTTTCATTAATTCAATTTTAACGTCAGTTGTTATAAGGACTGACGTTAAAAGTGAGTCACTTAACTTTTAACGTCTGTTCTTTCATCAACAGACGTTAAAGGTTATTTTAATAATTTTTTTAGCCAGTATACGTACCCTCCCGCATTGCCTTCCTCAAAGTTTCAGTTTCACTTGCTTTTATGTTTTGTGTTTCTGTTTTGAAAACTAAAATATATGTGCGAAGTAAAACTGCTATAAGTTGAATTAATAACCCAAACCGGATCTCATTCATGAAGTGTATCAATAATACAATTACAAGATACATTCAAAAATTTAAAATCCTGTAAAAAGTTACATTAAAAGGGTTTAAAATCCTATAAAATCCTAAACATTTGTTGAGCCTTCGTTCCCTTCACGGGTGAGTAAGATAGGAGAGTCGAGCGACTGAGTTTTCCAGAGCGGCTGAGCAAGGGTGCACTTGATCTGTTTCAAGAATGGTCCCTGGAACAGTCACTTGCTGCCAAAGCTGAGGTTTTGGAACTCAAGCCGCCGATTCTCCTGAAGGATGATAAGGTGAGCAACTCACATTATGTGATTCACATAACCTTATCACCCATGTTATGTGATTTACACAACCTCAGAAGTTGTTTGACCATTAAGACAAAGACCTTTGAGTCTAGGAATAGGAATAAAGAGTGATGAAGTTAATCTCCATGGCAGAGCCATATTGTGAAGCAGAAAAATAAAAGGAAGGAAGGAAGCTATTTATAGGAGCAGGGGATGAAGTTACTAAGCGTGGAAAGTTGCTAAAAAATTAAATTGATCATTAAGAGGATTAGGTTCCAGGGCGCATGGGGAGTTGGCAGTCAAATAAAGTAATAAATGCAGTTATATATTAAAAACGGCAGAATGAATAACTGATTGGGATGCATAAACAGTGGCTTTTAACGTCTGTTAATCAAAAAGTAGAAAAAAATGATGATATTGACTTTTAACCTCAGTTGTTTATAGAACTGACGTAAAAAGTGACGATTTTGACTTTTAACGTCAATCCTTTTAACAACTGGAGTTAAAAGGTGATTGAATTAAAATAATTGAGTGAGGACAACTTAATTGCTTCACCCGCATTTCTTCATCACTTTCATACTCTGCTCTATTCACAACGTATACCTGCGCCATTCTCCGCCTTAACCTTTTCATTCCTCTCCTCACCACCGCGAGGTACCTTTCTATCTCTCTCTCTCTCTCAATTTCACACTGTTTCTTGCGAGCCCTAACTCTCTCTGTCTCCCTCACTCTCAGCAACCACATCAAAAGACGGCCTCTCCCCCACGCGAGCTCCTCCCTCACGCGGTCAGGTACACTCTTTCTCTCTCTCTCTCTGAATCACACACTATCTTTCTCTCACTTGGCACGCCCTATGTGAACACCTAATTTTGTCCGAGTATTTGTAATAATTTGAAAAGAAAAGAAAAAATAAAAAAGGGTGCAAAATTAAAAGAAATTGTTCAAGATCTAAGCCTAACCTTTGTTTTCTTGGTTTGTTGCAAATTTTCTTTAGTCCATCATCAAGCCCAAAATTTTTTAAAAAAAAAAAGGAAAATAAAAAAAATAGAAAAAACAAAACAAAAAAAAAAACAGAAAATAAAATAAAATTAAATAAAATAAAAAAGTGGTTTTGTCCTCTATTTCATTCCACCCCTCCACGTAATGCTCTCTTCAGGAATATGCCCAAATGACTTTACTTCTTTTTTGGTTTCTGCCTCTTTACATAAAAATAGGGCCTGACCACTGCTCTCCTACATAGCACAGTCTGGGACAAAGTTGTTTTGTTCCAACCTACACCCAGCGGGCCTTACAAATAATTTTGTCATCTTCTTCATTGATTTTGCTATAAGTTTGGCAATCAGTACATGAGCAAAGGGAGGCAAAAAAAAAGGGAGATAAGAGGTTTGTTCATAAAGATCCTCTCCTAGCTAGCCTTCATGAGAAATCAGTTAAACCCACCACAACATTTTTCTCCAGAAGCCAAAAACAGAACTATACTTTCACACAAAGCCTCATCCCCATAACCACCATAATAGTAACAAAACCTCAGCCCAAACAGATCCACTCATAATCGTTCACCATGAGTCCATGACAACCTCCACTTTTTTCACTTAATCTTCATACTCAAAAAGCAAAGACACGCTTCCTCATTCCCACACTGTAAACCAAAACCAGAGACTTCACCATGAACCATCCCTTACACCATCTCTGTTTCAATCATACACCCCAATAAAAAACCCAAAAACTCAACAGAACCTTGTTACAAACCCCACCGTCGTGCTCCGCCATCTCCCTCTCCAACCGCCATCGTAACCGCCACAAGCCATTGAACCCAGATCCGCATCAGAATCCATGTCGCCACTGTCTTCTCCTTGTTCGCCTCCTTCTATGACGTCTTCCTCCACCTCGACAGCTTCATCACCCAGACATGCAACCTATGCCACCGTTACTGTGCCGATCCGTCACAAACCACACCCTCTGCCATCGTCGCCTTACAAGCTAGTAGCCGCCGTACCTACCCACACTAGCCACCGTCGCCATTCGCGTCTTCGTTTCGCCTCCATCCTCGATGCTTGCCTCCGCCGTTCAGACGCGCCCAACCAGGACCACCACCCCCGTTGTTCGCTTCGCCGCCGTGCTCCCCTCGCCCCTATACGGATCTGCCGCTGCAGCTACCTTATTCTTATCTCCTTCATTGGTAACGTAGGAAAAGCTAGAAACAAGCTTTTGATCTTGATCTTGATCTTGTTCTTTTTATTTTTATTTTAATATTATTTTCTATATTATTATGTGAGTTTGTTAGCTTGTTGGGTCTAGTTGTCTGGGCCAGTAGTTTGTTTTATTGGGCCAAGTTTCTTTCCAATTGATGTTAAGCTATAAAATGCAAAAAAAAAAAACATTTGAAATCACAAAACATAAAAATATAAAAAATATATTTTCAATCCTTGTTTTAAATAAAAATTTAAATAAAAATGTTTTGAAATAAAAATCTCTTTTAGGTTCACGCAACGATCTACAACGTTGATGTATGATTTTTCATCCTCAAGTGTTGTATGAATTGTAAGGATTTATCGTATAGCTTCACTATCTTTAACCCTGTGCAAGGGTGAATACCCTTTCCTGAAAAAAATGTTTTCAATTTTCTCTCTTAAAATTTTTTTTATATCCAAATTTATTAGCTGAAAAAGCTTTTTGAATTCATGCAACAATATATGATGTTGATGTATGAATTTTCATCCTCAAGTGGCGTATGCATTGTAAGGGTTTATCGTATAGCGCTGCTATCTTCGACCCTGTGCAAAAGTGAATTTATTCTGAAATAAAATCTTTTTTTAATTTAAAATAAAAAAATAAAATCTTTTCCAAAAATTAAAATCAATCAACCAATCAAATCTTTTTCTATAAGAACTACGTGGCTTTGAGTTTCCCATCGCACCCGGGAATATATAGGAGCAGAATCAATTATTCTGTCAACCCAAAATTTAATTTTATCTTTTGTTTTGTTTATCCTTTTTTGTTTACTTAAAAAGTGGGGTAAAATAAATATTTTCAAAGGTTATTTAAATCATTTTGCACAATTAACTTGAAGTACCGTTTTTTAAACGGGCGATGTAGGGTGCTAACACCTTCCCTACTCGTAACCGACTCCCGAATCCAAATCTCTATCTTTTTTTTAAGACCAATGTCCTTAAAATAAATGGTTTTTCCAAATAAAATATTGGTGGCGACTCCTCTGTTTTTACATTCTTTTCGCAGCTCCTGGACGGGACGGTCGCGACAGTGTGCATATCTACAGAACCTATCTAGCTATGGATCGTAGTTGGATGGTTTATAAGCGCACAAGTGATAAGTATTTGAAGGGAGTTGGAGAGTTTATAGAATTTTCTCAAAGGAATGTTCCTAATAGTAACGGAATGTTCTATTGTCCTTGTGTCAAGTATTTGAATACGAGAAAATGTACGGTGAATGATATACGTACTCATCTGATTTGTTTTGGAATTTGCTTGAGTTATACAAGATGGATATGGCATGGTGATGTGTTGTTAAGTACTAAGGCGAGTGTCTCCCAAAGCGAGGACGTTGACATAGATATGGAGGATGATCAAGTAGAGGAAATGATCCGTGATATTGGACAAGAATCTTTTCAGCGAGCACATTTGTATGATAGGTTGTGCGGTGATGTGGATAAGCCTTTGTATCCCGGGTGTACTACTCATACACGGTTGTCATTGGTGTTAAAATTGGTTTGTGTGAAGGCGAGAAATGGTTGGACCGATAAAAGCTTCACCGAATTGCTTGAAGTGTCGAAAGACTTGCTTCCGGAGGTCAACACATTGCCTAGCCATAACTAACAGGCCAAGAAGGTATTGTGTCTTATGGGTATGGAGTATAAGAAGATACACGCATGACCCAATGATTGCATATTGTACACTGGTGTTTATGAAGACAATCACGATTGCCCCAAGTGTGGGTTATCACGCTACAAAGTGAAGGTTGGTGATGATGGTGATGATCTTGATGATTCGATATGTGATGTGAGAAAAAAGGGTCCTCCTATGAAGGTGTTGTGGTATCTTCCAATAATTCCAAGGTTCAAGTGATTGTTTGCCAATGTGAAAGATACGAAGAATCTTAGATGGCATCATGATGAGAGGAAACATGATGGAAAGGTTCGCCATCCGGTTGATTCTGTGCAATGGAAGAATATTAATACTTTGTTTCTGGATTTCGACGATGAGCCAATAAACCTAAGGCTTGGACTTGCTACGGATGGAATGAATCCATATGGTAACATGAGTAGTATTCATAGTTCATGGCATGTTCTGTTGATACTTTACAACCTGCCTCCTTGGTTTTGCATGAAGCGCAAATACATGATGTTGTCTATGATGATTTCGGGCCCAAAGCAACCGGGAAATGACTTAGATGTTTATCTAAGTCCCTTTATTGAAGACTTGAAAAAACTGTGGGTGGAAGGTGTTGATGTAGTTGATGGGTATGCTCACGAGAATTTCAAGCTTCGTGCCATGTTATTTTGCACCATCAATGACTTTTCAGCATATGGGAACTTGTCCTGGTACAGTGTCAAGGGGCATAAAGCATGCCCTATATGTGAAGAAGGCACATGCTACACTCAGTTGCATCATGTAAAGAAGACGGTTTACCTTGGGCATCGGAGATTTCTTAGACGTGATCACACATATCGTAAGATGAAAAATGTTTTTAATGGATGCCAAGAGATTGAAGATGCTCTGACGGCCTTAAATGGAGAGCAGGTTTATCAGAAAGTAAAGGACATCAATGTTATCTTCGACAAGTCCAAATGGTGAGGCTGCTGAGAAAAACATATGGAAGAAGAGGTCGATATTCTTTGATCTTCCATACTGGCGCAAGCTTGATGTCAGACACAACATTGATGTGATGCATGTGGAGAAAAGTGTGTGTGATAGTGTGATCGGGACACTTCTCAACATTCAGGGCAAGACAAAGGATGGTGTGAATGCTCATCTCGACCTCGTTGCTATGGGTATACGAAAGCAGTTAGCTCCAGTTGTTGAGGATGGTAAGCGGACTTATTTGCCTCCAGTATGTCATACTTTATCAAAAAAAGAGAGACTAAGTTTTTGTGAGTATCTTCAGGGCATCAAAGTTCCACATGGTTACTCTTCAAATATCAAGAGGCTTGTCTCTGGTGATCTCAAATTGGTTGGCTTAAAGTCTCATGATTGCCACATCTTGATGCAACAGCTTCTGCTTGTTGCTATTCGTGGTATTGCTCTAAAAAATGTGAGACATGCCATTACTCGGTTGTGCTCATTCTTCAATTCTATATGTAGTAAAGTTGTTGACCCCTATAAGTTGGATAAGTTGGAAGTTGAGGCTGCTACAATCTTGTACCAATTGGAGAAGTATTTTCCTCCTTCCTTTTTCGACATCATGGTTCACTTAATTGTTCATTTGGTGAGGGAGATTAGATTATGTGGGCCTGTTTTTCTGAGATGGATGTACCCAGTTGAGCGCTACATGAAGATCTTGAAAGGGTATGTGAATAATCCACACCGTCCTGAATCATCTATTTTTCAAAGGTGTGTTGCAGAAGAAGCTATTGAGTTTTGTTCAGACTACCTTCATAACACGGATCCTATAGGGGTTCCTAAGCCTCGTCATGATGAGAGAAGATGTTAAGGTAAGGGTACATATGGTTTAACAATTAATAACAAGGGTCGGGAGGAAGTGCTGCAAGCACATTTGTATGTATTGAACAACATCGATTTTGTTCAACCTTACTTTTGTGAACATAAAAGAAAAGTCAAGGAAGAAAACCCTCGAATGAGCGAAAGGTAGTTGTTGAACAAGCATAACAAGACTTTCTTACAATGGTTCAAGGAAGAAATACTTAAGGATAGTAGGATTGCTTCTGACGAGGTAAGATGGTTAGCACGTGGGCCTAGCTTCAATGTCATATGTTGGAGCGGATACAACATCAATAACTTTTCCTTTTATACAAAGGAATAAGATAACAAGAGTACCATGCAAAATAGTGGGGGTATGATCGTGGCCGATGCAATGCACTTCTCTAGTTCAAAGGACACAAAACCCGTTAAAGCACCGATACCTTACTTTGGAGTCATTGAAGAGATTTGGGTGCTTGATTACACTAGGCTTACGTGTTCGGTTTTAAATGTAAGTGAGTTGATAGTAAAGGTGGTGTACAAACCGACGAATGGGGGTTTACATTGGTAGACCTTTGCAAGTTAGGTCATACAAATGAGCCTTTCATAATGGCTTCCCAAGCAAAAATATGTGTTCTACATCACTGATCCTTCTAACAAAAGGTTGTTCGTGGTTCTCCAAGGAAAAAACATGCATAATGGTAGTGATGAAAATCAAGATTCAACTCTTGATATTCCTGAGAATCCTTCTTTTTCAACAAACATGCCTACTATAATTGAGGAAACACAAGTGGATCGATGTACATGCCACTCGTGATGATCATCACGAAGGGATATTGATATAGGTAATTTAAACTTGATTATAGTGCGAGTTTTGTTTTTTTAATGCAAACATCTTATTTATCCATGTTAGTTTTGATTTATTTTTATTTATCCATCTGTATTTATCATTATCTTTAGGTATCCATGTTAAAAAAACATATTTTAATATTTACCGTCTTATATATGTTTATTTAACTGACATTAAATTTCATTTCTTTCATAGTCTCGATATCGCCTAAGCGGTTGGTCGTGGTGGATATCATGTTATGCAACATATGCCGAACACATCTCTGTGATCTGTTACTCAAGTATGGAAGAGGGTAATAATACTTAATTAAACAACTTATTTAATTATATATTATAGTTTTCATTTTCATTGCGTTAATAAATGTTACCGTGATTTATTTGAACGTGTGCAGGCTTTTAACAGCGACCAATCTCCTCTAAACCAAAAAGAGTTCAAAGACTTGAGTACGCTGTTTGCAGAATTTTTCTTCAAGTATGCTAAAGAGAAAAGATTGCCTGCAAGTATACCTCAGGATTATATAGAAGATGTGTAGTTAGTAATTAGTATAGAAACTTATATGTAGGTGTATAATAATTAGTATGTTTTCTATCCCCCCCATTTGTTCCTTTGTATATATATACTTTTATTTTATTAATGAAATTTAAGTGAAATATTGGACTGTTACTAAACTGTTTACTGGACTGGACTGTTTACTGAATGTAGGGATAGCTGGGGGAATGGATATATTGTAACAGATTTTTTTAAAAAAAAAAACAAAGCCTTTAACATTAGTTGTTTAGTGCAACTGATGTTAAAAGTGTAACTTTTAACGTCAGTTGTAATAAAAACTGATGTTAAAAGTTAAGCTTTTAACGTCAATTGAATGAAACAACTGACGTTAAAAGTGTATTTTTAACGTCAGTTTTGTAGTCAACTGACGCTAAAATCAGATTTTTTAACGCCGTTTTGAACTGACATAAAAAGTTATACTTTTAACAACTGCTCCAATAACGTCAGGATTTTTCAGACGTCAAAAATTAATTTTGACTGATGTAAAAAACACTTCTATACTAGTATCATGATTCTCTTTTGCATTTGAGTACGAGTACACCTACTCTTTTCAATATATACTTTGATTTAAAAAAAAAAAAAGGACACTACATATGGCGTAAAATATCAAACATCGTCGATCCTAAAACAAAGACCAGCTAGCACATAGGTAAGACCTACCAGTGTGTTCATGCCTTAACGGTAATTGTCAAAGTTGCTCCTATATCCCTAAGAACTACTCCTCTAGAGTGCCTATAGTAAGGCCACTGGGATAATAGATTTGCCTCCATTAAAGTGAATAAATGTATCAAGAGAGAAAATGAGTATGTATCACTCTTGATTAATTAAAATATATTGAAATCTCAACTTATTTTATCTAATCAAAAGTGAATACATCTTTACTTTCTTGTTTTACATATTTGCCCACTTCAGAGGAGGCAAATTTGGGAATAATTAAGGATGTAAAATAGATGGTTTGGATGGATATTGGGTTGGGAATGATGGGTAAAAAATAAATTATTAATTCATTTATGATTCACTAAAAATATATTATAAAAATCCAATCAATCTATGAACCATCTAATGAAAATATCCATCCCATCATCCATTAATATTTTTTTATGAATGGATATCCCATTAATTTATGTAAAATATAAAAAATTATTTTATGGATGGATATCTACCTCAAGTTGCCCATGCTGTCATCGCCGCTGGCCACCGATGGTGGCCTTCTGTGACTAGTAGTGGCGGCGGGAGGAAGTAGGTTGTAGTGGCCGACCGGCTGGGTGTCGAAGGGTGAGCGGCCACAGGTGGTTGGCAGTGATATATAGATTGGTCCAATGAATTAGAAAAAGATGAATATAAAATAAATAATAATCTATTTTTAAATTTTTTTTTTGGTGCAACATAATCTATTTTTAATTTAATTGATTCAATATTTTTTTTAAAAATAATAGAAAGAAAGATAGAATATTAACCACATCCATTAATGAAAATAATTCAACCAATCTAATTCATTTAACTTCTCTTAATAAATGGATGAACTGAGTTGAATTCATGTATAGATGGATTGGTTGCAGGGATGTTTTCGGGTCGGTTTAGTTCAGATTTGCATGAAAAACAAATCCGAACCAATCAAAATCAATTGGTTCGGTTTGGTTCGGATTTGTATTTTTTTGTCAGGAAATCCGAACCAAACCAAACCAATCAAGAACGGTTTGGTTTGGTTTGGTTTGGTTTGGACCCGAAGAATATTAAATGTTCGAATATATATAATTATAAAATTATAAAATATTAAAATGTATAAAAAAAATTAAATATAAAAAATATTAAACTATTAAAACATTAAAATATATATAAATATTAAAATATAATAAATATTAAATATTAAAAAATATATATAAATATTAAAATATAGTAATTGGTTCGGTTCGGATCCAAAATCCTTGAATCCGAGAACCGAACCAATTACCATCGGATTTAGATTAGTTCAGTTCTGTTCGGATCCGATCAAAAAAAAATCCGAACCAATTTAATTGGTTCGATTCTAATTATCGGGTTCATCAGATCGATCCGAACCAATGAACACTCCTAATTGGTTGTCTTTAGATTGTTTTACCAGCCCTAACAGGCTAATATAGTATCTATAATTAATAACCTACAATCGTGATGACTTCAATTCCGCTCATCCTGGTTTCTGAAGGTCAAGACTCATTAAGAGAGACAGCATGCACATGTGCCATATATATTATCATATGTATGTATTGCAATTCACGGGTCCATGGAGCTTGCTCTTGAATTTGTTGATGCATGCACATTCAACACAGATGCATGGTTATTAAAATAGTGGGATCGTTTAAATCGGGTTAGAGAGAGTGAAGTATGGACTGCAATATGATTTATTAGAAAGACCGTTACAGCTATGTGAAATTTAATTAATTATATTTAAAACTTTACCGAAACATAAAAGAAAACAAATATTGGATGGAGTTTGAGACGTGGAAGCCACTGATCCTCAACTACGAATACGTACGATAGCATCTTTCGTGAAAGCAACGTTAAACCCCCCACGTGCTTCGAATGTCTCTTTAGATCGAATCCCCACTCTTATGATTGCAACCCTTAGCTGCCCCATGCTCTCATTATATTCCTTTGATGTAACATTAATTCCCTTCTAAGTTCTAACCTAACTGTATCTTAATTCCACAGCAGCTAATTGAGTATTAATCATGAGTACTTATGGCTAAGTTTTCTAATTCCATTCTAACGTGAATTTGTTTCTAGCTAAAAGTATATCAGGATCCCATTAATTTGATAAAATATATCAAGGTCTCAATTAAGTAAATAATTTTAGAGTAGATAAACTTTTACCTGCTCAATTATATATATATATATATATATATATATATATATATATATATATATATATATATCATCCATGCCACACGATTTATCAGTCGATCATGATTTTTTTTTATAAGCTAAAATATATTGATAAGGGTATTAGGAACCGTTTTTTTTTTTTTATAAACTAAAATATATTGATAAGGGTACTAGGAGTACTCAAACCCAATTATAATAGGAACACAACCAAGAAGTAGAAATAGCTAAAGTTTTAACCAAGGGAAAATGCACAGCACCAACAAGGTTGAATTCTAACTATTCCACACACCAAATAAAGCACAGAAAGAAGAAAGGTATGTGTATTTAGTTAGAAAGGTTGAAAAGAAGAATAAGACTTGTTTTCCCTTACTGCTAAGGGATTGGATTGGATCCTTTGGAAGTGAAGTGTTTCACCCATTTTTTAAGTTAATGAGAATTATGGAATTCAGTGGAGTGGATAGTTAATACGGTTGACCGTGATGACGGTAGATTAATTATAAAAGAGTGCACAACTGCACATAATTGCGACGAAATCTATGGCCAATTGTGGATTTAGTATTAAAGAATTAAATGATCAAAAGGATGGAAAATTTGCCACGTACGTATCCACGTCAATCACATGATCATGGTTCCATGCCCGCAACGCCAGCCTTCCGTGGTCATTCATAGAATTGATTTTTAAAAAAATTGATGTATATTTAAGGCAAGTTCTATCATGGATCATAGGTGGTATCACGGTGGTAAGTATAGTTTTAGGCATTAGATCATGTGGACCACAACAATACGATGTACCCTTTCACACCCTTTTCACTTCGGATCTACCTCCCTCGGCTATAGGGTCCACTCAAAGCCAAGTGCCTCGACATCTCAATCGCAATTTCGAGCGTCAGGAACAGGTTTGAGAGTAGGGAAAATGAATAGGGACTGACGAGGATCGTTAGCACGGTGGCTGGCGTCGTCCATCCGGGTGGAGGGGTTCATGACGACGACGACGGGGGCAGATCAGGCAGAGGGAGGGAAAATGTGGACCACAATAATACGGTGTACCCTTCCACACCCTTTTCACTTCGGATCTACCTCCCTCGACTATAGGGTCCACTCAAAGCCAAGTGCCTCAACATCTCAACCGCAACTTCGAGCGTCAGGAACAGGTTTGAGAGTAGGGAAAATGAATAGGGACTAACGAGGATCGTTAGCACGGTGGCTGGCATCGTCCATCCGGTGGAGGCACATTCATGACGACGATGACGAGGGCAGATCAGGCAGAGGGAGGGGACTAACGAGGAAGAAAAAAATTTAGTGGGGGAGGGTGCATCATAGATTGAAACAATCTCAGTCATCGCTTACTTTTGTGTTTGATCCGACGGTTTTTAGAAGGTTGTGCATCGTGGTCCTACCTATGTTACTTGTCCACCGTAGAACTTGCCTTATATTTGATAATGACATTTTAAAAGCGAGTTTAGAAAATTTAGTTTTGTTTGGATGATAAATCAAAATCACTTTTTAGGTATAAATAAAAGGAATATTATGAGTCTCATATGTACCTAGAATCAATTCTACTTAATGGAAAAGTTAAAAATTATTCTTTCTCTAAAAATTAATTCTTATCAACCCAAAATTGATTTTATTGGATGCTAAATTTAAAACAAACATATTCAAAATTCCTAAATCACTTTTATCGGAAGTAAACATGATTTTGGATCCTTCAAAATCTAAACCAAACAAGCAATAAAATCTTTCATGAATTTACAAAAAATTATACAACAATTTTTTTTAATGTTTATACCCTTTTCATTCAAACATAGTATTCTACAAATATTGGACCGAGACTAACCTTTTCAATACTGTCTCAACTAAAGAATTCTCATAAAAATTATCTTATTTTGGATTTGGAATGCACATACACGTTTTATCTTTGACACGTACGTAGGAAAATATTCTTTAACTTCTTAAATAGGTTTAAGATAATTAAATTGATATTTTTCATTCATCTAACTTATACGTGCAATACCATCGTTAACGGCTAAGTTGATTTCGAAAATATCTGAGCAGAAAAGGCTACTCAAATGAGTTTATTTATCATCAACCGATTACTCTCAGAACTCCTTTTATTGGTGGTTGTCATCAATACTTCTACTATGTAGTTTTGAGTGGGTAGCATATTCTTTTTCTTTTGTGAAAGTGTCATAATTTTTTGGACTTTGTCACTGACACAAGTCTCTGGTACGTGTGTCATCTATGAATTATATGCCATCTCTTTGTATCAATAGAATCCCTACTGATCGATATTTGGTGGAGAAGATTTTGTTCATCATTTAATCATGTTCTCTTTTCTATAATTTCTATGTGATATCACAATATCACATGGACATCTTGCATGGTCAATTGGTCATTTCGCACCCACGTAGCTTGATAAATAAAATATAATACAGACTAAGCAAGGCTTTGACTTATCAACCTCAATCACCCTCAAGAAGCAGCCCAATGAAGAAATGCCACGTTTAGAAAATGAGAAAACGCCTCATCCGCCAAAGAAACAGCACACATCATAACATTGAACTATCATCAAAAACTCGGATGAAGATTTTATTTCTCATTTTCTTTGTCACATTTTATATTGACGATGATAATTCGTTACTTAATAAAATTATAATTCATTAATATTATGTATTTTTTCAATTTTTGATTGGTTGATGACATGATCGAGATACCAATTTTTGAAATAACATGATCTTGTTCAAGAAACTCACACACGCTCAAACACATGCCCACACACACCTTTCCTTAATCTTAACGATTCCCCCAACCGCCCACGTTACTTCTCAACCCTTTTCCCCACACAATAATTCACACAAGAACAAATTCCTACTCTTGAGTCCCAAACCCCACACACCCACCTTATATCATTTCACGTCATATCATATCATCTTCTCTCTCTAAATACTCTCCCCTTTCCATTTCACCATTATCTTACTTCCTATATATCTAAATAAAAATGTTCCCACAAAGACATAGTATTATTAGTGGTGACATGCTAGAACAAATGTTACAGCTCCCACCTGCTCCTATGCCACTTCCAACACCAATGGACAACAGATCAAGCTCAAGGTCATGGAAGCCAAGCATTGAGGTAGCACCCAATTGCCCTCGTTGCTCTTCCACCAACACCAAATTTTGTTACTACAACAACTACAGCTTGTCACAGCCCAGATACTTTTGCAAAGGCTGCAGGCGGTACTGGACCAAAGGCGGCTCTCTCCGGAACGTCCCTGTCGGCGGTGGCTGCCGCAAGAACCGCCGTGGAAAGGCAAGGCACTCGCCCCAAGGCGAGCACCTGGCCTTAAATAATGTGAATTCTGGTTGTGATAATAGAGAGTCATCATCACTAGAAACCAATAATGGTTGTGGTAGTGATATAGATATGGCTCTTGTGTTTGCAAAGTTCTTGAACCAAAACCCGAGCTCTGGTGAGGAATTTGAGAGTGATCAGGGTAATAATGGGTCATCATCGTGTTCCAATAATGCTTCAACAACTGCTTTGACACCGGAAAGCATTGAAGCTGAGAATGATGCAGTGATGCAGCCTCAGACGAAGAAGCCATCTCATGATCCAATTGATGGTGATGCAATGCTAATTGGTGAGGTTCTTGGGGTTGAGAATTGTGTAGGGGAGGAATTGAGTTTTAGTGGGATTGATGAGTTGGATGGATTTCTAGGTGAAGATGTTGTGGTCCATGATGATCATGTTCTATGGTCTTATGATGATGCTACCATGTCATCTTCGGTTAATAATAATAGCTGGCAACAACCCATGATGCAAATGCAATTGCAAGAGTTGGAGCATTCCATGATGCCATTGAATGAGGATTCTGATCAATTGTTACCAATTAGTTCTACTTCTACCATCAATTTATTAAGTGACAGTTGGAGTACTTGGAGTTCCTTTGATCTTCAAACAATGGAAGTCTTCACATCAAAAACACCTTGATCTATTAGATCTGATGAGTCTGACTTTCAGCTTAACTAAACTATACTTTTCTTCGTTTAATTATAATTAAGTTGTATTCTTATTCTTATTATGTGGAGAAGAGGGGGGGAATTATATATAGAATAGAATTAATGCTACATTTACATATATGAGACCTTATATATTAAGGAAAAATTAGAATGTTATAGAAATTATTTATGTTCAACAGATATAGATGAATAAAGTTGTGCTGCTTCTGCATATAACAAATATATCTTGGAAATGTAGTTGAAAAAAGCTTACTCGGATCTTATAATCTGTTATTGTATATTTGTATTCAGTACCTTTTGGAATATACTGATATGATAGAGATATGAAAATAATTTAAATTTGTTTATAGTTTATACTCAGTCTTCATATCTTGAGTGTGATATACTTGCTGCTCGTGATTCCAGCCACGCCCACAATCTCAGTCAAAAATTCATCAAAGATCAACCAAACTCATATTTCAACATTGCACATATAGTCTGATCTCCGCAAAATTAAGAAGTTCCAAGTTCAAATGTGTCAACTCCCTATATTAATTCCAGTAAAATATTTAGCTATGAGTATATGCCTAAAAAATAAAATCATATTTCAAGGTGTATGATGTATGAACAAGCAACTGTGTTTGACCCTGAATAGATCTTCTAAGAAGAAAATCGTATCGTTTGTTTCCACTTCAAAGGACGTATATAAAGTACGAGTACGACTGAAGCATTTGTGTTTCATCCATGTAATTTCTTTAGGGAAGGCATTGTTATCTATCCTTTACCGCGGTTACTCTTTTCAGCTATTTTCTCTTAAACTAATGCTTTGTTACCACGGTTACACTTTTCAGCCATTTTCTCGTAAACTAATGTTGTTTGGTTGTGAGAAGAGAAAGAGGTGAGAAAAAATATAAGAAATTAGAAAATAGTGAAAAATAGAATAGATTTGATGTGTTGTTTGGTGTAAGAGAGATAGAGGAAAAAAAATATGTTCTCTCCCATTTGCTTGATAGGATAGAAAGTGAGAAGAGAGAAATGTAATTGTTTTTAAAAAGACAAAAATACCCTTAACTAAAAAATCAAGATACAAATATTTTGATTTTATTAATTAAGTTAATTTAAATAATCAAATAATTTAAATTAATTTAATTGATTTAAGTTATTTTAACTAATAAAATTATTAGCTTAATATAATTATTTTATTAAATTAATTAAATAAATGATTAATTTAATTCAATTTATTTAAATTTATTAAATAATTGAATGAAAACCCAAAAAGAAGGGTACACAAGTCATTTTACATGAAACACCATGAGGTGGGTCCCGCCAATTTTATTCCCTCTTTCATATTTCTCTTCTCCATCAAATAAGAGAAAAATATATCTTCTCATCTATAACTTCACGTACATGCGCACATGGATCGATTTACTCTAAAAATACCATGAAACACACATCCAACCATGTGGTAAATGGCTATGTAAAATTTTGACAAGGAGCCAAGCTGCGAAAGGCACACTTCGTCTCACGACTCTTCAAACAAGTAATTTTTGTTTTTATGTCCGCAAAAAGAAGTAGATAGGTACATATATGTAGGTACACACATATATATTAAGGTAAAAACAGAAATAAAAAAATCGAAAACGTTAAATGATATATCTACACGTTAGAGGTTTCCTAATTATCAATCTTTACTTCTTTTTATTTTTTATATATTTTTATTTTATTTTCAGTTTTCACCTTATATAAGTTTTTTATTGAATGATTAATACATTTTCCACCAATAAAGATGAGCTTAAAGCTTGAATCCTTTATTTCATTATATTGGTTGATATAGAAGTATATATATAGTTAACAAATTAAGGTAAATTTACATTTGAAAAATAAAAAACAAAGAGAGACTCCTTTTATTAAAATTATTAAATATATCATGCATTGATTTTTATAAATTTAATATTTATTTAATTATTATTTATTAACTAACTATTTTAATATTTATATAAATTATAATTTAACATGATATCCACATATTATAAAGGGGTCATAAGGTGGTTTGGGGGTGTGGAACAAAGGTGTTGGGAGGTATAAGGTACAAAGTTTAAATCTAACCCCTTACTAATATAACAAACCAACAATTAATTTTTTTTTTATTAAAAAACATATTATAAATTTAAACTATTTAATTTACAAAAAAATATAAGGTTTATAACATTAATTTTCAAAAGATAGCAATTTGAATAAGATATGATAGCAAATAATTAACTTTTAAATTAATTTAGAAAAGGTAATAATTTGAATAAAATGTGATAGCAAAATAATTAATATATAAGTTAGTTTTGAAAAAGTAATAATAATTTGAATAAGATGTGATATCAAATAAAATGTAGCAATTGATTAATAGAATTGGAATTGTATTTAAAAACAATAAGATATTACAATATAATTGCTTAATGCAGTTGACATCGCGTAGTAGCACAGTGGGGAAAATAAAGACTGTGGAGAATAACTTACGTTCTAGAGAGGACTCTAAATTAATACGTAAGGATTGATAAAATGCCTCAATAAGTAATTTATAATATTTACTAGAAAAAAAGTAACGTTAATTGTTTTTTAGTACTCGATATAAATATTACTATTTTTATAAACTCTGTGCTTTAATTTAACTATGCACAAATCTTTTTTTTTTTTGGGACAAAAACTATTCACAAATCTTAAAACTAAAGATTACTTTGTGAAATAAGAAAAAACGAAAAAACTTTTTAACAATTAAAGATATTATATGGTGTTAATAGATTTATAACATACTTAATAAAATTTTATAAAACATCATACACCTTGTCACCTTCAGATGAAATCCTATGTAGCAATAATGGATATCGGCAATACATCGTGTGTATTCTATCACCGCTGCCCCGAAAACACTCAACACTTGTTAATTTCTTGTATCTTCTCTCGACGTATTTGGAATAAAGTGTATGGGTGGTTAGCGTGTCCGTGGTGCAACCAAATAATCTGGTGGAACATTTCTTGCAACGTAGAGGTCTTTTCTGTGGAAATTAAAGAATAGGAAGAGGAGAACTCTCAGGTTTTCGGGTTGGTGTATTAGCCCCTTGGATTGTGTCAAACAGAGCTAGCTTTGTTCCTGGTTGTTGGCTGGGGCTTTTCTGGCTTTGGCTGTTGCTATCTTGTTTTTGTTGATGCAGGTCTTTCTATGCTTAGTATGGGTGCCCCTAATCATCTCCATGTTAGTGGGTCATTGCTTATCCCTCCGTGGTGTTTTTTGGGTGTGTTCTGCTGCTATTTCTTCATGTGCTTTTGGCTAAAGACTTGTTTTGTGGAAGCTTGGGTTTTTTATTTGTGTGGTTCACGGGTTACAGGATTGATCTCCTAACATCCTTGTATGTTTTTGCTGATGTTGTGGTGGCTGGTGCAATGTATTAACTAAAGGGCTGTGGGTGGTTATGCTTCAGTTACTGTGTTGTTTTCCTGGTGCAGTCGCTGTGTTTTTTGAGAGGATTCGCTCCTGCCAGCACCCGTCATATGGCGAATTTGGACCGTACATCCTGTTCTGGAAATTAAATTTCAGAACTATAAATTGAAAATTCGTATGTTTTTATTAAATTTGCCTGTAGGAGCGACACAAGAGGGACACTTCGCAGGAACAAATCTGGGTCCGTGTTTTTTAGTGCAGGTGCCACAGTTATTGTCTTTTATGCTTCACTTGATCTGTTTTAGTGGGGTGTATCTTTTGTGTTGGGATGGTTAACGCTTCCTTTATGAGACTTTTTCTGCAACTGGGGGTGGTTTCACTTGCATTTGTACATATTTGAGTACACTTTGTACTCCGGTTAAATATATAAATTCTTTGTTGATCAAAAAAATATATAGCAATAAGCCAATAAGAAAGATTTTTGCTAAATTTTACATCTCTGAAATTTAATTTCCGGACGTGGATTTGCCTGTAGGAGCAGTGCAGGAGAGATACTTTGCAGGAGCAAATCCCGGTCCTTGTTTTCTAGTGCAGGTGCCGCAGTTACTGTGTTCTAGTTCTTTTATGCTTCACTTGATCTGTTTCAGTGGGGTGTATCTTTTGTGTTGGGGTGGTTAACGTTTCCTTTGAGACTTTTTCTGTAACTGGGAGTGGTTTCTCACTTGCTTTTGTACATATTTGAGTACACTTTGTACTCTGGTTAAATATATATATTCTTTGTTGATCAAAAAAATATATATATAGCAATAAGCCAATAAGAAAGATTCTTGCTGAGCACAAAAATTCTTTTATACATTAATACTCTTCAAAGTTTGATAATTTTCTAAATTAAAATTAACACATTTTATTTTAGTTTAACAGTCTGTATAATTATATGTTGTTATGTGTCTCTGTTTTTTACTAGAACTAGAATAGTAAAGTAATATCATATTACACAAGATATTTCATGAAATTGTTTAGCAATAAGAGCATACGAGAATTGGGTATCAGAATAGGAAAGTTTCTAGTAGAATATGCTATCGTTGTACGCAAAATGGATGAGTGCATAGCAGAGTCGGTGTGATGCTTGAGTAGCATCATATCACGTGGACGTGACGCATATGAATCGTTGGATGGTTATGACCATGGGAAACTGTTCTATGCAGGGTTAGAAATGTAATAGTACATACGAATACAAATGTTTTTTTTATGGAGATAAATATTAGTATGTTAGTTGTTAATTTTTGTTTGTTGTAAAGTATTTAAGATGAACATCTCCAATGTTAAATGGTAAGCAGTCCACTTTGATTGTTTAAGTGGATCATATTGTGAACATTACAGTATCACATCACATATAAGTAATTCATCCATTTTTTACTTCAACGTTATATACAATATGCAACCCAATTTTTTATTCTTTTATTTGTTATTAAATTTATTTTATCTTCATTGGTTAATGTGCTTGAATCTTTCAAAAACAATGTTCGTTAATAGAAAAGCAATTTTGCCAAATTTTAAGAAATTACATACACATCTTCAATGATAAAATCTGATAAGCAACGACCCTCCACCGGAGATGCTCCAGGAGAAAGAAAACCCCCCACCTTGTTCTATCTTTTTTGCCTCAATCGTTTTCTTTATTCTTCAGAGGGATTTACAAATGGACTCAGCACACTCTTTGATATCAATCCGCGTCATAATATTGATATTTTGCAAGTATCGTGCACTGACTATATGGTGTAGTTTGTTTCAATCTTATCTTTCTGCCTGCCTAAACCATTCATTAAATTGCTACGTGGACACTCAATTGTTTTAATCTTTAAATCTAAATAAGTTTTTAATCCTCGAAAATTACATATATTTTGATTTTAGCCCCTATAATTTCTTTTCAAAGGTTTTGACCCTGCAATTTCAAAAGTTTAGAAATAAGTTTTTATCGTTAACTCTGCATCGTTATCATATAGCAAAGGAGACACCCAGGGTATGTTTGGATGTGGTATTTGTAGATGATGAAGTAATGTTTGAGGGTATTTAAAATACTTCAATTTAAATTGTATTGTTTGGATATATTGTTATGGGAAATTTAAAATTCCTGGAATTTGAACAGGGTATTTGTTTTAGTAAAAATGAAGGGATTTAAAATTCTATCAAAATAGAAGGAATTGCTAAAATTCCTCCCACCCCATACCCTCTCATAACTCATGTTCATCGCACTTCGCCGTCGCCTTCTCGCACTTCGCCCTCGCCATCGCACTTCACCTTCGTACTTCGCCATCGCCTTCACACCCGAGTTATCGATTCTTGAGCTCCATAGCTTTGGAATCCTCAGCTCCTCAACTCACTTCACTCAGCTTGGCGATTTGAGATTTGGTATTAGATCTACTCCTGCTTCTTACATCTCATGGCTAGGGTTTTGATTTTTATTCTTTTTGGTACTTTTTTTTCTTATTCTTATTTTCATTTTCTGCTGTTAGGTATCGATTCTTACTTTTGTTTGATATTTGAATTGGGTTTTTGGGTTTTTGGCTCATTAACTGTTTGTTAAAATTCCTGTATGGAATTCGGTTCACTTTGATCGAGAGTCTTGAAGGGTTTGAACCCATTCTAGAGAACACTGCGTTTGTTTGATTTGGCTGGCTTAATTTGAGTCTCAAGCCTATTTCTTGGATAAGATGGGAAATAACTACTTATGGGTAAAACACAATATGCTTGGAACCAAAGATAGTTAAATACATTGGAATATTGTGCATTTAATCTAGTTTTAAAGCAACAATGGATTATTAAATAGGTGTTTAAAAATGTGAAACTGATTGCATCATATGCATAGAACCATTTTCCTTTCACAAATTCCTAAAATTAAGCATTGGTTAATAGATGCTTGATGTAAGAAATCTTGAGTGTAGATTTTGGGTACATGACAAACCATTCAAATGATCTTGCAGGTTCCCGTTATGCATATATTCTTATACTAGGAATCTATGCTTCCCATCAGCACAGTAGCCTATCAAAGAAACAAGATTTGGGTGGTCAAGTCTGCTCAATTTGGGTGGTTAATTTACCCCTTGTTCTTTGATAGTTTGAAAAATTCAACATTGACATGTTTACGGTCCCATACATAGTTAACTAACAAAGGCTAAAAGCCATATAAAATAGTAAAAGGTGGGCCAACATAGTGAGTGATGAAACTTTTGAGGATATGATATCTATTTCCTTGTGGAATCTGCTGCACATGTAACATGTCTTTCCCTCTATTTTTCCCCCTATTGTTTCCAGTTAAATATTGCAAATCTCAAAGCTTGTTGGCTCTTACTCTTTGCCTTTTTAGTTCTTTGCTTATATACATGTAATTAAGCCTTGTTGCCCTTATTTAGGTTCTGTACTTGGTTGAGTACTGCCTGTACTCTTTGAAATGCATATTTGTCTTACCAAAAAAAAAAAAAAAGAACATGTAAAGTAATATTGTGGCCATGTTTCCTATGGTATGGCTCAATGGTTATTTTCTTAATTTCTTTTTATCATGCTTCAGTTTTTTCGAGTGGCTCAACATACATCTAACTGATAATAGCTATGTCTATTTTGTGTTTAAATTATCTTGGGGGCAGATTCTACAACTAGAGAGAAGATTACAAGACCAAATTGAGGTTGGATGCACATTAGAAAAGGCACTTGGATACATACCTTCATTTCTTGTCAATTCAAATATCCTGGTAGTTCCCAAGATGAGGCTTTCTTCTATAATTTTTGGGACAATATATGTGCATTTGCATATGTTCTCATAATTTTAATCCAGTCATCAACAGAATGATAGATGTGAGTCACATATCGAGGATCAATGGACTGTTCTATATATGCTTTCTTAACCATTAAAAGAACATTAATGTTGCTGGAGCTTGCAGGCATCTTAGTCCATTTTCTATTGTACAGAAACTAAGCATTCTAAGCTCATTTTGATAATCAAGTTGGTTTTTTTTTTCTTGGCTTGTCATGTTGGTTCTAATCAAAGGGGTTGGCCTAATTTTGTTATAAATATTGACCGGTTTCTTAATTAGTGGATAGTGACTTTGGTCTCAATTGTTATGAATGTATTGATTCATATACTTAGCAATTTAGCATTCCATTCTATGCCTTGTTGGTCTTTGAACATTATTATGAATTGAATAGATATGGAGTTTATGTTGATTTGAAAGTAGTTGTGCTTGAGAATATGAGATACTGTCTTCAACTATTGAACCGGAAAAACATTTACAACAGTTATGTGAAATTAGAGGCAACTATGTTTTAACAACCAAGCAAATTGTCTAATTTTATTATTTTTTAAGACTATTTTAATTTTTTTTATTTAAAAAATTGCTGTTGTTTATTTATTTGTCACATTTTATATTAAAATCTCATTTCTTTTAGAAAAAAATCAAAAACAATTATAATTGAAGGTAATTGAAATGATTTATCCAAACAAAGGATTTAAAATACAAGGTATTTGAATTATCTCATCCAAACAAAGTAATTTCAAAATAAAAGTAATTTAAATGAAGCAATTGAATTGTCTTGTATTTCAAATTCCTTGGAATTTTGAAATACCTCATCCACTATCTGAAAATAATCTTCATAAGTTACAGAATTGTTCTTCCTTCACTCAATTCAATTTCTGAATAATTCTTTTTCTGCAAATAACGGTGCACAGTTGACGGTATGGACTTATTCCTAAGTTTTTAAAATTGTAGAGGTCAAAATCTATGAAAATAAATTACAGGAACTAAAACCAAAATATACATCTTTTCAGGGACTAAACTTTTTTTTCCCAGAGTATCATCATATCTGCTAGATGAAAAACCAATTTTCCGAAATACAATATCAAGCGTCTAAGTGAGAATCTCTGCAATCGTATTTTGTTCATACTAAAACTTCGTCATGTTTACACATTGTAGAGTGTATTTTTGCATTGGATTTAATTAATATGTACTGATAGTGTAAATATTTTTTACATTGTCAACTAATCAAAAACTGACATATATGATTAAGAATGATTGAATGTTATCATAATATCTTAAAAGTCATACATACCTAGAGCTGTCAAAGTGAGTCAACCCGGGTGAGACGGGTTGACTCACCACGGGATGAGGATAACGTGAGCCGAGCCAGATTGGCTCAATTTTTCGGTGAGTCAAGAAATAGCTAACCTGGCTCGACCCTTCACGAGTTGGTGGGTTAACTGGGTTTGCTCACTTGGAATTAAAAAACTTAATGATTTAATTGAACACTTTATTTTTCCGTATAAGCCAAAAGTATATTAATAGGGAGAACGGTGTACTCCAAACCATATATAAGAAACCAGGAGAAAGAGATAAACTATGTAAAAAAGATACTACCCCTAAAAGGGAGAAGCAACATCAAATGTACATAGCAAACCCCCCAGAAAAAGCACTAGAAACCAAAAAAAATAAAGACAGATGTAACGACGATTTAATTGAACACTAACAACAAGCATGTAACAATCCCTTCAATCAAGCATGTAACGGTTTAATTGATACAAGCAAAAAACCGATTGCATCATATGCACAGAACCAGTTTCCTTTCACCAATTTCTAAAATTAAGCATTGGTTAATCGATGATTGATTAGAAATCATGAGTGTAGATTTTGGGTACTTGACAAACCATTCAAATGATCTTGTAGGTTCTCGTTATGCATATATTCGTATATTAGGAATCTATGCTTCCCATCAGCACAGTAGCCTATCAAAGAAACAAGATTTGGGTGGTCAAGTCTGCTCAATTTGGCTGGTTAATATACCCTTGTTTTTTGATAATTTGAAAAATTCAACATTGACATGTTTACAGTCTCGTACATAGTTAACTGATAAAGGCTAAAAGCCATATAAAATAGTAAAAGGTAGGCCAACATAGCGAGTGATGAAACTTTTGAGGATATGATATCTATTTCCTTGTGGAATCTGCGGCACATATAACAGGTATTTCCCTCTCTTATTTTCCCCTACTTTTCCAGTTAAATATTGCAAATCTCAAAGCTTGTTGGCTCTATCACCTATCTTGATATTTGAGTTTCTGTTTTTAGAAAGTGCATTATGCTGTTGTCAATTGTAGTAAAACTGCACTGCTGGTTCTCTTTGGCTTAGGATGCCCCACAATTGTTGTCTGGTCCTGTTATACTTTTATATTTTGTAGATGGATGTTGAATAGTGGTCTAGTTCTTTACTCTTTGCCTTTTTAGTTCTTTGCTTATATACATGTAATTAAGTCTTGTTGCCCTTATTAGGTTCTGTACTTGGTTGAGTACTGCCTGTAATCTTTAAAATGCATATTTGGCTTACCAAAAAAAAAATATGTAAAGTAATATTGTGGCCATGTTTCCTATGGTATGGCTCAATGGTTATTTTCTTAATTTCTTTTTGTCATGCTTCAGTTTTTTCGAGTGGCTCAACATACATCTAACTGATAATAGCTATGTCTATTTTGTGTTTAAATTATCTTGGGGGCAGATTCTACAACTAGAGAGAAGATTACAAGACCAAATTGAGGTTGGATGCACATTAGAAAAGGCACTTGGATACAGACCTTCATCTCTTGTCAATTCAAATATCCTGGTAGTTCCCAAGGTGAGGCTTTCTTCTATAAATTTTGGGACAATATATGGGCATTTGCATATGTTTTCATAATTTTAATCCAGTCATCAACAGAATGACAGATGTGAGTCACATATCGAGGATCAATGGACTGTTCTATATATGCTTTCTTAACCATTAAAAGAACATTAATGTTACTGGAGCTTGCAGGCATCTTAGTCGATTTTCTATTGTACAGAAACTGAGCATTCTAAGCTCATTTTGATAATCAAGCTGGTTTTTTTTTTTCTTGGCTTGTCATGTTGGTTCTAATCAAAGGGGTTGGCCTAATTTTGTTATGAATATTGACCGGTTTCTTAATTAGTGGATAGTGACTTTGGTCTCAATTGTTATGAATGTATTGATCCATATACTTAGCAATTTAGCATTCCATTCTATGCCTTGTTGGTCCTTCAACATTATTATGAATTGAATACATATGGAGTTTATGTTGATTTGAAAGTAGTTGTGCTTGAGAATATGAGATACTGTCTTCAACTATTGAACCGGAAAATCATTAACAACAGTTATGTGAAATTAGAGGCAACTATATTTCAACAACCAAGCAAATTGTCTAATTTTATTATTTTTTAAGACTATTTTAATTTTTGTATTTAAAAAATTGCTGTTGTTTATTTATTTGTCACATTTTATATTGAAATCCCATTTTTTTTAGAAAAAATTCAAAAAAAACTGTAATTGAAGGTAATTGAAATGATTTATCCAAACAAAGGATTTAAAATACAAGGTATTTGAATTACCCCATCCAAACAAAGTATTTTCAAAATAAAAGTAATTTAAATGAAGCAATTGAATTACCTTGTATTTCAAATTCCTTGCAATTTTGAAATACCTCATCCACTATCTGAAAATAATCTTCATAGGTTGCAGAATTGTTCTTTCTTCACTCAATTCAATTTCTGATTAATTCTTTTTCTGCAAATAACGGTGCACAGTTGACGGTATGGACTTATTCCTAAGCTTTTGAAATTGTAGGGGTCAAAATCTATGAAAATAAATTACAGGAACTAAAACCAAAATATACATATTTTTAGGGACTAAACTTTTTTTCCCCAGAGTATCATCATATCTGCTAGATGAAAAACCAATTTTCCGAAATACAATATCAAGCGTCTAAGTTAGAATCTCTGCAATCGTATTTTGTTCATACTAAAACTTCATCATGTTTACACATTGTAGAGTGTATTTTTGCATTGGATTTAATTAATATGTACTGATAGTGTAAAGATTTTTTACATTGTCAACTAATAAAAAATTGACATATATGATTAAGAATGATTGAATGTTATCATAATATCTTAAAAGTCATACATACCTAGAGCTGTCAAAGTGAGTCAACCCGGGTGAGCCGGGTTGATTCACCACGGGATGAGGATAAAGTGAGCCGAGCCAGATTGGCTCACTTTTTCGGTGAGTCAAGAAATATCTAACCTGGCTCGACCCTTCACGAGTTGGTGGGTTAACTGGGTTTGCTCACTTGGAATTAAAAAACTTAATGATTTAATTGAACACTTTTTTTTTCTGTATAAGCCAAAAGTATATTAATAGGGAGAACAGTGTACTCCAAACCATATATAAGAAACCAGGAGAAAGAGATAAACTATGTAAAAAAGATACTACCCCTAAAAGGGAGAAGCAACATCAAATGTACATAGCAAACCCCGCAGAAAAAGCACTAGAAACCAGAAAAATAAAGACAGATGTAACGACGATTTAATTGAACACTAACAACAAGCATGTAACAATCCCTTCAATCAAGCATGTAACAGTTTAATTGATACAAGCAAAAAACCGATTGCATCATATGCACAGAACCATTTTCCTTTCACCAATTCCTAAAATTAAGCATTGGTTAATCGATGCTTGATTAGAAATCATGAGTGTAGATTTTGGGTACTTGACAAACCATTCAAATGATCTTGTAGGTTCTCGTTATGCATATATTCGTATATTAGGAATCTATGCTTCCCATCAGCACAGTAGCCTATCAAAGAAACAAGATTTGGGTGGTCAAGTCTGCTCAATTTGGCTGGTTAATATACCTTGTTTTTTGATAATTTGAAAAATTCAACATTGACATGTTTACGGTCCCATACATAGTTAACTAATAAAGGCTAAAAGCCATATAAAATAGTAAAAGGTAGGCCAACATAGCGAATGGTGAAACTTTTGAGGATATGATATCTATTTCCTTGTGGAATCTGCGGCACATATAACAGGTATTTCCCTCTCTTATTTTCCCCTACTTTTCCAGTTAAATATTGCAAATCTCAAAGCTTGTTGGCTCTATCACCTATCTTGATATTTGAGTTTCTGTTTTTAGAAAGTGCATTATGCTGTTGTCAATTGCAATAAAACTGCACTGCTGGTTCTCTTTGGCTTAGGATGCCCCGCAATTGTTGTCTGGTCCTGTTATACTTTTACTTTTATTTTTTGTATTTTTGTAGATGGATGTTGTATAGTAGTCTAGTTCTTTACTCATTGCCTTTTTAGTTCTTTGCTTATATACATGTAATTAAGTCTTGTTGCCCTTATTTAGGTTCTGTACTTGGTTGAGTACTGCCTGTACTCTTTGAAATGCATATTTGGCTTACCAAAAAAAAAAAAGAACATGTAAAGTAATATTGTGGCCATGTTTCCTATGGTATGGCTCAATGGTTATTTTCTTAATTTCTTTTTGTCATGCTTCAGTTTTTTCTAGTGGCTTAACATACATTTAACTGATAATAGCTATGTCTATTTTGTGTTTAAATTATCTTGGGGGCAGATTCTACAACTAGAGAGAAGATTACAAGACCAAATTGAGGTTGGATGCACATTAGAAAAGGCACTTGGATACAGACCTTCATCTCTTGTCAATTCAAATATCCCGGTAGTTCCCAAGGTGAGGCTTTCTTCTATAAATTTTGGGACAATATATGTGCATTTGCACATGTTTTCATAATTTTAATCCAGTCATCAACAGAATGATAGATGTGAGTCACATATCGAGGATCAATGGACTGTTCTATATATGCTTTCTTAACCATTAAAAGAACATTAATGCTGCTGGAGCTTGCAGGCATCTTAGTCCATTTTCTATTGTATAGAAACTGAACATTCTAAGCTCATTTTGATAATCAAGCTGGTTTTTTTTTTCTTGGCTTGTCATGTTGGTTCTAATCAAAGGGGTTGGCCTAATTTTGTTATGAATATTGACCGGTTTCTTAATTAGTAGATAGTGACTTTGGTCTCAATTGTTATGAATGTATTGATCCATATACTTAGCAATTTAGCATTCCATTCTATGCCTTGTTGGTCCTTGAACATGATTATGAATTGAATAGATATGGAGGTTACGCTGATTTGAAAGTAGTTGTGCTTGAGAATATGAGATAATGTCTTCAACTATTGAACCATAAAAACATTAACAACGGTTATGTGAAATTAGAAGCAACTATGTTTCAACAACCAAGCAAATTGTCTAATTTTATTATTTTTTAAGACTATTTTAAAATTTTTTTTATTTAAAAAATCGTTGTTGTTTATTTATTTGTCACATTTTATATTGAAATTCCATTTTTTTTAGAAAAAATTCAAAAAAACTGTAATTGAAGGTAATTGAAATGATTTATCCAAAAAAAGAATTTAAAATACAAAGTATTTGAATTACCCCATCCAAACAAAGTATTTTCAAAATAAAAGTAATTTAAATGAAGCAAATGAATTGCCTTGTATTTCAAATTCCTTGCAATTTTGAAATACCTCATCCAAACATATGGCCAAGTTATCTGAAAATAATCTTCATAGGTTGCAGAATTTTTCTTCCTTCACTCAATTCAATTTCTGAATAATTCTTTTTCTGCAAATAACGGTGCACAGTTGATGGTAGGGACATATTCCTAAACTTTTGAAATAGTAGGGGTCAAAATCTATAAAAATAAATTACAGGAACTAAAACCAAAATATACACACTTTTCGGGGACTAAACTTTTTTTCCAAAGTATCATGAAACCAATTTTTTAAAATACAATATCAAGCGTCTAAGTGAGAATCTCTGCAATCGTATTTTGGTCATGAAATAACCAAAGTTAACACAAGAAGGGGGTTAAATTGTGTTTACCAATTTTTCGGTTACTTTAAAATGGATTTTTGCAGGAATAACAAGCTGTACTTAGATAAGAGAAAATCAGACGAGTGAATCGTCTAATATTCAAACAAGGTACACGGGCAGACAGAGAAGGGTAAAACAAGGATTGGTATTTGCAGCTTAACTCCCCAAGTTAAAAACTTAAAAACAAAAGATACTTAACAAAACAAAGGGATAAGGGAAGATAGATATCACTCAAGAGATTTATACTGGTTCATCCCAAAATCCACAGGGCTACGTCCAGTTTCTTGGCAGCACCAAGTTTCTACTATAACTGAGTAATTTACAGTACAAGTATTCTTTGCACACCTAGCCTCTTCAGGCTCAACACTCAAACAAGTATTCTTTGCCCACCTAGCCTCTTCAGGCTCAACTCAGTAAGGAATATAAAGGTTTTGTGTAATTAATACAACTTGCAAGTCTTTCAGATCACAATCAGAGAGTGAAATAATTATGAGGTATGAAAGACTGCGGATTAATATCAAATGATTGAAAGTATATTCAATGAAAGAATGAAGAAGTTAATGAAGAGAGTAAATGCTTTTGTGCAGTGTTCTTAATGACATTCAACTTCTTGTCTTCATCTTCATTGTTTGATCTATTTAAAGGCTTCAAGCAAGAGATCCATTTAGACACAGCTTCAGAAAACGTTTTCTTTTGATTTGAGCTTCTGAGACACCATTAATGCCAAAGAGTCGTTCTGTATAAACATTAAATGCTTGGGAATGTTGAGCTTTGACAAGGTTGTCCAAGGGTACACTTTATTCTGAATCAGCTGTTGTTTCCAGAGTATGCAGCAACATGCTTCTTGTTCTTGCAGCAGAGAGCTTTCGTTTTCCAGTGTAACAGTCAGTTCACTTTCCAGAAAGCACTTTTACTTTGTACTAAAAACAGCTAAAAGGTTATTGCAGTGGTACAGAGGTTGGGTGTTTATTCCTTAAAACCTTGAAACAACATTTTTTAACCTTTGTCCTTTGAGCTATTTTCCAGAGGTCTTCGAGATCCTTAAGTAAGGCATTTAATTTGAATAAGATGACTTGGACTTCATTTCTGACAAACTGACATCATAACAGAGTTGAAAAAAATTAGACGGGTGAGAGGCAATTAGAAATCAGACGAGTTCTCAAGCAGTTCAAAAACTAGACGGGTGCTAGCGTATTCCAGAGTCAAACGGGTGATCCACTAAGTCTTGCCACATCATCAAGCATGTTCAGATCTTGACTTAGCGTAGCCTTGGTATTTGACTAAATATCAGATGAGTGATTTTCAGACAAGTCTAAAAACTGAGCTTGACCAAAAAGCAGACGAGTCAAAAATCAGACAAGTTGTCTTTAATCTATTTGTCAGTAATTTCATATGGTTCAATATTACCATACTTAATCTATTTGGAATCATCAAAACTTAGAGAATTTACACATTGAATGTGTTTCAGACTTATGAGGTCTCAACAGGTCACAGCAAAACTTCGTCATGTTTACACATTGTAGGGTGTATTTTTGCATTGGATTTAATTAATATATACTGATAGTGTGAAAAAATTTTATATTGTCAACTAATCAAAAACTGATATAAATGATTAAGAATGATTGAATGTTATCATAATACCTTAAAAAGTCATATATACCTAGAGTTGTCAAAGTGAGTCAACTCGGGTGAGCCGGGTTGACTCGCCATTGGTTGAGGATAAAATGAGCCGAGCTGGATTGGCTCACTTTTTCGGTGAATTAAGAAATAGCTAACCTAGCTCGACCCTTCATGAGTTGGTGGGTTAACTGGGTTTGCTCACTTGGAATTAAAAAAATAAATGATTTAATTGAACACTTTTTTTTTCCATATAAGTCAAAAGTATATTAACAGGAGTACGGTGTACTCCAAACAATATATATATATAAGAAGCTAGGAGAAAGAGATAAACAATGTAAAAAAGATACTACCCCTAAAAGGGAGAAGCAACATCAAATGTACATAGCAAACCCCACTCGAAAAAACACTAGAAACCAGAAAAATAAAGACATGTGTAACAACGATTTAATTGAACACTAACAACAAGCATGTGACAATCCCTTCAATCAAGCATGTAATAGTTTAATTGATACGAGCAAAATCAAGTATAATATATGTTAGAGTCAAAATTAACGGCCCCTGTCTAATGATCATTCAAGTCTAATGAACATTCAAAATTAGCAGCACATCTAACTAATACATGCAATTCTAATTATCATTTCCAAAATCTAACTAATACGAGTCTTGATTACAAAATCAAATACAAATACATAAGATCATTAGGGTTGGGGAAAGTGCGTCGAGTAACGGTGATTCACTGATTTGGGCAAAGGAAAAAAAAAAAAAAGATAGAACCCTCCGGCCAACCTTTGGGTTAAGTGAGTCGGGTAAAAATAACCCGGGTCAAAGTGAGCCTGTTTTCTATCAATCTAACCCACTGGTGAGCTGAGTTGGACCGGACTGGGCTCACGGGTTCTAACCCATATTGACAGCTCTATACATATCATGATTTTTGATTAGTTGATAGTGTAAAAAATTTTACTTTAATAATGTATATAATTAAATTCTTGTGCATTTGTTTGGGATCATAAATCATGATTTGGAGTGTTAAAACCAAATTTTATTTAATATTTTTAATTTCATTTGGTAAAATCAGTTATCAGATATATGTACTTGAGATTGATGTTCAAGCATTGGTTAAATAAAAAGCATCAAATTTTCATTTTTCTATTCACTAGAATTCAGTCACGGACTCGATTACTACTTTCATTATGATAATATAGAAAAGTTGAATATATCTAAATAACATTCATTCCATCAAAAAATTACTTTAAAAAAATTCAAACACAAATTATTTTACTACAAATCTATTGTTAATCAAAATCAAATTCATCAAATCAAGTTCATCAAAACTCAATTTTTAAAACTATAATTCAAATACACACTTATTTATTATGCACATATAAAAGAACATATTTGGTTTTCAATTTGCAAAGTTGATTTTGGATGAAGAAAAAGTTATGTTGTTTATACTTTTTCTCAAGATGCAATTTTCAGATAAAATCCTATTTAACAACTCAAAATTGAATTTAGAGGTAAGATAGACTTATTCATGATTTGGAGTGTAAATTATAAACCAAACATGCATAAAACCACAATTTTCAAGAATGATTTGATTATTACTTTTTTAAGAAAAATAACATATATATGGGGTTTTTGACCAAACTGGGTTCCTTTTAGAAACTATTTACCAGTTTAGGGTTGTTCTGGAACTATTTATCAATGGGGGTCGTTTTGAATATTTTATTATTTTTCGATCTGACGGGTCAAATGCGCCACTACAGATGGCGTCTTTGAAGGCGCCACTGCAGATGGCGCCACACTTTTTATAAAAAAATAAAATAAAAGGGGAGGCGCCAACTGCAGTGGCGCCTCTACCCCTGCGCACTGCTACAGTAGCGCACTGTAGCTCTACTGTAGCAGCCCCCCCTTTTTTTTAAAATTTTTTGACTTTTTTAAAAAGATAAAAAAATTATTTATAAAAAAACTCATTCACCAGATAATGAACTGAATTCACCAGATATTTGTACCCGATTCACCAGATATTTATACATACTTAACCAAAAAATTTATTTCTCAAAAAAATCTATTCACCTGATAATGAACTGAATTCACCAGATATTTATACCCGATTCACCAGATATTTGCACATACTTAACCAAAAAAATTATTTCTCAAAAAAATCACTGACTATTTTCAACATGAAAATACCACCTACTTACAGCTTTGGATGCCTCATCAGGAGTTGAGAATGCAACAAATCCTGATCCTCGACTTATGCCATTGCACATAGTTTTTTTTTTACCGAGATTGCACATAGTTAATTATAATGAAAAATTTGGAGGATCAGAGGTTCACCTCCCCTTTTCTTTTTCTTTTTCTACACGTTCGTTCTGCTATCTTTCTTTTTCGGCTTTTTGACCAAACTGGGTTCCTTTTAGAAACTATTTACCAATTTAGATATCTGGTGAATGAGTTTTTTTGAGAAATAAATTTTTTTGGTTAAGTATGTGTAAATATCTGGTGAATTCAGTTCATTATCTGGTGAATGAGTTTTTTTATAAATAAATTTTTTATCTTTTTAAAAAAGTCAAAATTTTAAAAAAAAAAGGGCTGCTACAGTAGCGCTACAGTGTGCTACTGTAGCAGTGCGCAGGGGTAGAGGCGCCACTACAGTTGGTGCCTCCCCTTTTGATTTTTTTTTTATAAAAAGTGTGGCGCCATCTGCAATGGCGCCATATGCAGTGGCGCCTTTGACCCGTCAGACCGAAAAATAATAAAATATTCAAAACAATCCCCTATTGGTAAATAGTTTCAGAACAACCCTAAACTGATAAATAGTTTCTAAAAGGAACCCAGTTTGGTCAATTTACCCATATATATGTATGGTGGTTGGTATAAATGTTTTGAACAAGATTTTTTTCACACAGGCCAAGCCAGGCTAACGCTAGTAATAGCTTGTGGTTTGTGTAAAAAAAATAATTGATTTGAACGATAATTTCACTTTTATTAGTCTTAATTAATTATTATGTCCTTACAAAGAATAGAGAAGAAGATGGATTATATCAGAAGTTGAAATCTAGTCATCAAATTTTCTTTGTTTACTTTTCGTAATCTATGTAAGCGAATTAAATAATGAAAAATACATGTCATTAATACACAAAGAGCGTTGTAGAAGCTGTCAAGATCAATGTTTCCGTCCAAACAAATCGAAAGGCAAGTTAATTCCTCCATGTGTACTAGCATCTTCCAAGGCATGGGACTCAAGTAACGCTGCCAAGCACCAAATTGAAATTTTGTTTTGTTAAAAACTTAAAATTATACCTCACCAACTAATTATGATATTAAAAAACTCTATACAAATATGAAATTTTGTTCAAGATTAGACCTGGGGCCTAGGTCAATTGACCGACCAACGCAACCCAATATGTCTAACCCAATGGGCCGACTAGTGAGATATGTCAATGTGGCCCCAGTCTATGATATTTCATGACAATAGTGATTGAGCTTCTCTCTCTGTATAAATATTCAACTCATTTCCTATTCCACTCTCTCATTTAGGTGTGGAAGTGGCTTTTTAGATACCACTTTGACACTAAGAAGGAGTTGATCAATCACCAACCGAATAGGTCAAGTAGGAATTCAAGAAATCCGACTTGAAGTAGAGAAAGTCCAGTAGTCTACAAAACTCTATTTTACAACATTCAGAGAACAAGAGAGGCCGTGTGGAGGCCAAGAATGTTTAAATAATCAATGATAATGTTTAAATTTCAACAAGGTAAGAGATTTCATATGTATGTGTGAACATATATGTATGTATGTATGTAAGGAGATTATATATGTATGTATGTGTACCTTTAGCTGGTAGGGGATATCGATCAAAAATCATGCGGATTGCTTTCAACAGTTTCTGCAAAGATTTGAGTCCCCCAATTAATTATTTCCGAATCAGAAGCATGCATCCAAGTATGTTACTTTTTAATAAAAGCATGACTATTTAAAGGAAGGAAAAGAAAAATATTGTCCTGTCCACAGCCTGTGGTGTCAAGTTTTAACTCAGACAGACTATTTGATTTTGGGTTCAAATTTTTCTGAGCCTCAACTTTAGCTTATCTTTCCTTCCTTCCAGTTAGTATAAACCTCTTTTATAATAATAAAAAGGAAAATAAAAATAAAAAAAATTAAATAGGAAATATACCAGCATTAGTTCTCCAGGTTTTAATGGAAGTTCCTCCATGTCGGTTATCTTGCTGCACATACATTTATTTCAATCGTTTATAAAATGGTTATAATTACTTTAAAAGAATAACATGTTTATAAATTCAGAATTTTAATGATCGGGCATACGATTCGGTATGGACACATGGAAACAGTACCTAATACACATTCTTCCTTCAATTTCTTCAAATGTAAAGAATCTGCATTCATTTGTGAAGGGTAACTTCTTTTCTTCCCACTCTGCAAAGAACGTTAGGATATTTTTGAATCACACATATCAGATCAAGTTATTTGTTTACCCGGACCAAAAAAAAGTTATTTGCTTATTCCATTTAATTAACAATTAACCAGGACTATTATAGACTTCTATTATTTTCTTTAGCAGTCACATGTTTGATATTTTGCACCAACAATAAAGAATTTAATGTGTATAATTATCTTTATCTTAGGGTGATACAAGTACTACAAGTCAAAGAGGTTCAATCATTAATATTAGGGGAAATTATACAAATCGAGATTTAGCTCAATAACACTTACATTTATCTTATTCCAAAAACTACACTTAATTTTCCTTATGGAAGGTCAGTGTCATTATAATTACCTCTTTTTTCAAGAGAAATAAGTTTGATAGTAATTAAATCTCAAAAGAGGTGAATACAGTTTTAAAAATAAAAGGAATGTAGTATAATTAAATTAAATTTCAAGAAAAAATAATATAATTTTTTCCTTAGCATTATGTAGAAGACGACAACTTTAATTTTTTTTTATGAAACAAAATTTAGGGGTGAGGGGATAATGCCCCAATCCAAGGTAGGGAAAACCTTTGGACTGTATGAATACTTACAAAGGGATTTATATTTAAACCATACTAAGGAGACTAATAGAGTTCGAACCTACAATCTGTCAGATTCCAGACCCTATCATGCTTCACTAGATCAACCCCTTAGAATTAATGCTACTTTAATTTGAACATATAGAAAAATATAATGTTAATATACGACGGTTGGATAAAGCGATAGATTGTATTAATTGAATTTTTTATGGGTAAGTTATCTATAAGTAACACAGTAAGCTTTTTAGTTTTTACCAAGGTTTACAAAATCGGACCGGTCATCGAACCGGTGAAGGCAGCGGTTCGAGGTTCATTGGTCTAACCGAGGTTGAACCGGTTATAATTAAATAATATTATTTTAATTTTTAATATAATATTTATAACAATATTAAACAAAAAACAATATAACAACTAAAATTATTAAGCACAATTTTTATTATTTTGAAATTAAACTAAATAAATATAAAGATATATGTTAAAATCATCTTCATAGGGAAAACCAACCCAAAATCTACAACCAGCCCACATATGTTAGAAAACAAAAGAATTGAGTTTTGGTTAGGATGATCCAAATCCTTTTATACTTTTTTTTTTATTAAGAAAACCGGTTCAGGCCGGTTCACTACCGGTTATGACCGATTTTACCGGTTTTGAACCGGTTTTTCGACTTTTGCACCGGTTCAATGCATGACCGGTTTTTCCTACTGACCGAACCGGTCGTGGTCCCGGTTCCCGATCGGACCGGTCCGACCGACCGGTCCGGTCCGGTTTTCAAAACCCTGGTTTTTACTAAAGCTTGGCCTGCTTGGGAGGTGCCCTAACCTTTGAATGAGGTAATTTTTCCTTTCCCAACCTTTTATATTACCCTAAAAAAGGGTATTAGCAATTGTGCCGTGCATTAGGTTTAAGTGATCATTGATAACAAATAAAATTTTTATAACTAAACACTAACAAGTTTTTTTTATAAGCATAAACACTAACGAGTTACAGATACGTCAAAAATGGATTTTTTTTTTTTTGGAAATTTCAGCCAAAGCAAGTCCCACATTGTATAGGAGCTAACTTTGAGAGCCCCCTTAAGCCTATATAAAGAAGCTTAAGAGATGCTAACTAAACACACCAATCCTCACAAGAGAGTGAGAGAAAAATAGAGAGATCCTTAGAGAGAGTTTTCTCATAGAGAAAAATAGTGAGCTAATTTGTGAGAGTGTTATCCACAAATTGAGGATACAATATTCTTGTATTTTTATATTCCCATTATTGTTATAGTGGAAGTTTAAGCGGCCTACGGGTCCCGTGATTTTTTCCTTGCTCACATTGAGGAGGTTTTTCCACGCTAAAAATTTTTGGTGTTATTACACTTATTTTTACGCTTCCGCTTAGTGCCTATTTTGAGTTCACAAAGAAGGTAAATTATGCTGGTATTTCCCAATATTTTTTTGGTAGATGGACGAAAAGAAACAAAAAGAAAGCCAAAAAAATTTACGTTCTCAAAAAGGCAATCCTGACCGCATCAGCTAAAATGTGTTGCTCATCTCATGTAGTGTCGTACCAATAATCTTCAATCTATCATTCTGAGACACACCCATTTTAGCCAAATAATCAGCACATTGATTTCCCTCTCAAAGAATGTGCTCCAATGAAACAGTCTAATTCAGTCTAAGCTTGTCTTTGACTTGTTGGATATACTTAAAAATGGATTTTTTTTTTGGTGCAAATAAAAGTTTAGGTTAAAGCAATGATCGACCCCATACAAAGTCAGAGTCAACCACCAACCTCTATGAGGATTTCATGAGGAATTTACGGATCACTCGTTTCAACCCACAGCGCAAATTCGCTTGGATAAGCTATAAATCGAGGGGAAGTGGGTATCGAACCCGTGACCCAGCTAGCAGGGCAGTGAGAACTTTACCAACTAATCCACCCCAAGGGGACTCAAAAATGGATATATGATCGCTTAATTATTATTATTTTTAAAATAAAAATAATATGCACATCAAGCATCGTACAAATCAAATGCACTTTTCTGATTACTTTGAGGGCTCGTTTGGTGGTAAGGATAAGAGAGACAAGATAGGATAATCTATCATATCCTGTCTGAAATTGTTGTTTGGTGAGCCAGCAGGATAGGATAAGTCAATCTTGTCACTTATCATATCATGCCCATCTAGTTAAAATTTTATCCTGAGGGGGGGGGGGGGCTGGGTTAAAACTCAACAGGATAGGATAAGGTGATTTTTTTCTTCCGTAACAAGTAGGATAAGGTGATTTAAAGTATAATAAAACATAAAAATATATAATATATAAAATAATTAAAGTATAATAAAATAATAATTTAAAGTATAATAAAATTTAACATGATTATTAAAAATAAGGTATACTAAAATATAAAATATTTAAAATAATAAAAATTTTAATAATTTATTTTAAAATTTATTTTTATTTTATCACAATACTAATTTTGTTACTTTATATTATTTTAGAAAACTGTAAAATATAAAAATATTATTCAAATAATTTAACTATATGTAAAGTAAAAACAAAAAATGAATATTTAAAAATATAAAAAAATTAATTTTAGTTAGACAATATTTAAAAAATTTAAAACATTATATGTAATTTTATCATCACAAGGATAATTTTGTCTTTTTATATAATTTAAGATAATGAAAATAAAAAAATCTAATAAAAGATGAAAACATTCAGAATAAAAACGAAAATTTAAAAATTCATACTTAAATTATAATGCTGTCCAGTTGATTATCTGGTGGACACTAAATATCAGATAGGATAACAGCTTATCCTGCTCATATCCTATCCTACTCCTATCTTGTTCTCTTATCCTATTCGTATCTATCCTATCATGACCACCAAACGAGCCATGAAATACTATTAACCCTATTATATTTTAGTGAGACTATGAGGTACTTTGAAATTGTATTTCGAATCAGTTTTTTTTTATACTGGTCAAATCAGATATTTGATTTCAAATACTATTGGAATACCAACATGCGGTTGATTTAAGTGGTAAGGGACTTGAGCATCTTAAACGAGGGATCAGGAGTTTGAATCCTGACTCTTGCGTATGGAAAAAACATGGTTGGGAGGGGAGAACCCACATTGTATACCTAACAGGTTCCCCAATGAAGATTAGTCACCACTAACGGTGATGAATATTTTGTACATATATCATGGTTAAAAAAAACTATTGGAATACTATTACACTTATCAGATTTTTGTTTTGTTCAAAATTTTTAATGACAATCAAATTATCAATCCAGCATTTATGGTGAACCACTAACGATGATGGATACTTTATACTTATATCATGGTTAAAAAAATACTATTGGAATACTATTACACTTCTCAGATTTTTGTTTTGTTCAAAATTTTTAATCACAATCAAATTTGCCTCAGTCAATCCAGCATTTATGGTGAACCCAATCTCCAATAGGAAGCAACGTGGGCTGGTCATGAGAGCCTATAGAAGCTGAAGGCTTCACTATTGGCCCACAAAAAAGCAATGTATTGGGCTTTTGTTAAAGATATTCACAATTTGAAACAGCCCGGATAATGGCCAGCCCTTGCTTGGGTAGAGATCAATTGGGCACTTAAAAGACTGAATATCTAAATTTGTTCCTAGAAAAAAATATGCCCGTATTTTTATTTTTATTTTTTATAAAATATGCCCGTAATCTAATTCTGAGAAATAAACATCATGATTTTTTTTTAACTTGATCTTCAAGAATTTCAAACCTTATTAAATGAGTTATTTTTAGGATAAATTTGAAAGATGCATTAACCTTTATCAAATACTATTTTGAACGTTATTTGAGATTATTAGAGGTCAAGTTAGAATCTTTACATTCTTAGAGACTAAATTAGGAGATGATTTTTTCTTAAGGATGAAAATGAGTATTCACAAGCACTTAAATGTAAAGTGATGAATGAACTGGATGAATGAAAGTCACATACCTAAGTGACAAAACACGGTGGCCGTACGATGGTTGATATCCTTGATCTCATCCACAGCAATGCGAACACTTGGACCCATGGCATCCATCACGTTCTGCCAAAAGTTCATGATGCTCTGCAAAAATTTAAATCATTCACCAAATATATTGTTGGTATTGGTAATTCTAAGTTTCTAACTAAACATTCTCTAATGTGTATGCTCTATTTAATTTCCACACAATTGTATTGATTAGTGCTAAATAAATAAAATTTAAAAGGGTCTCAGAAGTTAACTTGGTCGGCATTCTTAAGCCAACACTTAATCTAGTATATTGTTGCATCATTATAGGATGATTCGTTGATTAATATTATGATATTATATTCAATTTCTTAATTAGTAGGTAATTAAATGTATGTTTATAGTAAGAGAAAGAGAAGATAAAATTGTTGAAACCTCTTTGCCTTCAACGGAACCATAGTAGAGGAAGTCCTCATACACACAGTGATGAGGTGAAAGTAATTGTTCCAATGCTTGAGTGTCTTTTGCATTGAAGGCCTTGTAGAAATCTTTGATAATATCTGTTATTGAAGGTGGAGGTAGGAACTCAGGGACTACACCACATGATCCATCATCACTACACCATGCTTTCCATTTTTCCTTTTGACACTCCTTCCTTAAGTCTCTTATGGACTTGTTCTGTCCCACTAAGGCTAATTGAGAAAATTTGGGTTTGGCTACTAAGTTGCTGAAATGGGCAATGCATGGTGTGTTGATGTTCTTGTTCGTGCTCGTGCAAGCCCCTAATGTAGCAGAGATTTGAGGGAGTGATGACATGGTAGAGCACAAGCTGCAAAGAGCATTTGGAAATTGAAAGACACGGATACCAATTATTTACTCATTGTAGTTACTTATCGAATGGTCTTTGTATCTATTTCGGTTGAAGCAAGGGATATATGCTCTATGAGGAATCTTTAGGTTTGTTTGAAGTTTCATATCTTTCTACCGGCAATTATTTAGAAGGATTACGTATTGCTAATTACTAACATAAATCTCAAGATTCGAATCAGGTTATGTAATTTTAAGTAGAAAGTCCATGTCTATATGAGAAGGAATGACAATGGGGCAGGGTAAGCAGATGGATAGTAATTCCCCGCCACCCATCTCGTCGAATGAAAATCCGCCCTACTCACACGGGTATTCGTTAGTTGGATTTTATGAATATAAATAATTTCTAAAATTATAAAAAATATCAAAACAAAAGTTACGAGGTATTTAAGTGATCTATATATCGGGTGCCAGTCGGAACGAGTATCTTAATACCCGCTCTCGACCCATTAATAAGCGAGTAAAAAATTATTTATTTTATTTGTAGGTACCCGTTAAATTACCTGAACCAAACCCATAGTGAGTTTTACCAACGGGCATCCAAGGATATGGGTAATTTTACCATTCCTACATGTGAGCCCATAGTAATTCGCCTTTGTAATCTATAATTATATAATATATATTCATAATTTATTGCACATCAAAGTTTCATCCACAAAAGAGGTATTTTTTGTTGTAAAACATTATAGGATATATCCACTCTTGATTTGATAAAGTATGTAGAGATCTCAACTCACTGAATGATTATGAAACCCGACCTATTTTAAAGGTTAATAAAAGTTTGACTTCTTTTACCCGAGTTAATTTTTAAAAAAAAAAAGATAATCAAGTTATAAGAGGATCATAGCATAAATAATGTTGGGGAAAATAATTAATTTTCAAAAGTTGACGATCAAATAACTAAGGTTAGGGGAGAAAGAAGGAAATACAAATCAAAAGAGGGACCAAGTAGCAATAAGTTTTTAAATGTAGTTACTTCAGGTAGAGAACGTCAGGGTCTATCTGGGTATGAGAACAGTATTGAAATGGAAGAATTCAGGGCCTTTATTGCTGAAATGGAACTGATAGATGTCTCTTTGCTAGAGAAAAAGTTCAATTGGTTCAAATCTGATTGTACATCTATAAGTTGTTTGGATCAATTTCTATTATTCGAGGATTTGATTTCTTTGTGGAATGTCTCAGCTCAGTGGGTTGGCAAGCGCGATATTTCAGATCATTATTCAGTGGTACTAAAATGTGGTAATAATGATTGGGGGCCAAAACCTTTCAGGTTCAACAATTGTTGGTTGGAGCACAGTGATTTTAAGGAGTTTGTGGCTGGTTGTTGGAGAGAGCTTCACATAAATGGTTTGAAAATTCATGCTTTTAAGGAGGTTGAAACACCTAAAGGAGAAGTTGAAATTACGGAATAGGGAAGTCTTTGGGATTTTGGATCTACAGATTAGCAAATTGGTTGAGGAGATTAATGTTGTTGATGATGCAGTAAGTGCAGGTCTTCATTTGATACAGAGCAAAGACGGCTCCTCTCGGTACAATTTTGGCAACAATTAAGGTATAAGGAAAGTTTGTTGGCACAAAAATCTAGAGCAAGATGGGTTCAGGAGGGTGATTCGAATACTCTTTTTTCACGCTTGCTTACGTACAAGACATCGGCAGAACCAGTTAATGGCACTTTATTCAGGCAACCAGTGGTTAGAGGAGGTGGGTGAAATAAAGATAGAAGTAAAGAGACATTTTCAGCAGATTTTCTCTGAGCCAATTCAGAAACGACCTTTGCTCGATTGTATTGTCTTTTGACAGTTATCTACTCATGACAGGGATTCTCTTACTCTTCCTTTTTCCGTTGAAGAAATAAAGGAGGCGGTGTGGAGTTGCGAAAAGTCCAGGGACTGATGGATTTAATTCTAATTTCTTCAAGACTTGTTGGGATATTCTTCAACATAAGGTATGTGAGCTAGTTAAAGAGTTTTATAATAATGCTTCCTTGCCTAGAGCTGTCACTTCATCATTTCTAGCTTTAATTCCTAAGAGGGATCATCCACAGTCTCTTTTCGAGTATCGGCCCATATCTCTTATCGGAAGTTTTTACAAGATTATCTCCAAGTTATTAGGATTGAGATTAAAAAGCATGCTTGGTTCTGTTATATCTACATGTCAAACAGCTTTTTTACCAGGTAGGCATATTTTAGATGGGATCTTGGTGGCTAATGAAGTTGTTGATCTTGCAAAGAGAAGAAAAGATAGGTGTTTGCTTTTCAAGGTCGATTTTGAGAGAGCATATGACTCTGTTAGTTAGGGTTTCTTGGATTATATGCTAGGAAGATTGGGTTTAGATGATAAATGGAGAGGGTGGATTCATGCATGTGTTTTTTTCTAGTCGGGTCTCTATTCTTGTTACACTACAAAAAAACAATTGTTTAGCGACCGTAATTTTCGGTCGCTAAACCATGTAAATCGGTCGCTATTTATTTTAGCGACCGAATCAGCGACCGATTTATGGTGGTGGCTGAATACCTGGTCGCTAAGGTTTTAGCAACCGAATTAATATTTCGGTCGCTAATTAGCGGCCGTAAATTCGGTCGCTAAATAATAATAAACAGTCGCTATTAGGTTGGTCGCATTTTTGGGGTAACCAATTCTAGCGACCAATAATCGGTTGCTAATTCGGTCGCTAATTTTGGTTATTGTTAACCTATATTAGCGACGGATTTTCGGTCGCTATACCTCATCTGTAAATGTTAAATAAAGTTTAGCGACCGAATTATTGGTTTCCAATTCGGTCGCTAAACTGGTTATTATTTTTTTTTTAAAAAAATAAATTTTAAATTTTTTTTCTGGTTTTCTTTAAACGTTAGCAAACTTACTAATAAAACACACCAAATTACTTATGAAATATACAATCATAAGAAAGAATAAATATATATAAAAAGAATAATCCAAAATGTCGTACAAGAATCGTTTAAAGTCAAAAATATGGAGAAAAAAAATCAGTCATGATGAGGGGGAGATGGAGGAATCCAATCATCCTCAGCGTCCGTACCACCGCCGTCTGCTAGCTGATCATCCTCTGGAGTAGCAGCATCGATGGTGGCGGCGGAGGCTGGAGGAGCGGCAGCGAAAGACAACCGTCGAGCATCATCCCGAGCAAGCGGAGTCTCGGATCCTCATCTGCTCCAACACCAGCCGCATGATGTACGGCCTCGCTCGATGCTCTTTGCAGTTTGCTGGTGTGCCTGAGTCAACTGTGCAATCTGGTTCGCCATCTGCTGCTCTCTCTCGCTCTTCTCCCGAAGCTCCGCGTTCAGCTGTGTGATGGTGTCCTGCATTTGGTGGAACTGCTCCTGAGGGACGGTATCGGCGCAACAAGGAGCAGGCGTGCCGGACGATGAAGCGATGAACTCAGCTCCCAGGTGTCCGAGGCCATACACGTGCCCCTTCTTGTTCCTGCCCCCGACGACCTCCAAATAAATGGCATTATCATCGACGGAGACAGGAGAGCAGGGCGCATCACCAGTCAAAGCCTCATCTTGTGACTATGAGGCACGTGATATGGCATCGTCCTTCTTCTCGTTGAAGCCCACCTACAAAGTATAGTTTAAGAGATTTAGTTAAAATTATATCCAATATTAACAAATCATTTATAATAAATTACAAGTAAACACTAAATTATTTTTTTGCTTACAGCATAATTACGGGCCTTGTCGTTGACCCATGTCCCCGACTTCAAATTCTTCGTCCTCTCCACCAACTCCATAGCAGTCGGGGCCCGCTGTTTCTGTGCTTTATGCACAGAAAAATATAATATTAAATTCATAAGAATAATTAAAAATGAAAACTAATTAATTAAATATTATATTAAGTCAAAAGTTTAATGTATTACCAGCTCATCGTAGTGGGCGGCGGCTGATTTAGACCCACCGGTCCAAGCACATGCGCCACCATCAGAAGCTCTATTACGCCGAGCTGTGGCCTGGATCTCCTGGAACTTCTCAGTAGCCCAGTACTGGTCCAGATGCCTCTTGATCTCAGGATCCACCCACCTCCCCTTATTCTGACCCTTCCTCATCTTGTTCATCAGATTCTTCATGACCAGTGAGCCTTTATGCTCAAATATGTCCCTGATGAGAGCCTCTAAAGCTAAGTCCCACCTATACTCTTTCTGCAACTTACAGTTGTTAGGAAATTCGTGTGTACATATATATAATGTAAATTTAATTTAAAAAACTTAATAAATTGTTACCTTAAACTCTAGAAACAACTGATCCCTATGGCCCAGTGGGATGGCCTTCCATGTAGGCCATGGACCATCAAACTTGCGTCGCAGGATCTTCGATATCGAATCAGAAGGGCCCTTCGCGGGCAGAAAGCTGCAGCAAAATTAGAGCATTAATAAATGTTATAATTAAATTAAAAAAACAAGTAAATTGAAATTAACGATACTTTATATATATTAGAAAATTAAATTAGCATACTCGTTATCCCCCCTGGGGATAAGAAGAATCCTCCTGTCGGATGGACCACGACTCTCCTGTCCCGATGATGATGATGGTCCTATTGTCGTAGGTGTGGATGATGAGGGTGCAGCCTGTGTCCCGACCACATGAGGCTGGGTGGGGGGTGCAACTCCATCACCCTGAGGTGTCCCGTCCACAGAGGTGCTGGTAGGGTGGTCTCGATCTGAAGGCTGTGAGTTGGCCGGCGAAGGGACTCTCGCAGGACGACCTCCACGACGACCCCTACCTCTAGATGAATCTGCCATCTGTGAAAAAAATGAAAAGATGATTACACAACAGTGTAAATAATACAAAAATAAATTACCTAATAAGTAGAATGACATTCACACAATGAATTATGACATAAATAAATTACCTAAGTAGAATCTCCGTCACTAAATTCACCCTCACTCTCATCAGTATCACTTGATCGGAATGTACCTTCGCTAGATGCGTCCAACTCGGATTGATCCATTAACTCTCTTTCAACTTCTTCCCTATTTCCGGGAATGTCCGCCAGAGAATTAACAATAATGTCCGGCGTAATTTGCAACGGTACGTGGGGTCTTGAAAACTCATCATCTTGGTACGGAGCATCTTTTTCAGGCTGGTTGATTACATTATCAGTAATTATACTGCGAGCCTTTATCTTAATAACACCCAACCAGCCATGATGTCCTTCGGGATAAGGCGAGTAATAAACCTGCTCTGCCTGTTGTGAAAAAATGAATGGGTCGTACGCCTTATTATACCTTCGAGACAGCCTAACTTGAACAATACCATAATTTTTATCTATTTTTGTCCCTACATCAAGAGTAGGATCAAACCAATCACACTTGAAGATAACTAATTTCATCACGGGGAAACCGGTATAATCGAGTTCAAGGATGTCAGTTAGAACCCCATAGAAATCATCCTCTACATTGCCATCAGTGGCTCGCACACAAACACCATAGTTACACGTCTGCATTCCTTCATTCCATGTTTTTGTGTTAAATTTATATCCATTTACAATATAAGTATTCCATGATGTAACCCATCTGTTAGGCCCCCATGCCAAATTTGTCAACAATGGATTTTGAACATTGTTTTCTGGATCTAGTACCTAAAAAATCAAATATTATATTATTCTTATACATGCTATATATTTAAGGAGATAAAATGTATTTCAACAAATGAAGATGCTTAACCTACATATTTACTGAACCACGTAGCAAAGTGAGAAGTAATTTCTCGATCAACCTGATCGTTTGAAATGTCAGGTTGGAGATCCCTTAGAAAATTTCCGTACATCCTACATATGGGAGATTAACAGCAGGATGATTAATAATCATAAATGTCAATTGAACTTATTAAAGACGTTGTAGAAACTTACTCTAAATATGGCGCCACCTCTTCACAAATTTGAAGGATATACAGATGAGCAGCATTAATGTCACGCTGCTCCAAGAAATATCCTTTTGATTTGCCACTAAATCTGCCCGGATAGTTGAATATTGATATAGGAGGACTAGTTGAACATCCTTCGCCCGAATCAACGTTTGTAGGCATCCTTGTCCTTCTCGTGTTAACTTCGTCCGGATAGTAATAAGAGGCAAAAGTGGAAGTCTCCTCTACTAAGTATGCTTCACAAATGGAACCCTCCACTCGTGCCTTGTTCTTGACTTTGTGTTTAAGGGAGTGCAGGAACCTATTACAGAGGGATACATACAAATAATTACTAGTTTTAGGGAAAGCTAAACTACGCTCTCGTGTTCGTGAATTTCATATGTATTATGTAAAATAGTTAATGTTGTTTACCTCACAAATGGATACATCCAGCGGTATTGGACTGGGCCACCAACTCTTACTTCGTAAGGTAGATGAACTGGAAGGTGTTCCATGGAATCAAAGAAACTCGGCGGGAAGATTTGCTCCAGCTTACATAACAAAACGGGTATCTTGACTTCCATATCCTTTAATTGATTCACATTTAGTGTTGTCGATGTAAGCTCCCTGAAAAAGTGGCTAAGCTCAACAAGTGGGTTCCAAATTTGCTTTTTAATGTCGTCGAACGCAATTGGAAGCAACCGTTGCATGAACACGTGGCAATCATGACTCTTCATTCCATGTAACTTTGCTTCCTTAATGTCAACACATCTACCCAGATTGGAAGCATACCCATCTGGTAACTTTAGTTCTTTAACCCACTTACAGACGGCCAATTTCTGTGCTTTGCTTAGTGTATAACTTGCCTTCGGTTTGATAAGTCTGCCACGACCACCGTCCTGCAACTCAAGCTCCTTCCGATTACAAATGTCATCCAGGTCCAATCGGGCTTTATTTGTATCCTTTGTCCTCCCCTTGATGTCCATCACAGTGTCAAACACATTCAAAAACACATTCCTCTCAGTATGCATGACATCAATGTTCTGACGGAGTAGCTGCGTCCTCCAATACGGCAACCTCCAAAATATACTTTGTTTTGTCCAATTATGGTTGACGCCATAATCAGGAATATGTTATCCTTGGGTTTCATGGACGAGCGGTTTCATGGACGAGCGGTAAGTACTGTACTCAACGCCATACATTAGGACCAGTCAAACGTGGTGGAGGCGGTGTTCTCTCTGCACAACGCTTCTTGAATGCATTCTTGTTCCGCCTATAAGGATGATCTTCTGGAAGGAATTGACGATGACAATCAAAATATGAGATCTTTCGACTTTTTTTAAGCATGCATGCCTTCGATCGCTCCATACATATGGGGCATCCAAGCTTCCCCGCGGTCATCCAACCCGACATCATCCCATAAGCAGGAAAGTCGTTGATCGTCCACATTAAAGCTGCTTTCATGATGAAATTCTGCCTCAAAGATACGTCATATGTCAACACACCATTATTCCACAGCATTGTCAACTCATCTATCAGCGGCTGCAAGTACACATCAATCTTACCTTTTGGATTAGACGGACCCGGAATTATGACAGTTAGGAACATAAACTCCCGCTTCATGCACATCCCCAGGGGAAGATTGTATGGAGTCAGGATAACCGACCACCAAGAGTATGCTTTTCCAGACTGCCCAAAAGGATTAAATCCATCAGCAGATAACCCCAATCGGACATTGCGAGGGTCCTGCGAAAATGCCATATGAACCCTATCAAAATGCTTCCAAGCTTCTCCATCAGATGGATGACACAAGATATCTTGCTCCCTCTCATGCTCACTATGCCACCTCATGTGAGCTGCAGTGGCCATCGAAGAGTACAATCTTGTAAGTCTTGGCACGAGTGGAAAGTACCACATCTTTTTTAGCGACCTCTTCTTCTCAATGCCCATCCTAGTGGTTGTCTTATACCGATCCGCACCACAAAATCGACAACATGTTATGCTTTCCGCTGAATCATCCTTATAGTACAATATACATCCATTCGGGCAACAATCAATTTTCAAACACCCCAGACCCAAATTTTCCACGGACTTCTTAGCATGATAAAAACTTGTAGGCATCCGATTGCCTTCTGGCAATGCCTTGGACACTGACCTGGTGAGGCGATTAAAACAGCCTTCTTGCATATTGTAGTCAGATTTGATACTCAACCATTCCATGCACATCGACAACTCCGTGTACTCCCGACATCCTTCCCACAATGGAGATCGTGCAGCACTCAGTATATCATAGAATCTTTGAGCTTCGGGATTCGGATTCTCCTCTATGTATTGGGAACCCATTCCACCATCTTCTCCCTCATCTTCTTCTAGTACAACACCAACCGATGGTCCAGCATGATCCATTATCATCTGCTCGTATGGATTCAATTCTTCCCTCCCGTCACCACTTCCATAGTACGAACCTTCAGCCACAATCGGGTTTAAGTCAGGCAACGTCTCACCATGGTTACTCCACCAATATTAATCAGGCATGAAGCCCTTCTCATAAAGATCGGCTACAACTCCATCCACGCTTTTGAAAGATTGACACTTGCATCTTTTGCAAGGACACCTCAATTGATCACCGCCCAACCGTATAAGTCTCTCCTGGCTAACAACAAACTCTATAAACTCACCCACTCCAACTCTATACTCTTCCCTAAGAAGTTTATTCCGATCCAACCTACGATACATCCATTTCCGATTCTCCGGAATATCCGTTGCTGGCAATTAAATAGCCTGACCAATCCTACAATAACACTTATATATTACGGTGCATTCCAATAACTCCATCAATCTCGTTCTTATGACAAAATATGAACCTATCCCATTCGAGAAGAAACCTTTGCCACACTCGGCTACTAATAGTTATTCCCATATTCAAATACCTTATACTTGACAAAATTTCGGCAGCATTTCCCATCGGTCTCCAAGTTACACGACTCGAGCACGGTCAGAATCACCGCGATCAAGTATGCACCAGGAGAACAAAAGGAAATGCATCGACATCGAGATTTCAACAAGTATATAAGGCATTTGAACATTGAAATGACTATTGTACGAGTGTGAAAAAGGTTTTTTCCCAAACTGTCCCACTTGGACAATTCAAGATTCAATACAATGAGCATGCATACCTTGATAAGTTACGCATGCTCATTAATATTGAATCTCAAATAGGAAACTAAGGCTTTCGTAAATTAATTATTAACTCTAACAGAAAATAAAACCATTAACCTATAAATATTGCAACATTGTTGAGCTTATATAAATTGCTGCGTAAATCAATACAAACTTAGATTAAATATTGTAGCAAACATCCTATTGAGCTCCGCTCTCCACTAACAAGTAGCAGTTAATTGTCAAACACATGCATAATTTCTAAATTATCAAGACACAACCAAGCATCCCGCCTTTCGGACAGGATCACATCCTATTGAGCTCCGCTCTCCACTAACAAACAACACATATTGACAAACACATGCATAAACATTAAATTATCAGCATACAATCAGACAAGATCACATCCTATTGAGCTCCGCTCTCCACTAACAAACAACACATATTGACAAACACATGCATAAACATTAAATTATCAAGATACAATCGAGACAAGATCACATCCTATTGAGCTCAGCTCTCCACTACCAAACAAGATGATAATTCACATAATACATTACACTGAGTGTTCAGAGAACTGACCTGAGAGAGAAAACACAACCGAGCAAGGATAAGGGGAGGAGCCGGAGCCAACAGAGAGTAGAAGAATATGACAACAAGGACCTATCGTGCATAATATGAAATTATTCATTTCAAATCAAATCACTATTCTATATATACAGAATCCAGTACAATTATTTATAAGACTAGAAACACATAAATTAATATAAAATAGAATCAACAATATACGGTTACAAATTTATAACAACTTGCAAAGGTGAAACAACATACATTATTAAAATAAATAAAAATAAATAAATCTATATCTAATCAAATATAAATTACCTAAGCGACAAAATCTACCAAGATGAATTTTTTCATCTACTATGTTAAATTGTTATACCTAAATAATTTATCTCATGAATATCTAGTGGTAAAGCATGTGCTCACGAAAAAATAATCAATGAAGCATAAAAAATAATAAGAAAACGTATGATTATATTTCCCTGAATCAATAGTAAATTATCAAACATCATAGGGCATACCAATTATTCTCCAACGTTAAAATCATTCAAATTAATATAATGGCTGCAGAATGGTGTAGTAGATCCTACACTGGATAATTGCAATTTAACTTCCAATCTGAAAAGAAGATTCCTATTTTCTTTCCCATGTGAAAATTTTAACACTAAAAGTTAGGAACTGCAATCTGAATATACCATTTCGTGTAGGCCATTTAGGGTACCATACTTTAAGACAATGAATGAAAGATTGATCTACTTTTCACATTGGCTTTTATGCAATATATAGTTTGGAATCAATGTAATTTGGATCTTGTATTTTGGGGTTATTATGATACTTTTAATAAATTGGTTTGTTTAAGGTTTTTAGTCATTTAGGATTTCTTGGTTATCAAGTGGGTTTTGCCTATTTAAGGATTGATAAGTACTTAGAGAAAGAGAGATGATTTATGAATTGAATTTGTTCCTGAGGTTGTATTTCTCCCTTCTCAGTCCTCATTGGTACTACTTCCTCTTGTTTTTATATACATCTCTGCCTCTCAGACCCCCTCTTCCTTAAATACTTCTTTCCTTCCATTTTCCCCTCATATGCTCCACATCTCTACTAAACAAAAATAACTAAATTCGAAATGGCCTATAATCCAAATTACCTAGACTATTTTACAGTTAAGCAGCTAGCAAGAATATGGAAAGAAATTTACCAGACTGCAAACATTATTTACCAAAAACCATCACCCTACAATGCCATTCACATAACAGCTACATGACATGCCAACAAGTTTGAAAAGAACAAGTCAGGTGGGACATAATAGTGAGAAGAAACAACAACTGAAACAAGACAAAACTAACAGAAATGGTAGAGATAGAGAAAAAGAAAATGCAGGCATTGGTCTATAAATGGTAGTGAGACAGAGAGAGATGCGAGAGAAACAGAGACAGAGAGAGAGATGGAGTAGAGGAGAGCTTACCTGAGCAGATGGGATGATGGTGGTGACAGGAGGTGTCTTGTGGTGGCCGGAGCGCGCGGCTAGGAAGAGAGAAACAGTGAGACAGAGAGAGATATATGCGAGAGAAACAGAGACAGAGATGGAGTAGAGGAGAGCTTACCTGAGCAGAGGGGAGATGACGGTGGTGATCGGAGGTGTCTTGGGGTGTTGAGGTGGCCGGAGCGCGCGCCGTAGAAGAGAGAAACAGTGGGTGGGAGAGAGAAATGCGACGGAAAAAATGAGGAAGAAGGGGGTTATGTCGAATTTAGGGATTTCAGTTTTAGCGACCGAATTAATTCGGTCACTAATATGGTTAGTTTTAATTTGAATTTGTAATTGTAGCGACCGATTTAAATTTCGGTCCCTAACACGTGCAATTTTTTTTTAACGCGCCTTTTAGCGACCGAATTAATATCGATCGCAAATATAAATAAAGTTTAAAGTGTGAATTCATAAATTTAGCGACGGATTTCTAAATCGGTCGCTAATATAAACACAGTTTGACCGTTGCATTTAATTCGGTCGCCATTTCGGTCGCTAACAATTCATAAATTTCTGACTTTTACTTTCCTTTGTTTAGCGACCGAAGTAGCGACCGATATCTCTGCTACGCTCTATTTCGGTCGCTATTTCGGTCACAGAATCAACTCTAACCAATGTTTCATGTAGATCCTACAATCGGTCGCTATTTCGGTCGCAAAAAGGAACCTAAAAATTCGCTAAATGACCCATTGGCTCCTTTCCTTTATCTAATTGTGGCCGAAGGACTTAGTGGGTTGTCTAGTAAGTCGGTTGAGGTGGGAAACTTTAAAAGTTTTCATGTGGGTGGTGATATTAATTTCTCTCTACTACAATATGCAGACGATTCTATTCTTATTGGAGATGGTTGTTGGGAGAATTTGTGGGCTTTTAAGTCCATTTTACGTAGTTTTGAGATGGTGTCAGGATTGAAAGTGTATTTCTCAAAGAGCGATCTTTTCGGGGTCAATGTTGATGATAGCTTCTTGAATACAGCAACTTCCTTCTTACATTGTAGTGCCGGTTGCTTTCCTCTTAAATTTCTTGGATTACCAATTAGTGCAAATCTAAGAAGATGTAGTACGAGGGAGCCTGTGGTGGCATCTTTGAGGAAGAGGCTAGCTTGTTGGAAGGGTCGTCATCTCTCTATTGGTGGGAGGGTTACGTTAATAAATTCTATTTTGACTAGTCTTCCTTTATATTTCCTCTCCTTCTTTAAAGGTCCAAAAAAGGTTTTGAAAACACTAGTTGGTATTCAAAGAAATTTCCTTTGGGGTGGTTGTGATGAAACCAAAAAAATTAGTTGGGTGAGTTGGGATAGAGTGTTCTTACCAAAATCCAATGGCGGGCTAGGTGTGAAGAATATGGAGCTCTTCAATTATCAAAATGGAGGCGGCATTTTCTGGTTTATCATAACGCAGTTTGGTATGATTTGTTAGGCTTCAAATATGGTATGGGTGAGTCGGTTGAGAACATGAGTTCTCATGCACAGTTATCCTCTATTTGGTGGTGTGATATAACTTATTTGGATATAGGTGTGGGGCCTCTTGTTGGTTGGTTTTCCAATGCTGTGTTGTGCAGGGTTGGTATTGGAGAACAGGTTCGGTTTTGGGAAGACCGTTGGATTGGCACCTCACCTTTAAAGGATGTCTATCCACACCACTATCAGCTTTCTCTTGATAAATCATCTGTTATCTCAGATATGGGAGGTTGGGTAGTTGCTGAGTGGGTTTGGCAGTGGCGTTGGCGTCGTCACTTGTTTATGTGGGAGGAGGATTTGCTGGTTGAACTGAAAAACTTGTTAGTCTCTGTGGCTTTGAATCAGTTCCATAATGATTCCTGGATTTGGAAGGCTGACAGCACCCATAAGTTTTCAGTCAAATCAGCACATCATCTTGTGCTTTCACTTAGCAGTCACCCTCTTGATAATCCCGATGTAGAGAGCTTGTTAAAGCATTTTTGGCAATGTTCAGTTCCATCAAAGATTTTAGTTTCTTCGTCGAGGTTGCTGCAAGATCGTTTACCAACTCTGGTTCAACTTCATCGTCTTGGGGTTGTTTCAGTTGCTCAAGGTCTCTGTTGTGTTTTCTGCTTCACTCGTCTAGAGGTTTGCAATAATTTGTTCTTCTCTTATCATCTCTCATACAATTGGATGGGCTATTCGGTGGTTCTTCCATAAGATAGCTTGCATCATTTTGCCCAACATGGGTGTTTATTAAGGGAAGGCGTTTCCGCAAGGTTGTAACTTAGTATCTTTGGCTGTTGAGGAATAGAATTGTTTTTCAAGGGGAAACCTTTGATTTGATTAGTATCGTAGCTCAAATAAAAGTAATTTCTTGGAGTTGGTTCATTAACAAGGGTGGCAGGGGCTCTCTTAGATGTTTTTCAGTTTGGTGTGTTAATCCTACAGAGTGCGTGAGGCTTTTCACTTCTTCCTCTTGACCCGAGCACTCTATATACCTATGTGTATGTATCTTCTGTTTACATGCCTCATATAATTCTGCTTGTTGCTGATTGTCCCTGTGTTCGCAGCTTTGCTGGTTGCAAGTTATCATATTTATGAAGGGTTTGGGACATGCCATTCTGGCTTTAGTCCTCTTGTTTCATGCCAAATTTGTATATGAAGAGTAGCGCTGTCTTACATTTCTAGGCAAAGTACTTATTTATACCTTTATTCAGATGAGGATGTAGCTACATTATTGTTTTAAGAAATGGCTTTGCTTTTGTCACATGCCAGCCTTGGTGTAGGTTGCTTATTTGGTTGCTTCACATTTTGTGATTTATAAGTTGTGTCAGTTTTGGAGCTTTTGATGCTTGGTCGTGCGGGATGGCCTTGTTCAAATAGCTATACTGTTTTGATTTGCTTTAGTGTTAGCTTATTTTATTTTTCTTTAGTAGTGTGCTGCAAATGATTGTTAGGGATTGTGGTGCCAACATTGTTGGGATGACTTTCCTCATCGTGATGTTTTGCAAGCTACTTTCTTCACTCATTGTATATGGGTTAGAGTACCCATTGTACTCCTTTTAACAAATTTCTTTTGCTTATAAAAAAATTCTAACTTAAGAAGAAGGAAGGGGGTTGGCCTCCCTATTTGGAACGTGAAAGAGTCACAAGAAGAGGGTGGAGAACTGCTGGGGTTCTTGAGGAAGAATTCCTTGGTGAGTTTCCTTCCTTCATCTTCTTTTTTCATCTTGTCCTTTAACTCTCAAATCCTTTCTTCCCTTTTGGGCAGAAAAAAATAGGAGTTGGAAGAGGATTTTGAAGAATCATTTTCCCAAAGATCTAGGGTTTTGGTAAATCTTGAGGTAAAGGCTTTAACTTTTGTGTCTCAAATTCCATGTTGTGTTGAAATAGTGAGAGAGTTTATTGTTTTGTTGAATTCCTCTTGTTCAATCTTTATTAACTAATGTTTATATCCATGACATTGAAAGGAAAACAAAGGTTATGACTGTTTGGTTGAACCCTAGAAACCTCCTCTAGCAGCCAGTCTTAGTAAGGTTACAACTTGGGCCACAACCTTTGAACTAAGGTACTCTTGGTAGCACTACAAAGTTATTAAAAAGGACACAATACCATTTAAATGTTAGGAAGTATACTCATGGAGTGTACTCATAGAGTTGATTAGAGATCAGTAAAGTGAGGCAGCAGGATGCAAATCTTAATTGTAACATGTGTTGTCCATAAAAAAACAATTGTGAACAATGAGGCAAATTTTAATTGTGTGGCTAAGGAGGCCCCGCATGATTGGACTAATAATATGAATGTTTTAGTAGGGACTAAATATTCTACATTTCGAATTGGTGTGTGTTCAATGTGGTTTATATAGAGATAATGAATGAGCAAGTTATGATAAATGAATTGTATTGTTGAAGGGAGATAAAAGAAAAAGAAAATGTTTGTTCATAATGTACTGCTATGAGTTGTGTGGATTTGATCATAACATAGGTTATGATAATAAAAGTATAAGAAAATGGTATTTTTGATATTTACAATTGTGGTCTCCATATACCTATGTCTTGGTGATTGATAATTGATAAATATGTGTGTTTTGAGGTTATCCATTGATAGTCCCACTCCTCTTCCACCTTCACCTAAACCACAAACCCCTGACCATATCAGAAACCAGTGCCAAGTCCCTCTAAAAATAGTATTCTCAGACTTATTTTCTGAAACCAGACACAACCCTCTCCCAATGGACACTCTATCACCCTATCACCCATCTTCCAGAACCACTCCCTTCTCTGTCTCAGATGAATCATGTTCTAATTTTCTGAATGGCAAAGATCCGGATGTCATTGCCTCTCTGGAAACTGAAAGATAGCTTGTAAAGCTGGCCAGAAAACAAAAGAACACAGGAAGGTGAATGCCTAATCCACATATCTTCAGGAAGCCCTTAACAGAGATCAGGGTGATGCCTGACTCTACGACTTTGAAAGGAAAGCAGAAAGTCATCAACTTGTCACTTGATCAGAAATTTTCACTCATCAAGCTGAATGACAACAAGTGCAAGTATAAAAAGATGTTGTTCTCAATTGAGACTCATCATGAGTTCCTCAAGGTCAGAGACATCTACTGGAAATGTGGATCCAGTTCTGGGTTGTCAGAAGAAGAGAAGAAAACCATCCCAACCAGAGGTGGCCCAGCTTTTGCTCTTTATCCCTTCTCACCATTAATTTACACTTTACCTCCTTTCTTTATGGTTTTCCCTTTCTTTATTTTAGATTTTCCTCCAACTACCCTAGTAACTCCCATAAATGTCATTAGGAGATATTATGAATTTCTTCTTTCTGTTGTTGATTCCCCTCTTCACCATGAAAGAATACATGGCTTTCTTGAAGAATTCTATCCTAATAATGACTTTATCTCTGCTCTTTCAACAAATATGTTTTTAGATCCTCAGCCCGAGGACAATATTCAAGTTGAAGAGTTACCTTCTACACCTCCTCCATTTGTATCTGCAACTGCTCTGGCTACAACAGACTCTTCTGCTCCAGTAGTTGCTTATGATCCTGCTGCCCATCAGAGATTTGATGAAATGGCTTCAAGTTTGCAAACTGTCATCTAAAGGCAGGATGCTACTTTAGAACAGCAAGCTGCTTTTCAAGCTCAGATGTTGGCTCAGCAAGCAGTAATGTAAAGAATGATGGAAGCTTTCTTTAAAAGCCAAGGGGCTCCTAGTTCTTAGGCCTTACGACTTAGATTTCTTTTTTCTTTTTTTTTGAGTCATGCAATGTACAAATCAATGATGTTCCTATCACTTGTAATCCTTTTTATGACTCTTAATGACATGAGATAAGTTTTGACATTTTCGTTTAGCTCTCTGTTATATTTCTATTTTATAATATTTTTGATTGATGCCAAAAGGGGGGAGAAAATAAGATGAAAATGTAACATAAATTACAACTTAACCCTGAAATTTATGCCTTCTGTCTGAAAAATTAGCTTCTGCTCTGTTTAAATCTGATATTTGATCTGATACCTTGTTTTTGCTCTGATACTTGTTTTTATCTAATGCATAAACTAGGGGGAGCATAGCATACTCTGATTAATTATATCTATTTGAAAATTTCTACTGTTACCTTTTGATGTTCAAAAAATTCAGAAAAATTATTTGTCATCATCAAAAGGGGGGAGAATGTTGAGACCTTATAAGTATGAGACACATTCAATGTGTATATTCTCTAAGTTTTGATGATTCCAAATAGATTGGTATGGTACTATTGAACCATATGAAATTACTGATATGTCTGATAAGTGTGCAGGAAAATAGAATTAAGGTCAATCGTCTAAATTGTGACCCGTCTACATTTTGGTACAACATAGTTTTTAGACTTGTCTAAAAACACACTCGTCTAAAATATAGTCAACTCAGGCATAGATCAAGTCAAAGCTCAATCAAGATTCTAATCTTATTTATGACGTGCAAGAATCATAATTCTGAAGAAGCCTCAGTGAATCACTCATCTAAAATGACTCGATCACTCGTCTAAGTTTTGACTCATTATCACCCGTCTAAATCTTGACTGCACAAGCACCCGTCTAAATTTCAAACACTGCTACACTTGATAAAGTGTCAGCCTGTCAGAATGAAGTCCAAGTCAACCTTATTGAAATAAGATGTCTTCCTTAAGGATCTCGAAGACCTCTGGGTAATAGTATCAAGGATAAAGAATAAAGAACGTTTGTTTCAAGGATTTAAGGAATAAGCATGCAACCTCTGTACCACAGCAGTAACCTTTTAGCTGTCTTAGTACAAAGTAAAAGTGCTTTGCAAAAAGTGAACTGAGTGTTGCACTGAAAGAGGAAAGCTCTCTGCTACAAGTACAAGAAGCCTGCTGCTGCAACTCTGATACAACAGCTGCTTAGAACAAAAGTGTACTCTTGGAATGCCTTGTTAAAACTCAACGTCCCTAAACATTTAATGCATACACAGAATGACTCTTTGGCATTAATGACATTCCAGAAGCTCAAATCAAAGAACACACTTTCTGAAGCTGTGCCAAACGGATAAATTGATTGAAGTCTTTATATAGATCAAACCATGAAGATGAAAACAAGAATTTGAATATCATTTAGAACACAGCACAAGAAGCATTTACTCACTTCATTAACTTCTTCATTCTTTCATTGAATACTTCTTCAATAATTTGATAATTATTATCAGTCTTTCACACTTCATATTTATTTCACTCTGAGTGTCATAAGAAAGATTTGCAAGTTGTATTAATTACACAAAACCTTTACTCCTTACTGTGTTGAGCTTGAAGAGGCTAGGTGAGAAAAGAATAATTGTTTAAGTGTTGAGCCTGGAGAGGCTAGGTGTGAAAAGAATACTTATACTATAATCTGATCAGTTATAGTGGAAACTTGGTGCTGCCAAAAAACTGGACGTAGCCCTGTGGATTTTGGGGTGATCTAGTATAAAACTCTTGAGTGATATTCCTCTTCCCTTATCTCTTTAATTTGCTTAAGTGTTATTTGTTTAAGCTTTTAACTTGGGGAGTTAATATTGTGAGTATCAATCTCTGTTTTAACATTCTCTGTATGTGATGGGGCAGAATTCGCAAGTGTACGACTTCGTCGTCAAGTAATAAAAAGATCGAACCCATAGAGACCGTGATCTGAAATATCAATTAATTATTAAATTAATTAAACTAGACAAGAAAAAGTTTTGGAAAAGATTTGGTTTTTAAAATAAGATTTACTAACAAATTAAGTATTTAAAACGTAATCAAATAAAATGGCAATCAAATCAAATATGGAGATTTTCAAATCAAAAGAGATTTCCAGGAATTGGGTTACCAACAAGACTGCTATGCTACTAAATTGACTACCCCTCATGTTAATAATCAAAATTGCTTCCAAGTTGAATTTATCCTAAATAAGTTAATGTTCCCTCTCGGGATACAAGAACCGTGCCCAATTAAACCAACCCCTACTCTCATGGTTATTGTATTTAAATTGAACCCATTAAGATTCGTGACAATTCAATGGTACCCTCGAAGGACCGCTTCTAACTCTCGTGATTTAAGTCCTAAGTTCAATCCCTATAGATCCAATACCTAAGTTCACCGCTAGGTTCCTCCTTAGAGTATCTATGACATGCAAATAAGTGCGCACCAAATTCACAAGTAATTCATGCAATAGGAATTAAATCGAAAGTAAAATTGAAATTAACAAGAGGCAAAACGTCAATTCATCACATAAAATGAGTCTTGGTCATAACCCCAATTCCTAGAAATAAAAAGACTACTCAAGCATTGACATGGTCATGGCAACCTTGATTAACAAAAGCATAAAATAACCTAAAAGAAGAGAAGAAATTGAGAAGAAGAGAAATCCTAATTTTTGCCTAAGGTAGCAGCCCAGAGGTCCCTATTTTCGAGCCTAAGAGTCCTATTTATAATGTAGGGTAACTTGGGATTAAAGTTGTTACAAAATCAGATCAAATCAGCATTTAAATTTTCAGATATTGCGCGTCACGACTGTGATGCCTGTCACGGCCAGACCGTGACAGATTCTGTCTTGGAAAACTTGGCATTGGTTGGCCTGTCACGGCCGTGACCACCATCACGGCTTAGCCGTGATCAGTTCTGCCTGTGAGGGTCTGGTTCAGTTGGCATGTCACAGCCGTGATGGCCATCACGGCCTGGCCGCGACCATTTGAGTTTAACCTTCTTTCTTTTCTGCCCTGCTCGATCATGACTGTGATGCCTATCACGACCAGGTCGTGATGGGCTCTGTTTGGCTCATTTTTCTTGTATTTCAAGCTCCGGCTTCATGCAAACTCCAACATAACTGGTCTTGAGCATTTTGATCTTCAATTCCTGCACACAAACACTACAAAGCCACCTTACCCGTTCCAAGGTAAAAACTAACCAAAATCAAATTAAATATGCCTAAACTATATGAAAATGCATGCATACTGGGGACGACGAGACGTAACGCTTAGTAGAGCTTGTATGTGATGATATGGCCATATGATGGGGATGCCTAGTAATTGTGAGACCGCACTAGGGACGGCGAGACGTAACGCCCAATGACAGATGGATTGTATTCTTATCGGGGATGACGAGACGTAAAGGTCGATAGTGCAGATGAAATATGTTATACTCGATTCTTGAGACAATTGAAGCATCATGATAAAAAATCCATAATTAGTATTAAATGTTAAATATGTGAGATTAAAGGTTTAGACGAATTAGACATTGTTGTATTTTTCTGCATGATTTCTACTTGTTTTAATTGTGAAGTCGTTACTGAATTTATTTAGCTCACTCCTTCTTAGTATTGAGATGCATGTGTCGAAACTGCTTGATCATCCCGAGTTACCCAACTCCTAACAGTGGAGTTCTATTGCCAAGCCACAACCTCTGAAGATGCTTTTATTTATCTACATACAAAAATTAATGTGTTTCCGTTGTAAATTCTTGAAATCTAATTTGTAGCATTTTTTTCAAGATTTGGTATTCAAACTGTTATTAGAAAAAAAAAATTGTGTCCCATGTATGAAAACTCATGAGATGGAGTTTTCCTTTAAACCATAAGTTGTCTTTTCCTTAAAATGAGAAAACATTCGATGGTAAACACTTTTGCTTATTTATTTATCTTGAGTTAAGAATGAGGATGTGTTTACCTGAGCAAGGCTTCAGATTCGGGGTCGTCATCCCTCTTCTGGCCGGTCACTGACACCGGATTCGTGTCGTGACAATGATCTAAGGGTATGTACACAATTACTTTCTCAGTTTAAAATAGTATCACTTCATAGGAGTTAAATTCTATTAGGTTGGAACAACTATTTTGAATTTTCAAATCTAAATTTGATTAGTATAAATTAGTTTAAGGGAGCCGCTAGGGTAACCTAGATAATTCAACGATTTTGGAACAATTTTGGTTTAGATTAATAGATGAAGAGTTAGCATTTAATGATTTAATGTTATGTCGTTTATTATCAGTACATCAAACTTCTTCTTTGACATTTCTCTCATTCAGTAAAAGTTTTTTTTACCCAGGTAATTTAAAATATTAATTATCAGAAATTAAATTTAAAAAATATGATTTTTATGTAAAAATTAAATATTGTTGGTTCAAATAAAATCATAAAAAGAATTGAGATCAATCTTCTTCTCTCTAAAAAGTTCCCTTTATCTGATTCGTTTGTCCCTTGGTGAATCGTTCTCTGTGGAACGTTTTCCTGCCTCTCGACGCCCTTTGTATAATTTTTAAAAGCTCAATTTTTTTCTACCTTTGCTTAGACCCATTTTTCATCATCATGCATTAATTTTTCATCGTTATGATGAAAAATCTCTGGAACGTTTTCCTAGCTCATCTTTGGATGTTATATTTGGGATGAGGCACTTTTTTTGTGTGTGTTGTTAGATAGTTTTAATTAATTTTGCTTTATATTGGGTTTTGTAACGGCCGAAGATATAGGGTCGAGGATTGTCAATACGACCGAGCTCATTCTCATAAGTGGGCCGAGTAGTTGTCCTCGGGTGTTGAGTGTATTAATAGGTCTTCGGCTTTATGGGAGTTCGGGTGAATGTCCACTTATAAGAATGAGCTCGGTCGTATTGACAATCCTCGGCCCTATATCTTCGGCCGGTACACAAGCCCCCCGAGCTCCAAGCTTAAATAAGCGAAAGAGCTGATAAGTATGAAAATCAAAAGTCGCGCCTTTGGGCTTGATGGAACGTGGGCCGTTGATCGTGTCATCAACTGCAGCTACAAATATCCCCTCCGACTCCAACTCCCTTCTACCTTGCTCATCCTCCTTTGCCCTTCACCTTCGTATTCCAAGTTTCTGCCATCATTCCTCTGCCTGTCATTCTCCAGGTACGCTCAGTCTCCTTCCTTTCCTCGTGCTTCTAAGTTTAATTTCTGCTTACCATATATGAGTTCATCCATGTCCTCTGAGTCAAATACCTCGCCTCTAATTGAGCGCGAGGTTTCCCCCATTGGGGGTTCTCCTTCCACTTCTTCGATTCCTTCACAGGAATTGAACATCGGAGAAGGGGAAGCGTCCTCCTCCGGGTCGTCTTCCCCTGGGTCTGATTCTTCTGGGACTGATTCTAAGTCCGGCTCTCCCTCTCCCCCAGTGTCCAAACCCGCCGCTCGCAAACAATGCCTAAGGGTTCCAAAAGACCCTATTCCCGATATTACCCTTCCTGGGTATACCTGGGTTAAAGGCGAGGTTGGGACCTTTTTCTCTGACTTCCAGACTCCATAATCCATTGATCAACTTCGGTCCCACATTAATGTCTCGGAATCTGGAGATGAGTCCGAGTTTATTTGTTCTCCATGCTCGGGTACCGAGTGCGTCTTTCTCAGGGCTCGTCCTTCCGAGCCCCTCTTTACATACATGTACAAAACTCTATTTGGTAAGCTGCATGTGTCTCTTCCTTTTACCGAGTTTGAGTGTGACGTTCTGAGAACCATGAACGTCGCACCTACTCAGCTCCATCCCAACAGTTGGGCTTTTACGAAAGCCTTTCAAATCCTATGTAAATACCTCGGGATGGAGCCCACCACTCCAAAATTTTTGTATTTTTACCAAACAAGGTTTGGTGAGAAAATGGGATGGATTTCCCTTAACGGGCTGAACCGGAGAGGACTGCTTAGTCTATACACATCGTCGTATAAAGATTTCAAAGTCGGCTTCTTCCGAGTTCTCCCCTCGGGCTCTCACTCCTCCCACTTTTTTGACGATGATAATTGCGCCAAGTTTCCTTTATATTGGCAATCCTCCCCCACAAAATTCGTTGGCTTTGAGTACCAATCCCTTCCGGCCGAGGATAGGCGGGATATAGACATACTAGAAAAACTTCCTCGGCCCCTCCATTGTGGACGCCTTCTGAAACTCCCCTTCATCTACTCCGAGAACTGACCTGAAAAGTAAGTGCTCGGCTTTTTAGTTTTTGAATCTTTTACGTATGTGTTCTTTGTACTAACAACTCTTTCTATTTGGCAGTCATTATGGGGAAATTCGACTTCTCCAAGCTTGTAAAGGCTGCTGCAAAAGAGGGTCAGGGTCCCTCCTCAACTGAGAAAAAGAAGAAAAGACCTCCTCCCACCAAGGCCTCTGCGAAGGGAACTTCATCATCCGCCCCTCAAAAAAGAAAGAGGGTAGAGGTTGTAGTTGACACCGAAGATTCTCCACCACCTCGCCCAAGTCCCCCACACCCTACTACTCAGGAGACCGGAACCGCGGGGCGAGAAGAACAAAACCCTCCTTCTACTGAGGTGAAGTGGTACAACACTTCCCTAAAAGCAGGGACCTCGTCCCTTTGGGGCGAAGTCTTCAACCCCTTTCCTTCTTTCGACTCGAACTTCCTGAAGCCCACTGACCTCCGGCTAATGAAGCAACAAGGGGCTCTGTCTAGCATGGAGGCTCTATCAACCTACTGCATCCGAGCTGCTGCCTTGGCCCGCTTCTGCAGCCGAGATTTAATGGATGCTGAGAAGAAGTATCGGCAACTGGAAGCCGAACTGGCTTCTATTGAGAAGCTGAAGGGAGATTTTACCCGGACTTCCACGGAGAGTGACGAGCTAGCCAAGACTAATAACCTCCTGAATGCCACCATTACCGAGTTGAATGGCCAGAACACCGAGCTCAACACCAAAGCAACATTTGCTGAGGAGAGTAAAGCTCGGGCTGAAGAGGATAAAGCTCGTGCTGAAGAGGAGCTCAAGAAGGCTCAAGCTGAAATTGAGCAACTTAAAGCTGCCTTGGAGGCCGAGACCAAGGCCAGGATGGAGCTCCAGGAGGATGTAAAAGAGGCCACTAACTGGATTATCATCGAGCATCGAAAAGGTTTTGACAAGGCCATTGCTCAAGTTGAGGTTCTTGCCCCGGGGGTTGATCTTTCGGGAGTCGATGTGAATAAGGAGGTGGTGAACGGGGAACTTATTCCCATAATTCTCAAAGAGGAAGAGGAGGTGGAAGGGGAGGGAGACTCTCCCGGGGATCACATCGAGGCCGAAGAGGATCCTAGGGACGAGTAGCTGTATTAGTTTTTTGTAGTCTTTATCCTTTGTAATGGGCTTTTTGCCCTTGTAACTTTAATTTTGACTTAATGAAAATTGCTGCACCATTTTGGTGACCCTTCGTAGCTCTTATTTGGCCGAGATACACTTGAAGAATTTTTTTTATCTTCATACGTTGTATTCGGCCTGTTTAAACAAATCTTCGGTTAAGACCGAGGTATTCTACCGTCCATATCAAAAATGGACGGTAGTTGTTACACGTGAAACACATGTTTCACGCCTTACGCATGCAGTCACGCATTATATGCTTTGGAAACCGCAGTGGGTTCATGCAATTACTGCTTTTTGCTGAGTTTCGAGATTTGTTTTTCCCACAAATCTTTTTCCAACGCCTCTCACCTCCTATAAATAGGACTGTTTCACCGCTCCACTTATTCATTCTTCATTCTTTCCCACCAGCCAAATTCGTCTTTCTTCAACCCGAGTAGTTCTATGATAGTGTTAGGGGTTTATGCTCCCCTCTCCCAGTTAACATCCTTTTTTGAGTTTCATAGCTGCCAAAAAGGATGTAGGTGGGAGATGGGATCCAGAATTCCTTTTACAATTCAATCCTCCAAGAAGGATGTTAACTGGGAGAATGGCAGTCTTCGGGAGTCGAGAAAGGGGTAGAGGTCGTCTACTCCCGGAGCGGGCCGAGCACCTCATCGTCCAGCTTTCGCAGGGGGAAGTGATTACTTTCCCTAATGAGGGAAAGTAGTGGTGTTCGATTGGGGAGACTACTGGCCACCCGATCTTGTCCCTGCCCTAATTGGGGAGACGACTGGCAACCCGGGCGGGCCTTATTTTCAATTTCAGCCCTTTATGTAAGTCGTAGTACTTTCTAGTACTGGACTCGTACCTTGATTTTACTTTCAACATTGTACTCGGTATTATCAATAAATTTCAATGGCTCGGATTCGGCCTTTAGATTACAATTTTATTCTCCTTACTGCTCGTACTTTATTGCACTTAAGTAATTTCAAATGCTAGTACTCGGCCTTCAGGCTCAAACTTGGCCTTAGACAATGGCCTTAAACAATTTAATGGCTCGTACTCGGTCTTTAGGCTCAAACTTGGCCTTAAACAATTTAATGGCTCGTACTCGACCTTCAGGCTCAAACTTGGCCTTAAACAATTTAATGGCTCGTACTCGGCCTTTAGGCTCAAACTTGGCCTTAAACAATTTAATGGCTCGTACTCGGCCTTCAGGCTCAAACTTGGCCTTAAACAATTTAATGGCTCGTACTCGGCCTTCAGGCTCAAACTTGGCCTTAAACAATTTAATAGCTCGTACTCGGTCTTTAGGCTCAAACTTGGCCTTAAATAATTTAATGGCTGATAAGCCTCTGGCTTATCTAGTTTTATGACTAGATGAACTAGGGTTTATGTGTCAATTTATTCGAGTTCACTCTCGTTTTTGCCCAAATTCGCCTTGTTTCGTTCCAAAGTTAGTCTTTGACTCGTTTGGTGTATTTTGTGTAGTTTTTAGGTTATTTTGAATAGAATTACGCTTGTGGTTGCTTTTGTTGTTTCAGGTTAAATAAATGAAGCTCTGAGAATCAAGGAAGTCAAGAAGCAATGGGAAAAAGCACTTTTGGAGGTCTCGCCCCACGAACAGGATTCTCGCCTCGCGAATAATGAAGACTTGGAAGTCAGAGACCATCACGGCCTAGCCGTGATGTGTATCACGGCCGCGACCAAAAACCCACACAAGTCAGAGACCATCACGGCCTAGCCGTGATGTGTATCACGGTCGTGACCAAAAACCCACACAAGTCAGAGACCGTCACGGCTTAGCCGTGATTAACATCACGGGCCGTGACAAGAAGGCTCGCGTCGCGAGGGTTTGAATCCCACAGAAGCGCTAGAAACAGAAGCCGTCACGGCCTGGCCGTGATGACCGTCACGGCCTGGCCGTGATGACCATCACGGCCGTGACGCGTGGCCTCCTTATAAATAAGGCACTGCAGAACAGAAAGAGAGGACTTTTTGGCATCAGAACTGATTGTAGATCTTTTAGAATCCTTATTCTGGAGCTGCGTCTCCTCTTCTCTTCTCTTAATTCTTATTCTTAGGATGATTTCCGATTGTACGTGCGTCGTTGTTACGGACATGAAGAACTAATCCCCTTGTCTAAGGGATCGATGAAGCCACCCATGGCGGCATAGTGCTCATGTGATTGTATATCTCCTTCTCCTTTAATTCAATTATTGTTTTCCAATTCTGCTTTCATTGTGTTGATCATATGTTTTGCGTGATTGACTTGTTAAACGTGTTTGAGGCCGAGAGGCGATTCGCGTTTTAGAACTTGAATTGGGATCATCGGTCGAGTATTGCACGAGAGTGAATAGGAGATCGATGCAACTCTTAGGGAACAAGAATTAATAGAATTCGAGATTAGGGTTAAGAGACCTAGTAAGTAATTAACTCAAATCATCGAATATGTCCTATTGAGCACGACAATGAATATAGGAGAATTTAGGGGTCCCGTTGACATTAAAATTGAACCTAGGGAGGAGATCATTATCACTTGGGTACTTTGCATGATTGGGTAGGTGGATTCGAAACCTTAGATGCTTTTAATTCCAGATTTCATCACCATATCTTATTTGATTTGATTTGATTTGTTAATTTGAATTGTGATCCTAGTTTCTCTCCAACCACTTTCTCTACTTAACCAACTTATCGGATTTCTCGTGAAATTAGTCGAATTGGTAGCCCAATCCTTGTGTTCGACCTCGGTAGACTCTTACCGTGTTTTATTACTTGCGACGACCCGGTACACTTGCCGGCGTCACAACAAGTTTTTGGCGCCATTGCCGGGGATTGGCACAACCAATTTTCCTAATTTTAGGAAATTTGATTGATTGGTTAAGTAGATCTTTATTTTTGTTATTTTTCTGTTATTCGTTATTATTTCTCTCTACTTCTTTGATTCCACTTGGTCTTGCCGTGTTTTTGTATGCGAGGTACCCTCTCACAAGAGGAACTGCTATTTGATTCGGAGATCACCAAGACCGAGAAGCGCTTAAGGAAAGAAGCCAGAGAGCGAAAGAGGCTTGAAGCAATTGCTATCGAGAGTATGGCCGAAGAAAATCCTCCTCCTCCTCCCCCTCGTTACAAGCCTCTCTTCGAGTACGATCTACCAAGCTTGGGAGATTGTGACTCTTCTATTGTGAGGGGCAACCTGAATACAGACTCCTTCAGAGTGGAAGCATGTGTCACATTCCAGATCCGTGAGAATCAGTTTGATGGGAGTGGCAAACAGGACCCTCATAGACACATCACTCGCTTCCTTGAAGCTTGTGACTTACAGAAGACCAGGGGAGTCTCTCAGGATGAGTTTCGCTTGCGGCTTTTCCCTCTTTCTCTTAGGGATGTCGCTCGCGATTGGGTAGACAGCTTGGATAGGAACAGCATAAGAACTTGGGAGCAAATGGCACAGAAGTTCCTAACCAAATATTTTCCTCCTCAGAAAGCGGCACAAGCAAGAATAGACGTCACATCATTCAGGCAAACGGAGGATGAAACTTACAATGAAGCATGGGAAAGGTACAATGGGTTATTGAGAAGATGCCCTTCAGCGTTCTTCGACCCGGTTTCCAAAGTTCAGCACTTCTTTAATGGGTTGAGGGGACGCTATCAGATGAACTGTGATGCCGCAGCTGGCGGTTCTTTTTCATATCTATCGGCTGAGGATGGATGGGCATTGCTAAAAAAGATGTCATATAATGATTACAACCGTGGTCGGGAAACCTCGAGTGGAGTCAGTTATGTGACAATGGAGGCCATTTTGGAGCAAAACAGATTGTTGAAGATGCAGAATGCGGCACTATCGGGGAACAAAAAAGTTAATGTGATACACGAGGGGATGCCTCCGGGTTGTGACAATTGTAATGGGGATCATGACACTCAGATTTGCCCGCTGAATTTCTCTCAGGAACATGTGGATTCATGCCACAACTTCTATGACACTGTGCCCCAGAACAATTATCAGAGAAACAATCAGAATCAGAACAGGGGGTATATGAGGAGAGACCATCCGGGTTTCGCTTGGAGTAATGCTAGTGGTGGTCTGGCCGGGCAACAGCAACCTCAACAGGGTCTGAGGACACACATTGGGGTCCAGCAGCGCAATACTCAGCAGGGTCCTCCTGGGACTAATCAGGTGCAAATAACAGATAGTGGAAGACAACCGTGGGAGCTGGCTTTTGAGAAGATGAGTACAACAGTGGAGAAATTGTCAATTAACACGAACACTGCCATTGACAAGTTGGCGACTCATACAGGTTCAGCAATTCAGAATCTTGAGACACAAATAGCACAACTCGCGAAGCAACTGAATGAGCGTCTTCCAGGCACTCTCCCAGGTGACACTGAGAACAACCCTAAGAGCCAGTGCAATGCCGTGACCACTAGAAGCGGTAGAGTGCTGGAATCTAACAGGGGCGCACCTAGTTCTCCGGAAGTTGAGGTCTCGAACCACCCACATGTTGAGGAAGAACAACCTGAGAAAGAAGAGGAGTTAGCAAGAGGTAAGGCACCGGAGCAAGGAGGGAGGTTAAAGCTTGTAGATGAAGAGTTCCGTAGAAAGAAGTGGGTAGAGCCCAAGGACCTCCCGTCCTACATGAAGGTACCATATCCGGAAATATTGAAGAAGCCTCAACAGGATAAACAGTTCAACAGATTCCTTGATGTCTTCCGCAAGCTTCAAATTAACATCCCATTTGCGGAAGCCCTGGAACAAATGCCATCGTATGCCCGGTTTATGAAGGAACTTCTCACCAAGAAGCGGAGAATTGTGGATGAGGAAACGATTGCTTTGACCGAGGAGTGTAGTGCCATTCTTCAAAGAAAACTCCCTCCAAAGTTGAAGGATCCCGGTTCCTTTTCGATACCATGTACTATTGGGGAGATGAATATAGGGAAGGCATTATGTGATCTAGGGGCAAGCATCAACTTGATGCCCCTCTCCATGATGAAGAAGTTGGGAATTAAGGAAGCCAAGGATACACGGATGTCACTCCAACTAGCCGATCGCTCCATCAAATACCCTTATGAGGTTGTCGAAGACTTGCTAGTGAAGGTGGACAAATTCATATTTCCAGCAGATTTTGTGGTGCTTGATATGGACGAAGACGTCGAGATCCCTCTCATTTTGGGGAGGCATTTCTTCGCCACAGGGCGTGCTTTGATTGATGTGCAACAAGGGAAGCTCACCCTCCGCGTGCAAGATGAGAATGTAGTCTTCAATGTCTTTGAAGCAATGAAGCACCCTGTGGAGAGGTCGGAAGTGTACCGGGTGGAAGTTGTGGATAGTATTGTCAAGGAAAAGACCACTAGAGGAGCCCATGGTTCTGCACTTGCACAAGTGTTGGTAAAATCCCATGGTGATGATAGTGAGGAAGAAGACCCCTTGGGGGATGAGGACTATCTTGAATGCTTGAAACAGATGGAAGCCTTACCGAGTCTCCCAAGGGATGAATATGCAAAGGAGAAGCTCAACAAGGAAGGCAATGAGGAAGATGGCAAGACACCGGAGTTGAAGCAACTCCCAAATCACTTGAGGTATGCATTCTTGGGGGAGGAGGGACAACATCCGGTGATCATTAGCAATGCCTTGAAAAAGGATGAAGAGGAGAAGCTGTTGAGAGTTCTTAGGGAACACAAATCCGCCATTGGGTGGAAGATTTCGGACCTAAAAGGTATAAGCCCTTCCCTATGCATGCATAAAATCTTGATGGAGGATGGTTATAAGCCGGTGGTTCAACCACAGAGACGGCTAAACCCCATCATGAAAGAAGCTGTGCGTAAGGAAGTGATTAAGCTTTTAGATGCCGGAATCATCTACCCAATCTCGGATAGCAACTGGGTTAGTCCGATTCATGTGGTCCCAAAGAAGGGTGGAACAACCGTGGTGGTCAATGAAAACAATGAATTGATCCCAACAAGAACCATCACGGGGTGGAGAGTGTGCATCGACTACAGAAGATTAAATGAAGCAACAAGAAAGGATCACTTCCCTCTCCCCTTCATAGATCAAATGCTTGAGAGGTTAGCCGGATATGAGTACTACTGTTTCTTAGATGGATACTCCGGCTATAATCAGATTGTGGTGGATCCTCAAGACCAAGAGAAGACAGCCTTCACTTGTCCCTATGGAGTCTTTGCTTACAGGAGGATGCCCTTTGGATTGTGCAACGCCCCCGCTACTTTCCAAAGGTGCATGTTTTCTATTTTCTCGGACATGGTGGAAAGGTGCATTGAGGTGTTCATGGATGTGATATGATCCTAACAAGGAACATATATATTTTCGGATCTATCCTTGAGTGACCAAGCAAAATTGTAGAAGAAGATGAAATACAAAATTGGATAAGATGAGAAATGGGAGGTAGGCGCCACAAATCCAAGGGGATTTGATAAGCCAATGTGAGGTTCGCCACAAGAATCTTGGATTCTTGATAAGAACAAGGGTTGGCTCAATGAAGAACCCAAGAGAGAAAACACTCTCACAATTGGAATCAATCCAAAATGAACTCAAAGTTGTCATTTCATGTGGTATTGCAATGATACATATACAAGGATGGCTGCCCACTTTTGGGTTGCCTTGTCTCTCAATATTCCATAACCTACACTTAATAACTCACATAACTCACCAACTCAATGACACTAAAAACATTCACTAACTCCCACTACCATGCATTTACCACATTAATTGATAAATGCATTTACATTAACATTTATGCATAAACATGATAATAAATTCCCACTAGCCATTATTATGACTAAGAGCACTACTAGGAAGCATTTAGTGAGGCTAGGAGAATACAAAAGGTCATCTTAAAATTCAGCCCAAAAAATAATATGAAAATTATAAATAAAAATTATAAAAATATAATAATCTGAATATGGTTCTTTCCACATGCTCAAGCCATCCATGTTCCTATCATTCCCCTCTTCTTGAAAGTGATTTGTCCTCAAATCCAAACCTGCATTAAAAGTCAGTGGATTATCTAATAAAATTTTGCTTTTGTGCTTTCCACCGTTTGCTTGATAATTAGCTCTTCCATCCCTTTTTCTCTCATAATTCTTTTTTTTCATGAGATATCTCTCATTTTTCTCTTTTTCTTCATCTTTTATCTCATGGTTCTCCTCTTCTTCTCTCTCATGGGTTTCTTTTTTCTTTAATTCTTCTTTTTCCTCCTGGCGTTCTTTTTTCTCTTCTTCTTTTTCACCACTCTCCATTTCCTCTTCTTTTATCTCATGAGTTTCCTTTTTCTTTACATTTTCTTTTTCCTCATCCACCGAACCCTCTTCTTTTATTTTCTTCTCACTCATTCTTCTCATTCTCTTTCTTGTTGGAGTCTTCCACCAACTTCTTCACATGGTCTTCAAAACTTTCCATTTGTCTTTTCATTCTTTCCTCTTTTCTCAACCTCTTTTGTTCGTTCTCTCTCATCCTCTTGTCACGCCTCTCATGCATTTGCCGGATCCACTCTTCAACCTCTTTCCTATGTTCTTGCACATAGTCGAAATTTTCAAATCGCAACATAGCAAAAAGAAGAAAAGGAGAAAGTTAGAAGAAGAACATAACTCAAAATTCAACCAAAGCCTAAGCTTTGATACCACTTGATGACAACCAAATGGTGAGGTTGCCTTTGATGATCTTTTTGGTTGAATTTTACCAATTAATTTGCGGAACAATTTTTGAGATTAAAATAAAGGGAAGAAAAGAAACAAATGGATGGAGAATAGAGATGGTGATGGCGCCACAAACTAGAGAGTTTGATAAGCCTATGAAGTTCGCCACAAGAATCTTGGATTCTTGATAAGAACAATAGTTGGCTCAATGAAGAACCCAAGAGAGAAAACACTCTCACAATTGGAATCAATCCAAAATGAACTCAAAGTTGTCATTTCATGTGGTATTGCAATGATACATATACAAGGATGGCTGCCCACTTTTGGGTTGCCTTGTCTCTCAATATTCCATAACCTACACCTAATAACTCACATAACTCACCAACTCAATGACACTAAAAACATTCACTAACTCCCACTACCATGCATTTACCACATTAGTTGATAAATGCATTTACATTAACATTTATGCATAAACATGATAATAAATTCCCACTAGCCATTATTATGACTAAGAGCACTACTAGGAAGCATTTAGTGAGGCTAGGAGAATACAAAAGGTCATCTTAAAATTCAGCCCAAAAAATAATACGAAAATTATAAATAAAAATTATAAAAATATAATAATCTGAATATGGTTCTTTCCACATGCTCAAGCCATCCATGTTCCTATCAGGATGACTTCTCGGTCTTTGGAACTTCTTATGACAACTGTTTGAAGAACTTGACCTTGGTGCTTAAAAGGTGCCAAGAGACTAACCTTGTGCTCAATTGGGAGAAATGCCACTTCATGGTCAAGGAAGGTATAGTCTTGGGGCACAAAATCTCCCATAGGGGGATTGAGGTTGATAAGGCGAAGATCGAGTTGATTGAGAAGCTGCCGCCACCAACCACTGTAAAGGGGGTGAGGAGTTTTTTGGGGCATGCCGGGTTCTACCGGAGATTCATCAAAGACTTCTCCAAAATCGCAAGGCCGCTTTGCGACCTTCTTGTGAAGGATGTATCCTTTGATTTTAATGATTCTTGTTTAAATGCCTTTGCTGTTTTGAAAAATATGCTTGTCACCGTACCCATAATCACTGCACCTAATTGGAATTTGCCATTTGAAATCATGTGTGATGCTAGTGATTATGCGGTGGGGGCTGTTTTGGGGCAGAGGGTGGAAAAATAAGCTCATGTCATTTATTATGCAAGTAAAGTTTTGAATGAGGCACAAGCTAATTATTCCACCACTGAAAAAGAACTACTTGCTGTGGTGTTTGCTTTGGATAAGTTTAGATCCTACATCGTGGGGTCTAAGATTGTGGTTTTCACTGATCATGCGGCCATAAAACACTTGATGACAAAACAAGAGGCCAAACCTAGATTAATTCGATGGATTCTTCTTTTGCAGGAATTTGATCTCGAGATTATGGACAGGAAGGAATCCGACAATGGGGTGGCGGACCACTTATCTAGGTTGGTCAATCCCGACACCAAGGAGGAATTGTTAGACATCAAGGAAGAGTTTCCTGATGAAAAGCTGTTTGCACTTATTGAAAGTTCCCCTCCTTGGTTCGCGAATATGGCCAATTTCAAGTCTTCAAATGTGGTTCCGCAAGGTTGGACTAATCAATAGAGGAAGAAGTTCTTCTCGGATGCAAAATATTATGTGTGGGAGGACCCCTATCTCTTCAAGCAGTGCTCGGATGGGATCCTCAGAAGGTGCATTCCCCATGACCAAATCGGAAACGTGTTGTGGCATTGTCATAGCTCGGATTACGGTGGGCATTATAGGGGAAAGAAGACTGCAGAAAAGATCCTCCAAAGCGGTTTCTTTTGGCCGACGCTCTTCAAGGATGCCTACACCTTTGTTGAAAACTGTGATCGTTGCCAAAGGGTTGGCAATATTTCTAAGCGGCATGAACTCCCTTTGAATTGCATGCTCGAAGTAGAGCTCTTTGATGTGTGGGGGATAGATTTTATGGGACCATTCCCACCCTCTTTCTCTTACCAATACATTTTGGTGGCTGTGGACCACGTGTCGAAGTGGGTGGAGGCAATCCCAACAACCACAGATGATGCGCGGGTAGTCATGGATTTCCTGAGGCGCAATATCTTCTCGAGGTTTGGGGTCCCAAGAGTGTTGATCAGTGATGGGGGATCCCACTTTTGCAACAATCAAATGCACAAGCTTCTTGAGAAGTATGGGGTCAAGCACAGAGTCTCTACTCCCTATCATCCCCAAACAAATGGGCAAGCGGAGGTATCCAACCGTGAGTTGAAGCGCATTCTCGAGAAAACCGTCAACTCCTCACGGAAGGATTGGTCAAGGAAATTGGATGATGCTCTATGGGCTTATAGGACCGCCTTCAAGACTCCAATTGGAAGGTCTCCCTACAATTTGGTGTTCGGAAAGGCATGCCACCTACCGGTGGAGTTGGAGGAGAAATCTTATTGGGCAATTAGGGAGCTCAACTTTGACTTGACAAAGGCCGGTGAGAAGAGGTTGTTGGACTTGAATGAGCTGTCGGAAATCCGCATGCAAGCTTATGAGAACGCAAGAATCTACAAGGAGCGGACGAAGGCATGGCATGACAAGCACATCTTGCCTAGGAGGTTTGAGCCCGGACAATTGGTGCTTCTGTATAATTCAAGGTTGAGGCTCTTTCCTGGGAAGCTGAAATCAAGGTGGTCGGGACCATACAAGATCCTACAAGTCTTCCCCCATGGGGCAGTGGAATTAGAAGGGACCTCTGGCAACTTCAAGGTGAACGGGCACAGGTTAAAGCATTATCATGGGGAATCAATCCCAACTGGAAAGCAAGTGTTTCTTCTGGATTAACCCTTAGGGGAGACTTGAGTCAGGCTCAGGACGTTAAACAAGCGCTACTTGGGAGGCAACCCAAGCTAGGTATCCCTCTCCTCTCTTAACTTTTGTTTTCTTTTTCTTTTTCTTTTTGTTTTTGTTGTCACTCTTGAATAATTTGAGAAGATCAAGAGTTGTTGTATGAATGTTGTGTCGGCAAGCTTGTTGGATTTTAATTAAATTGAGCATAGATTGATTGCATGAATTATTTTGACCATTGATGATTTCCCCCTAGGTTCTGACAATAGAAAAGTTTATCCCCACTTACAAATTGAAAACTGAACTTTGAGAATTTTGTTGTGATTACTTGATTTATGATAAGTTTGGGGTGAGGGGGTGCACACACTAGGAATCGTATCTCGGTCAAACAATTTGCAAAATGTCCAGGTGAGGATTTGAGCCTCCAACTCTATTTTTAAATGTGTGAATCACTGTTAAGTTGCACTTTCCCGGATTTGCTTGAATCTCTTCATGGTTTGCATGTTTATGTGTTGCATCAAATGATTTAGGCAATTTTCTTTGAACTAACTACTTGGCCATAAATTGAACCAACCTTGATGAATGATCCCTAGTTAACCACATTGAGCCTTGAAGCCTATTGTTCTTGATGACCTTACATTACAAGCCATTAACTCAGAAAAACCATGATGTTCCCCTATCCTAGGATTTAGGAGAGTATGGAATTTTAGCTTTGTGAGTGTTGTTGTGGAACTAAGTTTGGGGTGGCTACAAGTTCATGAATCATAGTTGAGAAAAAGAAAAATGGACGTAAGGGCCGAAGGCTTGAGAAAAAAAAAAGAAAAAAGAAAATGGGTGATGAAAAGCATTGAATATGTGCCAAAAAGGGCAAAGAAAAATAAATATAAAAAGGAAGAGGTGTGTAGCCACCAATTGCAAGGAAGAGAATAATATGAGAGTGAATTCAATTGTTGTGATATTAGTTTCATGCTCTCAGTGATCCTGGGGACTTAGCCTCTATCCTTTGAATATCTTACCTTGAGCCAGGCCTCATTACAACCTTTAAAAGACCTTCTGATGTTGCATACATGTTTTCGTGGGAACTATGTTTGAGATGAAAATCAAATTCATGGGAAGTGCTCTTAGAATGTGAAAGTGAGTGAAAAGTTGATAGCCTAGACAAACTTGAGCGAATGAGTGAAATACTAAATGCCCTTGTGAGGAAGGCAATTGTTTAAAATAGGTGATCTTCCTTTGTGTGTATCTTTGAGCCTCAACTTAGAGTAATGATGGCATGAATGATAACTTCTCAATTGTTTAAAGTAGATGAATGTGGGGATTACATTGATGAAAAAGGGGGGGGGGGGAATCAAAGAAGAAAAACTGTTTTGTAAAGTTGCATGAAATTTGTGCGAAATTGATTAGATCTTTCAGGTTTGCCAAGTCTTGAGTCATTTTTGAGTTTTATCTTGCTTGGGGACAAGCAAGGTTTAAGTTTGGGGTGTTTGATAAGCCTCTGGCTTATCTAGTTTTATGACTAGATGAACTAGGGTTTATGTGTCAATTTATTCGAGTTCACTCTCGTTTTCGCCCAAATTCGCCTTGTTTCGTTCCAAAGTTAGTCTTTGACTCGTTTGGTGTATTTTGTGTAGTTTTTAGGTTATTTTGAATAGAATTACGCTTGTGGTTGCTTTTGTTGTTTCAGGTTAAATAAATGAAGCTCTGAGAATCAAGGATGTCAAGAAGCAATGGGAAAAAGCACTTTTGGAGGTCTCGCCCCGCGAACAGGATTCTCGCCTCGCGAATAATGAAGACTTGGAAGTCAGAGACCATCACGGCCGTGACCAAAAACCCACACAAGTCAGAGACCATCACGGCCTAGCCGTGATGTGTATCACGACCGTGACCAAAAACCTACACAAGTCAGAAACCGTCGCGGCTTAGCCGTGATTAACATCACGGGCCGTGACAAGAAGGCTCGCGTCGCGAGACACCCTTCGCGTCGCGAGGGTTTGAATCCCACAGAAGCGCCAGAAACAGAAGCCGTCACGGCCTGGCCATGATGACCATCACGGCCATGACGCGTGGCCTCCTTATAAATAAGGCACTGCAGAACAGAAAGAGAGGACTTTTTGGCATCAGAACTGATTGTAGATCTTTTAGAATCCTTATTCTGGAGCTGCGTCTCCCCTTCTCTTCTCTTAATTCTTATTCTTAGGATGATTTCCGATTGTACGTGCGTCGTTGTTACGGACATGAGGAACTAATCCCCTTGTCTAAGGGATCGATGAAGCCACCCATGGCGGCATAGTGCTCATGTGATTGTATATCTCCTTCTCCTTTAATTCAATTATTGTTTTCCAATTCTGCTTTCATTGTGTTGATCATATGTTTTGCGTGATTGACTTGTTAAACGTGTTTGAGGCCGAGAGGCGATTCGCGTTTTAGAACTTGAATTGGGATCATCGGTCGAGTATTGCACGAGAGTGAATAGGAGATCGATGCAACTCTTAGGGAACAAGAATTAATAGAATTCGAGATTAGGGTTAAGAGACCTAGTAAGTAATTAACTCAAATCATCGAATATGTCCTATTGAGCACGACAGTGAATATAGGAGAATTTAGGGGTCCCGTTGACATTAAAATTGAACCTAGGGAGGAGATCATTATCACTTGGGTACTTTGCATGATTGGGTAGGTGGATTCGAAACCTTAGATGCTTTTAATTCCAGATTTCATCACCATATCTTATTTGATTTGATTTGATTTGTTAATTTGAATTGTGATCCTAGTTTCTCTCCAACCACTTTCTCTACTTAACCAACTTATCGGATTTCTCGCGAAATTAGTCGAATTGGTAGCCTAATCCTTGTGTTCGACCTCGGTAGACTCTTACCGTGTTTTATTACTTGCGACGACCCGGTACACTTGTCGGCGTCACAACAATGGCTCGTACTCGGCCTTCAGGCTCAAACTTGACCTTAAACAATTTAATGGCTCGTACTCGGTCTTTAGGCTCAAACTTGGCCTTAAACAATTTAATGGCTCGTACTCGGCCTTCAGGCTCAAACTTGGCCTTAAACAATTTAATGTTCGCGAAACACATACATCGGCAAATTAAGAAAACAATGTTCATAATAAATTCTTTTATTGGATAAAAAGGAAGTCTACGGCGTGCCTCGTTAAAACCTTCTCGGTCAAAACCCTTTTTGGGACAAAATACCGAGGTAGGAAAAAGAGTACATCACCTGACTATATACATCAACTATAATAAAATTTTAAATGCGAAGCATTCCAAGTCCTCGGGATAGGCTTCCCGGACAACTCTTCTAACCTATATGCTCTGTTTCCCAAGTTTTCTACTACCCGGAATGGCCCTACCCAGTTTGCTGCCAACTTGCCTTCTGTGTGATCCTTCCTTGCTTCTCCTTTTATTCTCAGCACCAAGTCTCCCCGCAGGAAACTCCTCGGCTTCACTCTTGAACTATACCTCCTAGTTGCTCTCTGTTTGCAAGCTTCTTCTCTGATTTTGGCCTCCTCCCTGATTTCCTCTACCAAGTCAAGTTCGACCCTTAAATTGCTTTCATTATCATTCGGTTCATGTTGCATACGTTGGAAAGACGGCTCACCAACCTCCACTGGGATCATAGCGTCTGTTCCATATGTCAGCCTGAAGGGTGTTTCTTGAGTGGTAGATTGAGGCGTGCAGTGGTAGGCCCAGAGGATACTTGGTAACTCTTCTGCCCAAGCTCCTTTGGATCTTCCCATCCTCTTCTTCAGTTCTCCGAGAATGATCTTGTTGGCCGCTTCGGCTTGCCCATTGGTCTGGGAATGTTCAACCGATGTAACGTGGTGTTTAACACCGAGGTTGTCATAGAATTCCCGCAATGTCTTATCTATAAACTGTCTTCCGTTGTCTGTGACGATTGCGAAGGGAATTCCGTGCCTACAGATGAGGCTTTTCCACACAAAATTTTGTACCTTCTCGGTGGTAATCTTCGCCAAAGGCTCTAGTTCAATCCATTTTGTGAAGTAGTCCACTGCTACCAGGAGAAATTTGACTTGACCATTGGCCACAGGGAATGGCCCCAGTATATCCATTCCCCACATAGCAAAAGGCCAAGGCGAGTTTAATGTGTGAAGTCCTTCGGGAGGGGTACGACTTACATTGGAAAATCTTTGGCACTCATCACATTGCTTCGTCCACTCAATGCAATCTGCTCGGATGGTAGGCCAATAGTACCCTGCTCGGACTACCTTGGAGGCCATTGATCTGCCCCCGCAGTGAAAACCACAGATTCCTCTGTGAACCTCTTCCATGACGTATTTTGATTGTGCCTTCGTCAGACATTTTAGCAACAGTACCGAGAACCCCCGTTTAAACAATTCTCCGGAAATAATAGCAAAGTGACTTGCTCTGAGCCTGATCTTCCTGGCCTCAACATGATCTGGGGGCAGAGTTTCTGAGGATAAATACTCCTAAATGGGTGTCATCCATTCTCGGTCAACCGGCTCGTTGGCCATCACCTTCCCAAACGTGACACTCGGTTCATTTATGGTTTCTTGAATAACTGTTCTATGGTGGCCCGACTTCTTTGTACTGGCTAATTTGGAGAACAGATTGGCCCGAGTGTTTTCTTCTCGGGGAATGTGCTCAATAGCAAATTTCTCGAAGTTGGAGATTAATTGGTTGACCTTGCATAAATACTTGGTGAGCTGAGGCTCTTTCGTTTGATACCCTCCAGATATTTGCCCTGTGACTAGCTGTGAATCACTCCAGCATCTAACGGCCTTCGCCCCCATTTCCTTTGCCAGCATTAATCCTGCTATCAAAGCTTCATATTCGACTTGGTTGTTTGAGGTTTTGAACTCAAACTTTAGTGACTATTCCAGGATCAGATCTCCCGGGCCTTCCAGAATCACCCCAGCTCCACTGCCCCTGACATTCGAGGATCCATCCACATACAAATTCCACCATATATCCTCGGTTATCAGCTGCGGATTGAGCTCAGCTATGAAGTCGGAGAGACATTGAGCTTTCAGAGGGCCTCTCAACTCGTATCTCAGGCCGAACTCGGATAACTCTATCGACCAAGCAATCATACGTCCTGCCAACTCGGGCTTTTTGAGAATCTGTTTAATCGGGTGATCGGTTTTGACAATCACCTGGTGACTTTGGAAATACGGACGCAATCGCCGAGCTGCAGTTACCAGGGCCAAAACCAGCTTTTCTATGACTTGATACCGGGTTTCAGCATCATGAAGAACCCTGCTAATGAAGTACACCGGCATTTGAACTTTCTCTACTTCCTGTACAATGACCGCACTGATGGCATGCTCGGTGGCTGATAGGTATAAGTACAACTCTTTCCCAGAGATGGGTCGAGTTAATATCGGTGGTGAAGACAAAAAGGCCTTGAAATCGACGAAGGCCTTCTCGCATTCCTCGGTCCATGTGAATGTTTGAGGCCTCTTCAGTAATCTAAAGAAAGGCCGAGCTTTCTCTGCAGATTTGGGTAGGAACCGAGATAATGATGCCAGCCGTCCTGCAAGTCTTTGCACTTCTTTAATATTTTGTGGGCTTCGCATCTCAATCACAGCCTGACATTTATCAGGATTGGCCTCGATTCCGCGGTGTGTCAACATGAAGTCGAGGAATTTTCCACCCTGGACACCGAAAACACATTTCTCCGGATTCAACCTCATATTATACTTTCTCAGCTGCTGAAAAATTTCCTCCAGATCTTTTGGGTGGCTGTTGGGGTCATCGGATTTTACGACCATGTCATCCACATAAACCTCCATAGTCCTTCTGATTTGTTTTTCGAATACCCTGTCAATGAGAGCCGGACTTAGAATCAGTCCCAGAAGAATCAGACCCAGGGGAAGATGACACGGAGGAGGACGCTTCCCCTTCTCCGATGTTCAATTCCTGTGAAGGAATCGAAGAAGTGGAAGGAGAACCCCCAATGGGGGAAACCTCGCGCTCAATTAGAGGCGAGGTATTTGACTCAGGACATGGATGAACTCATATCTGGTAAGCAGAAATTAAACTTAGAAGCACGAGGGAAGGAAGGAGACTGAGCGTACCTGGAGAATGACAGGCAGAGGAATGATGGTAGAAACTTGGAAGACGAAGGTGAAGGGCAAAGGAGGATGAGCAAGGTAGAAGGGAGTTGGAGTCAGAGGGGATATTTGTAGCTGCAGTTGATGACATGATCAACGGCCCACGTTCCATCAAGCCCAAAGGCGCGACTTTTGATTTTCCCCTCATTAAATGGGCGCGGAACTCTAGGGTTTCTTACCTAAAATGTGCCGCAGAATTATTAGGGGGGAATGATTGCCTTCTCTGACAAAGAGGAAAGATTTGATTGAAATGACAGCTGGGAGTGCGGAAGTTTGTGTGGCTTAAGAATAAGCTCGGTTTCATACTTATCAGCTCTTTCGCTTATTTAAGATCGGAGCTCGGGGGGCTTGTGTACCGGCCGAAGATATAGGGCCGAGGATTGTCAATACGACCGAGCTCATTCTCATAAGTGGACATTCACCCAAACTCCCATAAAGCCGAAGACCTATTAATATACTCAACACCCGAGGACAACTACTCGGCCCTATTCCACACCAGACCACGAATGAAGATATCTCGGCCCCGAGCTATCCAGCCGCAACTGACTGGGCCGAATATCTCGCTGGTCCAAATATCTCTCCGTATAACTCGGAGCCTTATCCATATCAATTGTCTAACCGCAAGAACGATCTGATCCTAACAAATAGGATCTCGGTAACCGTCTTACTCAAGCAGTTGCACTGAAAATATCTATAAATAGGGGTCCAACCCCCTCACTCAGAACTACGTTTGCTTTGATTCCTATTTGGATACGTATGAGCAGAATTCACATTCTATCAAGCTAACTCCAAAACAAACCCACTAGACTTTCTTCGGCCGAGTATCTCTCATATGATATATTTGGACGGAACATTTGGCGTCGTCTGTGGGGATCGAAGCAAAACTTTCCCATACCACAAACCATGGTGAGAACAAGGAGCGGGAACTGCAGGAGAGAGGAGCCAGAGAATGCTAACAACGGAGATAATGGGGAACGGTCCATAAACCCGGCTATAACAACCGACAACCCCATTATCCAAGAACTCCTCGCACAGATTGCCATGCTGAGAAGGGAGAATGAGGAGATTCGGCGGCAGAACAGCCGTCGCGAACAAGGACAGAGCAGAGAAAGATCTGCCTCTTCTCCTCCCGAGAGAGAGCGTCGGACAGTTGAGAATGAAGGATCCAGAAACACGCGCAAAGAAGGAGGCCCACAACTCCGGGCTTCTCATCATATGGACCGAGCAGACAAGGAGGAATTTCCGAGGCAGGCCCCTGAACTTTCACTTCAGGCAAATAGGCCTAATGAAAGGACCAGCGTGCGGAGGCCGAGACATCCCTTCACAAATGCTATCATGGAGGTTCCCCTACCAGCCAACTACAAATCAATGAGTATTGACAGATACGATGGCACCTCGGACCCGGAGCGTAACTTAGACGCTTTCACTACTCAGATGTACCTCTTTACCGACGATGATGCTGTCATGTGTAAAGTCTTTCCAACTACTCTGAAGGATGCTGTGTTGACATGGTACACCCAGCTACCGCCAGCGTCAGTTGACTCCTTTGACACATTCATGACTAAGTTCAATGCTCAGTTTGCCACGAGTCGAGCTCATCAAAAAACCTCGGCCTCGTTGGTAAACTTCAAGCAAGAAAGGAATGAGTCTTTGCGTGATTTCATGGCCAGATTCAGCAAGGATACGGTCCTCATACGGAATCTTAGTACCGATGTTGCACTACACATTATCTTGACCGGGTTACGGCCTGGTCCTTTCACCAGACACTTAGCTCGGAAGCCACCAACCAGTATGGATGAGTTGAGGAGAAAAGCTGCGGGATTCATTAATATGGAGGAGATTGAGGAGTCTAAGAAAAGGGAGAGACCTGATGATGCTGACAGGCGAGAAGGGAGAGAGAAGAGGAGAGCTGGAGGTGATAAGCCGAAATTCAAAGGCCCGTCCGAGCATTTGCATAGGGGACCGAAGTATGAGCACTATACTCCCCTCAACACAAACCGAGCTCGGGTGTTTGAGGAAGCATACAACGCGGAACTTTTGCAACTCCCCAACCGTGGCCACACGCCCCAGAATGCTGACCGACAGAAACATTGTCGGTACCATCGTAATTACGGGCATACCACCGAGGAGTGTTGGGTCCTACGAGATAAGATTGAAGAATTGGAGCAAGCTGACCATCTCAACAATTTTGTTCGGAGAAACCACAACAATGGCAAGGGGCGTGGCAGAAGTAGAAGGAGAGGAGGTGACCAAAGCCCGATAAGGGGCAGCGGTCAACAAAATAATGAAAGAACAGAGACCAGAGATGGCTAGAATGAAAGGCGAGAGGAGGATAATGTGGTCCGAGGTGTGATAAACACTATTTCAGGTGGATTCACAGGGGGAGGCACAACAAGTTCAGCTCGGAGGAAGCACCTGCGGGCCATTCGGGCTGTAAACTCGGTATCCGGAAAACCCCCGAGGGTTTCCCCACCTATCATCTTTTCTGACGAAGACTTCGTGGGGGTGGATCCTAATCAAGATGACCCTATGGTAATCACAGTGCAGTTGGCTAATTTCTCGGTCAAAAGAACCCTTGTCGACCAGGGGAGCTCGGCGGATATTTTATATTATTCAACATTTCAGAAGCTCGGAATCCCAGAGAAATCTATTCAACCGTACGACAGTAAGCTCGTCGGCTTTGCAGGGGAACAAGTGGATACACGAGGATACATTGACCTCCTGACTAATTTTGGGGATGGCAAAGCATCCAAGACTATCATGGTCAGGTACGTGTTGGTTAATGCAGTAACATCGTACAATATCCTGATCGGAAGACCATCTTTGAACGAGTTAGGAGCTGTGGTCTCTACTCCCCACCTCACGATGAAATTACCTTCCAACTCGGGAGACATAGTTGCTGTCCGGGCTGATCAGAAAATGGCCAGACAGTGCTATGCTGATAGTTTGCGTGTAAGCAAACTTAAACCTACACCTGCAGAAACGCTAGACAGGGGAAAAGACAAGTCGGTGAATTCTGTTAACTCTGTTGAACTGGATCCGAGAATGGACATACAGGAACAACGTCCACAACCCATTAAGGAGTTAGAAAAGTTCCAGCTCGGTTCACAGCCCGATCAGTTCACCAAACTCGGCGGTCACCTTGAGCCGAATTTGAAAGAGGAAATAAAGGAAGTGCTTCGCAGCAACGCCGATTTGTTCGCCTGGACCACATCTGATATGTTGGGGATTGACCCCGACTTCTTATGCCATAAACTGGCAATCTGTCCTGAGGCGAAACCAGTAGCCCAAAGGAAAAGGAGACTTGGTGAGGAAAGGGGAAAGGTTGTGGAAGAGGAAACAACGAAGTTGGTCCAGGCCAACTTTATTCGAGAAGTAGAGTACACTACCTGGCTGGCCAACGTTGTTTTGGTCAAAAAAGCAAATGGCAAGTGGCGCATGTGCACCGATTACACAGATTTGAATAAAGCTTGCCCAAAGGATTCCTATCCTTTGCCGAGTATTGATAGACTAGTGGATGGAGCCTCCGGATACAGAATTTTGAGTTTCTTGGATGCATACTCAGGGTACAATCAGATCCGAATGTATCCCCCAGATGAGGAGAAAACGGCTTTCATAACTGAAGGCTCGAATTACTGTTACCGGGTAATGCCGTTTGGACTGAAAAATGCTGGAGCTACATACCAAAGGCTCATGGACAGGGTATTCGAAAAACAAATCGAAAGGACTATGGAGGTTTATGTGGATGACATGGTCGTAAAATCCGATGACTCCAACAGCCACCCAAAAGATCTGGAGGAAATTTTTCAGCAGCTGAGAAAGTATAATATGAGGTTGAATCCGGAGAAATGTGTTTTCGGTGTCTAGGGTGGAAAATTCCTCGGCTTCATGTTGACACACCGGGGAATCGAGGCCAATCCTGATAAATGTCGGGCTGTGATTGAGATGCGAAGCCCACAAAATATTAAAGAAGTGCAAAGACTTGAAGGACGGCTGGCATCATTATCTCGGTTCCTACCCAAATCTGCAGAGAAAGCTCGGCCTTTCTTTAGATTACTGAAGAGGCCTCAAACCATCACATGGACCGAGGAATGCGAGAAGGCCTTCGTCGATTTCAAGGCCTTTTTGTCTTCACCACCGATATTAACTCGACCCATCTCTGGGAAAGAGTTGTACTTATACCTATCAGCCACCGAGCATGCCATCAGTGCGGTCATTGTACAGGAAGTAGAGAAAGTTCAAATGCCGGTGTACTTCATTAGCAGGGTTCTTCATGATGCCGAAACCCGGTATCAAGTCATAGAAAAGCTGGTTTTGGCCCTGGTAACTGCAGCTCGGCGATTGCGTCCGTATTTCCAAAGTCACCAGGTGATTGTCAAAACCGATCACCCGATTAAACAGATTCTCAAAAAGCCCGAGTTGGCAGGACGTATGATTGCTTGGTCGGTAGAGTTATCCGAGTTCGGTCTGAGATACGAGTTGAGAGGTCCTCTGAAAGCTCAATGTCTCTCCGACTTCGTAGCCGAGCTCAATCCGCAGCTGATAACCGAGGATATATGGTGGAATTTGTATGTGGATGGATCCTCGAATGTCAGGGGCAGTGGAGCTGGGGTGATTCTGGAAGGCCCGGGAGATCTGATCCTGGAACAATCACTAAAGTTTGAGTTCAAAACCTCAAACAACCAAGCCGAATATGAAGCTTTGATAGCAGGATTAATGCTGGCAAAGGAAATGGGGGCGAAGGCTGTTAGATGCCGGAGTGATTCACAACTAGTCACAGGGCAAATATCTGGAGGGTATCAAACGAAAGAGCCTCAGCTCACCAAGTATTTATGCAAGGTCAACCAATTAATCTCCAACTTCGAGAAATTTGCTATTGAGCACATTCCCCGAGAAGAAAACACTCGGGCCGATCTGCTCTCCAAATTAGCCAGTACAAAGAAGCCGGGCCACCATAGAACAGTTATTCAAGAAACCATAAATGAACCGAGTGTCACGTTTGGGGAGGTGATGGCCAACGAGCCGGTTGACCGAGAATGGATGACACCCATTTGGGAGTATTTATCCTCAGAAACTCTGCCCCCAGATCATGTTGAGGCCAGGAAGATCAGGCTCAGAGCAAGTCACTTTGCTATTATTTTCGGAGAATTGTTTAAACGAGGGTTCTCGGTATCGTTGCTAAAATGTCTGACGAAGGCACAATCAAAATACGTCATGGAAGAGGTTCACAGAGGAATCTGTGGTTTTCACTGCGGGGGCAGATCAATGGCCTCCAAGGTAGTCCGAGCAGGGTACTATTGGCCTACCATCAGAGCAGATTGCATCGAGTGGACGAAGCAATGTGATGAGTGCCAAAGATTTTCCAATGTAAGTCGTACCCCTCCCGAAGGACTTCACACATTAAACTCGCCTTGGCCTTTTGCTATGTGGGGAATGGATATACTGGGGCCATTCCCTGTGGCCAAAGGTCAAGTCAAATTTCTCCTGGTAGCAGTGGACTACTTCACAAAATGGATTGAAGCAGAGCCTTTGGCGAAGATTACCGCCGAGAAGGTACAAAAGTTTGTGTGGAAAAGCCTCATCTGTAGGCACGGAATTCCCTTCGCAATCGTCACAGACAACGGAAGACAGTTTATAGATAAGACATTGCGGGAATTCTATGACAACCTCGGTGTTAAACACCACGTTACATCGGTTGAACATCCCCAGACCAATGGGCAAGCCGAAGCGGCCAACAAGGTCATTCTCGGAGAACTGAAGAAGAGGGTGGGAAGATCCAAAGGAGCTTGGGCAGAAGAGTTACCAAGTATCCTCTGGGCCTACCACTGCACGCCTCAATCTACCACTCAAGAAACACCCTTCAGGCTGACATATGGAACAGACGCCATGATCCCAGTGGAGGTTGGTGAGCCGTCTTTCCGACGTATGCAACATGAACCGAATGATAATGAAAGCAATTTAAGGGTCGAACTTGACTTGGTAGAGGAAATCAGGGAGGAGGCCAAAATCAGAGAAGAAGCTTGCAAACAGAGAGCAACTAGGAGGTATAGTTCAAGTGTGAAGCCGAGGAGTTTCCTGCGGGGAGACTTGGTGCTGAGAATAAAAGGAGAAGCAAGGAAGGATCACACGGAAGGCAAGTTGGCAGCAAACTGGGGAGGACCATTCTGGGTAGTAGAAAACTTGTGAAACGGAGCATATAGGTTAGAAGAGTTGTCCGGGAAGCCTATCCCGAGGACTTGGAATGCTTCGCATTTAAAATTTTATTATAGTTGATGTATATAGTCAGGTGACGTACTCTTTTTCCTACCTCGGTAGTTTGTCCCAAAAAGGGTTTTGACCGAGAAGGTTTTAACGAGGCACACCGTAGACTTCCTTTTTATCCAATACAAGAATTTATTATGAACATTGTTTTCTTAATTTGACGATGTATGTCGCAAACATTAGATTGTTTAAGGCCAAGTTTGAGCCTGAAGGCCGAGTACGAGCCATTAAATTGTTTAAGACCAAGTTTGAGCCTAAAGGCCGAGTACGAGTGTTGTGACGCCGGCAAGTGTACCGGGTCATCGCAAGTAATAAAAATAACACAGTAAGTAATTACCGAGGTCGAACTCAGGGATTGGGCTACCAATTCGACTAATCTGCGGGAAATCCGATACGTTCGGTCAAGTTACAGAAGAAGGTGGTTGAGAGAGAGAAGAGAGAATGGAATCGAAATTCAATTAATAAGTCTAAATAAACTAATTAACTAAAAATCAGAAAACTAAAATGTCCAAGGTCACAAATCCACCTACCCAACATGTACACCCAAGTGATGATGAATTCCTCCCTAAGTTCAATTGCAATGTCAACCGGGACCCCTAAATTCTCCTAAATCCACTCTCGTGCTCATTAGGACGTATTCGACGATTGGATTAATTACTTACTAGGTCTCATAATCCTAATCTCGAATTCTGTTAATTCTTGTTCCCTATAAGGTGGCACCGATCTCCTACTCACTCTCGTGCAATATTCAATCGATGATCCTAATTCAAGTTCTAAACGCGAATCGCTGACTAGGCCTCATCGACGTTAACAAGTCAATCACGCAACACATATGATCAACACAATCAAGTCAGAATTAGAAAACATTTATGATCCCGATTCAAGTTCTGAAACGCGAATCGCCGTTAGGCCTCAAACACGTTTAACTGATTAATCACGCAAAACATATGATCAAACATTCAAATCAGAATCGGAAAACAAGAATTGAATTAAAGGAGAAAGACATACATCATATCGGATCTACACTGCCATGGGTGGCTTCATCGTTCCCTCGGACGATGGGATTAGTTCCTCATGCTCATAGACAAGCGATCGGACATAATCTCCATAAGAAAAAGGGAGACGCAGCTCCAAAGAGAAAAGAAACTACTCTAAACGCTACTCTAAACAGTGGAAAACTACTAGGATTCGCGGCCCTCCAAAAGCCCTACAGCCTCCTAAAGTTGGATCCCCTAATCTGATTTGCAACAGCCTTTAAATAGGAATCCTGATCTGCGCTCGCTCGCGAGGCGAGCAGCCTCTCGCGAGGCGAGAATTAAAAATTGGCGCGCTTTCAATTTGAACTCTCGCGAGGCGAAAGTGTGTTCGCGGGGCGAGTCTTCAATTCTAGGCTATGACCTTCATCACGGCTGGGCCGTGATGGTCTCTGACTTCCAAGTCTTCATTCTCTCGCGAGGCGAGCTGTTTCTCGCGGGGCGAGACTTCAAACCTTAAACTGTTCACGGGCGTGGTCTTCATCACGGCTTGGCCGTGATGGTCTCTGTCTTGCAGGTCTTCATGATCTCGCGAGGCGAGACACCTCTCGCGTGGCGAGACTGAAGTGATGACTTTTGCTGCTTTGTTGACTTTCAGGCTCGCGAGGCGAGTGTCTCCAGACTTGCAATTTCCACTGCTTTTCGGCTTTCCTTGACTCCCGGAGCTTCACTTATTTAACCTGAAACAACAAAAGCACCCACAAGCGTAATTCTATTCAAAATAACCTAAAAACTACACAAAGTACGCAAAATGAGTCAAAGTCCAACTTAGGAACAAAACAAGGCAAATTTGGGCGAAAACGAGAATGAACTCGAATAATTTGCACAAAAATCACGGTCCATCTAGTTATAAAACTAGATAAGCCAGAGGCTTATCAACGAGCCATTAAATTGTTTAAGGCCAAGTTTGAGCCTGAAGGCCGTGTACGAGCCATTAAATTGTTTAAGGCTAAGTTTGAGCCTGAAGGCCGAGTACGAGCCATTAAATTGTTTAAGGTCAAGTTTGAGCCTGAAGGCCGAGTACGAGCCATTAAATTGTTTTAGGCCAAGTTTGAGCCTGAAAGCCGAGTACGAGCCATTAAATTGTTTAAGGCCAAGTTTGAGCCTGAAGGCCGAGTTCGAGCCAATTAAATTGTCTAAGGCCAAGTTTGAGCCTGAAGGTCGAGTACTAGCATTTGAAATTACTTAAGTGCAATAAAGTACGAGCAGTAAGGAGAATAAAATTGTAATCTAAAGGCCGAATCCGAGCCATTGAAATTTATTGATAATACCGAGTACAATGTTGAAAGTAAAAGCAAGGTACGAGTCGAGTACTAGAAAGTACTACGACTTACATAAAGGGCTGAAATTGAAAATAAGGCCCGCCCGGGTTGCCAGTCGTCTCCCCAATTAGGGCAGGGACAAGATCGGGTGGCCAGTAGTCTCCCCAATTGAACACCACTACTTTCCCTCATGGGGGAAAGTAATCACTTCCCCCTGCGAAAGCTGGACGATGAGGTGCTCGGCCCGCTCCGGGAGTAGACGGCCTCTACCCCTTTCTCGACTCCCGAAGACTGTCATTCTCCCAGTTAACATCCTTCTTGGGGGATTGAATTGTAAAAGGAATTCTGGATCCCATCTCCCACCTATATCCTTTTTGGCAGCTATGAAACTCAAAAAAGGATGTTAACTGGGAGAGGGGAGCGTAAACCCCTAACACTATCATAGAACTACTCGGGTTGAAGAAAGACGAATTTGGCTGGTGGGAAAGAATGAAGAATGAATAAGTGGAGCGGTGAAACAGCCCTATTTATAGGAGGTGAGAGGCGTTGGAAAAAGATTTGTGGGAAAAACAAATCTCGAAACTCAGCAAAAAGCAGTAATTGCATGAACCCACTGCGGTTTCCAAAGCATATAACGCATGACTGCATGCGTAAGGCATGAAACATGTGTTTCACGTGTAACAACTACCGTCCATTTTTGATATGGACGGTAGAATACCTCGGTCTTAACCGAAGATTTGTTTAAACAGGCCGAATACAACGTAGGAAGATAAAAAAATACTTCAAGTGTATCTCGGCCAAATAAGAGCTACGAAGGGTCACCAAAATGGTGCAGCAATTTTCATTAAGTCAAAATTAAAGTTACAAGGGCAAAAAGCCCATTACAAAGGATAAAGACTACAAAAAACTAATACAGCTACTCGTCCCTAGGACCCTCTTCGGCCTCGATGTGATCCCCGGGAGAGTCTCCCTCCCCTTCCACCTCCTCTTCCTCTTTGAGAATTATGGGAATAAGTTCCCCGTTCACCACCTCCTTATTCACATCGACTCCCGAAATATCAACCCCCGGGGCAAGAACCTCAACTTGAGCAATGGCCTTGTCAAAACCTTTCCGATGCTCGATGATAATGCAGTTAGTGGCCTCTTTTACATCCTCCTGGAGCTCCATCTTGGCCTTGGTCTCGGCCTCCAAGGCAGCTTTAAGTTGCTCAATTTCAGCTTGAGCCTTCTTGAGCTCCTCTTCAGCATGAGCTTTATCCTCTTCAGCCCGAGCTTTACTCTCCTCAGCAAATGTTGCTTTGGTGTTGAGCTCGGAGTTCTGGCCATTCAACTCGGTAATGGTGGCATTCAGGAGGTTATTAGTCTTGACCAGCTCGTCACGCTCCGTGGAAGTCCGGGTAAAATCTCCCTTCAGCTTCTCAATAGAAGCCAGTTCGGCTTCCAGTTGCCGAGACTTCTTCTCAGCATCCACTAAATCTCGGCTGCAGAAGCGGGCCAAGGCAGCAGCTCGGATGCAGTAGGTTGATAGAGCCTCCATGCTAGACAGAGCCCCTTGTTGCTTCATTAGCCGGAGGTCTGTGGGCTTCAGGAAGTTCGAGTCGAAAGAAGGAAAGGGGTTGAAGTCTTCGCCCCAAAGGGACGAGGTCCCTGCTTTTAGGGAAGTGTTGTACCACTTCACCTCAGTAGAAGGAGGGTTTTGTACTTCTCGCCCCGCGGTTCCGGTCTCCTGAGTAGTAGGGTGTGGGGGACTTGGGCGAGGTGGGGGAGAATCTTCGGTGTCAACTACAACCTCTACCCTCTTTCTTTTTTGAGGGGCGGATGATGAAGTTCCCTTCGCAGAGGCCTTGGTGGGAGGAGGTCTTTTCTTCTTTTTCTCAGTTGAGGAGGGACCCTGACCCTCTTTTGCAGCAGCCTTTACAAGCTTGGAGAAGTCGAATTTCCCCATAATGACTGCCAAAAAGAAAGAGTTGTTAGTACAACAACACATACAGAAAAGATTCAAAAACTAAAAAGCCGAGCACTTACTTTTCAGGTCAGTTCTCGGAGTAGATGAGAAGGGGAGTTTCAGAAGGCGTCCATAATGGAGGGGTCGAGGAAGTTTTTCTAGTATGTCTATATCCCGCCTATCCTCGGCCGGAAGGGATTGGTACTCAAAGCCAACGAATTTTGTGGGGGAGGATTGCCAATATAAAGGAAACTTGGTGCAGTTATCATCGTCAAAAAAGTGGGAGGAGTGAGAGCCCGAGGGGCGAACTCGGAAGAAGCCGACTTTGAAATCTTTATACGACGATGTGTATAGACTAAGCAGTCCTCTCCGGTTCAGCCCGTTAAGGGAAATCCATCCCATTTTCTCACCAAACCTTGTTTGGTAAAAATACAAAAATTTTGGAGTGGTGGGCTCCATCCCGAGATATTTACATAGGATTTGAAAGGCTTTCATAAAAGCCCAACTGTTGGGATGGAGCTGAGTAGGTGCGACGTTCATGATTCTCAGAACGTCACACTCAAACTCGGTAAAAGGAAGAGACACATGCGGCTTATCAAATAGAGTTTTGTACATGTATGTAAAGGGGGGCTCGGAAGGACGAGCCCTGAGAAAGACGCACTCGGTACCCGAGCATGGAGAACAAATAAACTCGAACTCATCTCCAGATGTCGAGACATTAATGTGGGACCGAACTTGATCAATGGATTCTGGAGTCTGGAAGTCAGAGTAAAAGGTCCCAACCTCGCCTTTAACCCAGGTATACCCAGGAAGGGTAATATCGGGAATAGGGTCTTTTGGAACCCTTAGGCGTTGTTTGCGAGCGGCGGGTTTGGACACTGGGTGAGAGGGAGAGCCGGACTTAGAATCAGTCCCAGAAGAATCAGACCCAGGGGAAGATGACCCGGAGGAGGACGCTTCCCCTTCTCCGATGTTCAATTCCTGTGAAGGAATCGAAGAAGTGGAAGGAGAACCCCCAATGGGGGAAACCTCGCGCTCAATTAGAGGCGAGGTATTTGACTCAGAGGACATGGATGAACTCATATCCGGTAAGCAGAAATTAAACTTAGAAGCACGAGGGAAGGAAGGAGACTAAGCATACCTGGAGAATGACAGGCAGAGGAATGATGGCAGAAACTTGGAAGACGAAGGTGAAGGGCAAAGGAGGATGAGCAAGGTAGAAGGGAGTTGGAGTCGGAGGGGATATTTGTAGCTGCAGTTGATGACACGATCAACGTCCCACGTTCCATCAAGCCCAAAGGCGCAACTTTTGATTTTACCCTCATTAAATGGGCGCGGAACTCTAGGGTTTCTTACCTAAAGCGTGCCGCAGAAGTATTAGGGCGGAATGATTGCCTTCTCTGACAAAGAGGAAAGATTTGATTGAAATGACAGCTGGGAGTGCGGAAGTTTGTGTGGCTGAAGAATAAGCTCGGTTTCATACTTATCAGCTCTTTCGCTTATTTAAGCTCGGAGCTCGGGGGGCTTGTGTACCGGTCGAAGATATAGGGCCGAGGATTGTCAATACGACCGAGCTCATTCTCATAAGTGGACATTCACCCAAACTCCCATAAAGCCGAAGACCTATTAATACACTCAACACCCGAGGACAACTACTCGGCCCTATTCCACACCAGACCACGAATGAAGATATCTCGGCCCCGAGCTATCCAGCTGCAACTGACTGGGCCGAATATCTCGCTGGTCCAAATATCTCTCCGTATAACTCGGAGCCTTATCCATATCAATTGTCTAACCGCAAGAACGATCTGATCCTAACAAATAGGATCTCGGTAACCGTCTTACTCAAGCAGTTGCACTGAAAATATCTATAAATAGGGGTCCAACCCCCTCACTCAGAACTACGTTTGCTTTGATTCCCATTTGGATACGTAGGAGCAGAATTCATATTCTGTCAAGCTAACTCCAAAACAAACCCACTAGATTTTCTTCGGTCGAGTATCTCTCATCTGAGATATTTGGACGGAACAGGTTTGAAATTTGAATATTGATAATAAAGAATTTTGATTATTATTATTTTTATAACAAAAGAATTTTGATTATTAGTTATGAATATGTCTTTAGTTTTGTATATTTTTCCATTTTTGAGCTTTTATGTGTAGGGTATAAATTTCTTTTATGGGGAGTAAGGGGCAAATATGTAAAAGCAAAAATTTTTAGATTAAAAAATAAAACTTTGACTTGACTTCAATAAACACACTACTACTCATCTTTTGGCCAAGACAAAACTATTTCAAAACCTTTAATTTTTTCAAGATACCATAGAAATTCTCTTAGTATAAATTCTTCAAAAAAATATGAGTGTCTTGAATTTTGAAATTCTTTTTTTCATTGTTTATTTATATATTTATATTCAATGCACATCAAAATTGGCATATTTACCTTCTTTTTTTTTTTTGACTGGAGCATATTTACCTTAATTATGTTCTTGCTTTGAGAGAGAAAATTATCAAAAAAAATTATTTAGAATTTTGAACCAATAAAAACCTATTAGCATTTCTATTAATAAAATCATTTTAAATAGAATGCTTTAAAATATATTGTAGGTGCAAAATAAATTATATCTTGTTTGATTTTAAAATTGTCAAGGGATACATATAAAAAGTTATTCGAGAGGCAACTATTAAGAATTAAGACATCACATTTGATCCAAAACCTTAAGAAAATATATAGCCAATGTGGGGCTTCTTTAGTTTCCAACTACAACAACAGAATTAAAAAACTCACTGCAGTAATTTTTCATAGTTTTTTTTATACTTATATTTATATATCTGGATTTAATTAAAACAAACGGTTGACAATTTAATTTATAGCAATACATGATGATACTGAGAGCCCGTTTGTTTAAGATTAAAAATTAAGTGATTATGTTATAAAATAATTCAGTGATTATTTTTAGAGATTTAAAAAAAAAACAGAAGCAGATTTGTGTTTGTTTATAATCATAAAAAATCATTTTTTTTAAAAATAGTTAGTTGTAAAAACTGATTTTTTTTTTTAAAAGTAAGTGAAAGTTGTTTTTTATTTTAACCCAAAAAAATGATTTTTTTTCTGTTTCTGATTATTTCCAAAAGCAAAAACAAACACATTAAAAATTTAAAAAAATGATTTTATGATTAAAAAAAGTGTTTTTTTTTTTTTTTAGCAAAATAAACAATGGGCTCTGATACAGACTACAGGGCTAGCCCCTCCTGTTATGATTGGCAAATTCCATTTTTAAATAAGTTTTCTTCCACGTAGATATATACTATTCAATGTATTCTGACATAAATAAACGCATACATGGATGTATAAAATTTGTGCTTGGAGATGTTCAACAAGTGGAGAGACCAAAATGAAATGATATATTATTATATACTATAATTCTTGTGCCAGAAAATGCAGCGACAAAAAAGGGACCCTCAATCTTCAATTATCATGTCATAAGAATGTCTGCTTGCCAATTTTCCATCCTCGAATTAATGCTGAAGCCTGAGGGGAAGGCTTGCTGCTTCTCTTTAATTCTAGAAAAGTAAATTAAAAACCTAATTAGTCCAAATACTATAGACAAAATTAAAAGTCCCCATATATATATATATATGACCCACAACACTCACATTCACATCATACATGCATAGTGAGATTTTTGTCATATTATTACCCATTTTTATTTTTTTACCTGAGTGTAGCAGCTCATGTAGCATTCCTTATTATAGGGTACAATTTCCATATATATATAAGTAACATTATCTATTACTTTATATATATATAGATATATATTCAATGAGAAAGTCAGTCTTCCAAGGAAGAAGTAGAAGAATAACTCAAGTAAAAAAAAAGTAGAAGAAACTAATCATATAACAAAAATGGTCTTTGTAATAAATAAACTAAAAATTAGTCACTAAGCTTCAGTTGTGGTTAGGGAATCATTTGTCCCCACCTTCCAAATCCACAGCTTATCCTAACCCTATGGCCCACACGATTTCTAAACAGATACCCAACTTGTTTTCATCCCCAAATCACTCAACATCTCCTTATGGCTTGTGCTACTGATATATCATTTTCTGTCTTTTAATTTTTTCTCTGTGTCTGCTTTCTTCACATTGAAGTTCTCTTTGCTGTTCTCCAACAATTATTTCCCAATTTATCACACACAGGAATAAGGTCATATAATAATAATTCATTAGTATACTATCTTAGACCAATCAAAATCCCCAACACACATATCTCTAGCTAGTATATAGCTACATCCCACCATGGTGCATGGACAAAATACAATTAAATGGTTACTGATATATATATAAGCTATTGTTAAAAGAATAATTCTCTACAAGAGTTAGATTTACATCACTATTAGTTGGAATTGGAAGATGGTTCATGCATTAGAAGAAAGGCATATATGCACCTATATTTTTGCCCCTTTGGAAGGTCACCAGCTGACTTTCATGATAAGAAACAACTTTATCAAATACCCTATGATTTTGAGACCTCACCATGCATATATAACAGAAAAGGTTGAAGCTTTGTGGTTTCTTCCACTTCTTTAATTATTTTTTTATATGTGTTCATCATTTATTTATTAGGTGCTGTTTGGTCCATCTCAATACTTGGATTGTTATGCCAAGTTAGATGAACCATCATTATGATGGCTTGGAAAATTCCCAGCAACTGCTGTCATTTGCACCTTAAAGGAACGGAAGAAAATCCAAAACAAAATTGTGAATATAAAGATTCCTCACTGAAAATTAACAAGCCAGTTTATACCACTGTACAATACAATCAGACTAAACAATTATTTTTCTTTATTTTTTAATACAATTTTGGAACACAAGTTTATGGATTTCATTTCCTTAAGTGCTTGTTTGATTACATGTGTAGGGAAAGAAAATGAGACCACAGACTCACCATCTTGAAGGCTTACTGGCTACGTTTAAGTCTCAAAGTTTATCCAACATAACATTGTTGTGTCAAATTATAGTAAATTTTGCCTTTTGTATTGTCCAACTAGGTATCTTGATACAAATAGCAGCATATGCACAGGACCCAGTAGACCCTAAAAAAGCCAATTCAGTCACTTTCACAGTGGATATTCTCTTGCATTACACCTTATATACAACTCCAATACTCCCTAGAGAATCTTGTACAGAAAATGTTGTTACATCTCATAGAAATATGGTAAATTATTTAGTACATAACTTGCTTCAGTATTGTGATTTTACAGTTTCAAGTTTCAACACCTCCAAGTTCTACTTATAAAAATTACTGCAAGAAAGGGTAATAGTACATAGCCAAGTAAAGTAGAAAACCATGCACTACCAAGTTTCCTTTACCCCATCTAATTTGTCTGTTTCTTCTGACTTTGCAGTAAATCCATCTCAAATATACATAAAAGAGAAATAGTGAAGTAGACTGGTAAAGTTTTTGAGGAAGAAGAATAAAGGAAGGGTCTACATCTTTATCAGTAACTTTAAACTGAGATATGGGAATTTCAGTATCCAACTATGCATAATAAAGAGAGCATAGAGAGTAACTTTGAGAGAGCTATGCTGCTATATTTGGAAATTGGATGAGATAGAACAGTAGCAGAACACCACCTCATCATGTCAAGAAATGCATTAACTCTTTTTATCTTGTTTCTTAATATCTCCTTGTTTCCAACCATATCTGCTCTGAACCAGGAAGGTCTCTCTCTACTCTCATGGCTTTCAACATTCAATTCCTCTAACACTGCTATTGCCTTCTCTTCATGGGATCCAACCCACAAAAATCCTTGCAGATGGGACTATATAAAATGTTCCAAAGAAGGGTTAGTTTCAGAGATCATAATAACATCCATTGATCTTCATAGCGGCTTCCCATTGCAGCTCCTTTCTTTTGGCCACCTTACCACTCTTGTCATCTCAAATGGAAATCTCACTGGTGAGATTCCAAGTTCAGTGGGAAACTTGTCTTCTCTGGTTACTTTGGACCTTAGCTTCAATACTTTATCAGGAACCATTCCAGAAGAAATAGGAAAGCTATCTAAACTGCAGTGGTTATTGTTGAATTCAAATGCCTTACATGGTGAAATTCCAACCACTATTGGAAACTGTTCAAAGCTTCAGCAGCTGGCACTGTTTGACAACCAGCTTTCTGGTATGATTCCTGGAGAAATAGGCCAGTTGAGTGCCCTTGAAATGCTTAGAGCAGGTGGAAATCCAGGTATTCATGGTGAAATTCCAATGCAGATATCAAACTGCAAGGCTCTAGTTTTTCTGGGACTTGCAGATACTGGGATTTCTGGGGAGATTCCACCAAGTATAGGAGAGCTTACAAATCTGAAGACACTCTCAGTCTACACAGCACATCTCACAGGTCACATCCCACCAGAGATTCATAACTGCTCATCCTTGGAAAACTTGTTTCTGTATGAAAACCAGCTCTCTGGAAACATTCCTTATGAATTGGGTTCCATGCAAAGCCTCAGGAGGGTGTTGCTGTGGCAGAACAATTTAACTGGCACCATACCAGAAAGTCTTGGAAACTGTACAAATCTGAAGGTGATAGATTTCTCTTTGAATTCTCTGGGTGGTCAGTTACATGAGACACTAAGTAGTCTGCTCTCGTTGGAGGAGCTTCTTTTGTCTTATAATAACATTTCTGGGGAAATACCTTTCTATGTTGGCAACTTTTCAAGGATGAAGCAGCTTGAATTGGATAACAACAAATTCTCTGGAGAGATTCCACCTGTTATGGGGCAACTGAAGGAACTCACCCTTTTCTTTGCCTGGCAGAATCAACTACAGGGAAGCATACCAACAGAATTATCCAACTGTGAGAAACTTGAAGCAGTTGATCTTTCACACAATTTCCTCACTGGTTCAATTCCAAATTCTCTCTTTCATCTAGAGAATTTAACTCAATTGCTGTTGATATCAAACAGGCTTTCAGGTCAAATTCCACCAGATATTGGAAGTTGCACCAGCTTGATCAGGTTAAGGCTGGGATCAAACAACTTGACTGGTCAAATTCCACCAGAGATAGGTCTTTTAAGGAGCTTGAGCTTTCTTGAGTTGTCAGATAATCAACTCAGTGGAGATATTCCCTCTGAGATAGGTAACTGTGCTCAACTAGAAATGCTTGACTTGCACAGCAATAAGCTGCAAGGAACTATTCCTTCCTCATTAAAGTTCCTAGTTGATCTTAATGTCTTAGATCTTTCAACAAACAGACTAACAGGAAGCATTCCTGAAACTTTGGCCAAGCTCACATCTTTGAATAAGTTGATTCTAGGTGGAAACCATATCAATGGTTTGATCCCTCAATCACTGGGCTTTTGTAATGACTTGCAGTTGCTGGATATAAGTAACAACAGGATCACTGGTTCCATTCCTGATGAGATTGGTTATTTGCAAGGATTAGACATCCTCTTGAACTTGAGTTGGAATTCTCTAACAGGCCCCATTCCAGAAACCTTCTCAAATCTCTCAAAACTTTCCATCTTGGACCTCTCTCACAACATGCTCACAGGCACCCTCAGAGTCCTGGGTAGTCTTGACAACCTTGTGTCTCTAAATGTCTCCTACAATAGGTTTTCTGGTTCTCTTCCTGATACAAAGTTCTTCCAGGATCTACCTGCTGCTTCATTTGCTGGTAATCCTGATCTTTGCATTAACAAGTGTCATGCAAGTGGAAATCACCAAGGCATCAAATCAGTAAGAAATATTATTATCTACACATTCCTTGGGGTTATTTTAACTTCTGCTTGTGTAACCTTGGGAGTGATTTTAGCTCTCAGAATTCAAGGGGATACTTTTGGGAGGAATTTTGATGAAGATGGTGACATGGAATGGGCTTTCACTCCATTCCAAAAACTTAACTTCTCCATCAATGACATTGTCACAAAGTTATCAGATTCAAACATTGTGGGAAAGGGTTGCTCTGGGATTGTTTATCGCGTAGAGACTCCAACGAAACAGGTTATTGCTGTGAAGAAGCTATGGCCAATAAAGAATGAAGAGTCACCAGAGAGAGATCTGTTTACTGCAGAAGTTCAGACCCTTGGATCAATAAGGCATAAAAATATAGTGAGACTTTTAGGATGCTGTGATAATGGAAGAACTAGATTGCTCTTGTTTGATTATATATGTAATGGGAGTTTGCATGGATTGCTTCATGAAGAGAGATTATTCTTGGATTGGGATGCAAGGTATAAGATCATACTAGGAGCAGCTCAAGGTTTAGAATATCTTCATCATGATTGTATCCCTCCTATTGTCCATCGCGACATTAAGGCTAACAACATCTTGGTAGGTCCACAATTTGAAGCATTTCTTGCAGATTTTGGCCTTGCAAAACTTGTAAGTTCCTCAGAGTGTTCAGCAGCCTCTCACACAGTTGCAGGTTCTTATGGATATATAGCTCCTGGTGAGTATAAAAGCTTTTGAGATTCTAAAACATTTAGCTCATTTTGGCAAGTCTGATTAGCAAAACTTTTCAGTCTTACATCACTGTTTTGTCTAAAAAAGACTTTAAAAAATCAATATGCTTAGACTTTAGGACATTCTTTTTATATTCCTAAATCAGGTTATTCTCTCTAATAGTTTCCTGAAAGCATATGTGAAATCAAGTGAAATATTGCTTTTTTTAAATACCTTTTTCCTATTCTTCTTTTTCTTGTATTTTTTGTCCATTTGGGGGTCATTTTCTCTATCTCATTGTGACTGCTGAATAATCAAAGCATTATCTGTCAAACTACAGAATATGGATACAGTTTAAGGATCACAGAGAAGAGTGATGTGTACAGTTACGGTGTTGTACTCCTTGAGATCTTAACAGGGATGGAGCCAACTGATAACAGGATTCCAGAGGGTACCCACATCGTCACTTGGGTTATCAGTGAAATCCGAGAGAAGAAAAGAGAATTTACATCAATCCTTGACCAGCAACTCATATTGCAGTGTGGAACAAGAACCCCAGAGATGCTTCAAGTGCTCGGGGTGGCTCTCCTCTGTGTAAATCCATCCCCAGAAGAAAGGCCTACAATGAAAGATGTAACAGCAATGTTCAAGGAGATCATGCATGAAAATGATGATTTTCAGAAACCAAATTTTCTCCATAAAGGCATTGTTACCAATCCAAAAGCAGCGGTTCACTGTTCTAGTTTCTCCAGATCATGTGAACATCTGATAGATTCACCATCTTCTTCTTACCGAATTAGTAACTAGATTTGTTAATTTTTTTTTTTTCAAGTGACAAATTATTTGTATAGATTAGTATTCTGTATTATTATATCTGATGGAAATTCCACATTACAATTATGTTCTTTATATAGATAAACTCTTTGGTTCAAAACAAGCCAGAGATACAACATGTACTAGAATTGCTATCAATAAAAACTTGTGCATGTGATGTCCAAATTCCATTAATTATTAAAGGAATATAGAAACTCGGCAATGATATTTGAACATACGAGATTTTCATAATATTAATCAAACTTTGTACATCATTAACCACAAATCCGACAACATTAACCATTCAGTCATCCATACACCTATACATCGTTGTATGGTGTCTAGATGTACAAATAAAGTTTTGGAAAAAACCTAGAAACACCTAGCACTCTCTAGTCCATATACTCTTTCTCTCTTTTAATTGTGAATAGGATAATGTTCTTGCAATATAGTATCAAACTGTTATTTGGAGTACACTAAAAATCCAGGAAGAAGATGCTTTTGGATGTAGTCCCAATCTGACCAATCTAAGATACTGCTTTTGCCGACATGCAACTGTAGCAGAAGTGAACAAATGAATAGTGGTACCATTCCTTAGGTTCAGTTAACCTTGTCAATAATGACTTTGTCAGGGAAGGGACCTGAGAAAAAGGACATAGCTTTCAAGGGACTGGAGAGATGGGGCAGAGAAAAGGCAGAGTTGATAGTGTCTTCTTTCTTGGCATATGAAAGCCTCTAGTGAGAGAAGAGAAGCCTATGGACCACCATCCCCCAAAAGTGTCCCTAAAAATTATTTGTGTAAAGATAGTGATATCTTGTGCTCCATGTTATTGAAAAGATATCTGGCTTTATTCATGTGATATGAGACCATGCTAGGCCCACTGAGAGTTTGATAGATCTTATCTCTCCAGGCTACTGTTGGAAAATAAAAATAAAAGTCTCTCGTATCGGGTAGAAATGAGACAACTAAAGAAAATATAAAGATTAGAGTGCATAAATTCAAATTGTGATAGATATTTTTGGATAAAATTGCAACTCTTAAACACAATCTCAGGAGAAGACTATCTCACTTACCCGTGTTGCAAGACTTAGACGGATCTGCTCATGAATTCCAATAGCTAGGAACGCAGGCAACCATCAATATTAAGTAATCACTACTTTCCCTTACAAGAAACATGAGCCTCTAGAATTAGAAAGGTAAGTAATATATACCAATATATGCTGTTCTTTTAGCCCCAAAAAAAAAAAATTTATCATTATACTCTACCATAGTTAAAGCGTCCTCTTTTAGACATCACCTAATGAGAAAAGGCTTTGTTTGTTATTGTCCTGGTTGGTAGTTGATGTTGGAATATAAAAGCTTCCTTTGGTATAATTCAGAGAAACTCACCATCCACTGTTGGAATCAATCGAATTATTCCTATAGCAGCATACAAAGATATAGCATGCACGAAATTTTAAATTGACGGGTATTATTGGAAGTTCCATGATATATAAATGAAAAATGAGGAAAAATAGAACTTCCTACGGCAGCAACAGTAGAACAAAGGTAGATGTGTGATCATCTTGTTAATGTGTGGTCATCTTGTTAATTTTATTGCAATCTGGTTGAAATTAAATAATACATGTTTCTTTATTCCATTTTGAGCTTGTATTCTTTGTTTTTAATACTTCTTGGAATTGTGTTCTTTTGATAATGTATGCAAATGGGAATTTGATACCTTAATCTTGATCTTGAGTTTATAAGCCTTTTGGTTCTCTAGTCAAGGAATAGTCATTGAATGATAAATGACCTTTTGAATTCTTGTGCCTAATGCTTATTCTCTAATTAACTCACCTAAGGGATTAAAGGCTCAACCACCCAAGCAACTTGGGATTAGATGTTAGGAAGTGAAATTCGATTACTAAAATACTGTAGGATTTAAGACATGTATTGATCCCAATTGAAGTTCTTGTCATCGAAATCAAGTGAACCTAATCCTAATGCTTTCATTCATTGCATCTTTCACCCATTTGTCACTTAAGTGTTTGTTAATTCGATTAAATCAAAATCCAAAAATATTGCACTTGCTTTTCTATCTTTAATCGCCTTGCCAGATAAAATTTGAGCACCCTTTGTCTAAGTTTATGAATTGGTAATTGACTTTCGATTTATGAGAATGATACCGGTTCTCATCGTTTTATTATGTATAACGATCCGATACACTTGCGTGGTTGTCAAATACAACTATCCTTGTTTTGAGGAAACAATAATAAGACACACAGAAACGCAGATAACCTGTCCAAATTTTTTGGGACAGAACCAAATTCAAGAAACAACAGCTAAAATTATTTTAAAAAGAAAAAGAAAAACACTTATACACACATGTATAAACTAACCATACAATAAATCTCAGGATATGAAAAAGTCAACTGAAGAAACATTAAGGACTAAGAAGCTTTAAAGAGAGGAGACATTCAGAAGTCAAGGCATGAATGTTTCTAAAACAAACTTTCTGAATATAATTAGGTGCTTACTAAAGCAGTGAGAACAGATAGACAATAATGACCCTTTCACGTTTACAGTTCCCTCATGCATGGAGGTGCACGTGCCACTTTAAAGTGCGCACAAATGTGTTATAACATTTGCATGACTTCTGTTCTGCTTTTTGTAAACAGAATTGATAAATTGACACACAAAACCAACACCATACACCGTATAGAACTGTAGCAAAATAATGAATAGAGTATTATCAATAAAACAAAGTATATACGAGTTAAGAAAATACTTAGAAGTATTAAAAAAATTAGAACAAAATAACTATATACTTTTCCAACAAGAAATGGTTAGAAAAAGAATAAAAAGTTTAAAACAAGAATTAGAAAATTATATAGGATAATGGGATTATCCGAAGAAATAGAATCAGGATTTAAAGAATTGGAAAGAATTATGAAAGAGATAAATAAAAATATTATCCAACTAATTGAAAATACAGATAGAATTGCAAATTATACTTGCAATAGATTACAAAAAGGACAAAATGAAATAAAAGACATTAAATAAACATTATATAATATAAGTAGAGGAAAAGAAATAGATGAAGATATTAATAAAATAAAATTTATTCCAGAACAATTAGAAAATCTCTTAAAAGATGAAGAAAATAATAAATGCATAACAAAAAAGGAATTAGAAGAAATTTTAGGGACAAAGAATTTAGATAAAATAATAATTAAACAAGAACTAGACCAAGAACCATCAAGAATACCTACACATGTATCCGCATGGAGAGGATAAAAGAGGAATATATAGAGACATTAAGAAAATCAAATGATTTAGAAGAAATTCAGCAATTATTAGAACAAATCAAAATTGTCGAAGAAGAAAATAACCAAATACACAAAATTGAACAAATTAATAAAAAAGAAAATAATGAGAATGAAGAGATAATTCTAAATTATAGCTCATCTTCAGAATCTGAAGAAAATCATATAAGAATGGAAAAAGGAGAATATAATGGAAAAAGTCCTAAAAGAAAATGGGGAGAATATAAATACACACCCGATGGAGCTTGGGATGAGCATGAAGAAGAAACTATGTATAATAAAGGATATGCAAGAAAGAATAATAAATGGACAAAAATTCAGGAAGAATTTAAACCTCGATACCATAATACAGGAAATATTTTAGACCTTGACTGTATAAGAAATAAAGAAGATGTCTTATTAAAATGGACCAATGAAATGATATTAATAATCCTAACTGATGAAAGATTTAAACAATTAAACTTTATAGAAACCAAGAATTTTGTGACCTTTAAAATATCAGGAAATGTACAAAAATTCTTAGTAGGAATTAAAGATGAAAAATGGATTCAGTATGGAAGAATGGTAGACATTAATATGGACTATGTCAAATTAGTAATGACATTAATACATCAAGAATTCTTAGAATATAATATGATAGAACAAAGAGAAAAAGCAAATAAATCCTTACTTGAAAATGCTAAATCACATCTAAATAGAATGCAGATTTGTGACATGTGCCAAATTGAAAGTTTTATCTGTGAATACCAAAAATATTATTATCAATTGGATGAAGAGACTAAAGAAATATACAAATATATTTTCATAGATAAATTACCACATCCACTTAATTCAAAAATTAATAGACTATGGGAATTAAGACCAGAAGAAACAGTAAATACACTAGGAGGAATTATTAAACTCTTATACCAAGAATTAAGAGAACAATGTCTAAACAGAGAAACAATTAGGCAATTGAATAGAGGAAGTACTGTCATTTGTTGTGATATTCCAGAAATAGAAAAATCAGGAAAATATGGTTGTGATAAAATAATAAGAAAAAGAAAATACTATAAAAAACCAAACTTACGAAAAACTTATCCTAGAAAGAAGAATTACTATAAAAATAATAAGAAAAAATATTTTAGAAGAAAGAAATCAACACCAATAAAATATTGCCCAAAGGGAAAAAAGAGATGTGTCTGTTGGATATGTAATATTGAAGGACACTATGCTAATGAATGTCCTCAAAGAAAAGAAAAAGATTTTAAAAAAAAGTCAAAATTAATAAAACAGGTTTTCCAAATATATGAACTTGAACCATTAGAAGAAGAATTAAGTAATTCAGATGTAAGTATATATGAATATTCAGAAGATGAATTATCTTCAGAAAAGAAACAAAATCCGAATAATACTTATATAAAAATACTGATAGAAAAAAGTAATAAAGAAACAAAAGCCTATATAGATACTGGAGCAAGTCTTTGTCTTGTAACAGAAGCCCTTCTTGATAATTGGGAAAGATTAGAAAAACCACTAAAAATACAAATTGTAGATGGATCAATCCATCCTCTGTATTGGATAGCAAAAAGAATTACTTTAATAATACAAGGAAAATTATTTATAATACCTACGATATATAAGCAAGAAACTGGAATATATATAATTATTGGAAATAATTTCTTAAGACTATATGCACCATTTTGCCAATATCTGGAATATATTACCCTGAAAGCACCATATATTTATCAAAAACAAAAATGTGAAATCATAAGAATTCCAATTATTCATTTTTATGAATGTACTTATTCATCAAAGTTTCAACAGCTGAAACGTGATGAGATAATTAGCTTAATTTGCACCAAAATTCGCCATGTACTAATAAATTTAGAACCAAATAGAATAGTTCCAGTCCACATAGAAGAACTTTTGGACAAGGTTTGTAGCGAAAACCCTTTAGATCCAAAAATTAACAAAAATACTGAATTAGTCGAGTTAAAATTAAAAGACCCAACAAAAGAAGTAAAATGCAAACCAATGATTTATACAAAAATAGATAGAGATGAGTTTGAAAAAGATATTGAAGAAATGTGTCAAAAGGGATTAATTAGACCATCGAATAGTAAGCACTTCGCACCAGCTTTTTATGTAGAAAATCATAATGAAATCAAAAGAGGTAAAAGAAGAATGGTAATTAATTATAAACAAATTAATGATGCTATGGAAGGAGACACTTATTTTCTCCCGATAAAAGACTTAATTATTGAAAGAATTAGAACTATGGATTGGTTTAGTACTTTTGACTGCAAATCAGGATTTTACCAAATTAGATTGACTGAAGAATCAAAAGCATTAACAACATTTAGTTGTCCTCAGGGTTAATATGAATGGAATGTACTTTCAATGGGAATGAAGCAATCACCAGGAATCTTCCAGCGAAGGATAGATTCAATTCTCAAGGAATTCAAAGACTTTTGTCTTATCTATATTGATGATATATTAATCTTTTCTAATAAAGGATTGGATGCTCATTTCAAAAAGATAGAATTAGTTTTGAATAAATGTTATGAACATGGAATAGTTTTAAGCAAGAAAAAGGTTGTCTTATCCCAAAACAGGATTAATTACTTAGGACTAGAAATTGAAAACGGGAAAATAATAATGCAGAAACATGTATTAGAAAAACTTCATAATTTTCCAACAAAATTAAAGGATAAAAAGGATTTACAAAGATTTCTTGGACTATTAACATATATTTCAAATGAAGGTTTCATCAGGAATCTTGCAGCAGAAAGAAGGATACTTCAACAAAAGCTGAAGAAAGATGTCCTCTGGACATGGACTGATGAGGATGATAGACTTATTATAAAAATGAAAGACTTATGTCGGGATCTTCCTGAGCTATATCATCCATCGGAGGATGATTTAATTATTATTGAGACTGATGCCTCAAATGACTGTTGGGGAGGTGTTATGAAAGCCAAACCCCTTGGATACAAAAATGAATTACTATGTCGATACATGTCTAGAACTTTTTCAGACAGTGAAATTAATTATCCTACTCATGAAAAGGAAACACTGGCATTGATCCGTATGTTAGAAAAACATCGGATTTATATACTGGATAAAGAATTCATTGTCCGAACGGACTCTACTTATCTTGCAGGTTTTAAGAACTTAAACCATAAAGGAACTTATAAACAAGGACGATTGATTAGATGGCAAATGAAACTTGCCGAATACAATTACTCGATCTCCCACATTAAAGGAGATAAAAATGTTCTTGCAGATATATTATCAAGAGAATGGAGCAACAAACAACTGAAGAAATACTGAAGCAGATCAAACTTCAAAGGATGCTGGAGAAACAAAAAATAATGGAATTAGACTTGATCAAAACAAATATTGAAGTACTGGAGTTTCAACTACAAGCAAAAGGAAAATCCTCAGAAGAAGATGTACTGAAAAATATAAGTCAACAGGTACAGGAAAATACTAAAGAAAAATGGTACGCCATTTTCAATGGACCACATCCAGGAATTTATGATGAATGGCACAAAGCAGCCCCTCACTGTATTGGACTTTGCGGAGTTCATCACAAAGGATTTCGCACTAAAGGAGAAGCTGAACAAGCTTTGAAGAATTATCAAGAAGAACATAATAAGGGCAAGGAAGTCTATCTTGGCCCAAGAACTTTTTCTGAAACGATAAGAACTCCACCAGAACCAAAGACTTCATTAAAGATACTCGGAAGAATTCCTTCTTCCATTGATGACTACCAAATTACTTCCAGAAAAGATCATGAACTTCAAATCCAATTTTCAAAAGAAAAAATCCATGAAATTCTAAAAAGATTGACCAACTAGTCTGGAAAAAAAAGAATTAATTGTTTTTATATGGTAAACCGAAATATTTTCGGGGTAAAAGCCATAATTACTCTTGGAGCATCGTCAATACTTGCATTTAATATGTTCCAATTTGGACTTATTGAATGTCTTTACTTGAACAAAGACTTGGAAGAAATCAGCCTGTTCCCATATAATCTGAAAGAAGCCATCCAGAATTACAAAAGAAATGTTGCAAAGGATAGAACTATCTTTTTGAAGTTCTATTCAACTTATCCAGATTTTGCTACTAAGCAACCACCAAAGAACTTAATCTTTATTGGGGTAAGCAATAATAGCTTCTCCATGAGAGATGAACCGACTGGTGAAGACTATGATGAAGAAAAGATTGCTACGATCTTAGCCAACCAACCAGCAAGCATTTTCACTCAGTGTCAAATTATTGGAAAAGATTCCTTCATTAAAGCTCTATACAAAGGACCACATACTTTGCTCCTAAGCAAGACTAGTGGAAAGATTATCAGAGAAAAAGACTTGGCACTACCGACAAATTTCGAACTACCTTTCTACACACTCCAAGGACTATCCATGAATTATCAGCCAGCTGTCCTCAACTTACTTTGCTCAATGATTAAAGAAAATGGAAATCATGCATGTGAAAGATGCGTGACAAAAAAGGATTGTCGGCAAGAAGATAAAGACTCGGACGAGGCAATAATAGAAGAATGACGTAAGCACTCACGTCATCATGTAAATTATTGAAAGTCTGATAGATTAAATAATGTAAGGACTTATGTGTAAATGACCTAGCCCCCTTAGGTGTATAAATAAGTCCTCTTATGCTGAGGCAAATCAGAGTGAGTTTAAAAAGAACCCTCTCATCTTTGAGAAATTCTCTCTAGAAGAGAATTGTGCTAGCTCTACTAGTCGAATACTTGAGAGTGGATTCATTTAGTTCTATGTATTTCCACTACTTTTCATCAATAAAAACTACTTTCATGTATTTTCCACTACTTCTCATCAAATACTACTTTCACTACTAAAATTTCTCTCCAACAACGTCACTTAAATTACTTCACGATTGAATTTCAACTTGACTAAACGGAAGCAGCGGTGGACCGAAGAATTCAGAAAGAATTAAAATATAGAAAAATTTGTGCACAAATTAAGTATGTTAGATTTAACAAATCAAGATATACTAAAAGAATTAGTACAAGAATTAAAAGCAGAAGCTACTGATAAAAGTAACAAGCATATGGAATATCACTGTGAGTATTATGATTGTAAAGAATATGATAGAAAAATAGATTTAATAAAAATCATAATTGATAAATTAAATTTATGGTCAGAATAGCATTAATCATAGATCCAACGGTTCACAACATGTCGCGAAAACCGTGTTCAAATAGCACGGCTGTTTTGTAAATCTGATTCCAGTGAACTGCAAAGACAATACTTCATAAAGAAGCATCATTTATAAGGCTTTGGCTAGGGTGAGAGAGCCTTACAAGTCTCTCATGGTGAGAGACCACTATCTACCATTGAATTTATTTAATCCTCATGATCTTATCTTACACCCTCCACACATTATCCTTGCTCCAAATCCTTCCACAGACCCTCCCACCTGCTGGCATCTCACCTGACCACCACCACCTACCGCGTCGCCGCCGTGACAAGGATGGACATCTCACCCGACCACCACCGCCTACCGCCTCCTTCATATTCCCATTCTGGTTTAACAAATTTCATCGATTAAGAAAAGAGTAAGAAGAAGCCCCTTTCTCTTCCTTCTTCATTGACCCTCTTGCCATTTCTTGGTTTTTCTGTGGATCTGAAGATGCAGAGTGTTAAAGTTGGAGAAAGTTTGGAGCTTTGAACTCCAATCTTAACAATGACGGACCAGAGAAGCATTTCCCATTATTGCACTTTACAGAAGAAGGGACATGGCGGAAGTGAAGTGATGAACCATTACAGAAACCGAACCAGACGCGTCAGTTACGAATCCAATTACTGTCGATCTCGATACGGAAGGAACACAACGACCGTCAATGGTGGCAGCAACGATGACTACTAGTGTGGGTACATGCCACAACAGTCACACGAACGAACCCAGTTGTGAAGGAAGAGGCAAACTTGATTGTGATTGTGAGAGAGATGGTTATGGTGGGGTGGGGGACGGTGCGGTGGTCAAGGTGGTGTTGGAGGGGGGATGGTGGGTTGGGGTGGGAGATAGAAGAGGAGGGAAGATTCTATAGTACGGGTACATGGTAGACCTAATAGGTCAGATTAATCCAATGGTAACTAATACTCCCTCATATCTCTCAAGGTGGGCTATATGGACTCATAGTCCACCCTAGCAGCACCCATTTATAAAGGTCATTCATTCATTTCCAATTGAAAAGACCAATCTTTTTGGTATCAAATCTTTTGGACTCAAGTAATAATTGCACAAACTAGAGGTAAATAACGTTTTGGATTTAATTTGAAAACAATATTGAAATGTCTTTATCACAATCATTCAATTATATATTACCATACAATAAAAGTTTTTTAAAAAATTTTTACAGTAATTATCTTAAAAGTCATATAGATAATGATAAATAATTAATAGATAGTGTAAAAATATCAACACTGACAATATATAAAAGCTCATTTTTTATTTTTTTTCATAAAATATCAAATAGATATTGCTCCATCAACGAAATTGGAACCAAGATTTGTGACGATGATATAATTTATCATTTATGTAATTCTTTAAAAGTTTTTCTTGATCCACCATCAAACCATAACACACAAAAAAAGTGAGCACACATTCAATATTAAACTCTACATATTAGAAAGTCTCGTAAATAAGATTGTATTTCCAGAAGGTTTGCAAAACAAATTTCCTTATTATTACAACATTATAAGCAAAGAACAGGGAGTGCAGAACCACATCTGACTGAATGCTATCTCAATATATATCCATTAACGTATTATACAACTTAAGTGACATATCCAGTTAAAATAGAAGAACCACAACATTTCCTTGCAAAACACACTTAATACTAGGTGTTTGTACACAATGAATGGAAAGGAGAGAACAAACAGGTGTAAGACTCAAACATGGTTACAACCTGAAAGAAGTACTTGAACTCACAGAATAGTATCTTGAGCAAGATAATCACAATTTACAGATCAAAACTTCTTCCCCGGGTGCCACTTTATGCTGCATCCAACACTTCATGCAAATAGAAAAACATAACCTTAAGCATATGATCATGAGAGATACCTAAACGTGAAAGATTGTCAAACAGTTGAAAGGAGAATATATACAAAGTACCTAGGTTTTTGCTCTGGCGATACAGGCTGGCCACTTAGAACTTGATCTATTGCACGGCTCAAATCCCTTTACAAAGAAAATCAAAAGGTTACTACTATCAAGAGACAAAAATGTTCACCTTAGACTACAAATAATTGTTCACCGTTAACTCAGTAAACCAACCTTCCAGTGACTGGTACATTACTCCTTGGCCGCGAATCATCAAACTGACCATGATAAACCAGCTCAAACGGCCTTCGACCATCCTGTTATCAATGGATTAATTGATAGCAATATGATACACATTGATATTTGAGGGTTTCACTCAACCTCAAAACAAAGTCACACTAATGTGCAACATGATGAATAATGTTGGCTGTAATTACCTTTTTGAAAAAGTAAAATTCCGGTGTACAAACTGCTCCAAAATCTCGTGCAACATCCTGTGACTACAGCCAAACATATTCCATCCAATACAAGGGTTTTATCAAATTATTACCCAAAAAAATAACATTGGCGCTTCAAAAATTTGGTTTGTTTCAATTAACCCCACCAGATAAAAAATCCTATGCAGCAAAGATAAAAATCCATTTGAGCTTTGAGGTATTGCTATCAGAAAAGAGCTTCCAGTTTTATGATAAAAATGTTAATCAGATTTGGAAAACACAACTTTTAAAATATATTGAAATGAACATATGATAATGATGAATTATTGACATCCAATATCTATTAATGGTTCTGATATTCGTATCATTAAAAGAAACACATTAGTTTGTCAATTAATTACTTCAATAAAGGACAATATATGGCTACTACCAAAGGAGCTGTCAAAGCATACAACTTTCTTTTTCTATTATTTTTGGATAAATTACACTCACCTCTCTTCATGCCTGAGGATGTGACTGCGAACCATATTCTTCCCCAAAAACGACACTCCATCCCAATAACCATATTTGACTAACACTTATGCTAAAATATACGAACAGAATATTCTAGTTAACCATGGTTTTAAGTTTGGTGGGACTGTCCCTTTAGGAAGCATGTTCATGTTACAACCTCTGGCACCACCACCCAAACAAATCTCTCTGCTTCTTTCTATCCTACAAACAACAACACAATCTCTGTTATCTAAATTCTCTTTTTGAAATTGGATCATCACGGGCCCCTCAAATCTCACGCTGGTTGTTATAAAGTCATCGAACGACCCTTTTAAGTATCTGTCGTGGAGATCCTCCAACTGGCCTTTGTCGCCGGTGACACCAGCAGCCATGTGTATCCTGCAGTGGCCTCTGCAAATGAGCCCAAAATCTCCAATCCCACTTGTGAGTTCATCTTCATTGGCACCCCCAACAGCATGGAAAGCACTGGAATCCCTTCTATTTTGTGCTCTGGCCAGTGGACATGCTACGGTTGCAATGTGAGGAGATGGGAGGGTAGAGGAAGGTTTATTGATGGTAAAATTTAGAATTTGGAAAAGGGCGTGAGAAAGGGAGGGTAGGAAAGTGTGTTGGTGGTGGTGGCCATTAAATCAAAGGTTGAAGTTGAAGGTGCATATAAAGGGGGCATGGCAAAGTTGCACCTTTTGTGAAGTGGATATGCCTCAAATGGGCAGAAGCATCAGTTAGGCCTGAAAAGTGTAAGAAATTAATTTCAGTTTGAGTGAGAGGTGAGAAAGATGGTTGTGTTGAAAGCAATTTGATTTTGACAAGCTAGTGCAAATTAGGATTTTGGTGATGGCTGATACTCATAACTGTTGCAGCATTGGACAAAGACAAGGTTGGTGAGTCATGAAGATGGGGGTGTTGGAGATTGGAGATTGCTGGATGGTGTGGCAAGGGCATACGATCAATACTATAGTGTGGGGTTGGGACACCGAGGATGTGTCACAGCTCAGGTTAACATCCACGTGAAGTGGTGGTTGACAGCGGAACTTGGTGGTTTAGGTGAAATTTACGATGGAGGGCAGGAGGCCATGGGATGGTGGTTTGCAACCCAGAGATTGTAAATCCCTTGGACTGGTTAAGTTTGTATGTGTTAACCCAACCATGGTGAAAGATGGTGAGTTAGCTAACCACTCAGTTGATGGGCTGTTGACCCACATGTAGAGGAGAGGGAAGAAGCTAATAATGGGCCTAAAAACAGTAAAGGCCTATTGGTGTATAGAGAAGACGAGAAAGGAAGGGACCAAGAGGGCAATATGATGGAAGAAGGGAGCAAAGGAGTGCGGGAGTCGGTTGGAAGGGAGAGGGAAATGAATAACAAACTGGACAGCTGGCAAGAGGGGGTTGGAAGAAGAGAATTGTAGAATCATGACTGCAATGATGGGAGGAATGATATAGGGGAGAAGCTGGAATGTGAAGGCATCATCTGAATATTTGAGAATTGGAGTGAGGGAAGGCCTTTGGCCTAAGGGAGGAAGGTTCACTACTCTAGTGACCTTTCCAGAATTCCTTTTTTCAGATGTTTACTGTTTTCTTGGTTTTCTGTTGTGAGTGTGTTAGACTGGTTAGGCAGAGAGAGACTATCTAGTTGAGTTTATTGAAGAATTCTCTGCAAGAAATGCCTTGGCAGAGTAAAACAGTTTCACTTTACAAAGAATTACAGTTGGTGTTAGCAAGAAAGAACTCTAGGGATCCGAGAGCCTAGCCTCTCCACTTATTTCTCAATTAACAGAAAAGATGCCCCTAACTTCCCTCCTCTCCTATATTTATAATCCCTAACTAACATAGTCTACTGATACCCCTAACTAACAGTCTAACTGATATATTGCTGGTTCAGCTACTGATTGTTAGTTGGCTTGGTCTGTCTGTTTCTTCTGTAGTAAGCCTTGTATATAGGAGGCCTTGTGCTGCTAACAATACTCCCCCCTAAAAGTTGCACCTTGTCCTCAAGGTGGAAAAAAGGAAACTGGTCATTGATTACTTCATATGATTCCCAAGTGGCTTCAAATTCTGGTAAATCCTTCCATCAGATCAGCACCTCTGTTTGGCCTGCATCTCCAGGCCTGACAGCCAGCAGCTGTTCTGGTTTAACAATCAGCTCTAGCTCTTCACTTAGGCCCCGAGGAAGAGGTTGTGGTACAACTGATGGCCCTATAGCCTTCTTAAGAAGTGAAACATGAAAGGTTGGATGGATTTTGCTCTCAGCAGGAGGCTCAAGTTGATAAGCGACCTTTCCCACTGCTTTGTTGATTCGGTAGGGTCCGTAGAAACGAGGCCGAAGCTTCTCATTCATCTTTTTAGCTAAAGATCGCAGTCGGTATGGTTGCAGTTTTAAGTAGACCCAATCCCCGACTGCATAGGTAATCCCCCTCCTTGACTTGTTTGCTGTGGCTTTCATTTGTCCTTGAGCCTTTAGAAGATTGCTCTTGAGGTCATGTAAAAGCATATCTCTTTCCTGTGTCATAATATTAACCTCTTCTACTGCTGATGGGATGGTAGCCCCTTTAAGTAAGTGGGGAGGATCCCTTCCATATAAGGCTTTAAAAGGTGTCAACTTGGTTGAACTATTGTAATTAGTGTTAAACCAAAACTCAGCACAACTGAGCCATTTCGGCCACTGCCTGGGTTTAGAACCTGTTAAACATCTCAAATATGTTTCCAAGCAACGATTAATCACCTCAGTTTGCCCATCGGATTGTGGGTGATAAGCCGAACTGAATTTCAGTTTAGTCCCTGCCAATTTGAAGAGTTCGGTCCAGAAATTACTGAGAAACACCTTGTCTCTATCTGAGACAATGGTGGATGGAAAACCATGCAGTTTTACTACTTCTCTGATGAAGACTTCAGCTACACCCTTTGCCGTGAATGGATGGCTCAAGGGAATGAAGTGTGCATACTTAGTGAGTCTGTCCACTACCACCAATATGGTATCTTTACCTTGAGTTTTGGGGAGACCCTCCACGAAATCCATTGAAATGTCTGCCCAGACTTGAGATGGAATTGGAAGAGGTTGCAAGAGGCCCGCAGGGGACAAAGTCTGATATTTATTAGCTTGACAAATCTCACATGTGGATACAAATTGATGGATGTCTCTCCTCATACCTTCCCAATACACCAAGGCTGCTATCCTTTTGTAGGATCTGAAAAAACCTGAATGTCCTCCAATGGCTGAACTATGAAATTCTTTGAGTAGGGTAGGAATTTTGGGAGAATTTCTGGGTAAAACCAGTTTTCCTTTGTAATAGCAGCTTTTTGTTTACAAATGAATATCCTGGGTGTGATTGAGGGTCTCGAATGAGGTCCTGTATGATGCCTTGCAGTTTGCTATCGTTGTGGACTTCTTTTTCCCATTCTTCAACTTCAGATAACTGGACCACAGATATGGCAGCATAAGTCATTCTGCGGGATAGTGCGTCTGCTGCTCTATTATCGCTGCCCGGTTTGTACTTGATTTCAAAATCAAACCCCAGTAGCTTTGAAGTCCATTTGAATTGGTCCTCACTTAACACTCTCTGTTCTGTCAAGAATTTCAAACTTTTCTGATCTGTGTGACTAACAAAATGTCTCCCCATCAAATAATGTCGCCACTTCTGGACTGCCATCACAATTGCCATTAACTCTCGTTCATATACTGACTTCTTCCGAGCTTTCTCAGACAAGGTTTGGCTAAGAAATGCCACTGGTCTGCCTTCTTGTAATAGAACAGCCCCAAGCCCCTTACTAGAAGCATCCGTTTCTACCACAAACTGTTTTGAAAAGTCTGGTACCTTAAGGGTTGGTAATGCAACCATGGCTGCCTTCAGTTGTTCGGAAGCTTTCTCAGCTTCCTCATTCCATTGGAACCCATCTTTTCTCAATAGCATGGTCAAAGGTTGAGCAATCTTGCCATAGCCCTGCACAAATCTTCGGTAATACCCAATGAGGCCTAAGAATCCTCTTAGAGCCTTGCAATCCTTTGGAACCGGCCACTGTTTCATAAACTCCAGTTTCTTGGGATCTGCTGCTACCCCTTGTCCCGAGATGATATGACCTAAGTACTCAATTCTTTCTTGCCCGAAAGTGCATTTTTTTCTGTTGGCATATAACTGATTTTGCTGCAGCAGGCCCAACACAACCTGTAGGTGCTTTTTATGATCTTCCTTGGTCTTACTATATACTAGAATGTCATCAAAGAATACGAGGGCGAACTTCCGGAGGTGTGGTTTCAACACTTCATTCATGAGAGCCTGAAAGGTAGAAGGTGCATTTGTGAGGCCGAACGGCATGACAACAAATTCATAATGACCTTCGTGGGTCCTAAATGCTGTTTTGCATATATCTTCTTCTTTCATACAGATTTGGTGATACCACCTTGCAGTCCAATTTAGAAAAAAACATGCTCCTCCCACTCATCTATCAATTCATCAATGATCGGAATGGGGAATTTGTCCCGTCATCGTGACCTTATTCAGTGCCCTGTAGTCAACACAAAAACGCCAGCTGCCATCTTTCTTTTTAACTAGAATGATGGGACTGGAATATGGGCTAACACTAGGTCTAATGACACCTGATTTCAGCATATCTGTTACAAGTCTTTCTATCTCATTCTTTTGGTAGTGGGGATACTTGTATGGACGCAAATTTGGGATGTCAGCTCCCTCTTTGAGGACAATGGCATGGTCATGCCTCCTGGGGGGTGGTAACCCTTGAGGTCCTGCAAAGATTTCAGCATGACTCTCCAGCACCTCATCCAACCATTGCCCTTCTGCCAAGCCTTCATCATAGGTAGTCTGCAGGCTGTGACAGTCTAATAGGAACCCTTGTCCCTCTGTTTGAATGGCCTTCATAACTGATCTAAGGGAAGCTGCTGCTCTTGCCATAGCTGGTTCCCCCCTTAACACTAAAGTACCCTTAGGAGATGGTATCTTTAGTGTTAATTCCTTGAAATTTGCTCTGATTTCCCCTAAGCTGGCCAACCACTCCATTCCTAGTACCACATCAACTCCACCTAATTCAAAGATGTAGAAGTTTTGTTGTACTTCCAATCCTTGAATTTTTACCCTCAGGTTTGGACATACTCCTTCACATTGTATCTTCCTACCATCTCCCACTTCTACTGTATATGGGGCTGTCTCTCTTACTTGCAATTCTTCCTTTTCCACCAATAAGGATGAAACAAAATTATGTGAGGCTCCACAGTCAATCAACACTGCTACCTTCTTGTCTCCTACCTCTCCCCACATCTTAATGGATTTCTTTGAAGTGAGGCCTGTGATGCTATAGAGGGATAATTGCAGATTCTTTAACTCTGCTTCATTTGTTTCAGGCTCCTCCTCCTGCCTTTCTTCCACTTCTTCTTCATCCAAGGTTAATAGGAGCAGTTGTTTGTTCGTACACACATGCCCTGGGCCAAACTTGCCATCACACTTGAAACACAACCCCTTTGCTCTTTTTTCATCTTTCTCAGCAGGTGTTAGTACCCTGAATTCTCTCCCTCTGTAAGATCCTGCCGTCTTCAAGCTATTGGAGTCAGCGCTTGAACTTGCACTTTTGTTGTTCCCAACACTGTGTGAATTTCCTCTATTGCCAGGATCCCATGTGACTGTTCTTGTGTTAGAGTAATTCCGGGTATTTCCCCCGCCTCTGTTTACAACCAAGACCCCTTTACTCAATAACTCGTTTCTTTCATCCACTTGCTGGGCAAATCTTACCATCTCCGGTAGGGTTTTCAAAGAATGCATCTTTAATTCGGCTTTAATCAGATCATTCAACCCGTTTAGGAAAATGCCCTTCATGTATTCTGGGTCGGCCCCTTTTAGAGGAGCAGAGTAGAGCTCGAACTTCTCCCGATACTCTGCCACGGTGCCCGTTTGTCTGATGCTCATCAACATTTCAAAAGGGTTTTGGTTGATCGAAGGTTGAAATCTTTCGATCAAGGTCACATTCGAAACTCTTCCCAGGTGGGGTTAGTCACACAGATTTCCCACCATTGATACCAGTTGAGCGCTTTCCCTTCCATTGCCACCATCGAAGCCTGCAGTTTCTCGCAATCGGATACCCGCCTCATTTCGAAATAGCGCTCGATTCTGTTGATCCACCCGTACGCGTCATCACCACTGAAAATAGGGATTTCGAGCTTCCTCCATTTCTCTTCCCTCTGTTCATCATCTTTCGCCCCTATCGTTTCTTCTTCTTCGTTACTATGGGTTCTGTCGTTGTGGCCGTGGTTGTTGTTGGAACTTCGTTGTAGGAGGGCCAAGATCGCGTCAAATTGCTTGCGATTTTCCGATTGTTGTTCCTCTACAATTCGCCTCAGTTCTTGGCGATCACAACGGTCGTCTTCGCGACCACGACACATCTCTTCCATTCCGCGTTCCAGGGCTTCAATTCTTGATTCAATTCTTGATTCCATTCTTCTCGTATGGACCATATACCACTCCTAGAAAAGAGCTTTGATACCAGTGTTAGACTGGTTAGGCAGAGAGAGACTATCTAGTTGAGTTTATTGAAGAATTCTCTGCAAGAAATGCCTTGGCAGAGTAAAACAGTTTCACTTTACAAAGAATTACAGTTGGTGTTAGCAAGAAAGAACTCTAGGGATCCGAGAGCCTAGCCTCTCCACTTATTTCTCAATTAACAGAAAAGATGCCCCTAACTTCCCTCCTCTCCTATATTTATAATCCCTAACTAACATAGTCTACTGATACCCCTAACTAATGAGTCTAAGCGATATATTCTTTGGTTCAACTCGATTGTTAGTTGGCTTGGTCTGTCTGTTTCTTCTGTAGTAAGCCTTGTATATAGGAGGCCTTGTACTGCTAACAGAGTGTTGCTTTCGGCATTTTTTAGGGGCATACCTAAGTTGTAAGGGAAATGATTCTTGAACAACAAAATAGGGTCACAATACGGTGGCCCTTTGTTTTTTGATATATTTTTGAAATATGTGTATACAAAGAAGATAAAAAGTAATTGAGAGATAAAGATAACATATACGGTGTCAAATACAATGCTTAAAATTTGATGTTCATATAATAAAACTCAGGTTGTAAAAAGTTTGAGCTCCATTTTTCTGGTTGAATTCTATCCAATAATTTTCAGTCCTAACATCAGAAAACTCCATCCATTCAGTGGGGCGGAGTGCAATTTTTTAGTAAGAATATGTGTCATATAGTTCCTCAAGGACAGTTTGTGTTATTTATCTTCTTCTTTTTTGTGTAATGATATTACACCTTCATAGGGGCACATGTTTTAATAAAGATAAAGAGTGTAGATTGACCTCCTTTTTCTCTTTGATGCGTATAGATTCTAGTTTTAGTGACAGTGTTTTCCAAACCCTGTGCTTAAACTTGATTTCCGAGAATAGAATATAATAGTCTCATCTAAACATCTTAGTGAAATTCACCCCACAGTATACGCAAAGAAAGCATGCAACCAACTGCAGACTAAAAGAGTGTATCCTAGAAATGTTACTGAAGGATGTAAAAATATGGCCATAAAAAGGATGATGTTCTGGTCAGATAATAAATATATAATTAGATAGGCTCATAGGCATAGCCACATAGGCATCTGTACAACTACTTAAGCATGTGAGTAAATAAATTAGGTAAAGATTTACTGAAGCATACCTCATCATATAGGTATGGGAAAGGGTAGTCAAACAGCTTAGCTTCTTCTGCCATGAATTCCGGTCCATCCTGTGAGGCACAATTCTACATTGGACAAATAATCCAATATTTGCGATCTATCTCTATTCCAGGATTTAAAGTAACTAGAACCTGGGGGTGTGAGGCTACAGAATTTGAAGATATAGCAATGACGGCAAGTCCTTTCTGTAGAAAAAGAAAACAACATTTTCAAAATGGTTTTTACTTATCCAAGCCACAACTGCCACTGAAGAAATAAATAAATTTCCAGCAGAGTTACTGATTTGGCTACCTACCTCCATATAGAATTTTGTAAGCTTTACAATGTCTTTTTGCAGGTGCTTAACGAATGGACAGTGATTGCATATAAACATAACCTGCATGACCACATAAAGAGGGTGGGAAAAGAGTATGATCACTGCTGGGCAAGAAGAAATATCATATTTTAACTAAATTAACGACCAGAGAGATGTCTTAATTAGAATTTCCAAAACACTCATGCTTTACGTATCATAAATCATAAGAAATAACTGCCAGAACAGTTTATTTAACTCAGCCACAAGAGTCTATGGAGTATTTCTGCACATCGCAACTATAACTAAATAGGTTATGTGAATGAAGACATAAGAATCTCATAATTGAGAGAAAGGAAGCTACTTAATAAGGGTGAAATTCTACCATCGTTTTTACAATGTTGGGTGAATGCATTTGGAAGTTAGGGTAGCAACTATTGTAAAAAAGATGGTAGAATTTCACCTTAGATGGGTTGAACATGTGTAGAAAAGACATGTGCAAGCTCTAGTAAGGACAGTACAGGATAGCCCAATCGCTAGAGGTGAAGGGATACTGAGAAAAACTATAGGTGAAACCATTAAGAAGAACTTAAATGTCAATGGTTTATCTATAGACATGATTCATGACAGCACGTTATGGCATCATTTCACCCCTGTAGCCGATCCCGCCTAGTGGGAAAAGGCTCAGTTGTTGTCGTTGTTGTTGGTGTTATTGTATGAAATTTGCTTGAAAATGCTATTGGGTTTATAAATAATTTCATTCCAAATGAATTTTTTCAATTCTAAATTTAGGATTAGAAGCATAACATAAGAAACTTGAAGTTTCGCAATCAGTGAAGCGAGCAAAACAAAAAAGCATAATAAAAACCAGAAAGATTGTACCAGTAGAGCTGGATATGCTTCAAAATCATCCAATGTCCAAACCTTCCCAGTAAGAGGCTCTGGAAGCTGATTCAATTCCAATCCATCCACGCACAAAAAAAAAAAAAATTACCTATTCCATGTTCAAATTCAAATAATATATTCAATAATAAAATAAAAAAAGGAATTGGGGGGAACCTGAAATTGGGGGGCTCTGAAGCCCAAGGTAACGCCTTTGGACTCCATCCTAGCAGCACGAACGATGAGGGTTTTGGGGGTGTTGAAACGCAACCGTAGAGGATGAAAACCCAATCTGGAAAAAGAGCGTGATTGTGAGAGTAAGAATGAGAATCGAGTGGCAATAGCAGTAGCAGGTAATTGCACAAAAGAAGAAAGTCTCAGTGTCACTGCCATTACTGCTTATTCACCACAATCTCAATCCTCCATCACCGTCATTATCATCTTCTTCGCCATATACCACACACTCGTTTAACAATATAAACCTTATGATAACATGTGATGAACATAAATTTTGGACATCCTGACACCATATATATTATCTTTATCTTTTATTTACTTTTTATTTTTTTATATATATATTCTTCTCAAAAATACATTCAAAAAATAAAAAAATGTCATATGGTATTTTATTTTGATGTACAAAAATCATTCCCTGTATAACATTTTAAAGGATGAATGAACATTTTAGTCTTTATAAAATATGGGCATTTATTATTTTGGTCCTTATTTATTTTTTTCTTTGGTTTTGATGTCTTTAATTTTTAAAAATTTTGGAAATAGTTCCTGTTATGAGGATGTATCGTTAAGTACTGGCATGGCTAACGGATTGTCATGTCAGCACCGTCACATGGCATCAAATATAATTTTTTTTAAATATCACATGCCATTTAAAAAACATAGATTAATATTTTAAGGTTTAATGAATTTTTTAGTCCTCACAAAATAACTAAGTTTTTGTTTTAATCCCTATACTTTTTTCTTAGGTTTTGGTTCCTAAAAATTTAAAAAACATTGGAATTAGTCTCTTATATTAGTTTTAAGAGCCGATGTGGGTAACGGCACATCACATCAACATTGTCACGTGGAATAAATTAATAACCTTGTAAGTCGTGTTGGATTTAATAATATTTTTTATATTTTTTATAATTGATAATTTTTATTTTTAATTTATTATATATAATGCTAAATATTTTATTTTATTATAATTTTTTTTAGATACTCTGTGGTGTCATACTTCAGAGAGTAGCTTCATATGACATATGCTCGATTTCTAACTTTCAATGGTTGCTGTCTTAGAAGTTGGTTGGTTGCTTTTGCCTATCAAACATGTTTGTTGTTGAGTTTCGATATAATTCTACTCAACTAATAATACATTCAGAATACAAATCGGTTCAACTTAGAGAACAACATAATTATTATTGAGATCGATCGGGATAATATAAATAGTAGTATTGATAATTATAATTTATAAAAAAATTAGATAATGATTTTTCAATCGAACATGACATACAAAACTATTAATTTATTTCACGTGACAATACTAATGTAGCACGTCGTGAGTCACATCAGCACTTAACATATAAGAACTAAAAGCAAGAATCAATCCCAACGTTTTTAAACTTTCAGATACCAAAAGCTTAGGAAAAAAGTATAAGGACTAAACCAAGTTTTTTTTTATCAACAAAGTATATATATATATATATATATATATATATATATATATATATATATAAATAAAAGAAAGAGTACAAAATGTACTCAAGTATACATGACCAGCAGTGAAAGCAAACCCTATCAGTCACGTTAGTACTAAACGATCCATCTTGATGGTGGGAACTAATTCCAAAATTTTAAAAGTTAAAGATGCCAAAACCTGACGGAAAAAAAATAAAAATATATTTTTAGAGATTAAAAAGTTTGTTAAACCAATTTTGAAAAATAAATATAACATAAATTTCACAAGATATTTATCTAATTTTTAAATAATTTAATTCTTATGTAGTAAAGATTTGTTATTAAAATTGCCACATCACATTATTAACGTTCCAAATGCAGTTTTGGGCAATAGTTACGAAAGAGTAACTTATATCTATGGATTGTGGTGGAATTTTTGTGGTTGCATGAATGTTTGGTGATATTTTGTATGATACATTTGTTATGCATATAACTATAATTTATCTTTTTCTTTTTGTTTAGTTTTCTCTATTTGTTCTTGATTGGGTCTTAAGTGTATGTAATTTTGGTCATTTCCATTTTAATTCTTGAGATTTCATATTGCTAAAATTTATTCTTCCTTCACTGCTAGGGTTCATTTGAAATTTGGTTTGTGAGGTTGTAATTTTTATTTGCAAGGTGTATATTATTCTATTGGCTATCTAGTTTAAATAAATCAAAAATGTTATTTGAACATTAAAAATGGGTTCAAGCCCATAAAAAAAAAGGAACAAGCAAAAAAAAAAAGGGTGCTTCTTTTTACCCCATAATTTTTTCTAATATGCTACAGAATTTTCACAAATAACTTAATTTCTCCAAAATACCCTTATTATCTCCTTCTCTTTCCTTCGTGTTTCATTTTCCCCCCATTTCTTTCTTTCATCTTCATCCCTTTCATCCTCCATTTCCGGCACCACCTCTTTCATCTTCCTGGACTGTACAAAATCGGATAAAATCATGAAACCCATTAAAATCTATTCAATTCTATTCCACGGCTTATACTCATTTTTCGTCCCCCTAATACAAGAAGAATATGATGGAATCAAAATCTGATGTGGAAGATGGGATTTAACAAATCATGTTAAAAAATCATTAATCGGATGAAATGGGTTTCACTAATCAGACTTGGCATACCGATTTTGCACGCGGGCTCTGTCTTCATCTTAGGTGTGTCACAGGGGAGGGGTGCAGCGACGCACAGGGGTAAGACGGGGCGGGGCGGTTCGATGACGCGACGGTTCGGTGACACAGTGGCGGAGCAAGGGGCGACACGACTACACAGAAACGGGGTAGTGGTGGCACAACTTGGCGACATGGCGGCACGACGACACTACAGGAATTTAACTTTCGGTATGCTATAATACACACAATTATATATCTCCAAAATTTCCTGTAAAAAGCAAGGATAACTGCGGTGTATTCAAATTGTTAATTTCGTGTATGACTATCTTTCAATGGGAATACTACAGTTTCGTGGGTCTGAACCTGCGGGCTGGGGCATCAGACATGGGCGGAGGCAATGGGCAAAATGCAAAGATGGCTCGTTAGAACTTAGAAGAACCTCGAGAAGGAAGTCAGCTGGATTCAAACAAGAAAACAAATTGTGGTGCTTTCTCTCTTTGTCAGTGTAAGTGTTTAGTGATTATCAGTGTTTATAAAAAAAAATGGGTGGGGGTGACTAAGGAGAAGAGGAAAGAGGAAGAAGAGGGGATGGGTCAGAATATAGGTTATGTGGTGTATAAAATAGTTGAGGGTATTTTAGGGATACTAAATTTATATTAACAATTTTGTGGTATATCAGAAAAATTTGTGGTGTAAAAAGCCACACCCAAAAAAAAGTAGATCAGCTTGAAGGCAAGTTATAATTGGGCCTCTGGTTGGATTTGAAGGGGAGTGTTGGGAAATAAGTCTCAGAATGTTATTATTTGTATCTTGCTTTTTGCTCTCCACATCTTGCAAATTTTTTTATCTCCCAAAAATGCCCTTTCTGCCTCTTTAATACGTTCAGGTGGGTACATTCCGAAAATTATTTTCCGGAAACAGTCCAAAAATTAAACTCTGGACATTCAAAATATTACTCTGAAAAATAAAAAATTTTACTCTCCAGAAACGTATTTCCGAAAAAGCTCCGAAATTTAAAATTCGGAAACTGAATTCTACATCCGGAAAATAAAATACGGAAACTTTCCAGAAAAACAAATTCGGATGAAACAATACATGTCAGATCATGACACCTTTTCCTCAAACTTCCACTCAAACGAAGATGAAAACATTTTCGCACGTCAAGAGATTCAAGAAGATGGCATCCATCAAGAATAGCAACCAACCCAACATTAGTGAGCCGATTTCAAAAAATCATAAGATGGCGTAGGTTAGGCATGGTTTTTGCAATAGCAAATGCATCATCATTGCAATTGATAAATTTGATGAACTTCCTGCTAAATTTCAGTGATTTCAGAAGAGGGCAACATCGGCCCATGACTTCAAGAGAATCCCTAGACAGGTTGCTAAATGAAATGTCAAGCTCCTCTAACAGTGGGAGCTTATTTGCAACTTCACTCAATCCATTGTGTGAAATTCCCATGCATTTTGCAAGTCATATGTGTCGTAGGTGACCCGGATTTGTTTTTATGAAAAGTTTCCGGATTTTATTTTCCGGACTTAGAATTCAGTCTCCGGATTTTATTTTCCGAACTATTTTCGAAAATACGTTTCCGGAGAGCGAAATTTTTTAATTTTCAGAATAACATTTTGAATACCGGAATTTAATTTCCGGACTGTTTCCGGAAAATAATTTCCGGAAAGTACCCACCTTAACGTACTAAAGAGAAAAAAAGGGTATTTTTGGAAAGAAAAATACAAAAAAAAATTGCAAGGTGTGGGGAGCAAAAAGCAAGGTGCAAATAGCAGCCCCACATTGCTTGGAACAAAGAGAACAAAACTCGAGTCCAAATTGTCTAGATTTTTTGGACAATATAAGACATCTTGAGCTTAAATACAAACCATCCCACACTCTCTCGATTGAGCATGTGCTATAATGATCAGTAACAGTGAGCAGTCTAATTTAAGTGCTTATCCGATAATTTTTTAAAATAAGTTAAAGACAAATTATTTTCATAAGATTCTCTGACAAGATTTATTGTAATAAGTTAAAATGAACTTGTATAAATATCATAAATTACTTCCATAAATTATTTATATAAATTTATTTTTATAAGTTATTCTCGTAAGCTCAAATTAGTTCTCTATCTTTGTAGCATATCATGGCGTTATTTTTTAGTTAGCATCTGAATTTAAAATAGTGTCATATTCAAGTAACAATAATGAAAGTTGAATTAGTAGGTAAAATCAAGGCTTCCAAAAGAATCTAGCACGTTCACACTTTAATGTTATGTACATACAAATAATAATTTTTCTGTCGTTGATGAATAGCCCATATATGAGTTTTTAATATCAGCATTTCGGCAAGTTATGTTCTGTTATTGTATAAGTTTTTGAAAGTTGATGTCATGAATGACATGCAGGAATTAACATTTGTACAAGTTTTTGGAAGTTGATGTCATGAATGACACCCAGGAACTAACTTTTGAACAAGATGAGCTAAATCCTTTCAGCATGATCCAAGTATTATTTTTTACTTATTTTTATTTGAATTTTAAAAAATTATATATACCAATTACCATAACTTATGTTAATTTAATCTAATTAATAAAATTACAATATCTGATATGTGGTTGGTCCAAGTGGTAAGGGATTTAAATACCTTAAGCAAGTGGTCAAGGGTTCGAATTCGGACTCTTGTGTATGGAGAAAACAGAGGAGAGAACTCACCTTGTGTACCCAACAGGTTCCCGAGCGGAGATTAATTACTGTTAACGATAGTGGATACTTCGTACCTATGTCAAAATTATATATATATATATAAAGAAAAAATAGCAGACGTTGGAAAAAAAACATAAGCTATTGTATCAAACTTTTTTCCCCACCGACTTTTATATTTTATAATTTCATATTAAAAATTAAAAAGTTATATTAACGAGTTTCCAAATATATATATTTTTTAAAATAAAGTATCCATATAATGCACTTCTTAATTTAAGGTACTCCCTCCAGTCCACAATATAAGAAATAAATGGATCCTTTTTTTGTCCAAAATATAAGAAACATACATCAATTTTTACATATATTAAATGTTGATTTTCAACACTGCCCTTATTAATTATTGTCATTAATTATAAGCTATCAAATATTAATTAAAATTAGAAGGGGTGTTTTTGAAAATTTATATGAATATTAATTACAATTAACTCATTTCAATATATTTTCTTGATCTTTATGTTGTAGGGTTTTGTTCCCTATATTATGGACGGGAGGGAATATCATTTATGTTGTAGTATTATATTGTATGCTTTAATCCGTTTGCTGTAATGAAGACCACAAACTATTGATGGTCACAAATTAATGTTGACTCGCTTTGACCCATATGGATTTCATGATAATTTACTTTTAGTACTTTTGTTAAAACAAAGCAGCTAAACTTACGATAACTCAAACTCCACAAACACGCTTAATTCATTACAAAGACAGACTTTTATACTAAATGTAAGGGAAACAACTAACTGAAAGTTAGTTAGTAGTTAGAATCTGTTAGATTGGTTAAGAGTTAGTTCAAACTAACAACAGTCACAACATCATGTATAAATATAAAACTTGTATCATGAACTCATTGAGATAATTCACTATAGCAATTCATTTGGTTCTTACATTTCCTTTCTCTCGGTTCTCTTCTTTATCTTGATACACCGATATCTTTGTGGTATCAAAACTCAAGATCCTAAAATGGCCATTACACCTATGCAAGCTCAAATTTCTCAGTCAGTGATTCCAATCTCGATGAAGTTGGACGATGATAATTTTCTAACATGGAGGTGCAAGCCATGTGCACTATCAAAGCACACGAGTTGTAGAAGTATATTTCTGATTCGAAGTTCTTGAATGATGAAGATGGAGTCTTGAGCAAGATCAGTGATGAATATGAAAAACTGGGAGCAATAAGATCATTATGTGTTCACTAGGCTTCTTGCTTCAATGTCTCAAAACCTCCATGCGAGAATGGTTGGGTGCGAACATGCATTTCAGATTTGGAAAAAGATACAAGTCTACTTTGTATCTCAAACAAGGACCAAGGTGAGCCAATTGAAAACTCAACTGACGAGCATCAAGAAATCAGGTACTATGAATGAGTATCTACTTTCCATAAAAAAGATTGTTGATACCCTAACTTCGATAGGTTCTCCGATTGATACTTTTGAGTACATACAAATTATTCCAGATGGCTGGTCAGAAGAGTATGATTCAATTGTTACGTCTATAATCTCAAGAATAGACCCTTATTCAATTTCTGAAATTGAAACATTGCTTATGACAATTGAAGAAAGAATATAAATGCACAAAACAAGTGCAACTGACACAATGTCTGTGCACTCCTTGTAAACCAATTTGGCTCAAAATCAACAACAGGTCCTTATCAGAACAACTATTACAGAGGGATCAATAATCGAGCACCAAATTTTACCTCCAATCGTGACAGATTTAATGATGGCAACTCTTATAGAGATAACTTTAATAGAGGCAGAGGAAGATCCTCTAGAGGGGTGGCAAAAGCTTTAACATGCCTTAGTGCCAGATTTGTGATAGGTATAGGCATCTTGCACTAAAATGTTGGTATAGATATGATATAAGAATCAAGAATCCAGTAGTCAATCACAAGGCGGAGCAATGCTAGCAGAGGCTACAACTGATGAGAATGCACAAATGTCAGCCTATATGGCAGTTCCAAAAACCCTCTATGACCCTACCTAATACCCCGATTCATGGGCTACCAATCACTTTAACTCATAAAGATGGAAATCTCATGTGAAAATTAAAGTTGTCTATAATGGTGATTCTAGGATAAGAATGGCAAATGGTGCTTGCACTTCAATTCAACATATTGGTAACTCCTTCTATCCTTCAAAATACATAAAGTGAATAAATGTCCAATTTGTGAAATCCTAGTGAGTGTTTGCTCATCTTACAATGGTGCGATGCACACAAGGGAGATTAGGAGGCTTGGAGCAGATGCACAAGGAAGAATAAACATAGTTATATTATGCCTTAATGATTTTGAGTTGGAAATAATACTCGTTTTGATAGAGTTATTTAGATATTTTAATATTTTTAAATCAATATAGTCTAATAATAATGTTCCACGGAAATATATATGATAATTTGTTGGCTATGCATGTAATATATATTGTAACAATTATTTAAGGGTGTGTCACTACAAAAAAACACCTGTTTAGGGACCGACAAATTCGGTCGCTACACATGATAATTCGGTCGCTATTCATTTTAGCTACCGATTCATGGTGGTGGCTGAAACCCTGGTCGCTAAGGTTTTAGCGACCGAATTATAATTTCGTTTGCCAAATAGCGACCGATATTTCGGTCGCTAATTTATAAATGTGGTCGCTAATTAGTTGGTCGCATGATTGTGGTATTATGTTTGGCGACCGCGGTTCCATAGCTAATTCGATCGCTAATTTTGGTTACCAGTAACCAATTTAGCGATCGACACATCGGTCACTAGACCACAAATTTATTTTATTTTATTTCCCTGTATCTAAAGTTTAGTGACTGAATTGTGGGTTGCTAATTCGGTCGCAAAACAAATATTTTTTTTTTGACCATTTAATTTCTAAAATAGTATATATGTATTTTTTTGCTTTAAAGATTAGCAAAATTACTAATGAAACACACAATTATAAAAAAAATATTGAATATATATATATATATATATATATATATATAAAATAATAATAATCCAAAGCGTCGTACAGTAATCGTTTAGAAATCTAAAAAATGAAAAATAAAAATAAAATCAATCATGATGTGGAGGTGGTGGTGGAACCCAATCATCCTCAGCATCTATGTCGCCGACGTCTGCCATCTGATCATCCACTGCAACAGCATCATCAGTATCAGGATGCAGCGAAACTGGAGGAGCAATAGTGGGCGGCACAACTACCGGAGCACGACCATCAGCAACTGGAGACTGGATCCTCATTTACTGCAACACCAGCTGCAGTGTCTGGTCCTGCTCGAGGGACCTCTGCATCAGTTGTTGGTGTACCTGAGTCAGCTGTACAATCTGCTCCGCCATCTGCCGCTCACTCTCCCTCTTCCCCCGAAGCTCCGCGTTCAGCTTCGTGATGGTGTCCTGCATCTGACTAAACTGCTCCAGATGGACGGTATCCGCATAAGAAGAAGTAGGCGTGTCGGATGATGAAGCGATAAACTCGTTGCCCAAGTGCCCGAGGCCACACACGTGCCCCTTCTTGTTCCTGCCCCTGAGGACCTCCAAATAAATGGCATTATCGTCGACAGAGACAGGAGAGCGGGGCCCTTCACCAATCAAGGCCTCATCCTCTGACTGTGAGGCACGTGATATAGCATCGTCCTTCTTCTCATTGAAGCCTGTCTGAAAAGTATAGATGAACAGATTTAGTTACAATTATTATAAATATTAACAAATCAATAATAATAAATTAGAAGTATATTTTTTTACTTACAGCATAGTTACAGGCCTTGTCGTTGACCCATTCCCCCGACTTCAACTTCTTCGTCCTCTCCATCAACTCCATAGCAGTGGGGGCCTGCTATTTTTGTGCTTTCTGAACATAAAAATATAATATTAAATTCATAACAATATTTAAAAATGAAAACTCATGAAATAGAAGCACTATGTTATTAAAGTTTTAAGTATTACTAGCTCATCGAAGTGGTCAGCGACTGATTTAGAGACGCCGGTCCAAGCACATGTGCCACCATCAGAAGCTCGATTACGTCGAGCTGTGGCTTGGATCTCCTGGAACTTCTCAGTAGCCCAGTACTGGTCCAGCTGGCTCCTGATATCAGGATCCACCCACTTCCCTTATTCTTACACTTACTCAGCTTGTTTGTCAGATTCTTCATGACCAGTGAGCCTTTATGCTCAAATATGTCCCTGACGATCCCCTCTAAAGCTGCTTCCCACCTATACTCTTTCTGCAACTTACAACTGTTAGGAAATTCGTGTGTGTGTGTGTGTGTGTGTGTGTGTGTGTGTGTGTGTGTGTGTGTGTGTGTGTAATGTAAATATAATGTAAATTTAATTTAAATAACCTAATAAATTGTTACCTGAAACTCTTTAAACAAATGATCCCTATGGCCTCCCGGGATGGCCTTCCATGTAGGCCATGTACCATCAAACTTGCGTTGCAAGATCTTCGATATCGAATCAGAAGGGCCCTTCGCTGGCAGAAAACTGCAGCAAAACTAGAGCATTAATAAATGATATAAATAAATAAATAAACAAGTAAATATAAATTAATGATACTTTATATATTAAAAAATTAAATTAGCTTACTCGTTATCCCCCCTGGGGATAAGAATAATCCTCATGTCGGATGGACCACGGCTCTCCGACCCCGATGATGATGATGGTCCTGGCATAGGTGTGGATGATGACGGTGCAGCCTGTATCCCGACCACATGAGACTGGGTAAGGGGTGCAACTCCATCACCTTGATGTGGCCCATCCATAGAGGTGCTGGCAGGGTGGTCTCAATCTGATGTCTGTGGGTCGGCCGGTGAAGGGACTCTTGCAGCACGACCTCTGCCACGACCTCCACGACGTCCACCACACTGCCCCTACCTCTAGAGGAATCTACCATATGTGTAAAAAATTAAAAGATGATTACACCATATAAATAATACAAAAATAAATTACATAAGTAAAATGAGCATTACACAATGAATTATGACATAAATAAATTACCTAAGTAGAATCTCTGTCACTAAATTCACCCTCACTCTCATCAGTCTCACTTGATTGGAATGTGCATTCGCTAGATGCGTCCAACTCAGATTGATCCATTAACTCTCTTTCAACTTCTTCCCCATTGCCGGAAATGTCCGCTAGAGAATTAACAATAATGTCCGGCATAATTTGTAATGGTATGTGGGGTCTTGAAAACTCATCATCTTGGTACGGAGCATCTTTTTCAGGCTGGTTGATTACATTATCAGTAATTGTACTGCGAGCCTTTATCTTAATGACACCCAACCAGCCTTGATGTCTTTCGGGATATGGTGAGTAATAAACCTGATCTGCCTGTTGTGAAAAAATGAATGGGTCGTACGCCTTATTATACCTACAAGATAGCCTAACTTGAACAATACCATATTTTTTATCGATTTTTGTCCCTACGTCAAGAGTAAGATCAAACCAATCACACTTGAAGAGAACTAACTTCATCACTGGGAAACCGGTATAATCGAGTTCAAGGATGTCAATTAGAACCCCATAGAAATCATCCTCTACATTGCCATCAGTGGCTCGCACACAAACACCATAGTTACGCGACTGCATTCCTTTAGTCCATGTTTTTGTGTTAAATTTATATCCATTTATAATGTAAGTATTCCATGATGTAACCCATCTGTTAGGCTCCCATGCCAAATTTGTCAACAATGGATTTTGAACATTGTTTGTTGGATCTAGTACCTAAAAAATCGAATATTATTTTATTCTTATACATGCTATATATTTAAGGAGATAAATGTACCGCAACAAATGAAGATACTTAACCTACATATTTACTGAACCACGTTGCAAAGTGAGAAGTAATTTCTCGATCAACCTGATCGTTTGAAATGTCAGGTTGGAGATCCCTTAGAAAAATGTCGTTCCTACATATGGGAGATTAACAGCAGGACGATTAATAATCATAAATGTCAATTGAACTTATAAAAGGCATTGTAGAAACTTACTCTAAATATGGCGTCACATCTTCACAATTTTGAAGGATATATAGATGAGCAGCATTAATGCCACGCTGCTCCAAGAAATATCCTTTTGATTTGCCACTAAATCTGCCCGGATAGTTGAATATTGATATAGGAGGACTAGTTGAACTTCCTTCGCTTGAATCAACGTTTCTAGGTATCCTTGTCCTTCTTGTGTCAACTTTGTCTGGATAGTGATAAGAGGCAAAAGTGGAAGCCTCCTCTACTAAGTATGCTTCACAAATGGAACCCTTCACTCATGCCTTGCTCTTGACTTTGTGTTTAAGGGAGTGTAGGAACCTATTAAAGAGGGATACATACAAATAATTACTAGTTTTAAGGAAAGCTAAACTACAATTTCGTGTTCATGAATTTAATATGTATTAAGTAAAATAGTTGATGTTGTATACCTCTCAAATGGATACATCCAGTGGTATTGGACTGGACCACCAACACTTGCTTCGTAAGGTAGATGAACTAGAAGGTGTTCCATTGAATCAAAGAAACTCGGCGGGAAGATTTGCTCCAGCTTACATAACAAAACGGGTATCTTGACTTCCATATCCTTTAATTGATTCACATTTAGTGTTGTCGACTTAAGCTCCCTGAAAAAGTGGTTAAGCTCAACAAATGGGTTCCATATTGGTTTCGGTAATGCGTCAAACACAATTTGAAGCAACCGTTGCATGAACACGTGGCAATCATGACTCTTCATTCCATATAACTTTGCTTCCTTAATGTCAACACATCTACCCAGATTGGAAGCATACCCATCGGGTAACTTTAGTTCTTTAACCCACTTACAGACAGCTACTTTTTGTGTCTTGCTTAGTGTATATCTTGCCTTCGGTTTGATAAGTCTGCCATGACTACCGTCCTGCAACTCAAGCTCCTTCCGATTACAAATTTCATCCAGATCCAATCTGGCTTTATTTGTATCCTTTGTCCTCCCCTTGATGTCCATCACAGTGTCAAACACATTCCTCTCAGTATGCATGACATCCATGTTGAGGGGAGTAGGTGCGTCCTCCGATACGGCAACCTCCAAAATATACTTTGTTTCAACCAATTATGCTTGACGACATAATCAGGAATATGTTCTCCTTGGGATTCATGGACGAGCGGTGAGTACTGTACCCTCCGCCATACATTAGGACCAGACAAACGTGGTGGAGGTGGTGTTGTCTCCGCACAACGCTTCTTGAATGAATTCTTGTTCCTCCTATAAGGATGATCTTCTGGAAGGAATTGGCGATGACAATCAAAATATGAGATCTTTCGACTGTTTTTAAGCATGAATGCCTTCGATCGCTCCATACATATTGGGCAACCAAGCTTCCCCGCGGTCATCCAACCCGACATCATCCCATAGGCGGGAAAGTCATTGATCATCCACATCAAAGCTGCTTTCATCATGAAATTCTGCCTCAAAGATATGTCATATGTCAACACACCATCATACCACATCATTGTCAACTTATCTATCAACGACTGCAAGTACACATCAATCTTCTCTTTTGGATTTGACGGACCCGGAATTATGACTGTTAGGAACATAAACTCCCGCTTCATGCACATCCCCGGGGGAAGATTGTACGGAGTCAAGATAATCGGCCAACAAGAGTATGCTTTTCCAGACTGCCCGAAGGCCGAAAGGATTAAATCCATCCGTACATAATCTCAATCGGACGTTTCGAGGGTCCTGCGAAAACGTCATATGAACCCTATCAAATGCTTCCAAGCTTTTACATCCGATGGATGACACAAGACATCTTGCTCCCTCTCATGCTCACTATGCCACCTCATGTGAGCTGCAGTGGCCATCGAAGAGTACAATCTTGTTAAGTCTTGGCACGAGCGGAAAGTACCACATATTTTTTAGAGCGGTCTTCTTCTCAATGCCCCTCCTAGTGGTTGCCTTATACCGATCAGCACCACAAAATCAACAACATGTTATGCTCTCCGCTGAATCATCCTTGTAGTACAACATACATCCATTCGGGCAACAATCAATTTTCAAACACCCAAGACCCACATTCTTCACAAACTTCTTAGCATGATAAAAACTAGTAGGTATCCGATTGTCTTCCGGCAACGCCTTGGACACTGACATGGTGAGGCGATTAAAACAACCTTCTTGCATATTGTAGTCAGATTTGATACTCAACCATTCCATACACATTGACAATTCCGTGTACTCCCAACATCCTTCCCACAACGGAGATCTTGCAGCACTCAGCATGTCATAGAATCTTTGAGCTTCGGGATTCGAATTCTACATTATGTATTGGGAACTCATTCCACCATCTTCTCCCCCATATTATTCTAGTGCAACACCAACCGAGGGTCCAGCATGATCCATTATCATCTGCTTGTATGGATTCAATTCTTCCATCCGCTCACCACTTCCATAGTACGAAACTTCAAACACAGCCGAGTTAAAATTGGGTAACGTCTCACCATGGTTACTCCACCAATAGTAATCCGGCATGAAGCCCTTCTCTTAAAGATCGGCCACAACTCCATCGACGCTTTTGAAAGATTGACACTTGTATCTCTTGCAAGGACACCTCAAATGATCATCGCCCCACCTTATAAATCTCTCCTGGCTAACAACAAACTCTATACACTCACCCACTCCAACTCTATACTCTTCCCTAAGACGTTTATTCCGATCTACCTGCGATACATCCATTTCCGATTCTTCGGAATATCCATTGCTGCCAATTAAATAGCCTGACCAACCATACAACGACATTTATATATTACAGTACATTCCAATAACGTCATCTATCTCGTTCTTATGACAAGGTATGAACCTATCCCATTCGAGAAGAAACCTTTACCACACTCGGTTAATAATAGTTATTCCCTTTTTCAAATGCCTTATACTTAACGAAATTTTGGCAGCATTTCCCATCGGTCTCCAAGTACACGACTCGAGCACGACGAGAATCACCGCGATCAAGTATGCACCAGGAGAACAAAAGGAAATGCATCAGACCGACATTTCATCAAGTATATAAGGAATTCGAATATGGAAATGACTATTATACGAGTGTGAAAAATGTTTTTTCCCAAACTGTCCCACTTGGACAATTCAAGATTCAATACAATGAGCATGCGTACCTTGAGAAGGTACGCATGCTCATTAATATTGAATCTCAAACAGGAAACTAAGGCTTTCGTAAATTAATAATTAACTCTAACGGAAAATAAAACCATTAACCTATAAATATTAATTGCAGCATAGTTGAGCAAATATATATTGAAGCGCAATTCAGTACAAACTTAGATAAAATATTGTACCAAACATCCTATTGAGCTCCACTCTCCACTAACAAGTAACACATAATTGTTAAACACATGCATAACTTCTAAATTATCAGCACACAACCAGCATCCCGCCTTTCAGACAAGACACATCATATTGAGCTCCGCTCTCCACTAACAAACAACACATATTGGCAAACACATGCATAAACGTTAAATTATCAGCACACAACCAGTATCTTGCCTTTCAGACAGGATCACATCCTATTGAGCTTAGCTATCCACTAACAAACAACAACACAATTCATACAACACATTACAATTACAACAAAATCTATTAGACAATGCATAAGCAAATTAATAGAGTGTTACGACAACTTACTTGTGAGAGAAAACACAGACCTTAGTAAGGATAAGGGGCAGAGCCTAAGACAGCAAAGAGCAGAAGAATATCACAGCAAGCACCTATTGTGCATAAATGAAATTAGTCCTCTCAAATCAAATCACTTTTCTATATATACAAATTCCAGTACATGTGTGTGTGTGTATATATATATATATATATATATATGTATGTAAAAGACTAGAAATGGATAATTAATACAAAACAGAAGAAATAACCTATAGGGACATATAAGTTAATTAAGTAGTCTGCAAGCACGCATTGATAAAAAACAAACAACCACATCCACATTAATTCATGTTGATATCAATATCCAAACTTCCCACTTTGTAGTTTACAGTGAACCAAACCTACTGTATTATGCTCCTTCCCTCTAAGGCTGTCATATTTAGTAATTTGGAAATCAGTGCATTAAGGAAGCTTAAGCTTAATTACACCATTATTCATGGAAACTCATCATCAAAACCATGACCATGTTGAAAATGATGAATCTTGGAGGGTTTCTATGGGCTCTCAAAGCAAGAGTCTAACCCAAGGTTCCATGTAGGAACAGATTTCATTGCAAACAATCAAATCTCTGGCATTGACTTTGCAACAGTTCACTCATACCCTGATCAATGGTGTGGATTTTTAATTTTATTCTTTATAAAACCACAATGATGTGCAGTAACATATATGCTTCGACCATCATTCCAAAAAAAAAAACTTGATTGCTTTAAAGATTCCATCTTTGACCAACCCAAAGAGAAGAAGATTGTAGATTAGAAGACTTTCTCTTCTTTTTTTTTTTTGTTGTAAGCTATTTAGGTTAGAAGACTTAACAATTAGAATAATAAATAAGATTAACGATTCAATATAAAATAAACTAAGTTGTAGAATAACTAATGGTTAAGGTAAAATAAAAAAGCATTCAGCCAACTTTTATAAAGAACACAAGCATAAGATTCAGTCTAATTCAAAGGTTTAAAAAACAATTAGAACCATTACTACATATTCATCATGCAGTTGCTGCACGTATAGAGCCATAGTGATAAAGCCAAAAAATGATCAAAATTAAAGAGGTTCAAAACTGGATATCAGGTCAGTAAAATGAGAAGATGACATATTACTATATAAGTCACCAAAAATGCTCAACAGATTATTCAACCAATATGTACCAACATAAACCTTGAATTTTTTTATGTTCTTTTTATAGAGAACACTAACAGCAACAAAAATGACAAGAATTAACCTTAGTTCCCTATTTCTAATGATTCAACTATCCATTCAGCCTAGTACAAATCTTCAAAAGGTATTCCAAAAAGGCTGAGTTTCTTGAGAGAAGAAAGGAGAGAAGAGAGATAGAGAGGGAGAGAAGAGAAGAGAGGAGAAGAGGAGCGAGACCGAGAAAGAGAGAAGAAAAGAGAGACAGAGAAGAAGATAAGAGAGAGAGATAGAGAGAAGAGAGAACTTACCTAACAGTGGGGGAGGACGACGACGTCGTGGGGTGGTGGTGCGGTGAGCCATGGTGGTGCAGCGTGCAGTGGGGGCGCGGCCAAACGGAGAACCAGAATGTGAGGGAGAGAAAGAAACGGAGTAGTGAGGGATAGAAAAGGTTCTGAATGAGGAAGAAGAGGAGAATTTTGCAATTTAGGGATTTAGTATTTAGCGGCCGAATATTTCGGTCCCAAAACCGGTCGCCGTTTACTTAAAAAACATTTCGGTCGCAGGGTCAGTTGAAAATGGGATCTTTCTAAATTTCAATTTATTTGGCGTAGCGACCGAACTCATTTCGGTCGCAAGTTGGACCCAATTTGACCGTTGCATTTTACGCGGTCGCTAATTCGGTCGTTATACGGTCAAAAAAAAATTAATTAGAATTCAACACTATGGATACCGAATTAGCGATCACATAGTTTGCCACCACCAATTTTGGTCTCCATTTCGGTCGCAAAACTGATGTTGTAAACTAATCTGCAAAAAGCCATTTCTGTCGCCATTGCGGTCGCAATTAGAGACCAATACTATCGGTCGTAAAAATTCGGTCGCTAAATGAACTTTTTTTGTAGTGTGTCCTACATAATTTTTCTTTGACTATTTAGATATTTTTTAAATCAATACGGTCTAATAATAATGTATCACAAAACAAAATCAATACAAATATAAAAGTGGACTAGAAATTTCTACAGTACATCTGATGTGGAGGGCTCACCTTATTTCAAGGAGTTTAATCATTTTTTAATAAGTTTTTTGTTTCTTATTATTACTATTATATTTGGTACTTTGATTGTATTGTTTGCTTAACCGGGTAAAGTTGCATTAAATGGGATTAGACATGTCAACCATCATACCTTCAGACACTGAGGAGAAAGTGGAAACGTGTTAAGATAGAAAAGGTTTTTTTTTGTTATTGTATTTTTCTGAAAGAAAAAGAAAACTGATACATTGAAGTGTTGGAGAGGCTAGGTTACCATTAACACTCCAATGTATACCATTTACCATTACCATTTCTCCTCTGGTTTTCTTATCTAGGAAGAACGATGGAGATGCCCTGCTCTCCTTTCTTCCATATTTTTCGACAAGATGGTATGGCATCCATTTGGGTTTTTTTTTTCTTTGTGGACCAGACACGGTATTTGGGAAGACGCAAAGACAACGACCGCCATTTTCCGAGGAGACCCAACAACGAGCTCGAACGGCGGCGGAGAGGACCATGAGGAGTAATGCGACGGTAGTATTTTCACTTGTGATTGCAGGAAGCTCAACGACGGCGATAGAGGAAGGAGGGGTGGCTGGGCGGAGCGTGGTTGTGACACGGCGCCGGGACTCTGGTTCGCAGCGGTAATAACACCGCAGGGGGCAACGACGTGCTGTTTGGATGTGGAGGAGCTCCCTTCTCAGATTACTTCCTGAAGCCAGTGCTTCTCTTTTCATTGGTATGCTATGCTATCTTTCTTCACCATCATCTAATTTTCTCCTTTGACCACCATCATTCGTTTATCTCCCAACTTTCTAATTTGTGGAACTACTTTTGTCTCTTCTCAGTGCTGCTTGTTTTGCAAAATATTCAATTTCCCCCCTATTTTCCCATGTTTTTTGGTTCCCTCAGAAGCTTTAACCATTTTGATTTTTTTAGGGTCAATGAGGATCCTATTTTCGTGAAATTAGGGCTTCTATTTTTGTGATCTGGAGGTGATTGATTTGGGTTACCTGGGGTGAAGGGATGTAGATGGAGGAGGTGGTTTTGTATTCTGAATAAAGATTTCATCCCTCAATTAATGGGATGTTGCCGATTCCATAAATTTGATTCATTTTAATTTACCTTTTTGTATTGGATTTGAGTGGATTTGGAGAATCTGTTTGGGATTGTGCGAATCATGTTCTGATCCAGCACAAAATAAATATTATTTTGGGTTTTTTTTTTTTTTTTGAGGTAGCTAAGATGATTGGAATAACAAATCATGTTATGAAACTGAGTTTTTTTGACGTTTTGCTTTGATAAGGATAAGATCTGATAATAATAAAAAGAAAAAAATGAAGAAAGTAGGGGACTTGTAGCTAATTTGATGTTGGTCCCGTCCATCATGTGGGACTTGCTATTGGACGGGGAAGCCCCGTCCATCACATTTGTACTTGATGTGGACGGGGAAGCCCCGTCCATCACGTTTGTAACTTACTGTTGGACGGGGAAGTCCCGTCCATCACATTTTAATTTGCTGTGGACGGGGAAGCCCCGTCCATCACATGGGACTTGCTGTTGGACGGGGAGGTCCTGTCCATCACATTTGTACTTGCTGTGGACGGGGAAGCCCCGTCCATCACATGAGACTTGCTGTTGGACGGGGAAGTCCCGACCATCACATTTGTTCTTGCTGTGGATGGGGAAGCCCGTCCATCACATGGGAGTTGCTATTGGACGGGGAAGTCTCGTCCATCATGTTTGTACTCGCTGTGGATGGGGAAGCCCTGTCCATCACATGGGACTTACTGTTGGACGGGGAAGTCCCGTCCATCACATTTGTACCTGATTTAGAATACTAAGTGCATGTCACTACTAAGCAGCATCAACATGATCCATTAAATGCCTTCACACTCCAAAAGAGCAACCTCGTTAGAATGGGACAACGTGACTACTATGGAAGACCCTTTTTTACTGTTCCTTATTTTTTCATTATGTCATTTGTTTAAAGAACAAGCAACCAACTACTATCTAAGGTGATGGAAAGTCATAGTCTAGACTATGGATCTATCTGACATTTACTTGAGCTTTACTTATCTATACTTTCTTTACAACTATCATCATTTTGTTGAACAGTATAAAAAAACTTTATACTGTAAATATATGCGAATTAAATCCATAACATTGTCTATACAATTTAATTTTTTTAAATGAAATAACTAATGCCATATTTTAATCTTCCAGCGGAGGATGCCAACATGAAGTATCACACATTCATCAAAATATATTCCATTGAAAGCTAATCACTCTTGGTATCAGAATACATGTAAAAATTTATTTAATCTTTAAACAAGTAGCATCATTAAAGGATACAAAAATAATTAACTTACAGGAAAATAGATGATAAATAAATCAAATAGATTTTTTAATAGAGAATAAAAAATATAATATGATAAATATATTTTCAAATAATGATTCACTTGCACGGGGAAAATATGAAAATTAAAATATATTTTTCAAAAGAGAAGAAAAATAATAATATGATGAATAAATATATATTTAGAATGATTCACTTGCACAAGAAAAAAGAGGTGTATTAAATCAAATAGATTTTCAAGAGAGAGAAAATAAATATGATAGATTATAATATTTTGTAGGTTACTTTAGTGGATAGATATGCATTTATGATAAGAGGGCCTATTGGTTGGTTGGTTTTCCCAAAGCTGCTTGAATTGAAAGTTAAAAGAGAAAGGTTGTGAAGATGGAAAATAAAAACAACTGCTGCAACATATTTTTTTAAAAAAAAATTAGGGAGAAAAATCCAAAGATAATAATAATAATAATAATAATATAATAATATTTATTATTATAATTAAAATAATAATAAGTATAAGGTGTATGGAAATATATATATATATATTTTTAAGGGTGTATGGAAATATTAAAACCTTTTATTATTCTAATAAATTGCTAAAATCGATAAATACAATTTGGTTAAGAACAATTTGACGTCCAGGAGGAGCAATTAATATTCTTTTTCACAAAAAATAAATAAATTAGATTCAACGCATAATATGGTAAAGTCGTAAAAAGTAATCTAGGTTAGAGGGAAATAAAGTAATGCCTTTTCCCTTTTTCACAAATTAATTTATTTTCCTATTTAAATCTGCAGAGACAATGTTGGACAGTCTAACCTTTATCTTGCCGACGTGCTTTTCCTCTTTTATCTCAAAATCTCTTTTTTCTCAAAATTAAAGATGTTTTTTGGAGAGATCTCAAAATTAAAGATTAAAGATTATAATATATGCACTTTTTAGATTGCAACAAACGTCTCCAACACGTTTCTTTCTTTCCATTCCCACAAAAAATTCCTTCTTTCTTCTCTCCCAAAAACCTACTTCACTCCACTCTTTCTTCTCTCAACTACTCCTTCTCTCGTCGGTGATTGGTGACATGTGCAGGTGGTGTGGACTCACTGCCACAAAAACAGATCGGTGGTGGCTTGGTGTAGATGAATCCTAGGAGTCTACTTTAGTCGGTTGCTTTCTGAAACAAGCTTCCTTTCTGTTAGGTTGAGCTGTCCTCTGGTTTGAAGGGGTTACAGAGGTGTCCAGATTATGGGTGCTAAAGGGGGACATTTGGAAACAAAAATTAACTACATAGTTAACTTCGGTGGAATTAGCATGTGATTAGTGGTACTACAAATTTAGTTATAGATGTTTTGCGCTTTGTATAGGGTTTTGTCAAACTCTTTGGTAATACTAATATGATTTAATTTTCCTGGATGAAGGAGGTTCAATATGGAATTGGGACCGATTTGTGTTATTTTGGTTTTTTGATTTTTTCTTCTCTTTCATATAGTTGGGTCTGGTCTGGTTTGGTTTTTCTCGCTAAAAGTGTTCAGTAGGTCATCAGATAAATTTAAATATTGAACTTTGCCATGATTATCTTACCTTTTGATTTGACCATACTTTGTAACTTACTTCTGGTTTTGTAAAAATTCAGAGTTCTTTGATTTGATCGTTCATTGTTTATCATTAACCATGGGTCAACCCTAATTTTCACGGTATTTTCAAAACTTTGGTTTCCCTCCCATTTTTTTTGTTGGGATTTTAGGCTTCAGTTTGTCTATGAATAAGGTGGTCTCCTTCTTGGCTCAGCACTTGTCTTCAACTTATTTCGTTCTTCTCAAATTGTGATCATAATTTCCTTTTGCAATGGCTGCTAACTATGATAGGATCATTTCTATAGTTTCCAATAGGGAGTGTATCAGGTTGTTGGTTAGGGTTGTTAGACTCTGGAATGTTCCATTGTTTAATAACCCGGCTCATACTAGCTCATTGGAGATGCTTTTGGTTGATGAACATGTAATAAAACCTTTGTTATACTCTTCTGCTCCATTATTCTATTGATATCTCTAACACAAATCATCTTTATTTTTACTTGAAACCGATTGTGTTTTTTTGGTGTATTGATTGTAAAGGGAGGAAGGATACAAGCTACTGTTAGGAAACCTTTGCTGCACAGATTCAGTTCTCTTTTGGAAGAGGGTTGTTGCTATAAATTTGTCTACTTTAATGTGGTGCCCAATAGTGGCGGTTATAGGGCTTTTACTCATGATTTCAAGCTGGTTTTTCTATTTAAAACAACTGTTGTGAGGAAAGAAGATCCTTCCATTCCCTTATTTGGACTTAACTGCATTCCCTTTGGTGAGATTCTCAATTATAATGATAATCATGAATATCTCATTGGTGAGTGATTTTACTGATTATGTTACAATCTCATATTAAATTAAATTTTTTGATTGATTTGGTTGGTATTGATTTCTTCTTCTCATTATTTGTAGATGTTATTGGACTCTTGACTGCTGTTTTCCCTGAGAGACAATATCTTATCAATGGGAAGACAACTACCATGGTTGTAATTGAATTAACTGACCCTAGGTAATTATTTGGTCCTCATCAATTTAACCAACCTGGGTTATTACACTTTCTTTTGAATAACTTTGTGTATTTTATTTTATTATTTTGTATGAATAATGGAAATCTAGAGTGTGCTCTATTTGGAGAGTACGTTGGTATGTTGAGGAACTTTCTCAATGGTGGTGGCAATATTCAGGTGGTGGTTGTTGTCCAGCTTGCTAGGGTGAAGTGTTTTAAAGGCATGTTTTTTTAATATTATTTAGTCTTTGATCCTTTTTTTTATGCGAGTTTCTGTAATATAATGGTGTAGACCATGCCTAATTTGTTCTTTATTTTGTCTATTTACTTTGTAGGAAAAAATGTTATACAGAACAGCATGAATGCCACAAGACTGTTGTTTAACCCTGACACAGAAGAAGCAATTGTATTCAGAAACAGGTTCATGATTTTTGTTGATATTTTGTCTGTCATAAAAATTTTAGTTTCCATTATTATATTTTATACTAACAAGTTTTTTACCCCTATTGCTTCAACTGGTTGTTCAGTATTGCCGAACATGGATCCATTGATGTTGAGCCACTTGCTGTTGTACTGGACAGTTCTAGAGAAGGGCTTGAGACTGACTTTATGAAGAATAATCCAAAAAAGATAGTTGCTCAGCTTACCAGTATAAATGAGGTTGTCAGTGTGCTTTAGATATATTTCCCCATGTAGTTTACTATCTTATATATGCATGTGTATCTTTGATTATATTTATTATTTATTATTTATTATTACCAAAATATTTAATTTATCCTTTTTTAATTTGCAGGAAGGAATGTTCATTGTGCTAGGAGAAATTGTTGATGTAGTGACTGATGCCTCCTGGTTTTACCTGGCATGCAAATGCAACAGGTCTGTCAGTGTTTAGTCGGGTGTCTATTTCTGTGAAACTTGTGGAATCCCTGTTTTACAAGTCCACCCAAGGTAATATTTTAATATAGTAGCTATATTTAATGTTGTAAGATTATCCCCTTTGTTTTCTAATATATGTGAATTAGTCATATATACTTTACTTTTATATTTATACTACTGTTTATTATTAGCTAACAAAAAATGGTTATATTTGAAAGGTACAAAGTCAAAGTGGAAGTTGTTGACCAAACAGGAACTGCTGTGATGATTCTGTTTGATAGAGATGTCACTAACCTTCTGCAGAAAACTTGTGAAGATCTGCTGGGCCATCATTTTGAGGTTGTTTTCCTGCTATTTTTAGTCGTTGTTAATAATTATTAGATTATTAATAATGTATTGTCTTCAGTTTATAGTAATGTTTTTCCAGTGGGCAAAAAATGGTTCTTAGGTTTTAGTTAATGTTGATTACTATTGCTTATTATAGGGTGCTAATGGGAATGGATACCCAGACTTGATTAACTCTCTTATTGGAAGGAAATTACTGTTTAAGGTGGAGACTACATTGGAGCAGGCTTTTCAGTTTGATGGCACTTGTCCTGTGAGGAAAGTCTTCTATGATGAGGTTATCATTTCCATGTTTGAATTAATGTAAGCAAACAACACACCTACGAAGGTTTCTTAATAGGGGTTAATTTAAAGACACGCTTACCATTGCCCATGGGCTAATTATTTTATTTATGTGATGTTTTATTGTTTCCCCTATACCATGGAAATATATTTGGTATTTAGTCTTATTTAATTAGTGCCATTTTGATTTTAATTGAAGGCTGTTTTTGCTCCTCCTTTCCCAAAGGTTGACACCAGTGTTAGGGATCTAGAAGAACAACATTCTGTGAGTTTCTTTTTCTTAGCTATTCTCTTATTTAGTTGTTCTGTTTTTAGGGTAAAATAAAAGTTTGTGCCTAAATCTTTGGATGTTGGTTGTTGCAGCAGGCTGATTGTGAGGTGATTGGGACTTCAATCTCACTAGGAGATACTAGAACTGGTCTTCCAACACATTGGACTCCACCATCAGGATGGACTTCTGCTAAGAGGAAGTTGGATGTTGACTTTGTGGCTTGCCAAGATGATTGCTCTGTAAGTGGTGTGAAGTCAAAAAAAATGGAATGGAAGATGTTGAGAGCCTAGAATTTGATCCTGTGTCTCTCAAACTTGAGAACGCCTGATGTCAAACGAAGTAGTTGCTACAGATTATTTTGTGTATCTCCATATTTATGTCAATTTGCTGTGTAGTCAGGTTATGGAGATACTTTTTAAGGTTGTTTTGGTTTTTTAATATGGGATATGGTTCTTTATTTTTGATTGTGCTATTTGTTTGGTTTTGGATATTGACATTGTTCAACTTCCAAAGTCAAACATGTATGCACTCTACCTATGACAGGACAATGTTCCATTAGGAAGTTTAGTCGGTTATGGTTTGGCTCAAGTATGTATGTATTGGGAGTAGGGTTTCTTTTTTGTTTGGAAAACTCTTCATGTGTCAGATGCAGATTAGTTTAAATGGCTAACCATCAACATTATGATGGTTCTGGTGATCCTAAGCCCTATCTATGTAATTACACTATTAATGTCAATGACAATTTGCAGTTTATGTTATCTATTAAATTTTTTATATTCTTTCAACTTTTGCTTTTGCTTATTTCTTGAAGAATATTATATTTTTAATGTCAGCATTTTCTCTATGTAGTTTGCACTATAATTATAAAAGTGTAAGTTTGTAAGCATTGAAGGGTATGGAAATTACAGAGAGTGATGTTAAAAACGTAGTTCCATCATGTTTATTATTATAAACTTACTGCTTATTCATTGGAATGGTTTTTAAGAACTGGGATTTATTTTGTCATACATGATCGCTGTTTTGTTCTTATTTTTAACTTTATGTTGAATCCCCTCAATTAATGGGATGTTGCCGATTCCATAAATTTGATTCATTTTCATTTACCTTTTTGTATTGGATTTGAGTGGATTTTGGAGAATCTGTTTGGGATTGTGCGAATCATGTTCTGATCCAGCACAAAATAAATATTATTTTGGGTGTGTGTTTTATTTTTTTCAGGTAGCTAAGATGATAGGAATAACAAATCATGTTATGAAGCTGAGTTTTTTTGACGTTTTGCTTTGATAAGGATAAGATCTGATAATAATAAAAAGAAAAAAATGAAGAAAGTAGGGGACTCATAGCTAATTTGCTGTTGGTCCCGTCCATCATGTGGGACTTGCTGTTGGACGGGGAAGTCCCGTCCATCATATTTGTACTTGTTGTTGGACGGGGAAGCCCCGTCCATCACATTTGTACTTGCTGCGGATGGGGAAGCCCCATCCATCACGTTTGTAACTTATTGTTGGATGGGGAAGTCCCGTCCATCACATTTGCACTTGCTGTGGACGGGGAAGCCCCGTCCATCACATGGGACTTGCTGTTGGATGGGGAAGTCCCGTCCATCACATTTGTACTTGCTGTGGACGGGGAAGCCCCATCCATCACATGGGACTTGCTGTTGGACGGGGAGGTCCCGTCCATCACATTTGTACTTGTTGTGGACGGGGATCCCGTCCATCACATGGGACTTGCTGTTGGACGGGGAAGTCCCGGTCATCACATTTGTACTTGCTGTGGACGAGGAAGCCCCGTCCATCACATGGGACTTGCTGTTGGACGGGGAAGTCTCGCCCATCACATTTGTTCTCGCTATGAACGAGGAAGCCTCATCCATCACATGGGACTTACTGTTGGATGGGGAAGTCCCGTCCATCATGTTTGTACCTGATTTAGAATACTAAGTACATGTCACTACTAAGCAGCATCGACATGATCCATTAAATGCTTTCACACTCCAAAAGAGCAACCTCATTAGAATGGGACAACATGACTATTATGGAAGACCCTTTTTTACTATTCCTTATCTTTCATTATGTCATTTGTTTAAAGAACAAGCAACCAACTACTATCTAAGGTGATGGAAAGTCATAGTCTAGACTCTGGATCTATCTGACATTTACTTGAAGCTTTACTTATCTATTCTTTCTTTACAACTATCATCATTTTGTTGAACAACTTTTTTAGCTAACCCCCCCTATTGCGTCAGCGAGAATAGCCTAGCTTGCTCTGCTTCATCTTTTTTTTTGTCATTTTATAATAATTTATAATTGTGATGCCTCTTCTTTATGTTACCACTGCCGAAACTATTTGATGGTGTCTTTATCTCAGTTTTGTAGAATTTTTTATGGTTGCACCTACACAATAGAAGAGATGTTGGTATGCTTTGTTGGTGATTTGTGAATTGGTTGCATTGAATATCAACCATACCATTCAACGTGCAGGTATCTAACTCTTGCAACTCCTCCTTATAACTGATTTGGTGCTTCACACTGCTTCCATATTATAAAATACGTTGGAAGGATCTCCCTGAATGTTAGATACTGCTTACTATTTGCATATGGTGTCATTTTCGTTTCTTTGGTTCTTAAATTAGCAACAATTTTTGGGTTATATTGTTTTTACATTATCCAGTTCTGTTGTTTTCATTTTTACCAATATGCAAGTTCTGACATTTGCCTCTTTTTTTTTGTATGGTGCTTCTATTAACTTACTGTCTCATTATTTTCCAGTTGTTTATATTTTATAAATTAGTAAACTACTACGATGTTATTTGTGTTTTCTTCTTCATAGATTTTTTTTAGATAAACAAAAGTGTGTTGAATAGAGTACAAGAGATACTAAAACCAGATACAAAAGAACAAGCAAAATTTGAAAAGCAAAGATATGTGATCAACCAATTGTTCTCATAAACTTAGCTGAATGGTTGAAACATAGCTTAACCATCAAAACTAACCATCACCTCTTTCTAAAACCAGCGTAATTGTCCAATAAATTCCACACCGTTTTGAGAATTCCTGCTACACCAAATTTCTGATGAAGCTACTTGATCTGTATAGAAGGGATAATTTCCCCAAGCGAACCATCCTAACATAGCATGGATAATTATTGGAAAAACTGGACACCAGTTCACGACCCTTGATAGTAGAACCATAAGCGCATGACATGGAACATTGTGTAGAAGAACAAGCATGCAACATAAATTGCTGATATGGCATAACATCCTGTATAATAGTTTCGTGACTGCATGTAGAGTTAATATTATTTAGTGAACTGCATGTGGTTTAGGTGGTTTTAAATCACTTTAAGGATTAGTTGTGTCTAAAATATTACATTGGCAATCTTTACAGTGCAATTGCCATGGTTTCAAAATCTTTTATACTGGTAGTACTATATTAATGTTTCGTAAAAATATATGAAGGAAACCTTGATTAATTAGGTTCCAACCTTGGTACGTGAATTAGTTGTTATTTTGTACATGTGATTCTTGGTTATTTGTCATAGATATTCATTTTGTTTTAGTATATCTCATTAGATGTAATCACAGATAATGAGTGCTGCCAGAGACAACGAAACTAATTGTTGTGATAATCCTTTGGGAAAAGAAGCTAGACAGAGGAGATTGTCCTTGGTTAGAGAGAAAAAGAGACGGCATAATAAGGAAAATGAAGGTTTCTATATCTTCTAGCTATTATTCTTGAATAAATGATGTTATAGTATTGATTTTTCTTATCTAACTGTTATTTATTTTATCATTAAAGCTTGGAGTATAAAAAATATGCAAACCCAACCATCTGGTGTGCAAGGCCAAAACATTACTCGGAATGTTGTTTGTCGACGAAAGTTTTGTGATTTTTCAAAGCCTCCAGGTATTTTATATTACATTTGTCTATTGATTTTTAGCGATATTAATTATATGATAAATTTAGTTGGGTTTAACTTTTAATGTTACTATTTTTATTTTCCATAATACATCTTCAAGTTGTAAATGTAGATCCTATGGTTGACTACGATCGTTATATGTTGTATTTTGAAGCTGGACATCAAGGTATATTTGTAGTCCTCTATTTAGATATACAAAAATGTCATGGTTTTAGGTTGTGTATCTCTATATTAAACCTGAGTAATCAATTGAAATATATTTTCCATTCCGGATTATATTGATTTTGGAGTGATGAGCTATTGTTGTCAATATTGTGGAGCACGCGTTTGGTTTGAGGAGCGAGCTGACAAAAATAGGATTTGGTCTGGTGTAGAATTCTCCATATGTTGTATGAAAGGGAAAGTTATGCTGAAATATTTACAGAGTCCAACGGAGTTTCTTTGGAAATTAATAAATGGAGAAGATCGTAGAAGTTCTCATTTTCTTGAAAATATATGCTCTTATAATAGTATGTTTGCTTTTACCTCATTGGGAGGTAAAGTTCAAGTTGCTCATAATGCAAGGCATGGTCCCCCTCAGTTTATTCTTGGTGGTTAAAATTATCATCGGATAGGAAGTTTGTTGCCATTGGAAGGAGAGATGCCAACGTTTGCACAATTGTACATATATGACACCCAGAATGAAGTTACAAATCGAATATCTCATTTGAGGTATCTTACTGCTTTCTATTTTTTCTATATGTACATATGATGTGAATGGGTTGACAACTTTGTTCACACACACACACACACACACACACATATATATATATATATATATATATATATATATATATGGTAGGGATGTATGTTTCCTTTTTCAGAACTATATCATTTTATGTTATATTTGATTTCATTCTATTGTATATTTTCTATATTTGTTTGATTAATGAAATATAGATATATGTGTGTGTGTGAATAATGTTGGTGAGATAATTTAACTGTATCCACACTTTACAAGTAGAAATAATATATATTTTTGGCTACAAATTATATTAGGTGTGGATCAGATAAAAAACAACTTGACCCAACTTTGGTTAAGGAGTTGTTGAAGATGGTTGATGAATTTAATGAACGTGCAAAAATTTTTAGACGTGTGAGGGATGTTATTGAAGGTGAACAGAATGTGAATGTATCATTGAGATTGTTTCGAAACCGTATAGTTGATCCACGAATGTATAATTTGCCAACTGTGGATGAAGTTGCTGCTCTTATTGTCGGAGATTTTGATAATGCCGATTGTGGTCGTGATGTTATTTTACAAACACGCGAAGGGCATTTGCAAAGGATAGCTGAGACCAATGTTTCATTTATGCCTTTACAATATCCGTTGTTGTTTCCATATGGGGAAGATGGTTTTCAAGACAATATTCCTTATGCTAGACATATTGTATCTACTGCATAAAATCCAAGAAATCACGTCACTTTAAGAGAATTCATTGCATTTAGGTTGATGGAAAGAGAAACTGAGGAAACTATTTTACTGAAGAGCAAAAGGTTGTTTCAGCAATTTGTGGTTGATTGTTATTCAATACTAGAAGCACAATGATTGAAGTTTATTAAAAACAACCAGAATATAATAAGGTGTGATATTTTGAAAGGCCTTGAGGAAGCTATGGAAAATGGTGATGTAGATGCTGCAACAATTGGGAAACGTGTAATCTTACCATCTTCATTTACCAGTAGTCATAGATATATGTTTAATAATTGCCAAGATGCTATAGCAATATGTAGGAAATATGGATATCCAAATTTGTTTTTGACATTCACATGTAATCCAAAGTGGGATGAGATCCTTAAACGTGTTTCTGATAGAGAACTTACTCCTACTGATAGACCTGACATTTCGTCTAGAGTGTTCCACATGAAATTAAATCAGTTGATGACTGATTTTAAGAAGGGTGAAGTTTTTGGGACATTTATTGCATGTATTATTGTTAGAAATTATATTGGAAAATTAGGTAGATTGGTTCTATACGATTATTTTGTTTTCCATATTAGTCCTATATGTTTTTTATTTTTCAAATTGGTTCTACATATTACGTTTCATTTTCACATTGGCCCATTCCATCAATTTTGACCTAATGCCGTCAGTTTTGATCTGACGTGGCTATCACATTCGTCTGACATGTGGCATTTGATATTACTCTGTTAGGTCAAACTTGACGAAAAGGACTAATGTAAAAAAAAGAATGTTGCCTATGCGACCAAGATGCAAAATAAAAAACTTATAGGATCAATATGACAAATAAAATAACCGTATATGAATAGTCTACCAATTTTCCCGATTATATTATTTTTCCATCCATGCATCGTATTTTTAATGGATTGGTTTTGATTGTTGTTTTTGTCGACTAAATATTTAGGTATATATACTATCTAATTTCAAAAGCGAGGTTTGCCACATGCACATATATTATTGTGGCTTGAGGAAAAGGATAACCTACAATCGGTACAATTTATTGACTCTATCATTTCTGCTGAGTTGCTTGATAAAACAAAGTTTCCAAAGTTATATAATGTTGTCTCAAATTTTATGCTTCATGGTCCATGTGGTAATGTAAATCGCAATTCTCCTTGCATGAAGGGTGGCAAATGTTCAAAGTACTTTCCAAAGAAATTTGTTGACCATACCTCTTTTGATGATGATGGGTACCCTATTTATAAGAGAAGGGATACTGGTGTAACTACTATTAAGGGTGGTGTTCATTTGGATAATCAATATGTTGTCCCTTACAATCCTAAGTTGTTGATGAGATATCAAGCCCATATTAATATTGAATATTGCAATAAGTCTGATTGCATTAAATATCTATTCAAATATGTTAATAAGGGACCAGATCGTGTTACAGTTGTTACCCCTCATGGTGATCGGCATTTAGCTGATTTAGAAATGAAGGATGAAATAAAGAACTATTATGATTGTAGATATTTATCTCCTTGTGAGTCTGCTTGGAGGCTCTTTGCCTTTGATATTCATCATAGATGGCCTCCAGTTCAGCGATTGACATTTCACCTTCCTAGGGAGCAAACTATAGTTTATAACGACAATGATGTTGTTGATGATATCTTCGAACGGAATAAAAATAGGACAACAATGTTCCAAGCATGGATGGAAGCAAATCGTAAATATCCTCATGGTAGGGATTTAACTTATGTTGATTTTCCATCACGATTTGTATTTTTCTTTAAAGAAGCATATTACATGAGGTTGTTGCTTAATATACAAAAGGGATGCAAAAGTTACGAGTGTTTGAGAACTGTTAATAACACTATTTATGCAACCTTTCAAGAAGCATGCTCTGCGTTGGGTTTATTATCTGATGATAAGGAATTTATTGATGGACTTCGTGAGGTTGCAGTATTAGCTTCTGGGGTATACATGAGGAGGCTTTTTGTGACTTTATTGCTGTCAAATAGTATGAGTAACCCAGCTAATGTATGGGAACAATCTTGGGAGTTTTTAGTTGATGGAATTTTGTATGAAAGACGAAAGTTGCTGCACTATCCAGGTATAATATAGTAGATATAATATAATTTTCCCCCCTTTAATTATGTTTTCGTTGTCATAGTTACACTGATATTGGAATTACAATGTTTATGTTATCGTGCAAGGTCATTATTTTTTATTCAATTTACAAAAGTTGCTTTATTGACATTTTTTTTTTTTTTAACATTTAGGATTGTGTTTGACTGATGATCAGCTGAACTTGATTTGTTTAGTAGAGATCGAGAAAATGTTACGCTTAAATGGGAAGTCTTTAAAGGATTTGATACTATGCCTTTCCCTTATACTGAAGATCTCTCCAATTTGAATAATATCTTTGTTCTTAGAGAACTCCAGTATGACACTGATGAAATGGCTGTTGAACATGCTAAATGTTTGGATCAACTGAATGATGGTCAAAAAAAGGTATATGATGAAGTTGTTGCTTCTGTGGTAGACAACGTTGGTGGTTTCTTTTTTGTTGATGGTTATGGTGGGACTGAGAAAACTTTCTTATGGAAAACATTGTCATATAGATTCGGTGTTGATGGTAAGATAGTCCTGAATGTTGCTTCTAGCGGCATTGCTTCACTTTTATTACCAGGAGGAAGAACCGCTCATTCGCAATTTGCTATTCCATTATTATTGAATGAAGAATCATGTTGTAATATTAAACAAAAGAGTTTTCGAGCTGACTTACTTCGAGAGACTTCATTGATCATTTGGGATGAGGCTCCTATGGTGAACAGATGGGCTTTTGAAGCATTGGATAGGACTTTAAAAGATATAATGGCGGTTGTTAATGTCCATTTTTCTTCTAAACCATTTGGTGGTAAGGTTGTTGTACTTGGTGGTGATTTCAGAAAAATATTACCTGTAGTTCCTAAGGGAAGCAGGGCTGATATTGTTATGGCCACTGTTAATTCATCCAAACTATGGAAGCATTGTAAAGTACTGAAACTCACCGAAAATATGAGGATTCGGATGAGTTCAGATGTTTTTGAGGACCCGGTTATTAAGGATTTTACACAATGGATTCTTGATATTGGTGATGGGAAGCTAAGTATTGATGATTATGGTGAGGCTAATATCTATCCACCCGAAGATTTGTTGATCTTAGATTCAGGTGATCTGATTGCAAGTATTGTTTCATACATATATCCAAATCTTCTAGATAATCTATCAAATTTCAAGTTTTTTTAAGATAGGGCGATTTTGGTACCAAAATTAGAGTTTGTAGAACAAGTTAATAATTATGTGTTATCGTTGCTACCTGGTGAGGAGAAGGAATATCTTAGCTCAGATTGTGTTAGTAAGATGGAGCAGACTCATGGGTTTAATTGAGTAGTTGACTCCTGAATTTCTTAACCAAATCAAGTGTTCTGGACTTCCTAATCATAAGCTTACATTGAAGGTTGGCGTTCCAGTTATGCTACTGAGAAATATTGACCAATATATTGGTTTGTGCAATGGAACGAGATTGGTTGTCACTGAGCTAGGCACCAATGTTATTGGAGCTAAAGTTGCTACTGGGAATCAAATGGGTGACAAAGTCTACATACCTAGATTGAATTTGGAACCATCAGATCATGCAATGCCCTTTAAATTCTATAGACGCCAATTTCCATTGGTATTGAGCTTTGCAATGACTATAAATAAGAGTCAAGGGCAAACATTGTCTCATGTTGGTTTATATCTACCTTGTCCTGTTTTTTCACACGGTCAACTATATGTTGCAATTTCTAGGGTGAGATGTAAGAGTGGATTGAAGATTCTTAGTTGTAATGATGATACGGTACCATGTCCAGTGGTCAAGAATGTTGTTTACAAAGAGGTTTTTGAGAAAATCTGATGTAAGTTATACCTTTAATAATATAGTTTTGTTTTCATTTTGTCTGCTTTTGTCACTTTTATATAGACTATCGACCATGTTATAATGTGTAATTTGGAATATAGCTTACTTATGTTTCTTTAATTTATATTTAGATTTGATATTTTGTGACAGTGTTTAAGGGTGGTTTAGATTATAGTAGATAAAAATATAAACAGATACTTTGTACTATAAAATAATATATGTTTATCAAAATTGTATCATTTAATAAGCATTTAATTTTCATTAGTTCATTTTTATCTTCGTTCCTATTGATTTCGATGACCTCTGTATGATAAATAATTTTTTATTAACCATCATAGCATTTGGTAATTCAATTTAACGTAGGTTCCTATTAATTGCCGTTTTTTGTTTTTCATGTTAATTATCTAATTTTTTTAATGGTTATTTGAATAAAAACTTAACATTAATAGCATGCGAAATAACCTTAGAGTTTAATTTCTATGCACTGACACTGTAAAGATTTTTATACTGACAACCAATCAGAAATCATTGCTTTGATGACTTTCATGATGGTTAGGATAAGGATCAAAGATTTGTAATGATGTGTTCATTTCTGATTGGTTGACAGTATAAAAAAACTTTATACTGTAAATATATGCGAATTAAATCCATAACATTGGCTATACAATTTAATTTTTTTAAATGAAATAACTAATGCCATATTTTAATCTTCCAACGGAGGATGCCAACATGAAGTATCACACATTCATCAAAATATATTCCATTGAAAGCTAATCACTCTTGGTATCAGAATACATGTAAAAATTTATTTAATCTTTAAACAAGTAGCATCATTAAAGGATACAAAATTAATTAACTTACAGGATAATAGATGATAAATAAATCAAATATATTTTTTAATAGAGAAGAAAAAATATAATACGACAAATATATTTTCAAAGAATGATTCACTTACACGGGGAAAATATGAAAATTAAAATATATTTTTCAAAAGAGAAGAAAAATAATAATATGATGAATAAATATATATTTAGAATGATTCACTTGCACAAGAAAAAAGAGGCGTATTAAATCAAATTTGTACTTGCTGTGGATGGGGAAGCCCCATCCATCACGTTTGTAACTTACTGTTGGACAGGGAAGTCCCGTACATCACATTTGCAATTGTTGTGGACGGAGAAGCCCCGTCCATCACATGAGACTTGCTGTTGGACGGGAAAGTCTCATCCATCACATTTGTACTTGCTGTTGGACGGGGAAGTCCCGTCCATCACATTTGTACTTGCTGTGGACGGGGAAGCCCCGTCCATCACATGGGACTTGCTGTTGGACGGGGAGGTCCCGGACTTGCTATTGGACGGGGAGGTCCCGTCCATCACATTTGTACTTACTGTGGACGGGGAAGCCCCGTCCATCACATGGGACTTGCTGTTAGACGGGGAAGTCCCGACCATCACATTTGTACTTGCTGTGGACGGGGAAGCCCCGTCCATCACGTTTGTAACTTACTGCTGGACGGGGAAGTCCCGTCCATCACATTTGAACTTGCTGTGGACGAGGAAGCCCCGTCCATCACATGGGACTTGCTGTTGGACGGGGAAGTCCCGTACACTTGCTGTTGGACGGGGAAGTCCCGGCCATCACATTTGTACTTGTTGTGGACGGGGAAGCCCCGTCCATCACATGGGACTTGCTGTTGGACGGGGAAGTCTCGTCCATCACATTTGTACTTGCTGTTTTAAATTAAAACAAAATCAGGTACAAATAATATATATATATATATAAGCAACAAAATGGGTTGCTTAAGGGTTGCTAGGATAGGTGTTATTGGAATAAAAGTATACGGTGGATTACTTAAATATATTGTTGTTTGATGGGGGTCACTTAATAAAAGATTTTTTTTTACTAGACACTTAACGAAAGATAAACAACTCAAAGTGGGTTGTTTAAATATACCTATTGTTTATGCTCTTAGTATGACAAACAAGTAGCATCATTAAAGGATAGAAGAATAATTAACTTATAGGATAATAGATGATAAATAAATCAAACAGATTTTTTTATAGAGAAGAAAAAATATAATATGATAAATATATTTTCAAAGAATGATTCACTTGCACGGGGAAAATATGAAATTTAAAATATATTTTTCAAAAGAGAAGAAAAATAATAATATGATAAATAAATATATATTTAGAATGATTCACTTGCACAAGGAAAAAGAGGTGTATTAAATCAAATAGATTTTCAAGAGAGAGAAAATAAATATGATAGATTATTATATTTTTTTAAAATGGTTAGGTTGTTCGAGTATGAGTGAAATCCAGGAAATTTAAATGAGGGGAGCCAAAATCTAATTTACATAACATCGTGAAATAGCAATAAAAAAAATAATTAATATATAAAAATAAATTATATAATACAAGTTTGATATATGATTAAATACTTAATATAATATAAATTACTCAAATTATCTTTGTAGTCAACATTGATATATATCTAAACCTTCACTTTTTAATTGTGCACGACGATGTTTCATGAAGTTAAATTATCAATTATCAATATAATTGGTATATGTTTTAACAATTTCTTTTTTAATGTAAACAATTGTATCTACTCTGTGATTCTAAAAAAATTGAAAATAAATTCCATTGAAAATAATCATTATTGGTATTAGAATACATGTAAAAAAACTCCATTGCTAGAAATTTAAACTTATCATTCCATCCATCATTTAAATAACAAATATGATACATGTTAGTTTTTTTATGGTATAAGAAACAGGTCAATGCTGAGTAATAATTCTTAACATATCCTACAAAATCTATGAATAATTTCTTATTGTTTTCTTCTTTATAATACAACGTAATGCTACATAATATAATCACAATGCAAACTTTGGCCAACTTAAAATTCTAATCTTATTTATTTTTAGATGGGATCAGATATTATTGTTGAAAAACTTTTCATTTTTATATTAAACACTGTCAATGAGCATCTTAGAGATAAAATCTAATGTTCAGTTTGTCCATGGCACTTTAGCACTAATTGAACCAATGATGCAAAGAATTCTGTTGGTTCTTTAAAACTGATTTATAGATACATTTCATCAAACATGTTACAAGCACAAAATTTATTGTTTCAATTTACTTAGTTTTAAACATAACCAATACAAGATGTAAACTAACAAACCAGTCACTTCCTGAATTAAATTGTGACTGCAAATGTAATTGAACAAAACAATTATCAATGACAACCATATTCTAATATATATATATATATATATATATATATATATATATATATATATATATATGAATCTGTTAAATATTTGCAACAATACCAACCGTCTCCACCTAGATAGGGTGTTATTTTAAATTCATTTTTAATAACCGTAAACAAACTTTAAATAGATTCTATTTTTCCTAAAAAAGATAAAAAATTGTATCTCAACTATAAAATATGGAAATCAGTTATTATATTCATAACAAACAACACACTAATTCTGTCTCTCATACAAAATACAATTTCCTAACTCAATTATCTTACTACATTAAATAATGAAACTGAATTTATTAATCATTACCAAAATATATCTTCAATAGAAAATTTACCCGTGCATTGCACGGGTTAACTTACACTAGTATATGATAGTTTGTGGATTTTACGTGTAATATATATATATATATATATATATATATATATATGATGTATCAAGTGAGAGGACTATTTTTATATGAGTGGGAGGAGCAAATCTAGGTCTTTGGATCAAATATGGATGATCAAGATTAGAAGTTAATTAGTGATTATTTAAAAATGTCACATGATTTTATGTTCTAATATTGACCGTCCATGTTTGATCCAAAAGCTTAGATTTACTCCTCTCACTCTCATATAAAAGTAGCCATATATATATATATATATGTTGCACAAATTAGTTTAAGAATGTCATTATACATAAATTATAAAAAAAATAAAGGGAAAAAAATTGGGGGGCCATGACTCTCCCTAGCTGTTATTAAGATCCGTCAATAAAAAATTACACTCAATCCCTTTAGATTTTAAAATTATCATTACGATTAGATCCTTTAAGAGGTGGTAAGTATAACTTTTGAAATTAATAGGATGGGTGGTGAGTGTAATTTTGCTAAATCTCGGAAGATATCAGAACAATATGTCTTAATTTTTATTTATTAAGGTATGAATTTCTATATTTTTATAAACGAATTGGTCTTTATAGTTTCTACTTTTTAATGTATTAGTTCTAAGGAGATGAAAATCTAAATAAATTAAAATATAAGCATGGCTATAAAATGCAATTATAAGGATCAAAACTGAAATACATGAAAATTATATAAACCCTTAAGCATGTGGTCAGAGGTTCGATTCCTGGCTAATGCTTATGGAAGAGCATCTGTTGGAAGAGCTCAACCCCTTAAATGGATCTTAGTATCTCGAGAGATTAGTTTCTGACTTCCAATCGAAGGATACCCGGGTTCACAAAAAGAAAAGGATGTAAGTGCAATGATAATTGAATTTCATTGAAGGTGAATATAGTTTTTAAATTAAGAAGGTGTCGATTATAATAATTAACTCAAATGTCAAGGAAGACCAGTTTAATTGCATCTTTTAATAATCATTTAGTATCAAATAAAAAGGTATTAATTGAAAGAATCAATGAATTTAATATTTTAAGAATATAAAAAGTATTTTCCTAAAAAAAGGAATATAAAAATATTTAATATTTAGGAGAATTTTTGAAATGAAATTGTACGAGGATATAAAATAGTTGTCTGTAACGAAAGGTTTGTCAGATGGTTGCTGTACATGTAGTTTGCAAAACAGAATAACTTCCAAAAAGAACAATGATTGCTACCCTATAATTGAGTTGGAAAGATTGTAAAGCATGGATATATAAGATTGGGTATAGAACGTTTTTCGAGAGAAAATCTAGTGGATACAATATTGAGGAGTAACATAGATTTTTTTTTTGAACCAAAGATTAACATAGATATTCTTTCATATTTTGAAATAATATTTATGAAATTAAAAACATGTTATAACTGAGAGTAAATATATAAGATAATTCATAATTGTATAGACCTTAATTATCCTATAGTGGTGAAACCATAAACTAATTCACAGGTTTGACTCATTTAAACAAACTGATAATAATTCGTATTATTATAAATCTTAGTTATCTTTTTTTTTTTACTGGATCTTACTATCTTAGTTATCTTATAAACACGAATGGCTTAATATTTTTATTTGTGCACTAAAATTTAAGAGAATGTGAAGTTATCCCATTTCAAAGTTAAATCATGTCATTAACCTAAAATATGTCATTAAGACATATTTATCAAGTAAATTCAACAAAACCTTGCGTAAAAATCTAGAGCCGCCTCTCTCTCTCAACCTTCCCTCTACTCATTTTTTCCTTCTTCACCATCCACCAGAAGGGGGTGATTTTGGGACATTTTTTGGCATGGAATCACCTCTTGATATCGTTTTTCTCTCCTTTTATCTAAATAAGTGGTTTTTCCACATAGATCTGGTTTTACTTTTGTGTTTTCCGTGTTTTCGTCGTCTGCGTGCGGCAGTGTTTTGTTCGTCGTCTTATTGCGGCGTCGTTTGGTTTCCCGTATTGTTGTGATGTTCGTTTGATTCAGATTGACAGATTAGCTTCGAACCATTACAGATTCAATCAAGATTTGGGCGTCAACGTTACCCGAAGGGATGGGTATTCCGGTCACTTTGATTATGTCACATTTGTAGGTATTTTGCCGTGTTATGCTATTAACCTGGGTGCTGTGAGTTTGTTCGTAGATTCATCCATTTTGATTTTTAGCGATATTGAATTTTTGTTATTTTCGATGTATTTTATCAATTTGAACGAATGATTAAGTATTTATATTTTTATGTCGCTTATTAAGAATATTGTTGTCCCCTACTGCATCACCTCACGCACCCCCATTGGAAGGAAGCAGAAACCCATACAACATTGGATGGCATCGTGCAATGGATGGAGGTTCAAATGAAGTTGTCGAGGAAGATGAACGCGTTGTAGTTGAAGAATCTGGGTAGCAAAAACCCAAAGGTTTGAAAATGACAAACCACCCATCTATCTTCTGAGGTGTTTCGTAGAGGGATTTAGTGTTGGATATTTTTGAGATATTTTAAAAGTTAAATATTTATTTTGTTTGTGTTATTATCACACAACAAGTATAAAATTAATGTTATTAATTTTTATTATTTTATCCAATTAATTTTTGTGAAAATAATTTTATATTAGAGAAAACATATTTTATTTTTTAACTTGGTCAGTTACATATTTTGTTTTTTGTTTTGATTTGATCTTATAAAAAAGGTAACATACAACACTAGTAAATTTCTCTTTTGACCAGTTTCAAAATTTTCGAAGGTGCACGTCCAGTCTGGCTATATTGATCCAAAATTAATGGATGCTATTGGCTATACTGATCCTAAATTAATGGGAGCTATTGGAAACTATTAAAAGAGGACTTATGCACTACACTATGGGACTTCGGCAACTTTAACAATTTATTGAAACAGAAGCTGCTTTCCATCTTTTATAACAGTGTGCATTACGTGGTAAATTTTTTTTAGCACATATTTCTTGTTCTAAAAATTCCCTCTCATCTATTATTTTATTCTTGGGTTCTACATTGCCTGCTTCATCTATATTATATTCTTGCTGTTCTGTTACCTCGGTTTATTTACCGGGAGGGGCCTGTTGTATCCTGGGGGGTTTGCACACCACGCGGATAAACCCTTGAGGGCAGTGTGATTTCACACGCCTCAGGCTATTGAGATTAGTTCGTGTGTTCGTGACTTGTTGTTGGTTTGTTCCTGTGTTCGTGCTAAGTTGAAGACAAATTTTTGATAACAATCTCAAGGGTTTAATATGTCTGACAACGTAACCGTCGAGGAGCAACAAACACTAAGCAACAATGGCGCTTCTGTTGTCCAACAGCCGCCGCTGGTCATCAATTATGCAAAGCCATTTCCTGACATCTCCAAAATCGAAGTCTTTGGTGGCTAGAACTTTCGAAGGTGGCAGGAGCGTGTCTCTACTGTCCTTGACATGCATGGAGTCGCGTCCGCTCTAACCGATGCCAAGCCATCATCGGCCAATTTCAAACAGCTCGAGGAATGGACATATTATAATAAGGTTTGCCGTCACACAATAATTAGTACATTGTCTAATGAGTTGTTCGATGTTTATTGTTCCTACAAGGGTGCAAAGGAAATATGGGACTCAATGATATTGAAGTATACTGTTGAGGATGCCGGAAAGCAAAAATTTGTCATTGGAAATTACTACCATTGGGAAATGACTAAAGACAAGGACATCAAAGTTCAAATCAATGAACACCACAAGCTCTTGGAGGATTTGAAGTCAGAAAACATCAATCTACAGGATGAGTTTATAACTGGCCTTCTGATCGAAAAGTTGCCTCCTTCATGGAAGGATTACAAGCAACAACTGAAGCACAAACACAAGCAACTCTCCCTGTCAGAACTGATCACTCATATAATAATTGAAGATACCAACAGGAAAGAGTGTCAGGCTGCAAGGGCAAAGGCACTAGCTGCTCGTGCAAACATCATTCAGAATCAATATCAGAAGAAAATGTATGATTATAAACCTGGTCACAATTATAATAATAGAAATTCTAATATCCCTCATGAATCTAACCCCAACTTCAAAAAGAAAGGCATGTGCTATGTTTGTGGTAAGCCAGGTCATCATGCACCGCAATGCTGACATAGAGTGAGAGGCGACAATCCTCCTAAGCCTAAGGCCAATTTGGTTGAGGGTGAAGGAGATGACATTATAGCTGCGGTCGTTTCTCAAGTCAATATGGTGACCAATGTGAACAAATGGGTGGTAGACTCGGGCTACCAGACACATTTGTGCGAGTAAAGATGCCTTCACCTCTTACACTGCTGTAGAGGATGGAGATGAACTGGTTTATCTCGGTGATTCTCGAACTGCTACGGTCTTGGGAAAAGGGAAAGTATTGCTAAAGCTTACATCGGGAAAGACTTTGGCTCTTAATGAGGTGTTGCATGTGCCTATCATAAGGGCAAATTTAATTTGTGGCCCTATTGGGAAAGTTTGGGGTTAAGGTTTCGTTTGAATCTAGAAAAATTGTAATGACAAAGAATAATGTCTTTGTGGGGAAGGGATATTGTGACCAAGGACTCTTTGTACTCAATGTTGCTGAAATTATTAATAATAATGCATCTTCTTCTGCGTATTTGATTGACTCGTACGATATGTGGCATGCTAGACTAGGACATACTAATTCTTCGTATGTTAACAAATTGCAACGTCTTGGTATGTTCCTGTGTTCGTGCTACGTTGAAGACAAATTTATGATAACAATTAGATCTATGGAAGGTTTCCATCTTTGTCCTTTATCACCATAGTCTTTACTTATTCTGCCCCCCCCCCCCCCAACGCGTCTTTGTGAAGCAACATTTCCTCTCATTGTGGCCGTTCACCACCATGATGACAACTTCAAGTGGGAAGTTGAGGATGGCTTTGGAGCAAAGCTTGAACTTGACACGATTGTATGCTTTGGCGGGTTCAATGGTGGTGTCGAACGTTGGACTCCTCTAACGGTTATTCGATGATAGATATGAGGTGGTGGTTGTTTGAATCTTCTTCCAACTCTACAGTGGTCTTCTGGTTCATAACATGTTTTTGTTCTTGTAATTTAGATCTGTATTTCAAGTTCAAATCCGGCAGAGATGTTAGAGGGTGTGGGGGTCAGGATGGTGGCGGTGGAGGAAGAAGGATGACACGCTGTCGCGCACGCGTCAAAAAGCGAGCGGTTTGTAAAAATATGCAGTTAGGGAAAGTACGACAACTCGAGTATCGTCTCACAAGGACACTTGGATTGTTGTTAACAGAAAAATCAGTTTTTTTTTTTTGGGGGGTTGGATTTGAAATTAAATCAAGAAAACAAAGCAGAAAAACAATGCAAACTAATTAATTATCAAATAAGCTGAACGATCAATCTACTGCTTTCGGTTTCCCACTATCATTGGTTCATATAAATCCAAGCCCTAAGCGGATTCTAAACCCTTTTCGATTGTAGCATCAATTAACAAGCGAAATCGACGCTACGGGACATATGTTCCTAATTCCCGAATTAAGCAAACGGGGTGAAGCACTCACGAATTAAGCAAACACGATTGAACGCACGCGAATTAAGCAAACGCGATTGAGTTTAGGAACATAAAATCATCGAAAATAAATCAATACTAATTCGATACAAACTGAATTAAGCAAACAGAGAATAAAGAATAGTATTGAAGGAGAGAAGGAAATTCAATCGGGAATTACAAGACCTCAAGCGTCAATGGAACCCGATTACAGCAGATCAATCCAAGGAGACTAGTTCTCCATTACAAATTTGACAAAAACTAAGAGTATATGATGTAAACTGTGAAAATTGGATGATTGATCTGTCTGCTGCGCTTCTGTTTTATAAAGAGGCCGCACGTCACGGCCGTGATGGCCATCACGGCCAAGCCGTGACCGCTTTTGTCAAGGGCACCAGTTCAAATTATTGTCCGTCACGACCGTGATGCCTATCACGGCCAGGCCGTGATGCATTCTGACTTTGGGTGCTGATCCTTCACGGCCGTGACCTCAATCACGGCTAGACCGTGATCACTTATGTTCTTCATTGTCTTCCCATCACGCCCGTGATGGGCATCACGGCTGGGCCGTGATCCTCTCTGATCTCTCTGGTCTTCTCATCACTGCCGTGACCATTGTCACGGCTAGGCCGTGATGCTTTCTGACTTCAGGATCTTCATATCACGTCCGTGATGGGTATCACGGCCAGGCTGTGATGCTTTCTGTCCTTCCCTTCATGCTCTCCTCATTAGCCTGAAATATGAAATAGCAATAAGTGCTTTATTTGACTCAAAACTGGCTAAATTATCCTAAAACTACTTAAGGGACTCAAAATGTTGCTTGAAGACAATCAAGTCTAATTTGGGCGAAAACGAGATTAAACTCGAATAAAACCTATGGTTTTACCAGTTAAAAACTAGTCGAGCCAGAGGCTGATCAAGGGATGATGGTGGTGATAGGGGACGAGGACAATGGTGGTGGAGGTATGGGATGGGGTGGCCGTTGCGGTGGGAGAAACTTCCTTTGTAAATATCTTTAAATTAAACCACTTTTAATTACAAATACCATAACATTTTTCATGGGTCGGTTTAGTTCGGATTTATATGAAAAACAAATCCGAATTAATCAAAATCAATTAGTTTGGCTCGGTTTGGATTTGCAATTTTTTGGTGAGTAAATCTGAATCAAACCAAACCATTCAAGAACTAGTTGGATTGGTTTGGTACGGTTCAAACCCAAAAGTATTAAATATTAAATATATAAATATTAATATATATATATATATATAATAAAATATAATAAATATTAAATTATTAAAAGATTACATAAATAAATATTAAAAAAATATAAATATTAAAATATAATAATTGTTTTGGTTTGATCCGGTTCGACTCTAGAATCCTTGAATCCGAGAACTGAATCAATTACCGTCGGATTTAGAATAGTTCGAACACAAACACCAAAAAAATCCGAACTAATTTAATTAATTCAGTTTAAATTTTTGGGTTCGTCAGATCGATCCGAACCAATAAACATCCCTAAATTTTATGACAATCCAACGGTCAGGGAATAATGCATGCACCCCATTTTGGGGGATGCATATAATAGAACGAACTTGCATAGGTAGATTTCTGCTTTTATTGCAAAGCTTTGGGGGGATATACTAAAGGGCTTGGAGCTTGCTTGCAATAAGGGCTTTCGTTAAGTGATAATTGAGAGTGACTCTTCAAGCATACTTACTATCATGAAGACATGAACAAGGACCATCATTCCATGCATGCTTCCCTCACTTAGCCTCTGGAGAAGAAAAGATTCGAGGCTCACTTTTACAGGCTTGTGCAGATTGGCGGGTGAATATGATCTTGAATCTAGGTTTTTTTTTCCCCTTCAACGGGGCTAACTTCCAAACAAACATGAACCTAGATTTTGAATTTATGAGATCATGTCCCCAAAAAAACAATGAGTAATGATATTATGGTACTAAAAGTTGATACCAACTTTTGACACCTTGGTTAATCGGTACAAATATTTGGTTAATTCAATTCATTATATGGTTAATCATGTGTAAATATTTGATGAATTCATGATGACCCATTAATCATATAAAGAACTGAATTAACCAGATATTTGCATGTGATTAACCAAGGTGTCAATTTTGTATCAAAGACCGGTGTTATAATATCATTACTTGAAAACAATCTAGTTAGGCTGTTATTTACCCATTTTGGTGGGTCTGCCATACCTATTGTTTTCTTTGTTATAATTTTGTCGAGAAATATTTGAACACTGTTATATTTAATTTGTGGATAAGAAGTCCTTACAATATTATTTTTTCATTATTTATCTTTAAACTTTTGAACCGTTGACAAGTGTATTTATAGTAATATTTTTTTATATTTTTATTAAATATCATCAAATGAATAATTAGTGACGGTATAATTTGAAAAAAAAAATTTACAAGTGTGAAAATTTTCCTTTATTATAATAGCATAGAAGATAGATAAGAACAAGATACAAAATTTTAAACCCGGTATGTTGCACATTGTCCAAAACCTCATCACTATTCTAAAGCATTGTGAATAATCGTATATTTTGGTATCAACATAGACTAGTTTTTTTATTAACAGTGGTTAGTTCATTCCCTTAATATTATATATGACTACTTGAATTCAAATACATATATCCTTTCTATTTTTTGACTGAATATTTATATCCTTATTAATTTGTTGAAGTTTGTAATTTGTCTTTACTTTAAAATAAAAGAACCTCTTTTTTCACTAAACTTAAAGTAATGAATAATTCTTCCCCCCAAAAAGTTAATCAATAATTATATAAGGATAAGGATGAACTTTTAAGATGTCTTGATCTCTGTTAAGGAACATGGATTAATATATTTTTCCGTAGAGATACGATTATGTACTTATTTTTATTTTTTGATGCTCGATACGAATAGGTACTTTTGATAGAGAAATGTTTTTTTTACACCAAAATAAGGGACACCATACGGCCTTTGTTTTAATGATGTATTTTTGGAATACGTGTATATAAAAAGATAAAAAATAAGTAAGAGATAGAGATGAAAATATACGGTATCACATATGGTGTCCAAATTTAAATGTTCAAATAACATAACCGCTTGTGATAGTTTATACACCGACAAGTTCCATACCTTCGCCGTACTTTTGAATCAAAATGAGTTATGTGGCCTCTGGTATGAGATACTTTATTTCATTATTTTATGAATGAGAGGGAAGAATAAGAGTTTCACATATTTAGTATAAGATATAAATATTTCCAAATATAAAAGATCCTAGGAATAAATCTTGTGAATGAAGCTGGAAAACTTTATCTATCATGTGTGAGAATAAGAAAGAAATATTGTTGATAATGAGATTTCTAATAATGTAATTTATTTGGGAATAAAACATTCACTATACCACCAACATATGATGTGACATGTTTGATAGATAATCGGGTCCCTTAAGCATGTGGTTAGGGATTCGATTACTGACTCATATGTAAGGAAGAACATTTGTTGGGAGTGGTCAACCCATTAAATGGATTTCAGTACCTCGAGAGATTGGTCTCTGGCTCACGACAGGAGGATACCGAGTTAAAAAAAAATTCTCTATACCAAATGCCATGTTAAAATAAAAGGACTACTTATTTATTTAATATCAAGACATTATAACAAAATATTTCTATTTAGTATTTTCTATAAATTGAAGTGATTTTTTAGGCTTCATACTCGAATAATGATTAATCTCGTACTTAATTTTTTTTTATTCTTACTAAAACAGCTAAAAAATCTCGTTGCTTGCATTAACTTACCTTATTTGAAGACAAATTTATAAATTAAAATAATTCAGAAAAAAGATTTTGGGTGAAAAACCGTTTTTAGCCACGGAAATCAAACAAGCACAAAATTTATTGGTGGGTAGGGATAGGAATAAGCTAAGTGGCCCACGAAGACCTAGAGTTCATCCTATTTTCGGCTTATAGACGTTTGGTCCATTCACGGTGTGTTGCTGTGTTTGGATACACGATTTAATTAAGAGTTTATTTAATAAGCGTTTATCGTATAAGGGTTTATTTATAAGTATATGTTTGGTTCCATGACGAGAACAATCAAAATCACATTTGTAATAGTCAAATGTGGGTTTGACCATTTTTGAAGATGTTTGACTCTTTAGTAGAAAAGCAATTTTGTATTCCAGAACCAATTCTACCTGAAGCAGCTTGGAGTAACTTCTATTTTTGGATTGAAAAATTATACTAAATTTTATATTAAACTTGCTTTTAAAATAAAAAATTCAAACATAAATCACTTTAAACTCAACTATATTCAAATCAATTCTACAAAATCAATTTCATTCAAAACCACATTTGTCAAACATTCATCCAAACACAATATAAGCTGATCCTACAATCAAATAGCTTATGGGCTTATACTCTGCATAAGCTCTATATAAGCTATTTCTATAAGCTATTATGGGAAATTTATGAAAATAAGCTGAAAACAACTTATGGAGATACCATAAGCTATTTTAATAAGCTTTTCTAAACACTTGCAGAAGCGCTTATGCCATAGGATAAACTCGAATAAGCTCTTCTGAATCGTACTTAAGCTTTTTAAAAACTCTTTTTTTTTATAATCATGTTATTTGTATGAAGTATCTACCGTCGTAACTAGTGAGTAATATTTGTCGAAGGACTCGGATGACATTTAAGAGTTGCCTCCTCCCAACCAGATTTTCTCCATACACGAGATCAAGAGTTGAACCCCTAACCACTTACTTCAGTGACCTGAACCCGTTATCATTCAGAACAACCAGCTAAAAGTTAACTGTGTTGACTGAAATTTGAATTTTTGAAAAAACACATTTCACCTATCATGCCAATTTATTTATTTTATATTTATTAGCATAACTATGAATCTACAAAATTTACTAATTATATATTTATATAGTGTATTTATTTTATATACAATTAATAGTTTTGTAAAAATTTAGACAATCAAATATTAAAAAGGTATAATTTTTTTAACATATATGAATATCTTGTACTATATGCATTTAAACAGGTCTTTCGGTGAAGTACAACTTTTATAGTTCCATAAATAAGTCAAATCGAGATTTATAATTAAAAAAAAAGGACAAATCAGACTAACGCATTTGCAGAACAAATCTAGAGTTATTTAGATAAAACCTAGCTAGAGGAGCTTATTTCCACCCCTATTCGTGAGTAACCCAAAGCAAAGGGCCAAATGGCCAATGCAAGGCTGCTTTAGCTTTGATTTCTTGTAATCATCCGCTTTTTATTTTTCTGTTCATCATATTCACTATGGCCTAAAGAATGAGATATTCTCCCCAATTGTAAATGCAGTCATGCAATTGCAAGATCTAACGCTGCTAAGGCCCAATAAATTAACACAAATACAAAAGGTGTAAAATTCTTTCCTTTTCTTTTTTTACCGGTTTGACTCATTTGAATTATTTATGAGATTAATCTTCATTCAAACCTAAAAGCATAAAGTTATGAGATTTCTCTACTAGTTCCTGATATCTAAATCCGCATCTTCATCTGTGGGTAGATTGTTTAGCCTTGTCAATTTCAGGCACGGGACCTACATGTTTTTGATTTATCCATATAACGTTTTCTTAACGTAAGTTAAGGGGATAGATAACTCCAAGGTCAAATATAAGGTCACCATCAATGGCTAATAGAAGAAATTGATTGAACAAGAATATTATTAGCAAAGCAAAAATAAAATAAATTAAAAAAATTACATAGAGTTCAGGACAAGGAAGCTACATTACCGGATCTGTATAACAATTTTATTAGTTTGACAGAGCAAGACTCACTCCATGATTTAGCCACTTGATCAAAATTTAGAATATTATCTCTTCCTCACTCTCTCTCTCTCCATGTCTATGTCTCTATGAACATGTATAATATTTGAAACATTTATTGCAACTAGAAGTATTTATAAGGAACCCCAGTTGGATACTGGCAACAACAATAACATGAAGAGGAGCAGAGAAGTGGAGGAGAGGTCTGAGATAAGCTCTGCCATTGAAGAGCTTACCATGATGGTTATAGTTAAACCTGGAGGAAATCATGAGGCTGCACTCATCCCCACTAAGCCTTTCCTATCTCTCTGTTACTTTATTCTACAAGTTCTTGGTTGGTTCACTTGACATACTGTCTTTATTTTCAAACATGAATGTGATGTAACACCTAACACATTGTCATTATGCATGATTGATGATCTTGCAGATAAGATAGGCCCAACAATGGCTGTTTTGAGACAAGATGTTTACCAGAATATTAAGGTAAAAGGAAAATTTAAGGCCTAGCTAAACTCTTTTTATCTTTGCATAATAACTGTAGGGATTAATAATTTTTGCCAGTTGGTGTTTGTTATCTATTAGCATGAGGTTTATTGACTGATACTTTTTCAGTTAACATATGGTTGCACATTGCTCAATCAATCAACTACCAATTATTAGCTTGTGCTATTAAGTTCTCTATCACTGCAGAGATTGGAAGTGATGCATGATTCAAATCCATCAAAGAATTCAAATTTGGTTGAGATATTAAAATCAGAAGCTAAGGAAGGGAGAGTGAGAAAGAGGTCTTGCTGCAGTAAAGCCTTTGTTTGGCTCACTAGGTGAACACTTATAGTGTTGTTTTCTTTTTCCTATTTTTTTATTCCTCACTTAGGTTGCATAATCATCACAAAAAATTGACGAGAAAAAAAAAAAAGCAGACCTATTACTGTTGGATTAGATGATGCAGAAGAAATTAGCTTACCTTTTGTATACTTTCGATATGTGTAAGTTGTGTAATTTTAACTTACAGAGGTGCCGTACTGCAGATCCCTGGATTTCACCTCAGCATTGTTACAAACACTAGCAAAAGATCCTAAAAAGAATATGGAGCAAGTAGTTGAAGAGTCTTATGCTGCAACTTTGGCACCATGGCATGGATGGATTTCATCAGCTGCTTTCAAAGTAATAACCATCTGTTATTTTGTTCCATTTTTCAATCAATTTTATGCTTCTTGATCTCACATATTTTACTTGATGAATTCCTAATTTCCTATACTTTAGATAAAACTTGCATAATTTAGCATAGTGACAAAATTGTGCAATTGTGGTTTCTGCTGAACTAACAGAAATGGTACTGCAGGTGGCTCTAAAATTAGTGCCAGATAGTAAAACTTTCATGGACCTCCTACTCCTAAGGTCAGAAGAAAAAAACTGTGACACCCTAAAGGAGAAAATGCAGATCTTTGTTTCTTTGCTTGTGCCTTTTCTTGAGGATATCCATTGCATTCTAGTAAGCTTAATTTCGTGCTTCTTATAACTAAACATCAATTGGTCATTCTCATTCAATTTCCTGTCATCTACTTACCTTGTGAATATTAATTTTGCAGAAAGTGTTTAACTTGGACAGGCTTAAGTCAAAGTGAAGTCAAGATAGAAGAAATGATGTACAGTTTTGTGGAGTATCAGCATGTATTTTGGCTTTCTTCCCTACTGTTATCATGTAAATAACTTGTATAGTAAAAATTGTATCAAAACAACTCTGTAGTTACAAGTTTGCATCAGGCTGGTTAACATGAATATGTATACATCAAACTTTTGTTAGTTGAGATTGGATTTGATTTTACCTACATCATGGATCTAACTTAAATATATGCTACACAAAAAATGGGCAAAGTTAATTAGTGTTGAATATGACAGATGTGAAAGTTTAATGTGCAAACAAGATGGGGTGTATTGAGATAAAAATATGTATTTTTTGAAACCACAGATGAGACCACACTGAGATAAAACTGGCTTGCAATTTCACGGCAGACCTACAATCCCTGGTGCTAAAATTTGATATAATTATGGAGAATGAGGATGTTAAGGATCAAACTCATAACCATGTTATGATAGAGACTCAAATATGTCAATAAATTATATTTTTAGAAGCTTAAGCTGGTTGAGATTCAAGAATGATTTATATCAACAGTTTAAGTAGAACTCCACTAGTTGGTGGTCAGAGTTCAGTAGTTTCTATCAGTTACATGTATGGTTTGCTTGTGTTGAGGATAACAATTTTCTCTTATATTGGGCAATAAAGGGCATGGTGTGCTCCAGTATGCAGTGCTTACGCTGTTACAACAGGTAAAAGATAATATATTAACATGATAACCAGTATATGGCTTAACTCTATCAACAGAAGTCTTATGATTGCAAGTGCCTCATCGGCATTCCACACTTTTGCTTCCACAACCTGGATTTTACTATTTAGAAGTGCCAACCTTTGTTACAGAAATAAATTACTGTACACAGGAATGCATTGAAATTCAGGGATGTAAAAGTTTCTGAATATTTTGTGATGAATTGCTCGAGTGAAACGACACCTAGCAAGTTTGATATTTATATGCACTTTGAAATAATTACATCTTATGATTGATTACAAGGAAAAAATTAATAAGAATGCTACCTCCTAAGTTCATGAATGCTACTTTTTATGTGCATGAACCAAATATAGATGAATATGTATTTAATTTCTACTTCTACTTTCAAACACTGCATATTAAATTCCACCTTCCATTAAATTCTACCATAAAAAAGAATGCTATGAATCTGAGAGGTTCAGAAGCTATTAATCAGGGAGATAGCATATGAAGACAGCTCCTCCGGTGACTAAGAGCACATGAAATGCATGCTATAAGGAGAAATTTGACACCTTTCATGTATGGTTGTATGCTAAACACTCTCAACCTATATAATGGGTGTTACTACCAGCTCACCAACACCTAGAATCTTTTTTAGTTATACTGACTCCTAAACAGAAACAACAGAAAAATAAAAGACAAAAGTAGTACACATTTTTTTTTACCTATGACAACCTTAGGCGCCTCTCCAAATAAATAAGTATGCATGACCAGATTTTATCATTCACTATAATCTTCGTGATTGAATAAACTCGATTGATAAATCATGACTGGAATGTGTCAAAATCCTAAAATAACCAATTTCCTGCTCTGCCCTTCTCACATAAAATTGCATGGTAGATGCCTTAACTTTACATTAGATGACATGAACAGTATCAGGAAAATTCCATTCATCAAATGATTGAAGTTCAAGTGAAATTCATTTGCTTTAATTGCAGTTGTTAGCATTAAGTTTTCTAGACTTCCTTTTCCTATATTGATCCTCATAATTCTTTTCCTGTGAGACCAATGGAACTTAAGACTTTCAACATGGTATAGGAATCGAATGGCCATATTTAAATATATTGATCAAGTCCATCCCCACAGTGAGTTTTTTATCTCATGTGAATCATAAAGAGGATCTTGAAGTGCAATCAGTGCTGCGACTAAACCAGCATTGCTTGCTATGTTTGGCTCAGTGAACCTTTGGTTGTTCCTTTCATCTGTGAAATTATCATGTATGTCTGGTCCTCCCACCATGGCTCCCAAAAGAACTTGTGGATTCGGTTCTTTAGAGTTTAGCCATCCCTTACCATCATCACAAGAGTAACGCCGGTTATTCCAAGGGATTGATGCACTTCTGTGATGAACCTGGACTGGAAACCTGTCACCATAGCCCACTAAATAGCTCATTTTCATAGGATTTTGTCCCAAGATGTAGTTTACCTGAAGAGCACAAAGCAGAAGGAAAGGAAACAACATTAGACTATTTTCAATTTTACAGGTTAGAATACAAATGGTCAGGCGGCTAGGAATTTGCCTGAGCTCTAGCAAAATCACGAAGCATGGCCACCGAGAACACATCTGTCTCACAACTTGCAGCAGACATTTTGATTTGATCAAGGTAATCACTATACAATTTACTGAGAAAAGATGCTGTTGCAGCATATTGGAGTAATGGCCCATTATCAGGTTTCAGGATAATCAATCCACCTACCATTATGTTTAACATGAATCATATACATGGATAACATATATGCCTACATAGTTGGACATTAATCCCACACAAGCAAATAATGTAAGTAACATTGATCATCAGAGAATTAATTACCAGGTGTCCTGCTGAAATGTTTGTTGGATAGAAAAGAACACATGAGGGAGTCAGTGGAGTTTGATGAGAGTCTCAAAGCATCCTCTGTGAAGCCAGGATCCCGGAAAAATCGAATACCAGTAAGCAAAACCTACAAAGATCATTTAAAAAAGAAAACTATACTAAGATTCATTCTCAGATTCTTCTAAAAATTCAATATAGATGTTGTTTGAAGTTACCGCGATAGCATTGAGCTTGTTATTCCAATCAAAGATCCCTTTGTCAAAATTTGTTTCATTTTTCTTGGCTGATTTAAAAGTTTCAGTAGCATATTCAAGATAAGTAGTGTTTCCAGTAGCAAGAAACAACCAAGTTCCTCCCCAGGCCAATTCGTCTTTATAACTAGATGACTTGTAAATATTTCTTGCTTGTTTTCCACAGGCATCAACCATGGTGTAGGTCCCTTGCTTCTCAGGATCTTCCCTTGTGACAGCCTGAAATAGGCTTTCTGCTGCTTTGACTAGTTTCACTGAGTAATCTTTGTCTTCTTTGAATACCATCGACGCCGCAGATAATGCTGCAACAACTTCACCACCTAAATCTGAAGCTGAGCTATCGCAAGTTGAAACTGGTCTCGTATAACTCATGTCTTCAGGCCTTTGCCAGCAACTTAAATCATTAAGTTCACCATTATCACTAATGGTACTTCCAACCTAGTGAAATAGAAAAACAAGAAACCTTAGTCTTTTTATAATTATTAGTATTACATTTAGTATCTAATTCTGAATAGGAATTATGCTACAAAAAATTATGCCTTGCCTGGGAATACAGTGTAAGGTTGGTTCCAGATGTTGTATTTGGGGGAATGAACACCTTGAGCAAGTAGTCACTACCCCACTTGATGATGTCCCTGACATGGTCAAACTGATCCATTGCAGCATATTTACTTTGATATTCCATGGTACTCCAACTCAACAAGGTCATAGTATAAGCTGTGGTGAAGGTAAACTTAATGTTGTTGCCAGAATCATAAAATCCTCCACTAAGATCAGTCTTAACTGAACTCCCATCCTGTAATCCCGAGTCACCCCGAAATGTCACTGAACTGTTCCTTGGATATTTCCCAGCTGCAAAAAAATTTCCTTTGTTAAATTACACTAAGAAAGAAAGCAAGAAAAGGAAATGTGCTACACAAAGAGAAACGGTACATTTTTGGGCATCATAAAATGTTAGAGCCTCTTTTATTGCCGCGCTGATAAGAGTTGAAGTCCCTTGATGCTTGTGCTTCTGAGGTAAAACTAAAATGTGCACTAGCAGAACTGCTGCTATGATAGCAAGAATAATTGACACCGAAACAAAAATAAACCAATAGAAGTGCTTCCTATCAGTGATGACAAGGTTGTAGTCAACTGATTTTGAGTACTGGGAAGGGATAGAATCATAGGCAGTGGAAGACTTAGGGGCAAGGTTAAAGTCAAGTGCTATGGAGTTCCATTGGCTGGCTGAAGGGAGAAGGCGACCTGCCTCTGGAACTGTATGCACATATCCCACAGATTGCCTCTCTAATTCAAAAGTAGATGACTCAGTTGGTGGCATGATCGATGAAGAGGGTTGTGCTTAGGAGGTTTTGAAGGACAATATTGATCATGCACTGCCTCAGAAGAAATGACTTCTAAGTTCTATCCAAATTGGCTCCTTTGGCATACAGCTGTTTGCAAAACAAAGCTGGGGAATTTGGAGAACATGATCTTATTACTTTGTTGCTATATGGTTATGAATAATGTTAAATATAAAATTCTTACATTCACAGCTAAGCACAATTTACCAATGCCTTTACCTGAGTTTAACCCTCCAAAAGAATTAATAGTTAAATGGGCCATTAAAAAGTTCAAAAGAATCTCTCTTTGTATAATCATCCACAGTCATAAATGTAAAAGGGTGTATAGATAGCGTATATATTTATATTTATTATATTTGGTTCAACTAAGATAAACTATGTTGTTAGCTTGGCACACTATAGACTACTGATGAAAACAGACCTGTTAACTAGAAAATTCAGGCTATTCATAATGTGTTAAAATCGAAATGGGTTGATATTCCAAAGCATGGGTTTGTCTTTTGTTTGTTGCCGTCCAATGATAGCATTATATGGAAAGCCTCATAGTCATACAGATAAAGGCAAACATATCCTTTTTGACTGCCACAGTTGTATTCTTGTAATACTAACAATAACTATAAAAAGATGAAGCAGAATCACCAAAGCTCCATATGGATGGATATAAGCCACACCATGAGAGAAGGGAATATAATTGCTGACCTTGTAGCTAAATGAAGAAAGACAGGATGTTAAGAAAAATAGAATGAATGACAATATAGGTAAGCACTTTTTATTGCCTAAGGCTGAGTTGGATATGGATGGAATAATGAGACAAAATTTATGGATAAATTTTTAATACAATCTTATTGATATCACAAATACATATGCCCAGGATCAATTTTTTTCTCTCTCACTCAACTCAGGCAGCACACATAGAGGAAGAATAGAGAATCAAATCTTGTATTCTCTCTAAATTCTTAACTCTTGATTCTTCTCAAAATGGTACATGAGGTTTGCCTTTTATAAGCTACACTTAACAATTAAAATAACATATACTTTTCTTAATCCCTAAGCAAAACACTTTAAATTCAATTCAAACACCACAAGCTTACTTATACAATTCAAACTCTACTTCCTTGATGAGTCAAAGTTCAAGTCAAACTTTGCAACTCAAGTGGTCTTCAAATTGGTTTTGTATTGTGCTTGATTTAATTATCTAACATTGCCTCCCTTAAATCAAGCTTGTATCATTCCAAGCATTTTCTTCAACGTGTGAAATAATTCAACCTTCAATGGCTTTGTAAAAATCTCTGCAACTTGTTTTTCAGTGGGACAATACTTGATCACCACTTCTTTCTCTTCTACCAACTCTCGTATTTTCGTAACCAACCTTGCTTTAAAGTGATCAATCTCTCTATTGGGCTTGGACTTTGTCTTGTACACCCACTTCACTCCTATTGGTCTTTTATCTGCAGGCAAATTTTCCAGCTCCCACGTTTCATTCTTCTCAATGGCATGAACTTCATCATCCATTGTTTTTCTCCAATTCTAGCTATTTGAGGCTTCTTCGAAATTCACTGGCTCACAATCTGCAAATAAGGCAAAGTTGATAATCTCTTCATCAGATGGGTCATTATCGTTACCCACAACATAATCGTCCAATCTGGCAGGAAATCTACGATGTCTTTGCGGTATGTTAGATGATTCTGGCTGAGGTACTGGATCAACTTGTCTATCTTCTTCTTCATAATTTTCAGAAATCACCATCGGCTCCTTTTGGGCTTTTGAAGACCAATCTCATACTCCTTTTTCGTCAAATATCACGTCTCGGCTGATAATCGCCTTTTTGTCTTTGGATTGTAAAGTTTGTACGCCTTTGAGTTTGTGTTGTAGCCAATGAAAATACACTTTTCACCTTTGTCACCCATTTTCTTCCTGAGCTGATCCGGTACGTGGGCGTATGCTATACACCCAAAAACTCTGAGGTGTCGGATTGATGGTCTCCTTCCACTCCAAGCTTCTTCGGGTGTCTTGTTGCGAACACTCTTTGTTGGACACCTGTTTAGAACATACACCGCTGTAGTAACTGCTTCTACCCAAAACTTCTTAGGCATTTGTTTAGATCTTAGCATGCATCGCACCATGTCCATGATAGTTCTGTTCTTCCTTTCAGGAACTCCATTCTGTTGAGGCGTGTATCTAGTGGTTAATTGATGCTGGATTCCATGTTGCTCAAAGAAATCTGCACAGGCAAGATACTCATGGCCTTTGTCTGTTCTGAGTGCTTTGATTCTGCAGCCACTTTGCATTTCTACATATGCCATGAATTGTAAGACTCAATGACTTAGAGATTTTGATATATGACAAATACAATTTAATGTGTGTGCAAGTGTTTTAGTGTCAAATTGCAAAGACAGGTATCAAGTAGTGATCAACAAGTTCATTAAGCAAATTCAAGGAAGAACTTGAAGGAATCAAGGACCTGCATGTAGAAATCAAAAGACCAAAGTCAAAGATCAAATGATCATCAAAACCAAGCTTAAAGGAGAATTTTAGATTTAAGTCTTAGATTTGTAAGAGAAAGAAATCTCTTAGTCACAAGATAGCTCAACTAAAAAGATGCATGAAGAAAATCAATTTTCATAACCTGTATTAAAAGGAATAAGTTTTTTTAATGAAAATGATTTTTGGAAATAAGAAAATTATTTGTCAGGTACAGCCATGTAATCATTGGATGTATGTCTCACATCAGAATCGACAAATGAATTTAAGGTTCTTGATTCAGTAACACCTATGCACAATATGAAATCAGATCAGTTATAAATGGTTAACTGAATACAGCCTTGTACATATGCTATGTACGCGTGTATTCAAGTTTAAGGAAAATCTAATGTTCATTAATACATAGATGTACTGAATGGATGTACTGATGGATTAACCAAGTTCAAGACTATCAGTATGAAATTGGTTAATACAGCCATGTACTCAACCCCTGTTCAAGAACCAAATTCAAGAAAACAGATTCTGTTATCAGATCCAAATCTGTTTTAATTGATTCCAACGACTATAACTTGTTTCTTATATATAGAGGGATCAAATGAACACTTTTATCAAATCATAACAATATATCAGAAATTTTACAAAATCAATTTGAGAGATCAATTGTGAAAATCATTCATCTTCTTGCTTGAGCTTCATTGTGAAAAAGAGTGTTTCAATTCTCATAAGAACTTCAATCTGTATATCTGACTATTGAGAGTTTAGGAATCAATCTTTTCATTCTATTTGATTGTAAAGAGATAGGGAGTCTCTCTGTGTGATTAGGGTGAGGTATCCCTAAGGAAGAACATTGAGTCTCTTCAAAAGAGTGTGGTATCTCGAGGTGAAGGAGTGGTCTGTGGTGTAAAGGTTTTTCAAGCTACCTGGCTAAAACTTGTCGTGTTAGTGTGTGAAAACCCACAGGTGGAGTGGGGACTGGATGTAAGTCACAGTGGTGGTGACTGAACCAGGATAAAACTTATTGTGTGGCATCTCTAAACTCAAACTCTTTAATCTCTGTGTTGCGCATATAACTGTGATCTTGATGTTCTAAGTTTCCAATTGATATTAGTTCTTGATCTGTTTAATATGAATTAAAACCAGAGTATTACTGCAATCAATTTTGAGTTATTAATTGTTCAAAACTGAGTTGATTAAAACTGTTCTTGATAACTGAAACTGATATATTGTAACTTCGGTTCTTGATCTGATTAAGGCCTATGTCTAATATCTCATACGACCCTGAACTGATTTATCTTTCTCAACGGATTTACCTCATCACCTTCTATTCGAGATTTCATAAAAAGCCCTTCACTGTTTTTGTAAAAGATCCTGAGGCAACTCTGATTTGAAAAGTAAAGTTTTTGAAAAGGAAGAATTTTTGAAAACTCAATTCATCCCCCCCGCCCTTGAGTCTTTGAAGCCAAAACAACATGAATGTCTTAAAGGCATCACAAGTTTATGATTTTTGCTTCAAGAATACACCCAAGTCTTTCTGCTAAAAGCATCGATAAAAGTAATAAAATACTTGCAACCACCATGTGTTGGCACCTCAACCATACATAAATATGAGTGAACAATCTCCAGCAACTTTGTCGCCCTCCAAGATCTTCCGTTTGGAAATGATTCTGTGTTTCTTTCCCATTTGACAAGCTTCACATACTCCAGTAGGAATATTCACAACAGGCAAACTAGAAACATTCTTTTCGTGATAAAAAATTCAACCCAGAAAAATGAAAATGCCCAAAACGCATATGCCATAACCAATCGTCATTTGGAATTACAGAACTCAAACAGGAAAAATTTTCATGTTGAATTTTCAAAGGGAATAGGCGGTTCGGAGTCATATTTACCTTGGCAATGAATCTCCCATTTATGTCGATCAACGTGCAGTAGCCATGCTGAATCTGCATGTTGTAACCTCTCTCTGATAGTTGTCTCATACTCAATAGATTGTGATGAAGACCAGAAGCATACAAAACCTTAGAGATAAAGTTTTGAGAACTGTCTTTTAATCTGATAGCAACTTAGCCTTTCCTCAAAATTGGAATATTTGTATTATTCCCAAATTTTACTTCTGGCCGGACATTTTCATCTAACATAGAAAACAACTCCTTTTTCCCACACATGTGATTACTACAACCAGTATCCAAGTACCAAATATTTCCATCTTCTGAAAATGTATTACTTGTCAAAAATAGACTTTGTGGGCTATCATAATTCTCACCAATATTTTAATGCTGGTTTTCTGCAACGTTTGCTTGATAATTAGTCTGATTTCTAAATCTACAATCTGCAGCTTTGTGTCCAAACTTTCCACATTGAAAGCAATTAAAATTACTTCTTTCCTGGTAGTAGTTTCCTCATCCTCTTCCATGGTTGGTAGGATATAAATTATTTCCACCCCTTCCTTGGTTTTTGTTGAGAATACCACATCGACTAGAGATATGGCCTAAGTAGTGCTTATAAGGCTTAGGTAGTCCTCACCTTACAAGCCGGCTTTTGGGGTTGAGTTAGGCCTAAGCCCAAATTTTAAGATAGTATCAGAGCCTATCCTAGATCTGTTATTGGGCCATGTTATTCCACCCGCATTAGTCCATGCTTCAGATGTCCAGTCCTGAGCGTGAGGGGGTGTGTTGAGAGTCCCACATCGACTAGAGATATGACCTAAGTAGTGCTTATAAGGCTTGGGTAGTCCTCACCTTATAAGACGGCTTTTAGGGTTGAGTTAGGCCCCAGCCCAAATTTTAAGATGGTATCAGAGCTATCCTAGATCCATTGTTGGTCACCCACCATGTTATCCACACACCAAGCCCAATAATGATGGGCGTGAGAGGGTGTATTGGAAAGCCCGCACAGAGCCTATCCTAGATCCGTTGTTGGGTTGCCCGCATCATCCACGCTCCAAACCCATTGGGCTTGGGCGTGAGGGGGTGTGTTGGAAAGCCGCCTTAATTGAGGTTTGCCCCTAGCCGCTTTAATTGCGGTAAGTTTGGGTTGCCTTCATTGTAACCTCCAGCACCTTCATTGTGCTGAGTGTGAGGGGTGTATTGGGAAAAACCCAAGTCTCACATTGACTAGAGATAGTGTCTAATAAGAGCTTATAAGTAATGGGCAATCCTCATCCTATGAGCTAGCTTTTGGGATTGAGTTAGGCACAAAATCTAATATGGTATCAGAGCTATCCTAGATCCATTGTTGGCCACCCACCATGTTATCCACGTACCAAGCCCAATAATGCTGGGCGTGATGGGTGTATTGGGAAAACCGAAGTCTCACATTGACTAGAGATAGTGTCTAATAAGAGCTTATAAGTAATGGGCAATCCTCATCCTATGAGCTAGCTTTTGGGATTAAGTTAGGCTTAAGCCCAAATTTTAAGATGGTATCAGAGCATATCCTAGATCTGTTATTGGGCCATGTTATTCCACCCGCATTAGTCCACGCTTCAGATGTCCAGTCCTGAGCGTGAGGGGTTGTGTTGAGAGTACCACATCTCTAGTCGATGTGGTACTCTCAACACACCCCCTCACGCTCAGGACTGGACATCTGAAGCGTGAAGTTTGCAGGATTGGACATCTGCGGGTGGCCCAATGGATATAGGATAGGCTCTGATACAATCTTAGAATTGGGATTTGGGCCTAACTTAACCCCAAAAGCCGGCTTGTAAGGTGAGGACTACCTAAGCCTTATAAGCACTACTTAGGCCATATCTCTAGTCGATGTGGTACTCTCAACACACCCCCTCACGCTCAGGACTGGACATCTGAAGCGTGGACTAATGCGGGTGGAATAACATGGCGCAATAACAGATCTAGGATAGGCTCTGATACCATCTTAAAATTTGGGCTTAGGTCTAACTCAACCCCAAAAGCCGGCTTGTAAGGTGAGGACTACCTAAGCCTTATAAGCACTACTTAGGTCATATCTCTAGTCGATGTGGGACTCTCAACACACCCCCTCACGCCCAGGACTGGACATCTGAAGCGTGGACTAATGCGGGTGGAATAACATGGCCCAATAACAGATCTAGGATAGGCTCTGATACCATCTTAAAATTTGGGCTTAGGCCTAACTCAACCCCAACAGCCGGCTTGTAAGGTGAGGACTACCTAAGCCTTATAAGCACTACTTAGGCCATATCTCTAGTCGATGTGGTACTCTCAACACACCCCTCACGCTCAGGACTGGACATCTGAAGCGTGAAGTTTGCAGGATTGGACATCTGCGGGTGGCCCAATGGATCTAGGATAGGCTCTGATACAATCTTAGAATTGGGATTTGGGCCTAACTCAACTCCAAAAGCCGGCTTGTAAGGTGAGGACTACCCAAGCCTTATAAGCACTGCTCAGGTCATATTACTATCCAATGTGGGATTCCAACAGTTTTGTGATCTGAAATTGTTGTCTCTCCCTTGGTTGAATTTGCCACGACCTCTTCCTCTGAAATTTCCTCTGCCTCTGCCTCTATAGTTTCCTCTTCCTCTACTGTTGAAATCACGACCTCTACCATATGCGCTTTGACTGGATTCTGCAATATTCGTTCACTTTTTCCATCTTATCCAAAATTCTGCTAACATGGCTTTCAATGCTTCATTGCAATTCTGCAATCGTCATGGTATCTGTGTCGTGGGACTCAATTATGCAGTTCTGCAATCGTCATGGTATCTGCAATCGTCATGCAATTCTGCAATCGGCATGGTACGAAGAATCTTTTCAACCACCTTGCTATCTGGGATGTCTTCTCCATACACCATCATCTTATTGTACATCTCATACCTTTCATATTCTCTACACAGGGATTGTAACTTGGATTTCTGGGCTTTTTCTACTCCTTTGTATGACAGCTTCAAAATGTCCCATGCTTCTTTGGCAGTTGCTATTTTGCCAAAAACTGAATAATCTACACCTTGATGAATTTGTGAAAGTGCCAACTGGTCCCTCCTCCGAGTAACATCATCCGCTCCTTACTGTAATTCTGGTTCCACAAAGCTCCAAATATTGTGAGCTTTTAAATGCGTAGACATCAATAATTCCCAGTAACTGTAATCAAGTTTCCCATCTAATTTGGGACCGGACCAAACAATATTGTAATTGGTGGCCATATCTCTCTCTCAAAGTATAAATGAACTAAAAAATTTGACACGGTAAGAACACTTTTGTTCCTTACACACTCAAAATACTTTGACACTCATACTACCAGACTCTCCAGCTTTGATACCAATTTGATATCACAAATACATTTACCCAGGATCAATTTTTTTTCTCTCACACTCAACTCACGCAGCACACATAGGGGAAGAATAGAGAATCAAATCTTGTATTCTCTCTAAATTCTTAACTCTTGATTCTTCTCAAAATGGTACATGAGGTTTGCCTTTTATAAGCTACACTTAACAATTAAAATAACATATACTTTTCTTAATCCCTAAGCAAAACACTTTGAATTCAATTCAAACACTAAAACTTACTTATACAATTCAAACTCTACTTCCTTGGTGAGTCAAAGTTCAAGTCAAACTTTGCAACTCAAGTGGTCTTCAAATTAGTTTTGTATTGTGCTTGATTTAATTATCTAACACCTATAACTAAAATTGATCTATACGTTTTTTAGTTTTAACCATTTACCAAATATATTATAAGAGATAAAAATCCATTACTTGAAATAATAGAAAAACAGTTTTGAGAACATAAATAAGCAGAATTATTCCAAAATCATTTCCAACAAATGTGTAATGATAACTAAACAGGGCCTTTGGTGCTCAAGATACAAATCTAAAACAACCTAGATAACTAAACAGGGCTTTTATGATCTGTGGTTTTTACTTGCATGGTGCTAAGGCTAAGAATTGATTAACTATAATTGGCTATATTTCCGGCTTATATTCTTAAGAAATATCAAGCAGAGTTGATTGTGGTATTCTATTATTGTTTCTTTTGGCCATTCAATCTGGTGTTACCTGTTTGGTTGTGGAAAGAGACATCAATGCTTGGAGCTAGGAACCAAAGTTAAGGTTGCTTGCAGTTTTATAGTCGGTAACCAGAACATAAATGAATTAGATTAAAATGCAACTAGTAACTGCTGCATTGTATCTTTGTCTAGAAGTCTAAAACTTCATCTGTAAACAATTTCAGGGAGTCTTTGGCTATGCATTTCAAGCTGGTGTTTTTACTCGGTGTTTGCACCAGACAGGGCCTGTTTTTGTTTCAATGTTCAAGTCCTTAGGAATTGTCATATCATGGTTGTAGGTGTTGTCTTCCTCAGGGATGCATTCTATCTTGGAAGGTAGGTTGTTGTCTCTCTTGTAGGCTGTGTTTGGTTGTACTGTTGAGTTTATTTCATCTAACACTATTTCATTGTTGTTGGCTTGTTGCCTTTCAATACAGTTTCGTTGGTGCTACTGTGATTGTTATTGGGTTATATTCTGTATTGTGGGGAAAAGACAAAGATATCGAATCTAAATCAATCTGCAATCGGCTTTAAAGAGTGAAGGATCTAAACACTGGCACTCCTGCTACATCCAATGCAAAAGCAGCTGCTCTAAAAGGTGAGGTATTGGTGCGAATTCACTTCCTAAGGGACCCATATGGTGAGGTATTGAGCTTCACTTTATCATAAGAAACTACTAAAGCATGACCCCTTTCATTGATCAATTCCTTATCCTAATGGTGTCTATTAGTTGAAGCCTTATGCATATTATGGACCAAATTCTTATCCTGGTGCACTCTATTGGGCATAGTAAACCATTACTTGGTCGTCAAGTTATACAAATATATAAAGTATAAACCAACAAAATAGAGATAATACATATGGTGGATTGACATTGCATACATTTGTTGATATACATAATATTAAAATTAGAATTTGTTCAGTTGAGAGAATGATAAATTGTGTACATGAAAATGTTGCATCTCAGGGTAGACAAACAACCATTAGGAGGCTGCATCATGATCATGCTACATGTTGCTTTTACCTACATATTTCATACTATTACATATATTGCTTTTAATACAGAGGGAGGGAGGTACATTGGTATCAAGACCTTAATCTGCTTAGACTGTTGATATGGTCTATTCAAGTTTGATTTTGAAGTTGGAACTTCAAACTAGTGCTGCTCTACCCGGTGTTCCTAAGTATTGGACAGCTTGAAACATCATCTTCAGCAGTAGTGTCATCAAACACAGGACCTTTCAGGAGACCTCCAAGCAGTTCTGCAGGATCATAAAAGAACTCCACCTTCACGATTTTCAAATTCTCATCCAACTGTGACCAAAAAATAAAAATAAAAAAGTTGCTGGATGTGCAAAGTTAGAATAACAATAAGGTTAAATTAATCCGTAGACTGTTTGAGAATTTTTAAACAGGTCTGTATATTTTAAAAGTTTGTAATTGAATCCCTCCTGAACGCAAAAAATCTATAATTTAATTTCTTATACACTTTTCCGTTATGGTTTCATTAAGTATCTATTAAGGCTCTCTTAAATGATTCATCCACTCATTATTTATAGATCCCTTGACTCTAACCAAATTTAAATAGGCCTGTATACTTTTTAGAAAAATTCATATAGGTTGCAGTATCTTTTGGAATCCTAACAAATCCTAATGAAAAGCATGTGAGAGACCAAATTACAATTTTTCTGTTTACAAGGAGCTAATTACAAACTTTTAATGTATAATAACAATCAATATGCAAATTCCCAAATATTTCAGGAATTCGCATATAGTAATAACAAGTTTACCGTGAAAATGGCGATCCCATATAATTCAACTTTTTGTCCAGTTGGGGCGTGGCCTTTGAAAGGACCCTCCATGTAGCCCCAGTGCCTGAACTTGTACACAATAACTGGTGGTCCAGAATACACTTGGAGAATCTCCAAAGCAAACCCGCGTGGGAACGTCGTCGTAAAAGCCTTGTGGGATGAATCTGCTGTTTCTTCATCTGGGTTGTAAGGCCTCAGTTTTTCAGGCAGGGAGGTTTGCAGCAGCGGGATGTACCCTCCACCTAGCTTCCTTTTCTCTTCCAAGGTTATCGGCTTCCTTCCTGTTAATGGTCACAATCAACAAAGTGAATCTCTTCACATTACTTCTAAAGGATGAGTCTGAATAAACAACTTTGATTAAAGTTTTCAGAGTTTTAAATCTAGTTAGGAAACTGTAATCTGGACTGTAATATTTTGGTTACCGTAATTTAAAACCTTGTAAGGTTTATTCAATTTTAAGTTAAAAATAATTTATTTTTATAAGTTTCTTTAACTATCCTGATTGAAATAAGTTAAAATAAACTTACACCAATATTATAAACTATTTGCAAATATTTGTTTTCTTAACCTTTTATTGAAGGACTAAATAAATTCACTTTGTTGAAGAGAGTTTGAGTAATGGTACCGTTGAGGCTGAAAGTGTATTTCATAGGGTCCACTGATCTGTAGTCCTGCATATCAAGCTTGTGAAACATTTCCATCTCCCAATTCTTCACTAGAGTCTGCACCTCCTCTTCAACCGAACCCGGAGGCCATTCCTGCCATCAAAATCATAAATTGTTACATGTACATACATATACAAGACTAAATTCTCATACACCACCACACATATACAGAAAGTGAGACAGAAAGAGAAAGACACCTTGGTTTTGCCATCTTCAAAGAGCTTGTTGACAACGTCATAATTAGGAGGGGCGCCATATATCCATTTGGTGTTCTTCTCATCATCCCCACGCAAGTAGGTTCGGTACCTGTCCTCCTTAACACTCGACGATGCCATCTTTGAGGTTGTTAAGTGTTCAACTTCATCGTGGGATTTTTCAATGAGTTGTGTTATTTGATATTGTGTATGGTTGTTTTTCTCTCTTACTTTTTATAATATTTGTATACATATATTATGAGAATACCATAAAAAAAACAAAATGAAGATTATATGGTGTGCTCCGAATGTGTTAAAAAACATTGCTCTTTTCATATATATCTACCCCCACGTCCACTATGCTTCACACACAATAAGTCAATGTTCAATACACGTTTCTACGCCACTCATTATTAATTTTTTTTGTTTTTAAATATTTATGTAGAAAATCATATCTCTCCATTATTTTTCAGTACAAAATAAATTACTTTCTTCAATTTTATTGACGTCAATTAATTTATTGATATACTTGAAGTAGCTCTATAACCTTAGCATCACGAAGTTATTTACTATTAGAAAATGAGCCATGGTCTGCAAAAAACAAAAGAAAAATAAATGACATGTACACCTTTTAAGGCGTGTAAGAATATTAGGTTTTAGGTTCGATTCGTCCTCACCAATTTCTTCTCGTAGATTAGATGCAACAGGTGTCACTAGTGTAAAATATGTTTTTTACATCAGAGTTTCCACATCGGTTTATGTAAAACCGATGTGTAAAAGGAGGCGGTGGCATTTTTGAAATTAAAATCAAAGTATTCCACATCGGTTTAGAATTTAACCGATGTGTAAATACTTTCCACATCGGTTATTTTTAACCGATGTTTAAAAGTAAAAAAAAAAATCAAAGTTAGAATTTTTATCTTTTAACATCGGTTTTTCTAGAACCGATGTGTAAAGTAGTTATTAACCACATCGGTTTACAGATAACCGATGTAAAAAATTATAAAAAAAATTAGAATTTAAAACTTTATCTTTCCACATCGGTTCCGGGATAACCGATGTGAAATATATCCATACCACATCGGTTTTATAATAATCGATATGTAATATAACCCTTCTTTAAGTTTCTATTTTCATTCCCTCCAATTCACGTGCCCTTTTGCAAGATTATAGTCATTTTTCTTCCCACATCTCAGACCTTCACACTCACTCACTCTCTAACTCACTCACTCACTCACTCTCTCACTCACTCACTCACTCTCAGTTCTCTCGGTTCTCATTTCTACCTTCACACTCACTCACTCTCTCCCAACTCCACAACAAACCTTCAAGATCTGCATTCTTCCACAAAAAAAGGTGCGTTTTCCTGTTCCTATTTGCAAGATTAGTCATTTATTCGTTTCTTGTTTAGAAAAGTTATGAACTTTGACTCCAAATGGTTGGCTAAGTAAATAGGGGATGCCTGAGAATGGCACATGAAACCACTCCTCATTTTCCCTGTTACTGGTTTTCAGGCTCATCACAGGTGCACAAAGAAACCTTCAAGATCTTCATTCTTCCAAAAAAAGGTGTGTTTTCCCTGTTATAAACAGTCTCATTTGCAAGATTAGTCATTTATTCGTTTCTTGTTTAGAAAAGTTATGAACTTTGACTCCAAATGGTTGGATAATATACTTGCATGTGTTGTTCTGTTGCTCCAAGACTGGATTTTTCCAGTGGTGGTATCACGCGTCGTCGGCGTCTTTGCTGTCACGGCTGGAGGCCGTGATGGATTCTCGCCTGGAGGTTGCTTCCTGGTTGTTTTGTCACGACGTGACCACCATCACGCCACTGGCCGTGATCGCCCCGGTGAGGGTTTGGTTCAGTTGGCATGTCACGGCCGTGACAGGTTCTGCCTTGGAGGTTGCTTCACTGGTTGGTCTGTCACGGTCGTGACCACCATCACGGCTAGACCGTGATCAGTTCTGCCTGTGAGGGTCTAGTTCAGCTGGCATGTCACGGCCGTGATGGCCATCACGGGCTGGCCGTGACCAGTTGTTGCTTCACTGGTTGGTCTGTCACGGTCGTGACTACCATCACGGCTAGGCCGTGATTATTTCTGCCTGTGAGGGTCTGGTTCAGCTGGCATGTCACAGCCGTGATGGCCATCACGGGCTGGCCGTGACCAGTTCTGCCTTGGAGGTTGCTTCACTGGTTGGTCTGTCACGGCCGTGACCACCATCACGGCTAGGCCGTGATCAGTTCTGCCTGTGAGGGTCTGGTTCAGCTGACATGTCACGGCCGTGATGGGCATCACGGGCGGGCCGTGACCAGTTCTGACTTTTCCATTCTTTCTTTTAAGCTCTACTCGATCACGGCCATGATGACTTTCAAGGCTAGGCCGTGATGGGCTCTGTTTGGCTAATTTTCTTCACTTTTCAAGCCCCATCTTCATGCAAGCTACATAATTAGTAAAGCCTTAGTTTCCCGTTTGAGATGCAATACTAATGAGCACACGTGTACGTGCTTAATGTACCGCTCATTGTGTTGGATCTTGAATTGTCCAAAGTTGGACAGTTTGGGAAAAAACTTTTTCTTAATTCAGTTAAATAGTTATTCATTGATTCTAATGTTATATACTTGATGAAAGTTCGGATTGATACAATTCCTTTCGTTCTCCGGGTGCATACTTTATCGTGGTGGATGTCATCGCGTTCAAGTCGTGTACGTCGGAGACCGAAGGGAAATGTTGCCGAAATTTTTTCGAGTATGAGCATGAGAGTTAAGGACTAACCGTTAACCGAATGTTGAAAAAGTTTCTTCTCGAATGGGATAGGGCCATACCCTGTCATAAGAAGTGGTTGATGAATATGTTGGATTAAGTACGAAGTTATTGGTTTAGTCATGGATCGCGGTTGGATGAATGCTAGACGGATAAGTGATGAGTATGAGAATGGAGTGGAAGATTTTCTACAGTTTGCAAAAACAAATGCTCCTGATAGTGGTAACGGAAGGTTTTATTGTCCTTGTGTTAACTGTTTGAATGAGAGACGACTAGAAGCTGAGGAGATACGTGATCATCTTATTTGTGAGGGGATTTGCAAGAGATATACAACATGGATATGTCATAGTGAATCGTTAGACAGGCCGAGGGTGTCGGATAGAGAGGAATTTGATGACGTGGAAATGGACGATGGACTAGAGGACATGATCCGTGATGTTGGGCAAGAGTCTTTTCGGCGCGAATATGTGTATGATACTTTGTGCAGTGATGCGGAAGTGGCTTTGTATCCGGGGTGCACTAATTTCACACGGTTGTCAGCGGTGTTAAGATTGTTCAATGTGAAGGCGAGAAATGGGTGGAGCGATAAAAGCTTTACCGAATTGCTTGAGTTGTTGAAAGACATGCTTCCAGAAGGCAACACATTGCCATCTCGAAACTATGAGGCAAAGAAGATATTGTGTCCGATGGGTATGGAGTATAAGAAAATACACGCTTGTCCCAATGATTGCATATTGTACAGGAAAGAGTTTGAAGAGATGCACGAGTGCCCCAGGTGTGGGGTATCACGCTACAAAGTGAAGGATGGTGATTCTAGTTGTGATGAGGTCACCAAAGGTCCTCCTGTGAAGGTGTTATGGTATCTTCCCGTGATTCCACGGTTCAAGCGATTGTTTGCTAATGTAAATGACGCAAAGAACATTAGATGACATGCAGATGAGAGGAAGTGTGATGGACAGCTTCGGCATCCAGCCGATTCTTTGCAATGGAAGAGAATTGATAGTTTGTTTTTGGAGTTCGGCAATGAGCCCAGAAACCTCAGGCTTGGACTTGCTACCGATGGAATGAATCCATATGGAAACTTAAGTAGTATTCATAGTTCATGACTTGTTCTCTTGGTAATTTACAACCTGTCTCCTTGGTTGTGCATGAAGCGCAAATACATTATGTTAAGTATGATGATTTCGGGTCCTAAACAGCCAGGAAATGATATTGATGTTTATCTGAGTCCCTTGATTGAAGACTTGAGAATGTTGTGGGATGAAGGTGTTGATGTGATCGACGGGTATTGCCGTGAGACATTCAGATTGCGTGCCATGTTATTTTGCACCATCAATGACTTTCCAGCATACGGGAACCTGTGTGGGTATAGCGTTAAGGGGCATAAAGCATGTCCAATATGTGAAGAAGGCACATGTTACCATCAACTGCAACATGGAAGGAAGATGGTTTACCTTGGGCATCGAAGATTTCTCCGACGTAATCATCCTTATCGTAGATTGAGAAAAGCTTTCAATGGACTTCCGGAGAATGAAATTGCTCCGGTGGCCTTGACTGGAGAGCAAGCTTATGAAAGGGTGAACAACACTAATGTTATCTATGGGAAGACCCAGAAGAATGCTACCGAGAAGAAAATATGGAAGAAGAGGTCGATCTTCTTTGATCTTCCATACTGGTGCAAGCTTGATGTAAGACATTGTATTGATGTGATGCATGTGGAGAAAAATGTGTGTGACGGTTTAATCGGAACACTTCTCAACATTCAAGGCAAGACAAAGGATGGTGTGAATGCTCGTCTGGATCTAGTTGCGATGGGTATACGAGAGCAGTTAGCTCCACTTAAAGTGGGTGATAAGAAGACTTATTTGCCCCCAGCATGTCATACTTTATCAAAAAAAGAGAAAAGAAGTTTCTGTGAATGTCTACGGTGAGTCAAAGTGCCACAGGGTTACTCTTCAAATATCAGAAGACTTGTCTCAATGAAAGATCTCAAATTAGTTGGCTTAAAGTCTCATGATTGTCATGTCTTGATGCAACAACTACTACCGGTGGCCATTCGTGACATATTGCCTAAAAAAGTTAGACATGCCATTACTAGGTTATGCTTATTCTTCAATGCTATATGTAGCAAGGTCATTGACACTAAAAAGTTGGATGACTTGGAAAATGAGGCAGCCATTATCTTGTGCCAATTGGAGATGTAGTTTCCACCTTCATTTTTTGACATCATGGTTCATTTGATTGTTCATCTAGTGAGGGAGATTAGATTGTGCGGCCCCATTTATTTAAGGTGGATGTACCCGGTTGAGCGATACATGAAGATCTTGAAAGGATATATGAAAAATCCACACCGTCCCGAAGCATCTATTGTTGAAAGGTATGTTGCAGAAGAAGCTATTGAGTTTTGTACAGACTACATGTTAGAAGCGGAACCTGTAGGGCTTCCGAAGTCTCGTCACAAAGGAAGATATGATGGTAAGGGTACACGAGGTATCACTGTTAAGAGTATGGATCGGGAGGAAGTGCTTTAAGCACATTTGTATATATTGAATAACACTGACGAGGTTGAACCATACTTATGTGAGCATAAAAGCATCATCAATGAAACTTACCCTAGAATGAATGAAAAATGGTGTTTGAACAAGCATAACAAGACTTTCTTGAACTAGTTTAAAGAAAAAATTGCAAAGGATGGTATTGCTTCTGATACATTAAAATGGCTAGCACAGGGCCTAACTTTGATGTCATATGCTTTGGAGTGGGGTACGATATCAATAAGTTTTCCTTCTATACAAAGTCCCAGGATGACAAAAGTACTATGCAAAACAGTGGGGTTATGGTCGTCATTTGAGTCCATGTATTTCTCTAGTTCGAAAGATAAAAACCCTGTTATGGCATCCGTTTCATACTTTGGAATCATTGAAGAGATATGGGAGGTTGATTACACGAAGTTTAGAGTACCTGTTTTTAAATGTCAGTGGGTCGACAGTAACAATGGTGTGCAAACCGATGAGTTAGGATTCAAATTGGTGGACCTTAATAAGGTAGGTAATAAAGAGGAGCCTTTCATCATGGCATCCCAATCAAAACAAGTGTTTTATATCCGTGATCCTTCTAACAAAAGGTGGTCAGTGGTTCTCCAGGGAAAAAACATGTATAATGGTAGTGAGGGAAATCAAGACTCAACTCTTGATATTTCTGATACTCCTTCTTTCTCAACACGAGTGCCTAATTTCAATGAGGAAAATGAAGTGGATGATGTACATGCTACTCGTAATGATCACCAAGAAGGGTTATGGGAGAACTTTACTAATTGACCACAAAGTAAGTTTAGTTTGAGTTATGTTTAAAGGCATATTATATGTTTACGTTGATATTTATAAGTTATGTTTACGTACGTTGATCAATATTTATAAGTTATGTTTGATATTTATCATGACATACTAACAAGTTTTTTTTGTTTAAACAGTATACATGGCTGATCGTGAGGATATCCCTCCTTCATGCAGCGGGTCGGAGACCCCGTCTACGGGTAGAAAGGGTAGACGTGCCACACGAATGAGGAATTTGACTGCCAACCGTGGTTCAAATCAAATGATAAGAATAGACTTTGATATTAACCTCAATCCTATTGGGTCAATGGCAGAGCAGTTTAACAGTTTTGTGGCGACCCTTGCTAGGAGCAGGCCTAGTATACTCATTGATAATTGGAAAGATGTACCGGCGGACGTGAAGGATCAGATATGGGAGAGTATTCTGGTATCTATTATTTTATGTCATGTGTTTGTCTGTATCTACTTTATTTTAATCTTACTAATTTCATACAGTAAATCGTTGATTCTTTTGGTCTTAATGCAGCTCACCTTTGACATACCGGGTACGATGGTTATGAAGAAGCGTTTGTTAAAGTATGCTGGTGAGCGTTGGAGGGCTTTTAAGGTCGACCTGGGCAGATACTATGTATTCAATCCAACATGTGAAAAGAACCCACTTGAGGTGTACCCGTTTCTTGACCAGGCGACGTGGGATCGCTTTGTTCAGAGCCGACATGATCCCGGCTTTCAGGTTAACTTATTTGATTTGTCTCTAAATTTATCTAATTTCATTAATTTTATTTACTTATGTAATTTAATTGTCTTCTATTTATAACAGGAGAAGAGGAAAAAGGGGCAGGAAAACCAAAGCAAGAATGTCTACCCCCATGTCATGTCTTGTGGGGGATATAAAAAGCTTGGTCGGATAATGGTGGAAGAAGAAAAGAAAGCACGTCAGTAAGCAGCATCTCAGGCAGATCCTAATGCTGAAAATCGTCCAGAGGTTGTTGATCCACCCCCACCCCCACGCCATCGTAAATGGAAGAGGGCCCGACAAAGAAAAACGGGACAATATACATCTGAGGAGGCCCGCCAAGTAGCTGAGAAGATTGTAAGTATAGTTTGAATTGTAATTGTCATTTTAAGATTGTTACCTAATTGTAATGTGACCTGATATTTTATATGTGATAGGATGCCTTGGACGAGTAGGTAACCCAAGGAACCTTTCTTCCTAGAGGACGCGATGATATCTTAGCTGATGCCATCGGTAAACCAGACCATCCGGGTCGTGTCATTGGTGTTGGATGGGGTGTCGGCATTCGTCAATACCATGGTTCATCTTCACACCAATCCCATAGGGATGTTGGTGCAGATAGAGCACGGCTAAAACAGGAGATTGCAGCTGAGCTTAGACAGGAGATGGTCGAGCAGTTTGCCCAGCAGATGGCAATATTGACTTCTATGTCCCAGCAGATGACAGCCGGTGTCCAACCCTCTGTCCATGTGAGCACTAAGGGCTCATGTGATCCTCCTCATCAGCCTGAAACTGATGATGATGGTGGTGATGATGATGATGATGACGACCCTGATAGGTGTGAGCTGTATGTTGATGATGATCATCATCACCGCTTAGTGGCATTGGGGAGGGCACATAATAACTTAGGTAATACCATACACCATCGTTTATTACCGGATGATCAGCTGATGGTCGTTGTTGAAATTATTCGAGATGCTGATGCTCGAGTCCTTGTGCCCACTGAGGAGGTTCAAACAGTGGGTCAGGCCCCCGGTAACTTCATCCTCCGGCCAAGGAAATTGGTCAGCTTTCTTGTTGCATATGAGGTATTCAGTTAGTTGTGTTTTTCTATATTCATAGTTGAAATTATTTATTATTGTTTAAAGATAATGCTTTATTTTTATTCGTTATAGGATGTTGGAAATGATCATATACTGCCTAAAAGGTCGGATCCATGAAAACCAGAGATGTTTGCTCCAGCCAAGGTATTCATTTGACCATTTAATTAATTACCAATGAAATAACTTCATTATATGTGATTACTAATATATATCTTTGTTGTTTAGGGGATCGACAAAGGGGCTAATGGTGATGTTTTTAAACTTCTGGCTATACAGGTTGTCACCATGGAGAATGACGCAGCTTTGGTGAGGTTGGAACATGATGCCAGCCCAGGTGGTGAACTGTATATTCCAAAGAAGGAACTTATGGAGATTGTACTCAATAAATAAATGGCTAGTTCTGCACACCTATCGTTATGGTGCACGTAAGTACATTTTATTTATAAGTTAAGTAATCAATTTTTAAATACTATGATAATTAACATGTTTTTTCAATATATTAGGTATCTGCATCGTATGATAGTTGATTAGGGTAACCTCGCCCTTTATGGGTTCATTGACCCCATGTTCATTCAGGGTGATGTTCTCCTAGCATCAGAAGACCGGGTCATCACCATACGTGATATACTTGCTCGAGACGATCATCAATTCTACCTTGCGCCGTATCTTAATAAGTAAATACATGTTATTTAATTATAACTATATATGACTTAGTCACTAACTGTTCCGCAAATACAGTCAGCATTGACAACTGTTGATCTTGTACCCTAGGATGAACGTCGCGGTCTTCTTCTGCTCAATTGGAAATAAGCCGGAGAATGAACTGCAGACGATCATAGAAACGTAAGCATTAAAATACTTTATAATCAGTAATGCAGTTGTTTTAATTATCTGAAATCTATATAGATATACTTTAATTAATGTTTATTTTGTCATGATAGTTCTATTAATGCAAGCCACATGTTGCGTGGTAAAAGGCGTCGGCCTATCAGATGAATTAATCCTAGGGTAAGATATTTATTAGTACAAATGCATCAAATGCAGTGGGTATAATTATTGATTTCTATTTAATTTAATTCCTCATATTCTACTTGGGTTTCATTTGTACGTAGTCACGTACACAACGTGGATCATGGGAATGTGGATACTATGTGATGTTGGAAATTATCTCCTCCAGGATCACTGAAAGATGGCACGAGGTAAATGTTAATTGATAACAATTAGAAGTAACAGTTATAGATCCGTTATATGTTTTATGTTAGTTTATTAATTACTTAAAAGATATAATCTTTTGTCCAATTAAACTTGCAGATATTCAACAATCCAACTCCATTATCTGATTCTGACATCAACGGCATAAGGAGGTGTTGGGCAACTTTCTTTCTTGAAGTGTACCAATCATATATATATATATATATATATATATATATATAGTTAGTTTAAAAACTTATCATGTACTGGCTATAGTGTACTTTTGACTGATAATATGTATTTTGATATGAAATCTATAATATATCATGTAACTTTTTGGTTTCTAATTATCTTTGTTGTCTGAATGTAATTGAACGTACATATGTATTGTTCGTAATAAATTCAGTATATATTAATTGTGTTTTTGTTGTACAAAAATGATTGTTGAGAATATTTAGAGTATGTTATTCTGGTATTGATCTGCATTATTACTGAAACAGGGGAAATGAATGATAGAAATGTAAATAACAGTTTCAAAAAAAAAATTAGACTTTACACATCGGTTTTAAAAAAATCGATGTGGAAAGTGATATTTAAAATAGGTTAGCAATTGACAAATGAACTTTCCACATCGGTTTGTTATAAAAACCGCTGTTAAAAATGTACTTTACACATCGGTTTGAAAACTGATGTGTAAAGTGGCAATAAACCACATCGGTCTTTTCAGCATCAGTTTGAAAACCGATGTGAAAAGCCAAAAATAACCAATGTGGAATCCCTTTTCTGCACTAGTGTGTAACTGGCGAATCCCCTTTAGGATACAATGGAGAGCCATGGTTTGGTTTGCACACCCTAAACCAAGCATATCGTCAATGACATTTTACAGAATAATAGTTTCCTTAAATCTCTTTGCGCATTAAAGGAAGAAAGGAAGCGATTTTGAGTGGAGAATGGTAACCCAAATTCGGATACCTTTCTTGTCTGCATGGTGGTTATATTTATAGACCAACTCATGTCCATTGGTGAAAGAGAATAACCCTTCAAGGATTTTTAATGAGGCAATGCGCCCATACATAATATTTAAATATTATCATGTGGCAACATTCAATATAATGTGAAGTAGCTTAGTGGTAGGAATGCTTACACTCCACCGCTATGTGCACGATTTGAATCCGATTAGACGTAACTTTTTGTTTTATTCTTCAGTCCGTTTTTACAAATAAACGGTCATAAAAAATCAAAACTAATTAACATTGGATTCAAACTCATGACTCTTGTGACTACAACGTTACACCACTAGGCCAAAGCATCACATCATGCTGATTATTAACTGTTAAATTTATTTAACCTTTAACAAAAAGCAACCATTCCAACATGAATTTTGGAAATCCCTTACAATCCCCCATCATTTTCTAAATAAACCCAAATCCCATTATTCTGGAAATCGCATGCTTTCAGATAAAGGTATCTTGGGGATTTGAACATTTGCTTAGTAAGCCATGGGTTTCACTCATCCCCGAATAAAGTGGTAGACAAGCTTTGAACCAAATATTCATTAGAACAAGCGTGCATGACTTACACATGAAATCTCGGTACCATTGAACGACGTGTTAGTGTGACACATTTGGTAAGGCCTCGTGTCGTGTATCCTTTTCATGAAAGCTTATAGAGTCAAGCCCTTTAACTCCAAGAAGCGGCCCCACTTCACTCTCATATAGGTGGAGTTTACCAAAAGCACCCCCATAAGTTGGGCACCTCAACACATATATGCTATAGGTCCATTAACAGCAAAAGCTCACCATTTTCCTTTTATGTCCTTGTGGTATCCAAGAACTTTTAAACCTTGGGATGTATATATTCGTCAAGTACTTGCAATCACTCTGATAGTGTACTTTGGCCCATTGAACTCAAGACTTGATGCTATTCAAGTGTGAGTCAGGTTTTCCACCATTGGTGATCATTTAGATATGGGCTTGTCCCATCCCTGATGATGTTTTCCATATCATATCACTTGTCAGTCCTTTCGTCAAATGATGCAAGATTTCATTCCGTCTTATAAAGACCCTGGATATTACTCCATTTGTAATTAGTTCCTTGACATAACTATGTCTCAGCCCAATGTTTATGGACTTTCCATTATAAACCTGGCTATTTGTCCTTGATAGTGTTGAATACTATTCCATTGTATAGATTATGGCGCCATTAAAATTGGTATCTCATACAAAAAGTTTCTAAGCCATTCAATATATTTGTTACGTGCTTTCAATACTATGAATTCTGCAGCTATGGTGGAATTGGCAATATAAGTTTGTTTCTTGGATCCCCAAGAAATAACACCTCCACCAAGTGTTAAGACCCAATCGCTAGTTGATAGGCTCCGTCAAGTGTACCGGATCGAAGCAAGTAATAATTAACACGGCAAGTAAATTACCAAGTATCGAACTCAGGGATTGGGAAACCAAGTACAACTTCACAAATTAAACAACTATTTTAGACTAAGAAATAAGTGTGAATAGATTTCAAGAAAAGAAAAGAAACAATAAAAGAAATCAAAATCAAATATTTTGTTTTTAAATATGAGAAGAGATTTCTAGGATAGAGGCTACCACAATGACAAATTATGAAATCTAATTGACTACCCCTTTATTAATATTTAACTCCATTGAAGGTGAATCATCCTAACTTAGTTAATGTTCCCTCTCGAGATACAAGAACCGTGCTCAATTAAACCAACTCATACTCTCGTGGTAATTGTATTTAAATTGAACCCATTACGATTTATGATAATTCAATGGTACCCTCAAAGGACCGCTTCTAACTCTTGTGATTTAAGTCCTAAGTTCAATTCCTATGGATCCAATATCTAGGTTCACTGCTAAGTTCATCCCAAGAATATCTAAGACATACAAAAAGGTGATCAATCAATTCATATGTATAAAGCACAATAAGAACCAAATCAATGAATCAAACATTAACAAAAGGGAAAAATCAAATATAAATCATAATAATGTCAAAGGGCATTGCCCGATCCTATAAACAAAAGAATTACTCAGCCATAAAATAAAGAACAAGAAAAGAACAAGAAAATTGCATTGGAGCTGTATTATTGCTCGGCCCTGTAGCGTTCTCACTCCTATGCAGTGCTCCCTGCTTGCTGAACCTGCGCAACTCCCCCTCCTTGTTGCGCTTCTGACTTATATATATAGTGAAAATCTTCAAATCTTCAAATCTTCAATCTCCTCATTCCCCTCGGATTTTACGTTACTGCTTATTATCCAAATAGAAATTGTGAATTACAATCTTTTAATTGCAAAAAAAATCTCAATTTGTTATTTTAATGATAGGCCATAATCATCCAAATCTTCAAATTTAGTTTGTGCATTGAATTATGGGTCTTGCATAATATTCTTCACGTGACTTTCACATTGACCAAGTGTTGCCTCTCAATCTTTTATCCTTATTCCCATTGAATTCACGTATGGGTCCCATTAGTAAATTACATCAATTTGCAATTCTTGTAATCCTGTTTCATGTACGTGGGGCCCTTCTAAAACTAGCTTCACGTTGTGCCTCCAACAATTGTAACAGCCCTTCAATTCTCCTTGCTGTCCACCTCTTTTCTTGGACTGTGCCGATATATATGTAGATAAAACACTGCACACATCAGTTTTAAATATCATTGTGCCACTTGAACTTTTATTGTTATTTTCTTCCTTGAATTTCTCAAATCTTGCTCCTTCTTCATTCTTGATAACTTCCTAAAAATCAAAATAATAAAAATATGAGAAAAATAACTAAAAACTAATTAAAATTAATTAAATGCACACATTGACTCTAAAATAATCAAAATAGGATAACAAAGTCTAATTTGGGCGAAAACGAGATTAAACTCGAACATTTAACATAAAAACCATGACCTCACTAGTTATAAAACTAGATAAGCCAGGGGCTTATCAAAATACCCCAAACTTAAACTTTGTTTGTCCCCATGCAAACTAAAACTCAAAAAGACTCAAAACTTGGCGAGCTCAATGGACTCAATCAAACTTCACATAATCTTCATGCAATTTTATCAAAACAATTCCAATCAATGTTTCCCCCTAGTTCATTATAGCAATCCCCATATTCATTTACTTCAAACAAAGAGAATTCCATCATTCATACAATCATCAATCTAAGCAAAGTATCCAACATACACATAAGAGGGAGATCACCGGTTTCAAACAATTACCTTCCTCACAAGGGTATTTAGTATTTCACTCATTCACTCAAGTGTCTAGGTTATCAACTTTTCACTCAATTTCACATTTTAAGCACACTTTCCATGAATTTGATTTTCATCTCAAACATAGTTCCCACGAGAACATGCATACATCATCAAAAGGTCTTTTAAAGGTTGTAATGGGGCCTGGCTAAAGGTAGGATATACAAAGGTGCTAGGCTTTACATCCCTAGGAATTAAGAGAGCATGAAACTTTTTACCTTGACTTTCCACTCTTATTCCTTTTTCAATTTTTTTTTTTCATTCTTTCACTTTGGGTGGCTACAACCTTTTCCTTTTATTACCCTTTTTTGATATTTTTGAACTTTTCTTCTTTTTATTTTTGCCTTTGGCTTCAACCTTTATTTTTTTCTTTTTCTCGTCCTAAAATAACATATCAAATCCTTGTAGCCACCCCAAACTTGTCATAAATCATACAATCACAATAAAATTTCTCTAAGTTCATTTTTCAATTTTTATGGGGATCAATTTTAAAAATTCAAATCATTAGGAGAAATCATCAAAAATCATTTTTTTTATATGCAATCCATTTGTGCTAAATTCAATAAAATCCCTTCAAGATGACCAACATAAGACTCAAACACATATGACTCAAGTAAATAAAAGAAAAATAATTAAAAAGAGAAGGGTTTAGAAAAACTCATTGAAGATGCTTCCACCCGGATCCCATAGCTTGTGGTACAACGACCAAGAGATGCCTAAGATGTAAGTCTTTCCTCCCGGATCCCATGGTTTGTGGAGTGGAGATGGAAGAAACAAGTGTGATGAGATTCTATTTACTTCTCTTAAGTGCCATTATGAGCCCACTTCCTCCCGGGTTAAATGGTAAGTCACCTAATCAAAGAATGACCTTTATGTAATCAGTTTCTCCATGAAGCATTAGAGCCATAACTTTTTGAGGCGACCTTAGAACCTTTGCCGCTGTTGATGAAAACTCCCAATTCTCAAGCAATGACTTGAACTCCAAAGTTGGTATTTTTACTAAGTAATGTGATAGACAAATTGTAGGCACCAACTTTGTAACATCCACACATGCATGCAAACCAACATATTTAACCAACTCAGGATTTTGAGGCTCCTCAATAGGATTGATGAGAGAAGTATTTTCCACATGATTTGTCTCATTTGTCCCTTGCAAAGGAACAATAGGAGTTATTTCCTCCTTGCACTCATCTTCATGATCCCCTCTTCTTGAATCATCTTCCACCATCACTTCATCTTCATTTAAGTCCATATTGGCAATAACATTCTCTTCAATTTGAGTTTCGTACGGCTTTTCTGCTAGCAATTTAGAAAATTCGCCAACTTGCTCTTCTAACCTCTGAAAGTTGTTACTTAGCATCTCCGCTACCAATTGAGAACGTTTATTACCCATTTTATGCCTTTGAATCATGACACTAAATTCCTCCTTGCTATGCTCTATGCTCTGGATCAAATGTTGAGCATCAATATCCCAAAGTGATTCCAGCACCTCGAGATCCAGCTTAATGTCTGGAGGATCTTCATTCCTCCTGGGAGTATATCTTCACATGCTTATCAACTATACAATCAAGCACGATCCAATCAATTTGAGATTCCCTGTTTAGATAGAAATAATGGTCCATTTGTGGCATCCACCTAATACAAACAAAACTCAAAAAAAAATAATCAAATATATATAAAATAGAAAGAATGTCTAAAGTAGTTGTCTTCTTTGTTACTAATGATATTGGTAGTGCCAATCCCCGGCAGCGGTGCCAAAAACTTGATTGCGTGAATCCGCAAGTGAACGGCTTCATCGTCAAGTAATAAAAAGATCAAACCCACATAGACCGTGATCTTAAATAACAATTAATTATTAAATTAATTAAACTAGACAAGAAAAAGATTTGGAAAATACTTGGTTTTTGAAATAAGATTAACTAACAAATCAAGTGTTTAAAATGCAATCAAATAAAATCGCAATCAAATCAAATCTGGAGATTTTCAAATTAAAAGAGATTTCCAGGAATTGGGTCACCAACAAGACTGCTCATGCTACTAAATTGACTGTCCCTCTTGTTAATTATCGAAATTGCTTTGAAGGTGAATTTATCCTAAATAAGTTAATGTTCCCTCCGAGATATAAGAACCGTGCCAATTAAACCAATCCCTACTCTCGTGGTAATTGTATTTAAATTGAACCCATTAAGATTCGTGACAATTCAATGAACCCTCGAAGGACAGCTTTTAACTCTCGTGATTTAAGTCCTAAGTTCAATCCCTATAGATCCAATACCTAAGTTCACCGCTAGGTTCATCCTTAGAGTATCTATGACATGCAAATAAGTGCGCACCAAATTCACAAGTAATTCATGCAATAGGAATTAAATCGAAAGAAAAATTGAAATTAACAAGAAGCAAAACGTCAATTCATCACATAAAACGAATCTTGGGAATAGCCCCAATTCCTAGAAATAAAAACAACTACTCATGCATTGCCATATTCATAGCAACCTTGAATAATAAAAACATAAAAATCCTAAGAGAATAGAGGAAATTGAGAAGAAGAGAAATCCTACTTTTTGCCTAAGGTAGCAGCCAAGATCTCCCCTATTTTCGAGCCTATGAGTCCTATTTATAATGTAAGGTAACTTGGGATTAAAAGAATTACAAATCAGATAAAAAAAAAATCAAAATCCCAGATTTTGTGCGTCACGGCCAGGCTGTGATAGATTCTCTCTTGGAAAACTTGGCATTGGTTGGCCTGTCACGGCTGTGATGGCCATCATGACCTGGCCGTGACAGGTTCTGACTTTTGCATTTTTTTCTTTTCAGTCTTGCTAGATCATGGCCGTGATGGCTGTCACGGCTAGGCCGTGATGGGCTCTGTTTGGCTCATTTTTCTTGCTTTTCAAGCTCCGTCTTCATGCAAGATCCAACATCGCTGATCCTGAGCATTTTAATCTTCAATTCAGGCACACAAACACCACAAAACCACCTTACGAGTTCCAAGGTAAAAACTAACAAAAATCAAATTAAAAATGCCTAAACTACATGAAAACGTATGCAATATGATAAAGAAGTATGAGGTGTAATACACTCATCACTAGTTAAAGCATGGTCTTCTGTATAATTCACCCAATTGGCATCTGTGTATCCTTCTAATACCGAAGGATAACCTTTATAGTTTAAACTATAGTTCATTGCCCCCCTCGAGTATTTCAATACTCTTCGGGCAACATGTCAATGGTCTTTGCTTGGATTACCTATATACCTACTTAGTCTCCCTACAACATATGCAATGTTTGACTGGGTACATGTCAGGGCATACATTAAACATCAAATTACTTTTGAGTATTTAAGTTGTGCTACTAGACTACCTTTATTTGGTACTAAATTAATGCTATGATCATAGTAGTGATAGGTTGACAATCAAAGTGATTAAATTTCTTTAATACCTTTTCTACATAGTGAGATTGGGGTAAACCTACATTCCCACCATATCTTATTGTTCTAATTCCTAGAATCACATCAACTACCCCTAAGCCTTTCATGTCAAAATTTCTAGATAAGAAACTTTCAGTTTCTTCTACCTCGACTTGATCAGTACCAAATATCAATATATCATCAACATATATATCATTAACATATAAACATAGCATGACCCCTTTTCCACCATGGAATTTACTATAAATACACTTGTCAGATTTATTTATTTTATATACATTAGCTAGCACAACTTGATCTAACTTTTGATATCATTTCTTAGGAGTCTGTTTGATGAGTGTAATTTCACCTCATATTTCATTGACATTTTGCATGCATTTTCATATAGTTTATGCATTTTTAATTTGATTTTTGTTAGTTTTTACCTTAGAACGGGTAAGGCGATTTTGTGGTGTTATTGTGCAGGAATTAAGGATTAAAATGCTCAAGATTAGCCATGATGGAGCTTGCATGAAGATGGGGCTTGAAAAGTAAATAAAATGAGCCAAACAGAGCCCATCACGGCCTAGCCGTGACAGCCATCACGGCCATGATCAAGCAAAGCTGAAAAGAAAGAATGGAAAAGTCAGAACTGGTCACGGCCGTGACATGTCAGCTGAACCAGACCCTCACAGGCAGAACTGATCACGGCCTAGCCGTGATGGTGGTCACGGCCATGACAGACCAACCAGTGAAGCAACTTCCAAGTCAGAACCCGTCACGGCCTGGCCGTGATGGCCATCACGGCCGTGACGCACAATATTTGGATCTGTAGAAACTGATTTGATCTGAATTTGTGTTTGATTTGGATTCAAATTACCCTAATCTATAAATAGGGCAATTAGACAGAGACTTTGGAGGACTTTTGGGCTACTACCACTTAGGCAAATTTTTAGGATCTCTTCTTCTTCTTCTTCTTCTCTTCTCTTATTTTTTTATTTTATGATGTTGTTAATCAAGCTTGTCATCACCATGGCAATACTTGAGTAGTAGCTTTATTTATAGGGATTGGGGCTATGCCCAAGATCTGATTTATGTTGTGAATTGATGTTTTACCTTTGTTAATTTCGATTTTGCTTTAGATCTGATTTCTATTGTTTTAATTACTCGTAAATTCGGTGGCCACTTATTTGCGTGTCGTAGTTACTCTAAGGAGGAACCTAGCGGTGAACTTAGGTATCGGATCTATAGAATCGGACTTAGGACTTAAATCACGAGAGTTAGAAGCGGTCCTTCGTGGGTTAACGAATTGTTACAAAGCTTAAAGGGTTCAATCTAAATTCAATTACCACGAGAGTAGGGGTTGGTTTAATTGGGCACGGTTTTTGTAACCCGAGAGGAAGCATTAACTTATTTAGGATAAATTCGTCTTCAAAGTAATTTTGATAACTAACAAGGGGTAGTCAATTTAGTAACATAAACAATCTTGTTGGTAACCCAATTCCTAGGAATCTCTTTAGATTTGAATAACCCATATTTGAATTACTTTCTGTTTTAATTGATTGCATTTGATTTTTTGGTTAATTCTCATTACAAAAATCAAAACCTTTTCAAAATCCTTTTTTATATAGTCCAGTTTAATCGATTTGATAATTAGTTGCGATTTGAGATCACGGTCTCTGTGGGATCGATCTTTTTATTACTTGGCGACGAATCCGGTACACTTGCCGGAGTCCACCACACCACCAAGTTTTTGGCGCCGTTGCCGGGGACTGTGCTTTCTTGAATCTCAATTTAATTTTTAAATTGATTTTTATGGACTTTTTATTTTTCTTTTTAATTGTTTTTTGTTAAAAAAAATTATTTTTTCATCTATCTCTTTTTCGTCCTAGAGTATCTATCCCTCTGTGTTTGTCTCTTTTATGCAATGATCCCTAAGTCTTGGAAACCTTATTGAGGTTGACCTCGAATTCGAAAGGACCTTTCATAGACGTAGGAGACTACAAAGAGAGAGAGAGAGAGGTTGATTCCCATTCCACTCATGGCGAATCTACCGGATACCAAACCATGGAAGGACTACGCAGCCCCAAATGCGAGGGGTTTGCGAATTGGGATTGCTAGGCCAGAAATCGAGGCGGAGAATTACACTATACCGCCTATGATAATTAGCATGATTAGGCAACATCAATTCGGAGGATTACCCTCGGAGGACCCGACTGATCATGTGGAGACATTCTTGGAGTTCACCGATGCAATTAGAATTCATGGTGCCCCGATTGATGCTATACGCTTGATGAGCCTCTGGTTGACTGGTTTTATAACAAATAAAGACCATGGCTTTGTGCTAATTTTATATCATTTTCACCCAAATTAGACTTGATTGTCTTTAAGCAGCATTTTGAGTCTGTAAAATATTTTTAGGTTAATTTAGTTGATTTAGAGTTAAATAAAGCACTAATGCTATTTTCTGTTTTCAAGTTGATAAAAGGAAATAAATCTGGAGCTTTCGCCACGCGAAAGGTCATTCGCCTCGCGAACCAGAAGGTGACTGTTCCAGAAATTGCCAACCATTCTGTCACGCCCCGCGAACACTTGACTCGCCTCGCGAGTAATCCAACCTTGGAAGACTAGAAGCCATCACGGCTTGCGCATGTTGAAGGTCACGGGCGTTATAGTTTGGAATTTGAAGAGTTTCGCCTCGCGAGCTCGCCACTCACTGAAGACTGTTCGCATTATTCGCCTCGCGAATGTGTACTCGCCTCGTGAGTCAGCGAATTCCAGAAGTTGTATATAAGTCAGTTTTAGACAGAACTGAGGAGTTGGCTGGTGGCTAGTAGCTGGCTAGTTTTTAGTCAGAGCTAGTTAGTCAGTAGTTTTTAGTAGTTATTTTCTTTTCTTAGTTATGCTTTGTTTTCCTTTTGTAATGGAGAGCTAGTCTCCTAGATTAATCTACTGTGATTGGTTTCCATTACCACACTTGAGGTTATGTATTTCCTATTTTGTTCGCTATTCTCTTTTCAATGCCATGTTATACATTTCTGTTTGTTTAATTCAGGAGTGTGTAATGTTGTGTTGATTCATTTCAGTGATGTTATGTTCCTATACTTAATCGCGTTTGTTTAATTCGCGTGTGTTCATTCATGTTCGTTTAGTTCATGAGGGCTTAACCCCGTTTGTTTAATTCGGGAATAGGAACATGTATCCGTAGTAACGATTTCGTTTGTTAATTGTTGCTACAACTGAAAGGGGATTAGAATCTGCTTAGGGCTTGGATTTATATGAACCAATGATAGTGGGAAACCGAGAACAGTAGGTTAATCGTCTTTAGTTTATTTGATAATCTCTTTGTTTCATTGCTCTGCTTTTGTTTGTTTTCTTTATTTTATTTCACTCAAACCCCCCAAAACTGATTTTCTGTTAATAATAGCAACCTACGAGTCCTTGTGAGACGATACTCGAGTTGTCGCTTCCCTATCTACATTATTTTGTAAACGCTCGTTCTTTTTGGCGCGTGGCGACAGCGCGACCAAAAATTGGCGCCGTTGCTAGGGACTCTTGTTGTTATTAGCAGAAAATAAATTTAAAAAAAAAAAAACTTTGCTGAATTAGTTTTGTCTGCTTTGTCTGGTTGAAATTTTAATACACCCCATGGATAATTATATGCAAAATTATGTGCCTAATGTTTATTATGAGCAACCATGCATGTATTATCCTGATTTTAGTGAACCACCACCATGCACAATTTATCCTAATTTTGTTGGAGGTTATGAGTCTAATAGTGATTGTGGCATGTTTGGAGTGAATAATCATCCTAGCCAACATGGTGGAGGACAGAGCACCTTGGATGAGATTGCCTCTTTGATACAACAATTTGCCGAGAACAATCAACGGATGGCAGAGCAAAATCTTGAATTCCAACAGAGGATGGAGGCAAGTAATCTTGAATATCAGAGGAGAGAAGCTGAATCTCAGAAGTTATCCATTCTCATTGATCAAATAATCACCAACTCGGCTGCACTGCTAACTCCACAGCCCCTTGAAGAACATACAGATTCACATATGGTTATTCTTGAAGATTCTTCTGCCGATAATTTTGATAATATTTCTGTTGATGAACTGTGTGTTGAGTCTCCAGACAGTCAGACCCTTGCTGATTCATTTTATTGTCCCCTGTCTACTGACTGTACTTACACTAACCTTTGTGTGGTGTGTGCTAAGATTTTTGCAGGTTTAACAGATGATGAATCTAGTAAAGCAATGGATGAAGAACCTTTGGAAGTGGATGATTCAATTAACTCATATGCATGTGTTGAGAGTAATGGGATGGATGAACTAATTGCTGAATTTCCAGACATTCTAGATTTTACTGATTCAGTTTATTGTGATATATGTACTGACTCTACTAACACTAACCTTTGTGTGGTGTGTGCTGAAATTTCTACATGTATAGCAGGTGATAACTTTGTCAGTGCAGTGAATGAAGAAAATGCAGAAGTTGAAGCAGCACCAGTAACCCCAGCTACTTGTTTGCCACCTCCCACTGTGGAACAACCGGTGATGGAGTTCAAGCCTCTGGATTTTGCTCCCTTGGATATGAAGACACTATGGCCAGTCCAAGAGGTTGAGCCCCACTTTTATTGGGAGGATTTTATGGACAAAGTTGAGAAAGAGGTCAATTGTGACCCGAAGGGAAGTGAGAAGTCCGCCGCACTTGGCGGAGTTACCAAGATCATCAAGTGTCCGCTCTCATACTTATCTTTGTTGGCCATGGGATCCGGGAGGATCGTACTGCAATTTGGACATTTCGTGGCCCCTGTACCACAGACAGTGGGATCCCAGTGGAACCGCTCCAATGAGTTTTTCTGAACCTTGCTCTTTTTAATTTTCTTTTCCTTGCTTTATTTCTGTTTTGTTTTCAATAAAGCTCCTGAATAATTTGAGAAGCTCAGGAGTTGTGTTGAGTCTTGTGTTGGCAAGTTTGATGGATTTGATTAATTTTGCATAGATCGATTGCATGTTATGTGTTGACTATATTCCCCCTAGGATTTGAAATTTTTGAAAATTGATCCCCATATGATTGAAAACTGAACTTTGAGATTTTGTTATGATAGCATGATTTATGATAAGTGTGGGGTGATAGGAAGCACACACTAGGGATAGAATCTCTGTCAAACAATTTGCAAAAATGTTCAGGTGAGGTTTTGAGCCTCCAACATGTTTTTGACTGTGATGATCATTTTTTAAGTCGCACTTTCCTGAATTTGCTTGAATCTCTTTATGGTTTGCATGATTATGTGTTTGCTTCAAATGATTTAGGCATTTTCTTTGTAAATAACTACTTAGCCTAAAAAAAAAAATTAATCAATTCCTAATGCATGTTCCCTAGTTAGCCCCATTGAGCCTAATTAGCCTATTATTTCTTGATGACCTTATGTTATGAGCTAAATTCTGGAAAAACCATGTTAACCCGATCTTAGGATTAGGAGAGCATGGAATTTTAGAAAGAGAATGGTTGTAAGAAATTAAGTTTGGGGTGGCTACAAAGTGTGATGTGTTGTTTGGGATTGGAAAATAATAATAATAATAAAAGAAAAAAGAGAGAGAAAAGAGAAAAAGAAAAAAAAGAAAAAGAAAAAGTGTAAAATTATTAAAAATAAAAGTATTTGAATAGAAATGGCTGTAGTCACCCAAGGCAAAAAGAAAAATGAGAAAAGGAACTTGAGTGGAATTTCAATGTTTGAAGTGTTTCATGCTCTCTTAGTTCCTAGGGTCTTCAGCCTAGTACCTTTGTATATCCTACCCTTAGCCAGGCCCCATTACAACCCATAAAAGACCTTTTGATGTTGCATGCATGTTTTCAATGGGAATCATTTGGAGATGAAAATCAAATTTATGGGAAGTGCTCTTGAAAGTGAGATCGAGTGAAATGTTGTTAGCCTGACACAAACTGAGCGAATGAGTGAACACTAAATGCCCTTGTGAGGAAGGCAGTTGTTTGAATTTGGTGATCTCCCTCTTGTGTGTGACTTGGATCCCCTGCTTAGATTAATGATTGTTTGAATGATAAAATTCTCAATTGTTTAGAATAAATGAATTTGGGGATTGCTTTGTTTGAAAGGGGGGAACATTGAAGGAAATTGTTTTGATGAAATTGCTTGAAATTTGTGCGAAGGCTGATTGAATCTCTTAAGCTTGCCATGTCTTGATTCTTTTTAAGTTTTTGAGTTTTAGTTTGCTTGGGGACAAGCAAAGTTTAAGTTTGGGGTATTTTGATGAGCCTCTGGTTGACTGGTTTTATAACTAATAAAGACCATGGCTTTGTGCTAATTTTATATCATTTTCACCCAAATTAGACTTGATTGTCTTTAAGCAGCATTTTGAGTCTGTAAAGTATTTTTAGGTTAATTTAGTTGATTTGGAGTTAAATAAAGCACTAATGCTATTTTCTGTTTTCAGGTTGATAAAAGGAAATAAATCTGGAGCTTTCGCCACGCGAAAGGTCATTCGCCTCGCGAACCAGAAGGTGACTGTTCCAGAAATTGCCAACCATTCTGTCTCGCCCCGCGAACACTTGACTCGCCTCGCGAGTAATCCAACCTTGGAAGACCATAAGCCATCACGGCTTGCGCAGGTTGAAGGTCACGGGCGTTATAGTTTGGAATTTGAAGAGTTTCGCCTCGCGAAGATAAGCTCGCCTCGCGAGCTCGCCACTCACTGAAGACTGTTCGCATTATTCGCCTCACGAATGTGTACTCGCCTCGCGAGTCAGCGAATTCCAGAAGTTGTATATAAGTCAGTTTTAGACGGCGAGGAGTTGGTGGTGGCTAGTAGCTGGCTAGTTTTTAGTCGAGCTAGTTAGTCAATAGTTTTCAGTAGTTATTTTCTTTTCTTAGTTATGCTTTGTTTTCCTTTTGTAATGGAGAGCTAGTCTCCTAGATTAATCTCTGTGATTGGTTTCCATTACCACACTTGAGGTTATGTATTTCCTATTTTGTTCGCTATTCTCTTTTCAATGCCATGTTATACATTTCTGTTTGTTTAATTCAGAGTGTGTAATGTTGTGTTGATTCATTTTGATGGTGTTATGTTCCTATACTTAATCGCGTTTGTTTAATTCGCGTGTGTTCATTCATGTTCGTTTAGTTCATGAGGGCTTAACCCCGTTTGTTTAATTCGGGAATAGGAACATGTATCCGTAGTAACGATTTCGTTTGTTAATTGTTGCTACAACTGAAAGGGGATTAGAATCTGCTTAGGGCTTGGATTTATATGAACCAATGATAGTGGGAAACCGAGAACAGTAGGTTAATCGTCTTTAGTTTATTTGATAATCTCTTTGTTTCATTGCTCTGCTTTTGTTTGTTTTCTTTATTTTATTTCACTCAAACCCCCCAAAACTGATTTTCTGTTAATAATAGCAACCTACGAGTCCTTGTGAGACGATACTCGAGTTGTCGCTTCCCTATCTACATTATTTTGTAAACGCTCGTTCTTTTTGGCGCGTGGCGACAGTGCGACCAAAAATTGGCGCCGTTGCTAGGGACTCTTGTTGTTATTAGCAGAAAATAATTTAAAAAAAAAAACTTTGCTGAATTAGTTTTGTCTGCTTTGTCTGGTTGAAATTTTAATACACCCCATGGATAATTATATGCAAAATTATGTGCCTAATGTTTATTATGAGCAACCATGCATGTATTATCCTGATTTTAGTGAACCACCACCATGCACAATTTATCCTAATTTTGTTGGAGGTTATGAGTCTAATAGTGATTGTGGCATGTTTGGAGTGAATAATCATCCTAGCCAACATGGTGGAGGACAGAGCACCTTGGATGAGATTGCCTCTTTGATACAACAATTTGCTGAGAACAATGAACGGATGGCAGAGCAAAATCTTGAATTCCAACAGAGGATGGAGGCAAGTAATCTTGAATATCAGAGGAGAGAAGCTGAATCTCAGAAGTTATCCATTCTCATTGATCAAATAGTCACCAACTCGGTTGCACTGCTAACTCCACAGCCCCTTGAAGAACATACAGATTCACAGATGGTTATTCTTGAAGATTCTTCTGCTGATAATTTTGATAATATTTCTGTTGATGAACTGTGTGTTGAGTCTCCAGACAGTCAGACCCTTGCTGATTCATTTTATTGTCCCCTGTCTACTGACTGTACTTACACTAACCTTTGTGTGGTGTGTGCTAAGATTTTTGCAGGTTTAACAGATGATGAATCTTGTAAAGCAATGGATGAAGAACCTTTGGAAGTGGATGATTCAATTAACTCATATGCATGTGTTGAGAGTAATGGGATGGATGAACTAATTGCTGAATTTCCAGACATTCTAGATTTTACTGATTCAGTTTATTGTGATATATGTACTGACTCTACTAACACTAACCTTTGTGTGGTGTGTGCTGAAATTTCTACATGTATAGCAGGTGATAACTTTGTCAGTGCAGTGAATGAAGAAAATGCAGAAGTTGAAGCAGCACCAGTAACCCCAGCTACTTGTTTAACACCTCCCACTGTGGAACAACCGGTGATGGAGTTCAAGCCTCTGGATTTTGCTCCCTTGGATATGAAGACACTATGGCCAGTCCAAGAGGTTGAGCCCCACTTTTATTGGGAGGATTTTATGGACAAAGTTGAGAAAGAGGTCAACTGTGACCCGAAGGGAAGTGAGAAGTCCGCCGCACTTGGCGGAGTTACCAAGATCATCAAGTGTCCGCTCTCATACTTATGTTGTTGGCCATGGGATCCGGGAGGATCGTACTGCAATTTGGACATTTCGTGGCCCCTGTACCACAGACAGTGGGATCCCAGTGGAACCGCTCCAATGAGTTTTTCTGAACCTTGCTCTTTTTAATTTTTTTTTTCCTTGCTTTATTTCTGTTTTGTTTTCAATAAAGCTCCTGAATAATTTGAGAAGCTCAGGAGTTGTGTTGAGTCTTTTGTTGGCAAGTTTGATGGATTTGATTAATTTTGCATAGATTGATTGCATGTTATGTGTTGACTATATTCCCCCTAGGATTTGAAATTTTTGAAAATTGATCCCCATATGATTGTAAACTGAACTTTGAGATTTTGTTATGATAGCATGATTTATGATAAGTTTGGGGTGATAGGAAGCACACACTAGGGATAGAATCTCTGTCAAACAATTTGCAAAAATGTTCAGGTGAGGTTTTGAGCCTCCAACATGTTTTTGACTGTGATGATCATTTTTTAAGTCGCACTTTCCTGAATTTGCTTGAATCTCTTTATGGTTTGCATGATTATGTGTTTGCTTCAAATGATTTAGGCATTTTCTTTGTAAATAACTACTTAGCCTAAAAAAAATAATAACCAATTCCTAATGCATGTTCCCTAGTTAGCCCCATTGAGCCTAATTAGCCTATTATTTCTTGATGACCTTATGTTATGAGTTAAATTCTGGAAAAACCATGTTAACCCGATCTTAGGATTAGGAGAGCATGGAATTTTAGAAAGAGAATGGTTGTAAGAAATTAAGTTTGGGGTGGCTACAAAGTGTGATGTGTTGTTTGGGATTGGAAAATAATAATAATAATAAAAGAAAAAAGAGAGAGAAAAGAGAAAAAGAAAAAAAAGAAAAAGAAAAAGTGTAAAATTATTAAAAATAAAAGTATTTGAATAGAAATGGCTGTAGTCACCCAAGGCAAAAAGAAAAATGAGAAAAGGAACTTGAGTGGAATTTCAATGTTTGAAGTGTTTCATGCTCTCTTAGTTCCTAGGGTCTTCAGCCTAGTACCTTTGTATATCCTACCCTTAGCCGAGGCCCTATTACAACCCATAAAAGACCTTTTGATGTTGCATGCATGTTTTCCGTGGGAATCATTTGGAGATGAAAATCAAATTTATGGGAAGTGCTCTTGAAAGTGAGATCGAGTGAAATGTTGTTAGCCTGACACAAACTGAGCGAATGAGTGAACACTAAATGCCCTTGTGAGGAAGGCAGTTGTTTGAATTTGGTGATCTCCCTCTTGTGTGTGACTTGGATCCCCTGCTTAGATTAATGATTGTTTGAATGATAAAATTCTCAATTGTTTAGAATAAATGAATTTGGGGATTGCTTTGTTTGAAAGGGGGGAACATTGAAGGAAATTGTTTTGATGAAATTGCTTGAAATTTGTGCGAAGGCTGATTGAATCTCTTAAGCTTGCCATGTCTTGAGTCTTTTTAAGTTTTTGAGTTTTAGTTTGCTTGGGGACAAGCAAAGTTTAAGTTTGGGGTATTTTGATGAGCCTCTGGTTGACTGGTTTTATAACTAATAAAGACCATGGCTTTGTGCTAATTTTATATCATTTTCACCCAAATTAGACTTGATTGTCTTTAAGCAGCATTTTGAGTCTGTAAAGTATTTTTAGGTTAATTTAGTTGATTTGGAGTTAAATAAAGCACTAATGCTATTTTCTGTTTTCAGGTTGATAAAAGGAAATAAATCTGGAGCTTTCGCCACGCGAAAGGTCATTCGCCTCGCGAACCAGAAGGTGACTGTTCCAGAAATTGCCAACCATTCTGTCTCGCCCCGCGAACACTTGACTCGCCTCGCGAGTAATCCAACCTTGGAAGACCATAAGCCATCACGGCTTGCGCAGGTTGAAGGTCACGGGCGTTATAGTTTGGAATTTGAAGAGTTTCGCCTCGCGAAGATAAGCTCGCCTCGCGAGCTCGCCACTCACTGAAGACTGTTCGCATTATTCGCCTCACGAATGTGTACTCGCCTCGCGAGTCAGCGAACTCCAGAAGTTGTATATAAGTCAGTTTTAGACAGGGCGAGGAGTTGGCTGGTGGCTAGTAGCTGGCTAGTTTTTAGTCGAGCTAGTTAGTCGATAGTTTTCGATAGTTATTTTCTTTTCTTAGTTATGCTTTGTTTTCCTTTTGTAATGGAGAGCTAGTCTCCTAGATTAATCTACTGTGATTGGTTTCCATTACCACACTTGAGGTTATGTATTTCCTATTTTGTTCGCTATTCTCTTTTCAATGCCATGTTATACATTTCTGTTTGTTTAATTCAGGAGTGTGTAATGTTGTGTTGATTCATTTCAGTGGTGTTATGTTCCTATACTTAATCGCGTTTGTTTAATTCGCGTGTGTTCATTCATGTTCGTTTAGTTCATGAGGGCTTAACCCCGTTTGTTTAATTCGGGAATAAGAACATGTATCCGTAGTAACGATTTCGTTTGTTAATTGTTGCTACAACTGAAAGGGGATTAGAATCTGCTTAGGGCTTGGATTTATATGAACCAATGATAGTGGGAAACCGAGAACAGTAGGTTAATCGTCTTTAGTTTATTTGATAATCTCTTTGTTTCATTGCTCTGCTTTTGTTTGTTTTCTTTATTTTATTTCACTCAAACCCCCCAAAACTGATTTTCTGTTAATAATAGCAACCTACGAGTCCTTGTGAGACGATACTCGAGTTGTTGCTTCCCTATCTACATTATTTTGTAAACGCTCGTTCTTTTTGGCGCGTGGCGACAGTGCGACCAAAAATTGGCGCCGTTGCTAGGGACTCTTGTTGTTATTAGCAGAAAATAATTAAAAAAAAAAAAACTTTGCTGAATTAGTTTTGTCTGCTTTGTCTGGTTGAAATTTTAATACACCCCATGGATAATTATATGCAAAATTATGTGCCTAATGTTTATTATGAGCAACCATGCATGTATTATCCTGATTTTAGTGAACCACCACCATGCACAATTTATCCTAATTTTGTTGGAGGTTATGAGTCTAATAGTGATTGTGGCATGTTTGGAGTGAATAATCATCCTAGCCAACATGGTGGAGGACAGAGCACCTTGGATGAGATTGCCTCTTTGATACAACAATTTGCCGAGAACAATCAACGGATGGCAGAGCAAAATCTTGAATTCCAACAGAGGATGGAGGCAAGTAATCTTGAATATCAGAGGAGAGAAGCTGAATCTCAGAAGTTATCCATTCTCATTGATCAAATAATCACCAACTCGGCTACACTGCTAACTCCACAGCCCCTTGAAGAACATACAGATTCACAGATGGTTATTCTTGAAGATTCTTCTGCCGATAATTTTGATAATATTTCTGTTGATGAACTGTGTGTTGAGTCTCCGCAGTCGATGACCCTTCTTTGATTCATTTTATTGTCCCCTGTCTCTTGTTGTACTTACACTAACCTTTGTGTGGTGTGTGCTAAGATTTTTGCAGGTTTAACAGATGATGAATCTAGTAAAGCAATGGATGAAGAACCTTTGGAAGTGGATGATTCAATTAACTCATATGCATGTGTTGAGAGTAATGGGATGGATGAACTAATTGCTGAATTTCCAGACATTCTAGATTTTACTGATTCAGTTTATTGTGATATATGTACTGACTCTACTAACACTAACCTTTGTGTGGTGTGTGCTGAAATTTCTACATGTATAGCAGGTGATAACTTTGTCAGTGCAGTGAATGAAGAAAATGCAGAAGTTGAAGCAGCACCAGTAACCCCAGCTACTTGTTTGCCACCTCCCACTGTGGAACAACCGGTGATGGAGTTCAAGCCTCTGGATTTTGCTCCCTTGGATATGAAGACACTATGGCCAGTCCAAGAGGTTGAGCCCCACTTTTATTGGGAGGATTTTATGGACAAAGTTGAGAAAGAGGTCAACTGTGACCCAAAGGGAAGTGAGAAGTCCGCCGCACTTGGCGGAGTTACCAAGATCATCAAGTGTCCGCTCTCATACTTATGCTGTTGGCCATGGGATCCGGGAGGATCGTACTGCAATTTGGACATTTCGTGGCCCCTGTACCACAGACAGTGGGATCCCAGTGGAACCGCTCCAATGAGTTTTTCTGAACCTTGCTCTTTTTAATTTTCTTTTCCTTGCTTTATTTCTGTTTTGTTTTCAATAAAGCTCCTGAATAATTTGAGAAGCTCAGGAGTTGTGTTGAGTCTTGTGTTGGCAAGTTTGATGGATTTGATTAATTTTGCATAGATCGATTGCATGTTATGTGTTGACTATATTCCCCCTAGGATTTGAAATTTTTGAAAATTGATCCCCATATGATTGAAAACTGAACTTTGAGATTTTGTTATGATAGCATGATTTATGATAAGTTTGGGGTGATAGGAAGCACACACTAGGGATAGAATCTCTGTCAAACAATTTGCAAAAATGTTCAGGTGAGGTTTTGAGCCTCCAACATGTTTTTGACTGTGATGATCATTTTTTAAGTCGCACTTTCCTGAATTTGCTTGAATCTCTTTATGGTTTGCATGATTATGTGTTTGCTTCAAATGATTTAGGCATTTTCTTTGTAAATAACTACTTAGCCTAAAAAAAATAATAACCAATTCCTAATGCATGTTCCCTAGTTAGCCCCATTGAGCCTAATTAGCCTATTATTTCTTGATGACCTTATGTTATGAGTTAAATTCTGGAAAAACCATGTTAACCCGATCTTAGGATTAGGAGAGCATGGAATTTTAGAAAGAGAATGGTTGTAAGAAATTAAGTTTGGGGTGGCTACAAAGTGTGATGTGTTGTTTGGGATTGGAAAATAATAATAATAATAAAAGAAAAAAGAGAGAGAAAAGAGAAAAAGAAAAAAAAGAAAAAGAAAAAGTGTAAAATTATTAAAAATAAAAGTATTTGAATAGAAATGGCTGTAGTCACCCAAGGCAAAAAGAAAAATGAGAAAAGGAACTTGAGTGGAATTTCAATGTTTGAAGTGTTTCATGCTCTCTTAGTTCCTAGGGTCTTCAGCCTAGTACCTTTGTATATCCTACCCTTAGCCAGACCCCATTACAACCCATAAAAAACCTTTTGATGTTGCATGCATGTTTTCCGTGGGAATCATTTGGAGATGAAAATCAAATTTATGGGAAGTGCTCTTGAAAGTGAGATCGAGTGAAAAGTTGTTAGCCTGACACAAACTGAGCGAATGAGTGAACACTAAATGCCCTTGTGAGGAAGGCAGTTGTTTGAATTTGGTGATCTCCCTCTTGTGTGTGACTTGGATCCCCTGCTTAGATTAATGATTGTTTGAATGATAAAATTCTCAATTGTTTAGAATAAATGAATTTGGGGATTGCTTTGTTTGAAAGGGGGGAACATTGAAGGAAATTGTTTTGATGAAATTGCTTGAAATTTGTGCGAAGGCTGATTGAATCTCTTAAGCTTGCCATGTCTTGAGTCTTTTTAAGTTTTTGAGTTTTAGTTTGCTTGGGGACAAGCAAAGTTTAAGTTTGGGGTTTTTTGATGAGCCTCTGGTTGACTGGTTTTATAACTAATAAAGACCATGGCTTTGTGCTAATTTTATATCATTTTCACCCAAATTAGACTTGATTGTCTTTAAGCAGCATTTTGAGTCTGTAAAGTATTTTTAGGTTAATTTAGTTGATTTGGAGTTAAATAAAGCACTAATGCTATTTTCTGTTTTCAGGTTGATAAAAGGAAATAAATCTGGAGCTTTCGCCACGCGAAAGGTCATTCGCCTCGCGAACCAGAAGGTGACTGTTCCAGAAATTGCCAACCATTCTGTCTCGCCCCGCGAACACTTGACTCGCCTCGCGAGTAATCCAACCTTGGAAGACCATAAGCCATCACGGCTTGTGCAGGTTGAAGGTCACGGGCGTTATAGTTTGGAATTTGAAGAGTTTCGCCTCGCGAAGATAAGCTCGCCTCGCGAGCTCGCCACTCACTGAAGACTGTTCGCATTATTCGCCTCACGAATGTGTACTCGCCTCGCGAGTCAGCGAATTCCAGAAGTTGTATATAAGTCAGTTTTAGACAGAACTGAGGAGTGGGCTGGTGGCTAGTAGCTGGCTAGTTTTTAGTCAGAGCTAGTTAGTCAGTAGTTTTCGGTAGTTATTTTCTTTTCTTAGTTATGCTTTGTTTTCCTTTTGTAATGGAGAGCTAGTCTCCTAGATTAATCTCTGTGATTGGTTTCCATTACCACACTTGAGGTTATGTATTTCCTATTTTGTTCGCTATTCTCTTTTCAATGCCATGTTATACATTTCTGTTTGTTTAATTCAGGAGTGTGTAATGTTGTGTTGATTCATTTCAGTGGTGTTATGTTCCTATACTTAATCGCGTTTGTTTAATTCGCGTGTGTTCATTCATGTTCGTTTAGTTCATGAGGGCTTAACCCCGTTTGTTTAATTCGGGAATAGGAACATGTATCCGTAGTAGCGATTTCGTTTGTTAATTGTTGCTACAACTGAAAGGGGATTAGAATCTGCTTAGGGCTTGGATTTATATGAACCAATGATAGTGGGAAACCGAGAACAGTAGGTTAATCGTCTTTAGTTTATTTGATAATCTCTTTGTTTCATTGCTCTACTTTTGTTTGTTTTCTTTATTTTATTTCACTCAAACCCCCCAAAACTGATTTTCTGTTAATAATAGCAACCTACGAGTCCTTGTGAGACGATACTCGAGTTGTCGCTTCCCTATTTACATTATTTTGTAAACGCTCGTTCTTTTTGGCGCGTGGCGATAGCGCGACCAAAAATTGGCGTCGTTGCCGGGGACTCTTGTTGTTATTAGCAGAAAATAATTTAAAAAAAGAAAAAGAAAACAGAGATAAAGAAACAAAACTGAAAACAGAGAAATAAAACAAGGAAGTTCAAAGAGATTAACAAATAAACTAAAGACGATCAACCTAAGAGTCCTTGTGAGACGATACTCGAGTTGTCGCTTCCCTATCTACATTATTTTGTAAACGCTCATTCTTTTTGGCGCGTGGCGACAGCTCGACCAACGCTTAAGGTTATTCCCCTCCTCTTTGACTGGAAAGGCAAAAGCTTGACTGAAGCAAGTGCCCGCTAATACCTTGTCTACTTGGGACCAACTGGAGCAGGCATTCTTGGAGAAATTCTTCCCTCCATCCTAGACCGCTTACCTACGAACTCAGATCATCGGCTTCTTCCAAAAGGATGGAGAATGCTTATCCGAAGCTTGGGATCGCTACAAGGGATTGCTAGAGTCATGCCCACATCATGGACTCGAGAGGTGGATATTAGTGCATACCTTCTACAACGGATTGGATTACTCTTCGAAGGTGTCACTTGACTCCGCAGCTGGTGGAGCCTTTATGAACAGACCCCTGACCGAAGCATTCAATATCATTGAAAACATAGCTAGCAACTTCCACCAATGGGGTTCGGAAAGAGATAATAACCCGAAAAATATTTCGAGAGGTAAGTTTGAAATGAATAGCACTGATCTCATTATGTCTAAAATTGACTCATTGAATAAACGCTTTGATCAGCTTGAAAAGGCTAATGTGAGTTCAATAGGTGCTACTAACATTGTTTGTGAGATTTGTGGAATGTAGGGACATGACATAATGAAGTGCCCACGTGGTATTGCTCCTGGATCCAGTGCTTCGGGGGAACAAGTAAACTCTTGTCACAACTTCTATGACACGAACCCGAAGTTGCCAAACTATGTTCCCCCAAATTCTTACAACCAAGGAAGGAAGAACAACCCTTACCTCTCCTACGGGAACTACAACAACACGCTGAACCATGAATTCCAAGAAGGCCAAGGTAATAGGAAACCCGCATCGGGGTATCCTCAGGTACAAAAGTCTAAACTTGAGTCTCTCTTGGAAAATTTTGTTGAAACTCAAACAAAGCAAAATGAAGAGTTTAGGCAACAAGGTAGGGCAGTCAATGAGGCAATAAAAGAGTTAGAATCTAAGGTAGATAGCTTAGCCATCCATAATAAGATGTTAGAAACCCAGATTGCGCAACAAGCTAGTACATATACCAGAACTAAGGGTACGTTTCCAGGACAACCTGAAGTTAATCCCAATGAACATTGTAATACCATATACTTGAGGGATGATAAGCATGGGGTGGTTGAAAAAGATGTGGAATGTGAGGAGGACATGAGCGAAGATGAAGAGATAGAGCCAAAGTATGTCCCTCCACCACCTTACCAACCCCCAATACCTTTCCCACAATGGTTGGTCAAGAGAAAGCAAGTAGAAATAGAAACTAAGAGCTTATTTGAGGAGCACAATGCCATGATAAAAACTAATATGCCTCCTAAACTAAAAGATCCAGGTAGTTTCTCTATTGCTTGCTCAATTGGAGAAGTGAAAATAGACCAAGCCTTATGTGACTTAGGGGCTAGTGCGAGTTTGATGCCGCTTACTATCTTTGAGAGGTTAGGAACCAAGGAATTGAGTCCATCCAAATTCTCTTTACAATTTGCGGATGGCTCAACTAAAACTCCTCTAGGCATACTAGAGAATGTCCCCGTAAAGGTAGGGAAATTTTTCATTCTTACCGACTTCATGGTGTTGGATATGAACGGGAATTCTAAATTCCTTATCATTCTTGGCCACAACTGGAGTGATAATAGACATAAAGAATGGCAAGCTCTCTTTAAATGTAGAGGAAGGTAGGGTAGATTTTGATTTGACTAACTCATATAACAACCCTCCTTTTGAGAGTCATGTGTGCAGGATCGATATAATGTCTCCAGAGGTGAAGGAAGAGCTTAACATGGAAGCAACTCCGAAGCTTTGCAAGACAAATGATGCACCAAAGGGTGATGAAGTTGGAGTTGCTCATCATGTGGAGATAAAACTTCCACCTGGAGGGAGTAAGACCATGAAACTCAGAGTGAAGAGAGCAAGGCGAAAGCGCAATTGGCCATATGAACAAAATCGACTCTTTGAAGGACTTACATGGAAGAGAGGTGTTCTTGCACTTCCAAACCCAGCTGATCCCGGTTGATTGAAAGAAGTATGGTCAAGCTTAAGACCGTAAATAAGCGCTTCTTGGGAGCAACCCAAGTTTCCTTTCCCTTTTCCATTTGTTTTTGAAATTTGTTTTTGAATAATTTGAGGAGATTAAAAGAAGAAAGATCACTGATTGATGGTTTTGCCAAGTGTTGTCAGGTTATGAAGGAAGGAAGAGCAAAAAGGCAAGGAAAAAATAAAGTCAGAAGTCATCACGCCCAGGTCGTGACGGCCATCACGGCCGTGATTAGCTAACCAAAGAAGATCAAAAAGGATCACGGCCCAGCCGTGATATCCATCACGGGAGTGATGAGAAGGACCCTGAAGATCAGAATGTATCACGGCCTAGCCGTGATGATGGTCGCCGCCGTGAGGCCAGCTCCTATATGCCGAGAATTGATCACGGCCTAGCCGTGATCAAGATCACGGCCGTGACATATTTTCCAGCATCTCTTTGACTGGCATGTGAGCCAGCACCCTCTACCACCTCGGTGAGTTGTTCCATTTTTCTCCTCTCTCCGACTTGATTATTTACATTGGGGACAATGTAAGTTTTTAAGCTTGGGGTAGGGGTATTTTTGCAATTTTTTATTTTTGCATTTTTGCATTTTTCATGTCGCATTTGCATAATCACATGATTAGATTGCCCCTTGTTTAGATTATGCATACAATTGTGAGAACTTGGTGCCAAATAAATTGAGATAGTGAATTTTTGAACCCAATTTTTGTATTCTTATGATAAGGCTAAAAATAAAAATGCTTGAGATGATCTTTTGATAGTTGATAATTAGCATGTGGTTCCTTAGATTTGTGTTTCTCATTGATTTCAAACTACTAAATGTGAGATTTTTGAGCCTAAAAGGGGTACTCACTAAATCTACCCCATTCTTTGTGATTGAGTGTTTTATTCCTCTTGGATTGTATTCTCTAGAACTTGACTTGAAACTGTTTTGAAACTTAAAAATTTTTTAAAACATATTTGAAAATGATTGAGGCACTAGGTATTTTTTCGGTCTTCTGAGCTTTGACTGATTAAATGCTACCCCTTAATTGCCCAATTTTGAGCCTAAAACAATAAAATACTTTTCTTGGTACCTTGATTTATTTTGATGAATAATGCTTGGTATGACACCTTTCAAAGTATTGTAAAAAGGGCAAAAAAAAGGTAGTTTGAAAAATAAATTGTGGGATGAGGAAGTTAGAAAATATTTCTCTTGAATTGAAAATCTCCCCTTATCCAAATAAATAAAATAAAATAAACAAAAAAAATGGAGAAGGGGATGAGAAAAAGAAAGTGAGAAATAAAAAAATAAGAATAAAAAGGAAGAAAGAAAGAAAGGTAGAAAAGTGAACAGAAGCCCAAAAATGAATTTTAGAAGGTTATCATACCTTGCAATGTTTGATATTTTGTTTAGCCTTCTTGAATTTTCCTTTTCTTGATTTCCCCAGATAACAATTAATCCCATGGCCCCACTACAACCAAAATAAAAGACCTCTTGATTCTTTTGTATTTTCATTAATAAAGTAGAGATTTGGTTAATAGTCAAGCTTATGGTAGGGTACCTTCCTTGAGGAAATTGAGTGAATTGTCATATACCCTTAAACACTTGAGTGAGGTGAGAAGAGTGCCCGAATTAGTGAGAGACATGAATCTAGAAAACCTAAGCTTCTAATTGGACTTGAAATTGATTGTCTCTTGGTTTCTTATTTGAAAATGCTTGTCACTTGGATTAGTTACTCGGGTTCTTGGTTCACTATCCATGCTCTGATTGTTTATATTGACTGGCCTTAGTGATTGCTTGAGGACAAGCAAAGTCTTAAGCTCGGGGTAGCTTGATGAGTGTGATTTCACCTCATATTTCATTGACATTTTGCATGCATTTTCATATAGTTTAGGCATTTTTAATTTGATTTTTGTTAGATTTTACCTTGGAATAGGTAAGGCGATTTTGTGGTGTTGTTGTGCAGGAATTAAGGATTAAAATGCTCAAGATTAGCCATGATGGAGCTTGCATGAAGATGGGGCTTGAAAAGTAAAGAAAATGAGCCAAACAGAGCCCATCACGGCCATGATCGAGCAAAGCTGAAAAGAAAGAATGGAAAAGTCAAAACTGGTCATGGCCTGGTCGTGATGCCCATCACGGCCGTGACATGTCAGCTGAACCAGACCCTCACAAGCAGAACTGATCACGGCCTAGCCGTGATGATGGTCACGGCCCTGACAGACCAACCAGTGAAGCAACTTCCAAGTCAGAACCCGTCACGGCCTAGCCGTGATGGCCATCACGGTCGTGACGCTCAATATTTGGATCTGTAGAAACTGATTTGATCTGAATTTGTGTTTGATTGGGATTCAAATTACCCTAATCTATAAATAGGGCAATTAGGCAGAGACTTTGGAGGACTTTTGGGCTACTACCACTTAGGTAAATTTTTAGGATCTCTTCTTCTTCTTCTTCTCTTCTCTTATTTTTTTATTTTATGATGTTGTTAATCAAGCTTGTCATCACCATGGCAATGCTTGAGTAGTAGCTTTATTTCTAGGGATTGGGGCTGTGCCCAAGATCTGATTTATGTTATGAATTGATGTTTTACCTTTGTTAATTTCGATTTTGCTTTAGATCTGATTTCTATTGTTTTAATTACTCGTAAATTCGGTGTTCACTTATTTGCGTGTCGTAGATACTCTAAGGAGGAACCTAGCGGTGAACTTAGGTATCAGATCTATAGAATCAGACTTAGGACTTAAATCACGAGAGTTAGAAGCGGTCTTTCGAGGGTTAACAAATTGTCACAAAGCTTAAAGGGTTCAATCTAAATTCAATTACCACGAGAGTAGGGGTTAGTTTAATTGGGCACGGTTTTTGTAACCCGAGAGGGAGCATTAACTTATTTAGGATAAATTCGCCTTCAAAGCAATTTTGATAATTAACAAGGGGTAGTCAATTTAGTAACATAAACAATCTTGTCGGTAACCCAATTCCTAGGAATCTCTTTAGATTTGAAAAACCCATATTTGAATTACTTTCTGTTTTAATTGATTGCATTTGTTTTTCTGGTTAATTCTCATTACAAAAATCAAAACCTTTTCAAAATCCTTTTTTTATATAGTCTAGTTTAATTGATTTGATAATTAGTTGTGATTCGAGATCACGGTCTCTGTGGGATCGATCTTTTTATTACTTGGTGATGAATTCGGTACACTTGCCGGAGTCCACCACGCCACCACTGTTCTAGTCCATACAATGACTTTTTCAATTTACACTCTTTCTTTTCCTGACCATTAACCACGACCCCTTCAGGTTGTGTCATACACACCTCTTCATCTAATTCCCCATTTAGGAATACCACATCCATTTGATGGATGACAAACTTATAGATGATCCAAGTGTCAATATCACTCTATTTGAGGCAATTCTTGCAACCGGTGCATATGTATATAGTCAGTGCCATCTTTTTGTGTATATCCCTTAGCAACTAATCTTGCCTTAAACGTATCAATAGTTCCACCTACCTTCATTTTCCTTTTGAAAATCCATTTACAACCTATGGGTTTGGAACCGGGTGGGAGGTCTACTAGTTTCCATGTTTATTCTCCATTATTGAGTCCATTTCCTCTTGTATAGCTTTCATCCAAGAAGCGGGATCTTGAGACTTATTGCCTCTTTAAATGTGTCTGGATCACTGTATGTATTCTAACAAATTGGCCTATAACTGTCTATGGACTCTCTTATTCCTTCAACAAGGAACATGAAAAACCTTGGTCTATAAGTTTTCTCTTTTCTAACTCTCTGGCTTCTCTTAAGTTCTAAGCCCACCAAAGTATCTTTATTAGATACATTGCTTTCCGAATCATGTGCATTACTATGAACATTATCCTTGTGACTTGGAATTGAGTTAAACCTATCTTCTTGAAGGATTACATCTCTAGACTCAATCACTATATTTATAGGATATGAGTCATTAGATTCAATAACCACGAATCTATATGCTTTGCTATTTTTAGCATAGCCGAAGAAGACACATTCAATTCCCCTTTCACTTAATTCATTTATTTTGGTTCATTAACTTTTACTATTGCCCTACAACCTCAAACTTTAAAAAATTTGAGAATGGATTTTCTATTTTCGAGAGCTCGTGTGGGGTTATCTTGTTCCTTTGTTTGGAACCCTATTTACTATCTAACAAACCTTCAACATCGCTTCTCCCCAATATCATTTTGCTAGACAAACATAGGATACCATGACTTTTACCATTTCTTCTCATATCCTAATTTTATTTTTAACTATACTAATTTTTATGGGGAATAAGGTGCAACTGTTTGGTCAACCATTCTAGTAGACTCAAAGTATAACTAGGATAATAAACTTCTCTTATTCTATTATTCCTAAGACATTTAATAAATATCTCATAACAAACCACTTCAATTTACCCACCACTATATAACAACATAATCATCAAAACTTCTGGGTAATTTAAAATATTTTTCTTAAATTTGTTAACTAACAAACCATTCATAACACTTTTAAATCATGTATGCAAACAGGGATTATTAAATGAATATCCCAAATACATATACAATATTAATGAACAATCTAACAGTTAACTATCCCTGGCCTGGTGGTAAACACAGCGAACTACTGTTAGGGTTCGAACTCGTGTACTGAAAGGGAATCGAGACCGCATTCAACCACCAGACCAACGTACAAACAACAGTTACTAATGAATCGTTTAATATATTTAAATTTAAATAAAACACAAGTTTCCAAAAAGACACAACTTTTGGGTGTCACCTCCTACTATCAACCGGGTTAACTAAACCCATTTGTAGAAAACCGGCTTCACACGACCCACTCCATTTTTTGGTCATTCAATCACAATCTAAACTAATTTCATTGTTTCTATGTTTTGTATTCATGTCTAAACATGTTCTAGGATAAATCTACATGATTTTCATTATAGAAAACAAACAAAACAATGATCCAATCATTTTAAGTTTTCTATAACATTTCTTCATTAACATCCATGTCCATTTTAACAACTTAGAACACTCCAAAAATAAATTTAAAACATATATAATTTCTACAAAATCAAGAAACAATTTTCATCTTATATTCACAAAATCATTCACTCGCAATATAAGATTTCCTACTCTAAAAATAATTAGTTCTTACATGGATCAAATCCATTAATGCTTGCATTTGATACAATCATATATATCTAAGACATTTCTATCCATATAGAGCAACATACTTGCATGCATAATAAACCAAACATATTCATGTTCATCAAAATTCACATACTTGATTTTATTCTAAATCGTGCATCTAAGGCTCTGATGCCACATGCCCTTTAGGATTAAACATACCTGAATTTAGAATACCAAGCATATCATAGCCATAGAAAGTAATTGTGTACCTTTCACCATGGTCACAAATAAACATATTTTTGATGAAGCATATGATTACTCATCTCTCATTGTTGTAAAAAGATCATGCATCTCTTCCACTACGACAATGTCAAATGTCATATTCCTCTAATGTTGCAACCATTGTGTTAGAACGAAAATCTAACCTAAAGATTGTTAGAAAATGGGGTCTGGTATGCAACAAAGAAGAGAAAAACAAGTGACATGCACACCCTCTAAGGCGTGTAAGAACACCAGGCTTTATGTTAGATTCGTCCCCACTAATCTCTCCTCGTAGATTGGATGCAACATGTGTAACTGACGAATCTCCTTCAAGATACAATGGAGAACCATGGTTTGGTTTGCACACCCTAAACCAAGCGTATCGTCAATGGTATTAAGGGAAGAAAGGAAGTGATTTGGAGTGGAGAAGGCTAATCCAAATTCGGATACCTTTCATGCCTGCATAGTGGTTCTATTTATAGACCAACTCATGCCCCTTGGTGAAAGAGAATAACCCTTCAAGGATTTTTAATAAGGCAATGCGCCCATACATAATATTTAAATATTATCATGTGGCAACATTCAAATAAACGATCATAAAAAAATCAAAACTGATTAACATTGGATTCGAACTCATGACCCTTATGACTGCAACGTTACACCACTAGGCCAAAGCATCACATCATCCTGATTATGAACTGTTAAATTTATTTAACCTTTAACAAAAAGCAACCATTCCAACATGAATTTTGGAAATCCCTCACATTTACTGTTATAGATTGATTATCGTGGGATTGAAGTTGCTTGTTCTGTTTTGTTTAAAAACATTATTTTTGTTTGTTGTAATGTATAGGAAACAATGTTTTGAAAATCGGATCGGTCATTGAACCAGTGAATGCACTGGTTCATGGTTTATTGGTTCAACCGTGGTCGAACCGGTTGTAATTAAATATATATTTTTAATTTTATGTACTATATTTAATAATAAAAATAATATAATATACTAATAAAATAATATATTATTCAATAGCTGGAACATTTGTTTTTTGTTATAAAAACATATTTTACTAGAGTTCTTGCCCATGCACTGCATGCGGAATAGGCGATTGCAAAAGATAAAATATATGCCGTTAAATTAAATTGGAGTATGAGAATTTTGTGCATCGTTTGATAGGAGATATGAATAATTTCTCAAAACACATAATAATTATTATAAATCCCCCAAACTACATAAAGCATAAATAAGATAAGTTTGCACCATGGTAATAGGATTGTCCAAAAAACATAAAAAACACAAACTAAATTAAACCAACAGTAAATAACATAATTTAAACAAAAAGGAACTTGTCGTAGCAAGGGTCAAGGGGTTTCTTCATCATTGACAGCAAACAATAAAGACACAACATAACCTACAAGATTTCTTTATTATAAACTTCAATATATGAAACATATAATTTAAATGGATAGCTTTTAAACTTCAATATATGAAACAAATAAATTAAAAATACTTTTAAAATTTTTTGGAACTTTAAATGCAATAGCACTACGTAGTCATTGAGTCATTCAAAATTTCAATTAATGAAGAAAAACCATTAAATCTTACTAAATTTATAATTCACTAATTGAACCAGTGAACACACTGGTTTCTACGTGGTCAAACCGGTTGTAATTAAATATATATTTTTTATTTTATGTAATATATTTAATAATAAAAAATAATATAATATACTAATAAAATGTTATACTATTCAATAGCTGGAACATTTGTTTTTTTGTTATAAAAACATATTTTATTCAATAGCCCACTACTAGCCCAGTGTTAGCAATTGGGAATAGCCCACTAACATGAAAAAACCTAAAGGTGTCAGGGATGCTATTTGCACCTTGCTTTTTCTCCCCGCACCTTGTAATTTTTTTTTGTAAATTTCTTTTCCAAAAATGTCCTTTTTGTCTCTTTAGTACGTTCATGTTAGTACTTTCCGGAAACAGCCCGGAAATTAAATTCCGGACATTCAAAATATTACTCCGAAAATTAAAAAAAAATCACTATCCGGAAACGTATTTCCGAAAAAGTTCTGAAATTTAAATTCCGGAGACTGAATTCTACGTCCGAAAAATAAAATCCAGAAACTTTCTGGAAAAACAAATCTGGATGGAACTACTGCTGAATTCTTATGCGTAATTAATGTTCTCAAAGCACATAAAAGTTTGTCGTGGTGCTGGTTTTATGGTTCCTTCACTCTACATGTTTTGAGCTTCAATCAATGGGTTATGCTCTTCAAGTGTTCACGGGGTCCAGCCAAGTTGCCTCGCATAATCCACACAAACATATTGCAGGAGGTGTGCGTTTTTTGGCCTCAAAGTTAATGTACCTCATTGTTTAGTAGCTCAATGTATTCCTCAATAGGTCTTTGCTCTTGGTTAGATCGGTTCCTTAGTCCTTCAGGTTCTTAGAAGATCAAATTTTGGTTATCTGCCAAGCCGTCATAGTTCTGATGCTATTAATTCTCTTATCTGCATTTTTTTGGTGGATTTGAATGTTCAAGCATCATCATCCGGATTTATTTTTCCGGAAAGTTTCCGGATTTTATTTTCCAAACCTAGAAAAAAGTATCCGGATTTTAAATTCCGGAACTTTTCCGGAAACATGTTTTCAAGCCGTGGATTTTTTTTTTCGGAGTAACATTTTGAATGGCTGGAATTTAATTTCCGGACTATTTCCGAAAAATAATTTTCAGAAAGTGTCAACATAAACACACTAAAAAGACAAAAATGGTATTTTTGGAAAAAAAATTTATGAAAAAAAAATTTTACAAGATATGGAGAACAAAAAGTAAGGTGCAAGTAGCAGTCCCCTCTTCTTTTGAAAAAATTTCATGACTTTCCCTAACCATCCCTAGCCCCACCCATCCCACTTCACCTCACCTATCCTCTCGCAAACCTCTGATCTCACACCTCCCCATCTATCCCATCGTCCCCACCCATTCTTTCTTCCCCACGAGCCACAGACAATTTCACAGAAGCTACTTCTCAAGTTAACATATGGAAAGTGGAAACTACTTCCACTATAATTTCCGTATGTTAAACAAAATTTAGCACATACGCGAAAGCTACAATTTAACACAAACAGAAATTATGTAGTTTCCGTGTGGGTGGTGTTAAGGGAGGCCATCAGGATGGTCTTGAATTGAAGGGTGGGATAGCTTGCTGAAAGAGAGAGCATCGATGTCACCGAATCGAAAGAGCATGGTGTTGAAGTTTTAACGAAAGTGACGAAGTCGGATGGAGCTGTCATGGCCGACGAGGTCAGGGCCGTCGGGGTCAGTCACTGGGAAGATTAACATATATAACTGGGAGGATTAACAAAAAATTCCAAATTTTCTCAAATTCTAATTTTGTCTTTCTTAATTACACGCAAATAGGTAGGCTGTATCAACAATACTAGTTAAATCCTCTAATGGTAGGGCCACAAAGGATGTCTACCACTAAAGCATTCCAAAACATACTAGAAAGCTCCCACCTGGTATGTGTTTGGTTTCAAGGTTGAAACTAGCATAATTAATTCTACCTTCTGTCAAATGTGATTTTAGTGAAAACAATATGTTTAATTACTGTTAGATAAAATTGATTTTACCTTTAGAAACAATTCTGACATGAAGCTACAGAAAGTAGCTTTTGCGTTAAATTAAAAAATTTACATTAAGTTTTACTTAAAACTTGCTTTTAAAACAAAAACATCCAAACATAAATCACGTCATCATAAGCTCAATTCTAACCAAATCAATTTTACAAAATCAATTTCATTCAAAATCACTTTTATCTAATGCTCCTCCAAACACACACATACTGGTCTAGATTTAATTATTCATATAAAACAACTTCACAAGACTCTATAATATCCAAGTGGTAAGTGATTTGGACACCTTAAACAAGTAGTTAGGGGTTCGAATCCTGATTCTTGTGTAGGGAGAAAACCTGGTTGGGAGGGGAGAACCCATCTTGTGTGTCCAACAAGTACCCTAATTGAGATTAGTCACTGCTAACGGTAATGGATACTTCGTGCATATAATATGATTAAAAAAAAATGCCAACATAACATGGTTGTTGATAGGATCAAGGAACCAAAACCTGATATCACTGAGATTGGTTTCATAGTGCAATATTGTAGAAACTTGCTCCTTTCTTTTTTTTGTTAGAAGGCATGTCAATATAGTTGTTCATAATCTAATTAGGGTGGCTATATATGATGTTAGTCCTCAACTTTACTTTGCCTGATTGTATTGAAGCTACTATTATTAATGAAATGAATTAGATCTTTCCGGTAAAAAAAAAAAATGCCAATGAGTAATCAACCATAGCACACGTATATAATAAGTTTTCCTTTTGAAGACACTGAATAATCATAATTTGTTTCTCATAATTTTTTGTCAGAATGATTTGATATTATTTTTAAATTTTAAATAAATTAATATTTCTAATTACTTTGACTTTTTTTTGACAAAATTACTTTAACTTATTTAATCACCATAGTTCTTAACAAAGTTTGGCAAAAATATAATTTTAACTGTGTTGCATTATTATCTTTTTCTTTTAATCTCTCGGTTAATATTAAAAGTTTTATTATTTATACAACTCATTTAAATATTAACATCATCATATTTTATTTTTTATATTCTAACATATTTATCCATATTTTCTTTTCTGTTGCCACGTTCACTTCAACTGAACAACAATAGATGGGAGTCACGGGACAAGGCATCCTTGTGTTGTTCCAACAAAGTCTTGTTATGTAAAAGATGCAATTAAGAGACCAAAAATAAAAATGGACAAATAAATTAAATAGAGAACATGTGCACAAGATCAAACCAAAAAAGAAAATAATTTCAATGATTTAAAACTATAGGACGTCATCTTTGGTCCTTTGTTTAAGAAATTGGGACACCACCCGAGTTGCAACTTCTCTCAAAGTAGCTTCTCCATTATGTGAAGGGTTACCCCCCCCCCCCCCCCAATCTCTTCTCTTCCTTTCCCTTTGCTTCTTATATTTGGAGCAGAAAACAATCACTTTTCTCAATTCCAGCTCAATATTACAGAGTTGGTCAAACTGGGTTTCTGGGTGGGTGTGAAAGCATCAACTTGGGGTGCACACACATAGACACATCAGATTCTCAGTTAATAATAAGTAAGAAACTGTTATTTATTCCACCATTAACATATTGGTAATTTTTTTTAGTGAGAAAAAAAAAAGTTTAATGGAGGATAAGACTAAGATGTCACAAGTGCTGCCATTTATAGTGATGGTGATTATGGAAGGCTGCACCATTTGTGTTCATTGTTTATACTAATACTCTGGCCATTATGATACTCTTTCCTTGTTCATTTTTATTATACCACAAGGACAGGTCTCTGATATCTTCCTCTTCATTTGTGTTTCTGTGTTATATATGTTGCTACTTGTTTGCATGGAGGATTTATTTTAGTTTTAATCTTCATCATTATCTTCTTTGCCCAGAAAGGAGCGGCCATTTTACTTTCTCTTTGTTTATGCAATTCTTGCTCCTTGGTTTTACTGGGTATGCTCTCTCTCTCTTGCTCTCTCTATTCAGGTCCTTTGAATAATTGAAACCCCAATGGTTGCCACTTGCCTAGGCAATCAAGTGTTGGAAGATGCCTAGCCTCAACCTCTCAACCTTTCATGTGAGAGAAGAAGATTTGCTGTGTCATTTTCATGTACCACACCTATATCTCCACAGATAATATCTTATCATATAAATTAAAATTTCAGGTAATGGTTAAAAAGATAAAATATATGACAAGATATTATATATTAGTAAGAACAGAGTGTGGTACAGCAAAATATGACAACAAATCCTGGTCGATCATTTTCACATGATCTATAAGATAATGTGAAGAGATGTATATATACAAAAGACTTTACATAAAATCCTACAAATTTTATTAAGACCTCCTCTGTTTAGACTTTAGAGTCTAACTATCTTTATTCACATGACCTTAACAAATGAAAATCTAAATCTCACATGATAAGATGAATTCCCCTCCAAAAGTAGTATTCATATTTGTAACTTTCTTTTCATTGCAGGATAACCATGACTCAGACTTTTTCATTCTTGGGTCTAACACTAGTGCAATAAATGCTTTTTACGTCAGTTAAAATTGATTTTTTACGTCAGAATACTGACTGACGTAAATACAGCTGACGTTAAAAGTTAAACTTTTAACGTCAGTTGAGAACTGACGTTAAATATAACACTATTAACGTCGGTTCTTTAACACAACTGACGTTAATTTTGTCAAATTTAACGTCAGTTCTTTAACAAAACTGACGTGAATTTTGTTAAAACTAACGTCAATTGTTATCAAGAACTGACGTTAAAGGTCTTAATTTTAACGTCAGTTGTATGATAAAACTGACGTTAATAGTATTTTTTTTTAAATTCAGTTTTAAAATATCACTCCCCTCAGCCATCCCTGCATTCAGTAAATATCCCAGTAACACAGAATATCACACACATTACAGAATTGCAAAGGAAAAATGGAATAATGATCCATATATATGTATTCAGAAACAATATATATTTATTAACATAGGTTATAACTCAAAATAAATACATAAATAGAAATAAAAATAAATGTATACTAAGTTTAAACTACCTATATCAATATCCCTTCGTGATGATCATCACGAGTGGCATGTACATCGTCCACCTGTGTCTCCTCGATTATAGTAGGCATGTTTGTTGAAAAAGAAGGAGTCTCAGGAATATCAAGATTTGAATCTTCATTTTCATCACTACCATTATACATGTTTTTTCCTTGGAGAACCACGGACAACCTTTTGTTAGAAGGATCGGTGATGTAGAACACTTGTTTTGCTTGGGAAGCCATTATGAAAGGCTCATTTATATGACCTAACTTGTTGAGGTCTACCAATGTGAACCCCAATTCGTCGATTTGTACACCACCGTTACTATCAACCCACTTACATTTAAATACCTAAGACCGTAAGCTTAGTGTAATCGAGCACCCAAATATCTTCAATATATCCAAAGTAAGGTATCGGTCTTCAGAACGGGTTTTGTGTCATTTGCACTAGAGAAGTGCATTGCTTCGCCACGATCATAACCCCACTATTTTGCATGGTACTCTTGTTATCTTGTTCCTTTGTATAAAAGGAAAAGTTATTTATGTCGTATCCGCTCCAACATATGACGTTGAAGTTAGGCCCACGTGCTAGCCATTTTACGTCATCAGAAGCAGTACTACCATCCTTAAGCATTTCTTCCTTGAACCATGGTAAGAAAGTCTTGTTATGCTTGTTCAACAACCACCTTTCGCTCATTCGAGGGTTTTCTTGATTGACTTTTCTTTTATGTTCAAATAAGAAAGGGTGAACACATTCGATGTTGTTCAATACATACAAATGTGCTTGAAGCACTTCCTCCCGATCCTTCCTATTAATTCTTAAGCCATGTGTACCCTTACCTTGACATCTGATCTCATCATGCCGAGGCTTAGGAACCCCTATAGGATCGGTGTTATGAAGGCAGTCCGAACAAAACTCAATAGCTTTTCGCAACATACCTTTGAACAATAGATGCTTCCGGACGATGAGGATTCTTCACGTACCCTTTCAAGATCTTCATGTAGCGCTCAACTGGGTACATCCATCTCGAAAAAACCGCCCACATAATCTAATCTCCCTCACCAAATGAACAATTAAGTGAACCATTATGTCGAAAAAGGAAGGAGGAAAATACATCTCCATTTGGCACAAGATTGTAGCAGCCTCAACTTCCAAGTCATCCAACATACGGGGGTCAACGACTTTGCTACATATAGAATTGAAGAATGAGCACAACCGAGTAATGGCATGTCTCACATTTTTTTGTAGCAATACCACGAATAGCAACGGGCAGAAGTTGTTGCATCAAGATGTGACAATCATGAGACTTCAAGCCAACCAATTTAAGATCACTAGAGACAAGCCTCTTCATATTTGAAGAGTAACCATGTGGAACTTTGATGCCCTGAAGACACCCGCAGAAACTTTGTCTCTTTTTTTTTGACAAAGTATGACATGCTGGCGGCAAATAAGTCCGCTTACCATCCTCAACAACTGGAGCTAACTGCTCTCGTATACCCATAGCAACGAGGTCGAGACGAGCATTCACACCATCCTTTGTCTTGCCCTGAATGTTGAGAAGCGTCCCGATCACACTATCACACACATTTTTCTCCACATGCATCACATCAATGCAGTGTCTGACATCAAGCTTGCGCCAGTATGGAAGATCAAAGAATATCGATCTCTTCTTCCATATGTTTTTCTCAGCAGCTTTACCTTTCTTTTTGGACTTGCCGAATATAACATCGATGTCCTTTACCCTCTGATAAACCTGCTCTCCAATTAAGGCCGTCGGCGCTTCTTCTGTCTCTTGGCATCCATTAAAAGCTTTTTTCATCTTACGATATGGGTGATCACGTCTAAGAAATCTCCGATGCCCAAGGTAAACCGTCTTCTTTCCATGATGCAACTGAGTGTAGCATGTGCCTTCTTCACATATAGGGCATGCTTTATGCCCCTTGACACTGCACCGGACAAGTTACCGTATCTTTGGAAAGTCGTTGATGGTGCAAAATAACATGGCACGAAGCTTGAAAGTCTCATGAGAATACCCATCAACTACATCAACACCTTCCACCCACAGCGTTTTCAAGTCTTCAATCAAGGGACCTAGATAAACATCTAAGTCATTTCCTGGTTGCTTTGGGCCCGAAATCATCATAGACAACATCATGTATTTGCGCTTCATGCACAACCAAGGGGGCATGTTGTAAATCACCAACAGAACAGGCCATGAACTATGAATACTACTCATGTTACCATAAGGATTCATTCCATCCGTAGTAAGTCCAAGCCTTAGGTTTCTTGACTCATCGGTGAAATCCGAAAACATAGTATCGATATTCTTCCATTGAATAGAATCAGCAGGATGACGAACCTTTCCATCACGTTTCCTCTCATCATTATGCCATCTAAGATTCTTCGCATCTTTCGCATTGGCAAACAATCGCTTGAACCTTGGAATTATTGGAAGATGCCACAACACCTTCGCAGGAGGACCCTTTTTTTCTCACATCATCAACATCATCATCATCATCACCACCCTTCACTTTGTATCGTGATAACTCACATTTGGGGCAATCGTGTTTGTCTTCATGAACACCGGTGTACAATATGCAATCATTGGGGCATGCGTGTATCTTCTTATACTCCATACCCATAGGACACAATACCTTCTTGGCCTCATAGTTACGGTCAGGCAATGTGTTGTCCTCCGGAAGCAAGTCTTTCAACACTTCAAGCAATTCCGTGAAGCTTTTATGGCTCCAACCATTTCTCGCCTTCACACAAACCAATTTTAGCACCGCCGACAACCGTGTATGAGTAGTACACCCTGGATATAAAGGCTTATCCGCATCACCGCACAACCTATCATACACATGAGCTCGATGAAAAGATTCTTGTCCAATATCACGGATCATGTCCTCTACTCGATCATCCTCCATATCTACGTCAACGTCCTCACTTTGGGAGACACTTGCCGTACTACTCAACAACACATCACCATGCCATATCCATCTTGTATAACTCAAGCAAATCCCTTCACAAATCAAATGAGTACGTATATCCTTCACCGTATATTTCCTCGTATTCAAACACTTGACACAAGGACAACGGAACATTCCATTACTATTAGGAACATTCCTTTGAGCAAATTCTATAAATTCTCCCACCCCCTTCAAATACTCAGCACTAGTGCGCTTACAAACCATCCAACTACGATCCATAACTAGATAGGTCCTGTAGATATACAAAACATATATCCAATATAAGGACAATACGGGAGATTGAAAACTATAGTTTTTGAAGATTGCCAAGCACTGGTCACGGCCTGGCAGTGATGTCCATCACGGCCGTAACGCGCCAACTGAACCAGACCATGCCATCACAGGCAGAACTGATCACGGCCTAGCCGTGATGAGCATCACGGCCGTGACAGATCAACCAGCAGAGCAACATGCACTCAAAACCAAAAATAGAGACATACATTCCAAACAACTCAAACTCACGGTTTCAAGTTTCAACTACTGAGACTACAGTTTCAACATACACTCAAAACCAAAAATACAAAAATGTGCCCTAAATACTCACCAGAAATAGGTGCTCGCATGGTGGTTCGGAGGAATCGCTCGAGTGGTGGCCAACGTTCGATGTGGTTACTGAGAGCAGAGTGACAAGGAGAGTTAGTGCGCGGGAAGGGGAAAGAGAGATGTCAAGTTATTGCAAAGAATGAATGGAAAGACAGAGTTAGAGTTAATAGTGTACCTCACGGTGGTGGCAAAGAAGCCCTCGCGGTGGCTGCAGTGGAGATGAGCTCGCGATTAGGGTTCTGTGCTGGGTGAGAGCGAGAGTGAGGGTTGAGAGTGATCTAGGGTTGAGCGTGATGAAAATAGAAAAGAGACGTACATACAGAGCGAAGTTCAGAAGGCGCGCGGGTGTAAACGTTATAATCAAAAAGCAAAAAATAAAACAACATTTAACGTCAGTTTTATTAAACAACTGACGTTAAAAGTAATTGTTTAACGTCAGTTGTATTAAACAACTGACGTTAAATATTAATATTTTTTTAAAAAAACTTTTAACCTCAGTTGTTGAATTCAACTGACGTTAAAAGTGTTGTGTAAAAATCATTCTCTATATAAAGTACCATTATTCTGTATCATCTGTAATACTGCCTCTTCTTTTCCTCTATATTTCTATTCCTTCACAAAAATGGCTCTTGAGAGTAGGATTATTTATGTCAGCTATTTATTTAACTGAAGTAAAAATTACACTTTTAATGTCAATTGTATAAACAACTGACGTTAAAAATAAATATTTTTTATTTTAAAAACATATTTAAAAATAAAAACTGACGTTAAAAGTGTATAAGTTTCTGCAAAATTAAAGCATTCATTCCTTTTATGAGCACTAAGTTTATACCTAGCTAGACTTAAAGGTCTATTTCTTCCTATTCCTTCGGGCGTTTTCTTTTCTGCACGTTTATAATATATGATTGCCAACTCCCAATGCGCCTTGGAACCTAATGCTCTTAATGATCCATTTAATTTTTTAGCAACTTACGACGCCTAGTAACTTCATCCCCTACTCCTATAAATAGCTTCCTTCCTTCCTTTAATTTTTCTGCTTCACAATATGGCTCTGCCATGCAGATTAACTTCATCACTCTTTCTTCCTATACCTAGACTTAAAGGTCTCTGTCTTAATGGTCAAACAACTTCTGAGTTTGAGTAAATCACATTACATGGGTGATAAGGGTGTGTAAATCGCATTATGTGAATTGCACACACCATCATCCTTCTCGGAGAATCAGCGATTCTGAGTTCCAAAACCTCGACTTTGGAACCAAGTGGCTGTTCCAAGAATATTCTTCAAACAGATCGAGTGCACCCTTCACTCTGCTTTGGCTCCAAATTGACTGTGGATTCAGATGGAGCATCAAGGACTTCAAGTAAGGGAGGAGATGCATTCAATATTGGAGTTTCTGAGGACAGGACTGAGAAGAAAATGATGTTGAAGTAGAAACTTTTTTATATTTTAGGACTATGTTGCAGAAATTTTTTATCTTTTAATCATGTAATTGTAACTTATGAATCGCTTCAATGAGATACGATTTGATTATACATATATAACTTGTTTTATGTTAAGTGTTTATTTATTTTAATTTGCACAAGAATTTGTTTACTAATTCAAGCTAATTAATTAAGATTAAAAATAAACTTTTTTAAAAAAAAGATTAGAAATAAACTGCACTATATATGGAGTGATGATTTGCGTTTAGAGTGACAACAGGGAGATGACAACGAAAGAAAGATAGGAATGAGTTGATTATTTACGTCAGTTATTTATTTAACTGAAGTAAAAATCACACTTCTAACGTCAGTTTTATAAACAACTGACGTTAAAAGTGTTAATTAACGTCCGTTCATTAAACAACTGACGCAAATAGTGATTTAATATTTACAACACTACCACCGCCTCACTTTTAACGTCAGTCCTTAAAACAACTGACGTTAACAGTGAATTAATGAAGTCTAATATTTACAAAACTGCCACCGCCCCCTTTTTAACGTCTAGTTTTTTGTTAACTGACGTAAACCTTTACCGTCTAATGTATATTTTCCACTATTGTAAGCTACAGATCTCCAATGCTTTTATGTGTCATGGGCCACTTGATCCCAACGTTTAATTTCCTGCTCTCTCTCATTCTCAGGTTCCTCATAACTTTAACAATGCTTGTTTATCTCTTCATTTTGACCACAATGTCCACGTGTGCCATGTGGGATATTTCTCAAAATATTCATATATACCTGATGGATCGATTTAAGTAGTACTTTTTTTTTTTTTTTAAATTCAGGAAGTGAGAATTGAATTGAGAAGCTATGGTATCCAAGTCCAGGTGACTGGTATCTTGGTATCAATAATGGGAGCAGTGCTAGCTGAATTTTTGAAGGGCCCACTTATAAGACCCTCTTCTCACCAACTTAGGGTGCGTTTGGGTAAATAACTTAATTAAGCACTTATAGCATAAGGTCTTATTGTACAAGAGCTTATGCCATAAGAGCTTGAATTCAATAAGTCATGTGCGTTTGGATGCATATTTCCAAAAGCACTTATACAAAATTAAGGCGTTTGGATACATTATAAGTGCTTAATTGAGCGTTGGGCGCTACATCACAGTATTTGGCGCTGGCTGGTTTCCACACTCGCGAGGCGAGCCAAGGTTCATGGGCGAATCTCTAAAATCACTTCCCGCAGAGGACCAAAGACTGGACGCCTGATCGTTGTTGCCCGTGTGGCGGCGCCGCATAAGAGCTTATGAAATGCCATAAGTTAGTTTTCCTAACTTATGAGAATAAGTTAAAAGCAACTTATGAAATACCATAAGTTCTTTTCATAAGTTGTGGCAAACACGTGGCATAAGAACTTATGGCATCAGATAAGTCATAAGGAGCTTATTTAAGCTCTCACAAACGGGGCCTTAGACACACTCAGCAACTTTTTGTCTTCTCCTCAAAACCAGAATTTTGTGTTCTTGGTGGCATTTTGGTTGCTGCAGCTTCCTTCTCAGTTGCACTTTGGAACTTTATCCAGGTACCCCTTTACTTCTTTGTGCTCTTTTATTCTTTCTATTCTTTATTGAAAAACATACACTAGACAACCAGAAATTTTTAACCATAATTTTTTATAGAATGAGTTAGCATGTTTTCATACTATAACAACTATCCTTGAATTTAGCTGAAATCTGTCATAATTTTGACTAGTTTTCTGACTCTGTCGAATTGCTATTGTTATAAAATCAAATTTTGCTTTTGAATCTAATATGGTGATCCTTTTCTTTTCACACTGTTAGACGGAAACTGTTGAGCAATATCCACAACCAATAAAAGTGGTTTCTTATTATATAGCTTATTTGGCACGATCCTCAGTGCAATAGTGGCATGGATAGTGGAGAGTGACGCAAATGCTTTGAAGATAAAGCATAACACGGAGCTCATTCTCATTGTTCTAACGGTAAGTATCAACATATATACTTGAATATATATCATTTGTATGTATTAATTAAGAGTTTAATACAATGTAAATGTTTACAATGTGATCAGGAACCTCCGCATTCGACTGAGGCATTATCCCCTCGCCTTAAATTTTTTTATATAAAAAAAAAGATTTTGATAAATAGATTTTATTATTTATTGTTATTCCTCTCTCTTAATTATCAAATTAAAAGCATCTGTGTCAAACTATTAGTAAATGTCAATGTAAAACTTTTTACACTAAGAATACATATTACTTTAATCCATTAATTAAGTCATGGCAGTAGATACATATGCTTAACAGAGCTATGTATGCTATACTATAGGCATTATTTGGCGGTGTAATTCGTCCCAATGTTCAAGTTTGGTTCACCAGCGTGAAAGGTCCATTTTATGCCACTGTTCAAGCCCTTTGCTATTATTGCTGGTTCGGTTTTGAGGGAAAAAGTCATCCGATCCGAAGTAAAAAAATACATGCGGTTCGATTCGGTTTGGATGACTTTAAAAAAATATCCGATCCGATTAAATGCGGTTTGGATCGGTTCGGTTGGTTCGGTTTTTAACCACGCATCATTAGTTATTTACATTACGTTATATAAAGTGCAAAAAATATATATAGTGAATGAAAGGCCAAACTGTTTCCTATTAAGTTAAATTGTAAAAATCAAATCTGCATACAAAGCATTGCCATATGGACTTTAAAAAGCAATTCTGCCATGTGCCTCAAAATATAAGTGTATATAATACCCATGCAAAGACCAAATAGTGGCTTAAAAGCCATCACTTAATGACCAAACAAGGAAGGAAGACTTTGATGTTTGAACCGAGTTGGGCTTGTGGGTCAAATAAGAGTAACTGAACTTGAGGAAAGTGTGAAACGAACAGGAACATATTTAAAACGCATATGTATATGTATAGTTTCGGTTCGGTTTGGTGCGGTTTTCGAACCTCCAAGCGAAAACCGATCGGTTCTCCCTATTTTCAGTCCCAAAAAATCCAATTAAATTTGGTTTCCATCGATTTTCGGTTATTTCAATTCGGTTAAACGGTTTTTTTTAGATCGGCTTGGATCTGAACACCTTTATCCCTTTGCCACCACTTTTGGAGTTTGCTTTTTTCCTAACAGCCTTCATTATGGAAGGTACTTGAACTCTCTCTCACTTGTAAGCCACAAATGGGTGTTTTTATACATGATGCTTTTTAAAATTATTATGCATAAGAATTTGGGTTCACTTGATTTGTCTGTATCTCCTATACAATATAATTAATGTTTTTTATTTGCACAAAAAACCTGTGCAGTGTTATAGGAGCAACTATACTAGGAATGGGGTATTGTATACTAATGTATGGACAAATCAAAGGAAATGAAGAGACGAACTGTGACGAAAGCTCAGATTCTTTGGACAAGAAGATACCTCTTTTGCAAGAAAAGATTGAAGTGTAGATAAAGATTCCAAAGGTCATTGAGGCAGGATGAGAATTTGCCTATTATATATCCAGAAGCTTCCTCTATAATATGATATGTATTTGTGATCATAGAAGTCTCGCCCATGTTGCAAATATTTTATACCTGCAACTGTATATATAAATCATCAAACAATTAAGTAATTTGTAACATAAAAAGTGAGATTTGAGACCATTATTATTTTTTTGGTTGTAAGAATACTGTGTATAATATGTATCGTGTTTTTTTTTAGTGTGATTTACATTTTTTTTCGAATAAGTAATAGATTTGGACAACTTTTCTCACAATTTTACTTTTTATTTTACATCATAAAATTTAAAGTTGTCTAAAATTGTCGAAAATAATTACTTAAAACCATTTCTTTCCATTCTAGTAAAAGGAGCACAGGGATTAGCTGTTTGAGTAAAATCTTACCCAAGCACTCCCGTGTTGGGAACTCTAGCGCCTAGCGGTAATGGCTTCAAATTGAAACCAGGGCAATCAATAATATGCACCGCTCCCGTTGGATAGAATGGCAAGATATGAGCTATAACAGGTAGCAACTTTTAGAATAATGGGTGATTGTGGCACTAAACTTTCGAAAGCTAAGTGGATAAAATTTACTTTAAAAGAATAAGTTGATAGGAGTAAAATAAGATCTTTCTATGTTATATCATAACAAAAATGTATAATTTCCGCCACAATATTGCATTCACTAATGCACTTTTTTTGTGTTGAAAATGTCGGTTATGCCCACAGGGTGGCCCATACATTTACACCTGATCCATCGGTATCACACTTGATATAAATGTGGGAATTGTTATCAGCCCATAACTAACTGTATCTACATGTCAATACCTCTTTCATTAGCTGGTGTAAATTATTATAAAAAAAACTAACCAGATTATGTCCACTTGGTTTACAATTTGATGTCAAAATCCGTTAGAATTTTCTTACTTATATGTGCAAAACTAAAAGCGTGGTTGAAACTGCTAAATACTATCTTCGCATCCTTGAGGCTGATGCTTTGGATTGGAGACGTTGTCTCTTTCCACCCGACAAACCACTGTCACTAACACTTCCTTCCACTAGTCTATCATGAACATCAGAAAATTCTGTATTCCAAGAGTGCAAGGGAACAAGGTAACTATCATCCTTGACCTTGCTGCTTTTCCTCCGCTCCGCATCATGGCGTTTTACATTCTCTGATATCTGATGGAAGGTTTGGTTTATCTTTGCAATACCCCTTTCAACAGGTTCTACCACGTGTGAAACTGTAAATTTCATGTCATCAACAATCTGAAACAAAAAATGACAGCAGAAACAGCTTTGATGAGTTTGTTGAAGAGTCAACTGAAAATTCAAAGCTTTGAAACTTTTGAGTGCCTCATATCTTACAATTTCACCACTTCCAAGAACCACATCACGAACACTATGGGGAAATTTCATACGTTTCTCTCTGTCATCGTGTCGTCCTAGCCGCATTCTAGTTGAACGCTCACAGTCTCGAACCTCTGAAGGATCAGGAGGTGCCCCTAATGATGCATAGTCAGCCAACACCGCTACATTGCGGACACACCTCTCACCCTCTTTGTAAGGTACTGCAGGAAATACATAAAGGTGTACAACAGCAGCAACCCCCATCTGTTAACAAATTTCAAAATGGGGAATCATATATAAAAAAGGCCATCAAGAACCTCGGAATTGATTGAAAACTTTCTCCAAGTTGATGACACCCAGAAACTTTAGCTTAAACAGGGGTATCAAATAACAATTAATAAAGAAAAAGAAACATGACTTCACAGTCTGTATGACTATGCGTATCTGGCTCACATAGCCTTATCACACATCCAGTAGGAAAATACAAGTAAATATCAGTCATATTTTTATACCTTTATATGCATTCATTATTATTAGATTTTGGGCCTAACTCAATCTCAAAAGCTAGTTCATGGGGATGAGGATTGCCCAATACACCCCCTCACGACCAGCACTATTTGGGCTTGGTGCGTGGATAATATGGTGGGTGACCCAACAATGGGATCTAGGATAGCTCTGATACCATATAACAGGCAGTAGAATAATTGTTGTAATTTCATTCATAGTATGAGTCTCTTTTATAGAGAGATTACAATAAAGGCAAAACAAATCAAATCAAATCTCTCCCTATAATTAACGAAGGAAATAAAACAAAATAAAATCAGAATAATAAAGATAAAATCAAATAGAATCAAAGAGGATAAAATGAGGGATATTTTCCTAATTCTCCAACAATAATTAATATGATATATATAAGCAATAATCCATCTGATATATCCAGAAGGGCAGAAAAATAATTCTCATATATCCATCTTTGTGACAAAATCCTGTTACATTCTTTCATGCATAAGTATGACAATGATATAAGTTTATACTTGTTCATGAAGAGTACTCAAGCAGATGACAAAATATACTAGCACTCATTAAAATCAAGATGATTCAATAATGCAGTATTGGAAATGACAATCAAAATTATAGCATGAATAGCATACCTCTATACAAATGATGTAGTCTTGTATACGTGTTTTCAGCTCCTGAGCCAGTGACCCTTTAAATGCTCCCATAGAAAAAAGAAATGCAACAGCCACACCTTGCCACCATGTCAGGAAGACAATTGACTTAAAAGTTAGAAACTTTGCCAATGGTTTGATTGGCTCCAATTTATCTTTAGTGACAGAATAGAACTGTACAAGGCAATACAGGGCCCATGTCTGACTAAAATTAAGAATACATGCCAAGTAGGGATACCTGCAAGCACATCAGAGAATCAGGGAGCAACAAGGGTCATAAATAAAAAAAAATCCCCCCATCATTTCCCTAAAAATAAGGAAATAGAAGAAGTATCAATAATAAAAAATAATCAATATTCATCTTTTCATTCGCGAGTACTCCCATGAAAACATGAAATAATATCTAAGATTGAAACTTCATAGTTGAGATTTAGGACTATATATTTATGGTATGAATTATACACATGCAAACAAGATCTAAGACAAAAGCCACTATAATCTTACCCATATTTCCATTCAAACCTCCCCTCTCCATAAACCCCAAAAGACTGGAGGATCATTGCCAGCAAAGCACAGATCATTTTCAGTATCATCTGGAATGAAGGTTTTAGTCAGCAGCAAGAAAGACATGGATTCTTCTTTCCCAAACAGGTGGGAACAAAAGTACAAGTTACCAAAATCCAACATACATATTGTACAATGCCAATTTTCACAGATTGATAGAAGTCAGGGCCAAGATACCAATCTCTTAAGAAGCAATTTAAGGGAAATGGATGCTCTACAACTCCATACGCATATGATTCTTTTAGCAGAGGAGTGCTCGAGTCTGTTAGGCTCATACTTTCCATAAATTGAATTGTTTTTTCCTCACCACCTATAAGCAAGCATAAACAATTTTGTATTAAAGAGCATGATTAGCCCAACATAATTCGAAATTTGAGAAGATATATGACATCTTTCAGTCAAGAGTTGTAACATTCAAGCCTCTACACAGATGTGATAGAATTTGAATCAGACTCAAGAGGTTGGAGAACGAAAATCTCTTAAAAAATCTTAATTCTTATCCTTTTGCATTTCTGGAAAATATATACATGTGAATAGTAACTACAACTCATGAAAATCATACAGGTATACAATACAATACATTTGACATACCTAAGCAAGCTATCAAGTATCTTTCAAAGCAATATAATGCAAAAGCCTCATAGCAGTCCCGGATAACTTCACAGTTAAATGCTGCACTGGAATCCAATAGTGACAAAAACTGCATCATAAAAACATTAGAAATTAATAATGCAGTGTTAAAATCTATTAAAAAGAAAGGAAAAAAATGAACTCTAAAGGATGAATTATTTATAGAAAGCAAGCACAGAGATACTACTGTTGTTGCAACTACAGATGGTCCATTTAAATAAGAACAAAATCTGTGATCATGAATAAAAAGGAAGCAGTTGTTCTTTTAAGTATCAACTATCAATTAGATATTATAAAGATCACTCTTAGATAATGGAACATTATTAAAAAAAATATTAACCCAACATAAAGATGCATGTGAAGAAGCAAAGAAAGTAGCACATTAGTTTGAGGTGAAAACACAGCATAAATTTGTCACCAATGAGAATGTAGAATTAGTCCATTGAGTGAACAGCAGTGAAGCTGGAAACTAACCAAAAAACATGCATCAATAGGTAAGTTCAGTGTACCCCGATGAGATAGCAACATAAGTTTAGCCAACAAAGAAAAGAGATACAAGTGGAAAACTATAAGATTCCATAAACAAAAAAGGTAACAGTGATATTCGGATAAATTTAATAAACCCAAAGTATAGAACAGATAGTATTGGGCCATTTACTTTGCATCTCTTACCGATTCCAATGCATAAACAGGAACCATTAAAACAAGACCAATCAAAAACTTCTGCTCCTGAATTAAGAGGAAAAAAAAATCATTTAGAGAATATTAAGAAATGAAAGGAAAAGATAATACAGGGGAGAAATAGCCAAGTCAGTTAAAGGGTACAGTTATAAGAAGCACTAAGAGAAGCGGATCTAGGCATTACATAAACAGATAATCTACAGGTGCAAGAGGAAAAATAAGACCCAAAAATAAAGTAGCATAAGGAGAAACCTCGGGCTGATTATAGGCAGCTAAATGCTCGAATATTAGATACATGGAGAGAACAACAGCAACAAGCACAAATATACTTGAACTGAAGACTGTCCAGCTGACAGTTCCTGTAGATTCCACACCTATGTTTAGGGGCCACATATTTCCTGATCTGCTAGTGGACTCCACTAGCGTAAAAAAAAATATGGAACAACATATAATATCCATCAAACCCATTCTCAAGAAATTAGAATTGGTTGTAACAAATGTTCTTCTCTTGATCAACTCTATGATTTACTAAATTTCCAGACCATGTGAATGTCTCCACTCCCCTAAAAGCTTCTAGTTCATCTTATTTTCCCTCCTGTCTTTTCTGTATGGCAACCAATACCGTGTAAGAGATACTCTATAACATGAAAAAACCACTCTTCTAGTATAGCAGCAATACTTCAAATTGAACATGCAACATGTAGAATTAACATATTCCGTCAACAGCAGACATGGATGCTCGCTTTTGCCACATATAGAAAACCCAAATTGAGCTAGGACAGCTATCCTGCATTAACAATCAGATTAATTAACAAATAGTATTTAAATTTAAATAATAGTAAAAACTCAAAATTCAGTTTTTCAAAGCAAGTACACCTAGTTCAATTAGTAAGCATATCCACTATATCATTAGATTTAGTAATGATAAATCTTAGAGAAATATAATATCAGAAACACAGAAGCTCCAATACGTGCATTTGCACCAGAAAAACCTTATTTTGAAGCATCATCAGCCTCTGCACATCAAGATATCAATAACTCACAAAACTCTAAACAAAAGTATATAACTATAACTATATTCTATATACAGTACACTGTACAGAGTGCCTTAGTTTGATAAGGGGAATGGGTACATAAAAAGGTCAACCACCATATGCGAGTCCAGTATGGCTACATCAATTATGTTCCATATGCAATATCGCTCCTATGATGTGAAGCAAAGAGACAAAAATGACACCAACATTTGTCTAAACCGAAAAAGAAAGTCTAAGAATGCAACTTAACCCAAAGTAACAGAGTTAAACGCCCTTTGCAATTGTTACTTAAAGCATTAGTAACATACGTATTCATAGCAGCTAGGACCTAGGAGTAATTACTAGAAGAAAACTCAAAGAAGAAAGCACTTAAAAACAAAAACTCTACTAATTTTTCTAACACTACAACCATATTATAATTAATCTCCAATCCCCCTCTCCTAACTTTCATCACTCATATATGCAGTACAGTTTAGGGCATAACATAAGTAACAAAGGCGGTGATCGAGTAGACACTTCAGCAAAGCAGGGTAAACTCGAGCAGATTTTAATAAATTCGAAAATCATAACATAAAATTATAACCAACCCTACTTTTCACATTTCATGAACAAAATGCTCTCAACCAACAAATTACAAAGGTGCAACCATCGATTTTCAATTGAAAAAGAAAAAACAAAAACCTCGGTTCATTCTGAAATTGCAAAGGTACAAATCATCCATGATTTGCAACGAAAAACCATATATTCGTCGTGGCATGTGCGATAAGTCAAAAGGAAGAAAAAAAAGGAAAATGCCAAAACCCTAGAGCGAGTATATACAGAGGGGGAAATAAATACACCACGCGCCGAAACAAAAACTCGCAGCAATAGGAAGGAAAAGAGGAATGACAAAGAGTCGCAGAAAGCAAAAGATGGAAAACGTAAGGGGAGAGAGTTCAAACCTTTGCTGAACATTTTGTGCTTTTTCCGGGATAATCGAGATGGATATTTTCCGGGAAAATAGAAGGCAAGAAAGAAGGAGCGGAAATCGTATATAAAGAAAAGAAAAACAACAGAATTTTGCTTCGGCAGTTGGAAAACACAAATCTCGATATTATTATATTTTTTGAATTTTCGAGAAAAATACATAAAAAAGAGATATACTAAAGTGACAGGGGCAACTGCATCTCGTGGTGACAGCTGCAATCGTAGTCGTCCATTGGAATGATTATGATGTAGGTTTTCTGATTTGGCGTTTTGTGTGAGGACTGTGATGCCAAGGTATGTAACTGCTGTTATATAAAACAGTAATAGTGGGAAAGTTCAATTGACCCACGTCAGCGGGTGTGCATGGTAGTAAAATATAGAAGTCGGTCAAGGTGGAAAAATGTTAATAACTCTCTCTCTCTCTTTTTTTTTTTTTGAAAAGCTAATATAACTCTCTTGACAAGTTGGTTAATAACGCCAGAATCTTAGTCAATAATATAATATAATATAATATATATATATATATATATATATATATATATATATATATAACGTTGATGAATATGTTTTTAGTTCATTAGAAGCAGGATTCATTTTGGTTTTTGTCCCCAAAAAAGTTTGTCCCTTTCATCCTTAAAAATATGAAAATATCTACTTTAGTCTCTAACGTTAACTTGGTTTTGTGTGCTAAATTAGAATATTATTGCTACATCAATATTGGCACATGGATCAACACTCTCGTTTTTGGTCCCAATAAATATGTTTTTCTCTCCCTCCCTTTTATGTATTGTTTGACCCTCTTCTCTTTTGTTTTCTTGTTCTTGTTCTTCTTTGATTAACATGCATCCAAAGACTATCACCTTATCATTATTACCACTCAACCCCAATTTTTTTTAAAAGTCTTAAAGAATCCAACCAATAAATCATCAAAACCTAAAACCACCCTAAATTCCATAGATGCCTATAACATCCCTTTTGGGCATTACTTTGTGACACGTGCGGAAATAATAAAAAAATTAATTCGCTGGTTGTTTTCGGAAAAGAATATTTTCTTAAGTTATAATCCTGTCTCAAAATAGTGATAAAATTTTTTTCTTATCTTTTCTTTTTCTACAACCACAACAACAACGTAAATATAACCGTGTATATATATATATATATATATATATATATATATATATATATATATATATATATATATATAACATCATACAACTAAACTGCATCATACTGTTTTCACACCTAGACCTTTATAAGTATAGGTCCTTATTGAAAACAACAACATACCATAAACAAAACCTAAGCTGGTCACACATATAAGACAGATATAATAGTAGCAAGTAAACGTCGGCATGCCCCGAAATAAGGAAACTTCCTCCTGTAGTCGTCACATCCCTTGAGTGGCTCATCTAGACTTGGATATAAATATATGCACAAGTAGAGAAACCAACAATTAAACATGCAAGAGTGAGAAACCAATATATGGATTTTAACACGATAACTACATATACGACACAAAAGAAAACATATACACATATACATTTCCATAAATAAACAAGTAGTCTATCACTGGGTTGCATATCCGATCCCGGTTTTTTGAAAACAATGCATGAACACTTCAATATTCAGGCTCTAATTTAATACCTAAACTCTGGAGATCCCAACATCAAATAAATAAGTTGATCAAGCTCGATTGCCAGATATTTTAGGCACAACGTAGCATGGAATACCATAAATGACACCATGCATAACAACGTAGCACGGAATACAGCATCGTACATAACAACGTAGCACGTAATACTTTATTAAGGCACCGTACATAACAACGTAGCACGAATACCCTATCATTAAGGCATCATACATAGAAACGTGGCATCAATACCCTATCATTAAGGCATCATACATAAAATGTGGGCACGTCTGCCAATGAATGCATATAAAACATTTTGTTCCCATCATTTTTCTTTGTGTTCATTCTTCTTTTGTCGAAACTCAAGATGAGTTACGACTATTCGTAATTTTCAACATGTTAGATTTCTCAACGTTAACACAGGACAAGAAGTATGAGTGCTCAGTCACAACACCTTAGACCTTGCAATCGGTCTTAGGTTTGTGGTGATAGAAAACAACATTCAACTTTTAACAACGTTCATTACAACGTACAACGTGTAACAACGTAACACGGATCAAAAATCTTCATGGTTTTATTTTAGAACGCCAGCATCACGACGTCTGGGATACTGGGTTTACTTTTCAACGTTAATACTGTTTTCGTTCGGTGAAACAAAAAATCAAAACAAAACTTCCGAAACTTATCTAAGTCGTCGGAAATAACCCGTTGTATAAATATACTTTGAAGAAAATCCTTTAAAATTTATTTTCTTTCAAAAATCACAATTTTGAACCTGAAAATATGACGTTGAAACAAATTCTTTGTTTTAACTAATATTGTCGTTTTTAATAATACTACCGTAAATATTGTCGGAATTATCCAACGTTTGACGTTTTAAAAACATTTTAAGTCTAAAAATGATTTTTCTAGTAAAATATTTTTTCCAACACCATAATAAAATTATTTTTGAAATTTATTTTCTTAAAATAACATTTTCTAATATTTAGAAATTTCTTACATTAAAATTAGTAGTACTAAAATAAATTTACGGTTACATCCTCACTATGACTCATAAAACACTCTTACGCTGTTAAATTATTAAAATAATAATATTTACCAACATTTGTTATTTTTTCCAAATACTATTTTCCAGCAATATTATATTCCAATAATTCTCCATTAAATATTGAATATAATTTTTTTTAAAGCTTCTCAAAGTTTTTATCTGATTAATTGATTGGGCACTGACCACTGTCAGGCTTCTCAAATCTCAAACAACATTCAATAACAACATCATAGTAATATTCCCAAGCAGATCATGCATCATAATATTTTAATATATATTTGCAGATAACCACTTAAATGCAGATAAATAACCCAGATATAAACAAAACAACTTCAACCTGTTAAACTCAATGACTTAGAGATTTTTATATATGACAAATACAATTTAATATTTATGCAAGTGTTTTAGTGTCAAATTGCAAAGATAAGTATCAAGCAGTGATCAACAAGTTCATTAAGCAAATTGAAGGAAAATATTCAAGGAAGAACTTGAAGAAATCAAAAGAGCTACATGGAGGAATCAAAGAGTAAAGACAAAGATCAAGGAATCATCAAGACACAAGATTAACGGAGAATTTTATATTTAAGTCTTAGATGATTTGTAAGAGAAAGAAATCTCTTAGTCACAAAATAGCTCAATTAAAAAGATGCATGAAGAAAATCAATTTTCATAACCTGCATTAAAAGGAATAAGTTTTCGTTAATGAAAATGATTTTTGGAAATAAGATTCCATAAGAAGTGCTCGTCCAACACAAGTGATAGAAACGCTCGTCCAACACAAGTGACAGAAGCGCTCATCCACTGAAGTGACAGAAGTGCTCATCCACTGAAGTGACAGAAGCGCTCGTCCACTGAAGTGACAGAAGTGCTCGTCCACTAAAGTAATACAAGCGCTTGTCCACTAAATTGCAGAAGTGCTCGTCTACTAAAGTGACAGAAGCACTCATCCACATAAGTCTTTGGACTTGCTAAGTCCTTAATGAGAAACTCCGTCCAATGACGTGGTATATGGAGCTCGTCTACTAGCTCGTCCGATGTAAAATCTTAATACAAAATGGCTAGATGGACGCGCTTATTTTCAAGAGGGACGCGAATTCCATAAGAGTCGATGTAGAATCTTATTTCAAGAACCAGAATCAAGAAAACAGATCCTGTTCTCAGAACCAAATCTGTTTTGATTGATCTCAACGACTATAACTTGTTTTATATATAAAGAGGGATCAAAGGAACACTTTTAACATATCGATCATATCTAACATATCATTCATCATCTTTCTTGAGCTTATTGTGAAAAAAAGTGTTTCATTCTCATAAGTGCTTCAATTTGTTTATCTGACTATTGAGAGTTAGGAATCATTTTTTCGTTTTTTATTTGATTTTAAAGAGAGGGAGTCTCCCTGAGTGATTAGGGTGAGGTATCCCTAAGAAAGAACATCGAGGCTCTTCACAAGAGTGTGGTATCTCGAGGTGAAGGAGTGCTCTGGATCTAGGTCATAGTGGTGGTGACTGAATTAGGATAAATCTAGTTGTGTGATATCCCTAAACTCAAACTCTTTAATTTCTGTCTTGCGCACATAACCATGATCTTGATGTTCTAAGTATTTAATTCTATCAGTTCTTGATCTGCATAATTAATATTTGAATTGAATCTTGCATCATATACTGAAACTGAAACCTGCAAGTTTGTTCTTGATTGTTAATGCTTGTATCTAAAACTTGCATAACTTGTTCTTAATCTTTAAAGGCTTAATCAGTTTCTGTATTTTGTTATTACTGAGTTTTGAACCCGAACCTATTCTGAATTAATCTTTCTTATCCTCATCACCTACTATTCAAGATTTCATATAAACCTTTCATTGATTTTGTAAAAGATCCTGAGAGTTCAATATAATGCACGTGCTAAGAATATTATAACATCTGCTTTAAGCCGTGATGAGTTTTTCAGGGTTTCAAATTGCAAATCAGCAAAGGAGATGTGGGATACATTGCAAGTAACATGAAGGAACCACAGACGTCAAAAGAGCAAGAATGAACACCCTCACACATGAGTATGAGTTATTTCGCATGAATCGAGGAGAACCAATGGAGGTTATGCGAAAGAGATTCACACACATTGTAAATCAATTGGCTGCACTTGGAAAGACAATCTCCAATGAAGATCAAGTTAACAAAGTCATGAGATGCTTGAGCAGGGAATGGCAACCTAAAGTCACTGCAATCTCAGAATCTAGAGACCTCTCATCAATGATCATTGCCACATTGTTTGGAAAGCTACAAGAACATAAAATGGAGTTGACTAGATTGATGCTAAGTGAAGAAGAAGATAAGAACAATAGAATCGTCACATTCAAAGCTGTAAGATCTACAAAGGTTGATAGAAAGCTTAAGAAGGAAAAGAAACTTAAACGTGCATACATAGATTGGAAGGATAACAATCTTGCTCAACGAATGATTCCAATGATGAAAAATCAAACTTGTGCTTAACTGCTCATCTTCATAAAGAAGATGATGAGGTAAATGATTCTAACATTGATTAATTACCTTCTTATAATGAATTGCAAAATGCTTTTGAATAACTTCATAAAGAATCCATTAGACTTGCTAGATTGCTAATTAAGTCTAAGAAAACCATCACATGCCTAGAAGAGAAAAAATCTATTTTAAACAAAGAGCTAGATGAATTAAAAACAGAAAATCGTGCTGTAAAAGAAAGATTCGCTGCTGTTTTGGAACCACCTATATGCTCTAATTATTCTAAGTGTTGTACATTGACTAAAGAAGTTGAAAAATGACTTAGCCAAGTTCACAAATGGTATAGATAACTTGAATGCTTTGTTAGGACAGCAAAAATGTGTTTATGATAAGGCTGGAATAGGCTATAAACCTAAGATACATGAGAAATCTTTCAAGAAACTTTTTGCTGCACCTAAGACATCAAACACACTATTTGTTAAATGCAATTTTTGTGCTAGAAAAGGTCACACAGCTTCTATATGTCAATACAGAAAATCAACATACAATAAATCTAAATATATATGGGTTCCTAAAGGAACTATTGCCGCAACTAACTCAAAAGGACCCAAACAGATTTGGGTACCTATAGCACAAACATGAAATTATGTTTTGTAGGTGTGGTGGAAGGTCAAGAGCAAAAATTGGAATCATGATATAGAGCCTTCTCCAAACACAAAATGGGTAACAATAAAGAAAGAATATTGATTGAATATGTTTTCTAATTATCATTATTAATGTATGATTGTGAATCTTTGTGTTGACTTATATATCATTGTATAGTACGTCTACATTGTTCTATTAAAGTTATTTGATCAATCTTGGAATAATCATATGACTTTTGTTTCACAAATTGAATCTAAGAAAATTGATGAAGCCTTGAATGATTTGTTTTGCTTGCTATGCAAGATGAGTTAAACCAGTTTGAAAGAAACCAAGTTTGGAAACTAGTGCCTAAACCCAAGAACTGTCAAGTAATAGGTACAAAATGGGTTTTTAGGAATAAACTAGATGAAAATGGTATAATTGTAAGAAACAAGGCTAGATTGGTAGCCAAAGGGTATAACCAAGAAGAAGGCATAGATTATGATGAAACATATGCACAAGTAGCAAGATTAGAATCTATAAGAATGCTACTTGCTTATGCTTGCATAATGGGATTTAAAAGTATCAAATGGATGTTAAGAGTGCTTTCTTAAATGGATTTATACAAGAGGAAGTGTATGTTGATCAACCACCTGGTTTTGAGAATAATGAATTGCCTAACTATGTTTATAAACTGTCTAAAGCACTATATGGCTTAAAGCAAGCTCCTAGAGCTTGGTGTGAAATGTTAAGTAATTTTCTCATTGAAAAAGGATTTAAAAGAGGTAAAGTTGACACAACTTTGTTCACTAAGAAAAAGACACACAACATTTTACTTGTACAAATATATGTGAATGATATAATTTTTGGTGCCACTAATGAGCATTTGTGCAACGAGTTTGCAAGTCTTATGTAGAGTGAGTTTGAAATGTCAATGATGGGTGAGCTGAACTTTTTCCTTGGACTGCAAATAAAGCAAACTAAAAATGAAATCTTTGTTAGCCAAACCAAGTACTGCAATGAGTTGATCAAGAAGTTTGGCATGGAAAATGCTAAGGAGGTGGCTACTCCAATGAGTACCTCCTGTTATCTGGACAAGGATGAGCAAGGTAAACCTGTTGATGTTTCTAAATTCAGAGGTCTGATAGGCTCACTACTTTATCTTACTGCTAATAGGCCAGATATCATGTTTAGTGTATGCATGTGTGCTAGGTATCAAGTAAATCCAAAAGAATCACACTTAACAGCAGTTAAAAGGATAATTAAGTATCTGTTAGGAACAAAAGACATGGGATTATGGTATCCCAAGGGAGCTACATGTACTTTAATTAGCTATTCAGACTCTGATTTTGTTGGTTGTAAACTAGATAGAAAAAATACTAGTGGAACTTGCCATTTACTAGGAAACTCATTAGTATCATGGTTCAGTAAGAAACAATCTAGTGTGGCTTTATGCACTGCAGAGGCTGAATCTGTAGCAGCTGGTAGTTGTTGTGCACAGGTTTTATGGATGAAACAACAATTAGTTGATTATAGTGTGTAACTAAACCAAGTTCCTATTAGATGAGACAATACAAGTACAATTAACCTAACTAAGAATCCCATAATGCTCTCTAGAACTAAAACACATAGAAATCATACATCATTTCATTAGAGACCATATTCAAAGTATAGAAATTGAGATTGAATATGTTGATACAACAAAACAACTTGCATATATTTTTACCAAGCCCTTGAACAAGGAAAGCTTTTTTTCATTAGAAGAGAATTGGGCATAATTGATAAATCCTATATCTAATCTCTATCCCTCTATCATGAACAATTTTATATGCTATGTTTGAATGTTTAAATGCTTACCTTCTCTATTGCTTTGAATGTTTCTTTTCTTTACCTTTTTTATAATGCCAAAAGGGGAGGAAAAGGTATGATATATAGAAAGGGGATAATAACAAATTATACATGCATATGTTGAGGGGGAGCTTATAAGCTTACATGATTAATGGGGAGTAAATCAAATTCTGCTATGATAATATTTTTTTTGCTCCGATATACTTCTGCTCTGACAGCTCTAACACCATGATATAAATCTGTCAAAAACACTTAGCTTCTGCTACACTTATACCCTGATCTTATAATTTGTTAAAAGATTTGTCATAATCAAAAAGGGGGAGTTTGTTAGACTCAATGACTTACAGATTTTGATATATGACAAATACAATTTAATGTGTATGCAAGTGTTTTAGTGTCAAATTGCAAAGACGGGTATCAAGCAGTGATCAACAAGTTCATTAAGCAAATTCAAGGAAAATATTCAAGGAAGAACTTGAAGAAATCAAAAGAGCTACATGGAGGAATCAAAGAGCAAAGACAAAGATCAAGGAATCATCAAGACACAAGCTTAACGGAGAATTTTAGATTTAAGTCTTAGATGATTTGTCAGAGAAAGAAATGTCTTAGTCACAAAATAGCTTCATTAAAAAGATGCATGAAGAAAATCAATTTTCATAACCTGCATTAAAAGGAATAAGTTTTCGTTAATGAAAATGATTTTTGGAAATAAGATTCCATAAGAAGCGCTCGTCCAACACAAGTGATAGAAGCGCTCATCCAACACAAGTGACAGAAGCGCTCGTCCACTGAAGTGACAGAAGTGCTCGTCCACTAAAGTGATAGAAGCACTCGTCCACTGAAGTGACAGAAGTGCTCGTCCACTAAAGTGACAGAAGTGCTCGTCCACTAATGAGAAGCTCTGTCCAATGACGTGGCATATAGAACTCGTCTACTAGCTCGTGCGATGTAAAATCTTAATACAAAATACCTAGATGGACGCGCTTATTTTCAAGATGGACGCGAATTCTATAAGAGTTGATGTAGAATCTTATTTCAAGAACCAAAATCAAGAAAACATATTCTGTTATCAGAACCAAATCTGTTTTGATTGATCCCAACGACTATAACTTGTTTTCTATATAAAGAGGGATCAAATGAACACTTTTAACATATTGATCATATCTAACATATCATTCATCATCTTTCTTGAGCTTATTGTGAAAAGAGTGTTTCATTCTCATAAGTGCTTCAATTTGTTTAACTGACTATTGAGAGTTAGGAATCAATTTTTCGTTTTTTATTTGATTGTAAAGAGAAAGGGAGTCTCTCTGAGTGATTAGGGTGAGGTACCCCTGAGGAAGAACATTGAGGCTCTTTTCAAGAGTGTGGTATATCGAGGTGAAGGAGTGCTCTGTGGTGTAAAGGTTTTTCAAGCTACCTGGCTAAAGCTTGTTGTGTTAGTGTGTCAAAACCCACAGGTGGAGTGGGGACTTGGATGTAGGTCACAGTGATGGTGATTGAATCAGGATCAATCTGGTTGTGTGGTATCTCTAAAATCAAACTCTTTAATTTCTGTCTTGCGCACATAACCATGATCTTGATGTTCTAAGTATTCAATTCTATCAGTTCTTGATCTGCATAATTAATATTTGAATTGAATCTTGCATCATATACTGAAACTGAAACCTGCAAGTTTGTTCTTGATTGTTAATGGTTGTATCTGAAACTTGCATAACTTTTTCTTTATCTTTAAAGGCTTAATCAATTTTTGTATTTTGTTATTACTGAGTTTTGAACCCGAACCTATCCTAAATTAATTTTTTTTATCCTCATCACCTTCTATTCAAGATTTTATATAACCCTTCATTGATTTTGTAAAAGATCCTGAGGCCACAAATCTGAAAAATAAAGCTTTGTGAAAAGGTTTTTAACAGGGAAATATTTTAAGAAAACTCAATTCACCCCCCCTCTTGAGTCGTTGAAGCCAAAACAACACAACCAAATTAATCAAGCACAACAGATAAATATATAGACCAACCACAGATAGCACGTAGCCATCGGATAAATCCCTCAGGCAATCCCATCTTACCTCTTGAAGATTCAAGATTTGGTCTCACGAACGACTTTCCAGTTCGAATCCGGTTTCCTCCTCGCAACTCAGGATAATCCACTATGATTTATCCTTCAATAAATCACAACTCAACCAATCAAAATCAAATAAATACAATCACCTAAACACTAAGGATAAGTCACGACTTCAATAGGGTTTTGTGACTAAAAATTTCTAAAAATGATTAAGTCTTTGGATTAATGATCCTTAAGTACTTAAGACATAGAATCAATGATCGTAATACAAGAATATTTGAAATCAAATATTTCAACTTTCCAAACTCAATTTCGGCCCATTTATAAAACATGAGCTGGTGATTTCATTTGAGCACAACATCTTGGATTCAACATATACATGATATAGAAAGTTGAAATCAATGATTACTTTCTAAGAAAATGAACAAAATCTCCTCCCTCCACATCATGATGGTTTCGGCCATGGAGAGTAAAATAGGGAGGAAAATTTTGTTTGCAACAAACTCTTGGATTATGATTATATAGATGATAATAGGAACATCGAAATTTGTTTCATATTTTTAGGATTTTTCTATGATTTTCTAGAAAATTTCAAAGTTTCTAGATCTAGGAATTTAAAATGATGAACATGGATGAAAAATGTATTGAATCATGAAAATACTTGAAGAACATGAAGATGATTAGGCAAGGAGAGTAAGATTCATCTATTGAAGATCAAAAACAAGTGAAGATCCAATGACTTGCTTTTCAAAGTGAGGAATGAACTTGTGAACTTTTTGTGGTTGTGTTAAGAGTGAAATAGGAGCAAAAAAATGAGTGCGAGATGGTTTCTTAAGAAGGGTGGACTGCACACAAACAAGGAACCAAAGGGAAAGGAGGTAGCTTCATTAAGGATCAAAGTGAATTTATTTTGAAGGACTAGTTTACAAAATTCCAAAAGTATAAGGACTAAAATGCAATTTCCTACTAATAAGTCATCATGATGTCATGTGCACCATTAATGTGTTCACATGGGTGACTCATCATGTACGACTCATTGATATTATCCGTTAGCGGCTCCCGAAAATCCCGTATTCTGCTCTGTCGCTTCCCCGATTAATGTTACACCCGGATAAAATATATTATTTTCACTTTTTAACGAAATATTTTAAAAATACCAAATCGTAGGAAATTAAATAAAAACCTTAAGTTTCTCGTTCAAGAATTAAAATTAGGTCATCTCAACAGTATAAAAATACTGTCAGTGAAATTCACAGACCGGTTTCACCTGACTTTTCAACCTAAATTTTAACCGTAACTCTCTACCGTCAAGTAGAGTGTAACTATGGTTTCAGATTAATTAAAATAATTTTTTAAATCCCGGATAAAAATATAAACGTATTTATATAAATTTTCGATATTAGAAAACAGTGAAAAAAATAGCCCAAAAAAGCGATGTAGAGTGATGATTCCAGGCAAAAAAATAGCACAAAACCATCCTTTCCGATAAATGAGGAAGAAGGAAAAGAGGAGTAGAGAGAAAATTGAGAGAGACGGCTCTAGGCTAAGCATATTCATGTGTAAGCTAAGATATCTATAGATCGTATTTTGAGTGTTTTTTTTTTTTTGACATCCTATTTTGAGTGTTAAAACTATGAAAGTCACTAAGGTATTCGTCTTCCAAACAGTCAGACTAGATTGTTTGGTTCTTGTCCTCCATTGAATGCATACCAGCTGAATATCTCCATCATTGATAACCAAACCATATCATATTTTAACACGTATGCCTATAAAAAAAATTAACACAGATATTTTTAAAATAGTAAATTTAATAGTACACAATTCTACTCATATTATTTTATATATTTTTTTCATAATTTAATTATATTTTGTTATACTTTCTTATACATCTTACTTACAATTCTATCATTTAGACAGCTGTAGGTTATAAAATAATATATATCTAACTTTTGTCTTCTCGAAAAGATCACCTATTGCATATAAAAGTAAAATGTCAAAATAAAACCGTAAAAAAATAAATAAATAAGTGATCAGATGATATGTGATTTTTTTTAAGGGATATATATTTTATATTTGTTAATAGACCAAAATCAGAATAGAAGTATGTATAAACAATTCCAAGGATTAGTCTAGTGGAGCATGATAGGATCTTGTATCTGACACTGACAGGTTGCATGTTTGAACCCCACTAATTTCATTGAGTGTTTTTTTTTTTTTACATCCTATTTTGAGTGTTAAAACTATGAAAGTCACTAAGGTATTCGTCTTCCAAACAGTCAGACTAGGTTGTTTGGTTCTTGTCCTCCATTGAATGCATACCAGCTGATTATCTCCTTCATTGATAACGAAACCATATCATATTTTAACACGTATGCCTATAAAAAAAAATAACACAGATTTTTTTTAAATAGTAAATTTAATAGTACACAATTCTACTCATATTATTTTATATATTTTTTCATAATTTAATTATATTTTGTTATACTTTCTTATACATCTTCCTTACAATTCTATCATTTAGACAGCTGTAGGTTATAAAATAATATCTATCTAACTTTTGTCTTCTCGAAAAGATCACCTATTGCATATAAAAGTAAAATGTCAAAATAAAACCGTGAAAAAATAAATAAATAAGTGATCAGATGATATGTGATTTTTTTTAAGGGATATATATTTTATAGTTGTTAATAGACCAAAATCAGAATAGAAGTATGTATAAACAATTCCAAGGGTTAGTCTAGTGGAGCATCATAGGGTCTTGTATCTGACACTAACATGTTGCAGGTTTGAACCCCACTAGTCTCCTTAGGGTGAGGTAAATATAAATCCCTTTATAAGTATTCATATAGCTCGAAGGCATTCCTACCTTGGACTGGGGCATCATCCCCTCACCCTAAATTTTATGACATAAAAAAAAAGTACGTAATAAAGAAATGGATATAACTACTCCTTTAAAAAATATGAGATAATGCATCATGTCTTTTTTATACGGGTTAACTATTGAGTAGGTCCTTGAACTATTTGAAAATTTTCAAAAGTCCCTATACTAAAAAAAATTGTAAGTAGGTCATCGAACTTTTATAAAGTTTTCAATTGGGTCCCTGAACTATAAAAGTTTTTAATTAGGTCCCTGAACTCATATAAATTTTTCAATGGGGTCCATAAATTATAAAATTCGCTAGTGATATTTTGAATTGGACAGAATATAACTGATTTCATCCAAGTTGGATAACCATATCAACCATTTATGAGTAGTTTGGGTGAAAGATGAACCTTGAGACATTGTCACAACTCACAACAAAATGCAGCATGATGTAACAAGATGAAGTGAGATGTAGTAAACTGCAAGTGAGAGAAGTATTTTGGATGAAATTATTTCAAGGAATGGATATACAGCCGTAAAACATAAATCGGGGAAGGAATGAACTGTTTGTTCATATGGAGGAAAAACAGTCGCAAGTCACGTTTTGGTTTTCTGGTTCAACATTTTGGTCTCTTGCAACGCTTGTGAATGAACGCATTCCCCAAGTATGATTTGGATATTTGAAGTACAAAGTTTTGAAGATGACAAAGGACAACATGTCAACTATGTCAAGTTTTGAAGACTTAGATTTACAAAGGGTAGTTCTTAAAGATTTATGTTTTTTAGTACCTTTGTAAGATCATATAAGATGTTTGAATGAGATGCTAATAAAATGAAATTAAAATCAACATAGGTTAACATAATGAAGTTGAATTCATGCATTCATCATGTTGAAATGTTTTAAATCTTTACTTAATGCATGAATATATAATACTTGATCATTAGATGAGTTTCATATTGAAAATCTAAGTTTAAATGAATAGATTTACAAATAAGATGATTGAAACCTTAGTGTAAATATGTTGTGAATAGATTCGTTGATTGGTGTGAATAGATTCAAAGCATTTTACTCTCTATGAATAGATTCATGAATGGATTCAAGATGTTTCAGTCTCTATGAATAGATTCATGAATGGATTCAAGATGTTTTAGTCTCTATGAATAGATTCATGGTGTTTCAGCTTTGTGAATCGATTCAAGGGGTCTGTGAATCGATTCACAGCTGTCAGATCTGGTTTTGAACGTAACAAACACACCTAATAAATAGATCTATTCATCTCTTTCATTCACAATCGTTAGCTATCATTTCACAAACTCAAAATAACACGAAATCTCACAAGATCCTTGCATCTCATTCTCTCAATCTTTCATTGTGATCATTAGGGCTTCAAGTTGTAATTTCTCACTTTCAAGAGTGATTCAAACATCTTTTACTCTCTTGTTTTTGACGTTCTTAGTGTGGAAGAAGTGAAAGATCTTCTTCTGGGTTGGATTTAGGGTGTGGAATCCCTGGTTGTGTGTAGGTTGCAGAGTGGGGTATCTCTGGTGTAATATTTCTTGAACGTTGTACTCGAGATCCTGATTAATGAAGGAACTCTTATACCGGTGGGTGTGAGACTGGATGTAGATCACAATAAATTGTGATTGAACCAATAAAAATATTGGTTTGCAATTTTATATCGGTTTGCAATTTTCCTTAACCCTTCTCTCTTTAATTTCAATTTGTATTACATATTAGGGTTTAATTGATAAAGAATTGAATTGCATTTGAAACAATATTGTTGAATCATCATTTCAATTATGTTCACGTCGTCTAAAGATTCACTATGCGCTCTTGTTAAAGACGTTATACCTTTATACAACAAAAGTTTTTGAAAAGTTTGCGAAAATGTTTTGAATCCTATTCTCCCCCCCTCCCCTCTAGGATTCCAACGCTTGTTAGCTTGAACTCTTTAGGACAAGCTTAATTGGCTTTAAAGAGGATCCATGGCCTCTAATGGTTTTTATCAAACAGATGGGTCATACAATAAGGCCTCGGTTTTTAATGGTGAAGGTTATTCGTATTGGAAAGAACGTATGAGAATCTTTATATGTTCCCATGATCTAGATGTATGGAACACCATAGAAAATGGTCCTTATGTTCCCACACATCTAGTTGATGGAAAGGAAACATCAAAACCTAGAGATAGTTAGACTGATGATGAGAAAAAGAGAGTACAACTAGACTGGAGAGGTAAAAATATCATATCTGCTGCTATAAGACAAGATGAATTCTTTAGAGTGTGTAATTGTAGATCTGCACAAAAAATGTGGACTAATCTGCAAGTTACCCATGAGGGTACTGGTGAAGTGAAGCGAGCTCGGGTTAACACCTTGACCCATGAATATGAGCTTTTTTGTATGATTCCAAGAGAATCAATACAAGATATGCAAAAACGCTTCACGCACATAGTTAATCATCTAGTAACATTAGGAAAAACTTTTCCAAATGAAGACTTAGTTAACAAAGTTTTGAGATGTTTAAGTAGGAATTGGCAACCGAAGGTTACGGCTATCACAGAATCGAGGAATTTGGCTACAATGTCCTTAGCCACATTATTTGGAAAGCCCCAAGAGCACGAATTGGAACTGAATCGTCTCACTGAGCATAAGGAAGGAGACAAAAAGAAGAAGAGCTTAGCCCTAATCCCCACATCTTCAAAAGCAAGGAAAGAAGAAAGTGATAAAAGTGATGAATCGGAAGACTCGGGTTCAAGCGATGATGACCTTAGCCTCTTTGTGAAAAAGTTTAGTAAATTCTTCAAGAAAAGAGGTGGACGTAGAAGGCCATTCAACCGGAATAAGAAGAACTTCAAAAGGGAGAATGATACTTCAACAATAAATTGCTATGAATGTGGAAAGAAAGAGCACATGAAAATGGAATGTCCTCAATTGCAAAAGAAAGGGGACAAATATGAGAAAAGGACTAAAAAGGACAATAAGGGCAAAAAGGCATACATAGCTTGGGATGATAACGACCTCAACTCATCCGATAGCTCCGGTGATGATGAAGTTGCCAACCTATGTCTAATGGCAAGCCACCTTGAGGAAGATGAGGTAACCAATGATAAATTTGAATCTTTTTCTTCAGATGATGATTTACAAAATGCCTATGATAAACTTCATGAAGAATCTATAAGGCTCATTAATCAAAACTCTTATTTTAAGAAAATCATTTATGACTTAAAAGAACAACTCTCTTTGTGCAAAAAAGATTTTGAAAAAGTCACAAATGAATATGAGTTCTTAAAGATTGCTTGTGAGAAATATTCATTAAATATATGTTGCAAAAATAATGCATATAAACCCTTTAGTTGTAGAGATTATGCTAGATTGAGAAAATAAATTGATGATATGAAAAATATTCTAGCCAAATTCACAATGGGTAGAGAAAACTTGAATATATTGCTTGGAAGTCAAAAACGTACGCTTAGCAAAGCCGGTTTGGGGTATGATCCCTTTGCACAAAGAAAGATTTTAAAATATTGCTTTGCTAATCCAAGCAGGACAAGTACCCCCTTTACTACATGCTATTATTGTTGCAAAAAGGGACATACGGCAACTACATGTAACATTAGAAATAATAAGTTTCAAAGTGATATAAAATTTTGGGTTCCAAAAGGATTGGTGCCCAAAACTAACATTCAAGGACCCAAACAAATTTGGGTACCTAAATATTATCATTGATTATGTTGTAGGTGTGCTTGAAGCCCACTAGAAAAGATTGGTATCTTGATAGTGGATGCTCCAAGCATATGACCGGTGACAAGACAAAATTCATAAGTCTAACCCCTAGGAATGGAGGTCATGTCACCTATGGAGATAACAACAAAGGAAATATTCTCGGAGTTGGTAATGTTAGTAACTCTTCCTCTACTATCATTGAAAATGTATTCTATGTAGAAGGCTTGAAACATAATTTGCTTAGCATTAGTCAATTATGTGACAAAGGTTATAGAATTCTTTTCAACTCAAATTGTTGCATCATTGAAAATGAAAGTGATAAGAAAATTAAGTTCATTGGTCATAGAGTAGGAAATATCTACATGATTAACCTAGAAAATATACCCTCAAATGATGATTAATGCTTATTGACAAAATACGAGGATGCATGGTTATGGCATAGGAGAATTGCTCATATACATATGGAGCACTTAAATAAACTTATCTCCAAGGACCTAGTAATTGGCCTACCAAAAATAAAATTTCAAAAAGACAAGTTATGTGATGCTTGTCAAAAGGGAAAACAAGTCAAGGCCTCTTTTAAAGCAAAAAATGTAGTTTCAACAAATAGGCCTTTGCAACTATTGCACATGGACTTGTTTGGCCCTTCTGGGACTATGAGTCTTGGTGGCAATTACTATGCCCTAATAACTATAGATGACTTCTCTAGATATACATGGACCATTTTCATTCCTCATAAGAACAAAGCCTTTCATGTTTTCATCAAGCTTGCTAAACGTATTCAAAATGAAAAAGACTTAAAAATTGCATCCATTAGAAGTGATCACGAAGGTGAGTTTAGAACCATCTCTTTGAGAGCTTTTGTGAAGAAAATGGAATTAACCATAATTTTTCAGCTCCTAGAACTCCACAACAAAATGGAGTAGTTGAGAGAAAGAATCGATCTCTAGAGGAGTTAGCAAGAACTATGATTAATGAAACAAGCATACCTAAGTACTTTTGGGCGGATGCGGTTAATACCGCTTGTTATGTTTTAAATAGGGTCGATAAGACCAATTTTGAAACAGACCCCATATGAATTGTACAAGGGTAGAAAACCAAATATTTCACATCTTATAGTTTTTGGATTCAAATGCTTTATTTTAAATAATGGCAAAGAAAATTTAGGCAAGTTTGATGCAAAGCTGGATGAAGGTATATTTGTAGGTTATTCAACTTTTAGTAAAGTTTTTCGTGTTTACAATAAGAGAACTATGACTATTGAAGAGTCCATACATATTGCATTTGATGAATCTAACCCCAAATTGGTGGGAAATGATATTTTCTTTGATAATGTTGTAGATATGTCACAAAAGTCAAATGAGGAAGTCAACAAAGAAAAGATGGATGAAAGAAATGAAAATGAAACTCTTCCAAAGGAAGAAGAATTTGAGCATGTAGACCTACCCCATGAGTGGGGAACAATGAAGGATCATCCTATCGACCAAGTGATAAGAGACATATCAAAAGGGGTAACTACTAGGTCGAATCTTAGAAATATATGCAATTATTCAACATTTGTCTCTCAAATCGAACCCAAAACCATTAGTGATGCAATTATTGATGAAAATTAGTTAATGGCCATGCATGATGAATTAAACCAATTTAAAAGAAATAATGTTTGGGAGCTTGTGCCTAGACCAAGAAATCATCAAGTAATTGGCACTAAGTGGGTTTTCAGAAATAAACTTGATGAAACTGGTATTATAACTAGAAATAAAGCTAGACTTGTAGTAAAGGGCTATAATCAAGAATGGGGTATTGATTATGATGAGACCTATGACCCGGTAGCAAGATTAGAAGCTATTAGACTACTTCTTGCATTTGCATATATCATGGATTTTAAACTATACCAAATGGATGTAAAAAGCGCTTTCTTAAATGGTTTCATACAAGAAGAAATATATGTAGATCAACCCCCGGTTTTGAAAATTTTGAATTTCCCAACCATGTTTTTAAATTAAAAAAGGCTCTTTATGGGCTTAAGCAAGCTCCAAGAGCTTGATACGAAAGGTTGAGTAGATTCCTTTTAGAAAAAGGTTATAAAAGGGGAATGGTTGATACTACACTTTTCATAAAGGATAAAGGAAAGGATATATATTGCTTGGTCAAATATATGCGGATGATATTATCTTTGGTTCAACTAATGAGTTTACATGTAGAGAGTTCTCAAAGTTGATGCAGAGTGAATTTGAGATGTCCTTAATGGGAGAGCTAAATTACTTTCTTGGACTTCAAATAAAGCAAACAAGGAATGTCATCTTCATAAATCAAGCTAAATATTGTAAGGAGTTCATCAAGAAGTTTGGAATGGAGAATGCCAAATAAATTAGCACACCAATGGGTACCGGTTGTTATTTGGACAAAGATGAAGGTGGTAAGCCTATTGACCCTTCAAAATATAGAGGCATTATAGGTTCTTTACTATACTTGACAGCTAGTAGGCCCGATATTATGTTTAGCGTGTGTATGTGTGCTAGATTTCAAAGTAATCCCAAGGAATCACATTTCATTGCTGTTAAACGCATATTAAGATATCTAATAGGAACACCTAATACAGGTCTATGGTATCCTAAGGGTGGAATTTCTGGTTTAGTTGGATACTCTGATTTCGACTTTGCAGGATGCAAGTTGGATAGAAAGAGTACTAGCGGTACTTGCCATATCTTTGGGAATTCTTTAATTTCTTGGAATAGTAAAAAGCAAGTTAGTGTAGCTCTGTCCACAGCTGAAGTTGAGTACATAGCTGCAGGAAGTTGTTGTGCACAAATTTTATGGATGAAACAACAACTCCTTGACTATGGCTTAAAACTTAACAAAATTCCTATAAGATGTGACAATACTAGTGCCATAAGCTTAACCAAAAATCCCATCCAACATTCAAGAACAAAGCACATAGATATTCGACATCATTTTCTAAGAGACCATGTTGAGAAAGGAGACTGTGTTTTTGAGTTTGTTGAAACAACAAATCAATTAGCGAACATTTTTATAAAACCTTTGCCCAAAGAAAGCTTTTTCTGCGTAAGAAGTGAATTAGGCATACTTGATATATCATGTATAGATTGAATATGTGTGTAAATGCTTAAATAGGTATACATATGCAAAAAGTACCAAAATTACTCAAGGCATGACCTATTTTCTTTCAAAAATTGAACTTTGACAACTCAATATGTGATTTTGATGATTTGATTGTATTTGATGCTTAGCTTGTTGTGAACATGTGTAAAATGTGTATTCAAACTTGTTCCATGCATTAGAATAGGCAATTCAAGCATTAATCAAAAATTCATATGTGAAAGTGAGCTTTTAAGGCATAAATGACAGCAAACATGTTTTGTTTCTAGTGTTTTTCTGCATTTTGGCCTCTGTGAATCGATTCACATGCTGTTTGAATCGATTCACAGCATGAATTTTTCAAATGCATGGATTTCACCCTCTGTGAATCGATTCACACTCATATTTGAATCGATTCACAGTGTGAAAAATCCCTAAACATGTGAATTTTGTCACTTAAACCGCTGCACTCTGAGATAGATTCGCGCTTCCGCACTTTGGAGAGTCTCTTTGATCCACCATCCCGCGACACCCTTTGATTTTATCCTATCATGCATTTTATAGTTTCCCTATGCTAGTTTATTTCTTATGGTTGTATGATGGATTCCTTTTTGGATATGTTGTGTACTAGTTTATGTCCCCTATATGTTCTGATATGTGTATGAACTTCCTTGTTATTGTGTTTATTGCGATGCTATGCTACCTTTGGATATTTTTATGCAATGAACGCATTCCTATCATATTTGTTTTTTTTATAATGCCAAAAGGGGAAGAAAGGTTCCCATTTGTATTTTCAGGTTATACTCCCACCTTTTATCAAAACAAGGATGCTTATATTTAGGGGGAGCTTGCAAAATGACAATACAGAGTCTTCATGAGTTTGTCATCATCAAAAGGGGGGAGAATGTGAATGAACGCATTCCCCAAGTATGACTTGGATATTTGAAGTACAAAGTTTTGAAGATGACAAATGACAACATGTCAACTATATCAAGTTTTGAAGACTTGGATCTACAAAGGGTAGTTCTTAAATGTTTATGTTTTTTAGTACCTTTGTAAGATCATATAAGATGTTTGAATGAGACGCTAATAAAATGAAAGTAAAATCAACATAGGTTAACATAATGAAGTTGAATTCATGCATTCATCATGTTGAAATGTTTTAAATCTTTACTTAATGCATGAATATATAATACTTGATCATTAGATGAGTTTCATGTTGAAAATCTAAGTTTAAATGAATAGATTTACAAATAAGATGATTGAAACCTTAGTGTAAATATGTTGTGAATAGATTCATTGATTGGTGTGAATAGATTCAAAGCATTTTACTCTCTGTGAATAGATTCATGAATGAATTCAAGATGTTTCAGTCTCTGAATAGATTCATGAATGGATTCACGAAGTATTAGTCTATGAATAGATTCAAGGGGAAATCGATTCACAGCTGTCAGATCTGGTTTTTAACGTAACAACACCCCTAATAAATAGATTTATTCACCTCTTTCATTCACAATCGTTAGCTATCATTTCACAAACTCAAAATAACACGAAATCTCACAAGATCCTTGCGTCTCATTCTCTCAATCTTTCATTGTGATCATTAGAGCTTCAAGTTGTAATTTCTCACTTTCAAGAGTGATTCAAACCTCTCTCAGTCTCTTGTTTTTGACGTTCTTGGTTTGGAAGAAGTGAGGGATCTTCTTCTGGGTTGGATTCAGGGTGTGGAATCCCTGATTGTGTGTAGGTTGCAGAGTGGGGTATCTCTGATGTAATATTTCTTGAACGTTGTACTCAAGATCCTGATTGGTGAAGGAACTCTCATACCGGTGGGTGTGAGACTGGATGTAGATCACAAGAAATTGTGATTGAACCAGTAAAAATATCGGTTTGCAATTTTCCTTAACCCTTCTCTCTTTAATTTCAATTTGTATTACTTATTAGGGTTTAATTGATAAATAATTGAATTGCATTTGAAACAATCTTGTTGAATCATCATTTCAATTACGTTCATGTCATCTAAAGATTCACTACGCGCTCTTGTTAAATACATTATACCTTCATACAACAAAAGTTTTTGAAAAGTTTACGAAAATCTTTTGAATCCTATTCACCCTCCCTCTAGGATTCCAATGCTTGTTAGAGGCCACTTGGCTAACAACGCTAAATACAAATTTGGGAGAATTCCAGATCACGTTTCACATCAGCAAACTTAAAGACCTCTTCACAAAACCCTACCCCAGGGACTAAATTGAAAATTTTATATAAGTTCAGGAACCCAATTAGAAATTTTTTTTGTATAGGAACCCAATTGAAAACTTTATAACAATTTGAGGATCCAATTACAATTTTTTTTAGCATAGAGACCTATTTAAAAATTCTCAAATAGTTCAACGACCTACTCATTAGTTAAACCATTTAGACATAGATCATATATTAGGCTAACACATTGTTGGATTCTAGATTAATTAAACCAGAGGCTTATACAAATGGGAGAACATTTTTCATATAAAAATAAAGTGCATAATTATTATTACTTCATAAATGGTTTTTTTTTTTGTTTTAAATTAAAAAAAATTATAAATCATTACAACTTTGAGGCAGAGGAAATTCTCGTAAAAATTCAAACAAAAGTAAGAATGACACAAGACTCATTTGCGGTCTTTCAACCGTCCATGATGCTCCTCCAGAATGCATTATGTCAATCAGGCAGAACATGAAATCAACAAGTGCATTGCATAAAATATTAATCACAACTCAGTCTCACAACATGAACTTTCAAAAAAATGAACCCATAAATATACAAATGGAATACATCTGGTTAGTATACAGAAGAATGGGACACATTCATTACATGATTATACAAAATTATGTTATCAGAAAGTGTCAATAAAACCATTAGATTCAATCAGCCAAAATGATGAAGAAAAATTACACAACTCAAATGGTTTCCTTTTTTGTACCTATATATGCTCCGTGCCTACTCTGTACCCCTTGAACAAAAGAAAGGGGCGGGTGGGTCGTTCTTGAAGTTCTCATATTTCAATCTCAAATCGCACTCATCTGCAAAGAGCCAAATAATACCTAACCTGATTAATGGTTGACAAGTCTTCTGCAGCAACAGTGGATTCAGTCGAATACCCGACATCAAGCTCCTATTGCAACTTGTTTTAAATTTTATACATTACATGGATGCCAAACAGAAATTCCCAGCCTGAAGCTGTAAAAACATTATCTATATGGCCCTCAAAGTGCAAAATTTGCCAGGATAAACTTCAAACAACAGAGGTGCTAGAACGAGCTACCCTTTGAGCTTCTTCCAAGTCCCTAAAAAACCTGCAAATTCAAAGAAAACAAAACCTCTATAGCTAAGAAATCCAGAAGGCTACCTAGTGCAGATCAAGTTGAATGTTTTTGCAGCTAGATGGAGTACCCTGAACCAATCAATGAAGAACCAAATATAACAAAGCCATCAATCTGTAAGACAAATTGAAGACCAATCCAATAAATCTTATCACCTAAACCAAGGCTGATAACTCACTAACAGAAATAACTTCCCAACCATGTCACTCCAAGCAACATTTAAAATAACTAATTAAGCCTACTATGACTATTTCCAAGTTTTGCAGTCAACAAAATAACAAAATTATCATTTTTTTTTGGATAAAAAAATTATCGTTGTTAGCATGCCAAATTTAAAGCCCAATGGGAATACAAAAACATAAACAAGTTCACTGATCAAATCCAAACTACCTTTATGACTTAAATATACCTTTTAGAATTAAGAACAGAAGAGCCGCCAAGTATAAACCGAATTCCAGTATTGCTGGCATTTTGTAGAGCAACCGATCGTGACTCCTCATAAGTTGTCCCACCAACAATGAAGATGATCACTTCCTGTGGCCTGCTTTTCAAGTAGTAATTAACAACACAACTCAGATTGTTCCACAATTCTATGATAATGGTCATTAATAAATATTAGAAACTTTGATTAGGCATGCATTATGTGTATAAACTCTCTTTTACTGGACAACAAGCTCGTTCCTAGATGATTTGCCAGGATATTTCCATCTTGTATAAAAGAGATTAAACAGAACTTAGCACTAAAAAGCTCCAAACTTCTAAACAATCCTTAAAAAACATGCAGCACGTGAAACAACTCAGAGAATCCTACAATAGCATTATCATATAACAAATCAGTTTAACCACAAAATTATAGTTTTCTCTTGCTGCAGCTAGTGAAACATGGGACATATAATAGATTGCATAATTTACAGATGCAATTATGTGGGGGTATGAAAGGTATAGAGTTTAGACCTAAGCTGCAAGGGTAAAATCATGTGACATCATGATACGTACCAGAAGAACACGCAGAAAAATAACAGTAACAACTTAAGGAAACGTAGAGGTATATTGTATTATTTACTGAGAAGAAAGAAAGAATCACAGGAATAAATCCTTCTGCCACAGAGCTAGGCTCCTATAGAGAGCTAGTGCTCTCTATCCATAACAAACACTAAGATACCCTATTGTTCTCCCCCTTCCCTATATAACATAATCATCTTTCTCTCTCTTACTCTAATAGAACTAGTGGCCCTTGATCAATAGGGCCTACGGTATAGACAAGGACCCTATCAATACCACCTCCTTTAAATTCTGCCTTGTCCTCAAGGCAGATAAAGGACTTCCAAAAAAACTCCACTGTATTTAAAAAAAATTGACTAACAGACTCCTCAAAACTCTCATTGTGCAATAGTCGTTGAAAGTCAAGCTTTTGCCCCCAGGATCCCACTGTTGGAAGCTTGACGACCCAACTTCGAATGATCGAACCTGCTGCACAGTTTCACTCCCGCTGCATTTGGGTGGCGACATGCAGTTGCTCTCTTCCAAATTCAGAGAGGCCAGTACGTCATCAATCACAGCTCGAGGTAAGAAAAACGCAAGCTCACTTGAAGCATTCCATATATCTAAAACTGCACCTTCTGCACTTGTTAACGGCATGACAAAACCATTCACTTTATCCTTCATTAAAGAGATATCTATATGAAGAACATACAGCAGTGCTGACACCATTTCCTTTTTCCTATTCTTTCCATCCATGGCAAGAGTTATGAACTTCTTCAAAAATATAGGAGTATACTTAGGTGCACCAAGGTCTTCAAGACTTTGAATGAGCTCAAGTATGTCATAGATATTCCCATATTTACTGAAAATACTGAATAGAGACCAACCTCCTTCTGGCACAAGATATTTTTTAAAAGCATGTATCATTTGTTCATGTGACCAAATGGGAAACTCATTAATCAGGGTCCATGAAGATAGTGCAAGGAATGACTCAGCTAGAGTTATCATGTCAGGCATTTTAGGATGCATACCCCTTATCAATATGGTAATGCACTTAATGCAGCTTATCACTTCATTTGTCAACTCAAGGGAGTAAGAGAAGCAGATCTGCAAAATTTCCAGGCTTGTTGGTGCTGCATAAAGTCCCTCTGATGACTCCATAACAGTTGAAAGAATGTTAAATTCTCCATCAAAGACCATAAAACAACCACCGAAGTAAAAGCAAGGCAATGTCAGAACATGTGTTGAAGTGTTAATACATGAAGGCAAGTTTGAAGATGCCTCATTCGTTGGAGTTGCTTTCTTCCCCGGGTTTTTAGTACCATAACAAGCCAAGCCAAATATAATATCCACAAACCAATCTAAATAACTTTCAACAACTTGAATTCCTCCATTTTCCAGTGCAAGAATTACTTGGTAAGAGTTTCTTCTAGACACTATCCTTTCTCCAGTGATGACTATACTTTCCTTGTGAATGAACATAAAAGGAGTCTCACCTTCTAGTAACCAAGGTTGTCAAATCGCAATTCAAATCGTGAATCATTAGCCTAATTTTTGAATCGTGAATCAAAAATCGTATCGAATCGTAAGATGCATAAACATGATGAAAAATAAGTTGACATATATAATATGAATTATGTATTATGTATTATGTATATATGCTTATTATATGAATAAAAAATAAAACCATAAATACATAAATTATAAGTTCATAATTAAATGTCGCCATCAACCTTAATATAAGCTAATAAATAAGAAAAACTCATAACAAATAAGTAAAACTAATTTAAAATACATGCATTAAGGTGATCAGATAAAGATTTCGAGAGTTTGAAATAGATTAAATAAAATATTGTTTATTTGATTATTTCAAATTTCTAGGCGATAAGCATAAAGTCACAAAGTGATAAGATACACTATTTGCCACTGAACCAATTTCCAAATCACATCAGTTCAACAGCACCGAATCAGTTTTTAGTATATTATATATTATCACTAAACTAAACATCAAAAACGCCCCGTAGCACTCGAAATGTTCAAAACGCAGCAAAACGACCAATCTACCATGAATAGAGTTCCCTTCAGCGACCTCACCCACGAACGAAACACAGCAGTATGCGCAATGTCGAACCCGACTTTCAGACCCGTGACCCGTTGCAAGACCCATAACAATACAGCATCCTGGAATCGCAATTCCGCTGCAGATTCATGAGCCGCACCAGATCGCACGATTCTGGTGATTCCGACGACGATTCCGGCAGCTGAACGATTCTTCCATAGATCTGTATCGTTTTACCTTCATATTGTGACGTTTCGTACGATACGAAACGTGAAACGTACGATTTCGACAACCATGCTAGTAACATTTCAGTGTTATGGGGCCTTTGAGTTCCTTCCCCGATAACTATGAGAGTTGCATGATCACCCACTTGAACCATCAAAGAGTACGATGGAAGTTCATCACTCTCCAAATGCCCACGCCTCTTCCTTATGACCTGCACCCACTGTTCCAATTTCTCTGGCAGCTGTAGCTGCGCATGGTTTGGAGGGCTCACAAGAGGCTCCCATGAAATTGGACCATGAACTATGCTATCCAATACCCTTTTCTCCTGAAAATGGGCCAGGCCCATTACGTGAAGCACTAGACCCATTTTGTAGAATACCCAACTTACCCTTCTCTCTTTCTTCAACAAAATTAGCCCCTCGATAGACTCTGCTAATGGCATGTGACCCTTCCTATCTTCCCAATTCAAAGAGACCAATATGTCATCTTCAAATTGGGTCAGGCCCATTAGGTCTACAATTAGACCTATCTTACAAAATACCATATTTGCCCTTCCTTGCTCTATCTCCCTGGCCCCTCCAACAATAATCACAGTGATACGAGATTCGGCGGCACGACCAATATCACAGTTGGTGCGATTGATGTCGGGCGGCTCCGGTGGTGGAGGAAGTTTGATCGACGTTTGTGAGAAGTTCAGTGGGGCATCATCGTTCTCACATGCAACACTACCCACCTGCTTTCCTTCAACCACAACTCCGATCTCCACCCTGTGCAGCCAACCCACTGTCGCAACAAGCAACACCCCATACCAGCACCCTACCGCTTCAAGGTCATTCTCAGAAAGCAAGTAGAAGGGTGTTGGTGAAAACCGGATTCCAACACAACCTGTTTGTTCATAGTGGACAAAGAACGTTGTCGAGGGGTATGGATTTGGCAGCTCGGACGGTTTTGACGGCGCTGACAGCAACATCGTGGTCGACCCATCCTCCTTCAGGCACACGTACCGATCTGGCGGCTCCGATGGCGGAAGCTGGGCCGTGTCGGTTACCGTAGAAGGGCATAGGTCCGGCGGTTTCGGTGGTGGAAGCTTGACCGACTCAGCCGCCACTAATGACCCACCCGCCGCCACATACAAATCTGGTTTTGGTGGCTCTGGAGGAAGCTTAGCCGGATTTCTAGAAACCCACATCTCCATGGAGCTTGCAAACTCTGCTCCTTTCTGCTCCCTCATCACCAGTTCCCCTCCTTTCTTAGCCTCATTCTCATCTCCCTCGATAGTATCTGTTTTCTTTGACACCTCTGAAAAATCTCCGATGGTAGCCTCTCTCACCCCACCGACAGTAACCTCCAACACGGGTTCTATTTCTTGATTTTCCAGCGTCAACTTCTCCCTTACTTGCTTCTTCTGTGTTTCAAACATTCTTATCAAAGCCATGGAAAATGCTTCCCAACTTTGATCCAGGCCCTCTTGGCTCCAACAATGGAACCAAAGCATGGCTACACCTTTCATGCTCCTGAATGCCCACTAGAGATGTCCCTAAAAACTCCGACAACTGCACCTTTTTGGCCCACACATCCTCCATCTCCGGCAACACCGGCTCCCTCTCAAACAATCCGGCAGGTCGGACCAGTTTGATACGTACTAGAAGAACACGCAGAAAAATAATAGTAACAACTTAAGGAAATGTAGAGGTATATTGTATTATTTACTGAGAAGAAAGAAAGAATTACAGAGGAATAAATCCTTCTGCCACAGAGCTAGGCTCCTATAGAGAGCTAGCACTCTCTATCCATAACAAACACTCTGATTTTCCAAAAGATACCCTATTGTTCTCCCCCTTCCCTATATAACATAATCATCTTTCTCTCTTTTACTCTAATAGAACTAGTGGGCCTTGATCAATTGGGCCTACGGTATAGACAAGGACCCTATCACATCAACGCTACTGCATTACTGAAGTCATATATAGTAGCAGCACAGATTAAAAGTCTGTCTAGAGAGGCTTTATGGGCTTAGTATTTGTCTTAACAAGAGACTATAGCCACTAATATATCGTGAGTTCTATCTTATGGATAAAGTAAACTCAGCAGTATAATACAGAAAGAATTGCAGAATTCTGCACACATCAAGTGAGTGAAGCCACTACTAAAGCTCAAGTAATAACATGTTGTCATGACTGATGACTCAACATAGTGCACATTCACTAATATCTTCCCAAAGTCAAGCCTGGCCTACCCCATCATTACATGCTGAATTGCTATATAATTTGTTATAACACAAATGGTGCCAGATTGCCTCCTAGACAACTGAAATAATATTCTATGTCAATTTGACTCGGTAGTTAGTGCTAAAAACTAAAAAATTTGACACTATTATTGTAACTTCAATTAAATGCCAAATTATTTAGAAACAAGGCAACAATTTAGCGGTATCACTAATTTGGACAAAAACCAAGTGACGTCACTGACGTCTAGAAATACACAAATAAGAAACATAGAAGAGTTACATTTCATAATATATTAGGGCTGTTAGTGCTGGTGTTAGTGGGTTTGGGCTTGTATAGTTAAGTATTAGTATAAATAAGAGTACTATGTTATGGAATTGTATCACATTGCTACATATCGATAATATGTTCAGTCTTATTGTTTAGCCTTTCCCTCTTTTGCTTTCCCTAACCCTAAACCCTTAATAATTCTACAACATATTTAATAGCAACATACCTTCCTTGTTGAAAGTGATTTCCAACAAATGGGTAGTCTACATCTCTCAACCTCCCTTTGACAATGCTTTCCATGGTTTGGAACAAAAGTGGCTGGTGTTGGGTGTAGACATTCTCAACACCCTGCAGCAAAATTCAGAAAACAAATGTGTTTAGGATTGAAGACACACATCATAAAAAATATGGCATAGCAATCATAATATTTCTATGCAGACCTTCAACCCACGAGCCATGTTACGTGCAATATTCATTAGATCCCGATTTCCAAAAAGATCACCAGTTCTCCTATCAACACCCGCTTGCTTCAAAAGAAACTGGACAAGCTGTTGTGCCACAACAAGTATATCAATATCAGTAAATTTCTCATGTAGGTGTAGCCACATAACCACCTCCCCCCCTCCACACAAAAAAAAAAGAAAGAAAAAGAAAAAGAAAGCACTGGCTTCCATCTATATGCTGTCCTTAATTTAATCTAGTCAATTGTAAATTTCTACTGTAGAATCCAAAGGCAATGGTATAACAAGACATGACACAAAAAATAATCTCACCATTACTATTCACTTGTAGAAGATTTAAAAGAAGGGAGACATTCATTAAGGATTAAAGAAAGACATTCATACATGAGAACTTATGGATTTAAAAAGAGAGGCAACACTATAAATTAGTTTACCCCAGGTTTATACTTGGCAGATCGGGAAGCCAGTTTGTTGAAAAGCTGCATTAGCTGAACAGGGCTATCCTTCTCATATCGCAAAGCATACAGCATGACTAAGCGTAGTCGGTCCACATCTGATATGCTTTCATTGTTAAGCAAATTTGTCACTGCCTGAAAAAGAGCACATTAGAGACATAAGTTATCACCTGGACCTTACATTACTTTGTGAGTTTTAAGTTGTTGTCAGTAAATATAATAATTAATAATAATTAAAAAGACAAGTAGAATTCCATTTTTATGTGAGGAAGTGGACAATAATAAGATTGCATTAATTTGTTACCACTTATCAGTAAATATAACAATCTAAAAGGCTGTTATGTTAAACATGGATTGTTAGCTAAGTGCAACTAAAGATGGATACTATAATACTATTTAAGGATTGTTTACTGTTCTACTTCTCCGTGGATCCTTGCTCCTTCTTCATATCATTGTATTCAAATGTGAGTGAAGAAGTCCCACATTAAAAAAATAATGGATTAACTGAGAACAGAATAAAACACAATAACGCTTTTAATCATGGACATATCAACTTCACACCGAAACAATAAATGAATCTTAAAATAACAGAGAACAGAATAATTGCAAGAAGGATAAAACATCCTTTCTAATAAATATCAGCACCGAAATGAGAGAAAAAAAAAAACTACTGTAGATGATATTTCTAATTTCTGATAACTGCCCAAAGATATACAGCAGAAAGTCCCATGATCAGAGCATAAGGGAAACATGTTACAAGTTACAACAAACATTGCACAACTCGAAAGGATTCTCTTGTTTTTCCATCCCCAAGGCGTTTTTCTAGATGGGGAAAATCCATTAGATATATTTGCTACTACGTCATAAATTACATTGTTTGTAAATCCCAATGGCACTATCAAAGTTGGTAAGAACTTTTGATGTTCAAACAAAAGCAAAAGCATATGTTTCAATTATTAAGGATATCTAATATATACCTCAAAAGCAGCCCCTTGCCCTCCATTGCAAGCCAACTCCTGTTCTGTTTGTGAAACTAACATAAGTTTCCGTGCTTCAACTATCCTGCTCATTTCTGTTACCAAAGTCACATGTTTTGACACATTTCCATGCATTTTTCTGTACTCGGGATAATTGTCAACAAATTTGGCCATGTCCTCTTCCAAGAGTCAAATAAAAAAGTCAGTGTATTAAATACTAAAATACTGTGCCACCATGTAGAAAATAAGTTATAAGATTTGACTCTGAAATGAGAGAGGATAAATACAAACCTACTGTTTGGATGCTCTGGTTACTCTTTGCCACTTGCTGAAATTCATCAACCAGCCGCTTGATATTCATACCTATATCTCCAAAATTCTCATACATGTTAGCTTTGAAAAAGGAGTCTTGTTCTGATGACAGCACAACCTCCTGTGACAAGAAATATCATAAATCAATGAGCACAAAATCTAGACTGCAATATGCTTCTTACATGATCACCCAATATAAAAAAAAAAAATCCAACCTCTTGATCCTTTGGAAATTTACCGATGGATTTCAAGTCCACTTTGTTGTCTTGGATTCCTATCAACTCATGAACCATAGCCTATACAGTATAACACCAAAAACGAAAATTACTTTATGAATAAACAACTTATCAGAAAACTCAACTATAAGCTTCTCATTAAGCAATAGACTTTTGCATTAATCTCATACCTGATAGGTCCATTGATTAAGCAATGGGGTTACAGGATCATCCCTCCTGTCAATCACCAACAACAATGGAGAAACTTCCATTCGCCTAAAATCAAAAAGACCACTTTCCTGTTGGTACATCAGTTTCTGTTTCAAGCCCAATAATGTAAATTAGTTTTCACGATTTACGCCAGCACAATCCTCAAATGATAAAATATGGAATGCTAGGATACACATATTGTCAGCCTAAAGAACATATAGATTGGCTACATGTGTCTACAGAAGTATGCATATGCTCAGAGTTATGTGCTGTGCTATTCAGAATCATTGAAATGACGAAGACATAAAAGCTTAAACTCATTGCAGAAACCAACAACCACATTACTAAAATGCATATACAATTATTTAACATAAATAATATAAATATATATATATACACACACACACGCACGCACGCACACTCACACACACACACACACAAACATATATAACCCAGTGAGTCAGACAAGGTGACTTTATAGTTATGGCACAAATTCTACTCACAGCTGCTTCCTGCGCTATCCTTTTTGCAACGTCGGATGTCCTTTGATATCTAATTACTGGTCTCCGTTTTAGTGCCAAAAAAACAGCTGCAAGACCATCAACGACCCGATCACAGAAGCGCTGCAATGTTGAAGGATCTACCACAGCTGGGAGCATATAAATGTAACTTGAAGGCACATGTAAAGTGAAATGATAAGGATCAATTGCAACAAAGTCTGCATAGAACTCCTGGATGATCAGGACAATAATTGTATTAGAATTAAACTTTCCAACATGATCCCTAGCATTTCAGATTGCAACACAAAAGGCAGGGGATTCAAGGCTGCAAGCTCAAGTACTCAACAACATGGGCAGTGAATATAAAAACTTTGGCATTATAGGAGGGATAAGAAAGAAGGGGATACCCATGCATCCAGGACTTATTTCATGAGAACTATAAACTAACCTGCAATTCTTTTTATCTACTTTTAAAACAAATTCTTAGACAAGCATATATCATCACAAAATTAGTGTGCATTTAAAAATCATAAAACAGTTACATAGAAAAGTTCCTAAGTCCAAAATGACAAAAAAGTAGAGAATGCAGTGCAAACATATGCAGTTACCTGAACTTGCTGGACAACTTCCTGTTCATCAGAATCAGCAAGTATATGAATCTGAGTGTCCTTCATTATGTTGGAGAAAACTGTAATTTCAGAATGGATTCACAAAGTGTCTTCAAAACAATGGGAGAAAATTACAAACTACTTCTTAGTTCTTAACTTTGAAAAATTACAAATTAAATTCCTAAGTAAGGATTGCACTATAGATCCTCTAAATTGAAGCAAAAAAATTGAAAGAACCTACATAGGTGATACTCTCCAAATCTAGGAGTGGCGAGCTGGCGGCGCAATTTCTGGATGTTCTCTGATGTAGGTCGAAGAAAGTAAACAGCTTTCAGATGCGACATTGATTCGTTTGACTTTGAAATAGAATCTACCAACTCTACCAAAAACACTTCTTTCTGAAGAAGCTCTGATTGTGAATACACAACACTCACAATACTAACCTGCATCAATTCGATAAATACTCACAGTACTCAACATCATAAACACCGATTTCATCCTAAACAAACAAATTAAAGAAACCGAGTGCCTTTAGCAGTTTGATTTATGCCAAAACAAAATAATTTAAGCCAAAACATAATCCTATACTGCCTTTCCAATAGAACCACATGTGATGACTTTCCATGTATATCAACACTATAAGCATGATCATTATATAATAACACTACATCATTTAGTTGATGAAAATTATGATGTGAGATAATTGATGAGATTTATCAAAATTCTGGAAAATGATATGGTTATGGAAAAGTGTGGTGTACCGTTTGGGAATCGAGAATGAGAACTTTCATGCCGGAGATGTCCTGCAACATACGGTTGACGTAATCCCGTACGGAGGATGTGAGCACCATCTTTGTGTATGTGTGCTTGAATCTCGATCGATCGAGAAGAATCGATGGCGATGATCACTTCAATTGCAGTGTAGGAGCGAAACACAGCAGGGTTTCAGAATTCAGATCCACCAGGAGCTAGCGAGGAAGACGAGCGTGTCGCTCTAACGCACCGTTTTAGGCGTAAATACACTCATTGTTGATGCGCAGCTACTTTACTTTCATTTGTTAATTTATTTGTTAATTAATTTATTATTTATTTATGGGTTAAAGATTTTTTTTTAAGCAAGGGTTAAATATGTTTTTATCGTTATAAAATTTTAAAATTTGATTTTAGTTTTTATAAAATGTTTATTTATTTTTAGTTCCTAAAAAGACAAAAAAAAAGAGTGTTTTTAATATCAGATGAAGGATTAAAAACACACAATTTTTATTAAACGTGAAGATTAAAGACGAATAAAATTTTTATAAGGATCAAAATCAAATTTATTAATTTTAAGGATAAAAACCATATATAATCCTTTATTATTTATTTTTCTGACCTCATGAGCATTTTGTTTTGACAAAAATAATAATAATATTACAATGTCACTTATGGAAGAAGTTAGATAATGTTGTCAAATAGTTGGCATAGTAAATTTGTAATGTATGTTATCAAAAAGTGAAAAAGATATATTGTAATGTTAGGTGTAAAGGCTTTACTTCACTATATATTGATTGACCTATAGTTAGGTGAATAATTGATCAAAAATAAAAAAATAAAATAAAAAGATGGTTAAAATAAATTTCAAGATTATATATTTAAATACAATTTTTTTGAACTAATATTAAAATACAATTTATCATGATGGATTGTGGAAGATGAAATGATCATGATTATTTATCCAAACAAGTACAATAATCTATTTTATTGTTTGGAACATGAAATGAAGTGTAAAGTAAAATCAAGACTATCTTTTTTTTTTTTAAGGCAAAATCAAGACTATCTATCTACCAAAAAAGTAAAATCAAGACTAAATAAATTATAAAGTTGTTCCACTAAAGGCTCATTTAACATCAATTTGATCCACTAATAATTTTTTTAGCAAACTAATTTTTTAAGTATGACACATCGAGGATGCAGATATCACACATGAGGAGGTGCACCCATGCACCAGTTTTTCCTTACCCTATGCATAATAGACACTTCCATGGGCTTGGGCCCATTGCATTATTACCCAAAAAATGGGAGTTGGACACTTGATGCAATCGTGCACAAAACACTCATCGTTTTGAGCACTATCATCAACAGACAACAGACACTGGCAAGTAGCAAGCAACACCGCTTGAGCACTTGCACTTTGCACTTAGCTCCACAAATGGATTTTATTAAAGCTTCCAACCTGAGACTTCCACCAATTACTTCATCACCACCACTTCTCAGTCTCGCTAGAACTACCTTCTCTCCCTCAAAATTTTCTTTTCGCTTTTGCCCCTCCCCATTTCCATATTTTCCGACAAAGCCCCTAACTCTACATGCCCGAAAGAGAAGCTCCGATTCAGAACCTATTCTCGAACCCACTATTCTCAAAGAAGTATCAATTGAAGAAGAAGAAGAAGAGCTCCTTGATGACTTGGAATATGGTACAGACTACAGAGTTGCTTTCAATTTCTTATATTTCCTTTTCAATTGTTCACATTTTCTGACCAACCATCTTTTTTGCACAGAGGCATCACTAGACGATGATGATGATTATGAAGTTGATGATGACGATGTTGAAGAAGAAGAAGAGGAAGAGGAATATGAAGGTGGGGATGGGGATGGGGATGGTGTACTCTATGTAAGTTATGTTTGAAACCTGATTAGTATTGATATCTGTATGTTGTTGATAGAAAAATTGAATTTTTGTTGAGGAATATCTATGTATGATTTTGCACATTGTTGTGTGTCAAGGTAGGTGATGGCGGGGCGGGTGGTGGAATTTCCCTTGCTGGAACGTGGTGGGATAAAAAAGCACTAGCCATTGCTAAAGAGGTTACTACATCTTTTGATGGCCACTTACAAATTTATGCTTTTAGAACCTTGGTCAATTCAACCATTCAAGTACGCATTGAGACCCTTTCTAACAAGTAAGACATTGTTGTGTCCATAATAGATAAGCTACTATGTATTGTTGTATTTTACTGTAGACCCAAAAGAAAAAACTAAAAATGATGTGAATGTGAACTTGGATTCTATGCTGTTTTAGTCAAGTTTAACTGATTCGATCAGATTAAGCAACAAGGAAACATGGGATACTACCTCACTCACTGCTATGTCTGCCAATGTTTGAAATGTATAATTCTTGATTCAGATATGGTTGAACTTCCTAAAACAGACATTCAGGTTTATTTTGATAAATTTTATTATTCTATGTTAATTATGAATTGAGGGCATATTTATTGTGAAATGTGAATGGTTTGGGATGAACCCTTACTTGTTTCAGGTAATTGTTATTTTATGAAGTGGTAAGCTTAAGTTTGAAATTTGCATCATGGGATATACTAGGCAGGATATCCTTTTTTTTAAAATAAAAAAAATAAAATAAAAAACTGGATATGTCCAACTGTCTTTGAAATAATGCATGTATATATCCAAGTATCTAAGAAATTTTAGTCATGGATACATATATATGACTTTGATGAAATTCATGCTTCATATAATAATATGTTCCTTTCAAGAGAAGTAATGTTATTTTGATGCAGTTTATTAGTAACAATGATGTTTTTACTAGTAATTATATTGATGTTGTTCATCTATATTTTAGGTCATTTGCTCCTGTTGTTCATAATTATTCCGAGGCTTATTTCCCTCATTCATGTCTAGCATACTGAGATAGTGTGTTAGGCTAATGTCAGACTTTGGAACCAATTGGATATGTGGAGAGTGTCTTTAAAAGTAGCCTGAACTGCCTTATCACACTAATAAAAGGCCTTAGAGACCCTTCTTCAGCCGGAATATATACAAGACTAAATGCTAGTAGTGGAGTTTACAGAGCGAGCATACAAAAAAAAAATGAATAAATGCTTTATTGCGATTTCTTCTTACGCCGGTAAATTGTTGCAATTTTACCCGTAAAGTAGGTCCAAAGAAAAAGGAAATGTTGAAATCGAATGCAGATTATTAGCATTATTCGGTATTCCTCTGTAAGAAGATGAAGAGGCTTTTACCTCTATAATTTAAGGGGTGTAGAGTATGCCAACAAAATCATACTATTGTCCTGTTGCACCTTCTCTCCTAAAGTAAGACAAAGTTGATGTTTTTGATTATTTAACAGGTTTCTAGGGGCTAGGGGTGCCTGATTTATCACAGTATCTTTGTGCAAACCTATTTGAGACACATAATAGGAATTTTCACCTCATAGTTAAAAATAGTCAATGCCATCTGTACATTTGCTCGGTGAATATATTAATCTAGCTTCTAGGTTCTAGCAGCAAAGGCGTTCACCAAGTATTAATAATCTGCATCATTTTGTGTTTCCTTAATGAAATATGTGCTTGAATAGCCATTTTGTTTTTGCCTGAACTGCTGAACTTGCTATTATGTGGATGTATGCTTTGCTGTTGAGCTCTGATTTCCATATATACAATAGGTCTGGCTCCCCCAGCATGGAAGACATTGAAGCCTTTTCTACAACCTATAGAGCAAAATTGGATGAAGCGGAACTTGCTAAATTTGTTCCTGAGAATTTAAGTTTGGAGGTAACATTTCAAAACTTCAAGTACCTTGTTGGCATTTTGTCCTATGTCGGAGTAAGAGATTTAACAGGAGATATTTGAGAGTACAGATTATTGAAGTACTCTTCTTTCATACTAATTTCACTTGTGGCTTAGTCAAATCCACAGGAAGCTATGGATGATGGTTTTAAATTTTAGAGCAAATGAACCATGTTGTTTTTCTCATAGATCCACGTTCTTCCCTTCTGATTTTGAAGGATAATGCTAAGGGATTGTGAGTTTGATTATCAGTGTTTCTTGTTACTGGTTCTATTAGATTTTATATCTGAGATATGTTCCTTCAGGTGTCCTCCCCTGGTGTTGAAAGGATAGTTCGGATTCCAAATGACCTAGATCGGTTCAAGGACCGGCCTATGTATGTGAAATACGCCATTGTTGATGATTCAAATAATCCGTCTGGAGAAGGTGATGGCGTCTTCAAGCTTGAGTCTTTTGACATGGAAACAAAATGTTGCACTTGGGGTTTAGCAGATGTGAGAGTCAATAGAGGGAAAGGAAGACCACTGAATAAAAAGCAAAGAGAATGGCGTTTAAGTACTCCCTTTGATGCCTTACGTTTAGTACGGTTACACTCTGATTTTTAAATAATTTATTTTACTTGACAGTTTATATTAGATCCCCATATTTCTATTTGCATATGTAGAATGTAGATATGTAAAAAGCAAACAGTTAAACTTTTGCTTTGAGTTTTTCTCCATTTTTCAATCATTTTCACTTAGAAAATGTTAGTGTAATTTTAATTATCACTTTAGGATTAATATACGTGTAATTTTTCCTTATTTTAATCATCATCATACAGTTTGCAAAGGACTAGGAAGTTTATGATCTACTTCCCACTATTATTGGTTATTTTTGTGCTGCAGAACTGTTTTCTAATAATTCATTGACCTAAAGATTCGACTTCTAGAGAATGTGGATGGAGCTACAATAAAATTTCCCCCCCTCATTAGTCTATACGTGACGTGACTATGAGCTTCCCTGAACCAGCTCACTCCTTACCTGGTCGATTGGATCGAGATATATGCCAAACTATTGGACAAACTCTCTTGTAAATTATTTGTCCATGTCTCCACTTACATTAATGATGTCATTTCCAATGCACGGGGTTTACATTGTTCAAATTAAGGTGCCAAATGAATAGATCGGATAAATTTTTATTCGGATTTTAACATGAATAGATCGGATAAATTTTTATTCGGATTTTAACGGGTGGATTAAAAACAATCCATTAATCCATTAAAAATTCATTAAAAAAAATCTAATCCATCCATGATCCATTAAATAAAATCCATCAGATTCATCCATTAACAACTTTTCGTGGATGGATATCCAATTCATCCACTAAAATTTATTTTAAGAAATTAAATAATTTTATATTTTTTTTATCCATCCATAAAATATTTTAAAAAATAAAATAAATTGTAAAAAAAAATTAAAACATTATCTCTATCTCACCCTCTCTCTCCTCTTTCTTCCTCTCTCTATCCTTTCTCTCTCTCCCTTTTTTTCTTACTTTCTCTCTATCTTTACTCTCTCTTCATTCTATCTCATGACCATTTTATATCACGGCTATTTTTCTATTATTATATAGGAGTTATTGATTATGTGCATCTACAGAGGTTGTTTTGCCACAACGTTTCATGACATTGTTTTACGAAACTTGTTACGACTTTCTGTGCTTTCAATTAGTTAATACTTTTTTTTAAAGTTTCTCAGCAAAAAAAAAAGGCAACGAAAAAAGAAAACGTACGTGATGAAGTGGACTACTACTGGTGCTTGAGAACAATTAATTAGTTAATACTTAATATAACAAAAAAAGTAGATAAATAAAATAAAAAAAATAGCGAAGAAAAAATAATAGGGAAAGAAAGAGAAAATTAGATGGAGTTTTTTTTTTGGTTACAAATGGAGGGTTTTTTTATTTAGTGAAAAATAATATGAAAAAAATAAATTGGTTTTGGAATGGATAAAAGTTGATCCATTACATTTTTGATTGTTGGTCCAATGAATTTTAAAAAATATTGGATGGATCATAAACCATCTACTAAAATAATAATCTGATCCATCCAATTCATTTATATTATTTTTTTATAAATGGATGGATGGAATGGATTTTCTCATGGATGGATTGGATGGATGGTGGACAAATGAATCATTTTCTCACCCTTAGTTCAAATGTGCTTAAATATTTTCCTATGGTGAACTCTGGACAGTGCAAAGAATCAGGGAAAACAAAGAAAGTTTTGCATTTATATCTAGTAATGAGTAATATCTTATTTTTCTTTGCTTTTTTGGTTTTATTTTTTGTTGCAAATTGACTGTAGTAGTTTCTTGAAGAGAAATGAAAGGCCTGGCCGCCACTCTACATAATGCACAAGGTGCTAGTTAATAATAACAAAAAGGAAAAAACATTTTCTAGGATTCCTATCCTTCGATGTACTTTAACAAAAAACTCATGTCATTTTGCTAACTGCTTTGAAGAACATTTTAACTTCAGTGTCGTTCCTTTCTTGGACAAGTGACAATATTTGTTGCCAGACAACATCACGATGTGTTTGAAGTCTTTTGATCCACTTTTGTAACGGGGTTTGAAGCCCTTGTAAAAGCTAATGTCAATTGTTGACAGAACCTTTAAATTTTATTTCAGAAATGTGCAATTCCTTAACTCCAATAAGATCTACATATAGATATTTTTATATTTTTGAAAGATAGAAACCTTGTAATAATAAAACCTAGAGCCGCCTCTCTCTCAACCTTCTATCTAATCCTCTTTTCTTTCTTCCTCATCTATCGGAAATAGGTGGTTTTAGGCCATTTTTTGGTCTGGAATCATCCATGTACATCGTTTTTTCTCTTTTTTTTATCTAAATAAGTGATTTTTCCACGTAGATCTGGTTTTTCTTTCGTGTTTTCCTGTGTTTTCGTCGTCTGCGTGTGACGGTGTTTTGCTCGTCATCTTGTTGCGGCGTTATTTAGTTTCTCATCTTGTTGCGGTGTTCGTTTGGTTCAAATTTGGCAGATCAGCTTCGATCCATTACAGATTCAATCAAGACTTGGGCATCAACGTTATAGATCTGGAGGCATAGGTATTCCGGTCACTTTGATTTTGTCACATTTGTAGGCATTTTGTCGTGTTATGCTATTAACCTGGGTGCTGTGAGTTTGTTCGTAGATTCATCCTTTTCGATTTTCAGTGATATTGAATTTGTGTTGTTTTCGATATATTTTATCAATTTGAATGAATGAATATCTTTTTTAGTAATATATATATATATATATATATATAGGACAAAACAATCTATTCTATCCTTTAGTGTTTGATCCTATTTGGTAAGGGGATAAAACTAGTATCCGACCCATTAAACAAGTCTCTTCTTTTCATTTTATTTTCTTTTGTATAATAGTTTTTTTTTAAAATGTGTAATTACCATTTAGTTTAGATTACATTAGAATATGCGAAAAGGGATCCCAACCCCCTGACTTTTTGATGGGAAAAGTCGCCTGACTTTCTCTCTAACTCTCATATATTACTTTCTCTCATCTTATCTCTCATTTTTCTCTCACCTCTTTCTCTCCCAAAATACACTAAAGTCACCTGACTTTTCCCACCAAAAAGTCAGGGGATCTGGATCCTGTGAAAAGACATGTATTTCTAAATATCTTTCCTAATTTCAATAATGATTGGTATACATCCTCGATGTAAAGATTTTTTATATTGTCAACCAATTATAAATTATCACATTATTCAAAATGTTTGACTCTTATCATAATTGTATTAAAAGTCACACATAAGATTATTTGTGATTAATTGCTAATATTAAAAACTTGACTCCGCATATGCTCTTTGGGTCGGTATTCAAAAGGTTCTCCCATAGGTTTATGAAAATAGGCTATAAATAGCTTGTGGGATGAAATAAGCCCATTTAATAAGCTTTACCAAACACATTTTTTAAGTGCTTATGTGATAAGATAAGCTTAAATGAGTTTAAATAAACTCTTCCAAACAATACCTAATATGATAATTTATGAATTGTTGTATAACTAAATATTTTAAAACTTAGATTAGATTGATTGGTTGAATCAAATCATGATCGGATAATATTTTAGATTTAATTGGAATGCATGTAATATAAAACTATCAACCAATTTTAGATTTTCCTATCATTAAAAATCTTAGACTTTTGTAATAACGACCTTAAAAGTGATACATGATGTGCTATGTATGATTGTTATCAATATCAGAATTAGACTCTTAACGTTTTAGGTTTAAACATTAAGGTCTTGCTTAAGGAATCAATAAAAGTGAAACTTGTATTGGAAATTTAAATGTAACACATTTCACTATATTGAATATACTATTTTTTCATACTAAGTTTTCTATTTTGATCCCTTAATCGATGTCCTTAGATCAACTCAAATGGGAATTGCTTAGTTCTTAAAAATAAGAACCGGTTCTTGCTTTGTTGCCATTGGAATAAGATGTTGTGACATTCACTTGTAAGGATGATTGCTTCTATAAACAATTGCTTCTTATATAAGAACCCCAATAAATAAAAAAGGAGTGAGAAAAATAGTAGAGAATTACATCTAATTACCCTCCTCCTAAAATTGAAACAAATATAAATATAAATAAAGATACTATAACTTGTGAGACCCATTTGGTGATTTTTTTTAAAATTACACCATTAGAGTGCAGAATTGGTTAAAGTAATATAAAGTAAAAAGTAGTAAGATGAATTGTAGGGTTCAAAAAATAAATAAATAAAGAAATTAATCAACTTCAATGAGTTGTACCATTTGAAATACTCTTAGGTCACTCACTAGTTAGCATTCTTCTTTTTTTGATAGTTAGCAATTCTTTTAAATATTATTCAGTTTAACAAGATTAATCAATTGAATAGACTATCATAGCATCTTCAATACAAGTTCTTAGGATGGGTTTTTAGAATTAAAAAGGGTTCTTACATCGAACTACCATAGGAGAGAGGGAAGCTAGCAACCATGTATAACAACGGTCCTTTTATAAGAATCTAATTCTTGTGATTCAAAAAAGATTTATTTTTTTGAAATACCAACCAAAAGAGGAGGGAAAAGTAAGTTAAGAATCAAAGTTGGTTCTACCATAGTGGGGACTCTTAAATCCTATGTGGCATTGGAGGGTCCATTATAAGAGAGTTAAGAATCTAATTTGGGTTGTAACTTTGGATTCGTCCTCATAACTTATAAAGTTTTACACTTTTACTAGTTGAATTTTTTATTCAATTTTCAAAACACTAAAATGGCTTAAAATATATATATATATACATTTTTTGGGTACAATCTTCAAATATATAACTTGAAAGTTATATTTAAATTCTAACCAATATCCCAACCGAAAATTGCTTCCAATACCAACCCAACTAGTGGTTGTATATAGCTTGCTTTCGTCAATTTGAGCCCCGCGCATGTATAACGGCTTAAAGTATTGTGCCTCCTTTTCTTGTTTATCTTTTAAAATTTAAATATTTTTTTATCGTTAAAGATGTCTTTTTAAATATAATAAAGTATATATAAACCTTAAAAGAAAATATATGGGGCTCCAGTAAGCGTGATGCAGAAAGTGAATAAGGGTCAAACAAGAAGTGCGGCTAAATAATGGCTAATAGTCGTGCCTTCCAAAACAAGGGAAGATAATTCTGTTTCATTCTGTCTTCTCTGATTGGTGGACGATTCGTGCAATAACAAATAAAATAAAATAAAATATTCAAAAAAAATCCCTCGTTCATCTTGAATCTGCCACCCAAATAGGTCCAAAGGAAGATACCAACTTGGGTTATTTTTTGACTTGCTAAATACTTTGATGATTATGTTTTTTTTTTTTTTTTACTAAACTTTGATGATTATCTTATCAACATTGGAATATTTTTTGTTTTACCGTTGGTAACTAAGTCTAAGCCTAGGCGACACTGCCAATGTGTAAAAGCCAAACCATGGAATGGAATCACTACCTTAGTCGTAACTTTCTCCACTATTCTACTTTCTAGTTGTTCTCTCCTCTATTTATTTGCACTCCTTCATTCATGCATTTGAGGCATATTCTATGCAATTCAGATCTTGAGGTAGGAATGTACCTTTTTGTTAAAGCAAACCCAGGATTCACGTGCCTCCTATTTTTATCAAGTCTTTGAATAAGGAATCTCTAAACACATAAAAATCAGCCTTATTCAAACAATTCTTATCTGTTCATTATTAAAGATATGATATCATCATCATAGTTTTTTTTTTTTGGGTACATTAATCATAGTCAATTCTATTCTTTCTTTTTTAGTTTGAAAAATAAAATAAAAATAGAAGTTTGCTTCTTTTTTTTTTAGAAAGGAAGTGATTGTGTTTAATATATTTGCCTTTCTATTCATTATTCATTATTTAATTATAAATAAATAAAAGTTTGTCTTTTTTGAATAAAGGAGGAAATTGGGTTTAAATATTTTGGGCCTACTCTTGTGAGGGAGTTGGAGTTGTTGAGATGGGAAGGTGTTGGGTGCTTGGGGTGTTGGTTGTGGTAGGGTGTGCCTGGTTGCTGGGAATTGTTGGGGTAGAAGGGTACCCTGCAGAGGATCTGGTGGTGAGGTTGCCTGGCCAACCAAATGTTGAATTCAAACAGTATGCTGGGTATGTTGACATAGATATAAAGCATGGGAGGAGCCTGTTCTACTATTTTGTGGAGGCTGACCATGACCCCCACAAGAAGCCCCTCACCCTTTGGCTCAATGGAGGTTTTTACCAATTCCTCATGTTCAATTGCTATATGCTTATCAATTTTTCATGACTGTTTTCGTATCATCCATTCATCCATCTTTTTTCCCTTTCTATCTTGTTATGTGATTTTCAGAGTTAGTTTAAGTGAATCACGAGTGCTTATTCTGCTTATGTAATTGAATCATTTTTCACGGTAGTTTCTTCCAATTTGTTTCATTCATACCTTGTCATGGTCTCTGATTTCTTTAGCTTCATCCTTCTCTTCCGTAGTGTTTCTTAGGGAAAATAGAGGGAAGGGATAAGAGGAGATTTTTATCTTTTTTATGAAATTTTTTGTTTGCTTCAATTTTTTAAGCAGATGGAGATGATCAAAATCTCTTATCACTCAATTTTGACTTAAATTTCTGTAATTTAGAGAGGAGGGTAACGAGTTTAGAATATTTTGAATGAATATCCTTGCTAATGTTTTGAAATCCAAAATTATAAGAATATAAAAAAATTAGTTTTCAAATCCTCTTGTAAACGAGGGAGATGATTATTTCCCCTTTTCTTCAAATCTCCCCTCTTTGATATTTTTAATTAAACGAAATGTCTTATTATTTTTTTTTAGGCGAGCTGTTGGCTATTCCTCCGTTCAAATAGATTAATAGAATATCAAATAGTTTTTTCTTCCTTCATATTCTTGTTTTTTTCTTTGACTGAAAAGCATAGGTAGCTTCCATTTATCTGTTTTGGTCCCTACCAATAACGTTGTGTGTTGTCTTACTCATTGTCATAGAAAATCCTGTTTGCCTGCACCCGTCAGTCACGGTTAAATAATATTTTTTTTTAAAAATAGAACACTTATTTTGACTTTGTTGTTGTTATTAACTTATTTGAGTTAGGTTAAAAAAAAAATTACTTATTAGAGTTAAATATATTTTTGAACCTATAAAATTGATAAAATTTGAGTCCGTTCTTTATAAAAATTTTATTTGTTTTGAAACCTTATATTTAATAAAAGTAATATATTTTTAATTTTTTATCAGGGATTAAAAATGTATCATTTTATATTTTTTAAGATTAGAAACAAATAATTTTTTTATAAGAACCAAAATTAAATTTTATCAATTTTATAAAAATAAAAAATATATTTAACCTTGTTATTTTGAAAACTATAACGGCTACATCAAATCAACCTATAGAGATTCTTTATTTTTTTACAATAATTTTACTATAATTCAGAGGAAGTACCGTTCTTTTTTCAGGTCCGGGATGTTCCTCTATGGGAGGAGGTGCCTTTACTGAATTGGGACCCTTTTATCCTAAAGGTGATGGACGTGGTCTCCGAATAAATTCGATGTCATGGAATAGAGGTATATTTTATATTTTACAGGATGAAAAGCTGCAGTCACATTTTACTCTCATAAATATTGTTGCATTATATCGACAATTTTATCACATATTCTATTTTTTTAATATTATATAAAATTTTAACTAATGTAATAAGATAATATTGTATGTGACAGTAAAATGAGATACTATATCTAATTATCTATGATATTATATGACACAAGTGTTTCATATGAGTCTGTTTTTTTTTTTTTCTTTGATAATTGATATGAGTGTACTTTTGATATTGGAGAATTTGGGTTTACTACATTGAATCGTGATCCTGATATATTAATACCTTTGGTCATGCATAGCTTCCAACCTCCTCTTCATTGAGTCTCCTGCTGGAGTAGGTTGGTCATACTCAAATACAACTTCGGATTATAACTCTGGAGATGCGTCCACTGGTAAGGATAGTGACCTAAATATATATTCACTTTTGTCAATTAAGGCTGGGAACGAATTCATGCAATTATCTATGGAAAATTTCAGATAATTTTATGTGTCCACATTTTTATTACTAGGCATGAACATAATCCTTTTTATTTTTGGCAGCCAATGATATGCTTTTGTTCTTCCTGAAATGGTACGAGAAGTTTCCATCCTACAGATCAAGGGAGCTGTTCCTTACTGGAGAAAGCTATGCAGGTCCAACAAATAATTTTCAAATCCCAATTGATATATATATATATATATACAAATACAAATATAAAATATATATATATATATATATAAAATTGAAATTCCCAAAAATTGATGTCATGTTTAAAAATATTCCAAGTATTAGCTGATGTGATTCAGTTAAGATTAAACTTTATAAACAATTGCTAACATGTGGTTGGTCCAAATGATAAGGGGCTTGAATACCTTAAGCAAGTGATCATGAAGAAATGGTTGGAAGGGGAGAATCCACATTGTGTGCCCAATAGATTCCCCGACGGAGATTAGTCATCACCTAATGGTGATGGATACTTCGTACCTTTATCATGGTTAAAAAAAAAACTTTATAAACAATAATGCAATATATATACGCATGCATACACATTTTTACAATAACGGACTTCACTTTAATTTTTATATATACACATTATGTTATGATTCTGTAAAATATCACTAATGTGTCAGAACAATGTACGACAGGCTTGATCCAAACTTCTTATTCTATTATTGATGCACATGCTGATATATAACCTATGCCATTATTCCTAGCTAGGACATGCAATAAAATTATTATCCCACTTTACCTTTTTGTAAAAAAAATATTATTTTCTTCCTTTCTTTTTGCTCTTCTTTTCCATTTTCGTTTATTTTGCTGTTGCCCCTGTTCTGATATATTTTTGTTTCTTACTAACATTGATAATGTTACACAGGACATTACATACCACAATTTGCTAATGTTCTTCTGGACTATAATGCTCACTCAACTGGTTTCAAATTCAATATCAAAGGAGTTGCTGTAAGATCCAATTCATTAGATAATTAAATCTTTTGATGTCAATTTGCTCCTAAGTTTATATTGGTGTTACTCCTGGACTAGTATTTTATTTTAATTTTTTTTTTTAAAAGTGGGTACATACTTTTCGACTAGTCTCTGTTATCTTACTTTTCCCTTGTTTTCCCCCCTTTGTTAGATTGGAAACCCACTTCTGAAACTTGAACGTGATACACCAGCAACATATGAATACTTCTGGTCACATGGAATGATTTCTGATGAAATTGGCCTTGCCATTATGAATGATTGTGATTTTGATGATTATGTCTTTGCAAATCCTCATAATGTATCTAAATCATGCAACGATGCCATATCTGAAGCAAATCAAATTGTTGGCGAGTATATAAACAACTATGATGTGATTCTAGATGTTTGTTATCCATCCATAGTTGAACAAGAGCTTCGATTGAAAAAGATGGTACTTTGTCTCTTTTCATTTCTATTTTGGTGATACTGAACTCTGAAATGTAATTTTTCTTAATGAATTGTTGTAAATTAATTAATTTCCTACTTTAATGCAGGCTACTAAAATAAGTATAGGTGTAGATGTCTGTATGAGTTATGAAAGAGCCTTTTACTTCAACCTCCCTGAGGTTCAGAAGGCTCTCCATGCAAACCGTACAAATCTTCCTTATAGCTGGTCCATGTGTAGTGGGTAAGTAATACATACTTTGGTATAATTATAATTATATATGAAACATTTGAAATCTTCTGTGTATCTTTATGGTTCAAACTTCAACATTGACAAACAAAATAATAATGCTAACTAAATTTCTTAAACTTCCTTGAAATCTTGAATGTTCACATGCTTTGTATTAAATTTAAATTTAAATGTAAGTAGGATTGAAACATTTTGTTTAATGGTTGCATTTGGCATTTGGACTTGGAGGAGTATTTCGGGATGATTCCAAGTGTGAAACTATTTGACTCAAAATACTTGGATTGGATATACCTAAAAGAAAGATATTTGAACAGGAATCAACCCGAGCCCTCCCCCCCCACCAAAAAAACACAAGGATAGTTTAAAATCCTGTGCATGACACTTCATTTCTCATTATTTTCTCTCCTTTCATTATTGATTTCTGATCTCCACATTTTCTTCATGCAGTGTTTTAAATTATAGTGACACCGATCCTAACATCAATATCCTTCCAGTTCTCAAAAGGATAGTTCAAAATCACATTCCAGTATGGGTTTTCAGGTAAATTTCAATAGGAGACCCGTCATCATCCTATTTATAGTATACCTTTTTCTTTGTAACTCTAATTATTTATGCTATTACATGATCACAGTGGAGACCAAGATTCTGTTGTCCCATTACTGGGTTCTCGAACACTCATTCGTGAACTAGCTCATGACCTGAAGTTCAAGATTACAGTCCCATATGGAGCTTGGTTCCACAAAGGCCAGGTACTTAATTAGTTCCTGCAGTTCTGCATATTGAAATAGATTTCCTTTTTCTATGTTATGGCTTTGCAACTTTTAATTTTTAATGACCACACTCACCCACGTGAAGTTATAATTTAATCAATACTAACACTTGCATATAGAAAATTTGCACACTATTTTTATAATAATAAGTAATGTACGATTTTTTTGTTAACAACCTAACTATTTGATTAACGTACTAACAATCCAATAATACACATTATTAATTAAAAATATATATTATTAACTGAGGTAAAAATGGTATAAAGAAAATGTTGCATGAGCATCATTTTCCTAAGTGAAAGGTGGTTTGGCGACTTCACTGACTTGACGGCATATATTACTATCATTCTTGAATATTAAAATGGATTTAATTGGTATACATTAAGAATGTAAAGTTTTTTTTTACACTATCAACCAATCAGAAATTAACACACCGTTATAAATCTTTGATTCTTATCCTAACCACCTTAAAAACCATCAATTTCGTGATTTCCGATTGGTTGTCAGTGGACAACCAATCGGATAAAAATTAAACTCTATTAAAATAGGGATACCATATGGTATTTTTTTATTTTGTAATTTTGAAATATATAAAAAAGATTAAAAAAATAAGTGAAAAATAAAAATAAAAAAATACTATGTCACATATTATATTAAAAAAAAATTGACGTTGAAATAACATAACTCTATTATTATATGCAGGTTGGAGGATGGGTAACAGAGTATGGAAATTTGTTGACCTTTGCCACTGTGAGGGGAGCTGCTCACATGGTACCTTATGCACAACCTTCCAGATCACTGCATCTATTCAGTTCTTTTGTGCGTAACAGAAGGTTGCCAAATACAACGCGTCCTTCAATTGATGAATAATAAGAAGATAGGTCTGCCAACTATACACAACAAATGAAAAATGGAAATAGCAGCATCTATCTACAATCCAGTTGATTCTTTTAGATTTGAAGACTTTTTTTTAAGCCTAAAAGACGAAGCTGTGAAAGAGAAAACATTGTTTCTTTAATAAGGTCATTAACAATTGCATGGAAAAGAAAAGGAGACTAGATAAACAAAGATTTCTGGTCCTCTGTATTTCTGTGTGCATTGGTAGAGATACCCTGCATTGCATGTTGTTAAAATCAATATTTTTAAAGTTATTAAAAATTTGCATTTTGACAAAACTAAACATAACCGGTCCCAAGCTCGGATAAAAGGAGAGGGTTGTGTTAGGCCATCGACAACCAATGTAAAACTTAGTCGAATCTCTATGACATGGATCAACGACGTAATAATGTTAATGCTAGGTCGTTGCCCAGAAGCAACGTGCTGTATAGCTCGAGTACAATGTCAAATGAGCAAGGGTCGCTGCATCGCCGTCTGGATGTAGTGAAAAATAAGCAAGGGTTCCCACATTTTTGTGAACGAGTGTGGGTAAAAAAGTTAGTTCACGAGAGTAGGATTCACTTTGGAACTTGGAATATAGGCATTCTTACAAGTAAATCAATAGAAATAGTTGACACTGATTAGGAGGAGGATCAATTTCATGTGCCTACAAGAAACTAAGTGGGTGGGAGAAAAGGCAAAGGAATTAGACTCTTCGGGTTTTAAGCTTTGGTACACTGGCAAAGTAAAATCGAGAAATGGGGTGGGCATAATTGTGGATAAATATTGGAAGAATGATATCGTGGATGTAAAAAGAGTTGGAGATAGGATCATTGCCCTAAAATTTGTAGTGGAACAAGACACCTTTAATGTGATTAGTGCTTACGCACCTCAGGTAGGGTTAGAAGAACACTTCAAGGTAAAATTTTGGGAGGATTTAGAAGGCCTAATTCAGGAAATATCGCTAGGTGAAAAGATTTTCTTATGAGGGGATCTAAATGGGCATGTAGGGAGGGCACCTAGAGGTTACGACGGTTTGCATGGGGGATTTGGCCTAGGGGAGGTAAATGGTGAAGGCAAGTCTATTCTGGACTTTTCATCTGCTTTCGATCTTACTATAGCCAATTCCTGTTTTAGGAAACGTGAGGAGCATCTTATCACGTATAAAAGTGGGGTGACAAGCTCTCAAATAGATTTCTTTCTTATTAGGAGATCGGATAGAAAGATTTGCTTGGACTATAAAGTCATACCTGGAGAGAGCTTGACTACCCAACATAGAGTCTTGGTTATGGATGTAAGAGTTAAGAGGAGTGTGAAGAGAAGATGCCATGAAAAGGTTTCAAGGATCAAGTGGTGGCAACTGAAGGGTGAAAAACAAAAGATCTTCCAACACAAGGTTTTGGAGGGAGGGTTTTGGGAGGCAAACGGAAGTGCAAATGATATGTGGGACAAGATGGCCAAGGGGATTAGGAAGGTAGCTATAGAGACGCTTGGTGAATCAAGAGGATTTGGACCTTGGGATAAAGAATCCTGGTGGTGGGATGAAAGTGTGCAAGCTAAGGTTCGGGTTAAAAAGGAATGTTTTAAAGCTTGGTCTTTATATAAAAATACTGAAAATTGGTAAAATTATAAGGTGGCTAAAAAAGAGACCAAGAAGGCAGTGAGCGAAGCTAGAACTAAAGCTTTTGACGGTTGTACCGATCCTTAGGCGCCAAAGATGGTGAGAAATCTATTTATAGGCTTGCTAAAAATAGGGAAAGAAAGAAAGAGACTTGGACCAAGTGAAGTGTATTAAGGACGAAGAAGGTAGAGTTTTGGTTAAGGAACAAGATATTAAAGATAGATGGAAGAATTATTTCCACGAGTTATTTAATGAAGGATTTGAATTTTTATCATGCTCACGGGTGCTTGACATCAGAGAGGAGGACCAAAATTACACTTTTTATCGTAGAATCCAAGAGCATGAGGTAAAAGAAGCTTTGAGAAGGATGGATAATGGCAAAGCAGTTGGACCGGACAATATACCTGTGGAGGTATAGAAGAGTCTCGGAAGTAGAGGCATTAGTTGGCTCGCGAAGTTTTTTAACGAGATTATGAGGTAAAAGAAAATGCCGGACGAATGGAGGAGAAACACTTTAGTTCCGATTTACAAGAATAAGGGAGATATACAAAATTGCGTAAATTATAGGGGGATTAAGCTTATGAGTCATACTATGAAGCTATGGGAAAGGGTGCTTGAACGGAGACTAAGAAAAGAAACCAAAATCACCGACAACCAATTTGGTTTTATGCCCGAGAGGTCGACCATGGAAGCAATTTACTTGCTACGACGAGTGATGGAACAATATCGAAGGGATCAAAAAGATTTACACATGGCCTTCATTGATTTGGAGAAAGCGTATGATAGGGTGCCAAGAGAGGTTTTGTGGAAAGCCATAGAAAAGAAAGGTGTTCGGATTGCATATATTCGAGCTATCAAGGATATGTATGAGGGGGCCACGACCAGTGTGAGAACGCAGGTGGAGCCCACGGAAGATTTCTCAATAACCATAGGTCTCCACCAAGGGTCGACTTTAAGCCCCTATCTTTTTACCTTGGTCTTGGATGTACTTACGAGAACACATTCAAGAGCCAAAGACTGCGATGCATGCTTTTCATGAGATGATATAGTTCTAGTTGGAGAGTCGAGAGAGGATATAAATGGAAGGTTGGAGACTTGGAGACAAGCTTTAGAAGCACATGACTTCCGTTTGAGTAGAAGCAAGACGGAGTATATGGAATGTAAGTTTAGAAAAAGGCGAAACACCTCTAGCTTAGAGGTGAAAGTTGGAGACCACAACATACCACAAGTCACACGGTTTAAATATCTTGGGTTTATTATACAAATGACGGAGAAATTGAGGGAGATGTAAACCATCGGATTCAATCAGGGTAGTCGAAATGGAGGAAGGCTTCGAGTTTTTTGTGTGATAAAAGGTACCTCTTAAGCTAAAGGGAAAATTTTACCGTACAGCTATTAGACCCGCGATGTTGTATGGGACGGAGTGTTGGGTGGTAAAAAATCAACACGAGAGTAAAATCAATGTAGCAGAGATGAGAATGTTGCGCTGGATGAGCGGAAAAACTAGACGTGATAGGATTAGGAATGAAAGCATTAGATAGAGAGTTGGGGTAGCACCTATTGTAGAAAAGACGGTTGAATCTCGACTTAGGTGGTTTGGGCATGTATAGAGGAGACCTTTAGATTCTGTAGTAAGGAGAGCGGACCAGGTGGAGGGCAATCCAATAGCTAAAAGCAGATGTATGCCAAGAAAAACTATAAGAGAAACTATTAAGAAAGATTTGGAGGTCAATGATTTAACTATTGACATGATTCATGATAGAATATTATGACACCGTATGATCCATGTAGCCGACCCCACCTAGTGGGATAAGGCTTGGTTGTTGTTGTATTAAAAAATTGCATAGCCAACTTAAGATGTCATTAGTAAAATGAACAATGCAGAAGTGCTAATACATTTTCTAATACTAACCGACTTGAGTTTGATGTTTCCAAAGGCCAATCAATTTTCAAATAAAGAGTTTTCTAATATTTTCTCTAAAATAACTTTTGGTGGTGATTCTCATCCTGATCGCAATATCATTAATTTAAACTAAGAAGTCTTATAATTCATTATTAATATTGACAAAATTATAACGTTGATATCTTAATGTAATACATCAAGTCGAGTTAAGTTAACCTAAAGTATCACACGAATGTGATCCAAAAAATAAAACAGGTATTGACTTGACCAAATTAGGTCCAAGTCAGGCTAAAGTGCTAAACCATGAGCAAACTTAATCTGATTAACGTGTGTTTAAAAATTAACATAACATCTGTTAGAATCATCTTTCTTTTCCCGTTTTGCTAAGGGTGCTCATGGTCCGACCTACCCAATAACTTGTTTTAGCTCAAAAGCTAATTCACATGAGTTTGGTTCTTAAAATTTGGCTTGACATGTTTTTAAGTGGAGTTCAAGTCATATTTTGAATTGTTTAACCTAATTCGATGTTTTATAATAAATATATATATAGATATTAAAATGTTTTATAATATAGTTAAACCTATAAATTTATGGAAATTAATATCAAAGTATAAAACTTTTTTAATGTAAATTAATATGTTTTTTTCATTGATATAATTTATTTTAAAGTATATATTATGTTATTTTTTCATTCTTTTAAAATTTGATGATATAAATATGTACAATATTCAATTTATATATTTTATCAAAATATGATATGAATTCGATCCCAAAATAATAATTAGAGCATAGTCAAATGGAGATTGAATTTAACAATTTAACTCTATAAAAATATTGAATTGAAATCAACTCTAGCTAATCTTGCACATCAGCACCCCTAGTTTCTGTAAGAGAGTAACGTTGTTAATGGCATCAAACATGGCGCACAATGGATTTTGAAGACTCTTGGATGTGGTTCCGGGTAGATCCAAAATCTTGCTTAGAAGTGATGTTTGTTGCAAGTGTGCTAACATGGTGCAGCGTCACTTTCCCATTAACTACTATTAGATGTTGCGCCTGAAACGTTGGACCCGACAGTGTCCTGTGGCCTGTGGGGTTGTTCTCATCATCACATTCTTGGTGGCATTCTCATGGACGAGTCACTAATTTTAATGAAGATTTATGGTTAGCATTTGCCATATTTTAAATAATTTTTTCAATTAGATTTTCACTAGTTATGAATTTTTTAATTAAGTTCCTAATTCATAATAGCAAAACAGAATGATCTACATATGATTGTAAACATTGATTAACTCAATCTAACAGCATTTAGTCATTGGAGACCTATTTAAATTTTTAATGATATAAGAGCATCTTTATTTAATTTATAATTTAAGCACATTATCTCTTCAATCCAGCAACTTCTAAAAAGTTCTTAAATGGATCCCACCAATAACCTTACATCTTTATATTTCATCAATAATTTATTTATTATCAAATAATAAAAATATTAAAATTAAGTTATTATCCTTGTTTTTTCCACAAGCATCAATGCTATTGGAAGAACCCCTCAAATATGAGGTGCTTGTTAAGAACCTTCTCCGTGCATGCACTACACATAAGCATGGATGCTTATCATTTTAAGCATCCCACTTTTGTACCGATAAAGAAGACTCCGTTAAAAACTTTTAAACTATAAAAACAATAACAATCTATTTAAAAATTAAACAAAATTATAAGTATTAAATTAATAATTCGACTTTCAATTTATATACCTGGAAATTAACAATACAATGCAGGCAATTGAACTCCAGCTCTTTATTTTATAGTATGAAATAATTAATTGTTAAAAGGCTTCTGTAAGTTTAAAATCGAAATGTAAAATTTTAAATAAGTATAAAAATGAGTCGTGATTAAATATAATACCAGAAATCGTTTTCAGTTGTTCGGTGTATACCATCCGTTGTTATCTCGGTCAAACCGAAAATCCTTGTAAATTATTAGATAAAAATTATTAAATAATTTACAATGATGAGAAAACAATGTTGATAGAATCATAGAAAGGAATTGAGTTTGACACAAGCCAACTTATTTTTCTCACGAAATTTTAAAAATGGATTCAAGGGATTCCATTCAACAACCGGATAGGAAAAAGTAAAAAGACAAGTAAACATCATATTTGTGGAAATTATGAAGTGTGATAAGATCTTTAAAATTATCAAAATTTCAAATTAATCATTGAATGATAAGTTATATATCAATTTTACGTTTTACTCACTTAATATCAATTAAGTCTCTAACACTACTAACTTAAAATTAACTTAGTCCATACGATTTTCAACTAAAGGACTGGGTTGATTATCATTTTACAACTTTAGGGACTAATTTGAAATTACGATAAATTCAGGAATCGAGTTGATACTACTTCACAATTTTATGGACCAAAGATGGTGTTTACTCATAAAAAGACCAATTAAGTTAAGAGCATAAAGTTTTTCTTTTTATTTTTATTTTTCAATGTTGTAATATTAACATAGTTAAGATTTGAATAATTGTGCTTATCCACGCATACATAAACTCTCGGAGTTGTAAACTAGTACATTGTGATTAAAGGAAGTGTTTAATTATTTATTATTTATATATTGACGGTGTAAAGTTTTGTATCGTGTCAATTAATCACAATCAAGATATAGATGACTTTTAAAATAATTAGGATAATAATATTTTTTTTTTATTAACTTGATAATTTATGAATGAATATATGTATAAAACGAATTTACACTTTCACTCTAGCAATTAAACTCTTAAACGAATAATAGATGTGCTCTTTTTCCCCTTATCCAATTAGCTTGGTTTGTCACATTTTTTATCAGAAATTAAAAAATGTTTATTTATAAATTACCGAAAACAGAGAACAATACGAGGTTGTTTGGTTAACTCGAGTTCGTTTCCTAAACAGCACCGACAGATATTGATATGCAAGTTACTATGTTTCTGGGTGTCTTCCTTTCTTTGCCTTTTCTTTTTCAGCTAACAAATCAATGAAAGCACGTTCATAACCATCCAATGCATTCTAGACACTCTTAGAATATGTTATAATGACTGAATTGCCCTCAACCACAACTCCACAACCACCACTTTTGTGCATTAAAACCCTTCCTCATTTCCATAATAAAGGCACTTGATAAAAACAGTAATGTTTCAGTTTACATACATCTCCATAACTGCTTTTCTTTTTCTTCCAAACACTCTGCGATTCTCTCTCTCCAAACTTGCCATTTTCTAGTGTAACATTTTTTTTGGCTATGAATGTTCTGTTTTGGAGTTAAGTAAGCTGGTAACCCTCCTACTAATCTAGATTATTGAATGCAGTATGATAATATAAATGTAGAGGTTTATTATTTCCTTATTGTATGCTTTTACAATGGATTTATGGGATAGTTGGTGGGTTTTGCAATTTATGCAGATGCTGGGTTTGTTTAGTTTTTGGATCTCATTTCCAAAGTTTAGAACTTTACTCTCAAGAGCTTTTGGTTTTGGTCACAACATTATTGAGGGTAGTAGCTGCAATGCTTGGATCTTTGTTTCTTTCAATGGGGTTGTCACAACTGGATCTTTGGTATCCATTCTCTTGGTGCTTTCTTGGGCATACTCATATGCATTTCCAAGTTCTCACTCAGCGATTCAGAGTTATGAGATTCCTGAGATCTCTAACTCACTAGTTCAAAGTAATGAGACTCTAAAACCCAATGTTTCAATGGGCACCTGCAATGTTTTTGAAGGAAGTTGGATCAGGGATGATAGCTACCCTTTATATGATGCTTTTCATTGCCCCTTTGCAGAAAGAGGTTTTAATTGCATTGCTAATGGGCGTAAAGATAGAGGTCACACAAAATGGAGGTGGAAGCCTAAGAACTGTGATATTCCAAGGTTTGATGCCAAGAGAATACTTGAAAATCTTCGCGGGAAAAGGGTGGTTTTTGTTGGTGATTCATTGAGTAGAACTCAATGGGAGTCCTTGATATGTTTGCTAATGACTGGAGTTGAGGATAAGAAGAGTGTCTATGAAATCAAAGGCAACAAGATCACCAAACAGATAAGGTTTTTAGGTGTAAGATTTAGTACTTTTGATGTTAGAATTGATTTTTATAGATCTGTGTTCCTGGTGAAGCCTGGTCTGGTACCTAAGCATGCACCCCAAAGGGTGAAGACAACACTGAGATTGGATGAGATAGATGACATAAGCCATGAGTGGATTGATTCAGATGTTCTAATATTCAATTCAGGTCACTGGTGGACACGGACAAAACTTTTTGACATGTAAGTAACTTAGTTTCCTAAATATATATATGGTATGCATTTTTAGTAGATAGTAGATTTATATTTTAATGCCAGGCATTATCGGTTGATCTTGTTTTATTTCTAATTCATTTTTCTTTGGATATGCAAATGTTGATGTTAATATTAGTATTTTGTTAATGGATGGGGTTTGAACCCTCTCCTTCCTTATCACTCCGCTCCTTAACTCCACCAAGCCAACCTTATAACTCCCTTATTTCTGATTCATAAATTCAATAATTGATTTGCTCCTTGGCTTCTTTTGTTCACATGCTTTGCTGTAATATAATTTTCATCTTTGGAACTGGAGAATGCATGCTTTAGTGACAGTTTACAATGCAAAAATCTTTATTAGTGTTAAGAATTACAACTTCCAAGAAGAGAGATGTCTCATTGTACGCTTGTGCCACCTGTTAGAACATTGTTCTCTTTAGATTTTCTTTTGATCCCTTGGGATGTGCCAAAGATGGAACTATAGATTGGTGAATTCTATTTTGGATTTTCTTATGTGCGAACAGAAGAACTAAGGAAAGGGAATGCTGTAGTGGAAATCATGTTGTGATAGTCAATAACAACAACTTTGTATGTGCTTCATCTTACACTCCTTTTCTTTGAATCCTTAATTACTTTCACCCCAAATGGATTTTGATGAGAGTTGATACTTTCTCAACTGCACATGGTTTAAGCCAGTTTTTATCCCCCTTGAGTACACAATATATACCATCCTCAATGTGATTTTATTTTTCTTTGTATTTATGGCAACCACTGGAAATTTTTTAGCATGCCCCTGTTATGAATATTTTGGAGCGCAATATATATTTATTATAGGTCTAATTTTTTTCTTTGAATAGTACCAGCAATTTGGTGCTAACGTGATCTTCAGACAGGGGCTGGTATTTTCAGGTTGGTAACTCACTGAAGCTTGGACTGCCAATTAATTCAGCTTTCAATACAGCTTTGCACACATGGGCATCTTGGGTAGAGAATACAATCAACACCAACAGGACAAGAATATTCTTCCGTACTTTTGAATCATCTCATTGGAGGTGTGTGTTGTGCACCATATTTGTTTTTTTGCAAGCTTCTAGTTTGTAAAATAGTTAAATATTAACCAAATAGGATTCATTTTGAGTAATTAGCAACTTGGTCCTTAGAATTATTCTCCACTTGCTCTTTGAATTTAATTGTATGTCTAAATTTTCAAAACTTGTATCAAGTTAGTCCTTCTTAGGGATTAAAGTGAGAAACAAAAAGGACTAAGTTGATTTGAGTTTTACAAATTTAGAAACTAACGTAATTAAATTCTGGAACTAAAGTGCAAGTAGAGAATAATTCCATAGACTAAATTGTTAGGGCCTGTTTGCTTGTTTTCAATTTCTTATTTTTCATTTTTCTGTTTTCAGAAATAACTATAAAAATGTCACCTAATTTTCATTCTGTTTTCTGTTTCTGTTTTTAAATATTTGTACAGGAAGTACTGAAAATAACTTATTATTATTTTTACTGTTTGTTGTAGAAATTTTTGAAAATAGAAAACAAAATAAAAACAATATGACATTTTTGTAATTATTTCTTAAAACAAAAAATGAAAATAGAAAATTGAAAATTGAAAAGGTAGCAAACATACACTAAATGTACTCCATTTGTTCCACTATTGTTTTGGTAACACTTGTGCTATCAAAACTTGATGGATGTTTAAGTGTTAAGATGCTTGTCTTTGTGCAGTGGACGGAACCATAATGCTTGCAAAGTGACCCGAAGGCCTTGGAAGAGAACTAACGCCAAGGACAAAAGCCCAATTTCAGATATGATCAAGAGAATTGTCAAAAAAATGAGTGTTCCTGTGACAGTTCTGCATGTGACACCAATGGATGCATATAGGAGCGATGGGCATGTGGGCACTTGGAGTGACAATCCATCTGTGTCTGATTGTAGTCACTGGTGTCTACCAGGTGTTCCTGATATGTGGAACGAAATTCTCTTCTCATATTTGCTACCAAAAGATGGAGCAAATTAACATGAAAGCTAGTAACAGTTAAGTCCTTGTAGTAGCTTGGTATTCAATTGTATTTATCATCTTATCAACTCTGTTAGCATAAAAAACAATTCGATTGAATGGATTAATTTACCGGGACCAATGTATATATATGAAAAATTAAACAAGGACTGAAGTGTTACAAAACGAATTCTTGAAAGACTATAGTATTCATTCAATCACCCATAGCATTTGGACGAGATAGCACGGATCTCTTCCAGTTTATACTAGAGGTCTTGAGTTCGAATCTTGACACTTGAAATGCAGCAGCGTTAAAACTCTTAGGGAAGAGCTTTGTCACCCTTGTGGTCCTACCCGGCCGGCTCGAGGGATTAGTCTCCGCAGTTGCGCGCAGATAATACCCTAAAAAACCAAAAAAAAAAAAATAGTATTCATTTAATCAATAACAAATGTTATAGGATAATATTTCTTAATTTTCCGTATTCTCTATATAAAATTTTATAACTTAGTTAAAATAATGCTTAAATTTAAATAATTTGTATAAACATTAGATGAACTTAATCTGACTCAATCATAATTAAATCATTATAAGGCCAAATTCAAATGTAAAAACTTAGTTCAATCAAAATATTCCATTCTTTTTTTGTTCCCCATTATATCCTCTACATATGTTAGATCATGAGAATTATGTTAGATCGGTTTGCTGTTATTCAGTTCTCTGTTTGTTCACTTGGATCAATACCACGGTGACTTGTATTTAAAGCACTTTGTGCTTTTGTAAATCAATGAGAATGAGTTTCTTTTCATCATAATATCTTCTATCTCCTTCTTCTGATTTGAGCCTCCAGGCATTTAGTCATAGTGATTGGGCATCATGCTTGGACTCTAGAAAATCAGTAATTGGTTTTTCAGTACACCTTGGGCTAGCACTGATTTCATGGAAATCCAAAAAGCAAGGAACAATTTCTAGATCATCCAGTGAAGTCGAGTATAGAGCCTTAGCTTCAACCACTTGTGATATTCAATGGATATTGTATCTGTTGCAGGACCTACATCATCTAGTTACAGGTTCTGTCCCACTGTACTGTGATAATAATTCAGCAATTCAAATTGCCCAAAATCTCACTTTTCATGAAAGGACAAAGTATATAGAAATTGCCTGTCACTTGATGAGAGACAAAGTTTAAGTTGGGATTATTCATTTACTATCAATTGCTTCATCTGATCAGCTAGCAGACATCTACACCAAGCCATTGAATCCATCCCCTTTTCATTTCATCTTGTCCAAGCTGAGCATGATCAACATACATGGCTCAACTTGCGAGGGGATGTTAGATAATGAGAATTCTGTTACTTCTGTTACCTAGTTGTACATCAGTTTTCTGTTAGTTGTAGATCAGTTTTCTATTATTCACTTCTCTGTTTGTTCACTAGGGATCAATACCACAGTGACTTGTATATAAAGCACTTTGCGCTTCATTTGTAATCAATGAGAATGAGTTTCTTTTCATCATAATAGCACGCAACGGCAGAGACTAATCCTTCGAGTCGGATAAGACCACAAGGACAACAAAGCTCTCCCTCAAGAATTTCAATGTTGTTGCATTACTAGGATCAGGATTCGTACTATAGACCACTGGTTAAACTGGAAGAAATCTATGTCATCTCATCCAAGCGCTCTTGGATAAAAATATCCCATTTCGATATACCTTAGTTGAGAATAGATTAATCTATCATAATCATATACCTAAGCCTCTAAGGAACATGCACCAAAAGCAAAGCAAGCTTGGGAATTAGTAAAAAAGTGTTTTCCACCTTAACCAACGCTTCAGAAACTTAGGATGAGAGTCAAGTTACTAAAAACTTGCACAAATTCAATGCCCTAGAGCTTCTTATAAATTCTCAATACAGCACTACACCCAAGCCACTGCATCTACCACACAAGAAGATCAACATTTTAAAACATCCATCATTTGACATGCACGAGCCAAGATGGCCTATACTCAACCTAATCACTTCAACTTCCCACCCCCACCACCTCCTCATTCATCTGCTCCTCCTTCTCCTCCATCATATGGACCACCACCACCAACTAACTTCATTTGCTCCTCCACCACCACATCTGCACCCTCCACCATCATCTTTTCACCGTCAGCCCAGGTTCCACCACCACCCTCTCCAAATAGCCACCCCATAGTAATAGCGGCTCTGTTTGTCTCCTTGGGTGGCCTTGTGCTCCTTTCACTGCTGTTTTTAGCTCTCTGTTTCTCTATTTACAAGAGGAAGAGGAAGATTCTAATAGCCTTGATGTAGGAACTACTTCCTCTGATAATCATCAGCTTGAAAACAATGTTCCCACAGTCACAGGGTTCCATTATAGGAGAATAGCAAAACTATTGATTACATGCTGAAGGGGCAGTCCATCAAAAGCATGCTTAATTTGTTTATTTTTCCTTTGGTGCAATAGATCTGTTCACTGCTTGATGTATGGACTCCTAAGTTGATAAAACCTTTGAATTTGAAGTTGCAACATCAATATTAAATATTAAAATAAAAAATCAATTTAGGAACTGAGAATTCAGACATGACACACAAGACTTGTCACTTATGTATGAAAAAAACCATGCACACACCCGCTGTACCATCGATATATTTATAAATCGATGACAATAAATACCACAAGAACATCAACAAATTGACAAATAAACATTTTATTTATCACAATCACAAAGGCCCTATCACTCGCTACATTCAAACTTCACAAAATCAATAATCCCAATCCCAAAAGGGATTTATATATCAAATTTATTTTTTTATTTTCACAACCAAAAAGTGAACTCCATCCCCCAACAAGGACTATTTCATCATTGTTCAACAGTTTTACTCTTCCATGCGGATGATACATCTGATAGACTCCCCTTTCAGCATGAGGTCAAAAGCTTTGTTAATCTCAGAGAATGGTACTGTGTGAGTGATGAACTTCTCCAATTCCAGCTCCTACAATATGACAATATAAGATCACATTAGCAATCAATATAAATAAGATATAATCATGCAATATGAATATTTCTCCCCAAAAAACTGCATAATATAATAATTCAATATATAATAATAAGCTTACCCCTTTCATGTACTTCTCCACAACATTAGGAAGATCAGTGCGGGGTTTGTAGTTACCGTAGAAGGTACCCTTAAGAGTCCTCTCATTCAAGAAATTCATAGGATGAGTTTTGAATGCATCATCTTTGCTTGGCACTCCAACAAGTACAGCAACACCCCAACCCTGAGAAGAAGAAATCAAAGTTCAGCCTTAGTAAGCTTTATATAAAATTTTTAAGTAACAAGTTGAGCATATGAGTTCTAATTTATGTACATCATGGACACATTCGAATGCTGAGATCATAGCTTGGATGCTTCCAGTACATTCAACAGCACGATCCACACCTCCATTGGTCATTTCAGCAATCACCTGTACACCAACATTCACATCTCGGTCTCTCTTATAACCAACAAGGAGAGAGCACTAGAAACTAATACAACGAACTTCATTAAATTGTTTATGAACTAACCTCTTGTACAGGTTTGTTATGATCTTTTGGGTTCACAAACTCGTTAACCCCAAACTTCTTAGCTGCCAACAAAATAAGATCAGAAATACCATCGATGACTGAAATATAGCCATTTAATTTATGCTGTGCTGAATCTTTAAACATTTGATGGAAGAAGAATGCATTTTACCTAATTCAAATCTGCTGGAAACTAAATCAACCCCAATGATTCTTGATGCACCAGAAATCCTTGCCCCTTCAGCAGCCTAAAATTTGGATTGAAAAGAAGAACATGAGTTAATATTTCCCGTTATCAGTTGCTATAAAAACTGAAATACACACAGTCACACACAAAAAACAGAAGAAATAAAGTGCATAAGGGTAACATACAGCAAGGCCAACAGCTCCAAGTCCAAAAATTGCAACAGAGGAACCAGGTTTTGGTTTTGCAACATTGATAGTAGCACCAAGACCTACAAGCATGAATGGAATTGAATAGTGAGAAAAAACAATTGGTTTTGCAACATTGATAGTAGGGAGAGATGTTCCAAACCTGTGCATATTCCACAACTGAGGATACAAACTTTGTCAAGTGGGGCAGCAGGGTTGATCTTTGCAACACATCCAGCATGAACCACAGTGTATTCACTGAATGTAGAGGTCCCAACAAAATGATATATAGGTTGTCCCTTAATAGAGAACCTTGACTGGCCACCATTGATCATGACACCCCTATCAGTGTTGATCCTGAGAAGATCACACATGTTGCTTTCCTCTGACTTGCAATGTAGGCATTCCCCACATTCCCCAGTGAACACAGGGAGGGCATGGTCCCCTGGTTGCAGATGAGTCACACCCTCTCCTACGCTCTCCACAATCCTGAATAAATAACATCATGCCAACATTATCCATAAAATGTTATTTCTTTACATATTTCCTACCAACAGGGAAAGGAAAATCTGATAACCAAACGCAAACCAAAACGAGTGTGGGCAGAAGACTTGACCGATAATATGTATAATGTATTAATTATAAGTACTAGAAAAATTGGGGATTTAATCCAAATGAAACAACACATGTGTAAGGCAATGATATATACCCTCCAGCTTCATGACCAAATATACGAGGAAACAATGGAGTCTGGCCCTGAAATCGGGGGAAAAAAGAAAATCATATTAAAAAAAATCAAAGGAAACCAATCACCTATGAGTGACATTAATAAAGGAAAATGGAAATGTATTAGATTACCTTGGCTTCCCAGAAGTAAACATCAGTATGGCAAAGAGATGTGTAGAGGATCTTCAAACGCACTTCACCAGCCTGTGGTGGCGCCACCTCTACTTCTTCCATCACCAGTGGCTTCGCTGCCTCCCATGCAACCGCAGCTATCCCATTTCATGAACAACAATCAAACCATATAATCAGTAATACATATTAATATCAGTTATCAAAGACCCAAAAAACTTTCTCCAAATTAAAATTAAAAAACAAAATAAAAGTTCTTTCTGAAATCCGAAATGACCGTAATCAGATTAGATATCGACCATACTTTCCTTTCATCGAAAAATATTGATCATAATGTAAATCCAACAAATCAATACCTTAATAACTTGTTACTTGCTATTAAATAGAAACAATAATTAATCATCAGCAATAAAAAATAGGTAATTAAAAATAAAATAAATAAAATAATCGCAATTATATATTGCTATGATCATCCACCAAATATATATATATATATATATATTGCTATGATCTATGAATATATCCAACCAAAAAGAGAAAACGTAACACAGATCAGAATATTGATGATGGCATGTCTAACCTTTGCACTTGATGACCTGACCAACTGTGCTCGACATTGCTAGTGATTAATAATCCCAGAGATAGAACAAATGAAGATGAAGATGGTTTTTGTTTTGTTTGTATTATTGTAATTGTGTTCTAATAGGTCGTGTGAAGGATGGAAGTGTGAACTGTGATGAGTATATTTATAGAATAGAAGGGAATAAAGGGAAAAGTAAAACCACCGAATTGTGGAAACCGCTTATGGTTTTATTTCCAAGCGGCGCCATAGGTTCAAAGCTCATCCCACGCGTCCACGTAGCTATGGGCTGGATGTGGATGGTTTCTTTTTTTGGTTGCTACCTAGAACAGTACACATCCAGCGGTTTCGTTATAATCCAGTGACTGTAAGTCAAAGTCGAAAACGACGTGCCATACGAAGACAAAAGGGGGCCACGACTCGCAGTGTTTTTCTATTCAGAAATGTCACGGGAATATCGATACGAAATATCTTCATTAATCATATATAAATATTTAATTAAATCATGATGATTCATTAATTAAATATTTATATGATTATGAAAAATAAATTTATTAAATGAATTAAATTAATTAAATATTTATACGTAATTAATTAAGATGTTTCAAATAGATATCTCATTCAGATGTGTAAATAATGTAACTGTTTCTATTTTCTCCCGTTGCTTCTTTCTTTCTTTGGTTAATTCTTTCTTTCCTCATTTCCTTTTGTCAACTTTTTCTTAACTAGTGTTTTTCCCATGCCCTGCACGGGAAAATATGATGAATGATATTGTGATGTCGTGGTACGATATATTCTATATAGGAATTAGAATTTTTTAAAATATAATTTTGTAAAATAAAAAATATATATATGTTATTCTAATTGGATGTAAATATTATTTATATTGTTTCGATCTATACATATAAATTTAAATAATAAAAATCATACAATATTAATATATGTTGAAAAAATATATATTATGTTCTCAAAATTAATAGAAATTATTTATATTGTTTTGGTCTACCCAAGCAAGTTAACCATTTACGGTTGAACCATGTTTATTTGATCAATCATTTTTCAATGTTATTAATATAATTTAGTTAAACACTAATGCTAAAACACTTCCCAAAATCTTCGTAATCAATTTCGTGATTTCTAATTGATTGTCAATGTAAAATTCTTTATACTGACAGCACATAGAAATTAAACTATTATTGTATGGATTTAATTTGTATACGCTAACAGTGTATAGTTTTTTTTATACTATCAACCAATTAGAATTTGACACATTATTACAAATCTTTGATTCTCATCCTAACCACCTTAAAAGTCATCAATTTTGTGATTTCAGATTGGTTGTCAGTGTAAAGAAGCGCATAGAAATTAAAATCTTGTTGTATGGAAAAGTTGAAATTGATGAAAGCGGAATTGAAGACTTGGAACATGGCACATTTTGGTAAACTAGAGGATAAGATTCAGTTGGTTGTGGAAGAAATTAAATTAATTGATGACAAATGTGAATGAGGGAATTGCACTGGAGCGGATGTCCTTAGGAGAAAAGAGCTCTTTGAATCCTTTTGGAAATATTCAAGAGTGCTTGACTCTTTCGTGTTCCAAAGATCTAGAATTAAATGGTTACAGCAGGGTGATTCTAATTCGACCTTTTTTCACGCATGTGTAAATAAGAGGAATCAAGAAAATGCTATTTTGGGAATGCGTTTACAAGGTAACTGGGTGGAGGAACCCGATTTAGTCAAAGAAGGCATTGCAGGTCATTTTGAAAGGTTGTTCAAACAGTCCAACAATCAGCGCCCAATTCTAGAGGGTCTCAACTTTCAGAAGATTTCGGAAGATGATAACAAAATGCTGACGGCATTGTTCACAACAGAGGAAATTAAAAATGTGGTATGGGAGTGCGATGGTAACAAGAGCCCGGGTCCGGCCAGGTTTAATTTCTCTTTACTAAAGAAATTCTGGGCAATGGTTAAGGAGGATTTTAGTAGGATGGTCCTGGATTTTATCACAGCGAGAAAATAGTTAAAGGTGGTAATGCATCCTTTGTGGTTCTCATTCGCAAAAAGGAAAGCTCGACTGAGCTCAATGATTACAGACCCATTTCTTTGGTAGGTTGTATGTATAAGGTGGTGGCAAAATTGTTGGCTTCTCGGATGAGTTTGGCTATGAATTCTGTTATATCTTCAAATCAGTCCGCTTTTTTAAAGGGAAGAAATATCCTTGACGGAGTGGTGACTATGAAATTTTGGATTATGCAAGTCTTATAAACATATTAGAAAACCTTCTATGAGATATGCAGGATGTGAGGATTCAATTCCCCTCATAGTAAATACTCTCCCAGTGGTTGGGGGTCTAGCCATCTACTGACCTGTTCCTGGACCTCTCCTCCCAGCTTCACCTCCATAACTTCCAGCTCCTCTACCAGCAGCTACAGTCTGCTACCTATTTCTCTGTCTACACTCAGGAGCAAAATGACTTGGTTTACCGCAATGGAGACAATCGGGTCTCTCCTTGCAATCTTGCAGATAACGCGGTCCTCCACATAAGTAACAACCTAAAACTCTCTGTTGCTGTTGGCCTGTTCCACCCACCGGAGCTATAGGAATTGGTGCTGGTGCAAATGTCTGCACTGATCTGTTATATGGTTCCCGTCTCCACTGAGAACCATTATCTATACTTTCAGTAGCGCTACATCTCTCAACCAGTTCCGAGAAATACTAAATGTCGAGAGACACTACGGCCCTCTGCAGCTCATTTTTGAGTCCTTCCTCAAATAGTCTACATTGCCAATCCCCATTCGGGAACCTTTGATAGTACTTTGAAAACTTAATCAGCGCCTCAAAACATGATGTATAGTCACCTACAGACCTGTTGCCTTGTTTGAGGTTTGTGAATTCCTTTTCTTTCTCGTTTCGAACTAGACGCGGAAAATATTTTTCAAAGAATCAGCCGGTGAATGACTGTCAGTTAGTCGTTCTGCCCTTGGCTTCCAATAGTATTTTCTTGCCTTTCCACCAGAATTCTGCCCCTTCAGTTAGCATGAAGGCGGCATAAGTCACTTTCCTATCCTCACTGTAGTGTACAGTAGCAAATATCTTCTCTATTTCCTGTACCCACCATTCAGCCTTCTCTGGGTCATACTCTCCTTGGAATTGAGGTGGTTTCCCTTTCATGAAAGTAACCAATTCGGCATCTTCAGTTGCTGCAGCCCTCCTCTGATTCTTGAGTTCCAGCTACTCTCTGTTCATCCGCAAGATCTCAGCATTCTGCTGGGTTTGTAATAGCATAGTCGCAGCTATCGTTTCCATGGTATTGGGAGTTGCAGATGACTCTCCTCCATTGGTGTCATTGTTGACAGCTCCTATGATTCTTTCCGGAGTTCTGTCACCACTGTTGGTTGGAAGTCCTTTTCCACGAGCCATGATTTGGAACAGAAATCATCCGCTCTCCTCGGTATGACATATAATATCACAAAATCAAGTATATAAATACTATGTCATACTACCAAATGAGAAACCTTCTTCTAGAATTAAGTTGAAGTTCTAAGAATTACTTAGAGGTTTAGTATTGATTAGAAATGATTAAAACAACTAAAAGTTGAATTTTGAAGCAATATAATCGATTATTTCATGGTCGTAATCGATTATTGGGTTTTTGTAACAGCAAAATGATAATCAGATAGCAAATAATCGATTATCTCATCAGAATAATCGATTATTGAGCCAATATAATCGATTATTGCATTGTAATAATCGATTATTGGGCTTCTGAAACAGCAAACTGAGAAAACAGAAAGTAGATAATCGATTATGTTGTTTCTATAATCGATTATCACTGCTCATTTTCTATGAATACTCTGTTTTCAACCAAAAGACAAGAAAGAATGGTTCTAAGGTTCAGAATTTTCGTTTATACCATACTAATGTTAGTTATCGCATCAAGTTTGAACATACTACCCAACTTCTAAGCATAGTCAAAATCCGATGTGGATTCAACTAGACAGGGCTAGTAACAACAACCTAGACCTCACAGTCCGATTAGACTCGAACTGCTCTGATACTAAAACGAGACACCCCGTTGTGCCCCGTTGTGTTATTAGATTAAATCCTTATTAATTAATTTCTTAATCACACGCTTAACATGAAAACACGTAAAGATTAAAAACTTAAGTTAAATAGCATGCAACTTTAGTTTATTAAAACAACACAACATGTTTATGTTTATACATACACACATAAGTCTTATAAACATATTACAAAACACTGTTAAGGTTAATCCTCTCACTAGGATCCCTCACAGGAATATACATAAACAAAAGTTATACTAGCGGAAACATGTAAAAATACTTCCATGAGACACACTGGCCATACTATCTAGACCCTAAACGCCATGGATCACAGCTCATCCTCCGGCCTCCGGTTCATACAGAGTTCCATCCAAATCCTCCTCAAATAGCTCATCAACAGGGTCTTCTCAAATGATTCCATAAAAAGATAAAATACAACACACAGAAAGATATAGGGGATAAGAAGTGGTTATATCATCAAAAAGCGGAAAAGAGTCATAGTATATCATACAATAAATGTCAGAGACAAGCAACACACATAACTAACAAATCATCCTCAAATTATGATATTGTCCTCTACCCTCAACTCATGTAGTCTAAACCCTTATACTATCATAATTGTCTCTATTCCTTTCACATTCGTTGGTAGTCCATGGCAGTCTGATGCAAAGAACTCGGCATAGTACACTTCTATCTTTTGATAGGATAAAACTCGACATGGTGCACTTCTATCTTTCGATAAGATAGAATCCGGTATAGTGCTCTTCTATCTTTTGATAAGATGGGATTTAGTATAGTGCTCCTCTATCTTTTGATAAGATAGGGTTCGGTTTAGTGCTCTTCTATCTTTTGATAGGTTAGAACTCGATATAGTGCACTTCTATCTTTTGATAGGATAAACCATATCAACGCATCATGGACTGAAAAAGTATATGCATCAAAGCCTCTATATGAATCTCACTATCTCGCATCAATAACAACCTAGTGCATCAAGCTCCCATCATAGCCTCAACTTGCATTCTAGGTCACACCTAATCCATTAAATAATTTAATTAAGCTAGGAACCTCTAAGACACATTCAATTCATTCTCTCACCCAAACAAATATATCTCGAACAACATATATATTTGCTTAAAGTCCACGAAGCACAATATTAAACCAGACAGATCATGCATAACACATTAATCAACAGAATATTCAAACAACAAAAATAATACGTCACATGCAGTGGAATACCTCAACCAGCGTATCACAATCAATTAAATAAACATAAAGTTAGACATCATCAAATACTTAAAATCAACCTAATATCGATAAACCTACAATCCCTGAATCACCATTGGTTTCACAGAAAAAATTTCCAATGTGATTTTGGTCTTGTCGAATACTTGACTACTAGTAGGGTTTAGGTCGCCCTACACAATTACTATAGAATATACTACTTATCGATTACGACGGTAGAATGATTCTTTCCCCCACCCGAGTTATCACCGGAATCCTGAATCTGACGTTCCACGTTATCCCACCACGGTTTAACGGTTTCTTCTTCAACCAAACAACATAACTGTAATTAATCACACTAATCCACTTTGACACATTAATGCTAGGTTTCGACAATCAATTCAAAAATAGGCTAAGGTCATTTTCTCAATCTAATCCTTTGGATAAAAATTACTTAGATCTTAGCTAGTTAGGATAAATTGCTATCCTTTGGAAATATGAACAAAATAATTTAATCTCATTTTAATTAAGTTTCGGTCTTACATAGTAAAATAGGTTAGGAAATTCTCTTTGATTCAAGCTTTTGGATTTAGGTTACTAAGACATTAGAGAGCATTAATCAAGTATTAAACTTTAAAAATTGAACAAAATCATCAAACTCATTTTTGAGAGGGTTTCGACCATCTATAGAACATAGGGAAGGAACATGTTTTTGATTACATGCTCTTGGATAATGAACGTAGGGATCATAACTAGATCATAGAAATTAGTTTCACATTTTTATGATTTTTCACCAATTTTCTAGAATTATTTAAAGTTCTAGACCTAGAAATGAAAAACTCATGAAATAGGAAGAAAATGAATTCAAGAAGAGAGGAGATGATCATGAATGATCATGTTACCTCAAGTGTGTGAAGGAAATGAAGAAATGATAATGATCTTGGCAAGTTCTTCAATGGAGCTCTTGGATCAACAATGGAGTTTATGAAGAAAAATGAAGAAGAAATGGAAGAGATGAAGAAGTGAGTGAGGGGAGAGGCCACGGTTTGGGGGGTCTTATAGGAGAAATTTTAGGCCTTGTTTGGTTCTTAGCAATTTAATTAATGGGTTTTGTGAATATTAAATAATATAATAGTTAACTATGGTTAATAATTAACTTAACTAGGGTTATTTTACTAACTATGGTTAATAAACATGTGGCTCATATTAATTTAGAGGTGTGGCTGCTTCTTGTCCACAAGAATTAACCATGGTTCCTTAACCATGGTTAAAATTTAACTCAACGTTGGTTAGGTTAAGCTTAGGGGTATTTTGGTCATTTCACTTGAAAATTCCCGATCACTAAAATTTAAGGCCGGACTCCTTGTCCTATATTCTACATTAACAACTCCTAATACCTCAGCTCCATACTCGACTCCGTCGTTTTCCCGACTTATCCCCCGACTTAGTTTTTACGCGTTTTCTTAACGATTACGCCCGAATAAAATAATATTAATTTCATCTCCTAATGAATTTTTTCGAAAGTTGGAAAATTGTCCGGGACAAAATATAAACCCAAATGGTTTGGTTCAAGAGTCGAAATTAGGGTTTCTGCTCGATAAAATCCTACTGTCAGTGAAAACGCAGATCGGGTTCCGTCTGAATTTTTAACCCAAATTTTCACCGCAACCTTCTACCATAAGAGAGACTATGAATATGATTTTATTTTATTTAAAATCATTTTATAGCTCTCAGATTAAAACATAAATAATTATATTTTTACCTGGTTAAACAGCGTAATTAAAATCAGGCTGTTACAAGGGGTAGTGAGGAGTGTAGAAAGATTTGTTGGGTTAAATGGGAGTTGGTTTGTAAAAAAAGGGAGGAGGGGGGCCTTGGGGTGAGAAGTATACTGGCTTTTAATTTAGCATTATTAGGAAAGTGGAGATGGCGGTTCTTCAATAAAAAAAAAATCAATTATGGGCAAAACTTCTTAGAGTTAGATATGGGGAGTCTTCACAATGGGGCTCGGTTTGGTGGAGTGACTTGGGTAGATTGGAAGGAGAGGAATCTAAAAAAAGGGGTGGTTGTCTAGTGGTATTACAAAGAAATTAGGTAGTGGAAATAATGTCTCTTTTTGGAAGGACTGTTGGGCTAGCCCTGTTCCTTTGGCAACAACTTTTAACAAGTTATTCAACATCTCCTTGTCTAAGGATGCTTTTGTAAGACTCAATGACTTAAAGATTTTGATCTATGACAAATACAATTTAATGTGTTTGCAAGTGTTTTAGTGTCAAATTTCAAAGACAGGTATCAAGCAGTGATCAACAAATTCATTAAGCAAATTCAGGAAAAATATTCAAGGAAGAACTTGAAGGAATCAATGAGATGCATGTAGAAATCAAAAGAACAAAGTCAAAGATCAAAGGATCATCAAGATCAAGCTTAAAGGAGAATTTTAGATTTAAGTCTTAGATGATTTGTAAGAGAAAGAAATCTCTTAGTCATAAGATAGCTCAACTAAAAAGATGCATGAAGAAAATCAATTTTCATAACCTGCATTAAAAGGAATAAGTTTTTTTTAATGAAAATGATTTTTGTAAATAAGAAAATTATTTGTCAGGTACAACCAGGTAATCAATGGGTGTTTGTCTGCTACTGTAACTGACAAATGAATTTAAGGTTCTTGATTCAATACATCGATGTACTGATAGATTAACCAAGTTCAAGACTATCAGTATGAAATTGGTTAATACAACCCTATACTCAACCTCTGTTCAACAACCAGAATCAAAAAACAGATTCTGTTATCAGACCCAAATCTGTTTTAGTTGATCCCAACGTCTATAGCTTGTTTCCTATATATAGAGGGATCAAAGGAACACTTTCTAAACAACAACAAATAAGAATTACACGAAATCAATTTGAGAGATCAATTGTGAAAATCATTCATCTTCTTGCTTGAGCTTCATTGTGAAAAAGAGTGTTTCAATTCTCATAAGAACTTCAATTTGTATATCTGACTATTGAGAGTTAGGAATCAATCTTTTCGATCTATTTGATTTTAAAGAGAGAGGGAGTTTCTGTGTGATTAGGGTGAGGTATCCCTAAGGAAGAACATTGAGGCTCTTCATAAGTGTGTGGTATCTCGAGATGAAGGGGTGCTCTGTGGTGTAAAGGTTTTTCAAGCTACCTAGCTAAAGCTTGTTGTGTTAGTGTGTGAAAACCCACAGGTGGAGTGGGGACTGGATGTAGGTCACAGTGGTGGTGATTGAACCAGGATAAAACTGATTGTGTGGTATCTCTAAGCTCAAACTCTTTAATTTCCGTCTTGCGCATATAACTGTGATCTTGATGTTCTAAGTTTTCAATTGATATCAGTTCTTGATCTGCATAATCAGTATTGAACCTTGAGTAAACTGTAATAATAACTGTGTATTCAATTCTATTCTCAAGGATCAATATTTGAATTGAATCTTGCATCATATGTGATCAAATTTGAATAGCTTCATTTCTATTTCTTAATCACTGAAATTGAAACCTGCAAGTTTGTTCTTGATTGTTAATGCTTGTATCTGAAACTTGCATAACTTGTTCTTAATCTTTAAAGGTTTAATCAGTTTCTGTATTTTGTTATTGCTGAGCTTTGAAACTAAACTTCTTTCTGTTTGATTCAATCACTAAAGTGACAGAAGTGCTCGTCCAACGCAAGTGACAGAAGCGCTTGTCTAACACAAGTGATAGAAGTGCTCGTCCAACACAAGTGACAGAAGCGCTCGTTCACACAAGTGACAAAAGCGCTCGTCCACTAAATTGACAGAAGCACTGATTTATTTTTCTGAACTGATTCACCTCATCACCTTCTATTCAAGATTTCATAAAAAGCCCTTCACTGTTTTTTGTAAAAGATCCTGAGGCAACTCTGATTTGAAAAGTAAAGTTATTGAGAAGGAAGAATTTTTGAAAACTCAATTCACCCCCATCTTGAGTCTTTGAAGCCAAAACAACAGCTTTGGTAACAGAGATGGGAGAATGGAGAAGTGGTGTGTGGTGTTGGAATTTCGTTTGGAGGAGAAATTTCTTTGTTTGGGAAGAAAACCTGCACAAATTTTCTTGAGGTGCTGTCAGCTACAAATCTGGTGACTGAAACTGAAGATTCTTGGTGCTGGCTTGAGAAGAAAGATCTGCCATATGCTGTAAAATCAGCATACCAAAGGATCACTGACTTGCAGCATTATCAGGTGTTGGACTGTTACAAATTTTTGTGGGATAGGAGTGTACCTTTAAAAGTTTCCGCGTTTTGTTGGAGAGTTATTCTGGACCGTATTCCTTCGACGGTAAATCTGCAATCAAGGGGAATTATTCGTCCAAATGTCTCCCTTCTTTGTAGCTTTTGCAAATGCGACAACGAAACAACTGTTCATCTTTTAATGCACTGCAAATTCTCATACTGTGTGGATGTTTGTACATAATTAGATTGGAATTGACACAGCTCTTGTTGGGAAGTTAAGTGAGTCAGTAATGCAACATTTTGGCTTACTAAATGGGAAGGCATCAAACAGGGTTTGGAGAATGCTTTGGTTCGCAATCATTTGGTCCATTTGGCTGCATAGAAGTGAACTTATTTTCAAAGAACAAACTCTGGATCTTGTTAAGGTTACAGAGATGATAAAGATAAGGATATGGTCTTGGTGTAAAGGCTATTTTAAGAACGATTGCTTCTCATTTAATGACTAGTGCATTAATCCAGTCATTTGCATCAAATCAATAAGCCTGCATTGAGATGCTTGGAACCTGGTATACAATCTTTCGTGTTCTGTCTTATGCTTCTCAAGTCTGGACTTGTATTGGGTAGTTTTCAGTTAGTGCTTTATAGGGTGGTTGTGCAGGTTGCCTTTTTGCTGCAGGTGTACTGTTATCAAAGTTGAAGTTAAATAGGCTCAATGGTAAATAGATGAAGTGGTACAGGAGCTGATACATTGTTTCATTAGGGGGTTGGAGATTAGTTTTTTCTATATCTGGGTGAATTGCTTAGGGATTAGGTTGCTGTAAAATTAACACTGGTGGGTATGTCTGTCAGTATTATATTTACATTTTTCCTAGCTCTTTTGATTACATTTTGTATATGGGTTAGAGTATCCCTTGTGCTCTACTTTAATATACACCGTTGCTTATCAAAAAAAAATTTGTATACACTGACGGTGTAAAGTTTTTTTACACTGTCAACCAATCAGAATTTGACACACTGTTACAAATCTTTGATTCTTATCATAACCACCTTAAAAGTCATCAATTTCGTGATTTATGATTGGTTGTCAGTGTAAAATTCTTTACACTGACAACGCATAGAAATTAAAATCTTGTTGTATGGATTTAATTGGTATACACTGACAGTGTAAAGTTTTTTTACACTGTCAACCAATCAGAATTTGACGCACTATTACAAATCTTTGATTCTTATCCTAATCACCTTAAAAGTCATCAATTTCGTGATTTCTGATTGGTTGTCAGTATAAAATTCTTTACACTAACAGCACATAGAAATTAAGCTCTTTTTGTATGGATTTAATTTGTACACATTGACAGTGCAAAGTTTTTTTATACTGTTAACCAATCAGAATTTAACACAATATTACAAATCTTTAATTCTTATCCCAACCACGTTAAAAATCATCAATTTCGTGATTTCTGATTGGTTGTCAGTGTAAAATTCTTTACACTGACAGCCCATAGAAATTAAACTCTTGTTGTATTTCTGCTTCCACATGTACCTTGGTATTTCTCCTTTAGGTTATGTTTGGATCAGTGGAAAGTAATGACGTTAATAGTTAATAGTTTAACGTCAGCTGTTTAAACAACTGACGTTAAAAATAAAACCTTTAACGTCAGTTCTTTAACACAACTGACGTTAATGTTGTTCAAACTAACGTCAGTTGTGTTAAAGAACTAATGTTAAAGGTTTTATTTTTAACGTCAGTTTCCTAATACAGCTGACGTTAATAGTGTATTGTATATTTTATAAAATACTATTAACGTCAGTTGTTTGATACAACTGACGTTAATAGATTTTTTTTTAAATTCAGTTTTAAAATATCACTCCCCTCAGCTATCCCTGTATTCAGTAAATATCCCAAGAATACGAATATCACACACATTCTGTAATTGCAAATACTACCCTTAAATTTCAATATTAACAAAAAGAAAAGAAATATACAAAGGTACAATGGGGGGACTTAAAACCAAAACTCATGTATAGAAAAAACATAACTATCTACAAGTAAATATATATAAATTTTAGTCTCTAATGTCTAAAAACAAAACTACCAATCTAAGTATATATATATATATATATATATATATATATATAAATGTTATTAATTAGTTTCTAAAGTCTAACAAAAAAACTATTCATCTAAGTATTGCGGAGGCATCTTGTCAAATCTTTTTTCAGCCGCATACTTGAAGAAGAATTCTGCGAAGCGCATCCTCAAGTCTCTAAACTCATCTTTTTGAAGAGGCGATTGGTCGTTAAATACCTACACACGTTCAAATAATAACAATAACATTAACGCAAGTCATCACCAAAACTATAATATATAATTTAACAAGTTGTTTAAATATTACCTTCTTCCATCCATCCGTAATAGATGCGGAGACTATGTTCAGCATATGAAGCATCACATAATAGGCGCACGACCACCCGTCAGGTTGAAATCGAGACTACAAACAAAATTAATTTCAATGTCAGTTAAATATACATATAAATTAGTAATTATAATATTAATTATTTGATAAATAAACTACCAAACCTTGAGGATGATCCATTCAGGATTTCCTTGAGCCTTAGAAGTCCTACTTCTCCCGTTGGCGCAACTTATGCTACTCGCCTTCAGCATGCTATCATAAACAAATAATCATGTCAATTAACAAATTCATATATCATGTGTGTAATAAACTAAAAACAACTGATATTAAAACTTAAATTAAATTTAAGATTAGTTACTTACGTATTTACAACTTCCACCACCTCCTGTGGCGGGTTTTGGTGGAGAGAGCATAAGAATATGACAGTATGCCTAGACGGGTGAAGTACGAACAACTGCCAATGGTTATTCATACAATAGGGAGCCAGATATAATTCTTTCCGATTGTGTCCCATCAAGTTCCCTATGTATTTACTAAATGCATCGCCAGCAAAGAATTGGGGCATAAGGTTTGACGGATCTAAGAAGCCGTAAACTGATGCAACGCCCTTATCAAGCTGAAGACGATGGAGATACCTAAGATATGAAAAGGTGTGGATGTTAATTACATAATATATATATTGAAATTAAAATAAATTATTAAATGGAAAAATACCAAAAATAAATAAGTTATAAAATTAAAATTAACTTACGTGCACCAGAGACTCAAAACCGTGCTGGTCATCCAAACGTTATCTCTGCAGGCGTGCCCGAGATCTTCACCACTGAAGGAAAATATCCTCTGTTGATTTGGGAGTGCCCCATCCATCGTGTTCCAATGGACATTCAAAAATCTCAAATGCATAATCCTCACCAAGTGAGAACAAACGAGTGACAGGTGACAGCGACACCGACGTCGACTTGGCCTTCAATTTAGGAAAAATAAAATAGATAAGTTGTTGATAATTTAAAAAAAACACAAGTAATTATTTGACTAATTTGGACATTAATAATGAATACATACCTTTGTTACCATTTCGAGCTCACGGCGTTTGAAGTCCAACTCAAGCTCACGCATTTGCATTTCCAACTCAAGCTCACGGTGTTGGACTTCCAACTCCCGCTCCCTAGCTGCCAACACATCGCCCTCCACATGTGCCCTACTATAACTATCTTTTGTGCTCACATGTGAATGGTTGGCATGTCCTGCGGTGTCTTGGGATGAACCGATGGAGGAAAGCTCTCTAGCAAGCGCCTGCTTGAATTCTGGGTTGGATAACAAGTTTTTCATCAGATGCGTTGGAATAGCAGGGTTGGAGATGAGCTGCTGAGTCATGGATTCCAAAATTGATGCCTCATCAACGACCGCTTTCGTGAAGCAGACTTGCCATAATATTCTCTGATGGTCACGTTCCCAGGAACACAGATAACCCGACCAGGATGGTCTTTCTTGCCTAGAGCAATCATCAAGACATCTCGCCGTCCAGAAGGGACGAATGAGCCCTGGGAGCATTGTGCTTTAAGATCCATCTACAATGAAAAAAAGGAAAAAACGTGCTAGTGAAAAGTGTTAAAAATATCTATACAAATATCAACTGAAATGAAGTTAATTATTTACTTACAATCTTATCTGCCACTTCACGAGTGACATCAACTTTAAAAGTGCCTGTCTTTGTCATGCGGCCGGCTAACCAGATATCCTCGCGTTCCCAAGTATGCTGATCAATCCAGGGATAATCCGAGAACATCTTATCAAGCCGCTTCTTCCCAGATACATAGTACCTGGCAAGATCATGCTTGAACCCATTCCAACGTTTGGATGCCATTTTCATACATTTCGTACGATGATCCTCGTCATTTGGCACAGTCCAAGCTACCTACACATTAAATACATAACAACTGGATGGATTATAACTCGGATAATTATCTAATAATGTAAATCAAAAGAATGTAAAGGTAAAATACCGTGATAGCCTCCCAAATCTGATCCTTAACGTTTTGTGGAACGTCATTCCAATAGTTGTAGTTGATGCTAACGTGCTGCTTCGCTTGTAGAAACACCCACTTTTTAAAATCTTTAGCACGGGGTCCATGGGGCTTTAGATTAGCATCAAAACAAACCTCAAGCTTTTGTCCGCTTTGCCTGGCCTTCTCTAATTTCTTCAAAATCGTGGCTCCTCTACCCCGTTTCCTCTGAAACTGTGATGTTTGTATGGACAAAAAAAATGATAAAATAGAGGGTTGTAACATTATAAACTTACATTAAAAAGAAGGACTAAAGATAGTATATAACATGTAAACTTACACTAGAATCAGGCGTAGGCACGATCGGGTCCAGTGTAGGCCCCACAGTGTTATCCCGTGCATGTGGGTCATCCGACTGATCCATATGTATGCCTGTTCAAAAACAATATATATTTATTAAAATAGGTTATAACTAAAAATCAATATCCCTTCGTGATGATCATCAAGAGTGGCATGTACATCGTCCACCTGTGTCTCCTCGATTATAGTAGGCATGTTTGTTGAAAAAGGAGTCTCAGGAATATCAAGATTTGAATCTTGATTTTCATCACTACCATTATACATGTTTTTTCCTTGGAGAACCACTGTCAACCTTTTGTTAGAAGGATCAATGATGTAGAACACTTGTTTTGCTTGGGAAGCCATTATGAAAGGCTCATTTATATGACCTAACTTGTTGAGGTCTACCAATGTGAACCCCAATTCGTCGGTTTGTACACCACCGTTACTATCAACCCACTTACATTTAAAAACCGGCATCGTAAGCTTAGTGTAATCGAGCACCCAAATATCTTCAATATATCCAAAGTAAGGTGCCGGTGCTTTAACGGGTTTTGTGTCCTTTGCACTAGAGAAGTGCATTGCTTCGGCAACGATCATAACACCACTATTTTGCATGGTACTCTTGTTATCTTGTTCCTTTATATAAAAGGAAAAGTTATTGATGTCGTATCCGCTCCAACATATGACGTTGAAGCTAGGCCCACGTGCTAGCCATCTTACGTCATCAGAAGCAGTATTACCATCCTTAAGCATTTCTTCCTTGAACCATGGTAAGAAAGTCTTGTTATGCTTGTTCAATAACCACCTTTCACTCATTCGAGAGTTTTCTTGATTGACTTTTCTTTTATGTTCAAATAAGAAAGGTTGAACAGAATCGATGTTGTTCAATACATACAAATGTGCTTGAAGCACTTCCTCCCGACCCTTGCTATTAATTCTTAAGCCATGTGTACCCTTACCTTGACATCTTATCTCATCATGGCGAGGCTTAGGAACCCCTATAGGATCCGTGTTATGAAGGTAGTCTGACCAAAACTAAATAGCTTCTTCTGCGTATACCTTTGAACAATAGATGCTTCCGGACGATGAGGATTCTTCACGTACCCTTTCAAGATCTTCATGTAGCGCTCAACTGGGTACATCCATCTCAGAAAAATCGGCCCACAAAATCTAATCTCCCTCACCCAATGAACAATTAAGTGAACCATTATGTCGAAAAAGGAAGGAGGAAAATACATCTCCAATTGGCACAAGATTGTAGCAGCCTCAACTTCCAAGTCATCCAACATATGGGGGTCAACGACTTTGCTACATATAGAATTGAAGAATGAGCACAACCGAGTAATGGCATGTCTCATATTTTTTGGAGCAATACCACGAATAGCAACGGGCAGAAGTTGTTGCAGCAAGATGTGACAATCATGAGACTTTAAGCCAACCAATTTAAGATCACTAGAGACAAGTCTCTTCATATTTGAAGAGTAACCATGTGGAACTTTGATGCCCTGAAGACACCTGCAGAAACTTTGTCTCTCTTTTTTTGACAAAGTATGACATGCTGGTGACAAATAAGTCCGCTTACCATCCTCAACAATTGGAGCTAACTGCTCTCGCATACTCATAGCAACGAGGTCGAGACGAGCATTCACACCATCCTTTGTCTTGCCCTGAATGTTGAGAAGCATCCCGATCACACTATCACACACATTTTTCTCCACATGCATCACATCAATGCAGTGTCTGACATCAAGCTTGCGCCAGTATGGAAGATCAAAGAATATCGACCTCTTCTTCCATATGTTTTTCTCAATATCTTTACTTTTCTTTTTGGACTTGCCGAATATAACATCGATGCCCTTTACCCTCTGATAAACCTGCTCTCCAATTAAGGTCGTCGGAGCTTCTTCTATCTCTTGGCATCCATTAAAAGCTTTTTTCATCTTACGATATGGGTGATCATGTCTAAGAAATCTCTGATGCCCAAGGTAAATCGTCTTCTTTCCATGATGCAACAGAGTGTAGCATGTGCCTTCTTCACATATAGGGCATGCTTTATGCCCCTTGACACTGTACCCGGACAAGTTACCGTATGCTGGAAAGTCGTTGATGGTACAAAACAACATGGCACGAAGCTTGAAAGTCTCATGAGAATACCTATCAACTACATCAACACCTTCCACCCACAGGGTTTTCAAGTCTTCAATTAAGGGACTTAGATAAACATCTAAGTCATTTCCCGGTTGCTTTGGGCCCGAAATCATCATAGACAACATCATGTATTTGCGCTTCATGCACAACCAAGGGGGCAGGTTGTAAATTATCAACAGAACAGACCATGAACTATGAATACTACTCATGTTACCATAAAGATTCATTCCATCCGTAGCAAGTCCAAGCCTTAGGTTTCTTGGCTCATCGGTGAAATCCGGAAACATAGTATCAATATTCTTCCATTGCATAGAATCAGCAGGATGACGAACCTTTCCATCACGTTTCCTCTCATCATTATGCCATCTAAGATTCTTCGCATCTTTCGCATTGGCAAACAATCGCTTGAACCTTAAAATTATTGGAAGATACCGCAACACCTTCGCAGGAGGACCCTTTTTTCTCACATCATCAAGATCATCATCATCATCACCACCCTTCACTTTGTATCGTGATAACCCACATTTGGGGCAATCGTGATTGTCTTCATGAACACCGGTGTACAATATGCAATCATTGGGGCATGCGTGTATCTTCTTATACTCCATACCCATCGGACACAATACCTTCTTGGCCTCATAGTTACGGTCAGGCAATGTGTTGTCCTCCGGAAGTAAGTCTTTCAATACTTCAAGCAATTCCGTGAAGCTTTTATCGGTCCAACCATTTCTCGCCTTCACACAAACCAATTTTAGCACCGCCGACAACCGTGTATGAGTAGTACACCCTAGATATAAAGGCTTATCCGCATCACCGCATGACCTATCATACACATGAGCTCGATGAAAAGATTCGTGTCCAATATCACGGATCATGTCCTCTTCTCGATCATCCTCCATATCTATATCAACGTCCTCACTTTGGTAGACATTTGCCGTACTACTCAACAACACATCACCATGCCATATCCATCTTGTATAACTCAAGCAAATCCCTTCACAAATCAAATGAGTACGTATATCCTTCACCGTACATTTCCTCGTATTCAAACACTTGACACAAGGACAACAGAACATTCCATTACTATTAGGAACATTCCTTTGAGCAAATTCTATAAATTCTCCCACCCCCTTCAAATACTCAGTACTAGTGCGCTTACAAACCATCCAACTACGATCCATAACTAGATAGGTTCTGTAGATATACAAAACATATATCCAATATAAGGACAATACGGGAGATTGAAAACTAGTTTTTGAAATCCTAATTGAAAACTAGTTTTTGGAATCCCGTCAACCATGTATATCTTATTTGACTAACTGCCTAAAACAAAATTTCCACGGTAATCTCACATCATTCTTCTCATCAAGCAGGCAACAACACATATTGGGACTATTGCTAGATCTAGTACTATAACCACTCAGCCATATGAATCGATCAAGAGAGCATGATATATACAAGCAAGGCGTTTAAAAATTATTTCAAATTTACACCATTTTCAGGTTGAGCAATGAGCAATATATTGTTGATGTCACATGCTACAAGCAACTCTAAATTTCTTCCCATTTTGAAATAGGTCATGATAGCAGAAGAAAAACAAGAGAAAACACAAAACCCACGATCAGAAATAGGGACATTCCAAACAACTCAAACTCACAGTTTCAAGTTTCAACTACAGAGACTACAGTTTCAACATACACTCAAAACCAAAAATAAAAAAAATGTGACCTAAAGACTCACCAGAAATAGGTGCTCGCGTGGTGGTGGGGAGGGGAGCTCGAGTGGTGGCCAACGTTCGATGTGGTTACTGAGAGCAGAGGGACAAGGAGAGTTAGTGCGCAAGAAGGGGAGAGAGATGTCAAGTTATTGCAAAGAATATTGAGTGGGAAAGACAGAGTTAGGGTTAAAAGTGTGCCTCACGATGGTGGCGAAGAAGCCCTCGCGGTGGTTGCGGTGGAGAGGAGCTCACGATTAGGGCAGAGTGAGAGTGAGCGTGATGAAAACAGAAGAACAGAGACGTACAGAGCGAAGTGAAGAAGGCGAGCAGGTGTAAACGTTATAATTAAAAACCATCTTTAAAAAAGCATTTTACGTCAGCTGTTTGTAACAACTGACGTTAAAAATAAATACTTTTTATTTAAAAACACTTTTAACGTCAGTTGTCTTAAACAACTGACGTTAAAAGTGTATAAGTTTCTGCAAAAACATTCATTCCTTTGACTACTGTGCTACTTACCCATGCACCTTGTAATTTAATCCTCTTAATGAGCATTAAGTTTACAGATCAGTTTTCAAGAAAATCAAGTAGTCTCTCTTCTCTATATAAAGTACCATTCTTCTGTATCAGTCTGTAATACACCCCCTCTTCTTTTCCTCTATATTTCGTGCGTTTTCTATTCCTTCACAATATGGCTCTATCATATTTGAGACTTTTGTTATTTCTTCCTATACCTAGACTTAAAGGTCTCTGTCTTAATGGTCAAAAAACTTATGAGGTTGAGTAAATCACGTAACATGGATGGTAAGGTTGGGTGAATCACGTAATGTGATTCCCTCACTTTATTTTATCCCCTCATCCCTTTCACTCCGCTTTGGCTGCAAGTGACTATGGATTCAGATGGAGCATCAAGGAATTCAAGTGAGGAAGGAGATGCATCCATTGGAGTTTCTGAGGACAGGACTGAGTAGAAAATGACATTGAAGCAGAAACTTTTTTATATTTTAGGGCTATGTTGCATAAATTTTTTATCTTTTAATCATGTAATGGTAACTTATGAATCGCTTCAATGAGATACGATTTGATTATACATATAACTTGTTTTATGTTAAGTGTTTATTTATTTTAATTTGCACAAGAATTTGTTTACTAATTCAAGCTAATTAATTAAGATTAAAAATAAACTTGTTTAAAAAAAAGTTTAGAAGTAAACTGCACTATATGGAGTGGTCTGCGTTAAGAGTGACAACAGGGAGATGACAACGAAAGAAAGATATGAATGAGTTTTAGATAGGAATATAGGATTATTTACGCCAGTTATTTATTTAACTGAAGTAAAAATCATACTTTAAACGTCACTTGTATAAACAACTGACGTTAAAAGTGTTAATAATTTTTGCAAATCACTTTTAACGTCAGTTCATTACACAACTGACGCAAATAGTGATTTAATATTTACAAAACTGTCACCGCCTCATTTTTAATGTAACAGCCCATTTTTAGTTACGCTGTTTAACTGGTTAAAATATAATTACACATATGATTAATTATTTTATTTGGATGTTTATGTTCATTTGTGTTATGTGGTTTAGTTTGAGTAATTAAATTACTCTCCTCAAATAATTTTATTGGATGCGTTAGCACTGACTTATTTCGGTGAATGCACGCTTACTAGACAATAAGTTGCATTATTGTCACTATTAATACCTGTACAGAAAAATATTTTAAATAATATGTTTAAGAGAAAAGCATTTTCATATTTTCATTCAATTTAATTTTAGAGTTGAAAATAACCTGGTTTGACCTTAATCGGAGATTAAATTTTGGACCGAGTATTTTCTTAGTTGATCAGTTCAACTGTTAATCTTTACTCTAAAGTGAATTTTGAAATTATATATTTATCAATCTTTATTTTTAGATCCAAAGGCCAAAAACATATTTATTTTTAGGCTCAATATTTACTACTCATTTTGTACCTACTATTACTAATCACAAATTTTTTTATCCTCCTTATATCTCCCACTCCCATACTCTGACGCCACCCCTTCTTTTTCTTCTTTATTTTTACGTTACCTCTCTCTTTCCTTTTCTCTTTCTTTTATTTTACGTTTGTTTTTCTCATCAGAGCACCAAACCCAAATTTCATCATTCTTCTCCTTCTCTCTAGCTCAACCGCGTGCACCGTCACCTTAGGAAGATCTCCGACCGCCGCACGTCCTGGAGGAGACGACCTCATCACTCGCTGTCTTCTGGTTCGTTGGTCGTCACTGCTACGTCATCGTCGCCACCGCGCGAGACGCGCCCCACCGCGGTAAGCGTTGTTTCCACCACCACCCACTGTGGTTTCCGGCGCCGTCCGACGAAACGGAGTCCAAATCCGAACTACCCTCATCGTACTCTTTCTTCTCCACCATGCGGTTTTCCATTTGGTCACTGTTGCTCCGCCACTGCCGCTGCAGTTTGGGCGTTTTCCAGCCACCATCCGGCCACCTTTCATCAAATAAACACCATAACTTTGCTCCCCTCTTCCTCCTCTACAAAAGCCCTCAAGAAATTTCGAGATCGAAGAACATTGATTTCTGACTACCATGAGCCGCCGCGCCGAAACTTCGTCGGAGCTATTGTCACCACCACCATATTCTCTTCTCCTCACTTTGGGTAAGTGTTTACCCCTAATCTCTTCTAGATTGAAAATCCCCAAATTGATTTTGAAACCCTAACCCTATCTCTTTAATTTCATATTATAATTTTGAAATTAAACCTTGTTTTATGAAATTGGGACTCTGAATTAGTGTTTCCCTAAATTAATTTCATGGTTCTTGGATTATATTGAGCTTTCCCAAATTATGTTGTGAACCATAAAACCCCAAATCTGTTTTCATTTAAATCAGTGATGTTTTTTGAGAAATTAAATATATTATTGAATTATATTTATATTGTGATTGTTGAGAAATTAATTCGGTGATTTGTCTGGCTGTTTCTATGCTTGGATCGACTCTCTGGGATGTTTTTCATGTTCTTGCTTGCTTTGGAGAAGTATGAATTCCTTTTTGGGAACTCATGGGAGCTGATTGCATGGCTGTGAAGTTCCAGAAAAACCTCCGAACGCATTAAAAGGTGGGGGAAAGAAATTATTTAACGTCGGAAACGGCGCGGTTACATTTAATTAGATAATGGTGTAGGGAGACCCAAACCCTACACGAGAGCGAGTAACGGACAATGTCTATACCACATTGGGAACTGCTTAGTGGTACCAATGATGATATAGAAATTGTGCGTTTATCGCCATTACGCTACATACATAGATTATTTTATTATGTGATGATTGCCTGTTTGACTGGTTGATGTGAACTTGATACTTGATATATAATATCATGAGTGTGGTAATTATTTGGAAGTGTTATTATTATTATTATTATTATTATTATTATTATTATTATTATTATTATTATTATTATTATATTTTGGTATTTATTATTTGGAAATGATATTATGATATGATGATATATGATGATGATTTTGGATAACATGATGATGATTATGATGATATGATGAGTGTTATGATTGTGCTTAGAGGATTGAGTAAATCATAAGTTATGTTGGGACACAAGGATGCATTTGGGAATTGCATACGATATGTGATAGCAGTGCCTAACCGAGATGATTATCGTGATATGAGGTCGAGATTGATGAGATGAGATTATTTTGAGGTTATCTATGAGATTATGATGACCGGTTAGGGCACTAGGGGGTGACCTGAAACATGGTCTGTGATATGAGGGACCTGAAACATGGTCGAGTGGATTTGAAACATTGTCGATTGGGGTCTATGCCTCGGAGGGAAAATTCCCGGGGATAGGCTAACGGCGGACCGTCCAGAGATGATTTCATTTTAGTCGCAGCTATAGTTCATGCATTGCATGAGCATCCTGGATTGTGGTCCAGAGGTGTGCACCAGGTTGTGCGTCTATAGTGCCATTGCTTTGTGTGGGCACCCTTCAGCCGCGGACGAAGGTGTGCACCGGGGACTCTGGGACGTGTCGATTATATTTTTGTGATATCCGGATATGGCCGATACCTGATGAGATTATTCATACAGCATTTGCATTGCATCATGATGGAGGGTAGAGGAAAGATTATAGATGTGGATTGAGGATGATTATGTTACATATATTTATCTGGGGAGACGGATGTTTAGCGTGCCGTTATTTAATTAAATGTTGCTAAACCCTTTTCCATGTTTGATGTTATATGGTTTCTTATCCCTTGTATCTTTCTGCATGTTGTATTTTGTTTTATTATGAAATCGTACTAGAAGACCTGGTGGACAAACTTAATGATGAGGGATTAGACAGGATTCCCTATGAGCCGGATGCCAGAGCTCGAGTCTTGACCCATGGTGATTAGGATCAAGGTAGTATATGGCCAGTGCGTCTTGTGAGATGTTTTAGATGTTCTCGGTTGCTTAGTATTATGTCTAAGTCTTTATCATGACTGAAGTTTGTGTATTTATTTTTTTTCCGCTCCTGGCAGTGGATGTAAGACCAGAGACCATTTATGGTTGGATTAAGTTTTGAAGTTATAAAACTGTCTATCAGGTGTTTTTTTGACGTCATACGAATCTCCGATTTTTAAAAGGGACATTTCGAAAATGATTTATGAAAATCTCTAACGCTAAACGCGCGCTTAAGGAACTAATTACTGAGGTTTTAAACTAAATGTCACAAAGGGGCACAACGGGGTGTCTCATTTGGTATCAGAGCAGTTTGATTCTGATCGGACTGCAAAAATTTAGGGTGTTGTTACTAGCTGTGTCTAGTTGAATCCATATCGGATATTGACTATGCTTAGAAATTGGGTAGAAAGTTCGTAGCTTCGTCGTTTTAAGTTTCCTAAGTAGAGTAGGGAACTGAAATGATTAATATTCTTACTCATGATAAACACGATATTTTGGGATAAGTTACTTGGGTAAGTTGTTGTATAAAAGAGAGTATCGTGTTTGATTGTGCCTTGAAAGTTAGAAAGTAAGATTTGAAATAAGTGTTAGACCATGAGTTTATTGGAAGAATTAATTCTTGTTCATAAGGTATAGTGAGCAATCAGTGGTAGAAAGAAATTGTTATTATGGGAATTTATTTTAAGCACTAGATATATTTGGTTAATGTGGGTAGTTGTTGAAGATGATAAAGAGACAACAAAATGTGTTTGGGTCTTAATTAGGATAGGATTGAATTAGTTGAAGCCTTGTAGCCTTTTATGGTTGAGATGATGGTTATAGTTGTGGATTTGATTGGAAATCTAGGCTTATGAGTTGGATATTTGGTCCTGAATCTAGTGTTTAACGATGAGAAGGGAATTAGACTCAAGTTTATGAAATTAATACTTGGATGTGAAGATGAACTTATTTTCTAATGATGTCTTCTAATGATGATAGGTTTGTTTAAAGAAAAGGAGATTTAAGCATATGGTGTTTATAAGAAGTGTTGATTTGAGTGTGGCTTGTACATGATTAGTATTTAAGTATTTTTGTTGAGAATAGAATTAGTTTCTAATCACTTTGATGTTATTGGAGTTTATTAAGATAAAGTGTAAGCTTGTGATGGGATTATTCTTTAAAGTGATATTTGATTTATGAAAATAGTATTAACCCGAACTTGGTTTGAGACGCAAGTTTATAAGGTAAATTTAGGGGGATTTGAAATGATTTGGAAACATAATGAAGAAGTTTGAGTATATAGAAATGATATATATGGTTAAATCGAGGTTATTTGGAAATGTTGTGTGGACACATGACAATTAGTAGTAGTTCAAACTAAGAGAGGTTGTTAAGTTAAGATTTTGATATAAAGAAGCACGGTAGATATGGAAATAGTGTGCTAGTATTTAGATACATTACTAGGATATGATATTTGAAGAAGATTGTTAATAATGGCGATTCTAAGGGAAGGATATGTAGGTAAGTGCTAGTACGTATCAAGTTCATATCTAAGGATTTAATTTGTGAGTGGGGACTTGTTATTATTAAAGTAGGACTAAGAGCGGAATGATGATACTTTAGATGAGTAACATTATGATGATTTCGGATTTGAGAAGGGATGTTTTACCTAGGCATGATATTCTTGTTAAAATGATGAGTTTGAGCTTCTAGTAAAATCTTAATTGTTATAGAATATATTTTGTTTGGTTTAATATGGCAGTTAATGTAGTTAAGGGTTTAGAGTCATGTTTTATATTTCAAATAAGATGTAAGCCTTCATATTTCTTTTTGTAAAGTTTTGGTGTGCGATAATTGAGTAAAGAATTGTAGTTATAAGGTTTGATGATCAATAGTTGAATTATAATGATAGTTTTGTTGTTTATATTTTGAGACATTGAAGTTAAGATGTGGATTAAGGAGATATTTTTTTTATGTTAAATTTTGGTCACTAAGTTAGTGTTTGGACAGAAAGGTAGATTCTTAAACTAAGGGACTTACTTATGTTGACTTTGTCATTGTTGATCATGCCTTGAGGATTGTAATAAAGACTTGATCAGGCAATATGATGAGTGTGATTTCACCTCATTTTCCATGTACATTTCTGCATGCATTTGCATTTAGTTAGGCCATTTTAGTTGGATTTTGTTTAGTTTTTCACTTGGAACGGATAAGGTGGTATTGTGTGTTGTTTTGCAGGGATTTTTGATTAAATGCCCAAGTTTTAGCCATGAGGAAGCTGAGATGAAGAGAAGGCCTGAAAACTGAAGAAGAAGGGGGCCAAAAGTCAGAATCTGTCACGGCCTGGCCGTGATGGCTATCACGGCCGTGACCCAAAACTAGCAAAAGTCAGAGACGATCACGGCTTGGCCGTGATAGAGATCAAGGGCGTGAAAAGTTGGTTCGCGACGCGAATGATTGCTCGCCTCGCGAGAGAGTGATTGTGCCAAAACCACCAAAGTCGAGACGATCACGGCCAGCCGTGATGTACATCACGGCCGTGACCGGAAACCTCCAAAAGTCAGAGACGATCACGGCCTGGCCGTGATGGGGATCACGGGCATCAAAAGTTGGCTCGCGTCGCGAAATAAGTGCTCGCCTCGCGAAAGAGTAGTTTGACCAGAACTGGAAGAGACAGAACCCGTCACGGCCTGGCCGTGATGGCTATCACGGCCGTGGACCGCCACGAGTAATAAAAAGAAGCGAGCGGTAACGAGAAGAAGAGGCATTCAGAAAACCCTAAAGAAAAATCCTCTGCTGCTGTGGCTGTGTGCATCATTCCATGGAGCTCTCCCCTTTGTTCATCTCTGTAATTATTCCTTTTGTTTTACTTTCAATTATGTGTAGCTAAACTCCCCTTTTGTTGGGGTTAGACTATTGCTATCTGAACTTGGTTGTAAAATGACTTGATTATTAATGCAGTTTCTATGTTCTTTATGAGTGTTTGATTCTATGCTTAATGCTTTCTTAGGCTTGATCACCCTATGAATGATTAGTTGCTTTAATAGATAACTGGAAGGTTGGTGTTAGAGCTTGGTCATGAATCAAATGCCGGGTAGTTCATGAACCTAGGAATAGGTCTTGAGGTGCTTGCAATCTTATAAGTCTTTACTTAATGCAAAATCTCAGGTTAATCCACCTAAGGAATTAGGGTTTAACTTGGGATTTTAGGCTCAATGCACCTAAGGAATTAGGCTTGGGTATCTCTGAAAGACTTGATTGTCATATTAGAACTAGGAACTGTGTTAGTTATCATTTCATAACAATCAAGGGAGGATTAGCTTAGTTTAACCCCAGCAATCTTATATCATTGTTATTCATCTCTCTGTTTTCACATTAACTGTTTGAAAAAAATCCAAAAAGAACAAAAATATTTTCTTCTTGTTTGTTTGCTAGATGTTAGAACAACCTTCAATCAAAAATTCGATCGCCTAGATAGTAGTCAAATTTGCGAAGTGGTAATTGTCCACGATCCCTGAGAACGATATCCGGTCTTACCGTTTTTATTACTTGCAACGAACCGGTACACTTGCCGAGTCCGTGTCACAATACATAGGATAAATTCAGATTTTCCCTTGAGTGCGATAATTCTATATTGGTTTTGTTAAGATTTATGGTGAATTAGAGATATTGAAAACTATGGGACATGCAGTGGTAGGAATTTTGTCGAGGTGTAGTTATGAATGGTAAGATTAAGAGTAATATCAGCAAGTATGACAAATTATTGAATGTAGGAATTTGGAAGATCAAGAGGAAAGTTCCTAGTGTAGGTTCACCTAAGTTGGATGTGAATGAAAAGGATGATTTCTTGAGTAAAACTAAGTTTTCTAGAGTAGTTCAAGGTGGTGGAGTTAGAAAATATTAACTGACATGATTTCTGTTGATTTTAGTATGGAGATGTTTTACTTGGACACTGGAAATGTGTAATCTTGTTGTAATTTGGAGTGGTGGAATAAGTCCAAAGAAAACTAAGACTACAATTGTGTGCTTTGGGTTGAAGGTTGATGTATGATGGGGTAAAGTTAGTGTTGAACTTGATGTTCTTTGTGAGGATAAGGTGTTGAAGAAGTTTTGCTAGTAGACAAATTTTGAGGCAAGAAGTGATTAAGTTTTGATTGTGTCTTTCGAGTGTAATAAGCTATGGTGACATGTTCATAATCTTTGAGGTTTTATTCTGGTAAATATGTGGTTGATGATCCATAGTGGATACTAGATATTTTAAATCCAAGATTTGCCATTGGGGAGTGTCCACCTGGATTTCTTGGCTTTGTTTTGGTGCAACTCCTAGGGGTTATGACCTTAGAGAAACTTTGTTTTATAATCTCTTTTCTCGGCTGCAATATATAAGATAAGGGCAGATATGATACAAGAATTTCCTTGCATAGGTCATAGAGCCCTGTCTTTAGATGGAGGAATTGTTAGGAGTTGTGTATTTTCCTTGGACAATAGGGTAGATGTGTATGGGAAAGTTCTTAAACCAGGGATACTAACGGGGCTTGTGAACCAAATTGAAAAGGAGAGGCAAATGAAGGATATGAAATCGAAGTAGGCAAAAGATTCTAGAGGAATTAAGAAGAGAACGGACTATGTCGGGTTGGTAAGATTGAATTTCTTAGGTTCTTGGCGCGAAGTTTATCATGTGCAACTCAGGCTCAGATGTAGTTAAAGGATAAATAGAATGACATAAGAATCAATCCTGTTATAGAATTATAGATGAAAGGAATGAAGCGACGAGAATATAAAGCAGGATGTTCGGGTTAAGGTGTGATTACAAAATCCTGTTTAGTTTCGAGTCATGAAATTCCGAGGACGGAATTTTTTCTAAGAGGGGTAGTAATGTAACAACCCATTTTTAGTTACGCTGTTTAACCGGTTAAAATATAATTACACATATGATTAATTATTTTATTTGGATGTTTATGTTCATTTGTGTTATGTGGTTTAGTTTGAGTAATTAAATTACTCTCCTCAAATAATTTTATTGGATGCGTTAGCACTGACTTATTTCAGTGAATGCACGCTTACTAGACAATAAGTTGCATTATTGTTACTATTATTACCAGTACAGAAAAATATTTTAAATAATATGTTTAAGAGAAAATCATTTTCATATTTTCATTCAATTTAATTTTAGAGTTGAAAATAAACTGGTTTGACCATAATCGGAGATTAAATTTTGGACCGAGTATTTTCTTAGTTGATCAGTTCAACTATTAATCTTTACTCTAAAGTGAATTTTGAAATTATATATTTATCAATCTTTATTTTTAAATCCAAAGTCCAAAAACATATTTATTTTTAGGCTCAATATTTACTACTCATTTTATACCTGCTATTACTAATCACAAATTTTTTTATCCTCCTTATATCTCCCACTCCCATACTCTGACGCCACCCCTTCTTTTTCTTCTTTATTTTTACGTTACCTCGCTCTTTCTTTTTCTCTTTCTTTTCTTTTACGTTTGTTTTTCTCATCGGAGCACCAAACCCAAATTTCATCATTCTTCTCCTTCTCTCTAGCTCAACCGCGTGCACCGTCACCTTAGGAAGATATCCGACCGCCGCACGTCCTGGAGGAGACGACCTCGCCACTCGTTGTCTTCTGGTTCGTTGGTCGTCGCTGCTACGTCATCGACGCCACCGCGCGAGACGCGCCCCACTGCGGTAAGCGTTGTTTCCACCACCACCCACTGTGGTTTCCGGCGCCGTCCGACGAAACGGAACCCATATCCGAACTACCCTCATCGTGCTCTTTCTTCTCCACCATGCGGTTTTCCATTGGGTCACTGTTGCTCCGCCACTGCCGCCGCTGTTTGGGCGTTTTCCGGCCACCATCCGGCCACCTTTCACCAAATAAACACCATAACTTTGCTCCCCTCTTCCTCCTCTACAAAAGCCCTCAAGAAATTTCGAGATCGGAGAACATTGATTTCTGACTATCATGAGCCGCCGCGCCGAAACTTCGTCGGAGCTGTTGTCACCACCACCATATTCTCTTCTCCTCACTTTGGGTAAGTGTTTACCCCTAATCTCTTCTATATTGAAAATCTTCGAATTGATTTTGAAACCCTAACCCTATCTCTTTAATTTCATATTATAATTTTGAAATTAAACTTTGTTTTATGAAATTGAGACTCTGAATTAGTGTTTCCCTAAATTAATTTCATGGTTCTTGGATTATATTGAGCTTTCCCAAATTATGTTATGAACCATAAAACCCCAAATCTGTTTTCATTTAAATCAGTAATGTTTTTTTGAGAAATTAAATATATTATTGAATTATATTTATATTGTGATTGTTGAGAAATTAATTCGGTGATTTGTCTGGCTGTTTCTATGCTTGGATCGACTCTCTGGGATGTTTTTCATGTTCTTGCTTGCTTTGGAGAAGTATGAATTCCTTTTTGGGAACTCATGGAGCTGATTGCATGGCTGTGAAGTTCCAGAAAAACCTCCGAACGCATTAAAAGGTGGGGGAAAGAAATTATTTAACGTCGGAAACGGCGCGGTTACATTTAATTAGATAATGGTATAGGGCGACCCAAACCCTACACGAGAGCGAGTAACAGACAATGTCTATACCACATTGGGAACTACTTAGTGGTACCAATGATGATATAGAAATTGTGCGTTTATCGCCATTACGCTACATACATAGATTATTTTATTATGTGATGATTGCCTGTATGACTGGTTGATGTGAACTTGATACTTGATATATAATATCATGAGTGTGGTAATTATTTGGAAGTGTTATTATTATTATTATTATTATTATTATTATTATTATTATTATTATTATATTTTGGTATTTATTATTTGGAAATGATATTATGATATGATGATATATGATGATGATATTGGATAACATGATGATGATTATGATGAGTGTTATGATTGTGCTTAGAGGATTGAGTAAATCATAAGTTATGTTGGGACACAAGGATGTATTTGGGAATTGCATACGATATGTGATAGCAGTGCCTAACCGAGATGATTATCGTGATATGAGGTCGAGATTGATGAGATGAGATTATTTTGAGGTTATCTATGAGATTATGATGACCGGTTAGGGCACTAGGGGGTGACCTGAAACATGGTCTGTGATATGAGGGACCTGAAACATGGTCGATTGGGGACTATGCCTCGGAGGGAAAATTCCCGGGGATAGGCTAACGGCGGACCGTCCAGAGATTATTTCATTTTAGTCGCAGCTATAGTTCATGCATTGCATGAGCATCCTGGATTGTGGTCCAGCCGCGGACGAGGGTGTGCGCCGGGGACTCTGGGACGTGTCGATTATATTTTTGTGATATCCGGATATGGCCGATACCTGATGAAATTATTCATACAGCATTTGCATTGCATCATGATGGAGGGTAGAGGAAATATTATAGATGTGGATTGAGGATGATTATGTTACATATATTTATCTGGGGAGACGGATGTTTAGCGTGCCGTTATTTAATTAAATGTTGCTAAACCCTTTTCCATGTTTGATGTTATATGGTTTCTTATCCCCTGTATCTTTCTGCATGTTGTATTTTGTTTTATTATGAAATCGTACTAGAAGACCTGGTGGACAAACTTAATGATGAGGGATTAGACGGGATTCCCTATGAGCCGGATGCCAGAGCTCGAGTCTTGACCCATGGTGATTAGGATCAAGGTAGTATATGGCCAGTGCGTCTTGTGAGATGTTTTAGATGTTCTCGGTTGCTTAGTATTATGTCTAAGTCTTTATCATGATTGGAGTTTGTGTATTTATTTTTTTCCGCTCCTGGCAGTGGATGTAAGACCAGAGACCATTTATGGTTGGATTAAGTTTTGAAGTTATAAAACTGTCTATCAGATCAGGTGTTTTTTTGACGTCATACAAATCTCCGATTTTTAAAGGGGACATTTCGAAAATGATTTGTGAAAATCTCTAACGCTAAACGCGCGCTTAAGGAACTAATTACTAAGGTTTTAAACTAAATGTCACAAAGGGGCACAACGGGGTGTCTCATTTAACGTCAAAGATATGGTCAACTGACGTAAAACTTTCCCGTATATTAGATTATTTCCACTAGAATTACCCTTAACTTTCTAAATACTAGTTCCCTTTTTATTATGCCTTTAAAAAATACTAGTATGGAACGTAACTAATTTCTTCTCTCTACTAGACGAATTATTTACTCAATTATTAAAACTCCACCTATTAAAATCAAATACATAATGTGTGTGCATCTTTGCATGGCCTTAGAGAGCATCAAATATTGACTCAATAAGCCAAACTCTCAGACCATATGGTTGGATGTGTTCTGTTCTATGGGTTCCTGTTCCCTACAACTTATTTTATTATCTATACTTATGCGCTTATATTGCACTGGAAGATTTAATTCATATGCATATCGAGTATACATGAACATAAAAGGGGAAAAAACTTCAGGTTCGCAATCTGTCATTTTTTAAACAAGTGGTGTGCATGGCTTAACAGGTAGCATGATGTACAAAGAGCAAAAGAGTAAAGAGCTGGGTGTTGTGGGTGGAGTGTGGAACGTATAGGAGAAAGAGTTGCGTGATTGTGTATAGGAAATTGGTGAGTTGAAAGATAAAAGAGTGGAATGTGGAAGGTGTTTAGGGTGGGGATAAAAGGATAAATTTATATTTTTAGAAAAAAATAAAATCTCATTCCATCCCATTCCTTCCAAATTGGAGGAGAAGAAAGGTATAGTTAAATGAGGGAATAGGATGGAATACATTCCATTCCATTCAATTGCATTCCACTCCCTTTTATCCTAACCAAACAACGGAACATTTTCCCATTCCATTCCCTTCCCTTCCATTCCATCCCTTACCATCAATCTAAACGAAGCCTTAAGGATGAATCATGTTTATTTGATCGCACTAAACTTCTGGAAGAATATAAACACAATTTTTTTTTACACTATCTGATCTGACTTTTTTTTTTATAGGCAAATGTTAGTAGGTTAATGTTAGTATTTTTGTTAGTGGGTGGGGTTTGAATTAGTAAGTGGCATTAGGAATATTGCTCACCTTAATGCTAATGAAGCACCCTATTTACGAATTTCCTTTATGCTTTCTGCAAACACAAACATGAAAACCTTCCAATCACCACTGTGTCCATTCATTTCGCCACCATCACAGACCACATCAGACCCAGCTACTCCCATTCATTTCTGTAAACACAAACATGAAAACATCTGGGAAATGATAAAGAAGTATCTCCCCCAGTCCCCAAGCGAATGGATGACAAATTGTAACACAAAGGAGACGCCCACACCACAAATACCCGCATTTTAGTCTAAGATTTCAAAAACCCTACATAATGAAAATTTAAAAAAAAAATTGAAACAACCATTCACCTGACATAAAATTATAAGCAAGGAAGATATTGGGCTAGTGATGTACCATGTCCAGTCATTGAAGCAACAGTGTGGAAGAGAAGAAATGAAAATTGGAATAGAAGAAAATAAATTCTCATAGATTAGGGAGCAAAGTGGTTGGGGTCTCACCGATTTTGGGTTCCCTTTGTCTATTTTAAAATAAAATGGTGGTTTGGAAAAGGTAAAGAATTTTATTTTTTTTTTAAAAAGGAGGGTTTCAAGTTGTTGCTGCTTCCCATAGCCAATGAAAAATTAGATAGAAAGTTTCCAATTAATGATATTACTTATTACTTATTCCAATACAATGGAATTAAAACATCAAGTTTCAAGGCATGGGAAAGTTCAATTTGTTGCAGCCCTAATACCGTTTTGCCCCCATTTTATGGCCTACCATTGATAACGTAAAGGTGGCCTTCCAATGCATGGGAAAATTAAATGCTGTAAATAAACTCATTTTATGTGCTTTGATGTGAAATTAATACCTATTAAAATAAATAAAAATAAAAAAGAAAATATAGATGTAATATGATTGGTTCTTTTTATTTTATTATTAATAATAGTAAACAAAGCTTATTAGAGAAGCCATTGAATATGTCCAAACTTTTCTTATAATGGGATTGTAGTTGTATATTAATAAGATTTAATTCTATTTTGGTTAAACTAATCATGTATACATGATCTCGAATCTCGATTTTGAATTTAGTTTTTACACGTTAAAAAATTGAAATCGAACCCTTTATATAATATTAACTCTAACATTTTGCTTATAAAAAAAATACATATATGACCAAATTCAAAAATTTTAGAATTTTTTGGTCCCTATCTAACAAGTATTTTATTTTGGTGCTTATATGTGATCATTACTTTGAATTTTCTCTATATTTCATCTCCAACAAATAGCATTACCACATCGTTAAACGATGAATATAAAATTAAAAATAATTATACATATATAGATCAATTTTTTAAAAAAGAAATATGTATAAAAACCAAAAGTACTAAGACCGAATGTCTTATATTGTAAGAAGTTTATCTCATCCTTTTGTCAAAACTTTTATGTGGAGTTTATTAGGATGAATGTTAATATGGTTGCTCATGGGTTAGCAAAGGCCATCATATGTCAGGCTAGTCCTCAAGTTTTCTTTGATATTTCAGCATGTATTGATTATTTGATTTTTAATGAAATGAATTAGATTGTTTAAGTAATTTTTTTTTTAATTTAACCTTCTATTTTTAAGTCCAAATAAGTGTCAATTAATATTTATATAGTACTGTCAATTATTAACTTCACCGAGAAAAAAAAATTTGCGGCACAAGTGTCTCACATTAGTATTAAATATCCATATAAATCTTCTTGATCTACTACAGATTACTTCCTCTATTTTTTTAAATGATTAGCGTCCGAGCTTTGTATTAGAATAGAAATATATATTACATACATAGATTCATTTGAAAAAATATTATTTAACTAAATTATTCTTATTAAAAAATATTTTGTCATAATTAATAAATATCGTAGATACCAAGAAATTGTGTCATGAATATTGAAATTTATAATTGAAAAAATATAATCAATATTAGTTAATCTTTAAAATGTCAACCAAAATAAAATAAGAATAAATTCTATAAACCCCCGCTATTCAAAACCGGATCCGAAAATCTATAATCTATAAAATAATAATAAGAGATCCAATTTTCATTGTAGATCCCCTAATGGTGACAAGGGTCGTTTTTATTTTTTTAAATATTTTTTTTAAAATATAATTTTTTTAATTTTTTTTTACTTTTTTATAATTAGACATCTTTTTTAAAATAACTTATTTAAATTTAAAAAATTATTTTTAAAATTTTAAAAAGTTTTAGTTAAAAAATAAATCTTTTTATTAGATTTTTTTAACTTTTGTAGAATTTTTTTTTAAAATAAAATATTTGTAATTAATTTTTTTATTAAACTATTTTAAAAAAAACCTAAAAAACATATATTTTATTTTTAAACTTTAACAAATTGATTATTTAAAAAATAAATTTTTTATTCAAAATATTATAATATTTTTTAAAAAAACTTATTTAAAACAATAATTCGGCTTTTTAAACATTTTATTTTGATTACAAAATATTTTTTAAATTACAAAATGTTTTTAAATAAAAATAATAAATTTTTAATATATTTTTTTAAACATTTTTTTTAATTAAAAAATTTATTTTATTAAAAAATTTGTTAAAAACATTTTTTTAAAATGAATTGTTAAAATAAAAGCATTTTTTTAATTTAAAAAATAAAATTTTTTTATTTAAAACATTGTTAAATTAAAAACATTTATTTTATTTAAAATATATAAAAACATTTTTTTTTAAAAAATTGTTAAATTAAAAACTTTGTTCTATTTTAAAAAATATTAAAAACATTAATGATTTCAAAATATTGTTAAATTAAAAACATTTTTTTATTTAAAAGCATTGTTAAATAAAAACGTTTTTTTAATAAAAAAATTTATTTTTAAAAACATCTGTTTAATTTAAAAAAATATTAAAAAAACCTTTACTTTTATGTAATAATTTTTTTTTATTTTGTCTTCTTTTAATTTTATTTTTGTCTTTTATTGCAAACATTTATTATTTATTACTATTTGAGATCATTATTTGGGGGAAGTGTTGCAGCTTTGGAGCCAAATGATACTGTAGCCGAATGATGAAGTGACACGTGTCTCTATCGGATCCCACCTAAAATTTCCTCCTCCTGTTTCGACTAATTTAACAATTTAATATTTTTTTGATATTAATTAAATTACCAATTTTTTTAATTAAAAAAGTAAATTGTTTTTAATATTTTTTGTAAAGAAATTTTTTAATTAACAATTTTTTTTATTAAAAACATTTTTTATTTAAAAACATTGTTAAATAAAAAACATTTTTTTATTTAAAAATTATTTTATAAAAATTATTTAAAACGTTGCTAAATTAAAAACATTTATTTTATTTAAAAAATATTAAAAACATTGTTAAATTAAAAACATTTATTTTATTTAAAAAATTATTGATTTCAAAACATTGTTAAATTAAAAACATTTTTTATTTCAAAACATTGTTAAATAATTTTTTTTTTAAATTTTAAAAATTATTTTTCAAATTAAAAAAAAACGTTCACTTTTTGGTAATAAAATTTTTTCTTTTATCTTCTTTTAATTTAACTTTTCTTTCGTCCTCATATTTCGACTAATTTAACAAATTAATATTATTTTTTATTGATATTAATTAATCTTGTGCAAACAATGGAGAGCATTATTTTACTGTATACCAACCTGGTAGTCACACGTGTCACTGACGGGACCCATAAATATTTTTGGACTTTTTTTTTCTAAATTTTAATGGGGAACAAGTTTTTACTGTACACGAATGAAATTTTGACACGCGTCACATTTGGGTCTCACACATCTTTTTTGTTATTATTTTTTTAAAATTTTAAATGTACTAAATATTTTATTAATTTTTGTATCATTTATTCTAGAGGCTTCTCCTTTTTGTACCATTGTTATAACTAATTGGTTAAATTATACCTTTTTAATGTTTGATATTTATTCTTTATTTTTTATTTTTAATTCCTTATTGAGACTTGTTGTAACTTGGGAATCGCCCAGCTTTTTACCATCTTGTCACTATAGACGAATTGGATGATGACATGTGTTCGTGACGGGTCCCAGCTCTAATTTTGTGGTTTTGGTTTTGTTGTGTTTAGCAATTTAAATATTAATTTTTTTAAAAATATATAATTTTTTTAAATTATATTGTGTCGTGCTTTTACTGTGGACGAATAGGTGGGCACCACGTGTCATGTGCCTCTTCCATTATAATTTTTTGGCCTCTTGATTTTTTATAATAAAAAATAGTTACATTATTATTTTAATTATTGTATTATTATTTATTATATGGCCTTCTCTTTTTCATTTTTTTTAAATTTCAACCTTGCATTTATTGTGGACGAATAAACCAAAGACACATGTTATGGGCGGGGCCGACATATATTTCTGTCCTCTGGCATTTTTTTAATAATAGTTACTTAATTAATTATTGTAATATTTATTATAGGGCCTTCTCTTAAATACATTTCTACCATGCTTTTGCTGTGGACGAATAAACCGACGAGACGTGTCACAAGTGGATGCACATATTATTTCAGCCTAATGATTTTTTTAATAATAAATATTTAATTAATTTTTTTAATTATTATAATATTTATTATGGGGCCTTATCTTAAAATAAATTTGCAGCATGATTTTGCTGTGGATGAATAAACCGGCGACACGTGTCATGGGTGGATCCACGTATAATTTCAGTCTAACGAATTTTTTTAATAATAAATATTTAATTAATTATTTTAATTATTATAATATTTATTTCGGGGCCTTCTCTTAAAATAATTTTCTACCATGATTTTGCTGTGGACGAAGAAACCGGTGACACGTGTCACGGGTGGATCCACATATACTTTCAGCCTAACGAATTTTTCGTCCTCTAGAATTTTGTTAAAAATAATTATTTAATTAATTATTTTAATTATTGTAATATTTATTCTAGACCCTTTTCTTAAAATAAATTTCTAGCATGATTTTACTTTGGATGATTAAACGGCGGCTCGTGTCACGGACGGGGCTCATATAGATTTTCATTTTTTTAAATAATAATTTTTTATTTAATTATTTTAATCATTGTATTATTTATTCTAGGTTTTTTGTTACAATAAATTTATTACATGATTTTACTGTGGACGAATAAACGGGCGACACTTGTCATGGGCGGGGTCCACATAAAATTTCAGCCTCTGCCTTTTTTTAATAATAAATATTTAATTAATTACTTTAGTTATTGTATTATTTATTCTAGGGACTCATTTTTATATTAATTTTTTATTTGGATTGTTGTTCTCCAATGACAAGTGTCAGTAGGGGATCTATGGACTATGTTCAGCTGCCTTTTTAAAAAATTTAATTAATTATTTAATTATTATTAATTGATTAGTTAAATAATCTATTAATTATTGTCTTCCAATATTAGTTCTTCTCATTTTCAGCTAACTAATGAATATACGAATCCAACTGTTACACATAATATTGTTATTTTATATATTTAAAAAAAATTGTATAGTTAATATTATTAAATTGAAATTATTTATAAAAAAACTATTACAAAAACAATCATCTCATATACTAGATATCTGATTACAGCTCCAATTCCTCAACAAAAAAAAAAAGTTCAACAGATGTCGTTTTGCAGAAAGTCCAATCACGGGAGGGGAGTTGGTGGTATTGACATGCGCTAGAAGGTACATGGATTAATGGTAAAAATAGATTATTTTAATAATTAATTATATTCATAAATAATCAATTATTGTTTTTTTTTAAAACAGGAAACTTACGACATTTCACTAATCACCAAATTTTACCGGAACATAATTAAAAACATGGGTGCTTAGCAAAAAAAAAAAAAAAATAATTGGTGGGACTAGCATTAATCAATTATTGTTATAGAATTACATTTTTTGATAATAGTCAAAATACATTCTAAGATAATTTTTGGATTGATTAAAAATATATTTTTATATAAAAATTTATAACAAAAAAATTTTTATTTATATAAATTAATAATATTTATTTGATAGTCATTTGAACAATAAAACGTAAAAAATAGTTTACAAAATAATCCAATAGATTCTACAAAAACTTTTTTTCCTACGAAAACCAATATTTTGCAATTTAATCAATCTCATTTGTCAAATTAACTCAAAAGAATAAAAGATTTGAAAAAGGTTGGCAGAAGATAATTGCGAAAATTAGTGCCAATATATGCGGCGTAAATACTTTATAATCCCGATTAACCGAATTATAAAACTCCTAATTTTAAGGAACTTTAGAAATAATAAAATTGTAATTTTCATATGTAAAAATAATAAATAACAAATTTACATATACAAATAACACTCAAAACTACATATTTTAAAGAAAATATAAAAAGTCCTGTACCGAAAAATAATTCACAATTTGATTTTTCATTATAAAGGAAATTATAAAAAGCCCTGTATCAAAATATACCTCACAGGAAAAAGTCTCCTGAGTAACAAGATAGGGCTACATTTATAACATGGATATACCCCTAAAGAGTCCAACCCTGTTCTTTCCGGTAACCCTCTTTTAAGGGATGCAGATATCGAAATGGTTTGGTAGACGCAAAAAAATTATCTATAGTTGAAAACTTCATATGTGCAATCAAGTTGGGCGGAAAAATGCACTAAAAACAGATGCATTAAATAATTTCTCTACAAGAAGATTATCATGGTTGAGCTAATTTTGCCAAAATAACTAAGTCTAAAATCTTCACATCCAAAGTATCATCTACCTTGACGATGCCATCAGTGCCATCTACCCCAATCAACTTGCCCGTGGCACCGCGGAATGCCCCACCCATGATTTTTATTTTGTCCGATTTCCTTGGTACCACTGCCTCCATTTCACTAGGAAGTGCTGTTATTGTTTCACCATTCCCGTCAGATTCAAGAGCTACTCTGCAAGAGCCATCCTGAAGAAACAAAAATGCCAATGTCAATAAACCCAAGCAAATGGAATGAATCGTTGCGAGAAAAGACGGCTTCTTCGCTCTGTAACAACATAAAATAGATCATATATAACTACAATTAAGGTATATAAGAGCAACCTACCCACCACCCAAAAAAGACCAAAACGAAAAAAGAAAAAAAGAAAAAGGCAACAATTTCCAAATGAAATTTTTGGCATAATTTGTCTCAACTTGAAGATCCATGGCTTACAGATCTAACAGCATCAATCAAGCATGCATACACAAGCAAGTTTCTAGGGAAACATACCGGAAGAACCTCTCTTATAACTCCAACTGATTCTTCTCCGGCCTTGTGTACATTGACTAATATGTCTGGCATTAACCAAGGCCCTTCATTGTCCCCACCTACAACAAAATTAAACCATCAAATTGGCAAGTGTAAACGAAATACGACATCATTTTAAACCTTTGCTTATTATCCAATCAAATAAACTAATACAAGTAATTGATCAAGGAATATGCTTGGTAAATAATGTCACGAGAATCCAAGTATAGATCGAGGAATTGATAAATAATGTCATGAGAATAAAAGTAATAGATCAAGGAATATGCTTGGTAAATGATGTCATGAAAAGCTCCACTTAACACCGCAAAATCTTGGGTTATTTAATTCAATGACCTATGGCAAAAAATGGAAAGGTAGGGAAAAAATTGGGAAGGTAAAAGTAATGCCCTTATGGGATTTCTATTGGGAGGCTTCTGCACAATGGGAGGCAGTAGGAACATACAAAATTATAACCATTCTAATAGATCAGCAAAAAATAATAGAAACAAGAGATATGGTGTTTGAGCTAGAATAACCCAATTGATGCATGCACTCAAATGAGACAAAGCAAAGCAACATTCAAGTAGCGAACCATGTGCTATGCACGAAGTATAACATTACTGTGGCAACACAAAGTATAGAATATTAATTAATAATAACATTGCTGAGATATGAACTTTACTAAGCCCAGCGGTAACCCTCCATTTCAGAGACCATGTTTGTCATAGTTACTCTCTATCATAGATATAAAAATTATGTCCATCATAACTTGCAGAGTGATTAAAGCTCCAAAAAAAAGTTGCAGTGCGGTCAAATAGCCATGTAGACATGCCGTTGAAACAGGTAAATCTGTCTGTCATAGATAGATTGATAAATACAGAAACTTACCCAAAACCGGGGACATCATGTCCAGTCCACCAGTTCCTGGAGTCATAGGCTGTCCTCCAGGGGTGCCAGGAAGATAAGATGCTGAATTTGGTGTCATAGGCTGCCCACCGGGTGTTGACGGTAAATATGGACTTGGAGCATTGGCTGCAAAACAACCCCACCCCAAAATACAATATTAGAATGAAAATAAAATCTACTAATATACTATGATTACAAGGGGCAAGTAACAGGTGGTGCACTACCATAGGCAGAACTGTCCCGTGGTGTCCCAGCCTCACTATAATTGCCACCAGGAGTGCTAGCCCAACCAGCACCAGGAGTTGGGGCTTCATATGGCCGTGAAGGAGGGCTTCCTGGCTGAAAATATTAAAAGAAAAGGAAAACAACAATAAAAGGTCACTACATTCTTCCGGTGAATTGCAGACTAAATGAAGTTGGGTAAAAATCAACCTGGTACTGTGGACTGGCTCCCCAAGAGCCTGGATTCCCATCTTCCCAGTTATCCCTGGTTTTATTTTCACCATCAAAAACACCATACTACTAATTGGATAATAACATCCACATGTAACTGAAGAACTGCACATTATAAACCGGTAAAAATGCTTTTTACTACCAAGTTTCTTATGACCCTCTTGATCTAATAGCTTATGTTATGGACACTGATATCTATTAAATTTATTAACGTATAGACGTTAACCTATCTATTCCTTTTTCTGTTGGATAAATCAAAAAATTCATTAAAAAAGGCATGGCATACAAAATCAGATTGAAGGGGTCCTTCTATTAAAACAGAATACAAGGAAACACAAACCAAATCAGAGAGCAGTATATATTAAGCTCATGTTAGAACAAACCTTGGAGGACTCATTGGTGTATAAGGATTCCATGCTCGGTCACGCATAGGTGTCCTCATTCCATCATGAATAGGTGTCGCTACAAATAGCAGTACATTGAACAAATATGAGCAGTTATGACTTTGAGCCAAATAAGAGAGACTAGTGTCACTAAAATATAAAAATAAATTAAACAAACCTCCAGGATCTCTCATAGGAGTATTATATGGATGCAATGGAGTTCGAGAAGGATGCATTGGTGTTTCACTTCCCATCCCATATCGAGATTCACTGATAGAACATACAAAAGTCAGACGGCTGAGTATCTTCCAATGAACACAGGGAATGAACAAATTATATGTACATATAACTTACCGGTATGGAGTTACAGCCACATTGTCAGATATGTGGTTGCGGTCAACTGCAAACATGCAAGTCAGACACCATACACATTAAAAAAAAATTACAAGGCAGGCAGACCGCAGGCAAGCAAGTGTCCAAATTAGAAGACCTACCTGTAACAACCTTCATTTGAGATTCCAACTCAACCCGAACTGATGTGCCTTTAACTTCTATAACACGTCCACGATAACCTTTGTAGGGACCCTGGCGTACTTTAACAGTTGCGCCTGCCAAACCATCGTGACCCCTTCCACCTCTGTGCCTTCCTCCAGCTAAACCACATTCAAATAAATTATCAAACAAATTTGTTAAAAAAGAAAAATTAAGGTAAATCAAAATCATAGACTAATTCAATGATCCAGCATATAAAACAATAAAAGATTCAAACATACAATCAATGGGAGGCCCTCCTCGAGAAAACCTCCTTGGAGACTGTGGAATACGAGGGGGAGTTCTGAGGCCGGGGAATCTTGAGTAGGCATCACCCTAAACAAGGAAAGGAATAAGTTAAGCAAAACATTAGCACAAGGATAAAACCAAAAAAAAGAAAAAAACATAAGAATTAATTTAGGAGAAATGGTTACATTTCTGTCACCATTGGAGCGTGAACCCCCCACAACTACACATGATTGGGCCTTAGCACATATAAAGCCTGCATGTTCAAGATGATGGCGATCAAAGATGAACAACACTCCTCTATATATGTGCTCCACAGGACCTTGTTTGCCCTAACAAAAAAGTGATAGTTTTAACAATCTAAACTTCCAAGAAATAAATCTAGCCAAAAGTCAGAATCTCACTTTGCAGGGACCCTCAACAATCCGCACAACATCCTTTGATGATACTGTATTCTTAAACCTATCCTGCACACTTATTTTCTTCTCTATCTTACATTTGATCTCCCTTAATTTAACAAGCACAACTTCAGGTCTGTCAGCAACACCCTTAAGAACCTAGAAAAAAGGCAAGAGATGTTGGTATAATGACAAAGGTCTCAAGTTTTTCATTGAAAAGGTCTTAAAATTTTGATTCATTAAGTAAATACTTACCTGAAATGCCTCACTTTCTACACGTATTATCACACCAAAGCTCAAATTACTGCACCATGTTAAATTAGAAGTGAGAAAAGTTTGAACCATAGCATACAGAAGCAAGGAGATATGCCTAATCTCAAGCACAACAAACAGCTTACTCTAGCAATACAAGATCACGGAGTTCATAGTCTCCAATTCTTGTAACTCCAGTGGTCACTTCAGAACTCTCCACAACATCATCTGCAAAAACGCGGATCTGAAGAGAGAATATTTCTATGTCATTTATGCACTAAATATAAGTCGAAATTCACACACATTTAATCTATACAGGGACCAGAAAACTCACATGTTCCTTTGTTGTATCAGATATTAAGATCAGGACGTGCTGGTCCACCTTCACAACCATGCCAGTGGCACCCTCTTGAGCACCAGAAACAACCTTAACATGGTTTCCGGGTTCAAAATATTTACACAGTTCCTTTTCATTTACAGCAAGAGTTTTCTGAGAGAGAGAGAGGTAAATCATCATGAAAACAATTTATTACTAGTGACCAACATGTAAAACTGGCAGACTTTCCATGGAAGGAAAGCAGACAAATATCAATTCATACTTACTGGAAGACCCTTAATTTCCGGTCTTATATGGACATTATCTTCATCAACTTTCTCCACCCACCCCTTCAAGTTCTTTAAATCTCCCTTGATGACAATGACAGCATCACCTTTCATAAAATGCCCTTTCTTTCTGTTTGCAAATAAAGTTGAAAGGCTAGCTACATCACCATCTCCATTCTCACCCGGTTTACGAAACTTTTCAAGTTCATCAAACGTAGGTTTGATGTTCTGAGCACTAATAGATTTTATTGATACAGTTTTGTATAAGAATCCATCCTTGAACATCATGCCTCCAATTGCATCAAATCGTTCCCCATAGGCATCACGTCTATGCTCCACACGGATATGCAGTTCCCTGTATAAAAAGCATAAATTTTATCTGACCAGGAACAGGAAAGTTTTAAAGAAACAGAAGACATTCAGCTAAAAAAAGGAAAGGATCAACAATACCTGGCTTCATCAACATTCATAAAACGAGGGGGAGGAACAAATGCCTTCTTTTTCACAACTTCCCTACCTTCCTGCATGATACATGCATTTTCCACAAATTAGAGACTCACGTAGTTTCAATTTTCAAGAGTGTTAAATGTTGAACAAATAGAAAACATGAATTTAACAAAACACTGAAATATTCCATACCAATTTGTTTGCAAGGGCCTGTAAGTCTATCCTCGGAATTAGTTTCACAGTTACCCTTTGCCGGACATTGTCGACATCCACTACCTATAAAAGAGATGGGTTGATGGTAAATAAATAAAGCATAATGGATGGTACATGAGATTTCTAGAATGTGATGCATACCTTGGCAAGATCCCCTTTGTATGTCCCAATCTTCATTCTGACCCAAGTATCTCTGGCAAGATCGATAGCTTTGCTTTCAACTGATAGAACATCAGTCATTTCTCTGATTGGAACAAGTGTTATTTTTTGTCCAAATATGTTGCGGAGACCTTTGCAAGCCTGAAACATATGCAAAATATTGAAGAAAAAAACTTAACAACTTTTATCCGTCAAGATATGTTATGGTGAATAACAGACATTTCACATGACAATACCTCTCTCACATGGGCTTCTTTATCTGCTTCCACATATATATAGTTTTTGAGATGATCAAGAGCAACAGCTGACCTGATTTGCAATTCAGACCCCTTATCTATGTACTTTTGCATAAGGCAAACAGCTGTTTCTCGCTCTCGGCCAATCTAACCAACATCAAACAAAGAATATATGACATGTTTCTTTTCCCTTGCCAAAAGCAGGAAATAATCACAAGAAGGATAGGATCATACCGCACATTTCACCATCCAGAGCTTTGGATCTCTAACAGATGGCAAAAGAGCTTGTTGTTCTACATCAGTAGCTTCTTCATCATAATCTGTCGGGCGCCTTCCATACCGTTCCTGGATGCTTTTGGCCACAGCTTCAAGATCTTCGTGGTCTTCTTCATCATGTGGCAGCATACGGCCACGGCGCTCTCTTCTAGCATCATGTTCCTCGGGAAGATCAGCTCCACCATCAACAATGAAGTCTGCATGTTTCGTATGGTTAACTTATCTACATGGACAATTGACTTATTTTATGCAAAGTAGTTAGGACCTAACTGCTTTATAACAAACTGACCAACCATGTACAAACATTAGAAAAACACTGAAAATTCAACCTTCCACGGCATTAAGTCACACTCAAAGTAAAAATCTTAGCAGCAGAACACAACTTACAAGTATAAAACATGGTATAAGACAGACATAGAGAGGATTTGAAGTAATTCATACATTCTGCACTTAACAATCCTAGTTACTAAATACTATTTCAATTATCTTCAAAAAAATATAGGGTATTCTGAAGAGACAACTCTTATATTGTTTACTATTAAACAGCATAACACACAAATTATAAATTTTCCTTACAAAAGGGGCCACATCCTAACCGTACCGCATATTTCAAGAAAGATAAACCCTAAATTCCAATTTTCAACCCTAATTTCATCCATTTTTCACATCTAATCAGATCAATTTCCATCATATTGAAACAAAATAAAAAATTAAATAGTAAGAGGGGGAAACGCACCATCTTCGCCTTCCTCTTCTTCCTCTTCTTCATCAGAATCCACGACAGCCTCTTCATCGAAGAAATTAGAGGCAGAAACTTTCTTGTATTGCTTTTTCTTCCTTCCACCACCTCGATCATCGAAATACTCATCTTCATCATCCTCTTCTTCCTCCTCCTCCTCGTCCACCTCCTCGGCGTCGTCGTCGATGAATCCAGATCTCTTCCGCTTCCTTCGGCTTCCTTCGTCTTCCTCTTCCTCCTCCGCTTCTTCCTCGTCAAAATCCACGACTTGCTCGTCGTCGAATTCCTCGTCGTCCATTCCTCGGCGACTCATGGCGCGGCGGTGCGAAACTTCTAATGTGAGTAGCGGTGGTGGTGGTGCGCCCTGTTGCTTTGGTCGAGAGCGACCACGCGATCCTTCAAGAGATTTATAGCAACAGAAGCCGTAAAATAAATAAAATTAATAAACAATTGATTTAATTAACTGTAAAATCTAAAACTACTAGGATATGGTTTTTTATTTCTCAAACCCTATATTCATGTGATGAAAAGAGACAACCTCTATGTGGTATTAATATTAATAATATTTACTAACCAAAAATAGCTAAAGATAATACTAAACTATATGAAAAGTGGCTTAATTCACTCTCTTAATTGATTGTGCAGATTGAGTTTGTGGGAAGGATCTAAATTCAAATCTTGCAGAAGATATTTTTGGGAGGGATGAAGAATCTTAACCGTCCGAAAGATATTAGTCTTATTGTGGGTCCAAAAGATTTAAGTTTGTAGGAATATTTCGTGGATCGTTGGGGAGTCAAAGATCCTAATTACGATGGATCCCTATAAAAAAAATTATAAAAAAGTGAATAGAGCATTCGTAGTCGTCTTCTAGTTGTTTTATGTAGTTGGGTAGTGTAACTCAAACTCCTTCCTTCACTATGGCTTTAACCCCTTTTTTTTTTTTTCATTTGAATTTAAAATTCAATAGAAACAGATAGAGATAAAATCGAATAGCGTGGAGCACTATGCAGAATTCTCTAAAAAATTAAAAACCCATAACACAGAAAAGTTTTTGCCCTTTGAGTTGAAGTACAATTTTTCTTTACAAGTGGGGTACCATTTCCTAGGTTTTTTCCTTTTTTTTTTTTTTTTTTTTTAACTTTTCTAGTTACATCTAATATGTACCTTTCCTACTAATATTGTGGCTCTGCACATGAATTTATTTGTTAAAACCCACCCTTCGTTGTTGAGTGTTACTCGTGTGGTGTTTGCCTTGATCACAAACTGTGCTGTTTATTTTTGTCTTCGTTGTATTTATTACAATGAATTAACAATGTAAGTATTAGCTACTGTGAATGCCTTGTTCACGGGGTCCGTTTGATTCGCACATAAGGACAGAATAAGGAAAACAGTACAGGACAAGTAGCTGAGTCACAGCACAACTTTTTGTTTGATAATTGATACAAAACACGGACAGAACAAAACTAAATTTACTAAAACATCCTTTTGTGACCAGCCCATTAAGCAAAAACTAAAAAAAGAAAAACAAATAAACAAAAAACTATCACAAAAAGAAAAGGACCAGAATGCCTCGGTGTCCTCAACCTACACAACGATGGAGGAGATGAAGCAAGATGGCGGTTGGCGGTGGGCGGTGGTTCTGACTTCTGATCCATCGTGATGCACGCGTGAAGCTCAGAGAACATGGTTGTGGACACCGATCTGTGCTGCTTGTGATGGTCTGAGCAAGAACGATGTATGATGGTCACGGCGGAGGAGACGAAGTGGGTTATGCTGTGGGCGGTGGCTCTGATCCACAGTGACGCGTGCATAGGTCGGAGACACAGGTGCGGATCTGGTGTGGCTCACCGTGGTCTGAGCAAGATTGACGTGTGACGACGGTTACGCAGTGGCAAATCTGTGCGATGGCAGATCGACGGAGTGACGGAGCAGAGATCTATGGAGGATGGCGGATCTGCTACGTGTGGAGATTAGCGAAGCGGCGAAGTGGTGGAGCAGATCAGTGGGTGGAGGACGGCGACTCCAACGTGGTGGCTCTGGACTGGAGTTGCAGTGGTTCTGGACTGATCAGGGGGAGTGGGATACGAAGGTGGGTGATGGGAGAGATGAGTACGAGAGGGGAATGGGAACGGTAATTATGACATTTGCTTGTATTGTCCATGGGACAACCTTTTGTCCTGTGGTAAAGTGAGTAACTAATATTTGTATTTTTGTCCTGTCTTGTCCTTTCATCCTCTTTTTGTTCTGTCCCATACCTGTTTTAAAAATCAAACAGAGAATAAGTGGGGTTGTCTGTGCTGTCCCATGATTTATTGCAAATCAAACGCCCCCTTAAGAACATTTTGGAGCTTTAGGCTCCAATATGCTCCTATATGGGGACTTTGTGGCGTAACAGATTGTACGAAGGTGTTATAAGATCGACTTAGTGGTTGGGATGATAAAATTAAGGGGTGGAATGATAAATTGTCCAAACCCAACCGGCTGACAAAAATGTTAATATTAACACTAATATTGACCGATAAATAAAAAAACAAAAACAGATTGTATGATCAATTTCTTTTGTCTTAATGCATTTTTAGGTATGCTAGGAATAGATAACGTACTTGAGGAAGACTGCGTAGCTCTCAATCGTGACTTGCGTTTTGATGAGGCAGATCGGGATGATTGAGTGTCTGCCCAACAAAAGAATGCACACATTTTTTTTTCCATCCACATTGGACAGCGGTAAAAAGGCCTACCAAAATTGGTAGTTGTCTTTGCTATCCAATAGGAACACACTAGGCCACACTCACACAGAAGTTTTTCACGCTTATTTGTTATCCTCGCTGATGATCTACTCGAACTCATCTGTTAAAACCATAAAACACAACTAATATGTCACCAAATACTATGTAGAAATCATTAGACATTCAGAATGCTTTAATGCTAAAAAAACCTAGAGACATGTGGTTTAATTTACTAAAAGGAAAACCACCAATCATCTAGAGTGTGGTAATAACTAGTGAGTTCCATGTTGATCTCTATATTAAACAACTCAATTGTTAGTCCCACTTCAATTGATTGAAAAGTTATCAGTCCTACATGATTGTAACTATAACAAATGAAATATTATATAACATAACAAATAAGGCCACGTGAATAAAATACTCGATGATTATGGTCCTAAACATAAATAAAAATAGAAAATTTGAAAACAATAGTTAAAGCAGGGTCGCTCACAACGAATGGCAAAAATGATACCAGATGACATATGCTAAACAATTCTATAAGCAAAGCAATTAACATGGCATCAAACATGAGGCACAGAAGATCGAAGGTTGATAATAGAATAAATAAGATAAAAGATATAAAATTAAATGTTAACTGTAAATCAAATAAAATGGGAGGAAGCAGCATCAAATTATTCTCAGTGTGCATATCAAATTGAAATAACTCGTAGGTTGCACAAAGAGAAAGTGCAAGTGAAGAGATAAAATAAAACTGATACTCATAATACTAAAATCGATGCCAAGAATATTTAGATAAATACAGGCTATTGGGCTTTCACACAAAAAAAACCGGCTATTGGGCTATAAGCATAAAACAAAAATGTTGATTAAATATTTGGTTAGAATCAACTTCAATAAACGAAAGAAGAAAATTCAAGAAACATTACGATGATAAAAAAAAAAAAAACTTTTAGTATCACTCTATCCTCAAGGGGTTGGTCTAGTTGAGCATAACAATGTCACCTATCTAATAGGTGGTAGGTTCGAGTCCTCACTAGTCTCCTTGATGGGATTTAAATATAAATTCATCTGTAAGTATTTATAGAGCCTAGGGTTTTCCTGCCTTAGATTAGGGCACATCCCCTCATCACAAATTTTTGTTAACAATTTTTTTTTTTTACTTTTAGTATCTCTCTAATCGAAATTAAAATTAACATTAACCACCCTATAACAACTCATGCTTTCCTTTTGTTACGTAGAAATTAACATCAGAAGAGAAAATTGCCAATTAGAAATCAATTGATGGAAAATAGATTGTTATCCATAAATTTTCTATAAAAAAGATTGATGCGTCTTATATAATTTTTTTTCCACGTTGGTCTTATAAGTTTTTATTTCAAATAGGTCATATACGTCATGTCATATTAACACGTTAGTCCTTTCCGTCCATCCGTACATGATGGTGTTAGTTTTAAGACTAACATGGAAGACGAAACATAACTTATATAATCAAGTCAATGAAAGGAAAAATACATTTTATTTTTTTCATTTTGATCCTATATGTTATGTTTGGTCTTCCATATTAGTCATTTCCGTCAATTCATTCTTGACGACATCAATTTTAGGATTAACGTGGTGACATGACATAACATATAGGACCAAAATACAACAAATAAAATATATAGAACCAAAGTGGAAAAAAAAGTACAGGATTAATCAACCTATTTTACCTAAATTTTTGAACTTCATGTATAGAATTTGGTCTTTCTAACCATTTTCAGAATCAATTACACAATGCATAAGGGATATTTTAAATGTTTGTAACCACAAACCAAAAAGTTAAACAAACACGAATTTGTCCTTCAGATTCGGCGAGTTTCACCATACAATCCTTGCAAGAGAAGACATTTCTTATAAAAAAACAAACAAATAAATTACGTTTGGGTGAAAGCACTTATGTGCAAAAAATTGTACAGCTACAAAAAGGAAATTTTTCAAATAACTCATGTGCAATTACCCTAATATCATAAAGAAGATTGAAGGAGATTGTGAATGAATTAACAAGACATATATTGCACACATGACTCAATTACTTCTCAGATAATATTAAAAGATAAAGATTTTGCACACGAGGTTTGAGAGATTATGAATGAATGCAACTTAACCACTTTATGCAACTTTATTTGCAAACATTAACTACTCACTTTCTCTCTTGCTTTTAGACACTCTACTACAACATTAGACTCGACAACTGATCCGGAAGCTATACTCTAATAAACAGATTTGATAAACAATACAATCACTACATAGTGAAATAAAATGGATATGTTTGTTATCAAATGTAAGGTTAGTTTCACAACCAAATAGATGACAAAACAACAAACCAGTTCTTTGAACGACAAAGCAAAAAAAACACACCGAAAAACTAATCAAAGAACAACAATATTGTAGAGCCATCGATTACATGATTCTACAAAAATAAAAAATGGAATGAAGCTGGATATAAGTAATCTTTCTACGTATCATCGTATACAAAATTAATGATGGTACCTTTGGAAGAGAGATATGGTTCATTGATGATATGCGGTTTGATTTAGTCTCGTTCAGGGATCGAAGTCGTATGCTTCAATGTTCCATTCATAGCAAAGAGACTACGATTTCATAATGCTGTGAGATTCGCCTACTTTGTGACTAGGGATTAGCAGTCGCTTGAAGCTAACCAAGTTGCTCTATCGACCTTTAATGGTGGACCTCTGGGATTAGGGTTCACAATGAGTTTGGTAGAGGGAAATTATCGGCGGAGGGAAATTATGTTGAATTGTAGAAGACAAAATTAAGTTGAATGGGATTGCTACATAAATAGAGAAATATGTCCAATGGGAATCGACATGGTCTTTTTTAATTGAGGTGACAACATTTGATTGAGCCGCTTAAGCAAGATAAATATCACCCCTAGATTTAAGGGTATTGAAGAATTCACCTTGTCGTAACATAAAAGGGCGTTTTTTATAATACTTTTTTTCCGGTTTGGTATTATAGAAAACTGAGCCTATCTTATTAAGTTACACGCTAATTGTGACGAATCAAAGATCTAAAAATTAAACTCTAATTGTATTCAGAACTTCACGTCCCAAATTAATTTATAGGTCATTTGTTTCAACATTATTTTGTTGAAAAAACAATTTTTTTTAAATTTATTATGTGAATCTTGGTATTTGTTTCAAGTTTTAAAATTAACGAGAATCTAAAAATAAATGATTAAATTAGAAAATTCAGAAGTTATTGTTTTACCTTCTCACTAAAAATCATTTTCATGATTGTAAGTAAACACGAATTACCTCTATTTCATTTTAAAAATTCTAAAAATGATATCTAAGCCAATGTTTTAAAAACATGCCCGAACCGGACGGTTCAACCGAAAATCGGCTAGTTCGGCAATTCGTTACGAGCTGGTTGAGCCGTCCAAAAACCGGTTGAAGCGAGATGAACCAGGGTTGAACCTCTTTAAATCATTCAATTGGACCGGGTGAACTGTTCGAAATGGATTTTTTTAATTTCCCCCCAATTCAATACTTTTTATTTATTTATTTATCAATTTATTAGTCACTCGTGTAACATCTCTCACTGCTCTGCGGATTAACAACTGTCCCTACAAACCAACAAGGGTCTTTTCAGCATGCTTTGTCCTCACTCACACGCTTTCTGCCCATCACTTAAGGACTCCATAGTTAAGCGTGCTTGACTTGGAGCAATTCTGGGATGGGTGACCTCTTGAGAAGTTTTTCCAGGAAGCGTGTGAGTGAGGACAAAGCACGCTGAAAAGACCCGTTGGTATGTGGGGACAGTCGTCAATCAATAAAGCAGTCAGGGATGTTACGAATGATATCAGAGCGACACCTCTCCCAGTACGGTGTGGTTCAGGGACGAACCAAGCGGAAGCTGGTGGGCATGTGACACCCGGGGCTAACGAGGGTGGGGAGTGGTCGCTGTGGCAAGAAGGCACGGACAAGGAGCGGCTCCTGGCAGGCTTCTAGGCGGAAGGACACATAAATGAACCGATTACACACCGGAATGAGAGGGATGCTGTGACTATGTAGGTATGAACCTATACACTTGAGGATGACTTATATGAATTGATCGGTACTTCCTATACCAACAAGATGCATCTTCTTTTCAGGAGCCCATCACTTAAGAACTCCACAGTCAAGCGTGTTTGACTTAGTGCAATTATGGGAAGGGTGACCCCCTGGGAAGTTTTCCCGGGAAGCGTGTGAGTGAGGATAAAGCATGCTGAAAAGGCCCTTGTTGGTCTGTGGGGACAGTCGTCAATCCATAGAGCAGTCAGGGATGTTATAAATGGTATCAGAGCAGCACCTCTCCCAGTATGATGTGGTTCGGGGACGAACCAAGCGAAAGCTGGTGGGCATGTGACACTCAGTGCTGACGAGGGCGGGGAGTGGTCGTTGGTGCAAGAAGGCACGAACAAGGAGCGTCTCCTGGCAGACTTTTAGGTGGAGGGGCACATGAATGAACCGATTACACACCGGAATGAGAGGGATCCTGAGACTGTGTGGTTATGGAACTATACAGTTGATGATTGCTTATATGAATCGATTGATACTACCTATACCAACAAGATGCATCTTCTTTTCGGGATCCCATCACTTAAGAACTCCACAGTTAAGCGTGCTTGACTTGAAGCAATTCTGAGATGGGTGACCTCCTGGGAAGTTTTCCCAGGAAGCGTGTGAGTAAGGACGGGTGATGTTACAACTCGTTTCAACCGTGTGTTTAACCGGTTGAACCAATTGAATCATGACCCGGATGTCTCACCGGTTCGATCTCCAGTTCGAATTTTAAAACATTGCTCTAAACTATTTTATATAACAAATATTTTTTTAATCTATAACAAATGAACCCTTAATGGCACACAACCTTCTAAAACTTTTTTATGGTATCATGTTATGTCTAGCATTAATAAATTTAACATAACATCGAAATATACTTATATTTTTATCCTTTATTTTGAAATACTTATTATAAAATGTATCATATAATAATATGATATTATTCAAAATCATGTATTTTATCGACATATCAAGTTGTCTCAATTTGAGATTGATTGCAAGCATGTTGTAGGCAAGGTGAACTCTAGTGGGAAAGGAGTGCAAGGAGTTGGTAGCAACCTCTCCTTTTTTTCTCTATTGTTTTTGCTAGGAGATAGACGAATATCCGTTCCTTGCTTAGCTAATTATGTTGTTTCCTCTCCTCTCTCCCAAAATCATTATCATGTTTCTCAGTGTATTGATGTTATAACTGCTAATGAAGTGCTATAAGCTTATTCAGTTAAAAAAAAATCAAGTTATCTCAACTTCAACTCAATCATTATTACATCATAACAAGGTCAGGTTTAGATTAAAACAAATCCGCTAACATATAGCGGATAGCTTATGGAGGATAGAAAAGTAGCCCCATTTGGTAAACGTTTCTAAAATTATCCTATAGCATTTTTTAACTAGAGTATAACGTTTTTTACAGACGTTACCTAAAGTAGCGTTTGAACTTATAGCGTATAACTTATCATTTTTTCTTTCATTTTTATCATTACTATCTTAATTAAATTCTCCACTTACTCCTTAGCTAATAAAATAAAATATTAATCATTTAACATAGTATACAAATAAGAATTAATTTCACTATATAGATTTATATTTAAGATAAAAAAATAATTTTTTTATCTATAAAAAAATATTAATATATTATTTTTTTATTTTTATTATTCCATTTTATTTATTAAAAATAACTAAAACTAAATTAATATTAAACTTAAAAATTAATGTTTTAATTTTTTAAATGATAAATAATTTAAAATAAATTAAAGTGTCGAAAGTGATAATTAATTTAAAATAAATAATAAAAATAATTTATATAATTTATATTTAAAAACATACAAACATATTCTTTTATGTCATTTTACATTTATCAGCTAGTACAACCATTAGTTTGATCAAACACCTTAAATCCAATCCGCTAGCTTATTCCTTATCCGCTATCCGCTATCAGAGAACTTATCAGCTATCCGCTAGCTTATCCATTATCCGCTATCTGCTAGTTTTTACCAAATAAAGGCTAAGTTAAATTCATGTTCCCTTTTCTCATAAACACTCCTCCTAATCTAAGGTTAGATGTCAAGCATTTCATCTTTTTTTTTTTGCTAAGTTAGTTTTTTTTGGGTGAGTTGTCAAGCATTTCATCTGCGTCTACTAGGGGTGTAACGGGTTAATTTGGTTCGGTTTTAGGCGGGAAAAAAAAATCCAAACCGATCAAAATCGATCGGTTCGGTTTGGTTTTCTCTGTTTTTTATCACAAAACCCCAACCAAACCAAACCGATGGAGTTCGGTTTGATTCAGATCGGGTGTTCGGGTCAATTAAAAAATTAAAAAAAATATATACTAAGCAATAACCCTAAGTCTCATCTCCGCTAGTCTGTTCTTTTTCACCGCCCCTTCCTCATTCCCCCTGCAATTTGTTCACCGCCCCTCTCTTCTTCTTTTTGCTTCATCTTCATCACTGCTACTTTCTCAAAATCAATCACTCCAACAAACTGACAAAGAATGAATCCATAAAAGCTTCAATAACAAAAATTTATCCACATCTAAAAATGCTAACCTTGAATCAGAAAATGATGAATGGAACTTGCGGGAATGTCGTAAAGAGCAAGGGGGATGAACCTATCAGTACTGGTTGAATAGTTAGATGAAGAAGGTGAAGAGAACTCACCACGACGGAGCTGCTCGATGACCTGGTGCCCGCGCTAAAGCCACGTAGGAGGAACGACGAGCACTGCGGATCTAGGCGTGGCCACGACAGAGGGAGAGGCAGTGAAGCACGACGAAGCTTGGAAGAGGCCGATCTGGTCACGAACGGTGAGGACGTTGCTGATCTGGTGAAGAACGCTGAGGACGCGGAGAGAGGAGCTGCTGGGGATGCCGAAAGTGAGAGTGAGGGCTGAGGCAGTGGAAGTGTCGAGAAGAAGGGTCAGTGAAATATTAGGAATTAGGAAAAATGAAGTTTGGTCGGGTCGGGTAGTCGGGTGTTTGGATTTGGAAGTGAAAATCCAATACCCGAACCAAAGAGCCTCGTTTCCACTCGGTTCGGTTTGGGTTTTTACCCGAACCAATCAAGTTCGGTTTTTTATGGGTTGGTCGGGTTTACCCGATCCACTTACACCCCTACCGTATACTTATATATAAATTAATTAATTGTTGTTATGAAATTATAGTTAACTTAAATATTTGATAACTCACTCTATATGCCAAATTCATAAAAGCATGAGTATCCTTCTTCATATATTATTAATTAACTATTCAATAATTATTTTCTCCATTAGTTAAATTCTCTTTCTTAGCTACCTTCCATAATTTTTATTTAAATTAATTTCAATAAAAATTTATTACTACTTTAAATTTAAAACTAAATATTTTTAAGTTTAATAAAAAACTAATTATGGCAACAGTAATTGTAACTACATTGTATTTATTAAAAATGGAAAAAATTAATTGAATTTAATTGAAATAATTGAAATTTATAACAATTGATTGTTCTGTGACCAATTGATTTTCATTATGTGTCAACTGCCACACGTCGTTACCATAAAAATTGATTTTCTATTTTATTATTAATAAAATAATAAAAAACAACAATTAATTGAATTCAATTAAATTAATTGAAATCTGCTTCGTGTCAACTATCACGTGTTGTTACCAGACAAAACGATTTTCTATTGTATTTATTAAAATAAGAAAAACATTAACTGAATTTAATTGAATTAATTGAAATTGATAATTGTTCTGTCACCAATTGATTTTCATTATGTGTCAACTGCCACGGGTCGTTACTAAAAAAATGATTTTCTATTGTATTATTAAAATAATAATAAAAAACAATTAATTGAATTAATTGAAATAGATAACAATTATTGTTCTCTTACCAATTGATTTTCATTCTTTTCTATACCAATTAGTTGAAAAGTTTATTTTCTATGATATTTTTTAAAATAATAAAAATTAAAATTAATTGGCGTTAATTGAAATTGATAACAATTAATTGTTATGTCACCAAATTGATGCTGACATCTGTAGATGATGTAGGCATGGACACACAAAGCCAAGGACCTAGCATTGAAAACTTGCATGAACCTATGACAAGGGCAAGGCTTAGAAGAGTCACTTTGAACCTCTTATGCATTGAGCCATTGACCAGGACCTAGGACCTTTGTATAGATTAGACTTCATGTAATTCATTTTACAAGTTTGAATTCATTTGAAAGGTTTTCTCACACTTGAGATTTCTAGAGAGAGAGTTGAGAGTTCTCCTCTTCTTGGTTCATGAGTTGAACCATTGATTCTTATCTTGAATTTCCATATTCAAGTGGTGAATCCTTCTTTGGCTTATCAATTCAATCTTCTTCTCAAAGATGATTCAATTGTGGCGCCTTCCCTTCATCTTCTTCCTATTCCATTTTCTACTTTTATTCTTTAATTTTCTGCGCTTTAAATTCTGCACTTTAATTCTTGTTCTTGTCATTTTTAATTCATATATAATTGTTCTCTTCTACTCCTTTTTGTTTCTCTTGATTCTCACTTGAGAATCAAGCTTTATTCTATTGTTCTAGTTTGTGTTTGATCTTGAATTCTTAGCACTTGAAATCAAAGAAAGATCCTCAAATATTTAGTGATCAATCCTGAAATCAAAGAAAGATCCTCAAATATTTAGTGATCAATCCTTGATCACATCATGTGGTATCTAGAGCTAGTTCTTTGATCTTCAATTGTTTTGAATTTTTGATCAAAAATTTCAAATTCTATGATGATCTTTGAGTTGGAGCCATTTTCATGTTGAAAATTCACATGTAGTTGGCGCCATTAGTCAATGAAATTTGGATGATGAAATTCAATTTGAATCCAAATGTGATCATGGATCTAGAATTTGAAACGAGTTTGAATTGATTTTGCTTGAATTTTGGTGATTTTTTTTCCCTCCACTTTTCACCTCTTGCTTTTAGGCTCCATTTTTTTGAATGTATTCATAGATTACATTTAAATTTTGGCTGCTTCTTGAAAATTCAAGCATAAAATTCTTTTACTTACTTTGTGATGCAATATGTCCTTTTCCAAGTATTACACCAATTATGTTCAAATTTGTTCATGATTGAAGGATCTTTTTGTAAATTCGAAAATTAAGTGTAATTGTTGTGAAATTGTAATTAGAAAAAGTCAAGTGATGAATCCTCCTTTGGCTTATCAATTCAATCTTCTTCTCAAAGATGATTCAATTGTGGCGCCTTCCCCTTCATCTTCTTCTTGTTCCATTTTTTACTTTTGTTCTTTAATTTTTGCACTTTAATTCTTGCAATTTACTTCTTACAATTTACTTGACTTTTCCTAATTACAATTCCACAACAATTACAAAGAAAATTTCAAATTACAAAAAGAATCCTTCAAGAATGAATAAACTTGAACAATATTGGTGTAAGACTTGGTGCATCATGCAATCAAGGTTGAAGCTCAAGTCAAGAGCAAGAAGTCTTTCAAGAAACCTTTCTTCAACAACAACAATTCATCTTGGAAGGACAATTCCAAGAAGGAGGGTGACCGATTCAAACAATTAGAGGGTTTTGGTAAAGGTGGATCCAAGTCCACATCTTCTAACTCTAAACCTTCTACTTCTATCCCCACTTCTTCTAGAGCTAGAGACATTAAATGTTTTAAATGCTTAGGAAAAGGACATATTGCATCACAATGTCCTAACCAGAGAACAATGATCTCTAAATGTAATGATGATATTGAGGTCACTAGTTCCTCTTCTTGTGAGTCTTCTAATGAGAGTGGTGAAGATGAAGTTCTCCTACTTGAAGGAGACTTGTTAATGGTGAGAAGACTCGTAGGAGTCAAGGTTAAAGAAGAGGATGAGAGCCAAAGAGAGAATATTTCTCACACTAGGTGCATGGTGCATGGAAAGTTGTGTGCACTAATCATAGATGGAGGATCTTGCACCAATGTGGCTAGTCAAAGATTGGTGATCAAACTTGGTCTCAAAACCAATCCACACCCTAGGCCATACAAGTTACAATGGCTAAGTGAAAAGGGTGAAATCTTGGTGAACCAACAAGTCTTGTTGAGTCTTGCCATTGGCTCTTATCATGATGAAGTAATGTGTGATGTGGTGCATATGGAGGCGGGACACGTGTTGCTAGGAAGGCCATGGCAATTTGATAGGAAAGTCATACATGATGGCCTTTCCAATAGATTTACTTTCATGCACCACAACAAAAAGATTACTCTTGTACCTCTCTCTCCTAAAGAAATTTGTGTGGATCAAAAGAAAATGAGAGAAAAAAGGGAGCTTGAGAGAAAAGCCAAGAGTGGAAAAGAAATACATAAAGAAATTAATGTGCCACAAAAAAATATAAAAAAGGCAAATGGCACTAGTGAGCAAAATGTTTTTGAAAAAACTAAAGGTAAAGAAATAGATGGCAAAGAATGCTTATTTCTAAAAGAAAAAGAAGTCAATAAAATATTATTGGCCAATCAACAAATACATTTACTTTACACCAAAAATAATGATGAAAATTCAACACCGTCTCTTTCTTTGCCAAAACCCTTTGAGTTTCTTTTGGATGATTTCAAAGATGTTTTTCCAAAAGAGCTTCCTAAAGGTTTGCCACCTATGAGGGGGATTGAGTATCACATGGATTTAATGCTAGTGCTTCTCTTCCTAATAGGCCGGCCTATAGGAGCAATCCACAAGAAACAAAAGAAATTCAAAGGCAAGTTGAAGGATTATTGAAAAAAGAATGGATAAGAGAATCACTTTCTTCATATGCAATGCCCGTTATTTTAGTACCAAAGAAAGATGGTACATGGAGAATGTGCACGGATTGTAGATCCATTAATAACATAACCATCAAATATAGACATCCAATCCCAAGGTTAAATGACTTATTGGATGAGCTACATGGGTCACAAATCTTTTCAAAAATTGACCTAAGAAGTGACTATCATCAAATAAGAATAAGAGAAGGGGATGAATGGAAACCGCTTTTAAAACCAAGTAGGGACTTTATGAATGCCTTGTGATGCCCTTTGGACTCACTAATGCACCAAGCACATTCATGAGGCTCATGAACCATGTCCTTAGGGAATTCCTTGATAAATTTGTGGTTGTCTATTTTGATGATATCTTAATATATAGCAAAACACTTGATGAACATCATGAACATTTGAAGTGTGTTTTGTTAGTATTAAGGAATGAACAATTTTTTGACAACCTTGAGAAATGCACATTTTGCACCACCAAAGTGGTATTCTTGGGCTATGTTATTAGTGCACAAGGTGTGCAAGTGGATGAAGAGAAAATTAAGGCCATCCAAAGTTGGCCAACACCTAAAAACATTGGAGATATTAGGAGTTTCCATGGATTGGCAAGTTTTTATAGAAGATTTGTCAAAGACTTTAGCACTTTGGTAAGTCCTCTAAATGAGGTTTTAAAGAAAAATGTGTCATTCATCGGGGCCAAAGCCAAGAAAACTACTTCAATATACTCAATGAAATATTGACCAATGCACCAATTCTCGTGCTTTCAAATTTTGTGAAATCTTTTGAGATAGAGTGCGATACTTCAAATGTAGGCATTGGGGCCGTTTTGCTTCAAGAAGGCCACCCCATTGCTTAATTTAGTGAGAAACTTGCCGGGGCACATTTGAACTATTCAACTTATGATAAAGAACTCTATGCCCTAGTAAGGAGTCTTAAAATTTGGCAACACTATCTCTTGCCCAAGGAATTTGTCATTCATAGTGATCATAAGTCAATAAAACACTTAAAGGGACAAGGAGAATTAAACAAGAGACATGTCAAATGGGTGGAATTCATAGAACAATTTCCTTATGTGATTAAACATAAACAAGGCAAAAGCAATGTTGTGGCAGATGCACTTTCACGTCGATATGCCTTACTATCAACTCTTGAAACAAAACTTCTTGGGTTTGATCACATAAAGGAATTGTATGTAAATGATCCGGACTTCTCTACGATTTACGCTCAAATAGGTTCCATGGCACATAAAGGATTTTTCATAAGTGAAGGGTTCCTTTTTAAGGACAAAAGACATTGTGTGCCAAGGCATTCTATTAGAGAGTTATTGGTAAGAGAAACACATCAAGGGGGCTTAATGGGGGCACTTCGGTGTTCACAAGACTTTAGAGGTTTTGAATGAACATTTCTTTTGGCCAAACATGAAAATTCAAGTCCAAAAGTTATGTAAAAAATGCATTGAGTGTTTGAGAGCAAAGTTAAAGAGTAAGCCTCATGGGTTGTACGCTCCCTTACCTAGTCCTTATTCTCCTTGGATTGATATCTCTATGGATTTTGTGTTAGGATTACCAAGGACTAGGCGAGGGAATGACTCAATCTTTGTGGTTGTGGATAGGTTTTCCAAGATGGCCCATTTCATTCCATGTCACAAAAGTGATGATGCTTGCCATGTAGCCAACCTTTTCTTTAGGGAAATAGTTAGACTACATGAGATTCCTCGAAGCATTGTATCCGATAGAGATACAAATTTTCTAAGTCACTTTTGGAGAACTTTGTGGGGCAAGCTTGGAACTAAATTACTCTTTTCGTCTACTTGCCACCCACAAACGGATGGACAAACCGAGGTGGTTTATAGGACTCTTTCTACTCTCCTAAGAACCATCCTCAAGAAAAACCTAAAGTCTCGGGAAGAGTGCTTACCTTTCATTGAGTTTGCATACAACCGTGTGCAACATTCTACTACTAAGCACTCTCCTTTTGAGATAGTCTATGGTTTTAATCCACGAACCCCACTTGATTTGCTTCCATTACCAATTGACCAATCTTTGTTGCATCAAGATGGGCTTGCCAAGGCCGAATTTGTTAAAAAGCTCCATGAACTAGTAAAATTGAATATTGAAAAACAAGGGGAGCACAATGCAAGGCAAGTAAATAAGGGAAGAAAACAAGTGTTACTCAAACTGGGTGATTGGGTATGGGTGCACTTAAGAAAAGAAAGGTTTCCTTTACAAAGAAAGTCCAAACTCCTACCAAGGGGTGATGGACCTTTCCAAGTATTGGAGAAAATAAACGATAATTCATATAAAATAGATATCCCTGGTGATTATAATGTGAGTGCCACATTTAATGTGTCTGGTCTCAGTTTTTGAAAATGACACATATGACGATCAACACAATTCATGGACGAATGTGCCTCAAGTAGGAGGGGATGATGAGGGCATGGACACACAAAGCCAAGGACCTAGCATTGAAGACTTGCATGAACCTATGATAAGGGCAAGGCTTAGAAGAGTCCAAGACACACTCAAGAAGATGGTGATCAATCGCTTGTCTCATAGGCAACTTCATGAAGAGGGCATCACTTTGAACCTCTTATGCATTGAGCCATTGACCACTTAGTTATGGATGGGACCTGTGACCTTTGTATAGATTAGACTTCATATAATTCATTTTATAAGTTTGAATTCATTTGAAAGGTTTTCTCACACTTGAGATTTCTAGTGAGAGTTGAGAGTTCTCCTCTTCTTGGTTCATGAGTTGAACCATTGATTCTTCTCTTGAATTTCCATATTCAAGTGGTGAGTCCTCCTTTGGCTTATCAATTCAATATTCTTCTCAAAGATGATTCAATTGTGGAGCCTTCCCTTCATCTTCTTCTTCTTCCTATTCCATTTTCTACTTTTATTCTTTAATTTTCTGCACTTTAATTCTTGTTCTTATCATTTTTAATTCATATATAATTGTTCTCTTCTACTCCTTTTTGTCTCTCTTGATTCTCACTTGAGAATCAAGCTTCATTCTATTATTCTAGTTTATGTTTGATCTTGAATTCTTAGCACTTGAAATCAAAGAAAGATCCTCAAATATTTAGTGATCAATCCTTGATCACATCAGCAGCTCTAAGGTGGATCAGGAATTGGGGACTAAAAATTCTTCAATTCAGGAGTTTGAAGTTTCATTTATGGATCATGCAGAAAAGGTTAAAATTTGTTCCTCAAAGGTAAATGCTGAATTCCCCAAACGGGTTCAGGATGATTTGAAAGTTCTATCCAAATACTTTGAAGGGGATCTCACAACATTTGATTTGAATGACAAAGCTTTGTTTCCGGTTATAGTTGATTTTGTCTCAGACCAAGATTTTACTGTTATTAGGACCAAAGCTCAGAAGAAAAAACTCCAGCAAAAGTTAAAGAAGGGTCAAGCTAGGAACTAATTTGGCTTAGCTCATCTTTGTTTTAGTTGGTGGGTTTCTTTCCCTGTCTTAGGAGGTTTTTATCTATAATAGCTTTTACATATCCAATTATAGGCTTGTTTAGCTTGTTTCTTTTTCATGGGTTTGCCCCCCTATGTCTTTGATTTTGTTATTTTTCTCTTTTATTGAATAAAGTTTGGTGTGCTCCGCATGCCAATTATAAAAAAAATAAAATTGATTTTCACTCATTTCTATATCAAGTAATTGAACAATTAATTTCCTAAACAATTTATTAAAATATGGAAAATTCAATTAAAATTAAATGAAATTAATTAAAATTGATAACAATTAATTGCTCTATCACAAATTGATTTCCATTCTTTTCTACACCAATTAATTGAAAAATCGATTTTCTACCGTATTTATTAAAATAAAAAAAATGTAAACTATTTGAAATTGATCACAATTATTTATTCTGTCATTAATTGATTTTCATTCATTTATTATTAGCCATTATTAGCTTTAATAACCTTTATTAGTATCCCTTGATTTGTGGCTATCACATTTGATTTGTAACCCTTGATAGTTGTTGTAACATTATTAGGAGTTATTATAGCAGATTTTGTGGCTATCACATTTGATTTGTATCCCTTGATAGTTGTTGTAACATTATTAGGAGTTATTAGGAGTTGTTGCCCATTCATGTATATATTTTCCTTCTGATGAATAAAACACAAAGAAAAACATTCCTTTACATGGTATCAGAGCATCAGGTTAGAATTCTTATACCTGACGAGTACTATGGCAGAAAATTTCGAGCAACCAAAAATTGAGCAACCAAAATCAGATGCTGGGAAGAAACAGCCATCACCATACGATCTGAACTCCAGCGATAACCCCTGAAACGTGATTACACAGGTGCAATTGCGGGGTGAGAATTATGAAGAATGGGCAAGAGCCATGCGGACATCCTTGAGAGCAAGGAGAAAATGGGGTTTCATTGATGGAACCATAAAGGAAGCTGCGAAAGAACCCTTTGAGATGGAGGATTGGTGGACTGTTCAATCCATGTTGGTGTCATGGATCTTGAACACAATAGAGCCTACCTTAAGATCAACCTTGTCTTACTTGGAAACTGCTAAGGAGCTTTGGGACGAAATCAAAGAAAGGTTTTCGGTTGTGAATGGCCCACGCATTCAGCAGCTAAAATCAGATTTGGCATAGTACAAGCAAGGTGGATTGACTATGGTGGCTTATTATGGAAAGCTGAAGGCCTTGTGGGATGACCTGGCCAATTATGAACAAGTGCCGATTTGCACTTGTGGAGGGTGCAAGTGTGACATAGCAGCGAAACTGGAAAAACGGAAAGAGGAAGAACGAGGACATCAGTTTTTGATGGGACTGGATGACGTGCTCTATGGAACAGTTCGATCCAACTTGTTAGCCACAGATCCTATGCCATCTTTGAATAAGATGTACTCCATTTTGGTACAAGAGGAAAGGGTGCAGAACATCACGCTGGCTAAGGAAGAAAGACCAGAGACTATGGCCTTGGCTGTCCAAACAGGTGCAAAAATGAAAGTGCGTGAGACCAAGAACAGATCATTGATCTATACAAACTGCAACAAAGCTGGTCATGATGAAACAAGTTGTTTCTTGCCGATTGGATACCCAGAATGGTGGGGTGAACGTGCAAGAAGTGATGGCAAAGTAGGAGGAAGAGGAAAGGGTAAGAATCTGGCTGGAGCCAATGCTGGATGTGCTGGTTCAATACGTGCCCATGCTGTCCAGAACTTGGAACACAGTGCCGGTAGCGAAGGAAAGAGCTCTGTCATGACAGGGTTAAGCAATGAGCAATGGGAAACTTTGTTGCAAATGCTTAATACATCTAAGGTCACTCCAAATGAGTGCATGACTGGTAAGACTAAACCCAATATATGGATCCTAGATAGTGGGGCATCCAACCATATGTCAGGAAGCCTTCAATACTTTACTGATGTACGTGAAGTGCCTGGATGTCTTGCTGGACTTCCTAATGGAAAATCCGTAATGGCCACTAAGGAAGGGACAATAAGGCTTGCTGGGGGTTTAAAACTTGAGAACGTGCTTTATGTTCCCCAATTAAATTGCAACTTAATCTCTATATCACAACTGATAGATGAATCTCGTTGTATTGTTCAGTTTACTAATAACATGTGTGTTATACAAGACCAAACTTCAAAGATGCTGATTGGAGCGGGTGAACGGAGGGATGGACTCTACTTCTTCCGGGAAATTCCAAGAATGAAGGCTTGCAGATCTGAAGGGATGAACCAACTAGAACTGTGGCATAAACAATGGGGACATCCATCTTGGAAGACTACTCAGTTGATTTCTAAAGACAACGGTGGGAAAGATAGTAATTTACTAAATAAAGCTTGTGACACTTGTCAAAGAGCTAAGCAAACTAGAGAAACATTTCCATTGAGTAATTATCATGCTTCTAATACATTTGATTTGATACATTGTGATTTATGGGGAGCTTACAGAACTCCATCTTCTTGTAGCACTTCATATTTTCTTACCGTTGTGGATGATTGCTCGCGTGCAGTGTGGATTTATTTGTTAATTGATAAGAAAGAAGTGTCATGGCACTAGTGCAATAAGTGATTTTTACGTCAGTTAAAATTGATTTTTTACGTCAGAATACTGACTAACGTAAATACAGCTGACGTTAATAGTTAATATTTTAACGTCAGTTGAGAACTGACGTTAAATATAAAACTATTAACGTCAGTTCCTTAACAAAACCGACGTTAATTTTGTAAAAATTAATTTTGTAAAATTTAACGTCGGTTTTTTAAACAACTGACGTTAAACTAAAACTATTAACGTCAGTTCTTTAATACAACGGACGTTGATTTTGTTAAAACTAACGTCAGTTGTTATAAAGAACTGACGTGAAAGGTTTAATTTTAACGTCAGTTGTAATAAACAACTGACGTTAATAGTGTACTGTATATTTTATAAAATACTATTAACGTCAGTTGTTTGATACAACTGACGTTAATAGGTTTTTTTTTTTAAATTCAGTTTTAAAATATCACTCCCCTCAGCTATCCCTGCATTCAGTCCCAGTAACAAAGAATATCACACACATTACAGAATTGCAAAGGAATATTGAACAATGGGGGGACTTAAAACCAAAACCCATGTATATATATAAATAAATTTTAGTTCCAATGTCTAAAAAACAAAACTATCTAAGGATATATATATACATGTTATTAATTAGTTTCTAAAGTCTAACAAAAAAACTATTTATCTAAGTAGTGCGGAGGTATGTTGTCAATTCCTTTTTCTGCCGCATACTTGAACAAGAATTCAGCGAAGCGCATCCTCAAGTCTCTTAACTCATCTTCTTCAATAGGCGATTGGTCGATAAATGCCTAGACACGTTCAAATAATAACAATAACATCAATGCAAGTCATCTTCAAAACTATAATATATAATTTAACAAGTTGTTTAAATATTACCTTCTTCCATCCATCCGTAATAGATGCGGAGACTATGTTCAGCATATGAAGCATCACATAATAGCCGCACGACCAACTGTCAGTTTGAAATCGAGACTACCAACAAAATTAATTTCAACGTCAGTTGAATATACACATAAATTAGTAATTATAATATTAATTATTTGATAAATAAACTACCAAACCTTGAGGATGTTCCATATAGGATTTTCTTTAGCCTTAGAAGTCCTACTTCTCCCGTTGGCGCAACTTATGCTACTCGCCTTCAGCGCGCTATCATAAACAAATAATCATGTCGATCAATTAACAAACTCATATATCATGTGTGTAATAAACTAAAAATAACTGATATTAAAACTTATATTAAATTTAAGATTAGTTACTTACATATTTACAGCTTCCGCCACCTTCGGTGGCGGATCTTGGTGGAGAGAGCAGAAGAATATGACAGTATGCCTAGACGGGTGAAGTACGAACAACTGCCAATGGCGTTCCATACAGTAGGGAGCCAGATATAATTCTTTCGGATTGTCTCCCAACAAGTTCCCTAAGTATTTACTCAATGCATCGCCAGTAAAGAACTCGAGCAGAAGGATTGACGGATCTAAGAAACCGTAAACTGATGCAACGCCCTTATCAAGCTGAAGACGATGGAGATACCTAAGATATGAAAAGGTGTGGATGTTAATTACATAATATATATATTGAAATTAAAATAAATTATTAAATGTAAAAATACCAAAAATAAATAAATTATAAAATTAAAATTAACTTACGTGCACCAGAGACTGATGACATTGCTGTTCATCCAGACGTTATTTCTGCTGGCGTTCCCGAGATCGTCACCAACGAAGGAAAATATCCTCTGTTGATCTGGGCGTGCCACCCATCCATCGTGATCCAATGAACATTCAAAAATCTCAAACGCATAATCCTCACCAAGTGAGAACAAACGAGTGATAGGTGACAGCGACACCGACACCGACGTCGACTTGGCCTTCAGTTTAGGAAAAATAAAATATATAAGTTTTTGATAATTAAAAAAAACACAAGTAATTATTTGACTAATTTGGACATTAATAATGAATAAGTACCTTTGCTAACATTTCGAGCTCACGTCGTTTGGAGTCCAACTCAAGCTCACGCCTTTTCATTTCCAACTCATGCTCATGGCGCTGGACTTCCAACTCCCGCTCCCTAGCTGCCAACTCATCGTCCTCCACATGTGCCATACTAAAACTCTCTTTTGTGCTCACATGTGAAGCGTTGGCAAGCCTTGCGGTGTCCTGGGATGTACCAACGGAGGAAAGCTCTTTGGCAAGCGCCTGCTTGAATTCTGGGTTGGCTATTAAGCCTTGCATCAGATGTGTTGTAATATCTGGGTTGGACATGAGGTGCTGAGTAATGTCAGCCAAAATTGATGCTTCATTGACCACCCGCTTTCGTGAAGCATACTTGCCATAATATTATTTGATGGTCACGTTCCCAGAAACACCGAGAACCCGACCAGGATGGTCTTTCTTGCCTAGAGCAGTCATCAAGACGTCCTGCCGTCCAGAAGGGACGAATGCGCCCTGGGAGGATTTTGCTTTAAGATCCATCTACAATGAAAAAAAATGAAAAAACGTGCAAGTGAAAAGTGTTGCAAATATCTATACAAATATCAATTGAAATCAAGTTAATTATTTACTTACAATCTTATCTGCCACTTCGCGAGTGGCATCAACTTTAAAATATCCCGCCTTTGTCATGCGACCGGCTAACCAGACATCCTCGCGGTCGATGTCCAACGGAGGACTTGATGGTGTGCCCTCAGGCACCTCTCCTCTTTCAATCCTAGCAGAGTGCTCTTCCTGCTTCGCCCTCAGCCTATCTGCCATCATCTGTTGGATCCGAGTATGGTACCCACCCTGAGACATGGTGTGGCGGTGGACGTTCTTCGCCTGATTCTGCCGACCCTTATTTGCCTTAGCCTATTCAAACAAAAACACATAATTAAATACAGTTAAATGATCTATAATAAGCATACAAAATTAACTTAATCAACCAACCTGAAATTCTCCATCCTGTCGACTCCTGGCAAACATATCCCAAGTATCCTGATTAATCCAGGGATAATCCGAGAACATTTTATCAAGCCGCTTCTTCCCAGATACATAGTACCTGGTAAGATCATGCTTGAACCCATTCCAACGCTTTGATGCCATTTTCATACATTTATGACGATGATCCTCGTCATTTGGCACCGTCCAAGCTACCTACACATTAGATACATATATAACAACCGGATGGATTATAACTCGGATAATTATCTAATAATGTAAATCAAACGAATGTAAAGGTAAAATACCGTGATAGCCTCCCAAATCTGATCCTTAACGTTCTGTGGAACGTCATTCCAGTGGTTGTAGTTGATGCTTACGTCTTCGCTTCGCTTGTAGAAACACCCACTTATTAAATTCTTTAGCACAGGGTCACTCGGCATGTAGATAAGCAACGAATCACACCACAAGCTTAATACCGCTCTGCCTGACCTACTCTAGAATCTTCAACGAGCTGGCTCCTCTATCCCGTTTCCTATGAGCCTCGTGATGTCTCGTATGGACAAAAAAAATGATAAAATAGAGGGTTGTAACATTATAAACTTACATTAACAAGAAGGACTAAAGATAGTATATAACATGTAAACTTACACTAGAATCAGGCATAGGCGTGATCGGGTCCGGCGAAACCCCCACAGTGTCCTCCCGTGCATGTGGGCTATCAGACTGATCCATATGTATGCCTGTTCAGAAACAATATATATGTATTAACATAGGTTATAACTCAAAATAAATACAGAAGTATAAATAAAAATAACTAGATAGGTCCTGTAGATATACAAAACATCTATATATCCAATATAAGGACAATACGGGAGATTGAAAACTATAGTTTTTGAAGATTGCCAAGCATGGTCACGGCCTGGCCGTGATGTCCATCACTACCGTAATGTGCCCAACCGAACCAGACCCTCATAGGCGGAACCGATCACGACCTAGACGTGATGAGCATCACGGCCGTGTGACAGATCAACCAAGCAAGAGCAACATGCACTCAAAACCAAAAATAGAGACATTCCAAACAACTCAAACTCACGGTTTAAAGTTACAACTACTGAGACTACGGTTTCAACATACACTCAAAACCAAAAATAGAGACATTCCAAACAACTCAAACTCACAGTTTCAAGTTTCAACTACTGAGACTACAGTTTCAAACCAGCAGAGCAACATGCATGCACTCAAAACCGTGAATAAAAAAATGTGCCCTAATTAAAGACTCACCAGAAATAGGCGCTCGCGTGGTGGTGGGGGGGAAGCTCGAGTGGTGGCCAACGTTCGATGTGGTTACTGAGAGCAGAGGGACAAGGAGAGTTAGTGCGCGGGAAGGCCAGGGGAAAGAGAGATGTCAGGTTATTGCAAAGAATGAGCGGGAAAGACAGAGTTAGGGGTTAAGAGTGTACCTCACGGTGGTGGCGAAGAAGCCCTCGTGGTGGTTGCGGTGGAGATGAGCTCGTGATTAGGGCAGAGTGAGAGCGAGAGTGAGGGTTGAGCGTGATGAAAAGAGAAAAGACGTACAGAGAAGTGGAGAAGGCGCGCGGGGGTAAACGTTATAATTAAAATAAAACAACATTTTACGTCAGTTTTTGGTAAAACCTGACGTTGAAGATCATATATTTAACGTCAGTTGTCTTAATAAACGGACGTTAAAATCTCTCACACTTATTACGTCAGTTGTTAGTAATTACTGACGTTAAAAGTCATATATTTAACGTAAGTTGTATTAAGAAACTGACGTTAAAAACACTCACAACTTCTTACGTCAGTTGTATGACACAACGGACGTTAAAGGTTTATTAGTTTCTGCAAAAACATTCATTCCCTTGACTACTGTGCTACTTACCCATTCACCTTTGTACCTAATCCTCTTAATGAGCATTAAGTTTATAGATAAGTTTTCAAGAAAATCAGAATAACTTAGTAACTTCATCCACTGCTCCTATAAATAGCTTCCTTCCATCCTTTTAACTAATTTTCTGCTTCACAATATGGCTCTGTCGTGGAGATTAACTTCATCACTCTTTCTTCCTATTCCTAGACTCAAAGGTCTTTGTCTTAATGGTCAAACAACTTCTGAGTTTGAGTAAATCACATTACATGGATATTAAGGTTGGGTGAATCACGTAATGTGATTCTCTCACTTTATTTCATCCCCGTCATCCCTTTCACTTTGCTTTGGAAGCAAGTGATTGTGGATTCAAGATGATGCATCAAGGAACTCCACTGAAGAAGAAAGATGCAAAGATCCATTTCACTTTGCTTTCGCTGCTAGTGACTGAGGATTTACTTTGCATCTTGGAATTCAAGTGAGGGAGGTGATGCATCCATTGGAGTTTCTGATGACAGGACTGAGAAGAAAATGATGTTGATGCAGAAACTTTTTTATATTTTAGGGCTATGTTGCAGAAATTTTTTATCTTTTAATTATGTAATTTTAACTTATGAATCGCTTCAATGTCATACGATTTGATTATACATATAACATTTTTTATGCTAAGTGTTTATTTATTTTAATTTGCACAATAATTTGTTTACTAATTCAAGCTAATTAATAAAAATTAAAAATAAACTTGTATAAAAAAAAGGTTTAGAAATAAACTGCAGTACTATATGGAGTGATCTGCGTTAAGAGGGACAACAGGGACATGACAACCAATGAAATGAGTTTCATAATTATTTACGTCAGTTATTTATAGAACTGACGCAAATAGTTTACCCACCACCTCATTTTTAACGTCAACTTAATTTATGACTGCCAAGTTCCCATATATTAATTACATTATTTCCAATATTCATTCTGCACGTTTATAAATATATAGGATTATTTACGTCAGCTATTTATTTAACTGAAGTAAAAATCAAACTTTTAACGTCAGTTGTATAAAAAATTGACGTTAACAATTAATATTTTTTATTTGAAAAACACTTTTAACGTCAGTTTTTTTAAAAAACTGACGTTAAAAGTGTATAGATATCTGCAAAAACATTCATTCCTTTGATTGCATCTTGTGCTACTTACCCATGCACCTTGTAACTCAATCCTCTTAATGAGCATTAAGTTTATAGGTAAGTTTTCAAGAAAATCAGAATAGCTTAGTAACTTCATCCCCTGCTCCTATAAATAGCTTCCTTCCATCCTTTTAATTTTCTGCTTCACAATATGGCTCTGTCGTGGAGATTAACTTCATCACTCTTTCTTCCTATTCCTAGACTCAAAGGTCTTTGTCTTAATGGTCAAACAACTTCTGAGTTTGAGTAAATTACATTACATGGGTGATAAGTCGAGTAAATTACATTATGTGAGTTTCTCACCTTATCACCTTCCGGAGAATCATCTTTGGAGGGCTAATCAGTGCTCGGGGTCACGAGTTCCAAAACCTTAGCTTTGGCAGCAAGTGACCGTCTTGGAAGTCTCTGGAACCACTGCCTTTGCTTGAAACAGATCTAGTGCACTGTTTTTGCCTCTCTCTTGAGCTCTCTCATGCCCCCCAGTTTTCTGAGGTCTTTGGAGTATAGTTTTCCCTTTGGCATATTTCATAAAACTCTCTGATGGGATGTAGCTTTAATGTTTAGGATTTTAAACCCTTTCAATGTAACTTTTTATAGGATTTTAAACCCTTTCGATGTAACTTTTTATAGGATTTTAAACCCTTTCAATCTTCTCAGTATCGATCAGACATTACATACTTCATGAATGAGATCCGGTTTGGGTTATTGATTCAACTTATAGTTTTCAAAACAGAAACACAAAACATCAAAGCAATTCATGTGAAACTGAAACTTTGAGGAAGGCAATGCGGAAGGGATCGTATACTAGATAAAAAAATTATTAAAATAACCTTTAACGTCTGTTGATGTAAGGACTGACGTTAAAAGTGAAGTGACTTACTTTTAACGTCAGTTTTTTATTGAACTGACGTTAAAAGTGAGTCACTTCACTTTTAACGTCAGTCATTAAAACAACTGACGTTAAAATTGAATTAATGAACTCTGATATTTACAAAACTGCCACCGCCTCCTTTTTAACGTCTAGCTTTTGGTTAACTGACGTAAACCTTTACCGTCTAATGTATATTTTCCACTAGTGTGGATTTTGGTAAATTTCTTTGCGATGGTGGAAAGACAATATAATAAAAGGGTTAAAGCTATTAGAAGTGATAATGGAACAGAATTTGTTTGCATGAAAAATTATTTTGTGGAACATGGAATTTTTTTTCAAACATCTTGTGTAGGGACACCGCAGCAAAATGGAAGGGTCGAAAGAAAACACCGTCACATCCTCAATGTTGCAAGAGCTTTGCGGTTTCAAGGAAGTTTTCCCCTTAATTTCTGGGGCAAGTTCATCTTGACGGCAGGGTACTTAATTAATCGCACTCCAACCCCAACTTTGAATGGGAAAACTCCATATGAAGTCCTGCACGGCCAGACACCCTCCTACACTCATCTACGCATATTCGGCTCTCTGTGCTATGCTCGCAACCAAGGCACTAAAGGAGATAAGTTTGCAAGTCGTAGTCGTCGGTGTGTTTTTGTTGGGTATCCCTTTGGACAAAAAGGATGGCGAGTTTATGACCTTGATACCCATGATTTTTTTTTGTGTCAAGAGATGTAGTCTTCTTTGAAACACAATTTCCCTTCCAACACAGTGAATCTACATCAAACTCAGTGAATCATAACGAAGCAGCGGGTGAAGTGGATGATTCTTGTCCGTTTACATTAGAATCAGCAATGAAGCAAGTCTTAATGATAGGGGGCACCCATACTTGTTGAGGTGAATGTAGAAGACACTACTGTCATACTGAACCTGCCAGAAATGCCCCATACTATCGAAGCTGATGTAGAAGACACTGGTGTCATGACAAATCCTTCCGATGATTCTGGGCCACTGGGACGAGGTTGTCGTGTTAAACGTCCATCTACCAGGTTGGAAGGTTACATCACGAACACTATTCAAAAGTTGAGTCCTCCCACTCGTTCACTAACTCCATCACACCATAACACATTATGTAAACTGTGATAAATTTTATCTGCCACATAGACAATTTCTTGCAGCAATTACTGCAGAAAAGGAACCACTATACTTCCATGAAGCAGTGAAAGATGTTCGGTGGAGAGAAGCCATGCAAGCCGATATTGAAGCCCTTGAACGTAACAGCACCTGGACCATGCAACGCTTACCACCTAGCAAGAAAGCTCTGGGATGCAAATGGGTCTATCGCATTAAATATCACTCTGATGGAACGATTGAACGTTTTAAAGCCAGATTGGTTGTGCTTGGAAATCATCAAGTGGAAGGGATCAATTACACCGAAACATTCGTACCAGTTGCCAAAATGGTCACAGTACGCACCGTCCTAGCTGTGGCAGCAGCAAAAGCTTGGGAACTTCATCAAATGGATGTGCACAATGCGTTTTTGCATGGTGATCTTCACAAAGACGTGTTTATAAAAATGCCTCCTGGCTTTGCCGCACCGCAACCAGATATGGTGTGTAAGCTTCGCAAATCACTTTATGGGCTAAAGCAAGCCCCACGTTGCTGGTTTGCCAAGCTCTCTACTGCCCTCAAAGCTTATGGGTTCCAACAATCATCTCTTGACTATTCTTTGTTCACTTTGCAAAAACAAGACACTCACCTTGTGGTCCTAGTATATACGTTGATGACTTGATTATTGCTGGAAACACTTCTTCTGCCATCTAGTGCTTTAAACTCTACTTGAGCACGTGTTTCCATATGAAAGACCTTGGCGCATTGAAGTATTTTTTGGGCATTGAAGTTGCCAGAAATCCTACAGGGATCTTTCTTTGTCAGCGTAAATATGCCCTTGATATTATATCGAAGTCTGGTCTCCTTGGTGCTAAACCTCGCCGCCACTCCATTAGAGCAAAACCACCGCAGCATCGGCCGGATCAGCTATTCCCTAATCCCGAGCAAGACAGCGCTTGGTAAGGCGTCCGATTTACTTGTGTTTCACTCGACCTGAATTATCATACAGTGTCCACACGCTGTCTCAATTTATGCAACATCCCACAACCGAGCATTGGGAAGCCGCACTTCGAGTAGTCCGATTTACGAAAGGGAATCCGGGACAAGGAATTCTTCTCGGATAGTACATGTGACCTCCAGCTTCATGGTTGGTGCGACTCGATCGGGCCAGTTGTCCTTTAACCAGACGTTCATTCATCGGGCTGGTTAGTCCTCCTTGGTGGCTCCCCATATCCTGGAAAACAAAGAAGCAACACACTTGTATCTCGTTCCTCTGCCAAGTGGAAGGCCGAATACGAGTCCATGGCAATCGCTGCATGTGAGTTAAAATGGTTAAAGGGGATTCTCTCTGACCTAGGTATTTCTCACAACAAACCCATGAGTCTTCACTGTGATAGCCAGGCAGCGTTGCACATTGCCAAAAATCATGTGTTTCATGAACGCACCAAGCATATTGAAGTAGATTGCCACTTTGTCCGGGATGAGATTCTCAAAGGGAATATTCGACCAACCTATGTTCCCACTACAAGTCAACTTGCGGATATTTTCACAAAGACATTAGGAAAACCACAGTTTCAGTTCCTCCTTGACAAGCTGGGCATTCGAAACTTGCATGCACCACCTTGAGGGGGGGTATTAGCCATTATTAGCTTTAATAGCCTTTATTAGTATCCCTTGATTTGTGGCTATCACATTTGATTTGTAACCCTTGATAGTTGTTGTAACATTATTAGGAGTTATTATAGCAGATTTTGTGGCTATCACATTTGATTTGTATCCCTTGATAGTTGCTGTAACATTATTAGGAGTTATTAGGAGTTGCTGCCCATTCATGTATATATTTTCCTTCAGCTTGATGAATAAAATACAGAGAGAAAAACATTCCTGTACATTTCTACACCAATTAATTGAAAGATTGAATTTCTTCTCTATTTATTAAAATTCGAAAAAATGAGAATTAATTTAAATTAAATGAAATTAACTGATATCGATAACAATTAATTACTCTGTCAATAATTGATTTGATTCCTTTCTACACCAATTAATTGAAAAATTGATTTGCCACAGTATTTATATTCAATTAAGAAAAAAAGAAAATTAACTGAAATTAATTGAAATTGGAAATGATTAATTGCTCTCTCACCAATTGATTTGCATTCCTTTCTACACTAATTAATTGGAATTATACCAAAAAAAAAAAAAATCCCATATTAGTGTCGAATATAAATTGCAATGCTGGTAACAAAGTGTAACTAACGTCATCATTCCTTTAAATGCCATAACAACCATTCCATATATGATGGCTGCACAAATATTTTTTAAAAAGTTAATAACAAATATCAACTAATTAAATGGGAATTGACTGATATCAATAATGAAAATATCATTAAAAGGTTCTATTCAATTTTATATTTGTCAATACTTTTTGTTATCTATTTTCTATAAATTGATGGTTCATGATAAAATTCTCAGTGCTTGGAAGATTACCTTCAGTTTCCTGTTTGGTCGAAAATGGCCTCTCAATATGATTTTGTGAATGACATAAGACTTGAGAAAGAGAGTTGGAAGATCAGAGTTCGGGTTATACGATTTTGGTGTGTACTAAGTTTCAATGGTGCAAAAAACTCATTTTATTTGGAGATAATTTTGATGGATGAAATGGTTGATTACACAAATATACACTTTCTATCTGTTTTTCTTTTCTTTTCCTACCTAACATTGAATGATTTGTGTATATATTGCAAGATTAAAAAAAATACATGCTTCAGTATGGAAGACGTTGATAGATAAGTTTCAACCTAAGCTAACCGAAGGAAATGCTTATTCTATAACTGAATTTAGGGTAGGTTTGAATGGCAATGAGTTCAAAGCAACAAAACATGAGTATCTACTGAACTTTCAGTACAACACAAATGTGCAGATTATGTAGCATTTAAACATTAATGGGAATTCTTACACATTTTATTCTTTTTCCAGTATCATTGACAACAATTTCAACACATCCTATTTAGTTGGTTCATCCTGTTTTTGTTTTCAATGATTGTCTAATTTTTAGTGGAATATTTCTTTATATTCTTAACTTTTATTATATCATGGATGGATGAGCTTCTCACTGGTGCTGGTACTGAAAGAGAAAATGAGAACATGGAATGAAAACCAAAGATGAATGTTGATGAGTTGAACAATGTTGGGTAATTACACTACCACTATAAATTAATAACTTCAAATTCTTTTTGCATTACTTCTATTTACCAAAATCGTGAGTGTTCGCTGTTCACTATTTTTATAAATGATTCAAAGGTACATTTTAATATGAATGAAGCCTCTTATAACAATTAATATAACTAATTTTTTGTGCAGTACTTGATTTGTCAAAATGAATGTATGGAAGGTGGATCTCCAGAATATGATGCAATCAACCAAGCTTATCTTCAATCATCAGATAGCAGATAAATTGAAGGAAAAAAAAGGGTTAAGATAACAACAACATGGGTCAATATAATTGAAATCCTTTATTTATATTTTGCATGAAATTATTGTACTTAAATCATGATTAGAATGCTAAGAAATAATGACTAGGGATGAAAATTTTGCCCAAACACGAGGATAGCGGCGAATAAAATCCGTAACGAGTACAAGTTGGGGGTCTTAACAGGTACCCACGGGTTAAATAAACGGATTTTTTGTGTTACTCGTTTGTTAGTGGGGCAGGGCAGGTAATAAGGTACCTGTGCCCGAGGGTGAAATTACATAAATGCCCCTAAATTAACCTAAGTCACTCATATGTAATATCTATTTATTGTTTGTGTCGTTCTGTTCAGCCCCTTCTTCACTTATCCTTCAACCTTCAACTCACTCTCAATGTCTCACTCTGTTGCTTTTCAGCCCCTTCTCGCCTTTCTCCTTCAGTCTCGCAGTTGGTCGTCGCCTCCCTCCCCGTGCTAAACCTTCGAAGACATCACCAGGAAGGCCCTCCTCAGTCACCGCGAACGGTAAGCCCTCTTCCCTATTCCAGTCTTTCTTCTTCCCTTTTCCCTCCTCAGTCATCGCGTGGAATGGGTTTGATTTTTATTTATTTTTTAATTTCAGAGCAACTCTTCGTTCCTCAGCCTTGATCACACACACAAAAAAAAAACCTTAGGGGTTAAACACACACACACAAAGGGAGAAAGAAGAAAATCAATGGAAAACGGCGGAGTCATAGATGGACCTACGAATCCGATGGTGACACCTTGTCATGACCTAAATCTGGCATCCATGACCGGCCAGGGCTAAGGTCGTCTATCAAGCCCCGAAGCCTAGCATCAACCTCTTCTTGGAAACTTCTTCGATAATTACAATATGACATTAGGTGCCAACTTACTTAAATTTCCAAAATGTTTCACAAGATATTATATACTACAGAGTTGTCCTTTTCCAATAAAAGAAAATCCTTTCATCATTACAGATTTCACACAAACAATTAAACCCTAACCAGTCTATACATTTCTATGACAACACAACTTCAAAATCCTTTACAACAATTGTTGGGCATCCTTGAATTCTTTCCTGTAAGAAGGGCTTGTGGCTAAAAGGTTAAAAAAAGGGGTGAGTATGAAACTCGGTGAGGAATACACCTTCTAAACAGAAATCAATAATCAATAAGTAAAACATCAATTAAAATAGATCAATTTATCCACGAGAGTTCCTCATTGGGATGATTATATTTTCCATCATAAATCAACTATTTCCACAATCCCCATGTGGATGAAGGCCGCAACATTTTCCTTTTCATAACCATGGCACCATGCCACCACCATTCCACTTTCACGCTATAGGGATACTTTATCCTTTCAATTAGTACCCCAAAAGTTCTATTATTTCACAATGCAACCATTTCCGGTGAGGAACACGTATCAACAATCACAGATGCAACAAAATCTTCACATATCTCGATATAGACATTTCAGCGATTAACAATTCAATCCATGATGATTGTATCATATCCCAAACATCAGCATATATTTTAGTATTAAACTAAATATAAAGTCCAAACCATAACTATTTCAATATACAAGTGTCTCTGCAACCCCGTAACCAACATTAATCTCATTGATAACTCCAACATAACAATCAATTATCTCATTTAACACAATTCATGGGTACTTCTCATATCCAATATAATTTGCAACCATTTACATTCATGTTTAAAGCATAAATCAATAATTCAGAATAATGACACAAGTTAGTTTACATGTGTGTGTGTGTGTGTAATTCCTCTCTTGGCGAACATAAAAAGATATCAAATTGTCTATTGTCATCCTCTCTTTGTACAACAAGGACATACAAGAGATTTACAAATTCATAAATTATGTAAACTAAACATTTTTCAATCATGATCATAAACATTACAATTTATTCCGATTTCACATTGTAAAAGAACTTTATTTTTGAAACAATTCTATATCAGCTATCGAGAGACAATTTCTCGTATATATACAAGGTATAGGTTATAAACTCAATTATGACAAAGTAGAAAGTATTCCTAATTTACATCAGACTGATCCCTTATTTACAGGAAACAAATCATAGAAAATAAGGAGGAAATAGCTAGCAAGAATCAGAAACCCCAAGTCAATCAACTAAAGACCACTGCCAAACAACAAAGACGGGGAGTAAGAAACATATATATGAACATAATGGCAAGGAAGAAGTTTGCAAGATGAGAATACATCATACAAAAATAACATGTTATCCTAAATCATCACGCATAACACATATACATCATTCATAACAGTTCAATCAATGTATGCTATGCGGTGCAACTCTACTCCACTACTCCATTATGCACTTGGATCCAATCTACCTCAGAATGTCAACTTCGGAGTTACATATCCACATTGGCCATTAAGCACCAGCGCCCGAAGTTCAACAAACCATGGGTGAATCCCTTGGATAGCCGACGCACCTTACTCTCGGATGCCCCATCGCGAAGGCGCACGATCCACCTAGATGAATCACTGCGGACGGTCAAATCGCATTACTCTCGGACGACCTCTCCTATGTTGAACATCCCCCGGTAACATCTCCGATGCGTGAATGCATGATCAACACAACACATAATAAACAATCACCACCTCCGCTTGGGCCACCCGGCTACCCAAGTTTTATCACCATTAACACCTCGACCACTGGGCTATCGAGGCCCCCTTGGTGTAGAATTGAGTGGTAAATTTTAATCATAGCTTTCCAACCTAAATTTAAATCGTAGCTTTCTACATTAAAGTAGAATTGAGTGGTAAACTCAGTTTATTTAAAATAATTTTCTAAAACTCAAATAATCATATAAACATATTTCTATTATTTAAAACAGTGAAAAACAGGGTGTTACATTACTACCCTACTAACAAAAAAATTTCGTCCTCGAAATTACGTACGTGTAAACAAATCAGGATACTATAACTTCATTTTGTCTTCCACTTCCCATGTTGCTTCTCCAGTCACATCATCCTAAATAACCTTGACCAATGAGATTGTTTACCTCTGAGCTGCTTTGCCATCTTATCCGCAATACGTACAGGTAAAGTCTCATAAGACAAGTTTTCTTTTAGTTGTACTAAATCAGGTTCAATTACGTGAGATGGATCGGGAATATACTTCCTTAATTGTGAAACATGAAAAACATCATGAAGATTGGAAAGAAAGGGTGGTGAAGAAATTTTATAGGCTACTGGACCTACACGGCGAAGAATTTGGTAGGGTCCAATGAGTTTAGGAGTGAGTTTCCTGGATTTAATTATCCTGCCAACCCCAGTCGTTGGCGTCACTCTCAAAAACACATGCTCCCTTTCCTCAAACTCAAGAGGTCGTCGTCTCTTGTCAGCATAACTTTTCTGTCTACTCTGAGTTGTCCGCATTTTCTCCTGAATCATTTTCACCCTTTTCGTCTTTTGTTGCACGATATCTGGTCCTACCATTAAACTTGCACCATCTTGGTACCAACATAAAGGTATTCTGCAGCACCGGCCATACAAAGCTTCATAGGGTGCCATTCCTATGCTTGAGTGAAAACTGTTATTGTAAGTGAATTCTATCAATGATAGATACTCATCCCAACTTCCAGTATTTTCCAGCACACAAGCTCTCAGCAAATCTTCAAAAGACTGAATTGTCCTCTCCGATTGCCCATCCGTTTGAGGATGATACGCCGAACTCAATCTGAGTCTCGTTCCCAATGAAATCTTGCAGATTTTACCAAAACCTTGACGTAAATCTCGGATCACGATCTGAGATAATATTCGAAGGTACTCCATGTAATATGACAATTTCATCGATGTATAACTCGGTTAGTCTTTCCAGTGGGTATTTCATATTAATTGGCAAAAAGTGAGCTGACTTGGTCAGTCGATCAACTATTACCCATATAGAGTCATCCCCTTTTCGAGTCTTTGGCAAACCTGACATGAAATCCATCGCAATACCATCCCATTTCCATTCTGGAATGTCTAAGGATTATAGCATTCCTGCTGGTCTTTGATGTTCTACTTTAACCTTTTGACAAGTTAAACATGCAGCTACAAACTCCATCACGTCTTTCTTCATGCCATACCACCAATACAATTTCTTGAGATCTTGATACATCTTAGTAGCTCCTTGATGTAAACTTAACTTACTCCTATGAGCTTCTTCAAGAATTATCTTTCTCAGCTCTGCATCGTTCGGTACGCAAATCCTTTCACCAAATATTAAAATTCCATCATTTCCTTCTTTAAATTCCGACACAGCTCCCTGTCGCACTAATTCTTTTTCTCCATGTAGGTACTGATGACTTTCTTGTTTCTCTTTAATTTGTTCCATCAATCCATTTGAAACAGTAACCATACCTAAACACAATTTTCTTGGCAATGTCTTAATTGTCAATCGCATATCACGGAATTGTTCCAATAACTCTTGCTCTTTAACCATCATTACCGATATATGCATTGATTTCCTGCTCAAGGCAACCGCTACTATGTTTATTTTTCCAGGGTGATACTGTAATTGGAAATAATAATCCTTTAGAAATTCCAACCAACGCCTCTGCCTCATGTTAAGCTCCTTTTGATCGAATAGGTATTTCAAACTTTTATGGTCGCTGAAAACATTAAAAGTCGCTCCATACAAATAATGTCTCCAATTTATTAAAGCGAATACCACTGCTGCTAACTCCAAGTCATGTGTAGGATAATTCCTTTCATGAATCTTCAACTGTCTTGAAGCATAAGCCACAACTTTTCGGTCTTGCATTAATACACATACTAACCCTTGATGTGAAGCATCACAATAAATCTCAAAAGGTTCATGAGGATCAGGTAGTACACCCACAGGTGAAGCAGTCAACCATCGTTTTAACTCTTGAAAACTTCCTTCACATGCTTCAGTCCATATAAATGCTTGATCCTTTCGAGTTAATCGGGTAAGAGGTCCTACTATTTTGGAAAATCCCTCAATGAATCTTCTATAGTATCCTGCTAAACCCACAAAACTACGAATCTCGGTCACCGTCTTAGGCCTTTCCCATTGTAAAACATTTTCAACTTTCAACGGATCAACGACAATTCCTTCACTTGAAATTTCGTGTCCTAAAAATTGAACTTGGTCTAACCAAAATTCACACTTTTCAGGTTTCACGTAAAGCTGTTTCTCCTTTAAAATTTGAAGAACCACACTGAGATGTTCAGCATGTTTTTCCTTACTGGGAGAATAGATTAGAATATCGTCTATAAAAACAACGACAAACTGATCTAAGTAAGGACGAAAAATCCTATTCATGTAATCCATGAATATAAATGGAGCATTCGTAACTCCGAATGGCATCACAAGGAACTCGTAATGCCCATAGCGTGTTCGAAACACTGTTTTAAGAACATCCTCCGCCTTCACACGAATCTGATGATATCCCGATCGTAAATCTATCTTTGAGAAAACGACTTCTCCACATAACTGATCCATTAAGTCATCTATCCTTGGAAGCGGATAATTATTCTTAATCGTCATTTTATTCAACTGACGAAAATCTATGCATAAACGAGAAGTTCCATCTTTCTTTTTCACCAGTAAATCTGGAGCTCCCCAAGGCGATACACTGGGTCTAATGAATTCCTTTCTCATCAAGTCCACTAGTTGTCCTTTTAAGTCCTCAAGTTCTGATGGCGAAATTATATATGGTGCTATGGATATTGGTCCATTGCCTGGAATCAGATCAATCGCGAACTCGATCTCCCGAACAGACGGTAGTCCAGGTACATCTTCAGGAAAAACCTCCAAAAATTCATTGACAACGGGTATACACTGCAAGTCTAACTCGCCCTTAACGTCTAAGAAAAATAATAGCATGTATCCTTGTGCTCCCTCTTTTAAAGAAACGTTTACCTGATTAGGAGTTAAAAATCCAGAAATCTCATCCGTAGGAAAAACTAGAGTTCTATGAGCATAGTTGATACGTACTCGGCAAGTGTACCGGGTCGTTGCAAGTAATAAAACGGTAAGAACCGGAAATCGTCCTCAGGGATCGTGGACAAGTACCACTTCACAAATTGAACTACTATCTAGGCGAATCTTGTTTGGAATGAAGGTAGATCTAACATCTAATGAAACAAACAAGAATAAAATGTTTTTGTTCTTTTAGGTATTTTATCAAACACTTAGTGGGCAAACAGAAATGTGAACAACAAATGGATAGAATTGCTAGGGTTAGACTAGGCTAATCCTCCTTTGATGCTATGAAATGGTAAATAACACAATTCCTACTTCAATTATGACAATCAAATCTTCTTCAAATACTCAAACCCTAATGTCTTAGGTGGAATGAGCCTAAAATCCCAAATTAAACCCTAATGTCTTAGGTGGATTAATATGAGAAATTGCATTAAGAGTCAAGATTCATAAGATTGCAAGCACCCCAAGACCTATGTCTAGGTTCATGAACTACTTGGTATTTGATTCAAGAGCATGCCCTAACATCAACCTTTCAATTGTCTATTAAAGCAACATATCATTCCTAGGATGATCAAGCCAAGGAAAGCATTAAGCATGGAATCAAACACTCATAAAGAAATAGGAAATTGCATTATAATCACTTCATGTTACAACCAAAATCAGAAAAACCATTGTCTAACCCCAACAAGGGGAGTTTAGCTACACATCATCAAAGTAAAAGGGAAAGAAAGAGATACAAAGATGGAGAAAGGGAGGAACTCCATGGAAAATGCCCAGCAGACCCACGACAAGAGAGAATGCCTTTTTAGGGTTTGTAGTCGCCTCCTATCTTTTCCAATCAAATCCCCCTTTTCATTCTGCCCTCAGATAGCTTATAACAGGGGTTATGAGATTCGCGCGCTCGCGGGGCGAGAAGTGGCTCGCGGGGCGAGTCTTAAAAATCTGTCCTTCAGAGATTCGTCCTCTCGCGAGGCGAGAAGGTAACTCGCGAGGCGACACAGAGAGGGTGAAGTTTCGCGCGTAGTCGAGGCCTTACGGTTCCGAGGCGAAACGTGATTCGCGAGGCGACACAGAAAGGCTGACTGTTGCTGATCAGCTTGCCTTCAGGTTAGCGTGGCGAGATACAGTCTCGCGGGGCGAGACAGAAATGGTTCCTGTTGCTGCTTTGGCTGGTACTCTGTCTCGCGAGGCGAGATATAGTATCGCGAGGCGAAACTTCAAAGTTCTGCTTGGCTCAATTTCTTCTCTTTTCATGCTCTCTCTTCAACCAAGCTTTATCAAGGCCAAATCTTAGGCAATTAATCACAAATTCCTGCAAAACAACACACAAAACCACCTTATCTGTTCCAAGGGAAAAACTAACCAAAATCAAACTAAAATGGTCTAACTATATGCAATGCATGCAGAAATATATATGGAAAAATGAGGTGAAATCACACTCATCAAATCACCCCAAGCTTAAGACTTTGCTTGTCCTCAAGCAAAAACCAAGGCCAGAAGATGCAAACAAACAGAGCAATGATAGTGAACTAAGAACCAGAGTAAAATGATCCAAGTAACAGGCATTCAAATAATTCAGCAAGAGACAATCAATTCAAGTCCAATTAGGGGCTTAGGTTTCCTAGACTCATATTCTCACTAATTCGGGCACTCTTGCTCACTTGAAGATCACCCCAAGCTTGTTCATTTGCTTGGCTCTCTTTCTACCTCACTCAAGTGTTTAGGGGAATAAGACAATTCGCTCAATTTTCCTCAAGGAATGAATCCTACCATAGGCTTGACTATCAACCAAATCTCTACTTTATTAATGAAAACAATTAAGAATCAAGAGGTCTTTTACTTGGTTGTAATGTGGCCATGGGATTAATCGTTAGGTGTGGATAACAAGAAAAGGACATTTCAAAAGGCTACATAAACATCAAGCATTGCAAACATGACCTTCTAAAATACCTTTTGGGTTTCAATTCACTTTCCGCCTTTCTTCCTTTCCTTTTGTTTTATTTCTCATTTCTTTTTGTCATCCCCCTCTCCATATACTTTTCTTTTTCTTTTGTTTTTTCCTTTTATTTGGAGAAGGGGGGATTTTTCAGCTCAAGAGAAACTTTTTTTTTTCTCTCTTTTTTTTCTTTCATCCCATACTTTTTTCAACTACCTTTTTCACCCTTTTTGTAATACTTTAGAAGGTCCTATCAAGCATCATTCATTAAAATACTTCAAGGTACCAAGAAAAGTATTTTTATTCTTTCAAGCTCAAAATTGGGCAACTAAGGGGGTAGCATTTTGTCAATCAAAGCTCAGAAGGCCAGAAAAAATACCTAGTGCCTTCATCATTTTCAAAAATGTTTTCAAAAATTTTTAAGCTTCAACATGGTTTTAAGTCAAGTTCTAGAGGAATACAATCCAAGAGGAATAACACTCTAACACAAAAATGGGGTAGATTTAGTAAGTACCCCATAATGGCTCAAAAGCTCACATTTATCAGTTCAAAAATCAGTGAGGAACACAAGTCTATAGAAACACATGCTAATCATCAACTATCCAAGACCATCTCAAGAATATTTATTTGAAGCCATATCACAAGAATAGAAAAATCAGGGTTCAAAAATTCACTATCACAAATAAGTTGGCACTCAGTTCTCACAATCAGATGCTCAATCTAATCAGGGGTAACCGAATCATACGATCATGCAAAACTATGCCTAGATGAATGCAATATGAACAATGCAAAAATTCAAAAATTTACAAAAATACCCCTACCCCAAGCTTAAAAACTTACATTGTCCCCAATGTAAATAATCAAGTTGGAGAGGGGTGAAAATGGAACAACTCACCAGGGTGGTAGCGGGTGCTGGATCACATGCTTTCTGGCTTTGTTTCTCCCTGCCCTTTTTCTCCTCCTTCCTTCAAAATCTGAAAGCACTTAACAAAACTATTAACAAATCTCTTGATCTTCTCAAATAATTCAAGAGATGAAAATCAAAACAAAAGAGAAAAGGAAAAGAAAACTTGGGTTGCCTCCCAATAAGCGCTTCTTTAACGTCACTAGCTTGACGGATGATCTCTAAGATGGTGCTTTAAGATGGACGGAAACTGCTTGACGATCAAAGTCTCCTCCAAGGTAGTGCTTGAGCCTTTTCCCATTAACAGTGAAAGTATCTCCGGATGATGGGTCTTCCAATTCAACTGAACCAAATGGAGAAACTGACTTGACATAGAATAGACCCGACCATCTTGATCTCAACTTGCACGGAAACGACTTGAGGCGTGAATTAAAGAGCAGAACCGATTGGCCCTCTTCAAATTGCTTGGGAAGAATGTACTTGTCATGCCAGAATTTTGTTCTTTCCTTGTAAATCCTTGCACTCTCATAAGCCAAGAGTCGAAATTCATCCAATTCATTCAATCGCAACAATCTCTTATCCATGGCCAGTCTTGTATCAAAGTTCGGGGCCTTCATCGCCCAAAAAGCACGATGTTGGAGCTCTACCGGAAGATGACATGATTTTCCAAACACTAATTGGTAAGGTGACATACCAATAGGTGTTTTATATGCAGTCCGATAAGCCCAAAGTGCATCATCCAGTTTCTTTGCCCAATCCTTCCTAGCATTGTTCACAGTTTTCTCCAAAATTCTTTTCAACTCCCGATTGGACAACTCCACTTGCCCACTGGTTTGAGGGTGGTATGGTGTGGCAACTTTATGATTCACCCCAAACTTGGCAAGCACTGCATTGAACTCTTTGTTGCAAAAATGGGTACCCCCATCACTAATAATGGCTCTAGGGGTTCCAAATCGGGTGAAGATGTTCTTCCTTACAAAACTAATCACAGCTTTTGCATCATCCTTCACAGTTGGAACAGCTTCCACCCACTTGCTCACATAGTCCACCGCAACAAGAATGTAATTATTGTTGTATGATGATGGGAAAGGACCCATGAAGTCGATCCCCCATACATCAAAGAGCTCCACCTCTAGAATACCTTTCAAGGGAATCTCATTCCGCTTGGATATACTTCCTGTCCTCTGACACTTATCACATTTCATCACCCAAGCTCTGGAGTCTTTGAAAATAGTGGGCCAAAATAACCCGCATTTCAAGATCTTCATGTAGGGAATTTGCGTATAAAACAAAATTAAAACGCAGCGGAAAAATTCCCATCGAAGGATCCTTGCGAATGGTCATGATTCATGATTAGAAAGTTTACCTCTTGAAGCGATGGCTGTTGGTTGAAATTCGTCTATCACGAACACCGCACGAACGGTGTCTCTAGAGGTATCCACACGAGCGGATTCCGTGAGCGTCCAACATCACGAACCGAAGCGTCTCTGTCTCACAGTGCTAGCTTCAAAACCGAGACTTTGCTGTTCACTCTTACTCTCTTTTGTGCGGCTAGGTTATCAACCAACTAGGCACAACAACTTAAGTGGTCTACTTATAGTAGCACCTTCTTAAGTGAGTTAGTGAGCAGACATTTGACCTAAACCCATCTACTATGCGCTAGGCCCAATAGGAAAGTCCAACTTTCTTTGAATGCTTCTTTTAATCCGCTCTTTTTGTGTGGCCCTATAGGTTCCCAATACGTTAGCAGTAATATTAAATCCCATTTAATATTACAAACGATGTGAGCGGTATCTAGCAATACATCACTGCTACCTAAGTAGTGAGAAAGTCGATGATTTGACGAAACCTTTACGTGACAAATATTCATGTGCATTATTATCCCTTTGTCCATATATCTATATTGAACACAAGGCATAGAATGTGTCACCCTTGTATGGTTCAATATCATGTTCCACGATACCCGAGTAGACTTAACAACAAATGAGGTCAATATCTCATATTGACTCATTTCAAAGACGACCATGCATTTCTACAGTCTCACTCTATCAGGGGGCCCACGGATATTACTCTGTTATGTAGGAGGGACAAATTCCATCTAGGTCACTCACATCCCTCTCGCATGGCTCGTGGTATGCCCAATGATCGTCTTTATAATCATCCTATTACAGATGACGTTTGACGATATTAAAGCACACGACTCCTCATGTAGGGATCGTAGTGATTTCTGGTCGAAGGATTACATACACCATTGTCACTATGAGAACTACTTATGACACTCACATAACGCTCCATGTAGTGTTCTCATGGTGGGTCAATCCGGTACATCATTACCTTAATGCGTACCTATGTGGCAACTCGATATCTCATATCTATGACCCGTGAGATGTGGTCATCAGTCTGCACACATAATAGTCTCAATTGTATTATTATTGTCCTTATTAATAAAATACTTGACTACGGATATTTAAGAATAGGATTTCATTGTTCAATAGTGTCTCACGATCAAGTCATATACTTGATATTCTATTGAACAGAAATTTCTATTCTAAGGACTTTATTATGTTTAAACAAGTAACACAATAAACTGGAATGCCTCATATCATATATATATATGAAATAGCAAGATACAAATGTAAGTCTAAAGAAATACATTGGCCTCTAGGGCTTACACCAACAATCTCCCACTAGCACTAGAGACAATCAGGCATCAATCTAATGCCCATCGATCTAGTGTGACCTTCATGCTTCTGTTGAGCAAGAGGTTTCGTAAGTGGGTCAGCAACGTTATCAAGTGTTGGTACTCCGCATATCTTCACATCTCCTCTATCGATAATCTCTCGAATGAGATGGAAGCGCCTAAGTATATGTTTGGATCGCTGATGAGATCTAGGTTCCTTAGCTTGTGCAATGGCCCCATTGTTATCACAATAGAGATCAATGGGGTCCACAATACCAGGAACCGTACCAAGCTCGATAATGAACTTCCCGATCCAAACAGCCTCCTTTCTTTGCATTGAGAGGCAGCAATATACTCAGCCTCTAGTAGTAGAATCGCAATTGTCTCTCTGCTTGAACTTTTCCACTCACACCCCGCCATTCAGGCAGAACACATAACCAGATTGCGATCCGGAATCATCCTTATCGGCCTGGAAGCTAGCATCGGTGTAACCTATTACATCAAGCTCTTCCTCACCTCCATATACCAAGAACGAATCCTTAGTTCTTCTCAAGTACTTAAGGATGCTCTTGACAGAGACCGGTGACTTTCACGGGATCATATCGTACCCTGTTCGTTATGCTTAAAGCATACGATACATCTGGTCGAGTACATAACATGGCATACATGATAGATCCAATTGCGGATGCATATGGAATCTTACTCATGCGATCCCTTTCTTCTTGAGTGGAAGGGGATTGTGCCTTTGATAGGCATATACCATGTGACATAGGCAAGAGTCCTTTCTTGGATTCATGCATGTTAAAGCGTCTCAACACTTTGTCTATGTATGTACTCCGACTTAGGCCAAGCAATTTCAGCGATCTATCCCTATAGATCCTGATTCCCAATACATAGGTAGCCTCACCCAAATCTTTCATAGAGAAGCAATTCCCTAACCATGTCTTTACATTTTGTAGTGTAGGGATGTCATTTCCAATGAGTAATATGTCATCTACATATAACACCAGAAAAACAACAATGCTCCCACTAACCTTCTTGTAGACACAAGGTTCATCTTCATTTTTGATGAATCCGTCATTGTCTTACAAACATCATCAAAACGAAGGTTCCAACCTACGGAAGCTTGCTTCAATCCATAGATTGACCGCTGCAATTTACATACCTTTCGGGCATCCTCTGAAATGTCAAAGCCTTCAGGTTGTGTCATGTACACATCCTCAAGAAGCTTTCCATTAAGGAAGGCAGTTTTGACATCCATCTGCCATATCTCATAATCATGGTATGCAGTGATAGCAAGTAAGATCCGGACGGATTTAAGCATCGCAACAGGTGAAAAGGTCTCATCATAGTCGACACCGTGAATTTGCTTGAAACCCTTAGCGACCAATCGCGCCTTAAAGGTGTGTACCTTACCATCCATGTCAGTTTTCTTTTTGAAAACCCACTTGCACCCTATAGGTTTTACCTCTTCAGGTGGCTCTACCAAGGTCCATACCTGGTTGGTGTACATGGAATCCATCTCAGATTTCATGGCCTCAAGCCACTTCTCGGATTCGGGGCGATGAATGGCCTCCCGGTAGGTCACAGGCTCATCTTGATCCATGAGCAATACATCAGCTTGTGGAGTCATGAGAAATCCATATCTCTCAGTGGTGACGTATCCTGTTAGACCTACGCTGGTCTTGTGCTCTCTTGGAGCGGGTTGTTCCTCCACAACATTCTCGTGAAGGTTGCTCCTGTTCCACCAATGGTAGGTCACTACTCTGTGATTCTTGAATTTCTTCAAGTTCTATCTTCCTCCCACTGGTTCCTATGGAGATAAACTCCTTTTCTAGGAATACACCGATCCGTGCGACAAACACTTTGCCTTCGAAAGGATTATAGAAATAGTATCCCTTGGTTTCTTTGGGATACCCCACAAAGAAGCATTTATCAGATTTGGGATCAAGCTTATTAGAAACTTGACGTTTTACATATGCTTCACAACCCCAAATCTTCATAAAAAGACATCTTTGGGTCGTCTACCAGTCCATATCTCATATGGTGTCTTTTCTACCGTTTTGGATGGAACACGGTTAAGTGTAAAAGCTTCTTGTCAATAGAGCATATCCCCAAAAGGAGTTTGGAAGGTTTGCATGACTCATCATAGACCGAACCATGTCCAACAAGGTTCGATTTCTCCTCTCGTAAACACCATTCCATTGTGGTGTTCCAGGTGGAGTGAGTTGAGATAAAATCCCACACTCTCTCAGATGATCATCAAACTCTAGGCTCAAATATTCACCACCTCGATCTGATCGAAGAGCTTTAATATTTTTACCAAGTTGGTTTTGTACCTCATTTTTGAATTCCTTGAACTTTTCAAAGGATTCCGATTTATGTTTCATAAGATACACAAATCCATATCTACCGAAATCATCAATAAATGTGATGAAATCTTGAAAACCACCTCTAGCTAATGTGTTTAGGGGTCCGCATACATCGCTATGTATAAGACCCAAAAGATCGTTGGCTCTTTCACCTTTGCCGGTGAATGGAGCTTTAGTCATCTTTCCTAATAAACAAGACTCACATATCTCATATGATTCATAATCAAATGAGTCCAAGAGTCCATCTTTATGGAGCTTCGAAATGCGCTTCTCATTTATATGGCCTAAACGACAATGCCAAAGATAAGACGGGTTCAACTCATTTGGTTTGATCCTCTTAGTATTTACGTTATAGATGGGCATTTCAAGATCAAGGACATAAAGTCCATTACTCATGTGTGCACTAGCATAGAAAATATCATCCAAATAAATAGAACAACTTTTGTTCTTTATTATAAAAGAAAAACCAATCTTGTCCAAACAAGAAATGGAAATGATATTCCTGCTAATTGCAGGCACAAAATAACAGCTTCTCTAACCTGAATAGTAAGCCCGGTGGGCAAAGTCAATACATAAGTCCCTACGGCTAAAGCAGCAACCTTTGCTCCATTTCCAACTCGTAGGTCGACTTCGCCCTTTGCTAATGGTCTACTCCTGTTTAGATCCTGCACATTTGTACAAATGTGAGAACCACATCCGGTATCTAATACCCATGATGCAGAAGTAGATAAATTGACTTCTATAACAAACATACCACGAAGTGGAAGTCTCACTTCCCTTCTTCTTCTTGCTTTCTTCCGGTATTTTTGGGCAGTTCCTCTTGCTTGCTTGCTCTTGGTAGAGCAGCTTGAGGTGCACGATCATATCGTACGCCTCCATGGTCTCATGTTGCTTTTGCAGCTCGAGAGGTCATGGCAGCAAGCATAAGACGACCCACGTCTAAGGCGTCATCCCGATGTTTCTTATAAGCATCCTGTCGCCCTAGGAGCACTTTGAAGCGGTGGCTTCTCGAGAATAGGCTCCTCAAGAACATACAGCTTTTTCTCATGTTTGAGGACAATCCTCAAGTTTCTGTACCAGTCCAGAAAATTTGTTCCGGATAGTTTGTCCTTCTCAAGGACGGATCGCAATGACAGGTTACTTGATGTGTTTGATGCCATGGTAATCTACAGAGATAAATATGCAAAGTATAAGTATCATGCCATGAAATTATTTAATAAGGTCTTTAATTAAATACGCCTCCCACTATTTTACTCAAAACAATGACCCTCATCATTGATTCTGAAAATCCCGTTGAAAGATTTTCTAGTGGGCCAAGATCCATATTTCACCTAGCTTTAAGTCAGCTTTGGCTGATCACCCAAAATTCGGTTATTTAGGTAGGAAACACTTTCCAATTGCATCTCATGCAACTCTTGGATAGTTGGATGAATAACTCTTATTCAAATCCATCACATGGACTAAAGCCCAACTTATAAGCCTCTAAGCCTTTCAATCCTATTGAAGTTGGCTTCGTTAAGTCAGACCCAATGGATAGCAATTGAACATTACATTTGTCCCATCGCGTCTTACTAGTATAGATAAAGGTACCCCGCTTTGGCGGACCCACACTTAATCAATATTAGTCTTGACGAGTGCCATGCATCGGAAGGCCTTTAAATGTGACTTAATATTTCCTTTTGAGGGATTTGATTAAAATTTGATCTCATCATTTGTTAAACTCTTTAACTTACTATTTTCATACATGCATCTCATACATATATTAGTTAAACATCTTTTAACATACTATATACATACATGCATCCCATACATATATAAGGTAAATAAATGTGATATGGTTATGGCCCCTAACGCATTGATTCTCCCAAGCCAATGAGAGAATCTAAACTAAAACCTAGGAGCGTCCAAGCTTCTCCAAGCAAGATCTCCCACGTGATAGCGTCTTCTTGTCTCCATCATTACATTACATAAACAGAAACCTCATTTTACATATGAGGGGAGTGAGATGAGAAAAGAAGATACATATGGAATATAAGAGAAAGGCACGGCACGCAGGCCGTATTTCAAAATATAAACCAAAAGGTAAAAGGACTAAGGCCATAACCATTCACCATACATCACCAAATAAATAGTAACAACCAATAATAACACATAATCATTATTATTATTAATTTCATAAATTAGAGATTTCAAAATCTGAATTTTGAAAACATAACATATATATATAATAAATCACATTTATTATAATAGATGTTACTATAAATCATATTTATTGCAATTGTTGTTACCACAAATCACATTTATTATAAATCATATTTATTGTAAATGACATAAATCACATTTATTGCAATTGTTGTTACCACAAATCACATTTATTGTAATTGACATAAATCACATTTATTCAATTAACATAAATCACATTTATTGTAACAAATCACATTTATTGTAATTGATATAAATCACATTTCAAAATCTGAATTTTGAAAACGTAACATATATATAATAAATCACATTTATTATAATTGATGTTACTATAAATCACATTTATTGTGATTGATATAATTATTAAATGGTGACATAAAATTTCAAAATTTGAATTTCGAAATTACACACTACGCAGAGGTAGCACGGGGGTCCCATTTGGAAATTCGAAATTCCGAAGTGTGCCTCGCTTCCTTGGTGGCTAGGGCGTCAACCTTTCAACCCTAAAACCGCAAGGCCCGTGAACACTTCACGTTGCAAGGAACGACGGCTACGGTTTCAACACTTGGAACCTCAGCCGCAACAACATGAACTTTTCATGTCTGAAACCCCTTAACGCCGCCAACACAGAACTGAAAACAATCATGTTTAACATCAACATTTGATGCCATCGCAGAACATAATAAGGATTCAGAACAAATGTACATATTGCATGTATACACAAACATGCAATAGACATATATATCATATACATACGAAAATCACAGAAACAAGGTTTCGCAAACCATATGCAAACGATTTTCAAAAACAATTTTCAGAAAATGATTCACATTACAAACATGTTATCATACATAACAGATAAACCACGTAATAGAATCATGGTTTCGCAAGCGGCTCTGATACCACTGTAGGGAATTTGCGTATAAAACAAAATTAAAACGCAGCAGAAAAATTCCCATCGAAGGATCCTTGCGAATGGTCATGATTCATGATTAGAAAGTTTACCTCTTGAAGCGATGGCTGTTGGTTGAAATTCGTCTATCACGAACACCGCACGAACGGTGTCTCTAGAGGTATCCACACGAGCGGATTCCGTGAGCGTCCAACATCACGAACCGAAGCGTCTCTGTCTCACAGTGCTAGCTTCAAAACCGAGACTTTGCTGTTCACTCTTACTCTCTTTTGTGCGGCTAGGTTATCAACCAACTAGGCACAACAACTTAAGTGGTCTACTTATAGTAGCACCTTCTTAAGTGAGTTAGTGAGCAGCATTTGACCTAAACCCATCTACTATGCGCTAGGCCCAATAGGAAAGTCCAACTTTCTTTGAATGCTTCTTTTAATCCGCTCTTTTGTGTGTGGCCCTATAGGTTCCCAATACGTTAGCAGTAATATTAAATCCCATTTAATATTACAAACGATGTGGTATCTAGCAATACATCACTGCTACCTAAGTAGTGAGAAAGTCGATGATTTGACGAAACCTTTACGTGACAAATATTCATGTGCATTATTATCCCTTTGTCCATATATCTATATTGAACACAAGGCATAGAATGTGTCACCCTTGTATGGTTCAATATCATGTTCCCTGATACCCGAGTAGACTTAACAACAAATGAGGTCAATATCTCATATTGACTCATTTCAGCACGGCCATGCATTTTACAGTCTCACTCTATCAGGGGGCCCCCAGATATTACTCCTGTTATGTAGGAGGGACAAATTCCATCTAGGTCACTCACATCCCTCTGCATGGCTCGTGGTATGCCCAATGACCGTCTTTATAATCATCCTATTACGAGATGACGTTTGACGATATTAAAGCACACGACTCCTCATGTAGGGATCGTAGTGATTTCAGGTCGAAGGATTACATACACCATTGTCACTATGAGAACTACTTATGACACTCACATAACGCTCCATGTAGTGTTCTCATGGTGGGTCAATCCAGTACATCATTACCTTAATGCGTACCTATGTGGCAACTCGATATCTCATATCTATGACCAGTGAGATGTGGTCATCCGCACACATAATAGTCTCAATTGTATTATTATTGTCCTTATTAATAAAATACTTGACTACGGATATTTAAGAATAGGATTTCATTGTTCAATAGTGTCTCACGATCAAGTCATATACTTGATATTCTATTGAACAAAAATTTCTATTCTAAGGACTTTATTATGTTTAAACAAGTAACACAATAAACTGGAATGCCTCATATCATATATATATATATGAAATAGCAAGATACAAATGTAAGTCTAAAGAAATACATTGGCCTCTAGGGCTTACACCAACACTTCATGGCGGTCCTCTCACCACCAAAGTGTCCCCCATATGGTGAGTTGTGGCAATGAGTCAGTACCCCCTCAATCTCCTCTTCCGGAATGCATCTTCTCAGAATTCCATCCGAACCTCTTTTGAAAAGATAAGGCTCATCCCATACATAGTATTTGGCATCATGGATGAGCTTCTTCCTTTGTTGTGCATTGAAGTCCTTCGGAATTTTGTTGGCGGCCTTATAATTCGCAATGTCTGCAAACCAAGGTGCCACTTGTACCATAAACAGCTTTTCATCTGGGAATTCCTCTTGAATTGGCAACTCAGCTTTTGCTTCAACATCTGCTTGTGGAAGCCTAGACAAATGGTCAGCCACCACATTCTCTACTCCTTTCTTGTCCTTAATATCCAAATCAAACTCTTGGAGCAGTAGTATCCACCTAATGAGCCTTGGCTTGACATCCTGTTTAGTCATAAGATACTTCAAAGCAGAATGATCAGTGTAGACAGTAGTTTTAGAGCCAATCAAGTAGGATCTAAATTTATCAAACGCAAACACCACAGCAAGCAATTCTTTTTCAGTCGTGGTATAATTCAATTGAGCATCATTCAGCACACGACTGGCATAGTAAATGACATGCAGCACTTTATTTTTTCTTTGCCCCAAAATGGCTCCCACCGCATAGTCACTTGCATCACACATTAACTCAAATGGTAAACTCCAATCTGGAGGTGCAATGACCGGTGCGGTGGTGAGTTTTTCTTTCAAAAGTTGGAATGCATGCATGCAATCATCATCAAATATAAAAGGAGTATCAACTACCAAAAGCTTGCATAAGGGTTTCACAATCTTTGAAAAATCTTTGATAAACCTCCTATAGAAACCCGCATGCCCTAGGAAGCTTCTAACACCTTTCACATTTATGGGAGGGGGAAGTTTTTCAATCACTTCAATTTTTGCTTTATCAACTTCCATCCCCCGTGATGAAATTTTATGACCAAGAACTATACCTTCCCTAACCATGAAATGACATTTTTCCCAATTTAGAACAAGGTTAGTTTCTTGGCATCTTTTTAGAACACATGCAAGATTATTCAGACAATTATCGAAAGAATTACCAAACACAAAAATCATCCATAAATACCTCTATAAATTTTTCAGTCATGTCAGAGAATATAGAAAGCATGCACCTTTGGAAAGTGGCGGGTGCATTACACAACCCGAATGGCATCCTCCGGTATGCATAGATGCCATAGGGGCAAGTGAAAGCGGTCTTCTCTTGGTCCTGGGGGTCAACCACAATCTGGTTATACCCTGAGTATCCATCAAGGAAGCAATAAAAAGCATGGCCCGTCAACCTCTCTAACATCTGATCAATGAAGGGCAATGGAAAGTGATCTTTTCGGTGGCTTCATTTAGTCTTCTCGTAATCAATACACACCCTCCATCCGAAAACGGTCCTTGAGGGGATGAGCTCATTTTTATCATTTGCCACCACCGTCATCCCCCTTTCTTGGGAACAACTTGGATCGGACTCACCCATGGACTATCGGAGATTGGATAGATTATTCCCGCATCCAATGACTTCACAACCTCCTTCCTTACAACTTCTTTCATATTCGGGTTGAGTCTTCTTTGGGGTTGTCTAACCGGCTTGAAATTTTCCTCCAACAGGATTTTGTGCATACAGAATGAGGGACTTATCCCCTTCAAGTCGGACATAGACCACCCAATTGCAGATTTGTGCTCCCTGAGCACCCTTAACAGTTTCTCTTCCTCCAGAGAGTTCAATTCACTACTATTGATAACTGGGAATGAAGAATTTATCCCAAGGAAAGCATAACGGAGATGGGATGGAAGTTCTTTCAACTCTAGCACAGATGGTTCACCCTTGTCTTCAATCCTCACATCTTCCACAACTTTGTCTTCAACATTATTCACCACCAGACAAGCCTCAAGGGATTTAACCATGAATTCAACTTCCTCCGCACACACCTCTTCTTCTACATCCTCCATCATAAGAGCCGCTTCCAAAGAAATTTCAAAAGTCTGTTGCACACTCTTATCAGTCAATGAATCAACAAGGTCCACACTCATACACGTATCCTTGTCACTTGGATGCCTCATTGCTTCAAAAAAATTGAAGGTGACCTTTTCATCTTGGACTCGAAGCACCAATTCCCCTTGATTTACATCAATCAAAGCTCTACTCGTGGATAGGAATGGTCTTCCAAGAATCAACAGAGTCTCACTATCTTCCTCTATATCCAACACCACAAAATCTGCCGGAAAAATGAATTTGTCTACTTTGACCAACAAATCCTCCACTACACCATAAGGATATGTAATGGAGCGATCCGCTAATTGGAGAGAAATCCCAGTTGGCTTGACTTCACCAATTTCCAGCTTCTTGAAAATGGAGAGAGGCATAAGGTTTATACTTGCACCGAGATCACACAAGGCTCTCCCAATAATCAAATGACCAATAGTGCATGGAATAGTAAAGCTTCCCGGATCCTTCATCTTCACCGGTAACTTCCTTTGGAGTATAGCACTACACTCTTCTGTGAGCATGACCGTATCCTCTTTCCACCTTCTCTTGTTAGTAAGAATCTCCTTCATAAACTTGGCATAGGAAGGCATTTGTTGAAGAGCTTCAGCAAAAGGGATGTTGATTTGCAATTTTTTGAACACATCCAAGAATTTAGAGAATTGTTGATCTTTTGCCTCCTTCTTCAACCTTTGAGGATAGGGTATCTTGAAATATGGTGGAAACTCTTTGGGATTGTCAACTTCTTCAAGAATTTGCCTTCTAGTCTTCTTTCTTGCAAATTCTTCATCCACCAATTTCTCTCTTCGTGGTTCTTCAGCTTCAACAACAATGGGACTAGAGGTAGTGGCTTGGGAAGTCTCGGGTTCTTCATTGGTTACATCTTCCACAATCACCTCATCACTAACCCTCTTTTCTTCCTTCTCTTCGATCTTTTCTTGTGGCCCTACTACCCTTCCACTTCTTGTAGCAATTGCCTTGCAATCCTCTCTTGGATTTTTCTCGGTGTCTCCTGGCAATTGTCCTTGAGGTCTCTCCGCCATTTGCTTTGTCAGTTGGCCTATTTGGTGCTCAAGATTTTTGATGGAGGCATTTTGATTCTTCATAGTCTCTTGAGTTGCTTGAAAATTGGCTTGGGTCGCTTGCATGAACTGGCCTAGAATATTCTCTAAGTTGCTTGATTTCTCTTGAGAGGGATTTGCTTGAGAACTTGATCCTTGCCCTTGTTTCCAACCAAAGTTAGGATGGCTACGCCACCCCGGATTGTAGGTGTTAGAGTAAGGATCATTCTTGGGCCCTTGATTCCCCATGTAGTTCACCTCTTCTTGTCCAGAACTTCCAACCACATTAATCTCACAATTTCCATTTGCATGGTTACCTCCACAAAAATCACACACTGAGGTAGCTTGAACTTGGACAGCTTGTAACTGAGAATTCTGCAGTTGAACGGACCCCAATTGCTTGGTAAGAATGGCCATTTGTGCCTTAAGAGCGCCAATTTCATCAAGCTCCAACACACCTCTCTTGACCAATGATCGAGAACTAGGCATTTGATAATCATTGTTGGCCATAGTTTCAATCAAATTCTTTGCCTCTTCAGGTGTCTTTTGACTCAATTATCCACATGCAGCTGCTTCAATCATACTTCTGGAATTCCTGTTGAGCCCATTAACAAAGGTTGCCACTTGCTGCCATGTCTCTAACTCATGATTTGGACAAGCTGTGAGTAAAGACTTGAACCTCTCCCAGGCTTCATAAAGTGACTCACCATCTCTCTATGCAAAGGCATTAATCTCGAACCTCAACTTGATCATTCTAGACGGAGGGAAGAAGCGAGATAAGAACTTGCTCACCAAATCATTCCAAGTGATAATACTTCCATGAGGATGAGATTGAAGCCATGACTTAGCTCTATCCCTCAAAGAGAAAGGGAAAAGCCTTAAACGAATGGCCTCATCGGAAGCTCCATTTAACTTGATGGTGTCACACAACTCAATGAATGTGCCAATGTGAGCATGAGGGTCTTCACTCTCCAAACCTCCAAACTGATTTTGTTGCAAAAGATTGAGAAGTGATGCCTTTATTTCAAAATTGTTGCAGGCCACTGTAGGTCTAACAATGGGAGTCCCACATCTATCGACTCTAGGGGAAGTATAGTCCCCCATTGTCCTTCTTGGTGCATTTTCTTCAGCCATGGTGACAGTTGCTATTTCGACTTGTGGTTCTTGCACACTGGGTAACTCCACTTGTGGCTCTTGTATACTAGAAGATGCTCTTTCTCTGTTTTTCCTTGCTTTGGTTTCCTTTCTATTCTGTCTGCAAAACCTCTCGATCTCATGATCAAATTGAAGTTCACCTGGGTCGATTGTACCTCGCATACAAGGAACAAACAGAGTAGTGCAGAAAAAGAACAGAACAAAACTGAAAATAAGAAAATAGAAAACAAAAGAAAAACAGCAATAGGAAAACACTGAAAAATGCCTAAATTAGGAGTCCCCTTGGGTACTCGTGATATTGACACATCGATCCCCGGTAACGGCGCCAAAAACTTGATACGTACTCAGTAAGTGTACCGGGTCGTTGCAAGTAATAAAACAGTAAGAACCGGAAATCGTCCTCAGGGATCGTGGACAAGTACCACTTCACAAATTGAACTACTATCTAGGCGAATCTTGTTTGGAATGAAGGTAGATCTAACATCTAATGAAACAAACAAGAATAAAATGTTTTTGTTCTTTTAGGTATTTTATCAAACACTTAGTGGGCAAACAGAAATGTGAACAACAAATGGATAGAATTGCTAGGGTTAGACTAGGCTAATCCTCCTTTGATGCTATGAAATGGTAAATAACACAATTCCTACTTCAATTATGACAATCAAATCTTCTTCAAATACTCAAACCCTAATGTCTTAGGTGGAATGAGCCTAAAATCCCAAATTAAACCATAATGTCTTAGGTGGATTAATATGAGAAATTGCATTAAGAGTCAAGATTCATAAGATTGCAAGCACCCCAAGACCTATGTCTAGGTTCATGAACTACTTGGTATTTGATTCAAGAGCATGCCCTAACATCAACCTTTCAATTGTCTATTAAAGCAACATATCATTCCTAGGATGATCAAGGCAAGGAAAACATTAAGCATGGAATCAAACACTCATAAAGAAATAGGAAATTGCATTATAATCACTTCATGTTACAACCAAAATCAGAAAAACCATTGTCTAACCCCAACAAGGGGAGTTTCCTACACATCATCAAAGTAAAAGGGAAAGAAAGAGATACAAAGATGGAGAAAGGGAGGAACTCCATGGAAAATGCCTAGCAGCAGCCACAAGAGCAGAGAATGCCTTTTTAGGGTTTGTAGTCGCCTCCTCTCTTTTCCAATCAAATCCCCCTTTTCATTCTGCCCTCAGATAGCTTATAACAGGGGTTCTGAGATTCGCGCGCTCGCGGGGCGAGTCTTAAAAATCTGTCCTTCAGAGATTCGTCCTCTCGCGAGGCGAGAAGGTAACTCGCGAGGCGACACAGAGAGGGTGAAGTTTCTGGCATAGTCAGGCCTTCTGGTTCGCGAGGCGAAACGTGATTCGCGAGGCGACACAGAAAGGTTGACTGTTGCTGATCAGCTTGCCTTCAGGTTAGCGTGGCGAGATACAGTCTCGCGGGGCGAGACAGAAATGGTGCCTGTTGCTGCTTTGGCTGGTACTCTGTCTCGCGAGGCGAGATATAGTATCGCGAGGCGAAACTTCAAAGTTCTGCTTGGCTCAATTTCTTCTCTTTTCATGCTCTCTCTTCAACCAAGCTTTATCAAGGCCAAATCTTAGGCAATTAATCACAAATTCCTGCAAAACAACACACAAAACCACCTTATCTGTTCCAAGGGAAAAACTAACCAAAATCAAACTAAAATGGCCTAACTATATGCAATGCATGCAGAAATATATATGGAAAAATGAGGTGAAATCACACTCATCAACAGTCTATCAAGATATGGTTGGAAGACAACCAATCCATGCCTAAAATTACATCTAACTGTATTAAAGGCAAACAGATCAGGTTAACAAGAAAATGTTTATCCTGAATATTGATAGGACAATTCAAGCAAATAGAAGTGACTAAAACTGGCATAGCAGTAGGTGTTGAAACAATAAGAACACACGACAAAGAAGAAACAAGAAATTTCACACAATCCATCGAGATAAAAGAATGTGTCACACCTGAATCAAAAAGTACAGTTAAAATATTACCGTTTATGTCACACTTACCCTGTATGAGATCGTCAGAGTTTGAAGCCTCAGCTCCACTCATCGTATAAACTCTCCCTTTGACTATCGGTTTATTTGTTCTGGCATTATTGATAGTCGGTCCACGCTTTGGTGCATTGCAGTCATTCGCCATGTGTCCCACTTGATCACAATTAAAACATTTTACTCCCCGCACTGGGAAAGCATCCAACATGTACCTCGTATCCCACAATTAAAACATCTCCTAATCCGGCCTTGATTCCGATTCCTTTGGCCTCCATTCCCCGATGCAGCAAAATTCGAACGGTATTGTTGTCGATTCTGGTTATTTCCCTGTGGACGGAAATAAGGTTTCTTCTGATTCTGTTTCCCTTTCCAGTTCTGATTCTGGAACTTGAAATGAGAGGGTCCACCAACATCCCCCTTATTATCCTTTCCTTTCCGCATTTGTTCGATCTTACGACTCATTTCAACTAGAGCTTGAAAATTACGAAGTTGGAGAGGTAAAACAGACTCCGTAATTTGAAATAACGGTCCTGTTTCAAACCTCTCACACTTCCAACTTTCATTCGGTTGAGCTTGAAAGAAACGGTAGTATTTGGCAAGTGATTCAAACTTCGCCGCATACTCCCCTACAGATAACTCTCGCTGTTGTAACCCCAGAAATTGTTGTTTTTTCTCAATCATTATGGTCTCCGAAAAATATTTGTCCATGAATGCAGTTCGAAAAACGTTCCAAGTAATGTCTTGATGATCAGCTTCTAACAGTAGTCTGGCACCTCTCCACCAGTATCGCATCTCCTATTAGTCGGAAAGCAGCATAAGTAACCCTAACTTCTGCCGGCGTGACCACCAACTCAAAGATTTTCCCCAGCTCATGGATCCACAAATCAGCCTTCTCATGATCAGCATCCACACTAAACTGTGAAGGATTTTGGCCTCGAAACGCAATCAAAGCCTTGCCTTCCGCAACTTGCAGATTCTGGGCATTCATAGATGCAGTTTGATTCGCAATCGCTGCTGCCACATTTTCCATTGCTTGTGCCGCATAATCCACTCCTTCTTCATACTCTTCGTTCATGTTACCATGACCACCTCTACGGCCTCTCCCACGACCGCGTCCACGTCCAGCTTCTGGTTCAACAACTGGTTCCATAACTGACCTACAAGCCACAATCAGTTAAACCAAAACCAGAAACTGAAACGTAAACTCGCTCATTACCACACATTAATTCTAAGAAGTAATTAAAATAAGTCTAAGTCAGAGATCACACAACATAGACATAACAGACCTATTTCCTAACATTCCCGAAAGACTCAACTAGCTCTGATACCACAAATGCGACACCCCTTCTAGGGTAATCACATAGTTACCCAAAAACGGAAAATTAAATTATTAATTGCTGATTACTTTCGAAAATATACTTTAAATTAAACATCTTATCATGAAAATAGTGCTGAATTTTTTTTAAAACGTCGATAACATAATCAACCAAACACGTCGTGAATAGAACAAACGTATACAGATATATCTATATATGCATCATAAGTTTTAAACAAACTCTAACCACCATAAGGTTACAAAAGATGCCTTCATCGATACAGGCTATTTCTAGACACTAAGTTAGAAATATAAAGACATATACAAGATAGTAGTGAACGTCTAGAACCATAACAAAAAGATAACGGCTCTCAGTAGCCAGATAAACTGATGAATATCACTACCCTAAAACTATACCCTAAGATGGTCTATACTAATGAAAACCATTAGGGAGATCTTGATGATCACCCCTCCCAAAGCAGAACTATCCGATGAGGATGCTGCTGCTCCTACACCTTCGTCGGGTGAATCGTCGTCATCATCAACAGGTGGAAGATCCTCAAGGATGTCCTCTATAAACTCTTCGGGATCCTTCTCAATCCCATCCTCTATAAGCATCTCAACTGGAGGCTCATCAAGTAAGGCTAAGGGCTGTCCCAACTGAGGATGAAACTCGATCTCTCCATGATCCATCAAGTACTGTAGGAAAAGCCACGGCGGGGGTAGAGATACCTCGCAAGTCTCCACGACATGAGTCCTACATTGAGGTCCTGCAGCTAATGTGCCAGTAACCTCACGAGTGGGGCCAAAATAGGTGGCACTAGTCCCTCGAGATTTATCTCCCAAGCACCACCATGTGCCCTATGCTCAAACGTAATACTGCGGATCACCGAGTGCGCCAGGGGCATCATCGGATCCATCTAATCTCGGATATAAATTAATGTACAACAAGTAGAAAACTAACAAGAAAACATGCAAGAGTGAAACCAATATATGGATTTTACTCGACAACTACATGCACGACACCACATACATATATACCAACATAAGCATTCATAAGCAAATAGTTCATCGATGGGTTTCACACCCCAAACGTCATCATGTGAAAAACTATGCATGAACACTTCATATTCATCATCTAAATTCGTACTTAATCTCATGAGATATCCCAACACGTGGTGAGTTGATCAGGCTCGATTGCCACACAAGGCAAAAAGGCATGCAGCCAAAACCCATTGCACATTGTCCAACACCCAGGGCACAATGATAAAAACGTAAATGGGGTTTCATTGTCCCAACCGGGGCACAATGAAGAAAATCGTAGCATGAAATACCTGACGCCACAAGGTAATTACACACAACCGTGGGCGTGTCTGCCAAATGCATGCAAAACACTTTGCTCTTAACACTTTTCTTTGTGTTCAATCTTTCTTTACCGAATCTCAAAATGGCTTACGACTAACATAGTTTTAAACATCTTTAAAGCTTTCATTAATAACACAGGACCTCAAAGTCCGAGTGATCAATCTCGACACCTCTAGACCGATGCACCAGTCATAGGTTTGTGGTAATAGAAAACATCTTAAATGTTTAAACAGTATACACCACATATACAGTAGACACCAAGTCTACATGACCTCAAAGTCCAAAGGACCCCAAGTCCATAACAACAAAGAACCTTAGTACCTCGACGTCTCAGTTACTAAGTTCAACACCACTTTCAACACTGTTGAATTATACTTGATTTCGGAGAATCTTTTCAAATAGGAAATTCTTCCATAAAACCTTTAAATAACAAAACTTAGTTTTCACAAAAATGAGTCACTTGAGGTTTAAACTTACTTAAAATATGTACCGCCATTTCAAAACACTTGCCGTCGATACTTTTCCAAATTGCAGTCAATTATCATTTTTAAAGCCTTTTAAGCCAAAACTTAGCCTTTTCCATTTAAATAATTTTATAAAATTATAATTAACTTATTTTCAACAATTAATTTCATAAAATAACTTTTTATAATATTACGGAATTTCTCACGTAAAAATTAGCAGTACAAAAATAATTTCACGGTTTCGCTTACTGTGACTCATAGTTCACTCTTACAGTGATAAATCATTAAAATAATGATATTTTCCAAAATTCCTTATTTTCCCCAAATAAAAATTTCCATTAATATTGTATTCCAATATTTTACCATTAAAACATTGAATATAATTTATAAAGCTTCTTAAAGCTTTTATCCAATTAATTGAATTGGGCACTGACCACTGTCAGGATTCTCAAACAACAACCAACAATAATATCACAGGGATATTCCCAGGTAGATCATGCATCACATCAGTATAATATAATTGCAGATAAATAATTTTAAATGCAAGTAGAGCATCACAGATAAAATAACATAACTCAAACAATTCAAATAAATACCAACCAACAAATAATTACAAACAATCACTGAATAGCATATAGCCATCGAATATATCCCTCAGGTAATCCCCTCTTACCTCTTGAAGATTTCTCTGCGGATTAAAAGTATTTTGTCGGAAGTCCGGATTTCACGTACAAGTCACAAATCACTATCCTCCAATAAATCACAAGTTAACCAATCAAAATCAAGCAAATAAATCACCTAATCCTCTATGATAGGTCACGACCTCCATAAGGTTTAGTGGCTAAAATTTCTAAATTTGCTTAAGTTATTGGATTAATGATCTTAAGTATTTAAGACAATGGATTAAGAATAAATCACCAAAGTTTGAATAAAAAACTTCCTAACTCCTACAAAACCTAGACTTGACCTAATGAGTACATGAATCTATGGATCTTTGTTTGATGAACCAACTTGGATTCAACATGAATACATGCTAGAAAGATGATATACAAAATCATTTATAAGGAAAATGAACAAAAACTTTCCTCCTCCCACACCTATAGGTTCGACCTTAACAAGAAATTAGGGGAGGAAATTTTGGTTTTCAACATACTCTTGGATTATGATAGAAGTGATAATAATAGGAACATAGAAATCGTTTTCACATTTTTAGGATTTTTCTATGATTTTCTATGATTTATCAAAGTTAAGAACATATATGAAGAACATGATGAATAAAGCTTTGAATCATGATATGATTTGAAGAAACTATAACTAAAAGAGGTTGAGGAAGAAGAATCACCTATTGGAAATGAAAAATGAGCAAGGAATCACTAACTTGCTTCACAAATGGAGCTTTCTTGTGCAAGGAGAAGTAAGAACAAAGGAGAAGTTTGGAGAAGATGAAGGCAATTTAAAGAAGAGTGTGAAAGACTCTAGTTGCCTCATGAATTTATGAGCAAGCCATGGAGACCATGGGCCTTGAGCCATTTGGGCTTGGAAATCCACCAAAGTCCAATTAAATTTTGTATCATGAAAATGCTTAAGGCATAAAACCATGACATAGGAACTTAAGTAAATAAAATGGCATCATGAAAATTAATTCTTGGCCATGAAATTTGGGCTCTAGGCCGCAGTCCTTAATGGGTTTGGATGACAAGAATTTGGCCCACTTCATTTAGTGTATCATGGAAACTAGTTTAGGGATAAAAAGGTAATTAATAGAAAGTTTAGGGGTCAAAATGCAATTATCCAAAATTGCTAACATAACCTTAAGCCACATTAAACCTCTCACATGGATGACTTAGTCCTGAGAGAATATAGGGTTTATCCACTTATCGAGTCCCGAAACTCCCGTAATCAGCTCCGTCGTTCGCCCGATTGAGTATAACGTCCGTAAAACGTATATTATTTGACTTTTAATGAAATAATTCTAAAAATACACAATCATAGAAAATAAAATAAAAACCCTAAGTTTTTCGTTCACAAATTAAAATTAGGTCTTCTGATCAGTATAAATATACTGTCAGTGAAATTCGCGGGCCGGGTTTCACCTTACTTGCCAACCTAAATTTTAATCGTAGCCTTCTACATTAAAGTAGAATTGAGTGGTAAACTCCGTTTATTTAAAATAATTTTGTAAAACTCAAATAATCATATAAACATATTTTTGTTATTTAAAACAGTGAAAAACATGGTGTTACATTACTACCCTACTAACAAAAAAATTTTGTCCTCGAAATTACGTACCTGTAAACAAATTAGGATACTGTAACTTCATTTTGTCTTCCACTTCCCACGTTGCTTCTCCAGTCACATCATCCCAAATAACCTTGACCAATGAGATTTGTTTACCTCTAAGCTGCTTTGTCATCTTATCCACAATACTTACAGGTAAAGTCTCATAAGACAAGTTTTCTTTTAGTTGTACTAAATTAGGTTCAATTACGTGAGATGGATCGGGAATATACTTGCTTAATTGTGAAACATGAAAAACATCATGAAGATTGGAAAGAAAGGGTGGTAAAGAAATTTTAAAGGCTACTGGACCTACACGGTGAAGAATTTGGTAGGGTCCAATGAGTTTAGGAGTGAGTTTCCTGGATTTAATTATCCTGCCAACCCTAGTCGTTGGCATGACTCTCAAAAACACATGCTCCTCTTCCTCAAACTCAAGAGGTCGTCGTCTCTTGTCAGCATAACTTTTCTGTCTAGTCTGAGTTGTCCGCATTTTCTCCTGAATCATTTTCACCTTTTTCGTCGTTTGTTGCACGATATCTGGTCCTACCATTAAACTTGTACCATCTTGGTACCAACATAAAGGTGTTTTGCACCATCGACCATACAAAGCTTCATAGGGTGCCATTCCTAGGCTCGAGTGAAAACTGTTGTTGTAAGTGAATTCTATCAATGATAGATACTCATCCCGACTTCCAGTATTTTCCAGCACACAGGCTCTCAGCAAATCTTTAGGAGACTAAATTGTCCTCTCTGATTTCCCGTCCGTTTGCGGATGATATGCCGAACTCAATCCGAGTCTCATTCCCAATGAATCTTGTAGACTTTGCCAAAACCTTGATGTAAATCTCGGATCATGATCTGAGATAATACTCGAAGGTACTCCATGTAATCTGACAATTTCATCGATGCATAACTTGATTAGTCTTTCCAATGGGTATTTCATATTAATTGGCAAAAAGTGAGCTGACTTGGTTAGTCGATCAACTATTACCCATATAGAGTCATACCCTTTTCGAGTCTTTGGCAAACCTGACACGAAATCCATCGCAATACCATCCCATTTCCATTCTGGAATGTCTAAGGATTGTAGCATTCCTGCTGGTCTTTGATGTTCTACTTCAACCTTTTGACAAGTTAAACATGCGGCTACAAACTCCATCACGTCTTTCTTCATGCCATACCACCAATACAATTTCTTGAGATCTTGATACATCTTAGTAGCTCCCGGTTGTAAACTTAACTTACTCCTATGAGCTTCTTCAAGAATTAGCTTTCTCAGCTCGGCATCGTTCGGTATGAAAATCCTTTCACCAAATCTTTAAATTCCATCATTTCCTTCTTTAATCCTTATAGGTACTGATCACTTTCTTGTTTCTCTTTAATTTGTTCCATCGGGAATTGTTTCAATAACTCTTTCTCTTTAACCATCATTACCGATATATGCATTGATTTCCTGCTCAAGGCATCCGCTACAACGTTTGCTTTTCCAAGGTGATACTGTAATTGAAAATCGTAATCCTTTAGAAATTCCAACCAAAATGTGTTGGAAATTATATGTTTTTGAGCCTTACCCTTCTCAAATAAAAAACAAAATGTTGATCAAGTCTCTCCCCTTAGTTAAATAAAAATAAAAAAATAAAAGAAGAAAAATTGAGGGGAGTTGGAAAATAAAGATTAAAAAAATACATGAGAAGAAGGCTTGAAAAAGGAGAAAAAGAGAAAGAAAGAAAAAAAATTTGATTGGAAATGTGAAGTGTTGCTCTTGATATTGAAAAATGCGCTTGCTCCATTTTTTTGTTCTATTGGGTTACTTGTGCTTATTGAAAATTGGGTTACTTGTGCTTATTGAAAATTTTGTTAGCCCTTTGTGCACACCTTTCTTGCTTTACCCTTCTGAACATCATTCCATGGTCCCATTACAATTATTAAAAGTCCTTTTGATTCCTGCATGCTTGCATTTTATTAGTGAAAATTTGGTTTCCTATCAAGCTTATGGAAGTGTATTTTCTTTGAGGAATCTTGAGTGCGTTGTCTTCACCCTTAACACTTTGAGTGTGGTTAGTGGAGTGATCCTAATTTAGTGAGGAGCATGATTTCCGAGAACCTTAGCCTCTAATTGGACTTGAATTCGATTACCTCTTTATTTCTTGGATTACCTTTGCCTATTGCTTGGCTGTGTGTTTTCTCCATCTGTTGTGAAGCTCCTCATTCAATGAGTTAGTTAACCATGTGAGCACCATAGCATTACAGTTTGGCCAGTCATCCTTATGTGGATCTCCTTCCTTAGGCTTGGGCAAACTACCATCCACAAACCTCATTTTATGCTTAGAACGCACATCATTGGTAATGACCTTCTTCCATATTGAATAATTGGTGCCTTTTAGTGGATAGGGAACAAGAATATCTCCTGGGGCGATCAGAACTGCTCAAGAGATAGTGTGATGGCTTTTGACATGAGTCAGCCATGGAATATACAAGAAAAACAACTGTTTAATTATCTCACAGCTATTGAGGAATAATTTGGAATATAATAGGATCAGAACCAGCTCATGATACCATGTAAAAAAACTTTATTTATGAAACAATTCTATATCAAATATTGAGAGACAAACTCTCATATATATACAAGGTATTGGTTATAAATCCAATTATGACAAAGCAGAAAGTATTCCTAATTTCCATCAAACTAATCCCTTATTTACAGGAAACAAATTACATAAAATAAGGAGGAAATAACTGTTGAGGAGAGGATTTTTCTTATAATGACAGAGGAGGTGATTTCTCTCTCGATTTGTACAGCAGGTAACATTTGACATTATTTGTTGCCTTTAAATCACCAAGAGAAACATGTGAAGTTTCAAGCTTTTAAAACACCTACAACCAAGAAAACTCAAGCTCCATCAATGGAGTTCTTCACCCCCAATTTCTAGGGTTTAACTCATCAATCATAACCTTTATATTCCTTTCAATTTCATGGACAAAAACATAAATAAGCAAAATTGAACCAAAACAAACTAAAGAGGACATTAAAATCCCTCACCTTTGGGTTTCTTATCAAACCATTGAGTCAACTCAGTTTTGGGGGGATGAGGAGATGTTACCCCCTAATTAGAGCTTCCAAGAGGTTGTTTGGTATCCCTTGAAGTCCCTTTAAAAGTCCTAAACATAAGAGAGTGATTTCCCCACTCTATTAGCTCAAATCCAACAAAAATGAAGCTCCAAAAATGGAGTTCCCACATTACACGAAAATGGAGGAAGAAGAAAGGGTTTTTGGGAAACAAATGATGGACAAAGATGAAGAAGATGATGGAGTAGGAGTGCTTACCCATAAGGTGAAGATGATGGAGATGGTGAGCAGCTTGCCCTAACTCTTTTTCCATCTCTTCCTCCTCGTCCTCTCATTATTCCTCTTATTTTTCTTCCTTCTCATTCCAAAAACTTGTATGCCCACTTACCCCCCCCCCCCCCCCCCCCCCTCTATTTAACCGCTTGAAGATTTGCAAAATGGTCAATAGGCTCACAACTGTCACTTGTTTTGTATATTTAGCATACCCTTAAATCTATGGTGTCATAATTTCACATGAACTATGTTAGGACACTTGAATACATGTTGTAATGTCTAAAAAAAAATCACACTTTCCATGTGTGTTTACCATTATGTTCACACCGTTTGATTTTTTGATTTTTTTTTTCACGGTCATTACACATCTTTGCTCACATATCACTACAATTCACTATGGTTTATGCTTACTGGAAAGCTGGAGAGTATCAAGAACATATTGTGTCAGTAATCATTGTTTTCGTTCTTTTTTTTTTTTTTCCTTTGTTGCTTGATACTTGAGTGTTGAGAAATGCAACTAAAATTGATTGTTATTGTGTTTTGTTGAATTAAACACTTTCTCAGTGTTTCTCTATACTTTGATTCTTTCAGGGTTAATGCTTATAGAATGTTTATTGTGGATATTTTTAATTATTAGGATCATAAGCATGTTTTGTTGGTTTAAACTTATTAATGTGCTTTTGGTTTTGATTGATTTTAGTATATTTTTAAGTAATTAGAGTTTTTTTTCCTGAAACTGATATTCGCGGAAAACCGCTAAATACTCGCCTAGTGGTAGGTGATTATAAGTCAGATGGGTGGTTCTCCAAGGATTTCTATTGAATAAAAATTGCTCAATGTAAGAGATTAAAGACTGCACTGAGGTAGGTGATTATAACCACTTTGTCTACATATTTTTCTCAATTATTTTGTTCTTAGGAATTTTGTCATATGTGATGTGTGTCAGAAATGTTTTTGTGTTGTGCTGCCAACCATTAAACATGTTTATGTTGGAGCAATAATTAAACATGGAAATGAAGGAGAAGGATGGTGGTACTGGTACACCGCGTGTAGATGTAACAAATCTTTGTTTGCTGATTCTGGGAGGTATTTTGTGAAAACTACAATAGACATGTCAAGTTTACCCAAAGTAAGAAAATGTTAGTAATTGTCATTTTTGTTTAATGCGTCTTATATAGTGAATATCCTAAATTGTTTGTTTATGGCATGAATGTCATGTATAAAGGTCAAAGTTATTGATTATACAGATAGTGCTACCTATCTAATTTTTGATCAAGAAGCAACTATGTTGTTGAACAAAAGTTGTGTTGACATAAGAGAAAGCTTCAAAAAGGTGTGCACTGTAACACACCGTTTTCTTGATTAGTGTATGAGGAAAGGATTAAGTATGTTTGAAGGCTTAATCTTGTTCCTTAGGCATTAGCGAGCTTGTGTTTCAAGTTTGAGGAGAATTGGAGTTGAAACGGGTCTAGAAAGGAAAGAAATGCAAACTGAGCGAGAGTTTGAATATTAAAATTAATCCGGACGTGAGTACAAGGCTTTTAGGAGTGACCTAAAATAATATAGAAGAATATACTAGCAGTAGGTTACAGGGGAAAATACGGGAGAAAATACCCGGTTGTGCTAACGGGGAAACACACGGCAACATAAGTGGGGCTGCCACCACATGCCACATGGATTCCACTAATATCCAAAGGTGACACCTAACCTATGCTAAAACCATGACGCCTAGTAATTTAAAGACACCAAATTAGCTAACTTTTGGACACCTAAGCTAACTTAAAGCTAATGAAGTAATACGATGGAATGAAATAAAAACCATAGCTTCATCTTCCACATTTTTCATGAGCTAGGAGAAAGAGGGACCTGGATTCGCTGTAGTATCAGAATCATGCAGTTGCACGCAGTAAGCGATTTTGGTCATTAGATTTAAATCAGACGGCTCACATTCAAATATGTATTAAAATACATCACAAAACTTATGGCTGAAGATGATAACTGCGTCCCGCAATAACAGTGGGCAATCTGTTTCCGAGGACGAGAAGCCAATGTGAAAGCAAAAGTGAAACCATTGTTGGAAGCTTTGAATCTTGGTTGGAGCAGTTGCAGTATAACCTTCGCCAAACACTTCAACCGTTGGATCGTGCTAAAATTTGATAATAAGGTTCAAGACTAGTGGTTCTTCATCTTCAACTGTCGGATTTTCAAAAAAAAAAAAATCCCCATAGTGTGAGATATTCAGCTCGCATAGTGGACCTAGAGGGTGAGAAACTCATCTCGTATACCACCTAACCTGCCACCATAAAACTGCCATCTGAGATTCGTTCACCGTTGGATGGGGTTGAAACCTTTTAACAAGGTTTAGGACATGTAGTTATTCGTTCCCACCATTCAAATTTATAATTAAAGGTCTGTAGCTGGAGATATGGAGCTCGCATAGTAGCCTGTTTTGGTACCTATTCCCTTGATTCTTGAGGTCGCTTTCAAATTTTCCTTCGCCTAAGTCCAGCCATTGTTCTCGTTAGTTTTTCCTTCGATTTTGTGTCTTGATTCAAATTGATTCATTGATTGGAACCAGGTTGTTGATTTTACTGGTATTTATGTGTTTCCTGCAAACTGTGATACTCGTACGTGTAATCGACGCAGAAAACTGTTGGAATATGTGGCTTCGACTCAAGAGGGGATGGGTGAATTGGGTCTACAAATTTCTTTTTAATTTTTCAACAAAATTTCTTTAACAAAATTTATCACGCAATCAATTTATATAAAAGAAATAAATTAAAAGAGAGGTAAAGAGAATACTTGCGCGATGATTTTATCCTGGGTCAGCCACCAACCACCAGTGACCTACGTCCAGTCCCCACTCCACCTGTGGGATTTTCTTCCACTAACAAACAAGCTTATAAATGGTGCTTGCAACCTTTGTACATAGCAGAGCCCTTCACACTAGGGATACCCCACCCTTGTGTAGAAGCCTCAATCACAACAAAGAGGGATACCACACCCTCACACAAAGTTTCTGCAAAGGAAGAACAATATGATACACTCTTCTAGTGCAGATGATTACAACTTGAAGCACTATGAGTATGATGATAATAACACAATTTGGCTCACAAATAATTTTCAGATCAAAATGTATTTTTCATGTATTCTCTTCTCTTATGAATTTTCAACAAAAACCACTTTTATAGCCTTTTGAAAATATGACCGTTGCACCTCAAATAAGGAAAGGACTTATGTCATTGAAAGCTAGCCGTTGCACCATTAAATTTAATGTGCAAATCAATTGGGTGGTTTAAAAAAGTTTAAAAAACAATTTGAATTGGAAAGCTAGCCATTGCACCATTAAGTTTAATGTGCAAATCAATTGGGTGGTTTAAAAAACAATTTTCACATGTTAAAATCAGCTCATGCCTTGAGATATACATACAGATTCCAATTCAAATTTCACACACTGAAGCTTTCTTTATTCAAGATCAATATCATTTAATTTCAAAAAGAAAGCTTTACGTTGCACCCAAGTTTCACATATATATGTAAAGAACAATGTACTATTATTTTGGTCATTATTGAACAAATTACCGTTGCCAATCAATTGGCAATATTTAGTCAAGCAATTTATTTCATTCCAAACTCAATTAATCACGTTTTTCAATTGAGAAGAAAAGCTTAGTCAATTGAAAATAAAATCTCAATCATAATTAAATTAAATCAAAGGCTCAAACGGTCGAAGCTTTAGTGCAAATCAATTTTTATAAGATTGACAAAATTTTTCCATTTGCTATATAGTTTATGTTGACCAAACTCTGCACACTGTTTGAGAAAGTGAAAAATTGATCATTTCAATTGAAATTGCATCATTTTGAAATTGCACTATTTGATATGCTGCAACGTATTGAATAAATTGATTGCACCTTGAAAATTAATAATTGCATGGGATTGAAAACTGATTTTATATTTTGAAAAACTTAATCTATTTTTTTTGTTAAATCAGATTTCTATTTTTTTCTTAATTTAAAATCAATTTGAAAAATACTTTGTTAATCAAAAGCTTAATTAAAAACCTTTTATCCAAAAGTGTAGTGTTTTAGTTAAACTGATTAAATGAGCCAAAGTGAGTTTTAGCCATCATACCCTTACAAGATAACTAAGACCTAGTATATATACTCAATCTTGCTTGAAGTCTTGATACTTGATTTTCTGGTACATCATAATAATTTGAATTTGTGCACGCGGTACCTGCATGCTATAAGAAAAATTCTCTTGCCTTTTTGTTAGTGTTTGTCATTCATCAAAATATAGAAATGTGTGATTACAAAAATGGAACGATGAATGTGTTTGTTTGGATGGTGACAGATTTGTGGATGTTACTGGAAATCGTGTTGAGATTCGTTTCGGTAGCGTGGAAACGTTCGAGAGCTTTGCGTGGAAGCGTGCACTGTCAGGTGATGGGGAAGAAACCACAATTGTTGTGAAAGTAGGCAAGAGTAGGACTGTTAACATGGAGGGATCCTCAAACCCTTTTGGTAGTTGAAATATGTTTGATGTTGATATGATTAACATGATTATGTGAAATATGATGGTTGATACTTAGTATGTTTGCTGTTACTACATGTTGCCTATGATAATTATTGTCATTGATATGATCTTCTATTGCCTATGTGATATGATCTAGTTGAGGATATCCACTATACAGATTAAGTTGAAATCACCAAGTTGGTGGAAAACTCTTATAGTTGGAGAATGACATCCTCATAAGTGGAGGGTGTGGATCTCTAGGACGTTGATCTTGTTGTTATTGAGGTGTTAGATGCTGATGTTGTAATGTACCGGTTGGTGATGGATGCATGTGCATATCAATCGTGTTGGTCAGCCTTATGGGTAGCCGCAACAACCGTTTAAGCATTTACTAATATGAGGTTGATGGTTGTGAGCGACTACAACAGGAGTTGGATAGTTGCCACAAGGGGCCATATGAATAACTACAATAGTCGTTTGAGTGACTATCATACAAGGTCGGAAAATATTTGTGCATAGCTGCAATAACCGTTTGAGTGGATATTGCACAAGGAGTGTGTCTGTCTACAACTGCAACAACCGTTTGAGTGGTTATCACAGAGGGGCCATGTGAACAGTTGCAACAATTGTTTGAACAATTGCCACATAAGGTTAAGGTAGACTATCTTGACCGACCAAGATGGCGGAACTCATGTCGGAGCGACGTGGGTGCTTTCCCATGATTGGACATTTTCTCGAGTTTGTCATAGTTGGAGGGATTCGGGAAGGCGGTGCTTCCTTCGCATTGGAGGACCTCTATTGCACTTTCTTGATAATACGGGAGCCAGTAGCCCAACAACTGACTGACGTTGTTTTAGAATTGGCCAATCATGACATGTAGGACCAGTTGTGCACATAGAGTAGGCTATGACCCTAGTTGATGAGATTTCAAGGTTGATTGTTATGATAACAATCTTGGGCGATGGTTGTGATCGTTGGTGTGCATGTTAATATGTGATATTCTATGTTATTTCCTATTTTATGGTAATTGTCGAGTTTCTTACCTCATGTATACATTTGTTCTCTGTTTCTTTATATGTCAGTTCAGGTCGTGACTCGATGGCAGAAGTGAGTTCTTAGCTAGTGAAGAGATGGAGATGGTGACGAGGATGGTGATGTCTCTCGTGTTAAGGGGCCTCTGAAAACGTTTTTGTGTTCTTTAGTAGGTTTACCATGACAAGTGGAGTATATGTTGTTGTATCTCGTATGCCATAACTTCGATGATACTCGAATGTTGTATACATGTTTTTATATATGTTTAGGTGTTTAAAACTTTTCTACTGTGATTATAAATATTTGTAATGTTTTAGTTCCATGTGACACTCGGAAGGGTGTTACATGGACCACGATTTAAGAATATTGACATTGGAGCATGTTAAAAAAGTATATTATATCATCATGTAATTTTTTAATTTTTTCATACTGCTAATATATATAAAATAAAATGATTAATTGATACACCTAAAGGTTAATAACTTATAAGGTTAATCCCTTATTCTCCACTCTTGCTACCATGAAAATCTACATTGATACTTGTAAAATTCGAATTTCACTATTGTAAAAAATTGAATTTAAAAATTATAATGACCAATAATCGATGGAGTGAAAAAAGTATTTAATGACTAATCAAAATAATATTTCATGTTCAAATTGGACCATAAACTTGAGTGATAATATAAATAATATAATTGCATGTATTAAAAGAGATAAAAATGGTTAAAGAAATTAAGTGATAATAAAAGAGAGGTTGTAATTTTTAAAGTTAACTCTCTATTTTCAATATAAATTCGAATTCCACTTTTATAACAATTGATAACCAATTGTTAGCAATTATAAACAATAAAAAATGGAATTTAACAAAAGGATAATTGATTGATAAAAAGGTATTTAATGACCAATAAGAGTAATAAATAATGTTCAAATTGGACCATAAAGAGAGTTAAAGGAATTGAATGATAATAAAAGAAACATTGTACTTTTTAAAGTCATGTCACTAATTTTAATTTTAATTTGACCTTCACTGTTGTAGCAATTGATAACCAATTGTTAATAATTATAAACAATAAAAATGAAAGTTAGTTAAAGCATATTTATTGATAAAAAAAAGTAGTTGATGGCCAATCAAAACAATATATAATTCAAATTGGACCATAAACTTGAATGATAATATAATTGCATTTATTGTTAAACAAAAGAGAATTAAATGATAATAAAATATAGGTTGTATATGAGCTTCCCCCAACATACCAACCACATGTTATTCAATTTCTAAAAGCCAAACCGTGGCTACACTACCTTCTTCTTAAGAAAATTTCCGGACAACTATGGTTCAAGAGAATTGGGAGAGATCTTCAACCAACTGGGTAGGATCAGGGATATTTATATCCCAGCAAAGAGGGACAAGTATGGTAAGAGGTTTGGTTTTCTAAAGTACAACAATATCCAAGACCCCAATCTTCTTGTAGCTAAGTTAGTTGGTATTAGTTTTGGTGGACGGACACTGAAAGTAAATTTATCTAAGTTTGAACGCGGTAGACCCATCCTTAACACATTCAGAAATACTGTTGGAAATTATTTCCATAAAAAGAATTATAATGTCAGAGGGGGTGTAACACATCTACATGAAGATGTTCTCAGCATTCAAGAAAACCTTAATAGGGAGGGGATTTTCTCACTAAAAACAATTCCTATGGGGGGGAAGGTTGGTTTATTAATAACATTAGAGGACAAACATACTTCCTCTGTTTTGGAAGATGAGCTGGCCACTCTACAAAAGTGGTTTTGCAATTTCAACCCTAGGAAGAATGAAACTGTGGCAAAGGAGAGGAATCTTTGGTTAATGATATCAGGTGTTCCCATTCATACTTGGAGAGAGGATGTTTTCAAATCTTTGGCGCTCTTAGTTGGGAACTTTATCGCCATCGATGATTGCACACTAAAGAAACAAAGACTTGATCTGCGTAGGGTGTTGATCTCTGCGTCATCTCCGAAAATTGTCAAATAGGTTTTAAGAGTAAAGATCAACGATGAAATCTTCTCCGTCACAATGGTAGAAGTGATATAGGGGGAGAGTAGTTTTCAAAACATAAATGACAATAAGCTATCAAGAAGAAGAATTGATTCCTCAATTGATATGGACTCTACGATTATTGAAGGAGATAGCATTTCACAGTTCAGCTCCTCTACTAATCCCATCAATCTGACTTCATCTTCAAAAAAGAGGAAAGAGAAATCAAAAAGGAAAATAAGGAGCATAAGCAATTGGTCAAAACATGTGATCAAAAAATGGTTCCCTTTCAAGGCAGGTAACCATCGCCAACGTTGTAGAGACTGACCTTCAACTACACCTAGGGTGAGACGAGGTAGGAAAAGTAGCAATGTTGCGGTGGTTGAATGGGTTTCTTCGAGTCATAGGAGGATCATTGGATCAATAGGTTGTTCGAAGAACTATGAGTCGTTGTCAAATGGGTCGTGTAAGTCGACCGAGGACACGGGATCCACGGGATCATGATTCCATCTTTGAATAAAAAATCAGGAATTGGAACAACAGGGTCATTCTGAGTTTAAGGAAATAAATATGTCTTTTAGCATAAGGTAATGATGGCACGATAGTAGACAAACTAGTTGAAATGGAGTTGAGGGATATGGCAACAATACATAAATTTTTTGTTGCCTCTCCTTAACGTGGTTCTATCGAAGGTATCCTATGAAGAATGCATCCTTTAATGTAAGGGGCTTGGGGAAGAATAAAACAGAGTAAGATTAAGAGTCTGGTACATGCAGAATAAGCGGATTTTTTTGGCATCCAAGAGACAAAGTGGGGTGCAATAGATGATCAAATAAGCAGAAAATTCGTTGAAGATATGGGTTTTATTGACCTGAAAGAAAGGAATCTCCCTACACGACTCAATTTCAGAATCAGCTGATTTCAGATAATTCGTTTATGATATGGGTTTCATTGCCCTGCCAACATTGGGTAGACCGTTCACGTGGTACAAGCCAAACAGGGCGGCTATGAGCAGTGGCAAAATCCTATGCAATGGGTACTTGATCGCGACGTCTCAGATCATTGCCCCATTATCCTAAGGTACAACTCTACTAATTGGGGACCTAAGCCTTTCAAATTCAATAATTGTTGGATGTTGTACGATGGATTTAAAAGGGTTGTCCAGGACAAATGGGATTCAATACATGTCTCCGATTGGAAGGCTTGTGTGCTTAAGGAGAAATTGAAACTTCTGAAATATTTCCTAAAAGCTTGGAATATTCGCAGTTTTGGGAACCTGGATACAGACATTAAATCACTCACAGAGAAGATTAGGGTGCTCGATGTTCAAGCCCTAACCGTGCTTTAAACGAGGAAGAGATTGAGATTAGGAGGAATCTGATGGATGATCTTTGAAGAAAACTAAGGATGAAAGAAAGTATTCTATATCAAAAATCAAGGGCTAGGTGAATTAAGGAAGGCGATGCAAACAACGGGTACTTTTACGCTTGCATAAAGGCGAAGCTTGGATAGAAGAAGTGTTGGGGATCAAAAATTCGATTTTGGACCATTTCTCCAACATATTTACCGACCAACCATGGGCACGTCCTCACCTACATGGGAGAAACTTAAACAGACTATCTACGACTGATAATTCCTTGTGCTCTTCTTTCTCAATGGAGGAAATTGAGGCGGCGGTTAAGGAATGTGGTGACCTGAAAGAAAGGAATCTCCCTACACGACTCAATTTCAGAATCAACTGATTTCAGATAATTCGTTTATGATATGGGTTTCATTGCCCTGCCAACATTGGGTAGACTGCTCACGTGGTACAAGCCAAACAGGGCGGCTATGAGCAGTGGCAAAATCCTATGCAATGGGTACTTGATCGCTACGTCTCAGATCATTGCCCCATTATCCTAAGGTACAACTCTACTAATTGGGACCTAAGCCTTTCAAATTCAATAATTATTGGATGTTGTACGATGGATTTAAAAGGGTTGTCCAGGACAAATGGGATTCAATACATGTCTCCGATTGGAAGGCTTGTGTGCTTAAGGAGAAATTGAAACTTCTGAAATATTTCCTAAAAGCTTGGAATATTCGCAGTTTTGGGAACCTGGATACAGACATTAAATCACTCGTAGAGAAGATTAGGGTGCTCGATGCTCAAGCCCTAACCGTGCTTTAAACGAGGAAGAGATTGAGATTAGGAGGAATCTGATGGATGATCTTTGAAGAAAACTAAGGATGAAAGAAAGTATTCTATATCAAAAATCAAGGGCTAGGTGAATTAAGGAAGGCGATGCAAACAACGGGTACTTTTACGCTTGCATAAAGGCGAAGCTTGGATAGAAGAAGTGTTGGGGATCAAAAATTCGATTTTGGACCATTTCTCCAACATATTTACCGACCAACCATGGGCACGTCCTCACCTACATGGGAGAAACTTAAATAGACTATCTACGACTGATAATTCCTTGTGCTCTTCTTTCTCAATGGAGGAAATTGAGGCGGCGGTTAAGGAATGTGGTGATGATAAAAGCCCAGGTCCATATGGCTTCAACTTCAAATTCACCAAAGCTTTTTGGGAACATATGCGCAACGAGGTAAGCCTTATGGTTCATGAATTTTACTCCAATACAAAGCTTATGCCAGGTTTTTTAGCCTCTTTTATAGTCCTTATCCCAAAGGTTTATAGCCCTCAGGGTATCTCAGATTTTCGTCCAATTACACTTATAGGCTGTCTTTACAAAATCATATCCAAGTTGTTGGACAAAGAGGTTAAAATTAGTGTTGAGCTAAGTTATTTCCCCTAATCAATCTTCTTTCTTACCTGGAAGACAAATCCTCGATGATGTAGTTATTGTTAATGAAGTTGTGGATTTTACGAAGAAGACGAGAAAGAGTTGCTTAATCTTCAAGGTCGATTTCGATAAGGCCTGTGATTCCGTTAACTATGATTGTCTACAAAATATGTTGTTTAAACCGGATTTTTGAGAAAAATGGAGATTATGGATGAAATCTACCATCTTTTCAGGTTCAACGTCTGTTCTGGTTAATGGTAGTCCAACTAGTGAGATCGGTGTATCAAAAGGTATTAGGCAAAGGGATCCACTTGCCCCATTCCTTTTCTTGATTGTTGTAGAGGGTCTTAGTTGTATGATTAAAAAGGTGACATAATTGAATAAGTTCAAGGGCTTCAGTTTGGGAGTTAATTGAAACGTGACAACTCATTTACAATTTGCAGATGGTATGTTAATTATTGAGGAAGCTACTGCCGAAAATCTGTGGTCTATAAAAATGATCTTCAGATGCTTTGAATTGATCCTCGGGTTGAATGTGAACTTTCATAAAAAGTAGTCTTATAGGGGTTAACATGGACAACTACTTCCTAAATGCTGCAACAGATTTCTTAAACTCAAACGTTACTTCAATTAGCGTCTGGAAGAAATTCAATAAGCTAGTGGAAAATGTTATATATAGGCTTTGTATGGTAAAAACTAGTGGTTAACGGATGAGGAAGCTAATAGCGAATAAGCTAGCATATTGAATTTGAAGTGTTTAGTAAAATTAGCGGTTGAACTTGCTGATAAATGTAAAATAACATAAAAGGGCATGCATATATGTTTTTTTTATCAAATCTATATATATATATTATATTTAAAATAATTATTACTTTTAATACTTTAATTTTAATTTTTTTATTCCAAAATAAATTTTTTAATTTTTAATAAATAAAATGAGATGATAAAAATAAAATGGTATGTCGGTATGATTTTATATAAATTTTATTTTTTTACCGATAAAAGTATATTTTGTATTTTTTCCTAAATATATATATATGTCTAGTATTTTCTATTTTATTTAGACGAGGATAATGAAAAATTTAATTAAAATAGTAGAGTTAAAAATGGGAGAAAAAAAATGATAAGCTATAAGTTCAAATACAACTTCAATAAACGTCTCGAAAAAATGTTATAAGCTGATGAAAAAACACTATAAGCTAGTTAGAAAAATGGTTACTAAACGAAGCTACTTTTTCATTCACTATAAGCTATCCACTATAAGCAAATGGATTAGCCTTGTCAAACAGAGTCATAAGCTAATTGGAAAAACATTTATCAAACAAGACTGTTTTTTCATCTACTATAAGCTAGAGTGATTGGTCTTGCCAAAGAGACTAGGGTAGGATGGGAATGCATGGAAATCATGAATTCATGATGGCTTCCAATTTCTGTATTAACAATAGTGTTTCTGTGTTTGGCCTTGTATTGAATTGAAGGCTGGGTGATGAGGGAGTTGCAATGCACCAATGGTGGGGTTGACTAAGGACTTCAATTGATGAAGAGTTGACTTAATTTTAGTTCATAAATTTGAAGAAAGTGAACTCAGAATGTTTAAAAACATTCAGGCAATTGATCTATCAACAAAATTAAAGGCCAAGCTCTACGGCTCAAACGATGCAACTCAAAGCAAATGCTTGTATTAACCCAAGTCAAAGAAAAAATTGCTCAGACGATGCAAACACACTTAACATTTTGACAACTTCACCCGGACACACGGGAGACAACGCTTCACACGAAAACAACTGTTCAACTTTCAATTGAATTAAGAATGGATTGACATTAGACTACTGAAGAAAGAGAAAACGTCTTTTGGGTGTAACATCTTGCTCGCACCAATAATATCACACCACATTCTACTTTTTTAAAATTACATAAAATTTTAACTTATGTGATAATATATTATTATTGGAGACAAAATGTTATACAACAAAATGGGACAACATATCTTCATCCTCAAACCACACACACAACAAGGGAAACTTTATTTCACTACAAGAAGTTTGCACTTTACCAACGGGCAAAAGCTATCTATAATACACAAAATCCATCAATAATTGGTATTTATTGACGGCTCACCGATGGAACAAAATTTATCAGTAATTCACTTGTCGAAATAAAATTTATATATAATTAACTCATTGGTAATAATTTCCAAAGTTGGATTTTTCAGAAGTCATCGATAATTAGCCACGACCAACTCGTCTATAACTGTAATGAGCAACTTTCCACATTTATCGTTAGAAAGGCCATCGGTAATGTTATCGACAACTTATCCATCGATAACGTAAGACAACATTATCCATGATGTATCGGTATAGGAAAACGATTAATAGTACCAACGAAAATTTCGTCAACATATACAAAGCACTAGTGAATTTTTCCTCTCTTTTTCATTATTTTTAAATTGAAATTAAATGCACAGCAAGGGAGATCGAGGTGAAGGGTGTTGGTGTAAGCCCTAGAGGCCAGTGTATTTCTTAGACTTACATTTGTATCTTGCTATTATATATATATATATATATATATATATATATATGATATGAGGCATTCCAGTTTATTGTGTTACTTGTTTAAACATAATAAAAGAGGTATTATTATTGTTTGTTATTATTTGCGTTGTGATGCATGGTGGATGGTTATGGCCTTAGTCTTTTGGTTTATTTTGAAATACGGCCTGCGTGCCGTGCCTTTCTCTTATATTCCATAGGTATATTCTTTTCTCATCTCACTCCCCTCATATGTAAAATGAGGTTTCTGTTTATGTAATGTAATGATGGAGACAAGAAGATGTTATCCCGTGGGAGATCATGCTTGGAGAAGCTTGGACGCTCCTAGGTTTCAGTTTAGATTCTCTCATTGGCTTGGGAGAGTCAATGCGTTAGGGGCCATAACCATATCACATTTATTTGCCTTATATATGTTTGAGATGCATGTATGTATATAGTATGTTAAAAGGAGTTTAACTAATATATGTATGAGATGCAGGTATGTAAATAGTAAGTTAAAGAGTTTAACAAATGATGAGATCAAATTTTAATCAAATCCCTCAAAAGGAAATATTAAGTCACATTTAAAGGCCTTCCAATGCATGGCACTCGTCAAGACTATGATCGATTAAGTGTGGGTCCGCCAAAGCGGGGTACCTTTATCTATACTAGTAAGACGCGATGGGACAAATGTAATGTTCAACTGCTATCCATTGGGTCTGACTTAACTAAGCCAACTTCAATAGGATTGAAAGGCTTAGAGGCTTATAAGTTGGGCTTTAGTCCATGTGATGGATTAGAATAAGAGTTATTCACCCAACTGTCCAAGAGTTGCATGAGATGCAATCGGAAAGTGTTTCCTACCTATATAACCGAATTTTGAGTGATCAGCCAAAACTGACTTAAAGCTAGGTGAAATATGGATCTTGACCCACTAGAAAATCTTCCAACGGGATTTTTCGAATCAATGATGGGGGTCATTGTTTTGAATAAAATAGTGGGAGGCGTATTTAATTAAAGACCTTATTAAATAACTTCATGGCATGATACTTATATTTTGCATATTTATTTCTGTAGATTATCATGGCATGGCACTCGTCAAGACTATGATCGATCAAGTGTGGGTCCGCCAAAGCGGGGTACCTTTATCTATACTAGTAAGACGCGATGGGACAAATGTAATGTTCAACTACTATCCATTGGGTCTGACTTAACTAAGCCAACTTCAATAGGATTGAAAGGCTTAGAGGCTCATAAGTTGGGCTTTAGTCCATGTGATGGATTAGAATAAGAGTTATTCACCCAACTGTCCAAGAGTTGCATGAGATGCAATCGGAAAGTGTTTCCTACCTATATAACCGAATTTTGAGTGATCAGCTAAAACTGACTTAAAGCTAGGTGAAATATGGATCTTGGCCCACTAGAAAATCTTCCAACGGGATTTTTCGAATCAATGATGAGGGTCATTGTTTTGAATAAAATAGTGGGAGGCGTATTTAATTAAAGACCTTATTAAATAACTTCATGGCATGATACTTATATTTTGCATATTTATTTCTGTAGATTATCATGGCATCAAACACATCAAGTAACCTGTCATTGCGATCCGTCCTTGAGAGGGATAAACTATTCGGAACAATTTTTCTGGACTGGTACAGAAACTTGAGGATTGTCCTCAAACATGAGAAAAGGCTGTATGTTCTTGAGGAGCCTATTCCTGAGCCACCGGCTTCAAATGCTCTAGGGCTGACAAGGATGCTTATAAGAAGCATCAGGATGACGCCTTAGACGTCGGCTGTCTTATGCTTGCTACCATGACCTCTGAGCTGCAAAAGCAACATGAGACCATGGAGGCGTACGATATGATCGTGCACCTCAAGCTGCTCTACAAAGAGCAAGCAAGGCATGAGCGGTTCGAAGTTTCCAGAGCCCTTTTCCAGTGTAAATTGGCAGAAGGAAGACCTGTGAGTCCTCATGTACTCCGGATGATCGGGTACATTGAGAATCTCGAGAGACTGGGATTTCCTTTAGGCCAAGAGTTGGCCATCGACTTAGTTCTGCAATCGTTGCACGAGAGCTATAGTCAGTTTGTCATGAACTATAATATGAATGATCTTGACAAACCTTTGCCGTAATTGTTGAGCATGTTAAGAACTGCTGAACAAAATATTAACAAAGGAAAGGGGAAGGCCATTTTGATGGTCCAGTGGAAATAGCAAGAAGCAGCCCAAGAAGCCCAAGTACAAACAAAAGGGCAAGGGCAAGGCCATCAACAAGTTCAAGCCCGCAGATTTCGGCTTGAAGCCCGTGGGTGGTGTGGCTAAGGAAGGCAATTGCTTCCACTGTGGTCGGAATCGGACATTGGAAGAGGAACTGCCCAAAATACCTGGAAGAAATCAAGAAGAAGAAGGGAGGTGAGACTTCCACTTCAGGTGTGTTTGTTATAGAAGTCAATTTATCTACTTCTGCATCATGGGTATTAGATACTGGATGTGGTTCTCACATTTGTACAAATGTGCAGGATCTAAATAGGAGTAGACCATTGGCAAAGGGCGAAGTCGACCTACGAGTTGGAAATGGAGCAAAGGTTGCTGCTTTAGCCGTAGGGACTTATGTATTGACTTTGCCCACTGGACTTACTATTCAGTTAGAGAACTGTTATTTTGTGCCTGCAATTAGCAGGAATATCATTTCCGTTTCTTGTTTGTACAAGATTGGTTTTTATTTTATAATAAAGAACAAAAGTTGTTCTATTTATTTGGATGATATTTTCTATGCTAGTGCACACATGAGTAATGGGCTTTATGTCCTTGATCTCGAAATGCCCATCTATAACATAAATACTAAGAGGTTCAAACCAAATGAGTTGAACCCGTCTTATCTTTGGCATTGTCGTTTAGGCCATATAAATGAGAAGCGCATTTCGAAGCTCCACAAAGATTGACTCTTGGACTCATTTGATTATGAATCATATGAGATATGTGAGTCTTGTTTATTGGGAAAGTCGACTAAAGCTCCATTCACCGGAAAAGGTGAAAGAGCTAACGATCTTTTGGGTCTTATACATAGCGATGTATGCGGACCCCTAAACACATTAGCTAGAGGTGGTTTTCAGTACTTCATCACATTTACTGATGATTTCAGTAGATATGGATTTGTGTATCTTATGAAACATAAATCGGAATCCTTTGAAAAGTTCAAGGAATTCAAAAATGAGGTACAAAACCAACTTGGTAAAAATATTAAAACTCTTCGATCAGATCGAGGTGGTGAATATTTGAGCCTAGAGTTTGATGATCATCTGAGAGAGTGTGGAATTTTATCTCAACTCACTCCACCTGGAACACCACAATGGAATGGTGTTTCGAGAGGAGAAATCGAACCTTGTTGGACATGGTTTGGTCTATGATGAGTCATGCAAACCTTCCAAACTCTTTTCGGGGACATGCTCTATTAACAAGAGCTTTTACACTTAACCGTGTTCCATCCAAAACGGTAGAAAAGACACCATATGAGATATGGACTGGTAGACTACCCAAAGATGTCTTTTATGAAGATTTGGGGTTGTGAAGCATATGTAAAACGTCAAGTTTCTAATAAGCTTGATCCCAAATCGATAAATGCTTCTTTTGTGGGTATCCCAAAGAAACCAAGGGATACTATTTCTATAATCCTTCCGAAGGCAAAGTGTTTGTCGCACTGGGGTGGTGTATTCCTAGAAAAGGAGTTTATCTCCATAGGAACCAAGTGGGAGGAAGATAGAACTTGAAGAAATTCAAGAATCACAGAGTAGTGACCTACCATTGGTAGAACATGAGCGACCTTCACAAAATGTTGTGGAGGAACAACCTGCTCCAAGAGCACAAGACCAGCAGAGGTCTAACGGGATACGTCACCAACTGAGAGATATGGATTTCTCATGACTCCACAAGGTGATGTATTGCTCATGGATCAAGATGAGCCTTGTGACTTACCAGAGGCCATCACGGCCCAGAACCGAGAAGTGGCTTGAGGCCATGAAATCTGAGATGGATTCCATGTACACCAACCAGGTATGGACCTTGGTAGAGCCACCTGAAGGGGTAAAACACATAGGGTGCAAGTGAGTTTTCAAAAAGAAAACTGACATGGATGGTAAAGTACATACCTTTAAGGCGCGATTGGTGGCTAAGGGTTTCAAGCAAATTCATGGTGTCGACTATGATGAGACTTTTTCACCCGTTGCGATGCTTAAATCCGTCCGGATCTTACTTGCTATCGCTGCATACCATGATTATGAGATATGGCAGATGGATGTCAAAACTGCTTTCCTTAATGGAAAGCTTCTTGAGGATGTGTACATGACACAACCTGAAGGCTTTGACATTTCAGAGGATGTCGGAAAGGTATGTAAATTGCAGCGATCAATCTATGGATTGAATCAAGCTTCCAGAAGTTGGAACCTTCGTTTTGATGATCTTTGTAAGACGATGACGGATTCATCAAAAATGAAGATGAACCTTGTGTCTACAAGAAGGTTAGTGGGAGCATTGTTGTTTTTTCTGGTGTTATATGTAGATGACATATTACTCATTGGAAATGACATCCCTACACTACAAAATGTAAAGACATGGTTAGGGAATTGCTTCTCTATGAAAGATTTGGGTGAAGCTACCTATGTATTGGGAATCAGGATCTATAGGGATAGATCGCTGAAATTGCTTGGCCTAAGTCAGAGTACATACATAGACAAAGTGTTGAGACACTTTAACATGCATGAATCCAAGAAAGGACTCTTGCCTATGTCACATGGTATATGCCTATCAAAGGCACAATCCCCTTCCACTCAAGAAGAAAGGGATCGCATGAGTAAGATTCCATATGCATCCGCAATTGGATCTATCATGTATGCCATGTTATGTACTCGACCAGATGTATCGTATGCTTTAAGCATAACGAGCAGGTACGATCCCGATCCGGTGAAAGTCATCGTGGTCCGCTATCAAGAACATCCTTAAGTACTTGAGAAGAACTAAGGATTCGTTCTTGGTATATGGAGGCGAGGAAGATCTTGCTGTAATAGGTTACACCGATGCTAGCTTCGAGACCGATAAGGATGATTCCAGATCGCAATCTGGTTATGTGTTCTGCCTGAACGGTGGGGCGGTGAGCTGTAAGAGTTCAAAGCAGGAGACAGTCGCCGATTCTACTACAGAGGCTGAGTATATTGCCGCCTCCAATGCAGCAAAGGAGGCTGTTTGGATCAGGAAGTTCATTGTTGAGCTTGGTACAATTCCTAGTATTGTGGACCCCATTGATCTCTATTGTGATAACAATGGGGCCATTGCACAAGATAAGGAACCTAGATCTCATCAGCGATCCAAACATATACTTAGGCGCTTCCATCTCATTCGAGAGATTATCGATAGAGGAGATGTGAAAATATGCAGAGTACCAACACTTGATAACGTTGCTGACCCACTTACGAAACCTCTTGCTCAACAGAAGCATGAAGGTCACACTAGATCGATGGGCATTAGATTTATGCCTGATTGGCTCTAGTGCTAGTGGGAGATTGTTGGTGTAAGCCCTAGAGGCCAGTGTATTTCTTAGACTTACATTTGTATCTTGCTATTTTATATATATATATATATATATATATATATATATATATATATATATATATATATATATGATATGAGGCATTCCAGTTTATTATGTTACTTGTTTAAACATAATAAAGTCCTTAGAATAGAAATTTCAGTTTAATAGAATATCAAGTATATGACTTGATCGTGAGACACTATTGAACAATGAAATCATATTCTTAAATATCCGTAGTCAAGTATTTTATTAATAAGGACAATAATAATACATTGAGACTATTATGTGTGCAGACCGATGATCATATCTCACGGGTCATGGATATGAGATATCGAGTCGCCACATAGGTACACATTAGAGTAATGATGTACTGGATTGACCCACCATGAGAACACTACATGGAGCGTTGTGTGAGTGTCATAAGTAGTTCTCATAGTGACAATGGTGTATGCAGTCCTTCGACCTGAAATCGCTACGATCCCTACATGAGGAGTCGTGTGCTTTAATATCGTCAAACGTCATTTGTAATAAGATGATTATAAAGACGGTCATTGGGCATACCACGAGCCATGCAGAGGGATGTGAGTGACCTAGATGGAATTTGTCCCTCCTACATAACAGGAGTAATATCTGTGGGGCCCCTGATAGAGTGAGACTGTAAAATGCATGGCCGTGCTGAAATGAGTCAATATGAGATATTGACCTCATTTGTTGTTAAGTCCACTCGGGTATCAGGGAACATGATATTGAACCATACAAGGGTGATACATTCTATGTCTTGTGTTCAATATAGATATATGGACAAAGGGATAATAATGCACATGAATATTTGTCACAGAAAGGTTTCGTCAAATCACTAACTTTCTCACTACTTAGGTAGCAGTGATGTATTGCTAGATACCGTTCACTGTTTGTAATATTAAATGGGATTTAATATTACTACTAACGTTTTGGGAACCTATAGGGTCACACACATAAGAGCGGATTAAAAGAAGCATTAAAAGGAGAGTTGGACTTTTCTATTGGGCCTAGCGCATAGTACATGGGGCTTAGGTCAAACGCTGCTCACTAACTCACTTAAGGAGGCGCTGCTATAAGTAGACCACTTAAGCTATTGTGCCTACACGGTTTTGTTTTACCCTAGCCGCACATAGAGAGTGAGAGTGAGCAGCAGGTCTCGGTTTTCGAAGCTAGCACTGTGAGACAGAGACGCTTCGGGTTCGTGACGTTGGACGTTCACGGAATCTGCTCGTGTGGATACCTTAGAGACATCGTTCGTGCGGTGTTCGTGATAGACGATTTTAATCAACTGTCATCGCTTCAAGAGGTAAATCTTCTAACCATGAATCGTGACCATTCGCAAGGATCCTTCGATGGGAATTTTTCCGCTGCGTTATTATTATTTTTTATACGCAAATTCCCAACAAAGGGTGCATCGACATTTCACTTCCCATCCCATATCGAGATTCACTGGTAGAACACATAAAATTCAGATGGTTTAGTATCTTCCAATGAACACAGGGAATGAACAAATTATATGTACATATAACTTACCGGTAAGGGGTTACAACAACATTGTCAGATATGTGATCGTGTTCAACTGCAAACACACAAGTCAGAAACCATGCAAATTACAAGGCAGGCAGGCATTTATCCAAATTAGAAGACCTACTAGTAACAACCTTCATTTGAGACACTCCAATTCAACCCGAACTAATGTACCTTTAACTTCTATAACACGACCACGATAACCTTTGTAGGGGGACCCTGGCGTACTTTAATGATTCTTTGCCAAATCATCATGACCCCTACCACCTCTATGCCTTCTGTACTGACCGAAGAATAAAACCCGGCCACCGAGCTTGGATATCCGATCCAATTAAGGTGGGAAAGATAAGATATTGATATTATCTTTAATGATTCTGATATTATCTCAAATAACCTTATCTGGTTAGAAGAGATAAAATGGAAATCACATCTCAAAGAAGATTTAAGAGATAAAATGAGATAAATCCAAATCTCTTAAAGATATGGGGATCCTATTATAAAAGGAGGAGAACCCAAAAGAGAGACCCACTTTTCACTAACCTAGGTGAATCTCCCTTAAGCGTATTAGAGGAATCAGCTTGACCAAGAGACTATTGAAGAGTCCTTGCTCGCTGGTATTAATCAGATACAAGATTAAGGGATTGAGATCACCGTATGGCCAGAGGTTGAACCTAGAACTACGTCTGACTTTGATTCCCATTGGGATACGTAGGACCGGAATACAATATTCTGTCAAGCCATAATCTAAAACAACCCCATTGTTCACTCTTGGTTTGACGTTCTACGGCGATATTCCGGCAAGTCGGATCTCGGCAGGAACATTTGGCACCCACCGTGGGGCCGAGGAAAAACTTTCCCTGGTTCCATAAGAAAGCTTGATGGTGACTACACGGAATGGACCGAGGGGAGGGGCGAACAGCACAAACCATGTAGATCATGAGGCTTCGAACACGAGCCAAAACCCTGACAATCCCCCGTCCCCTCCCATCAAGGAAGATAACCCTCAACTGGGAGAGATTATGGCACAGTTAAGGCAACTGCGTGAGGAGAACGAGGAGATACGTGCTCATAATCAAAGGCTGTTGAGAGCTCGAAAAAGAGAAAGATCAGTGATGCCCTCCGAGAAAGAGCAATCCTCACCCACTGGTAGCCAAAAGGATCCATCGTACGTACCTTCTTATCATACGAGTCGACCGTCCAAGACCAAACTTCGCCCAGAGGGATCAGGAGTTAAATCTCGTGTAGAAAGGACTATCCAAAACGAAAGGGCAACATACCGCCGACCGAGGTTGCCGTTCACGAATGACGTTGATGAGGTAATCATGCATAGACATTTTAAGCCTCTTAGCATTGATAAATTCAATGGCACCACTAACCCAACCGAGCACGTAGAATCCGTTATTTCTTCTGTTTACCTGGTGACCGATTCAGAAGCCGTCATGTGCAAAAAATTTCCAGCTACTTTGCAAGGCCCTGCCTTAACCTGGCTTACGAATCTTCCACCTCGGTCAATTGATTCCTTTGATGTTCTTGTAACTAAGATCACTGCACAATTCGCAGCGAGCCGAAAGCCTAAAAGGCACTCGGTCTCGCTGGTGAATTTTAAACAAGAAAAGAATGAATCACTTAGAGATTATATGGCTCGTTTTAGTGCCAAACAAATTTTAATTCCCAATATAAGCTCGGAACTCTGTCTACATACCGTCATGGGCGGTTTGAAGCCGGGGCCCTTCTTTGAGTATTTATCTCGAAAACAACCGAGAGATTTAGAAGAGTTGCAGGAAAAAGCCACAGGCTTCATGAACTCGAAAGAGATGGTCGAATCCAAAAGGAGAGAAAGAGGTTTTGAAGACAAGAGCTCGGTTCCGAGTAAAGAAAGAGATAGGGGGGCTAATCCACAAAGGGCCCAAAAGACCAATGAAAGGGGATTCTCGGAGAGGCAACCCACGTGCCAGTCCTATACACCGCTAAACCGATCTCGGGCAACCATTCTCCAGGAGGTATGTAATGCCGAGTTACTCACCTTACCTCGACCGTCTAAAACTCCGTCCAATGCAGACAGAAGTAAAGAGTGCAAATGGCATCAAAACTATGGTCACTCCACTGAAGACTGTAAAACAGCCCAGGAAAAAATTTAGGACTTGATACAGGCAGGTCGTCTTGACCGGTTCATTCGCCGAGATGATAATGGAGGCGGACGAGCTGGGCGATGACGAGGGAGACATGGTTATGACAATCGTAACCGAGATGCAAACCTGCAAGGGAATAATCAGAACGAAGATCGGGTGAACAATCAGAGGGCTCCTAATGTAGAAACAGAAGGAGGAGTCAGAGGGGTCATCAATACAATCTCAGGAGGATTTGTAGGTAAAGGAACAACGAGTTCAGCTTAGCAGCGTCATGTAAAAGCCATCCGATCTGTAAACACGGCGTCTGGAAAACCTACAAGTACGAGACCTCCAATAACTTTCTCAGATGATGACTTCCAAGGGTTAGATCCAAATCAAGACGACCCAATGGTGATAACGGTCGAATTAGCCAACTTATCGGTCAAACGAACACTAATTGATCAGGGAAGCTCAGCTGATATTTTATACCTGGCGACCTTCAAGAAACTTGGAATTCCAGAAAAGCTGATAAAAGAGCAGGAAGACAAGCTAGTAGGGTTCACCGGAGAGCAAGTAAAAACCCGAGGTTATATAGACCTCTTAATAACGTTTGGAGAGGGAAAGCTCTCCCGGACCGTATCAGTCAGATATGTTATTGTGGATGCCAGCACGTCGTACAACATCCTTATTCGAAGACCGACGTTGAACGAACTCAGAGCGATTGTCTCTACCCCACACCTCACAATGAAATTCCCAGTCAAGTCTGGAGATATAGTCGTTGTTCGAGCCGACCAAAGGATGGCCAGGCAATGCTATGTGGATACTGAAGGTTACCCGAAACCAGAACTTCGTAAAGAATGCCGAAGATGATAAAGAAGAAGTGGTAAGCTCAGTCAGTTCGGTTACCTCAGAAAACTCAGTCAGCATGATTGAACTACACCCAAGGATGGAGATGTACGAGTCCAGAGTCGAACCAACGGAGTCTTTAGAGAAGTTCCAATTGGGAGCCCAAGCTGAACAGTGCACCAAGGTCGGCAGTCAGCTCGACCCCTTGCTCAAGCAACAGATTCAAACGGTTTTAAAAAAGAATGCCGCTTTGTTTGCTTGGAAGACATTGGATATGCCTGGCATAGACTCCAGTTTTATGTGCCATAAGCTATCTATATGTCCCGAAGCCAAGACTGTAGCTCAGAAAAAGAAAACTTGGCAAAGAAAGGCGCAAAGCAGTAGCCGAGGAGATTGTCAAACTGGTCAAAGCAAATTTCATCAGAGAGGTGAAATACACTACTTGGCTAGCCAATGTGGTGTTAGTTAGAAAGGCCAATTGTAAGTGGAGAATGTACACCGACTACACCGATCTCAACAAAGCGTGTCCAAAGGATTCTCATCCTCTTCCCAACATTGACAGATTGGTAGACGGAGCTTCAGGGTACAAAGTTTTGTCCTTCTTGGACGCATATTCAGGTTATAACCAGATAAGGGTGTATCCACCAGATGAAGAAAAAACGGCATTTATGACTGATGGGGCAAACTACTGCTACCGAGTAATGCCTTTCGGTTTAAAAAATGCTGGCGCAATATATCAAAGGCTTATGAACAAAGTCTTTGTCAACCAGATCGGAAGGAACCTAGAAGTATATTTTGACGATATGGTGATAAAGTCCGATGACCTGAACCAACACTCAGTCGACCTCGAAGAAATTTTCAGTCAACTCAGAAAATACAACATGAGGTTAAATCCAGAAAAATGATCTTTTGGTGTACAAGGAGGAAAGTTCTTAGGATATATGCTAACACACAGAGGAATTGAAGCAAATCCTGATAAGTGCAAAGCTGTCATTGAAATGCAGAGCCCTCCGAATGTGAAAGAAATTTAGAGGTTAGCTAGCTGATTAGCTTCTATGTCCCGCTTTCTCCCAAAGTCCGCAGAAAAAGCAAGACCCTTCTTCCATCTTTTGAAAAAACCAAAAGATTTCACCTGGACCGTGGAGTGTGAGAAAGCCTTTGAAGATCTGAAATTTTTTCTAGCTTCTCCCCCGATCCTTACTCGGCCTTAACTCGACAAAGATCTGTATTTGTATCTATCTGTCAATGATTATACGATCAGTGTAGTAATCGTCCAGGAAGAAGAATAACAACAGATGCCGGTGTATTACGTTAGTAGAATTTTGAAAGATGCAGAAACACGGTATCAAGTAATTGAAAAACTAGCCCTCGCCTTAATCATGGCAGCTCGGAGGTTACGACCTTACTTCTAGTCACACCAGGTTATAGTCAAAACAGATCATCCAATAAAGCAGGTGCTCAGGAAACCCGATCTAGCCTGACGAATGATAGCTTGGTCAGTAGAATTGTCAGAGTTCGGTTTGCAATATGAGCCGAGGGGACCGATGAAAGCAGAATGCCTCTCTGACTTCATTGCCGAGCTCTCTTCAATGCCGAGGTCAGGATCCTTCATTTGGCTTCTATATGTTGATGGTTCATCCAACTTAAAGGGAAGCGGAGCTGGAATAATTCTCGAAAGTCCTGATGATCTAATCCTGGAACAGTCTTTAAAGTTTGGGTTTACTGCTTCAAACAACCAGGCAGAATATGAAGCCCTTATTGCAGGACTGATGCTAGCTAAAGAGGTTGGAGTCAAAGAATTGAAATGCCGAAGTGACTCACAACTTGTAACAGGACAAGTCTCGGGTGATTATCAAACAAAGGATCCCCAACTAACCAGGTATCTCTACAAGGTTAATAGTCTAATTTCTGAATTTGATAATTTTACTATTGAGCATATACCTCGGGAGGAAAATTCCAGGGCAGATCTGTTGTCTAAGTTGGCTAGCACCAAGAAAACTGTCCAGCTAAGACCTTTCATTTAGGAGAATCTCCTCGAACTGAGCATAAAAAGTGCCGAGGTGATAATGTCCGAGCACTATGATCGTGGCTGGATGACACCAATTTGGGAATATTTAGCCTCTGACAAATTGCCCACTGATCCTACGGAGGCAAGGAGAATTCGTCTAAAATCTTGCCATTACACCATCCGAGATGGAGAGCTGTACAGAAGAGGATTCTCCATGCCGTTACTAAAGTGCATAGCAAAGGAGCAGTCTAAGTACGTAATGGATGATATGCACCGAGGAATCTGTGAATTCAGGTGGCCGATCTCTAGTAGCTCGGGTCCTGCGAGCGGGGTTTTACTGGCCGACCATGAGATTGGATTGTGCTACCTGGACTAATAGGTGTGAGCCTTGTCAGAAGTTCACAAATATAGCACGAGCTCCAAGAGAAGAGCTCCATTCCATGTTCTCGCCGTGGCCCTTTACTATGTGGGGGATGGATATAGTCGGTTCTTTCCCAGTTGCTAAAGGTCAAGTCAAGTTCTTGCTGGTAGGAGTAGACTACTTCACTAAGTGGATTGAAGCAGAACCATTAGCTACCATAACAGCTAAAAAGGTTCAGAGTTTTGTATGGAAAAGCATCATATGCGGGCATGGCCTCCCTTATGCAATTGTCACAGATAATGGAAAGTAATTCACCGATAAAGGGCTTAGAGAGTTCTACTCCAAACTCGGAATCAAACATAAAGTGACCTCGGTTGAACATCCACAAACAAACGGCAAACCAAAAGCAGCCAACAAAGTCGTTTTGAACGAGCTCAAAAGAAGGTTAGGCCAATCAAAAGGGGCATGGGTTGAAGAATTACCAAGCATCCTATGGGCTTACCATTGCTCACTGCAGTCTTCAACTGGTGAAACGCCATTCAAGCTAACCTATGGAACTGATGGGATGATTCCAGTTGAGCTCCGTGAACTCTCTTTCCGAAGGCAACATCATGACCAAAGTAAGAACGAAGAAGAAATCCGAGTTGAGCTTGACATGGTTGAGGAAGTCCGAGATGAGGCAAAAATCAGAGAAGAACTATGCAAGCAGAAAGCAACTCGGAAATACAACTCTAGGTTGCAGCCAAGGGAATTTGTGCAAGGTGACTTAGTGCTGAGATTGCAAAACGATGCGAGAAAAGACTCAAAAGAGGGTAAGCTCACAGCAAATTGATCTGGCCCATTCAGAATTGTTGAAAATCTAGGAAATGGTGCTTATAGGCTAGAAGAGTTGTCAGGAAAGGCTGTTCCAAGAACTTGGAACACTTCCCACCTTAAGTTTTATTTTAGTTAAAGTTATGTAAGAAGGTGATGTACTCATTTTCCTACCCCGGTCTTTTTCCCACGAGGTTTTGGCCAGGAAGGTTTTAATGAGGCACACCCGGAAAAATAAATAAATAGAATCATTTTCAGTTGCAATATTGGGCAAGAATACTGTTATATGGTCAAAAATTTATTTATCAAAAACTAAAGAGCCTAAAAAGGTTGACCGGGCTAAAATCGACCGAGTTGAGGTCGAAATACCGAACCTAAAGAGGCGAAAATTAGAGCCTAAAAAGGTTGACCGAGCTAAAATCAACCAAGTTGAAGTCGAAATGCCGAACTTAAAAAGGCGAAAATTAAAGACCTAAAAATGTTGACTGAGCTAAAATTAACCGAATCGAGGTCGAAATGTCGAGCCTAAAAAGGTAAAGGTAGTTAAAAGCCTAAAAAGGTCGGCCGAGCTAAAATCGACTGAGCTGAGGTCGAAAGGTCGAACCTAAAGAGGCAAAAACTAAATGCCTAAAAAGGTAATCAAAAACCTAAAGAGATAAACTGAGCTAAATCGAAATGCTAAGCTAAAATGACTGACCGAGCTAAAAGTCGAAAGGCCAAACCCTAAAAGGTAAATAAAAACCTAAGGAGGGTTGTTGAGATGTAGGCTGAGATCCATGGTATCAAAAAAAAAACCTTAGGGGTTATTTTTAAATTGAACCGAGTTCCAAAAGCTAGCCAAGATATCAACATAAATCATACAAAAAGGAGTATGAACATAAAAACTTAGGAAATATTCTAAGTTAAAACGCAACTTGGGAGCCAAAAACACATAGTAACATTAATTAAAAGGGCAATGCCCAAGAGTACAAAAAGTTTCAAAATAAAAAGGGGATTGCCCTAGAACAAACTTCAATGAAATTTTCTAAGTTACTCGTGGGCATCCCCATGAGCAACGGTTCCAGCAGGAGTATAGCCGAGGTCATCCTCACCACCCGGAGGAATAGCAAAAGATGGATCAGGAAAAGCTATTTCACCTTCCCCATCTCCTTCCTCCTCGGCAGCTTGCTCCTCAACTTCCTCCTCTTCCCGGCCTATCTCTTCTTCATCCTCAAGCTCGGACAAAGGAACTAGAATTCCATCTTTATTAAAGTCCGTGTCCACATCAGCAAGGGAGAAGTTAGCATTTGGGTTAAAGCGTTTAAGCTGCTTCACCGCTCGATAAAAACCGTTGACGTGCTCCTTCATAATGGTGGCTTCAGCTTTACTCAGATCGACTTGAAGCTTACAGTTAGCCTCCCTCTCAGCCTCTAAAGCCTGTTGCAGTTGAGCAAAAGACTCTTGAGAGTCTTCAACGACTTTCTGAAGTCCGACCCTCTCTTCTTTCTCCTTCTACAGCTCGGACTGAATGGAAGTCTTGCTTTTCTCAAGCTCAGTCTCTTGAGCCTTCAGTTGGCCAATGGCGTGAGCTTGCTCCTCGCACTTGTCCATAGCTTGAGCCAACTCGTCCCTCAACCTCAAGGAACGAGCCACTTCATCCCTCATCGACTCCATCCTCTTCATATTTTTTAAAGCTCTTGACTCCAGAAGCAAGTGATGGACGAAATTCGGAGGGCGTAAGCAGCGGCGGCTTCCATACTGGCATCAGGCCCCTGCTCCATCAAAAGCTGAGCATCAGAGGGCTTCATCACTTGACCATTAATGAGTGGACCGAGGTTGAAATCATCACTCCAGAGCAAGCTGATGCCCGGGTTACAGTGGCCATTATACCACTTAGCGTCCACTGTCAGGTCGGTCAAATGAGGTGCCCCTTCAGTCCTCTTCTCGACAGTGGGGTCATCAGGAGTCAGAGGAAGGGGAGAAGCACTCCTCCTCGATACCACTGGTTGAGCGTCTGCCCAAGCCCGCTTAGAAAGACACGCGTCGGGGTCCGAGCTCTCAACAACCTTCTTTTTCTTCCCCTCGGCATCAGAAGTCGGAATTGAAGTGCCACCATCTTGAGGAGCCGACTTCTTCAGCAAAGCTTTATAGTTGAATTTCCCCATTATCACTGCAAGAAGGAGATCGAAAAAATATAGGAAATAAAACAATAACATGTAAATTAAAAAACCTTTGAAATAAAAGCTACTTACAGTCAAAATCGGCTTGCCGAGTGGAAGAGACGGGAAGTTTTAAAAGTCTTTCATAGGGCAGTGACCGAGGAAAAAGCTCCAGAATCTCAACATCAATTCTGTCTTGAGCTGTCATACAACCGAGGTCAAAACTAGAATACTTAGAATGATGGGGTTGCTAGTAGAGAGGGAATTTGGAAATTCTGTCTGAGTCCAAAAAGGCAGACTCATTCCCCTCAGTAGGTCGGACTTTGAAAAAGTCTGACTTGAAGAATTTGTAGGAGCTCTTGTGGAGCCCAATGATCCCCTTTTCTCAACCCCACTTAGTGAGATCCACCCAACTCGGTCTCCAAACCTGACCTTATAAAAATAGAGAAATTTGGACGGAGTGGCCACCATCCCTATTTGACGACAAAGAATTTGAAAGGCTTTCAAAAAAGTCCAGCTATTTGGGTGTAATTGGGTAGGAACAACGTTCATAATTTTTAGAACCTCACACTCGAATGGAGTAAAGGGGATGGTGACACCAATCTGCTCAAACAAAGTCTTATATACATAGGTGAAAGCTGGTTCAGAGGGAGACGCTTGAAGAAACACATGTTCATTATCTGAATAGGGAAGGCATTCTACAGCATCATCGAAAGCAGTAACTTTGGCCTTGATGGTTTTAAGGGAATTAAGAGTTCTGAATTTAGAATAAAATGCCCCAGCATCGGGTTTTACCCAGAAATACCCAGGAATGGTAATATCCGGGTAAGGAACCCTGGATATCCTAGAAGCATGCTTGCGGCGCTTACGGGCAACGGTAGCATCAGGAGTAGCCGAGCTACTCCCATCAGAAGAAGAAGAAGAAGAACCCCTGACACCTCCATCACCACGAGGTGGAGATGGGGAATGATGAGGAGAGCCCCCAATCTGATTGATTTCGGGCTCTATGATCTGAACCCCAGAAGAGGCACTCTGGGTTACCTCGAAGGAAGTTTCCATGGAAGAAAGAAAGAGTGAAGGGAAAGGACGATGACGTACCTGGAATAGAAAAGGAAATGCAGAAGCTTGAAGGACAAGAGCTTGAAGAAAGGTTTGAGGAAGGAAGAGGCAAAATGAGCTCCTAAGCAAACTTCTCCCCAACTTATAAAGACCTCGACGCTTCGAAAGAAAACACATCTTAAGGTTACTTTTGAAAGTAATAATGACGGACGTCGTGTGAAGAAAGGGAACGTCTCTTCAAGTCTGCGTAAATTCGGCTCACTAATGAAGGAGTCACACGTGGCTAAGATATCGGAATAAACGCTGCGACAAGCTAACGGCTTCAATCACGCAACCAAAGAGCAGGCCTCGGAAGTAATGACACAAAGGTCACGCATCACAAACTTGCCTTATCTTAATAACGAAGGCAACGTCTCTTTTCATCTCGGGAGCTACGAAACTTTGGTAACAGCGCAGATCTAAAACGACTGCCCAAGTCTTTGCTCGGCTCCTTCGAAGAAGCTTCCACGCTTTCTGCAAGCTCAAAGCTTGGGGGGATTGTATATGGGCCGAGGTGTAAAGCTCGCCAACGCGAAGCGTGAAGCTCGGTCGCCTTAAGTGTTCACCGAAGTAAAAGATATACATATGGACCGAAGTGTGAAGCTCGATCACTTACCTCGCCAACTTGAAAGGCTAAAGAGACCAAGTTTCTATTAGCTCGGCCACCGAGGTTGAATGATTGACCGAGGTACAAGATCGGTCACTAAGACTATGGTAAAAAAGGGGAAGAGAACCTACACCATTGTAAACACCTAATTTTGTTCGGGTATTTTTCCTTATAAATAATATTTTAAAATATTTATATAAAAATGCAAAAAACTAAAAATATTTTTATTCTTGGCCCATTACATCATTAAATGGAGCCCATTTTCGTTTTTGTTCCAAGTTATCTTTTGGCCCCATTATCCAAGCCCAACTAAAAAAAATTGTTTTTTTATTAATCTGATTTGTTATTAAAACAAAATAAAAATAATAATAAAAAGTAAAAATTTTTGAAAAAATGGCCAGCTTTGACTTTGCTCTTTCAAGTATGGATCAGATTTTTGTTTTCTTGGTCCCCTTTGTTTTCTTTTACTTTTTTTCTAAAAAGGGTGGTGTACTACCCCTGCACCATTACAACCAAGCAAGGTGGTGGAGTAAAGGCTAATATACTACTCACAAAATGTACCACCCTCTGCATTTTTTTGTTTACACTTCACAGCATACCAATAACAAATTTTGGCACTATCTTCCCCTATTGTTACTATATAAACAGAAGCATCTAACTATCTAGCTGAAGAAGGGGGAGGGGCGTAAAAACAAAGGAAAGGATCAGATGAGAGCTTGTTCATGAAAAACCTCTCCTCCTCGATAGACTATTTTCTTCAACCATCATCATCATCCTAATCAAAACCACATCCAAACACCTGCAAAAACATGACAAAACCTTGGTCCTGAATCCCTCTGCCATCTCAGCCATAACAGAACCCTCACTCTCCTCCTCCGCCATCTATCCTTAACAGATAACTCGCACTATCCTCCATTGCTGCTCACCATCTCCACCTTCTCCACCAATCAAGCCACCATTCCAAATCAAAACTAACCCCAAATCCAAGCAGTCGGGAACAAAAAAAGAAAGAAAAAGCTTTTCCTCCCTGTTCTTCGCGATGCCGCCGTCGCCGCCATCACTGGTTTGAGTCAAAACGTTCCTCCTTGCCCCTGTACGTTGCTGCCAGTTCCGCCACGGCCACGCCGGGTGCTGCCCAGCTCCGTAGCTCCACCGTCGCTGCTCCGTTTCTCGTCGCCGTTCTCGAGCCGTTGTCCCATCGCATCTCCACCACCGCTCCGCCTCGGACCCACACCTCCACCTCCATCTCCATATTGGATCCCTCTCCTCCTCCATAGCCGCCGCTCAGAACCACACCTGTGCCCAAGACTGCGACCTCTGCCTTAGAAACGTCGTCACCACGCACGAACGTCATGAGTAACTGTAGATCTGTGCACGTTGCCATCTCAGTCCTCCGCCGCGACGCCCGGATGGGACGATCGTGACAACCATAAACCTTAGATTCTCCAAATAAGGTTTTCAAAGGCCAAGCTCGACTACTGTCATGTAAACTTCTACGCTTCTACTAGCGTGGCTTGGGGGGCTTGTGTACTGACCGATGAATAAAACCTGACCACCGAGCTTGGATACCCGATCCAATTAAGGTGGGAAAGATAAGATATTGATATTATCTTTAATGATTCTGATATTGTCTCAAATAACCTTATCCGGTTAGAAGAGATAAAATCCCTTAAATTAAGAAAATCATATCTCAAAGAAGATTTAAGAGATAAAATGAGATAAATCCAGATCTCTTAAAGATATGGGGATCCTATTATAAAAGGAGGAGAACCCAAAAGAGAGACTCGCTTGAATCTCCCTTAAGCATATAAGAGACTATTAAGGAGTACTTGCTCACTGATATTCATCAGATACAAGATTAAGGGATTGAGATCACCGTATGGCCAGTGGTTGAACCTAGAACTACGTCTGGCTTTGATTCCCATTGGGATACGTAGGACCGGAATACAATATCCTGTCAAGCCATAATCTAAAACAACCTCATTGTTCACTCTTGATTTGACGTTCTACGACGAGACTCCGGCAAGTCGGATTGCGACAGGAACACCTTCCTCCACCTAAACCACCACATTCAAATAAATTATCAAACAAATTTGTTAAAAAATACAGATTAAGGTAAATCAAAATCATAGACTAATTCAATGATCGCTCCATATAAACCAATAAAATATTCAAACGTACAATCAATGTGGAGTACGAAGGGGAGTTCTGAGGCCGGGGAATCTCAAGTAGGCATCACCCTAGACAAAGAAAGGAATAACTTAACCAAAACATTAGGCACAAGGATAAAACCAAAAAAAGAAAAAAACATAAGAATTAATTTAGGAGAAATGGTTACATTTGTGTCACCACTGGAACGTGAACCTCCCATAACTACACATGATTGGGCCTTAGCACATATAAAGCCTGCATGCTCAAGATGATGGCGATCAATGATGAATAATACTCCTCGATATATGTGCTCCACAGGAGCATGTTTGCCGTAACAAAAAAGCGATAGTTTTAACAATCTGAACTTCCAAAAAATAAATCTAGCCAAAAGTCAGAATCTCACTTTGCAGCAGTGTTGTCAAATATCGACGTATCGACTGATATATCGAGATCTCGTCTCGGAAATTGGAAGGCCCGATACGAAATCTGATATGATATGCTAATTTCGGTTTTGGACGAGATTTTGGTCGATTCCCTGCAAATCGATATATCGGCGATATGGCAAATATCGGAAGTTAGGGAATTTAGGATTTTTTTTTCATTTTTTTTTAAAGAAATGAAGGGTCAGCATAACTGCATGACCCCTTTTTTTGCACCGAGTCCACCGACTGGAGTAATGGACTCTTGATATACGCAACAAGCCTGCGCCTCTGCCTCCTCGATATACACTAGCAGCTCATTCTTTCAAGCCTTCGACCCTCTGCCTCCTCACAATACACTAGCAGCTCTGCACCTCTGCCTCTTCACGTTCACTCTCAGGTAACTTCTTCTCCCCTGTTTTCTCCTTTCTCCTCCTTGCTCTCTTCTTTCCCCTCCTTTATATTCTTCTGTTTTCGACTTTTCTTCTGTTTTTTATATTCAACTTCTTCCTCTGTTTTCTACTACTCAATCCTCTGCTTTTCGTTTTTTTCCTCTCCCATTCTCTCTCCGTTTTTTCGTTTTCTTTCCTCTCCCATTCTCCCTTTCTCTTCCTCTGTTTTTTTCATTTTCTTTTCTCTCACATTCTCCCTTAACTTCCTCTTTTTATGTTTTGTTTCTTACATATCCCTTCTTTTCCCCTGTTTGTAGTATGGCAAGTGAAGATTCATCCAATCCTTCAATAGTATCTAGGACTGAACCTGGATGGAAGTACTGTCATCAATCATAAGAGAATGGTACTCGTAGTTGTGTGTGCAAATTTTGTGGCAAGGCTATGTGGGGTGGAATTACTAGAATGAAAGAGCACTTGACTGGAAAGAAGGGTAATTGCAAAGCTTGTACTAAATGCCCAAAAGAGGTCAGAGAAGAGTTGATTCAGTATGCCAAGAATAAAAATAAAAAAGATAGTCAAGCATTTCAAAGGATGCACAATGATCTTCTTGATGACTATGGTGATAGTGATGAAGACCGTGCTCTTGATGAAGGGGCTAGAGAAATTGCAACTAGGCTTGCTGACACTAGTGGACAGAATATTGCTTTAAAGGGGCCTATGGATCTCTATTATGGAAGACCCAAAACAGCAATTGAGGACAAGAAGAAAGGGAAACCAAGGCAAACAAGCATAAGGGAGAAATGTGTAAAGGAGGCTACTGCAGACGTTCATCAATATATAGTTCGATTTTGGTACCAAGCTGGTTTGTCTTTCAACATGGTTAAGTTGGAAATCTTTCATGAAATGCTTACAGCTGTTGGAAGCTTTGGAAAAAATTTGAGGCCTCCATCTTACCATGAAATAAGAGTTCCATTCCTTAGTGTTGAAACGATTTCTAGGCAAGTATACATAGTCGTACAAGTAATAAAAGGGTAAGAGGGATATCGTTCCCACGAGGACTGAGACAAGTACTAGCACGTACCGAATCAATTACTATCTAAGCGAATCTTTGGATGGAAGGGAGCTCTATACGAATTACCAAGCCTAACAAGAGTTAAAATAAACAAAATAAAAGGAAAAGTTCTTTTTGGGTTTTTGTCGAACACTTGGAATGCAGAAAAATGGTTCTTCAAATATTATGAAGGATGTTGGGATTAAACTTCACCAAACCTTAGCCTCATGCAATACCAAGAACACCAGTCCAGTTTATGCTTCAAATATCAAAATCAACCCACAAGATTACTCAAGTCCTAATTCCTTAGATGACAAGAGCCTAAATCCCCTAATTAAACCCTAATTCCTTAGGTGGCCTAATTAGTGAATTTGCATTAAGAGTAAGGATTACATGATTACTAATAAACCAAAATCCATTCATAGATGCAAGGTTTACTAGGTGATTAATTCCAGATCAATAATTGATAAGAACGTCCCCGTTGCAAATCAAATCTCAGAAACATTTCATGGGTGATCAAACCACAAAAAGCATTAAGCATAGGAATCAAACACTGATAAGAAGGCATAAACATAGATTAATGCATCAAGGCAAATACATGATATTCAGTTTGGCTACATCTAATCCCAACAAACATGGATTTAGCTACTCATGATTACAGAGAAAGCCAAAATCAAAATAATAGAGACAAGGGGAAGAAGGAACTCCATGGAAGCTTTCCTCATACAGTCCCAGCATCTCCCTGGCTCAGAGAAGATGTCTTTTTGTTTTGGGGTAAGAGTTTTCTCTATTCTAGGTCCAAAGTCTGTCTAGGGTTCCCAGCCCTCTGTGTTGTCTCTCTTGGACTCTGTTTTGAGCTCCTATTTATAGATTAGAATGCGCGTCACGACCGTGACGTGTTCTGCCTTGGGCACGCTTTCAATTTTGGAGCACCACAGCCGTGATGCTCATCACGGCTAGGCCGTGATCAATTCTGCCTGTTGAGGTTCGGGTTCATCTGATCTATCACGGCCAGGCCGTGATGGCTTATGACTTTTGCCTTCTGCTCTGCTTGATCATGGCCGTGATGGTCATCACGGCCAGGCCGTGATGGTCATCACGGCCAGGCCGTGATGGTCATCACGGCCAGGCCGTGATGGGCTCTGTTTGGCTCATTCTATTCACTTTTCAAGCTTTATCTTCATCCAAGCTCCATCATGGCTGATCCTGAGCATTTTATCCTTAATTTTTGCAAAACAACACCACAAAACAACACCACAAAACCGCCTCACCCGTTCCAAGGGAAAAACTAACAAAAATCAAAGTGAAATTGCCTAAACTATATGAAAATGCATGCAAAAATGTACATGAAATATGAGGTGGAATCACACTCATCAAATCACCCCAAGCTTGTTCATTTGCTTGTCCTCAAGCAATCACTAAGGCCAGAAGATATAAATAATCAGAGCATAGATAGTGAACCGAGAACCCGAGTAACTAATCCAAGTAACAGGCATTTTTAAATAATTCAGCGAGAGATAATCAACTTCAAGTCCAATTAGAAGCTTAGGTTTCCTAGACTCATATTCTCACTGATTCGGGCACTCTTTCTCACCTCAGTAAAGTGTTTAAGGATATGTGACGATTCGCTCAATTTCCTCAATGAATGAATTCTACCATAAGTTTGACTATCAACCAAATCTCTACTTTATTAATGAAAACAATTAAGAATCAAGAGGTCTTTTGCTTTGGTTGTAACGGGACCATGGGATTAATCGTTAGGTGGGGAAATCAAGAAAAGGAAATTTCAAGAAGGCTACACAAAATATCAAGCATTGCTAAGCATGACACCTTCTAAAATACCTTTTTGGGTTTTGATTCACTTTTCAACCTTTCTTTCTTTCTTTTTATTTTATTTCTCACTTCCTTTTGTCATCCCCTTCTCTATATATATTTTTTGATTTGGAGAATGGGAGATTTTCAATTCAAGAGAAATATTTTCTGACTTTCTCATCCCATACATTTTCAACTACCTTTTTACCCTTTTTGTAATACTTTAAGAGGAGTCATACCAAGCATTATTCATCAAAGTAATTCAAGCTACCAAGAAAAGTATTTTATTCTTTCAGGCTCAAAATTGGGCAACTAAGGGGTAGCATTTAGTCAATCAAAGCTCAGAAGGCCGGAATAATACCTAGTGCCTCAATCATTTTCAAAAATGTTTTCAAAAATTTTTAAGCTTCAAAACAGTTTCAAGTCAAGTTCTAGAGAATACAATTCAAGATGAATAAAACACTCTATCACAAGGAATGGGGTAGATTTAGTGAGTACCCCTTTTTGGCTTAAAATCTCACATTTTGGTTCAAAAATCAGTGAGAAACATGAATCTACGGAACCACATGCTAATTATCAACTATCAAAGATCATCTCAAGAATTTTTATTTGTAGCCTTATCACAAGAATAAAAATTGGGTTCAAAAATTCACTATCTCAATTTATTTGGCACTAAGTTCTCGCAATTTGGATGCAAAATCTAAGCAAGGGGCAATCGAATCATGTGATCGTGCAAAACTATGCCTATATGAATGCAACATGAAAAGTGCAAAAATTCAAGAATTTGCAAAAATACCCCTACCCCAAGCTTAAAAACTTACATTGTCCCCAATGTAAATAATCAAGTCGGAGAGAGGAGAAAAAATAGAACAACTTACCGAGGCGGTAGCGGGTGTTGGCTCACATGCCTAGTCAGAGGGGTTGGAAAGTGTGTCACGGCCGTGATGCTCATCACGGGCAGGCCGTGATCAATTCTGGTCCATAGGAGCTGGCCTGTCACGGCCGTGACCTCAATCACGGCTAGGCCGTGATGCTCTCTGATCTTCAGGGTCCTCTCATCACGCCCGTGATGGGTATCACGGCTAGGCCGTGATCCTTTCTGATCTTCATGGCTGGCTCATCACGGCCGTGACCAGTGTCATGGCCTGGGCGTGATGGTTGCTGACTTCGTTTGTCCTTGCCCTTTTTGCTTCTCCTTCCTACTTGCCTTGAAAACACTTAATACATCTATTAATTTATGATCTTTTTCCTCTTGATCTTCTCAAATTATTCAAGAGTTAAAAGTCAAAAACAAAAGGAAAATGAAAAGAAAACTTTGGTTGCCTCCCAATAAGCGCTTCTTTAACGTCACTAGCTTGACGGGTCGGTGATCTCAAGGATCACGAAGGCGCAAAGCTGTGGTCAATCTCTCGATGTCACCACCCAAGTAGGCCTTGAGTCTTTGGCCATTGACTTTGAAGGTCCTTTTGAAGTAGGATCCTCCACTTTTATAGCTCCATGAGATGAGACTTCTTTGACAACGAATGGTCCCGACCACTTAGACTTCAACTTGCCCGGAAACAATCTCAACCAGGAATTGAATAATAAAACTTGTTGTCCCGGCTGAAATGTTTTCATCACGATCTTCTTGTCATGATAAGTCGTGACTGGCTGCTTGTAAATAGTTGCATTCTCATATGCATTAAGGCGCATCTCCTCTAATTCATGCAGCTGATTGACTCTTTTCTCACCCGCCAGAGTGGCATCAAAATTGAAGAACTTCATTGCCCAAAAGGCTCGATGCTCCAACTCTACGGGTAGATGACATGCCTTCCCATAGACCATCTGAAACGGAGACAACCCCACAGAAGTTTTTAATGCAGTCCGATAAGCCCACAAGGCATCGTCAAGCTTCTTTGCCCAATCTTTTCTTGAAGCGGCCACAGTCTTTTCCAAAATTCGCTTAATCTCCCGATTAGAGACCTCCGCTTGCCCATTTGTTTGCGGATGATATGGAGATGCCACCTTATGCCTCACATCATACTTGGTCAACACATTTCTCAGTTGTGAGTTGCAAAAGTGAGATCCTCCATCACTTATAAGGACCCTTGGGACACCGAACCAGGCAAAAATGTTCTTCTTGATGAACTTAATCACTGTTTGTGCATCATTCTTTGGTGTTACGATGGCCTCCACCCATTTAGAAACATAGTCCACCACCACCAAGATATATTGATTGGAGAATGAAGGTGGAAGTGGACCCATAAAATCTATGCCCCAACAATCAAATACTTCAATCTCCAATATGTTTTGCAGTGGCATCTCATCCCTTTTAGATATGTTCCCGGTCCTTTGGCACTTGTCACAACTCTTTACATGATTGTAGGAGTCCTTGAAGATTGAGGGCCAAAAGAGCCCAGATTGGAGGACCTTTGCAGCTGTCCTATCCCCATTGTAATGTCCACCATATGGAGAGTTATGGCAATGCCAGAAAATACTCCTCGCTTCCTCTTGACTAACACACCTCCTCCATAAGCCTTCCGGTCCAACCTTGAACAGAAATGGATCACCCCACATGAAATGGTTGGCATCCTGGAAGAATTTTTTCTTTTGCTGCCAAGTGAGGTGCTCTGGAACAATGTTGGCTGCCTTGAAATTTGCCATGTCGGCAAACCATGGTCTTTCATGCACCAGAAATAAGGCCTCATCTGGGAACTCATCCCGAATGTCCTTTTCTTTTGCAGTAACGTCTTCATTCACTAACCGAGATAAGTGGTCAGCCACCACATTTTCGCTGCCCTTTTTGTCCTTAATGACTAAGTCAAATTCCTGCAACAGTAGAATCCACCTTATGAGTCTTGGTTTTGAATCTAACTTAGTCAACAAATATTTAATTGCAGCATGATCAGTAAAAACAGTGACTTGTGACCCAATTAAGTATGAACGAAATTTTTCCAATGCAAACACTATGGCTAGCAACTCTTTTTCAGTTGTTGCATAATTTGTTTGGTTCTCATTGAGAACCTTGCTAGCATAGTGAATGGCATGGAAAAACTTTTTCCTTCGCTGTCCCAAAACTGCCCCAACTGCGTAGTCACTGGCGTCACACATTAATTCAAATGGTGACTCCCAGTTGGGTGCAACAAGAATGGGAGCGGTGATCAACTTTTCTTTCAAAATCTGAAAAGAACTAAGGAGAGCAGTATCAAACACAAATGGTGTGTCTTTGTTCAAAAGGCTACACAACGGCTTGGCTATCTTTGAGAAGTCTTTGATGAACCGCCGGTAAAAGCCTGCATGCCCAAGAAAACTCCTCACACCCTTGACATTCACTGGTGGAGGTAGTTTCTCAATTACATCAACCTTTGATTTATCCACTTCGATCCCCTTAGCTGAAATCTTGTGCCCAAGCACAATGCCCTCCTGCACCATAAAATGACACTTCTCCCAATTTAAGACTAAATTGGTGTCCATGCACCTCTTTAACACAACAGCAAGGTTAGACAAGCAATTATCATAAGAGGAACCGAAAACAGAAAAATCATCCATAAAAACTTCAATGTATTTTTCTACCATATTAGAGAAAATGGAAAGCATGCACCTTTGAAATGTTGCAGGCGCATTACAAAGACCGAAAGACATCTTCCGATAGGCAAAAACTCCAAAAGGACATGTGAAGACAGTTTTCTCTTGGTCTTCCGGGTTAACCGCAATTTGGTTATAACCCGAATAACCATCCAAGAAACAATAATAAGCTTGCCTAGCCAACCTTTCCAGCATTTGGTCCATAAATGGAAGTGGGAAGTGATCTTTCCTAGTGGCTTGATTTAGCTTCCGGTAATCTATACACATTCGCCAACCGGTGACCGTTCTAGTTGGGATCAACTCATTCTTCTCGTTGTTCACGACGGTCATGCCACCTTTCTTGGGAACCACTTGTACCGGACTCACCCAAGCACTATCGGAAATCGGATAGATCATTCCGGCTTCAAGGAGCTTCAGCACCTCCTTCCTTACCACTTCTTTCATTGTAGGATTGAGCCTCCTTTGCGGTTGGACCACCGGTTTAAATTCAGCCTCCATCATGATCTTGTGCATAAAAAATGTGGGGCTAATACCTTTCAAATCTAATATGGACCATCCAATAACTGTTTTATGCTCTCTAAGCACCCTTACAAGTTTCTCCTCTTCCAATTTGGACAATACATTGCTCACTATGACATGATTTTCATCATTAACACCAAGAAACACATATTTCAAGTGGGGAGGTAGAGGTTTAAGCTCTAACTTGAGCTTCTCTTGGACTTCATCCTTTTTTAGCTCTTCTCTCTTAATATTGACAGAAAGTTGACTGGGTTGAGCTTCCAAATCACACAAACACTCTTCTATTTCATTCTCCTTTTTCTCATCAAGATTTTCAATAGAGTTCACAAATACCTTCTCAAGAGTAGAGGAATGGTGCTGATGTGCAAAGACTTCATTAGCCACTACATCCACAATGTCCATGCGGAAACAACTCTCTTCATCACTAGGGCGATGCATAGCTTCAAATACATTGAAAGTAACCTCTTCATCTTGCACTCTGAGTCGAAGTTGGACATTTTGTACATCAATCAAAGAACGCACAGTTGCTAGAAAAGGTCTCCCCAATATAAGTGGAACTTCTGCATCCTCCTCCATGTCTAATATCACAAAATCCGCTGGGAAGATAAACTTATCCACTTTAACCAAAACATCTTCCAAAATATCAAAAGGACGCTTGATTGATCTATCGGCTAGTTGCAATGCCATCCTTGTTGGTTTCACTTCACCACCTCCAAGTTTGTTCAAAATTGAGAGCGGCGTCAAATTGATACTCGCCCCCAAGTCACATAAGGCCTTCCCAATAGCAACACTCTCAATAGTGCAGGGGATTGTAAAACTACCAGGATCTTTAAGCTTTGGAGGTAGCTTCCTTTGAAGTATCGCACTACATTCCTCCGTCAAGGTAACAGTCTCATCTTCTTTAAACCTCATTTTTTTCGTGAGTAACTCCTTCATGAACTTTGCATAAGTTGGCATTTGCTCTAATGCTTCAGCAAAGGGTATGTTGATTTGTAGCCTCTTAAAGATATCAAGAAATTTGGCAAATTGCTCTTCCTTCTCCTTCTTCTTGCTTAAGTGAGGATATGGCAGCTTTACATAAGAAGGGATCTCTTGAGGCTTGTCTCCATCTTTCAAAATCTGACTTTTAGTCTTCCTCAAGATTGAATTTTCATCCACTAACTTTTCTTTCTTGTCTTTTTCTTCTTCCTCTATTACAACCTCTTTGCCTTTTTCCTCATTCAACTCAGTTTTTTCAGCATCTCTCTGATTTTTCAACAAAGGCTCACCGCTCACATTCTCAAGACTTTTACCACTCCTCAAAACAATAGCCTTACAATGCTCTTTAGGATTTATTTGAGTGTTACCTGAAAAACTGCCGCTAGATTGTTCCGCTAGGTGCTTTGCAATTTGTCCAACTTGAACCTCCAAGTTCTTTATGGCAGCATCGGTGTTTTTCTGGTTTGACATGGACATTTGCATGAATTGATTGAGAGTGTTCTCCAAGATTGAAGTCCGGTCTTGAGGCGGTTGTGTGGGAAGAGGCTTGCTTGCTTGTCCAGCATCTTGTTTCCAACCAAAACTTGGTTGATTCCTCCACCCTTGGTTGTAATTGTTGGAATATTGATTGTTACCTTGCCACCCATAGTTCCCCATATAATTAGCTTCCTCATGGGAACTAGGTGTGGCCTCACAATTTCCATTATCATGATCTCCTTCACAAAAATCACGTCTCATTACCTGTTGAGGTGGCATGGTTGTCCCTTGAATGGTCTGGAGTTGTTGTGGGAGTTGAGCTAGTTACTTGGTAATGTACTCAAGTTGTTGTGTCATAAGCTTATTTTGAGCCAAAAGTGCAGTTTGTGAATCTAACTCCAGCACTCCCCTTCTTGATGTGGTACCTCGGTCATGATGCATCAGATAGTCATTAGATTACATGGCTTCTATCAAAGTCAGTGCTTCCTCCGGTGTCTTTGTGTTCATGGAACCTCCAACTGAGGCATCCAACATAAACTTGGTTGACGGCCTCAATCCATTGCAAAATGTTTGCATTTGGACAAGATCATCAAACCCATGATTTGGACATCTTCGGAGCAAATCTTTGAACCTCTCCCATGTGTCATGAAGAGTCTCACCCTCTTGTTGAGTAAAGCTTGTGATATCACCCCGTGTCTTCACAAATCTTGAGGCGGGAAAGAATCTTGCAAGAAATTTAGCCTCTAAGTCATCCCATGTAGTGATGCTCCCCCTTGGTTGAGATTGGAGCCAAGCCTTGGCTCTATCTCTTAGAGAGAATGGGAACAACCTTAGGCGAATTGTATCATCGCTAGCACCATTTAGCTTCACCGTATCACATAACTCAATGAAGTTGGAGAGATGATTATTAGGATCCTCTTTCTCCATCCCGGCAAATTGATTTTGTGCAATAATATTCAAGAGAGTCGGCTTGATCTCAAAATAGTTGGAATTCACTGGAGGCCTCACTATGCTAGTGACATGACGGTTGACATTTGTATTGGCATAATCTCCAAGTGTCCTCCGTGGAGCACCTTCGCCAATGCCTGCCATTTTAAGTGGTTCTTGATGAACTTGAGAAGTGGAGGTCTCTTGTTCTCTTTCTTGTTGCTCTAATAGCTTCTGCTGTCTTGCTTGCCTCCGATTCTCCCTAGCTGTTCTTTCTATTTCAGGATCGTAGAGAAGTTGGTCAGCTGGGATAGTACCTCGCATGCACAAAAGTCTAGAGACCAAGACTGTTAGCACTAGATGACAGCAAACAGAAACATATCAGTAAAACAGAAAAATAAATTTGTGCTTAAATTATTGATCGAAATGGGTATGCTAATATTGAAACTCAGTCCCCGGCAACGGCGCCAAAAACTTGTTGAAACGATTTCTAGGCAAGTATACCTAGTCGTACAAGTAATAAAAGGGTAAGAGGGATATCGTTCCTACGAGGACTGAGACAAGTACTAGCACGTACCGAATCAATTACTGTCTAAGCGAATCTTTGGATGGAAGGGAGCTCTATACTAATTACCAAGCCTAACAAGAGTTAAAATAAACAAAATAAAAGGAAAAGTTCTTTTTGGGTTTTTGTCGAACACTTGGAATGCAGAAAAATGGTTCTTTAAATATTATGAAGGATGTTGGGATTAAACTTCACCAAACCTTAGCCTCATGCAATACCAAGAACACCAATCCAGTTTATGCTTCAAATATCAAAATCAACCCACAAGATTACTCAAGTCCTAATTCCTTAGATGACAAGAGCCTAAATCCCCTAATTAAACCCTAATTCCTTAGGTGGCCTAATTAGTGAATTTGCATTAAGAGTAAGGATTACACGATTACTAATAAACCAAAATCCATTCATAGATGCAAGGTTTACTAGGTGATTAATTCCAGATCAAGAATTGATAAGAACGTCCCCATTGCAAATCAAATCTCAGAAACATTTCATGGGTGATCAAACCACAAAAAGCATTAAGCATATGAATCAAACACTGATAAGAAGGCATAAACATAGATTAATGCATCAAGGCAAATACATGATATTCAGTTTGGCTGCATCTAATCCCAACAAACAGGGATTTAGCTACTCATGATTACAGAGAAAGCCAAAATCAAAATAATAGAGACAAGGGGAAGAAGGAACTCCATGGAAGCTTTCCTCATGCAGTCCCAGCAGCTCCCTGGCTCAGAGAAGATGTCTTTTTGTTTTAGGGCAAGAGTTTTCTCTGTTCTAGGTCCAAAGTCTGTCTAGGGTTCCCAGCCCTCTGTGTTGTCTCTCTTGGACTCTATTTTGTGCTCCTATTTATAGATTAGAATACGCGTCACGGCCGTGATGGCCGTGATGGCCATCACGGCCAGGTCGTGACGGGTTCTGCCTTGGGCGCGCTTTCAATTTTGGAGCATCACGACCGTGATGCTCATCACGACTAGGCCGTGATCAGTTCTTCCTGTTGAGGTTCTGGTTCATCTGATCTATCACGGCCGTGATGGCTTCTGACTTTTGCCTTCAGCTCTGCTTGATCATGGTCGTGATGGTCATCACGGCCAGGCCGTGATGGGCTCTTTTTGGCTCATTCTCTTCACTTTTCAAGCTCTATTTTCATCCAAGCTCCATCATGGCTGATGCCGAGCATTTTATCCTTAATTTTTGCAAAACAACACCACAAAATCGCCTCACCTGTTCCAAGGGAAAAACTAACAAAAATCAAAGTGAAATTGCCTAAACTATATGAAAATGCATGCAAAAATGTACATGAAATATGAGGTGGAATCACACTCATCACTTAGCAAGGAGTTGGGTTACACCGAAGATTTGTTAAAAAAACAAAGGGCGCAATGGGGGAGATTTGGATGCTCCATTATGTCTGATGCCTGGACGGATAGAAAACAAAGATCCTTAATCAACTTCTTGGTGAACTGTCCATCAGGGACGATGTTCATTAAATCTATTGATGCGTCTGACATCGTGAAGACCGGAGAGAAAATATTTGAGTTGCTTGACTCCATTGTGGAAGAGATTGGAGAAGAAAAGGTTGTTCAACTAATAACGGACAATGGAAGCAATTATGTTCTTGCTGGTAAGTTACTACAAGAAAAGAGGCCACATTTGTTTTGGACTCCTTGTGCAGCCCACTGTATAGATTTGATGTTGGAGGACATTGGGAAGCCCCCTTCTATAAAGAAGACAATTCAAAGGGCAATATTTCTCGTTGGATTCATCTACAACCATTCAAGCACCTTGAGCCTATTGAGGTACTTTACCAACAAAAGAGAATTAGTGAGGCATGCAGTAACTCGATTTGCCACATCTTTTCTCACATTGGAAAGGATTCATAAAGAGAAAAGGAATCTGAGAAAAATGTTTGTATCAGATGATTGGACAAATAACAAATTGTCCAAGGAGGCCAAAGGGAGGGAAGCTACAAAAATTGTCCTCATGCCATCTTTTTGGAGTAATATACTGTATACACTGAAGGTGATGACTCCTCTTGTACGTGTGCTCCGCCTTGTTGATAGTGAGAAAAAACCAGCCATGGGTTATATTTATGAGGCAATGGAGAAGGCTAAAGAAGCTATTATGAAGTCTTTTAAGGAGAATGAAAGCAAGTATAAGGAGGTTTTTGAAATTATTGATAAAAGATGGACTAGCCAACTTCATCGCCCATTACATGCAGCTGGCCACTTTCTAAACCCAGAATTCTTTTATGACAATCCCTCAATGGAATTTGATTTTGAGGTGACAAATGGGTTGTATGCATGCATTCAAAAGTTGGTGCCTATCCCAGAAGTTAGACAAAAGATTATTGACGAGCTACCAATATAAAAAGGCGCTGCTGGGATGTTTGCAAATCCATTTGCAATTTCATCAAGGAAAACAACTACATCAGGTGAGAATGTAGTTCTCAAGTATCAACTTCTAAATTTTAAATTTTAAAATTTGTACATATGCTTAGCATGACATTTCTTTGGATTTGTAGCTCAATGGTGGCGAAATTATGGACAATCAACTCCAAATCTACAACTATTGGCTGTAAAGATCTTGAGCTTGATATGTAGTGCGTCGAGATGTGAACACAACTGGAGCGTCTTTGAGCAAGTAAATTAAACAATTTCGTTAATATTTATTAGTTAATATTATTCTAGTTTCTATAACTAGTTATATAACTTGTATAGTTATTTATATAATTTTATTGTTGCAGATTCATTCTAAAAAAAGGAATAGGCTTGAGCATAAAAGACTACGCAACTTAGTGTATGTCAAATATAATCAAGCATTGGTCAGGAGATACAATATTAAGGATGAAATTGACCCAATTTCACTTAATGATATTGATGAGTGTAATGAGTGGCTGGTTAGGAAGATGGATGGTGATAAAGATGATGCTGGGAATGAAAGGGTCTTTGGGGATGAAGATGAAGATGATGCTCTTAATTGGGAAGCTGTTTATAGGGCTTCAGGAGTTGGAGAGCCTAGAGTATATACTAGGCAAAGAACTAAAAAGAGAAAGGAATCCCCTAGTGTTGCAGGTGCTGCATCTAAAACAAAGAAGGGTTTGGCTAGTGGTTCTTCATCCAGAAAGGGAAAAGAGATAGTGGTTGAAGTGGAAGATGAAGAACTAGAAGACATTGATTTTGAGGATTCAGAAGTAGAAGAAGTTGAAGGATATGCCTCACTATCCGACAATGAGAATGATGATTATATTGAGCAAGGGGCAGAGGAATGAAAGGATCTTGTCTTTTATGTTTAATCTTTTTTATTGTTTTTACATTTTAGTATTCCCTAATCAATGACTCAATATTATCACTTTAGTATTTTGTTTTGACTTTTGAAGTATTAAACTTTTGATGCACATTGCTGTCTTGAAATGCATACTGCAATGTTATGCAGCTCATTTTTATTTGTTGTATAGTGTATACAGCATATATTTTTATATATAATTTACTTATTTCAACCGATATTTGACTTCCGATATTTGTCCGATATGATATCCGATTTTTTACATATCGGATTTTGGGCTTCCCGATATTTTCCGATAAACAACACTGCTTTGCAGGGACCCTCAACAATCCGCACAACATCCTTTGATGATATTGTATTCTTAAACCTATCCTGCGCACACTTATTTTCTTCTGTGTCTTACATTTGGTCTCCCTTAATCTAACAAGCACAACTTCAGGTCTGTCAGGAACACCCTTAAGAACCTAGAAAAAAGGTAAGAGATGTTGGTATAATGACAAAAGTCTCAAATTTTTCATTGAAAAGGTCTTCAAATTTTGATTCATTTAGTAAATACTTACCTGAAATGCCTCACTTTCTACACGTATTATCACACCAAAGCTCAAATTAATGCACCATGTTAAATTAGAAGTGAGAAAAGTTTGAACCATAGCATAGAGAAGCAAGGAGATATGCCTAATCTCAAGCAAAACAAACGGCTTACTCTAGCAATACAAGATCACGGAGTTCATAGTCCCCAATTCTTGTAACTCCAGTGGTCACTTCAGAACTCTCCACAAATCTGCAAAAATGCGGATCTGAAGAGAGAACTGTCATTTATGCACTAAATATAAGTAGAAATTCACGGCACATTTCTGTGAATCTATACAGGGAACAGAAAACTCACACGTTCCTTTGCTGTATCAGACATCAAGATCAGGATATGCTGCTCCACCTTCACAACCATGCCAGTAGCACCCTCTTGAGCACCAGAAACTAGGGGTGTTCACGGGTCAGTTTGGTTCGAATTTGGGTGAAAAACAAATCCGAACCAATCAAAATCAATTGGTTCGGCTCGGTTCGGATTTGTAATTTTTTTATCAGGAAATCCGAACCGAACCAAACCAATCAAAAACGGATTGGTTCGGTTCGATTCGGACCCGAAAATATTTAAAATATTAAAAATATCGAAAAATTATAAATATTAAATACATAAAATATTAAATTATATATAAAAAATAAAAAATATTCATTATAAACATATTAAACTATTAAAACATTAAAAAATATATAAATATTACGTTATAATAAATATTAAATACTGAAAAATGTATATAAAATATTTAAAAAATTGTAATTGGCTCGATTCGGTTTGGTTCAGATCCAAAATCTTGGAATCCGAGAACCAAACCAATTACCACTGGATTTGGTTTGGTTCGGATTGGATCCGAACACCAAAAAAATCCAAACCAATTTAATTGGTTCAGTTCGGATTCTCAGGTTCATCGGGTCGATCCGAACCAATGAACACCCCTATTAGAAACCACGTTAACATGGTTTCCAGGTTCAAAATATTTACACAGTTCCTTTTCATTTACAGCAAGAGTTTTCTGAGAGAGAGAGATCAGGAAAACAGTTTACTACTAGTGACCAACATGTAAAACTGGCAGACTTTCTAAGGAAGCAGGGCCGGACCCATGTATATCACATTGGGGGCAGCTGCCCCCACTAAGTGATTCTTTTTAGTTAAATCTTAGATATTTTTTTTTGTTACCCCCACTACAAAAAATATATTGACCCCATTGCTTTACAATCTTATTCTAAATAACACTAAAAAAATTTTGTCCTCGTTACTCTATAACACTACTTTACATAACACTTTATTCTTTCGGTACAACCAGGGTAGTCAATCGCGGCCTTTAGCGGCGCAATAGCGCAGGTGCGGCGCAGAGCGGCCGGCGACCGCGACCTCGGCGGCGGGGCGGTGCGGTGCGGTTTTTGGGAGCGGCAGTCGCGGGCGCTATTGCTGTTGTTTGTCATGGAATCGCGCTCAAGAGCGGCGCTTCTGGTCCGCTAGGGCTACATGCCCCAATTTTCCATTTTCGCCCTCCAATATTTCTGTTAGGTCAATTTTTTTAAGGGTATTTTGGGTTTTTCGGGTTGAAAGTTTTTTTTAACCAAAGTTTTAACCTTTAAAAAAGCCCTATTTGACTTTCTTCTCTTCGACACTTCTCCCATTCACTTTCTTCTCTTCGACGCTCCCTTCCTCTCTCCCTTCCCGCTCATTTGCCATCTCCGACTGTCATCTCAGGCGAGTTTCCGGCCAAGAAACACTTTCCCCATACTCGGACCTTGCATTCTCAGCTTCGGCTCTCTGTTTCGAAGCGAGTCTTCCCTCTGTTTCTCTCATTCTCTGTTTCGTTCGGTCTCCCTGTTTCGGTCCCTCTGTTCTGAGTCTCTCATTCTCTGATAATGGCTTCTAGTCGTCAAGCATCTGGGTCTGCTCCAGCTCCAACATCATTGCTTCTAGTGGGTTGCTCAAACCTATTGGTGAGAATATTGACTTAGCATGGCGGTGGAACGACTTGAAAGATATCAAAGATAGGAAGAGTGTTACATGTGATTTTTGTGGAAAAACAACTACGGGAGGAATTACCAGGGCTAAGAGACATCAAATGGGGGTGAGGGGAGATGTGAATATTTGTAAGAAAACTCCAATGAGATGTTAAGAACTTATTGAAGGAAGCTGTGGAGAAGAAAAAGGGGGACAAGGAGGCATGCTTGACTGAGTTGTTGATTGAAGAACAAGATGAACAAGATGATGTTTATGAAATTTTCAAGCTATCAAAAGGGAAGAGGCCTGCAACAGAAGCACAGCAGGTGCCTCTTTGCCCCCAAAGAAAGAAGCCTACAAATGTCAAAGGCCCTCTTGATGTATTCTTTGTGGAGAGATCCTGAAACAACCCTTGCTTTGGGAAAGAATAAGAAGCAAACAAGCATGAATGATGCTTGTATTAAGGAGGCAAGAGCAAAAACTGTGCAATACATAACAAGATGCTTTTGTCGGAGTGGAATAGCTTTCAATGTTGTGCGTACAAGAAGCTTCCAGCTGATGGTCGAAGCGATTGGAAACTATGGTCCAAACCTCAAGCTACCAAGCTATCACGAGATGAGAGTTCCACTCCTTAAAAAGGAGTTGGAACACACCAACTCACTGATGAAGCCTCATGTGGATGAGCGAGTAGTTTATGGGAGCTCGATTATGTCGGATGCTTGGACCGACAGGAAGAATAGGACTTTGATTAATTTTTTGGTGAATTGTCCAACGGGCTCTATGTTTGTGAAGAGCATTGATGCTTCTTCATATGTGAAGAGTGGGGAAAAATTGTTTCAGCTGCTGGACAGTTTTGTCGAAGAGATTGGAGAAAGCAATGTTGTGCATCTAGTGAGTGACAACGGAAGTAACTATGTATTGGCTGGTAAACTATTGCAAGCCAAGAGACCAAACATGTTTTGGACTCCATGTCTTTGCTCACTGCCTAGACTTGATGCTAGAAGATATTGGCAAGATTCCTAGAATTAAAAGGGCAATACAAAGAGGCATCAATCTTGTGGGTTTTATTTATAACCACACATTGGCCTTGAACACTATGAGGAAGTTCACAAGCAAGGCGGAGTTGGTTAGATACGGAGTCACTAGGTTTGCTACGTCTTTCCTAACTTTGCAAAGGTTGCATAATCAAAAGAACAACCTTAGAAAAATGTTCACTTCTGATGATTGGTTGAAGTCCAAGACAGCCAAAGAACCTAAGGGGAAAAAGGCAGCTGATGTTGTACTTATGCCTACGTTCTGGAATGATGTTATTTTCACGCTTAAGGCTATGGGCCCTCTTGTACGTGTGCTTAGGCTTGTTGACAATGAAAAGAAGCCTGCAATGGGTTATATTTATGAAGCCATGGATAGGGCCAAGGAGGCAATTCAGAATGCCTTCAATGGAGATGAAAGCAAGTACAAGGAGATTTGTGAAATCATTGACAAAAGATGGGAGTGCCAACTTCATCACCCACTTCATGCAGCTGGCCATTTTCTAAACCCTGAGTTCTTCTACAGCAATCCAGTTATAGAACTTGATCGTGAAGTGGTGGAGGGACTTCATCATTGCATTGAAAGGCTTAGTGCAAATGATGCAGTTGTGGACAAGATTACCAACCAGCTGTCAAAATATAAGAGAGCTTTAGGCCTCTTTGGGATAAGATCAACTGTAAGGCATCGGACTACGATGGCTCCTGGTTAGTGGAATTGTGGAAGTGCTGTTTTTTTTTTCTTTTTAAACATAGCAATGCCTAAATATTATTGCATTACTTGCAGCTGAGTGGTGGAGGAATTATGGATCACATTGTCCAGATTTGATGCAACTTGCCATTAAAGTATTGAGCTTGACTTGCAGCGCATTGGGATGTGAGCGGAATTGGAGTATTTTTGAGCATGTAAGTTACTCTTAACATTTCAGTTTTTGTAAAGAAATTAAATGTTAAGATTCAGTTTTTGACAAAGAATGTATAGAAACTAACATTCAGTTTTTGTAAAAAACTTATGACATAGATCCATTCGAAGAAGAGAAGTAGGCTTGAGCATGAGAAGTTACAAGACTTGGTTTATATTAAATATAACCAAGCTCTTAAGGAGCGTTTTGTGAGTGATGTGACTGATCCCATCCTCTTGAATGATATTGATGATAGCAATGAGTGGTTAGTGGGAGAAATGGGTGGAGATGGGGAAGATGCTAGTGCTGAATTGGTTTTTGATGATGATACCTTAACATGGGGAGATGTTGCTGACTTAATAGGGGCTGGTGAGCCTTCAACATACACTAGGCAGCATACAAGAAAAGGGAGGGCAGCTGCTTCTAGGCCTTCAAGCTCAAGGGGAGGAGTCATAGAAGAAGAAAAAAGTGATGAAGAGATTCAAGAGGAGGAGGAGGAAAGACTCTACAAGCTTAGTAGTGACAGTGAAAAAGAAGAAGAAGAAGAATACTTGGATGATCTTGAATATGGTGTTTGATGTTTAGTTTAATGTTTAGTTTCTTTAAGCTTCTAGGTCTAGGGTAGTAGGGCTTAAATTGATGTGCACACTGCTTTTTGTACTTATTAACTAGTGTGTTTTGCTTAGGACCTATGACTATGTATATGTTAAGTTTAATGTTTAGTTTCTTTTAAGCCTCTAGGTCTAGGGTAGTAGGGCTTAAATTGATATGTGCACACTACTTTTTGTACTTAACTAGTGTGCTTTGCTTAGGACATACATATGACAATATGATGAATTATGAATATGACTTGAATTTTGAGTATTTTTAACATTTTGTACATGTATAAGTATCTAGTATAAATTTATCTTCCTATCTAACCTGTATAAAAAAAGCCTAAAATAGCGGTCATCCCGCTATGCGCTATACCGCTATAGCGTTTTTTGGGTCCGCCGCTCCGCGCCGCTATCCGGGATTAACTACCCTGGGTACAACTTGGTCGCATACATACATAAATCGTTTTAATAGTGCTAGAAATGAAAAACATACAACAATCTCAAAGTACGGAAATACATAGAAAGCAATTATAATTTATAGAAGTTAAAGTGTCTTCAATTTTATGGCTATATAATGGTATAATTTTTGTAATCTCCAATTTCTGACTTAATGATAATTGACTTAATGATAATGACTATATTTCTTATGTATTTATATTTTTTTAATAATTTTTTTATAATATATAATTTTGCCCCACTAATCAAAATTTCTGGGTCCGCCCCTCCAAGGAAGAAACCAGACAAATTTACGGAATTTTAATTCACGGTCTTACTGGAAGACCTTTAATTTACGGTCTTATATGAACATTATCATCATCAACTTTCTCCACCCACCCCGTCAAGTTCTTCAAATCTCCCTTGATGACAATGACAGCATCACCTTTCATAAAATGCCCTTTCTTTCTGTTTACATCACCATATCCATTCTCGCCCGGTTTACGAAATTTTCCAAGTTCATCAAACGTAGGTTTGATGTTCTGAGCAATGATAGATTTTATTGATACAGTTTAGTATAAGAATCCATTCTTGAACATCATGCCTTCAATTGCATCAAATCGTTCCCCATAGGCATCACATCACGTCTACGCTCCATACGGATATGCAGTTCCCTGTATAAAAAGCATAAATTTTATCCGACCAGGAACAGGAAAGTTTTCAAGAAACAGAAGACATTCAGCTATAAAATGGAGATGATCAACAATACCTAGCTTCATCAGCATTCATAAAACTAGGGGGAGGAACAAATGCCTTCTTTTTCACAACTTCTCTACCTTCCTGCACAATACATGCTTTTTTCGCAAATTAGGGACTCAAAGTAGTTTAAACTTTCAAGAGAGTTAAATATTGAACAAATAGAAAGCATGAATTTAACAAAACACTGAAATATTCCATACCACTTTGTTTGCAAGGGCATGTAAGTCTATCCTTGGAATTAGTTTCACAGTAACCCTCTGCCGAACATTGTCGACGTCCACTACCTATAGAAGAGATGGGTTGATGGTAAATAAAGAAAGCATAATGGATGGTACACGAGATTTCTAGAATGTGATGAATACCTTGGCAAGGTCCCCTTTGTATGTCCCAATCTTCATTCTGACCCAAATATCTCTGGCAAGATCAATAGCTTTGCTTTCAACTGATAGAACATCAGTCATTTCTCTGATTGGAACAAGTGTTATTTTTTGGCCAAATATGTTGCGGAGACCTTTGCAAGCCTGAAACATGCAAAATATTGAAGAAAAAAACTTCACAACTTTTATCTATAAAGATATGTTATGGTGAACAACAGAAATTTCACATGACAATACCTCTCTCACGTGGGCTTCTTTATCTGCTTCCACATATATATAGTTTCTGAGATGATCAAGAGCAACAGCTGATCTGATATGCAATTCAGACCCCTTATCTATGTACTTTTGCATAAGGCAAACAGCTGTTTCTCGCTCTCGGCCAATCTAACCAACATCAAACAAAGAATATATGACATGTTTCTTTTTCCTTGCCAAAACCAGGAAATTATCACAAGATGGATAGGATCATACCGCACATTTCACCATCCAGAGCTTGGGATCTCTCACAGATGGCAAAAGAGCTTGTTGTTCTACATCAATAGCTTCTTCATCATAATCTGTTGGACTTGGATGCCTTCCATACCGTTCTTGAATGCTGTACGCCACAGCTTCAAGATCTTCATGGGCCTTGTCATATGGCAGCAAACGGCCACGATGCTCCCTTCTTACATCCTGTTCCTCAGGAAGATCAGCTCCACCATCAACAATGAAGTCTGCATGTTTCATATGGTTAACTTATCTACATGGACAATTGACTTATTTTATGCAAAGGAGCTGAGACATAACTACTTTATAACAAACTGACCAACCATGTACAAACATTAGAAAAACACTGACAATTCAACCTTCCAAAGCATTAAGTCGCACTCAAAGTAAAAATATTAGCAGTAGAACACAACTTACAGGTATAAAACATGGTATAGGACAGAAATAGAGAGGATTTTAAGTAATTCATACATTCTGAATTTAACAATCCTAGCTACTAGGAACTATTTCAGTCATCTTCAAAAAAATATAGGGTATTCTGAAGAGACAACTCTTGTATTGTTTACTATTAAACAGCATAACAGAAATCATAAATTTTCCTTCCAAAAGGCGCCACATCCTAACCGTAATGCGTATTTCAAGAAAGATAAACCCTAAATTCCCATTTTCAACCCTAATTTCATCCATTTTTCACATCTAATCAGATCAATTTCTATCATATTGAAACACAACAAAAAAATTAAATAGTAAGAGGGGAAGACGCACCATCTTCGCCTTCCTCCTCTTCCTCTTCTTCATCATCAGGATCGACGACAGCCTCTTCATCAAAGAAATTCGAAGCAGAAACTTTCTTGTATTGCCGTTTCCTCCTTCCACCTCGATCATCATCCTCTTCTTCTTCTTCCAACAACTCGTCCACCTCCTCGTCGACGAACCCAGATCTCTTCCGCTCCCTTCGGCATCCTTCGTAGTCGAAATCGGCGACTTGCTCGTCGTCCATTCCTCGGTGACTCATTGCGCGGCGCAAAGCTTGTGAATATGTGAGTGGCGGTGGTGCTGCCTGATGTTGCTGTGGTCGGGCGCGAGCGAGAGAAACTTGAAGAAATTTATAGTTGGAATTAATGTGCAGACAGAGTGGTTGATGCCATTGCCATCTTCTCAAAGATTTGTCCTATGAAACCAAAACCAAGAGTCACGGCGGCTGTGAATGAAGAAAGGCGAGCAACAAATTGCTAACGCTACTAATATGGCGTAATCGCAAGCGAGCGAGTAACAAATTGGTAACCCTACTGATATCGCGCAGAATCAGGATAAAGATCATGACGAGATTACGGGTGATGCTGCTATGCATGGCGAGTGGTTAATTCCCACGGTTTTTCCGCTCAAAACCTCCTCCTCAAGTTCTCTTTTTTACAACATTTCTATTTATTTTTTTTATATATATTTTATATTCTATCTATTCTATTACCTCTCAGATTGTTTCGTGATCATGATAGATAGGGTGGGGGCATATACGATAAGCGAGTATAATAAGAATAGGAGATTGGATAACATTATAATTTTAATATATTTTAAAAAAATTATTTTTATTTTAGATGTTTTCATATTTTATTAAACTTTAGTTTTTTATAATTTTCATTTTTAAAATTATATAAAAAAACAAAATTATCCTTATGATAAATTTATATATCATTTTTCAGATTTTAAAATATTGTTTAACTTAAATTAATTTTTTCATAATTTTATACCGACGCATTATATAAAGAAGCCTTGTAGCTAGCACTATCCCTATTCCAGTAAAGAGGGAATAAGGGGGTTGTTGGAATCAAAGTAGTTTTAGATTTAATAATCTCTAGGTTTTGATGTTAACAAAAGGATTAAATTTCTTTGACAAAGTGTTAGTTGAGATCTAACAAGTGAGTTTAGTTTATACATGAATGTCCAAAATAATATAAGATATACAATGCTTGGACTCTTGCAAAGAATTATCCGTCCAAAGGTTATTTAAACTATTTATATTTTAATCGATAATTAGACTAGCTTTCTTTAGTAGACGAGGCTATAAATGAATACATAAATAACTTGTTAAGTACAGCAAGTCCAAAGACTTGAAAATAAGCACGTCCATCTTGCCACGTCAGCAGACGAGTGTTATTCTTGAAACTCAAGTATACATCCATAGCGCCTAACTAAAATTTAGTAAAAGTTCATAGTGCCACATCATTGAACGGAGTTTCTCTAAGAACTTAGCAAGTCCAAAGACTTGTGTGGACGAGCGATTCTGCCACGTTAGTGGACGAGCAGAACAAAATCTTGTGTAGATGCATTCTTAAAACTAAGTAGACGGTTCTATATGTTTGATATCTTTACTACCTTAAATATGATTTAATGCAATCTGGTCCACAATGAATTTATTTCAAATGATTGATATTTATTTCAAATGAATATTTTTTCTTCGCATTTGTTTTTATCCGATTTAATGTCTTATTTCCCTTGAGAAAATTCATAATACTATCAAGGAAATACAAAAAGCAAAAAGTACAATTGGAATTGCAAAACGATCTGTACGATGACATCTTTATTGTTGAACAAAAGCTGGGTTATACACAAAGGAGGAAATAAAGTTTTTAAGGTACAATTGCTCAGAACAGTGAGCCTCTATTTTGTGATTTTCTGATAACCAATGATACTTTTCAACATAGCCAAAATCAAGCTATCAGTCTTAACGGATATCATGCATTAAATGTTATCTCTAAATGGGATTATTCAAAGTAACCGTTGAAGAATTACAAGAGAAGAAAAAGGTCACTATAAATTGAAGACCTCAGATACTGAAGAAAAAACTCTTGCCTGCACAATCTTGATAGCTGAACTTTTGCCATTTGATAATCATTTATTCCTTTATCCTTTCAAGAGCAAGAGTATGTATTCATTAAGTTTGAATATTGTTGTAATATTCAACTGATCTTAAGCTGCCATATTCTCACCCATAGCGAGTTAAGAAGATCAATCATTAAATCTCTTTGTTAGAGTTAGAGTCTGAAGAGGCTTGGTAAGAAAGGAATACTTGTAACTTGAAGAGGTGTTGAATACTTGTTTGTAATCTATTTGGAGAAATAGTGGAAAAATCCTTCAAGTCGAAGGAACTGGACGTAGCTCTTGGTTGGAAGAGAGTGAACCATGATAAAATCTCTTGCGTGAATTTTCTATCCCTAAACTCTTCAGTTTTATTTGCTTATACTAACTGTGGGGTTTTGATATTTCTTTTGTTAATCTTTTAAAAAGGATTTCTTGTGTGCTTAATCTTTTTTATCTTCTGCTTGTGAAAAAGTTGTTCAAAAGGGTTTTTGCGAAAATAATTAACAAACACAATTCAACCCCCCATCTTGTGTTTGCCTATGCCAACTTCAGTTGGTATCAGAGCTCAGCCTTGACAGGGTTGAGCATCTAACAAGTGCTTAGGCAGTATGATCCTACAATCATGGATGCAGAAGGACGAGCTATCAACAGACCCCCTCTTTTTGATAGAACTGATTGTGATTATTGGAAAAAGAGGATGATGGCATTCTTGGATGTACAGAATGTTGACATCTGGGAACTAATTGAAAATGGCTACATCGAGCCAAGGAGTGAAGGCTGGAGCCGCAGCGTGCCTAGAGCTGAATGGACTCAAGAGCAGAAAAGCCAACATCAACTAAACTTGAAAGTTAAGCACTATCTCATGTGTGCTATCACCAGATCTGAGCATGACAAGGTTCATAGTTGCAACACAGCTAAAGAAATCTTGGATACTCTTGCACTAGCTCATGAAGGTTCCTCACAAGTGAATGAATCAAAGATAAGCATGCTGGTTCACCAGTATGAGCTATTCAAGATGGCTGGTCATGAAACTATAGACCAGATGTTTGGAAGATTCCAAACAATCACCAACAGTCTCGGGTCTCTTGGAAAGGTCTATGAGAATAGAGATCATGTGAGAAAAAATTTGAGAAGTCTCTCAAAGCAGTGGAGACCTAAGGTAACTGCTATCCATGAAGCAAAGAATCTGAATACTCTTTCTTTGGAAGAGCTTCTGGGGTCATCAAAAGTTCATGAACTTGAACTCATTGAAGAAGAAAACTACAGAAAAGGAAAATCTATTGTCCTAAAGGCAAAGAAGCCAAGTTCATCAAAAGTTCTCAAAGCTGCTGAATCATCTGGTGAGCCTGAATCTTCTGATGATAATGAAGAATCAGGAGAAGATGAATTATCCTTTATCTCCAGAAAGTTTCAACATATGTGGAGAAAGAAAGGTGGTTTCAAAAGGAAGCAAGGACCTAGAGTGAGGAAAAAGAGAAAGGCCCCTCTATATTTATAAAAGCGAAGCGACACCAGACACGAAAGAACACACACCTTCGAAACGTCATAACACCCAAAAACGACGCGAGCCTTGGGACAGTGTGTCAACAGACAAAATTAAATAACGAAAGTTAATGACTTTTAAAACCCATAAAAACTGGAGTCATTTATTTTTGACCTGACCCTTGCTCAAACAAACAAGGGCCAACCTAGGGGCAACTTCTGTGGACCGATTTATCATGGCCCACATCTCGAGATCTGGCCCATATAAAGACTCGACCCAATAAGGACCCAACGAACCTAGGGACCGGATGAGTCACCCTCGACCAAGTGAAACGCTCGGCCCTAAGGTCAAAACTCATAATGGGAAGGAGTTGACCTACACCTCGAGAAAGACCCCCTACCAACCAAACAGTACCATCGATATGGACTTCCCTGGCACACGTGACCCATCTAATCACCATCATCATCACCCTACATCACTGTTGACCCAAACATCACATAACATGGGAGCTACACCAGCTCTCTGAGTACCACACCCATATGGTAAGGGAAGTCTTTCCGTAGTGGCAGTCATGCTTGCCCCTGCCAGGGGCATCACTATAAAAGGGGTCCAAAGCCAGAAGCTAAGGTAAGTAACCTCAATATCGCATACATATATTATCTGCAAACACCCTTGCTGACTTAAGCATCGGAGTGTCTTCGCATGTACACCCCTGGTCGGTCCAACCAGTGGAGCTGCAAAGGAGATGAAGTTAGACACCATCCCCAAGCCTTGAAGCCAAAATATTGGGTCATTAGCACATGTCCAATATCGAAGATTGACTTTTAAAGATTGAGTTCTGGACCTCTCTTAGAACAGTATCTAAAATAAAAAAAAAACAACAACTAACATAACATGGCATCAAACATGTGTCATAGAAGATTAAAGTTTTTTTTTTTTTGACGGGATAAAAGATCAAAGGTTGATAATAGAATAAATAAGCTAAGAAATGACAACTTAAATTTTAAATTTAAATCAAATAAATGGATTTGGCTCCTCTAGAGTGAATGAAGCTCTAAAGTGAGAAAGTAAGGGGCTATTCACCATTGATTTGATTAAATACATAAAGATCTCAACTCATTAAATGATTTAAGGTTGGACAGTCCCTTACTTTTTACTTTAGAGCTCTACTCACTTTAACGGAGTCAAATCCCAAATAAAACGGGTGGAAACAACATCAGACTATTATCTTTGCATATCAAATTGAAATAACCCATAGGTTGTATAAAGAGAAAAGCAAGTGAAGAGATAAAATAAAACTGATACTCATACCACTACAATAAATCACAACGATATATATCAAAAAAAAAATCACAATGAAACTGTATTTAATTAAACTTATACAAATTTTGAGCCGTTGCTGATTAGTTCAGTTAGAGTCAAATCAAATAATATGAGAAAATATAATCGAACCAGGAATATAGTGTATGTCAACAGAATTGATTCTGCCATCAATCAAACGTGAATTTAGAGAAAATAAGATGTTTGGTTACTGTTAGTTGAAATTGATTTTACTTTCAGAAACGATTCTGACTATAAGCTACAAAAAGTAGTTTGAGTTGAACTGAAAATTTTACACTAAGTTTTACATCAAACCTGCATTCAAAATAAAAACATCCAAACAAAAATCATTTCACTTCAAACTCAATTCTAACCAAATCAATTTTACAAAATCAATTACATTCAAAATCATTTTTATCATTGATTCCAACACACAATCAATTTATGAAACCGTATTGGATCACGTTCTTGACACAGATGTTACTCACATTAACTTTTAGCAAACGCACATCCACTTCTGACTGTTGCAGCTTTCAAATACATGCTTAGTCTCAATGGTAATGAGTAAGAGAATTTCGTATACTTTGGTAATATTTTGGTAATAATTGGCTGAGCCATGGCCCATAACTTATGTGATGTATTTCTTTGAATTTTTTTTTTTTTGAAGCGGCGTATTTCTTTGATTTAACAAACTGATTTATAATAAAATATCACTAAATATTAGTGTTCATGATAACACAATAATTTTTTAGCAGGGAATATCAAACCATCACTGCTTCCTTGATTTAAAGTGGCACAACACCTGAAAAAAAAAAGGTGGCACAACAGAGCAAACAATATCCCAAAAAGTAGAGAATGACACGTGTTAGGCCAGAAGTTGCAACATGCGGAGAAGTATATGGAACAAATATTCGAGATTCACAAACACAATAGAACCGTGTCCACAAAAATCTTAAACTCGGCAAACCCAACCTTAGGATATCAACTTCTACATTAATCTTTCCACCACTGTATATGATTTTCTGCAGTCTTGTTCTCTGAGCTGACCAAGTTCTTTTCTCTTTATCTCACATCTTTAGTCCAATATAAGCACTTAAATCTTTGTGGACATGGCAACAGCCTTGTCCACAACCTGTGTGCTTCCCTGGAGGAATTCACCCTCTTCACAAACTCTTTGCCACTATTCAAGCCAAAATGGAATTCTAAGAACTGTAGCTGTTGCTTCAGTCTCTAAACATAGCTGTATGATAAGTAATGGAGAAAGCGAAGAAAGTTCCTCTTTGTTGGTGAACAGAAGAACCCTTTTGGTTTCTGGGGTTTCCTTGTTGGGTTTTCAGGGAGAGAGTTTGGCGGTGGTGAAACAAGGTCTTCTAGCAGGGAGAGTTCCTGGCCTGTCTGAACCAGATGAACAAGGTTTGTTTACTCTGGAACATCAAAATATATTTATTTATTTGGAGAGATAAACCATTATTTCAACCATTTTCATCCATGACTGTACTGTAGCCAATGAATTTATAACATGACAGACAAGACAAACGTGAATAAAAACTAAAAAGAAAGAGAAATTTCAAATGGAGTGTGTGTTGTGTGTTGCTTGAAAACATGGTAAACAGGATAGAATTTGAAAGAAGTGTGATAAGAGAAGAATCAGAAAATTCATAGAATGGTTTGAATGGAGAAGGTGTGTTTAGGCATTGCATCATGAGCTTATATAGAGAATCTCTGGTGCTACATGACTAAACAACTCAATTAATTAACCACATATGTGGTGAAAAGCAATACTCCTTTAGGGTCAAAAAATGTTTATCAAGCTACCAAATGGTCAACAACAACCAAGCCTTATCTCTCTCTAATGTTATCATTCCTAATCCGGTAATCCTATCTCGTCTACCTTTTTCACTCATCCAACGTAGCATTCTCATCTATGCTACATTGATTTTACTCTCGTGTTGATTTTTTACCGCCCAACACTCCGTCCCATACAACATCGCCGGTCTAATAGTTGTACGGTAAAATTTTCCCTTTAGCTTGAGAGGTACCTTTTTATCCCACAAAAAACCCGAAGCCTTCCTCCTTTTCAATCACCCTGATTGAATCCGATGGTTTACATCTCCCTCAATATCTCCGTCATTTTGTATAATAGACCCAAGATACTTTAACCTGTAACTTGTGATATGTTGTGATCTCCAACTTTCACCTCCAAGCTGGAGGTGTCTCACCTTTTGCTAAACTTACATTCCATATACTCCGTCTTGCTTCTACTCAAACGGAAGCCATGTGCTTCTAAGCTACCAAATTGTCATTCTAACAAAAAGACTTAAAATTGTCTTCCATTTGAAGGTAAGAAGCCTGTGATGTTTATCTCAACTTGTGTTTTCACATGTTTATTCTCTTGCTATAGATTTAAAGTAAAAGTGACATAATGTAGGCGAGTGTTTGATTAGACAGGTTGGAGGACCTACCGCAGGCCAGATGAGAAATCAGGAGGACATGGTGTTGGATGGAGTCCTATTATACCATATGCCTTCTCAGTGCCTCAAGAATGGGAAGAGGTGATGTTAAGAATCTCTTATATTTTAAGTTGGAAAATAATCCTTCCTGTTCTGTTTTCAACTGGTCCCAGGAATTAAAAAGTTTCAAGAGTATAGTGGAAATTCCTTAGACAAAAAAAGCACATGAAATGACTTCTGCTTGCTTACTTTCTGTAAGCTTAATAGTACATATCTGCTTGACAGGTACCAGTATCAATAGCAGATCTTGGCGGCACAGAGATAGATTTGAGATTTGCAAGCTCTAAGGAAGGACGCCTATTTGTCATTGTTGCTCCTGTTCTTAGATTCTCTGATAGTGAGTTTGCCAAATTTTCTTTATCCATTTTAGTTTTATGGAGACAAGGAAAATAAAATTGAGACAGAAAGAACATGGAATTTTCTTGGTAGAATTTTCACTTTAACATTTTGAATATGCAGATCTTGGTGATGATGCTAAAATTGAACAAATTGGACCTCCGGACAAAGTGATCAATGCCTTTGGTCCAGAAATGATTGGGGAAAATGTGGAAGGGAAGGTTCTCAGTTCAAGTGTAGCAGAACATGAAGGAAGAACTTACTACCAGTTTGAGCTGGAGCCACCTCATATTCTTATTACTGCTACTGCAGCTGGCAATCGCCTATACTTGTTTGGTGTAACAGGCAGTGGTATGGATGTTCATCCTCTTCTAAGTAGTTTTGCAACATCAAGTCTGAACAGCCATAAGAAATGTGTTAGAAAATTAGAGAAATATCTGATAATATCTTTTCATATCTTAGAATATTTTAGAGTATCCTAGCTGATCTCTTAGGATTTATTTCTTAATTATATTTGATGATTTGATTCTCTATTTGATAAAGGCTAGGATTCTACTTTTGGTATAAATAGGACTATTATGATTGTCTTTTGTAATTACATCATCATTACATCAAATCAATATCTCAATATCAATCTTATTATTTGTTGGTTTATTCTTATTATTTGTTGGTTTATTTCTCTCCTTTTCTCCTTTCCTATCTAAAACCTTCCAATTCAACAAAATGTATAAAAAAACAATATAAAAAAATTAACAAAAAAAAAGAAAAGAATCTAATATTGTCGGAATTGCAGGTCTTCAGTGGAAGAGACACTACAATGATTTGAAGAAGATAGCTGACTCTTTTCGAATTGTATAACTGGGATCTTCTGTGAATTGAGAGATCATACGCACACAATTTTCTGTATCTGTAGTGTAGTATAACAAAAGTTGTTTCCAATTTCTTTTGTCTGATTGGGATTTCTGTGAATTGAGAGATCATATATATCATATATCTAAACTCTTATTGTACCTTCAATATTCCAAAACAGTTTTGTTACAATATTATGCTTAGTCTGGGTGGAAGGTGGATAATCTATTTTGAAGTTGCAAATGCTTGGCGGTTGCTGTTCTAACTAGTATATTACAGTGGAAACAACAAAGAGGAGAAAATGACTTCTTGCATATTGAGTTATGAACAGAAGGTACAGTACTGTCTATATATACACATTTGAGTAGCTAAGCTTGAGTTAGCTAACTTATAACTGATAACTAACTTGTAACTGATCTGAAAACTAACTTAACTACATTAATTAGTTAATGCAAACTAACTTAATCGACTAAGTTAACTGTAATACTCCCCCTCAAGGTGGGACATATATGTTTAGTAGTCCCATCTTGGATGTGAGATTCTGGAAAAGAGGTTGGGGAATGGGTTTAGTAAGAATATCAGCTAGTTGGTGTGCTGATTTCACATGTGTGATTCGAATGGTGCCATTGTTGACCCGTTCTCGAATGAAATGGCAGTCGATTTCGATATGCTTGGATCTCTCGTGAAAGGCAGGGTTTGAAGCAATGTGAATGGCATCCTGATTTTCACAGAACAGCTGTGCATGATCAACAGAAACTTCAAAGTCCTTTAAGAGAGCTATCAACCATTGTATCTCACTTGCTGCAGTGGCCATGGCACGATATTCGGCTTCAGCTGAGGAACGAGAGACTGTGTTCTGCTTTTTGGGCTTCCATGAGATGAGAGAATGACCCAAGAAGACACAAAAGCCGGTTGTGGACTTTCTAGAGTCAACACAACTTCCCCAATCCACATCTGCATAGGCTTTTATGTGCAGTGTGGATGTGGCAGAGAATAGAATGCCTTGACCAGGATTGGATTTCAAATATCTCAAGAGGTTATGGACTGATCTAGGTGAGTGGTGCGAGGAGCAGAAACAAATTGGCTAAGTTTGTTGACTGCAAAACATATGTCAGGTCTTGAGATAGTGAGATACAGGAGTCTACCAATAAGGCGTCTGTACTGTGAATCATTTGGCAGAGGGTCACCATCAGTGCACTTAATTTCAGATTAGGATCCATTGGAAGTGTGGCTGGTTTACAATTAGTGAATCCAGTATCTTCAAGGAGTGACAAAGTATACTTCCTTTGGGACATGTAAATCCCTTTCTTGGACTTTGCTAGTTCCAATCCGAGGAAATACTTGGGGTCCCCTTGTATTTTCAACTTGAAAGCTTGCTGCAACTGTTGCTGAACTTGTTGAATAGCTTGATTGGAAGGACTAGCAATTATAATATCATCGACATATACTAGTAATGCCACAAAGTTAGACTTAGTGCCTCAGGTAAAAAGAGAATAATCAGATTTTGATTGAGCAAAACCTGTTTTAAGTAAGGCATGGGAGAACTTGTTAAACCATTGTCTTGAGGCTTGTTTGAGGCCATAGATTGATTTATTGAGCCTGCATACTAGAGACTCCCCCCTTAGCACGATATCCCAAAGGTAAATCCATGTAAACCTCCTCGAATAGATCACCATTTAGAAACGCGTTGTTGACATCCAATTGGAGAAGCTTCCAACTGTGAATGGCTGCCAAGGATAAGAGTGTGCGAACTGTGGTGATTTTGGCAACTGGAGAGAAAGTGTCATGAAATCAATGCCAGCTTGTTGGGTGTACCCTTTTGTGACTAATCTTGCTTTAAGTCTGTCAACAGTACCATCGGCTTTGGTTTTGACCTTATAAACCCATTTGCAGCCGATTGTGTGCTTTCCAGGAGGGAGGGGAACAACAGTCCAAGTGTTATTTGCTTCCATTGCATCAAGTTCATCTTGCATAGCTAGCTGCCACTCAAGAGTATTTTGCAGCTTGATGATAGTAAGTTGGTTCATAAACTGAGGAAATCTGTGAGACAAATGTCTGGTATGAAGGGGACAAGGAAGAGTAGGATAGATGATTGGTTATTGGATATAGGTTGCAGGCATAATGCTGCAAATATGAGGGTGGTCTGATAGTTCTAGTGGACCTTCTTGGTGGATTTGGAACATTGGTTTGAGGTGGTATATCAGGTTGTGGCAGATTATCTATCTGTGGTGGGATATCAGGCTGTGGTGGTTGTGGAAGAGTGAATGGAGTTGTATTTGGAATGTGAGGTTGAGGTAACGGCAGCACAGTGTTTGGGAAAAGGTCAGGTAAGGCTGAGAGAGATTGCACACTATGGAATGGAAAGGTGTCCTCATGGAAATGAACATCCCGAGATATAAAGAAGGTCCTGGTTTGAAGATTGTATAGTTTGTAGCCTTTGTAACCAATAGGGTATCCCATAAAGACAGAAGGGATGGCTCTTGGACTAAATTTGTTCCTAGTTGATGGCAATGTGGAAGCAAAAGCCAAGCATCCAAAGACTCTAAGGTCATGATATGGAGGATCTTTCTGAAACAGAAGTTGATAAGGAGACTTGCTATGAAGCCTTGGGGTAGGAGTCTTGTTAATAAGAAAGACAGCAGTCATTATGCATTCACCCCAGAAGCTAAGTGGAACTCTGGATTGGAAATATAGTGATCTAGCAACATTAAGAAGGTGCTGGTGTTTGCGTTCAACAACAGAATTTTGTTGTGGTCTTTCTACACAACTAAATTGATGGATGGTTCCCTTTTCTGCTAGAAACTCATGCAGACAGAGTTCTTTTGCATTATCTGATCTAAACCGCTTTATAACTTTCTGAAATTGGGTTTCAACCAGGGCAAAAAATTGCTTGATCAAGCTAGGGGCATCAGACTTATGTTTCATCAGGAATATCCATGTAAACCGACTGTGATCATCTACTAAAGTGAGGAAATATCGATTGCCATCATAGGTCCTTGTATGGAATGGTCCCCAAATGTCACAATGGATCAAATCAAAGGAAGACAAAGCAAAATGATTGTTAGAAATGAATGGTAAACATTTTTGTTTAGATAAGGGACAAATATCACAGAAATGCTTGGAATTAAAAGGAATATGGAAATCTTTATTCAATAGTTGCATACAATTGGAAGATACATGTCCTAGCCTAGCATGCCAAATATGTGTAGGCACTACTGTTTGTACAGAAGAAATGTGTGGTAAAGTATTATGCGACAAGTCTTGAGTGTGTGAAGAATCTTGAATGGTGGCATCCAGAGAGTGAGGTAGTTGATGCAGTGTGTAAACATATAGACCTTGCACCAAATTACCCTTGCCAATCCTCTTCAAGAGATGGTGATCCTGAATTGAGAAAGAATTGGCAGTGAAATTAATAAAGATATGTGCATTAGTTAAAAGTGCACTAACTGATATTAAATTCACATGAAAGCTCAGAATATAAAGAACATTACTCAAGATCAATTCAGAATCTAATTGAACAGTTCCAATTGAATGAACAGGTACAATGGACTTATCAGGTAAGGTAACGGACTTATTGACAACAGGAACATGATGGATAAACTGTTTAAGGGTGCAAGCAATATGGCTTGTAGCCCAAGTCAAGTATCCAACTATCAATAAAGCTAGGAACAGCTAAAGAAATAGCAGTGAAAGATATACCTGCAGGGTCAAATGCAGTGGAAGAAGAAGGTTCTGGTTTGGAAGCTTGTGACATTTGGGAAGACAACAAGGATATCAGTTGCTTGCAGTGATCCACAGTCAATTGTGCAGGGAATTCCTGAGAAACATCAGATGAAACACTGACTTGGTGAGCAGATGCAGAAGCAGTCTTCGGTTTAGACTTCAGATAGCCAGGAGGATAACCATGTAATTTGTAGCATTTGTCAGCCGTGTGGCCCAAGATTCCACAATGAGTGCATGTGGGTCGATCCTTCTTGCCAGTCTTCGATCGATTATCTCGTTGAGACCTCTGAAAGTTAGGTTTCACAGTAAATGCTATCTGAGAATCAGTGTCAACAGAGGAGAACTCCACCTCCGTGTGCTTCTCAGCTTGAACAACCAGAGAAAACACTTTGGTGATGGGAGGGAGAGTCTCCATTAACAGAATTTGGCGCCTAACATAAGAAAATTGGTCATTAAGACCCATCAAGAATGCATAGACATACTCAGTTTGAGCATAATCTATTAGGGGTTGTGCACCACCACAAGTGCAAGTGTTAGGCGGATGGAATTCTTGCGACTCCTCCCAGAGACCTGCGAGCTTAGTAAAGTATTGTGTAACTGATAAAGAACCTTGCTGCAAGCCAGAGATGTGCTTGCGCAATTGAAATGATCTGGGCCGTTGTGTTGCTGAAAACGATCACGGAGATTCTTCCAAATCGCAGCTGCTGAGTGATTATACACAATGGAAGGAACCAATTCTTTGGAGACAGAATTGAGAAGCCAAGAACGCATGACACTTTCAACTCGATCCCAAGGAGCCAAGATTGAAGCTTCAGAATCAGGTGGTGGTCGTGGGAAAGAATCATCAACAAAACCAAGTTTATTCTTGGAAAAGAGAGCCAATTGCATTGAACGGCTCCAAGGATTGTAATTGTCGCCTGTGAGAGGCTGAGAAACAAGGATCACACCTGAGCTATCCGATGGATGCAGGAAACCAAATGCTATTCTTTCAAAGCTTGATCATGAAAATTTATAGTGATAATTAATAATCTCGGTTACATAATTTCAATAACTAAAGTTGTAAGGATAGGGGACGTTGTCCTATTCCAAGGTTAGAGCATTGCTATAAGCTTCAGCAAGGGTTTTCAATGGTACTTAGGGATGACCTACCAATGAAGGAACAAGAACATGAATTGAACCTGGCTTTTTTTTGTTGAAGCTGTTTGATCTAACTAGCTAAGTCAACCTTTGGCTTTCAAAACCTTATATTGACTTCAAAGCACGGTGTCCCTTGCGCTTAACTCAGACAACAGCTTCATATTAATCACAAATCAAATAGTTTCAGAAATTAACAGCAAAAAAAAATAGTTCCAGAAATTAAGTTGAACCATTGGGATATTAGCCCAAAATGGAGGCAGCAATCACGTTATTCGTTGAAAATTGTACAGATAAATGCCCTTGCTCATTTTCCCTCTGTAGATTATTCTGTGTATAGAGCGGCGTTTATTTTGGTATTTCTCAACTGAAGTTTGCACTTTTTTTTTTTTTTGATAAGCCCACTGAAGTTTGCACTTAGGCCATTCGTTTTTGGGGAAAAACTTCTTTTATGCATACATTAATCCCCAAGAGTCACTGAAGATGATTGAACTACACCCTGGTGTCTTTTGAGACCCTCCATCCACCATGATCTTCCTCATCCTTTCAACTTTCTCCCATTTTTCAGAAGCTGCATAGATATTTGACAGAAGCACATTCTGAGAATTAGTACCAGAATTAGAATCTATCCTGACCACCTTCATTACTTGTTCTGCCATTTTCATATCTGAATCCAGCATGCTCCAAGCATTGCCCCCAAAACTCTGTCATTAGGTTTCATTGGCATTCTTTTTATTAAGTCATAAGCCTCCTTTAGTCTCCCTGCTCTTCCCAAGAGGTCAACCATGCATCCATAATGCTTGATGCCTATTTCAATTCCATATGCCTCCATTTTAGATATTACTTCCAAAGATTCACTGACCAAACCCCCATGAGCACAAGCCGAGAGTACAGTAAGAAAGGTGATAGCATCAGGCCTTATATTTGAAGCCTCCATTCTACCAAAATACTCAAGAACCTCTTGCCATTTTCCATTGATGGCAAAACCTGAAATCATAGCATTCCAGCAGATGATGTTCCTCTCAGTGAACTCTTCAAATATCAACCTTGCATTATCTAAATCCCCACATTTTGCATACATGTCAATCAATCCACTCAAAACAAACTGATTCACAATTATCCCTTTATGCTTTATCATGTGATGGATTTCCTTACCAGCATCAAGGAACCCCAGCTGAGCACAAGCACATAAAACACCAACAACAGTAAACTCATCTGGATCAAACCCCTCAGCTCTCATCTCCTCAAAAGCTTGAATTGCTTTCTCACTGAATTCATTCTGGACATAACCAGCAATCATGGAATTCCAAACCTTCAAATTCGGACCGGAATCCTCTTAAAAATGGCCCTCAGCCTCTTGACATTGTCCTTCTTGGAGTAACCACTAACCATAGAAGACAATGCAAAGCAATCCCTTTCTGGCATCAGCTCAAAAATCTCCCTAGCAGCTTCCATCTCCCCTTTCTAGCATACCCATCAACCATCACATTCCATGTCACCACATCCTTTGACTCATTTGGAACCTTATCAAACAACCTCCTAGCAGTGACAGTATCCCCATTCCTCCCAAACCCACCAATCATATGACTCCAAGTAACTCTCGTTTTCCCCGGCACCGCCTCAAACATCATCATAGCAGATTCTGTGTCTCCATTGAAGAAGTAACCACTGATCATGGCATTCCATGTGACAACATTTCTCTCAGGCATTTTAGCGAACACCTTGCTGGAATCATGAAGGTTACTACATTTGGCGCAAGTTGCAAGCAATGTGGTTCCAATGAACACATCACTGTCTGAACCTGCCTTGATGGACTCTGCGTGCAATGCCTTGGTGTAAGGAAGAAAGGAAAGTGAAGCACAAGCCTTGAGTAACAGAGGGATCACACTGGAATCATAGACTCCTTCATGACGAGTTTGATTATACACAACAAAAGCACTTGTCAATGATCCTTGGTGAATGTGATTCCTTATTAGAGAATACCAATGTGATGGGTTGTTCCTACATGCAAGTAATTTAGTGATTTCCATGTTCAATATAAATCAACCTGAATCCTAAATGGTGATTTTGATCAAGTGATCTATATGATACGCATCATCTTGGAGAGGACTTTTATGCAACCTGGTCTCCAATATAAGGTTTTCCTTTCTATATTTGTCTACCGAAGCTAAATCCCAGATAAGATATATATATGCTCTATCAAGGAGGACTTATATTTATACCCCAAAATGTGTTGCTTTTAGCCATATTTTAAATTTAATTCCTTGTTATATTGCGACTGTAAATGTTCTCATGTGTACACAACTCTGTTTGCTTACGTTTTGGTCATCGTATCTGAAGACTAAAAACTGTACGTTGATATTGTGGTTTTTTCTTAGAGACAAATGATTACTTGAGTTTAATGGTTGCTTTAGTTGAAATAGTTTTACTAACAAGTGTCTAGGAGCAATTATTTATGTATTCAAAATAGGAAGTTCTAATGATAAGTATAGTATTAAATTTTTTTTTTTTTTTACAGAAATCAAATTATTTCATTTCAATGGAAATAATATCACTAATACAAGGGGAATAGATGAAAAAACATGGAAAGAAGGAAAAGAAGTAGCCATCCTAGCGAAGTTATGAGCAACCACATTAACTCTTTTCCTAATAAACTCAACTCTAGGTTGGAAAAAGTAGAAAGAATTTGCTTGGGGTGAGAAATAATAGCCCCAAACTCCGAAAGATCTACTGCATCATGATGCAAGCTATCCACAACATTCTTGCAATCCATCTCAAAAATAATACAATCCTGGTTGAGGCTTTTGATCCAATGCGGAGCAGATAAGAGAGTAAGGGTCTCTCCTTCTCTAACCTGCAAAAGAGGCACAGTCCAGGCCGTATAAGCAGACATGAAGAGGCTAGAACTATCCTACAAGCAACAACCCATGCTACTAGCACCAATTTCTGAGTTGAATCCAGCATCCAGGTTGCATTTGAAGAAACCCAAAGGAGATAGTATTTAACTCTAGGAAATTGAAAACTACCTATCATCAAAAAGCTTCCAATTTTAGTTTCAGATCACTTGTTATCAAAACCATAGTCAAAATAGAATTTGAGTGCTTTTAGGTTGAAGGTTGAGTTTTTTTCTTTTTTTTGATCAGCAACAAAAATTTTATTAATTGAGAGTATAAGGAGTATTATAACACATACAACTTTTGACCAATACATACTCACCCCCAATAGAAACAAAACTGAATAGACATTACAGACACCACACCCACACAGCACCTGATAGCCAGCAGACCATAATTTGCTCTTGATCAACAAATCATAGTACTGAACATATTAAAGACCCCTTGACCAATTAACAATATTCAGAAGGCTGCACACTGACCAAAAATATGTGAAGAGACTAAAGACCGAACTTAAAACACATTACAGCATAAATAAGGTTCTCTGGCTAGATAGATATACTTGTTTGACTGCACATATGGAGCTTGTTGAAGGTTTTGTGGAGTAGCTGACTTCTTTCTTGGTTCGTTACTGTTCTTTATTTCTCTGGCTTGAGGATCTTTGGACAAAAGACCTTTTTCTGGTGGGTGGCTGTTATGGAATTTCTTCTTAAGCATTCAGATCTTTTCTGCTGGTGCAATATAGGAGTTGTTGCCCCATAGTACAGGGACTGTAGCTTCTTTCTTGTTGCTGTTATTTGGTATAGGTTGGCACTGTGAGGGATTTCCAAAATAATGGAAGTCCAGGACACCAAGTTGGAAAGAGGTTGAAGGACACCAATAGGTGTGTCTCTTCATGGCTTTCAAATCTTTCCTAATAGGTGTGTTTTTTCATGATTAAATGTGTTCATTCATCAAGTGTACATTCATGAAAGGTTGCAATCATTCTTTCAAATACATGAAAGGTAATTTCATTCACTAAGAGGCATAAGTTGGTCTATAAATAGAACTACTTGTACATGCAGAATAAGGTCTGAAAATTGGCTAAATTCTGCAAGCCAAATCACTTCCTTTCTTCCCTTAATGCGTAGATAGAATTAAGGAAACTATTATTCTGTAAAATGTCATTGACGATCCGCTTGGTTTAGGGTGTGCAAACCAATCGAACCTAAAGCCTAGTGTTCTTACACGCCTTGGAGGGTGCGCATGTCACTTGTTCTTCTCTTCTTTGTTGCAGACCAGACCCCACATTATCCAACAATCTTTAGGTTCGATTTTCGTTTTATAAAAATGATTACAACATTGAAGTAGATGACATTTGACATTATCAAAGTGGAGATGTTCGAGGGTGGAAACTCCGTTCGTTGGGAGAAAGAGATGCATGATCGTTTTACAACAAGGAGATGTGAGTACTCAAATACTTCATCAAAAATATTTTATTTGTGACCATGGTGAAAGGTACACAATTACTTTCACGGCTATGTTATAGGTATTCTAAATTCATGTGTTTACAATGCTAAAGGCATTCTTTGTTTATGTTAAAATTATAACATGGGGTATTAGAGCCTTAGATGCATGGTTAAGAATAAAATCAAGTATGTGAATTTTGATGAACATGAAGATGTTTGGTTTATTATGCATGCAAGTATGTTGTTCTATTCTGATAGAAAAGTCTTAGATATAAATGATTATATCAAGTGCATACATGAATGGATTTGATTCATGTAACAACCAATTATATTTAGAGTACAAAATCTTATATTATGAAGCACATGATTGTAAGAATATAAGATGGAATTGTTCTTGATTTTGTAGAAATTAGAAATATTTTGATGTGATTTTTGATACTGTTTTAAAGTTGTCATAATGATCATAGATGTTCATAGATTAAATTTATAGGAAACCTTAATGATTTTTTATCATTGTTTTGTTAGTTTTCTATTGTGATAATTATTCAGATTTATCAAAGAATATGTTTTGAACATGAATCCAAGATAGAGATAGTAAAATATAACTTTAGGTTGATAAGTTTGTAAAAATGGCAAATATGGTAGTGAATCATGTAAACCCAGTTTTCTGAAAGTGGGTCTGGTTGACCTAGTTGGGTGCAGTTGTGGTGTATCCAAATGTTTCATGGTCAGGTCACCGGTTTGATTCTAGGTTTTGAAGTTTTGAACCAATCAAAAATTTTAAACAAAACGCATGTGAAAAGTTACAATCGTTGGGATTCGAACTCGAGAAGAAATTATAAGTGCAAGCAAACTTACCATCAAGCCAATGTTGGTGTTTGTTAATAATAGGTCATTAAAATGTATTTATCTATGGTATGCTTTGAATGCTGAACTCATTTAATATTTGTATCATGACTGTATTAGTCAACAAGGTAAAGAAAATAAATGTTAGATTATAAAGTACTTTCAATTACCCAGAAAAATTTGATGCTTATATATATATATATATATATATATATATATATATCATTATATAGTATGGATAAATTGAAGTTGTTTGTTATAAGATATTTATTAAATAAATGCTTTGGGAGTTATAAGAATAGGATAATTCTATAACCCTAGTTACTTTGAGTCTACTAGAATAGTTGACCAAACAACTGCACATTATTCCCCACATAATAAATTAGTATAGTTGAAAAGAAAAATAGGATATAAGAAGAAATGGTAAAAGCCATGATATATATCCTATGTTGGTCTAACAAAATGATTTTGGGGAGAAGTCATATTAAAGGCTTGTTAGGTAGTAAATAGGGTTTCAAACAAAGGAACAAGATAACCACATATGAGCTCTGGAAAATTGAAAACTCATTCTCAAATTTTCAAAGTTTGAGGTTGTAGGACAATAGTAAAAGTTCTTGAACCAGAAGAAATAAATTGTGTGAATGAGGAATTGAATGCGTGTTCCCGGGCTATGCTAAAATTAGCAAAGCATATAGATTCATGGTATGGAATCTAGTGATTCATCCTGTTAATACGATGAATTGAGTTTAGGGAAGAATCTTTCAAGAAGATAAGTTTAACTCAACTCCAAGTCACAAGGATAATGTTCATAGTAATGCACATGATCCGAAAAGCAATGTATCTAATAAAGATACTTTGGTGGGTTTAGAACTTAAGAGAAGTCAAAGAGCTAAAAAAGAGAAAACATATAGACCAAGGGTTTTCATGTTCCTTGCTGAAGGAATAAGATAGTCCATAGACAGTTATAGGTTAATATGTTAGAATACAGAAAGTGATCCAGACACATTTAAAGAGGCAATAAGTCTCAAGATCCCGCTTCCTGGATGAAAGCTATACAAGAGGAAATTGACTCAATAATGGAGAATAAAAGATGGAAACTAGTAGACCTCCCACCCGGTTCCAAACCCATAGATTGTAAATGGATTTTCAAAAGGAAAATGAAGGTAGATGGAACCATTGGTAAGTTTAAGGCAAGACTAGTTACTAAGGGATTTACACAAAAAGAGGGCATGGACTATATACATATGCACCGGTGGCAAAAATTGCCTCAATTAGAGTGCTATTGGTACTTGGATCCATCTATAAGTTTGTCATCCATTAAATGGATGTGGTATTCCTAAACGAGGAAATAGATGAAGAGGTGTATATAAGACAACCTGAAGGGTTTGTGGTTAATAGTTAGGAAAAGAAAGTGTGTAAATTGAATAAGTCGTTGTATGGACTATAATAAGATCCTAATTGATGGGATCAAAAGTTTGATCAAGTTGTGCTAGCTAAAAATAAAATAAATAAATCTGACAAGGGTATTTATAGTAAATTCCATGGAGGAAAAGGGGTCATGATTTGTTTATATGTTGATGATATATTAATATTTGGTACTGATCTAGATTAGGTTGAAGAAACTGAAAGGTTCTTATCTAGAAATTTTGACATGAAAGGCTTAGGGGTAGCTGATGTGATTCTAGGAATTAGAATAATAAGAGATGGTGAGAATGTAGGTTTACCCCAATCTCAGTATGTAGAAAAGTTATTAAAGAAATTTAATCACTTTGATTGTCAACCTATCACTACTCCCTATGATCATAGCATTACTTTAGTACCAAACAAAGGTAGTCTAGTAGCACAACTTGAATACTCAAAAGTAATTGGATATTTAATGTATACCATGACATGTACCCAGTCAGACATTGCATATGTTATAGGAGACTAAGTAGGTATACAAGTAATCCAATAAAAGACCATTCACATGTTGTCCAAGAGTATTGAAATACTTGTTGGGGGCAATGAACTATAGTTTAAACTATAATGGTTAAAAGACCATAGTTATGTCGAGGAACTAATTGCAAATGGAGTAATATCCAAGGTCTTTATAAGACGGAAAGAAATCTTGCATCCTTTGACAAAAGGACTGACAAGTGATATGATATGGAAAAACATCATTAGGGATGGGAATCAAGCCCATATCTACATGATCACCAATGGTGGAAACCCAACTCATACTTGAGTAGCATCAAGTCTTGAGTTCAATGTGGCCAAATTACACTATGAGAGTGATTGCAAGTACTTGGCGAATAGATACATCCCAAGGTTTAAAAGTACTTGGATACCATAAGGACAAAAGGAAAAGGGCGAGCTTTTGCTCTTAATGGACCTATAGCACATATGTGCTGAGGTGCCCAACTTGTGGGGGTGCTTTTGGTAAAGTCCACCTATATGAGAGTGAAGTGGGGCCACTTCTTAGAGTTGGGATTGACTTTGTAAGCTCTCATGAAAAAGATACACGACACAAGGCCTTACCAAATGTGTCAGACAACCTCGTCGTTCAATGGTACCGAGATTTCATGTGTAAGTCATGCACACTTGTTCTAATGAATATTTGGTTCAAAGCTTGTCTACCACTTTATTTGGGGATGAGTGCAACCATGGCTTACTAAGCAAAGGTTCAAATCTCCAAGATACCTTTGTCTGAAAACATGCGATTTCCGGAATAATGGGATTTGGGTTCATTTTGAAAATGGTGGGGGATTGTGAGGGATTTCCAAAATAATGGAAGTCCAAGACACCAAGTTGGAGAGAGGTTGAAGGACACCAATAGATGCGTTTCTTCATGGCTTTCAAATCTTTCTTAATAGGTGTGTTTTTTAATGATTAAATGTGTTCATTCATCAAGTGTACATTCATGAAAGGTTGCAATCATTCTTTCAAATACATGAAAGGTTATTTCATTCACCAAGAGGCATAAGTTGGTCTATAAATAGAACCACTTGTGCATGCAGAATAAGGTCTGAAAATTGGCTAAACTTCTGCAAGCCAAATCACTTCCTTTCTTCCCTTAATGTGCAGATAGAATTAAGGAAACTATTATTCTGTAAAATGTCATTGACGATCCTCTTGGTTTAGGGTGTGTAAACCAAACCAAGGTTCTCCATTGTATCCTGAAGGGGATTCACCGGTTATACCTGTTGCATCCAATCTACGAGGAGAGATTGGTGGGGGCGAATTGAACCTAAATCCTAGTGTTCTTACATGCCTTGGAGGGTGCGCATGTCACTTGTTCTTCTCTTATTTGTTGCAGACCAGACCCCACATTATCCAACAGGCACTAAGGTCTTCATGGTTCTAGGCTTGTGTAATATGCACACTTATGGGTATTCGAGTTACATGTGGCCTTTTTCCTTTTTGGTTCTTTTTGTATACGGGTTAAAATACCCCTTATATTCTTATCAATATACTTTTGACTTATCAAAAAGAAAAAAAAAAGAAAAACAGAGGCTACTCACAACAAAACCTAAGCCTCAAACAGAAGTTAACTCTGTGTATAGAGACATCTCGCAGAATTATGGCACCACTCAGTTATAGTATCTTCACTCAAATTCCCTTTTGATGATAGCCACTCCCATGTTTGAATTTGTGTGTAGTTTTGGTAAAATCAACTTTAGTTAGTGTGTTTGGATGAGCATTTGACAAACGTGATCTTGGATGGAAATGATTTTGTAAAATTGATTTCAATCCAATTGAATTTAAAGTAAAATGATTTATGTTTGAATGTTTTTGTTTTAAAAACAAGTTTGATGAAAAACTTAGTGTAATTTTTTAATTCTAAAGCAGGAGCTACTCCAAACTGCTTCTGATAGAATTGATTTTAGATGCAAAATTGCTTCCTAACGTGTAACCAAACATCTCTTTTTCTACTTGAATCATGTTTGACAGGTACAAAAGTAATAGGGATAAGATTGAATCAGTCGAATAGATAAGATCTTTAAGTTAGCAAGGTTGTTACTGCTGTTGTTATTAGTTTGAATTGTAGTTTTGTACAGCTGTGTATAGCTGTGATTATCCGTGTATCGGTTCCTAAACCTTAGGAGTTAGTTTCTGTTTTAAATTCAAACTTTGTATCTATATATATATATAGGAAGCTGTATCATGATTCATTTCAAGGAATAATATAATCCTTTTAAGAAGCATTTTTAATGTCTCTGGTAATGGAACCAAACACATACTTAGTTTTTAGTCATGATTATGTTTGTTTTGTAGGAATGCTTCTTGTTAGATACTCAAAAACTCTTGTATAAGTATAGTATTAGTAGAAATCAATGAAAATTTTAAGCCTTTTGCTCCATAAGAACCTCCCTTCTATATTACTCAATGATCACCGATTAATTTTCTCTTCATACTTCTCATAAACAAACAATTTCTTGTTACAACTTAACTTGGCCTGTCATAGCACATGAGGAATATAAGGCAGTAATCTCCTTTGAACAGATTCTACCAGCAGCAAAGGATGAAATTTTTTATCTCTTCCAAAAGGCCTTAGAGCATCCACATCCCAGGATCCCACTCTGAAGTTCTTAAATGGGTCCCGCCATTACACATCATTCATTTTTATATTTTATAACTTAAGCATCTCATCTCTACATCCCAGTAACTTCTAAAAAATTCTTAAATGAACCCCACCAATGACCCCACATCCTTACATTTCCCACAACAATTGAACAATTATATATTATAACTTTAAAAAAAAATGTCAGACCCAATAACGCAAGCAACGAGTGCTTATAGAAGCACCCTCCTATTAACGTTGGTTTTTTGGTTTCTGACCAAAATTCCTTTGTTACAAATAATTATAGATCAGACGAGTGTGGGACCTACGAGTTATGCAGTAATCTCGTCAGAATGTGTGTATATATTGTCTGCCAAGTATGAATTTGGCAAGTTAGTCAAATGTAGTAATATACTGGCAAGGACTTGATGCTATGACAAGCATATAAAAAAATGGTGTACCGATTATTGTCAATAATGAAACTTGACAACAAACTGTTTATATTTAAAAATAGGAATTTGAAATTTAAAAGAAGTAAGTAATTTATATGTAGAACATAACTTCCAGATTGAAACTAAATTTACAATAAAATAAGAAACATAAGTTTTAATAAGAAAACTAAGTAGAGTAGGATCTAAGTGATACTACTTGCAAGAACTGAATGGATTTAAAAGAAGAACATCGAAGAACCATTATAAATAAATAAGAATCAATGAAGGACTCGAATAGAAGATATGAAAATGACATTGATTTTTGCCATAGTATTGAAATAAGAAGGATGGAGGAAATACTTGAATGTAATCCGTCAATCTGCTGTGTGATCGAGATGTGTAGGATGTGTATCAAGTAACCTCTTCCATTACATTGTAATAACTAGTATTTATAGGTAAATAAAGTAACTACCTAGTAGCAACTTCCTATCTAAATGACTGCCACATGTCCTTGGCAGTTTTCTTAGGTTTTACATTTAAACTGCTTGTCAACGTAATTCCAATTACTTGCTCAATGTCTTGAACTGCTCCGTGTCAACTAGCTTGTCTTCGACGGGATCAACTGCTTGACAACTTATTTTGACTATATTGTCGACTTTGGGACTTAGTCATTTTTTATTTTCCATATCTTTGACAATTCTCCTCTCAGTTCTTCCGTCAGCCTGTCGGAATTATTTCTGTCAAGAGTTTGAAATTCTTCTGCTAACAGATGTCCCCCAAGTTTTGCTTTTCGACGGCCTTGCCCGAAAGAATAGTAAAATTTGAATTTTAAATTGCCAATGAATTTTATTAATTCCGGATTTTCATCCATTAACTAAACCTCGCTTTAATTTCATTCCTAATTAATAGGGATAATCATAACGTTACAGGTTTCTCGGAATTCGAACCAGAGGCCTTCATTCTTCTTTAAATAGCAGTCACATCGCTGTTGACTTTCCTCTTCTTACCTTTCTTCTCCCCTTGCGAAAAACCCTTCTTCTTTAAAGGAAAAACCTTTCCTCTTCCTCACTTCGTTCAATCTCCATGGAAACATCTTCAAAGACATCGACTTTAGTACCTCGAGCCACGGTTGCTCCTCCTAGGGCAGTAGTTCAAAACCCACTTTTGGAAGAATCCGAATTATGGCAGGAATCTAAGGTAATTTACCCTATTCATGATTCTTCTGTTGCTTTGAGTCATCCTGCTGCATTCTTGGGTCCTCTTGTAGCCCAAAACAAAATTTCTGAGGATTTACGCGGTTCTTTCCCTTCTGCTGACTCAAATGAGGCTATCTTATCTTCATTAACTCCAATCCCCATTCATGTCTTTAAAAAGAGCAATAGAATTTTTAGAATGCCTCCTGCTACTCGGTTTGACGCTTACATTAGTTGGCTTGACCGAGTTTAGGCTGAAAAATGCAACGTGTGGGACGAAGCTGGAATTTTTGAATTTATTCAGCTCTTTCGCCATGTTAAATTGGTAGATTTTTCTTTAATAGGGGCGTCAGTCTTTTTTTGGAACAGAACCACAAATAATTTCCATTGCCCTTATGGAATGATGGGTCCGACTTTATTCGACATGTCGGCTATTACGGGCCTTCGTCCGGATGGCCTTACCATGCATTCTGATGTTGAAGTCAAGAATCAAATTGATGTCTATGTTCCAAAATGCTCTTTTTCTAAATATATAACAGACTTTAGAGGTGGGGATCAAGAACCCGTGACGGATACTAAACACGTAGCCTTTATGTTTCTTTGGCTATGTGCTTATGTCTTCTGTAGCAAGTCCGCTACTTTGATTGCTTCATATGTTCCTCCTGCTAATCTTTTGTCAGCTGGCAAGAGATTAGCATTGGGCCAATGTGTTTTTGCTAATCTTTATGACAGTATGAGTATACTAGTTGATACTGTCAGATCCAGACAAAAGAAAACCAACATAGCAGGGCCTCTTTGGCTTCTCCAGTTGTAGTTGAATGCCGTCTTAGAGCGTCAATTTTCATACAAAGCTCCTTCAGACTTGTCAATTGATACTTATGGCTCTTATCTCTGTTATGTGTCTGCTGAATCTTTGTCAAGAGATGAAACTGCCAACTTCAAGTTCTACTTTAAAATCTTTCACTCTCTTTCGTCCACCTCCCCAAAGATTAATTTCACTCCTTTTATTGACTAGAAGTATGGTCCGGAGTGGTTTACTAAATTGAGTACCACTATCTCTAAATCCAACAAGTCAATCTGGACCAAATTTCTTTGCCGAAAGGTCATTTTTTGTTGATGGTCCTGGTTTCAAAACCCTTAGAATCTACCTTCATCTGCCCAATACCACTGCTTGTCAGCTCGGTTTCTGCCAATATATTCCTGCTCCTTACTCGTCAAACCCTGATGAGAACTTCATTCGTGCCAAAGCTCTAACATATGAAAATATTGTTGCCATCAGTGATGAGGATAAAGCTCGTAGGACCTTTTTACAGCCTGTCCCATTCTCTGTCTTCCATGGGGTAACTCAAAGCTTTCTTGACTGGTGGGATGAGTACTATTCCAACTACCGCCTAAGCCTAAAGACCTGCTTGAGTTGTATTGAAGACACTGTGGGTAACGGTGACGATTCTTCTATGCAGGAACAGGATCCAACATTAAAAACTCAAGGTGAACTTCAGAAAGAAATTCAAGCCTTTGAAAAATTTTACAAAATCAAGTGGAATCCCCTAAGACCATTTGATATGGTTCGTCATGTTAATAGTGTTTTAGCTGAAAAAAGGAAGCATGACAATAAGGAATCTGAAAGGCTTGCCAAGTATTGGGGTATCCCCAATATGACCAGGGAATATTTTAACAGTTTAAAGGTCCCTTTTCCTAAACCGATGCCTATTTCTTGTGCCCCTTTTGGTTAAGCTGATTCACACCCAGGAAAGCCGACGAAAGGAGGTAACTTTTTCTTTTTAGAAAGCGTGAGTGCTTACGTTGACCCTTTTGAAAAACCAAATCCAGCTATCTTCACTCGTCGGTTTCTCCAACCCGATGACGACTTTGGATTCTAGTCGCAAATTCTAACTTGTAATTCAGGTATTTACTCGTCATATAATCGTTATTCTTTTACTTTTGCTGACAATCAACTTATTCCTGTTGTTATTGACAGCTACTCCTCTCGATAAACCTCTTCCTGGTAAGTCTAAAACCGATGTACTGACTGAAGAAGCGCTAGAAGATGATGACGAAGATGAAGACGTAATTCCTTTGGCGGCTAAAACTGTCAAGAAAAGCTCACGGCCGGCCAAAGCTTTTGTTTCTAATCCTCAGACAATTAAAAGGTCTAAGAAAAGAAAAGAGAAAGCTGCTGCTTCTGACCTCCCTGTCAAAAAATCAAAGTCTACCAAGAGCGTTTCGATTTCGGCAGACTCTGATGCCGCCAAAGCCTCTACTACGTCTAAGGTCCAAGACATCGTTGTTAGTTCTTCCAACACTTCTCCCTCCAACCAATCTAAGGTAACAAATTTCAAGTTGATTTATTAAGCCATACCCTTTTGTTTACAACCTCTCATTCTTATTTTGACAGAAAGAGAAAGTCATCGAGACCGTTCCGGTGACTAAAAAGACAAGTGCCAATGTTGACTTAATGTCTTCAGATTCTAATATGGTATTTCCACTTATCTTGTCATCTCCCTTCATATTATTTTTGTCATCATATATATATATATATATATATATATATATATATATATATATATATATCTAATTCTCCTTCATGTCAGGAAAAAATTCTTCAGGTTGAAGATTCAATGACTATTCAAGAAATTGTCAATAAAACTGTCGAACCGGCGAATCGATCTGATTCAGAAGTACAGGTTGACAGAAATTTAGGAGGAATTATTGTCGACACTAGGGGTCTGACAGGTGGTCTTCAGCATCTTGAATGCCATCCGGAAATGCCCTCCAGCCCTCATCATCTCACTTCAATCATTCCAACTTCCATAGCCGATACACCAGTTGAGACTGTCGTCATGATTGAAATTCCGGATGAGGATATTGACATGGAAGCCCTACTGGTTGAAACAACTCCTATTATTCCTTCTCCACCTGCAGTCAGACCTCCACTCATGAAGTCTCCTGACCCTAAATCGGCCCTTCACTTCAACACTTGGATTAATATGCTGTCGGAAGTAAGCCGAAAAGAGTCAACCCTCTCTGCCACCTTTTCATCAACTCAACATGACTCCAGTGATTCTCGAGTCATTAACCTTATGCATGATCTCCAGGCTCTTCTTGGAAATCCTTTTGATGAACTTTTATCTAATGCCAACATCCAACAAGAACTGTCACGACTCATCAAAGAGATCACTCCTCTCCATTCCAATATCCCCGTGTCGAGCCGTACGCATTTTCTCTCCATCTATAAATTCTGGGAGCGGCTCTCTGGAAAGTTAGAAAGGATGACTTCTGTCATTCCTTCTTATGACAAGGAAGAAAAGACTAAAGATGATCTCTTAGATCGCTTCCGAGATCTGGAAACTTCCAAGCAAATGGAACTCGACCTTATTTCTACTGGAATTCATACTAAAGAGAGTCTCCTGGAGTATCGGAAGAAACTGTTGGCAGAGATTGAATTGACAGATCGGAAATGTGCCAAGTTTGACAAAGCTTTAGAAAAAAGCAGATACAAAGTCAAGGCTATTGACGACGAATCTATCCAACTTGGCCGGAAAGCTGAAAGTGTAGTTGGCAAACTCCGCGCGTTACAGCCTGAATATGAAGCTGCTGCTGCTGACAAGACTGACCTCTCCTTTGCATGGGATCAGTTATCCTTTGATTTCAACTTAGGCCAAAATTGATAGTTGTAGTTTCTGATAATCATTGATCAATAAAAAGTGTTTATTTTCTTATTTGCACATTTATTTACTGTTTGATTTGACTGCATGTTTCCAACCAACTTCGTAACTCATGCTTATCAAATCATCATAAATGCCATAATAAATTTCGAGACTTTGGTAAGCCAACTCGCATTAAATTCGTTGTCTCTCTGGATCAACTATAAATAATGAGATTTGCAAGTCAAATGATTTCATAGTTGGGTATTTCACCTAAATATGACTTCATCCAAAAAAGGCTTTCATTTGTTCTTCTTTCTTCCTCCATGGGAGTCTGACCTTACCACCTTAAGATGTCAAACCAAAGTTTGTTTCAATGGTCATATCCTTGGTGGAGGTCAATAACCAACGTAAAAAATGCAGTGGAGGTCAACAACCAACGTAACATCTAGAGCTGATCCTCGCTGCACATCTAGGGAGAAGCCGATCTCATTGCAGAACGAGTGCATCTTGTTCTAGTTCCATCATCTTCATCCTGGAAGGTAGTGGTCCTTTCTTGGTGTCATCCTCAATGCACCATAGCAACTACAACCTTCTGGGTTAAATGATGGTGAGATCCGCTTCTGCTCGTCTCCTTCTTTGCGCATCCTCGACATATGGAGTAGCTGAAACCTCATCAAATGGGGAATGAAGCCTCAACAAATTAGGTTATACCGCCGCATTACCGAAGGGAGGAAGATAAAACGCTGCTGAACTTAGCATAGTCTTAGACTGACAATTTGTATTTCTGATAACATATTATCATATTGCCACTCTTTATATGGCTTAGACTGACACCCTGTGCTTTTGACAATATCTCATTGTATTGCCAATTTCGTGAATATTCTCATTTCTTTTCACTTGTTGTCAATTTTTACTTCCAACATTGTCGGTTTGTATTCTTTCAAATACTTGCCATTAATTGCCTTAATTTTCAAGCCAGTGTCAACATCGACAAGTGCATAAACATTTCCAGAAAATACTTTATCAATTCTAAACGGTCCTTCCCACTTAGGTGACCATTTACCATATTCTCGACAAGTTTTATCCATGGGCAATATGACTTTCCACACTAGATCATCTACCTTGAATGATTTGAACTTAACTCGACTATTATAGAACTTTTCAATTCTTTCCTTCTGTCGAATCAAACTTTCTAATGCAACCAATCTTTCGTCACCCAATTCATCCAATTCGTTCAGCATTGCATTCCAATATTGGTTGGTAGGCAAGTCATTTTTCTTTTGAATGCGAGTAGACTGAAGATTGATTTCGACAGGTAACACATGATCGTGTCTTTAAGTTAGCCGATATGGTGAAGTTCCTGTCGACTGCCTGGGTGAATTTCTATATGGCCATAGTATTTGATCAAGAGTATTATGCCACTTCTTAGGTTGTCGACCCACATGCCTTTTAATAAGACCAATAATGATCTTATTTATGGCCTCAACTTGGCCATTGACTTGTGCATAGTAGGGAGTAGATGTAAGCATCTTTATCTGTCTAGAGTTGGCATATTCTATAATTTTCTTCCCAGTAAAAACTGACCCTTGATCAGTTGCCAACGTTTGTGGAATTCCAAACCGACAAACTATATGATTTTCAATAAAATCAATTACGTCTTGTTGGGTAACTACTTTAAGGCAAACTGCTTCTACCCATTTGGTAAAATAGTCTACTCCAACTAAAATGAATTGATGTCCTTTCGATGAAGTAGGATGTATTTGACCAATCAAATCCAAAGCCCAACCCCTGAATGGCCAAGATTTGACAATAGAGTGCAATTCGCTGGCCGGTACATTTTGTATATGGCCGTGTTTCTAACATTGTTCACAAGACTTGGCAAACAAAATGCAATCTTTAATCATAGTTGGCCAATAATACAAACTTCGTCGAAGAACCCATTTCATTTTGTCTCCTGCCTGATGGGCTCCACATATGCCCTCATGGACTTCTGATAGAGCCAAATAAGCATCTTGCTCATTCAGGCACTTGTGTAGAGTCCCGTCAACATACCTTCTATATAACAGTCCTCCTTGCATTGTGTAATTCAATGCTTTGTATTTCATTTTCTTATCTATATTGACTTGGATTTTCCAAAAATTCAATTATTGGCAACCTCCAGTCATTAGGTAGAATTACATCATTAACCAAAATATCTCTTTCTTCCAATGGATATAATAATTCCCTAATTTCCATTAGTCCCGACAAAGTCTTTTGCGATATCTTGTAACCTGAAGCTATCTGAGCCAACTCATTAGCCTCTTGAGTTAAATTTTTGGGAATATACTTGATAATTACGTCATCGAATTTCTTCATTAACTTATTAGCTACGATACAATATTTTGCCAGGTTGTAATTGACACACTTGTATTCTTGAGTAAGCTGTTTGATAATCAATTGAGAATCCCCAAAGATATGCACATTTCGGGCTTTCATTTCTATTAGTATCTCTAATCCGACAATCAAAGCTTCATATTCAGCTTCATTGTTGGAACATGGATACTTAAGTTCAAACATGAACTTAGTAGGGGTTCTCTGTGGAGTCGCGATTAAGATTCCTATTCTACTACCTCCTTGATGCCTTGATCCGTCAAAGTAGAGTTTCCAGGGTTGTAAACCGACAACATTTATTTCTGGCACATCCAAACCTGGATGGTCTACCAAGAAGTCAGCTACTGCCTGTCCTTTGACAGCTTTAGATGGTACGTATTGTAAATAATATTCTGACAAAGCAGTGGTCCATTTACCGATACGTCCATTAAGGACTGGTTTCGACAACATATACTTTATAACATCAGTTTTGGAAATAACGAATACGTTACATGGCATCATATAATATTTAAGTTTTGTACAAGAAAAATACAATGCTAGACATAACTTCTCTATTGCACTATATCTTCTTTCAGCGTCATTGAGGACTCTGCTTAGATAATAAACGACCCTTTCAACATTGTCATCGTCATCCTGGGCCAATAGACATCCTATAGTGTCCTCAGATGCTGATATGTACAACTTCAATGGTCGACGAGGCACTTCGGGCATCATGACCGATGGATTGACTGGGCATTGCTTGATCTGGTCAAAAACCTCTTGGTGACAAGGCTCCCATATGAAGCATTGCTCTGCTTTCAACTTGACCAGTGGTGCAAATACTCTTGTTCATCCCGACAGATTCGATATAAACCTTCTTAGAAAGTTAACCTTTCCTAGGAAGGATTGTAGTTCCTTTTTATATGTCGGTGCTGAGGCTTCCATGACCGCTTTAGCTTTATTTTTGTCCACCACAATTCCTTTTTTGTGAACTAGGAAGCCTAAGAATTTGGCAGCTGACACTCTGAAGCTACACTTCTCTGGGTTCATTTTGAGGTTGTGTCTCCTCATCTTTTCAAACCCTTGCTTCAGGTGCTCCAAGTGGTCATCTTTGGTTTTGGATTTGACAACCATGTCATCAATATATACTCCTATGAATTTCCAATAACATCATGGAAAATCGTATTCATTGCTCGTTGATAGGTGGCTCCTGCATTCTTTAAATCGAAAGGCATGACAATCCATTCGTATGTCCCAAATGCTCGTGGACACCTGAAGGCAGTCTTTGACACATCTTTCTCGGCTATAAAGATTTGACTATAACCTGCATGGCCATCCATACAACTCAAAATTTCATTTCCTGATGCTGAGTCGACAAGCATGTCGGCTATTGGCATCGGATACTCATCTTTGGGGGTAGCCATATTCAAATTTCTAAAATCTATGCGTACCCTCATTTTGCCATTCTTTTTAATGACAGGAACTACATTAGAAAGCCAATCGACACACCTGGTAGTTCGAATGAACTTTGCTTTAAGCAGCCTTTGCAGTTCCTCTTTGATTTTATGCACTATCTCTGGAGCGAACCTTCTGTTTACCTGCTTGACAGGCTTGCAATCCTCCCTAAGTGGCAGTCGGTGTTCGACAAAATCTCTGCTTAAACCAGGCATTTCATCGTAGTCCCATGCAAAACAATCTTTATATTCGGCAATTAATCTGACAAGATTTGTTTGTAATCCTCTGGCAAAAAAGTACTGACAAAAATGGGCCTTTTATTTTCCTCCGTCCCTAAATTTATTTCTTCCAGAGGATCTTCTACTTCAACATTTTGTTTTACTTCGGCTCCTTTCTCAGAACCCATAGGGCCGTCGTCAATGATACAATCTGCCAACACACTCTCTGAAGTGTGTACCTCTCTGTCGGCCATATAGGCCGACAATCTTCTTAGGTGTGTTTCAAGTCTCATTGTCGGAATTGGGCCGAGACTTGTCGGCCTCTTCCTTTATCTTTACGCCAAACTGACTGAGAAGGCTTGCTTCTAACGCATCTTTGTCAATGACCCCTTCGTTGGCAGTCACGGGTCTGACATTTGGCGAATATACTTTGAAATCCACATGTGACTGCTGGGCATAACACGCGCTATCATCGCTTCGACGATCTCCACTTGATTTTGCTCATTCCACAAGATTATTTTCTGATGCACTGTCGAAGGAATTGCTCCCACCGCATGAATCCAATCCCTGCCAAGAAATAAGTTGTAGCTTGATTTGGCTGGAATTATCACGAACAATGTCATTCTCTCGACAGTGCCAACCTGGATATTGAGAAGTACAACATCGTCTGAGGGAGACGTTTTGCCACTGAAATCAGTAACGACCATGTCCGTCGGAATTAAGTCCGACTGATCTTTTCCTAGCTTCTTAAACATTGCCCTAGGCATCAAATTGACAGCAGCTCCTCCATCAATCAGAACTCTATTAGTGGTTTTCCGGTCAACTATGGCCTTCACATGCAATGGCCTCAGATGATTTCTTTGTTCGTCAGTGGGCTTTTCTAACTGGGATACATTGTCGAACACGGTGACCAAATTCTCTTTGACATACATCCAAAAATCATCTGGATTTCTGTCATTGTCTACCATATCCTCATCGTCGGAAAAATCCACTTCAAGATATCCTTCAAATTCTGCTGGGATGATGGAAATCAATCCTATATTCATCCTCATGCCTGGTTCTAGGATGGTTTCATTTTCTGGATCATCGTCTAAGAATGCACCTCCTACAGTTCTTCCATGATTCCTTCTCAAATCATCGTCATCGTCTGATCCTGACCTTTCTGACAAAGGCCGGGCTATCCCTGCTCCACAGTTACCCAGTTCCTCGATGATGTCGGCCAAATCTTCATTCTGGCCATCCATGTCCACGACTCCACTGATGTTAATATCATCGTTCGGATCGTTTAATGCCTCAATGACAGCATCAAAAGACAATTCCTCGTTGGTCAAATCACATTCAGGTTTGAATGTTGCCAATTGATTATCCTCTTACATCCTTGCTTCGAACTTCTTCTCAAGCCCGGTCACCTTTTCCATGTCTACCAATCCAACCGGTCATTTGCCTGCGGATTTTGTTGGTGGTGACGACATATCTAAGGCCTTCTTTTTCTCCGCACGGACTTGCGACATAGGCTTCTTTGGCCTATTTTGAGTAACAGGCAACTTCATGCCAACCTCCATTGGGTGAGCCTCTATCACGCTCTTCATTTTGACATCTCCACTCTTGTCATCTACGTTGTCAGCCGTTGCGACCAAACAACCAGCATTATGCGAAGGCATCTCCTTTATGGTGACACCTCCTTGCCTAGCAAGCTTCTTCTTTTGAACCTGTCGGAGCCTTTGCAGCCTCCTCTTTTGGCTCTTAGAGATGGCCGACTAAGTTGATGGTCTAGACAAGCCAGGTCCTGTCATCTGAGCATTCTGAGCTAGATGGCCCTTTCGGTAATCCTCATTCCAAAAGGGCGGATTGTGGTTATTGAACTTGTTTTTTCTAACCCATGTCGGCTTTCGTAACTCTAGATAACGAGCCGTGGCAAAATTCTTTACCCATTGATCTACCATTACATTGGACGGAGGTTTCCTAGTCTTGACAGAATTGAATCTGCCACCGACAAAGTTGTTGTTTCCCACTGATCCTCTGATTGGCTCTTTAAACCAACTTCCGGTGTGGTTTTGTCTGGGTCTTGTCTGATGCATGTGTTGTTGACGGCTATTTTCATGCCTGTTAACAACAGGTGCAACATTCCTGCGTACACTGTTAGGCCCAGCATGGCTGCTCGAGTGTGAAGACCTGCCTTGGTTACCACCATTACGAGACTCAGTTCTATCTCGTGGGTGACATGATGGCGTTTTCTGCCCCCTGGCCTTCTCGGCAGCCACTTCATCATAAAATGCTTCACATCTTGGCAAACTTTAAGTACGCCACCGGATTTCTTGCGTGTCATGAAATCGACAAGCGGTTCACCCGGCTTTGGATAAATATCAAATGAATCCGACAGATCCATTTGGATATTTTGCCCAGCTCTTATATTGACCATGCCTATTCCCATAGGGACTCGGCGGTGAGACTTGTTAACTTCAGGACCAAACGGTTCTGTATCAATCTTCATGTCTGGTTTCTTGTCTGAAAATTTTAGTCATCCTTCTGCCAAACCTTTCTGAATAATGTCCCTGTAATGCATACAATCATTAGTTACATGACCAAAACTGTTATGATATTTACAGTACTTCTGATCCTTAATCTCATGGGCTTTTAAAAGCCTATGGTCATCTGACAATTTTAACTGTTTATATTTGAGTAATATGTCAAATATTTGATCGGCCTTGGTCACCTTAAATGTATACACTTTCTTATTCATGAAGGGAATCCTTTCTTTGGCCCTCGCAGGATTCAAAGCTTGGCATATATAAGGTGGGCCATTTTTTAATTCAACGTAATCTACCTCATATTCCTCGGAATCGTTGCCCTCCTCGTCGGATCCATTACACCCGACAAAGTTAATCTTTTCTCTTTTGAGGAATTTCTTCTGCTTGAAAACCTTTTCAGCTTTCAATTGTTCAATTTGTCGGACTTTATCTCCTAATTGGGCAAGGTCAATTATATGTTGGTTGACCAATTTCTTCCTGATGTGATAATCTAGACCCCCAGCATCAATCTTCACTATTTCTGCCTCAGGGATTGGGGTGAAGCAACGACTCCTCATTTGACGGAATCGGGCAAGGTAGTTATCGACAGTCTCGTTATTCATCCTCTTAATGCCAAATAAGTCTGTCAAACCTAACTTAAGGTCACCCCTAAAGAATTGATCATGAAAACTCCTCTCTAATTGATTCCAGGAATGTATGGAATTAGGTCTTAGAGTTGAAAACCAAGAAAAAACATTCTTAGTCAATGAACTAGGAATGAACTTCATCTTTAATCCCTCCTCTAAAGCTAAATCTTCCAACTCGATTGTATATCGGGCAATGTGCTCAACTGTCGAATCTCCACTTTCTCATGAGAATTTTGACAACTTGGGTATTTTGTATCCTCGAGGCATTTCTGCCTGTTGGACCCAATCAGGAAATGCCAATGCAAAAAATGGTTGATTGGCATAACATATATTAAAACCAAATCTATTCAATGCCTGCTCGACAACTTAGTTAACATTTTGGTTTAGAACATTTTGACGAAGCGCTCCAAGAGCACCCTGGTTTATGACAAAGTCCTCGTCTTCCTCTGGTTGTAAAATATGTACATTTCCACGTCTCAAAGGAATCCGACGATGGGGCTGTGGCCGTTCGTCATCTTGTTCAGATCCGTCAAGGTGTATCACTTGTGGTTGCTCAATCTGTGGTTGATTATTCCTATTGACATTTCTAATGATATTTTTATTGGCATTTTGGTTATCGTCTGGGGCTACAACGCCCAAGGCTCTATTTAACCTACGTATCTCATTTGCCAATGTCAAGCATGCATTATTCATATTTTCCATTAATGGCGTAATCACTGTACTCATTTGTTGAGTAAATGTATTCACCATGTCATGATTACTAGAGTCAATTTGTTGTCGAACATTGGCTAATGTAGCCTCTGACAGACCAACAATATTTTGTGGGGGTTGTCTTAGTGGGGATACATGTGATTTTACTACTGGTTGCTCTTGTCGGGAATGGTTTATTACCATTGACCCTGTTATCCCATTCGCATGACTGGGAATTTGCCCCCCAGTCGATGGTCCTGCCTGTCCAGATGCATGGGCAGCCATGGTCATTCCATTTGGATATGGTATGTATGTAAATGGGGTATTTGGATTGATAGTTGTTGGTGACGCCGGCAAGTGTACCGGGTCGTCGCAAGTAATAAAATAAACACGGTAAGTAATTACCGAGGTCGAACTCAGGGATTGGGCTACCAATTCGACTAATCCGCGGGAAATCCGATACGTTTGGTTAAGTCACAGAAGGTGGTTGAGGGAGAGAGATTAATATCTAAAATTCAATTAACAAATCTAATAAACTAATTAACTAAAAATCAGAAATTAAAATGTCCAAGGTCACAAATCCACCTACCCAACATGTATACCCAAGTGATGATGAATTCCTCCCTAAGTTCAATTACAATGTCAACCGGGACCCCTAAATTCTCCTAAATCCACTCTCGTGCTCATTAGGACGTATTCGACGATTGGATTAATTACTTACTAGGTCTCATAATCCTAATCTCGAATTTGGTTAATTCTTGTTCCCTATACGGTTGCACTAATCTCCTACTCACTCTCGTGCAATATTCGATTAGTGATCCCAATTCAAATTCTAAAACGCGAATCGCCGTTCGGCCTCAAACACGTTTAACAAATCAATCACGCAAAACATATGATCAATGCAATCAAATCATAATTGGAAAACAAGAATTGAATTAAAGGAGAAAGACATACATCATATCGGATTTACATCGCCATGGGTGGCTTCATCGTTCCCTCGGACGAGGGGATTAGTTCCTCATGCTCATAGACAAACAATCGGACATAATCTCCATAAGAGAAAGGAGACGCAGCTCCAAAGAGAAAAGAAATTACCCTAAACGCTACTCTAAACAGTAGAAAACTACTAGGATTCGCGGCCCTCCAAAAGCCCTACAGCCTAAAGATGGATCCCCAATCTGATTTGCAACAGCCTTTAAATAGGATTCCTGATCTGCGCTCGTTCGCGAGGCGAGCAGCCTCTCGCGAGGCGAGAATTAAAATTGGCGCGCTTTCAATTTGAACTCTCGCGAGGCGAAAGTGTGTTCGCGGGGCGAGTCTTCAATTTCAGGCTGTGACCTTCATCACGGCTGGGCCGTGATGGCCTCTGACTTCCAAGTCTTCATTCTCTCGCGAGGCGAGATGTCTCTCGCGGGGCGAGTCTTCAAACCTCAATTTGTCACAGCCGTGACCTTAATCACGGCTATGCCGTGATGGTCTCTGTTTTCCAGGGTCTTCAGTGACTCGCGAGGCGAGACATATCTCGCGGGGCGAGTGTCTCCAGAATTGTAATTTCCACTATTTCTTGGCTTTCCTTGACTCCCGGAGCTTCACTTATTGACCTGAAAACACAAAAAGCAACCAAAAGCATAATTCTATCCAAAATAAGCTAAAAACTACACAAAAGACGCAAAACGAGTCAAAGTCCAACTAAAGAACAAAACAAGGCAAATTTGGGCGAAATCGAGAGTGAACTCGAATAATTTGCACAAAAACCACGGTCCATCTAGTTATAAAACTAGATAAGCCGAAGGCTTATCAAAATACCCCAAACTTAAACCTTGCTTGTCCCCAAACAAGCTTAAACTCAAAAACGACTCAAGACTTGGCAAGCCTAAAGGATCTAATCGATTTTGCACAAATTTCATGTAACTTTACAAACAGTTTTTCACATTTGATTCCCCCCCCCCCCCCCTTTTCATCAATGTAATCCCCACATTCATCTACTTAAAACAATTGAGAATTTATCATTGTTGTGACTCCGGCAAGTGTACCGGGTCGTCGCAAGTAATAAAACACGGTAAGAGTCTACCGAGGTCGAACACAAGGATTGGGTTACCAATTCGACTAATTTCGCGAGAAATCCGATAAGTTGGTTAAGTAGAGAAAGTGGTTGGAAAGAAATTAGGATCACAATTTAAATTAACAAATCGAAACAATCAAAGATATGGTGATGAAATCTGGAATTAAAAGCATCTAAGGTTTCGAATCCACCTACCCAATCATGCAAAGTACCCAAGTGATGATATTCTCCTCCCTAAGTTCAATTTTAATGTCAACCGGGACCCCTAAATTCTCCTAAATCCACTTCCGTGCTCATTAGGACGTATTCGACGATTGGATTATTTACTTACTAGGTCTCATAATCCTAATCTCGAATTCTATTAATTCTTGTTCCCTATAGGTTGCACCGATCTCCTACTCACTCTCGTGCAATACTCGACCGATGATCCCAATTCCAAGTTCTAAAACGCGAATCGCCGCTAGGCCTCAACACGTTTAACTAGTCGATCACGCTAGCATATAATCGACACAATGAAAACAGAATTGGAAAACAATAATTGAATTAAAGGAGAGAGAGTTACATTACATGAACACTATGCCGCCATGGGTGGCTTCATCGATCCCTTAGACAAGAGGATTAGTTCCTCATGTCCGTAACAACGACACACGTACAATCGGAAATCATCCTAAGACTAAGAATTAAGAGAAGAGAAGAGGAGACGCAGCCCCAGAATAAGGATTACAAAAGATCTCAAATCAGTTATGATCCAAAAAGTCCTCTTTTTCTGTTCTGATCTGCTCTATTTATAAGGAGGCCACGCGTCACGGCCGTGATAGCCATCACGGCCAGGCCGTGACGGCTCGTTTTCAGCGCACTACGGAATTTGAGCTCGCGACGCTGGGGATGTCTCGCGACGCGAGCCCTCTTGTCACGGCCCGTGATGTGAATCACGGCCAAGCCGTGATGTTCTCTGACTTTGGCACTTTTCTGGAGTTCAAACACTCGCGACGCGAAAGATGTCTCGCGACGCGAACCTTCTTTTCACGGCCCATGATGTGAATCACGGCTAGGCCGTGATGGTCTCTGACTTGTGTGGATTTTGGGTCACGGCCGTGATACACATCACGGCTAGGCCGTGATGGTCTCTGACTTCCAAGTCTTCATTGTTCGCGAGGCGAGAATCCTGTTCGCGGGGCGAGACCTCCAAAAGTGCTTTTTCCCATTGCTTCTTGACTTCCTTGATTCTCAGAGCTTCATTTATTTAACCTGAAACAACAAAAGCAACCACAAGCGTAATTCTATCCAAAATAACCTAAAAACTACACAAAATACACCAAACGAGTCAAAGACTAACTTTGGAACGAAACAAGGCGAATTTGGGCGAAAACGAGAGTGAACTCGAATAAATTGACACATAAACCCCAGTTCATCTAGTCATAAAACTAGATAAGCCAGAGGCTTATCAAACACCCCAAACTTAAACCTTGCTTGTCCCCAAGCAAGCTAAAACTCAAAAACGACTCAAGACTTGGTAAGCCTAAAGGATCTAATCGATTTCGCACAAATTTCATGCAATCTTAACAAAACAGTTTTTCTTCAATGATTCCCCCCCTTTTACATCAATGTAATCCCCACATTCATCTACTTTAAACAATTGAGAATTTATCATTCATGCCATCATTACTCTAAGTTGAGGCTCAAAGATACACACAAAGGAAGATCACCTATTTCAAACAATTGCCTTCCTCACAAGGGCATTTAGTATTTCACTCATTCGCTCAAGTTTGTCTAGGCTATCAACTTTTCTCTCACTATCACATTCTAAGAGCACTTCCCATGAATTTGATTTTCATCTCAAACATAGTTCCCACGAAAACATGCATGCAACATCAATAGGTCTTTCAAAGGTTGTAATGGGGCCTGGTTAAGGGTAGGATAATCAAAGGATAGAGGCTAAGTCCCTAGGATCAATGAGAGCATGAAACTAATATCACAACAATTGAATTCACTCTCATATTATTCTCTTCCTTGCAGTTGGTGGCTACACACCTCTTCCTTTTTATATTTATTTTTTCTTGCCCTTTTTGGCACATATTCAATGCTTTTTATCACCCATTTTTTTTCTTTTTTCTTTCAAGCCTTCGGCCCTTACTTCCGTTTTTTTTTTCTTTTTCTCAACTATGATTCCTGAACTTGTAGCCACCCCAAACTTAGTTCCACAACAACACTCACAAAGCTAAAATTCCATACTCTCCTAAATCCTAGGATAGGGGAAAATCATGGTTTTTCTGAGTTAATGGTTTGTAATGTAAGGTCATCAAGAACAATAGGCTTCAAGGCTCAATGTGGCTAACTAGGGATCATTCATCAAGGTTGGTTCAATTTATGGCCAAGTAGTTAATTCAAAGAAAATTGCCTAAATCATTTGATGCAACATATAAACATGCAAACCATATAGAGATTCAAGCAAATTTGGGAAAGTGCAACTTACAGTGATTCACACATTCAAAAACAGAGTTGGAGGCTCAAATCCTCACCTGGACATTTTGCAAACTGTTTGACCGAGATACGATTCCTAGTGTGTGCACCCCCTCACCCCAAACTTATCATAAATCAAGCAATCATAATAAATCTCAAAGTTCAATTTTCAATTTTTAAGTGGGGATCAACTTTTCTATTATTAGATCCTAGGGGGAAATCATCGATGGTCAATATAATTCATGCGATCAATCTATGCTCAATTCAATTAAAATCCAACAAGCTTGCCGACACAACATTCATACAACAACTCTTGATCTTCTCAAATTATTCAAGAGTGACAAACAAAAACAAAACAAACACAAAAACAAAAACAAAAACAAGAGTGAGGAAAGGAGAGGGTACCTAGCTTGGGTTGCCTCCCAAGTAGCGCTTGTTTAACGTCCCGAGCCTGACTCAAGTCGCCCCTAAGGGTTAATCCGGAGGAAGATCCTGCTTGCCATGCCATTCCTTGGCCCGTTCTTTGTAGGTTTGTGCCCTTTTATATGCTCGCATGCGGTTCCCGGACAGCTCATTTAAGTTCAGGACCCTTCTATAATCAGCACGAACTCTCCACTCCGTGGTGATCCTTTTTGAGATCAATTCATTGTCTGTACTGACCACCACGATTGTGCCACCCTTCAACCTTGGTGCTTTACCCTTCTTTTTCATTCCTTTGCTGCTGAGTTCTTTCCTTGCACATTCTTCCCTTGGGAGACTCGGTATGGGTTCCATGTCTCGTAGCCACTCAAGGTAGACTTCATCCCCCGAAGGGCCTTTTTCCTCACTGTCTTTCTAATGAGATTCTACCGACATCTTGTTGCAAATGAAGGATCATGGTCTTCTCGAGTTGTCTTCACCTTTTCAGTTGGGTCCACCACATCCACTCGATACACTTCCGACCCTCTCTGCAGGGTGCTTCATTGCTTCAAAGAGATTGAAGACTACCTCATCATCTTGCACCCTTAGAGTGAGTTTCCCTTGCCGCACATCTATCAAGGCACCCCCAGTGGCCAAGAAGGGCCTACCCAATATGAGAGGAACCTCGGTGTCTTCGTCCATATCAAGCACTACAAAGTCCGCCGGAAATATGAGCTTGTCCACTTTTACTAACAAGTCTTCGACCACCCCATAAGGATATTTTATAGAGCGATCGGCTAGTTGGAGCGACATCCGTGTATCCTTGAATTCTTTGATCCCCAACCTCTTCATCATAGAGAGGGGCATCAAGTTGATGCTTGCCCCTAGATCACACAATGCCTTCCCTACGGTCATCCCCCACTGGTGCATGGTATCGAAAAAGAACCGGGATCCTTCAACTTTGGAGGTAGTTTTCTCTGAAGAATGGCACTACACTCCTCGGTCAAAGCAACCGTTTCTTCATCCACTATCCTCCGCTTCTTGGTGAGAAGCTCCTTCATAAACCGGGCATATGATGGCATCTGTTCCAAGGCTTCCGCAAATGGAATGTTAATCTGAAGCTTGCGGAAGACATCAAGGAATCTGTTGAACTGTTTATCCTGTTGAGGCTTCTTCAATCTTTCCGGATACGGAACCTTCATGTAGGGCGGGAGGTCTTGGGGTTCAACCCACTTCTTCTTTCGGAACTCTTCATCCACAAGTTTCAGCCTTCCCCCTTGCTCCGGTGCCTTGTCACTTGCCAACCCTTCTTTCTCTGGTTGCTCTTCTTCAACGGGTAGTTGTTTCGGGCCCTTGTCATCCTGAGAACTAGTGGTACCCCTGCTAGGTTCCAACACCCTTCCGCTTCTAGTTGTGATGGCATTGCATTGGTTCTTCGGGTTGTTCTCGGTGTCACCTGGGAGAGTGCCTGGGAGACGCTCATTAAGTTGCTTTGCGAGCTGAGCAACCTGCGTCTCTAGATTGTGAATTGCTGACCCTGTATGAGTTGCCAACTTGTCAACTGACGCATTTACTTTCTCTAAAGCTGTGCATGTATAGGTTGACAACTTCTCAACTGTCGCGGTCATCTTCTCAAATGCCAGCTCCCACGGTTGTCTTCCACCATCTGATATTTGCAACTGATTAGGCCCAGGAAGAGCTCTTTGAGTATTGCTTATTTGCTGAATTCCAATGTTCGGTCTCAGACCCTGTTGAGGTTGTTGCCAATTCTGTTGAGGGTGTTGTTGACCGGCTAGACCACCATTAACATCACTCCAAGCAAATCCCGGATGGTCTCTTCTCATGTAGCCCCTATTCTGATTCTGATTGTTCCTCTGATAGTTGTTCTGGGGCACAGTGTCATAAAAGTTGTGGCAAGAGTCCACATGTTCCTGAGGGAAATTTAGCGGACAAATATGAGTGTCATGATCTCCATTACAATTTGCACAACCCGGAGGCATTCCCTCGTGTATCGCATTAACCCTCTTGTTCCCGGACAAAGCCTCATTCTGCATCTTCAAAAGTCTGTTTTGCTCTAAAATGGCTTCCATTGTCCCAGAACTGATTCCACTTGAGGTCTCCCTACCACGGTTGTAATCATTATATGACATTTTCTCTAACAATGTCCATCCATCCTCAGCTGATAAGTAGGAAAAAGAGCCGCCAGCTGCGGCATCACAGTTCATCTGATAGCGTCCCCTCAACCCATTAAAGAAGTGATGTACTTTGGAAACCGGGTCAAAGAACGCAGAGGGACATCTTCTCAATAACCCATTGTACCTCTCCCACGCTTCATTGTAAGTCTCATCCTCCGTCTGCCTGAATGAAGTGACGGCTATTCTTGCTTGTGCCGCCTTCGGGGGAGGAAAATATTTGGTTAGGAACTTCTGTGCCATCTGCTCCCAAGTTCTGATGCTGTTCCTATCCAAACTGTCAACCCAATCGCGAGCGACATCCCTAAGAGAAAGAGGGAAAAGCCGCAAGCGAAACTCATCCTGAGAGACTCCCCTGGTCTTCTGCAAGTCACAAGCTTCAAGGAAGCGAGTGATGTGTCTATGAGGGTCCTGTTTGCCACTCCCATCAAACTGATTCTCCCGGATTTGGAATGTGACACATGCTTCAACTCTGAAGGAGTCTGTGTTCAGGTTGCCCCTCACAATAGAAGAGTCACAATCTCCCAAGCTTGGTAGATCGTACTCAAAGAGAGGCTTGTAACGAGGAGGAGGAGGAGGAGGATTTTCTTCAGCCATGCCCTCTATTTTAATTTCTTCCAACCTCTTCCTTTCCCTGGCTTCTTTCCTTAATTGCCTCTCGGTCCTAGTGATCTCGGAATCAAATAGCAAGTCCTCTTGTAGAAGGGTACCTCGCATACAAAAACAGGCAAAGACCAAGTGGAATCAAGGAAGCAGAGAAAAATAATAGCAATTAAATAAAAGAAAATAAAACAAAAAGTCAGCTTAACCAAACAGCCGAATTTCCTAAAAATTAGGAAAATTGGTCGTGCCAATCCCCGGCAACGGCGCCAAAAACTTGTTGTGACTCCGGCAAGTGTACCGGGTCGTCGCAAGTAATAAAACACGGTAAGAGTCTACCGAGGTCGAACACAAGGATCGGGTTACCAATTCGACTAATTTCGCGAGAAATCCGATAAGTTGGTTAAGTAGAGAAAGTGGTTGGAAAGAAATTAGGATCACAATTTAAATTAACAAATCGAAACAATCAAAGATATGGTGATGAAATCTGGAATTAAAAGCATCTAAGGTTTCGAATCCACCTACCCAATCATGCAAAGTACCCAAGTGATGATATTCTCCTCCCTAAGTTCAATTTTAATGTCAACCGGGACCCCTAAATTCTCCTAAATCCACTTCCGTGCTCATTAGGACGTATTCGACGATTGGATTATTTACTTACTAGGTCTCATAATCCTAATCTCGAATTCTATTAATTCTTGTTCCCTATAGGTTGCACCGATCTCCTACTCACTCTCGTGCAATACTCGACCGATGATCCCAATTCAAGTTCTAAAACGCGAATCGCCGCTAGGCCTCAACACGTTTAACTAGTCGATCACGCTAGCATATAATCGACACAATGAAAACAGAATTGGAAAACAATAATTGAATTAAAGGAGAGAGAGTTACATTACATGAACACTATGCCGCCATGGGTGGCTTCATCGATCCCTTAGACAAGAGGATTAGTTCCTCATGTCCGTAACAACGACACACGTACAATCGGAAATCATCCTAAGACTAAGAATTAAGAGAAGAGAAGAGGAGACGCAGCCCCAGAATAAGGATTACAAAAGATCTCAAATCAGTTCTGATCCAAAAAGTCCTCTTTTTCTGTTCTGATCTGCTCTATTTATAAGGAGGCCACGCGTCACGGCCGTGATAGCCATCACGGCCAGGCCGTGACGGCTTCTGTTTCTGGCGCACTTCTGGAATTTGAACTCTCGCGACGCGAAGGATGTCTCGCGACGCGAGCCCTCTTGTCACGGCCCGTGATGTGAATCACGGCCAAGCCGTGATGTTCTCTGACTTTGGCACTTTTCTGGAGTTCAAACACTCGCGACGCGAAAGATGTCTCGCGACGCGAACCTTCTTTTCACGGCCCGTGATGTGAATCACGGCTAGGCCGTGATGGTCTCTGACTTGTGTGGATTTTGGGTCACGGCCGTGATACACATCACGGCTAGGCCGTGATGGTCTCTGACTTCCAAGTCTTCATTGTTCGCGAGGCGAGAATCCTGTTCGCGGGGCGAAACCTCCAAAAGTGCTTTTTCCCATTGCTTCTTGACTTCCTTGATTCTCAGAGCTTCATTTATTTAACCTGAAACAACAAAAGCAACCACAAGCGTAATTCTATCCAAAATAACCTAAAAACTACACAAAATACACCAAACGAGTCAAAGACTAACTTTGGAACGAAACAAGGCGAATTTGGGCGAAAACGAGAGTGAACTCGAATAAATTGACACATAAACCCCAGTTCATCTAGTCATAAAACTAGATAAGCCAGAGGCTTATCAATCATTCATGCCATCATTACTCTAAGTTGAGGCTCAAAGATACACACAAAGGAAGATCACCTATTTCAAACAATTGCCTTCCTCACAAGGGCATTTAGTATTTCACTCATTCGCTCAAGTTTGTCTAGGCTATCAACTTTTCACTCACTTTCACATTCTAAGAGCACTTCCCATGAATTTGATTTTCATCTCAAACATAGTTCCCACGAAAACATGCATGCAACATCAATAGGTCTTTCAAAGGTTGTAATGGGGCCTGGCTAAGGGTAGGATAATGAAGGATATTTAGGCTTAAGTCCCTAGGAACTAAGAGAGCATGAGCATTTTGACACTTTTTCCACTCAATTTCCTTTTTTCATTTTTCTTTTTGTCTCGGGTGACTACAGCCTTTTTCCTTGCTAATCTTTTGATTTGCCCCTTTTCTTTTGGCAATTTTTTTTTTTTATTGCCTTGGGTTTCAACCTTTATTTTCTTTTTCTCACCCCAAAATGACATATCTCCTTGTAGCCACCCCAAACTTAGTTCCTCACAACCATTCTCTTGCTACGCTTCCATGCTCTCCTAATCCTAAGATTGGGTTAACATGGTTTTTCGGATTTTGGCTCGTAATATAGGGTCATCAAGAAACAATAGGTCAATTGGGCTCAATTTGGCTAACTAGGGAACATGCATCAAGGTTGGTTCAATTATGGCCAAGTAGTTAATTCAAAGAAAATTGCCTAAATCATTTGATGCAACATATAAACATGCAAACCATGAAGAGATTCAAGCAAATTCGGGAACGTGCAACTTAACAGTGATTCACACATTTAAAAACATAGTTGGAGGCTCAAATCCTCACCTGGACATTTTGTAAATTGTTTGACCGAGATACGATTCCTATTGTGTGCACCCCCTCACCCCAAACTTATCATAAATCAAGCAATCACAATAAATCTCAAAGTTAAATTTTCAATTTTTCACATGGGGATCAACTTTTCTAATTTCAGAACCTAGGGGGAAATCATCAATGATCAAAATAATTCATGAAATCAATCTACGCTCAATCTAATTAAAATCCAACAAGCTTACCGACACGACATTTCATACAAAAACTCTTGATCTTCTCAAATTATTCAAGAGTGACAAACAAAAAACAAAAAACAAAGCAAAAACAAAAACAAAACAAAAGTTAGGAAAAGAGAGGGATACCTAGCTTGGGTTGCCTCCCAAGAAGCGCTTGTTTAACGTCTCGAGCTTGAATTATTAAGAAGCATCCACCTGGATCCCATAGCCTGTGGTACAGGGGCCAAGAGACGCTCATCATATGAGATCCTCCACCCGGATCCCATGGTTTATGAAGTGGCCCTCGCAGGAGCAATACGACTCCATCCATACTTCCATCAAGCCTGAGTGTGAAAACTCCATTGACCTCCGTACTGATGAACTCACTTCCTCTCGGGCCAAATGGTGTCTTCACGAGGAAGTGTGCCAAACAAGTGGGAGGGTCTATCTTACCGGTGTCCACACATGCATGCAAGCCAACATATTTATTTAACGCATCAAAATCAGGTTGCTTGGCAAGCATGGTGAAATCCTCTGCCACTTTATCTTCATCTTGATCCCTACCCCCTTGCTCCGATGCCTTGTCCTTTGCCAACTCCTCTTCCTTAGGTTGCTCTTCCTCAACATGTGGCTGTTCCGGGGCCTTGTTGCTTGTCAATTCCTTTCCCTCCGGTTGTTCTTCCTCAACATGTGGTAGTTCTTCCTCAACTCCCTGAGAACTAGTTACATCCCAGTCATATCCCAACACCCCACTGCTTCTAGTTGTTGTGGCTTTGCATTGGTTCTTAGGGTCGTTCTCGGTATCAACTGGGAAAGTCTCTGGGGGATGCTCATTTAATTGCCTTGTGAGTTGGGCAATCTTCATCTCTAATGCCACATTCGCCTTCTCAAATGATGTGGCCATCCTATCAATGGCTGCGTTTGTATTGAGTGACACTTTCTCAAGTGTCGCACTCAACTTCTCAAGAGCCAACTCCCAAGGTTGTGGTTGCCAATTCTGTTGAGGTTGCTGTTGCCAATTTTGTTGAGGTTGTGGTTGCCAGGCTAGACCATCGTCAGCATTACTCCAAGCGAAATCCGGATGGTCTCTACTCATATCACCCCAATACTGATTCTGACTCTGATAGTTGTTCTGGGGCACGCTGTCATTATGCCATGGTTCCACATATACTTGAGGGAAGTAGAACGGACAACTCCAAGTGTCATGGTTCCCATTACAATATTCGCAACCCGGAAGCATTCCTTCGTGTACCTCGCATACAAAACAAGGCAACACCAAGTGGAATCAAAGAAGTAGAGAGATAATGGTAAATAAAAATAAAATTAAAAATAAAAGAAAAATAACTTAACCAAATAATCAAACTTCCCTAAAATCAGAAAAATTGGTTGTGCCAATCCCCGGCAACGGCGCCAAAAACTTGTTGGTGACGCCGGCAAGTGTACCGGGTCGTCGCAAGTAATAAAATAAACACGGTAAGTAATTACAGAGGTCGAACTCAGGGATTGGGCTACCAATTCGACTAATCCGCGGGAAATCCGATACGTTTGGTTAAGTCACAGAAGGTGGTTGAGGGAGAGAGATTAATATCTAAAATTCAATTAACAAATCTAATAAACTAATTAACTAAAAATCAGAAATTAAAATGTCCAAGGTCACAAATCCACCTACCCAACATGTATACCCAAGTGATGATGAATTCCTCCCTAAGTTCAATTACAATGTCAACCGGGACCCCTAAATTCTCCTAAATCCACTCTCGTGCTCATTAGGACGTATTCGACGATTGGATTAATTACTTACTAGGTCTCATAATCCTAATCTCGAATTTGGTTAATTCTTGTTCCCTATACGGTTGCACTAATCTCCTACTCACTCTCGTGCAATATTCGATTGGTGATCCCAATTCAAGTTCTAAAACGCGAATCACCGTTCGGCCTCAAACACGTTTAACAAATCAATCACGCAAAACATATGATCAATGCAATCAAATCAGAATTGGAAAACAAGAATTGAATTAAAGGAGAAAGACATACATCATATCGGATTTACATCGCCATGGGTGGCTTCATCGTTCCCTCGGACGAGGGGATTAGTTCCTCATGCTCATAGACAAACAATCGGACATAATCTCCATAAGAAAAAGGGAGACACAGCTCCAAAGAGAAAAGAAATTACCCTAAACGCTACTATAAACAGTAGAAAACTACTAGGATTCGCGGCCCTCCAAAAGCCCTACAGCCTAAAGATGGATCCCCAATCTGATTTGCAACAGCCTTTAAATAGGATTCCTGATCTGCGCTCGTTCGCGAGGCGAGAATTAAAATTGGCGCGCTTTCAATTTGAACTCTCGCGAGGCGAAAGTGTGTTCGCGGGGCGAGTTTTCAATTTCAGGCTGTGACCTTCATCACGGCTGGGCCGTGATGGCCTCTGACTTCCATGTCTTCATTCTCTCGCGAGGCGAGATGTCTCTCGCGGGGCGAGTCTTCAAACCTCAATTTGTCACAGCCGTGACCTTAATCACGGCTATACCGTGATGGCCTCTGTTTTCCAGGGTCTTCAGTGACTCGCGAGGCGAGACATATCTCGCGAGGCGAGTGTCTCCAGAATTGTAATTTCCACTATTTCTTGGCTTTCCTTGACTCCCGGAGCTTCACTTATTGACCTGAAAACACAAAAAGCAACCAAAAGCATAATTCTATCCAAAATAAGCTAAAAACTACATAAAAGACGCAAAACGAGTCAAAGTCCAACTAAAGAACAAAACAAGGCAAATTTGGGCGAAATCGAGAGTGAACTCGAATAATTTGCACAAAAACCACGATCCATCTAGTTATAAAACTAGATAAGCCGAAGGCTTATCAATAGCATAAGTGTTGACGATTCTGGGCAAGTATACCCAGTCGTGCAAGTAATACGGTGGTGAGACCGGTTATCGTATCCACGGGGATTGGATGTCAAGTACCAATTCACAAACTCAGCAACTATCTAGACTATGAAGAGAAATCAAAACAAACAAAAGAAAATAAATAAAATCTTTTTGTCTTTTTGGGGACTTTTAACAAACACTTGGAGTGCAGAAAGGATATGTTGGGACTAGCTACTCATAATTACAGAGAAAGCCAAACCAGAAAAGCAGTAGATAAAGGAAGAAAGGGAGAACTCCATTGAAGCTTCCCACTGTCGTCACAGCAACCCCCTAACTCAGCTCCCTTCTAGGGTTGGAACCCTAGTCCAGCCGCAGCCTCCAAGTGCCTCCAAGTGCCCCCTCCAAGAAGTCCTCAATTCTGCCCTAAAACAGCAACTTATACCAATCAGACTCTGCGCGTGCTCGCGAGGCGAATGTATTCTCGCGAGGCGAATATTAAAAATTTGGTCTTCAGAAATTGGATCTCTCGCGAGGCGAGAGTTGCTCGCGGGGCGAAACCGAAAGGTTCTTCTCAAATACGCCCATGATGAGCATCAGGGCCTAGGCGTGATGGCTTTTGTTCCTCAGGCTCGCGAGGCAAGAGACGTTTCGCGTGGTGAGACAGAAATGGTTGCATTTTCTGGCACAGTCAGTCTTCAGTCTCGCGAGGCGAGTAGTCTCTCGCAGGACGAAGCTTCAGAATTCTGCTTGGCTCAATTTCTTCTCTTTTCAAGCTCTAAATTCATCCAAGCTTCATTATGGCCAAACCTGCACGGTTTTCCTTAAGTTCCTGCAAAACAACACCAAGAAACCGCTTCACCCGTTCCAAGGGAAAAACTAACTAAAATCAAATAAAAAATGCCTAATCTATATGAAAAATGCATGCAAAAGTGTACAGAGAATATGATGTAAAATCACACTATCAAATCACTCCAAGCTTATTCAATTGCTTGTCCTCAAGCAATCACTAAGGCCAGAAGATCAAAATAATCAAAGCATGGATAGTGAATCAAGAACCTGAGTAGATACTAATCCAAGTAATAGGCATTTCAAACAAGCACTCAAGAGATAATCAAATTCAAGTCCAATTATAAGCTTAGGTTCCCTAGACTCATATTCTCACTGATTTGGACACTCTTTCTCACCTAAAGCTCACCCTAAGCTTGTTCTTTTGCTTGGCACTCTTTCTCACCTCACTCAAGTGTTTAAGGATGTAAGACAATTCGCTTCATTTTCCTCAAGGAATGAATTCTACCATAGACTTGACTATCAACCAAATCTCTACTTTATTAATGAAAACAATCAAGAATCAAGAGGTCTTTACTTCGGTTGTAACGTGGCCATGGGATTAATCGTTAGGTGGGGAAAATCAATAAAAGGAAATTTTAAAAAGGCTATACAAAATCAAGCATTGCAAAACATGACCTTCTAAAATACCTTTTTGGGTTTTGATTCACTTTTCCACCTTTCTTTTCTTTCTTTTTCTTTTATTTCTCACTTTCTTTTTTGTCATCTCCTTCTCTATATATTTGTCTTTTTGTTTTGTTTTTCTTTTTCTTGGAGAAGGGGAAATTTTTCAACTCAAGAGAAATATTGATTCTTTTCATCCCAAACTTTTTTCCAACTACCTTTTTACCCTTTTGTAATACTTTAGAAGGTCCCTTATCAAGCATCATTTATCAAAATTTTTTAAGGGTACCGAGAAAAGTATTTTATTCTTTCAGGCTCAAAATTGGGAAACTAAGGGTAGCATTTAGTCATTCAAAGCTCAGAAGGCCAGAAAAATACCTAGTGCCTCAATCATTTTCAAAAAATGTTTTCAAAAATTTTTTAAGCTTCAAAATGGTTTCAAGTCAAGTTCTAGAGAAATACAATCCAAGAGGAATACCACTCTAACACAAAGAATGGGGTAGAATTAGTGAGTACCCCTTTGGCTCAAAATCTCACATTTTAGTAGTTCCAGAATCAATGAAAAACACAAATCTATAGAACCATATGCTAATTATCAACTATCCAAGATTATCTCAAGCATTTTCATTTGCAGCCATATCACAAGAATGAAAAAAAAAATTGGGTTCAAAAATTCACTATCTCAATTTATTTGGCACTAAGTTTTCACAATTTGGATGCAAAATCTAAGCAAGGGAAATCTAATTGTGTGATCATGCAAAGCTATCATGCAAAACTATATGAATGCAACATGAAAAATGCAAATGAAAAATACCCCTACCCCAAGCTTAAGAATTTACATTGTCCCCAATGTAAACAATCAAGCTGGAAAGAGGAGAAAAATGGAACGGCTTACCGAGGCGGTAGCGGGTGTTGGCTAACATTCCAGTCAGAAACTTGTTGGGAAATGCATCACGGCCGTGAGGGGTGCTGACTTTGCTTTTTCTTGTCTTCTTTCTCTCCCTTCCTTCTTTCCCTGAAATCACTTGGCAAATTTATTAGTAAAAGAAAACTCTTGATCATCTCAAATTATTCAAGAGTTAAAATCAAAAACAAAATCTAACTAAAGAGAAGGGTTAAGAAAAGTGGGGTTGCCTCCCAAAAAGCGCTTCTTTAACGTCACTAGCTTGACGTCCTAGGATCCTCCTCCCGGATCAAATGGAATTTGGAGTGGAGATTGCAGAAGTAATATGACTTTATCCATGGTTCCACCTAGCCATGGTGTGAAAACTCCCTTGACCTCTACAATTATGAACTCACTTCCTCTCGGGTCAAGTGGAATTTTCAAGAGGAAGTTTACCAGACAAGTGGAAGGGGCTAACTTACCAGTATCCACACATGCATGCAAGCCAACATATTTATTTAATGCAGTAAATTCAGCAAGCATGGTGGAGGGAGTGCTTTCCAAATGCCCTTCCTTCTCACTTGTTCCTCCCTAAGGGTGGATGAAAGGTAATTCCTCTTCTTGCGATTCGCTTACCACCACCACTTCATCTTCGATTTGATCCATTCCCACAACCAGATTTTTCTCAAATTCTGCTTCATGTGGCTCTATGGGAATCATACATGGTGGTGGAGGTGGCAAATATGAACAAAAGGTTTCCCAATCCTCCTCGGAGAAGTTATATATAAGCCTTCCCGTCATATAATCAACTTGTGCTGGAGTAACATGACCCATCAATTCTATACAGTCTCCCAAACACCAGTTGTCCTCCAAAGCGTGACTTGAGGCTTCCTCATCAGGTGGATAATAGTGATTGTTCATGAATTTCGTCCACCTTCCACAAACAAAGCTCAAAACAAAAAGATCAAATATATACAGAAAAATAAAAAAAAAAGAATAAAAATGTCTAAATTAGTTGCCTCCTTTGTTACTAATGATATTGGCAAAACCAATCCCCAGCAACAGCGCCAAAAACTTGTTGACGATTCTGGGCAAGTATACCCAGTCGTGCAAGTAATACGGTGGTGAGACCGGTTATCGTATCCACGGGGATTGGATGTCAAGTACCAATTCACAAACTCAGCAACTATCTAGACTATGAAGAGAAATCAAAACAAACAAAAGAAAATAAATAAAATCTTTTTGTCTTTTTGGGGACTTTTAACAAACACTTGGAGTGCAGAAAGGATATGTTGGGACTAGCTACTCATAATTACTGAGAAAGCCAAACCAGAAAAGCAGTAGAGAAAGGAAGAAAGGGAGAACTCCATTGAAGCTTCCCACTGTCGTCACAGCAACCCCCTAACTCAGCTCCCTTCTAGGGTTGGAACCCTAGCCCAGCCGCAGCCTCCAAGTGCCTCCAAGTGCCCCCTCCAAGAAGTCCTCAATTCTGCCCTAAAACAGCAACCTATACCAATCAGACTCTGCGTGTGCTCGCGAGGCGAATGTCTTCTCGCGAGGCGAATATTAAAAATCTGGTCTTCGGAGATTGGATCTCTCGCGAGGCGAGAGTTGCTCGCGGGGTGATACCGAAAGGTTCTTCTCAAATACGCCCGTGATGAGCATCAGGGTCTGGGCATGATGGCTTATGTTCCTCAGGCTCGCGAGGCGAGAGACGTTTCGCGTGGTGAGACAAATGGTTGCATTTTCTGGCACAGTCAGTCTTCAGTCTCGCGAGGTGAGTAGTCTCTCGCGGGGCGAAGCTTCAGAATTCTGCTTGGCTCAATTTCTTCTCTTTTCAAACTCTAAATTCATCCAAGCTTCATTTATGGCCAAACCTACACAGTTTTCCTTAAGTTCCTGCAAAACAACACCAAGAAACCGCTTCACCCGTTCCAAGGGAAAAACTAACTAAAATCAAATAAAGAATGCCTAATCTATATGAAAAATGCATGCAAAAGTGTACAGAAAATATGATGTAAAATCACACTATCAATAAGGCATCCCATACAAAGGTTGTGACAGAGGTTGCGTAGTCCCTCTTGGGTTTGAATTCACAACACTTCGTGGAGACAATCCGGTAGTTGGTGGATTTAGTTGTTGTAAAATTGGGGAAGTTGGTGACGTGAGTGTTCCTTGGCCAACTTCGTCAAATCTATTGACAACCTGAGTGTAAGAAACGCCTCTTCTCGCACCTAAACTACTAGTGCTATTAATCCCTGCATTAGTAGCGTTAGCCCTGGTTGCAGGAGTATTGTCAACTGGTGCAATAGCATCCCCCGTTGATGCAATGGCGTTAGTGCCTACTACGCCTGCATCACTTGCATTACTCATATTCATAGAGTTTTGGGAAATAGATGATGTTTGAACCACCTTTCCACTCCGTCGACGCATACAAATAAATTCGTATGTCAAATTCGTGACACTGTACGAGTTACTCTAAACTCGTCCCACCAGGCGTGCCAATTTGTTAACGTTGGTTTTTTGGTTTCTGACCAAAATTCCTTTGTTACAAATAATTATAGATCAGACGAGTGTGGGACTTACGAGTTATGCGGTAATCTCGTCAGAGTGTGTGTATATATCGTCTGCCAAGTATGAATTTGGCAAGTTAGTCAAATGTAGTAATATACTGGCAAGGACTTGATGCTATGACAAGTATATAAAAAAAATGGTGTACCGATTATTGTCAATAATGAAACTTGACAACGAAACTGTTTATATTTAAAAATAGAAATTTGAAATTTAAAAGAAGTAAGTAATTTATATGTAGAACATAACTTCCAGATTGAAACTACATTTACAATAAAAGAAGAAACATAAGTTTTAAGAAGAAAACTAAGTAGAGTAGGATCTAAGTGATACTACTTGCAAGAACTGAATGAATTTAAAAGAAGAACATCGAAGAACCATTAGAAATAAATAAGAATCAATGAAGGACTCGAATAAAAGAGATGAAAATAACATTGATTTTTGCCATAGTATTGAAATAAGAAGGATGGAGGAAATATTTGAATGTAATCCGTCAATCTGCTGTGTGATCGAGATGTGTAGGATGTGTATCAAGTAACCTCTTCCATTACATTGTAATAACTAGTATTTATAGGTAAATAAAGCAACTACCTAGTAGCAACTTCCTATCTAAATGACTGCCACATGTCCTTGGCAGTTTTCTTAGGTTTTACATTTAAACTGCTTGTCAACGCAATTCCAATAACTTGCTCAATGTCTTGAACCGCTCCATGTCAACTGGCTTGTCTTCGACGGGATCAACTGCTTGACAACTTATTTTGACTGTATTGTCGATTTTGGGACTTAGTCATTTTTTCTTTTTCATATCTTTGACAATTCTCCCCTCAGTTCTTCCGTCAGCCTGTCAGAATTATTTATGTCAAGAGTTTGAAATTCTTCCGCTAACATCTCCAAATTAGAGGTGCTTAACAAGCACCCTCTCTATCTGTTCATGCATTTTAAGTATAGGTTCTTAATTTCTAAGCACCCAAAAAACATCACCGGTGCAGATGGCCTTAGGCCATCTTTATCGGTGGTTTTATTGGGGTGCTTATAAGTTAAGGGTCGGCTCTTATAAATGAAGCACCGAGAGGGTGCTTACAAAAGTGCTTAATAAGGAGGGATCTTCCACAAGCACCTGGTGCTTGTGCTTGGTCCTGACCTTTTTTTTAAAAGTAAGTGAAAAGGATGTAGGGTTCGGTTAAAAAATAATTAATTTTATAATTGTAAGGATGTGAGATTATTGTTGGGATCCATTTAAGAAGTTTTTAAAAATTGTTGGGATAGAGAGATGAAATGCTTAAGTTATTAAAAATAAAAATGAGTAATATATAATGATGAGATCCATTTAAAAATTTTAAAATGAGGTGCTGGAATTTGGACGTTGTCAATCTTTCGGAACCTTTTCTCTTTTTCTCCCTTCAATAATATATCACTTACATCATCGATATGTCGTTTTGTGAAGGTTCATGTCAAAAGAACAGTAGTCGACTCTGGCATCATATCCTACTAAAATTGTTGGGATGGCAAATCAAAATTATTGACAAATAAACAACGAACAACCTGCTATCCATAATTACAAATATGATTTCTTTTGCAAACAGATCGTTGAAGGGCCGAGGAGTAAAACCCGGCCACCAAGCTTAGATACCCGATCCAACCAAGACGGGAAGGATAAAATATCGATATTATCTTTATTAATCCTGATATTATCTCAAACAACCTTATCCGGTTAGAAGAGATAATATCCCTTAAATTAAGGGATAAGATATTGATATTATCCTTCAATAATCTTAATATTATCTCTGCTCTCCATACAGAATTTATAGCAGCAATGATGGGAGTCGAAACTGCTCAACAAAAGGGTTGGTCCTCATTGTGGCTCGAATGCGACTCAAAAATAGTGGTTGAAGCTTTCATCCTTAACAGGAAGGTCCCATGGCAGCTTCACAATAGATGGGAAAATTGTAAAGTCCTCTGTAGAAGCCTGTTATTCCGGGTGACCAACATCTATAGGGAAGGAAATAGTTGTGCAGATGGTTTAGCTAACTATGGCGTGGCTACCCACTGTTCTACCTGGTGGGACCTGGTCCCCGACTTTTTTAGGGATGAGTCTCTTCGTAATTGTATTGGCTTGCCTAATTATAGGTTCAGTTGATTGTTTCTCTCTCATGAGTTTTGGTTTTATGTCCCCCCATATTTCTCCTTGTACTATTTATTTCTATCTATATTATGTTGGCTTGCGGCAGATGATTGTTAGTAGTTGGGGTGCCAACATAGTTGGGATGCCTTATGCTTTAGTGATGCCTCGGCAAGCCATAGCCTTTATTTTAAAAAAAGACCTTATTAAGAGATCATTTTAAGATATTATCTTAATCAATCCTGAAATTATCTCACATAACCTTATCCGGTTAAAAGAGATAATATCCCTTAAATTAAGGAAATCACATCTCAGAAGATTAAAGAGATAAAATGAAACATATCCAGATCTCTTAAAGCCATGGGGACCCTATTATAAAAAGAGGAGAACCCAAGAGAGAGACTCACATTTTCACCGAACCCCGGTGACTCTCCCTTAAGCGTATTAGAGAAACTAGCTCGACCAAGATACTATTGAAGAGTCCTTGCTTGCTAGTGCTCATCGGATACAAGATTAGGGGATCGAGATCACCGCATGGCCAAGGGTTGAACCTAGAACTACGTCTGGCTTTGATTCCCATCGGGATACGTAGGACCTGAATACAACGTTCTGTCAAGCCATAATCTAAAACACCCCCCATTGTTCACTCTTGGCCAAACGTTCTACGACGAGATTCCGGCAAGTCGGATCTCGGCAGGAACATTTGGCGCCCACCATGGGGCAGAGGAAAAACTTTCCCCACTTTCACAAGGAAGCTTGATGGTGACTACACGGAATGGTCCGAGGGGATAGGTGAGCAGCATGAACTATGAAGATCATGAGGCCTCGAACACGAACCAGGACCACGACAATCACCCTCCCCCTCCCGTCAATAAAGATAACCCTCGACGGGAATAGGTTATGGCACAGCTAAGGCTGTTGCGGAAGGAGAATGAGTAGATACGTGCGCAGAATCAAAGGCTCTCTCAAAGGCTTTTAAGAACTCGGAAAAGGGGAAGATCAGTGACACCTTCTGAGGAAGAGCAATCTTCACCCGAGGCTGGCCAAAAGGATCCATCCTACGTATCCTCTCCTCGGGGAACTAACCGGTCATCCAAGACCAAACCTCCCCCAGAGGCTTCAGAAGCTAAATCTCGTACAGAAAGGACTATCCAAAAAGAAAAGGTAGCGGATCGACGGCCGAGGTTACCGTTCACGGATGACATCGATGAGGTAATCATGCCTAGACATTTTAAACCCCTTAACATCGATAAATTCAACGGGACCACTGACCCAACCGAGCACGTAGAATCCTTTATTTCTTCTGTTTACTTGGTAACCGATTCGGAAGCCGTCATGTGCAAACTTTTTCCAACCACTTTGCAAGGCCCTACCTTAACCTGGCTTACGAATCTACCACCGCGGTCAATTGATTCCTTTGATGCGCTCATAACTAAGTTCACCGCACAATTCGCAGCAAGCCGAAGGCATAAAAGGCACTCGGTCTCACTGGTGAATTTCAAACAAGAAAGGAATGAATCACTCTGAGATTATATGGCTCGTTTTAATGCCAAACAAATCTTAATTCCCAATATGAGCTCGGAACTCTGCCTTCATACCGTCATGGGAGGTCTGAAGCTGGGGCCATTCTTTGAGTATTTATCTCGAAAACCACCGAGAGATTTTGAAGAGTTGCAGAAAAAAGCTACAGGTTTCATGAACTCAAAAGAGATGGTTGAATTCAAAAGGAGAGAAAGAGGTTTTGAAGACAAGAACTCGGTTCCAAACAAAGAAAGAAATAGGGGGGCTGATCCACAAAGGACCCAAAAGCCCAATGAAAGGGGATTCTCGGAGAGGCAACCCAGGTACCAATCTTATACGCCGTTGAACCGATCTCGGGCAACCATTCTCCAGGAGGTGTGTAACGCTGAGCTACTCACCTTACCTCGACCATCCAAAACGTCGACCAATGCTGACAGAAGTAAAGAATGCATGTGGCATCAAAATTATGGCCACTCCACTGAAGACTGTAGAGCGACTCAAGAAAAAATCGAGGACTTGGTATGGGCAGGACGTCTTGACCGTTTCGTTCGCCGAGATGATAATGGAGGTAGACGAGCTGGTCGAAGACGACGTAGACGCGGTTATGACAACCGTAACCGAGATGCAAACCTGCAAGGAAACAATCAGAGCAGAGATCGGTTGAATAATCAAATGGCTCTTAACGAAGAATCAGAAGGAGGAGTCAGAGGGGTCATCAATAAAATCTCCGGCGGATTCGCGGGTGGAGGAACAACAAGTTCAGCTCGGCGGCGTCATGTAAAAGCCACCCGATCTGTAAACATGGTGTCTGGAAAACCTACAAGGACAAGGCCTCCAATAACGTTCTCGGATGACGATTTTAAAGGACTGGATCCAAATCAGGATGACCCAATGGTGATAACGGTCGAATTAGCCAACTTCTCGGTCAAACGAACACTTACTGATCAGGGGAGCTCGGCTGATATTTTATACCTGGCGACCTTCAAGAAACTTGGAATTCCAGAAAAGCTGATAAAAGAGTAGGAAGACAAGCTAGTAGGGTTCGCTGGGGAGCAAGTAAAAACCCGAGGTTATATAGACCTCTTGACAACGTTTGGAGAAGGAAAACTCTCCAAGTCCGTATCAGTCAGGTACGTTATTGTGGATGCCAGAACGTCGTACAACATCCTTATTGGAAGGCCGACATTGAATGAACTCAGAGCGATTGTCTCTACCCCACACCTGACAATGAAATTCCCAGCTGAATCCGGAGATATAGTCGCAGTCCGAGCTGACCAAAGGATAGCCAGGCAATGCTATGCGGATAGACTAAAGGTTACCTGAAACCAGGATAACGCAAGGAATGCCGAGGACGATAAAGCAGAAGTGGTAAGCTCGGTCAGTTCGGTAACCCCAGCCAGCTCGGTCAGCATGCTTGAACTTGACCCAAGGACGGAGATGTACGAGTCCAGAGTCGAACCAACAAAGTCCTTGGAAAGGTTCCAGTTGGGAGCCCAGGCTGAACAGTGTACCCAAGTCGGCAGTCAGCTCGACCCCTCGCTTAAACAAATGATTCACGCAGTCTTAAAAAAGAATGTCGATTTGTTCGCTTGGAAGGCATCGGATATGCCCGGTATAGACCGCAATTTCATGTGCCACAAGCTATCTATATATCCCGAAGCCAAGCCTGTAGCTCAGAGAAAAAGAAAACTTGGCGAAGAAAGGTGCCAAGCAGTAGCCGAGGAAACTGCCAAACTAGTCAAATCAAATTTCATCAGAAAAGTGAAGTATACTACTTGGCTAGCCAACGTGGTGTTAGTTAGAAAGGCCAACGGTAAATGGAGAATGTGCACCAACTACACCGATCTCAACAAGGTGTGTCTGAAGGATTCTTATCCTCTTCCCAACGTTGACAGACTGGTAGATGGGGCCATAGGGTACAAGGTTTTGTCCTTTTTGGACGCATACTCAGGTTACAACCAGATCAGGATGTATCCACCCGATGAAGAGAAAATGGCATTTATGACTGATGGGGCAAACTACTGCTATCAGGTAATGCCTTTCGGTTTAAAAAATGCTGGTGCAACATATCAAAGGCTTATGGACAAAGTTTTTGTCAACCAGATTGGAAAGAACCTAGAAGTATATGTTGATGATATGGTGGTAAAATTTTCTGACCTGAGACAACACTCGGCCGACCTCGAAGAAATCTTCAGTCAGCTTAGAAAATACAACATGAGGTTAAATCCAGAAAAGTGCTCTTTTGGTGTACAGGGAGGAAAATTCTTAGGCTATATGCTAACGCACAGAGGGATTGAAGCTAATCCAGATAAGTACAAAGCTGTTGTGGAAATGCGGAGCCCTCGGAATGTGAAAGAAATTCATAGGTTAGCTGGCCGATTGGCTTCTCTATCCCGCTTTCTCCCGAAGTCCGCAGAAAAGGTAAAACCCTTCTTCCAGCTTTTGAAAAAACCGAAAAAGTTCACCTGGACTGAGGAGTGTGAGAAGGCCTTTGAAGATCTGAAACTCTTCCTAGCCTCTCCCCCAATCCTCACTCGGCCTCAGCTCGGTAAAGATTTGTACCTGTATCTATCTATCAACGATTATGCAATTAGTGCAGTAATCATCCAGGAAGAGGAAGAGCAACAGATGCCGGTGTACTATGTAAGTAGAATCCTGAAAGACAGAGACACTATATCAAGTAATTGAAAAACTATCCCTCGCCTTAGTTATGGCAGCTCAGAGGTTACGACCTTATTTCTAGTCGCACCAAGTTATAGTCAAAACTGATCATCCAATAAAGCAGGTGCTCAGGAAACCCGACCTAGTCGGACGAATGATAGCTTGGTCTATAGAATTGTCAGAATTCGGTTTGCAATATGAGTCGAGGGGGCCGATGAAAGCACAATGCCTCTCCGACTTCATTGCCGAGCTCTCGTCTAAACCGAGGTCGGGATCCTTCGTCTGGCTCCTATATGTTGATGAATCATCTAACTTGAAGGGCAGCGGGGCTGGAATAATTCTTGAAGAGCCTGATGATCTGGTTCTGGAACAATCCTTAAAGTTTGGGTTTACTGCTTCAAACAACCAAGCAGAGTATGGAGCCCTTATTGTAGGACTTCTGCTAGCTAAAGAATTTGGGGTCCGAGAATTAAAATGCCGAAGTGACTCACAGCTTGTCACAGGTCAAGTCTCGGGTGAATATCAAACAAGGGATCCCCAACTAACCAGATATCTCTGTAAGGTTAATAGCCTAGTTTATGAATTTGATAATTTCTCTATTGAGCATATACCTCGGGAAGAAAATTCCAGGGCAGATCTGTTGTCCAAGTTGGCTAGCACCAAGAAAGCGGGACAGCTAAGAACTTTCATTCAGGAAAACCTTCTCGAACCGAGCATAAAAAGTGTCGAAGTAACCATGACCGAGCACTATGATCGTGGCTGGATGACACTGATTTGGGAATATCTAGCCTCAGACAAATTGCCTAGTGACCCTAAGGAGGCGAGGCGAATTCGTCTAAAATCTTGCCATTACACCATCCGAGACGGCGAGCTGTATAGAAGAGGATTCTCCATGTCATTAATGAAGTGCCAAACAAAAGAGCAGTCCAAGTACGTAATGGATGAGATGCACTACGGAATTTGGGGGATGCATTCAGGTGGCCGATCTCTGGCAGCTCGGGTCCTGCGAGCGGGGTTTTACTGGCCAACCATAAGACTGGATTATGCTACTCGGACTAACAGGTGTGAGCCCTGTCAGAAGTTCACCAACATAGCACGTGCTCCAGTAGAAGAGCTCCATTCCATGTTCTCGTCGTGGCCCTTTATGATGTGGGGGATGGATATAGTCGGTCCTTTCCCAGTCGCCAAAGGTCAAGTCAAGTTCTTGCTAGTAGGTGTAGACTACTTCACTAAGTGGATTGAAGCAGAACCATTATAAATGCTAAAAAGGTTCAGAGTTTTGTATGGAAAAACATCATATGCAGGCACGGCCTCCCTTATGCAATTGTCACAGACAATGGAAAGCAATTCACCGATAAAGAGCTTAGAGAATTCTACTCCAACCTCGGAATCAAACATAAAGTGACATCGGTTGAGCATCCACAAACAAACGGACAAGCAGAAGTAGCTAATAAAGTCATTTTAAACAAGCTTAAAAGAAGGTTAGGACAGTCAAAAGGGGCTTGGGTTGAACAATTACCAAGCATCCTATGGGCTTACCATTGCTCACCGCAGTCTTCAACTGGTGAAACGTCGTTCAAGCTAACCTATGGAACCGATGCAATGATTCCAGTTGAGCTCGGAGAACTCTCTTTCCGAAGGCAGCATCATGACCAAAGTAAGAACGAAGAAGAACTAAGAGTTGAGCTTGACATGGTTGAAGAAGTCCGAGATGAGGCAAAAATCAGAGACGAGCTATGCAAGAAAAAAGCAACTCGGAAGTACAACTCGAGGTTGCAGCCAAGGGAATTTGTGCAAGGTGAAGCCGAGACTGCAAAACGAAGCGAGAAAAAGACCCCAGAGAGGGTAAGCTCGCAGCGAACTGGTCTGGCCCATTTAGAATAGTTGAAAATCTGGGAAATGGTGCCTACAGGCTCGAAGAATTGTCAGGAAAGGCTGTTCCAAGAACATGGAACACTTCCCACCTTAAGTTTTATTTTAGTTAAGGTTATAGGTGATGCACTCTTTTTCCTATCCCGGTCTTTTTCCCATGAGGTTTTGGCTGGGAGGGTTTTAATGAGGCACACCCGGAAAAATAAATAAATGGAATCATTTTCAGTTGCATTATTAGGCAAAGATACTGTTATGGTTAAAAACTTATTTATGAAAACACGTAAAAATCTAAAGAGGCCGACCGAGCTAAAGTCGATCGAGCTGAGGTTGAAATGCCGGGCCTATAAAGGTACACAACACCTAAAAACCTAAAGAGGCTGACCGAGCTAAAGTCGACCGAGCTGAGGTCGAAATGCCGGGCCTATAAAGGTACACAACACCTAAAAACCTAAAGAGGTCGACCGAACTAAAATCTACCGAGTTGAGGTCGAAATGCCGGGCCTATAAAGGTACACAACACCTAAAAACCTAAAGAGGTCGACCGAGCTAAAATCTATCGAGTTGAATGCTAGGCCTATAAAGGTAAACAACAACTAAAGACCTAAAGAGGCTGATCGAGCTAAAAATCGACCGAGTTGAGGTCGAAATGCCGAGCCTATAAAGGTAAACAGTCTATAAAGGTAAACAACAAACCTGAAGAGGTGGTCCGAGCCAAGATCGACCAAACCAAGGTGGAATGGCTAAAACCCAAAAAGACAACCGATGCTTAAGAAGGTAGGCAAATACCTGCGGGTATTCCGAGTTCCAAAAACTCGAGTCAACCAAGTAACACGCCAAACTGTAAAAGCCGAGCACTAACAAGCTCGAGCTCCAAAAAGTCAAAAAGGCATTAGAAAATTTTCTAAGTATAAAGTAACTCGTAAGCAAGCACGCGATTTCATTAAATAAAAATGGGCAAAACCCAGAATACATAAGAGTTCAAAATAAAAAGGGCATTGCCCTAAGAACATGTTTCCTAGGTTACTAATGGGCATTCCCATCAGCAACAATTTCAAGAGTTGAGGTCGTCCTCGGCACTCGGAGGAAGAGCAGAAGATTGATCAGGTAGGCCCATTTCACCTTCATCATTGGCTCCCTCCTCTGCTGCTTGCCCCTCACCCTCCTCTTCTTGAGCTACGTCTTCCTCATCCTCCAGCTCGGACAACGGATCTAGGAGTCCATCTTGGTTAAAATCCTTGTCCACGTCAGCAAGGGAGAAGTCAGCATTCGGGTTGAAGTGCTGAAGCTGCTTCATGACTCGGGAGAAGCCATTAACGTGCTCCTTCATAATGGAAGCCTCGACTTCAGCTAGATCGGACTGGAGCTTGAGATCGGCCTCCTTCTCGGCCTCTAGCGGCTTCCGCAGCCCCAGACCGGCCTCCTTCTCGGCTTGAAGCCCCTTCGCGACCTTCTAAAGATTGAGTCACTCGGTTCTTTCCGTTTCCAGCTCGGCCATAAGGGTGGTATTTCCTTTTTCCAGCTCTACCTTTTGGGCATTCAGCTGGCCAATAACCTGAGCTTGCTCCTCACACTTGGCCACAGCTTGAGCCAACTCATCCTTCACCTTCAGGGCGCGAGCTGCGTCGGCCTTCGTCATTTCCACCCTCTTGACATTCTCTAAGAACTGGTGACTCCAGAAGCGAGTAATCGAAGCTATACGGAGAGCATATGCAGCAGCAGCCTCCATGCTTTCACCAGGCCCTTGCTCCAGCAAAAGACAGGCATCAGCGGGTTTGAGCACCTGGCCGTCGATGAGTGAACAGGGGTTAAACTCACTACCCCAAAGAGAGCCGAAACCCGGGTTGCAATTCCCGTCGTACCATTTGGTGTCCGAAGTAAGATCGGCCATCACAGGAGCTTTGCCCGGCCTCCTCTCGGCGGCAAGAGTTTCTTCAACAACCACAAGGGGAGAAGGACCTTTCCCCGGAACCTCGGACTATAAATCCTTCTGAATCCTTTTGGAGAGGCGTGTGTTCGGGTCAGCAGCATCAGTGACCTTCTTCTTTTTCCCCTTAGCTCCGGCAACCGGAAATGACCCACCAGCAGCTTGGTTAGCCGACTTATTCAGAAAATCTTTACAATTGAACTTCCCCATTATCACTGAAAAAACGGGAAATCTGTTAGATACAAGTATGCTGCAGGGTAAGTAAAACACCCACTAAAAAGCTACTTACGATCAAAATCGGTTTGCCGAGTTGACGATTTGGGAAGCAATAAAAGTCTACCACAAGGCAATGACCGAGGATAGTGCTTTAGGAGCTCAACGTCGGTTTTTTCTTGAGTTGTCATGCAGCCGACGTCATAGCTGGAAAACTTAGTGGGATGGGGCTGCCAGTAAAAAGGAAATTTGGAGAATCCATCCGAGTCATAGAATAGGGACTCGTTTCCTACAGTAGGTCAGACTTTGAAAAAGTCCGACTTGAAAAATTTGTATGAACTCTTGTAGAGCCCAATGATGCTTCCCCCCTCAACCCCACTAAGGGAGATCCAACCAACCCGATCTCCAAACCTAACTTTATAAAAGTAAAGGAATATAGGAGCAGTAGCCACCACTCCTATCTGCCCGCAAAGAATTTGGAAAGCAATTAAAAAAGCCCTGCTATTTGGGTGGAGTTGAGTCGGGGTAACATTCATAATCTTCAAAACATCACACTCAAATTGGGTAAAAGGTAAGGTGACACCAATCTGCTCAAACATGGTTTTATACACGTATGTGAAAAAAGGTTGACCGGGAGCTGCGTGAAGGAAGACATGTTCATTCTCAGAACATGGCAAACGCTCTACCGTGCCACTAGGAGAAGAAACTTTGTTTTTCATGGACGATAGGGATTCAGAAACCCTAAAATTTGAATGAAAATCTCCCACATCCGGCCTTACCCAGAAATACCCAGGTATAGTGATATATGGGTATGGAACTCTAGACATCCTATTGATACGCTTACGGCGCTTGGAGATGGGTATGATATTAGGAGTAGTCGAGCTACTCCCATCAGAGGAGGAGGAGGCACCATTAGCACCACCACCGCCATGAGAGGAAGAAGGAGAAGGGCAAGGAGAGCCCCCAATCGGATTGATTTCAGGCTCCACGATCTGAACCCCAGAAGAGGCATTCTGGGATACCTCAAATGAAGTCTCCATGGATAAAAATGCCAGAAATCAAACTGGAATAAAATCTAGGGGAGTGTGAAAGAGATAAGAAGGACGTACCTCGAATAGGAAGCTTGGACCAGAAATGACTCGAGAAGGAAGAAAGTCTAGGGCTCGAGGAAGGAAAAACCCCGTGCCAGGGGCTCGTCCAAATTTATAGAAAAAAGCGCAACGTCCTTTCGGCGAATTGATGATGGTTGTTGGCGTGCGAGAGAAGGGAAACGTCCCTTCAAGTCTGATCGAATTCGACACACTAATGGAAAGCAAACACGTGGCAGAAATGTTGGAATGTACACTGCCATCAAGGAAAAATATGAGCACACAACTACAGCGCAGGCCTCGGAAATGATGCCATAAAGGCCACGCGTCACACAGAGCAATGTCTCTTTTCCATCTCGGGAACCGAGAAAGTATGGCCTCAGTACGAAACTCAGGTGATCACCTCCACCTCGGCTAGGCTCGGCTCCTTCGAAAAAAGCTTCCACGCAATCAGCTCAAAGCTTGGGGGGCTTGTGTATGAGCCGAGGTGTAGAGCTCGGTAGCTCGAAGCGTCAAGCTCGGTTGCCCGAGCTGTTCACCGAGTTGGAGGGTATATATATACCGAAGTATGAAGCTCAGCCAATTACAACCAAGTTCCTAAGCTCGGCTAATGTCATGAAAGCTTCTACGCTTTACTAGCTCAAAGCTTGGGGGGCTTGTGTACGGGCCGAGGAGTAAAACCCGGCCACCAAGCTTGGATACCTGATCCAACCAAGACGGTAATGATAAAATATCGATATTATCTTTATTAATCCTGATATTATCTCATATAACCTTATCCGGCTAGAAGAGATAATATCCCTTAAATTAAGGAAATCACATCTCAGAAGATTAAAGACATTAAAGGAAATATATCCAGATCTTTTAAAGCCATGGGGACCTATTATAAAAAGACCCAAGAGAGAGACTCACTTTTTCACTGAACCCCGGTGACTCTCCCTTAAGCGTATTAGAGAAACTAGCTCGATCAAGAGACTATTGAAGAGTCCTTGCTCGCTGGTGCTCATCGGATACAAGATTAGGGGATCGAGATCACCGCATGGCCAAGGGTTGAACCTAGAACTACGTCTGGCTTTGATTCCCATCGGTATACGTAGGACCGGAATACAACGTTCTGTCAAGCCATAATCTAAAACACCCCCCATTGTTCACTCTTGGCCAAACGTTCTACGACGAGATTCCGGCAAGTCGGATCTCGGCAGGAACACAAACAGATCGTTGACAAAGCAAATTATGACTACAAAGTTGCCTTATTTATATATATATTAGTATTTTTACATCCATACGATGTACGGATCATCAATTATTATTATTATTATTATTTATAATATTATTATCATTAATAATTTGAATTGTGTTTCTATATGTACCAAACTTTTTTTTCCTTTATCCCAAATTAAGTCCATTATGTCAAACATTTTCTTTACTTATTTCACACTTTACTTTCAATATTTCATTCCCACCCATAATGGTGGTACTCATTCATCTCCAAGGCTTTTTATTTATAGACAGAAGTGATCAGCAAAAACCTTGAAACAATTTTATCTATAATTTGAGTGCAAATAATTGAATATTATTTTTATTTTAAAATGATATTACAATACATAATATAACACTATGTGTCAAGTGTTCCTCTTTGATAATTACTCATGATCAACTAATCCTCTTAGATCATGTGGTGCTAACACGTGTCCCTTTATTAAAAAGTCAGCAATTCCCCTTATTAATTAGTATAGATATAGATTTATTATTTAAAATAGAAAAAAATAGATTGGAAAATATGAATAGCCCTGCCTCTATTTATGTCAATTAAGAGATTGTCGTGTTTGACACCCAAAATATTTTACCTTTATCGGTTTGTAAATATTTTAAAACAAAAAATATATAAATTTTAGAAAATAAAAAATTAATAAAAAAATTTCATCAATTGACATGTGGCTTGCACCATTGTGCTATACTAAAATCAGCATTTCCCCTTATTAATTATTATAGATATAGATTTATTATTTAAAATAGAACAAAAAAAACAAAGGCAAAGATGTAGCAATATATATATATATATATATATATATATATATATATATATATATAGATATATATAGATATATATATAAAATTAGCTCTGCCTCTATTTATGTTAATAGAAGATTGCCGTGTTTGACTCCCAAAACAATGTACCTTTATCAGTTTATAAATATTTTAAAACAAAAAATATATAAATTTTATAAAATAAATAAAATAATAATAAAAATATTCCATAACTTAACATGTGGCATGCACTATCGTGTTACACAAAAATCAGAATTTCCCTTATCAATTAATATAGATATAAATTTATTATTTAAAATAGAAAAAACAAAGGGAAGAATGTATCTTTAAAAAAAGTATTAACAAAAAAAATTATAAAAAAAAAGTAGAAAAAAAATAGTTAAAAAAATATTAGCAAAAAAAATTAGGAAAAAAATTAATTAGGAAAAAATTATTTAAAAAAATTAGGAAAAAATACTTAAAAAAATTAGAAAAAATTCATTTAAAATAATAAAATAAAGTAAGAAAAATTAGGAAAAAAGTAATTTGAAAATAAATATATTTAAAAAAATTTAGAAAAAAAAATTATTAAATTTTTTTCTAATTTAATTTTTTAAATATTTATCTTCATAATTAATTTTTAAAAATTGAGTTTTTTATAATTAATTTAAATATTTTTTATAATTATTTTTATTTTCATATTTTTTTAATTAGGAAAATAAATATTTACAAAAATTAGAAAAAAAAGTAAATATAAAACTATTTTAAAAGGAAAAAGAAAATAGTAAATTAGAAAAAAATTAATTCAAAAAATAATTAGAAAAAAAATTATGAAAAATAAATATTTTAAAAAAAAAATAGGAAACACCCTATTTTTCTTATGCTGTCTGTAGCAGTAAATACATATTTAAATGTGTTTACTTTAGATTAATCCCAGATGATGATTTTAATTAAACTAAAATCATTTTCTTGTGTTATATCATATGAAGTTACGATAAAAATTTCAGTTGAAAATTCAGACGGAAGCCGGTATGCATTTTCACTGCCGATACAAGTTTACTGAGCAGAAAACCTAATTTTGACCCGTGAATGAGATATTTAGTGTTTCTATTATGTTTCCTTCCAGTTTGGTTATTTTGAAAATTTTCGTTCAAAAACAAAATAAAATATTTTATTCTGGTGAAAACGTCGGAAGAATTACGATCGTAAATGCAACTGGGTACGAAATGGAGCAGAATAGGAGACATAAAAGGCTTGAGGTGATATGAGGGAGCGAGGTGACTCACTAGAGGTATGGCCTAAGCTACCTCCTAAAAAGTAGTCATGATGGCACTTTTTGAAATATATCATATTATATTATAAAAACCTATTTTTCTCTTTCCTCTTCAACCAAACAAGGCACAAGATCAAAACTTGCTCTCCAAGCTCATTCCTCTCTCCCCGATTTCGTGCCACTCTCTCCCCTCTCTATATATACCCCTTTCATTTTCACTTCATCATCTTCCTCCTTCAAACTCCATTAAAGTCCATCTTCTTCTTTCTTCTAAAAGTTCAAGCTCTTAAAGCTTTAGTTTTTATTCATCTTTTCTACTTAAGTTCTTCATTAAAGTTCTTCCTTATACTAAGGGTAATGCTGTCATATAAATCTTTTTGCAAGTTTCATCTTTTATTTCTTAGTTTACTTTATGTGTTTTTTATATGCTTTACACTTCTAAAATCTCTCTAAAATGGTAGAAAACTCCTTTTGAGTTGAAACCACTTTCTGTAGTCTTGTATTAACTTATATTTTCACATACTAAGAGGTTGTGTAAAACAAAAATCTCTATCCATCTCTTCCAATGAAGGCCGAATGCTTGTATTTGTGACCTGGGAAGTTTTTGTTTCAACTTTTGGAATATGATCGTGTGTTTGAGTTTCTAACTATCCTTTGATCTTGAATCTATAAATCTTGGAAGTTTTGATAGCATGTTCCTATGATAGCCGAAAAATATGAATAAGTAGGCCAAGGATACTATGTTTTAACTTTCCAAGTATTGATCATGGATTTAGAACTCTTAATAACTTGTTTATTTTATTTTATTAAAGCTAGTATGTGTGTTACTTTCATTTTTACAAGACGATCATGGACTTGAGCTCCATAAGATATTTGGATGCTAAGTCTAAGAAATTGGAAATTTTAAGGATTCATAACTTGTTTATTTTATGTTATTAAAGCTAATATGTGTTACTTTCATTTTTCCAAGATGATCATGGACTTGACCTTCATAAGATATTTGGATGCTAAGTCTAAGAGATTGGAAAGTTTAAGGATTTATAACTTGTTTATTTTCTGTTATTAAAGCTAGTATGTATTACTTTCAATTTTTCAAGATAATCATGGACTCGAGCTCCATAAGATCTTTGGATGCTAAGTCTAAGAGATTAGAAAGTTTAAGGATTTATAACTTGTTTATTTTATGTTATTAAAGCTAGTATGTGTTACTTTCATTTTTCCAAGATGATCATGGACTTGAGCTCCATAAGATATTTGGATGCTAAGTCTAAGAGATTGGAAAGTTTAAGGATTTATAACTTGTTTATTTTATGTTATTAAAGGTAGAATGTGTTATCTTCATTTTCCCAAGATGATCATGGACTTGAGTTCCATAAGATATTTGGATGCTAAGTCTAAGAGATTGGAAAGTTTAAAGATCTCTAGCCTATAAATCCTATGAAGACCGAACCTAGCTAGAGGGTTATGGACCTAAGATACCTTGTTCTTATTTTTCCAAAATGATCATGGTTTTGAGCTCCTTAACACATATAGATGCTAAACCTAAGAGATTGGAAAGTTTAGTGAATGCTAGCCTATTTTACCAGCCTTGGCCGAATGCCCTATGTTTTTAACTTTGTGGGATTTTAATTCAACTTTGTTAAATGATCATTATTTATGAACTCCTAGCACTTAAGGATCATAAATCCATGAGTTGTATAAATTTCGGGAATCTCTAAACCTAAGAACTAGTCTTGGCCTAACCTATATCTTGTGGTTTAGTGTTCTTGTTTGATTTTAACTTGTGATTTTGTGTTCATAACCTTAGATTTCCATCGCGGAGGAAACAAGGACGTTCGTGGTATACCTCTTCGAGCATCTAATCTCCTTACCTTCACAGAAGGTAAGAGGGGATTGCCTAGGGATATTCAATGACTATATGCATGTGCGTATGTGTTTATTTGAGTGATTTGAATATTATTGTGATATTGAGTCAATACTTGAATAACTTGTTTACTTGAACTATTGTGGTTATTACTTAAAGTTGAACATTACTTGCTTTAAAGTGTTATGAATTATATATATGCGATGAAATGTCGTTAACTGTGATATTATTGTTGAGAATATATTACTGTTGATTGAAGTTTGAGAAGTCGGACTTGAGTCTGTGCACAATGATTATAAAGGATTAAAAGCCTTGATAAGCCTTGAATAGAACTTTAAAAGTATTGGTTTCATTTATAAAAGTTCCTTGTTTAAAACGCTTACTTCAAGAAAATGAGATTCTTATTTTGAAAAGAAACGTTGAAGTGTTTTTAAGACAATAGAAACTACCTTTTTATGATCCAAAGTTGGTACGAGAGAAAACCTTTTTCGAACTATGTGTTTTATGAAGGAAAACCCCTTTGAAAATATTTGACTTTATTCCATCAAGGATTTCAAAATCAAACGAATTTTCTAAATGTTTTATCAAAGAATTTGTAAAGGAAAAGATTTTCTCCTAAATGATTTAGAAACGTTCCGGTTACTTAAATAAGTGACCGAGGTTTTGTTTTGGTTTTTTATTTTCACTGAGCGAAAAGTAAGCACATGTGAAAGAGAATACTAGTTCGCGAGACGTCGCCTCTAGTATTCAGTTTATGCACGTGGTCTGGGATCCGTGTCAAGAATTATGGGCCAAGGGTCCCAATCGTGATATTATGGGATAAGAGTTCTAATTTTGGAATTGAGGACTGTGTGTCCTAATTTCGTTGTTATGGGCTAGGAGTCCTTATCATGTTGAAATAAAACATGGATAAAATTACAATTGTTTCTACGACCCCAACCTTGGACTGCGGCATCGGTCTAAGGTGTTGTGATTGAGCACTCGGACTGCGTGTCATGTGTTATTGATTTTCAAGTAATGGAAATTGCGAATAGTCGTTAGCTTTGGGCTTCGACAACGAAAAAGAGTGAACACAAAGAAAAGTCTCAATAATGAAAAGTCTTTTATTCATATGCATTTCCCCTTAGCAGGCGTGCTTGAGTTATCCGAATACCCGCTTAAGATGTGGTATTCAATGAGGTATACATCCGAATGGCCCTTATAAGGGATTCGTGATGATGTTGATCCGGGCGCATGAGGTGACGGAGACAACTTGCCAAACGGGGCGTATGAGCCTGATCAACTATTTCTTTTTTGATGAAAAAACGGTGATGATATCTCATGAGATTAAGATTAGGGCCTGATAATAGAAGTGTCATGCATTATTTTTATAAAATTGATTGATTCGGGTATGAGACCCACTGAAATAATACTTGTTGTTTACCTATGAGTAATGTTAAAATGATAATATGCCAAGGTGTTGTATGTATCATGTGTATGGTTGTTGTGTGATATATCCACTTGTCGGTATCTCACTCTTACAGTTATATCAGGTCTCTCCGGGTTTTGTTGTAGTACCTTGGTACTCTAGTACCGATGTTGCAGAGGAGTCTTTCTAAGTCACTTGAAGACCTAGTGTTAGAGGTTGGGAAAGTATTATGATTGGGGGTCTCTCCAATGAATATTTGATAGAATGACCAGCTTAGGAGTCTGAGTTGGGTTGTATATCTAAAGAGGTCGGTAAATATAGTGTTATATACATCCATCTGTAGTGTAAACATTTTCTTTCGAAAATGGAAACTTAGAAGAAATGATGTAGGTCATGGCAACTTTGTTACGAACGTGACTTTACGTTTTGAATGTATGAACGATGGATTTCAGAGTTATCCTTAAAGACAAAAATTTTATACCCCAGTTTTCTGACTTAGAAGAAAACAATTTTCAGAAAGCAACCGACAAATTATCTTTTAATTTACTTTCGCATGTGTTACGTAGTAATACCCCTAGGGGGTGTTACAGGTGGTATCAGAGCTGGTCGAGTCTTTCGGGATCTTTGGGAAATAGGTTTGTTGTGTTGACGTTGTGTTTTCTATGAATTAAGTTTTATTTGGATTACTTCTTAGAAGTAATGTGTGTTGATACGCCTTTACACGTTTCATTTTCTAGTTGTGGCCTGACTGATTTGTTCGGCATGTCAGTTATGGAACCAGCACCAGAAGATGGACGTGGACGAGGTCGTGGACGTGGTCGCAGAGGTGGTCCTGTTGGTGGTCGTGCCAACATGAATGAGAATTATGACGGTGGGATGGACTTCGCTGCCCAAGCTTTGACTGACGTTGCTACTGCCATAGCTCTCCAGACTACCAACGCGGCTGCCCAGAATCAGCAGGAGTAGCAAAGAGCTGAACATGCTACAGAAGGGGAGAATCTGAATGCCTTCCGACGCCAGAATTCGTCGCATTTTTACGGGGACGCAGACCCGACTAAAGGCGATCTTTGGATCCAAGAGCTGGAGAAGATCTTTGAGCTGGTGCACACCCCAGAGGGAGCAAAGGTGCCTTATGCAACATTCCAACTGTTTGGAGATGCTGAATACTAGTGGAAGGGCACCAGAAAACTGCCGGTAGCTGAGCATCAGGCAATCACCTGGGGAGTATTTCGCAACAAATTTCTGGACAAATATTTTCCCCAGAGTGCTCGGACAGAGAAAGAGCAGGAATTCCTGAGGCTAAGTCAGCGAGACATGACAGTGGGGGAATATGCGGCAAGGTTTGAGTCCCTTGCCAAATATTTCCGCTTTTTCCATAACAACCCCGATGAGGAGTGGAAGGGTGAAAAGTTCGAAGCCGGTCTGTGCTTCGAGATCAAGGAATCTATGATGCCATTGGAAATCCAGAATTTCCAAGCCTTGGTAGAGAAGTGTAGAAAAGTGGAACTAATAAGGAAGGGAAGAGGCAACGGAGAAACTGTTGGAGGACCCACTCGTTCCAAAGACCAATATCAAAATCAAAATCAAAATCAAAATCAAAATCAAAAAGGGAAGCAGCATCGGAGGGAACCTTATTTCCGACCACAAGGGAATGACTAGAATCAACAACAACATCATTCTGATAATTCTGAATCGGGAAGTGGAGGTCAACAGAACCAAAACCGAGGCCAATTTAGAAGATGTTACAAGTGTGGAAACTCATATCACATGGCTGATGTTTGCCCACGCAAGGGAACGAAATGTTACAACTGTGGAAAAATAGGACACTTTCCAAGGTATTTTAATGCACCAAGGTTTGAAAGGGTTGTCAACACCATAGGGACTGATAGACCCACGGCAAAGGGAAGAGTTTACACCATGACTGGCGCAGGAGCTTCACAATCTGATGATCTTTTACGACAGAAGTGGTGTGCAATTTGAAGGTCTTATGACAGTGGCCTATAATTCTAAGTTGTAATAGGATTCTAAGTATAATCGTGTTTTGACATCTTTAATTATTTGACTTTCTAGGGTCTCCTATGATACTAGTCTTTCTAGTGAATGTATGTTTCTTATGACTTTTGGGAATAAGAGTCTCTTTAAGAAATTTATTCCAGTTCCCTTCTCTTTTTGATTGTTGTGGTCAGTTTAGACTTTGGATCCAATCTTTCTTTTCCTAGAGTTGTGGATTGGCTTGATGTTGCACGGGATGGGTATGTTTATAAAAGAAGTTTCTTGATGAAACTTAATCTATTCACTTTTACTTTTGGTAGAAGTGATTCAGTTTGAATTCTTAACGAACTGTGGCTCTTTTAAATTGTTGACCAGGAAATTCTAGTGAAAGGAGAAACTTTTTAGATTCATGATTGTAAACGTGTACCAATCATACAATATTTTTACCTCCCTGAACCTACTAAAGGATCTTCATACACTGGATGTTTCTGTATTCTTTTGGAATGATGAAGTTCTTTTAGATACTTTCTTCTGATAGTATGATCTTGATAGTGAGAGATCCTGTTTAGTTTCAAGTTACGTAATTTCGAGGACGAAATTCTTTTTAGAGGGGTAGTATTGTAACACCATGTTTTTCCTAAGCTGCCTGTAGCAGTAAATACATATTTAAATGTGTTTACTTTATATTAAACCCAGATGATGATTTTAATTAAACTAAAATCATTTTCTTGTATTGTTATATCATATGAAGTTACGCTAAAAATTTCAGTTGAAAATTCAGACGGAAGCCGGTCTGCGTTTTCACTGCCGGTACAAGTTTACCGAGTAGTAAACCTAATTTCGACCCGTGAATGAGATAGTTAGTGTTTTATTATGTTTCCTTCCACTTTGATTATTTTTGAAAATTTTCGTTCAAAAATAAAATAAAATATTTTATTCGGGCGAAAACGTCAGAAGAATTACGATCGGAAATGCAACCGGGTACGAAATGGAGTAGAATAGGAGACATAAAAGGCTTGAGATTATATGAGGGAGTGAGGTGACTCACTAGAGGTATGGCCTAAGCTACCTCCTAAAAAGGGGTCATGATGGCACTTTTTGAAATATATCATATTATATTCTAAAAACCTATTTTTCTCTTTCTTCTTCAACCAAACAAGGCACAAGGTCAAAACTTGCTCTCCAAGCTCATTCCTCTCTCCCCAATTTCGTGTCACTCTCTCCCGTCTCTATATATACCACTTTCATTTTCACTTCATCATCTTCCTCCTTCAAACTCCGTTAAAGTTCATCTTCTTCTTTCTGCTAAAAGTTCAAGCTCTTAAAGCTTTAGTTTTTATTCATCTTTTCTACTCAAGTTCTTCATCAAAGTTCTTCCTTATACTAAGGGTAATGCTCTCATATAAATATTTTTGCAAATTTCATCTTTTATTTCTTAGTTTACTTTATGTGTTCTTTATATGCTTTAAACTTCTAAAATCTCTCTAAAATGGTAGAAAACTCCTTTTGAGTTGAAACCACTTTCAATAGTCTCGTATTAACTTATATTTTCACATACTAAGAGGTTGTGTAAAACAAAAATCTCTATCCATATCTTCCAATGAAGGCCGAATGCTTGCATTTGTGACCTAGGAAGTTTTTTTTCAACTTTTGAAATATGATCATGTGTTTGAGTTTCTAACTATCCCTTGATCTTGAATCTATAAATCTTGGAAGTTTTGATAGCCTGTTCATATGATGGCCGAAAAATATGAATAAGTAGGCCTATGATACTATGTTTCAACTTTCCAAGTATTGATCATGGATTTAGAACTCTTAATAACTTAGAGATGGAAAGTTTAAGGATTTATAACTTGTTTATTTTATGTTATTAAAGCTAGTATGTGTTATTTTCATTTTTTCAAGATGATCATGGACTTGAGCTCCATAAGATATTTGGATGCTAAGTCTAAGAGATTGGAAAGTTTAAAGATCTCTAGCCTATAAATCCTATGAAGGCGATCCTAGAAGGTTATGGACCTAGGATACCTTGTTCTTATTTTTCCAAAATGATCATGGTTTTGAGCTCCTCAACACATATGGATGCTAAACCTAAGAGATTGGAAAGTTTAGTGAATGCTCGCCTATTTTACTAGCCTTGACCGAATGCCCTATGTTTTTAACTTTGTGGGATTTTAATTCAACTTTGTTAAATGATCATTGTTTATGAACTCCTAGCACTTAAGGATCATAAATCCATGAGTCGTATAAATTTCAGGAATCTCTAAACCTAAGAACTAGTCTTGGCCAAACCTATACCTTGTGGTTTAGTGTTTTTGTTTGATTTTAACTTGTGATTTTGTGTTCATAACCTTAGACTTCCATCACGGAGGAAACGAGGATGTTCGTCGTATACCTCTTCGAGCATCTAATCTCCTTACCTCCACAGAAGGTAAGATGGGATTGCCTAGGGATATTCAATGACTATATGCATGTGCGTATGTGTTTATTTGAGTGATTTGAATATTATTGTGATATTGAGTCAATACTTGAATAACTTGTTTACTTGAACTATTGTGGTTATTACTTGAAGTTGAACATTACTTGCTTTAAAGTGTTATGAATTATATATATATATATGTGTGTGTGTGTGTGTGTGTGTGTGTGTGTGTGTGTGTGTGTGATGAATTGTAGTTAACTGTGATATTATTGTTGAGAATATATTACTGTTGATTGAAGTTTGAGAAGCCAGACTTGTGTTTATAAAGGATTAAAAGCCTTGATAAGCCTTGAATAAAACTTTGAAAGTATTGGTTTCATTTATAAAAGTTCCTTGTTTAAAACGCTTACTTCAAGAAAATGAGATTCTTATTTTGAAAAGAAACGTTGAAGTGTTTTTAAGACAATAGAAACAACCTTTTTATGATCCAAAGTTGGCACGAGAGAAAACCTTTTTCGAACTATGTGTTTTATGAAGGAAAACCCCTTTGAAAATATTTGACTTTATTCCATCAAGGATTTCGAAAGCAAACGAATTTCCTAAATGTTTTATCGAAGAATTTGTAAAGGAAAAGATTTTCTCCCAAATGATTTAGAAACGTTTCGATTACTTGGATAAGTGACCGAGGTTTTGTTTTGGTTTTTGATTTTCACCGAGCGAAAAGTAAGCACATGTGAAAGAGAATACTAGTTCGTGAGACGTCGCCTCTAGTATTCAGTTTATGCACGTGATCTGGGATCCGTGTCAAGAATTATGGACCAAGGGTCCTAATCGTGATATTATGGGCTAGGAGTCCTAATTTTGGAATTGAGGACTGTGTGTCCTAATTTCGTTGTTATGGGCTAGGAGTCCTTATCATGTTGAAATAAAACATGGATAAAATTACAATTGTTTCTACGACCACAACCTCGGACTGCGGCATCGGTCTAAGGTGTTGTGATTGAACACTCGGACTGCGTTTCCTGTGTTATTGATTTTCAAGTAATGAAGATTGTGAATAGTCGTTAGCTTTGGGCTTCGACAACGAAAAAGAGTGAACACAAAGAAAAGTCTCGATAATGAAAAGTCTTTTATTCATATGTATTTCCCCTTAGCAGATGTGCTTGAGTTATCCGAATACCCGCTTAAGATGTGGTATTCGATGAGGTATACATCCGAATGGCCGTTATAAGGGATTCGTGATGATGTTGATCCGGGCGCATGAGGTGACGGAGACAACTTGCCAAACGGGGCGTATGAGCCTGATCAACTCTTTCTTTCTTGATGATAAAACGGTGATGATATCTCATGAGATTAAGATTAGAGCCTGATAATAGAAGTGTCATAAATTATTTTTATAAAATTGATTGATTCGGGTATGAGACCCACTGAAATAATACTTGTTGTTTACCTATGAGTAACGTTAAAATGATAATATGCCAATGTGTTGTATGTATCATGTGTATGGATGTTGTGTGATATATCTATTTGTCGGTATCTCACTTTTACAGTTATATCAGGCCTCTCCAGGTTTTGCTGTAGTACCTTGGTACTCTAGTACCGATGTTACAGAGGAGTCTTTCTAAGTCACTTGAAGACCTAGTGTTAGAGGTTGGGAAAGTATTCTGATTGGGGGTCTCTCCAATGAATATTTGATAGAATGACCAGCTTAGGAGTCTGAGTTGGGTTGTATATCTAAATAGATCGGTAAATATAGTGTTATATACATCCATATGTAGTGTAAACTTTTTCTTTCGAAAATGGAAACTTAGAAGAAATGTTGTATGTCATGGCAACTTTGTTACGAACGTGACTTTACGTTTTGAATGTATGAACGATGGATTTCAGAACTATCTTTAAAGACAAAAATTTTATACCCCAGTTTTCTGACTTAGAAGAAAACAATTTTCCGAAAGCAACCAGCAAATTATCTTTTTAAAAAAAGTAAATTAGAAAAAAACTGATTCGGGAAAAAAAATTTAAAAAAATTATTGAAGTTGGCACAGGCAAACACACGAAGGGGGTTGAATTGTGTTTGTTAATTATTTTCGTAAAAACCCTTTTTGAACGACTTTTTCACAAGCAGAAGATAAAAAGATTAAGCATACAAGAAATCTTTTTTAAAAGATTAACAAAACCAAAATCAAATCCCACAGTTAGTAAAAATAAATAAAACTGTAAAAGATAGGGGATAGAAAATTCACTCAGGTATTTTATCATGATTCACTCTTTTCCTACTAAGAGCTATGTCCAGTCCCTTCTACATGAAGGATTTTTTCCACTATTTCCAAATAGTTTCTACAACAAGTATTCTTCACCTCTCCAGGCTACAAGTATTGGTTTCTTGCCAAGCCTCTTCAGGCTCTAATAAAATCACAGGGATTTTTCTGAGATCTTTCTAAGTCACTATATAAGAGGGTATGAAGGTTTAATATCTACTGATTATTTTTACAACTATTCAACCATAAGAATTAAAGACTTTTGCTTTACAACATGAATGTGAGCTTTGAATATCTTGTAATTGATCAAATGGCAAAAGTTCAGCTAGCAAGATTATGCTGGCAAGAGTAGTATCTTCAGTATCTGAGGTCTTCAATTTATATAGTGGTCTACAACTTCTCTTATAAATCTTCAACAGTTATTTGCATAGTTCCGTTATAGAGATATCATTAAATGCATGATATCCGGTGAGACTGATAGCTTGATTTTGGACGAATTGAAAAGCATCATTGGTTATCATAAAATCACAAAATGGAGGCTTACTGTTCTGAGCAATTGTACCTTAAAAACTTTCTTTCATCCTTTGTGTATAACTCAGCTTTTGTCCAGCAATAAAGATGTCATCGTATAGATCGTTTTGCAATTCCAATTGTACTATCTGCTTTTTGTATTTCCTTGATAGTACTATGAACTTTCTTACAAAGGAACAAGATGTTGATAATTATAAAGAACATATATTCCTTTGAAATAAATATCAATCATTTGAAATAAATTCAATGTGGTCCAAATTGCATTAAATCATGTTCAGGGTAATAAAGATATAGAAGATGTAGAACCGTCTACAAGGATTCGGTTTTAGAACGCATCTACACAAGGTTTTATTTTACTCGTCCACTAATGTGATAGAAACGCTCGTCTACACAAGTCTTTGGACTTGCTAAGTCCTTAGAGAAACTTTGTCCAATGACGTGGCACTATGGACGTCTACTGAATTTTAGTTAGGCACTATGGATGTATACTTGAGTTTCAAGGATAGCACTTGTCTGCTGACGTGGCAAGATGGACGCGCTTATTTCACTAGTGGAAAATATACATTAGACGGTAAAGGTTTACGTCAGTTAACCAAAATCTAGACGTTAAAAAGGAGGCGGTGGCAGTTTTGTAAATATCAGAGTTCATTAATTCAATTTTAACGTCAGTTGTTTTAATGACTGACGTTAAAAGTGAAGTGACTCACTTTTAACGTCAGTTCAATAAAGAACTGACATTAAAAGTGAACATTTTAACGTCAGTTCGATAAAGAACTGACGTTAAAAGTAAGTCACTTCACTTTTAACGTCAGTCCTTACATCAACAGACGTTAAAGGTTATTTTAATAATTTTTTTTATCTAGTATACGATCCCTTCCGCATTGCCTTCCTCAAAGTTTCAGTTTCACATGAAATGCTTTGATGTTTTGTGTTTCTGTTTTGAAAACTATAAGTTGAATCAATAACCCAAACCGGATCTCATTCATGAAATCTTTATGTCTGATCGATCTGAGAAGATTGAAAGGGTTTAAAATCCTATAAAAAGTTACGTTGAAAAGGTTTAAAATCCTATAAAAAGTTACATTGAAAAGGTTTAAAATCCTAAACATTAAAGCTACATCCCATCAGAGAGTTTTATGAAATATGCCAAAGGGAAAACTATACTCCGAAGACCTCAGAAAACTGGGGGGCATGAGAGAGCTCAAGAGAGAGGCAAAAATAGGTGCACTAGATCTGTTTCAAGCAAAGGCAGTGGTTCCAGAGACTTCCAAGACGGTCACTTGCTGCCAAAGCCGAGGTTTTGGAGCTGTGACCCCGAGCACTTGATTAGCCCTCCAAAGGTGATTCTCAGGAAGGTGATAAGGTGAGCAACTCTCATAATGTAATTTACTCGGACTTATCACCCATGTAATGTAATTTACTCAAACTCGAAGTTGTTTAACCATTAAGACAAAGACCTTTGAGTCTAGGAATAGGAAGAAAGAGTGATGAAGTTAATCTCCATGGCGAGAGCCATATTGTGAAGCGAGAAAATTAAAAGGATGGAAGGAAGCTATTTATAGGAGCGGTGATGAAGTTACTAAGCTATTCCGATTTTCTTGAAAACTTACCTATAAACTTAATGCTCATTAAGAGGATTGAGTTACAAGGTGCATGGGTAAGTAGCACAAGATGCATCAAAGGAATGAATGTTTTTGCGAGATATCTATACACTTTTAACGTCGTTTTTTAAAAAGCGATGTTAAAAGTGTTTTTCAAATAAAAAATATTAATTGTTAACGTCGTTTTTATAAAGCGGCGTTAAAAGTTTGATTTTTACTTGATTAAATAAACAGGTGGCGTAAATAATCCTATATATTATAAACGTGCAGAATGAATATTGGAAATAATGTAATTAATATACGGGAACTTGGCAGTCATCAATTAAGTTGACGTTAAAAATGAGGTGGTGGGTAAACTATTTGCGTCAGTTCTATAAATAACTGACGTAAATAATTATGAAACTCATTTCATTGGTTGTCATGTCCCTGTTGTCCCTCTTAACGCAGATCACTCCATCAGTCGGATAGCCCACATGCACGGGAGGACACTGTGGGGGCTTCGCAGGACCCGATCACGCCTACGCCTGATTCTAGTGTAAGTTTACATGTTATATACTATCTTTAGTCCTTCTTGTTAATGTAAGTTTATAATGTTACAACCCTCTATTTTATCATTTTTTTTGTCCATACAGACATCACAGGCTCATAGGAAACGGGGTAGAGGAGCCACCTCGTTGAAGAAACTAGAGAAGGACAGGCAGAGCGGACAGAAGCTTGAGGTGTCCTTCGATGCTAATCTAAATGCCCAGGGACCCCGTGCTAAAGAATTTAATAAGTGGGTGTTTCTACAAGCGAAGCAACACGTAAGCATCAACTACAACCACTGGAATGACGTTCCACAGAACGTTAAGGATCAGATTTGGGAGGCCATCACGGTATTTTACCTTTACATTCGTTTGATTTACATTATTAGATAATTATCCGAGTTATAATCCATCCAGTTGTTATATATGTATCTAATGTGTAGGTAGCTTGGACTGTGCCAAATGACGAGGATCATCGTCATAAATGTATGAAAATGGCATCAAAGCGTTGGAATGGGTTCAAGCATGATCTTACCAGGTACTATGTATCTGGGAAGAAGCGGCTTGATAAAATGTTCTCGGATTATCCCTGGATTGATCAGGATACTTGGGATATGTTTGCCAGGAGTCGACAGGATGGAGAATTTCAGGTTGGTTGATTAAGTTAATTTTGTATGCTTATTATAGATCATTTAACTGTATTTAATTATGTGTTTTTGTTTGAATAGGCTAAGGCAAATAAGGGTCGGCAGAATCAGGTGAAGAACGTCCACCGCCACACCATGTCTCAGGGTGGGTACCAGACTCGGATCCAGCAGATGATGGCGGATAGGTGAGGGCGAAGGGGAAGAGAACTCTGCTATGATTGAAAGAGGAGAGGTGCCTGAGGGCACACCATCAAGTCCTCCGTCGGACATCGACCGCGAGGATGTCTGGTTAGCCAGCCGCCTGACAAAGGCGGGATCTTTTAAAGTTGATGCCACTCGCGAAGTGGTAGATAAGATTGTAAGTAAATAATTAACTTGATTTCAATTGATATTTGTATAGATATTTGCAACACTTTTCACTTGCACGTTTTTTCATTTTTTTTCATTGTAGATGGATCTTAAAGCAAAATCCTCCCAGGGCGCATTCGTCCCTTCGGACGGCGGGGACGTCTTGATGACTGCTCTAGGCAAGAAAGACCATCCTAGTCGGGTTCTCGATGTTCCTGGGAACGTGACCATCAAACAATATTATGGCAAGTCTGCTTCACGAAAGCGGGTGGTCAATGAAGCATCAATTTTGGCTGACATTACTCAGCACCTCATGTCCAACCCAGATATTACAACACATCTGATGCAAGGATTAATAGCCAACCCAGAATTCAAGCAATCGCTTGCCAGAGAGCTTTCCTCCGTCGGTACATCCCAGGACACCGCAAGGCTTGCCAACGCTTCACATGTGAGCACAAAAGAGAGTTTTAGTATGGCACATGTGGAGGACGATGAGTTGGCAGCTAGGGAGCGGGAGTTGGAAGTCCAGCGCCATGAGCATGAGTTGGAAATGAAAAGGCGTGAGCTTGAGTTGGACTCCAAACGACGTGAGCTCGAAATGTTAGTAAAGGTATTTATTCATTATTAATGTCCAAATTAGTCAAATAATTACTTGTGTTTTTTTAATTATCAAAAACTTATATATTTTATTTTTCCTAAACTGAAGGCCAAGTCGATGTCGGTGTCGGTGTCGCTGTCACCTATCACTCGTTTGTTTTCACTTGGTGAGGATTATGCGTTTGAGATTTTTGAATGTCCATTGGATCACGATGGATGGGTGGCACGCCCAGATCAACAGAGGATATTTTCCTTCGTTGGTGACGATCTCGGGAACGCCTGCAGAAATAACGTCTGGATAAACAGCAATGTCATCAGTCTCTGGTGCACGTAAGTTAATTTTAATTCTATAACTTATTTATTTTTGGTATTTTTCCATTTAATAATTTATTTTAATTTCAATATATATATTATGTAATTAACATCCACACCTTTTCATATCTTAGGTATCTCCATCGTCTTCAGCTTGATAAGGGCGTTGCATCGGTTTACGGTTTCTTAGATCCATCAATCGTTCTGCCCGAGTTCTTTGCTGGCAATGAATTGAGTAAATACTTAGGAAACTTGTTGGGAGACAATCCGAAAGAATTATATCTGGCTCCCTACTGTATGGATCGCCATTGGCATTTGTTCGTACTTCACCCGTCTAGGCATACTATCATATTCTTCTGCTCTCTCCACCATGATCCGCCACCGAAGGTGGTGGAAGCTGTAAATATGTAAGTAACTAATCTTAAATTTAATTTAAGTTTTAATATCAGTTGTTTTTAGTTTATTACACACATGATATATGAGTTTGTTAATTGATCGACATGATTATTTGTTTATGATAGCTTGGCAAGGCGAGTAGCATAAGTTGTGCCAACGGGAGAAGTAGGACTTCTAAGGCTAAAGCAAATCCTGTATGGAACATCCTCAAGGTTTGGTAGTTTATTTATCAAATAATTAATATTATAATTACTAATTTATGTGTATATTCAACTGACGTTGAAATTAATTTTGTTGGTAGTCTCGATTTCAAACTGACAGTTGGTCGTGCGGCTATTATGTCATGCTTCATATGCTGAACATAGTCTCCGCATCTATTACGGATGGATGGAAGAAGGTATTATTTAAGCAACTTGTTAAATTATATATTATAGTTTTGAAGATGACTTGCATTGATGTTATTGTTATTATTTGAACGTGTCTAGGCATTTATCGACCAATCGCCTATTGAAGAAGATGAGTTAAGAGACTTGAGGATTCGCTTCGCTGAATTCTTCTTCAAGTATGCGGCTGAAAAAGGAATTGACAACATACCTCCGCACTACTTAGATAAATAGTTTTTTTGTTAGACTTTAGAAACTAATTAATAACATGTATATATATATCCTTAGATAGTTTTGTTTTTTAGACATTGGAACTAAAATTTATTTATATATATACATGGGTTTTGGTTTTAAGTCCCCCCATTGTTCAATTTTCCTTTGCAAGTCTGTAATGTGTGTGATATTACGTATTCTTTGGGGACTGAATGCGGGGATAGCTGAGGAGTGATATTTTAAAACTGAATTTAAAAAAAAAAACCTATTAAGCGTCGGTTGTATCAAACAACCGGCGTTAATAGTATTTTATAAAATATACGATACACTATTAACGTCGAGTTGTTTATTACAATCGGCGTTAAAATCAAACCTTTAACGTCGATTTTTTATAACAACTGACGTTAGTTTTAACAAAATCAACGTCCGTTGTATTAAAGAACTGACGTTAAAGGTTTAATTTTAACGTCAGTTGTTTAAAAAACCGACGTTAATTTTTACAAAATTAACGTCGGTTTTGTTAAGGAACTGGCGTTAATAGTGTTATATTTAACGTCAGTTCTCAACTGACGTTAAAATATTAACTATTAACGTCAACTGTATTTACGTCAGTCAGTATTCTGACGTAAAAAATCAATTTTAACTGACGTAAAAAACACTTATTGCACTAGTGTTTTCAAGTCTTTGGACTTGCTTTACCTAACAAGTTATTTAGGTATTCATTTATAGCCTCGTCTACTAAAGAAAGCAACAAGGTAAAATTACCACAGTTCTTGAGCAGTCCGTCTATAGGGGTGGACGCGTATTTTTCAGTTGGAACTTACCCCAAGTTTATTTTACTTATAAAAGCGTTCCTGCATAACTGAAAGCACTAGTTAGATCTCGACTAACACTTTGTCAAACAAATTTAATCCTTTTGTTAACGTCAAAGCCTAGAGATTAATTGAACCAGAACCACTTTGGTTCCAACAAATATATTATAAAGAATATATGTTTAAAAAATAAATAAATAAATTTAAATAATCCAAAATAATCTATCGGTTGACAACTCCTTTTACTGTTACAGGAATAATAAAAGAAAAGTTGTTAATTGATAAAGTGATATACATATTGAATAATAAGATATATAAAAATATTAAAATATAGTAATTGGTTCGATTCTAAAACAACCGAATTAATGACCATTGAGTTTGGTTCAATTCGGAGCCGTGCAAAAAAAATAAAAAAACGAACCAATTTAATTGGTTGGTTCGGATTTTCAAATTCATCGAATTATTGGATAAAGTCTTACGACCCTAAACTTTTTCGAAGAACATGGTAGTTTTGCTACTTTTCTTGGCTAAAAATATTTAAAAACAAAAAAATTATAAACTTAAAAAGTCAATAACAATATCCGAACAAATTAAAATTGGTTTCGTTTGATTCAGTTCGAACCGGAAAATATTAAAAAATATATATAAATAAAAAATATATAAAATTTTAAATTTTAAACCATTAAATTATATATACATTAAAGTGTAAGTATATAAAAATTAAAACATCAAGAACATGACAACTCTATTTTTACTGTTTGCCAATTTATGATTGGTTGACAAACGTAAAAAAACTTTTACTTTGTCAATGTATATAAATAAATTCAAAAAAAGTATTAGCAAAATTTTTTTTAAGAAAACATAAAAAAAATTAAAAATAAAAAATAAACGTAAAAAGAATTTTAAAAAGTAAAAAATGATAATTTAAAAAAAAATTAAAAATGCAAAAAACTTTGACACTGACACATATAATAAAAATGACTCTCCACCTTTTATTTATATATATATATATATATATATATATATATATATATATATATATATATATAACACTGCTCATCCATTTACTAGATATTTTGGTCGTTATCTTGTCTGAGAAGGAATTTTGGGATGGTAAAGACTAAAGAAATTATTTATGAATCAACAATAAACAACTGTCCGTTATGTAGATTGGGAATTAACTAATAACCGTTGATAATGGGTAAACTGTAAACTCATTTTAAAAAATCATCTAATGTTAGAAGAGCCCATAGCCGTAATTAGGGATGACAAAATTATCCGCACTCACGGGTATCTGCATAAATTGCCCACAATATATAGTAAATGAATATTTATTAAATGGGGATGGGGTCATGGTACCTGTCCCGCGGATACCCACATATTTATAATAAATATTTTTTATTAAATATATAATATATATTATGACAATTTCTATCATTTTGAGATGAAATAAATTTTATTTTCTATCTTATTTGATACTTTTTAGTGGTTAAACCCATAATAATAAATCTTTTAAAATATATATAGTATATTATATAATGTTAATATAGTATATTGTTATATTATATTATATAATTTTATTTTATTTTAAACTCTTAAATACCTACGGATATCCATGAATATCCGCTACCCGTATAAATATTCATGGATATTGATGGGGATGGATGCGGGGGAAACACTACCCACCCCCGCCCAGTTGCCATCCCTAGCCGCAATGGGACAAATCTCATGAAATTCAATGATGGGATGTCTTTTATTTATGATGTTTTAGCTTTAGGCAATACGATTCAAATTTTGTGGGGAACCTTGTGAAGTGCAGATTGCTTTCAAAAAGCATGAAAACTTTGGAATAGTTGTTGCTTGTGCCGGGACACGTATTTATATGGATTATGGAACTTTTTACTGATATTTTGGAAACTTATATTTTATTAATATATTCTGTAATTTTTTTAACTCTTTAATTTATATCATAAATAGATATAATTTAACAATAGGACAAATATTAATATTTTATTATGTTTATAATAATTCATACTAAGTTTTAAAAATTATTTTTTTTCTTTTAATTGAAGAATTTTTATTAATTTAACTTCATACAAATTTTATAATTGAAATCTATTTTTCATAATCTAATCATGAAAATAATTTATGACATTTTTATAAGCTCTTTTTAATTTATTTCAATAAAATTATTAAAGATGGTTGTGAAAATAAATTTTTTTTAGGTTGATTTAAAACAACTTACTAAATAAATATGTATGTCGGGATTGGGCCCAAGCCCAATAATGGTCAATGATCCCATAATGAGTCTAATATCCCCAAAGATTCTTGATCATCGCAACCCAATAGAGGAAGGAAATTGAGCCCCAAAATGAAGACAAGATGACACTAATCCGATGTCACTCCAACGCCCTGAGTATTGAGATGTCCCTTTAGAGCAGGTTTGACAGACCCTAAAGGGCATACCTCAGTCAGTATGAGACACATCATTTAGGAGATCTTCTAGAAGTCACACGCACTGCGTGAAGGGAATATGTTCACCCACGAATCACGCCAACCACCTGGGGGTACAACCTAGGTAACTCAATTCACACCTCTCCCACTTACCTAAAAGCTATAAATAGAGAATCCATGCTCATAGGTGGAGGGGAGGATTCATAAACACACACATTGATATTGACACCTAGAGAACATCTAAGTACACCCCGTTCCGAACTCGGAACAAAATATTTAATTAAGTTATTTATGCATATGCTTCCTCCAACTATTCCTAGCTTTCAACGAGTACATACAAGGTTTTAAATAAAGGCCTGCGACCACGACTTAGGTCGCAACGTTTAGGTTTTGGAGATCTTTGAAATCGAAACACGACCGCAATTGCGGTCATATCAACCGTATTTTTCGGTAATTGTCCGCAATTAAATAAACACGATGCAACCGCGACCACAACCACAACCGCACTTTAAAACCTTTGAATATGTACATACTTACAACCAATCATAAATATTAGGTAAAAATAATGGATTGGTCCCTATATGTGTGGCACATTTTGATTTTAGTCCTTATACAATTTTTTTTGCAAATCACTCCCAATACAAGCAGCCGTTATAGTTTTTAGTCCCTGGCATCATACCTCGTTCCTCTGCCATTTGTAAATGTCCTACGTGTACTGTTATCCTCCAAGTTGGCTTCCACTTGGCTCCACGTGGCAATAACTAGGCTGACCTCACTTTCATTCTCCATGTTGGACTAAAACCTTCTTTTTCCCTCCATTTGTTCATTCACGTTGCATTATATAACAGAGGCAGGGATTTTGAAGGGTAGAGAACGTTCTCCTACCCAAACTCATTGTTTCTCTCTTTGTGTTGAATATTGAAGAAGAACCCAGTCACTTGTTGATTGGAATCATGGCATCATCATCCATTCCAGGTAATGCCTTAATCGTCATCTTCCCCTTTCTTACATGTAGGTTTTCTTTCCAAGTAATTTTTGAAAATCTACTGCCTTAGGGTCTACTTAGGTTTCTTACCGAGTTGTTAAGAAGGATTGGGGTTTTTCAGTTCACATGTTTCGACCTGGGTTGAATGGGGGGTTTCAAAAACTTACTACATTTGATTGATATGATTATTTCTAGGGTTTTTGTTAGTGTTTATACATAGTTGTTTATACTTTTGTTTCTTATTTTGGTTGTTTCTAATTTAGGGGATTATAATTTATGACTGATTCCTAATGTGTGGTTATTGATTGGTTTTAGTAAACACAACTATCAAATTCACTGTTTTCATACACCATGGAGGTCATCTTTTGAAGACACCAACCCTAAGACAGGGAATGTGGTTACAATACGTTGGAGGGTTGGAATACACTCTCCAAGATTGTGATCCTGATGAGTGGTCCCTTCAAGAGATCTGCAACATTTTGAGAAGTCTAGGGTACAAGGGCATGGTGCAGATATTCTACCGTAAGCCCGGGATTCGCCTTAAGGAGGGATTGGTGAAGGTTTCTGATGATGCTGGTGGTATGAAGATCGCAGAGACTGCCATGAGCATTTGTGCCAAAGAAGTTGAAGTTTATGTGATACATGGTGGAGACAAGGAATGAGCGGTCCAATTAACTTCTAATGAGGATGATGTTGAACAGGTTAACAGTGATGATCAAGATGGAATAGACTTCGAGGAAGATAATGTTGCTGAGATTTGGTTTGATGACAGTGATGATGAAGAAGATGATGGATGTTGGTTCAAATACATCAATGAAGGAGCTGGTGCAACTTTGGAAGAGGATAGACCAACTGAAACTAATCAAACACATAATGTTGGACAACATCCTCCCACTGATAATGTGGAACAAATTCAATTGGATAGTGATGAGAAGATACCATCAGACTATGAAAGTTTGGAGTTAGAGAGTGAAAAGGGTGACAGTGATGGGGGCTTCAATGTGAGAGGGAAAACACATATGTACCCTAAGTACAATGCAACAGAGATGTGTGCAGGGTTCAAATTTCTACTTGGGATGGAGTTCACCTCTATCAAGCAATTTAAGGATGCTATTAGAGAGTGGTCTTTGTTGAATGGTTGGGGTCTCAAGTTTAAGAAAAATTACAATATTAGGTGCAGCGTGGTTTGTAGAGAGGGCTGTGAATGGACTGCCTTTGTGAGTAAGGTTGGAGGTTCACTAACTTATAGGTTGAAGATATTGAAGGATGTCCATACATGTGGAAGAACCTACAGGGGAAGAATGGCAACTAGTAAGTGGGTGGCAGAGAAGTTAGCTGACACAATGAAGAATAACAAGAAAATTAGTCTTGGTGGAGTCATCAAGGAAATCAAAAAGGATTATTGTGCGGAAGTTTCTGTGAACAAGGCTTATTTTGCTAGGAAATTTTCAAAGGAACAACTAGAAGGAAGCTTTGTAGAACAATATGGTAAACTATGGGATTATTGTGAAGAGGTGAGGATAACTAACCCGGGTTCAAGCCTTAAATTGCTTGTAGAGAGGCAAAATGAAAACTCTGATCCAGTTTTTTCAAGGATGTACATGTGTTTATATGGTGTGAAGACAATCAGGATTGCCTCCAGCGATGGAGGCAGTCCAGCAAAAAAATTAAGGGGAGGGGTTTTGGATCATGAGAGAGAAAATAATAAATAATGAAGAGAGAGAATGGAGTTAAGAGAGAAAAAAGATGATGGAGGGATGATGGAGGGGAAAGTGATGGAGGGAATCCAGATCAGTGTGAAGATGGGATTTCTAAATGGATGTAGGCCTATCATCGGGCCTGATGGATGTTTCCTGAAGACTCCATTTGGTGGGATTTTGCTGGTTGCTGTAGCACGAGACCCTAATGACCAATACTTTCCACTTGCTATTGGAGTTGTAGAATCCGAGAACAAAGAGTCTTGGACCTGGTTTTTGACTAATCTGCTTGATGACATAGACAGGGAAAAGCGATGGGTTTTCATTTCGGATCAACAAAAGGTATATACTTGTTTTTCAACATGCTTTTCAATATGTTTTCAATCTATTTGTTTCTAAATTGTGTTTTGATTGCATAGGAGCTGGTTCCTGAACTACAAGAGAATGTGGTATTTTTGAACAAAGAACATGTGTAAGACATGTCTATGCTAATATGAAGAAGCACTATGGTGGTGGAAGTGTTCTAAGGGATAGGATGCTTGCAGCATGCAAAGCTACCTACCATGCTTCCTGGACAAGAAGGATGCTTGAGTTAAAGACTGTATCAAAGGATGCTCACGACTGGTTGATGGAGATTGACCCCAATTTGTGGGCAAAGTCACACTTCAGTGAATACTCAAAGTGTGACATCATTATGAATAACATTTCAGAGGCCTTTAATGGGAGGATCCTTGAAGCTCGAGACTTACCTATAATCTCTATGTTTGAATGGATAAGGGTATATTTGATGTCTCGGTTTGCAAAGAATAGACTATTGGTGGAGAAGTATAAGGGTAAAGGCAAGATTTGTCCAAAGGGTAGGAAGAGGCTTGATAAAGAGGTCTTGGATTCTGGGAAGTGGACCGCAACTTGGGCTGGGGGTAGCAAATTTGAGGTTGTGTTATCCAGCATAATTTGAGGTTGATTTGGAGAATAGAAATTGTGCTGGTAGGTTTGAGGGGCTTATTGGAATACCTTGCAGGTATTTTGACATTAATTTTCATATTCTCTAGCTGTTTTCATTAACAACACACACTGATATAATCTCTTCTTCCTGCAGACATGCTATTGCAGCTATATTTTGCAACAAAGAAGATCCACATGATTATGTGGATAGGTATTACTGGGTTGATACATACGAACAAGTGTATGCTCCAATCATCAATCCAGTTAATGGTGAACAACTGTGGCAGCCAACAGGACTACCACCTGTTAAGCCTCCACACCACAGGACTAGAATCGGAAGGCCTAAGAAAGCTAGAAGAAGGGAGAGAGATGAGCCACCAAGGCCTAACAAGCTTAGGAGGCAGAACACATCTATCACTTGCTCAAAATGTGGAAACTATGGACACAATATAAAGCTTTGCCATAACCTTGTATCTCCAACCACTGATGCAACCACTGATGCATCAACCCAAGGAAGAGGAAGAGGAAGATCTACCTCGGTTGCAATATCTGCTTCACAGACTGCTGCGACCATACACACTGATGTGCAAGTTGGTGCCTCAATTGCACAATCTAGTTCACAACCTGCTCCTGCTGCGACAAACACTAAAGTTGGTGCCCGTGCTGCACTTTCACAATCCGTTGCTGCCACAAAAACTGGTGTGCAAGTTGGTGCCACTGCTACTCTTTCACACCATGTTGCTGCGACAAAAACTGGCGTGCAAGCTGCATTTGGTCCTCCTCCTAGTTTTGGCCCTAATGTGAACCATGAAGCACACACATCTACCAGATCTGCTGCATCCAAGGCAACACTTGGTTTGAGACCCAAGTTACCCAACCAAAAAGGACCTAGCAAATGGAATGGACAACCCTGTGTCACAGGGCAGCAGCTGTAAGCAGCTTTGAAGAGAGGCGTGGAGCATACTCAAAACAGCCAAGAGTCAAGGAACTCAAAGCATTAGGGCTGATGTACTCAGGCATTTTGTTTTTTGTGGGGTATGGGGGTATATTTTTTGTACAGGTGGGGGAATCTTTAATTTTGTGAAAGCTGTCACCCCATGTGCTTCAATAGTTTTGAGTTTGACCACCTATTTATGTCTTCTTATCTACTATGGCAGCCACTTTTTTTTTTTTTTTTTGCATATGGCAGTGTATTGTAAGTGCACTTTGATATTTTCCAATTAAAGTAATGTTATGCACTATTTAATTGTTGTTAATCTTATTAAAGTGTTCCTGTTATTTTTTAATCGCTGTTATAAAAGTGTCATGCAGTTTAATTGTTGTTACTGATTTTTAAATTGTTGGATTACTGTCATTATGTTAATGATGTGCTGATGAAAATCATTTGGAAACAAAATAAACCCATTTCATTTATTGAAAGAACCATTACAACTTCATTCATTACAACATAATTGATTACAACTACACTAACAAAACCCCCTACTTCCACACTACAATGAACATCCCACTGATGAAAACACACCATGAAACCCACGACAAGCATTTGTACATGAACACTTGTTTCTTCAAATCCCCAATAGCTTTTTGTTGTTTTCTGATCACTTCCCTTGCATGTTCAATTTGAGCATTTGTACATGCTGATAGAGACGTTGTTCTTGAGCTGCTGCAGCCTAGAGTTTTCCTTGCTTCAATTTGGGGATATATGGGAATGAGGAGGAAGACTCTGGTTGGAGTTTAAAGATGGAAGTGGAAGCCAACTTGGAGGATAACAGTACACCTAGGACAATTACAAACGGCAGAGGAACGGGGTATGACGTCAGGGACTAAAAACTGTAACAGCTGCTTGTATAGGGAGTGATTTGCAAAAAAAAAAAAATTGTATAGAGACTAAAATCAAAATACGCCACACAAATAGGGACCAATCCATTATTTTAACCTAAATATTACATATGTGAAGTGGGCACTGAAATACATGTGAGGAAAACAGTTTAGTTTTAGTTTCCAAAAATAGAGCGACCTAAAGTTTTAGCTGTGGAGACCACAATTGCAAAGGATGGTGCCCTATATGGTAATTTCGGTTGAACCTTCCTAACACAGCGACTTAAAGCTGAGTGAGACTCTTATTTTCTGTAATTAGCTTGTAATGGAGGCTCAAGTGGAGGCTCCATAAAGTCCTAGTAAAAAATTTAACCATTTAAATTAAGGAATATTTGGTAACATCGTGGTCGGCTTAATCATGAAGCTATTAAAGTCCTAACTTTAGGTTTATCAGCAAAAAAAATTATTTACTTTTATTTTATAAAGTAAAAAAATTACACATGCTAACACAAAGGCTCAACTTAGAGTATAACCTGATCCAAATAAATTATTCCACTTAAAATGAAAAGGTCCCATTCAAAATTTGTTTTAGACCTCACTTATACTTAGGTCAGGCTCTCGGTAACATGCTGATGATAGACTACTGATAGGTGTAAGTCATAGACTGCTCGAATAAATAGGTCTCTGGACTGGCTTCAAGGGCCAGCTATCAAACATTGAAAAGGACAAATACACCGAGTAAAGTGATCAGAAACTAAGCTTGCAGATATAAGTATTTTGAGTTATTTATTTTGGTGATTAAGTTTTTGTCATTTGCTAATGTGAAGTTTTGCATTAAGGAAAGCCCAAAGAGACTAGAAACTGCTGAAAGCACTTTGTTTTTGGAAAGGGTGGCGAGCTTCGATCCCTTCAATGAAGTTTGGTGCTATATGAATAAAAATCCAAGGTCGTTATAGCGTGCAAGAAAGACGTGTCAGAATGAAATGTGTAGACCTAGACTACAAGTCTTATCACTTTCGGACATTGAAAAGCAAAAAGAATAAAATCGAAGCTCTTAAGGTGAAGGTTGGCAATCTGAATTTGTTCATGATCGCCCCATACGCTTAATCCAAAATTAGCCTCTCTTTTTGACGTGTGGGCTCCATAGTTTTGGTGGTAGTTAGCCATCCGAGCGTCATTTATTAGCTTACCTTAATAGTAAGATTTAATCAACATGTTGATAGCCGAACCAATATCTACTTAAGCTTAAAGCGAATTCTCAGGTAAGGGATCTTTTAAAATGATTTTTTTTAAAAAAAAGAAAGCTTGCATAGGCCTAATCGGCATTCGGAGTGTAAATAAAATTTTTGTAGACCTAAACCAAGGACTTGAGTTGCTTAGCCCTTGGGCCGGCCTTGAACATGTTTCAAATTCTGTATAAATTATTACAAAAGAAGGCACTATTAAGAAGATTTAGTTTAGAAACACATACACACCCCTATACCTTCTGTCCCCGTATTTTCTTCTTGACTATCTGACAATGCTTGCCCATACTCTAAACTTTTTAGCTCAACCATCCCTGCAGCAATTGAAAAAGCAAAAAGCAGAAGCCATGAGTCTGTCATATTGCAAGACTATGTAAGAATATTAAACCTGACTAGATCCTATTTAAAAATTAATTCAAATAGATAATCATAAAGAATTGTGATTTGTGCTGATTTTATTCTAATTGATTTGACACGTTAATAAATAAATCCTACTGTTGCATATTCTTAACCTTAATCCCACTTTTCTTAAGAGATTCATGCACCAGCGACTAGAGAATGGATAGGAAGGTATTATATTTTATGAGGGTAGTAGTTGATGTTGGTAAAAGCTCAACATGCTCTCCTAATTGCTTTTATTTAATGCTAAGCCAATCTTAATGATAAAATCATTTTCTATGTTCACTATATTCTTTCAGAAGTAGTATATTGATGAACTCTTGCTTGCACTACTGTTATGCCAAAGCATTCAAGTAAGCCAACTTGATTAGGATCTGCCATGTTATTCTCAAGTCCATAGTTTTCGTCCCTCTAGCTTAAATAAAATATATTTTTCTACCGTGTTCTACCACATTGCACAATTAGCCTAGTGTAGAGGGCATTGAGCTAAAGCCAAGAGTAGTAGAATAATTGAGGAATGAACCTCCGTCATAATTGAGTAATGACATGACAAATTGCGTGCACATCTTTTGTCAAAAACAAAAAACAAAAACAAAAACTGAATTTTAAGGTATAAAGCAAACATAACAAGTTTGATGTGATGGCATGTCCATGAACTTCGTGTCTATCTTATATTGCATTATTAATGCTCATAAACTGTACATATACAGTACTGCTCACACACACCTTAAACTCATTATCTCATAAATCTAAACAGTATTCATCGTATATATATATATATATATATATATATATATATAGTTAATTATACTGATCCCGCCTAAACTTCTACATACCTACATACCTAAGGAATGATGTGAAGAGTACACAAAAGTGTGTGTGCACGAAGCAATTTTCATGTGAATACGTGGCCAAAAGGAGTTGAAGGAACCCACAAAATAAGCTGGCCGGCACATCCAGCCACAAGCTTTTAAGGAAGAGACCGACCTCTGAAGAGCATATGTATGCTTCTGCCCTTTTGATACCATCTTTCCTTGATCCAATCATTTAGCTAGTTAGGTATTCGATTTGTACAGTGTCCCCATGAAAAAGAAGTTTACTTACATTGATTCTTTCTATCTGCTTATACTGATTGCACACATGACATGAACATGATAAACATGATGTTTGGATGCTTAAAAAGCGTCCTAATATGTGATGGAAAAGTGTAGTATCTTGGATGAAGAAAAAGGATTTAAAAAACACTACAAATTAAGTATTAAGTATAACAATTATTTGAGGGAAGCCCCAAATTGGTCCCTGGAAAATTTTGGGAACCCATTTTTAGTCTATAAAAAATTAAATTAATCATTTAGTCCTTCAAATTTTTGAACACGGGACACATTAGTCCCTAGATTTAGTTCCAACGTTCATTTACTTACATATGTGTGTGTCATTAACCATCCTACTTGATCCGTTAGTGATCCTGTGTGGCCTATATCGAGTTTCCGCTGTGAAAATTTAATGAAAGGTGAAAAAGTGCATAATTTTTAGATATTTGAATTTTAAAGTTATACAAATTTTTCACTTTTATTCACTTTTCACCGAGGAAATTCATTAAAAGTCACGCATGACCATTAATGGGCTAAGTAGGATGGTTAATGGGACACATAGACAAGTAAATGGACGTCGAAACTAAATATAGAGACTAATGTGTCCCGCGTTTGAGAACTTGAGGAATTGATTGGTTAATTTTTTTTTTTCAGGGACTAAAAGTGGGTTCCCAACATTTTTCAGGTACCAATTTGGGTATTTACTCTAATTATTCCAATATGATCACGACTTTTTATTTATTTATAATCAAACAAAGATTTATTAAATAAATGCAAGACCTTAAATACAAGATATACCAAGAAGTGCAAAAAGAACAGAGTTTACATAGCTTGATTTATTGAATATGATCACAACCCCTTTTTTCTATAAGCAACAAATTATATTGGTGTGTAGTATAAGATACTGTAACTCGTATACAAGTGAAGAAAAACATAAAGTGGATTTATGTAAAATTGATATTATTCCTAAAACTAAGAAACCTCGATCAATTATACAAACAACAATGTTTCTCAAATTGGGGGCATCATACGATGTCTCATTTATTTTTGGATGTATTTTTGAGATACATGTATATCAATTCAAGATGATTAAAAAATAGGTGAAAGATAGAATTAAACACATCCAGTATCTAAATTTTGATGCTCAAATATCACAACTCACAGCTAACCAAACTATGTAGACACAATAAAGGATCAAAACAAAAGCTGTATTTCCGCTTCAAACGGCAAGAAGACTGAAGAAAATATTTCACCAGACCAACACCAAGAGCACCAAACTTGAAGCAATGAAGTTTGACAGCCAATAACTATTTCCAGCGAGGAACTCAGAACCTGCATATACCATTGCCTATGAAATGTGCAGCCGACCCAATCGAAACAGTCACAATAAGAAGTATAGCCACTACGATCACAGCTTGATAATGAATGGATCAAAATTGGGTCGATTTAGACAATTTAGTATGGTTTATTAAATCATAAAATTGTGTAAGTAAAAAACTAAAAATAAGGGATACTTTATATTAACATAAAAATATTTTATATTATGCAAAATGCTTTAATTTAAATTTGATTTTAAACTTAAATGTATTATAATTCATCACTAATTTTTGAAAAATCCGTTTAGTTTCAAAGTATCATGTGTCATTGGGTCAAGTTTGGACAACATAAGATATTAATCGAATCTCACTTAAAGAATACATCAAAGCTAATTTTTATATAATCCGAACTCGACTAAGTTAATTTTCGGCTAGGAGAAATTATGGGGACATTGTGGGGTCTAGAACACCAAAATATGTAGGAAGTATTTTTTTGCGCAGAAAAATAGTAAAAAAAAAAAACTCCTTACAAAGAACTATTTCCCTTTTAGGTACTTAATGAGTGGTCTAATGGAGAAAATAAAAACTACCTAATGTGGCTCCCAGCTGAGATGCGATTGATTACTTAATTGTTGTTATGCAGTTTATGAATCTATCTAGTTGTTAATGGCAGAAGCATTTTTGTATCTAGCTTCAAAATTTCCTACAAGATCAAATTCATGCGTACAACTTTCAGTGCCATTGGTACCCACTGTTCCGCATCACAGATATATTGAAATTTCAGACTTTTGTAACGAGTAATTCTCAACCACCTCTGATCAATTTGATATCGATGATAAATTAATATAGTTTAATTTGTATATATATACTATTTTATACTATCAACCCAATCAGATATGGATAATTAATTTTTAAGGTGGTTATAATATTTTTAATAATATGTCAATATTTGATTGGTTGATGTATGGGATAAGAAATCTTTACACAAACATACCAATGAAATCCAAATTATTAACCAACCCAAAATTAACTTCGTGGACCAGAAGCCATAATTCCACAAACAACAAGCTGCCAATGGTACTGTATAATATCTTTACATATATAGTTGCTGCTACAGGCACCTTAAAATTAATTCTGCTTGGCCAAATTGAAGGAAGGTCGCAAAAGCCATAATGAAGTTTTATTGCTGGTCAGAAAGTACTACTACCTCTTTTAATCTTGATTATTGATAAATAGTTTTTGTAGATTTAATTTTTAGAATCTTTTGATAAAACACGTAATAAATGATATATTCTATTTACTGAAAGTGACAAGAAAAAGTTGAATAAATTCTAGCAGCAGTCGCTATGGAATCTCTGCCAACATTCATGTTGCAGTATGAAAGAATGGGTTACATATCCTAGTCGTTTAAAAATCTAATTTACTTCAATGGATGTTGACTTCTCTCTTCACCTCTTCAACGTATTCAGAGTTTTTAAAATATTTAAAGTCTCGTGTAAAAAATAGTGCAGTTAGCTAGTTTGGTACTTATATATATATATATATATATGCATTATAGTTATTTTACTTTCCCAGTCTATTTTTTTAAGAAATGGTATAGTCATAGATAAGTCATAAGAATTTTAAGAAACCAAAACGATTTGGGACATGATATGCATTTGCCGGGAGCATGAGTTTAATTGATATGTATTGTTAGTGTAAAATTTTTGTACTGTCAATCAATCAAGTATAAAAAAATATTTACCCTTACAGTATATATTAAAGAAACTCAAAAACTTTTACACTCACATTTTATAAATATTAAACTCAGAATGAGCATGATTGGCTTTACATTAAACCGAAATTCCAGAGTCACCGAGTCGTCTGATTTATCCACCAAACAATTCGTGAAATTCTATGGGCTGCCTTGGGGAAACCGGAAATCAAATAAAACTAGGCAGATTGATATTGCAAGAACTCAATGTATACAAACTCACTAGGTCCTTCTATGTTTGGTCCCAGAAGGTAAACGTAGAAATTGATAGATGGAATGTACAAAGCACATAATGAAGGACGCACTTAATGTTGGAAATTTAAGCCAAAGCAAGTCCCATGTTATATGGGAGCTAACTTGGAGAGCCCCCTTAAACTTATATAAAGAAGTTTAAGGGATGCTAACTAAACACACCAATCCTCACAAGAGAGAGTGAGAGAAAATTAGAGAGATCCTTAGAGAGAGTTTTCTCAGAGAGAAAAATAGTGAGTCAATTTGTTGATGATACAATATTCTTGTATTTTTGTATTCCCATTATTGTTATAGTGGAAGTTTAAGCGGCCTACGGGTCCCGTGGTTTTTTCCTTACTCACATTGAGGAGGTTTTTTCACGTTAAAAATTGTCCGGTGTTATTACACTTATTTTTACGTTTCCGCTTAGTGCCTATTTTTGAGTTCACAGAGGAGGGAAATTATGCTGGTATTTCCCAACAGTGGTATCAGAGCTCTCAGAGCTTTGGAATATTAGGTGCCGGATTTATAAGAAAATTCTTAGTATGCTCTGTGGCTGCAGCATTGTCTGATCTTCCACATCAGAAAAGAATTATTTTTGTTGATGGAAATAAAGTGTGGTAGTGTGAAAGTGCATGCCTAGAAAAGTTCTGGCTAGGAAAGACTTGATATTTAAGTGTGTCTATTGACCCACCTCTCTTTCATGAGAACTTCATCGGTACGTACTGTTCACAAACTACAGTAGTTTTCAGCATTCGGTACAAGTCACCTATACGACACTATTCATGTATAGTGTTATTTTTATCAAAACCCACCTGGTTGGAGGAGCTATTGACCTGTGTAACTCAAGATGGAGGGAGCTATCACTCATGATGGAGACATGTTCAAGCTAACTGCAGATAACTACTCCTATTGGAAGCCGATGATGGAAGATCATCTATACTGCAAAGATTTGTATTTGCCAATTACCCAGAAGGATATGTCGGATGTGAATACTGACAAAGATTGGGAGCTTCAGAATCGAAAAACAGTGGCTATGATCCGGAAATATACTGATCGAATTGAAGCTTGTTCGAGCATGTATCAACTTATACCAATGCGTATGAGTTGTGGACAAAACTTGAATCCTTGATTCAAAAGAAGAAGCCCAGGAACAAAGCCCACCTTGTCAAACGATCGGTAAAGTTGGAGTACATGAACGGTAAAAATATGATCGAACATCTGAACACTTTCAAAGGCATTGTTAATCAATTAACAAAGGCAGGCATGAGTGTTGATGATGAGTTGCAAATTCTTCTACTCCTCAGTTCTCTACCTGAGAGTTGGGACACTCTAGTTGTCACTCTCAAGAACTCGCTCTCCAGACGGAAAGCTTAGCATGGATTACATTCTGATTGTTTGCTAAATAAAGAGTCAAGACGGAGGGAAAGAGGTTTGAACAATCAGTTTGAAGCCAATGTTGTTGAAAATAGAGGAAGGAGTAAGAATCGTGGAAAAGGATGTCGTGGAAAATCACAAGGTAGGTCCAAATCTCGAACCAGACTAAATTGTTATTACTGTGGCAAACCAGGACACGTAAAGCCTGAGTGTAGATTCTTGAAAAGAGACCAACAAGCTGGAACAGTCCACCATGACCAGATTGACCCGAAGAAGAAGAAAGAAGATGGAACAACTACTGCAGTGGCCTCGAATGATGAGAATATATTTCTTGTCGGAAAAGAAAATTATCTAAATGTTGCATCAGATGATTGCATATGGATAATTGACTCAGGAGCATCCTTCCACGTCACACCTCATGAAGAATTCTTCTCATCATACCAAAAAGGAGATTTTGGTACGGTGAAGATGGGAAACCATGTCACAAGTAAAATCGTCGGTATTGGTGAAGTAACTTTGATGACTAAGAATGGAAATAAGCTTGTGCTGAAGGAGGTCAGACATGTACCCGAGATGCGTCTGAACCTTATCTCAGTGGGAAAGCTAGATGAAGCCGGGATGATAAACCAACTTGGTAGCAGCAGATGAAACTCAGCCGAGGAAGCATGATTATTGCTCGCGGCAGAAAGGAAGGCTCTCTGTACATTATGCAGGGAAAGATATGCAAGGGGGAGACGAATGTTGCTCAAGACGCAACCAAAGAACTGTGGCATAGACGACTGGGCCACATGAGCGAGAAGGGTCTGGAGATCCTTGCAAAAGATCATCTCCCAAACATAAAAGGGCAGCCACTTGAATCCCGTGAAGACTGTCTAGCAGGCAAACAACACAGAGTATCTTTTAAAAGATCAGATGATGCAAGAGGAAGAAAGCAGATTCTGGATCTTGTTCATTCAGATGTTTGCTCAACGTCTGAAAGTTCTGTTGGCGATGCTCAATACTTTGTTACCTTCATTGATGATCACTCTAGGAAGGTGTGGGTGTATCCATTGAAGACGAAAGATCAAGTTCTTCGAGCCTTCAAGGAGTTTCATGCCTCTGTAGAACGAGCATCTGAAAGAAAAGTGAAATGCTTGAGAAGTGATAATGGCGGAGAATACATAGGTCTGTTTGAGATATATTGCAAAACTCATGGGATAAGACATGAGAAAGTTCCTCCCAAGACACCTCAGATGAATGGAGTAGCTGAAAGGATGAACAAAACGATCGCAGAGAAAGTCAGAAGCATGCTTTCTCAAGCAAAACTTCCCAAATCATTTTGGGGCGAAGCAGTGAAAACTGCAGTTGATCTGATAAATCTGTCTCCTTCAAGACCTTTAAATGGAGAGATTCCAGATGAAGTATGGACTGGAAAGAAAGCCTCTTATGATCACTTGAGAGTCTTTGGGTGTAGGGCATTTGTCCACATTCCTAAAGATGAAAGAGCAAAGCTAGATGCAAAAACGAAGGAATGCATATACCTTGGTTCACCAAGAGATGAACTTGGTTTCATATTATGGGATCCTGCACACAAGAAGATTGTTCGAAGCAGGGATGTGGTGTTCTTTGAAGATCAAACTATCCAAGACATTAAGCAATCTGAGAAGCCAAAGCACAAAGTGATTTTTAATTCAAGTCCCGTTGTGATAAACAATTCAGGGGGAGAGAATCCTCAAAGGAACGATGAACATGATCAGGAGGAACAATCTGATCAGACAGAACAACCTGACCAGATAGACCAAAGTCAGGATCAGATGATGGAGACTGATGAGACAGAAGAAGAATCTCAAGTAAGACGATCCATAAGAGTCAGACAACCATCAAGAAGATATTATTCAGATGAATATGCATGTCAATCTCACTGATGAAGGAGAACCTCAATGCTTCATAGAAGCAATTGAGACGAATGATAAGGAGAAATGGTTGCAAGCCATGGAAGAAGAAATGCAGTCCCTGAAAGAGAATTAGACGTATGACCTGGTGAGATTACCAAATGGACGAAATGCGTTGAAAAACAAATGGGTGTTCAAGCTCAAGACGGAAGAGAACAGCCCAAACCCCAGGTACAAAGCAAGAATTGTTGTAAAGGGGTGCAACCAGAAGGAAGGCATAGATTTCGAAGAAATCTTCTCACCAGTGGTGAAGATGACATCTATTAGAGCAATTCTCGGTCTAGCTGCAAAACGACTTGGAGATTGAACAACTTGATGTAAAAACAACATTCCTACATGGAGACCTAGAGGAGGAAATCTATATGGAGCAACCAGAAGGTTTTGCAGAACCAGGAAAGGAACACCTAGTGTGTTGTCTGAAGAAAAGCCTCTACAGTCTGAAGCAAGCTCTAAGGCAATGGTACAAGAAGTTTGATCTCTTCATGACCCAACACAATTTCAAGAAGACCTCCGCAGACCATTGCGTGTTTGTGAAGAACTATGAGAATGGTGAATCCATCATACTTCTGTTGTATGTTGATGATATGCTAATTATTGGGAAAGATAAGGCGAAAATAGCTGCTCTCAAGAAGGCATTGAGCAAGTCTTTTGCCATGAAAGATCTGGGTGTAGTGAAGAAGATTCTTGGAATGAAGATAACTAGAGATCGTTCTAGAAGGATGCTGTGGATGTCACAAGAAGACTATATCCAGAAAGTTCTTGAAAGGTTCAACATGCATAATGCCAAACCTGTGCATGTTCCATTACCTGGTCATCTCAAACTGAGTAAGACGCAATGTCCAGGGAATGAAGAAGAAAAAGAAGAAATGAACAAGGTGCCCTATTCTTCTGCAGTGGGTAGTCTTTTGTATGCAATGGTCTGTACAAGACCAGACATTGCTTATGCTGTTGGAGTTGTGAGTAGATTCCTATCAAATCCAGGAAAGGAACACTGGAATGGAGTGAAATGGATACTACGATATCTGAGAGGAACTGCCAAAAGCTGCTTGTGTTTTGGCAATGGAAATTTAAAGCTTATTGGGTATTCAGATGCAGATATGCCAGGAGATGTGGATTCAAGAAAGTCTACATCAGGATATCTAATTACTTTTGCAGGGGGAGCTATCTTATGGCAGTCAAGACTACAAAAGTGCATTGCTTTAAGCACTACAAAAAGCAGAATTCATCGCAATCACCGAAGGTTGCAAAGAGATCTTGTGGATGAAGAAGTTCCTACAAGAGTTAGGACAGGATCAGGAAAGTTATATTCTCTATTGCGACAGTCAGAGCGCAATCCATCTCAGCAAGAACTCGACATTTCATTCAAGGTCGAAACACATCGACGTAAGGTATCACTAGATCCGTGATGTGTTGGAAAGTAAACTGCTGCAGATTGAGAAAATACACACAAAAGATAACGGGGCGGATATGATGACAAAAGCTCTACCGAAAGAGAAGATAGAAGTCTGTAAAGAAGTTGCAGGCTTAGCATCAACCCCAAACTGATTCAAGGATATTTTTCCTTTGGCTAAAGGGGGAGATTTGTTGGAAATTTCAGCCAAAGCAAGTCCCACATTGTATGGGAGCTAACTTGGAGAACCCCCTTAAACCTATATAAAGAAGCTTAAGGGGTGCTAACTAAACACATCAATCCTCACAAGAGAGAGAGAGAAAAATAGAGAAATGCTTAGAGAGAGTTTTCTCAGAGAGAAAAATAGTGAGCCAATTTGTGAGAATGTTATCCACAAATTGAGGATCTTGTATTTTTGTATTTCCATTATTGTTATAGTAGAAGTTTAAGCGGCCTACGGGTTCCGTGGTTTTTTCCTTGCTCACATTGAGTATGTTTTTCCACGCTAAAATTATCCGGTGTTATTACACTTATTTTTACGCTTCCGCTTAGTGCCTATTTTTGAGTTCACAGAGGAGGAAAATTATGCTGGTATTTCCCAACACTTGAGAGGTAATTAGCTACAACAAATTGATCTCAATATCCCTTCATAAGATAAGGTGAATTAATTTGTTCTTATTTTACTTATAGATCAATTTATTTTCAACAACATCAAACAAAACATACCCTTTTGGCCATTGTCCAGTCACAAAACGATACGTGACATAAATTCACTGAGTAATCTACAGTTAACATGGAGTTATTTACCATTTACAAATTTACAAAAAATATCATTGCAACTGTTTTTTGGATGGCAGAAGTTGTATACATGCGTCATGTGGAACCATCATTTTTCCTTTACCACATCCCGTGAGCTATGAGTATGACAGAATACAGCATCTGCATTATTCACTTGGGTTGGCACAATCACAGACCGTATATATGTATATATGATTGTGAAGGAAAAACAATTTGTACAGTATTTTTACTATATATCAAAAGTAGAACTACCCTATTCTGGTTTCCTTTTTCCTATATAAAGCCAACTAACTTTTACTCTCCTATCATTGTATACCCCGTTGCATTTTCTAAAGAAACAAGCATTGTTTGAACACTTTGGTTCTCTCAACTTGAAGCTTTCAAGGTCATGGATGTTGCGCATTTCTTGTTGGGCATATTTGGTATGTTAAGTGTTAACCATCCTTTTTAGTTTTGTATGTGTTTCTCTTATTTTCCATGACAAATTGATTTCTGGACTTGTGTTTCCTCTGTTTTCTGTTTGTTCTTCTTTGTTGGTGGTGCAGGGAATGCTTCCGCTCTATTCCTCTTCTTGGCTCCAGTGTATGCATCACTTAACACCCTCCTTCCCTATTTCTGCATAGATGTCTATGAAATCAGCACTTTTTTTTTTTGGGAAAAGCTTTCTTTAACATCTAAATAACCAGGGGAAACCATAGGTGTCCCTTTTTTTTATTTATGTATATATATATATATATATATATATATATATATATATATATATATATATATATATATATATCAGAATATAAAGATAAGTGAGAGATAGAGATAAATGCATGTAATGTCAAAAGGATATTCAAAATTTGATTATCAATAACCTAATTCCTTTTTTTAGATTAGATTACTCTAAAGCGTTAAAAAATATAAAGTGATAAAATAAAGATGTATTCACCATTGATTAAGTGGATTAAAATTTAAATGAGCTTTTGCTAATTAAAGATAGTTACTTTCTTACTTTATATTTTTTGCTCACTTTAATATATATTTTTGTATGTAAGTGTTCCAGTTTGATTGAAAATGGTGACAAATTTTGGCTTTGTAGGATCACATTCAAGAGGATTGTAGTCAACAAGTCCACAGAAAAGTTCTCAGGGATTCCATACGTAATGACACTTCTCAATTGTCTCCTTTCAGCTTGGTGAGCTTCTCGCTTCTTCTTTCCTTTTGCTTTATAGCCTCCTCCTAGCAAATCTTCTGTCAAATCACGTGTAGTACTTTCTTTCCTTTTTTGTAGTGGCTATTGTTGTTGTTGCATCCACCTCCCTTTAATGTGCTTCACCTTGGTGTAATTTCATATAAACTGATAATGTTTTACTTGGTAATAATTTATTAACATCTCATTTTATTCGTACATGTTACTTTAATTGAGAAAAGTTTTCTTATCACGAGAGCATGTCTTTAGGTCAATCCTTTAAGGTAAATCTAATGTATGGTACGGATACATTTGTTTTTTCCTTTTGTCAATATTTAGGACAAAAATTCAATTAGCGGTTGAATTTTCCCTTTCAAATTGCATAAATCTTAGCATAGAAAACTATACCCTCATTTTGCTAAGTGTTACATCTTTGCTTTATTTTTGTGTGTTTCAAGTCCCTTCTTATAAATGTACAATCCACAGGTATGGTCTGCCTTTTGTGTCTCCCCACAACATACTAGTATCAACTGTCAATGGAGCTGGAGCAGTGATTGAAACCATATACGTTTTGGTCTTCATCATATTTGCACCTAGGAAAGAAAAGGCTAAAATTCTTGGCCTCTTCACCTTTGTACTCTCAGTGTTCTCTGTTGTTGTTTTTGTGTCCCTTTTTGCACTGCATGGCAATTCCAGGAAACTCTTGTGTGGCTTTGCTGCCTCCATATTTTCCATAATCATGTATGGTTCGCCACTATCAATTATGGTAAGCTAAGTTTCATGTCTAGTTTAATCATTGTGCTTATGTCCCATCTGTTCCTTAGCATTCCATTATGGCTTAGTTTCCCCTGCTTTGGTAATATTGCAATAATGAAGTAACAATAGTACAATACTATAATAGCACAATGATTGTGTTGGAAATAGTGACAGATTTCCACAACTTTTTATGAATTGGTGTTGTTCTTTTATTTGTACACTAATTTTTTTTTACAAATGTAAGATGATGACTCCATTATTGATTAGTAGAGTAAACAGATTGGTTGAGAAACTAAAAACTTGTTTTCTGCTTTTGAAAATAAGCTATTAGTCAGTTAACCAATTCATACACCTAATTAAATATTAAGTAATTATTAATCAATATAAAAATGGATAAGAATATTGATGTGCAAGATATATTTTCCTTTTAAAGCAAGGTAGGTGTAACACTATCAAAGAAACCATGCTAATTGTTGGTATTGTGGGTGTGTTTATTGTGGATATGAAACTTTGTGCAGAGACTCGTGATCAGAACAAAGAGTGTGGAATTCATGCCCTTCTTCCTTTCCTTGTTTGTGTTTCTCTGTGGCACTTCCTGGTTTATCTTCGGTCTACTAGGCCGTGACCCATTTGTTGCTGTAAGCACAATCCTAACTTTTGCAATGTTAATTTAGTAAGTGTAGTTAAACAATTTTCTGTAATAGACTCGGTGATTGTTTTGCAGGTACCTAATGGTGTTGGTTCTGCTTTGGGAACAATGCAACTAGTATTGTATTTCATATACCGTGACAAGAAAGGTGCTCCAAGGAAGCAACCCTCAACAGAGGAGGAATCCATGGAGATGGGTCATACAAAACCCCATCAAGAGAAGCAATCAAATGTTGCAAATGGAACTCAAGAATGAGATGTTTAGGGACTTGTTTTGGCTCAAAATAAAGGCCAAGGCCAATAACCATTGTGATATTTTGTCATTTGTCAGCTACATATTCTGCAACTAAGAGCAGGCACATCTTTATTTTGAAATGCTCATATTTTAGTCCCATAAATGATTGTTCACATCTTGCTAAGAAATTGGCAGCTTAAGCCAATAGTATTGTACAGAAACAATCATGTCTGTGTGAACTTTAGTAGCTTCTTAGTTCTTACCCTGGTTGAGACACATTTGAGGAATTTTCTGTTTTGGTGACTTTTCTTATTGACTAGATTAAGCAAGGAAGGATAGCATGAGATGATAATGGGATGAAAGGTGACACGATCATCTTTGTCCGTACTCCCAATCACCAAACCTTTGTTATTTTGCTGTGAAGTCCAATATACAATTGCGTCCTCCACGATGTTCTACTTAGTGCATGTTTGGAACTGGGGTGGGAAAGGCTAGAAGCACTATTGGAACTCATGAGCTATAATGGGTAGTTGCATGTTGGAAACGTTCTAGCATATGATTGTTGAATGTTGAGTCATAAAATATGTGTAACTAGTTGAAACAACATTAAATATTCACATGGAAACAAGGAAATCTCATTTTAGTCCCAAAGAGGAGTATAGAGCCGGCCTCGAAGGCCGTAAAAATCACCTTCACGGTTGCCTAATCTTATTGAAGGGTGATATTCCTACCAAAGTGGCGGACTTGCGATCCAAGCTTTTATCCTTATGGAAGTCTATTGGTTCTTGGAGCATGGTTTCTTTGGGGAAAGGGTTTTATGAATTCTCTTTTTCTTCCCCACCAGACCTTCGCAACGTTTTATCGATTGGTTCTTGGAGTTTAAAGCCTGGAATTCTGCATCTTTCTTCCTGGACCCCGGACTTCAACCCCTATACCCAAAAGCAGACTCATGCCAATTGTTGGGTGTGCATCATAGGACTACCACAGGAGTACTGGCGTGCTAAGATATTCTTTTGCGATTGCAGTTGATATTGGTGCACCTATTGTGCTAGATGAGGCAACTAACAAGAAGATGTTCGGACATTTTGCAAGAGTGCTTGTTGATGTTGATTTAAGTGGCAGCCTACGTGAGCAAATCTTGGTGGAAAGAGAAGGCTTTTCTTTCTTCGTAGGAATAGAATATGAAAATATGTCTTTCTTTTGTTCCATTTGTCAAATTATTGGCCACTCTATTGATAAATGTAGAAGTCAGCCTTCTTTTGATGCTAAGGCTCAAGAATTTCCCAAAGATAAAAAGATTATTCACCTTCCTCGAAAACATGTCCAGAACTATGTTCCTAAGAAGTCAGAGAATGAAGGGCCAAATAATGGTTCAGCCAGTCAACATCATTTGACTGAGGAAGGTCAAAATAATGATCAGGTAAATCAAGGTGTTAATGAGGATCAAAGTCAATTAAAGTTTTACAAATGCAGCGGAATTCACCTGATAATAGCTTTATTCAATCAATTTGGATTGAGAAATCGGATCGGGACTCATTGGAGCATGTGTCTGATTCTATTCAGGAACATTCTATCCAAGGGACTAATAATGATCAACAGTATTTGATTGGGTCGAGGCCAGGCCGATGATAGTCCAACTAATCGATTAGATAATCGGTTAGATTATAAGGTAGACTCTACCCCTTTGTTGGGATTCACCAATATGGCAACGATAGGTGATAATAGTTTGAATGTTAGTGATAAGACTCACGTGATTAGTTCAGCACTTATACATTCTAATGTTATTCATGATATGAAAGTTCTTGCAAAGTTTTAAGGAGCTGGAGACAAGGATGACCTAGAGAATGTCTTTATTTCAACGGAGCAGAATAATGATAATGCTGTTGAGGATGATAATTTCACAGTGATTATGTCTAAATCCCATAAGTATAACGTGAGAAGGAATATAAAGCTTAATCCTAGATTTACTTGATTTTGGTTTTTTGCATGAGTTTTGGTTTATGTCCCCTTTGATTTCATTTTCTTTATTTTTATTTTTTTTATAATAAATTTATGGTGATTTGATCACCTTGCTTAAAATTTTTTTTATCAATATCATCATATATAACAGGGAAAAGTGTATAAAGACGCCCTAAACTTTAGCTCATTTGCAAATAGGCACCCTCAATTATTTTTCTTCCTAATTAGTCCTTAAACTATCACTATTAGTAAAATCAATGCTTCAACTAATTTTTCGTTCCAATTAATCCTTAAATTATTGCTATTAGTAAAATCAATCCATCAACTAACAAGCCTCAAGGTTTTATTCTTTTTTTTTAAACTAAATTTTTTAAAAATACAATCAACGGATTAGATTTAAACAAAATGAACGGTTGAATTTATTTACCATTAGTGATCTAATTGAGAGTTAACAGAATGATTAATTTTACTAATATCATAAGTTTAAGGATTAATTGAAACGAAAAAATAGTTGAAGGATTGATTTTACTTATAGTAGAAGTTTAATGACTAATTGAGAAGAAAAAATAGTTGAACATGTCTATTTGCAAATGAGGTAAAGTTTATGGGGTGTATTTGCACTTTTCCCTATATAAATACAATATAAAATCATAACATAAAATTATATATATATATATATATATATTTATATTTATATATATATATATATATAAAATACCTTTTAGGTTGATGGTTGGGTTCAATATTGGACGCAACACTAAATTGATCCATAAGTTAATTATAGCCTAGGCACAACAGTGAAGTTATTATCGTCTGACGTGAAGTTTACGAATTCAAATCTTCAAAACAATCTCTTTGCTTGCGAGTGTAATTGGATACATTTATCCTATCAGATTGGAAGCCTTGTGTACTCAGCCCCCTTTATAAGTTATTGCAGCAAAATCTAACTCCAAACCAGTATTTTTAACTTGGTGTAAAAGTGGCTGGAAGATTTTTGGCTAAATTAGTTTTTTTATTCCTTATCTTTATTTTAGTTTTTATTTTGGTCCCTTATCCTTTTTTGTTCCATTTTGCTTCATTATCTTTTTTTCTTTTGGTTTTATTTTGGTCCCTTCCGTTAGTTTTACACTAACAGCATTAGGTATCCGTCGTCAGTCGTCAGAAACCGTCGTCAGTCGCCGGAAACCGCTGTCGGAATCTGAGTTTTAGAGAGAGAAAAACTCGTTTTGCTCTCTCTCTCTCCCTCCTTATTCCTTCCTCCTTATTCCTTATTCCTCCATGAAACAGTGACAACATCAATGAGATTCAAGGAAGGGGAGAGGATGCAGGAAGAAGGAAGGGGAGGAAGAAGGAAGAATGAATAAGAGAGAGAGAGGAAAACAATATTTTCTCTCTCTAAAACTCAAATTCCGACGAGATTATGGCGATAGTGGTGTGGAAACTGATGTGGAAACGACCGATGTGGTTTATTGCCACTTTACACATCGGTTTTAAAACCGATGTGTAAAGTATATTTTAAACATCGGTTTAATACTAACCGATGTGTAAAATTAATTTAGCAATTGATAAGCAGTTGTAAATTTAACTTTCTACATCGGTTTTGCAAAAAACCGATGTGTAAAATTGACCTTCTACATCGGTTTTATAAAGAACCGATGTGTAAAGTTAAATTTACACATCGGTTTTATGTAAAACCGATGTAGAAAGTTAAATATACACATCGGTTACTGAGAACCGATGTGTAAAATCTCTTTTTTTTTTAATCTGTTATTTACATTTCAATCATTCCCTGTTTCACTAATGCAGATCAATAAACAAACCAAATACCACTCGATCAAACAAGAAACAACAACAGAACACCAAACCAGTTTTGACACAATCATTCAAAAGTAAAACATACTTCATTCAATTTTCTTATGAATGAAAACAACACTTTATCAAAGCTACATCAAAACACGAGAGAGGAAAAATTGAACCAGGACACGAGCACTAATACATATCATCAGTCAAAGTTACGTACACTATAGCTAGTATATGATAAGTTTTTAAACTAACTACATATATATACAAACTATGGGTGGTACACTTCAAGAAAGAAAGTTGCCCAACGCCTCTTTATGATGTTGATGTCAGAACCAGACAATGGAGATGGATTGTTGAATATCCGCAAGTTTAATTGGACAAAAGATTATTACTTTTAAGTAATAAACTAACATAAAACATATAACGAATCTATACTATTACTTCTAATTGTGTCAATTAACATTTACCTCACTCCATCTTTCGGTGATCCCGGAGGAGATAATTTCCAACATCCACTTGCATCACATAGTAGCCACATTCCCATGACCCACGTTGTATACGTGACTACGTACAAATGAAACCCAATTAGAATATGAGGAATTAAATAAAATAGAAATCAATTATTGTACCCACTGCATTTGATGCATTTGAACTAATAAATATCTTACGCTGGGAATAATCCATCGATAGCCCGAGTACGCCTTTCACCACGCTGCATGTGGGATGCATTAATAGACCTATCATGACAAAAACATTAATTAAAGTATATATAATAGATTTCAGATAATTAAAACAACTGCATTACTGATTATAAAGTATTTTAACGCTTACGTTTGATGACCGTCTTGATTCATTCGCCGCTTATGTCCCAATGAGCGTAAGAAGACCACGGCGTTCATTCTTGGGTACAAGAGCAACGATTTGCCAATGCTTGCTGTATTTGCGGAACAATTAGTGACTGTAAGTCATATATAGTTATACTTAAATTAATAACCGGTACTTACTTATTGAGATAAGGCGCAAGATAGAATTGATGATCGTCTCGGGCAAGTATATCACGTATGTTAGTGACCAAGGTCTTCCGATGCTACGAGAACATCACCCTGAATGAACATGGGGTCAATGAACCCATAAAGGGCGAGGTTACCCCGATCGACTAACATACGATGCAGATACCTAATATATTGGAAAAACATGTTAATTATCATTGTATTTAAAAATTAATTACGTACTTAACTTATAAATAAAATGTACTTACGTGCACCAAAACGATATGTGTGCAGAACTGGCCATTTCTTTATTGAGTGCCATCTCCATAAGTTCTTTCTTTGGTATATCAGATTCACTGTGGTGGCATCATGTTCCAACGTTACCAATGCTTGCATCATCCTCCATGGTGACAACTCTGTATAGCAAGATCTTTGAAAACATCACCATGGCCAGGTACCCCTTTGTCGATCCCCTAAACAACATAGATATATATTAGTAATCACGGATAATTAAGTTATTTAATTCGTTATGAACTAAATGGTCAAATGAATACCTTGACGGGAGCGGACATCTCCGGTCTTCCTAGATCCGACCTTTTAGGCACAATATCATTTCCAACATCCTATAACAAATACAAATAAAGCATTATCTTTAAACAATAATAAATATATTTCAACTATGAATATAGAAAAACACAACTAACCGAATACCTCGGATGCAACAAGAAAGGCGGCCCAGTCTTCTTGGCCGGAGGATGAAGTTACCGGGGCCGACCCCTTTGTTTGAACCTCCTCGGTGGGCACAGGGGACTCGAGCATCAAGCATCTCGAATAATCTCAACAGACACCCTCGGATGATCGTCCGGTAATAACCGATGGTGTATGGTATTACCTAACTTATTATATGTCCTACCCAATGCCACTAAGCGGCGATGATGATGATGATCATCAACATACAGACTCACACCTATCGTGGTCGTCATCATCATCATCATCATCATCATCATCATCATCATCATCATCAATGACATCATCATCATTTTCGGGATGATGAGGAGGATCACATGAGCCCTTAGTGCTCACATGGACGAGAGGGTTGGACGGAGAGGGTTGGACACCGGCTGTCATCTGCTTTGGGACAAAGAAGTAAATATTGCCATCTCTTTGGGCAACCGCTGCGTTCATCTCCTGTCAAGCTCGGCTGCAATCTCCTGTTTTAGTTGTGCTCTATCTCGCAACCGAATCCCTGTGGGAGGAATGTGAAGATGAACCATGGTATTGGCGAATGCCGACTCCCCATCCAACACCAATGACACGGCCGGGTGGTGCGGTTTACCGATGGCGAGTAGATAAGATATCATTGCGTCCTCTAGGAACAAAGGTTCCTTGGGTTAGCTGATCATCCAAGGCATCCTATCACATAAAAATATCAGGTCACATTACAATTCGGTAACAATCTTAAAATGACAATTACAACAAACTATACTTACAATCCTCTCGGCTACTTGGCGGGCCTCCTCGGATGTATATTGTCCCGTTTTTCTTTGTCGGCCCCTCTTCCATGAACGATGGCGTGGGGGTGGAGGTGGATCAACAACCTCTGGAAGATTTTCAGCATTAGGATCCGCTTTGAGATGCTTTGCCTGTCGACGTGCTTTCTTTTCCTCTTCAACCATTTTCTTAACAAGCTTTTTATATCCCCCACGAGACATGACATGGGGGTAGACATTCTTGCTTTGGTTTTCCTGCCCCTTTTTCCTCTTCTCTGTTATAAATAAAAGACAATTAAATTACATAAGTAAATGAAATTAATGCAATTACATAAATTTAGAGACAAATCAAATAAGTTAACTAAAGTCGGGATCACGTCGGCTCTCGAACAAAGCGATCCCACGCCGCCTTGTCAAGAAACGGATACACCTCAAGTGGGTTCTTTTTACTTTTTGGACCGAATATATAGTATCCGCCGTGTCGGCCTTAAAACCCCTCCAACGCTCTCCAAGATACTTGAAAACGCTTCTTCATAGCGTATGTATCCCGGTATGTCAAATGTCAACTACATTAAGACCAAAAGAATCAGCGAATTACTGTATGATATTATTAAGATAAAAATAAAGTAGATACTGAGACAAACACGGGACGTAGAAGTATAGATACCGGAATACTCTCCCATATCTGCTCCTTCACGTCCGCGGTACATCTCTCCACCTATCAATGAGTATACTAGGCCTGTTCCTAGCAAGGGTCGCCACAAAACTGGTAAACTGATCTTCCATTGGCCCAATAGGTTTGAGGTTATCATCAAAATCTACTCTTATCCTCTGATTTGACCCACGGTTGGCGGTCAAATGCCTCATCCGTGTGGCACGTCTACCCTTTCTACGGTGAGGCGGGGGTCTCCGACCCATTGCATGAAGGAGGTGTATCCTCATGATCAGCCATGTATACCTGTTTAAACACAAAACAAAAAAAAAACTTGTTAGTATGTCGGGATAAATATCAAACATAACTTATAAATATCGATCAACGGACATAAACATAACTTATAAATATCAACGTAAACACATAATATGCCAAACTTGATGGTAATATCAAACTAAACTTACTTTGTGGTCAATTAGTAAAGTACTCACATAACCCTTCTTTGTGATCATTAAGAGTAGCATGTACATCATCAACTTCATTTTCATCATTGAAATTAGTCACTCGTGTTGAGAAAGAAGGAGTATCGAAATATCAAGAGTTGAATCGTGATTTCCCTCACTACCAGTTATACATGTTTTTTCCCCTGGAGAACCACTGACCACCTTTTGTTAGAAGGATCACGGATATAAAACACTTGTTTTGCTTGGGATGCCATGATGAAAGGTTCCTCTTTATTACCTACCTTACTAAGGTCCACCAATTTGAATCCTAACTCATCGGTTTGCACACCATTGTTCTTTGTCGACCCACTGACATTTAAAAACAGGTACTCTAAACTTCGTGTAATCAACCTCCCATATCTCTTCAATGATTCCAAAGTATGAAACTGATGCCATAACAGGGTTTTTATCTTTCGAACTAGAGAAATGCATGGACTCAGCGACGACCATAACCCCACTGTTTTGCATAGTACTTTTGTCATCCTGGGACTTTGTATAGAAGGAAAACTTATTGATATCGTACCCACTCCAGCATATGACATCAAAGTTAGGCCCCTGTGCTAGCCATTTTAATGTAGCAGAAGCAGTACCATCCTTTGCAATTTTTTCTTTAAACCAGTTCAAGAAAGTCTTGTTATGCTTGTTCAAACACCATTTTTCATTCATTCTAGGGTAAGTTTCATTGATGATGCTTTTATGGTCACATAAGTATGGTTCAACCTCATCAGTGTTATTCAATATATACAAATGTGCTTGAAGCACTTCCTCCCGATCCATGCTCTTCTAAAGTGATACCTCGTGTACCCTTACCATCATATCTTCCTTCGTGATTCGAGACTTCGGAAGCCCTACGAGTTCCGCTTCCGACATGTAGTCTGTACAAAACTCAATAGCTTCTTTCCGCAACATACCTTTCAACAATAGATGCTTCGGGACGGTGTGGATTTTTCATATATCCTTTCAGGATCTTCATGTATCGCTCAACCGGGTACATCCACCTTAAATAAACGGGACCGCACAATCTAATCTCCCTCACTAGATGAACAATCAAATGAACCATGATGTCAAAAAATGAAGGTGGAAAATACATCTCCAATTGGCACAATACAATGGCTGCCTCATTTTCCAACTCATCCAAATTTTTAGTGTCAATGACCTTGCTACATATAGCATTGAAGAATAAGCATAACCTAGTAATGGCATGTCTGACTTTTTTAGGCAATATGTCACGAATGGCCACCGGTAGTAGTTGTTGCATCAAGACATGACAATCATGAGACTTTAAGCCAACTAATTTGAGATCTGTCATTGAGACAAGTCTTCTGATATTTGAAGAGTAACCTTGTGGCACTTTGACTCCCCGTAGACATTCCACGAAACTTCTTTTCTCTTTTTTTGATAAAGTATGACATCTTTGGGGGCAAATAAGTCTTCTTATCCCCCACTTTAAGTGGAGCTAACTGCTCTCGTATACCCATCGCAACTAGATCCAGACGAGCATTCACACCATCCTTTGTCTTGCCTTGAATGTTGAGAAGCGTTCCGATTAAACTGTCACACACATTTTTCTCTACATGCATCACATCAATACAATGTCTTACATCAAGCTTGCACCAAGTATGGAAGATCAAAGAAGATCGACCTCTTCTTCCATATTTTCTTCTCTGTAGCCTTCTTCTCGGGTCTTCCCATAGATAACATTAGTGTTGTTCACCCTTTCATAAACTTGCTCTCAGTCAAGGCCACCGGAGCAATTTCATTCTCCGGAAGTCCATTGAAAGCTTTCCTCAATCTACGATAAGGATGATTACGTCGGAGAAATCTCCGATGCCCAAGGTAGACCGTCTTCCTTCCATGTTGCAGTTGATGGTAACATGTGCCTTCTTCACATATTGGACATGCTTTATGCCCCTTAACACTATACCCACACAGGTTCCCGTATCTTTGGAAAGTCATTGATGGTGCAAAATAACATGGCACGCAATCCCCGAATGTCTCACGGCAATACCCGTCGATCACATCAACGCCTTCATCCCACATCATTCTCAAGTCTTCAATCAAGGGACTCGGATAAACATCAATATCATTTCCCTGGCTGTTTAGGACCGAAATCATCATACTTAACATAATGTATTTGCGCTTCATGCACAACCAAGGAGACAGGTTGTAAATTACAAGGAGAACAGGCCATGAACTATGAATACTACTTAAGTTTCCATATGGATTCATTCCATCGGTAGCAAGTCCAAGCCACGAGGTTTTGGGCTCATTGCCGAAATCCGGAAACAAACTATCAATTCTCTTCCATTGCAAAGAATCGGCGGATGGCGAAAGCTGTCCATCACACTTCCTCTCATCTGCATGCCATCTAATGTTCTTTGCGTCATTTACATTAGCAAACAATCGCTTGAACCGCGGAATCACGGGAAGATACCATAACACCTTCGCAGGAGGACCTTTAGTGACCACATCACAACTAGAATCACCATCCTTCACTTTGTAGCGTGATACCCCACACCAGGGCACTCGTGCATCTCTTCAAACTCTTTCCTGTACAATATGCAATCATTGGGGCAAGCGTGTATTTTCTTATACTCCATACCCATCGGACACAATATCTTCTTCGCCTCATAGTTTCGAGATGGCAATGTGTTGCCTTCGGAAGCATTTCTTTCAACAACTCAAGCAATTCGGTAAAGCTTTTATCGCTCCACCCATTTCTCGCCTTCACATTGAACAATCTTAACACCGCCGACAACCGTGTGAAATTAGTGCACCCGGATACAAAGCCACTTGCGCATCACTGCACAAAGTATCATACACATGTGCGCGCCGAAAAAGACTCTTGCCCAACATCACGGATCATGTCCTCTAGTCCATCGTCCATTTCCACGTCATCAACTTCCTCTCTATCCGACACCCTCGGCCTGTCTAACGATTCACCATGGCATATCCATGTTGTATAACTCTTGCAAATCCCCTCACAAATAAGATGATCACGTATCTCCTCGCCTTCTAGTCGTCTCTCATTCAAACAGTTAACACAAGGACAATAAAACCTTCCGTTACCACTATCGGGAGCATTTGTTTTTGCAAACTGTAGAAAATCTTCCACTCCATTCTCATACTCATCACTTGTCCGTCTAGCATTCATCCAACCGCGATCCATGACTAAACCAATACCTTCGTACTTAGTCCAACATATTCATCAACCACTTCTTATGACAGGGTATGGCCCTATCCCATTCGAGAAGAAACTTTTCCAACATTCGGTTAACAGTTAGTCCTTAACTCTCATGCTCATACTCGACAAAATTTTTTCGGCAGCATTTCCCCCGGTCTCCGAGCGTACACTACTTGAACGCGATGACATCCACCACGATAAAGTATGCACCCGGAGAACGAAAGGAAATGTATCAATCCGAACTTTCATCAAGTATATAACATTAGAACCAATGAATAACTATTTTAACTGAATTAAGAAAAAGTTTTTTCCCAAACTGTCCAACTTTGGACAATTCAAGATCCAACACAATGAGCGGTACATTAAGCACGTACACGTACGCTCATTAGTATTGCATCTCAAACGGGAAACTAAGGCTTTACTATTTATGTAGCTTGCATGAAGATGGGGCTTGAAAAGTGAAGAAAATTAGCCAAACAGAGCCCTTCACGGCCTAGCCTTGAAAGCCATCACGGCCGTGATCGAGTATAGCTTAAAAGAAAGAATGGAAAAGTCAGAACTGGTCACGGCCATCCCGTGATGCCCATCACGGCCGTGACATGTCAGCTGTACCAGACCCTCACAGGCAGAACTGATCACGGCCAGGCCGTGATGGTGGTCGCCGCGCGTGGCAGGACCAACCAGTGAAGCAACCTCAAAGGCAGATCATGTCACGGCCTTGCCGTGATGGCCATCACGCCGTGACATGCCAACAGAACCAGACTCTCACAGCGGAACCGATCACGGCCTAGCCGTGATGGTGGTCACGGCGATGACAGGACCAACAAGTGAAGCATCCTCCAAGGCAGAACCTATCACGGCCTGGCCGTGATGGCCATCACGGCCGTGACATGCCAATCGAACCCAGACCCTCATAGGCAGAACTCGATCACGGCCTTGCCGTGATGGTGGTCACGGCGTAGTGACAGAACAACCGGTGAAGCAACCTCCCGGTCGAGAATCCGTCACGGCCAAGCCGTGATGGCAAAGAACGGCGGTGTGACGGGTGATACCTCCATTGGAAAAATCCAGTCTTGGAGCAACAGAACAACACATGCAAGTATATTATCCAACCATTTCTAGTCAAAGTTCATAACTTTTCTAAAGAAGAAACAAATATATACCCGAGGGACGAGCAAAAATGGCGCTCTTCACGCAAACGAGGGTAGCTCGCGGCTTTGGTTCTCGGTGGTTCTCTTACGAAGCGGAAAATGAAGGCTCGCGATCGCAGTGGTCTTCTTTGTCTACGATTGAAAAAGGGAAAAAGGACGTGAAGAAGGGAGCGAGAGAGAGAAAGAGAAAGAAAGAGAGAGAATGAGAAGAAGGAAATGCAGAAAGAGAGAATGAGAAGAAGGAAATGCAGAGAGAGAATGGGAATGAGAGAGAGAGAGACGCATACCGAGGGTAGCTCGCGGATGTGAGTGCGGTGAGAGAGATGGAAAAGCGGTGACAACGCGTTAGCGTAGAGAGGGAGGAGTGTTGTGTTTTAGGGTGCGTTCGAAACCGAGAATGAGGCGCAAAACACACGGAGGGAAATAGAAAAATGGGACTATTACACATCGGTTATGAGGAAAACCGATGTGTTAAACATATTATACACATCGGTTATGCAAAAACCGATGTGTAAACATGAAACATTTAAATTCTGATTTTTTCTTTTAAATTTTATACATCGGTTAATAAAAACCGATGTGTAAAAGTGTAACCTAAATTTCTATTTTTTTTTCTTTATAATTTTATACATCGGTTATTTAAAAACCGATGTGGTTACTCACCATTTTACACATCGGTTCAAAAAGAACCGATGTTGAATGTTAAAAATTCCGAGTTTTAAATTTTTTTATTTTAATTTTACACATCGGTTATATATAACCGATGTGGAAAAGTATTACACATCGGTTAATCTCTAAACCGATGTGTAATACTTTCCTTTGAATTTCAAAAATGCCACCGCCTCGTTTTACACATCGGTTTATACTAAACCGATGTGTAAACTCCGATGTAGAATCCCTTTTTTGCACTAGTGAGGAAGAAGGAAGGGGAGGAAGAAGGAAGAATGAATAAGAGAGAGAGAGGAAAACAATATTTTCTCTCTCTAAAACTCAAATTCCGACGAGATTATGGCGATAGTGGTGGTTTCCGATGATTGACCGCGATGGTTTCCGGCGACTGACGACGGCGGAATGACGGAAGAGACCAAAATAGGCTAACGGTTGAAAGATAAGAGACCAAAACAGAACAAAAAAAAAAGATAATGAACCAAAATGAAAACTAAAATAAAGATAAGGGACCAAAATAGGGATTTAGCCAAGATTTTTTTTAAGCAAAAATTGATATGTAAAAACATCACAACAGAACCAGCTATCTCAACTAGGTTGACACCTAAGACACTATCAATCATATGCAGCATATCAAAAATCAATTAAAAAATAAAAAATAAAGAATATAAAAATAAGGGAGATCGAACCAAAACCCACAAAAAGAATCAAAAGAATCATCTAAATATATCTCTTAATCAATGAATCTCTAATCTCTATCTTTCCAAAAAAAAAATAAAAAATAGGTACCATGACTCTGATTCTACAATAACAATTTTATATGACTTAAAATAATGATTTAATATTCTCATGAAATTGTTTACCAAAAAAAAATATTCTCATGAAATATCATCTACGTACGAACATCACAATAAAATAAAAATATATAATCATGATTGAAGCCCAACTTTACGTTCTTTTTATGGCCGAGCATGTATTGTCTAGCATTAGCAGGAAGGGCTAAGGAGTTACAACATATGATGAGGCAATGTTAGTACAGGAATGAGGCGGATCAAGGCCCAAAAGAAAGTAAAGTTACAAAATTAAGCTACTTGATTTTAAATTCGTAAATTGGAGTTACAGGAGTTGATGGTATGATGTAAACTGGGCGGGATGGGTACGGGTAGTAACACCTCGATACTAGGGGTGTTTGCGGATTGGATTGGATCGGTTTTGAGTAAAAAAATCATCCGATCCAATGATAAAAACAACATGCGGTTTGGATTGGATCGGTTTGCTTCCTTCAAAAAATCCGATCCGATCCGATCCAATCAAATGTGGTTTGGATTGGATTGGATAATTCGGTTTTTATCGATACATATTTACATAGTTATTTACATCAAAGAACGTCCAATATTTCGGTTCGATTTGGATTTGATTGAGTATTTAAAGAGTCATATGAATTTGTTACTTATTTAAAATAAAAATTAATTTTAAAATATTATATTGACAATTTCTAATAATTGTTTTAATGGGATATACATGAATTGATATGCACTCTCATATGTAAAGATATTTTACACTATAAACTAATTATAAATTGTTAAATCATTATAAATGTTTGATTATTGTCCTAAATATATTAAAAGTTACTCATAACATGATTTATAATTGGTTAATAGTATAAAAGTTTTTACACTAACATTACATTTACATACCAATTAAACTCTCTAATATAAGGACTAGTTGATAACTTATAAAAATGTAAAGAGTAATAATTACTTTTATAATATAAAGATCAAATTATTTTCATTGAACTAAATAATTTCGGTTCGGTTTGGATTGGATCGGTTTTACATATAGGATCCGAAATCCGATCCAATCCAATGAAAAAATTCGGTTTTTTTCGATTTGCGGTTTTTTCGGTTTTCGGTTATTTCGGTTGTCGGTTTTTCGGTTCGGTTAGTGCGGTTGGCATTGGATAGGATCGGTTGATGAACACCCCTACTCGATACCCATTCCATTGGTTGAATTTCAAACCTGCTCATATCAGCCATCTTGCAGGTTTTAAAATTATTAATATTTGCATATATTTAAGGATATTCTTGGAACAATACATAATTTCAAAATATTCCAACATGAAATTCATACTAATTTATTTATTTATGAAAAAAATCATATTAATTTTCTCAATCAGACTTGATTTAGTTTCTTGCTGCTACAAGAAATTCTTTTGTGCTTGAAAAATATTATAGTAAATATACTAAACAATATGATATGTAAACAGTATAATCATAAATGTCATTAAATTAAAAAATCTAAAATATTAAATATTAAAACTAAATTAAATCTCAACTGTTAAAAATATTACTTAAAGAATACTAAAATATTGCATGATTCACATATATGAGCAGGTATACACGGGTACGGATACGCTACTACTCATCCCGCCCCATTAATAAGCGGGTAAAAAAGATACCCATTTATTTTACTCATGAATACTCATTAAAGTAGCAATTTTCTATCCATTGCGAATATTATCCACGATAAAATTTACGTCCTTAGAAGGTTGTAAGAGCATTAATAATCAATTAATTAATTGGTCAATAAATTTAACAGAATCTATATATTCAATAAGCGAGCCTCCTATAATATTTTTTTGTGCTAAAAAGTTTAGATTGCGGGAAGACACGCCTCCTTATAAGATCAGAAAATATCACAAACCTCAACGATGATTTATAATGGAATTTACATATTACTAGTATGAGTGGAAGACTTGATCAAACCTGACAACCCACGTTAGTAAGCCTCCTATAATATTAAAAGCAAGGAAAAGAGTTCTAGTAATTTAAAATTCTCACCTTTTTTTCCATAAATAAAAAAAACCATCGGGAATAAAATCAAATGTATAGTTTTCCCCCTAAGAAACAATCTATAAGTAGTTCATTAGACCAAGAGATCATATCAACTACCGGACTAAAGTATCTTTTTGCTACAAATTAATTTTATTCACAAAAGGATTGATATGATCTTTTGAATCTATTAGTGTTGTGTACCCATGCAATGCAAGGGTAAATTTTCAATTAAAACCAAATTTAGTTAATTAATGGTTAATAAAAAAAAAGACCACTATATATAGTAAGAAAACGGAAATAAAAAAAAATTATTTTGTAGTTGAGACACAATAATGACACCATTGTTACGAAATAAAAAAAATTAATTTTTACATTCAATAATTTATAGATTTTTTTAGAGAGTTACCCGGGTATATCTAAAATATCTGCTTGTGTCTTTTAACCCAAATTATGTCTCTTGTACCAAATTCTTACTTTTATTGTTTCATAGCCTTCAAACTTCCGCTATCATGTACCTATAACTTATCTCCCTCAATGTATTCTTTGAAACAAATACGCCCTTTTCATTTCCTTTAGTTATTTTTTACATTGATCATCAATACCAATAATTGGGTTTCCTTCATTCCATTTCACAGTGAAGCTTCAAAGAAACTTGGGGAAGGCTTGCAATGGAAGCCTCTATCGAGGGAACTTGCAAATTAATTCAAGATGTGTTTAAATCATGTATCCTAATCTTCCATCACCATCTGCAATTACAATAACTGACAGTATACTATTTATCCCACATTTTGTCTATAAACTTTCACACACAAACTGTTAACATTGCCAATAAATTAGCAAGTATCCATCTCAACATATCAATAGCCATTTTCTACTCATTTATCTGCATAACTTGCACCTTCGCAGGCACAATAATACTTCAACACATTAATCAAGTATGAATCATAAATTTTGATGAGTAAATTGATCTATGTAGTTGGCCCTACTTAAAGGGATAAAATGCCTAATAAAGTACCGTTATTAAGCATTCTCACAATTTAGAATATTTTAAACGATAACTAACATTACATTTTCTTTATTATTTTAGCTTCTTGGTCATAATTTTGCAATCCATTCCAACAGTTGCCATCTCCAAAACAGTCTAAATCCCTTATAACTAACCTTGTGTTCCAATAGTTTGGCCCACATACTTCATAAATAAAAATACTCATTGGTGCTGAGTCAATATACACATATGTGATTCTTTATAGAAATAGAGTGCAACTCAAGAGAAACTAAAGGCAGGATGGAGTGTATGCAACCAATTGTCCAATTCCACTAAGACACAAGTTCACTCATGTTCTTCAAGTAAGGGATTGGATTGGTATCCACTTCTAGTTTCCTTCATTTGCATTGCACAAGGCAGCGTGAGGCTATGGTAGCTTCAAAATTGTCAGTCATCCTATGAATCCTGTACCTTTTCCTCCCCTAGCAAGAAATTTCATCATATTATTGACAGGAGACTTGTACAATATAAAGCATGCAATATGTTGTTAGCTTTGATATAATTGTTATTAGTCCTTGCATTCGATGCACTATAACTAAGAAACAGTCTTAGATTTACCCAGTAATAACTCTTTTTTTCTCAAGCTCTATAAGAAAAACTACAGTTCCTACTTTAGCTTTGTCTCGAGAACTACTTCCGCCCTCAAGATCCATTGATTTAACTATACCAATAAATTTTGAAAAGGTCATGAAAAAATTAGCATCTTATTCAAATAAAACAACTCCAAAACTTAGTAAATTGCACCTTAAAGAGCATCTTACCTCGATCTCGATTCCTTTCTTTCAAACTGTTCCTGACAAAAGTTACTGATAAAGTTAACAATATGCTACCGAATTTATATAGCAAAAGAAGACAACACTAAACTCAAATACAAACATTGATATTGTAAATGATATAGAAGAACTTGAACATCACTTGAACACTAAACCAATTCCTTGGAAAAGAATCTCAGCCTCACTGATTTTGTCATTCAAAAAGTAATTCAAGGCTGTACATGTTACAATTGGAACAAAGGTATTGCAACATATTTCAGTACTGGATCAAGCTAAAATTTAATACACATATCAAAGTTTTTCCCAATGAATATAATGAATCTCATACATTTTTCACATCACAGGAATCATAAATTATTGCTTCCTTACAATACTACAGAAAAGGGCTTCAGTAGCGCTTTTTTTTGGCCTTTAGTAGCGCTTCAAAGCGCTATCTATTCACCCGCTACTAAAGGTGGGAGAGATTCAATAGCGCTTAAAAAAGCGCTACTGAAAGTAGGAATAGGTTGAGAAAGCGCTGTCTAAAGTTGGTAATAAGACAATCTAATACATACTTTAGATAGCGCTTTCTCAAGGAAGCGCTATCTATTTGTCACTTTAGGCAGCGTTTTATCAAGAAAGCGCTACTGAAAGTAGGAATAGATAGCGCTTCCTTGAGAAAGCGCTGTCTAAAGTTGGTAATAAGACAATCTATTACATACTTTAGACAGCGCTTTCTCAAGAAAGCGCTATCTATTTGTCACTTTAGGCAGCATTTTTTCAGGGAAGCGCTACTGAAAGTAGGAATAGGTAGCGCTTCCTTGAGAAAGCGCTGTCTATTTGTCACTTTAGACAGCGTTTTTTCAATAAAGCGCTACCTATCCCCGCCCTTTTTTTTTCATTATTCCCTGTTTTTCTACATTTCCCACCTGCACAACCATCCCTCATCAATTCACAGTAACACTGCATTTAGGTACATCACACACACATACACATATATAATGTACAAAGCTTACATACAATATTGGTAAGCATATATATATATATATATAAACCAAGCCAAATATCAAAATCATGCATATACAACCAATTAATTAAGTAATATACTTTAACATAATTCTGATGTAACGCTTACACATAACAAATTCTACTATTTAAGTCCATAAACCAAAAGGTCGCTAACCTACACTAGATAATAACCATTCATACTAACAATGTGTACAAGCTAATCAACACACTAGCTAGTAATTATAAACAATTTGTGCATCTTTGCTTCCATCTTCCGCTTGATCGCACAAAGTCTTTGTTGTCGACCTGCATAAGATACACATACAGATCACTTGCACATACACACAAGTCTAATAATTAATATAGTTTATTCTGACAGTACACAAGATATAACACAAACGAAAACAGAAAAGAGAAGTGATTAGCTCAAATATATGATGCGAGAAAATTGATGTTGGACTATTCTAATTGGAACGCTAGACTTCATCAGTCTTGGCCATGGCATAGTATGGTGTATGTTATAATATGGGCCTCTAATTGGATGAACGATTTACCAAATCTTGCTCAGCAGTAAAGAACCATAGGTGTGAACATAAATATCAGATACAGTAATAGTTAAAGTTAAAATGAGCTAATCAATTTTTATGTTCGTTTCATGACCAGGATACCCTGGAACCTTAAAACACCCAAGAAGAACAATAGTCTTCTTACCTTAGTGGCCCAAGCATAATGTGGAGAAATGGTTTTTCACAGCCTTATCCGTTCTGCACACAAAGCATTGATATAAGAATAACTGTTGACAAATTGTCTATTTGGTATAAAAAATTGAAGAAATGAATGAATTTTTGGTTACCTACCCGAAACCACCTTTGCTATTTTTGTCCACTTGTTGCCAAATATTTTTGAGCCTACAGAGATAATAGCAAGAAATTAGCTCAAAAATCATATTTAGTAGAAAAGATACAATTTTAAGTGGAAGGCAGTTGATGTCATTCACGAGAACAACACATATAGAACACCTTGGTCTGCTTTTAAGTCATTCACAGAACAACACATATAGAACACCTTGGTCTGTTTTGGTTGTAACCTAATATTAGTAGGCTAAAGTATGATGCAAAATAAATGATTTTGTCATGGTACTAGCACTTAATATCCTCAGTACATAAATGGATTGTGATCTACCACACAAAAGGAAAAGACAGAAAGGAAAAGTTGAAGTCTAAACTTTCAAAATTCTATAAATTACTATTATATACTAAGCCTGTTAAATTCCAATTGCAACTGATGTAGTATGAAATTGTAGCTTTGTAACACAGAAGCAGCATTTACCTCACATAAGAGCATGTCTTCCTCTGGTGACCATCCTCCTTTCTTGAAATCGGAATTCAAATAAGTGTACCATCCGGTATTTCATCAGTTACTTAGGCATCAAATTGAGAATAACAATAAAGCAGGAGCAATGAAAGTCTTCAATAAATAAAGGATCGGAATAAACAGAAGACCAAAATAATATCTAGAACAAACAAAATCAAGAGTCACAAGTAAGGATTCCTGAGGAATTTATAGTTAGTTTTTCACAAAATAAAGACTATGAAGTTCATTGCACCCACGCACAAGAAGTCTCTAAAAGGTTTCAAATATCCTCACCTTTCTTTATGAAGATTGATCTGTCCATTGGAACTGAACAAGTTTATTTTCCCAAGCAATGCTGCTCAAAATCACATAAAAAAATAATGTTATCAGCTTCATGTATTTGTTATCGCAGAAAAGAGAAAGAAGAGAGTTGATGTTATTGCAAAAGAAATGAGAGCTATACCTGCTCAACAATCTGCTTTGAGGCAGGTGCATTACATTTGCCTAAAGTAAAGCCTCCATAGAAACCTGCAGGGTCACCAAAGCTTGCAAACTCCACAGTAGTAATCTTTTTGTGGTTTGGACACTTGAGTACAGCTTCTGGCACCAGTTTATCCACAAGAGGTTGGAGTTTCATGTTCTTACTTGCCTATGACCTTATATTGGGTGGGTGATTCTCTGTAATGATACTGCATATTGTGTCTCTATTGACTCTTAGGATCACAATGTTTTCTGGACTTGCTACCTCCTCCTCCAATATAACAAGCAAGTTGTCTTTTTCATTGAGGAAAGCTCTTGGGATGTGGTAGCTGAATACAAGTAACAAATTAAAAATGGACAAAACAGAAAGATAGAAACAAACTTTTACTTTTGGATTTCAGGGTGAACTTTTGTTTATGAGTGAGTTGATTAGGTGGGAATCATTGGATGAAGATTGGTTGGTTGCTTCCTACTTTATCTTGTTAAATCAGATTTAAAAAATAAACTCGCATGCGAGTCGTCTGATATTCATCCAATGATTCTGATTTACTCAATGTAGTGAATTTAGAGGAATTTAACCGCAAGGAATCCATTTCCGTGATTTACTTACTCTGACTGAGTAGGCTGTCCAAGAGGAGAGAGGTAGCTCATCCAGTGTCGACCAATGCTTTGACCATTGACCCAAATCATTCCTTTTCCCATACTATTCATTCTGATGGCAACAGGATCCCTTCCCTCCGAGGTTCCAAATTTTGTCTGCAAAATGAATGCAGAATCATAAAGATTTCATAAGGGGAGTAATTCTGTGTTAGGCACTGCCTACTGTATGCATCCCATTTAATATTAACCATGTATAAAGTTGTAAGACCCATGTAAAGAATGAACCAATATCTAAAAAATGTCTTGATACATGTCAATTACTAAATGGAATTTCTAGGTGTTTATATGAAAATTTGGATCGTGTTAGAAATAAACAAATTATGATAGTTTGATCCAATAACCATTACCTTGTACCAGGAAAGAGCCTGTCCACTACCCTTAGCCTCCTTCCATTCTACTTTCTTTGATCCCTTCTCAGTGAAAATGCTATCCTTCTCACCTTTTAGACCTACCTGCAAATTAGCACCAACTCTATTATAAGATCTTACACCTTACATTCCACAACTCCTTGCATTGGTGCATAACCTTACGTGTACAAGAAACATTTTCCACACACAATATCTCACTTGAAGGAAAATCATGCCTAAATAATTTCATGAACTTACCACTGGATCAGGAGCATCCTTCTGCTTGCACATAATCCATGGAACTCCAATATCCAATGATACTGCCATTTTTGCGGCCCACTGGACATAACTATCTCCATCACTGTCATAAGCAAGTTGGATGTGGTTGTACTCATTCTCAATCTGCAGTAAGTAAATAAAATATGAGGTGTCTATAATTTTGATAAGTGACCAGAAAATTAAATAGACTTGAGAGAAGGATCATGTAGAAAATCAAAACCCGTGCCAAGATGATAGGGCCTCCTTGAGGAGCAAAGAGCTTCACCTCTTTCATCTTTCCTATAATGGTTGATACGTATTTTTTTCATGTGCCTCTTCAAATTAGAAAGCATTTCCATAATCTTAAATTATAGCCTCAATTTCCAGAAACTAGAAGCTGACAAATTATCCGTGGAGAACAAGACGGGGGTGATTACCTTAAAGGGTTTATTGTTAGAGCGGAATATGATGTCTGGGACCTCTCTTAGCCAATATGGAAGTCCTCTGATATATTAACATTGTAGGAAGCAGATTATTATAAAATATTGAGAAAAAGATAAAGAATACTATTGTCTCATTTTCTGTATTACACTATATGTCAGGTTGCCTCAATCAATACTATCTTGTCATATCAGTTAAAATTTAGGATATTGGTGAGAACAATATATGATACAGAAAAATGGGACAATATATTTTCATAATGTGATTGATTGAGAAATAAATTAAGTTACAACATACCCATGATTCCATTCAGCTTGAATGAAAGGCCCAACCCTGAGGGTTACATATATTCCTTTCTCTTGAGCGAGCTTGATAAACTTTACCAAATCATTCTTGCCTTCAAAGTTGAACTGCATAACAAAACAAACCAAGACACAGGCCGAGAAATTAATTACCCTTGTAAGTGGGGGAATAATCAGAGTTTGCGTGAAAAACCTTAGGATACAATTGGCCCAAAATTCAAAACAGCCAAGATCTTTTAGTGTAGCCAACCAACCCCAAGAGTAGAGCAGTTTTACCACATGACCAAAGCTTCTGGTTGCTAGCTGGCCCACATCGAAGAGAGACAAACCATGCAAGGAGGTAGCCGGAATAACAAAGCAGCACAGAACCCGACAACAAGTGAAGACAACAGCACCAGGAACCGGTATCAAACAAAAATGGATCAAGAACAAAGAACAAACGACTGATGGAAAATTCCACCAGCCAAAAAACCTCACAGTAATGTCACCCTCCCACACAAGTGTATATAGCCCATCTGTAACCCCTCATGTAAGTGTTTCATTCTCCCACCACCCCCACTTCAACCCGCTGAACTGAGCTCCACCACCAACCTGCAAAGAACAACAATAGAAAAAAAAACAGTAAATTCGGGTATGCCAAAAGCAGTTAGAATAGATAAGTATAGGCTTCCAAGAAAAGCAATCCATATCCAGTATTTCTTCAAGAGGAACACAACCTCACCAACTTTACCCTCCCACTCCAAACCTCACCAAGTGTTTCACTCAAAACAAGCTCCTCATGAAAAATATAACGCACCAAAGGATCGAATCCAAGAAAGTATATCCAGGGAGTTAAAGACCGGGGAGCTGATGACCAGGGATGACGGACCAACCCAACCAAGAAGATAGATATAGGAGAGATTCTTCAATTTCCCACCCCTGAATATTTGTTGAACCCCTGCATTTATAGGAAAGAGAAACGTACCCCAGCCCCAAAGACCACCGAAAGCTTACTTGTGAGAAAAGGATTCCAGACAGCATATTAGGTTTAGACACCAGTCCACAAAGGTGAAAGGGTTTCCACTTGCTGAAGCTGAGCCCTAACTCCAAGAGTTAATATTAATCATTTCAATTACTTTGTCAAACCCAAGCTTCCCTCTGTTGAATACAATATCGATCCTGTGCAACCATATAGAACAAAAGGTCGAGAACCAAAGAAATCTCCAATACTTTTTGGACAGCTTATTGTCTGCAAGACCAGGATGTTGAGAGAAATGACCTCTCAAATCACAAGGAACCACCACTTCCAATCCCAACAAGTTATAGATATGTATCCAAATGCAGTGAGAGAAATAGTAAAACGTAAATAACTGTGGTGTGGTTTCCTGAATCAGAATGGTAAAAGGAGCAATCAAGATTGTTGCCAACGCACACACACCTCGAATCAACAAATTAGGCTTAGTGGGAATTCTATCCAAGATAACTTTCCAACAAAAAGCGGCAAACTTTCCAAGTAGCATTTTACCTTTCCTTTCTCAGGTTCATGAGCGTTCCAAAACACATAAGTCTGGATCACATTTAAACCTCCACGTCTTGCCTTGTCAAGAATCTCTGGCCACATCTGAAACATCGAAGACGAAGAGGGAGAGGTGGGCGACAGAGAGGGAGACGCCGCGAGAGGGAGACGACGGAGAAGGAGAGGGAGAGGCGGGCGGCGGGCACAGTTGGAGACGAGAGTCTGACGAGTGTGTGGTGCGGTTGTGTGCTAGGGCTAGGGAAGGAAAGTGTCGAAGGAGGTGTTAAACAAAACGCAGGAGCATAAGTTTTAATATTTAGTAAAGGGGAATAGATAGCACTCCCTTGAGAAAGCGCTATCTATTTACTTACCTATGATAACGTTTTCTTGAGAAAGTGCTATCTATTCTCTTACTTATAGTAGCGCTTCCTCAAGAAAACGCTATCTATTCCTATCAATCAACATTCAATAGCGTTTCCTTGAAGGAGCGCTGTCTTAGAATAAGGAATAGATAGCGCTCCCTTAAGGAAGCGCTATTAAAAACCTTTCACCTATTTTTTAGTAGCGTTTTTGATTGAAGTTCTATTGAAAGTGCGCTACTAAAACCCTTTTCTGTAGTAGTGTTAAAATAATCAGAAGGACAGACTACCATCTATAGAGCTGGTAATAAACAAAAAAAGAACCATAACAACGCACATTTGTTGAGGTGTTTCATCCATGGCAGAAGGTGGTTTCTCTTGATCAACGTGATTATCATCATCATTAACAGCATCTTTAGGCACATTGATATAGATATGATTGTACTTCTGCAATATCAAATGTGGGTAAATTAGTTCTAACGTAAGAATGAAGGTGTGAGAGCAGTGGAATGCATAAGAATATGCATAATCACTCTCAGTCTTGTTTGGAAATTTTATTTTCACTTTATTTGGTTCTATACAATATAATATTTTTGAGTTGCGAAAATTATTTTATGATAACACGGAAGAGTTTAGCTGCAGCATTCACTTGTTTTATACTACATTTATGATAGTGGATTATATAAGAAATTTTACTAAATGAAAGAACTTATTTAAATTGTATGCCCTATTACATAGTAGTATCTGAGCTGCAAGGACATATTTACTTTGAATGATGGTTTGTTGCCAATAAATTATCCATCTTTCCTAATAGAGCCATTGCTTCCTATGATTTTTCTTTGCAAGAAAAACAAAAAGAAAAGCATTAAAAGCTCGTCAGATTTTCATATATACTAATACTCTTTAGATTTCATGCACACCTAACCAGAACATGTACTAATTTGATAGATGGTCTTTCCTTGATTAATTATAATGTAATAAATACAAAATATTAAGTGTCAAACATAAAATATGTGAGACTTGGCTATCAGGAGATTTTATATTAAAGAGGAAAAGTCAATCCAAAACTGATATGAGCATTCAATAGGAACATGTGTAGAAGCCACTTTCTAAACTCAAAAACAATAAGTTAGCATTAAATCAGAAGCAACTTTACCCAATGTGTTTCAAATACTTCAACAGTTGCTGCCGCCAACCTTACCTTCATGACCGCAAAATGAGACTTCAAATCCTGTAAATTATAAGATTGGAGAAAGTAAGTAAATTCTCAACTAATATAAATAAAGAACTTTAGGAGCACAATTTTGTTGTTGAGGTATTTCATCGTTAGCAGTGGTCGATCTTGATCAACATGACTATCATCATATTAACAACGTCTTCAGACTCGTTGATATAGATGAGGTTGTACTTCTGCAATATCACATGTGGTAGGGGTAGGGGCGGATGGTGTGACAATTAGAACAACAAAAAACTGCCCCTAATAACTATGTGCACAACAAAAGCAATTTAATGGAAAATGAATATAAAAAAAAATCCTCTCATTCATTAGTCAATACAAAAGCATATAATAACTCATTCAATTGTAGGATTTGGTATTTAGCTCCAATCCAGCAAAAAGTAATAGTGATTGCCTATGAAACAATATATCCCAAATCATTTTTCGCACAACATCACTGATTTATGCCTTTGCTTTAAATTCTACAAATATGCTAAAAACAACACAATAAAATAATAAACCTTTGCCAACTATGAGTCCCTCACTTGCTAACTTAGATTCACTCCTTGAAGTTAGGCTTGCAGGAAATAATGTAGCTCGCATAGTTCCTAGTAATTTTACTAATCGAAATCTTTGAGGTTGTTGGACTTAAGTGATAACAATATTGAGCTTCCATTGCCTAACTTTCATGATGGTGTGAAGGTTATTATTGAGGGTAACCTTCTTCTTGCTAATCAAACTGGACCTATCAGCAACCCTCCACTTGCAAATTCACAGCCATCACCGCATAACCCATCAGGCCGTCAGTCCATCACCACCTACACCCTCCAATAAGCCACGTGTTCCAAGTTAGAGTTCATGCTTAAATCAATCAAAACCATTTGGCTTCAAAAGATTCAAAACAATAGCAACAGTGGTTGGTTTTGTAGCCTTTACAGTTGTAGCTATTTCAATTGTTTATCTCTTCATATATTGCTCGAAGAAGAAAAGGGCCTCACTGGAAGCTCCAAGTTTCATTATGGTTCACCCTAGATATCCATCTGAACCAGAGAATGTGGTTAAAACTGTAACACAAGCTTATCAATAAATATTGGATAATACTTAAGTATTTGTGATCATATAACTAAAGACTAATCCCTCCAAAAAGATTAACTAAATGATATTTTAGCCATAATTTTCATCTTAAGCCACTATTGTGATCATATAACTAAAGACTAATCCCTCCAAAAAGATTAACTAAATGATATTTTAGCCATAATTTTCATCTTAATCCACTAACATGACATTTGCAAGGAAAAGTCTTACCTCACAATACACTGGTCTTAATCCACATTTCATTCTTTGATCTTACTAAATCCCAAAGAAATACTATCCAAATAAGATCAATGGCAAATTCATTTAAGTTATGTGTACACCATTTAGTGGAAACTATAAGACAATAAACCTAACCCATTATGATTATGAGTACTCTACAAAAGTGAAACAAATTAGTCCATCAATTAAAAAATAAGGTTTAATGAAAAATGGATTTTGTTCATAATTCAATTCAATTTCAAGCAAGCAAAAAAATCATCACTATCCTGAGAATCATTCCAACCAAAAGCACTTATATCACAGCTCAAAATAGCTACCATCACAAAAAAGTATACAATTTGAAAGCATTGTTTTAAAAAGAAAATTAAAAACTTAAGTTGAACAACAAATTAGATATAAGATAATAGCAGACACAGACAGAACTTTGGTCTTGGAAGTAAAAAGACAAAAGCTCCGACAGGAAGAATTCCAGGATATGACATACCTGGAATAAACTAAAATACATAACTTAATTTGAATCAAATTTTGGCAAAACATATTTATTCAATGAAATTTGAGCAAATAACAATGAAACGAAGAAGCAACAACAACAACAAAGATTATATAACTTGGTGGATAATGAGCAAGAATAATTCCTACAATATAGCAATGGCATTGATATCCTACTAAATCTCCATGGAAACAATCTCTATTCATCACTTTGAAAAAATCCACTATAATTTATTGCTAATGTAATAGGAAAACTAAAAACAAAAACAAAAACAAAAAACTAAATAAAAACATAGACATGAATAGTAGTAACTAAGATTAAAGGCTAAAATATTAAGGATTAAAGAGCAATCTTATTTTTCATCAATTTTTATGCAAGTAGAATTTTGAAGACTGAACAGATGAACCTAAAAATACAAATTTTAAAAATTTATGAAACCAAAGAGTAGAATTTTGAATAGTTGAGCTTGAATTCAAAGAAAGACACAATATTGTAGCTTAAATATCCATCATTGCAGAGATCGCAGAAGAAGAGACGACTTGACACCTTCAAGACCTATTGATTGGAAGGTGACACGTACTCGGCAAGTGTACTGGTTCGTTGCAAGTAATAAAACGGTAAGACCGGATATCGTTCTCAGGGATCGTGGACAATTACCACTTCGCAAATTAGACTACTATCTAGGCGATCAAATTTTTGGAGTGAAGGTAGCTCTATCATCTAACAAAGCAAACAAGAATAAAATGTTTTTGTTCTTTTTGGAATTTTATCAAACAGTTAAAAGGCAGACAGAAATATGAATAACAATTAGATAGAATTGTTAGGGTTAGACTAAGCTAATCCTCCCTTGATTGGTATGAAATGATAACTAACACAGTTCCTACTTCAATTCTGACAATCGAATCTTTTCTAATATACTCAAACCCTAATGTCTTAGGTGGAATGAGCCTAAAATCCCAAATTAAACCCTAATGTCTTAGGTGGATTAATCAGAGAAATTGCATTAAGAATAAAGATTCATAAGATTGCAAGCAGCCAACACCTATGTATAGATTCTTGGACTACTTGGCATATGATTCATGAGCATGCTTTAACATCAACCTTTCAATTGTCTATTAAAGCAACTAATCATTCCTAAGATGATCAAGCCTAGGAAAGCATTAAGCATGGAATCATACACTCATAAAGAAGAAGGAAACTGTATTATAATTAAGTCATTTTACAACCAAGTTCAGATAAGCAATAATCTAACCCCAACAAAGGGGAGTTTAGCTACACATAATTGCAGATAGAATAAAAGAAAGAGTTACAGAGATGAACAAAGGAGAGAGCTTCATAGAATGTTGCACAGCAGCCACAGCAGCAAAGGTCTTATTTTTAGGTTTTTCTGGATGTCTTTCTGTTCTGCTCAGAGACCCTTTTATAACTCGCGGCCCGTCACGACCGTGACAGCCATCACGGCCAGGCCGTGATGGTTTCTGACTTGGGCGCCTCTTCATTTACTGATTCATCACGGCCGTGATAGCCATCACGGCTAGGTCGTGATTGTTTCTGACTTTTCCAACTAACAGGTCACGACCGTGATAGCCATCACGGCTAGGCCGTGATCGTTTCTGACTTTTCCAACTGATTCATCACGACCGTGATAGCCATCACGGCTAGGCCGTGATCGTTTCTGACTTTTGGAGATCTGGCACAGCTGACACGTCACGGCCGTGATAGCCATCACGGCTAGGCCGTGACAGCTTCTGACTTGTGGCTCAATTCTTTCTTGACTCTCTTGCTCCTCACGGCCGTGAGGGCCATCACGGCTAGGCCGTGATACTCTCTGCTTGGCTTAATTTCTTATCTTTTAAAGCTCTAAGTCATCCAAGCTTCATACTTGCTAATTCTTGGGCATTTAATCATGAATATCTGCAAAACAACACACAATACCACCTTATCTGTTCCAAAGGAAAAACTAAATAAAATAAACACTAAAATGGCCTAACTATATGCAAATGCATGCAGAAATGTACATGGAGAATGAGGTGAAATCACACTCATCAAATCACCCCAAGCTTAAGACTTTGCTTGTCCTCAAGCAAACACCAAGGCCATAAGATCAAAATAAACAAAGCATGGATAGTGAATCAAGAACCCGAGCAAAATGATCCAAGTAACAGGCACTCAATTATTTCAGCAAGAGACAATCAATTCAAGTCCAATTAGGGGCTTAGGTTTCCTAGACTCACATTCTCACTGATTCAGGCACTCTATCTCACTTGAAGCTCACCCCAAGCTTGTTCATTTGCTTGGCTCTCATTCTTGCCTCACTCACTCAAGTGTTCAAGTATATATAACAATTCGCTCCATTTTCCTCAAGGAATGATTCCTACCATATGCTTGACTATCAACCAAATCTTTACTTTATTAATGAAAACATCTAAGAATCAAGAGGTCTTATTCTTTGGTTGTAATGGGGCCATGGGATCAATTTTCAGGTGGGAATTTCAAGAACAGGAAATTTCAAAAGGCTATACAAACAATCAAGCATTGCAAAGCACGACCTTCTAAAATACCTTTCTTTGGGTTTTGATTTCATTTTTCCACGATTCTTTTCTTTCTTCTCTGTTATTTCTCACTTCTCTTGTTTTTGTCATCCCCTTCTCTATATATCTTTCTTTTTCTCTTTTTCTTTTCATTTTTCTTTTGCTTGGAGAAGGGGAGATTTATTTTATTTTATTTTATTTTATTTTTCTTTTTCGTCCCAAACTTTCAACTACATTTTTCACCCTTTTTTTTCAATACTTTAGAAGGTCCCTCATAAGCTTAATTAACAAAACATTTCAGGATACCAAGAAAAGCATGCTATTCATTCAGGCTCAAAATGGGGCAACTAAGGGTAGCATTATTCATTCAAAGCTCAGAAGGCCAGAAAAAAATACCTATTGCCTCAATCCTTTTCAAAAATGTTTTCAAAAATTTTCACGCTTTGAAATGGTTTCAAGTCAAGTTCTAGAGAAAAACAATCCAAGAGGAACAACACTCTAACACAAAGAACGGGGGCAGATTTAGTGAGTACCCCCTAATGGCTCAAAAGCTCACATTTATCAGTTCAAGAACCAGTGAGAAACACAAATCTATAGAAACACATGCTAATCATCAACTATCCAAGACCATCTCAAGAATATTTAATGAAGCCATATCACAAGAATAGAAAATCAGGGTCCAAAAATTCACTATCACAAAAAAATTGGCACTTAGCTCTCACAATCATAAGCTCAATCTAAGTAGGGGTAACCGAATCATGCGATCATGCAAACTTAAGCCTATATGAATGCAATATTTACAATGCATGCAAAAAGATTACCCCTACCCCAAGCTTAAAGACTTACATTGTCCTCAATGTAAATAATGAAGCTTAGAGAGGGGAGAAAACTAGAACAACTCACCCAGGTGGTAGTGGTGCTGCATCACATGCTTTCTGGTTTTGTTTCCTCCTGCCCTTCTTCTCCTCCTTCCTTCAAAATCTGAAAGCACTCAACAAACTATTAACAAACCTCTTGAGCTTCTCAAATTATTCAAGAGGAGAAATCAAAAACAAAAGAGAAGATGAAAATAAAATTTGGGTTGCCTCCCAATAAACGCTTCTTTAACGTCACTAGCTTGACGAATGATTTTTTTTTTCCTCTTCAACTCAAGAGAAATATATTTATTTTTATTTTTTTTCTTCATCAATTTTTTTTTTGTTCTTTTAAGATGGTGCCTGAAGAGTGACGGAGACCGCCTGACGATCAAAGTTGCCTCCAAGGTAGTGCTTTAGCCTTTGTCCATTAACAGTGAAGGTATCACCGGATGATGGATCTTCCAATTTAACTGAACCAAATGGAGAGACAGACTTGACATAGAATGGGCCTGACCATCTTGATCTCAATTTGCCCGGAAAGAGCTTGAGTCTTGAGTTAAACAGCAAAACTGACTGGCCTTCTTCAAATTTCTTGGGAAGAATGTACTTATCATGCCAGAACTTTGTTCTTTCCTTGTATATCCTAGCACTCTCATAAGCCAAGAGTCGGAACTCATCCAACTCATTCAATTGAAGCATCCTCTTGTCCATGGCCAGCCTTGTATCAAAGTTCAGGGCCTTCACTGCCCAAAAAGCACGGTGTTGTAGCTCTACCGGAAGGTGACATGATTTCCCAAACACTAATTGGTAAGGTGACATACCAATAGGTGTCTTATATGCAGTCCGATAGGCCCAAAGTGCATCATCCAACTTCTTAGCCCAATCCTTCCTAGCATTGTTGACAGTTTTCTCCAGAATTCTCTTCAATTCCCGATTGGATAATTCCACTTGCCCACTGGTTTGGGGGTGGTATGGTGTGGTAACTTTGTGGTTCACCCCAAACTTGGCAAGCACTGCATTGAACTCCTTATTCCAGAAGTGAGTACCCCCATCACTAATGATGGCTTTAGGGGTCCCAAACCGAGTGAAAATATTCTTCCTCACAAAACTGATCACAGTCTTTGCATCATCCTTCAGAGTTGGTACGGCCTCCACCCATTTGCTCACATAATCAACCGCCACCAGAATGTAATTGTTGTTGTAAGATGACGGGAAAGGACCCATGAAGTCGATCCCCCACACATCGAAGAGCTCCACCTCTAATATACCCTTTAAGGGCATCTCATTTCTCTTTGAAATACTGCCGGTCCTCTGGCATTTATCACATTTCATCACCCAAGCTCTGGAGTCCTTGAAAATAGTGGGCCAAAATAGCCCGCATTGCAAAATCTTCATGGCGGTCATCTCACCACCAAAGTGTCCTCCATAGGGAGAGTTGTGGCAGTGAGTCAACACCCCATTAATCTCTTCTTCCGGAATGCACCTTCTCAGAATTCCATCCGAACCTCTTTTGAAAAGATACGGCTCATCCCATATATAGAATTTGGCATCATGAATGAGCTTCTTCCTCTGCTGTGCATTGAAGTCCTTCGGAATCTTATTGGCGGCCTTGTAATTTGCAATATCCGCGAACCAAGGTGCCACTTGCACCACAAACAACTGTTCATCTGGGAATTCCTCTTGAATTGGCAACTTTGCTTCTGCTTGAACACCTGCTTGTGGAAGCCTAGACAAATGGTCGGCTACCACATTCTCCACTCCTTTCTTGTCCTTTATTTCCAAATCAAACTCTTGGAGTAGTAGTATCCACCTAATAAGCCTTGGCTTGGCATCCTGTTTAGTCATAAGATATCTCAAAGCAGAATGATCGGTGTAGACGGTAGTTTTACTGACCAATCAAGTAGGATCTAAATTTATCAAATGCAAATACCACAAGAAGCAATTCTTTTTCAGTCGTGGTATAATTCAATTGGGCATCATTAAGCACACGACTGGCATAGTAAATGACATGCAACACTTTATTTTTCTTTGGCCCAAAATGGCTCCCACCGCATAGTCACTTGCATCACACATTAGCTCAAATGGTAAACTCCAATCTGGAGGTGCAATGACCGGTGCGGTGGTGAGTTTTTCTTTCAAAACTTGGAAGGCATGCATGCAATCATCATCAAATATAAAAGGAGTATCAGCTACCAAAAGCTTGCATAGGGGTTTCACAATCTTTGAAAAATCTTTTATAAACCTCCTATAAAAACCTGCATGCCCTAGGAAGCTTCTAACACCTTTCACATTCAAGGGAGGGGGAAGTTTTTCAATCACTTCAATTTTGGCTCTATCAACCTCCATTCCCCGTGATGAAGTTTTATGCCCAAGAACTATACCTTCCCTAACCATGAAGTGACATTTTTCCCAATTTAAAACAAGGTTAGTTTCTTGGCATCTTTTTAGAACACAGGCAAGATTATTCAAACAGTTATCAAAAGAATCACCAAACACAGAAAAATCGTCCATAAATACCTCAATAAATTTTTCATTCATATCAGAAAATATGGATAGCATGCACCTTTGAAAAGTGACGGGTGCATTACACAACCCGAATGGCATCCTCCGGTATGCGTAGACACCATAGGGACAAGTGAAGGCGGTCTTCTCTTGGTCCTCTGGGTCAACCACAATCTGGTTATACCCGGAGTACCCATCAAGGAAACAATAGAAAGCATGGCCCGCCAACCGCTCTAACATCTGATCAATGAAGGGCAAAGGGAAATGATCTTTTCTGGTGGCCTCATTCAGTCTTCTGTAATCAATGCATACCCTCCATCCAGACACGGTCCTAGAGGGAATAAGTTCATTCTTTTCATTTGCTACCGCTGTCATCCCCCCTTTCTTCGGCACAACTTGGACCGGACTCACCCATGGACTATCGGAGATGGGATAGATAATGCCCGCATCCAACAACTTCACAATCTCCTTCCTCACAACTTCTTTCATATTCGGGTTGAGTCTTCGTTGGGGTTGTCTAACCGGCTTGAAATTTTCCTCCACACGGATTTTGTGCATGCAAAAGGAGGGGCTTATCCCTTTCAAATCGGACATAGACCACCCGATTGCAGATTTGTGCTCCCGAAGCACCCTCAACAGCTTCTCTTCTTCCAAGGAATTCAACCCACTACTGATGATAACTGGGAATGAAGAGTTCATCCCAAGGAAAGCATAACGGAGATGGGATGGCAATTCTTTCAACTCTAGCACCGGTGGGTCACCCTTGTCTTCAATTCTCACATCTTCCACCACTTTGTCTTCATCAGTATTCACAACCAGACAAGCCTCCAGAGATTTAATCATGAGATCAACTTCTTCTGCACATACTTCTTCTTCTACATCCTCTACCATTAGAGCTGCTTCTAACGAATCTTCAAACTTTTGGTGCAAACTCTTGTCAGATAACGAATCAATGAGGTCCACTATCATGCATGTGTCCTTGTCGCTTGGGTGTTTCATTGCCTCAAACACATTAAAGGTGACCTTTTCGTCTTGTACCCGAAGCACCAATTCCCCTTGATTGACATCGATCAAGGCTCTACCTGTTGCTAGGAATGGTCTCCCAAGAATCAGAGGAGTATCACCATCTTCAGCCATATCTAACACCACACAATCTGCTGGAAAAATGAATTTATCTACCTTCACCAACAAATCCTCCACAACACCATAGGGATATGTAATGGAGCGGTCTGCCAGTTGAAGAAAAATCCCTGTTGGTTTTACCTCACCAATCCCCAGCTTCTTGAAAATGGAGAGCGGCATCAGATTAATACTTGCCCCTAAATCGCACAATGCTCTCCCTATGTTCAGATGACCAATCGTGCATGGGATAGTGAAGCTGCCCGGGTCCTTCATCTTTACTGGCAGCTTCCTTTGAAGTATAGCACTGCACTCTTCAGTAAGCATCACTGTCTCCTCCTTCCACCTTCTTTTGTTTGTAAGAATCTCTTTCATGAATTTTGCGTAGGAAGGCATCTGCTGTAGAGCTTCAGCAAACGGGATGTTGATTTGTAGCTTTTTGAATACATCCAGAAACTTAGAAAACTGCTGATCTTTTGCCTCCTTCTTCAACCGTTGGGGGTACGGGATTCTGAAATATGGGGGCAGCTCTTTGGGATTATCAACCTCTTCCAGAATCTGTCTTTTAGTCTTCTTCTTCGCAAATTCTTCATCAACCAATTTCTCCCTCTGCGGTTTTTCAGCTTCTACACCAGTAGGAATAGAGGTAGTATCTTGGGAATTTCCGGGTTCTTCATTGTTTACCTCTTCAAACTGTACCTTATCATCTCTAGCTCCTCTTGCCTCTTCTTCTCTTTCTTTTTCTTGTGGGGTTAACACTCTCCCACTTCTTGTGATAATTGCCTTACAATCTTCCTTCGGATTTTTCTCTGTATCTCCTGGCAATTGTCCTTGAGGTCTCTCTGCCATCTGCCTTGCCAGTTGGCCTATTTGATGCTCCAAGTTCTTGATTGAGGCATTTCGATTCTTCATAGTCTCTTGAGTCGCTTGCATGAACTGGCCTAGAATGTTCTCCAATTTGCTTGAACTCTCTTGAGGAGGCTTTGCTTGAGAACTTGAACTTTGCCCTTGTCTCCAACCAAAGTTAGGATGGCTGCGCCACCCCCGGATTGTAGGTGTTGGAGTAAGGATCATTTCTAGGCCCTTGGTTGCCCATATAATTTACCTCTTCTTGTCCAGAACTTCCAACCACATTGATCTCACAATTTCCATTTGCATGGTTGCCTCCACGTAAATCACACACCGAGGTACCTTGAACTTGGACAGCTTGTAGTTGAGAATTTCTGCAGGTTGAACTGACCCCAGTTGCTTGGTAAGAATAGCCATTTGTGCCTTGAGAGCGCCAATTTCATCCAGCTCTAGAACACCTCTCTTGACCATTGATCGAGAACTAGGCATTTGATAGTCATTGTTAGCCATGTTCTCAATCAAGTCCTTTGCTTCTTCGGGCGTCTTCTGACTCAATGTCCCTCCTGCAGCCGCTTCAATCATACTTCTTGAATTCCTGTTGAGCCCATTAACAAATGTTGCAACCTGTTGCCATGTCTCTAGTTCATGATTTGGACAAGCTGTGAGTAAGGACTTGAACCTCTCCCAGGCTTCATAGAGTGACTCACCATCCCTCTGTGCAAAGGCATTAATCTCTGATCTCAACTTGATCATTCTTGACGGAGGGAAGAAGCGAGATAAAAACTTGCTGACCAAGTCGTTCCAAGTGATGATGCTTCCATGAGGATGAGACTGCAGCCATGACTTAGCTCTATCCCTCAAAGAGAAAGGGAAAAGCCTTAAACGAATGGCCTCATCGGAAGCTCCGTTTAACTTGATGGTGTCACACAGCTCAATGAAAGTACCAATGTGAGCATGAGGGTCTTCACTCTCCAAACCTCCAAACTGGTTTTGCTGCACAAGGTGGAGAAGTGATGCCTTGATTTCGAAATTATTGCAAGCCACTGCTGGTCTCACAATCGGAGTTCCACATCTATCAACTCTAGGGGAAGTGTAGTCCCCCATTGTCCTTCTTGGTGCATTATCTTCAGCCATGGTGACAGCTGGTAATTCAACTAACAGTTCTTGCACACTTGGTAACTCAACTTGTTGCTCTTGTCTACTAGAAGATGCTCTTTCTCTATTCTGTCTTGCCTTGGCTTTCTTTCTATTCCTTCTACAGAGTCTCTCGATCTCAGGGTTGAATTGGAGTTCACCTGGATCGATTGTACCTCGCATACAAGGAACAAACAGAGTAGCGCCGAAAAAGAACAGAACAAAACAGAAAAATACAGCAGAGAACAGAAAACAAGAAAGGAAATAAAACAGTAAGAAAACAGTAAAAAATGCCTAAATTAGGAGTCCCCTTTGGTACTCGTGATATTGGCACACCGATCCCCGGCAACGGCGCCAAAAACTTGACACATACTCGGCAAGTGTACCGGTTCGTTGCAAGTAATAAAACGGTAAGACCGGATATCGTTCTCAGGGATCGTGGACAATTACCACTTCGCAAATTAGACTACTATCTAGGCGATCAAATTTTTGGAGTGAAGGTAGCTCTATCATCTAACAAAGCAAACAAGAATAAAATGTTTTTGTTCTTTTTGGAATTTTATCAAACAGTTAAAAAAGGCGTGATTAAATATGAATAACAATTAGATAGAATTGTTAGGGTTAGACTAAGCTAATCCTCCCTTGATTGGTATGAAATGATAACTAACACAGTTCCTACTTCAATTCTGACAATCGAATCTTTTCTAATATACTCAAACCCTAATGTCTTAGGTGGAATGAGCCTAAAATCCCAAATTAAACCCTAATGTCTTAGGTGGATTAATCAGAGAAATTGCATTAAGAATAAAGATTCATAAGATTGCAAGCAGCCAACACCTATGTCTAGATTATTGGACTACTTGGCATATGATTCATGAGCATGCTTTAACATCAACCTTTCAATTGTCTATTAAAGCCAGTAAATCATTCCTAAGATGATCATGCCTAGGAAAGCATTAAGCATGGAATCATACACTCATAAAGAAGAAGGAAACTGTATTATAATTAAGTCATTTTACAACCAAGTTCAGATAAGCAATAATCTAACCCCAACAAAGGGGAGTTTAGCTACACATAATTGCAGATAGAATAAAAGAAAGAGTTACAGAGATGAACAAAGGAGAGAGCTCCATAGAATGTTGCACATCAGCCACAACAGCAAAGGTCTTATTTTTAGGTTTTTTCTGGATGTCTTTCTGTTCTGCTCAGAGACCCTTTTATAACTCGCGGCCCGTCACGCCAGGTGATAAAGCCATCACGGCCAGGCCGTGATGGTTTCTGACTTGGGCGCCTCTTCATTTACTGATTCATCACGACCGTGATAGCCATCACGGCTAGGCCGTGATTGTTTCTGACTTTTCCAACTAACAGGTCACGACCGTGATAGCCATCACGGCTAGGCCGTGATCGTTTCTGACTTTTCCAACTGATTCATCACTGCCGTGATAGCCATCACGGCTAGGCCGTGATCGTTTCAGACTTTTGGAGATCTGGCACAGCTGACACGTCACGGCCGTGATAGCCATCACGGCTAGGCCGTGACAGCTTCTGACTTTTGGCTCAATTCTTTCTTGACTCATTGCTCCTCACGGTAGTGAGGGCCATCACCAGCTAGGCCGTGATACTCTCTGCTTGGCTCAATTTCTTATCTTTTAAAGCTCTAAGTCATCCAAGCTTCATACTTGCTAATTCTTGGGCATTTAATCATGAATATCTGCAAAACAACACACAATACCACCTTATCCGTTCCAAAGGAAAAACTAAATAAAATAAACACTAAAATGGCCTAACTATATGCAAATGCATGCAGAAATGTACATGGAGAATGAGGTGAAATCACACTCATCAGAAGGTGTTTTGAAGACTGATCACTTAAAAAAGTTCCCTCACGATATTAAAAACCAACAGTGGCCATCCAATAACCGTGATAGAATTTTAGATAAAGGATAAAAATGTTAAACTTGGACACATAAGTAGAAAAAGAGACGAAATTTGACATTGACCACCGATAAAAAGTTTGTAAGTAGGATTCAAAGCCTGCATATTTAATAGATAAGCAAATTATATGCAATAACAACTTGATATTCCATCAATCTCTCAGCATGCTCAATTTCCTCTTTACTTGATTCCTTAAAGAACTTGTGACAACCACAATCAATAAAATTAATCATTCAAAGCAAACAAATTAAGTTGAAACAAATGAGTGATCTTAAAGATAATAAAGAGCGTTACTTAGCAAGACCCCTGAGCGCAAAGTGTCAGAAGATTTGGTTACAATACAATAGAAACTATCAGTGTCTCTATTCTTATTTCATGTATAAGTTGTGATTAGTCAGTTTCTAAACCAAACTATTTTATCTTTTAAAAATTCCTTTTACAAAATAAGATGTTTTTCATTCAAAATAAAAGAGGATTCAATCTGAAAGACAAATAAAAATGAAAAGAATCTTAACAAAGAAACCCTCCTTATGGCTTCAACCAAACACACGCCAAGGGTCCAAGCCCAAAGCCATATCTTAGCTCTAAGCAGGTCTCTTCTCTTAAAAGAATGTGTATGAATCCTTAAACAAAGGTCAGTTAGTGATACACCATTCATTTCAGTATCACTAATATGCACAAACGCACTAGATCAGTTAGAAATGAATCAGCACACCAAAAAAAAGGTCGCAAATGAATGGGAATTAAATAGCATTTTTCGAGAGTAAGGAGATCAAAACCTTAACTTTTGGGTTTACCTGCAATTCCTCCAAGGGTTAACAACTGCAGAGTAATGTTTGGCAACCAATTTCAGCTTTCCAAAAATCAGTTCCTTCTTGTTGGTCTACTATATCTTATATGCTATATTTCTTTTATATAGAAAAGAGTTGGAGCATTTTCAAGCTCTTGTTGAAGCTCAATCCCCAAAGGTGATAACAATTAACAAACAGATTTATAGGGTCCACCAATTCACAAAACTAAACCAACTAACAAAAATGAAGGGACAATTCATAACCTAATATGTAGTTAAAATCAATTTGTAACTTGCTACTACTAAAGAATGAAGTATAGGGGGGAAAAAACTCAGTTTACATGAAGTATTACTTTCTATTAGCTAGAAGCTTTATCAACATTGCAATTTTCTTGCGAACACAAGAATAAATAGGGAAGGTGGGAAATAGGGTTAAAAATTGAGAAATGATTGAACATGAAATGTAGTGAGAATTGAATTATGCAGAAGAAGGGGGAATGGGAATACCCTAACCCTAAGCCATAGCGATAGAAATGAATCATAGAGAAAAAAGAAAGAAGGGAAGAAGAAAGAAAAGAACTTGGTACCATCACGAGCCTCTGAAACTGAGTCAAGGAAGATGCCGCCACCTTCCATGCTTCCCTTCTCTCTCTCCCTCTCCTTCTGGTTCTCCCCCGCTTCTCACCATCCTTTTCTTCTTCCTCTCACCATCCATCATTCTCCCTGAACCAGGAAAGCCAATTCAAGCTCTCTCTGGACGACCCAGACTCCACACTCTCCTGCGACCCAACCAACACCACTGCTACAGAGGCCGACCTCTCCGATGCCAACCTCGGAGGCTCTTTTCCAGCTTCCATCCTCTGTCGCCTCACCAACCTCTGACGGAAAAACGAAGAACTTCAACTGAGAGAAGCAAGGGTTTGTGGGGAAATCACAAGTGTGTCTGTCAACAATAAAGGAAATCAAGGCAGGTGGAGGAGTGTTTGACACTCCAATAGTCCAAGTCCAACTCAATAGAGTTGCCTGTCGTAGTGTGTGTGACCTCGGGAAAGAGAAAAGAAAATTCAAATAAAAAACATAAAAAAATGCAAATAAAATAAGCAAATTGCAATATAAAAAACTGGAATGGGTCCCTGACACGAACTCGGCAAGTGTACCGGGTCGTTGCAAGTAATAAAACGGTAAGAATCGGAAATCGTCCTCAGGGATCGTGGACAAGTACCACTTCACAAATTGAACTACTATCTAGGCGGATCTTGTTTGGAATGAAGGTAGCTCTAACATCTAATGAAGCAAACAAGAATAAAATGTTTTTTTGTTCTTTTGGGTATTTATCAAACACTTAATAAGGCGCAGGAAATGTGAACAACAAATGGATAGAATTGTTAGGGTTAGACTAGGCTAATCCTCCTTTGGTGCTATGAAATGGTAAATAACACAATTCCTACTTCAATCATGACAATCAAATCTTCTTCAAATACTCAAACCCTAATGTCTTAGGTAGAATGAGCCTAAAATCCCAAATTAAACCCTAATGTCTTAGGTGGATTAATATGAGAAATTGCATTAAGAGTCAAGATTCATAAGATTGCAAGCACCCCAAGACCTATGTCTAGGTTCATGAACTACTTGGTATTTGATTCAAGAGCATGCCCTAACATCAACCTTTCAATTGTCTATTAAAGCAACATATCATTCCTAGGATGATCAAGCCAAGGAAAGCATTAAGCATGGAATCAAACACTCGTAAAGAAATAGGAAATTGCATTATAATCACTTCATGTTACAACCCAAAATCAGAAAAACCATTGTCTAACCCCAACAAGGGGAGTTTAGCTACACATCATCAAAGTAAAAGGGAAAGGAAGAGATACAAAGATGGAGAAAGGGAGGAACTCCATGGAAGATGCCCAGTAGCAGCCACAAGAGCAGAGAATGCCTTCTTAGGGTTTGCAGTCGCCTCCTTTCTTTCCAAATCCAATCCCCCCTTTCATTCTGCATCAGATAGCTTATAACAGGGGTTCTAAGATTCGCACGCTCGCGGGGCGAGAAGTGACTCGCGAGGCGAGTCTTAAAAATCTGTCCTTCAGAGATTCGTCCTCTCGCGAGGCGAGGAGGTAACTCGCGAGGCGATCCAGAGAGGGTGAAGTTTCTGGCACAGTCAGGTCTTCTGGTTCGCGAGGCGAAACGTGATTCGCGAGGCGACACAGAAAGGTTGACTGTTGCTGATCAGCTGGTCTTCAGGTTCGCGTGGCGAGATACAGTCTCGCGGGGCGAGACAGAAATGGTGCCTTTTGCTGCTTTGGCTGGTACTTTGGATCGCGAGGTGAGATACAGCCTCGCAAGGCGAACCTTCAAAGTTCTGCTTGGCTCAATTTCTTCTCCTTTCAGGCCCTCTCTTCAACCAAGCTTCATCAGGGCCAAATCTTAGGCAATTCATCACAAATTCCTGCAAAACAACACACAAAACCACCTTATCTGTTCCATAGGAAAAACTAACCAAAATCAACTAAAATGCCTAACTAAATGCAAATGCATGCATAAATATACATGGAAAAATGAGGTGAAATCACACTCATCAAATCACCCCAAGCTTAAGACTTTGCTTGTCCTCAAGCAAAAACCAAGGCCAGAAGATGAAAACAAACAGAGCAATGATAGTGAACTGAGAACCCAAGTAAAATGATCCAAGTAATGAGCATTCAAATAATCAGCCAGAGACAAGCAATTCAAGTCCAACTAGGGCTTAGGTTTTCTGGTCACATGTCGGCAGACAGACGCGCCAAAAAGGACGAGCGGGTTTTAAAAATGTAGTTTAGGGCGACAACTCGGATGTCGTTCTCAAGGACTCTTAAAGTGCTATTTTCCACAAAAATCAGTTTTGGGGGGGGGGGGGGGTTTGGATTGGGATGCGATCAAAGAAAACAGAATAATGAAAACAGAGCAATAAAACAAGACAGTTCAAAGAGGTTGTCAAATAGCCAAAAACAGATTAATCTATTGCTCTTGATTTCCCAACTATCATAGGTCCATGCAATTTCCAAGTCCTAAGCAGATTTTAATCCCCTCCCGATTGTAGCAATAATTTACAAGCGAAACCACTACTACAGATACATGTCCCTATTCCCGAATTAAGCAAACAGGGTTAAGCCCTTCGTGAACTAAGCGAACACGAAACATACACACGCAAATTAAGCAGATGCGATTAATTATAGGAACATGATATCATCGAATTAAATCAACACAATACAATATACTCCTGAATTAAGCAAACAGAAATATAAAGCATGGCATTGAAGAGGGAAAAACATACAAAACAGGAAATACAAGAACCTCAAGTGTATGGAAATCAATTACAATAGATCAATCCTAGAAACTTAGTTCTCCATAACAAAACGAAAACACACACAGAGAAAAATGTAAAACAGAACAATGGAGAAGCAAAAGTCTTTACAAACTGTTCAGAACATCAATTTATACTAGTCAGAAATTAAGCCTATTCGCGAGGCGAAGCCACTCTCGCGACGCGATTCTTGTGAACAATCTGCAACCTTTGGTATTCTCGCGAGGCGAACAATCCTTCGCGAGGCGAGAAACTGAAGAGTCTTCTTATTACGCCCGTTACGAATATCAGGGGCCAACCGTGATGCTTTCTGACTTCCAGGCTCGCGGGGCGAAGGTATGCTCGCGAGGCGAGACTCTTCAACTTCAAACCTGCCACAGCCGTGACCTTCAACACGGCAAGCCGTGATCGTCTCGACTTTTCAGGGTTGTAAGACTCGCGGGCGAGACATTCTTCAGGGGCGAACCAGAGACCTTGCATTTTCTTGGAACAATAAGGCCGGGGTCGCGTGGCGAGTATAGCTTTCACGGGGCGAATCCCCTGCTTCTTTATTCTCTTGCCTTCCAACTTATCCTGAAAACAAAGACACAACTATAAGTATATTATTTAACTCAAAACTAGCTAAATTAACTTAAAACTACTCTAGAGACTCAAAACCTTGCTTGAGGGCAATCTAATCTAATTTGGGTAAAAATAGGATATAATTTGCACAAAACCTTGGTCATACTAGCCATAAAACTAGATGAGCCCGAGGCTTATCAAAATACCCCAAACTTAAACTTTGCTTGTCCCCAAGCAAACTAGGACTCAAAAATCAAAAAGACTCAAGACCTGGCAAGCTTAAAAGATTCAATCAACATTGCACAAATTCAAGCAACTTCATCAAAACAGTTTTCTTCATTGTTTCCCCCCCTTTTTCAAACAAAGCAATCCCCACATTCATTTATTCTAAACATTTGAGAATTTCATCATGAAAAACAATCAGAAATCTAAGCAGGGGATCCAAGTCACACACAAGAAGGAGATCACCAACTTCAAACAACTGCCTTCCTCACAAGGGCATTTAGTATGTCACTCAATCACTCAGTTTGTGTCAGGCTATCAATATTGCACTCAGTTTCACTTTTCAAGAACACTTCCCATAAATTTGATTTTCATCTCAAAATGGTTCCCAAATAAAACATGCATGCAACATCAAAAGGTCTTTTATGGGTTGTAATGGGGCCTGGCTAAGGGTAGGATATACAAAGGAACTAAGCTGAGGACCCTAGGAACTAAGAGAGCATGAACATTATTTACACTTTGAAATTCCAGCAAGTTCCTTTTCTCATTTTTTCTTTATGCCTTGGGTGACTACAACCTCTTTTATTTTTATCATTTTTACACTTTTTTTTAAGCCTTTGGCTCCAACCTTTTTATTGTATTTTTTTTCCTCAATCCCAACAACATATTACACCTTGTAGCCACCCCAAACTTAGTTCTTGCACCCATTCTAAGATTACATGCTCTCCTAATCCTAAGATCGGGTTAACATTGTTTTCCAGATTTTTGGGCTTATAACATTAGGTTATCAAGAATTAAAGGCTAATAGGCTCAATGGGGCTAACTAGAGAACATGCATTAGGAATTGGTTATTTTTAGGCTAAGTAGCTATTTACAAAGAAAATGCCTAAATCATCTGAAGCAAACACATAATCATGCAAACCATAAGGAGATTCATTCAAATTCAGGAAAGTGCAACTTGAAAGTGATTTTCACACAGTCAAAAACATGTTGGATGCTCAAAACCTCACCTGGACATTCATGCAAATTGTTTGAAAGAGATTCTATCCCTAGTGTGTGCTTCCTATCACCCCAAACTTATCATAAATCATGCTATCACAACAAAATCTCAAAGTTCAGTTTTCAATCATATGGGAATCACTTTTCACAAAAAAAAAATTTTTTTTAGCCTAGGGGGAATCATCAATCAAGCAAGCAATCTGTGCAACATCAATCAAAATCCATCAAACTTGCCAACAAAAGACTCAACACACAAATACTCCTGAGCTTCTCAAATTATTCAGGAGCTTTATTCAAAGAAAAGGAAAAACTACAACTAGTTCCCTCCCCCACACTTAAAACATGCATTGTCCCCAATGAACAAAAGAACTATAGAAACACAGTGAGGGAAAGGAAAGGAAACTCCCTGATCAAGTATCAGTGTAGGTGGGAGCTTCCAAGGAGAGCTCCTCGACATCAACATCCACGGAACACCAAAGATCCACACCATGGAATGGCTTGACCTCCGCCGTTAACCTTGAAGGTCTTGCTGGTACCTGTACTTTAAATCTCTACTGCACCATAAGGAAACACATTAGTAACCACAAATGGTCCAATCCACTTGGACCTAAGTTTCCCAGCCATCAATCTCAGCCGGGAGTTAAACAATAAGACTTTCTGACCCACAAAAAAATATTTTCTAACAATCATCCTATCATGAAAAAGTTTTGTTTTTTCTTTACACATCCTGGAGCTTTCATAGGCTTCAAGGCTAAGCTCCTCAAGTTGCTTTGCAGAATCGCAGCTTTTCTTTCAACACCAGCTCTCTTCATGTCCAAGTTACAGCTCTTTACTGCCCAATATGCACGGTGCTCAACTTCCACCGGGAGGTGACATGCCTTGCCAAATACAAGCCGAAATGGGGACATTCCTATAGGGGTCTTGAAAGCAGTCCTCTGAGCCCACAGTGCGTCTTCCAGACGGCGGCTCCATTCCTTTCTATTAGGCTGCACCATCTTCTCTAGAATTTGCTTGATCTCCCTGTTTGATATTTCGACTGGCCATTGGTCTGGGGGTGGTAAGCAGTGGAAACTCTATGTACAACCCCATATTTCCTGAGTAAGGCCTCCATGGTTCTGTTGCAAAAGTGTGTGCCCTGGTCACTGATGATGGCCTTGGGTATGCCAAACCTGCAAAAAATGTTGGACCTAACAAATTTGGAAACAATTTGAGCATCGTTAGTCCTAGTGGGGATTGCTTCCACCCACTTTGAAACATAATCTACAGCTAAAAGAATATATACAAAACCAAAAGAAGGAGGGAAAGGACCCATAAAATCCACCCCCCACACATCAAAAACTTCACAAAAGAGCATGGGCTGTTGAGGCATCTCACTCTTACGAGTGATGGCAGGGCCTGTTATTTGACATTCTTTACAATTCCTGTATACCTCATATGAATCTCTAAAAATTGTGGGCCAGTAAAACCCAGAATCCAAGACTTTTCTTGCTGTCCTCTGAGGTCCAAAGTGTCCTCCAACTGGAGAGGCATGTGAGAAATGCAGGATGGACTCTGTCTCATGATCGGGTACACACCTCCGAATAACCTGGTCACTGCAAAACTTCCACAGGTAGGGATCATCCCACACATAGTACTTTGCATCGCTTTTGAGCTTGTGGAACTTATGTCTACTTGTACCTGCAGGAACAACACCAGCAACAAGAAAATTTACAATGTCAGCAAACCAGGGGGTTACCCCATACAGATGTAAGAGTCTCTCATTAGGGAAATCATCTTGGATGGGAGAAGGATCCTCATCCCTAGCTATCCGGCTCAAGTGATCTGCTACCAAATTTTCAGCTCCACTTTTATCCTTTATCTCCACATTGAATTCTTGGAGCAAAAGCATCCACCGGATCAGTCTTGGCTTAGCTTCTGGCTTCTTCAACAGATATTTCAGAGCTGCATGGTCAGTGAAAACAGTCACCCTAGAACCTAGCAAATAAGACCTAAACTTATCAAGTGCAAATACAACAGCTAGCAGTTCTTTCTCAGTGGTGGTGTAATTTGCCTGTGCAGCATCTAAGGTCCTAGAAGCATAATGAATTACATGGGCAACCTTGCCCACCCTTTGTGCCAGAACTGCTCCCACAGCAAAATTGGAAGCATCACACATTAGTTCAAAAGGGAGTGTCCAGTCTGGGGGCTGGATGACAGGGGTAGAAGTCAACGCTTTTTTCAGACAGTCAAATGACTCCTTGCACTTTTCATCAAACTGGAACAGGGCATCATTCTTCAGCAGGTTTGACAATGGCAGTGCTATCTTGCTGAAGTCCTTTATAAAACGCCTGTAGAAACCTGCATGTCCAAGAAAAGAACGGATCTCGCGTACGCAAGATGGGTAAGGCAATGAAGAAATCACATTAATTTTTGCAGGATCTACAGAAATACCCTATTTAGAAATTACATGACCCAAAACTATCCCCTGTTCTACCATAAAGTGACATTTCTCATAATTCAAAATTAGATCAGTATCAATGCATCTTTGTAGAACTAGACTCAGACTATGCAGACATGCATCAAATGAGGAGCCATATACAGTAAAATCATCCATGAACACCTCTATGCAATTTTCAAGAAATTCAGAGAAAATGCTAAGCATGCATCTTTGAAAGGTGCCAGGAGCATTACAAAGGCCAAATGGCATCCTCCTATAAGCAAACGTACCGAAGGGGCACGTGAAGGTGGTCTTTTCCTGATCCTCAGGGGCAATATGGATCTGGAAATTCCCGGAAAAGCCATCTAGAAAACAATAATGAGATTGACCAGCCAGCCGATCCAGCATCTGATCTATGAACGGCAAAGGAAAATGATCCTTTCTGGTGGCCTGGTTCAACTTCCTTTAGTCTATACAAACTCGCCAGCTATTCTGGACTCTAGTAGGCACAAGCTCATTATTTTCATTCCTAACTACTGTTAGACCAGACTTCCTTGGTACAACTTGCACTGGACTTACCCAAGTACTATCAGAGATGGGGTATATAATACCTGCCTGTAGAAGCTTAGTCACCTCTTTCTACACCACATCCAAAATCAGTGGGTTAAGTCGCCCTTGGGCCTGTCTGACTGGTTTAGCTCCATCCTCCAATAGAATTCTGTGCATGCATCTGGAGGGGCTAATTCCTGGAATATCAGCTAAAGTCCACCCAATAGCCTTCTTGTGCTTCCTCAGAACTTCCAATAGTTTTGCTTCCTGGTCAGAGTCAAGGCTGGAAGAGATGATGACTAGAAGTCTTTCATTAGTCTCTAGGAAAGCATACTTCAAGTTCTCTGGGAGTGGCTTGAGTTCTAAGGATGGCGGCTGCTCAACGGATGGTGCATTGGGAGTAGCCATGATGCCACGAACTTCTGCAGAACAGACAGCTCCAATCTCACTATCACTATCACTATCACCCTGCAAAGTTGAATCCAGAAACTCAGAACAAACAGAACACGTGTTAGTGTTAGTACAGTTAGTACAAGTATATACATCATCAAAACCAGAGATAAAAGGAAAATCTGAAACAAAGTCCTCATGAGTATCCTCAATAAGCTCAGAAAGCAACTCTAAGTGGAAAACAGAGTGCTCCTCCACTGGGTGTTTCATAGCATCAAAGATCTTGAACTTGGCCACAATACCACCAAACTCCATAGACATAGTCCCATCATACACATCAATCTTAGTCTTGGATGTCATCATGAATGGTCTGCCCAAGATTATTGGTGATCTACTGGAAGGTGTTTCTCCTGCCATGTCTAGGATGTAGAAGTCCGTAGGGAAGATCAAATCATCAACTTGCACTAGCACATCCTCTACCATCCCCATGGGTCGGGCACTGGTCCTGTTAGCCAACTGGATGGTAAGGCTTGTATACTGCAATGGCCCAAGATCAAGGTTGTTAAAGATGGAGGTAGGCATGACATTTATGGATGCTCCCAAGTCTAGCATGCAGTTTTAAACTTCCTATCCCCAATAGTGCATGGGATAGTAAATGTGCCTGGGTCCTTGCACTTCTGTGGTAATGCCTGAGTAAGAGCTAAAGAAGCAACTCTTTCTGGCTTAGACTGGATCAGAGCTGAGACATTCCTTCCCAAGTCAACCCTCTCATTATTCTTCATCTTCCTCTTGTTGGTGCATAGGTCCTTCAGAAATTTGGCATATTTGGGCACTTGCTTGATCACATCTAGGAGAGGAATATTTACAGCCACCTTTCTGAATACATCAAGAATTTCCTTCTCCTTGTCTCCACCACCAATCTTCTTATTATTCTGCAATCTGTGTGGGAATGGGATTGGTGTCCTATATACCTTCTCAACTTCAACTTCAACCGCAGGCGCAGGAGTTACCTCAACATTAGGCTCAGGTGTTACCTCAATTGTTTCTTCATCCTTTCCAGAGGTGGCCTCAACAACTTTTCCAGATCTCAGAGATATGGCACTCACATTAGGGTTGGAGGCATTAGGATTTATCACTGGCTGTGCAGGTAGCTGATTGGATCCTTGACCTTGCTGTATGTTGTTTATGGATGTGGACAACTGTCCAATCTGGGTATGCAAAGCCTGAATGCTAGCATCGTCCCTCTCACAAATCGTGCTTTGGAAGGCCGCAACCTGTCCAACTCTCGCTAGAAGTCAGATTGGTTGCTGCCATTTGCCCTGACCAAGTCTTCTAATGAAGGTCCAGAAGGTGCAGAAGTGGTCACTGGAGGATTCTGAGGTGCCATCGGCTGTTGTTGGGATGAGTTCCCATACCGCAGATTAGGATGATTCCTCTAGTTAGGATGGTATCTATTGGTAGAGAGGTCTGGAGTGTTGTACCGATTCTGACTGGTTCCTTGATTAAATGGGTTAACTGCATAAGCTTGAGATACTTCACTGACAAACTCTTCCCTCTGGATGGGGCATGGATCATGTGGGTGCTCAGGTGAATTGCAGATGCTACATAACCTTGCAGGCTGAACTCTGTCTATTGCCAATTGTCTTACAAAGGAAGTCAGCTCATCCAATCTATTCTCAATGGTGGCCTGGTTGGAAGATGAACTATGAATCTCATGCACACCTCTTGTCTCAACTGAATTTCTTCTGGTAGAAAATTGCTGGGAATTCAATGACATATTCTCAATGAGTTGCTTGGCAGCTGCTGGGGTCTTATCAACTAATGCTCCCCCACTAGCAGCATCCAAAATATTTCTATCCATAGGCAATAATCCTTCATAAAAGTATTGGATCAGGAGCTGTTCAGAAATTTGATGCTGAGGGCAGCTAGATACCAGATGCTTGAACCTTTCCCAATATTCAGCTAGCGATTCGTTCCCTTGCCTGATTCCACATATTTCCTTCCTTATTGAAGCAGCTCTTGAAGCAGGAAAATATCTTTCTAGGAACACCCTCTTCAAATCATTCCAACTGGTGATGGAGTTGGGCTCAAGATACAGCAGCCAATCTTTTGCAGCTCCACGGAGGTGAGAATGGAAAAGCCTTGATTTGATACTATCCTCAGTGACTCCCTCTGATCTCGAGGTTGTGGAGCATACAACTTGGAATTCCTTCAAGTGCTTGTGTGGGTCCTCACCTGCAAGACCGTTAAACTTGGGCAACAAGTGAATAAAACCAGATTTCAGTTCAAAAGGAGTGTCAGCACCAGGATATGAAATACACAATCCATTATAGTTGACATCAGGGGCAGCAAGCTGTCTTAATGTCCTCTGGTCTCCCATGTTTTCAAAAACAGTTTTGAAATTGGAATCACTACTAGTGCTAGCCCGAAATTCCCTACGGAGTGTGTGCAGTGTTCTTTCAATTTCCGGGTCAAAATCACACAGTTCAGGGCAATGAGACCTAGTAGCCAGACCAATTCAAAACAAAAACAGAAAATAAAAGAAAGTAAAGAAAATAAAAAAAAATGCGAAAAATAACAAATCAGAGTCCCCGGCAACGGCGCCAATTTTTGGTCGTGCTGTCGCGCACGCGCCAAAATGGACGAGCGGGTTTTAAAAATGTAGTTTAGGGTGACAACTCGGATGTCGTTCTCAAGGACTCTTAAAGTGCTATTTTCCACAAAAATCAGTTTGGGGGGGGGGGGGGGTTTGGATTGGGATGCGATCAAAGAAAACAGAATAATGAAAACAGAGCAATAAAACAAGACAGTTCAAAGAGGTTGTCAAATAGCCAAAAACAGATTAATCTATTGCTCTTGATTTCCCAACTATCATAGGTCCATGCAATTTCCAAGTCCTAAGCAGATTTTAATCCCCTCCCGGTTGTAGCAATAATTTACAAGCGAAACCACTACTACAGATACATGTCCCTATTCCCGAATTAAGCAAACGGGGTTAAGCCCTTCGTGAACTAAGCGAACACGAAACATACACACGCAAATTAAGCAGATGCGATTAATTATAGGAACATGATATCACCGGAATTAAATCAACACAATACAATATACTCCTGAATTAAGCAAACAGAAATATAAAGCATGGCATTGAAGAGGGAAAAACATACAAAACAGGAAATACAAGAACCTCAAGTGTATGGAAATCAATTACAATAGATCAATCCTAGAAACTTAGTTCTCCATAACAAAAAGAAAACACACACAGAGAAAAATGTAAAACAGAACAATGGAGAAGCAAAAGTCTTTACAAACTATTCAGAACATCAATTTATACTAGTCAGAAATTAAGCCTATTCGCGAGGCGAAGCCACTCTCGCGACGCGATTCTTGTGAACAGTCTGTAACCTTTGGTATTCTCGCGAGGCGAACAATCCTTCGCGAGGCGAGAAACTGAAGAGTCTTCTTATTACGCCCGTTACGAATATCAGGGGCCAACCGTGATGCTTTCTGACTTCCAGGCTCGCGGGGCGAAGGTATGCTCGCGAGGCGAGACTCTTCAACTTCAAACCTGCCACAGCCGTGACCTTCAACACAGGCAAGCCGTGATCGTCTCTGACTTTTCAGGGTTGTAAGACTCGCGGGGCGAGACATTCTTCATGGGGCGAACCAGAGACCTTGCATTTTCTTGGAACAGTCAGGCTTCAGGGTCGCATGGCGAGTATAGCTTTCGCGGGGCGAATCCCCTGCTTCTTTATTCTCTTGCCTTCCAACTTATCCTGAAAACAAAGACACAACTATAAGTGTATTATTTAACTCAAAACTAGCTAAATTAACTTAAAACTACTCTAGAGACTCAAAACCTTGCTTGAGGGCAATCTAATCTAATTTGGGTAAAAATAGGATATAATTTGCACAAAACCTTGGTCATACTAGCCATAAAACTAGATGAGCCAGAGGCTGATCAGTTTCCTACACTCATATTCTCACTTATTTGGGCACTCTTGCTCACTTGAAGGTCACCCCAAGCTTGTTCATTTGCTTGGCTCTCTTTCTCGCCTCACTCAAGTGTTCAAGTATATATGACAATTCGCTCCATTTTCCTCAAGGAATGAATCCTACCATAAGCTTGACTATCAACCAAATCTCTACTTTATTAATGAAAACACCTAAGAATCAAGAGGTCTTTACTTTGGGTTGTAATGTGGCCATGGGATTAATCGTTAGGTGGGGATAACAAGAAAAGGACATTTCAAAAGGCTACATAAACATCAAGCATTGCAAACATGACCTTCTGAAATACCTTTTGGGTTTCAGTTCACTTTCCACCTTTCTTTTCTTTCCTTTTCTTTTTATTTTTCACTTTTCTTTTTGTCATCCCCTTCTCTATTTATTTATATTTTTTTTTCTTTTATTTTTCTTTTGTTTGGAGAAGGGGAGATTTTTCAACTCAAGAGAATTGTTTTTTTTCTGATTCTTTTCCCAACTTTCAACTACCTTTTTACCCTTTTGTAATACTTTAGAAGGTCCCTTATCAAGCATATTTATCAAAACATTTCAGGGTACCAAGAAAAGCATTTTTTTCTTTCAGGCTCAAAATTGGGCAACTAAGGGGTAGCATTTCATCATTCAAAGCTCAGAAGGCCAGAAAAATACCTACTGCCTCAATCATTTTCAAAAATGTTTTCAAAAATTTTTAAGCTTCAAAATGGTTTTAAGTCAAGTTCTAGAGAAAACAATCCAAGAGGAATAACACTCTAACACAAGAAATGGGGTAGATTTAGTGAGTACCCCTTAATGGCTCAAAAGCTCACATTTATCAGTTCAAAAACCAGTGAGGAACACAAGTCTATAGAAACACATGCTAATCATCAACTATCCAAGACCATCTCAAGAATATTTATTTGAAGCCATATCACAAGAATAGAAAAATCAGGGTTCAAAATTCACTATCACAAATAAATTGGCACTCAGTTCTCACAATCAGATGCTCAATCTAATCAGGGGTAACCGAATCATGCGATCATGCAAAACTATGCCTAGATGAATGCAATATGAACAATGCAAAAATTCAAAAATTTACAAAAATACCCCTACCCCAAGCTTAAAAACTTACATTGTCCCCAATGTAAATAATCAAGTTGGAGAGGGGTGAAAATGGAACAACTCACCAGGGTGGTAGCGGGTGCTGAATCACATGCTTTCTGGCTTTGTCTCTCCCTGCCCTTTTCTCCTCCTTCCTCCAAAATCTGAAAGCACTTAACAAAACTATTAACAAATCTCTTGATCTTCTCAAATTATTCAAGAGATGAAAATCAAAAACAAAAGAGAAAAGGAAAAGAAAACTTGGGTTGCCTCCCCAAGAAGCGCTTCTTTAACGTCACTAGCTTGACGGGTGATCTCTAAGATGGTGCCTTAAGAGGGACGGAGACTGCTTGACGATCAAAGTCTCCTCCAAGATAGTGCTTGAGTCTTTGTCCATTAACAGTGAAAGTATCTCCAGATGATGGGTCTTCCAATTCAACTGAGCCAAATGGGGAAACCGACTTGACATAGAATAGGCCCGACCACCTTGATCTCAGTTTACCTGGAAAGAGCTTGAGTCGTGAGTTAAAGAGCAAAACTGATTGGCCTTCTTCGAATTGCTTGGGAAGAATGTACTTGTCATGCCAGAATTTTGTTCTTTCCTTGTAAATCCTTGCACTCTCATAAGCCAAGAGTCGGAATTCATCCAACTCATTCAATTGAAGCAGTTTCTTATCCATGGCCAGCTTAGTATCAAAGTTCAGGGCCTTCACTGCCCAGAAAGCACGATGTTGGAGCTCTACCGGAAGGTGACATGATTTTCCAAACACTAATTGGTAAGGTGACATACCAATAGGTGTTTTGTATGCAGTCCGATAGGCCCAGAGTGCATCATCCAATTTCTTCGCCCAATCCTTCCTAGCATTGTTTACAGTTTTCTCCAAAATTCTTTTCAACTCCCAATTGGACAACTCCACTTGCCCACTGGGTTGAGGGTGGTATGGTGTGGCAACTTTATGATTCACCCCAAACTTGGCAAGCACTGCATTGAACTCTTTGTTTCAAAAATGGGTACCCCCATCACTAATGATAGCTCTAGGGGTTCCAAATCGAGTGAAGATGTTCTTCCTTACAAAACTAATCACAGCTTTTGCATCATCCTTCACAGTTGGAACAGCTTCCACCCATTTGCTCACATAGTCCACCGCAACAAGAATGTATTTGTTGTTGTATGATGATGGGAAAGGACCCATGAAGTCGATCCCCCATACATCAAAAAGCTCCACCTCTAGAATACCCTTCAAGGGCATCTCATTTTCGCTTGAAATACTTCCCAGGTCCGCCGACACTTATCACATTTCATCACCCAAGCTCTGGAGTCTTTGAAAATAGTGGGCCAAAATAACCCGCATTGCAAGATCTTCATGGCGGTCCTCTCACCACCAAAGTGTCCCCCATATGGTGAGTTGTGGCAATGAGTCAGTACCTCATTAATCTCTTCCTCCGGAATGCATCTTCTCAGAATTCCATCCGAACCTCTTTTGAAAAGGTAAGGCTCATCCCATACATAGTATTTGGCATCATGGATGAGCTTCTTCCTTTGTTGTGCATTGAAGTCCTTCAGAATTTTGTTAGCAGCCTTGTAGTTTGCAATGTCTGCAAACCAAGGTGCCACTTGCACCATAAACAGCTTTTCATCTGGGAATTCCTCTTGAATTGGCAAATCAGCTTTTGCTTGAACATCTGCTTGTGGAAGCCTAGACAAATGGTCGGCCACCACATTCTCTACTCCTTTCTTGTCTTTAATATCCAAATCAAACCCCTGGAGCAGTAGTATCCACCTAATAAGCCTTGGCTTGGCATCCTGTTTAGTCATAAGATACTTCAAAGCAGAATGATCAGTGTAGACAGTAGTTTTAGAGCCAATCAAGTAGGATCTAAATTTATCAAACGCAAACACCACAGCAAGCAATTCTTTTTCAGTCGTGGTATAATTCAATTGGGCATCATTCAGCACACGACTGGCATAGTAAATGACATGCAACACTTTATTTTTTCTTTGGCCCAAAATGGCTCCCACCGCATAGTCACTTGCATCACACATTAACTCAAATGGTAAACTCCAATCTGGAGGTGCAATGACCGGTGCGGTGGTGAGTTTTTCTTTCAAAAGTTGGAAGGCATGCATGCAATCATCATCAAATACAAAAGGAGTATCAACTACCAAGAGCTTGCATAGGGGTTTCACAATCTTTGAAAAATCTTTTATAAATCTCCTATAGAAACCTGCATGCCCTAGGAAGCTTCTAACACCTTTCACATTTATGGGAGGTGGAAGTTTTTCAATCACTTCAACTTTTGCTTTATCAACTTCCACCCCCCGTGATGAATTTTTTTGACCAAGAACTATACCTTCTCTAACCATGAAATGACATTTTTCCCAATTTAACACAAGGTTAGTTTCTTGGCATCTTTTTAGAACACATGCAAGATTATTCAGACAATTATCAAAAGAGTTACCAAACATAGAAAAATCATCCATAAATACCTCTATGAATTTTTCAGTCATGTCAGAGAATATAGAAAGCATGCACCTTTGAAAAGTGGCGGGTGCATTACACAACCCGAATGGCATCCTCCGGTATGCATAGACTCCATAGGGACAAGTGAAAGCGGTCTTTTCTTGGTCTTGTGGGTCAACCACAATCTGGTTATACCCTGAGTATCCATCAAGGAAGCAATAAAAAGCATGGCCCGCCAACCTCTCTAACATTTGATCAATGAAGGGCAATGGAAAGTGATCTTTTCTGGTGGCCTCATTCAGTCTTCTGTAGTCAATACACACCCTCCATCCAGAAACGGTCCTTGAGGGAATGAGCTCATTTTTATCATTTGCCACCACCGTCATCCCCCCTTTCTTGGGAACAACTTAGACCGGACTCACCCATGGACTATCAGAGATTGGATAGATTATTCCCGCATCCAAGAGCTTCACAACCTCTTTCCTTACAACTTCTTTCATATTCGGGTTGAGTCTTCTTTGGGGTTGTCTAACCGGCTTGAAATTTTCCTCCAAGAGGATTTTGTGCATACAGAATGAGGGACTTATCCCCTTCAAGTCGGACATAGACCACCCAATTACAGATTTGTGCTCCCTGAGCACCCTTAACAGTTTCTCTTCCTCCAGAGAGTTCAATTCACTACTAATGATAACTGGGAATGAAGAATTTATCCCAAGGAAAGCATAACGGAGATGGGATGGAAGTTCTTTCAACACTAGCACAGATGGTTCACCCTTGTCTTCAATCCTCACATCTTCCACAACTTTATCTTCAACATTATTCACCACCAGACAAGCCTCAAGGGATTTAACCATGAATTCAACTTCCTCCGCACATACCTCTTCTTCTACATCCTCCATCATAAGAGCCGCTTCCAAAGAATCTTCAAAAGTCTGTTGCACACTCTTATCAGTCAATGAATCAACAAGGTCCACACTCATACACGTATCCTTATCACTTGGATGCCTCATTGCTTCAAAAACATTGAAGGTGACCTTTTCATCTTGGACTCGAAGCACCAATTCCCCTTGATTTACATCAATCAAAGCTCTACCCGTGGCTAGAAATGGTCTTCCAAGAATCAGCGGAGTCTCACTATCTTCCTCTATATCCAACACCACAAAATCTGCCGGAAAGATGAATTTGTCTACTTTGACCAACAAATCCTCCACTACACCATAAGGATATGTAATGGAGCGATCCGCCAATTGGAGAGAAATCCCAGTTGGCTTGACTTCACCAATTCCCAGCTTCTTGAAAATGGAGAGAGGCATGAGGTTTATACTTGCACCGAGATCACACAAGGCTCTCCCAATATTCAAATGACCAATAGTGCATGGAATAGTGAAGCTTCCCGGATCCTTCATCTTCACCGGCAATTTCCTTTGGAGTATAGCACTACACTCTTTTGTGAGCATGACCGTCTCCTCTTTCCACCTTCTCTTGTTGGTAAGAATCTCCTTCATAAACTTTGCATAAGAAGGCATTTGTTGAAGGGCTTCGGCAAACGGAATGTTAATTTGCAACTTTTTGAATACATCCAGGAACTTAGAGAATTGTTGATCTTTTGCCTCCTTCTTCAACCTTTGAGGATAGGGTATCTTGAAATATGGTGGAAACTCCTTGGGATTGTCAACTTCTTCAAGAATTTCCCTTCTAGTCTTCTTTCTTGCAAATTCTTCATCCACCAATTTTTCTCTTTGTGGTGTTTCAGCTTCAACAACAATGGGACTAGAGGTAGTGGCTTGGGAAGTCTCGGGTTCTTCATTGGTCACATCTTCAACAATCACCTCATCACTAACCCTCTTTTCTTCCTTCTCTTCGCTCTTTTCTTGTGGCCCTACTACCCTTCCACTTCTTGTAGCAATTGCCTTGCAATCCTCTCTTGGATTTTTCTCGGTGTCTCCAGCAATTGTCCTTGAGGTCTTTCCGCCATTTGCTTTGCCAGTTGGCCTATTTGGTGCTCAAGATTTTTGATGGAGTGATCGCGCTGTCGCCACGCACCAAAAAGAACGAGCGTTTACAAAATAATGTAGATAGGGAAGCGACAACTCGAGTATCGTCTCACAAGGACTCTTAGGTTGCTATTATTAACAGAAAATCAGTTTTGGGGGGTTTGGATTGAAAGCAAGTAAGAAAACAAAGCAAAACAGAACAATGAAAACAAGCAGTTTAAGAGATTAATAGATAAACTAAAGCGAGTAACCTACTGCTCTCGATTTCCCACTATCATTGGTTCATATAAATCCAAGTCCTAAGCAGATTCTAATCCCCTCCCGGTTGTAGCAACAATTAACAAACGAAATCACTACTACAGATATATGTTCCTATTCCCGAATTAAACAAACGGGGTGAAGCCCTCATGAACTAAACGAACATGAACGAACACACGCGAATTAAACAAACGCGATTAAGTATAGGAACATAACATCACCGAAATGAATCAACACAACACTATACACTCCTGAATTAAACAAACAGAAACATATAGCATCGCATTAAAAAGAGAAAAGCAAATGAAAACAGGAATTACAGAACCTCAAGTGTAATTGAAACCAATCACAGTAGATTAATCTAGGAGACTAGTTCTCCATTACAGAAATAAACACAAAAGTAAAGAAAAGAAAGTAAACTACTGAACTACAACTACTGCCTAACTAGCTACTCTGACTAAAACTAGTCAGCCTCTCAGTTCTGTCTAAAATTGACTTATATACAGAATCTGGAATCAGCGGACTCGCGAGGTGAACACTGTCTCGCGAGGTGAATCTTGCAGCATTTGATATTCTCGCGAGGCGAAGAACGGCTCGCGCGGCGAAACTCTTCAATTTCCAAACTGCCACAGCCGTGACCTTTAACATGCATAAACCGTGCTGACTTTTGGTCTTCAGGGTTGGATTACTCGCGACGCGAGTCAAGTCTTCGCGGGGCGAGACAGAATGGATTGCATTTTCTCTGGCACAATCACCTTCAGGTTCGCGAGGCGAATGTCTACTCGCGGGGCGAAATCTCCAGAATTATTTCTTTTTATTAACCTGAAAACAGAAAATAGCATAAGTGATTTATTTAACTCTAAATCAACTAAATTAACCTAAAAATACTTTACAGACTCAAAATGCTGCTTAAAGACAATCAAGTCTAATTTGGGCGAAAATGATATAAAATTAGCACAAAGCCAAGGTTTTTCTAGTTATAAAACTAGATGAGCCAGCGACTGATCAAAATACCCCAAACTTAAACTTTGCTTGTCCCCAAGCAAACTAAAACTCAAAAAATTAAAAAGACTCAAGACATGGCAAGCTTAAGGATTCAATCAAATTCGCACAAATTTCAAGCAACAAAACAATTTTCTTCAATGTTCCCCCCTTCCAAACAAAGCAATCCCCACATTCATTTATTCTAAACAGTTGAGAATTTCATCATTCAAACAATCATTAATCTAAGCAAGGGATCTAAGTTACACACAAGAGGGAGATCACCAAATTCAAACAACTGCCTTCCTCACAAGGGAGTTTAGTATTTCACTCAATCGCTCAGTTTGTGTCAGGCTAACAACATTTCACTCAATTTCACTTTTAAGAGCACTTCCCATAAATTTGATTTTCATCTCCAAATGATTCCCACAGAAAACATGCATGCAACATCAAAAGGTCTTTTATGGGTTGTAATGGGGCCTGGCTAAGGGTAGGATATACAAAGGAACTAGGCTGAAGACCCTAGGAACTAAGAGAGCATGAAACACTTCAAAACATTGAAATTCCATTCAAGTTCCTTTTCTCATTTTTCTTTTTGCCTTGGGTGACTACAACCTCTTTTTTTCTAATACTTTTATTTTTAACATTTTTTACACTTTTCTTTTTTTTCTTCTTTTTTTTTCTTTTTTTTCTTCTTTTTTTTTCCTGCTTTTCTTTTCTTTTATTTTTTTTTCTTTTTCCCAATCCCAAACAACACATTACACCTTGTAGCCACCCCAAACTTAGTTTCTTGCAACCATTTTCTCTTTGCCAAGCTTCCATGCTCTCCTAATCCTAAGATTGGGTTAACATGGTTTTTCAGATTTTTGCTTATAACATAAGGTTATCAAGAATTAATAGGCTAATTAGGCTCAAAGGGGCTAACTAGGGAACATGCATTAGAGATGGTTATTTTTAGGCTAAGTAGCTATTTACAAAGAAAATGCCTAAATCATTTGAAGCAAACACATAAACATGCAAACCATAAAGAGATTCAAGCAAATTCACGAAAATGCAACTTAAAAAGTGATTCTCACAGTCAAAAACATGTTGGAGGCTCAAAACCTCACCTGGACATTCATGCAAATTGTTTGACAGAGATTCTATCCCTAGTGTGTGCTCCCTATCACCCCAAACTTATCATAAATCATGCCATCATAACAAAATCTCAAAGTTCAGTTTTCAATCACATGGGGATAACTTTTTCAAAAAAAAAATTCAAAATCTAGGGGAATCATCACATCAATCATGCAATCAATCTGTGCAAAATTAATCAAAACCACTCAAACTTGCCAACACAAGACTCGACACAACTCCTGAGCTTCTCAAATTATTCAGGAGTTTTATTAAAAACAAAACAGAAATAAAGCAAGGAAAAGAAAATTAAAAAGAGCAAGGTTCAGAAAAACTCATTGAGGTGGTTCCACCAGGATCCCACTGTCTGTGATACAGTGGCCAAGGGATGCTCAAATTGCAGTATGATCCTCCCGGATCCCATGGCCTACAGCATAAGTATGAGAGCGGGCGCATGATAATCTTGGTAACTCCGCCAAGTGCGGCGGACTTCTCACTCCCCTTCAGGTCACAGTTGACTTCTTTCTCAACTTTGTCCATAAAATCCTCCCAATAATACCGGGGCTCAACCTTTTGGACTGGCCATGGTGCAAATTCCAAAGGCTTGAACTCCATCACCGGTTGTTCCACAGTGGGAGGTGGCTGCTCAATGAATGGTACATTTGGAGTAGCCATGATGTCAAGAACCTCGGTTGAACAATCAGCTTCACTCACACTATCACCCTGCAAAATAGAGTCAAGAAACTCAGCACAAACAGCACACGTGTTAGTGTCAGTACAGTCAGTACATGTAGTAATAGAAACTGAATTAGTAACGGTCTGATTGTCTGGACTTTCAGCGCACGGTTCATCCATCCCATCACTTCCGACACATGCATTTGATTCCACAGGTTCTTCATTATCCTCAAGCTTTTTTTTCTTGATTGTCAGGATGGAATGTATAAGCTCGAGGCCAATAAGTAGCATCTGTCAGAATGGGGCATGCCTCATACAGGTACTCAGGAGAGCCTCACATGCCACAAAACTCTCTCTGCTGAAACAATTGCTTCAAATAAGTGAGCTTATCAGTAAGATCCATAACCAGACAAATTCAGCAGAAATGTTTTTTTTCCTGCTAATAACACAACAAGAGTCCCCGGCAACGGCGCCAATTTTTGGTCGCGCTGTCGCCATGCGCCAAAAAGAACGAGCGTTTACAAAATAATGTAGATAGGGAAGCGACAACTCGAGTATCGTCTCACAAGGACTCTTAGGTTGCTATTATTAACAGAAAATCAGTTTTGGGGGGTTTGGATTGAAAGCAAGTAAGAAAACAAAGCAAAACAGAACAATGAAAACAAGCAGTTTAAGAGATTAACAGATAAACTAAAGCGATTAACCTACTGCTCTCGGTTTCCCACTATCATTGGTTCATATAAATCCAAGCCCTAAGAAGATTCTAATCCCCTCCCGGTTGTAGCAACAATTAACAAACGAAATCACTACTACAGATATATGTTCCTATTCCCGGATTAAACAAACGGGGTGAAGCCCTCATGAACTAAACGAACATGAACGAACACACGCGAATTAAACAAACGCGATTAAGTATAGGAACATAACATCACCGAAATGAATCAACACAACACTATACACTCCTGAATTAAACAAACAGAAACATATAGCATCGCATTAAAAAGAGAAAAGCAAATGAAAACAGGAATTACAGAACCTCAAGTGTAATTGAAACCAATCACAGTAGATTAATCTAGGAGACTAGTTCTCCATTACAGAAATAAACACAAAAGTAAAGAAAAGAAAGTAAACTACTGAACTACAACTACTGCCTAACTAGCTACTCTGACTAAAACTAGCCAGCCTCTCAGTTCTGTATAAAATTGACTTATATACAGAATCTGGAATCAGCGGACTCGCGAGGCGAACACTGTCTCACGAGGTGAATCTTGCAGCGTTTGGTATTCTCGCGAGGCGAAGAACGGCTCGCGCGGCGAAACTCTTCAATTTCCAAACTGCCACAGCCGTGACCTTTAACATGCATAAACCATGCTGACTTTTGGTCTTCAGGGTTGGATTACTCGTGATGCGAGTCAAGTCTTCGCGGGGCGAGACAGAATGGAGTGCATTTTCTCTGGCACAGTCACCTTCAGGTTCGCGAGGCGAATGTCTACTCGCGGGGCGAAATCTCCAGAATTATTTCTTTTTATTAACCTGAAAACAGAAAATAGCATAAGTGATTTATTTAACTCTAAATCAACTAAATTAACCTAAAAATACTTTACAGACTCAAAATGCTGCTTAAAGACAATCAAGTCTAATTTGGGCGAAAATGATATAAAATTAGCACAAAGCCAAGGTTTTTCTAGTTATAAAACTAGATGAGCCACCGGCTGATCATGGAGGCATTTTGATTCTTCATAGTCTCTTGAGTTGCTTGAAAATTGGCTTGGGTCGCTTGCATGAACTGGGCTAGAATATTCTCTAAGTTGCTTGATTTCTCTTGAGAGGGCTTTGCTTGAGAACTTGATCCTTGCCCTTGTTTCCAACCAAAGTTAGGATGGCTACGCCACCCCGGATTGTAGGTGTTAGAGTAAGGATCATTCTTGGGCCCTTGATTCCCCATGTAGTTCACCTCTTCTTGTCTAGAACTTCCAACCACATTAATCTCACAATTTCCATTTGCATGGTTACCTCCACAAAAATCACACACTAAGGTAGCTTGAACTTGGACAGCTTGTAACTGAGAATTCTGCAGTTGAACGGACCCCAATTGCTTGGTAAGAATGGCCATTTGTGCCTTAAGAGCGCCAATTTCATCAAGCTCCAACACACCTCTCTTGACCAATGATCGAGAATTAGGCATTTGATAATCATTGTTGGCCATAGTTTCAATCAAATTCTTTGCCTCTTCAGGTGTCTTTTGACTCAATGATCCACCTGCAGCTGCTTCAATCATACTCCTGGAATTCCTGTTGAGCCCATTAACAAAGGTTGCCACTTGCTGCCGTGTCTCTAACTCATGATTTGGACAAGCTGTGAGTAAAGACTTGAACCTCTCCCAGGCTTCATAAAGTGACTCACCATCTCTCTGTGCAAAGGCATTAATCTCGGACCTCAGCTTGATCATTCTTGAAGGAGGGAAGAAGCGAGATAAGAACTTGCTCACCAAATCATTCCAAGTGATAATACTTCCATGAGGATGAGATTGAAGCCATGACTTAGCTCTATCCCTCAAAGAGAAAGGGAAAAGCCTTAAACGAATGGCCTCATCGGAAGCTCCATTTAACTTGATGGTGTCACACAACTCAATGAATGTGCCAATGTAAGCATGAGGGTCTTCACTCTCCAAACCTCCAAACTGATTTTGTTGCACAAGATTGAGAAGTGATGCCTTTATTTCAAAATTGTTGCAAGCCACAGTAGGTCTAACAATGGGAGTCCCACATCTATCTACTCTAGGGGAAGTATAGTCCCCCATTGTCCTTCTTGGTGCATTTTCTTCAGCCATGGTGACAGTTGCTATTTCAACTTGTGGTTCTTGCACACTGGGTAACTCCACTTGTGGCTCTTGTATACTAGAAGATGCTCTTTCTCTATTTTTCCTTGCTTTGGTTTCCTTTCTATTCTGTCTGCAAAACCTCTCGATCTCAGGATCAAATTGAAGTTCACCTGGGTCGATTGTACCTCGCATACAAGGAACAAACAGAGTAGCGCAGAAAAAGAACAGAACAAAACTGAAAATAATAAAATAGAAAACAAAAAAGAAAAATAGCAATAGGAAAACATTGAAAAATGCCTAAATTAGGAGTCCCCTTTGGTACTCGTGATATTGGCACACCGATCCCCGACAACGGCGCCAAAAACTTGACACGAACTCGGCAAGTGTACCGGGTCGTTGCAAGTAATAAAACGGTAAGAACCGGAAATCGTCCTCAGGGATCGTGGACAAGTACCACTTCACAAATTGAACTACTATCTAGGCGGATCTTGTTTGGAATGAAGGTAGCTCTAACATCTAATGAAGCAAACAAAAATAAAATGTTTTTTTGTTCTTTTGGGTATTTATCAAACACTTAATAGGCAGACAGAAATGTGAACAACAAATGGATAGAATTGTTAGGGTTAGACTAGGCTAATCCTCCTTTGGTGCTATGAAATGGTAAATAACACAATTCCTACTTCAATCATGACAATCAAATCTTCTTCAAATACTCAAACCCTAATGTCTTAGGTAGAATGAGCCTAAAATCCCAAATTAAACCCTAATGTCTTAGGTGGATTAATATGAGAAATTGCATTAAGAGTCAAGATTCATAAGATTGCAAGCACCCCAAGACCTATGCTCGGTTCATGAACTACTTGGTATTTGATTCAAGAGCATGCCCTAACATCAACCTTTCAATTGTCTATTAGAGCAACATATCATTCCTAGGATGATCAAGCCAAGGAAAGCATTAAGCATGTAATCAAACACTCATAAAGAAATAGGAAATTGCATTATAATCACTTCATGTTACAACCCAAAATCAGAAAAACCATTGTCTAACCCCAACAAGGGGAGTTTAGCTACACATCATCAAAGTAAAAGGGAAAGGAAGAGATACAAAGATGGAGAAAGGGAGGAACTCCATGGAAGATGCCCAGTAGCAGCCACAAGACACTAGTGCAATAAGTGCTTTTTACGTCAGTTAAAATTGATTTTTTACGTCAGAATACTGACTGACGTAAATACAGCTGACGTTAATAGTTACTATTTTAACGTCAGTTGAGAACTGACGTTAAATATAACACTATTAACGTCAGTTCCTTAACAAAACCGACGTTAAAATAAAACTATTAACGTCAGTTCTTTAATACAACGGACGTTGATTTTGTTAAAACTAACGTCAGTTGTTTTAAAGAACCGGCGTTAAAGTTTTAATTTTAACGTCGATTGTAATAAACAAATCGGCGTTAATAGACTTGTATATTTTATAAAATACTATTAACGTCAGTTGTTTGATACAACTGACGTTAATAAGTTTTTTTTTTTTAATTCAGTTTTAAAATATCACTCCCCTCAGCTATCCCTGCATTCAGTCCCAGTAACACAGAATATCACACACATTACAGAATTGCAAAGGAAAATTGAACAATGGGGGACTTAAAACCAAAACCCATGTATATATATAAATAAATTTTAGTTCCAATGTCTAAAAAACAAAACTATCTAAGGATATATATATATACATGTTATTAATTAGTTTCTAAAGTCTAACAAAAAAACTATTTATCTAAGTAGTGCGGAGGTATGTTGGCAATTCCTTTTTCAGCCGCATACTTGAAGAAGAATTCGGCGAAGCGCATCCTCAAGTCTCTTAACTCATCTTGTTCAATAGGCGATTGGTCGATAAATGCCTAGACACGTTCAAATAATAACAATAACATCAATGCAAGTCATCTTCAAAACTATAATATATAATTTAACAAGTTGTTTAAATATTACCTTCTTCCATCCATCCGTAATAGATGCGGAGACTATGTTCAGCATATGAAGCATCACATAATAGCCGCACGACCAACTGTCAGGTTGAAATCGAGACTACCAACAAAATTAATTTCAACGTCAGTTGAATATACACATAAATTAGTAATAATAATAATAATTATTTGATAAATAAACTACCAAACCTTGAGGATGTTCCATACAGGATTTGCTTTAGCCTTAGAAGTCCTACTTCTCCCGTTGGCGCAACTTATGCTACTCGCCTTCAGCGCGCTATCATAAACAAATAATCATGTCGATCAATTAACAAACTCATTTATCATGTGTGTAATAAACTAAAAACAACTTATATTAAAACTTAAATTTAATTTAAGATTAGTTACTTACTTATTCTAGACTTAGCCACCTTCGGTGGCGGATCATGGTGGAGAAGCGAGGAAGAATATGACAAGTATGCCTAGACGGGTGAAGTACCAACAACCGCCAATGGTCATTCATACAGTAGGGAGCCAGATATAATTCTTTCGGATTGTCTCCCAACACCTTCCCTATGTATTTACTCAATGCATCGCCAGCAAAGAACTCGGGCAGAAGGATTGACGGATCTAAGAAACCGTAAACTGATGCAACGCCCTTATCAAGCTGAAGACGATGGAGATACCTAAGATATGAAAAGGGTGTGGATGTTAATTACATAATATATATATTGAAATTAAAATAAATTATTAAATGGAAAAATACCAAAAATAAATAAGTTATAAAATTAAAATTAACTTACGTGCACCAGAGACTGATGACATTGCTGTTCATCCAGACGTTATTTCTGCAGGCGTTCCCGAGATCGTCACCAACGAAGGAAAATATCCTCTGTTGATCTGGGCGTGCCACCCATCCATCGTGCTCCAATGGACATGCAAAAATCTCATACGCATAATCCTCACCAAGTGAGAACAAACGAGTGATAGGTGACAGCGACACCGACGTCGACTTGGCCTTCAGTTTAGGAAAATAAAATATATAAGTTTTTGATAATTAAAAAAAAACACAAGTAATTATTTGACTATTTTGGACATTAATAATGAATAAATACCTTTGCTAACATTTCGATCTCACGTCGTTTGGAGTCCAACTCAAGCTCACGTCTTTTCATTTCCAACTCATGCTCATGGCGCTGGACTTCCAACTCCCGCTCCCTAGCTGCCAACTCATCGTCCTCCACATGTGCCATACTAAAACTCTCTTTTGTGCTCACATGTGAAGCGTTGGCAAGCCTTGCGGTGTCTCCGGGATGTACCAACGGAGGAAAGCTCTCGGCAAGCACCGCTTGAATTCGGGTTGGCTATTAAGCCTTGCATCGAGATGTGATGTAATATCCGGGTTGGTCATGAGGTCTTGAGTAATGTCAGCCAAAATTGAAGCTTCATTGACCACCCGCTTTCGTGAAGCAGACTTGCTATAATATTGTTTGATGGTCACGTTCCCGGGAACACCGAGAACCCGATCGGGATGGTCTTTCTTGCCTGAAGCGAGTCATCAAGATGTCCTGCCGTCCCGGAAGGGACGAATGCGCCCTGGGAGGATTTTGCTTTAAGATCCATCTACAATGAAAAAAATGAAAAACGTGCAATTGAAAAGTGTTGCAAGTATCTATACAAATATCAATTGAAATCAAGTTAATTATTTACTTACAATCTTATCTCGCCACTTCGCGAGTGGCATCGGCTTTAAAAGATCCCGCCTTTGTCATGCGTAGGCTAACCGAGACATCCTCGCGGTCGATGTCCGACGGAGGACTTGATGGTGTGCCCTCGGCACCTCTCCTCTTTCAATCCTAGCAGAGTGCTCTTCCCTGCTTCACCCTCAACCTATCCGCCATCATCTTTGGATCCGAGTATGGTACCCACCCTGAGACATGGTGTGGCGGTGGACGTTCTTCGCCTGATTCTGCCGACCCTTATTTGCCTTAGCCTATTCAAACAAAAACACATAATTAAATATAGTTAAATGATCTATAATAAGCATACAAAATTAACTTAATCAACCAACCTGAAATTCTTCATCCTGTCGACTCCTGGCAAACATATCCCAAGTATCCTGATCAATCCAGGGATAATCCGAGAACATTTTATCAAGCCGCTTCTTCCCAGATAGATAGTACCTGGTAAAATCATGCTTGAACCCATTCCAACGCTTTGATGCCATTTTCATACATTTATGACGATGATCCTCGTCATTTGGCACAGTCCAAGCTACCTACACATTAGATACATATATAACAACTGGATGGATTATAACTCGGATAATTATCTAATAATGTAAATCAAACGAATGTAAAGGTAAAATACCGTGATAGCCTCCCAAATCTGATCCTTAACGTTCTGTGGAACGTCATTCCAGTGCTTGTAGTTGATGCTTACGTCTTCGCTTCGCTTGTAGAAACACCCACTTATTAAATTCTTTAGCACGGGGTCCCCTGGGCATTTAGATTAGCATCGAAGGACACCTCAAGCTTCGTCCGCTCGCCTGTCCTTCTCTAGTTTCTTCAATGAGGTGGCTCCTCCGCCCGTTTCCTATGAGCCTGTGATGTCGTATGGATGGACAAAAAAATGATAAAATAGAGGGTTGTAACATTATAAACTTACATTAACAAGAAGGACTAAAGACAGTATATAACATGCATGTAAACTTACACTAGAATCAGCAGGCGTAGGCGTGATCGGGTCCTGCGAAACCCCAACAATGTCCTCCCGTGCATGTGGGCTATCCGACTGATCCATATGTATGCCTGTTCAAAAACAATATATATGTATTAACATAGGTTATAACTCAAAATAAATACAGAAGTATAAATAAAAATAACTAGATAGGTCCTGTAGATATACAAAACATCTATATATCCAATATAAGGACAATACGGGAGATTGAAAACTATAGTTTTTGAACATTGCCAAGCACTGGTCACGGCCTGGCCGTGATGTCCATCATGGCCGTAACGTGCCAACTGAATCAGACCCTCATAGGCAGAACTGATCACGGCCTAGCCGTGATGAGCATCACGGCCGTGACAGATCAACCAACAGAGCAACATGCACTCAAAACCAAAAATAGAGACACTCCAAACAACTCAAACTCACGGTTTAAAGTTACAACTACTGAGACTACAGTTTCAACATACACTCAAAACCAAAAATAGAGACATTCCAAACAACTCAAACTCACAGTTTCAAGTTTCAACTACTGAGAATACAGTTTCAAACAATCAGAGCAACATGCATGCACTCAAAACCGTGAATAAAAAAATGTGCCCTAATTAAAGACTCACCAGAAATAGGCACTCGCGTGGTGGTGGGGGGGAAGCTCGAGTGGTGGCCAACGTTCGATGTGGTTACTGAGAGCAGAGGGACAAGGAGAGTTAGTGCGCGGGAAGGCCAGGGGAAAGAGAGATGTCAAGTTATTGCAAAGAAGGAGCGGGAAAGACAGAGTTAGGGGTTAAGAGTGTACCTCACGGTGGTGGCGAAGAAGCCCTCGCGGTGGTTGCGGTGGAGATGAGCGCGCGATTAGGGCAGAGTGAGAGCGAGAGTGAGGGTTGAGCGTGATGAAAAGAGAAAAGACGTAGAGAAGTGGAAGGCGCGCGGGGGTAAACGTTATAATTAAAATAAAACAACATTTTACGTCAGTTTTTGGTAAAACTTGACGTTGAAGATCATATATTTAACGTCAGTTGTCTTAATAAACTGACGTTAAAAACTCTCACACTTATTACGTCAGTTGTTAGTAATAACTGACGTTAAATGTCATATATTTAACGTAAGTTGTATTAAGAACCGGCGTTAAAAACACTCACAACTTCTTACGTCAGTTGTATTACACAACGGACGTTAAAGGTTTATTAGTTTCTGCAGAAACATTCATTCCCTTGACTACTGTGCTACTTACCCATTCACCTTTGTACCTAATCCTCTTAATGAGCATTAAGTTTATAGATAAGTTTTCAAGAAAATCAGAATAACTTAGTAACTTCATCCCTTTGCTCCTATAAATAGCTTCCTAGCTTCCATCTCCTTTTAATTAATTTTCTACTTCACAATATGGCTCTGTAGTGAGATTAACTTCATCACTCTTTCTTCCTATTCCTAGACTCAAAGGTCTTTGTCTTAATGGTCAAACAACTTCGAGTTTGAGTAAATTACATTGCATGGATATTAAGGTTGGGTGAATCACGTAATGTGATTCTCTCACTTTATTTCATCCCCGTCATCCCTTTCACTTTGCTTTGGAAGCAAGTGATTGTGGATTCAAGATGATGCATCAAGGAACTCCATGAAGAAGAAAGATGCAAAGATCCATTTCACTTTGCTTTCGCTGCTAGTGACCGAGGATTTACTTTGCATCTTGGAATTCAAGTGAGGGAGGTGATGCATCCATTGGAGTTTTCGATGACAGGATCGAGAAGAAAATGATGTTGATGCAGAAACTTTTTTATATTTTAGGGCTATGTTGCAGAATTTTTTTATCTTTTAATCATGTAATTTTAACTTATGAATCGCTTCAATGTCATACGATTTGATTATACATATAACTTGTTTTATGTTAAGTGCTTATTTATTTTAATTTGCACAATAATTTGTTTACTAATTCAAGCTAATTAATAAAAATTAAAAATAAACTTGTATAAAAAAAAGGTTTAGAAATAAACTGCAGTACTATATGGAGTGATCTGCGTTAAGAGGGACAACGGGGACATGACAACCAATGAAATGAGTTTCATAATTATTTACGTCGATTATTTATAGAATCGACGCAAATAGTTTACCCACCACCTCATTTTTAACGTCAACTTATTTGATGATCGCCAAGTTCCGTGTATTAATTACATTATTTCCAATATTCATTATGCACGTGTATAATATATAGGATTATTTACGTCGACTATTTATTTAATCAAGTAAAAATCAAACTTTTAACGTCAGTTGTATAAAAACCTCACGTTAAAAATTAATATTTTTGATTAAAAACACTTTTAACGTCAGTTTTTTAAAAAAACTGACGTTAAAAGTGTATAGATATCTGCAAAAACATTCATTCCTTTGACTGTACTGTGCTACTTACCCATGCACCTTGTAACTCAATCCTCTTAATGAGCATTAAGTTTATAGGTAAGTTTTCTTCAAAATCGGAATAGCTTAGTAACTTCATCCCCTGCTCCTATAAATAGCTTCCTTCCATCCTTTTAATTTTCTGCTTCACAATATGGCTCTACCGTGGAGATTAACTTCATCACTCTTTCTTCCTATTCCTAGACTCAAAGGTCTTTGTCTTAATGATCAAACAACTTCTGAGTTTGAGTAAATTACATTGCATGGGTGATAAGTCTGAGTAAATTACATTGTGTGAGTTGCTCACCTTATCACCTTCCGGAGAATCAGCTGCTGGAGGGCTAATCAGGTGCTCGGGGGTCACAGTTCCAAAACCTCAGCTTTGGCAGCAAGTGACCGTCTTGGAAGTCTCTAGAACCACTGCCTTTGCTTGAAACGGATCTGGTGCACCTGTTTTTGCCTCTCTCTTGAGCTCTCTCATGCCCCCCAGTTTTCTGAGGTCTTTGAGTATATATAGTTTTCCCTTTGGCATATTTCATAAAACTCTCTGATGGGATGTAGCTTTAATGTTTAGGATTTTAAACCCTTTCAATGTAACTTTTTATAGGATTTTAAACCCTTTCAATGTAACTTTTTATAGGATTTTAAAACCTTTCAATCTTCTGTATCGATCAGTCTGTATTACACTTCATGAATGAGATCCGGTTTGGGTTATTGATTCAACTTATACTTCGCACATATATTTTAGTTTTCAAAACAGAAACACAAAACATCAAAGCAATGATCATGTGAAACTGAAATTTGAGGAAGGCAATGCGGAAGGAATCGTATACCAGATAAAAAAAATTATTAAAATAACTTTTAACGTCTGTTGATGTAGGGCTGACGTTAAAAGTGAAGAGACTTACTTATAACGTCAGTTCTTTATCGAACTGACGTTAAAATATTCACTTTTAACGTCAGTTCTTTATTGAACTGGCGTTAAAAGTGAGTCACTTCACTTTTAACGTCAGTCATTAAAACAACTGACGTTAAAATTGAAATAATGAAGCCTGATATTTACAAAACTGCCACCGCCTCCTTTTTAACGTCTAGCTTTTGGTTAACTGACGTAAACCTTTACCGTCTAATGTATATTTTCCACTAGTGAGAGCAGAGAATGCCTTCTTAGGGTTTGCAGCCGCCTCCTTTCTTTCCAAATCCAATCCCCCCTTTCATTCTGCATCAGATAGCTTATAACAGGGGTTCTGAGATTCGCGCGCTCGCGGGGCGAGAAGTGACTCGCGAGGCGAGTCTTAAAAATCTGTACTTCAGAGATTCATCCTCTCACGAGGCGAGGAGGTAACTCGCGAGGCGATCCAGAGAGGGTGAAGTTTCTGGCGCAGTCAGGCCTTCTGGTTCGCGAGGCGAAACAGAAAGGCTGACTGTTGCTGATCAGCTGGCCTTCAGGTTCGCGTGGCGAGATACAGTCTCGCGGGGCGAGACAGAAATGGTGCCTGTTGCTGCTTTGGCTGGTACTCTGGCTCGCGAGGCGAGATACAGCCTCGCGAGGCGAAGATTCAAAGTTCTTCTTGGCTCAATTTCTTCTCCTTTCAGGCTCTCTCTTCAACCAAGCTTCATCAGGGCCAAATCTTAGGCAATTCATCACAAATTCCTGCAAAACAACACACAAAACCACCTTATCTGTTCCACAGGAAAAACTAACCAAAATCAACTAAAATGCCTAACTAAATGCAAATGCATGCAGAAATATACATGAAAAAATGAGGTGAAATCACACTCATCAGTCCCACCTTGTAGAAACTTTCAGTCACATCAGATGTACAGTAAAAAACTCTATTCCACTTTTAAATTTGTATTGATATACATATAATAGGTGGATCCAATTTTCAATGTAGTGGACCATTTTTGCAACACGTGTCAGTTACTGTAGCATTACAGTAGCGGACCTACTTTTCCTTTTTTTTTTAAATTGTTTTTTATAAAGAAATTTTCCCCCTAAATTTTATGAACAAAATTTTTTTTCCAAATAATTTTTTTAAAAAAAAAATTTTACATAAAAAAGAATTGTTAAAAAAAAAATTCGAATTTTTTGTTTCAAAATATTTGTTTTATTTAATTTATTTAATTTAAAATATTTTTTTTAGTTAAAAGTTTTTTATTTAAAAAAAATCGGAACTTATCTTTAAAAAAATTATTCACATTTTTTAAACAAATTTGTTTATTTAAAAAAAATGGGTTCTTATATAAAATATTTCTTAAATAAAAGCATTTTTTATTAAAAAATTCCGATATTTTTTAAAAAAAACTGATTTATTTAAAAAAATTCGAAAACTTTTTTTTCAAAAAAAAATTGTTTTTTTATTATAACTAAGTTTTTAATTACTTTTTTTTATTAAAAACTTTTTTTAAAAAAAATTAATTTTTTTTATTTACGATATTTTTTTAATTAAACTTTTTTGGTTTTTTTTATTTAAAATATTTTTTTAGTTAGCAAGTTTTTTATTTAAAAAAATTCGAAACTTTTTTTAAAACATTTTTTTATTTAAAAAAATTGGTTTTTTATTTAAAATATTTTTTTAATTAAACACAATTTTTTTATATGAATCCAACTGTTACACACAATAGTATTATTTTATATTTTAAAAAATAATACATTTAATGTTGTTCATGTTAAATTTATTTTTAATAAACTATTATGAAAATAATCATTTAATGGATGTCCGTGTGTCTCTCACGGACAACTACTCTAGTATGATATAAAAGGTTGATGAATAATCACAATTTAAAATTAAAATTTTCCCCAAGCTCAATCTAGACTCAAAGGACACTGTGCGCATGACTTGGCATATTCACAAGGCAAATTGTATTCAAAATGTGAACGTTAAAACTTGGTAGCTTGTAAATTTGAGCCATATCTACTCCTTGCCGTGGAAACCGTGCATGGTAATAATGGTGTTTTCCTTTATACATCGTATAGTATGGTTTCAACTTCTTGGAGCACAGAACTCAAAAATTAAATTTCACAAAGAAACAAAGGCGTAAGCTGAGACATCTATTTAGGCAGGGGTTAAAGGAGCTGCGGATCAATTATCTATCATGTCCTTCCATAACAAAATCTATCGAACTCATTTAATAATAATAAAAAAATTAAATAGATTGGATTGCATTGGATGGTTTTTATTAATAGATGGTAATTATTCATCCAATAATTTTTTTTTATATACAAAGGAAAACAACCAACCTACACCAACACTAAGAGTCTCAGCACCCCTTGAATCATCCTGGAAAAGAAGGATTGGATTGTGTGCAGTTGAAAAAATCCCACATTTAGGTGTAGTCCGCATCCAATGGCGAAATAGAGAAGTGCAAGATTTTTGTTTTAAATTTTTTACATGTTCAAAATATTTTCAATGATTAGGATTTTCCTACAGTCATTTTTCAACTGCACATGATCTGAATCCGTAAAAGAAGCTCTAACACACGACAGGGGCTTTCTACAAAGGACAGGAAAAACGGACTTGAGTGACTTTTATGATCCATCCAATAATCTTTCTTAATCCATTGGACCACAAAAAATAAAAAATCAATCATTTATTATCCATTCCAAAATTTATAAAAAAATGAATCATTTATTATCTATTCCATTTTTTTCCATCTCATTTTACACTCATACTATATGCGGTGCACTTAGGGGTGGACAAGGACCCGAGACCCGGCCCGAACCCGAGTAAACCTAAAAAAAACAAAAGTGAATGGGTGGGTTGGTTGGTACGGGTCAGCAGGTTCAAAATTCGGTTTTGTATGGGTTCAATCGGGCGGGCTCGGGTGGTTAAATTTGTTTCCGTCGGAACCTGAGCCCGACCGAAGCATATGTGCTTTTGTGTTTAAATTTTGTACTGAGTAATAACTGTATACAGCTGTATTGCATCATAATAGAAAAGAGAGAAACACTCTGACTTTTCAGAACCTTTATAACTTATCCCCACCGTGAACACCCGTTTTTGTCCGTCTTCATTTTATTCTAATTTTTATGATATGGTATTTCAGGGAGACTAATAATAATAGCATCAAGAGGAAAAAAGGAAAATATGATGTAAGGATGGGGCTCATAACCAGCTTGTTGTTGGACGCGGTTGATCCGATCCATTGGACTTCTTTGTTAGACGATGATCGATCCATTACATTGGACTTGCTGTTGGACGCAATCCATTTCCGTCCATTACATTGGGTTTGTTGTTGGACGCGGTTCAGCCCTGTCCATTGCTTTACTTTTCTTTTGGACGAAGGAGGTTCCTTCCATTGCATTTAATTTTCTCTAGGACGAAAAGGTTTCGTCCATCTCATTTAATTTTCTCTTGGACGAAGAGGTTCCGTCCATTGCATTTAATTTGTTGTTGGACGGGGAGGTCCCGTCCATCACATTATTAACTTGCTGTTGGACGCGGTCCAGGCCAATCCATTGCACTTACTGTGGACGGGATGGTCTCGTCCATTGCGTTGAACTTGCTGTTGGACGCGGTCCAGGCCAGCCCCTTTAATTTGCTGTTGGACGCGGTTCAGGCCAGTCCATTGCACTCGCTGTGGACGGGATGACCTCGTCCATTGCGTTGGACTTGCTGATGGACGCGGTCCAGGCCAGTCCATTGCCTTGGACTGGCTGTTGGACGCAGTCCAGCCCATCGCATTTACTTTTCTGTTGGACGAAGAGGTTCCGTCCATTGCATTTAATTTTCTCTTGGACGAGGAGGTTCCGTCCATTGCATTTAATTTTCTGTTGGACAAGGAGGTCCCGTCCAATGCTTTCCACTTTCTGTTGGACGGGGTGGTCCAGTCCAGTGCTTTGCACTTGCTGATGGACGGGGTGGTCCCGTCCAATGCTTTCCACTTTCTATTGGACGGGGTGGTCCCGTCCAGTGCTTTGCACTGGCTGATGGACGGGGTGTTCCCGTCCAATGCTTTCCACCTTCTATTGGACGGGGTGGCCTCGTCCAGTGCTTTGCACTTGCTGATGGATGGGGTGGTCCCATCCACTACTTTCCACTTTCTATTGGACGGGATGGTCTCGTCCAATGCTTTGCACTTGTTGATGGACGGGGTGGTCTCGTCCAATGCTTTCCACTTTCTGTTGGACGGGGTGGTCCCGTCCAGTGTTTTGTGCTTGTTGATGGACGGGATGGTCCCATCCAATGCTTTCCACTTGCTGTTGGTCCCGTCCAGTCCTGTCCCTTTTTATTTCTGTTGGACGAGGGATTTCCGTCCACTTCAGTTATTTTAATTTCGGTTGGATGAGAAGGTTCCATCCACTGCGATTATCTTTTCTCGTTGGACGAGGAGGTCCATTCAGTGTATATCCATTTTTTTTTGCATATCTAATTTTTTGTTGGGACGAAGAGATTCCGTCCACTGCAACTTTATTTTCAGGCTGAAGGCTAAAGAATAAAGAAAGAAGAAGGAGAAGATAAGGAAGAAAGGACGAAGAAAACAAGGAGAAAAAAACAATCAACAAAGAGCAAATGAAGCTGAGTTACGCCTCCTACCCACTTTACATACCAGGCAAAGCCTCTTTTCCTCCTCTACCCATTGGTCCTCCTTCTTCCTTACCTCCTCCCTTGTTTTGACCTGGTAACCCTACTCCTAACCCTAAAAAGCCATCATGCACATCAGACAAAAACCCCCATCTCCTTTCTCTTTTCAAGCGTGCAACCCTCACATCAGATCACCACCTTTCTGTTACTCATGCCACCCCGTCTGGACACACGCTATTTCTGCTCAAAACCCCCCATCTTCTTTTCACTTTTCGAGCATGCAACCCTCACATCAAATCACCACCTTTCTGCTACTCATGCCACCCCGTCTAGGCACACGCTATCTCTGTTCAGAAACCCCTTTTTTGCACCTCCTCTACCCATTGGTCTTTTCTTTTTTCTTCCATCTCTTCCCTCACCTTAACCCGACAGCCTCACTCCTAACCCTAAAAAGCCTTCATACTCATCAGGCAAAAACCCCCATCTCCTTCCCTTTTCAAGTGTGCAACCCTCACGTCAAATCCCCTCCTTTCCGCTGTTCAGAATGGACCAAGCCTTGGGTATTCGTGCAAGCCGACCTTGAAGTCAACGGAGAAGAAGCAAGAAGCCTCTCCTCCGTCTATAAAAGGAGAGAAAAAAGAGAAGAAAAGGGGGAGATTTTTGGGGAAAAAACTTATGATCTGATATTTTCTTAGTAGGGGGAGATTTTTGGGGGAAAAAACTTATGATATGATATTTTCTTAGTAGGGGGAGATTTTTGGGATATGATATTTTCTTAGTAGGGGGAAGATTTTTGGGGAAAAAAAACTTATGATCTGATATTTTCTTAGTAGGTGGGGAGATTTTTGGAAAAAAAAAACTTATGATCTGATATTTTCTTAGTAGGGGGTGAGATTTTTGGGAAAAAAAACTTATGATCTGATATTTTCTTAGTAGGGGGAGATTTTTTAAAGGGAGAACACTGTTCTTGAGAGGAAACAAAAGATCAGAGAGGAGATAACGAGGAAAGATACAAAGAAAAGAGAAAAGAAAGAGAGATTTTTGTTGTGAGGAAGAGAGATCAGAAATCTGGGCTTCCCTTTTCTTCCCTATTATTAGAAGTGGTTAAGAAGGAAGAGCTGAAGGAGCCAGGGAGATTGAATGTAAAGGCTTCGATCATAAAATCTTATCACTGGGAGTAAACAAAGTGATTCTTATTCTACTCCCGTTTGGTAAACTTTGTTCTTTTCGTTGATATTGTTAATAAATTTCTCTTGATACTCTTACTTCTCTGTGATTCTGTTCTCTGAGTAAGCTGGTAAAAAAGGTTTCATTTCTACGTTCCTGTCCCATCTTCAAGAGATAAAAATTATTTATTTTACATAAAAAATAGAGGATGATCACTTGATTAAAACAACCTTTTTTGGGTTGCCCTATGATAAGTGTCATGTTCAACCCTTCAGATTTAGAGGTTGCTCTGTGGACTTACGTGCCATGTTCAACCCCATGTATTTTTAATAAAGAGATTCATGATGGGTAAAACAAATATTTCAAAGTTACTAATAATTTACACAACTAATTTTGGGTAACCATTTTATGGATGTTCTAGGGTGTCGTGGGGTTAAGTCTCCATGCCTTCCCTAGACATAATCGACTCCCGGACCCAAAGCTTTTCTTAAAAAGGTTTTCCAACTTCCTTGAAACAAAATAAAGTTGGTGGCGACTCCATGTCTTCTCTCTAAGAGCAAAACCTAGTCCTTTTTTTTTAGGTCGCTACACCCACTCCCAGCTAACACACGGTCATAGTCTCATAGATTTTTCAGAACCCTTATCCTTGCCTCTCACCTCACCATGTATTCTATAGCCTCTCTCTAACTCTCTTGTTCCTCTTCTCAGACGTCGCAGATGGAAGGAGAAGACGAGTTGCTGACCAAACGTTTCCATCGACCTCGACTAAGGCACACCAGATCTGGCCCTGTTCTTTAAGCTTCACCATCACGAGAGGTACACCTGATTCGACCTCTTCTCGTGCCGCGAGCTACGTCAGACCTCCACTACTCTTTACCGTCGAACATCTTGCTGCTGGGTCACTCGAACACCTTGCCACCGTATGCCTCTTTGTGTTCTCCAGTGTCGAACATCTTGGTTGTTTCATCTTCTCCTCCATTTTTTTTGAAATATGACTTCTTGATTAAACCGTCCAAACTTTGTGGGTTTATTGATGTTGTTGTTGTTGTTGAAGATTGATGTATTTGAGTTCTGGACTTCTGGGTTTAGTTTCTCGTTTCTTCTCCTCTTTTTTCTGTATCTGGAAAAAAAATTGTACTTGATCGGAAACCGTTTCGAACCGGTCAATGACCCGCGCAACCCGCGCAACCCGCACCCGACTAATCCGAAGCCACCAAACGGACGAAAATGGGTGTTATATTTAACTAGTTGGTTTCATTCCGAATCTGATCGAAACCGATCGGTGTCCACTCTTAGGTGCACTGTTATGTTAACGTCTATATAGTCACACTCACATTCCCGCATTGTTAATGTCTTTGGGAGCTAAAGCTCAAGCAGATTTTCATCCCTACACTATTCACGTTCCACACTTCATGAATTGCTGAAGAATCATTGTATTAATTAAAGATACGGCACACATAATTATACATATTTTAATTATTCATTTGAATACTTATAATAGAAATAAGTTATGAGTGAGTATTAAAATTGTACAGAGTGAAAATATTTAGAGAGGGAAAATATTTAGTATGTAAAAATTGTTTAAAATTTTCTTTTAGTGTATAATATATTTTTAAATGGATGTGTCAGATATCCATTCATATAAAAATGATTAATAAATGAGTTGGATGATTTTTTATTAGGAGAATGTTAACCAGTGTCCTTAGGGCATTGGTTAAGGAATCAAAAAAGGGAATTTGTCATTGGAAAATGATTCATTTAACATTTGGAGAAGTGGTTTACTTAGTTTTACAATAAAGACTTGATTTTATTGGAATCCTTAACTAATGTCCTTAGGGCACTGATTAGCAAGACACTTTTTATTAAATGGTCATGAATGGATTGAATTTTTTAATACATTTTTAATTGATCGAACTGGATTGATGGATTGTTTTTTATCCATTCATTATAATCCGAATTAAAATTCATCTGATTCATCCATTTGCCACCCCTTTCTATTATTATAATGTTATCCAAGACACTCGACACACACAAAAACACACTATTACCTCTAAAGTCACAAGTAATCATCATCGATTGTGTCTTATTGTTGCACCTTGTTTTTTGAGTTTTAAGTATGAATTTTTTGTCATAGATTTCCACAGTATCAGCACAAAGGCCTTGTTTCGTATTATTTTACAAACTTCCTAGACAGTTATGGGCTAGAAGATTTGTAGATGCTATTCTTGAAGTGGGGGAGGGCAGCATATGTTTACATTCCTTCAAAAAGAGACAAGTTTGGAAATAGGTTTGGTTTTATAAAGTTTATGGAAGTACATAACCCAAAATCTTTGGAAGCAGCTTTAGATTCGATTTGGATTGGGACATACAAACTGAGAGTAAACATCCCTGTGTTTGGACGTGAACCTGAAAAGCAGAGTAACAAGAAACAAAAGGAAGTTATTGAGCATGTAGGAACCTGCAGAGGGCATTTAAGAGGAACAACATATGCAACGGCAGTGGTGGGTGGGGGGAACAAGGACCATTTAAGAATGAACGTGTCAGGTAACAAGAAACTTCCAAACAAAAAGGTGAAGGAGGACACGTTCTTTGGAATGGATTTCGATGTCTCTGTCGAAGAAATGGGTTGGTTGGATGGCAGCTATGTTGGGAAAACAAGGGACCCGAAGGGAATTATGTGCATAAGGAGGAAATTTCAACTGGAGGGCTTATTATCTGTATATCTAACACCTATGGGGGGAAGCTTGGTATTGATACAAGTGGAAGATGGGGTGAACTTCGTTGAAATGTTGAAAAGCAAGGAGAAAGAGTTTTCTCATTGGTTCTCGAAGGTGACACCTTGGAAGCCGAACATTGTTGCAAGAGAAACGTCTCTCTGGATCAAAATCCTTGGGACATCAGTACACGTCTGGGGCGAAAACTTCTTCAGGCACATGGTACATGGCACAAATGACCGGCACTTTCATTGCTATGGATGATTCAACTAGAGATAGAGCTAGACTAGATTTGGTAAGAGTCCTAATATCAACAACGGTAACGGAGACCATCAACAGAGTTATCCATGTTAGAGTCAATGGGATTTTTTATTCGATTCGTATGCTTGAAGAGTCCTTCGCTGATAACTATACGAGATTCATGTTGGACTGGAAATACCAAGATTCGGTTGGGAATTCTTCTGATGAGGAGGTCTCCATTATGAACAATGTTATAGTGGTGCCGGTGACGGAGTTAACCACGGCGGTGGGGGAGGACGATATCCAACGATTAACAAAGGAATTTTCAAATTCTAGGTTTGGAAAAAGGGGGACTCCCGAGGAAAGGACGTCTGGCAGCTCTAAGGAGGGTCCAGGGTATAGGGCGGCTATAGGTAGTACACAAAGTCGGTCTGCTATAGGGCTGGCATAGGTTTTAGCAGAGGAGTATGATGGAGGTGAGCACGTGAGCAACACACAACTACTTTCCCAAACTGATGGTCACATGGTTGGAAGCCCAAGGGAGGTGTGTGTGTGTCTGGGTCAAAAAGAAATTGGGTTACGAGATCAGTCCAACGAGAGTTTGGGCCCAATGAGAAAAAAAATCTGAAAAAAATAAAAGGGTTAGTGGGTAAGGATGAAGCTTTTAGAGGCGTTGGGAAAAGGCATCTTCCTCAGTAGGCCAAAGGAGCACTTAAACAATGTGGCCCTAACAGTGTGCAAGCGGTTGGGCACTATACTATTGGGCTTGAGGAAATATGTTTGTCAGGTGATGCTTTAGGAGGGAGCGACGATGTTTCTAAAAGGAACAACGGTGCCTAAAGAAATAGGCTGAGGGTGACCTATGTGGGCGGATGCATAACTTTAGATGGGCTAGACAAATCACATGGAATAGAAGGTGACAAAAATAAAGTTCAAGCAACTAAGGTGAGAAAATCAAAGTCTTTGAACTGGGACCTAATTCCTCGGTTTCGTAAGGGTGGCATGGGTGAAGGACATCCCTCATGTGAACAACACGATGTGGAGGAGGAAGGAGGCTATAATGGAAAAGAAACGGCAACCAACTGGAAGGTATTGAAGAGGTGTGCAATTGCTATGGGTAAGAGGATCATGGTCAGGGATTCAAATTTATCAGAAACCATCCAGGTTAGGGATTCTTTATCTTATAATCAAGTTATTAATATGAACCGTGCAATCATCAGAGCAGCTGCATATCATGAAGCCAACGAAATATAGGATATGGGGAGGGCAATTAGTATGGTATCAAAAGGAAATGACACTGAGATCATTGAACATCTTGTTGCTATGGAAGAAAGGGATCGGACGCAATGCAATGAGAAGAAGGTGGTGGGAGTCAATGAGGTTTCTTAATGCGGATTGGGTCCTATAATATGAGGGGATTGGGTAGGAGAATAAAAAGGAGGGTATTTAGAAGTCTAATTGGGGAGGAGAAATTGGAGTTTCTATGCATTCAAGAAACTAAACTGAATGTGGTGGATGACTGTATATGCAGAACGCTTTGGGGGTATGGAGAGTTTGATTTAGTTTTCAAGGAGGCAGATGGGAACTCTGGAGGGTTAATCAGTATATGGAACATGAACTGCTTTGTAAAACAGGACTCTTTCTCAGGTCATGGATTTCTAGGTGTAAAAGGTCTTTGGGGCAGGGCACAGACTCCATGTGTTATTATCAACATCTACTCTCCGTGAAGTTTAGCCGGAAAGAGAATTCTATGGGAGGAACTGATAGAGCTTTTGACAAATTATCAGGTTCAATCTTGGTGCTTAGCAGGAGATTTCAATGCAGTAAGAACATCTAGTGAAAGAAGAGGAATGGGTCTTCAGTTGGCAACTCGAGAGATGGAAGAATTTGATCAATTTATTAAGGATTTGGGTCCCGTTGACTTTCCCTTGGTTAGAAGTAGATACACTTGGCATAGGACAAATGGAAGATGCATGAGCAGGATTGACCAATTTCTAGTATCGGATGAGTGGCTGGCCTGTTGGGAAGATCTCACGCAATGAGGGTTACAAAGAACAATATCCGATCATTACCCGATCGTTCTAAAGTCTACATTCACAGATTGGGTACCGAAACCATTTCGGGTTATGAATTGTTGGATGCAACATAGGGCTTTTGACAAGCTAGTTTATGACTCTTTGTCACTGTTATGTTATGTTGGTACCGGGACATATGTTCTTAAGGAGAAGTTGAAAGTGATGAAAGGAAAATTAAAAGAATGGAATAAATTCTCTTTTGTCAAGCTTGAAGACAAAATTAGTAACACTATTGCTAAGATTAAAGTACTTGATGATAAGGAAGAATGTGGGTTCCTGGAGGATGGTGATGTTAGGAGAAGATAAGAGCTTTTTGAAGAATTTTGGAGAAACTCCAGGATGCAGGACTCTTTCTTGTACCAAATGGCCAGGTTAAAATGGTTGAGGCTTGGAGACACTAACTCATCTTTTTTTCCACACCTGTATACAAAAGAGAAATAGGGAGAACAAAATTCATGGTCTGTGACTTGGTGGTATTTGGTGTGAAGACCCGCCAACAGTCATAGGGGGAGTTTCAATGCATTTTGAACAACATTTTAAAGAAAATAGGTGGATGAGACCTACTTTGGATGGCATTATGTTCAAACAGATTTCTGGGGATGAAAAGTTAAGGCTAACAGAGCCTTTCTCGGGGGAGGAAGTCAAAAAGGCGGTATGAGATTGTGATGTGAACAGGAGCCCGGGTCCAGATGGGTTCAACTTCTCACTTATAAAAAAGTTCTGGAACGTGGTGTCTGAAGACTTTTACAAGATGGTCACTGACTTTCATAGAAGTGACAGAATTACAAGAGGATGCAATGCATCTTTTGTGGTACTAATCCTTAAAAAGGATAGTTCGGTGGGGTTGAATGACTACAAACTGATTTCGCTTGTTGGATACCATTACAAGGTGTTGGCAAAGCTTCTATCCGGGAGGTTGAGCAAGGTGATGAACTCGGTTATTTCTGGGAACCAGATAGCATTCCTGAAGGGAAGAAATATCCTAGATGAGGTGGTAGTGCTCAATGAGGTTATGGATTATGAGAAAAAAAAGGGCAAGTCATGTGTGATATTCAAGGTAGATTTCAAAAAAGCCCACGACTCAGTTAGTTGGAAGTTTCTCGATTACATGCTCATGAGGATGGGATTTGATGTAACATGGATGGGTTGGATTAGAGGTTACCTAAATTCCGGTTCAGTTTCAGTTTTGGTGAACGGAAGTCCGACTGGGGAGTTCAACATGTCTAGGGGACATCGACAAGGAGACCTGAAGACACTGTTCCTATTTCTCATCGTGGCAGAATGTTTAAATGGTCTAATCCGAAAGGTGGTGGAATGCAATGTGTACAAGGAGTACGCCATTAGTGGGGGACTTGAGGAAGTTGGGGAATTGTATGTCGATAATGCAAAGGCAATAAAATGTATACCGAGGAACTTTGAATTGGCAGCAGGTCTTAAGGCCAATTTTCATAAGAGTGAGTTGATTAGAATCAAGTCAAGACCGGGTGTTGTGGAGTGTGCGGCATCAATTATAAATAGCAGATTGGGAGCATCACCATTCATGTTCCTAGGCATTTTGGTGGGGGCGATCTCTTAGAAGTCCACAACATGGGCTCCTCTAATCTCATCTTTACAACAGAGGCTTCTTGGGGTGGAGGAACAGGTACCTATCTTTTAGTGGTCGAGTAATACTTTTAGATGCTGTGCTTTTGTGTCTTCCAGTGTATTATTTCTCTTTCTATAAGGCTCCAAATAAGGTTTTAAACAAAATCATTAAGATTCAAAGAAGGTTCTTATTTGGGGGGGGGGGGGGGGGGGGGTGAGGAATGTAGGAAGATCTGCTGGGTCAAATGGGATGTGGTTTGTAAAGTTAGGGATGAGGGTGGATTGGGTATTAGAAACCTGAAAGCATTCAATTTAGCGCTTTTAGGTAAGTGGAGGTGGCGGTATTTGACAGAAAAAGAAGCTAGTTGGTCTAAAGTCCTTAGAGTCAGGTATGGTGAGGCTTCTTTGTGGGAGGTTCCTTGGTGTGAGAGGACTGTTGAGGGTGGGGAGGTCTCGATTTAGTGGAGTGATTTGGGTAGATTAGATAGGGTAGGAAGTCCCAAAGTAGGGTGGTTGTCAAATGGGATTTCCAAAAAAGTGGGTTGTGGGAATAGCGTGTCTTTTTGGAAGGAGAAATGGGTTGGGTCTTTTACTGGCAAACAGATTTGCCAAGTTGTTCAGAATCTCAACAACTAAAGATTTAAATGTGGCGCAAATGGGTCTTTGGGATGTGAGGAATGTAGGAAGATCTGCTGGGTCAAATGGGATGTGGTTTGTAAAGTTAGGGATGAGGGTGGATTGGGTATTAGAAACCTGAAAGCATTCAATTTAGCGCTTTTAGGTAAGTGGAGGTGGCGGTATTTGACAGAAAAAGAAGCTAGTTGGTCTAAAGTCCTTAGAGTCAGGTATGGTGAGGCTTCTTTGTGGGGGGTTCCTTGGTGTGAGAGGACTGTTGAGGGTGGGGAGGTCTCGATTTAGTGGAGTGATTTGGGTAGATTAGATAGGGTAGGAAGTCCCAAAGTAGGGTGGTTGTCAAATGGGATTTCCAAAAAAGTGGGTTGTGGGAATAGCGTGTCTTTTTGGAAGGAGAGATGGGTTGGGTCTTTTACTGGCAAACAGATTTGCCAAGTTGTTCAGAATCTCAACAACTAAAGATTTAAATGTGGCGCAAATGGGTCTTTGGGAGAATGGAATATGGTGTTGGCATCTTCCTTGGAGGCGGAGGTTATTTGCGTGGGAGGAGGACTTACTCAAAGACTTGATGATCATCCTCGAGGCACAACAAATTTCACCAGGTGCACTTGACACATGGTGCTGGTTGGGCACGAATTCGACCCCTTATATGCTGTCAAAACAATATATGTACATATTACTTCTCAGGCACAATCTTCCTCAGACTACATGTTTAAATGGCTTTGGGTTAGGTCCATTCTGTTAAAGATAGGGGCAATATGTTGGAGAATGATTTTGGATAGAATCCCTTGTTGGAACCAAAGTGATTTTGGATTAAATAATCTTTATGTTTTGATGTTAACAAAATGATTACATTTTCTTGACAAAGTGTTAGCTGAAATCTAACATGTGCTATTTAGTTATGCAGGAACACTTAAAATTATAAGACATGGAAACTTAGATTAAGTTTTCATATGTATCTGCTTGGACTCATAAAGAGAAATGCACATCCACCCGTGTAGACGGGCTACTCAATGTTTTGGTAAAGTTATTTATTTATTTAATTGAGTAGAATGGTTTCTTTAAGTAGACGAGGCACTAAATGTTTACTAGACTGATTTTAAGTTTAAAATCAAACAGACTAGTTTTAACTTGCCACGTCAGTAGACGAGTTCATTGATCGAGTAGACGAACTCTAATTGCCACATCACTAGACGGAGATCAAGATAACTCACTGAGATATAGCGAGTCCAAAGACTTTATAGTAGACGAGAGAATATGCCACGTCAGTCGACGAGTTAAATGAAAGAGTGAATAGACTTCGTTCTTACACATAACTGTGTGGACAGAGATTTTTGAATAGACGAGCTTCTATCTCTTATATATGTTATTCTAAAAATGAATAAATGCAATCTGACCCACAATGAGTATATTTCAAATGATTGATATTTAATTCAATAGAATATTTGTTCTTTCCATTTGTTTTATCCGGTTAATGCTTTGTTTCCTTGTGAGAAAATCATAGTACCATCGAGGAAATACAAAAAGCAACTAGTACAATGAGGAAACGAAAAGTGACTTGTACGAATTCTTCTTTACTGCTGGAAAAATCTGGATTGTACACAAAGGAGGAAAGAAAGTTTTTAAGGTACAAATTGCTCAGAAACAATGACCCTCTATTATGTGTAAATGTGATAACCAAGAGTACGTTTCACAAAGGCCACAATCAAGCTATGAATCACAATGGATATCATGCATTCAATGCTATCTCTAAACATAAGTGTTCAAAATAACCGTTGAAGAAATACAAGTGAAGAAGAAGGTCACTATAAATAGAAGACCTCAAGTTCTGAAGAACAACTTTTGCCAATCGATAATCACTCATTCTAATATTCTTTCAAGAGCAAGTGTCTGTATTCTTTAGTTTGAATATTGTTGTAATATTCAACTGATCTTAAACTTTTATATCCTCACACATAGTGAGTTAAGAAGATCATAAGTTAAATCTCTTTGTTAGAGTTAGAGCCTGAATAGTCTTGGTAAGAAAGAAATACTTGTAGCCTGGAGAGGTGTTTAATACTTGGTTGTAATCTATTTGGAAAATAGTGGAGAAAAACATTCAAGTAGAAGGGACTGGAAGTAGCTCTTGGTTGGAAGAGAGTGAACCAGGATAAAACATCTTGTGTGAATCTTTTTACCCTAAACTCTTACAGCTTTATTTGTTTATACTGACTGTGGGGATTTGATATTGCTTTTGTTAAGTTTCAAAAGTTGCTTTTCAGTGTGTACATGTGTTTTAAATATCCTTGTGTGAGAAAATCATTTTGAAAAAGGTTGTTTGTGAAAATTATTAAAAAACACAATTCAACCCCCCTTCTTGTGTTTTCCTGTGTCAACTTCAGTTGGTATCAGAGCTCAGTCTCGAAAGGGTTGAGCATCTAACAAGTGCTGAGTGAGTACGATCCAACAACCATGGATGCGGAAGGACAAGCTATCAACAGACCTCCTCTCTTTTATGGTTCTGATTATGACTACTGGAAGAAGAGGATGATGGACTTTTGGATGCACTAAGTCTAGACATCTGGGAGCTTATAGAAACTGGTTATACTGAACCCAGAAATGAAAATGGAGCTGCTGTTACTAGAGCAGACTGGACAATAGATCAAAAGGCAAAGCATCAACTCAATCTGAAAGCTAAGCATTATTTGATGTGTGCCACCAACAGATCTGAACAAGACAAAGTTCCACTAGTGCAAAATATGCTTTTAACATCGGAGATTCCACATCGGTTTCACAAAAACCGATGTGTAAAACGAGGCGGGTGACATTTTTGAAATTAAAAGCAAAGGATTCCACATTGGTTTCATAAATAATCGATGTGTGAATATTTTCCACATCGGTTGTATTTTAACCGATGTCTAAAATTAAAACAAAAAAATTTAAAATTTTTATCTTTCCATATCAGTTCTTTTAGAACCTATGTCTAATATATAGATTAACCACATCGATTGTATTATAACCGATGTATAAAATTTAAAAAAAAATTAAAATTTTTATCTTTCCACATTGGTTACTATTGAACCTATGTGAAATATTACTAACCACATCGGTTTAAGGACAACCGATGTGTAATATTTGACAAAACTCTACTTTTTGTTTCTATTTTCATTCCCTCCATCTGTCACGCGCCCTGTTCCTTTGTTTTTGCTCTGCTCTTCCATTTTGTTTTTCATTCCCTCCCTCATTTTGTGCTCGTCACTTCGTCCCCATATCGCTCACTGCTCTGTGCTCGTCATCCCTCACTGCTTCGCCGCCGCCTCCTATCTCTGTCTTTCCCTGCTGCTCGCCGGTCTCCGCTGCTTCTGCTTCTGGTGAGAGTGCATGCTTATTTACTTGTTTTGTTGGTAAATAAGATACATGCATATGGCTAATCTTATAAGGACTTGAGATTTAGTGAACAATCTTCGATATGGTTGTCATAATAAGATTGAAATCTTTCTATTTTCTTATTGCTTTTTTATTTTTTATTTTTTATGAAACTGGAACTGACTGGTACATTATTCTGTTGCTCTATCAACTAAACTTTCATGATTTATAATGTTAGCAGTTGATAGAAGCTAAGGTTATATTTTAAGAAAAGCAAATAAATTGGTTCGATTATTTAGTTAGGCTTAAAGTGTCTGGTGCTAAGGTTGTGTGGACTTCAATTAATTAATTAGTTTAGCTGGTGTTTGAATCCACTTTGTTTTTTAGGCTTATTACTGTGAATACATCCTCTATTTTGTTGATATATTACCTAGTGGTTTCCATTTGTCATGGTGCATTTTGTGTGATGTGGGTTTACTTTGTAACAGGTTTTGTGGAACATTTCACTTTGGTTTGCTGTTGTTTGTTGCTTATTAGGCGTTGATTTCTTGTATTTGGCTGCAACCATTTAACTCTTGTCTCTCTGCGTAGTGTTTTGGGCTGGTGTATCCCTAGTATCCTTATCATAAAATTTTACTGATATACTAAAAAATGTTAGACACAATGTGTGAGTAAACATTTTATTTGTTATATAAATTATTCATTGCTCAATGTGAAAGTTATGTTTTCTTCTTACATTTTTTATTTCTGTCTTGGCATTATTACTGGTAATGTTTCTTGCTTTCTGTTTTGGTTTTAATTTTATTTTACTGGTAATGTTTTGCTTGCTTGTTATTCAGATGCTACGATACTTTGTTGTAGCAAGATATTAGTCTCTGTGTGGCGATCTCTTAAGCACTAACCACTTCGAGTGTTCAAAGAGATTATTTTATAATTTGGTAGCTCTTAAGAGTTTCTAGTCTATTGTAGAAGTTGGTCATTTACATTTCACTTGCCTTTTTAGAAGTTGTGTTTCAACTGCAATATGCACCAAAAATACATGGCAGGAAGGGAAACTTTGTGTTTTCTTAAGGAGAATAAAGGATATATATAGTTTTTGATTGAATATATATGATGGGCTGATGGATTTAGTTTTTTTCTTCATGTTCTTTGCTTCCTGCCTGAATAGCCATAGCTCTTCGCTACTCATTTTCTTATATGATCTTTTGGTCTTAAATAAGCTAACACTGTATTTTTCATGCTTTGATTTTAGACTCTACATGAGGGGCACAATCCTTGGATACAAAAGGTAAGAGCTTCTTACCCATAGTAGTTTTACCAATTTTGTATTTTATATCATCTTATGTATGGATGCTGGGAAATTGAGAGTTGAGATTCATGGAGAGAAGCATTTAAGATTATACTTTCACGGGTTTTGTCAAGTCATTGGGTTTATGATGAGGCAATGTTATTTTTTCAGATCCAAATCAAACCTGTAACTATGGCTTGGGTTTGACAACTTGGAGTCCACTTGCATGTGGTGTGCTGACAGGAAAATACAAGAAAGGAGTTATACCAGCAGATAGCCGCTTTACATTGGAAAATTACAAAGTAAGGTTTGATTTCCATCATTTTGGTTGAAAAGATTTCATTGGAGTTTTAATGTATTTGCTTGAAAATCTATTTGATCCGAGAATATGCCCACGATAATTAGTAAAGCCTTAGTTTCCCGTTTGAGATGCAATACTAATGAGCACACGTGTACGTGCTTAATGTACCACTCATTGTATTGGATCTTGAATTGTCCAAAGTTGGACAGTTTGGGAAAAAAACATTTTCTTCATTCAGTTAAAATAGTTATTCATTGATTCTAATGTTATATACTTGATGAAAGTTCGGATTGATATATTTCCTTTCATTCTCCGGGTGCATACTTTATCGTGGTGGATGTCGTCGCGTTCAAGTCGTGTACGTCAGAAACCGAAGGGAAATGCTGCCGAAATTTCGTCGAGTATGAGCATGAGAATTAAGGACCAACTGTTAACCGAATGTTAAAAAAGTTTCTTCTCGAATGGGATAGGGCCATACCCTGTCATAAGAAGTGGTTGATGAATACGTTGGACTAAGTACGAAGTTATTGGTTTTAGTCATGGATCGCGCTTGGATGAATGCTAGACGGACAAGTGATGAGTATGAGAATGGAGTGGAAGATTTTCTACAGTTTGCAAAAACAAATGCTCCTGATAGTGGTAACGGAAGGTTTTATTGTCCTTGTGTTAACTGTTTGAATGAGAGACGACTAGAAGCTGAGGAGATACATGATCATCTTATTTGTGAGGGGATTTGCAAGAGTTATACAACATGGATATGTCATGGTGAATCATTAGACAATCCGAGGGTGTCGGCTAGAGAGGAAGTTGATGACATGGATATGGATGATGGACTAGAGGACATGATCCGTGATGTTGGGCAAGAGTCTTTTCGGCGCGCACATGTGTATGATACTTTGTGTAGTGATTCGGAAGTGGCTTTGTATCCGGGGTGCACTAATTTCACACGGTTGTCAGTGGTGTTAAGATTGTTCAATGTGAAGGCGAGAAATGGGTGGAGCGATAAAAACTTTACTGAATTGCTTGAGTTGTTGAAAGACATGCTTCCAGAAGGTAACATATTGCCATCTAGAAACTATGATGCGAAGAAGATATTGTGTCCGATGGGTATGGAGTATAAGAAAATACATGCTTGCCCCAATGATTGCATATTGTACAGGAAAGAGTTTGAAGAGATGCACGAGTGCCTCAGGTGTGGGTATCACGCTACAACGTGAAGGATGGCGATTCTAGTTGTGATGTGGTCACCAAAGGTCCTCTTGTGAAGATGTTACGGTATATTCCCATGATTCCGCGGTTCAAGCAATTGTTTGCTAATGTAAATGACGCAAAGAACATTAGATGGCATGCAGATGCGAGGAAGTGTGATGGACAGCTTCGCCATCCGGCCGATTCTTTGCAATGGAAGAGAATTGATATTTTGTTTCCAGATTTCGGCAATGAGCCCATAAACCTTAGGCTTGGACTTGCTACCGATGGAATGAATACATATGGAAACTTAAGTAGTATTCATAGTTCATGGCCTGTTCTCCTGGTAATTTACAACCTGTCTCCTTGGTTGTGCATGAAGCGCAAATACATTATGTTAAGTATGATGATTTCGGGTCCTAAACAGCCAGGAAATGATATTGATGTTTATCCGAGTCTCTTGATTGAAGACTTGAGAATGTTGTGGGATGAAGGCGTTGATGTGATCGATGGTTATTGCCGTGAGACATTCAGATTGCGTGCCATGTTATTTTGCACCATCAATGACTTTCCAGCATACGGGAACCTGTGTGGGTATAGTGTTAAGAGGCATAAAGCATGTCCAATATGTGAAGAAGGCACATGTTACCATCAACTACAACATGGAAGGAAGACAGTTTACCTTGGGCATCGGATATTTCTCCGACGTAATCATCCTTATCGTACACTGAGAAAAGCTTTCAATGGACTTCCGGAGATTGAAATTGCTCCGGTGGCCTTGATTGGAGAGAAATTTTATGAAAGGGTGAACAACACTAATGTTATCTATGGGAAGACCCAGAAGAAGGCTACCGAGAAGAAAATATGGAAGAAGAGGTCGATCTTCTTTGATCTTTCATACTGGTGCAAGCTTGATGTAAGACATTGTATTGATGTGATGCATGTGGAGAAAAATGTATGTGACAGTTTAATCGGAATACTTCTCAACATTCAAGGCAAGACAAAGGATGGTGTGAATGCTCGTCTGGGTCTAGTTGCGATGGGTATACGAGAGCAGTTAGCTCCACATAAAGTGGGGGATAAGAAGACTTATTTGCCCCCAGCATGTCATACTTTATCAAAAAAAAAGAAAAGAAGTTTCTGTGAATGTCTACGGGGAGTCAAAGTGCCACAGGGTTACTCTTCAAATATCAAAAGACTTGTCTCAATGAAAGATCTCAAATTAGTTGGCTTAAAGTCTCATGATTGTCATGTCTTGATGCAACAACTACTACCGGTGGCCATTTGACGACTTGCCTAAAAAAGTCAGACATGCCATTACTAGGTTATGCTTATTCTTCAATGCTATATGTAGCAAGGTCATTGACACTAAAAAGTTGGATGACTTGGAAAATGAGGCAGCCATCATCTTGTGCCAATTTGAGATGTATTTTCCACCTTCATTATTTGACATCATGGTTCATTTGATTGTTCATCTAGTGAGGGAGATTAGATTGTGCGGTCCCGTTTATTTAAGGTGGATGTATCCGGTTGAGCAATACATGAAGATCTTGAAAGGATATATGAAGAATCCACACCGTCCTGAAGCATTTATTGTTGAAAGGTATGTTGCAGAAGAAGCTATTGAGTTTTGTACAGACTACATGTTAGAAGCGGAACCTGTAGGGCTTCCGAAGTCTGGTCACGAAGGAAGATATGATGGTAAGGTACACAATGTATCACTGTTAAGAGCATGGATCGGGAGGAAGTGCTTCAAGCACATTTGTATATATTGAATAACATTGATGAGGTTGAACCATACTTATGCGAGAACAAAAGCATCATCAATGAAACTTACCCTAGAATGAATGAAAAATGGTGTTTAAACAAGCATAACAAGACTTTCTTGAACTGGTTTAAAGAAAAAATTGTAAAGGATGATATTGCTTCTGATACATTAAAATGGCTAACACAGGGGCCTAACTTTGATGTCATATGCTGGAGTGGGTACGATATCAATAAGTTTTCCTTCTATACAAAGTCCCAGGATGACAAAAGTACTATGCAAAACAGTGGGGTTATGGTCGTCGCCGAGTCCATGCATTTCTCTAGTTCGAAAGGTAAAAACCCTGTTATGGCATCCGTTTCATACTTTGGAATCATTGAAGAGATATGGGAGGTTGATTACACAAAGTTTAGAGTACCTGTTTTTAAATGTCAGTGGGTCGACAGTAACAATGGTGTGCAAACCGATGAGTTAGGATTCAAATTGGTGGACCTTAATAAGGTAGGTAATAAAGAAGAGCCTTTCGTCATGGCATCCCAAGCAAAAAAAGTGTTTTATATCCGTGATCCTTCTAACAAAAGGTGGTCAGTGGTTCTCCAGGGAAAAAACATGTATAATGGTAGTGAGGGAAATCAAGATTCAACTCTTGATATTTCTGATACTCCTTCTTTCTCAACACAGGTGCCTAATTTCAATGAGGAAAATGAAGTGGATGATGTATATGCTACTCGTAATGATCACCAAGAAGGGTTATGGGAGAACTTTACTAATTGACCACAATGTAAGTTTAGTTTGAGTTATGTTTAAAGTCATATTATATGTTTACGTTGATATTTATAAGTTATGTTTACGTACGTTGATCGATATTTATAAGTTATGTTTGACATTTACCCTGACATACTAACAAGTTTTTTTTTGTTTAAACAGGTATATATGGCTAATCCTGAGGATATCCCTCATTCATGAAGCGGGTCAGAGACCCCGTCTACGGGTAGAAAGGGTAGACGTGCCACACGAATGAGGAATTTGACTGCCAACCGTGGTTCAAATCAAAGGATAAGAATAGACTTTGATAATAACCTCAATCCTATGGGGCCAATGGTAGAGTAGTTTAACAATTTTGTTGATCCACCTCCACCCCCACGCCATCGTAAATGGAAGAGGGGCCGACAAAGAAAAACGGGACAATATACATCTGAGGAGGCCCGCCAAGTAGCTGAGAAGATTGTAAGTATAGTTTGAATTGTAATTGTCATTTTAACATTGTTACAGAATTGTAATGTGACCTGATATTTTATATGTTATAGGATGCCTTGGACGAGCAGGTAACCCAAGGAACCTTTGTTCCTAGAGGACGCGATGATATCTTAGCTGCTGCCATCGGTAAACCAGACCACCCGGGCCATGTCATTGGTGTTGGATGGGGCGTCGGCATTCGCCAATACCATGGTTCATCTTCACACCAATGCCACGAGGATGTTGATGCAGATAGAGCACGACTAAAACAGGAGATTGCAACTGAGCTTAGACAGGAGATGGCCGAGAAGTTTGCCCAGTAGCTGGCAATATTGACTTCTATGTCCCAGCAGATGACAGGTGTCCAACCCTCTGTCCATGTGAGCACTAAGGGCTCATGTGATCCTCCTCATCAGCCGGAAAATGATGATGATGGCGATGATGATGATGACGACCCTGATAGGTGTGAGCTGTATGTTGATGATCATCATGATCGCCGCTTAGTGGCATTGGGGAGGGCACATAATAACTTCGGTAATACCATACACCATCATTTATTACCGGATGATCAGGTGAGGGTCGTTGTTGAGATTATTTAAGATGCTGATGCTCGAGTCCCTATGCCCACTAAGGAGGTTCAAACAGTGGGTTAGGCCCTTGGTAACTTCATCCCCTGGCCAAGAAGACTGGTCATCTTTCTTGTTGCATCTGAGGTATTCAATTAGTTGTGTTTTTCTATATTCATAGTTGAAATTATTTATTATTGTTTAAAGATAATGCTTTATTTTTATTTGTTTTAGGAAGTTGGAAATGATATTCTGTCTAAAAGGTCGGATCCAGGAAGACCAGAGATGTCTGCTCCTGCCAAGGTATTCATTTGACCATTTAATTAATTACGAATGAAATAACTTATCCGTGATTACTAATATATATCTTTGTTGTTTAGGGGATTGACAAAGGGGCACCTGGTGATGTTTTTAAACTTCTGGCTATACAGGTTGAGACCATGGAGAATGACGCAGCTTTGGTAAGGTTGGAACATGATGCCAGTCCAGGTGACGACCTGTATATCCCAAAGAATGAACTTATGGAGATTGTACTCGATAAAGAAATGGCTAGTTCTGCACACCTATCGTTATGGTGCACGTAAGTACATTTTATTTATAAGTTAAGTAATTAAATTTTAAATACTATGATAATTAACATGTTTTTTCAATATATTAGGTATCTGCATTGTATGTTAGTTGATCAGGATAACCTCACCCTTTATGGGTTTATTCACCCCATGTTCATTCAGGGTGATGTTCTCCTAGCATCAGAAGACCCGGTCACCACCATACGTGATATACTTGCCCGAGACGATCATCAATTCTACCTTGCGCCTTATCTCAATAAGTAAGTACCAGTTATTTAATTATAACTATATATGACTTAGTCACTAATCGTTCCGCAAATACAGCAAGCATTGACAACTGTTGATCTTGTACCCTAGGATGAATGTCGTGGTCTTATTCTGCTCAATGGGAAATAAGCCGGCGAATGAACTGAAGATGATCATGGAAACGTAAGAATTAAAATACTTTATAATCAGTAATGCAGTTGTTTTAATTATCCGAAATCTAATAGATATACATTAATTAATGTTTATTTTGTCATGATAGTTCTATTAATGCAAACCACATGTTGCATGGTGAAAGGCGTCGGGCTATTAGATGGATTATTCCTAACGTAAGATATCTATTAGTTCAAACGCTTCAAATGCAGTGGGTATAATTATTGATTTCGATTTAATTCCTCATATTCTAATTGGGTTTTATTTGTACGTAGTCCCGTATACAATGTGGATCATGGGAATGTGGATACTATGTGATGACGTGGATGGTCGAAATTATCTCCTCCAGGATCATTGAAAGATGGTACGAGGTAAATGTTAATTGGTAACAATTAGAAGTAACAGTTATAGATTCGTTATATGTTTTATGTTAGTTTATTACTTAAAAGATATAATCTTTTGTCCAATTAAACTTGCAGATATTCAACAATCCGACTCCATTATCTGATGCCGACATCAATAACATAAGGGGGCGTTGGGCAACTTTCTTTCTTGAAGTGTACCAACCATAGTTTGTATGTAGTTAGTTTAAAAACTTATCATGTACAAGCTATAGTTTACTTTTGACTGATATATATTTTGATATCAAATCTATAATATATCATGTAGCTTTTTGGTTTCTAATTATCGTTGTTGTCTGAATGTAATTGAACATATGTATTGTTCGTAATAAATTCAGTATATATTAATTTAGTGTATTTTTGTTGTACAAAAGTGATTGTGTTGAGAATATTTGGAATATGTTATACTGGTATTGATCTGGATTACTGAAACAGGGGAAAGGAATGATAGAAATGTAAAAAAAGTTTTTTTAAAAAAATGAGACTTTTCACATCGGTTATGCAAAAACCGATGTGGAAAGTTCACTTTTCATATGGGTTATTAAAAAACCGATGTGGAAAGTGAACTTTCCACATCGGTTTTGGTTAAAACCGATGTGGAAAGTGATATTTCCACATCGGTTATGTGATAACCCATGTGAAAAATGAACTTTCCACATCGGTTATTTAGAAAACCGCTGTTAAAAGTGTACTTTAGACATCGGTTTTAAAACCGATGTGAAAAGTAACAATAAACAACATCGGTCGTTTCAACATCAGTTTGAAAATCGATGTGAAAAGCCAAAAATAACCGATGTGGAATCCCTTTTCTGCACTAGTGTTCACAGCTGCAACACTGCCAAAGAAATATGGGGTACTCTTGCCCTAGCTCATGAAGGTCCATCACAAGTGAAGGAATCAAAGATCAGCATGTTGATTCATCAGTATGAGCAGTTCAAGATGGGTGAACATGAAACAATAGACCAAATGTCTGGAAGATTCCAAACCATCACCAACAATCTCAGATCTCTTGGAAAAGTCTATGAAAATAGAGATCATGTTAGAAAAATCCTGAGAAGTCTATCCAAGCAGTGGAGACCTCAAGTTACTGCTATTTAGGAAGCTAAAAACCTGAATACTCTTTCTCTGGAAGAGCTTCTTGGATCTCTCAAGGTTCATGAAATTGAACTAATTGAAGAAGAAAGCTCCAGAAAAGGAAAGACTATTGCCCTAAAGGCAAGGAAAGCAAGTTCACCAAAAGTCCTCAAGGCTGCTGAATCCTCAAATGAAGCTGGAATCTCAGATAGTGATGAAGGATCAGATGAGGATGAACTATCTTTTATCTCCAGAAAGATTCAACATATGTGGAGAAAGAAAGGTGGTTTCAGAAGGAAGCAATTCAACAAAAAGTTTTGCAAGGAGAAGTCAGACTCCAAGGAAAAAGGTCCACCCTTGTGCTTTGAGTGGAAGAAACCTGGACACTTCAAAGCTGATTGCCCTGAGCTGAAGGATAAAAAGAAATTCTTCAAAAAGAAGAAAGGTTTAATGGCTACATGGGAGGATCTTGGTATGTCTTCATCAAATGAAGAAGATGAAGCTGAGGAAGAGGCAAACATTTGTCTTATGGCTGACACATCATCAGAAAGTGAATACACTGATGCTGAGGTAATGGACTCTGACCCGTCCACCCTTCAAAATTCTTTTGATGAATTGTTGCATGAGTCGTCCATACTGTCTAAAGAGTTTATGAGTCTCAAAAAGAAACTTTCTAAACTATCTAGAGAATATGATAGGGTTTGCACTAAGAAACAAAACCTTAAAGATGAAAATGACATTCTAAAATCAGTGAATGTCAGTCTAGTTGACAAAATGGAGTGTGAGCCTAATGTTCCTTGTGAAGTTTCAAAACTGAAACAAGATGTAACATATCTGACAGACTCTCTGTCAAAGCTTGTAGGTGGCTCAGATAAGCTTAGTCTCATTTTAAGGTACTCTAGGTCACCACATGATAAATCTGGCATTGGTTATGACAAAGAGAAGCAAGAAGCATCTCAACAAAAGTCAACACCACATACTCAGCACAGAGCTTCAAAAGCTCAAGCTTAACATGCTAAAACAAATTCCAGCCCGTCCAACACATTTTGTAAAGTGTGTGGAAAGAATGGGCATACTACATCTAGATGTATACATAATAAGCATGCCAAGCATACTCGTCCAGTGACTACTAACAAGAAAGGACCCAAGTCAGTTTGGGTACCAAAAGATAAGATCAGACCTGTTGCAGACTTGCTTAACAACAGGAAAAAAACAAGCATCTTGGTACTTGGAAAGTGGGTGCCTGATGAGTGTGATTTTACCTCATTTTTCATGTACATTTCTGCATGCATTTGCATATAGTTAGGCCAATTTAGTGTTGATTTTGTATAGTTTTTCCTTTAGAATGGATGAGGTGGTTTCTGTGTGTTGTTTTGCAGGATTTAATGGAAAAATGCCCAGAAATCAGCCTTGGTGGAGCTTGGATGAAAAAGAGCTTGAAAAGTGAAGATTATGAGCCAAGCAGAGAGTATCACGGCCTGGCCGTGATGGCCCTCACGGCCGTGAGGGAGCCGGGGCTGTAGAAAGATTGAGCCAAAAGTCAGAAGCTGTCACGGCCTGGCCGTGATGGCTATCACGGCCGTGACCTGCTAGTTGGAAAAGTCAGAAACGATCACGGCCTGGCCGTGATATCCATCACGGCCGTGATGAATAAGTGAATGAAGAGGCGCCCAAGTCAGAGACCATCACGGCCTGGCCGTGATGGCCATCACGGCCGTGACGGGCGACGGACCTATAAATAACAGCACAGCAGACAGAAAAGGAAACTACTTCTAACCTAAAATAATCTGCACTTGGAGGCAAGCTGAGGCTGGTGGCTGGAGAGGGTTTCTACCCAAAAAGGTGGGCGTTTTCTCTGCTCTTGGATGGAGAGAAGATTGGAGGAAGCTTGTCTATGAGTGTTCTTCATCCCTTCTTTTTTTCCTTTTTGTATTTCCTTACCATGAGTAGTTAAATCCCCATTGTTGGGGTTAGATGTAACTTTTCTGAACTTGTTGTAATTGATTTGGTATTTTAATACAAGTTTCTATTTCGTTATGAGTATGTGATTCTGTGTTTAATGCTTTCCTTGGATTAGCTACCCATAGGAATGATAGGTTGCTTTAATAGATGACTGAAAGGTTGGTGTTAAGGCATGCTCATGAATCACATGCCAAGTTGGTCAAGAATCTAGACATAGGTGTTGGCTGCTTGCAATCTTAGAAGTCTTAACTTAATGCAAAATCTCAGGTTATTCCACCTAAGACATTAGGGTTTAATTTGGGGTTTTAGGCTCAATGCACCTAAGACATTAGGCTTGAGTATTTTAGAAAAGGCTTGATTGACATAATTGAATTAGGACTTGTGTTAGAAGCCATTTCATTGCAACTAAGGGAGGATTAGTGTAGTCTAACCCTGACAATTCTAGCCACATTCCTGTTTGCATACCAAGTGTTTGACAAAATTCCCAAAAGACTAAAAATATTGTTTTGCTTTCTTTATTTTCTGTTTTAATCCCTCACACTTTAGTTAAGTCTAAATAGTTGTTGAATTTGCGAATTGGTAATTGACATCCAATCCCTGTGGATACGATAACCGGTCTCACCACCGTATTACTTGATTGCGACGAGGTGCACTTGCCTTTATTTATATATCTTAAAAATACACCGCATCAAGTTTTTGGCGCCGTTGCCGGGGATTGGTTTTGTCAATATCAGTAGTAACAAATGAGATAACTAGTTTAGACATTTTTTTTATTTCATTCTTCTGTATATAATTGATCTCTTTCTTTTGTTAGTTTTGTATATATTTGTTTTTGTATTTCTTTGATCTTGTGCTTAATTGTCTGTGAGGTGAAAAATTGATTAGATAGGATCATGGACTACAATTGGTATCAACCATCTGATGCAGAAAGTGAATTATCTGAGCTGCATTTCGCTGGTAGATATCTTGCAGATTGGCGTAAAAATCCAACAAGTGAGTGATGAGCTGTCAAGGGCAACTGTCCCTCCTCCACCAATGGTAGGTTATGCTGAATGGGGAAATCAATTTCCCAACACTTCTAATCCATGGTGGGGGAACCCTCCAAACAATACTTTGATGGATGAAGGGGAACATTGGGAATCTTCCACACCTTGGTATGATGAGCCATCCCCATTGGAAGTTGCTTGGGAGAACTTCAAATCCGCATTCCCAGTCGAGGTTGAGCAACCTATCCCGGATAGTCAACCTCACTTAGAGGCTGTTTTGGAGAACTTCATGGCAACAACAATGGAAGAATTAAAGAATCAAGAAGATGCCATTCGAAGTCTCGGGGTACGTATTGAGGAACTCTCTAACCTACTATCCAAAATGCCAAATGAGGACTTGATGGATGATGATGAAGATGATGCAATGATGGATGAGGAGGAAGAAGAAGAAGTGGGAGCAACCGAGTCAAGAAGTGAAGACCCTGTTTTGGAGAACATAGGTGCACCACCCCCCATTGAACCCTTGACTAAAGAGCCTGAAAGGAAGAGGCAATTGGAGGACATCTATTTCACCATGCCTGGGGATGATGAAAAACTTTTGGAATTAGATGATGCTATTAGTTCCAATGCATGTGTGGAATGTGATGGGAGAAACACTTGTGTGGTTTGTGCGGAGATTTCTGCATATTTGGAAGGTGATGGATTTGGCGATGCTGAGAGTGAAGATGGGTACGAAGTTAACAACAGCACCAATGATCCTCTCGATCTGTTTGCCACCTCATATTTTAAAGCAGTCAACAATGGAGTTCATGCCTCTACCTGAGGTTGAACCCCATTTTTATTGGGAAGATTTTATGGATAAAGGGGTCATCTTTGACCCGAGAGGAATTGAAAAGCGCTTCCCAGTTGAAGAAGTCAGCATGAATTTCGAGCGCTCACTTCCACATTTTTGCTGCAAACCGTGGGATCCAGGTGAAGGATCTCACATGGTTAGCATTCCTTGGTCCTTATACCACAGGTTATGGGATCCAGGTGGATGCTTCTTGATGAGTCAAGCTAGTGACGTTAAAGAAGCGCTTATTGGGAGGCAACCCAACTTTTCTTAACCCTTCTCTTTAGTTAGATTTTGTTTTTGCTTTAACCTCTTGAATAATTTGAGAAGCTCAAGAGGTTTGTTAATAATTTTGTTAAGTGTCTTCAGATTTTGAATAAAGGAAGGAGAAAAAGAGCAGGGAGAAACGAAGCCATAAAGCATGTGAGCCAACACCCGCTACCGCCTCGGTAAGCCGTTCCATTTTTCCTTTGTTTTATTTTATTTTTCTTTCCCCTCTCCAACTTGATTGTTTACATTGGGGACAATGTAAATCTTTAAGCTTGGGGTAGGGGTAATCTTTTTGCTTGCATTGTGAATATTACATTCATATAGGCTTAAATTTGCATGATCATATGATTCGGTTGCCCCTGCTTAGATTGAGCATCTGATTGTGAGAGCTAAGTGCCGATGAAATTGTGATAGTGGATTTTTGAACCCAATTCTGTTTATTCTTGTGATATGGCTGCAAATTAAATATGCTTGAGATGATCTTGGATAGTTGATGATTAGCATATGTTTCTTTAGACTTGTGTTCTTCACTGGTTCTTGAACTGATAAATGTGAGCTTTTGAGCCATTAGGGGGTACTCACTAAATCTGCCCCCATTCTTTGTGTAGAGTGTTATTCCTCTTGGTTTGTTTTCTCTAGAACTTGACTTAAAACCATTTTGAAGCTTAGAAAATTTTTGGAAACATTTTTGAAAATGATTGAGGCAATAGGTATTTTTCTGGCCTTCTGAGCTTTGAATGTGTAAATGCTACCCTTAGTTGCCCAATTTTGAGCCAAAATGAATAAAATGCTTTTCTTGGTACCCTGAAAAATTTTGATACATATACTTGATAAGGGACCTTCTAAAGTATCACAAAAGGGTAAAAAGGTAGTTGAAAGTTTGGGAAAAGAATCAGAAAAAAAAAAAATCTTGATTTGAAAAATTTCCCCTTCTCCAAATAAAATAAAAAATAAAAAATAAAAAATAAAAAAAAAATAAATAGAGAAGGGGATGACAAAAAAATAATAAAAAGAAAAAGAAAGAAAAGAAGGGTGGAAAAATGTATTGAAAACCCAAGAAGGTATTTTAGAAGGTTTCTTGTGTTGAAATGTTTGATACTTGGTTTAGCCTTTTGAAATATCCCTTTCTTGTTATCCCCACCTAAAGATTAATCCCATGGCCACGTTACAACCAAATAAAGACCTCTTGATTCTTAAGTGTTTTTCATAAATAAAGTGGAGATTTGGTTGATAGTCAAGCATATGGTAGGAATCATTCCTTGAGGAAAATGGAGCGAATTGTTATATATACTTGAACACTTGAGTGAGTGAGGCAAGAAAGAGAGCCAAGCAAGTAAACAAGCTTGGGGTGAGCTTCAAGTGAGCAAGAGTGCCCGAATCAGTGAGAATGTGAGTCTAGGAAACTTAAGCCCCTAATTGGACTTGAATTGATTGTCTCTTGTTGAATTGTTTGAATTGCCTATTGCTTGGATCATTTTACTCGGGTTCTTAGTTCACTATCCATGCTTTGACTGTTTATCTCTTCTGGCCTTAGTTTTTGCTTGAGGACAAGCAAAGTCTTAAGCTTGGGGTGATTTGATGAGTGTGATTTTACCTCATTTTTCATGTACATTTCTGCATGCATTTGCATATAGTTAGGCCAATTTAGTGTTGATTTTGTATAGTTTTTCCTTTAGAATGGATGAGGTGGTTTCTGTGTGTTGTTTTGCAGGATTTAATGGAAAAATGCCCAGAAATCAGCCTTGGTGGAGCTTGGATGAAAAAGAGCTTGAAAAGTGAAGATTATGAGCCAAGCAGAGAGTATCACGGCCTGGCGTGATGGCCCTCACTACCGTGAGGAGCGAGAGCTGAAGAAAGATTGAGCCAAAAGTCGAAGTCGTCACGGCCTGGCCGTGATGGCTATCACGGCCGTGACCTGCTAGTTGGAAAAGTCAGAAACGATCACGGCCTGGCCGTGATATCCATCACGGCCGTGATGAATAAGTGAATGAAGAGGCGCCCAAGTCAGAGACCATCACGGCCTGGCCGTGATGGCCATCACGGCCGTGACGGGCGCCGGACCTATAAATAACAGCACAGCAGACAGAAAAGGAAACTACTTCTAACCTAAAATAATCTGCACTTGGAGGCAAGCTGAGGCTGGTGGCTGGAGAGGGTTTCTACCCAAAAAGGTGGGCGTTTTCTCTGCTCTTGGATGGAGAGAAGATTGGAGGAAGCTTGTCTTTGAGTGTTCTTCATCCCTTCTTTTTTTCCTTTTTGTATTTCCTTACCATGAGTAGTTAAATCCCCATTGTTGGGGTTAGATGTAACTTTTCTGAACTTGTTGTAATTGATTTGGTATTTTAATACAAGTTTCTATTTCGTTATGAGTATGTGATTCTGTGTTTAATGCTTTCCTTGGATTAGCTACCCATAGGAATGATAGGTTGCTTTAATAGATGACTGAAAGGTTGGTGTTAAGGCATGCTCATGAATCACATGCCAAGTTGGTCAAGAATCTAGACATAGGTGTTGGCTGCTTGCAATCTTAGAAGTCTTAACTTAATGCAAAATCTCAGGTTATTCCACCTAAGACATTAGGGTTTAATTTGGGGTTTTAGGCTCAATGCACCTAAGACATTAGGCTTGAGTATTTTAGAAAAGGCTTGATTGACATAATTGAATTAGGACTTGTGTTAGAAGCCATTTCATTGCAACTAAGGGAGGATTAGTGTAGTCTAACCCTGACAATTCTAGCCACATTCCTGTTTGCATACCAAGTGTTTGACAAAATTCCCAAAAGACTAAAAATATTGTTTTGCTTTCTTTATTTTCTGTTTTAATCCCTCACACTTTAGTTAAGTCTAAATAGTTGTTGAATTTGCGAATTGGTAATTGACATCCAATCCCTGTGGATACGATAACCGGTCTCACCACCGTATTACTTGATTGCGACGAGGTGCACTTGCCTTTATTTATATATCTTAAAAATACACCGCATCAGTGCCCATGACACATGACATAAGAAAAGTGTATGTTCCAAGAACTTAGAGTCAAAGATGGTGGTTGGGTTACATTTAGAGGAAACCAAAAAGGAATGATCAGTGGTATAGGTAAAATTGGTAAATACCCCTTTCCCTCTGTTGACAATGTTCTATTGGTTAAAGGCTTAAAACACAATCTGCTAACTATAACTCAACTATGTGATGGTGGATATGTTGTTTCATTTGATAAGAACACGTGTAATGTCAAGAAAAATGATGGATCACTCTTGTTCACTGCCAAGAGGCAAAACAATCTGTATAAGATTGACTTGGAGGACCTTAAAAATCAAAGTGTCTCATGTCTGGTGTCCATTGAGGATGAACGCTGGATTAGGCACAAGAGGCGAGGCCATGCAAGCTTGAGGTTAATCTCAAAGCTAAATAAGCATAACCTCGTGAGAGGGCTACCAAACCTTAAGTTCAAATCTGATGCTCTCTGTGATGCATGTCAAAAGGGAAAACAAGTCAAATGTTCTTTTGAATCTAAGATTGTTGTTAGTACCAATACACCACTAGAAATGCTACACATTGGTCTCTTTGGTCCAACAAGGACTGCTTTTGTTAGTGGAAAGAGATATGGTCATATCATAGTAGACGACTATACTAGATGGAAATGGGTTATGTTCCTAGCTCACAAGGATGAGTCTTTCAAGGTCTTTTTTGTATTCTGCAAACATGTACAGAATGAAAAAGGCATGTGTATATCTTCAATCAGAAGTGAACATAGGGGAGAGTTTGAAAATGAGCTATTTCATAAGTTATGTGAAGAAAGTGGCATTCTTCACAACTTCTCAATACCTGGAACACCACAACAAAATGGTATGGTAGAGATAAAGAACAGATCTCTTCAAGAGATGGCTAGGACTATGCTCAATGATAATTCTGTCCCTAGACACTTCTGGGCTGAAGATGTTAACACTGCCTGCTACATTCAGAACTCAATATACATTAGACCTATCCTGAAAAAGACTTCTTATGAATTGTGGAAAGGACGAAAACCCAACATTTCATATTTTCATCCCTTTGGTTGTAAATGCTATATACTAAATGCTAAAGATCAACTTGGTAAGTTTGATGCAAAAGCGGTAATGGAATACTATTATGATATTCTAAAACTTCAAAAGGCTTTAGAGTTTATAATTCTAGAACTTTAGTGGGAGAAGAATGTATTCATGTCAAGTTTGATGACAAGTAGCCTGATAAGAAATTATCAGAGCTAGATGAAGCTTTTGCAAATCTTGATCTAAATATTTCTGGAGATAAAGATGAAATTAAGGCTGATGATCAAGAAGAAGACTTCCCTCAACAAGAACCAAAAACATCTACTTCTCAACAAGATAATGTTCAAAGATCATAGTACTTCAAGAATTATCATCCACAAGATCAGATCATTGGAAACCCCAATGACAAGCTAAGAACCAGATCAACTTTCAGAGAACAAGATAATTCTGCACTAGTTTCTGAGTTGGAACCATAGATAGTAGGCGAGGCTCTGCTGGACGATGGCTGGATTATGGCTATTAAGGGTGGCAAATGGATGGATCGGATAAATTTTTATTCGGATCTTAACGGATGGATTAAAAACAATCCATTAATCCATTATAATCCACTAAAAAATCATTAAAAAAAATCCAATCCATCCATTAACAACTTTTCATGGATGGATATCCAATCCATCCACTAAAATTTATTTTAAGAAATTAAATAATTTTATATATCTTTTATCCATCCATAAAATATTTTTTTAAAAAATTGTAAAAAAAATTAAAATATTATCTCTATCTCACCCTCTTTCTCATCTTTCTTCCTCTCTACCCTTTCTCTCTCTCCTTTTTTTCTCCTCTCTCTCTCTTTACTCTCTCTCCACTCTATCTCACGATCATTTTGTATCACGACCATTTTCTATTATTATATGGGAGTTATTGATTATGTGCATCTATAGAGGTTGTTTTGCCACAACGTTCCATGAACGGATTAATTAGTTAATACTTAATATAACAAAAAAAGAAAAAAAAAGCAGATAAATAAAATAAAAAATAGTGAAGAAAAAATAATAGGGAACGGAAGAGAAAATTAGATGAAGTGTTTTTTTTTTTGTTACAAATGGAGGTTTTTTTTTATTTGGTGAAAAATAATATGAAAAAAATAAATTGGTTTTGGAATGGATAAAACTTGATCCATTATATTTTTTATTGTTGGTCCAATGGATTTTAAAAAATATTGGATGGATCATAAACCATCCACTAAAAAAATAATCCAATCCATCCAATCCATTTATATTATTTTTTATAAATGGATGGATTGGATGGATTTTCTCATGGATGGACTGGATGGATGGTGGACAAATGGATCATTTTGCCACCCCTAATGGCTATGTAAGAAGAACTTAATCAGTTTGAAAGAAGTGAAGTTTGGACTCTAGTTCCCCTGCCTAAGGACAAATCAGTTATAGGAACAAAGTGGGTTTACAGAAACAAACTTGACGAAAATGGCAAGGTGGTGAGAAACAAGGCAAGACTATGTTTCTTTTACCTTGTTGTAAAAGAAACATAGTACCATCAAGAAATGCAAAAAGCAGAATCATACAATGAGATACTGCAAAACAATCTGTACGATGACAACTTTATGGCTTAAAAAGCTAGATTGTACACAAAGGAGGAACAACAAGTTCTCAAGCTGCAATACTCAGCAGTGAGCTTCCAATTTCATGCTACCTCGATAACCAAGAGTACTATTCAGCTTGCCACAATCAAGCTATCAATCACAACGGATATCATGCATTAAATGCTATCTCTAAACGGGATTATTCAAAACAACCGTTGAAGAAATACAAGTGAAGAAGAATGTCACTATAAATAGAAGACCTTAGATACTGAATAAATACTCTTGTCAGTACAACCTTGCTAGCTCAACTTTTGCTAATCAATAATCACTCATTCTAATATTATTTCAAAAGCAAGAGTCTGTATTTCTTAGTTTGAATATTGTGAAAATATTCATTTGATATTAAACTTTCATATCCTCACACATAGTGAGTTAAGAAGATCAAATGTTAAATCTCTTTGTTAGAGTTAGAGTCTGAAGAGGCTTGGTAAGAAAGAAATACTTGTAGCCTGGAAAGGTGTTGAATACTTGGTTATAATCTATTTGGGAAATAGGAGAAAAACCTTCAAGTAGAAGGGACTAGACGTAGCTCTTGGTTGGAAGAGAGTGAACCAGAATAAAACATCTTGTGTGAATCTTCTACTGCTGAACTCTTATAGCTTTATTTGTTTCTTACTAACTGAGGGGTTTTGATATTGCTTTTGTTAAAGTTTTTAAAAAAAGACCTATTTCTTTGTGCTTGCTTCTGATTCTAATCTTCTTGTGTGCAAAATTTGTTTTAAAGGTTGTTTTCAAAAATTATTAACAAACATAATTCAACCCCCCTCTCTTGTATTTGCCAGTGTCAACTTCAATTTGTATCAGAGCTTAGCCTCGAAAAGGTTGAGCATCTAACAAGTGTTGAGGGATTACAATCCAACAACCATGGATGCAGAAGGACAAGCTATCAACAGACCTCCTCTCTTTGATGGAACATATTGTGACTACTGGAAGAAGAGAATGATGACATTCTTAGATGCACAGAATGTAGATATTTGGGAGCTGATTGAAACTGGCTACACTGAACCAAGAGATGAAGCTGGAGCTGCTGTTCTTAGAGCCCAATGGACTCAAGATCAGAAAAACCAACATCAACTGAATCTGAAGGCTAAGCACTATCTCATGTGTGCTATACCAGATCTGAACATGGCAAAGTGCACAACTGCAATACTGCTAAAGGAATCTGGGATACTCTTGCCCTAGCTCATGAGGGTTCCTCACAAGTTAAGGAATCAAAGATCAGCATGCTGGTTCATCAATATGAGCTGTTCAAGATGGGTGAACATGAAACAATAGACCAAATGTTTGGAAGATTCCAAACCATCACCAACAGTATCAGATCTCTTGGAAAAGTTTATGAAAATGGAGATCATGTCAGAAAAATCTGGAGAAATCTATCCAAGAATGGAGACCCAAAGTAACTGCTATTTAAGAAGCCAAAAACCTGAATACACTCTCTCTGGAAGAGCTTCTTGGATCTCTCAAGGTTTAAGAACTTGAACTTATCGAAGAAGAAAATTCCAAAAAAGGAAAATCTACTGCCCTGAAGGCAAAGAAAGCAAGTTCATCAAAAGTTCCCAAAGCTGTTGAATCATCAGATGAGCCTGAATCTTATGATAATGATGAAGGATTAGATGAGCATGAATTGTCCTTTATCTCCAGAAAGATTCAACATATGTGGAGAAAGAAAGGTGGTTTCAGATGGAAGCAACTCAACAAAAAGTTTTCCAAGTAGAAGTCAGACTCCAAGGAAAAAGGTCCACCCTTGTGCTTTGAATGCAAGAAACCTGGTCATTTCAAAGCTGACTACCCTGAGCTAAAGGATAAAAAGAAATTCTTCAAAAAGAAGAAAGGCTTAATGGCTACATGGGAGGATCTTGATCTGTCTTAATCAGATGAAGAAAATGAAGCTGAGGAAGAGGCAAATATCTGTCTCATGGCAGACACTGCATCAGAAAGTGAATACACTGATGCTGAGGTAATGGACTTTGACCCGTCCACTCTTCAAAATGCTTTTGATGAATTATTGCATGAATCATCTATACTATCACGAGAATACTAGAGTCTCAAAAAGAAATTTTATAAACTGACTAAAGAATATGATAGGGTCTGCACTGAGAAACAAAACCTTAAGGATGAAAATGACATACTAAAATCAGTGAATGTCAGTCTAGCTGACAAAATAGTGTGTGAACCTGATGTTTCTTGTGAAGTTTCAAAACTGAAACAAGATATTACATATCTAACAGATTCTCTGTCAAAGCTTGTATGTGGCTCAGATAAGCTTAGTCTTATTTTAAGGTACTCTAGGTCACCTCATGATAAATTTGGTCTTGGTTATGACAAAGAGAAGCAAGATGCATGTCACAAAAAGTCAAAACCACTTACACAACATAAAGCTTCAAAAGTTCCAAATAAATATACTAAATCTAAGTCTAGCTCGTCCAACACCTTTTGCAAAGTGTGTGGAAAAAGTGGACATATTACATCTGGATACATACACAATAAACATGCTAAGCATATTCTTCCAGTGACAACTAACCAGAAAGGACCCAAGTCAGTTTCGGTACCTAAAGACAACATAATACCTGTTGCAGATTTGCTTAACAACAGGAAGAAAACATATGTCTTGGCACCTGGATAGTGGCTGCTCACGAAACATGACGGGAGAAAGGTCTATGTTCCAAAACCTTAAGCCCAAAGATGGTGGCTGGGTCACATTTGGAGGAAATCAGAAAGGGAAAATCATTGGTATAGGTAAAATTGGTAATCATCTTTTTCACTCCATTGATAATGTTCTTTTAGTAAATGGCTTGAAGCACAATCTTCTGAGGATAAGTCAATTATGTGACAGTGGATATGCAATTTCTTTTGATAAGAACATGTGTACTGTCAAGAAAGATGATGGATCACTTTTATTCACTGCAAAAAGGTAAAACAATCTCTAAAAGATTGACTTGGAGGACCTCTCAAATCAAAGTGTCTCATGACTAGTGTCCATTGAAGATGAGCGATGGATTTGGCACAAAAGACTTGGTCATGCAAGCTTGAAATTAATTTCAAAGCTAAAAAAAGCATAACCTCGTGAGAGGACTACCAAACCTTAAGTTCAAATATGATGCTCTCTGTGATGCATGTCAAAAGGGAAAACAAGTCAAAGGTTCTTTTGAATCTAAGAATATTGTTAGTACCAATAGACCACTAGAGTTGCTACATCTTGATCTTTTTGGTCCAACACGGACTGTCTCTGTCGGTGGTAAGAAATATGGTCTTGTCATAGTAGACGACTACACTAGATGGACATGGGTTATGTTCCTAACTCACAAGGATGAGTCTTTTAAGGTCTTTTATGTATTCTGCAAACGTGTACATAATGAAAAAGGCATGTGTATCACTTCAATCAGAAGTCACCATGGGGGAGAGTTTGAAAATGAGCTATTTCATAAGTATTGTGAAGAAAGTGGTATCCTTCACAACTTCTCAATACCTAGAACACCACAGCAAAATGTTGTGGTAGAGAGAAAGAACAGATATCTTCAAGAGATGGCTGGGACTATGCTCAATGACAACTCTACCCCTAGACACTTATGGACTGAAGCTCTTAGTACTACCTGCTACATTCAGAACAGAATATACATTAGTCCTATCCTGAATAAGACTCCTTATGAATTGTGGAAAGGGCAAAAACCCAACATATCTTATTCTCACCCCTTTGGTTGTAAATGCTATATACTGAATACTAAAGATCAACTTGGTAAGTTTGATGCAAAAAACAGATAATGGAATACTATTAGGATATTCTGAAACATCTAAAGGCTTTAGAGTTTATAATTCTAGAACTCTGATAGTAGAGGAAAGTATTCATGTCAAGTTTGATGACAAATAGCCTGATAAGAAATTATCAGAGCTAGATGGAGTTTTTGCAGATCTTGATCGAAACATTCCAGGAGACTCACTAGAAATAAAAGTTGATGATCAAGCAAATGACCCCACTCAACAACCCGAAACTTCCACTTCTCAACATGATACAGTTCAAAAATCTTGATACTTCAAGAATTATCATCCACAAGATCAGATCATTGGAAACCCCAATGACAAGCTAAGAACCATATCAACCTTCAGAGAATGAGATATTTCTGCACTAGTCTCTGAGTTGGAACCAAAGACAGTAGACGAGGCTCTGCTGGACGATGGTTGGATTCTAGCTGTGCAAGAAAAACTCAATCAGTTTGAAAGAAGTGATGTTTGGACTCTGGTTTCCCTGCCCAAAGACAAATCAGTGATTGGAACAAAGTGGGTTTACAGAAACAAACTTGATAGAAATGGTAAGGTAATAAGAAACAAAGCAAGACTTGTTGCTCAAGGTTTCTCTCAAGAAGAAGGTATATATTATACTGAAACTTTTGCACCTTTTGCTAGACTAGAAGCTATTAGAATTCTACTTTCATTTGATGCACATCATAGTATTATGCTTTTTCATATGGATGTTAAAAGTGCTTTTCTAAATGGCTTTATTAATGAAGAAGTTTATGTTATGCAGCCTCCGGGTTTTGAGTGTGAAACCCATCCTGAACATGTATATAAGCTTAAGAAAGCTTTGCACGGTCTTAAGCAAGCTCCTAGAGCTTGGTATGACAGACTAAGTTCCTTTCTTATTGAAAATGGATTCAATAGAGGAAAGGTTGACACAACCTTATTTAGAAAATCCATTAACTCTAATTTCACAGTTGTACAAATATATGTTGATGATATTATTTTTGGTGGTACTAATGAGTCTTTATGCAAAGAATTCTCTAAGTTAATGCAGAAAGAATTTGAAATGAGCATGATGGGAGAACTCAAATTCTTCTTTGGACTTCAAGTAAAACAAACCTTGGACGAGGTGCTCATCCACCAAACTAAGTATATAAAAGAGCTTCTGAAGAAGTTTAAGATGGATGAGTGTAAGCCAATGAATACTCCTATGCACCCCACTTCCATACTGAACAAAGATGATAAAGAGAAAAAGGTAGACCAAAAGGTATATAGAGGTATGATAGGATCTCTCTTATATCTTACTGTGTCTAGGCCTGATATTATGTTCAGTGTATGTTTGTGTGCTCGATTTCAACTGATCCTAGAGACTCTCACTTATCAGCAGTTAAGAGAATTTTTAGATATTTAAAAGGTACTACTAATCTTGGTTTGTGCTTTAAGAAAAATGAAGATTATAGATTAGTTGGTTTATGTGATGCTGACTATGCTGTAGATAGAATTGAAAGAAAAAGCACTAATGGAGGATGTCACTTCATTGGAGCTAATCTTGTCTCATGGTCAAGCAAAATACAAAGTACCATTGCCTTATCAACTACTGAAGCTGAGTATATATCAGCTGTAAGTTGCTGCTCATAACTTCTCTGGATCAAACATCAATTGGAGGACTACAATTTGTTTGTAAGTAGTATTCCACTTATGTGTGATAATACTGCTGCAATAAATCTATCTAAGAATCCAATTTTGCATTCTAGAGCTAAGCACATAGAGGTTAAACATCATTTCATTAGGGATTATGTGCAAAAAGGTGTATTTGATATACAATTTGTTGATACTGACCATCAATGGGAAGATATCTTTACTAAACCTCTTATAGAGAACATATTTATCTTTATTAGGAAGCATCTTAATATGATATGTGTCGATTAATTTAGGTGTCCAGCCTTGAGAAATTTTTTTTTTGTTAATCTTGCATCTATTACTTATGCACGTCTAATACCTATTAAAAGTTGTGCGTCTATTGCACGTTGTGTTGCATATATGTCATATCTGCTGGTATTGTTTATTGTGTTCAGTGCGTAGTTTTAGACAAGTACACACCTGCCTGTATCTAAGCACGTTTTTATTAAATGCATTTATTTTGTCTCAATGACAAATTTATCCTTTATTCTCTTTGTTGAGTCAGTAATTTCATCAATCCCATCAAGACCTTTTTATAGTTCTAAGATACCAATGTCGTTTTATCCATAATGACATGTCATGGTAAACCCTAAAACTTTCGAGCTCTTCTTCTCTCTATTTTCCAAACCCTAACTCTTCTCACCAAAATGGCTTCTTCTTCAACTTTCAACGTGGACAAGCTTAACTTGGCAGTTGAGCATCATTTCAACTTTGGAGTGTTGCAAGACTATAACTTGGACATTAGCAAGTATGTTAATGCTGCTGGACGGGGAGGACTCTTCACAGAAAAATTCTGTCTTTCCCAACCTGATTAGAGATTTCTGGAGGAATGTTCAAGTGACTGATACTGTCTTCTTCTCTACTGTGTTGAGAAATAAGATTGTAGTCTCGGAGAAGACTATTGCTGATGCTATTTTCTGTGCTCAGGAAGGTTTGGTTTTTACTGAGTCATGGAAAGTTGATTTGGGTGGCTCTGAGACCATTGATGTCTGTCTCATGAAAGAAGACACAGTCAGAACTCACTCTTGGAAAGCTGTTGAAATGAAGGACATTGTTCGCATCCTTCATCAGCTTCTTAATAAGGTGGTTCTTCATAAGGTTGAATCCAAAGACAACCTCTCCTCTCTGCACAAATTCTGCCTTTGCCATCTTCTCACGAAACGAAGATTAATCTTCCAAGAATTTTGTATGGAATATTTATAGATGCTATGTTGAACAAGAAAAAACTCTCGACATTTCCTTATTGCCATCTTCTGTCTAAGATTTTCAAGGCTCAAGAAATCCATGAAATTCTTGCTGCAAGGACTCCTGAAGAGCAAGCTAGAATCTTATCTGAAAAACCAATGTCAGCTGCAGACTTTGGTAAAATGAATATAGCTAACATGAACCTCAGTACCTATGCTGCTGCTGCAATGGCCAAAAATGAGGAGTTGATGAAAATAAAAGAGGAAATGGTGGAACAAAACACTACTGAGGCTATGGAGCCAAAGAAGAATATCAAGAAAAAGACTACTGCAACAAGGAAGCTTGCCAAGAGACCAGCTGGTGGCATTGTTATCAGGGAACCTTCTGATGCTCCTGCTGTGAAGAAGCAAAGAAGAGTTATCTTCTCACACAATGAAGACGAAGTAGTTGATAAGGACAGAGTTCCTATCAGTACCATCCTGAAGAAGCAGAAAACTTCTGTTGCGGCTGTTGAGGCTATTGTGCCTGTCTCAACAAAACCCATAAGGTAACCAGTAAGAAAGACCGGAACAATTAAGACTTCTAAGGTAACCATCTCTGCTAGTGATCCCATTCAAATAGCAGTAGATGCCTTAGTGTCTAGTCTAGAAACTAGAGTTGATGCTGTTACCTTCGATGATAACTTTGCTGTCTCCACTCTAGATGATGTATACATTCCCACACCCCTCTCACCCCAACCAACACAATTTGACCAAACCACAAACTTGCATACATATTCACATGCTCACTCACAAATAGCCACCTCATCCAGACCACAATTTCAACCAATTATCCCTGCCGATGATCCCTTGTTCAATCAACCAGATGATGGCATTTCCCCTGGAGCTCCCTTCCCAAAACCCTTAAGAATCTTATTTCCCTTCACCCCAACTTCTGTTATTTATGATGACAAATCTGAGGATTGGGCCAAAGTAAAAAGGGAATGCAGAGTATGAGGAAGAAATAAGTCCACATGTTGAATCCTTCCATTTACCTCATCCTGACTGTAAATTAATCACAAAAGTGCCTTCGCAAATGCACAACAACATAGGACCCTTAGTCACTGACCTGCCCCTAAACAAATCCCTCCCCCCCCCCCAGAAAAATCTATCAGAACCTTGTCAAAACTCCACCTCTCTTAGCCCTCACTGATAGAGTTGAGAGACACATAATACCTGTATGGGAGACAGACCCTCTAAGAAAGAATCTTCCTACCATCCCTGAAAGAAGAGCAAGATCATCCAAGCATGTCCCCATAATCATGACCATTGACACAAAATGGTAATCCTTTGAGCATCCCAGAGTCTATGGGAGGGCCTCTGATTTCTTCATGGATCAGCTCATCTATGAAATGCTGAAGTGGGAATTCAGTCATTTCAAAGTTGATAGATCCGCACATTTTGTCCCTCCATCCTAGCTGAGACATAGTGAAGCAACCAGAGTTGGAATCATGCCTAACAGAATATGTCCAAGACTGTCGATGGTATATTTGAATATGGACAAGGACAAGAAGAACAGAAGATTCAAAGGAGTCATGCCTGAAGCTGAATCAGTAATGCTTAATCTACATCAAGAAACTTTTGACTTCTCAATGCTGGATTTCTTTTTGCATACTGAATCCATTGGGTTGATCAATGAACAACGTGCTGCAGATTTCTGGAAATCTCACATTATTCACTGCACATAAGAAGCATCTTCCTCTGGACTGACCCAAGAAGAGAATAAGGAAATTCCCAAAGTCAGAGGAAAGTGTGGTCTTTCTAACTTTAGGTACATGATCTATAAAGACCTTTGGGGACTTCCCATAACAAGCTGAGATGTGGAATTCTCCTACCCCATGAAATGGGCAAAGGAAGTATCAGTGACCCCTTTACCCCTTCTAGTGATTAATCCTGCCTCGTCTTCACCTCCTTCTGAGCTCATAGAAGATGAAATTGTAGTTGAAGGTGATGCGTGATTTTTAGGATAAAGGCAAGTGCACCTCGTCGCAATCAAGTAATACGGTGGTGAGACCGATTATCATATCCACAGGGATTGGTTGTCAATTACCAATTCACAAACTTAACAACTATTTAGACTAAAATAAAGTATGAGAGATTAAAACAGAAAATAAAGAAAGCAAAACAATATTTTTGGTCTTTTGGGAATTATATCGAACACTTGGAAGGCAAACAGAGATATGGCTAAGATTGTTAGGGTTAGACTACACTAATCCTCCCTTAATTGCAATGAAATGATAATCAACACAAGCACTACTTCAATTATGACAATCAAGCCTTTTCTAAAGTACTCAAGCCTAATGTCTGAGGTGCATTGAGCCTAAAACCACAAATCAAACCCTAATGTCTTAGGTGGATTAATCTGTGATTTTGCATTAAGTCAAGACTTATAAGATTGCAAGCATTCAACACCTATTCCTAGATTCTTGAACTACTTGGCATATGATTCATGAGCATGCCTTAACACCAACCTTCCAGTCATCTATCAAAGCAACATATCATTCCTATGGGTAGCTAATCCAAGGAAAGCATTAAGCACAGAATCACACACTCATAAAGAAATAGAGACTTGCATTAAAACACCAAATCAAATACAACAAGTTCAGAAAAGCTACATCTAACCCCAACAATGGGGATTTAACTACTCATGATAAAAGGAAGTACAAAATAGAGTGAGAAAAGGGATGGAGAACACTCATAGACAAGCTTCCTCCATTCCCAGAGCAAGGAAATCTCCCCTTCTAGGGCTGGAACCCTATCTCAGCCGCAGCCTCCAAGTCCCCAAGTGCTCTCTCCACCAAAAGCTCTCTCTTTTCTGCCCTAAAACAGCAACTTATACCAGTCAGTGCTGCGCGCATTCGCGAGGCGAGACATGTCTCACGAGGCGAATATTAAAAATCTGCTTCAGAGAATTGATCTCTCGTGAGGCGAGAGTTTCTTCGCGACGCGAGACCGAAAGGTTTTTCTTCAATACGCCCGTGAGGAGCATCAGGGCCTGGGCGTGATGGCTTCTGTTTGCAGACTCGCGAGGCGAGACATGGGTTCGCGAGGCGAACCAGAAAGGCTTGCATTTTCTCCAACAGTCAGCTTTCAGGGTCGCGGGGCGAATCCAGGCTCGCGGGGCGAATCACCAGAATTCTGCTTGGCTCAATTTCTTCTCTTTTCAGGCTCTTTTTCATCCAATCTCCATCAAGGCTAATTTCTAGGCATTTTTCCATTAAATCCTACAAAACAACACCAGAAACCACCTCATCCGTTCCAAAGGAAAAACTATACAAAATCAACACTAAATTGGCCTAACTATATGCAAATGCATGCAGAAATGTACATGGAAAATGAGGTGAAATCACACTCATCAAATCACCCCAAGCTTAAGACTTTGCTTGTCCTCAAGCAATCACTAAGGCCAGAAGAGATAAACAGTCAAAGCATGGATAGTGAACCAAGAACCCGAGTAAATGATCCAAGCAATAGGCAATTCAAACAATTCAGCAAGAGACAATCAATTCAAGTCCAATTAGGGGCTTAAGTTTCCTAGACTCACATTTTCACTGATTCGGGCACTCTTGCTCACTTGAAGCTCACCCCAAGCTTGTTTATTTGCTTGGCTCTCTTTCTTGCCTCACTCACTCAAGTGTTCAAGTATATATAACAATTCGCTCCATTTTCCTCAAGGAATGATTCCTACCATATGCTTGACTATCAACCAAATCTCCACTTTATTTATGAAAACACTTAAGAATCAAGAGGTCTTTATTTGGTTGTAACGTGGCCATGGGATTAATCTTTAGGTGGGGATAACAAGAAAGGGATATTTCAAAAGGCTAAACCAAGTATCAAACATTTCAACACAAGACACCTTCTAAAATACCTTCTTGGGTTTTCAATACATTTTTCCACCTTTCTTTTCTTTCTTTTTTTTCTTTTATTTCTCACTTCTCTTTTTTTTTTTTTTAATAATTGGAGAGGGGAGATTTTTCAACTCAAAAGAATTATTTTTTTCTGATTCTTATCCCAAACTTTCAACTACCTTTTTCACCCTTTTTGTAATACTTTAAAAGGTCCCTTATCAAGTATATGTATCAAAATTTTTCAGGGTACCAAGAAAAGCATTTTATTCATTCAGGCTCAAAATTGGGCAACTAAGGGGTAGCATTTCATCATTCAAAACTCAGAAGGCCAGAAAAATACCTATTGCCCCAATCATTTTCAAAAATGTTTTCAAAAAATTTTAAGCTTTAAAATGGTTTCAAGTCAAGTTCTAGAGAAATTCATCCAAGAGGAGCAACACTCAACACAAAGAATGGGGGCAGATTTAGTGAGTACCCCCTAATGGCTCAAAAGCTCACATTTATCAGTTCAAGAACCAGTGAGAAACACAAGTCTAAAGAAACATATGCTAATCATCAACTATCCAAGATCATCTCAAGCATATTCATTTGCAGCCATATCACAAGAATAAACAGAATTGGGTTCAAGAATTCATTATCACAGAAAAATTGGCACTTAGCTCTCACAATCATAAGCTCAATCTAAGCAAGGGTAACCGAATCGTGCGATCATGCAAACTATCATGCAAGACTATATGAATGCAATATTTACAATGCAAGCAAAAAGATTACCCCTACCCCAAGCTTAAAGATTTACATTGTCCCCAATGTAAACAATCAAGTTGGAGAGAGGAAAGAAAAATAAAATAAAACAAAAGAAAAATGGAACGGCTTACCGAGGCGGTAGCGGGTGCTGACTTTGCTTTTTCTTTGCCCCTTTTGCTCTTCTCCTTGTCTTCTTGCTCTCCCTTCCTTCCTTCTTTCCCTGTAATCACTTGGCAATTTTATTAGTAAAAGAAAACTCTTGAGCTTCTCAAATTATTCAAGAGTTTGAAATCAAAAATCAATTCTAACTAAACAAAAAGGAAAAAAGGAAAAGGAAAAGAAAAATTGGGTTGCCTCCCAATAAGCGCTTCTTTAATGTCACTAGCTTGACTTATTGAAAAGCATCACCTGGATCCTCCTCCCGGATCAAATGGAAATTGGGATGGTGATTGTAACAGTAAAATAACTTTATTTTCAATTCCACCCAGCCATTGGGTGGAAATTCCATTGACCTTTACAATTATAAACTCACTTCATCTCGGGCCAAATGGAATTGTCAAGAGGAAGTGTGACAGACAAGTGAGAGGGGCTAACTTACCAATGTCCACACATGCATGCAAGCCAACATATTTATCAAGTGCAGTAAAATCAGATTGCTCAACATGCATGGTGGAAGGAGTGCTATCTAGATGCCCTGCCTCCTCACTTGTTGTTTCCCAAGGATTTGTGGAAGGTAATTCCTCTTGTTGTGATTCACTCACCACCACCACTTCGTTTTCAATTTGGTCCAGTCCCATAACCAGATTTTTCTCAACTTCCACTTTATGTGGCTCTATGGGAATCATACATGGTGGTGGAGGTGGTAAATAAGAACAAAAGGTTTCCCAATCCTCCTCGGTATATATATATATAAGCTCACCAGTCATAGGATCGACTCGTGATGGGATGTTATGAGATAGAGAGAACTCCTCGAAGAATTCTCCCAAATTTATATCGTCATCCCACCACAAGTTGTCCTCCAAAACATGACTGGAAGCTTCCTTACCAGGTGGACAATAAAAATTTTCCATGACTTTTGTCCACCTTACAAAACAGAACTCAAAACAAAAAAAATCAAATATATACAGAAAAATATCAAATATACACAGGAAATAAAAAAAAAATGTCTAAACTAGTTGTCTCATTTGTTACTACTGATATTGGCAAAGCCAATCCCCGGCAACGGCGCCAAAAACTTGATGCGTGATTTTTAGGATAAAGGCAAGTGCACCTCGTCGCAATCAAGTAATACGGTGGTGAGACCGGTTATCGTATCCACAGGGATTGGTTGTCAATTACCAATTCACAAACTTAACAACTATTTAGACTAAAATAAAGTATGAGAGATTAAAACAGAAAATAAAGAAAGCAAAACAATATTTTTGGTCTTTTGGGAATTATATCGAACACTTGGAAGGCAAACAGAGATATGGCTAAGATTGTTAGGGTTAGACTACACTAATCCTCCCTTAATTGCAATGAAATGATAATCAACACAAGCACTACTTCAATTATGACAATCAAGCCTTTTCTAAAGTACTCAAGCCTAATGTCTTAGGTGCATTGAGCCTAAAACCACAAATCAAACCCTAATGTCTTAGGTGGATTAATCTGTGATTTTGCATTAAGTCAAGACTTATAAGATTGCAAGCATTCAACACCTATTCCTAGATTCTTGAACTACTTGGCATATGATTCATGAGCATGCCTTAACACCAACCTTCCAGTCATCTATCAAAGCAACATATCATTCCTATGGGTAGCTAATCCAAGGAAAGCATTAAGCACAGAATCACACACTCATAAAGAAATAGAGACTTGCATTAAAACACCAAATCAAATACAACAAGTTCAGAAAAGCTACATCTAACCCCAACAATGGGGATTTAACTACTCATGATAAAAGGAAATACAAAATAGAGTGAGAAAAGGGATGGAGAACACTCATAGACAAGCTTCCTCCATTCCCAGAGCAAGGAAATCTCCCCTTCTAGGGCTGGAACCCTATCTCAGCCGCAGCCTCCAAGTCCCCAAGTGCTCTCTCCACCAAAAGCTCTCTCTTTTCTGCCCTAAAACAACAACTTATACCAGTCGTCTTTGCGCGCATTCGCGAGGCGAGACATGTCTCGCGAGGCGAATATTAAAAATCTGCTTCAGAGAATTGATCTCTCGCGAGGCGAGAGTTTCTTCGCAACGCGAGACCGAAAGGTTTTTCTTCAATACGCCCGTGAGGAGCATCAGGGCCTAGGCGTGAAGGCTTCTGTTTGCAGACTCGCGAGGCGAGACATGGGTTCGCGAGGCGAACCAGAAAGGCTTGCATTTTCTCCAACAGTCAGCTTTCAGGGTCGCGTGGCGAATCCAGGCTCGCGGGGCGAATCACCAGAATTCTGCTTGGCTCAATTTCTTCTCTTTTCAGGCTCTTTTTCATCCAAGCTCCATCAAGGCTAATTTCTGGGCATTTTTCCATTAAATCCTACAAAACAACACCAGAAACCACCTCATCCGTTCCAAAAAAAAACTATACAAAATCAACACTAAATTGGCCTAACTATATGCAAATGCATGCAGAAATGTACATGGAAAATGAGGTGAAATCAGACTCATCAGAAGGACCTGGCATGAATGCCACTATTTCTGGTTTAGGAGGTCCTGAAGAAGAAACTGCTGAGTCCATCTCCAAACAAAGCTCATCAGGAAAGTACTCTTATCAACCACTAGCTTTGGCTATGATGCACCCCTCAGATCACTCTGATCACTCCAGAGCCTTACGTGTAACATCCCTGGCTGCTCTATGGATTGACGACTGTCCCCACAGACTAACACTGCTTTGTCCTCACTCACATGCTTCCCGGGAGGTCTCCCATCCTAGAATCGCTCCAAGTCAAGCACGCTTAACTGCGGAGTTCTTAAGTGATGGGCTCCCGAAAAGAAGATGCATCTTGTTAGTATAGGTAGTACCAATCAATTAATATAAGCCTTCCTCAACTGTATAGTCCCATACCTACACAGTCTCAGGATCCCTCTCATTCGGGTGTGTAATCGGTGTACCTCCGCCTAGAAGCCTGCCAGGAGCCGCTCCTTGTCTGTGCCTTCTTGCGCCGGTGATCACTCCCCGCCCTCGTCAGCACCCGGGTGTTACATGCCCACCAGCTTCCGCTTGGTTTGTCCCCGAACCACACCGTACTAGGAGAGGTGCCGCTCTGATACCATTTGTAACATCCCTGGCTGCTCTATGGATTGACGACTGTCCCCACAAACTAACACGGGTCTTTTTAACGTGCTTTGTCCTCACTCACACGCTTCCCGGGAAAAGTTCCCAGGAGGTCACCCATCCCAGAATCGCTCCAAGTCAAGCATGCTTAACTGCGGAGTTCTTAAGTGATGGGCTCCCGAAAAGAAGATGCATCTTGTTAGTATAGGTAGTACCAATCAATTCATATAAGTCTTCCTCAACTGTATAGTCCCATACCTACACAGTCTCAGGATCCTTCTCATTCGGGTGTGTAATCGGTTCATTCATGTGTCCCTCCGCCTAGAAGCCTGCCAAGAGCCGCTCCTTGTCCGTGCCTTCTTGCACCAACGATCACTCCCCGCCCTCGTCAGCACCCAGGTGTTACATTATGCACTTTTCAAGAATTTGCTGATAGTTCAAGACAACATTCTCTGCCACAGAATCTTGAAGAGATACTTGACAAAATAGTTGGTGACAGAGTTGGCAATATAGTTGATGAAAAGGTTGAGAAGATGACTGAGAAAATTAAAGAGGATGTCCAACAACAAGTTCAAACATTAATGGCTCCAACCTTAGAAGTTGTCAACAAAATGCTAGAATTCTTGATGGATTTCAAGAAAAGCCAAACTCAGAATCAACCACCTCCACCACCTCCTCCTGCCTAACCTGAATTCTTTTTCTATTTACTGACAATGATGGTCTACTCCTTTTATCTTTTTGGCTAGTGACAAAAAGGATGAGAAAGAAAAGAGTTTTTTTTCTTTTATATATATAAATAGTCAGTTTTTGAAAAGCTCATATTTGTCTGCATATGCATATTCTGTTTTCTACTTGATAATTGCTCTGATACTTATGTTTGTGTATTTGCTCTGATATATGCTGACTATGCTTATTTATTCCTTCATATATACTCTAAGTTTGACAAGTTATTGCACTTATCTATTAGCTTATATGAAGTTTGTATCATATGCTTTTACTGTTTATTTATCTGAATGCTTTGTCTTAGGGGGAGCCCTGCAGGCTCTCTTAGACTTTATTTTTCAAATTTAATTATTTTTGTCATCATAAAAAAGGGGAAGATTGTTGGAACCAAAATGGTTTTGGACTAAATAATCTCTACGTTTTGATGTTAACAAAAGGATTAAATTTTCTTGGAAAAGTGTCAGGTTAGATCTAACATGTGCTTTAAGTTATGCAGGAGTATTTAATAAAAACTTGGGATAAGTTTTCATTGAAAAATACGCGTCCACCCTTGTAGACGGGCTGCTCAATGTTTTGGTAAAAGTTATTTATTTATTTATTTATTTATTTATTTATTTATTTATTTATTTATTTGAGTAGATTGGTTTTCTTAAGTAGACGAGGCTCTAAATGCTTATTGGATGGAAATCAAAATATACTTCTTAGATACAACTAGTCCAAAGACTTGATAGTAAACGCGTCTAGATTACCACGTAAGAAGACGAAAGTAATTGGTAAAATTGAATGAACTTAAAAATAAAGTAATCAGGTAGACAAGCTCTATCTGCCACATCACCAGACGAAGATCTTTATAACTCATTGAGGTATAGTAAGTCCAAAGACTTGATAGACGAGAGGATATGCCACATCATCGGATGAGCAAAATAATTTATTGAAACAAACTTGGTCTCACATATAACTAAGTAGACAAAGTTTTTAAGTAGACAAGCTCCGTCTTTGAATAAATAAATGCAATATGAATCTCTTGAATTTATTTCAAATGATTGATATTTATTTCAATAGAATATTTGTTCTTCACATTTGTTTTATTTGCTTTAATGTTTTACCTTGTTGTGAAAGAAACATAGTACCATCAAGAAATACAAAAAGCAGAATCGAACAATGAGATACTGCAAAACGATCTGTACGATGACAACTTTATGGCTGAAAAAGCTGGATTGTACACAAATGAGGAACAACAAGTTCTCAAGCTGCAATACTCAGAGCAGTGAGCTTCCAATTTCATGCTACCTCGATAACCAAGAGTACTATTCAGCTTGCCACAATCAAGCTATCAGTCACAACAGATATCATCCATAAAATGCTATCTCTAAACGGGATTATTCAAAATAACCGTTGAAAAAATACAAGTGAAGAAGAAGGCCACTATAAATAGAAGACCCGAGATACTGAAGAAATACTCTTGTCAATCAATAATCATTCATTCTAATATTCTTTCAAAAGCAAGAGTCTGTATTCCATAGTTTGAATATTGTGAAAATATTCATTTGATCTTAAACTTTCATATCCTCACACATAGTGAGTTAAGAAGATCAAACATTAAATCTTTTTGTTAGAGTTAGAGCCTGAAGAGGCTTGGTAAGAAAGAAATACTTGTAGCCTGGAGAGGTGTTGAATACTTGGTTGTAATCTATTTGGGAAATAGTGGAGAAAAACCTTCAAGTAGAAGGGACTGGACGTAGCTCTTAGTTGGAAGAGAGTGAACCAGGATAAAACATCTTGTGTGAATCTTCTACTCCTGAACTCTTATAGCTTTATTTGTTTCTTACTAACTGAGGGGTTTTGATATTGATTTTGTTAAAGTTTTTAAAAAAAGATCTATTTCTTTGTGCTTGCTTCTTATTCTAATCTTCTTGTGTGCAAAATTTGTTTTAAAGGTTGTTTTCGAAAATTATTAACAAACACAATTCAACCCCCCTTCTTGTGTTTGCCCATGTCAACTTCAAATTGGAGGACTACAATGTGTTTGTAAGTAGTATTCCACTTATGTGTGATAATACTGCTGCAATAAATCTATCTAAGAATCCAATTTTGCATTCTAGAGCGAAGCACATAGAGATTAAACATCATTTTATTAAGGATTATGTGCAAAAAGGTGTGTTTGATATACAATTTATAGATACTAACCTCAATGGGAAGATATCTTTACTAAACCTCTTGCAGATGACAGATTTATCTTTATTAGGAAGCATCTGAATATGTTATGTGTAGATTGATATAAGCGTTCAGGCCTGAGAATGTTGTTCTGATAAATATACGTCTATAGATTTTTTTCCGTCTAATGCATGTTAAAAATTTTGCGTCCGGAGCATGATAAAACTTATTTGCGTCTATTTCATATTCAACTGCGTGTCTACTGCATAACGCATCTACTACTTTTGCTTGCCATGTCCATTGCATGTTAATATGTGCATCCATACTTGCTTATGCTTGAACCCGTCTATGCATATATTTGTTAAATGCATTTATTTTGTCTTATAGACATATTTATCTAGTATATTCTCTTTACTGACTCGGTAACTTCCATCAATCCCATCAAGACCTTTTTATAGTTTCAAAATACCAACGTCGTTTTATTCTTTATGACATGTCTTGTCAATTTCTTTTAATTAATTTCCAAAAGAAAAACCTTTGAAATTCAAAACCTTTTTAAGTAAGTTTCTTTCCCTCCGAAAAACCTTTCGCTACCCATCTTCCTTGACATATATCTCTCTCAAACTCTCGAGCTCTCTGTTTCCCCTGTCTCTGAACCCTAACCTTCAAACCTCAAAAATGGCTTCAACTTCAATCCCTGTCCATTCCTACGCCACTGATACTCTGAACATGGCGGTTGAACACCACTTCAATTTCGGAATTCTGGAAGAGTATAACTTAGATGTTAGCAAGTACATAAATGCTGCTAGATGGGATGGTATGTTCTTAGAGAAAGCCTCTATCTACCACAATCTCGTTAGGAACTTCTAGAGGAAACCTACAATCACTAAAATTGAGATTATTGGCTTCGTGTTAGGAAAGAAGGTGATTGTCTCTGAAAATACCATTTTTGATGCTATTGCATGTACCCAAGAGGGTTTGGTGATTTCTGACACTTGGGAGGAAGACCTAGGTGGTTCTGAGACCATTGCTGTTACCCTAATGAAGGAAAACTCTGTAAGAACTCACTCCTGGAAGTCTGCTAAAATGAAGGATGAAATCAGAATCCTCCATCAGATTTTGAACGAGACTATCCTACATAAGACTGGATCCAAGGACAACCTCTCCGCTCTTCACAAATTCTGCCTGTGCAATCTTTTCTTGGAAACCAAAATCAACCTTCCTTGGATTCTGTTTGACAGACTCAAACATGCGATGCAAAATAGAAGGAATCTCTTTGCCATTCCCTACACTCATCTTCTGTCAAAAATCTTCAGGCATCAAGGTATTTATGATGTCCTTGCAGCTATGTCTGAGGAAGAGCAGAACAAGATTCTAACCGAGAAAGGGATGTCAACTGCTGATTTTGGGAGAAGCAATCTCTCAGGCTTGCAACTGAGTACTTACAAGCAAATTGCTTTGTCCAAGGCAGAAGAAGCAATGAAGATCAAGGAAGAAATGATTGAGGTCAACAATGCTAAAGTCATAAGTATGAAAAGAGGAACTAGGTAGAAGACCACTACAGCAAGGAAACCTGCCTCCAAGAGGCTAGCTGGTGGCATTGTAATTAGGGAACCTACTGCTGCTCCAGCTCAGAAGAGGCAAAGAAGAATCATCCTCTCACACAATGAGGATGAGGAAGCTGATGAGGATAGAGTTCCTATCAGTACCATCCTAAAGAAGTAGAAGACTTCTGTTGATACTGCTGCTGTCACTACTGCTGAGGCCTTTGTGCCTGTTTCACCTCAGACCAGAAGGCAACCGGTCAGGAAAGCTAAGGTCAGTGAGGTAACCCTGCCTGCTAATGACCCTGTTCAATTAGCAGTAGATGCCCTAGTGTCTAGTCTTGAGTCTTTGCCTGTTATTTTTGAAATAGGAATGTTGTTGATGATGTCTACATTCCATCCCTACCTTCACCACAAACAAATTCCTCACCAGACCAACCACAAACCACTTCACCCACAAGACCAACATTCCAACCTATCATCCATGCCAATGACCCCTGGTTCAACCAACCAGATAATGGAATCATACTAGGAGCCCCATTTCCCAAAAATAGAAAAACCAGATTCCCCTACATTCCACCCTCTGTTTACTATGATGGCCAAGCCAAAAACTGGGCCAAAGTAATAAGAGATTGGAAGATCTTGTATCACAAACATGAACATGAACCTGACCTTTCTATTCCCTGCCTGAGTATGACTTTGAACCTGAAACTGTCATCTACCCCTGGCATTCACCTCACCCTGACATTCCCACTGACCTTCCACCATCCAAACTGTACAATCACCTTGGAACACTCATTACTCACCTACCCCTAAAGAAATTCCCTCCCAGAAAAATCTATCCAAACCTAGTAAATTTTCCACCCTTCAAGTCCTTCACTGAAGGAGTTGAGAGACACGTCATCTCTGATTGGCACATAGACCCTACCAAGAAGGATCTCACCAATGTGATCTACAAAAGATCCGGACCATTCGGGCACATTCCATTCATCATGGACAGAAACACCAAGTGGACTACCTTTAGACATCCTAGCTCCTATGGCAGAGCTGTTGGCTTTGTTGATACATTGATGTATGAGATGCTGAAGTGGGAGTTTAGCCACTTTAGAATTGACAGAGCTGCAAACTTTGTCCCTCCAACCTGACTAAGACATAATGAGGAAATCAAGATTGTGATTAGGCCATACATGATCTGTCCTAGGCTACCCATGATTGATCTCAATAAAGACAAGGATAAGAAGAAGCAAAGAAACATTGGCAAGATGCCTTCTCCTGACAGCTGCATATTCAATCCAGCAACAATCAATTTCACTGACCAAAATGTGATTGATTACTGGTTGACTCAATCAACTGAAGATATTCAAGAGGATGTTGTTGTGGACATCTGGAGGACTCACATGGTGGCATGTGCACAGGAAGCTTCCTCCTATAGACTGGCTGTTGAAGAAAAGAAATGTATTCCTAAAGTCAGAGGGAAGTGTGGCCTTGCTTATTACAGATTCCTCATCTATAAGGACATCATTGGCATTCCTGTCGTAAGTCCTGTTTTTGAAGAGGACCCTATCCATTGGTGAAAGGAGTTACCTCTCTAGTGCTGCAATATGCTGCTTCACCTCCATCCTTTCCACCATCAGAACACACTGAAGAAGAAATCATCATTGAGGACATAGTAGTTGAAGAAGTGAAGTCTGATCCTCATGTGGAAGTGGTTCAACCTGTAGCTGAGGTTGAAAAGTTGCTGAGTCCATCCCTAGACAAAGTACTTCTGAGAAGCACTCTTCTCAACCACTGGCTCTAACTGTCATTCATCCAACAGAGCAACCTCAGACTTCAAGAGCTTTAGATACTGTTCCAAGTCAAGCCTGTGCTCAGGATAGTACTGAAAGCTCAAGACCCTCACACTCACTACCTCCAAACTTTGAAGAAAGTATTGGCAGAATTATAGATGAAAAAGTAGAGACTAAGGTCAAAGAACAAGTGAAAGAGCAGGTAGTTGAAGCCCTGGTTCCAACAAACATCATGATGAACCAGATGATGAACATCATGCTTCAATTCCAACAGAGTCAAAACCTACCAACTCAGATTGCTCCTCCTTTACCAAATCCAAATCCTCCTCCTCCACCTCCACCCTCTTCTTAGGCTTTTCCTTTATTGTTTCCCATAGTGACAATGATGGTCCACTCCTTTTACCTTTTTGTATGATGACAAAAAAGGGGGAGAAAGGAAATAAAATTTAATATGAAAAGTCAGTTTTTGAAAAGTATATACTTGTCTACATATGCATGTCTCCTTCTTCCTATACTTTGACATGATTTGTTATGCTGATATAAATATTGTTCTGATATATCTATCTAGATTGCTCTGATACTGTATATCTCTGATACTGTTTAATATGATATACTTTCAATTGCTTTGAAATTTGTTTAAAGTTGATAAAGAATTTAAAAAGTCTGATACTATACTTAACTGATAAGTAGTTGCACTGATCTGATAAGTTATTACATGTGCTGCTGAATTTATGTCTTATGCTTTTCCTAATTAAAAGTTTGAATGCTTTGTCTTAGGGGGAGCTTTGTAAGCTATCTAATACTTTGATACTCAAATTTAATCTTTTTGTCATCATCAAAAACGGGAGATTGTTGGAACCAAAGTGGTTTTGGATTAAATAATCTCTATGTTTTGATGTTAACAAAAGGATTAAATTTGTTTGGCAAAGTGTTAGTTGAAATATAACATGTGCTATTTAGTTTTGCAGGAACACTTAAAATTATAAGACATGGAAACTTAGAATAAGTTTTCATATATATCTGCTTGGACTCATAAAGAGAAATGCATGTCCACCCGTGTAGACGGGCTACTCAATGTTTTGGTAAAGTTATTTATTTATTTAATTGAGTGGACTTGTTTCTTTAAGTAGACGAGGCATTAAATGTTTACTAGATGGATTTTAAGTTTAAAATCAAATAGACTAGTTTTAACTTGCCACGTTAATAGACGAGTTCATTGATCGAGTAGACGAACTCTAATTGCCACGTCACTAGATGGAGATCAAGATAACTCACTGAGATATAGCAAGTCCAAAGGCTTTATAGTAGACGAGAGAATATGCCACGTCAGTGGACGAGTTAAATAAAAGAGTGAATAGACTTCGTTCTTACACAAAACTGTGTGGACGAAGATTTTTGAATAGATGAGCTTCTATCTCTTATATATATGTTGTTCTAAAAATGAATAAATGCAATCTGACCCACAATGAATTTATTTCAAATGATTGATATTTAATTCAATAGAATATTTTTTCTTTCCATTTGTTTTATCCGGTTAATGCTTTGTTTCCTTGTGAGAAAATCATAGTACCATCGAGGAAATACAAAAAGTAAATATTACAATGAGGAAATGAAAAGTGACTTGTACGAATTCTTCTTTATTGCTGGAAAAAGCTGGATTGTACACAAAGGAGGAAAGAAAGTTTTCAAGGTACAAATTGCTCAGAAACAATGACCCTCTATTCTGTGCAAATGTGATAACCAAGAGTACATTTCACAAAGGCCACAATCAAACTATCAGTCACAACGGATATCATGCACAAAGGAGGAAAGAAAGTTTTCAAGGTACAAATTGCTCAGAAACAATGACCCTCTATTCTGTGCAAATGTGATAATCAAGAGTACATTTCACAAAGGCCACAATCAAACTATCAGTCACAACGGATATCATGCATTCAATACTATCTCTAAACGGGACTATTCAAAATAACAGTTGAAGAAATACAAGTCAAGAAGAAGGTTACTATAAATAGAAGACCTCAAGTTCTGAAGAACAACTTTTTCCAATCGATAATCACTCATTCTAATATTCTTTCAAGAGCAAGAGTCTGTATTCTTTAGTTTGAATATTGTTGTAGTAGTCAACTGATCTTAAACTTTTATATCCTCACACGTAGTGAGTTAAGAAGATCATAAGTTAAATATCTTTTTTAGAGTTAGACCCTTAAGAGGCTTGGTAAGAAAGAAATACTTATAGCCTGGAGAGTTGTTTAATACTTGGTTGTAATCTATTTGCAAAATAGTGGAGAAAAATCGTCAAGTAGAAGGGACTAGACGTAGCTCTTGATTGGAAGAGAGTGAATTAGGATAAAACATGTTGTGTGAATCTTCTTACCCTAAACTCTTACAGCTTTATTTTTTTATACTGACTGTGGGGATTTGATATTGCTTTTGTTAAGTTTCAAAAGTTGCTTTTAAGTGTGCACATCTGTTTTAAATATCCTTGTGAGAGAAAATCGTTTTGAAAAAGGTTTCTTGAGAAAATTATTAACAATTCAACCCCCATTCTTGTGTTTGGCTGTGTCAACTTCATCCCTACTTCTAGAAATCTACAAAAAAAAAAAGGAGTGGTCCATGCAAATGGGTCTTTACAGTGCTGTTTTTTGCAATTCTGGAATTGAAACCTCTTCTCATTTGTTTCTTAATTGTCATTTTGCATATGCTGTTTGGATGTACTTTTATAATTGGTTAGGTGTTGTCACGATGCTAGCTGAAAATCCCTGGGACCTACGGATTGCGGTTCAGTTTGGGATCAAAAAATATTTGGAGGTGATGAATGTGATTTCACCTCATATTTCTTTATCATACTGCATGCATTTTCATGTAGTTTAGGCATTTTTAATTTTATTTTTGTTAGTTTTCACCTTGGAACATGTAAGGTGGTTTTGTGGTGTTTGTGTGCAGAAATTGATGATTAAATTGCTCAAAGGCAGTTAATTTGGAGTTTGCATGAAGACAGAGCTTGAAAAGCAAGAAAAATGAGTCAAGCAGAGACCATCACGGCCTGGGGGTGATAAGAATAACGGCCATGATCGCGTAGGACTGAAGAAAATGAAGAATTCAAAAGTCAGAACCTGTCACGGCCAGGCCGTGATGGCCATCACGGCCGTGACAGGCCAACCACTGCCGAGCTCTCAAAGTCAGAACCTGTCACGGCCTGACCGTGACTGACATCACTGCCGTGACACGCAAAATCTGGAATTTTGATTTGCTGTTTTGATCTGATTTTGTAATAGCTTTAAATCTAAGTTAACCTACACTATAAATAGCTCAGTTAGGCTCAAAAATAGGAGCTTTTTGGCTGCTACCTTTGGCAAAAATTAAGATTTCTCTGTTTCTCCAATTTCTTCTCTTCTCTTAGGATTTTTATGCTTTTGTCAATTAAGATTGCTATGAACATGACAATACTTGAGTAATCGTTTTATTTCTAGGAATTGGGGCTATGCCTAAGACTTGTTTTATGTTATGAATTGATGTTTTCCCTTTGTTAATTCCAATTTGCTTTTGATTTAATTCCTATTGTTATAATTACTTGTGAATTTGGTGCGCATTTATTTACATGTCATAGATACTCTAAGGATGAATTGAGAAGTAAACTTAGGTATTGGATCTATAGGGATTGAACTTAGGACTTAAATCACGAGAGTTGGAATGGTCCTTCAAGGGTTCATTGAATTGTCACAAACCTCAATGGGCCAATTTAAATACGATTACCACGAGAGTAGGGGTTAGTTTAATTGGGCACGGTTCTTGTATCTCGAGAGGGAACATTAACAATATTAGGATAAATTCACCTTCAAAGCATCTTGATAATTAACATAGGGGTAGTCAATTTAGTAGGATAAGCAGTCTTGTTGGTAACCTAATTCCTGGAAATTCCTCTTTAATTTGAAAAACCTTAAATTGATTTACTTTGCTTTTTGTTTGATTGTGATTTTTAATAATTGATTTGTTACTTGATTCTTATTTCAAAAACCTTGTTACTTGATTCTTATTTCAAAAACCAAATCTTTTTCTTGTTTACCTAAATTAATTTAATAATTAATTGTTGTTCAAGATCACGGTCTCTATGGGTTCGATCTTTTTATTACTTGACGATAAAATCGTACACTTGCGGAATCGCGCTATCAAGTTTTGGCGTCGTTGCTGGGGACTATGCTTTCTTGAATTTCAATTTAATTTTTAAATTGATTTTTCTGAACATTTTTTTTCTTTTTCTTTTTCTAGTGTATCTATCTCTCTCTTTGCAGGCATTTTTCTCTTTTATGCGAGGATCCCAAAGTCTTGGAACTCTTATTGAAGTTGACCCCGAGATCGAAAGGACTTTTCATAGACGTAGAAGACTACAAAGACAAAGAGCGAGAGAAAAGTTGATCCTCATCCCACTCATGGCCGATCAACCGGATACTAAACCATTGAAGGACTACGCAACCCCAAATGCTAGGGGTTTGCGAACTGGGATTGCTAGGCCATAAATTGAGGCGAAAAACTTCACAATACCACCTCAGTTAATTGGCATGATTAGGCAACATCAATTGGAAGGATTACCCTCGGAAGACCCAACTGATCATGTGGAGACATTCCTGGAATTTTGTGATACAACTAGGATTCAAGGAGCTCCAGTTGATGCTATCCGCTTGAGGTTATTCCCCTCCTCTCTTACTGGAAAGGCAAGAGCTTGGTTGAAGTCAGTGCCTGCTAATACTTTGTCAACATGGGACCAACTGGAGCAGGCATTCTTGGGAAAATTCTTCCCACTATCCAAGACCGCTTGCCTACGAACTCACATCACCGGCTTTTTCCAAAAGGACGAAGAATGCTTATCCGAAGCTTGAGATCGTTATAAGGGATTGCTAGAATCTTGCCCACATCATGGGCTCGAGAAGTGGCTATTAATTCATACATTCTACAATGGATTGGACTATTCTTCGAAGGTGTCACTTGACTCCGCAGTCGGTGGAGCATTGATGAATAGACCACTGACTCAAGCATTTGATATCATTGAAAACGTTGCCACCAACTATCACCAATGGGGTTCAGAAAGATGTAATAAGCCGAAAAAGCTTCCGGGGGGTAAGTTTGAAATGGATGGTAATGACTTAATTATGTCTAAAGTTGATTTATTGAGTAAACGCTTTGATAAGCTCGAAAAAGCTAATGTGAGTTCAATAGGTGCTACTAATTTTGCTTGTGAGATTTGTGGAATGCAGGGACATGACTTCATGGAGTGCCCCCATGGACTAGCTCCTGCAAAAGATGCTTCGGGGGACCAAGTGAATTCTTGTCACAGTTTCTATGACACGAACCCGAATTTGCCAAAATATGTTCCCCCTAATTCTTACAACCAAGGAAGGAAGAATAGCCCTTATCCCTCCTACGGGAACTACAACAACAAGTTGAACCACGAATTCCAAGAAGGCCAAGGTAATAGGAAACCCGCATCGGGGTATCCTCAGGTACAAAAGTTTAAACTTGAGTCTCTTTTGGAAAATTTTGTTGAAACTCAAACAAAGCAAAATGAAGAGTTTAGGCAACAAGGTAGGGCCATCAATGAGGCAATAAAGGAGTTAACATCTAAGGTAGATAACTTAGTCATCCATAATAAGATGTTAGAAAATCATATTGCCCAACAAGCTAGTACATATTCTAGAACTAAGGGTATGTTTCCGAGACAACCCAAAGTTAATCCCAATGAGCACTGTAATGCTATATACTTGAGGGATGATAAGCTTGAGGTAGTTGAAAAGGATGTGGAATATGAGGAGGACATGAGTGAACAAGAAGAGATAGAACCAAAGTACGTCCCTCCACCACCTTACCAACCTCCAATACCTTTCCCACAAAGGCTAGTCAAGAAAAAGCAAGTAGAAAAAGAGACTAAGAGCTTAATTGGGGAGTATGATGAAATGATAAAAACTAATATGTCTCCCAAACTAAAAGATCCATGAAGTTTCTCTATTGCTTGCACAATTGGAGAAGTGAAAATAGACCATGCCTTATGTGACTTAGGGGCTAGTGCGAGTCTGGTGCCACTTACCATCTTTGAGAGGTTAGGAAAAAGGAATTGAGTCCATCCAAGTTCTCTTTACAATTTGCGGATGGCTCCACTAAAAACCCTCTAGGCATACTAAAGAATGTCCCCAAAAAGGTAGGTGAACTTTCATTCTTACTGATTTCATGGTGTTAGATATGAACGGAAATTCTAAATTCCCTATCATTCTTGGAAGGCCATTCTTGGCCACAGCTGGAGCAATAATAGATGTAAAAAATGGTAAGATCTCCTTGAATGTAGAGAAAGGAAGGGTGGATTTTGATTTGACTAACTCATATAACAACCCCCCTTTTGAGAATTATGTGTGTAGGATTGAGATAATGCCTCCGAAGGTGAAGGAAGAGCTTAACATTGAAGCAACTCCCAAACTTTGCATGACAAATGAAACACCAAATAATGATGAAATTGGAGTTGCTCAACATATGGAGTTAAAACTTCCCCCGGGAGGAAGCAAGGCCATGAAACTCATAGTGAAAAGAGCAAAGCGAAAGCGCATGTGGCCATCCGAACAATAAAGGCTCTTTGAAGGACTTCCTTGGAAGAGATGTGTTCTTTCACTTCTAAGCCCAGCTGATCCCGATTGATTGAAGGGAGTATGGTCAAGGTTAAGACCGTAAATAAGCGCTTCTTGGGAGGCAACCCAAGATTTCTTTCCCTTGCTATTTTATTTTTTATTTTTTTTTTGAATAAATTGAGAAGTTTGGAGAAGAGGGATCATTATTGATGGTTTTTCCAGGTTTGTTTTCAGGTTGGAGAAAGATGAAGCGCTAAGAGGCATGAAAAATGAAGTCAGAATCCATTATGGCCGTGATAGAGCAATTAAAAAAAAGGGAGATCAGAATTGATCACGACCTAGCTATGATGTTGGTCACGACCGTGAAAGGCCAGCAGCAGGAAGTCAGAATTGATCACGGGCCAGCCGTGACGAGGCTCACGGGCTTGATGCGAAGGAGAACAACAGAACAGAATTGATCATAGCCTAGTTGTGATGTCTATCACGACCATGACAAGGCCCAATAACCAGCATCTAAATCGGTCACGACCTGGCTGTGATGAATGTCATGCCCGTGATGCGTCTTATCTAAGCCAGCACCCACCACCACCTCAATGAGTTGTTCCATTTTTTTTATCCTCCCTCAGACTTGATTATTTACATTGGGGATAATGTAAGTTTTTAAGCTTGGGGTAGGGGTATTATTTTTGTTTTATTTTTGCATTTTTGCATGTTGCATTTATATAGGCGTAGTTTTGCATAATCACATGATTATATTGCTCCTTGCTTAGACTATGCATCCAATTGTGAGAACTTTGTGCCAAATGAATTGAGACAGTGAATTTTTGAACCCAATTTTTTTTTCTATATTCTTGTGATAGGCTAAAAATAAAAATGCTTGAGATGATCTTTTGATAGATGATAATTAGCATGTGGTTCATTGGATTTGTGTTTCTCATTGATTTTAAACTACTAAATATGAGATTTTGGACCCTCAAAGGGGTACTCACTAAATTTACCCCATTCTTTGTGATTGAGTGTTTTATTCCTCTTGGATTGTATTCTCTAGAACTTGACTTGAAACCATTTTGAAATTTAAAAATTTTTGAAAACATATTTGAAAATGATTTAGGCACTAGGTATTTTTTTGGCCTTCTGAGCTTTGACCGATTAAATACTACCCCTTAGTTGCCCAATTTTGAGCCTAATAGAATAAAATGCTTTTCTTGGTACCTTGATTGATTTTGATAAATGATTCATGATATGGCACATTTTAAAGTATTGCAAAAAGGCAAAAAGGTGGTTTGAAAAATAAATTGCGGGATGAAAAAGTTAAAAAAATATATTTCTCTTAAGTTGAAAATCTCCCCTTCTCCAAATTGAAAAAAATAAAATAAAATCAACAAAAAAAATGGAGAAGGGGATGAGAAGAAAGAAAGAAACGTGGAAAAGTGAATTAAAGCCCAAAAAGGTATTTTAGAAGGTTGTCATGCTTTACATTGTTTGATATTTTGTTTAACCTTCTTGAATTTTCCTTTTCTTGGTTTCCCCACCTAACGATTAATCACATGGTCCCATTACAACCAAAATAAAAGACCTCTTGATTCTCATATGTTTTCATTAATAAAGTAGAGATTTTGGTTAATAGTCAAGCTTATGGTAGGGTACTTTCCTTGAGGAAATTGAGCGAATTGTCATATGTCCTTAAACACTTGAGTGAGGTGAGAAGAGTGCCCGAATTAGTGAGAGGCATGAATTTAGGGAACCTAAGCTTCAAATTGGACTTGAAATTGATTGTCTCTTGGTTACTTATTTGGATATGCCTGTTACTTGGATTTGTTACTCGGTTCTTGGTTCACTGTCCATGCTCTGATTGTTTATCTTTTCTGGTCTTGGTTATTGCTTGAGGACAAACAAAATCTTAAGCTTGGGGTAGTTTGATGAATGTGATTTCACCTCATATTTCTTTATCATATTGCATGCATTTTCATGTAGTTTAGGCATTTATAATTTTATTTTTGTTAGTTTTTACCTTGAAACGGATAAGGTGGATTGTGGTGTTTGTGTGCAGAAATTGATAATTAAATTTCTCAAGGCTAGTTAATTTGGAGTTTGCATGAAGATGGAGTTTGAAAAGCAAGAAAAATGAACCAAGCAGAGACCATCAATGCCTGGAGACAAGCATCACGGCCATGATTGCGTAGGACTGAAGAAAATGAAGAATGCAAAAGTCAGAACCTGTCACAGCCAGGCCATGATTGCCATCACGGTCGTGACAGGCCAACTAGTGCCAAGCTCTCCAAGTCAGAACCAGTCACGGCCGTGACACGCAAAATCTGGAATTTTGATTTGCTATTTTGATCTGATTTTGTAATAGCTTTAAATCCATGTTAACCTACACTATAAATAGGGAAATTAGGCTCGAAAATATGAGTTTTTTGGTTGCTACCTTTAGCAAAAATTATGATTTCTCTTCTTCTCCAATTTCTTCTCTTCTCTTAGGATTTTTATGCTTTTGTTAATCAAGATTGCTATGAATATGACAATGCTTGAGTAGTCGTTTTATTTCTAAGATTTGGGGATATGCCTAAGACTTGTTTTACGTTATGAATTGATGTTTTCCCTTTGTTAATTCCAATTTGTTTTTGATTTAATTCCTATTGTTATAATTACTTGTGAATTTGGTGTGCACTTATTATGTCATATATACTCTAAGGATGAACTGAGAAGTGAACTTAGATATTGGATCTATATAAATTGAACTTATGACTTAAATCACGAGAGTTAGAAGCGGTCCTTCGAGGGTTCATTGAATTGTCACAAACCTTAATGGGTCCAATTTAAATACAATTATCACGAGGGTTGGTTTAATTGGGCACGGTTCTTGTATCTCGAGAGGGAACATTAACTATATTAGGATAAATTCACCTTCAAAGCATCTTGATAATTAACATAGGGGTAGTCAATTTAGTAGCATAAGCAGTCTTGTTGGCAACCCAATTCCTGAAAATTCCTCTTTAATTTGAAAAACCCCAAAGTGATTACTTTCCTTTTTGTTTGATTGCGAATTTTAATAATTGATTTGTTACTTGATTCTTATTTCAAAAACCAAATCTTTTTCTTGTTTAGCTAAATTAATTTAATAATTAATTGTTGTTCAAGATCACGGTCTCTGTGGGTTCAATCTTTTTATTACTTGACGACGAAATCATATACTTACGAAATCACGCTATCATGAGGATGTTGTGATTCGCGGTAATTTGGTCACTTTAGTTACACCAGAATGAGATGATTTTCAAGCAAAGCCCACTGGACTCTGGCAAGGTGACTGAATTGGTTAAAGCTAGAGTATGGTCTTGGTGTAATGGGTTGGTAAAAAGGCTTCTTTTTCCTATTTAGATTGGTGCATTGACCCTCTGTATTGTATGTAATCTGGATTGTGAATTTTCTGGTGTATTTTACTGCATAGCTTGCAAGCTTAGTTTTTACACATGCGTGGATATGCAAATGATATATCCTGTAAAAACTGTGATGCTGGGGTGGTTTTATATGCTCACAGGTTTTTGTTTTGTTTGGGGGTATTACAGTGTGTTTTATTCTTTCTTGATTATGCTTGTATATGGGTTACAGGGTACCTCTTGTACTCCGTGCAATATACAGTTGGCTTATTAAAAAAAATTACAATTTTTTGGCTTTTTCACATGTATCAGACGAATCTACCTTACTTGTTACATCCTCATGGAAAGTAGCGCGTTGCTCACATTTTACATGCATATTGGCCTAATGCATATTCCAACATAATTTTCAATTATTTTGTATAGAAAAGTTATATTAATATAAGTCAATTTCATCAAACCCAATGAAACAAACTTGAGTGTTTCTTCTTAAATGAATTAATATATTCATTTTCTCTCGTCACAGAAAAAGACTAAGTGTATACTATTCATTTGTGAGGTTATCTTTAATTATAGGTGAATGTTTATAACATATGTACTTTCAATTTGATAAAGTTAAGATCATCAACTTGGTTAATGCAAAATTAGAAAGACCTGATATTTCCTTATATATATATATATATATATGAATGAGAGTGTCTTATTTATGTGAGAGTGAGAGGAACACATCATAGCCAATGGAATTAATGATTATGATTTGCTAATCTCACTCTCACATAAATAAAGCCCTCACACGCACACTATAACAAATGAGTAATATCTTGCAGCCCAATTAGCCTCAAAATACAACAAACAAATATTTTTATGCACAATTCCTTGATTAATTAATATCATTAGGCAAGAAGCTATTATTTTCATTAGCAACAACATTTGACAAAAATACATTAATCTTTATTAATTAAGATTAAATTTACTCATCAACATTAAGTGGTGAGTAGTCTATCATATCACGTGGGTGACCCCTGGCTTTGATCCAAGACAACGGCATCAAAAATTTGGTAGGGACCATAACATGGGTATCAAATCATTGTAAGTAATATAAAACAATGGTAAATTAAGTATTGTCCTTAGGGATTGGTGGTCAATTAGTATTCCACAAAGTTGACAGCTATTTAGACCAATAAAATGAGTTTGAAAAGAAGTCAGAAAAATACAATTATGAAATGAAATTAAAATTAATATTTTTATGGATGCCATACACATGTTAGTGGAGTAAAAACTATTTTGGAATGTGTTATGACATGGCCGAGTTTGGCCTCAAATTTGGTCTACTTTGAACTTAATTTATTTTGGGTAAACTCATTCTACTAAGCCTATTCGTTGCATACAACTTGATGTTATGGAGATCTCTGTTACGACATGGTCGTGTTAGGCCTCAAAATCGACCTACCTCAAACTCAACTCATCTTGGACTCAAACCACTTTGGCCCACTGTAAACTCGATTTGTTTCCCAAGCAAGAATCAAAGCCTGTAAATGTCGAGATATGTAACCAACATCGGACCTGGTAACCGACCTCCTACTAATGATGAATTAATAGCTTTATAATCGTCTTCATCAAAAAACCTCATAAATCACTTATAAATAGTTCGCTACCCTTACACTATATATACAAGACATGGACCTTGGGTAGAAACATCTTATTTTGACACAAATCAGCTTTTCTATTAGGAATAGGGCTACACCCCAGTACACAACCACCCAGACCCACCTTTACAAACTCTGACTGAGACTTAATAAGAAGCCTTGAGCCTCAATGATATTGATGGAGTTGTAACCCAAATCATTCCAGAAAAAGCATTATTTTCTCAAAAAGCATTTGAGGTTCCATAATAAACAAAAAATTTGGATGGTGGTGTTTAATAAGGTTCCTCATATGCCTCTTGCTTTTCCTACTAATAGCTCCTCCAATATTCCATGAAAGGATAGTGAATTGATTAAATCCAATCATCAAGGCAATATTTGGATTGAAGGGACTCCCACAACTAGGCATGTTCCTGCATAAAAATTGAGTGTTGATTTGGACCATCAATCTACTGGGTTTTAGAAACCTATTCCTCCATAGAGTCTGAGCTTGACGCATCCTCTTACAATTGTGGTTAAGAATAGATCTCAGACCCATTGATCCTGATGTTGCTGAATAGAACTAACGCCTTAGAGAGGAGCAGTAACAGAAGATGGCTTTAAACCAAGTTGACAATTGACGTCCCAACACCTGGGTCCAGCCCCGATTGGGCTACTAGATCCCTCACGTCTAAACCTCTAATTTCACGCAACTTTTTTTATTACCTTCTACCGTTGACTTCTACTATGAAGGTAATATCACTTTTTTAACTTTTAGTAAAACATCTCTACTATGATTCTTCCCAACATTTACTTCCTTATTAGTTGCGGCCCCCACGGAATTTCCAAAGTTTCCAGGATTCTCGTGTCTCCTCTTTTGTTGTCGGGTGTTTTTATTGTCCTTCCATCATTAGTATTAATAACATGATGGGAACATTTTTTCCTCCTGAGCCACACCCTCAATTAACTTATTGACCAAGCTTTGGTATTGATATGACCCGAATTTCGTAGTTGTGATCGACCGAAAGGGAAAGCCACTCATTTTCCTTTCGTAGCCTCACAAACATGTATAAATTCGTTTTAGTCAAAGTAAACAAATTACATTCATTAATTTCAACAATAATGAATATAATAAATTAGAGTCACTAAACGACAAACATAAATTACAAAGTCCCACCTTAACTACAATATCTCAAACTACGGGTGCAAACTCATTTCAAAAACTCTTCACATGGCATTCAAGGCTTCCGGTGACTTCGCAGATACCTACAGCTGAAACGTTAAACGTGGAGTGAGTCTACTGACTCAGTGAGGGAGTTTCCCCAAACACATGCAATCACACAAAGTCAAGAGTGAAATAAAGTCACACACTCAGACAAGCACTAGATCACACAAATAGATAATCATTTTTCATCTAAACATCTCAAAAGTCTTTACATATGCAAATGGTCTCATAAACTAACAAAATATTGTACGAACATTTTGTCCCTCTTGAAAGTACTTCTGGAATGCCTTGCACAACATTCTTTACTCACAACTCAAGTCCCTCACAAGGGATCAATACATTTCTCATGCGTACATATTACATATCATAACATCATCGAGTCTTTGGATATCCTAGGAGGTGCAACTCTCTGAGGACCTCCCGCCCTGACGGTTTTAATTTCGTACCCCGGAGATACATCCTCCGGCATATATCAACATCCGTCCTCAACGCCACACAAGCATTAATTTATCCATCCATCAATACACTTAATCTTAGCACTTAAGAGTGTCAATCATCATTTTCTCAATATCATCATAATATATTTCCTTTCACGTAAATCATCATTACATAAATCACATCATTCATTTCCATAAGGCATCAACTCTCTCAAAAAAAAACTTAATATACTCTCTCTCTCTCTCTATATATATATATACATATATATATAGTTAAAGGATAAGATTAGATATGCTGTTATTACTTATTATGATAGTAATCAAGTTGTTACTTTTAGATAACGTTCCAGATGTTGTAAATTAGATAAGATCAATTTTGATCATAAGCTTTAGGATCTTATCTATAGTTTGAATTATCTCTATCTTAGGAAGTTTGTTATCTTATTGTATCTATATAACAGCACTACCGTAACTATTATTATTCAATGAAATACATTTCAGTTTTCTCCCTATTTTCTATCTTGGTATCAGAGCACTTAGAGAAATTTGTTTGATCCTGCCATCATGGAGTCCGCTGCTAATCAGAAGAACACCCTTCCTTCCATGTGTTCTGTCAAGTTGGACAGAAACAACTATATGCTGTGGAAGTCTCTTGTGTTACCATTGATCAAAGGAAGCGGGCTAGATGGTCTCATCTTCGGGACAAAGAAGTGTCCAGAACAACACCTCACAAAAGAATCAACAGAGATCAACCCTGCCTATGAGGAATGGATTGCAAGTGACCAACAACTCTTGGGTTGGCTATTTAACTTAATGACTGAAGACATTGCAACTCAGTTGCTACATTGTGAGACCTCCGAGGAACTTTGGGACGATGCTCAAAGTCTGGATGGTGCACATACAAGATCTCGGGTCACTTTCCTCAAGTCATAATTTCATAGCACTCGAAAAGGATCAATGAAGATGGAATACTATTCGATCAAAATGAAAACTCTTTCAGACAATCTCAAACTTGCAGGCAGTCCAATCTCGAGTGCAGATCTCATCATTCAAACTCTTACTAGACTAGATAGTGAGTATAATGCCATAGTGGTTCAATTATCTGACAAGGTTAATTTAACATGGGTTGATTTGCAGGCTCATCTATTAGCCTTTGAGAATAGGCTTGAGCAACTGAATAATTTCTCTAATCTGACAAGCAATCCATCTGTCAGTCCATCTACAAATGTTGCTACTATATCAAACTACAAGGGCAACAAATCTTTCTCAAAAGGAGACTGGAGAGGAGCAAACCAAAGAGCCTTTAAAGGAGGAAGAGGTAGAGGCAGGACCTCCAGAGGCAGACCTGTGTGTCAACTCTGCAGAAAACCAGGTCATTTGTCAGCAAATTTTTATTATCGTTTTGATAAAAACTACATGGGACAGCCTCCAGAAGAAAACAACCAGAACAACTTCACAAGCCAAAGTCACAGTGCTTTCATTGCTTCTCCACACACAACTCAGGATACAGAATGGTATTTTGACAGTGGTGCCAGCAACCATGTGACTCATGATTCCAATCGATTTCAAGAGATAACTGGAAATGATGGTAAGAGTGCTTTAACTGTTGGTAATGGAGAAAAAATGAAAATAGTTGCATCAGGCTTCACAACTATTAATACCAATAAGAAGCCATTAAATCTGAATGAAGTACTTTATGTTACCAATATTACTAAAAATCTCTTGAGTATTTCCAAACTTGCTGCTGACAATAACATTCTTGTTGAATTTCATGCAAATCATTGTTTTGTTGAGGACAAGATGACAGGAACGGTCCTGGTGGAAGGGAAGCTTAAGGAAGGTTTATATCAGATGACAAATGTCCTACCTCAATCAAAAGGCAATCCCAAAGCTTTCCTATCAGTCAAGGAGAGCTGGCACAGGAGGCTTGGACATCCCAGTAGTAGAGTGCTAGAAGAAATCTTGAAAAGTTGTCAAATAAAAGTGTCACCCAGTGACCCCTTTTCATTTTGTGAAGCTTGTCAATATGGAAAGTCTCATTTATTTCCCTTTAATCTGTCTACTTCACGTGCTCAGGAACCCTTGGATTTAATCCATTCTGATGTTTGGGGACCAGCACCAATAAATTCATCTTCTGGTTTTAGATTCAATGTTCTGTTTATTGATGATTTTAGTAGATATACTTGGATTTTTCCATTGAAACAAAAATTTGAGACTTTGTAGGCCTTTATTCAATTTAAAAATCAAGTTGAGAATCAATTTAATAAGAAAATCAAAGCATTGCAGTGTGATGGAGGAGGTGAGTACAGGATATTCCAAAAACTAGCTCTTGAATCAGGATTCCAACTAAGGCTCTCTTGTCCATATACCGCTGCTCAAAATGGCAGAGCTGAGAGAAAGCATAGACATGTGGTGGAGTTAGGACTGACTCTTCTAGCCCAAGCCAAGATGCCCTTGTATTTTTGGTGGGAAGCATTCTCAACTGCTATTTTTCTAATTAATAGGCTTCCTTCTCCAGTAATTGAGAAACAAAATCCATACTCATTACTTCTTGGCAAAAGTCCAGATTACAGCCTCATAAAGCCATTCGGGTGTGCATGTTGTCCTTGTGTAAAGCCTTACAACAAACACAAATTGCAATTTCACACAACAAAGTGTGTCTTTCTTGGATACAGCAGCTTTTATAAAGGATATAAATGCATCAGTCCAACAGGCAGAATTTATGTATCAAGGCATTTGGTGTTCAATGAAAATCATTTTCCTTTTCATGATGGATTCCTAAACACAAGAAGGCCTGTTGAATTCACAACTCACCCTGTAAGTTTCTTCTATCCTACTGCTCTTGCAAACAACAATGAAAATCTAGGACAATCTAATCTCCAGGAACATGAAGCTGAAAGCTTAGGAAATGATGATGACAACAACAACATCAACCAAAGTTCCTCATCTCAAAACAGCAGAACCTGTAGCATGCAGCCAAATTCTCCTATCAGAACCTCCCACATTCATGAGCAGTCCACTGAAGAGCACAGAACAAATAGTTCATCAGGAATGACGCCTCAAAATGAAGTAGGCTCTAATAATGCAGCCACAGACCTTGCTTCAACTTCACCATTGAATACTCATCAAATGAGTACAAGAAGCAAGGTTGGGATATTCAAACCAAAGCATCCATATGTTGGCATGACTGAGAAAATGCAAGAAGAAATAGAACCACAATCTGTCAGTGAAGCTCTTCAAATGCTCGAATGGAAAGAAGCAATGAGATCAGAATTCAATGCACTTATATCTAATGACACATGGACCTTGATACCCTATGAAGGTCAGAAAAATGTCATAGACTCTAAATGGGTGTTCAAGACCAAGTACAAGGCTGATGGAACAATTGAAAGGAGAAAGGCTAGACTTGTTGCCAAAGGTTTTCAGCAATCAACAGGCATAGACTTTGATGAAACATTCAGTCCAGTCATCAAAGCAAGCACAATGAGAGTTTTACTGACTTTTGATGTTCATTACAACTGGGAGGTAAGACAAATGGATATTAACAATGCTTTTCTAAATGGTTGTCTCAAGGAAACTGTTTTTATGCATCAACCAGAGGGTTTTGAGGATTCATCAAAATCTAATCACATTTGCAAGTTGACAAAGGCTATCTATGGATTAAAACAGGCTCCAAGGGCCTGGTTTGATAAGCTCAAAAATGCCTTGCTTGAATGGGGTTTTCAAAATACCAAGAGTGATGCTTCTTTGTTCTTTCTCACTGGGAAAGGTCATATTACTTTCCTCTTTATATATATCGATGATATCATCATAACAGGAAGTGATCCGAATTTTCTAAAGACTTTCATCAGACAGCTAAATGAAACTTTTGCACTAAAGGATCTTGGAGCACTACATTATTTTCTGGGAATTGAGGTTCAAAGAGACTCAGCTGGGATGTATCTCAAACAAACAAAATACATAACTGATTTATTGAAGAAATTCAACATGGAAAGCTCCTCTTCTTGTCCAACTCCAATGATCACGGGCAAAGCTTTTATAGCAGAAGGAGAACCTATGCATAATCCAACCTTATTTCGAAAGGCAATAGGAGCACTTCAGTACTTGACAAATACAAGACCAGATCTAGCCTATTCTGTGAACAAATTGAGTCAATACATGAGCCGCCCCACTGTTCTTCATTGGCAAGGTGTAAAAAGAATTTTCAGGTACCTCCTAGGAACTAAGACATTGAGCTTACACATCAAGCCTTCCACTGATCTGGACATCTCTGGGTTCTCAGATGCTGACTGGGCAACAAGTCCTGATGATAGGAAATCAATAGGAGGACACTGTGTTTTTCTAGGAGAAACTCTCATCTCCTGGTCCTCTAGAAAGCAACGGGTGGCCTCTCGATCAAGCACTGAATCTGAGTATAGAGCCTTGGATGATCTAGCTGCTGAAATCACATGGATCAAGTCATTGCTACATGAAGTTAAATTTCCTGTACCAAGGCTACCAATTTTATGGTGTGATAATCTGAGTGCCAAAGCACTGGCCTCTAATCCAGTCGTGCATATAAGATCTAAGCATATTGAAGTTGATATTCACTTTATACGAGACCAAGTGCTGAGCAATCAAATCACTGTAGCCTATGTTCCACCAACTGATCAGATTGCAGATTGTCTCACCAAAGCTCTCACATATTCCAGGTTCAGTCGGCTTAGAGACAAACTCAGAGTGTTGCCTACAGTCACTCGTTTGAGAGGGGGAGTTAAAGGATAAGATCAAATATGCTGTTATTACTTATAATGATAGTAATCAAGTTGTTACTTTTAGATAATGTTCCAGATGTTGTAAATTAGATAAGATCAGTTTTGATCATAAGCTTTAGGATCTTATCTATAGTTTGAATTATCTCTATCTTAGGAAGTTTGTTATCTTATTGTATCTATATAACAGCACTACCGTAACTATTATTATTCAATGAAATACGTTTAAGTTTTCTCCCTATTTTCTATCTTATATATATATATATATATATATATATATATATATATATATATATATATATATATATTCTATTGAGAAACATTTTCTATTTCTAATACTATATATATTAGTATTGCATACATATAACTTGAAAATGCGTAAGCTCCTGACATGGTAATTGGAAACTAGATATAAAAACTACAACTCAATGTCTTTGACATAAAATTAGGTAAACCAAACTATAATTTCTATTGACATTAAAAAAAAAAAAAAGACAATCCTTGATTCATTGGATGACACCAGACACACAAGCAATACTATCACAAATGGAAACTAAGCAAGGAAATAATATATAAGTCCTCATATTGTGTACCCCTATGTTTTCTCTTCATCACTACTATATTACACATCATACCCACATAATAACTTCAGCAGTTCAGCCAAGCATAATAGCAGCAAAAATAAAGTCAACTTGAGACCCCTGTTTTCTTTTTGTGATTCATTTGCAATGCACCCAACAAACAATAAAAATATATAGACCAAATATATAAGGCAACTTGACAAAATCTGGGTAAAAGAAATTGTATTCACCCCTTTCAATTGTACCACACGGCACAAATTTCTTCCTTTTATCAAACTAACTCCCTTTATTATATCGCCCAACTAGGATAAAACCCAAAAATTAACAATAACTTACTAGCTAGACTTTAATTAACTTACTAATTCTATGTCAAGTTATGCATTGTCCTAACGATGTCGTGATATCCTTATTTAAACCTTCAGATAAAGCTCAAGGAAATTATTAAAAAAGAACACATTTGTAACTAAAAATAAAATATCATGTTTAACATTTATTTAAAAAGAATTTTATTTTTTATTACTAGGGATAATGTCATTTAAACCTCTAATTTTAAATTATTAAAATTACCGAGTATTATAGGTATTTATTGCCAATCAATACATATTCTTTTTTTCCAACGGTTTTTGATGTCCCTTGATTACGTTTTTTTAGTCACGGTCAACAAACCCCCATGAGTAGTTCAGGAATTTGAAGATTATCCTTTTTTGGGCAATTGACTCTCTTCCTTCTCTACAGGCATTGGCATTAACTCCTTCACTGGAAGAGTATTCTAGTGGCCGAACCTTTAATTTCTTCTGGACACCGTTTTGGACACTCACGAGTAACATATGGCATAGCAACCACAATCGGAACAAATTATACGAAGACCTTGGTACTCCACACCTTATACCAATGTCCCTTCAACCAAACCTACTACTAGTTGGGATCTAGATTGATTTCGACACAAACTCTAGCGAACCTTCCTATCTCCACCTTCAAGGTATTAGAATCAACTTTAATCAGGGTTCCAATAGCAAAAGCCATTTCTAAAAGGAAACTTTCATCGTAGAAAACCAGGTCAGATCGACCAGGGAACCTAACCCATACCTTAGTTCTCTCCACTCTTGCTGCTGCTGGTGAAACGAAATCGGGACTCCAATTCGACACTGCCAGATAGTGATCAAACACCATCCAAGGACAACCAACCTTGTCAGCTTTTCTTTATCAGCAGCTTGATCAAATTTGTCCATGTAGAAACTGTTGTCTACATCCATGATATCAAAATCCTCTCTTAGCTTCTGTAGATGCTTCAACCTATCTCATGGTACATTTTACCCTAAGGTTTTTCCAAACAGCTTCACAACCAAAGCATCCTCCGATCCTTAGGAACAAGGTTTTCAAAAAAGGTCCGTGATCGCGATCTGGGCCGCAACATTTAGGTTGTGGAGATCTCCGAAACCGAAACACGACCGCATCGATCGTATTTTCCCGTAATTGTCCGTAAGTGGGATAAACGCAACGCAACCGCGACTGCAACCACAATTTAAAACATTACTCGGGAAGGTAGAACTGTTTAAACATAGAATCATCCATAAGAACCTTAGGACGAAATCAATCTCTATCTTCCAAGTCAATCTTAACCATATTCTTCTCTAAGAGATCAACTCTTTCACGCCCCACTGCTGGGACTTTAGTCCCGAGAAATTTGTCTCTAAATGAAACTTTAGGTTGGGGGTGCAGAGAACCCCCCATCCTCCAAAGGCATTTCTGGTGGGGAGGTGGTTGAACACTTAGCTAAATCTTTTTGTCGTATCTTATAGGTTAAATACAAATATAATTTTCCTTATATATTGTTGATACATTATTATTTTTTGTTGCATTTTATTTTTAATCGGTCCTTACTATCAGCATCACGGTATTATTAGTTTATTAATATAAAAAGTGTTTTCCTTTATGTTACCAAAAAAAAGAGTCTTTTCCTTTCTCTTGAAAGCATCTTTTCCTTTATCTTATTTGAATTAAAAGTAAAAGAAAAATAAAGAGAAGGGATGTCGAGGCATGTTTCATTTCACCTCTTGCGTATATTATTATGTGTACCTTTGAGAGTGAAAATTGAAAATTGGTTATAAATGCTTTTGTGAATCGAAATTTCGTATGAAGTTGTGAACAATCCATTTTAGCTTAGGAGACAATCTAGTATCCGATCTTATATTATTTATTCCGGAAATTTTCTTAGCATGAATGTTTGCACTGGATTAAGTTTACAACAACAAGCAGTCAAAAAAAATAAAATTACAACACGATTGCCAACTTACAAGGAAATGTGATTAACATGCTAGTTTTTTAAGTTTAATTGTAAAGAAGGAATAAATCTTGTATCGACACTTTGTCTATTAGTCGCACTCATGAAAAAAAAAGATTAAAAAGATAATAAATCTTTATTATAATGAATTTAAAGTTATTTTAAAATTTTAACTCATTGTACTCAATGGACACATGCATACAAAAATTAATGTAAAGAAGATGATTACCACATGAAGAAGAATTCACATAAATAATTTATCTGTAAATACAAATTTTTGGGAATATATGAGACCACGGGTACAATTTTATCAAATATTTCATATTAGCAATAGAATTTGTAATAATATAATTGCTAATTTTTAATGTAATATTAATGTATAAAGATTTAGCAATATTTTTAAAATTATTAAATTTTATCAAAATATGGAGGTTGTAATAGTGTCAACGATAATTAATTAACTGCCTAAAAAAAGGATAATTAATTAACAAATTAGCTGTGCATCAAAATTAATACTATGTAATGTTAATTATTCAATACGCCCAAAAGGTAATTAAGTAATATGTCTGTAAAAAAAGGTAAGTAATATATATATTAATCGAGTAAAGAGCCTCCTATAATATTCAAAATAATGAAAAACATTCTTGTAATTTAATCTAATGTTGACAATTCTAATTATTTGTATTTTCCTCATAAATAAATAAACAATTGGAAATGACCAAATGCATAGTTTTTTTCCTCTCATTTCTGATAAGAAAAATATATAGCAGTTCAACAGACCAATAGACATATCAAATAACATATCAAATACAAAGGACTCTCAAGCATCTTTTGCTACAAATTAATTTTACTTGCAAAAGCATTGAAATCTTAGGTGTATTTCATCTCTAATTTAATTTATACCTAGTTCTTCTTTTTGTCCCCCTCAGCCTTAAATTTGGCTGCAACTGATGCGAGCAATTCGATTCCATTTTCAAAGATTTCCTCTTCCTCTTCATTCACGTTTGCAGATGGCATTCCTTTCTCAAAGCTTGCTTTTGCTTTTGCTTTCCCCTTCACGTTTGCAGATCCAGCTTTGGCATCGGGTTTATTCACTTCCTGAACATATATTAAAAAAATAAAAATTAATATATAGTTCAAACTTGAAGATTAATCTCCAAATAAAAGCATTTACATTTGCTTATGAAAACACTTACGGGGGATTTGTCTTCAAGATCTTTCTCGTTTTTATAAACAAGACAAGCAGCAACCTATAGATTATCAAAAAAAAAATAAATGAAAAGAAAAACGAACTACATGATTAATGAAACATATGATATAAAAGAAATGAAAGATATATATCAAACTCTACTACCACTATTCACACCCTCACCCTAAGAGATTCATACTGTTCTTCACTAATTGTTCTGGTCGGCATGGAATCTGGCCTGCTATTGAACCTTGCTGGTCGCCTGTTTAGTGCCATTGAATTTCTAGCTTCTCGCAAATGTGTTGTTACTTTTTAGTGTGAGAAAGTACTGTTACACAAAATGGTGCCTTAAATAATGAACGATATGTGGGGAAGGATGGAAACCATGCATATCGTGTTAGCTTTAGCAGCTCAGTTTTTGTCTGGACGTAAAATTGAAACCGTCTCAAGCTTTATTCCAGACCAGCACTTAGAGCACATGAGCTATAGCTGTTTCATGAGGGCCCTCGGTTTGAGATGTGAATGTTAAATCTAGGTTAGTATAAAAGTGTATGTTAAACCATGCCATGTCATGGTAATATATCTTTTTTTTACATGTTAGCAAGGGGGAGACAGTGATAAGGTTGATTTGGTGGTTGAATTGAGAGAGTTAAGAAATATAGTGATATGAAGGTTGATGGTTCAAACCTCACACATTAACAAAATATTAACATTAACGTCAATTCGAGTTTTCAAAGGTGAAAATTAGAAACCACATAGTAGCTGTGAGTGTGGGACGGATTGAGACGAGTTTTACTTGTCCCTTACCCGACCATAAATATTGATAGAATCAATTCTTTGAACTCGAACCCGTCCCTAGACGCGAAGGAACCCGGTCATATACGGGTTGGTTTAAGACCGGGTCTAAATGAGACGGGATCGGGTTGACCCGAAGTTAAATAAATTCTTTGTAAACTAAATTTCTATGAGTAGGAAAAAATGTTATTTTTTTATACGTCAAAATATTGACAATAGATGCTACCTAAAAGCCACCAATTAATCTCGTGTCGCCAAATAGATCCAAAACTTGATGTTACAAAATATCAACAATAGATCATTTTATTGGATGCTTCCTTGATGCTCGTGTTACCAAAGTCACATTGTTAAAAACATGATACTTTCATCATACAAGATTCTTTCAATGTTACAAAAAGCCACAAAATATATTAAACGTAAAACGTAAGCTAGGGAGAGATAAAAATAAAAATAGATTTTTATTATATGGGACGGGTTGGGTAACTCGAAGGTCAACCCAAACCCGAACTCGTCCCAGACCAGACACCGGGTCACTAAATGGGACGCGGGTTCGTCTTTTCTCTTCTACGGATTTAAGGTCAGACCCGACTCGAGCATTATGGGTTATGACAGATTTTAGGGACGTGCCGGATTTTGCACACCCCTACCACATAGTTTAAATATTTTGGGTCCATCATATAAAATGACAAAGAAATAAAGGGAGATTTAAAACCATTAGATTTAAGTGGGATGGAAAAAATGGAGGAGTGTTTTGAATGTCATATGTGGCATAAAGGACATACCGTTAAGCTCAGAGGGATTGGAGTACCCCTCACACTCCTTTTAAATATATATTTGATTTATTAAAAGCTTAAAGGAAAATTTATTACAGCGTAACAATAACATTATGCCACTTTGTATGCGATTGAACGTTAGCTAGGTTAATATAAAAGAAGATAAACTAATTTAGTAGAGATGGAAATACTCTCTTGAATGAGTAAACATATTAGACAAGATTGGAAATGAATGTATTATAGAGAAAACTAAGGTAACACCTATTACAAAAAATACGGTAAAATCTCGATTTAGAGGAATAAGGCTTGTGTGAGGAATAATTGTAAGAGTAACAATTGCTAAAGATAGAAAAAGAACGAAAAAACTATAGACCAAACCATTGAGAATGATTAAAAGATCAATAGTTTGTTTATAAACATGATTTATGATAAAATATTATGATATGTGATTCATCTAATTGATACCATCTAGTAAAAAAACAACTTGATTGTCGTACGATCTTAACTTTTTGGCACATATATTAGCAACTTCAAAAATTTCGTAAGTGGAGGCGTGTATTGTGATACTGCTTACACTGTTGCGTCTAAAATCAGAACTGTCATTAATCTTGTCTTTTTTTAGTGCATCTTGTCTTCTCACTATGCTTTTTTTTCGGCTTTCCAGAAAGTAATTTTACGTTAGTTGTTACAACCTCACGCAGAGTAGCCAGGGTTGCTCACATTGTACTTGCAATGTGGGTAAGCCATTACCTGGCTCAACATCTTGTGTATATATTATATATATATATATATATTGCTTGTTTACATATTTAATTCATTTTCACCTGCCTCTCATAATAAAAAAAGGCAAAGTGCACACTACTTTTTTTTTAATTTGTTTGCTTTTGGTTGAAATTTAATGAAATTTTATTAATATTATTATTATTATTATTGTTGTTGTTGTTTCCTTCTAAGAGTGGGCTGTGGAATTAATATGCAATATATATATATATATATATATATATATATATATATATATATATATATATATATATATATATATATAAACGGGGACATATCTAGTGAGAGAAATTTTTTTATATGAGAGTCCCATGGATAAATCTTGGTCATACAACCATATATAAATGATCGTAATTAATTTTAAAATGTCACGTGACCACTTAAAAAAGTCATATGATTTTATGTTTTAATATTTACAATTCATGATTTGATCTAATGATTATGATTTATTCTTCTTACTCTCACATAAAAAAGCTCTTTCACTTGATATGTTCTTAATATTTAGAAAGAAATAAAGATAACATAGTAAGAATAGAAGAAGAATAGAAATACACGAAATTGTATTGCTCAGAAAAGTTACTTTTACAATGAACAGTGTTGTTCTATATATAGTAAAAGGAAAGGTGCATACTAAAAAGGCTAGACACTATTCCACTAAATTACTCAGCCTGCATTCCATTACAGGTTGTTAAAGGTGTGGAGGGAATGGATGGTTCTAGAAGGAATTTGTTGCACTTAGTGACTCAGCACACCTGATGACTCACTATTTTGCTTACTTCATTTTCATGACTTTGGCCAGCATCTTTGGTATATTCTTTTGTCCTATTTGCATCATATTTAACATCCCCCACAAGCTGGAGCATGATATATATAAGTCAATCATGCCCAGCTTGGAAATAAAGGGTGCAAATGATGGAGGAGGCAGGGCTTTTGTAAAAAAGTCTGCAAGCTGTTCCTTGGAGGAAATGGACAGCAATCTAAGAACTCCTTCCTGGACTTTGCTTCTAACAAAGTGACAATCTATTTCCAAATGCTTAGTTCTTTCGTGATAAACTGGATTTGCAGTAATATGTAAGGCACTTTGGTTGTCACAATAAAGTACTGGAGCCTTGGAACAAGTGGTATGCAAGTCATGTAAGAGGTACAAAAGCCATTGTAATTCACATGTGGCAGTGGAGAGTGCTCTATACTCAGTCTCATAAGAGGATCTTGACACAGTTTGTTGTTTCTTAGCTCTCCAAGATATTAATGAAGATCCTAAGAAAAAACAATATCCAGAAATTGACCTTCTAGAATCAAGACATCCAGCCCAATCTGCATATGAGAATCCTAGAAGTTGAATTTCTGAATTTCTAGGAAACAAGAGACCTCTGCCAGGATTGTTTAGGTATCGGACCACTCTACATGCAGCATTATGGTGTGTCATGGTTGGTTTACTCAAGAATTGGCTTAGTTGCTGAGTTGCAAAGGTGATGTCTGGTCGTGTGGTGTTCAAGTACAGCAGCTTACCAATCAGTCTCCTATAAGATGCCACATCCTCATACAACTTCCCATTGTCTTCATGCAGCTTTATAGAGTGATCAAGTGGTGTCTTTGCTGGTTTAGACCCGAGTAGACCAGGCTCTTGTAAAAGATCTAGGCAATATTTCCTTTGACAGATTGAAATTCCCATTTTTGAGTGAGCCACTTCCAAACCAAAGAAGTATTTTAGTGTTCCTAGATCCTTAATCTTAAAGTTCAAGTCCAGTATTTCTTTAATCCGAGTGAACTCTGCCATGGAATTTCCTGCTAGGATGACATCATCCATATATACTAGAAGAGCAGTAAAATTGTTCCCTGTGCTGTATGTAAAAAGTGAATGATATGCATTGGACTTATGATACCCTTGGTCAAGCAGCAGAGAAGTCGGTTTTTCATACCACTTACGGCTGGCCTGCTTGAGTCCATACAAGGACTTGAGCAACTTGCACACCTGGTTGGGTCTGGAACACTGAACACCTTAAGGAATTACCATATAGACATCCTCCTTTAAATCACCAATCAAAAAGGCATTATTCACATCTAATTGATGCAAATGCCAATTATGAATGGAAGCAAGGGCCAATAAGGTTCTCACTGTGGTGAGCTTAGCCACTGGTGAGAATGTGTCAAAAAATTCCAGACCTTCCACTTGGTTGTAGCCCTTGGCCACCAATCTTGCTTTGTACCTCTCTATGGTCCCATCAGCTCTACGTTTGACCTTATAAACCCATCTATTTCCAATTGGCTTCACATTCTTAGGCAAATCAACAATCATCCATGTGCCATTCCTCTCAAGAGCCTCCAATTCAAGTTTCATGGCATGATTCTAGCAATCATACTTACTGGCCACCTGGTATGTGTGTGGTTCAGAAGTGTGTGTGATAGACAAAGAAAACACATGATGTGATGGTGAAAGGTTTGAAAAAGAATGATAAGAAGAAATGGGATAAGGAGTACCTGAGGCAATTGCTTCTGGTGTGGAGTTTGAAAAGCTACACACATAATCATCAAGGTGGTGTGGTCTATGCCTTTCTCTGTTTGATCTTCTCATTGGTTCCATTGCTGCTTCTGTCAAATTTGGAACTTCAAGATTGTCAACAGGGATGCTGTCACAGGGTGCAAGATCTGTTTGTGTGGCAGAAGGTATGGCAGGTTGAGATAATGTCAATGGAGTAGTGTTTTGGTGAGAGGTTTGGTGAGGTAAGGATGTGGTATGGTAGTGCCAAGTGGAATTTGGGGATGAGGTCTTATAGGGCAGAATGTGCTCATGGTGACTCACATTCCTGGAAACAAAAGTCTGTTTGTTGCTGAGATCTAGTAGAACAGTGCCTTTCATACCATATTTGTAGCCAAGAAAAATACACTTCCTAGCTCTAGGGGCAAGCTTAGTCCTATGTGCTTGAAGTGTAGATGTATAGCACAATGAGGCAAAGACTTTCAACTCATACAAGTTAGGTGTCTGACCATGTAAAAGAAAAAATGGTGATTTGTTGTTAAAGAGAGGACTAGGGACCCTGTTAATAATATATGTGGCATGAAGGACAGCATAAGACCGGAACTGCTTAGGCAATTTGGATTGAAACAAGAGGGCTCTTCCTACATTAAGGACATGTTGGTGTTTCCTTTCAACTCTCCCATTTTGTTGAGGAGACTCTACACAACTTGTTTGGGGTATTATTCCTTTGGAATCATAAAATTGGGACATGGCAAATTCTGGACCATTATCAGTCCTCACTGTTTTAACCAATGCATTATGTTGTTTTTCAATCAAATTTATAAAGTTTTGCACATGCTGTCTTACTTCTCTTTTAGACTTTAACATGGTTATCCATGTAAACCTACTAAAGTCATCAACCACAGTCAAGAAATAAGTGTGACCATGTATTGATTGTATGGAAAGAGGGCCCCAAATATCAAAGTGAATCAACTCATAGGGTGCAGTAGCTTTATTAATTCAAACTTAAGTTGTAAGCAACCTTTTGTGTTTAGCAAAGTGGCATACATCACAAATAGCCTTTGGATCAACAACAACAAAGGGAAAAACATAATTCAAAGTATTCATCCTAGAAATGGACAAGTGTCCTAATCTAAAGTGCCATAGAGCACTTTCTGGTAGAATTTGTATATCAGCTGCTTGAGTACTTGTACTATAGGCATGTTTGGCACCAACCACCAAGTGATATAGCCTTTCAAACTTTTCAGCAGAACCGATCGTCCTCTGTGACTTCAAGTCCTAAATAAGACATATTCAGTCAGTAAATACGACTGTACAGTTTAAAGTGCTGAACAACTTTGACACAGATATGAGATTCAGTGAAAAATTGGGAACATACAGCACATCAGTGATTGAAAGACCAGGGGATAAATTAATTGTATCAATATGCTTTGCAACAGAAAACTGACCATTAGGCACACTACTAGAAAATTGTTATTTTCGGACGGATTCACGGACGGATTTTAGACGGAATTTGGACACTTTTCCCACGGATTTTGGACGGACAATTAATTTCAGACGGATTTCAGACGGAACATCCCCCATCCGAAAAAGCCCCGTTGCAAATTGAAAATTATGTCCGAAATTCCGTCCGGAATTAGTTCCAGACAGATTTCGGACAGCTTTCAGACAAACACAAAAAATCTGAATTTTGGTTATATTGGCTTAATTTCAGACGGATTCAATATTGTCATTCATGCAAATTCTGGACGGATTTCAGACGAATGTTATGATATTATTTTGGACAGATTTCCCACGGATTAGATAATCATATTTAAATAATATTTTTTGATAAACAAATCATGTTTGTTAATAAAAAAAGGGCCAAACTTAAATAATTATGCATACCAAATTAGGTACCTGGACTTGGAATCTAATATAATATAATAAAAAATAATTATTATTAAGGTACCACTCTAGACAAGTATCAAGCTTCAAATTTACAAAAACACAAAGTATCTTGAAATACAAGAATGATATATTAAGATTCAAAGCATTAAAATATCATTACAAACATCAAAGACATAAATTTATTCCTCATTGTTACTTTGATCACTAAACTCTTCATCTTCATCTAGCATATCATCCATCATCTCCTCATCATCACCTTATCATCGGGCTCTTTTTCTTCAGTTTCATTTGGAGGACTCTCCTTGTTTCCATCTGCTACATCTTCCTCAATTGCAGGCTTCTCATCACCCAAATTCTTTTTCAGTTTCATTCACAACTTCAGTAGTCACCCTATGGTAGACATTGAATCAGAAATCAGAAAGAAACAAAATACAAGCATTACATATCAAAGAATTTCCTACAGAAACCATCTGACTTTCACTATTAAAATTATAGAAGTATCGGGAAGTAAGAAGAGTGTTTCAATTCATTTCTCTGCAAATAACCTAATCTAATCTAATAGAAGCCACAAGCAACATGGAACCCAGAATTAGAAGTTGTATTAGCCTTAAGAATTAGAAAATAAAAGAGAATTGTTCTTACATCTTGTATGGTTCTGTTACTTAGGATAAGTTATAATTTTGGATTGTTATGTTCAATTTAAGTTTCAAATTATCTCTTTTTAATTTTTCAGTTTTCGTCAATTTAAATTTTTGTAGGTTTAAAGGTGCCATTTAAATTTAAAGTTTGCTATAAAGAAGACCAAATTCATAAATCTATTCTAAAATCAAGAAAATTTTACAACTGAAGATAAAATAAAATAAAAAAGAAACATCCAATTAGTAAATAAATAAGTCATGTTGGAAGCTTTGTTCACAATCATTTTTTGACAAAATGGCATACTACATTTACACATGCAATAAATCATAGTTATAGTACTATAGTAAGCACTATTACATGCGCATGCTATTAATAACTATGATTCCAATGTTCTTTATTGGGTTAGTAGAGAATACTATATCCCTCATTACAGATTGTACCTTTGACATCCAATTTTCAGCTTCATTTAACAATCCATCCTCCAACTTATTCAAATCATCAATTATCTCCTCTAAAACACTTATAATGCCATCATTTCCCAATAAAGCCATGACCAATACATGCTAGAACTGTCATATGCATAGCTATATATGAAACACCAAATTGAACAAATATGAGAGTCATTGGCCAGTCAATATCAAATATATATTGATCATTTGAACATCAAAGTATGTCTAAAAGAGATATATACATCATATAGAATAGTTAACAATTATAAAGTGGATGTCAATGTAAATGTTAAACAATCAGGACCATTCTTCCTTCCAAAGAATCTGGGTTTCTTCATTGGTGGATATCAACTTGGGTTTCCCTAATTCTCTTTATTTTTTGCAGTGCCAACCACATAAATGGCATTAAAATAGGTTATGGTCCCAACAATATGTGTTTCACTCATCACTTCTAATGGTCTTTTCAACTTAAGGCTAGTAGCTGTAGAAAACTATGACCTAGCTTTTATATACATACATATATATATATATATATATATATATATATATATATATATATATATATATATAAATATCCATTCCAACATTGTTATATAGGAAGAGATAATTGAAGTTAATATATTTGTTGATTTAAAACATACTAAAATATCAGTCTTTTGAGAATACAGTGGCCAGGGCTGTTCAATACATAAACTAAAATAATAGACTTGCAATGTGAAATAAGAAAGATGTTAAAAGTTATAATATGCTGATCCAAGTGTCCATTTCAACAAAAATTAGTGCATCATACTGATTCTTTTATGTCCACAAATCAGTGATACACTTATTTATATATCCACACAAACAATTTGGTGCATCTATAATTAAAACATAAGATGGTAATAGATATAGGAAATTAGGCCATAGAAACTGAGATATGCATATTTTGCTATTGACCTATATACTTTCAAATGCAAAAAATATTGTTGAAAGTGAAAACAAAGGTATTTCAGCAGCAAGATAAGTATAACCTATTGGTTCATTTCCATTTAGTACTTGACACAGTGCAAAGTTTGATAAAAGTCTTGCCCGTGCTTTGGATGATATTTCCACAAAAGAATCACAACCAAATACCATAAAAACAATATTAGAACCATTTTTTTATAAAAGGATCAATCAACAAAGTTAATTATTAGAACCATTCACACTCCAATATACCTGAATTGCATTTGCACAAAAAAGAAAATAAAAAAAGAAAAACTGAACTACCCATCACCCCCTATAAGATATATATAGATCTTAACTTGACAAATCTTAGTATCAGACAAAAAACCACCCCTACGACATTAGAAGTTCAGAACAAATCAAAGTATATCATAGTTGTCATACTCTTCACACAATAATAATAAGGCATACCCACTTCATCCATAGCACACTTTCATCCAAAGCACTTGTTAGCTGTTTGAAAGTGATGTGGTAAAAGTAAAAAAAGCAAAGATAAAATAGATGTGTTATTCATCATAGTCACAGTCATATCCAATTGACTAAATAGAAGATGTAACAAAGAACAAAAAATAGGTTATCACCATTTCATAGTTTAACTGTGAAAAACCATTTAACAGGAAATGATAAGCAAAGATAAAGAAAACATACCCTTAGACCAGTCATAGTTGGACAGGTCATCAATTTTGCTTGGTTCTATGTCAAGCTTCTCCACCATGTAGTCTAATTGAATGATACCATTGATGTCAATACCTGGAGAAATAAAGACATTAATGAGAGAATCATAAAACTGTTGCACAAGTTTGATAAAGTTGCTTACCTTTAATATTTTTGAGACATGCTTTTAAAGACCAGAAGTGATGAGATACAGAGTTTCATCAAAATCTGCAAAATGATCTCATGGTTAGCATGTGGTGTGTGTGCATCCTAGAATTCATAGTCAATGAACATTGATCTGATAGTTCATTTATATAAACTTAAACTATATAAATCATCAACGATGTCTTAAACCCCCATTCTAATGTAACTCATTCTAAAGCACATGCCACTGCAAACTGAGTGCACTCCTCCCATTGGAGCGAAATATGTCGACGGAAGTGGAGGTTAACTGTAAACTCAACTAATGAGGTGAGAAAATATGAGATCTTACTAATTATCCAATCCAAGACAGAAAAAATATTATTCCATAAGCTAGAGTGCATAAGTTCTTAAATAATAAAGTAGTAAGCATATGACTCCAGAACATTCACAAGTTCAACATGAAACCCAAACTGATAAACCCAAGAAGATAATCACAGTGGAAGATGCGGAGATGCAACTGTGAAATAGAATAAGTCACCAAATAATTTTTTAACTATAAATTGAGTAATTTAGGATCAATAGACAATTTAAAAGATTCATCCATATATATAAGGGGAAGCATCAAACCTGATTAATCAAAGTAGGACCAAAAGATGGAAACAACAAAATAGATGAAAAATGGAAACAACAAAATCACCTAAAAAAATAAAATTCAAACAGAAAAGGTTTTGCTCGAAGCTTCTAACTTGAAATCCAGTGAATACCTTACTAATATGAAATGGTAGAAACACAATCCTGGCGGAGGAGGAAAAGGAATAAGACAACATCGATCCTTCGAAGAACTGATATAAGAATAGGAGAATAATTTCTATGGATCTCATATTTCTATGTTAGAATAAGGTTTGGGATTAAAAAGAAGGAACAAAAATGAAACATTAAGTAAGGAAACCCTAATGGAAGAAAAATGAAACCCTAAACCACTTGCAGAGTTCGCCGACACCGTTACCACCACTCGCCGCCGCGAGATCCAGAAGCCCGCCCACCGCAGATCCGTCCAATACCGTATATCGCCGTCGCTTGTGACTTCCACCTCGCCGCCGCTCGCGCGCACCAAACCACCACCAGATTCGCACCGCCCACACCCTCGATTCCAACCCAGTCACACGCAAAGGACCTTGCCACCGCCGTGCCAGCTGCTGCTCCGCACCTGTAAGCGGTAAGGGATTATGGAAGAAAAAAGTCAGAGAAAAGAGAGAACAGTGATGAGAAAAGAGAGAAGAGAGAGTCAGAAAACTTCTTCAGTATTTATAAGTGTATATTGATATAAAAAATAACAAATCCGTGTGAAATCTGTCTCAAATTTTCGGACAGATTTCAGACGGATGTAAGATAAATCAAGAAAAATATAAAAAATAACAAATCCGTGTGAAATCTGTCTCAAATTTTCGGACAGATTTCATACGGATGTAAGATAAATCAAGGAAAATATAAAAAAATAACAAATCCGTGTGAAATCTGTCTCAAATTTTCAGACGGATGTAAGATAAATCAAGAAAAATATAACAAATAACAAACCCGTGTGAAATATGTCTCAAATTTTCGGACAGATTTCAGACGGATGATTGAAAAGACCCAAGATAAAAAAAAATATGAAACCGATCCGTGCGAAATCTGTGGGAAATATTTTGGCGCGTTATTGGCACGAAAGTTTGAGACAAAGTAGAGATGGATTTGAGACGGAATCTCATTGAAAATTACATTCGTCTCAAATCCGTCCGAAATGTTGATAAAATTTCATATGGAAACATTTCCGTCCAAAAATTCCGTCTGAAAATTCAAGTTTTCTAGTAGTGACAGTCTTATATTAACAGGTTTTATCTCAGTGAAGGTTTCAAAAGATTTTAAAGATGAACAAATATGGTCACTAGCTCCAGAATCTATAATCCAGGAACCTAGGGAGAAATTAATGAAAGAACAGGAAATGAAGATTCTACCTGACTTTCCTTTTTCAATGGGTGAATTACCAAAGTGTGATGATGTGTTAACCTGGTTAGCCATGACAGCAGATTGTTGATTCATGCTGGAACCTTGAATGAGACTGATTAGCTTCCCATATTGCTCATGAGTGAAGCTAGGAGGAGCAGCAGTGTGTGCATCTCCAATTGTTGAGGCATTGTCCTTCATTTCAGCATCATTAGAGATATTGTTGGCTATAGATGCTGATGCGTATTTTTAGAATAAAGGCAAGTGCACCTTGTCGCAAACAAGTAATACGGTGGTAAGACCGGTTATCGTATCCACAGGGATCGGTTGCCAATTACCAATTCACAAACTCAACAACTATCTAGACTAAACTATAGTATGAAAGATCAAAACATAAAACAAACAAAAGCAGTAAAATATTTTTGGTCTTTTCCTTTGGGTATTTTATCAAACACTTGGAGGGCAACAGAAATGCGGTTAAGATTGTCAGGGTTAGACTACACTAATCCTTCCTTAATTGCAATGAAATGGCTTCCAACACAAGTCCTAATTCAATAATGACAATCAAGTCTTTTCTAAAATACTCAAGCCTAATGTCTTAGGTGCAATGAGCCTAAAACCCCAAATTAAACCCTAATGTCTTAGGTGGATTAACCTGAGATTTTGCATTAAGTCAAGACTTATAAGATTGCAAGCAGCCAACACCTATGTCTAGATTCTAGAACTACTTGGCATATGATTCATGAGCATGCCCTAACATCAATCTGTCAATTGTCTATCAAAGCAACATATCATTCCTATGGGTAGCTAAGCCGAGGAAAGCATTAAGCACAGAATCACATACTCATAAAGAAATAGAGACTTGCATTAAAACAACCAAATCAAATACAAACAAGTTTAGAAAAGCTACATCTAACCCCAACAATAGGGGATTTAACTACTCATGAAAAATGAGAATACAAAAGAGAAGGAGAGAAGGGATGAAGAACACTCATAGAAAAATCCTCCAATCTTCTTCTATTCCCAGAGTAAGGAAAACATCCCCTACTAGGGTTGGAACCCTAGTCCAGTCGCAGCTCCAAGTGCCTCCTCCAAGAGCTCCCAAAAAAAACTCAAAAACCTCTCCTTTCTGCCCTAAAACAGCAACTTATACCAATCAGTTCTGCGCGCGTTCGCGAGGCAAGACATGTCTCGCGAGGCGAATGTTAAAAATCTGCTGTTTCAGAGAATTGAACTCTCGCGAGGCGAGAGTTTCTCGCGAGGCGAGAGTTTCTCGCGACGCGAGACCGAAAGGTTCTTCTCAAATACGCCCGTGAGGAGCATCAGGGCCTGGGCGTGATGGCTTCTGATCCCCAGACTTGCGAGGCGAGACATGGTTCGCGAGGCGAACCAGAAAAGCTTGCATTTCCTGGAACAGTCAGCTTTCAGGGTCGCGAGGCGAATCCAGTCTCGCGGGGCGAATCTCCAGAATTCTGCTTGGCTCAATTTCTTCTCTTTTCAGACTCTATTTCATCCAAGCTCCATCAAGGCTAATTTCTGGGCATTTTTACATTAATTCCTGCAAAACAACACCAAGAAACCGCTTCACCCGTTCCAAGGGAAAATCTAACTAAAATCAAATAAAGAATGCCTAATCTAAATGAAAAATGCATGCAAAAGTATACAGAAAACATGATGTAAAATCACACTATCAAATCACCCCAAGCTTATTCAATTGCTTGTCCTCAAACAATCACTAAGGCTAGATGATCAAAATAATCAAAGCATGAATAGTGAATTAAGAACCCGAGCAAATAATCCAAGTAATAGGCATTTCAAACAATTCAGCAGAGACAATCAATTTAAGTCCAATTAGAGGCTTAGGTTCTCTAGATTCATATTCTCACTGATTCAGGCACTCTTTCTCACCTGAAGCTCACCCCAAGCTTGTTCATTTGCTTGGCTCTCTTTTCTCACCTCACTCTAGTGTTTAGGGATATAACATTTCGCTCAATTTTCCTCAAGGAATGAATTCTACCATAGGCTTGACTATCAACCAAATCTCTACTTTATTAATGAAAACAATTAAGAATCAAGAGGTCTTTCACTTCGGTTGTAACTTGGCCATGGGACTAATCGTTAGGTGGGGCAATCAAGAAAATGACATTTCAAAAGGGCTAAACCAAGTATCAAACATTTCAACACATGACACCTTCTAAAATACCTTCTTGGGTTTTCGATTTATTTTTCCACCTTTCTTTTCTTTATTTTTCTTTTTATTTCTCTTTTTTTTTTTTTTGTCATCCCCTTCTCTACTTTCTTTTTCTTTTTCTTTTTGTTTGGAGAAGGGGAGATTTTTCAACTCAAGAGAATTATTTTTTTTTCTGATTCTTTCATCCCAAAAATTTTTCAACTACCTTTTTACCCTTTTGTAATACTTTAGAAGGTCCTATCAAACATCATTCATCAAAGTAATTCAAGGTACCAAGAAAGGTATTTCATTCTTTCAGGCTCAAAATTGGGCAACTAAGGGGTAGCATTTAGTCATTCAAAGCTCATAAGGCCAGAAAAATGCCTAGTGCCTCAATCATTTTCAAAAAATGTTTTCAAAAATTTTCAAGCTTCAAAACGGTTTCAAGTTAAGTTCTAGAGAAATTCATCCAAGAGGAATAACACTCTAACACAAAGAATGGGGTAAAATTTAGTGAGTACCCCTTTGGCTTCAAATCTCACATTTTTTTAGCAGTTCAAAAATCAATGAGAAACACAAATCTATAGAACCATCTGCTAATTATCAACTATCCAAGATTATCTCAAACATTTTTATTCGCAGCCTTATCACAAGAATAAAAAAAAATGGATTCAAAAAATTCACTATCACAATTTAATTGGCACTTAGTTCTCACAATTGGGTGCAAAATCTAAACAAGGGCAATCTAATTGTGTGATCATGCAAAGCTATGTCTATATGAATGCAACATGCATAAGAATGCAAAAGTTCAAAAATTTACACAAAAATACCCCTACCCCAAGCTTAAAAACTTACATTGTCCCCAATGTAAATAATTAAGTTAGAGAGGGAAGAAAAATTAGAACGGCTCACCGAGGCGGTAGTAGGTGCTGGTTCACATGCTTTTTGGCTTTGTTTCTCCCTGCTCTTTTTGCTTCTCCTTCCTTATTATCCTGAAAACACTTAACAAATTTATTAATAAAAGAAAACTCTTGATCTTCTCAAATTATTCAAGAGTTAAAATCAAAAATAAAATCTAACCAAAGAGAAAGGAAAAGAAAAATTGGGTTGCCTCCCAATAAGCGCTTCTTTAATGTCACTAGCTTGACGTCCTAGGATCCTCCTCCCGGATCAAATGGTATTTGGAGTGGAGATTGTAGCAGTAATATCACTTTATCCTCAGCTCCACCCAGCCAATGTGTGAAAACACCATTTACCTCTTCAACTATAATAATGCATTTACTTCCTAGTGGGTCAAATGGCATTTTCACCAGGAAGTTTGGAAGACAAGTGGAAGGGACTAACTTACCATAGTCCACACATGCATGCAAGCCGACATATTTTTCTAATGCTGTAAAATCAGCAAGCATGGTGGAGGGAATGCTTTCCAAATGCCCTGCCTCCTCACTTGTTGTTTCCCAAGGGTTTGTGGAAGGTAATTCCTCTTGTTGTGGTGCACTTACCGCCACCATTTCATCTTCAATTTGATCCATTCCCACAACCAGATTCTGCTCAACTTCTGCTTCATGTGGCTCTATGGGAATCACAATACACGGTGGTGGAGGTGGTAAATATGACCAAAAGGTTTCCCAATCCTCCTTGGAGTATATATATATAAGCTCACTAGTCATAGGATCGACTCGTGATGGAATATTATGAGATAGAGAAAACTCTTCGAAGAATTCTCCCAAATTTATATTGTCTTCCCAACACAAGTTATCCTCCAAAATATGACTAGAAGCTTCCTCATCAGGTGGATAATAAAAATTTTCCATGACTTTCGTCCACCTTGCAAAAACATAACTCAAAACAAAAAGATCAAATATATACAGAAAAATAAAAAAGAATAAAAATGTCTAAATTAGTTATCTCCTTTGTTACTACTGATATTGGCAAAGTCAATCCCCGGCAACGGCGCCAAAAACTTGATGCGTATTTTTAGAATAAAGGCAAGTGCACCTTGTTGCAAACAAGTAATACGGTGGTAAGACCGGTTATCGTATCCACAGGGATCGGTTGCCAATTACCAATTCTCAAACTCAACAACTATCTAGACTAAACTATAGTATGAAAGATCAAAACATAAAACAAACAAAAGTAGTAAAATATTTTTGGTCTTTTCTTTTGGGTATTTTATCAAACACTTGGAGGGCAACAGAAATGCGGTTAAGACTGTCAGGGTTAGACTACACTAATCCTCCCTTAATTGCAATGAAATGGCTTCCAACACAAGTCCTAATTCAATAATGACAATCAAGTCTTTTCTAAAATACTCAAGCCTAATGTCTTAGGTGCAATGAGCCTAAAACCCCAAATTAAACCCTAATGTCTTAGGTGGATTAACCTGAGATTTTGCATTAAGTCAAGACTTATAAGATTGCAAGCAGCCAACACCTATGTCTAGATTCTTGAACTACTTGGCATATGACTCATGAGCATGCCCTAACATCAATCTGTCAATTGTCTATCAAAGCAACATATCATTCCTATGGGTAGCTAAGCCAAGGAAAGCATTAAGCACAGAATCACATACTCATAAAGAAATAGAGACTTGCATTAAAACAACCAAGTCAAATACAAACAAGTTTAGAAAAGCTACATCTAACCCCAACAATAGGGGATTTAACTACTCATGAAAAATGAGAATACAAAAGAGAAGGAGAGAAGGGATGAAGAACACTCGTAGAAGAATCCTCCGATCTTCTTCCATTCCCAGAGCAAGGAAAACATCCCCTACTAGGGTTGGAACCCTAGTCCAGCCGCAGCTCCAAGTGCCTCCTCCAAGAGCTCCCAAAAAAAACTCAAAAACCTCTTCTTTCTGCCCTAAAACAGCAACTTATACCAATCAGTTCTGCGCGCGTTCGCGAAGCGAGACATGTCTCGCGAGGCGAATGTTAAAAATCTGTTGTTTCAGAGAATTGAACTCTCGCGAGGCGAGAGTTTCTCGCGACGCGAAACCGAAAGGTTCTTCTCAAATACGCCCATGAGGAGCATCAGGGCCTGGGCGTGATGGCTTCTGATCCCCAGACTCGCGAGGCGAGACATGGTTCACGAGGCGAACCAGAAAAGCTTGTATTTCCTGGAACAGTCAGCTTTCAGGGTCGCGAGGCGAATCCAGTCTCGCGGGGCGAATCTCCAGAATTCTGGTTGGCTCAATTTCTTCTCTTTTCAGGCTCTATTTCATCCAAGCTCCATCAAGGCTAATTTCTGGGCATTTTTACATTAATTCCTGCAAAACAACACCAAGAAACCGCTTCACCCGTTCCAAGGGAAAATCTAACTAAAATCAAATAAAGAATGCCTAATCTAAATGAAAAATGCATGCAAAAGTATACATAAAACATGATGTAAAATCACACTATCAGATGCGTTGTTTTTCTGAAAGAGAGGTGGGAAGCCATGCTTCCTATAACAAGTGTCTATTGTATGACCTGTCCTTCCACAATTTGTGCATACCCTTCTAGATTCTGAGTTCTGTGAAAAACCTTTTCCTCTTCCTTGAGGCCTCTTATAATCAACAACATTTATAAGAGCCTTGGAGTCATCAAAACCAGAAAAAATTATTTTGTCTTTCATGCTGGATCACCATGGAAAAGATTCGATTCATGGTAGGCAGAGGATCCATTAGTAAAATCTGAGATTTGACAACTGAAAATTTCTCATTCAAACCAGTTAGGAACCTTATAGCATAATTAAGTGAATGGTAATGCCTTGCATTTCTCATTGCAGCACAAGTACACCTTACAGGGCAAGCACAACAAGGTATAGGCATGTAAGTTTCCAACTCTTCCCAAAGAATTTTTAACTCAATAAAATTCAGTGACAGATATAGAACCTTGCCTGAGATCATAGATTTCTTGTTGGAGCTCGAAATTTCGATGAGATCTTCTTGAGAGAACCTTTCTTTTAGATCATTCCACACATCCACTGCATTTTCCAAGAACACGATGCTTTGCCTAATAGATTCAGCTACTGAGTTCATGATCCATGAATGTATCAGCATATTACAGCGGCTCCAAGCCTTATAACTTGGGTCAAATCTATCAGGGACAGGTATGCTTCCATCAACAAAATCAAACTTGTTCTTTCCTCTTAATGCTTGCCTCATGGAACGAGCCCGAGCATGATAATTGGATCCGTTCAACACAGGACTGACAGTAACAGATGAAGAGTGGATGATATTGTTAAACGGAAAAAAGTCCAAGGAAAGGGAAATTTAAAGGTTGCAATAGTGGCTCAATGATTGCCAAAGATAAAGTCGGAGAAGAAACCGTTAAAAGGAGTAATAACATGTAAGGCAATTTTCCATCTATAACGTCCGGGTCCATATTGTACATGCATCGCCAAAATTGGAAACAAATCATGCATGTGACAAAGATTAGACAAGCAGAAGTATGCAAGGCAACATCTTTCTCTCTCTACCTTCACCGAGTTGGACACATCCCAGATAACTCACACACCACACTTGTTACTCATTTGCCCCTCTTCGATGAGTTTGGATGCTGCAAAGTCCCCCGCTCTCAACACGTTGCCCTGGGTTATTTGGCAGGCAAGAATCATGCCTGAACCGGTCTAGAATGAGAGTCAAAGCACCAGACAAGACAGCATGGGCTCCACAGTTTGCATAACTAAAGTGTCTTTCTCCCATCTGCAATTTGTTGAAGAGTCGAATGGTGAGCCTCTTATACAGGGTAGGGTGATGGGCACGTCAAGCATGGCTGTTCAGAACAACGAGGAAGGAATGGAGAATTAAAAGTATATGGATGTTCTTGAATAAATGGATTTGATTGAGGTGATGGGTGACTAAGATGTTGACATGAAAGTGGAGCAAGTTGATGTTATATAATGTTTATTGTGTCGTCCCATTTCCATCGCTATCCATGATGGTGTTCCAAGAATAAGATATGTTAAGATTCTTGTTCAGAGGTAAACCATCTTCTTCTTCTTCTTTAGTTTTGGTTGAAACTCATCGCTAGTACTTAGCAACTAGCAGATTATGGGATGGATTAGGTTACAAGATGTGGATTCGTTAAACATCATGGCCACTCAGGAGGTATATGGGTTCTTAAACGGAAGAGTTATCATCTCAGTTGATTTTTTGGATGTGTTTCATTAAGTTGTGACTGATTTTTTGGATGTGTTTCATTAATCTGAAGCGTGGTAGTAATGAATTGGTTAAAAATGCAACTTGTTCTAGTCTAGTTTGGGATGTTAGAGAGACCTTGTAGGGCCAATTAACAATGTTAAGGCATATGATCCAATAATTGTGGTTACTATTAGGTGACTTCAATTAAATTATCCTACCTTCGGAAGTAATTGGGGGCGTTTTTCTTTGACCAGCAGGGTTGGAAAATATGCTCAGGCTTTGGCGGATTATAATCTTTTTGAGACTTACGTATGTTTGGGAGTTTGGAAGAGAGGGGAACGGAGGGGAAGGTTTATGACTTATAATTTATTAGAGGTTAAAATAATGTTTTACTCACTATACGTGTCACTCATTTTTAAAGGAGTCCATATACAAAAAATATTTTTATATTAGTCCTTACACGTGCAATCGTTATCAAATAAGTCTATGTCGTTTAACAGTCGTAATGACGATCATTAAGTTAGTTCCTACATGTGAGACTCATTTTTAAACAAATGCCGGTGCCCCCGATTGGTCATTATATGTGTCACTCATTTTAAATTGGTCCCTATATGTGTCACTCATTTTTAAATTAGTCCTTACGGCGAGGTTTCGCTATGATTCGGGATCGCTCCAGCCGAGGCATGCCGTGCATTCTTCATGGTTTGCAAAGCTGTTACTGAAAAATCGGAGCATTTGTTCAAGCTTCGTACCGATTCTGAGAGGGTTGTTATGGAGAACACAACAGCTTGCAGGCAAGCCTACTGGAATCTTCTACAGCACTGAATTACACTCACAGAGTGGATATGAAATACAACAGCTTGCAGGCAAGCCTACTGGAATCACTCAGTTGGAATTTTAACCAACTTTCATATTCGATCGAAACGATATCACTCCATGATGAACCAACTGAGTGAGTGTAATCCAGTGATGTTGAAGATTCCAGCAGGCTTTCCTGCAAGCTGTTGTGTTCTCCATAACAACCCTCCCAGAGTCGATACGAAGCTCGAACAAATGCCCCGATTTTTCAGTGACGGCTTTGCAAACCACGAAGAACGCGCGGCACGTCTCGGATGGAGCGATCCCGAATCGCCGCAAAACCTCGACGTAGGTGGCAGTGTGGGCCAATCAAAAGATTGCGGCTTCTAGGGCACAATCGGGGGCAATTCGGGGAAAGGAAGAGTTGAGAGAGGGAGAGAGAAGATGTAGGAGGTGGGAGAAGGAATCTTCCAATTTAAAAATGAGTGAAACATATAGGGACTAATTTAAAAATGAGTGACATATATAAGGATCAATTTAAAAATGAGTGACACATATAAGGACCAATCAGGGGCACCAGCATTTGTTTAAAAATGAGTGACACATATAAGGACATATTTAATGATCGTCATTAACGGTCGTTAACGGCCGTTAAACGTCATGGACCTATTCGGTAGCGGTTGTATGTGTATGGACTAATATAAAAATATTTTTTGTATATGGGCTAATTTAAAAATGAGTGACACGTATATGGACTAAAACATTATTTTAACCTTTATTAGTAATATGGATAAAAAATTATCCTTTAAAGTCCTCCCCTAGTTCATTTTTTGAGTTCTCCCGAAATCCTCCAACTCAAAAAATAAACTAGAGGAGGACTTTGGAGGATATTTTTTATTTATATTACTAATAAATTATTAGTAAGTCCTTCCCCTCTCCTCCAAACTCCCAAAGCCAGTAGGAAGCAAGTTCACTTGGGTTATAGGAAGGAAAATAGGGTGTAAAGCATTATGAAACATCTTAACCAAGCTCTAACTTATTGCACTTAGAGGGACAAATTTCCTTAAGCTTTTGAGGAGCATTTGGGTATAACTCACTCTAATATGTACTTAGCTATTATAGTATTTTTCTTAGGGTGTGTTTGTTTTAAGTTATGAAAGTTTATTCCCATGAATAAATAGGCGGGAATGTTTATTCCTATGTTTGTTATGAGTTGGGGGGAAAAAAGATTGATGGGTTTAAAATATTATCCGTTAAAAGTTATTCCCGTGCTTATATAGTTTTTTATTCCCATGAAAGAGTGTGGAAATACTTCACTCCTATGATAATATTGTAACAAAAATACTAAGATACCCTCTAATTACATTGATTACATTGAGAATTTGATATTTAATCATTTTATATATTAACGGCATTTTGATAATTTTGATGTATATTCCCATGAATATATATCTAAACCAAACAAACATTCGAATTATTCCCTGGAATTTCAAGAAAGATTCTCATGAACTTTAAATGATAACCAAACATATTTTACAAAGTACTACCCAACAATAATATTTCCAGTAATAACATTCCCAAACATGTGATTCTTGGGAATATAATTATAAACCTTGAAACAAACGCCCACTTAACTTGGAGGGTTTGCATTGAATTAAGTTTACAGTATTTATCATGAATCATAGCGTGCAAAATAGTACTCCCTCCGGTCCATATTATAAGTAAAAAAGTCTCAAATCTTTTGATCAAATATATAAGCAAATTTTGCTTTCAATGACTCATTTAATGACATTGTTCCCAAAATACCCTTCATTTAATACAAATTTTTTTTCATTGACTCCTTCTATTCCCAACAACACAAGCAACTTCTCATTATCATAAAAGGTAATTTAGGTAAAAACCTAATTTTTTAACCAAATTAAATGAGATTAACTAACCACCTTAATATGTGTGCTGCATTAATTTTTTTCTTATAATATGGACAGGAGGGAGTAAACTCGAGAGCAGCTTTGTTTTGCTTTCTACATTGATTTTCTATCACGACTACCACTTATCATAGTACTATTTGAGTAGGGTTAATTAGCACTCAGCAGTACCTTAATCAATGCAACATTGCACTCTCTTGGAAATGATAATAATTTATAATTTTTGAAATGTGACTCGTGCAATGTTTTCAAATTGATTGTTGCATTTATGATATGTGATATAAGTGCCTTCAATGCTGGTTTTGAAGATGGCTCCATAAATTTTAATCCAGTAAAAGAAAAGAAACTATATTATATTCTTCCGGTCTACAATATAAAAAATAAATGGTTCTTTTTTTTCCAAAATATAAGAAACATGTATCAATTTTCACATATATTAAATGCTAATTTTCAACATTACCCTTATTAATTGTTGTCATTAATTATAGGCTATCAAATATTAATTAAAATTAGAATGGGTGTTTTTGAAAATTTATATAAGTATTAATTACAATTAACTCATTCCAATACATTTCATTGTGTTTTAGAGCTTCGTTTCTTATATCGTGGATAGGAGGGAGTATAAAGCAAAATGGATGATTTCAAATATAAAATAACTGGTTCAGATCAATAACATTCCCAATCTAAAGTAATTAACTGTTTAATAAGAAACCACAGCAACTGAAACATTTAAAAAAAAAAAAAAGAAGACGCATATCTCCTGAAGCTTTAGCTTTCCAAATTCCAATCCAATACTTCATTCTTCATTCCTCATCACAGTCAGACGCAACAGCATCCTCTTTTGTCTGCGTTGAGCTTGTGACTGGCACCAAACCCTAATGATAACAAAAAGACAATTAATCTGCATAAGTTTTCAGCATTCTACATTTTCAGTTTTCCATAAAAGCTTTGAATTGAAATATAATTCTAATCTAACAATCTCCAGAAGATAAGAATCATTCATTTACAAATGTAGTTAATATAGCAAGAGGATAATTTGATTGGTCCTGTTGAATTGATCAGAAAGGTTAATTATTACCCAGAAACCCAAAAAAAAAAGAGTCATGCCCATTTGTTGAATATTAAAAGTGAATCATTGTGATGAAATAGTTAAAAAAGAATTCCAAGTTACCGTTAAGAATATTTTCAGGGCCTCTTCTTTGGTGTGAGTGTTGATGATTTTGAGGGCTGCCTCCTGAAAAAAAATATCACGAAAATTAGTAAAATTTATTATGAAAGAAATTGATCAAGGGAAATGTGGGATGTAACTATATACAAAAGAACAAACAGAAAACAAATGAGAATAAAAGAAAAGAAAAATCTCAAACCCTGGCTAAATTGAGTTCCCCATGAAGCAAGGTTTTAGGTTCAGCATCAATGGAAAGCTTCCTTTCAAGTTGCTGGGGTGGAGGAGGCAATGGTGTTGATGGTTTCTCCATCTTGTCCTTCTTCTCTTGGTTATTCTTCATATTCACTCTAAGAGAAGCACCACACAAACACTTCTGAGGCTTAGAAGTAAATTAAGTAGAGTGAGAGAGAGGTACTTAATTTATAGAGTTTAATTTATATAATTGTCTGTGTAAAGATACAAATCGTTAAAAGCATTTACAATGTCGATGTATACCAATTAAATCCTAATTTATATTTGCTTAATCTGTAAGAGAGGTGTGTGCACTATCGCACTATATATGCAAAAGCATAAAATGGGGCATCTTTGACTTTCATTAAAGAAGAGGGAGAGAGGGTGAGAGTTGCAGCTGTGCAATTCCAACAGATGAATTAACGTGGCAGCCATGGCGGGGAAGGAACAGAAATGCATATACAAATGGCAAAGAAAGATGAAAAAAGGCTTCTTTTAGGGTCTAATAACGCATGGAACAACAGGCACCACAGTAGAAGCCAAAACGTTACCTTGATTTGTTGGGGGTTGGACGTTTTATTATGATTACTATTATTCTTTTTCTTGCAAGGAAAAGCGAACGAAAGAAAAGATGGAAAGTAGTCGTATAACTTTTATTTTCTTATCTGGGAAAAAGAGGAGGTTTTAAATTTTTAACGCTCAAAGGGCATTTTTGGTTTCCAAGGTATCCTTCACATGAAACTGTGAAGATTAATTCCTCGAGCAGGATGGTAAAGCTCCCCTTAAGAGTTGTAATATTGCTACATTCTTAAGATTAAGATTCGAACTCGAGACCTCTAATTAAATTCGAAGAGACCCGTGATATTTTATCCAAACGTTACAGAACTACATATTAGTATTCATAATTTCATATTAAAATAAAGAAACTTTTAACTTTTTTTCTTCTTATCGAGCACTGTTGTTATTTACAAGATTAGGATCATGTTTGAATAACTTTATTAAAAAAAAAGTTTTTTTATATATGTGATAATAAATTTTAATGATTTTTTATTATTTACAAGGCATTTTTTTAAACAATTTTTAACGCTCAAGGACTTTTATGACTGTACAGAACTACAGATCAGTATTCATAATTTCATATTAAAAGAAAGAGAAACAAAGAAATTGGGTTATGTAAGTCAAGTGGTTTGAGTTAAGGATAAAATAAGTTGAAGGGATGTGAGGTCCAAGCTTCAAACCTTAGCAAATGTGAAAAAAATTAACATAACAACTAACTATTAATATTTGCTTATAAAAAAAATATTAAAAGAAAGAAACTTTTTTTTTTCTTATCGAGCACTGTTGTTATTTACAAGTATGGGATCATGTTTGGATAACTTTATAAAAAAAATAGCTTTTTATATATGTGATAATAATTTTTAATGATTTTTTTTTTGTTTAAAAGGCATTTTTTATATTTTTTTCAAATTTTTAACGCTCTAGGACTTTTTTTTGATGAAAACGCTCTAGGACTTTTATTACAGAGCTACATATCAGTATTCATAATTTCATAATAAAAGAAAGAAACTTTTAATTTTTTCTTATCAAGCACAATTTTGAACTATATATTTTTAGTCCCTCTTTTTTTTTTTTTACAAAAATCCAGTTTTAGTCCCCCATTTTTCAAAAGGAAGTGTGGTGTAGGGATCATTTTTGACACATTTTAAAAAAAGGGACTTAAAATGTACATTTTCCAAACGGATGACTAAAACCGAACTATTGTAAAAAATGGGGGACTAAAAACATATTTAACCCTAAAATAATTTTATAAAAATAATTTTTTATATATGTAATAACAAATTTTAATGATTTTTTTCTCCTTTGTCAAGGTTTAAAAATCAACATAACAACTAACTATTAACATATGTCTATGATAAAAATATAAAAAAGAAAGAAACTTTTATTTTTTTTCTTATCGAGCACTGTTGTTATTTACAAGACTGGGATCATGTTTGAATAACTTTATAAAAAAAATAGTTTTTTATATATGTGATAATAAATTTTAATTATTTTTTATTGTTTACAAGGCATTTTTTATTTTTTTTGAAATTTTAATGCTCAAGGACTTTTATTACTGTACAGAACTACAGATCACTATTCATAATTTCATATTAAAAGAAAGAAACTTTTATTTTTTTCTTATCGAGCACAGTTGTGATTTACAAGACTGGGATTATGTTAAAATAACTTTATAAAAAATAGTTTTTTATATATGTAATAATAAATTTTAATGATTTTTTATTGTTTACAAGGCATTTTTTTATTTTTTAAAGAGAGAGAGAGAATTCAAGAGGTGCACAATAGAGTAATTATATATTATATAACTATATATATATATATATCATAGTGTGATTCATGTTTAAATGAACTAATTAAAATAATGACACGATGTATTATTTAGAGGATAATGCTGAATGGTGAATTCGTAAATTTTATAATTTTTCTTATTTCATTATCTTATAACTTTTCTTCATAAACTAATTTATTTAACTTATGGCTTATAGCTTATAACTTATTGACTTTTTTCTCGTTCTTATCCCAATTAATTTAATAAAATTCTCACTTTACCATGTCTATCATAAATATATATGTTCCTTTTATGTCATTTTACATTTATAAGTTAGTTCAACGGTTAATTTTATCAAATACTTCAAATTCAACCAGCTAGTTTTTCAATTATCAGGTAAAAATTAGCTTATCAGCTATAAGCTAGCTTATGGGCTATTTTTGCCAAACATAGCATTAGAAGTATTTGGTAAACAAGCTAATTATCTCATTAGTTTATAGTTTTTCTTCATACTATTTTATTTAGCTTATGACTTACAGCTAGCTTATTAACTTTTTCTCATTTTTACCTTTATTAAATTAATAAAATTCTCACTTTCTCACACATTTCAAATATGTCATTTTATGTTATTTTACAATTTTAAGCTAGTTCAAATGCTAAATTTACCAATACTTCAAATTCAATAGCTAATTTTTCAGCTATCAGCTCAAAATTAGCTTATCAGCTATAAGAATAAGCAATTTTTATCAAAGTAGTTGTAGAATTCTTTACGGTAAACATATATTAGATTTTTTGTAGGAAAAATGAAAAGTCAAATGTAGATTTTAATATAAAACTATCATAAATGAATTTACACTCACATTAAAAAAAATACTCTTATAATTTTATAATATTTTCCATTTTAAATAAAAAAATTAGTTAATTTTATCTGTTATTTTAGAAGGAAATAATTGTTTGTTATTTTTTTTAATTTTATCTTAATCTCTTAATATCTCCATTAAGGGGCGTTTGGTATAAGAATCTTTTTCATTTTTCAAGAATCTTAATTTAAAAATTCTTAAGTTCAAATGTTTGATATGTTTTTAAAAAAATATTCTCATAAAACTAACGTTTCCAGAAATGTTTTTTGATATATATATATATATATATATATATATATATATATATATATATAAATATATATATATTATAGCATGTTTGATCAGTGCAATGCATGGGTTATATCCTTAAAGTTGAGGTTATCATAATATCTTTAAGTTATTTAAAAAATTTCTTATGAATTTTAATATAGAAATAAATAATGAGGTGAAATCAATTGAAACATATTTTATTGGATTTTTTAATTTGAGATCAAGAGTTAATTTGTGGAAAGAAATTAACCCACCTTTGTTTTTTTAATTTGTTGCCAACTTCTCATTAGCATACTTGTTTTGCATTGAATATTTAAAAACAATATAGATGGCCCAATTATAGTGTATCTACCAATTGAATGTTAATGGCTGGGGAGCATATCAGAGACAAAATTAATTGCTAACATGTTTTTCAATAAATTTTTTGACTTCATGTTTTTCAATTTTTTAAATTTTGTGTGTTGGTATGGTGTTCCATAATGTTCTTATAACAACCCCTAGTAAAAAAGTGCTTAGAACTTATATAAGGTTGATAAAAAATGTTGACCCTGCTAAAAGAATTTTTTGTAGTTAATCACTAAATTGCTTGTCTTTTTGTACAATGTTCAGTGTAGCCAAAAATATTTCCAAATTGAAATAAGATTAAGAATTAAATTTAAAATATAACTTGTATAAAAGTCTTATGTAGTAATTTTTATTATATTAAATTTTAGAAACAACATATTATAGTATAATGGTCCGTGCAGTTTAAAAAAAACTTTATAAAAGTCCTATGTAGTAATTTTTATTATATTAAATTTTTGAAACAACATATCTATAGTATAATGGTCCATGCAGTGTAAAAAAACTTTATATTAAAAAATTTATATTAATGTGTGCCTTGTCAATATATCTATATCCAACATGAAAAGAGTACTTGAAACAAAAGTAAAGAATGAGATAAGGAAGGGAAAAAAAAACCAAAACATAGACTTTCAATGTGTAATGGTTCATGTATAAAAGAGTTATGCAAGGTTATCTGAATAAGTACTTTTTTCCATAAAGATGTGAGTATTTAACTATTTATAGATTAGGTGATGTTTTCGTTAATTTTTATTTAATTTAAATTTGAAATCATATTGTTAGTACAACATTTAATATGAATGATTTGTTATATGATGATGATAGTATAATCTAATATATGTCAAAATTTGAAATGATATTTATTAACATTGGCATAAGATTATTTTTATATAATAATAATAGTAATAATAATAATAATAAACTTTAGGTATGATTCAATTTGATTTTGATTTGAGTCAATTTGGTTTGGAACCCAAAAAGTAAAATCTTAGTTTACAAATTATTATCATTATTATTATTGAATTATTTTATATCATATATTTTTTTTTTTTTTTTGAATTCGATTGAAGATAATAATTTTTTATTCCAAATATTTAGATAATTTATTTATGATTTATTTGTTATTTCAAATTTATTAATTGATCACTTTCTTTGTATAAGATTTATGATTTCAGTATGACATTTTAAGTATAAATCAAATTGATTTTTATATTGATTGATATGAAAATAAGATAATTTTATATAAAAAAAAATAAATGAATATCGTGTTGATATATGACATGATTCATATTGCATAAGATTGTTTTATACAATAATAATAATAATAATAACAACAATAATAATAATAATAACAATCTGTCAAAATAATAATAATAATAATAACAACAATAAAAATAATAAGTTTATTGTTATTAATATTATTATTGATTATTATTGGATATTTTAGGTATGATTTAATATTATTTAAATTTTAATTTGATTTATTTTAAGTCAACTAATTATAATAACCTAATTAGTAATATTATCATTTGATTAAAGTTTATATTTGATTTGATCTATTTATGGGAATACTTGTTAAAAATATAATTAAAAAGATAATTAAAAAACATAAATATTTCAGGCGGACAAATCAATGAATTTAATGTTAACTAAGTGATATTAACCTATTATTAAAACTTTATTATATGTGATCTAACAAACTTCGAAAATATTTTTTGATGAAAAGGATTTAATGTGATGATACACACTACAAAAAAAAAGGTTATTTAGCGATCGAAAATAGTGACCGAATTTTTTGGTTGCTGTTTGCGACCAAAATGGCGACCGATTGTAGGATCTCCATGAAACAATGGTTATAGTTGATACTGCGACCAAAATAGCGACCGAAATAGAGCGTCGCTGAGTTATCGGTCGCTATTTCGGTCGCTAAATAAAGGAAAGTAAAAGTCAAAACTTGTTGACTTTTTAGCAACCGAACTAGTGACCGAATTAAAATGCAACGGTTAAATTTTATTTATATTTGCGACCGATATTAATTTGGTCGCTAAACGGCGCGCAAAAAATTTAAATAGCACGTGTTAGCGACCGATTTTTAAATCGGTCGCTAAATTTATGAATTCAAATTTTAAATTACACCATTTAGAGACTGATTTAGCGACCGAATAATTCGGTCGCGAAAAATGAAATCCCTAAATCGCGATTTCCTTCCTCTCTTCCCCCGTTTCTCTCTTTTCTTCTGTTCTCTCTCATGCGCAGCTCCGTTCCTTCCCTGTTTCGACCGCGCATCGCCACCTCTCAGCGTCTTGTCCTCCTCCGGTCACCACTTGGTAAGGTTTTCCCCTTATCCTTCTCATTTTGTGTTTCTCCTTCTTTGTCTCTCACTCTCTCTTCCTCCTCCCAGCAGCACCGTGCCACCACCGCCCCCACGACCACCACTGTAACACCGTGACCTCCTTCTTTGGTAAGGTCTCCTCTTCTCTCTCTCTGTATCTCGCTCTCGCTCTCGCTCTCGCTCTCGCTCTCGCTCTCGCTCTCTCCCTCTCTTGATCGGTTCTCTTTGTCTCAATTTATCTCAATGTCTCTCTCAGGTGTTGTCACTTCCTCCTTCGGCCACCACCACCATCTCAAGGGGTTATGTTTGCACAACCACCACCCCCACAGTCCCCTCTGATCAGTTCTGTCTCAGGTTAGGGTTTAGGGAAGTTCTGTCAGTATGGGTATTTATGCTGTCAAATTAATCATTGATGTTGTTCTAGTGAAATCCAGAGTAGAGAAATTTTGACAGTAGGGGTATATTGATTTAAATAACTTATTGGATGGATAATATAAGTTAGCTTCCTCTTGATTCACTATCTCTTCTATTGTAATGCTTGGAAGTAGGACTACTATAAGTTTCATGGCCATCCCTGCATAAAATAAGCAAATATGAAGCCAAGAATGTAATTAGTAAATTACAGGCACATTGTATTAGACATAAGGAAGACTATTTTAATATGAATTTGAAGACCAAGTCAATGTGGAGGCAAGGGTCCTAACCCCAACTTGTAAATTTTCATTGTTGAGTTGAACACTTTATATTTGTTCTTTGGGTATATAAATGTATGGAGGTTTGATAAAAATTTGATGGCTAATTAATGGCTGCCCTTTGAGATTCTTTTTTTTCGATGGAGATTGGTAAGTGAGGGATGGAGGGAGGAAACATTTGTTTTCAAACTTCTTGAACCGTTGAATTCCAAGGTCAAGGTCCCTTGAAAATGATTATGTTACACCCTGCAATACAACTCGAGTCCATCTATGTCCTGTAATATTATTTTTTTTAAGGCTTGCTCATCCTTGTTTCTCTTATTTAGATTACTCAAGTACATTGTTGTTTCAACTGTGAGATGATTTGGATAGTGAATCCAAATACATCTTTACTAAGCATACTTGAGAAAAGTAATTTTCCTTTGCTCTAATTTCTGCATGTTCCCAACTACTTGACTTATTTTGCAACTATGGTTCACCATTAATTAAAACACGTCCAAAGAATGAGGATTGGAATGAAAGTGACTTTGGTGGTTTTGAATACTGTGTATTTGGAAATGTTGCATGAATTGCTTGGGTGTTGCCAGGGAATGCTTGAGGTGAGTGGGTAAATTGGGTGCATTACAATTGAACAACAATAAAGGGGTTGTGCGCTGCAGCAGGTGGAAAGCTAGCTATCTTTTTGTATTTATTTTCTTTTGGCAGATGCATTCGTATATTTCTTTCATTTGTAGTGTTGATCTGACTTGGTAAAATATAGTGTGCAATGGCAATGACACCCACTGGGTCATATTGAGGATAATGAGGTATATCTACTTATGTATGAATGATGAAATTAGACGAATATAAATCATGAGACTGTTGCATATATTGAGTCTGAAATGTAGAAATTTTACCAATGTTAGCTATGATAATGTCTGAATAAAATGTAGAGGGGTAATGATGGCCTATACACACTAATGATTTAAAAAACACAGAAAGAGAGGACAAAAGTAAAAGGCTTAATGGCTTTCAACAAACTCTTAAATGTTAGTTTCACTAGGCAATGGAGCTTTCTAGAAATATTTGTTGATGACCATCCTTACTAGGTTATCTAGGCATTTCCAGTAGGAAAAGTCCTTTCTATGACCATCCTTCAAAACGACGTAAAAGCATCTGCTTTCCTGAAAACTACTATGTTTGCTAATCTGTAAAGTTACATGTGAAGTTGCATTTCTTTGTTCTATTTTAACATGCTAGTATGATACATGGATCTTTCCATATTTTCTTATTATCACTTGATGAAGTTTAGACATATGACTTGTTTTCCTTATCGTTTTATCAGAAAATAGATCCGACTAAATGTTTTGAGATAGTCATCCATTTAGACCAAGTACAGTATCTCATCAACTTAAAAATAACGATCGAATTCACGTAATGATGGTTAAGGCACAAACTAATCATTACTAAATTGTTCTTGTGTATTTGCAAGATTTGATTTCAATCCCGCGATCATTCTACCGTCGTTGGGGACAAGAAATACCGCGTGTTGTGACTATTGAAGACAAATGCGGAAATCTGTTTAATGGGAATATAGTAATCCATGAGGATCGCCCATATTTTGCAACAGATACAAATGGTATCAGGGAGTTGTATTTGTTGTCCACTGGTGCATTGACAAAGTTTAAGTACCTTGGGGGTTCTCGCTTCTACATGTTCATCCCTTTGGAAGATTGATGAGTTTTGATATTTTGATTAGTACTTATTGACTGTGGTGTGTTTTTATGTTTTGATCGTTAATTAGTACATTATTAAACTTTTTTTTATACACAATTATTAAACTTGCGTTAATTAATGTATGTGTTTTCTTGATCATATTGACTGTGGTGTTTTGGATCGTTAGTACATCATATTTACGTTTTTTATTTATTCAAAAAAATATTGGTGTATTTTGTTTATATCAGAAATTAAAAATCAATGGGGTAATAGTTGAAAAAAAAAATTTGGTCGGTAGGATTAAGTTACAGGAAAATTTAAAAAAAAATTCAAAATTTGCGACCGAAATAACGACTGAATATCAGTCACCAAATTCGGTTATCTGAGCATGCGACCAACTATACGGCGACCGAAATATCGGTCGCAAATTTGCGACCGAAATACAAATTCGGCCGCTAAACATTTAGCAACCAAGGTTTCTGCTACCCCTTAATTCGGTCACTACACAATATAGCAACCGAATTATCATGTTTAGCGACCGAACATTTCGGTCGCTAAATAAGTTTTTTTTTGTAGTGACACTTGATTTCGGGAAAAAAAAATCTTGCTTTATAATATATTATTATTATTATTGTTTGATTAATACATATTATAATATTATATATATCAGATTAATTATACTTATTTGAATTTTATCGAAGGTAATTAATACTTTTTATGATTTACTTATGATTTAATTGTTATTTGAAATTTATTAATTGATTACATTATTTTTATATTCTTTATATATGTTTTATTAAATTGAATATGTTGAGTAAAGAATTACACGATCCTATCTTAATTTCCCTTTTTAAATATGTTATAAGGGATATATATCACAATATACTATTAGATTATACATCATGAGTGTTTAATATTGATTCAATTTTATTTGATATTATTTTTTGAATTTTTTGTATTATTTGAATAAATTTAGATTTGAAATTGAATTTGATCAGTTAGATTAAAAAGGGACCATTATTAAATTTAAAAATTAAAATGATTTACTTATAATTTATTTGTTATTTTAATTTATAAATTGATTACTTTATTACTTCATCTATATAATTTAATTGCGATATTTTATGTATGAACTATTTTAATTATAGTTTTATTTGATTCAAGTCACAATATTATACATTAAGTAGTAAATCTACATGGTAAAATGGTAGTAAATAATGATTAATGATTGATATACTAATATACTAATTTGAAATCGATAAGTCACTTAAGAAAATATATTTATTATTTTGATAATGGTTATTAATTGAGATATTATTATATTAATTGTGCTAAAATAAGAGTAAGAGTAATAAAAAATGGTTTTTTGGTAGGAAAATTGAAAATCTTGAATTTATTATTACTATTATCGTTATTATTTTCATCTTTATTATTATTAATTATCCTAATTCCATTAAGTGCAGATTCCAAAATATTGTTATATAAGTTAATGTTATGATGGAAATCTTGATTTTATGCTTGAAAAATATGGAATCAACATGTATTTAACTCAATTATATGAAATCAGTTACAATTAATATCGAATATTGACTCCATTAAGTGATAAATCAATTTTATCAAATCAGAAATTTTCTCCCACGTTTAATATGACTTCATTAAAGGCTTGTGTTTAATGATATGGAATTAATTCAACATGATATGAAAATAATTGAAGAAAATATTTTGAATGCTATTCAGGTTTAAATTCAAAAGATATGGAATCAGTATATATTAAACTCAATTATATTGAATCAGTCACAATTAATATTGAATATTGACATCATTAAGTCATAAACCAAATGTATCATATCAGAAATTTTTTCCTACAGTTAATTACATTAAAGGCATGCGTTTAATGATATGAAATTAATTCAAATTAATGTGGAAATAATTCAGAATCAAATTCGAATGGTACTATTAGGGTATAAATTTCAAATATATGGATCAACATATATTGAATTTAATTATATATAATAATCACAATTAATATTAAGTTATGAGCCAATCATATCGAATCAACATTAATTTAAAATGATATGAAATTAATTCAGGTAGGACTTCGAATGGTACCATACACCGTTTAAATTCAAAATTTAGTCCACCAGTTAAAAATTAATAATTTAAAAAAGAAACCTTAAAAAGCACAAAGAAGAAAACTAATTCTGAAAACATATGGCCCCAATTCTGAAAACATGAATCATGTTATGTCTTCACTTGCAAAATGGGAAGAAAATAAAACCAAGATCAATAACACTCAAGAGTTATTTTAAGAACCAATAAAAAAAAATGAAAGTACCATCAAAGAAATCAAAGAAAACTAATTGCATTGTTGTATATACTCAAAATATATTGGTGTTGTATACGGATAGAGTACTCCTAGTACTCCCATTAATACAATTTTGATTTATCCAAAAAGAAAAATATGCTTTTAATTGAATTGAATATAGGAGTTAAATATATTAAAATGATTTTCATATCAAAAAGATCAGTTTTTCTTTCAATAATTGCAAGTAAGATTTTTTGAAGGGAACATTTCCTATGTCATTCAATAGCATAGTAGTTATTCACTACTATAGGAAACAAATCATAAGAAATTGCCCATTTTGTAAAAATAATCACGAAAGGTAACAATACTCTAAAAAATACATATTAGATGGAAAAACCGTTCTTGCCGACTTCACCGATTTGGATCTAATTCTAGGATCAACAGGCTTCTCCTCTTTGGGCTTGTGATGGCGGTGATTCTCACGACATGCAATATCACCACAAATAGAGGGTTAGCATGGAGAACATTATCACTGACACAGTATAGAGGTCAAACATAAAAGAGAAAAGAAAGAGAGAGAGAGAGAGTTTACTTGAGAGGGAGAAAACAAAAAGAAAACTAAGAGTGAGAAATGGAAAAGAAAATGTAAATAGAAAGAAAAAAAAAAGGAAGAAGAGTGTTTGCCTTATAGCGATGGCGGTGCTTCTCGCGACATGCAATATCAACACAGTATAGAGGCTGAACATAAAAGAGAAAAGAAAGAGAAAGATAGTTTACTCGAGAGGGAGAAAACAAAAAGAAAACTAAGAGGGGGAAATGGAAAATAAAATGTAAATAGAAAAAAATAGGGAAGAAGAGTGTTTACCTTATAGCGACGGTGGTGCTTCTTGCGACATGTAATATCGACACACATAGAGGGTTAGCATTTAGCAACATGAAAATAAAAATATAGAGGAGAACATATTATCAACAACACGGTATAAAGGTTGAAGAGTGTTTACCTTATAGCAACTCGCCGGGAGTGACTGAGAGAGAGTGATGAGAGTGGTGCTGCACGGTGGAAGAAGTGAGAGAGAGTATGGCATAGAAAATGCTTTGTTCAGAAAATGTTCGAAAAACTTATAGTTCAAATCAAATTCAAATTTGAATTTAAGTAAATTAATAATTCATCCTTGAATCTCTCCAGTAGCGACACGTAAGTCCTTGCTGATGTATCATTGCTTAGAGGATGACACCTAAGAAATTTTGCCTTGAGACCCATTCTACTTTGTATATATAATAGATATAATATATACATATACTCCCTCCGGTCACTATTATAAGCAAAAATTTAATGGAACACACATATTAAGGTGGTTAGTTAATCTCATTTAAAAGAATCATTGGGAATAAAAAAAAAATTTAAGTTTGTTACCTAAATTGCCCTTCCTCTTATTTATTAAGCTTGTGTTGTTGAGAATAAAACGAGTCATTGAAAAACATAATTTGTATTAAATGAAGGGTATTTTGAGAATAACTTCATTAGATAGAATGAAAGTAGTTGAAATTTGCTTATATTTTGGACCAAAAATTTGGAATTTTTTTTATATTGTTTACTGGAGGGAGTATATATATATATATATATATATATATATATATATATATATATATATTTCCCCAAAAAACATTCTCATGGGAGTGAGAATTCTCATAGATATGTGGAAAAAAATTTATTGAAAAAGACTATCATATACTAATTTTTCATGGACAATGTTAATATTATATTAATATATATATATATATATATATATATATATATATATATATATATATATATATATGGTATAAAATCAAGACATGAACAAATATTTGTATGCACTACTTTTTTAAAAATATTTTAATTTTAACATTTTTAATATTTTTAATTTTTGATTTTTTTTAATTTCTATTTAGTCTATATTCAAGAGTGTTTTTGAAAATAATTCTAATATTTCCAATAAAAATATCCTTAAACCAAACATGGGAATTAAAGATTTCTAAATAATATCCTTAGAAAAATTTAAGGCCCACCGAACACACTTTTAATATTATCATGAATCATATTCTTGAGAAAAAAAATTGTCTTCCAAATGCCGCCTAAACGGAACTTAAGAACATTAATGGAATAAGAAATTAGTTTCGTCAAACACATGGTTGTGTTTTTCTAAAATTAGGGATATATAATAAATTTTATAATCCTTATACAAAAACTTTAAATAATAATAATATGAAACAAATGGAGTATTTGATCATGATGAACAAAAATATAGAGACAAATCAAATACATTAATGAAATATACTTCATTAATTTAATTTGTATAATGTTTAAAAGTTTCATTTGGGGGATCATAATAAAAAAAAATCATTTGGGGGTGATTCTTTAAAAGTTCGCACTTTTTTAGCTCTGCTAGGGTTTCTTTCTCATGAGTGCGGCGAAGAATGAGTTGAGCGTTTCGACGGAGGAGGAGGACCAGCTTAAACGAAGCAAGAAAAAGGTAAGGAAGCAGGAGGGAGAGTTCACTGGGCGTGAATCTAACCCTCCCAGAGAGGAGGATTGGATGATTGTTCCATAACCAGTCAAAAAATTGAATGCCCAAACTCTTATTCAGGGAGTTTGGGAAAATAGACTACAGATGGGAAGTCTAGGGTTATCAATCATGATGGCCGAGAGAATGGAGATGCGAGGAGCAATAAGGGGAAGGAGCATGAAGGTGCATGGCCATATTCTGTGGTGTTTGATGAGAGGTGAGTGCCATATATTCTACTTATGGCGAAAGAAAAGAAGAGGTTGCGTAAACCATGGCATAACACTCTTATTATTAAGCTTGTTGGAAAAAGAATTGGCTTCTCAATCTTAAAGAAGAAGGTTGACCAAGCATGGGCTTGGATTGGTTAAATCCATCTTATAGATGTTGGCAATGATTTCTTTTTTGCCAAATTTGATTCCCCTACTAATTATGACTTTGCGTTGACGGAAGGTCCTTGGAGTGTTTTTTATCATTATTTGGTTGTACGTGAATGGGATGCTAACTTTGAACCTTATGTTGATTGTATCAACAAACTTGAGGTATGGGTGAGATTACCAAGCTTGCCTCTTGAATACTATGATGAGCATATGCTGGAGGCAATTCGAGGCTTGATTGGTAAAACCTTAAAGGTTGATACTAATACTGCAAATCAGGCGAGAGGAAAGTTTGCTCGAATATGTGTCGAGATTGATCTCGATAAACCATTGCCTACTTTATTTAAAATCGAAGGACTTATATTGAAACTTTCTTATGAAGGGATCCATATGGTGTGTTTCAACTGTGGTGTTTTTGTCTATGCAAAGAAGAAGTGTCCCCATAAGAAGGAAGAGCAAGCTTCTCAAGGGAAGACTGAAACTGGAGAGGGCACTAGTGAAGGTTTAGGGAATCATGTGCTGCCTTATGTGGAGGAAGTGAGAAGTTTTGGCCTATGGAAGATGGTGGAAAAATCGCAATGGAGTAAACCCTATGCCAAAGCAGTTGGAGATATGGTGAAAAATGCGGCAGACTCGGATTAGCACGCGATACGATCCTTTGGGAATTTCTAAAAATACTAATATGTTAATAAGGAATAGCTCTCATGAAGATACGTGATACAATTCTTGCATGGAAGTGTCATAGGGCCACGAAGGAAGCAGTGAGATGGACGTAGAGCATAATCAAGGATGCATGCACGATAAACCAGCTCATGATAATGATTGTCTAGATAGTTTCTCTACGTTAAACCCAAAACCACCTGACCCTGGTACTGTAGAGGAAATTATGGAGTGTTTGGAGGAAGATCAACCTAAGGATGTTGACCCGATAGATTTGGAGATGATCCCCAAGGGAGATGATGGTATTGTTTCTTAATCCCTCGTTTGGGGGTCATTTTCTCAGGTTATAATGATAATTTTTAGTTAGAATGTTAGAGAATCAATGGGTGTTGAATTTGACTGTGTCTTTCTCTGGCTGATGTCGTCATAATATATAAACCTGATGTAGTTATTGTTATTAAGCCAAGATGTAGTGGGGACAATGCGAAGCGTATTATCCTCAGATTGGGTTTTTGATATAGTATTATTAATGAAGCAAGAGGTTTTTCAGGTGGCATTTGGGTTCTTTGGAACAATGACGACTTCCGTCTTCGGACTTTGATGATCCAGGAACAATTTGTGTACATGGAAGTTGATGAAGGGAAAGGTTCTAAGTGGTTACTTACAACAGTATATGGTGACCCTAGGGAGTAACAGATACGTGAAGCTTGCGAGTGTATTGCATAGCTAGATAATCATCATCAATCTAGTTGGATGGTGCTTGGTGATTTTACTGAAATTGCTCATCCTAATTAATAAGAAGAAAGGATGGGCCCCGGTTGATGTTAGAAAATGCAATGTGTTTCAAGGTTGGATAAATATAAGTAACTTGATGGATCTTAGATGTGTTGGCTCTAAATTTATATGGAAAAGGCGTCAATGGAATGGGAGGGAGCGTGTTTTTGAGAGGTTGGATCGTGCTTTGTGTAATGCCTCTTGCAATTTTGCTTTCCGGATACTTGTGTTAAGACCTTACCTAGAATGAACTCTGACCATCATCCTATTTTTGTTTGGCTGGATCCTAAAGTGTTTCCTAATGACCAACGTCCTTTTAGGTTCCTTGTGCTTTAGATGTGTTAAGTTTAAAGCTTTGACATTTCTAATTTTGATGAATCCAAACATTGGTGTTTGATGATTTTAATTGAACCATTTGAAATCTACTAACAAGTGTATTAAGTGTGCAAAAAATCAAATATTTAAAACAGATAGCATGAAATAAAACAAGGCGTCTGATATTAGATTATGCGTCTGAGTTTACTTTTAATGCGTCTAACTAGCAACTTAGCAGCAACCCATTATGCAACATGTGTCTAGTAAACTAGAGAGTCTGAAAGCACATCTCCGTATCTTCATTCAGAGTCAAGCAAATCCTTTTGCATATTCAAATCAAAAAATGCTGACCCAAGCACACAAAAAAACAGAAAGCATAAAGCACATGCTACAAATTCTTTTTATTGCAACAAGCTAAGACACTTCACGCGGTTATATTCCAATGTTGCATAAATGAGGAAAGTCGCGCTATCCAAGTCAGAAAAGTTATTGCACCTGCTCTGAAATGTGTCTGTACTCTGATAAAGCAATGCAAAGAAGTATGTTCACGTTGTCTCGAAGCTCTCCAACAATCATAATCATTAAATGGAGGATCAGAACAGTTCTTTAGCATTTATGAAAGAAAGAACAAAAACCTTATTCATCCGAAGAATGTATGACAGCGGATTTACGGCTGGTGAATATAAAAGGAAGACTTTGAAGGTTGTTTGAAGACCATCAATACAAAGAAGAACAACTGAAAGCATTCAATATTGGCCACTCATTATAATCTCTTAATTCCGTTCATTCTCCTGAAAATAATATTTCTATGTTCAATCATTTGTATTTATTGAGAAGTTATTTCTGCAATCACACCAACCTTATTTTACATTCACTCTTTGAGTGTTATTTCGGTTGACTTGTGTAACACCCCGTTTTTCGTAAATAAACTTAATGCATTTATATATGTTATATATATGTTTGTATATGCTTGTTATGTTTGTTTTTGATGTCTAAGTTTATGTTTGGGGAAGTTTAGCTTTAGAAAGGTTTAATCCTTTTAGAGTCCTAGTAACCTGTTTCACCGTTTTGGCCATATTTTGAATAATAGGTGTCTTATTGAGGTGATCTTTGATGCGTTGGAAATCTAAGAGAATTATCTACAATTCTTATTTTATGTGTTTTGGCCAATTCAGTCGTTTGTTTGGTCTTGCAGTGCAATATTTGAGTGTCCTGTGCTCAGGAATTGAGCACGGCCGTGCTCAGGACACAGAGTCTATAAATAGAACAGTTCCATGAGGGTTGCGATCCAAACCCTGTTTTGGTACTCTGGGCAATCCTAGTGCAACAGAAACCTCTTCCCTTTCCCTTCCTTTGAACTCCTTGAAGTTCTTGGAGTTTGTGAGTCCGTTTGGGAGAGAAGTTACGCGTGTTAGTATCGTTTAAGGTAACATAGTTATCCCTCCTTAATTGGGGATTAATTGACTATTCTCTTCTTGTTTGTCCAAGGCTTGAGGAACCCGTCGAGCCGCTCGAGGGAAAGACACCAGTTTCGTTTACGCTTAGCTAAGGGGTTTGATCTTCATACAAGGTATGGGGAGAAGGAATAATATTGACATGTAAGCATTGGGGGTAGCGTAAGATGAAGGGTTATGTTGTTTGTCTATTTGATGTTAATTGATATATGTATAATATTATTCTAATGTTAATGACATGCTTTAATTATTGTACTGTTTAATGTTAATTGTTTATGATGTATGATTGGATGTTATTGGTATGCCCAATTGAGTATGATGTTTTATGATACCATGAATGTTCATGATGATGATGATGCTATTGTGATGATAATGATGTTGTTATGATGATGGTGAGGTTGTTATGATAATGATGATGATGTGGTGCTCTGAATGAGTGTTGATTGTTAGGGAAGTTAATGCCAACAATGATGTTAATAAGACTCTAACCAATTAATATGGCTTATTAATGATGGTAAGACCTTAGAAGAGATGTTAATAAAGATGAATGCATTTAAGGTATGTTTTCCCAATTTGTTCATAAGACATGAATATAGTATGAGAGGCAAGGTTATGTTCATAGGCTTAGTCAAATACCCTGGGATTGATTAGTGAGTGTTTTAGGGATGTTAGTATTGAAGCTGGAAGTAAAAGACAAGAGAACAATTAAAGATAATGAAACTGATGATTGATGATGGTGTAGCTTAAACCAATAGGTTTGATCATTGAATGCCCTAGGAAAGCACGGTCATGCTTCCCTGTACAGAGCAGAACACAGAATAGTAATAAGGGGTGTTTTACCCCCAAACGCTTATAATAATGAAGAAGACACCAAACCAAGTAAAGACAAGTTAGATAACTTAAAGATAATAATGTACCTTGGTAGCCGAGTGGCCAAGGGGGACCTTGATGCTTAATGGTCAAGGTGTTGAGCTCTGGTGCCTATGGGCCAGAGTGTTAATAACTAAAGTGAAAAGATGTTGTTTTGTACCTTGGTAGCCGAGTGGCCAAGGGGGCCTCGATAGCCTAGTGGTCGAGGTGTTGAGCTCTGGTGCTTATTGGCCAGAGTTTTGTTGTTCTGTACCTTGGTAGCCGAGTGGCCAAGGGGGCCTTGATGCATATTGGACCTTGGTAGCCGAGTGGTCAAGGGTGCCTTGATGCTTAATGGTCAAGGTGTTGAGCTCTGGTGTACGTATTTTGGCCAGAGTGTAAGTGAAAAGATTATGTGATAAAAGATTAAAGACAAAAGATGAAAGATAACGTTGATGATGATGATAAACTTGGGTAGCCGAGTGGCCCAAGCGGAGGTGGTGATTGTTGGTCGTGCGCTGTGTTGCTCATTCATGCATTGGAGTAGTGGAGTAGCATTGCATCGTATAACATACCTTGTTTGGAATTATATATATGATATTAATATGATGAGATGATTATGTTTGATATGCTATTTTTATATGATGCATGTTCATCTTGCTAACTGCTTCCGTGCCATTATGTTGATATATATGTTTCTTACTCCCCGTCTTATGTTGTTTCCTTGCATGTATCTTTTGGTTATGCAGAAGACGGAGAGCAGCTTGCTGAGGAGTGACTCTCAGGAGCCACTACTTGTAGTCTAGTCTTGTTTCAGTTTTAGTTTGTTTATCCGAGTTGTTTTATCAGATTGGTTATACGAGCTCTATAATGTGACATCGGGGTTGGGTTCGTTATGTTTATGTTATGTTTTCCTTTTAAACATGTTTATAATTCCGCGTTTCGAAAAGTTATGTTACAATGCAGCAGCCTCTGCCTGATTTTTATTATTATGATATAATATGTATGTGTTCTCTGTCTTTTATATCTTTTACGTTTTATGAATACATGCGGGGTAGAGGGTGTCACAACTTGCAAAGATGTAATCTTGAAGTTGCTGCTTCATTAAATCTTATATCTTGTACAGCCTGAAGAGGCTAGCATTAAAGAATATTTGCTTAGGAGCCTGGAAAGGCTAGGTATGCAAACAATACTTGAAGGAGCTTGAAGATGCTAGGTGTGCAAAAAATACTTGTATGTAATCTGATCAGTTACAGTGCGAACATTTGGTGAAACCAATGACTGGAAGTAGCCCAGGGTTTAGGATGAACCAATATAAATCTCCGTGTTAACGTTCTTATCCCTATCCTCGTTATATTTGCTTTATATATTTGTTGTGCTAACAAGGATTAAAATTATTAAACCTTAAACATATCTTTCTTTGTTTTATTCTGTCTCAGACACATCTAAGTTTCTGATACCTGTTCTTCTTAAAAAGATATATGTTTTCGAAAAGTTTAAGTAAAACATAATTCAACCTCATCTTCTTGTCTTTTTATCTGTTCATTTCAGGATGGACCATAAGGGCTTTAATGATCCCCTTCTTAATTAGCACTTGGAAGCATAATGTTGATCTTGTTAGCAATTCGGAAGACCTAACACCAACTCTCAAGGGATGGAATCCCTAAGTATTTGGTAATATTTTCAGGGGGAAAATGAATTGATAGCTCATATTAGAGGTATTCAGGAATCTCTTATTTATGGCTGCATGCCATGACTGGATAAACTATAATTCTCTCTAATAAATCGACTAGATGAAGTACTAAATTTTTAAGAATCTTTTAGGTTTCGAAAATCAAGAGAAGTTTGGATTATAGATGGTGATAGAAATACCAAGTACTATCATACTAAGAACCTCACGCGCAGGAGAGAAAAAACAAACTCCTGGGGCTCCATAATCAGGTTGGAGATTGGATAGAGGATCGGGAGACTCTAAAGGCTATGGCAATTGATTTTCATAAGGGCTTGTTTTATGAAGATGCTCACTCGGATGCATTGGCTGCCACTCGGTTAGGCTATCCGAACATTGATAATGCTAGTCTTTCTAATTTGAGCAAATCAGTGGCGACCAGTGGGGTGAAAGATGCAACTTTTTTTATGGGTTCTCTAAAGGCTCCTGGGGAGGATGCCTCACACTTTTTTTCAAAAAAAATTGGAAGTTGGTGGGTCCTATGGTTATCGGTCCTTTGTGCAGAAATTATGGTATATATGAGAAGGAACTTATTTCCTCTATGAGTAATACTCTCCTGGTTCTTATCCTTAAAGTCAATAAGCTTGAATTTATCTCCCAATCCTGGCCTATTGCTCTTTGTAATACAGTTACAAGTGTTTGAGGAAGCTAATTGCAAACAGGATTAAGCCTCTTCTTAACAATTGTATTTCTCCCCTTCAAGCCAGTTTTGTCCCGAGTAGGAATATTCAAGACAACATCATCATTGTTCATGAGCTGACTCATACTATGAGAGGAATGAAAAGGCGTAAAGGTTTCATGTAAATCAAGATTGATTTGGAGAAAGCTTATGATCGTTTGTCTTGGACTTTTATTTGTAGTTGTTTGGAGGAGCTGCACTTCCCAACTCATTTGATTGATGTGATTATGTTTTGTATCACCTCATCCTCTTTTAAGATTCTTTGGAATGGTGTAATGATGAAAAAATGGAATAATTTTCCACTCTAGAGGCATTAGGCAAGGAGACCCTCTTTATCCTTTTTTTTTCAATTGCATGGAAAAATTAACTCACCTTATTTCCGATACAGTGGAAAATAAGGAATGGTTTCCCGTTAGAGCTGGGAGACATGGCCCTCCCATCCATTTGCTTTTTGATGATGACCATCTACTGTTTGTAGAAGGCAGTAAATAACAAATGGAGTGTGCATTGCAAATTCCTAAACAATTTTCTGATGCCTCCGGTCATCGTATAAATAGAGAGAAGACTGCTATTATTTTTCTCAAGGAATGTTTCAACGGGGACTATTTCTGAGATTGAGCTATGTAGTGGCTTTTCTGTTTCTCATGGCATTGACAAATATTTTGGAGCTTTCTACCATGGTTAGAAGAGCGAGAAAGATAATTTCAAAAGTATCATTAAGAATATGGATACTAAATTAGCAGGTTGGAAGTCTCAGTGTCTTTATATTGTGGGTCGAGTAACTTTTGTAAAATCAGTGTTGGGATCTAGGGCATGTTACCGATGCAGCATACTAGAATCCCATCATCTATTTGCATGGAGATCGACAGAAGGCAAAGAGATTTTGTTTGGGGTAGTTTTTCTTCCTCTCACAAGCCTCATCTCATAAGTTGGGATACTATGTACCTTCTTGAGGAGTATGGTGGTTTGGGCTTTAGAAGAATTAAACAGATGAATGATGTTTTTATCCTTAAGATGGATTTGGGTATTCTCTCCCAACCTAATACTCTCTGGGTCAACGTGATGAAAGGTAAATACTCGAAAGTCTGACTTTTAATTCTAGTACAGTGGGGAGCAATACATCAGAATCTTATCTTTGGAAGCACGATATGTCTCTTTGGCCAGTCCTTGAGACACCCCGTTGTGCCCCATTATTAGATTAAAACCTTATTAATTATTTACTAAATCGCGCGCTTATTGTTGAAAATACGTAAAAATTAAAACGTAATACCAATCATATAACTTCTGCAAATTTAAAACACTCCAAGGTTATATTACATAAATACACACATATTTATTCGTTGCCTTACCAAAACACTGTTTAGGGAATCATATCAGTAGGATCCTTCGCAGGTACTTATTCATACAAACAGCTTATAACTAGTAGAAAATAAAAATGTCTTATTAGACTCACTGGCCCTAAACTTACTACACTGTGTCATTAGGATCTATAGCTTGTCCTCCAGAATCAGCTTCATACGGAGTTTCATCCAACTCCCCAGCAACATCCGTTTCGTACAGGGTTCCATCCATATCCTCAGCAACATATTTCTTCATCGGGTCTTCTAACGTAATAAAATTGACATACACAAAAACACAGAAATAGGGAGATAAAAAACAGTTCTATCATCATGGGCGGAAAAGATTCATAGCATATAATACAATAATAGTCACAAAACATGTATCACTCACAATGTACAATCATCCTTACTTTACGATATCACCCTCCACCCTCCAACTCATGCAACTAAACCTTTATGCTGACGTGGCCACCACTAATCCTGTCACACATCCCTCGTTAGGAATGTAAGTCGGTCATCCAAGTGACGTGTTCCCAATGCTGGTGCACATTCTCATCCATGGTGAGGATGCTCATGCAAAGTAATTACACTATAGCTGCACAGTACCGTCGGTGCACACCCTGGTTCTCTCTCATCTCTATCAAGGGTGCTCATGCATAGCAATGACACTATAGTTGCACAACTTCAATTCTAATTTGGAACGGTCCACGAGAACTTCGGACCTCGTGTATCTCAAATACACAATTATGAACAACAATGCAACATATGATTCTCACTTACTTGTATCAATAACAACCTAGTGCCTGAAGCTTTCCTCATAACCTCCACTTACATCCTATATCACATTACTTCTATAAAATAATAGCTAGGCACCTTTAATTTATATTCAAGCTCTCACCCCAGACAAAATACCTCCGAGCAACATATATCTTTATCTAAAATCAACTAAGCAATTTATCAACCCATGCTGATCAGGCATAACACAATAATTAATATAATATTCAAACACCAAAATAATCGTCATATGCAGTAGAATACCTCAACAACGTAACACAAATAATTTAATAATAATAATTCGAACATCCTTAATATTATAAAATTAACCTAAGGCGATAAACCTACAATCCCCAAATCATCATTGGTATTACAGAAAAGCTTCCAATGTGATTTTGGTCTTGTCAATTATTCGACTACTAGTAGGGTTTAGGTCGCCCAAAACCATTATTATAAATTATATACAACTTATCAGTTCCGACGATGAAATGGTTCTTTCTCCCACCCGAGTTAGCACTGAAATCCTGAACTCGACGTTCCTCGCTATCACACCATAGCTTAACAGTTTCACCTTGAACCAAACAACATAACTATAATTAATCAAACAAACCCTAACTATACCCACTTTATGCTAGATTCGGCCATTCAATTCAAATTAGGGCTAGGGTCATTTTCTCACTCTAATCTTTTGGGTATTAACTACTTAGGTCTTAGATAGCTAGGATAAATTGCTATAAGTTGAAAATATGGAATAAAAATCATCCAACCACTTCGGGTAGGGTTTCGGCCTCAAATATAAAAATAGGTTAGAAAACTTCTTTTTATTGAAGTTCTTGGATTTAGAACCTACATACTTTAGATAGTTGATATAAATCACGACTTAATAAAAAATTGAACAAAACTTCCTTTATCCAAAAATACCTAGTTTTGGCCTCAACAAGAAAGTAGGGAAGGAAAATGTTTTTGATTACATGCTCTTGGATAATAAAAGTAGGGATCATAACTAGATCATAGAAATTGGTTTAAAGTTTCTAGAATTATTTAAAGTTCTAGATCTAAAAATGGAAAACACATGAAATAGGAAGAAAATGAATTCAAGAATATAGGAGATGATCATGTTACCTCAAGTGTGTGAAGGAAATGAAGAAATGATGATGATCTTAGCAAGTTCTTCAATGGAAGCACTTGAAGCTCTTGAAGAAGAAAATGGAGTTTTGTATGTTTTTTGTGATGAAAAGAAATGAAAGAGATGAAGAGTGAAGATGGGGAGGGGGGCTGCTGCTTTGGGGTATTTATAGGGTAGATCTTAGGCTTTGTTTGATTTTTAGGAATTGAATTAGTGGGTTTTGTGAATATTAAATAATATAATAGTTAACTATGGTTAATAATTAAGTTAACTAGGGTTACTTTACCAACCATGATTAAAATCATGTGGTTCACATTAAATGAGAGGTGTGGCTGTTTCCTGTCCATAATAATTAACCATGGTTAGAATTTAACTAAACGTCGGTTAGGTTAAGATTAAGGGCATTTTTGTCATTTGGCCTAAATTTACATTTAATGCTCCATAAATGCTTGGTGAGTCATGGTGGTGACTTAACCCATGACTTAGCTCCTCCGGTGTCCAGTTTTATCTTTGCACTTCCCTTCTCGACTCCGTCGGTTTCCCGATTAGGGTTTTACGCCCGAATAAAAGCATAATATTTCGTTTTCAGTTGAAAATTTTCAAAAAACCAAAATCGTTGGAAATATGATTTAAACATAAACAATTTCGTTCATGAGTCAAAATTAGGTTTTCTTATCATTAAAATCTTACTATCGGTGAAAACACCGACCGTTTTCCATTCGAACTTTCACCAAAATTTGTCCGAATAAACATAATATTTTATTTCTGATCAGAAATTTTGAAAATAGAATTCCTCACGGAAAAAATATAAAAAATCTACAAATTTTAGTTTCGGGTCAAATCAGGGTTTTCTGCCGGTATAAAATTATATTGTCAACTAAAAACGCAGTCCGGTTTCCGTCTGAGTTTTAAACCCAAAATTTCAGTGTAACCTTCTACCATAAGATAGACCACGAATATGATTTTGTTTTATTCAAAATCATTTTCTTGGTCTCGAATAAAAATATAATTTAATATATTTTTACTGTTAAAACAACGTAATTAAAAACAGGCTGTTACATTACTACACCTCTTAGAAAAGAAATTCCGTCCTTGGAATTTACATACCTCAGAAAAGATGTGGATATTGTTGTTGCATATATGCTTCACGTTCCCACGTAGCATCTCCAGTAGTTTCGTCCCATACGACCTTAACCAAAGGAATTTGTCTACCGTCAAGCTCCCTAATCTCTCTATTTGATATCCTTACAGGTAAAGCCTCATACTCTAGATTCTCTCACAGTTGTATAGACTCAGACTCAATAACATTTGAAGAATCAAGATAGTATTTTCTCAACTAAGAAACGTGAAAGACGTCATGAAGGTTAGCAAGGTTAGGTGGTAAAGCAATATGATAAGCTACTAGACCAATCCTTCGAAGAATCTAGAAAGGTCAGATGAATCTAGGAGTAAGTTTTATAGTTTTGATAGCCATGCCAATTCTGGTCTTCGGGGTGACTCTCAAAAACACGTGATCACCCTCTTGGAATTCTAAAGGTATCATCCTCTTGTTACTGTAGCTCCTTTGCCTATCATGTGCTTCCTTCATCTTTTCCCTTATCTTCCTAACTTATTCCGTAGTCTGTTGCACCACATCTGGACCCAAGACTTGGTTTTCACCAATCTCATACCAACATAACGGGATCCTACACTTCCTACCATACATAGCCTCGTATGGTGCCAGTATGCTCTAACACGCAGGCTCTCAAGATATCTTCCAATGACTGAATTGTCCACTCTTATTGTCCATCTGTCTAGGGATGATAAGCAGAACTCATCCTCAACTTTGTCCCTAAAGCATCGTGCAACTGTTTCCAAAATCTAGATGTGAATCTAGGATCTCGGTCTGAGACAAGGCTCGATGGCACACCATGCAACCTAATAACTTCTTTGATGTAAATTTTGGTCAACTTCTCCAAACTATAACTTTCACCAATAGGTAAGAAGTGAGCTCACTTTGTCAACCTATCAATGATAACCCAAATCGCATCATGTCTCTTAGGAGTTCGTGGTAATCCAACCACAAAATCCATAGCTATGCTATCCAATTTCAACTCTGGGATATCTAACGATTGCAATAAACCTGCCAGTTTTTGATGCTCTATCTTAGCCTTCTGACACACCAGACAAGATAAAACATACTCTGCTACCTCCTTCTTCATCCTTAAGATCCCTCATAAAATCACTACTAATAGTGATAATACCTAAACAAATTTTATCATCAACCAACTCCATTCCCAAGTTCAAATCTCTGAACTGTTCAAGTAATTCCAACTCCTTAACCATCATTTCAGAAACATGCAATGATTTCTTACTCAAGGTATCCGCTACAACGTTTGCCTTCCCAGGATGGTACAGTAAATCAAACTCAAAATCTTTGATAAACTCCATCCATCTCCGCTGTCTCATATTCAACTCTTTTTGGTCGAACAGATACTTCAGACTTTTATGGTCACTGTAAACATTAAACTTTGCTCCATACAGAAAGTGTCGCCATATCTTCAATGCGAACACTATGGCTGCTAATTCCAAATCATGAATCGGATAATTCCTCTCATGAATTCTCAATTGTCGGGAAGCATAAGCCACAACTCTTCCCTCTTCCATTAGAACACAACTTAGACCTTGGTATGACGCATCACAGTATACGTCAAACTTTCCTAACGGATCGTGTAAAGTCAACACAGGTGATGTAGTCAACCCGTCCTTCAGCTTTTGGAAACTCTGCTCACACTTGTCCGTCCATTCAAAAGCTGTATTTTTCCTCGTCAAGTGCGTCATAGGCAACATAATCTTCGAGAAACCCTCTATAAACCTCCGATAGTATCCAGCTAACCCAAAAAAACTTCCTACTTCACTTACCGACTCAGGCCGTTCCCACTTAAGAACTGCCTCCACCTTAGTTGGATATACTGCTATACCTTCCTTGTTAATCACATGTCCAAGAAATTGGACTTACTCCATCCAAAACTCACACTTGGAAAGTTTAGCATAAAGCTGCCTATCCTTCAGAACTTGCATCACCACTCTCAAATGTTCCTCATGATCTTCCCATGTACGAGAATATATAAGGATGTCATCGATGAACACAACAAAAATCTTATCGAGGAATAGTCTAAATATCTTGTTCATATAATCCACGAACACTGTTGGCGCGTTAGTCACACCGAAAGGCATAAGTAAATACTTGTAATGTCCATACCTTGTCCTAAAAGCCGTTTTGAGTATATCTTCCTTCCTTACTCTAATATGATGGTATCCAGATCTCAAATCAATCTTGGAAAATACTACTGCTCCTTTCAATTGATCCATCAGATCATCTATCCTAGGCAACAGATACTTATTCTTAATTGCTACCTTGTTCAACTGTCTATAATCTATGCACAACCTAGCTCTCCCATCTTTCTTCTTAACAAACAACACCGGAGCTCCCCACGGTGAAACACTCGATTTTATGAACTCTTTTCCCAACATGTCATCCAACTGTTTCTTTAACTCCGTCAATTCTACAGGTGACATCCGATAAGGCACTATAGATATAGGTCATGTCCCCGGTACAAGATCTATGGTGAATTCCACCTATCGTTCCGGTGGCAACCCTAGAAAGTCGAGAGGGAAAACTTAAGGAAACTCTTTCACAATAGGCATAGAATCTATACTAGGAGTCTATTTAGATTCCACCGCGAATAGCATCACGTACTATCGAGAATCGTCACTCCTCATGGATACTCATTCATTGGCATAGACTACACTAGAAGACTTAATAAATGATAAGGTCTTACTAGAACAATCTAGCATTAAATGGTTAGATGAAAGCCAATCCATGCCAAGAATAACATCTATCTGTTGCATAGGCAAGAAGACAAGGTCTACAATAAATGTCATATTCTCCACAACTATAGGACATTATAAACAAACAGACATAGTAGTCAAAGGATTACTAGTCAGGGTAGATACTGTAAGGGTATAAGGTAATTGAGAAACAATTAATTTTAATTGGTCCACACATTCATACAAAATAAATGAATGCGTAGCGCCTGAGTCAAATAATACATACGAGAGTCTACCAGCTATCAAACACATACCTTGTATAAGATCAACAGATTGAGAGGATTCAGCTCCCCTCACGGTAAACACTCTTCCAGCGGCCTGAGGTCTTGCTCCCTGTCGTCTTGCTGCTGTGGCTCCTCTTCCAGCTCCACCTCTATTGTCGCCATTTCCTCTACCTGCAGCTACCGGCTGTTGCCTAGTCTGCTGTCTGCAATCTCGGGCCATATGACCTGGTTTCCCATAGTGAAAACAACTAGGTCGCTCCATGCAGTCTCTAACGTAATGTGGTCCTCCACATCTGAAACAAGCTAAGCCTTGCTGTTGTTGACCCGTTCTAACCACCGATTAATAGGTGCAGGGGTCTGCCCTGGTCTAACATATGGTCTCTGTCTCCATTGAGAGTTACCATCTCCTCGCCTCTGAAAACCCGGTCGAGTAGGACCTCCGCTCCTCGATTGTTTCTGCTCATTAGCCAACCTCTGATCTATACTTTCGATTACACTGCATCTTTCCACCAGCTCCTGGAAACTCTGGACATCGAGAGATACTACAGCCCTCTGGAGTTCATGTCGGAGTCCTTCCTCAAACCTTCTACATTGACAATCTTCATCTGTGAATCTTTGATAAAATTCGAAATACTTAATCATAGCCTCAAGTCGTGATGCATAATCACCTACAGTCATGTTACCTTGTTTGAGACTCATGAATTCCCTCTCTTTCTCGCGTCGAACTAAGTGTGGAAAATACTTCTCAAAGAAGTAGTCACTAAACAGCTGCCAGTTTATAAATCTGCCCTCGACCTCCAGCAATCTTCGCTTGCCTCTCCACCAAGATTCTGCTCCTCCAGTTAACATGAAGGCAGCATACGTCACTTTCCTAACCTCTCTACAGTGCATTGTATCGAATATCTTCTTGATCTCTTGTACCCACCATTCTGCCTTCTATGGATCATAATCTCCTTGGAATTGGGGTGGCATCCCTTTCAGAAAAATAGTCATTCCGGCATCTTCAGCTGCTGCTGCTCTCCTTTGATTCTGTTGTTCCTGCTGCACTTTGTTCATCTCCAGCATCTCAGTATTCTGTTGTGTTTGTAGTAATAGAGTAGTAGCTATGTTTTTCATGGTATCTTGAGCCTCAGATTACTCTCCTCCATTTCCGGTATGATTATTTTCCACATGGTCAGCTCCGACAATTCTTTCTGGAGTTCTGTCACAACTATCGATCGGACGTCCTCTTCCACGAGCCATGATTCTGTAACATAAATCATCCGCTCTCATCAGTATGATATATAATACTACTTAGACAAGTATACAAATACTATTTGCCATACTAATGTTCGTTATCGCGTCAATTTCGGACACACTACCCATTTCTAAGCATAGTTAAAATCTGAAGTGGATTCAACTAGACACGGCCAGTAACAACATCCTAAACCTCACAGTTCGATTAGAGTCGAACTGCTCTGATACCATCAAATGAGACACCCCATTGTGCCTCATTGTATTATTAGATAAAAACCATATTAATTATTCACTTAATCGCGCGCTTATTGTTGAAAATACGTAAAAATTAAAACTTAATACCAATCATATAACTTCTGCAAATTTAAAACCCTCCAAAGTTATATTACACAAATACACACATATTTATTCGTTACATTACCAAAATACTGTTTAGGGTATCCTATTATAAGGATCCCTCACAAGTACTTATTCATACAAACAGCTTATAACTAGCGGAAAATAAAAATGTCTTATTAGACTCACTGGCCCTAAACTTACTACACTGTGTCATTAGGATCTATAGCTTGTCCTCCAGCATCATCTTCATACGGAGTTTCATCCAACTCCTCAGCAACATCCATTTCGTACAGGGTTCCATCCATCTCCTCAGCAACATATTCCTCCATCGGGTCTTCTAACGTAATAAAATTGACATACACAGAAAAATACAGAAATAGGGAGATAAGAAATAGTTCTATCATCATAAGCGAAAAAGATTAATAGCATATAATATAATAATAGTCACAAAATACGTATAACTCACAATCTACAATCATCCTTACTTTACGATATCATCCTCTAGCCTCCAACTCATGCGACTAAACCTTTATGCTGACGTGGCCACCACTAATCCTGTCACGCATCCCTCGTTAGGAATGTCAGTCAGTCGTTCAAGTGACGTGTTCCCAACGCCGGTGCACATTCTCATCCATGGTGAGAATGCTCATGCAAAGTAATGACACTATAGCAGCACAGTACCGTCGGTGCACACCCTGGTTCTCTCTCATCTCTATCAAGGGTGCTCATGCATAGCAATGACACTATAGTTGCACAACTTAAATTCTAATTTTGAACGGTCCACAAGAACTTCGGAGCTCGTGTATCTAAAATACACGATTATGAACAACAATGCAACATATGATTCTCAGACTTGTATCAATAACAACCTAGTGCCTCAAGCTTTCCTCATAACCTCCACTTACATTCTATATCACATTACTTCTATAAAATAATAGCTAGGCACTTTTAATTTATATTCAAGCTCTCACCCCAGACAAAATACCTCCGAGCAACATATATCTTTACATAAAATCAACTAAGCAATTTATCAACCGAGGCAGGTCAGGCATAACACAATAATTAATATAATATTCAAACACCAAAATAATCGTCACATGCAGTAGAATACCTCAACCAGCGTAACACAAACAATTTAATAATAATAATTCAAACATCCTCAATATTATAAAATTAACCTAAGACGATAAACCTACAATCTCCAAATCATCATTGGTATTACAGAAAAGCTTCCAACGTGATTTTGGTCTTGTCAATTATTCGACTACTAGTAGGATTTAGATCGCCCTACACCATTATTATAAATTATATACTACTTATCAGTTCCGACGATGGAATGGTTCTTTATCCTACCTGAGTTAGCACCGAAATCCCGAACTCGACGTTCCTCGATATCACACCACAGCTTAACAGTTTCACCTTGAACCAAACAACATAACTATAATTAATCAAACAAACCCTAACTATACCCACTTTATGCTAGATTCGTCCATTCAATTCAAATTAGGGCTAGGATCATTTTCTCACTCTAATCTTTTGGGTACTAACTACTTAGGTCTTAGATAGCTAGGATAAATTGCTATAAGTTGAAAATATGGAATAAAAATCATCCAACCACTCAGGGTAGGGTTTCGGCCTCAAATATAAAAATAGGTTAGAAAACTTCTTTAGATTCAAGTTCTTGGACTTAGAACCTACATACTTTAGATAGTTGATATAAATCAGGACTTAATTAAAAATTGAACAAAACTTCCTTTATCCAAAAATACATAGTTTCGGTCTCAACAAGAAATTAGGGAAGGAAAATGTTTTTTATTACATGCTCTTGGATAATAAAAGTAGGGATCATAACTAGATCATAGAAATTGGTTTCACAATTTTATGATTTCTCTACAATTTTCTAGAATTATTTAAAGTTCTAGATCTAGAAATGGAAAACTCATGAAATAGGAAGAAAATGAATTCAAGAAGCGAGGAGATGATCATGGATGATCATGTTACCTCAAGTGTGTGAAGTAAATGAAGAAATGATGGTGATCTTGGCAAGTTCTTCAATGAAAGCACTTGAAGCTCTTGAAGAAGAAAATGGAGTTTTGTGTGTTTTTTGTGAAGAACATAAATGAAAGAGATGAAGAGTGAAGATGGGGAGAGGTTCTACGGCCTTGGGGTATTTATAGGGTGGGTCTTAGGCTTTTTTTGGTTTTTAGGAATTGAATTAATGGATTTTGTCAATATTAAATAATATAATAGTTAAATATGGTTAATAATTAACTTAACTAGGGTTACTTTGCTAACCATGATTAAAATCATGTGGTTCACATTAAATGAGAGGTGTGGCTGTTTCTTGTCCACAAGAATTAACCATGGTTTCTTAACCATGATTAGAATTTAACTAAACATCGGTTAGTTTAAGATTAAGGGCATTTTGGTCATTTCGTCTAAATTTACATTTAATTCTTCATAAATGCTTGGTGAGACATGGTGGTGACTCACCCCATGACTCAGCTCCGCCGGTGTCCGGTTTTGTCTCTGCACTTCCCTTCTCGATTCCGTCGGTTTCCAATTAGGGTTTTACGCCCGAATAAAAGTATAATATTTCGTTTTCGGTTGAAAATTTTCAAAACAACCAAACTCATTGAAAATATTATTTAAACATAAACCATTCTGTTCATGAGTCAAAATTAGGTTGTCTGATTATTAAAATCTTACCGTCAGTGAAAACACCGATCGTTTTCCGTTCGAACTTTCACCAAAATTCGTCCGAATAAACATAATATTTTATTTCTGATCAGAAATTTGGAAAATAGAATTCCCCACGGACAAAATATTAAAAATCTACAAATTTTAGTTTCGGGTCAAATTAGGGTTTTCTGTCGATATAAAATTATACTGTCACTTAAAAAGCAAAACAGGTTTAACATGCGAGTTTGTAACCCAAAATTTCACCGTAACCTTCTACCATAATATAGAGCATGAATACGATTTTTTTTATCCAAAATAATTTTCTTGGTGTCGAATAAAAATATAATTAAATATATTTTTACTATTTAAACAGCATAATTAAAAATAGGGCCGTTACAGCTCTCAACAAAACGTGGTTCCTGTTGTAGGAGATGGTAGGAACACTATTTTTTGGAAGGAACGTTGGTTGTAGATTGATCAAACCTTGCTCCGGTGGTGTCCGACGAATGTCAGCTTAGCTGATCAATTTGCGACAATTTGTTCTTTTATAACCGAGTTTGAAAAGTAGGACTTGCCAAGGCTTAGAATTGTCTTCCTAATGACATAATGCATCAAATTATAGCAATTCCTACTCCCTTACCATCTGATAACGTTGATGGGGTGGCTTGGAAAGGGAATAAAGATGGTAGTTTCTCTGTGAAATCAACCTACTAGAGTAGATGTCCTCTTCACGTTTTGCGTGATTGTTCTATGGCCACTCAGGTTTGGGTCCCTCTAATCCGTTTTGGTGCTCTTAACGAGTTTTTTTTAAGCTAAGTTACAGGAATGGCTTCAATTAAATATTGCTGGAGATTTGGGACTTTGTACTAAATTAAATTAGCAGGCCCATGCTTCCTCGCAGGTTTATCATGAATAATGCCCACTCTTTTGCCTCAGCCTTATCTAAAGACCAGGATTTGATGAATGTTGGCAGAATCAGTTTTACGGTGCATGTTCGCTGGCATTGTCCTCCTTCGGGCTGGATGAAATTGAACACTGACGGGGCTTCTAAAGGTAACCTCGGTGATGTTGGGTGTGGCGGTATCATTAGGGATGAGACTGGCATATGGGTTTTGGGATTTGGACTGCACATTGGTGTCTGTAATGCTTTCCATGAAGAGCTCTGGGGTATCAAGAAAGACTTGAAAATTGCGTGGATGAAAGGTATATGATATCTTCTAGTGGAATCAAACTCTGAAGCAGTTCTTGCTTGTATTAGACTGGCACAAGTGCGAAATCAACAAACATATTGGTGGGGTGCATTCATGAATGGATGATTAGGGATTGACATCTTGAATGTTCTCAGAAGGTAATAGGTATGCTAATTGGCTTGCTAACTGAAATCTTGGCCAAGTTCATGGTACTTATATCATTATGACTCATAAGGTGGACTCGCCGCTAAGTGATCCTTCTAGAATTATCTTTGATGATTTTTCTGGGGTGTCTGTACTCGATGTTGTTTTTTTATGTTTGTTAGTTTTTTTTCCTTTTGTTTGTTTGGGCTTTTAGCCCCTCCTATTACCCCAAAAAAAAAAATTCATTTGGGGTAGACCGGAATGATACTAATGAAAAATATGCTATGGTGGAACCTCTTCATTCCATGCTTTAACTTTTAGCGGTGTTTGAGAAAATTCATTTTCAATGAAATAATTATTTATTTTTTCTGAAAATCCCTCACTAAACTTTTGATTAAAAGTGGTTTTTGACATAAAATATATTAGGATTTAAGTATAATACATTGTCTGTGTAAAGCTTTTTTGTATTGTCAATCAATTTTATATTGATATATGATGAAAAAAAAATTTGGCTTAAAAAATTTTGGCTCTTACAATAGTTATGTTTGAGCTACACACGAGGTGATATGCAATTGGTTAAGAGTGTAAAATGTTTACACTTACTTTATATTTCAATTAAATTCAATAAATTATATTTGCAATCTAAACAAACAAATAAACAAACAAAAATGTTACTATTTCTATTTGACATTGAAAAATGGTTTACTAGAGACCTGTTTACTTTGTTTCAATTGCTTGTTTTCATTTTTTGTTTTCAAAAATAATTACAATTTTTATATATTGTTTTCATTTTATTTTTTGTTTTTAAAAAATTTGTATGTGAAACAAGAAAACAATTTCCTGTACAAGTTTTTGGAAAAATGAAATAAAATAACAATAAAATGACGATTTTATAATTATTTCTAAAAACAAAAAATTAGAAATAAAGCAAACATGACATAACTTTTTCTTTTGTCCTTTTATTTCTTCAAGTAACTTCGGCGAAATAGTTTCATATGTCGGCTACTGTTAGTATCCTGGAAAAAATACAGGCCCAAATAAAAATTGAAAAGTTACAGTAAAAAGCCCAAAACACCTATGGCTACAAAGCATTCATTCAAACACCATAAGGCCTACTGGACCATTGGCAGTCTGGACCTAGTGATTAAGAGATAAACGAAATTGTTTATTTGTGTTATCTTCTGCAATAATCGTTCAGCTACCATGGCCTAGATATACATAAAAGCAGCACATGTTTCTAGCCATTCCAAAACCTCCTCGTTAATATTAGATAACAGATATGACTATAAATATTTATAAACTTTTATACAAGTTATTGTGACATGGGTCCTACTATAATTGTTTTAAATGTTTCACATGAATCTACTATACTAATATAGTGTCTTTAAAGTGTTTAGAGTATAAAACCTACGCATTTTTCATCATACCATTGTTTTGATAATAACTATCATACTATTGTAAGTATCACTGTTAATTCTCAAAGCGCCGTACTTTGCCCTTAAATTAAAATTGAGCTAACCCCCTCCTTTTTTTCTGAACTATTTTAAAAACGAGCTGAGTTTGATTCATAGCTCCTCCAAAATTTATTCTAGTATAAAGTTTATTTGTATAAATGAAAATATTGTGATCGACTAAATTCACACACAAAAAAAAAAGTAGAATGTTTATTGACTCTTAGAAGAATTTGTGTTTTTTTATACTTTATTTTATCTAATATTGTCCCATTAATAAATTCTGGACTGTTAAACAAAATTAATTTTTGACATATTGTCAATGTAAATTTTTTTTACTGTCAATTAATCAAGAATCATCGTATGTATGACTTTTAAGATAATTATGATAAGAGTCAAACATTGTTAATGATATAACAATTTACAATTGATTGAGTATAAAAACTCTTCACACTGACAATGCATATTAGTTAAATCCTAAAAAATAAACTTTGAGCCTGACATTGTAATAAGATGCTTTATCTTAATTCAACTAAAAATTACTTTAAAAAAATGTGGTAATAAAAAACCTTACGGCCAAGAAAACTCTGATTATGGTTTCAATTTCTTTATAATTTTAATTGTGATGAATTGTCGATGCAAAGAATTTTATTTCATTTTATAAGAAGGGCAATATCATATATTAACTAACAAACCGAGGGGTAAAGCACCCGTTACGATCATTGTTTGCAAAAGTTTCCGATAACAGATTTACATCATTAACCAGATGAACTTAAACAGGAGCATCAAAGCCACTCCTAGCAAAGAAATAGCTAAGAAATGTGTGCACACTTAGTGGATTCTCTATTGGTGTGTTTGGTGTGAGAGAGAATAAGAAGACAGAAAAAGATATGAGAGAGAAAGAAGAAGAAACTGTGATTTTCTCTTATTTGATAGGCAAGAGAAATAGAGAAGAGAGAAGAAATTGGGTGGGACCCACCCAAAATTTTATTATCTCCAAAAATGAGAATAAATGAAGAAGAAGAAATAATCTACTCCTTTCTTCTCTATTTATCTCATATTTCTCTTACATCAAACAAAACATCAAATCTACTCTATTTCTCACATTTTTCTCTCTTCTCATACTCTTTCTCACATCTTTCTCTCTTCTCCTTTTCTTCTCACAATCAAACAAGCATAAAAGAATGTTGCAACAAAGCCTGCCAGTCACTTTGTCGAAGAAGAAACTTACACTACTAGAAAGCTGTTGTTTAGTGATTGTGTTTTTAATTACATTGTATTATCGGTTAAGAAATAATTATTTATATTTTTATCTGAGACCAAGAAAATGATTTTGAATAAAACAAAATCATGTTCATACTCTACCTTATGGTAGAGGGTTGCGGTGAAATTTTAGGTTGAAATTTCAGACGGAAACCGGTATGCGTTTTCACTGACAGTAAGATTTTACTGATAAGAAAACCTAATTTTGACTCGTGAAAGAAATGGTTTAGGTTTAAATCATATTTCCAACTACTTTGGTTATTTTGAAAATTTTCGATCGGAAATGAAATATTCGGTTTTATTCGGGCGTAAAACCTAAATCGAGTAAAGCCAATTTGAATACGGGATTTTCGGGACCCGCTAATGGATAGAGACAACGAGTCATGGATGACTCATGGGGGGTGAGTCACCTAGTGAGTCATGGTGTGACTCACCATGTAATAAATGATGTTAAGGTGTGAAAAGACTAAAATGCCCTTAACCTAACCTATCTTAATTAAATGTTAACCATGGTTAAGACAAGTCATGTACAAATTGGCTTCTTCTTCCTATTATGTGGTGCAAAATCAGCCACACCATCCCTTCACCCTTCACTACACATTTTTAACTCAACCATGATTACTATTAACCATAGTTAAGTTATTATATTATTTTCCAACTTAACTTAGATCAAGTAAACTCAACCATGGTTCTATGTTAACATTAAACAAAGCATTTTCACTCCCTCACTCTCTCATTTGCGCATCCCAAACCCTCTCCACACTTAACCAAATTTCATTTCTTCCTATTTCACACTCCAAGTCAAGTTCTGCACAAAACACAAAGAAACCTCAGTGTTCTTGCTAAGTTCTTCAAATCTCTTCATTTTCTTGATCAAACTTCTTCATTCCAAGGTGAGGATCATGTTCCTCATCATCTTAGCTTCATTAATCATCCATCAAACTCCATTTTCATCGACTATTTCACAAATTCCTATTCTTAGATCTAGATTTTCAAATAATTCTAGAAAATTGTAGAAAAATCATTTTAATGTGAAATCAATTTCTATGATCTTTATATTACTTATAATTTCATCATTTAAGAATCTGTAAGCGAAAAATCTATTTTTCTTAATATGGCCGAACCTATGCTTGAATGAGCAAATGAGATTTTGTTCAATTTTTAACTTAGATGAGGTTGGTTCTAAGTTATCTAGGGTTTTTATGTAACATCCATGGCTGCTCTATGGATTGACGACTGTCCTCACTCACACGCTTCCTAGGAAAACTTCCCAGGAGGTCACCCATCCCAGAAATGCTCCAAGTCAAGCACGCTTAACTGTGGAGTTCTTAAGTGATGGGCTCCCGAAAAGAAGATGATCTTGTTAGTATAGGTAGTACCAATCAATTCATATAAGCCTTCCTCAACTGTATAGTCCCATACCTACGGTCTCGAGGATTCCTCTCATTTAGGTGCGTAATCGGTTTATTCATGTGTCCCTCGCCTAGAAGCACCTGCTAGGAGCCGCTCCTTGCTGTGCCTTCTTGCACCGGCCGCCACTCCCACCCTCAAATGCACAGGGTGTTACATGCCCTGACTTCCATTTGGTTTATCCCTGAACCACACTGTACTGGGAGAGGTGCCGCTCTGATACCATTTTAGTATTCTTTTTATAATAATTACTTAAACAATAATATATAATATTCTTATACTAACTATTTTCCACAATAAAACTTATACTAGCTTAATCATATTATTTAAAACTTACATTAAAATTTTAGGATGTTATATTTCTCTCCTCCTTCAAGAAATTTCATCCCCGAAATTTCGACACCTAAACACTCATAGTAAAAAAATATTTATAATAAATAAATAAACAGACAACTAGAAAATAAATTGATTTACATGCACTATAGAGACATGAATTATGTTCATCAAAATAAATTTTCAGTACGACAAATAATCTCAAGTAAGTTCAATCACAATCAATAATTAATCAAAATCAACAACATATGTCTTGTATACCAGGGAACAATTCAAAAAAGAAGTAGAGGTAAGCAACAAAAAAAAAAATTCAAACACAATCAACAAAAAAGTTTCTCACACACAATAAATTTTTTTTTTAAAAAAACTTCTCACTAACAAAACTCATACACTTGCATGTTAGTCGCCATAAATCTGTACACCACCAATCAAATATTGGGTTGGCCAGGCCCAACATCTAAAAGAATAGCATGAAGCTTTTATAACTCTAACCTCGGTCCTATGCGCTCATGTCTTAATTTTAAAAAAAGTCCCACACCATAGTCCGATTTAGAATCGAACCGCTCTGATACCATTTGTAATCCTCACTCACACGCTTCCTGGAAAAACTTTCCAGGAGGTCACCAAATCCCAGAATTGCTCCAAGTCAAGCACGCTTAAGCTGTGGAGTTCTTAAGTGATGGACTCCAGAAAGAAGATGCATCTTGTTAGTATAGATAGTACCAATCACTTCATATAAGCCTTCCTCAAGTTGTATAGTCTCATACCTACACAGTCTCAGGATCCCTCTCATTCGGGTGTGTAATCGGTTCATTCATGTATCCCTCCGCCTAGAAGCCTTCCAGGAGTCGCTTCTCGTCCGTGCCTTTTTGCACTGGCGACCACTCCCCGCCCTCGTCGGCCCCCGGGTGATACATGCCCACTGACTTTCGTTTGGTTCATCCCCGAACCACACTGTACTGGGAGAGGTGCCGCTTTGATACCATTTTAGTATTATTTTTATAATAATTAATTAAACAATAATATATAATAAATTCTTATACTAACTATTTTCCACAATAAAACTTATACTAGATTAATCATATTATTTAAAACTTCTATTAAAATTTTAGGATGTTACATTTTATACTCTTAATCATCAACTAATTTTAATTTTCATCAAGTTTTTCTCTATTTCAAGTCTTAGATCTATTTCTTCAAAAATCATACAAAA